>OZ024932.1:123548272-126279105 GCA_964017235.1 Sabellastarte sp. h YS-2021
CTGTAAACTGCCAACCATAGGTAAACAACTACCACCTTTCCCACATAAGGTCCGGGGTTTGAAACGCTGACCTTAGAGGTGGGAGGGAGTGTGTTACCACTGCACCACTGTGGCCCCTATAACACCTTTGCACTTCCGTATTGCATTGTATCAGCGGTGTTTGCAAGATAACTTGTAAAACACACATATGAGTCTTAGTACCTTAAAGACAAGCTACATCATCACAAAGGTAAGTTGTAAGTACTGACCGAAACGACCGAAAAGAACAGTAATTTTTTTCTGACAGCAATGTTAATTTGTGAAAAGCATGTTTGAAAGTGGAACAAGATTTATGACTGCATAAATTATGCCCAAGAGCTTTATAACTGAGAAGACTAATTGTTCAACCAATAAGATTATGCTTGTGACAACATTATCATGGATATATTGGACAAAATTAAGCTCAAAGTTCAAGTTTTATGTGCCAAAGGTGACATCCTGTGATAAAGATGCAAAACTTGCTAAACCACTAAGCCACCTTAGACCTAAATAACCATGACAGTGGAACCGGGGTATAAATATTTAATAATCCAATTTAATATCATTGACAGAAGAAATACACATTGTTTGGTA
Organism: Sabellastarte sp. h YS-2021; assembly: GCA_964017235.1. Classification (NCBI taxonomy): domain Eukaryota; kingdom Metazoa; phylum Annelida; class Polychaeta; order Sabellida; family Sabellidae; genus Sabellastarte; species Sabellastarte sp. h YS-2021. The sequence goes on from OZ024932.1 coordinate 123,548,885, forward strand.
TCTTTCAGGTGATAGTTCAACTATGACCAATGGAAATGCAGTAATGGTGATCCTTGGTATGGCACTTCTGAAGATATTCCAGCATTGAAACAACTCAACAGCTTACATTATGTGTTGGTAGTTTGACCATGTGTTTTCCAACATAACTATGTGCCAACGAAATTATTCTATGAACTACAGTGTTAGTACAATGTCAATATTGGTGTAGATTTTTTTGTTTTAATTTACTATTTAATACAGGAACATTATCTGGGTGACCAATATTCTAGAAATTTATTCTGAGAATAAGCATAACTATACATTTTTATTGTGTATTTTGTGATCTCATGTGATAACATTAAAATAAACATAACAAGGTTATTTTAGATTTATAATATACTATTTTACATGAATAAGTTAAATGGATTAATCTTTATCTAGATCCTGCAAGTAATATCTTAAAATATTTGATTTATAATTTGTCTGCCATTTCTACATTGCTTTGGCTTTTGAAACTGAGCAGAAGTTCCGAACATACGTATCCAATGAGAAAAATATAACATATTGTAGGCACAGAAAAATCAAATATTTGATTATACAAATACAAATCATTCCTGGTATAGGCATCCCAATATGTAGGTCACATACAGAGTGAAATGTACATTAATGGTAAAAAGTTTGCCATACAGAGTCATGAAATAAAATTAACAAAATATTATCCCCCAATTAAAATGTTTCTGTAAAAAACTGTATTTTACAGCTTTATATCAAACTATCTGCGATCTTGTATAATCAAAAAAAGTTTTTTTTTCTAAATTTTAATAACACACAAAGTTTCAACATCATTCAATGTGGAAGACAATAGAAAGCGTCAATTTATCTGATTTACTCTTGAACAGTTTAAATGTTATTTGTAAGTGTAAATAGTAAAGTATTGTTTCGTTGGTAAATAAATAATTTTTATTCAATTCATTGTTTTTAATGAAATGTTCCTCAGGATGATGTACCAGAAAAAATTGTCATTAAATATAATGAATGTAATTAGTACTTTTATACCACTTAATCTCTATCATTTGACCGAGTATAAGGTGCTAGAGCCATTAGACCCCAGTTACACACCCAAGGGTAGGCCGCCAGATCGTGCCAGCTTTCCTAATATGGAAAATCTTGAGTGATTTATGAATCATATATCGTACAATCTAATCTAATCTAATCTACTGCTTTGCAAGTGCAATATCTTCCCCACAGAGGGGAACTCAGTGCGCTAATTAATCAAAATCATTTTCCTAAGGAGAGTCAAGGGGCATTCAAGGTCAATGATCCAGGATTATGGGTGTGGCCGGGAGGGAAGAAAACTAAGTTGGGAAACTAGAGCTCCCCTTCTGTAACAGCCGTAATGTCCTTGTTGCATTTGTAGTGGCATCCGTAGTTGCATGCCTCATGTGTATTGACATGCCAAGGATCAGATAAGTCTGTACGGATCTAGGTATCCGTAGCTCTTCAGTATCTCATCTGTAACACACCTGTGAGTGTCTTTATTGTCCCTTAACCCATCCTGGATGTCCTTGTGGCATTCCATTTATCCTTGACACCTTTGCACCAATAAATATCCATAAAAACATTGGCGAATCTAACTGGGATCTGCTACAGATCTTCTACAGACTGCCACGGAAAAGGTTTGCAGATTATTTTCAGATTAAAAAACAGTCACAAGACCCATCCTTTGTGCAGGCTTTTCTTCCACATACAGGGGCGGATCCAGCCTTTAAGTAAGGTGGGGGTTCACAACAGAGTAAGGTGGGGGTTCACATCAGACATACCATAACTAAGGGGGCTGGGGGCATGCCCCCCTGGGAAAAAATAATTTTTGGTAAAAATATAGTGCATTTCCTGTAAATTTAACACCACTCTCGAGAAATAATTTTGTACTTTGGGTTGAACTCCTTTACATTATTTTTCAAGGGGGGGTTCAAACTCCAGTGGGTTCAGAAGACCCACACCAGAAATGCCAGGAAGACAAGAGAGCAATCAAGGGCAAGCTTTACTGAATTGGTATGTCTTCCGTTTCTCCCCTGCAAGATGACAGAAACTGCTATTCGGTTGTCCTCTAGTAACTGGCTGACTTTCAATGATCCAAAGTCGTATGAAATACATAATAAGGTTTAGCATCCATTTAACAGCTAAGGTCAAAGTAGGATAGGCCATCATTGATTACCATATGTTGAGTAAGATTTAAACCCAAAACAATAGTAGTTAGAGCCTAGTGACTAATTTGCCAAACATGTAAAATATGTTGCCACTACACACACTCTCCATTATCTATTTTATCTTTTCTTTCTACAATGACGGGTAGGTCATGCGATAGTGTGGTAGAACCCTTGGCAATCTTTGCTAATTTGTTGTGGGCATTGTGCTAAAAGAATCATGTAACAAACTAAAAATAAGACTTAGGTTTTACGAATTACTTTATACACTTTTATACACACATATCAAATTCATATTACTATATTGACTACACTTGTAAGTACAAATACTGAAATTGCCTAGATTACCATAAACGGAAAGAAATTGGTGATGAATGCGTAGTGGGAATAAAGTCACTTGGCAGTAACATTAACAGAAATGAGAATTTTTTATTCTTTATTTGGTTTATTTGGGGTTTTACGTCGCTTTCAACACTGTACAGGTCATATCACGACGGGTAGTTGGAAGGGCAGAGGAAACCAGTACATACAGTTCGCTAGGGTTCTGTACTGTAAACTGCCGACCAACGGCAAGCAACTACCAGCTTTCCCACTTGAGCCCGTGCGGGGATCGAACCCCAGCCTCAGAGGTGGGAGGCGAGAGTGTTACCACTCTGCCACCGTGGCCCCTAACAGAAATGAGAAACCATAAGACTAATTCATTGAATCCTTATTGGTAGAAAGGAGATTATTATTGACGAAAGTGTCCATACTCTTCTCTTTATTAAAAAGAGCAAACCTCTTAGGAAGCCATAAAGTCATAGCTGGTCATTTATGTCCTGTGTATTGGCCATAGAAAGACATACTATAATAAACCTAAATCACACAGTACATATAGAGATCTAGATATCACACTTTTCACAATTAAATGATCTATATTGACGCAGCTGTTAGGTGTATGTACATAAGGTCATACATAGTCATCCAGTTACTTTGGCCCTCTTTTGTCTACTCGTTGTAGAAGATATAGTAAAAGATACAATCGTCAAGATAAAGGTTCTTGGAGGTTCCTCAATTCTGTCCATCTGTGCATAAATAAAAAAAAACAATTTGACAACAATTTTTATTTTGATGCTCCCACGGTTTGGAATAGTTTATCTGATGGGGTCCATTCTGCCTCAACTCTTGCCTGTTGCAGAAAAAGGTTAAAATCGTATCTCTTCAAAAAGGCATTCCCAACTTAGCATACACTTTATGTAGTTTCTCCATGGTACTAGACTTGGCAACGGCTATGGATAGATGATCTTTTGAATTGGATTTTGGTGTTGCGCCCTAGAGTCTGCTTGACAGAGATTAAGCACCATAAAAGTACAGACTAGAATAGAATAGATTGCATGTAAAATTTGTAATGTTTTGAGAAAGTGTTCACAGTGCATAGAAATCTTCCAGGGGATGTTGCTAAATATTTTTAAAATTTTCTTTTATCCTAAATATGATACAAATATTTCCGAAAATGTAGTTACTTCTTCCTTTTGCCAGCCAAGATTTCACAAAAACCAGCTCATTTTTGTGTGATGGCAACCAGAAAGCCAAAACATTGAAAATTTATTGAAAATAGCACAGGTGAATTTTGGTGGTTTTCAGAATATCATAAGGATGTTGTACAAAATTTAATCTGGTCTTTCTTTCGTCAGGCCCTATCCCTCACAAAAAGATTTTTAAAAAGATCATTACTTTTACCCTGAACACAGACAAATAGACTAACAGACAGACAAATGAAAGGACCTTAAAACATTACATTTTAGTAATGATAATAAGGAGACACCAGACTGTGTTCTTGATTAACTAGAATAGTCAAAATTTTTCTTTTATTACATTTTATCTCTTACAAGGTTTTATTCACTACTTGAGCCCCTACTTTACACATGTATCAAAGACAAAGCTTATATTTGTTTGCAATGCATTAGTTCTTGAACCTTTGCAAATGCAGCATATTAAGGTTCGGGAAATTGCTTAATTTTAGATAGTTCAACAGGCTATTTTGCCAGTAATTTCATGCTATTTTGTGCAGATTAAACAATTTGAAAACAAGAGCTCTTGAAGAGGGCACACTGAATTGTTTTTGTATCCAGATTGCAATCCAGATGATTCTTAAAATTCTAATGGGATCTAAGGTGGACCGATATCCATCTTTGTTTTACATGAAGTTCAATCAGTAATATTTGTACAATCGTGCTAACAAACAAACATACATACAAAAAAAGACAAACAAATGGTCATGAAATACCTACCTGGTGGAAGTAATAAAGCAAGATATAATATAAGCAAATATCTAGTGACAAAAAAGACAAAAAAAATTACATAAAATGATAAGCAAATGTCTAGTGATAAAAAAGACAAAAACAAATTACATAAAATGATTTTGTGAATTGTTTACAGAGAAGATTAAAGTCTATCACCATACATTTGCACTGTAGCATTTTTTATGCAGACATAAAACTAATTTTATCTCAATTACATCATACAAGGAAGAAAGTATACATAGAAGAGAGTGGTCTTTAGTTTGTTACATGGTGAAGAACTGTTAGCGTCACGTGAAGGATGCTACAGTGTCAAAACCATTGGTTTTTGTCATTCTGTTTTAGTAATGCAATAAATAAACAATTTTAAAACGTCCTTGTGTTAAATAACTCTTCAACACAGCAAAACATCCATAACGAGATCCATAGCATTCAAGGTTTGACATTTTGTGACCTCCTGATTTGTTTCTAGTAATTTGGCAAATGCTTATGTTGCTATAACTTATGTGGTATTGTCTGCATTTGGTCCTGTTATATCTGTTTATATGTACATGTTTGCCTTATTATAAACATTTTCAGCATCTTTAATAGTAATCTTTATTCTATTTAACCTGTACTAATATGTAAAAAATCACGGTGGTGTATCATTGTCTTTGTAAACCAATGAGCATACACCCGGATTCATCTTTGACCTCAACTCTGACCTTAGTTCAAGGTTGAATGTCCCTGCAAAGTATAAATTTTAAAAGTTTAGGTATCAAATCAAGCACAAGAATCCAAGAAGAGGACATTGGTATACCCATAACTGCAGATGAAGTAGGACAAGTTCTCAAAAAATGAAATCAAACAAATCACCAGGAATTGATGGCATAACAGTCAAATTTGTTAAAGTATTTTGCTGTCAACTAAAATACGCCATTATAAATGCAATAAACTGTGGATTTTCAAAAAAAACGCCAGACAGTGTCACTTTGGCAATGTATAATAACATGCCTACCAAAAACCACAAAAATGGATGTTTAATTAAAAATTAGCGTCCCATTTCCTTGCTGAGTGTAATCTATAAGTCAGCATCAGGAACCATAGGGAAAGACTTAAGAAAACCTTGAATTATGTTATTTGAGACTGTCAAACTGGTTTCATAAAGGGAAGATATATAAGGGAATCTACCAGACTCATCTATGACCTTTTACATGTGGCAGAATATAAAATACACCAGGATTACTTATGTTAATAGATTTCAAGAAAGCGTTTGATTTGCTTTCATCGTTGAAATTTCTGTACAGTCTCCTCAATTTTGGATATAGCAAAAACTTTATACAATGGATAGAACTATTTTAATATAGAAATAACTGCATATGTCGTACAGTCTGCTTGGTAGCATCTAAGTGCTGGTGGGCTCATTTCCCACAGCGGGACCTTAAACCTTAGGTATAATTCTGTTATACTTCTATACTTGGTATATAATGTTAAAATGAATTTTATTGGACAGTGACTTCTGCCACGTTGCATAATAATTGGGGTTCTTCCATTTCAACTTCAAAAGTCAGAGGGTCAACAGCTAAAAATTTTACTGATGAGTTGCATGGTTCCTTGGTGAAACCATGTGGTTGATTTGTATATTTTAGTATTATTATATCATTTCAAGTTTATTAATGTTATAGTGATTAAAACAAGTACTTTTATACACCAAATGGTTCACTAAAGGTTCTCTGTACAACTTGCGTTCAGCCAAGTAGGAAAGTATTCAAAATAAGATAAGATTCCAAAATATAAAATAGATAAAAAGCATCTACGTCATGACTACAGTAACTGTATTCAACAAACTGGTTCCGAGATAGGTTTGTATCTATTACTGCATTTAAAGTGTATGAGGGCCCTGCAAAAGCTTAAGACTCATGTCCGGATATAAATTCAAGCCCACAAGCTATTTAAACTTCACAATTACTAATCTTGCAGGATATCCATACGAGGACAATTAAACCCAGGCAGGTGGCAATATTACCTGCAAAATTACTGGGACAAACAACTCAGATGGACATTAGCTGTGCATTTAGACACATCAGGATCGACCCTAGGGACATTGATCTATTAGGCATTTCTCATAATAGCCTTTATCTGGATCAAAGATATCCATTTGGATTTCATCATGGATCCATTTTTTCCAGTGTTGCAGCGACGCTATATGTCATATATTACATCAAAATGGTTTTCTGGGTCTCTGTAACTACATTGACGACTTAGTATATACAGGATAACCATCAAAAATTAATAAATCATACAGTTTTTATTGACGCTATTGCAAGAACTAAGGCTGGATATTAGTGCAGAAAAATTAGCACCACAGTCCACAATTGTGACATGTCTGGGAATTATGATAGTTACTAGGTCTAAAACTATATCTATCCCAGACCAAAAACTGATAGAAATAAAATCACTTTGTGAATAATCTACTTCTAAATCTCATTGTATGAAAAATCAGCTTCAGTCCCTACTTGGCTCCTTGCTATATATAACAAAAATCTAGGTCCTCAACAGTATGCTTGGGGTATTGAGAGATAATCATTTCAATTAAAAAAATAAATTAACCCAAGAGATTTTTGGGGATCTTTACTGGTTTAATGTATATTTACATTAGTACAATGGGGTTACATTTTATGTCAATGAAAGAATAGACAAGGTAATATATCTAGATGCTTGTCTAACAGGGTTGGGAGGTGTATTCAATAATATGGTGTATATCCTCCACATACCTTCAAATCATAGTGATTTTAATATAAACCACCTTGAAATGATAAATATCATGGTGGCCCTTGGGATATGGGGTCCTGTATGGTACGAAAAAATACGAATTCACTGTGACAACCTTCCTGTAGTTGAGGTGTTGAATGGTGGTAAAGCTGGAGATGAAATCCTAGCTGCATGTGTTAGAAACGTATGGCTATTATCAGCATTATATAATATTGGTGTAAATGTCACCCATATTGCAGGTTCTGAAAACAATGTAGCCGACTTATTATCTACATGGAAAAATACAAGTGAAGAGTATCACAAATTACAACAGTACATACCAAATCCACAATGGATTGTTCCATATATGGATTTAATGTTATTTAATAAGGAAATATGATATTTTTATCTCAGATATGCTTCCTTGGACAGCTCAGCTCGCCTGGGACAGATTAAAGTTATCTTATCAACCTGCTACAAAAAGAAATTATGACAGGATGTTTGTTGATTTCATGTCTTTCCTGGTGTTGACTGCTGTCCCTGGACCAGGTAGATGTATGGCAATTACTAGATTTTAGTGAATATTTACAATTGAATAATCATTCACAAACAAATTTGGCTAATTATCCGGTAGTAATTAGGGCCAAATTTATCATATATGGCCCCACATTCCCATTTTTAGGGATGAAAGAATACAGTTATATACAAGATCTCTCAAGATCAACAGATATTTCAACCCTTCAACCCCTTTTGTTATCACTGATGACCTTTTAACAGAAATTGTTGCAATATCTAACCAGCTTCCACATTAAGAAATATATTACAGTGCTGTATACTTTCGCCTTTTACTCATTTATTTGCATTTCTAATATCTTGCCTCTTGCATCTATAAGCTTTGATGTTTCTAGGCATTTATGTAGGGGAGACATTTTCTTCTCAGAAATGGGTGCCACTGTTTTACTGAAATGCTCAAAGACACTACAGGACAGGAATAAAATCAGAATTATTGTTATCTGGGCTTTAGGGGAAACGGCTATATGTCTTGTAGCAGCAATGAAAAGAATCTTGGCCACTCATCAGCTAGGCCCCAGTGACCAACTGTTTACTATCAATCATGTTGGTAGGACTATTGCATTGACTAATTCAACTGTTAGAAAACATCTTCAGTTGATAGGTACTAAATTACAACATCCTGTGCATCTGACTTTTCATATGTTCAAAAAAGGTGGAACTTCATGGGCTCCCCAACATGGCGCACCATTGCAAGACATAATGTTGCATGGAACATGGTCTTCCAATGCAGTTTGGAGGTAAATCAAATGACTCCACACAGCCACCACGCCAGTTGCATCTGCCATTCGCGCTTTCCTCCAGACCTGGTTTGGCTCCTTGGTGCCTTTCTTTCATTGCAAAATCTGGGGAAAAATACAAGAAATTCATAGTTTAGTTTTTTCTGACTTGGTAATGGGAGGCCTGATAAAGCTGATAGGATCTTACACCCTACAGGACTGAGCAATACTGCCCACCTTACGATATTTACAAAAGAAAAACGAAACTATTAAGATTACATAGACACAGCAAACAATCCCAAAGTCTGGATTTTATAAGTAAAAATAATGACAATTTAAACTGCAGACCCTATCTAGGTTACAATTAAAATATCCTTGACAGTAAAACACTAGTTACATGTACTCTGAAGTTGAAATGATAACTAATAATGTTGTTTCATTCCATGTATTTAACTTCTCATTGATATGATCTTGTGATTGACCTAAGCATGACCATTTTTAGCTTCATCTGACTCAGTTATGAGAGGTCAGGGTGACCTAGGATGTTGGAATGTTAGTTTTACAGTATGGTTGACAAGATGTTACAATTCTGAGTCAGGATACCTCTTACATGGACTTGACACAATATTGGCTGGAATGTCAGTATGCCACATTTTGTGACCATAACTTGTCAGTCATGTAGAAGGCAGGACCTACATGGAATATGTTTTAATTGATGTTTTCTTTTACACTTATCTTAGCTTTTGAACCTACAGATTGGATTTTTCCTACTGACCTTTGTGACCTTGGAATTTGTGCCTTTCTTTCAGTACAAACTCTGGAAAAAATAACATTTATAAACATTAAATCATTATGTTACCTGCTAAGCTTTTTCATCATAAAATCCTTCATGTTGTAGCTTCCGGTGGTTTCACCCTTCAAAATTTCAAAATTATCCATTGTAGCTGCTTAGTGGGTACCATAACTACTTTCGTCGCTCCTGGGTTTGATATTATATGACATGAGGTGCTAGTATTGTACCACAGGCCTTTTGTTTATGGATAGAATAATTCTAAATTTGGGGTACATAATGTCCTCCTACAGTTTTCTTATGAAATATTTCACATCAAGTGAGGATGGGCAGAACAGTTATGAGGTAACTTCTGCTTTGCTATCAAAATACAAAATATTCTTTAACTATACATATCATTAGTATTTTACTGTTATATCATTTACAAATATGTTAGTGATGAAAATGATAAATAATAATAAATGTATTTAACCCAGTTGATAGGGAAATGTGGTTTTATGTATGTTTCTTATTGGAGCTAAGATTCTAGCTAGACTTATTTAACTTAATCCAGATATAATTGGACTAAAAATTAAAAAAAAATATTGAATTTAAACTGTTGCAGTTTGCGAATGACACAATACTAATAATAATGAAGGTAACCAGCACTCCTTACAGTGAGCCTTACATACTCTTAAAATATATGGCAATTAAAATAAAACACTGAAGTAATCTGGATTGGGCGAATTTTTTTTCTAAAGATAAATTATATGTTACCACAGATATAGCATGGAGATGTACCAACTTTACTTTATTAGGCATAGGACTTTGAACAAATTATACAAATACAAAATATACAAAGGCTTTAGAAAAAATTAATAAGTTGGTAAAGACATGGAGCAACATATATCAGACACCTTTGGGCAAGATGAATAAATAAAACTAACCAAATATCACAGTGTGTCCACCTTTTATCTATTATACCAAGATCAGAATCCTTTCTTAAAGCACTGAATACCATTTTGTACTAATTCTTATGGAACAGGAAACCGGATAAAACAAGAAGATCCACTATAGCTTTAAGTTATATAAAGGCAGGTATGAAAATGATCAACATTCACAATTCAGATAAGGATATTAAAATATACTGGATAAAAGAACTAATTACTCAACCAAATTCACAATGGAATAAACTCATGATTGTAACGTATGAAATATAAACCAAATCTTAAATTCTGGAGATCACTGGTACAGTAAAATGTAATATGTCTCTAACTGTGCATAGTTAATTTTGCAGGATGTACTGAACGATTGGTAAACCCTAAATAGAATACGACAAGCCAGTAGCATAGGAAGCATATGAAAAGTGGGGGGGCCAAAGTTAAACTCGGCCATCGTGTTAACTTATGACACGGGTAGAAGTGATACGTACCATTCTCAAGGAGTCAAGGGGATGTTAAGTAAAAATGTAAATATATTTGTAATATTTGGGTTTTTTGAGTCCAAAAGATACTCTTTCAACATTTTAGTCTCATTTTTGCAGAACAAAAGTAAAGTGGGCATACCTTGCAAAATAATTTGAAGAATTTGTCTTTAATCTTAAATGAATCTTCCATGAATATACCACAAACTTTTATATTAACAGAAGATGCTGTATCACTGAGAAAATACAAAAAAAATCAATGGTTACTTTTGATTAAAACAGTAGCATGATTAAACACTAATTGATCAAATTCCAACTTGCGAGTTAACATTAGCAAAATTTGAGAAGTAGGTGGAGGGTGGGGGCATTCAGATACCAGGAAATCGTTCAAAGGAAACCTTCATTAAGCCACAGGATCCCTAAGTCATATCTATTCTGGAGCCATACTAATCTTTCAAATACTCAAATGTAAACTGTATAAAATTTGTTATAGTTGTATTTGGCATCTAATCATAGGCACCCATCTCTGTGGTAGTGCATTCAAATCCCACATGTGACAATGCTGAGGGTCTATCCCTGTATGATTCTGGCTACTGAATGGGATGTAAACCCAATACTTTAACCTTTGTTGTATTACAAACTTACTGTATATTTATGGGAATAAAGTGCTTTAAAAATAAGTTGTGAACCTGGGTTTTTAAGCCGAGCATTAATAGTGTTAGTGGGTTATTCACTTAAAACATATTAGGAGGCTTGAACAATGAATGTCACTGGGCTACAAAATGAATGGATTTGGCATCCCATGAAAACAACCACTTGGGCCAGGCACAACATACAATAAACTCACTGAATCAATGACCATTTCCAACTTCCAAAAAATGGATGCACTATGCATGTAGAACTGAATATAACAAGCAATGTGGTTCTTGCCCAAAGCCTTAGAAATAAACAAGAATAAAGTTATATAAACGTATTTATATTTTGATTACCTATAATTTGATCTTTCAATGTAACTTATGTTACCCACATGCCAACGTTAAAAGTAAAATTTTTTTAAAGTTATTACATGCCAAAACAAATCTCGGCGACGGTGGCATGATTGGTCTTTGTGAATCATATGCTTGTTTCCATCATTATAATACTCAAAGATCCAATTACAATGATCTCCCAGAAATTGACACTATATGTAACCAAGGTATACACATCCCTGTTTTGGTTATAGATGACCCCCCCATCTATTGCATGCCTTCAAAAATCTCTTTCAAGTTATTAAATACCATTCACAACTTTCATTTTATGTATCCATCTTTGCAAAAGAAAATGCAGATAGGAAACTGCTCAGGATACAAACCAAAATCACTCTAGTTGAAGTATAGTGCTGTCTGATAGGCCTTTATGTCAAAACTCAAGTTTTTTTAAAAAGTTATATCTACGACATTTGGGACACTAACACACTTTCAAGACCACATGCTCTTATGTCTCAGTTACCTACCACACACTGCAATGACATCATAAAGTCCCTAACAACAGTCAAAGGATGTGACATTACTCATAAATTTAGCAATATATTTAAAACATACAGTAGATACCACATCAGTATCTCATTGTACTTTGAATTACATGGACATGTTTCTTCATATTATATGTTTAACGTTATATTATTCATAAATTTAAGTTGTGTTTGATTCATCTGGTTAAAACAGTTTAAATAGTTAATTTCTTGAAAATATTTCCAAAATTTATCAAATATCATGGGTTTCCAATGTCAAAAAGTGGGGGGGCAAAAGATATGATGGCCCCCCACCCACCCCCCCTTCCTACGCTACTGCAAGCACAAAGTGACTGTGAACTATTAAGAAATTGCATTTGGTACAATTCTCAAATCTTTAAAAACATAATATTTTTTCCTGACTGGTACAAGAAAGGTAGGAGGATATAATAAATACAGATGGCAAGCTTATAGCTATTAGAGACTTAAATAATAAATTTAATATAAATAAGCATACTCTAAATTACTGTACAATAAAAGCTAAATTTGAACTATTTACTTTAAAATATAGACTCTTAGGTAATTTGACCTTAGAAAGACCAATTCATCCTTTTTAGTTAGATGTGCTTTTCAAAGCAAAAATTGGTTGTAATAATTACTACAATTTATTTAATAATGCTCAGTATGATAATCCAACGTGTAAAATAAATGGACAAACATTGTTCAAAAAGAATATTTGTACATTATGATTAAACAAAGATGGAAACAAATATACAAAAATTACTTCTGTTCTGCACATGACAACAATATAAATTGGTTTCAGTACCGTATACTCAACGGCATTTTTGGAACCAAAAACTATTCAAAAAAGTTAAAAATAAATATGAATAGTGCATGCTCATTTTTGTGGGATGAATGTGTGATGAAAAGCACTTATGTGGAGCACTTATTTTGCAAATGTAGACAAGTGAGACAGCTGTCAGACAATGTTCAACAATGGATGAATAACAAACAATGATCAATTCAAAAGAAGGTGGAACACTTAAAAACATATATTCGATGGAATTGACAGGTAGAGCTGTCTGAATAAAGGTATAGCCTTATCCCAGAGTCAAGGTTTCCATTTCTCTGTTTGTTATTAATTTATTAAATCACCATTCCTCTATATTTGTATCCATTAATGATACTAGTATGCATAAAATGTCTGTAATTCTACACGTAAGTTATGATATATTTTGTTAACACAAGGGTAAAATAACTGTATTTAATTATCACAAGTCATTCTGTGTATATGACATTTTTGTTAGACACCGATGGGAGTTTGTCCACTTTCACGCCTCCTGAATGTCACAAGTTTAATGGTAAAAAAATTAATATAAGCAAGTATTTAAAAAAGGTTGAAGGTATTCCTTTTTTAAACTTGTAAAATACATTTAATCGCTTTTGCAGGTTTTGAAACACTAACTTATAAGCAGACCTTATAAACCTGGTGGATAATGAGGCTAAAAGTGAAATGGTAATGTAATAAAACAAGTTTAGGGACATTGTAATTTTAAGTGTTAGTAAATACAAATATAGTAAAGTACATGCAATTAAAAAGCTTTAAAAGATTTTAAAATTTTAGAAAATCTCCAAGCTTTTCCTTTCCAAACTAATGAGACATTGTGGAAGGTATGTTGACAGCAAATGTTTAAGAAAATACCCAATAGGTCTGAGAATCATTATGTAATGTATACATATGTGTTCAAATAAAGTTCTATTTTATTCTATTCTGTACTTTTACAGCGCTTTATCTCATTAATCATTATTCTATAAACATAACCAGGCCAATCCCATGGATATGTCAAATATTTAATTTGCTAATACCCCTTTCACACTACAAGTGATATAACTCAGGGGTACAGGCGTTACATAATATCCCTATGTCCTTAAACTACCATCTGACGTCCATATGTGAACTTGTGATACACTGGCTCCTTCTGTCCCATTCCTTGAGTGTCACAAGGAAGTTTTAAAAAATGCAATATTTCCGCCTCTGAATTTGTAACCGTTACTCATTCACCCTTAGTCACCATCTTTTCTTCACCATCCCTTTATACATCTGTGTATTTAAGGGACCTACCACAGAAAATATTTTTGTACAGTAACTGAAGGCTTGGACCACGGTTTATATAGGTTTGTGACTAGTTCTTATTTAAGTAGCACGTGTTTGTATGATAGCTATGGAAGATGAGTTGAGGTTAATGGAGGTTGACCATCATTTATACCACTGTAGTCCTACTATTATTGTCAGTTATACACTGTGTCCCATCAGTTGCCATGTATATTATACTTTATGGCTAAATCAAATTTCAGAAGATATGGGGCATCCTGGGAAGGGGTTTCACCGCCCAAGCAAGACTTCTAACCAAGAGGTATACCGCTTGTAGTTTGAGTGTAGCATAACACTTGTAAAGGACATTCTACATGAAGGTTTTAGAGCAATATTTTTGTTGAAAACTAGAGTTTCTCCTGATCGTTCAAATGTGTAGAAGTCATGACAACTTAAAGGGATATAATGGTGGCCAAAATCATTTTTCGGGCACTCTTAAAAATACTGAAACTAAAGCAAGATTACATTAAACTTTGACATAACTAAATGTCAAATAAATGTGACAGGGAACAACAAAAGAAGATACAATAAAATTGATAAATTATACATTGGTTACTGAGAAGATCAAAGTTTATCAGCACAATTGTACTGTAGCATTTTTCTTGGGATAGTAAACTATTTTATCTCAATGACATAAAACAAGGAAGAAAATACACACAGAGGAGTCCATTATTTAATCTTGTAAAGTGAAGTAATGTTAACGTCATGTGTAGGGTGTTATATATAGTGTCAATTATGTCAAAAAAGTATTGTTTTTTGTTTTTTTCAGTAATGCTATAAATAGACCATTTTAAAGCTTCCTCGTGTTACATTACTCTTCAAAATCGCAAAAAAACACGGCAGAATATAAAACACATATTGTTTCCTAGTCTTTAGTGAAAATAATAATTTGACAAATGTCATTTTATTGGACAATATAGATAATAGGATAACCTTAAATTACCCTTTGAGTTATTAATAGCATGACATTTCTCACATCTCAAAATATGATCTGACTTATCTACATCTTAAAACATCACATTAGGGTTTTAATATTCATTAATTTAGACAGAAATCAGGACACAGCTTATCATCATTTGTCACTATACTCAATAAAGTCACCACAATTTTACAAGTGACAGAATCAGGTTCAATGAAAAATTCAATCCAGACAGTTGACAATCGGTATGGTGCAGTCTGGTCTTAGGTTAAAGTTAAGATAGTAAATCTTGTAAGGTATATTAGCAGCAAGTGTTTCAGGAATTGTGGAATGACTCTGAGAATCATTTTGTACAACCAAATAGTAGAACTTGTTCAAAACATTCTACATGAGGCTTTTAGAGGAATTAAAAAAACGCGCATGCTTCAAGGCAAATAGCAGAACCACTAAAAACTACAAAAACATCACATTTTTTTTCTTATCACAAGAAAAATATATGATGAGAAAATTATAACGTTTCTGTATGATTGGTAATTCTGTTGTTTTCCTTGAAACATGTGGTATGTAATTACAGTTCTTTTCAAACATTTCTGTCGGTCATTATTCTAGATTACATACCGTACTTTAATTTGAAACAAAGATAAAAGAATAATGACTCCTCATTTTGATGTTTACAGTGTGTTAAGTGTGCAAGTCATGCTTAAAATCACATGTGTTTTATCAAAGCAAAGTTCAGCTGATAAATTTGCACAACTGTCACTTAACAATTGTTTTTGTTGCCCAAAGCTTGACTCGTATCAGTAAGCAAATAATAACCTTATAGTTTATTTTTTTGTCTGTAACTATATTTGGACTATATTAGCAATATAATTGTACAAGGAAGTGACTTTACATTAAATGATTTCCTTGATACATATTTATAGTTAAGTAGTTTGCCACAGTAATTAACATCCTAAAATACAAATGGTGACTAATACTCATTGTAAACCAATTGGTCACCCTGTTTTCAGGTCTTAAACCTTATGCGGTTGTTCCATATTCATGAATTGCACTTCCAAAAATGTGTAAGTAATGGGAAATGTAAGAGTTTAAAAGCACTTCTCACTGTTCTAGTATTTCTTTCTGACAATCCTTTGTCCATCGAATGTCATAAGATACATCATACTAGTGTGTCATCAATACAATTTGCTATTTCAGTTGTCCCCATTTGTCTGTAAACAAATAACTCCTAAAACACTTCTGAAGTTCTTAAATCAGATGATAAATCCACACAACAATGAGTCTTTTGCAGAGGGACTACAAAAAACTCTTGAATACTTTCAAAGCTAAGGATCTAGTTCCAATATTATCCTGGCTGTTGAGCGACATCATAAACTTTATTTGAATTCACCAGCAAACATCAGAAAATGAACTAGCAGAAGTATGTAGCAGGAATGTCAAATTATTATTATATTTCTCCAAAGACATCAATTGGCTGTAGCCACTTTACTATTGCCCCTGTTCCACCAATGGACTAAGCCCTGATCCTATCCCAGACCCTTAAACGTGGACAGTTAAATGGGTGGGACTACAGTATCAAAGTCTGGGATTAAGGTCAGATCGACCCTAGGGGAAAAGAGGAGGCCCCAGGCCACCCTACAGAGTCCCCGACTGGTGTGGGACTAAGAACCGTCTAAGCCATTTTTCTGACCGGTTTGATCCAAGATCTGGTTCTAGACATACCGACTGGGTCCCAGGACACCTCAGGCCTCCTGGGACTAAGCCCCTACTAACCCACGACTAAGTCACGTCCTCCTCAGGGGTCCTCAGGTGTCCCCAGTTTGTGGCCGATTCTTGTTTTGCAATGGGACTAAGGGTCGCAGGTGGCCTGGGACTAAGGCACTAAGGGTCTGGGACTAAGGGTCGGGGACTAAGGGTCTCAGGCAGCCTGGGACAACATAGGACTGTGTAAATGTGGTCTGAGGAGGCCTGGGACTGGACATTTTGTTTATGGCGGGAAAAAATAATCGGTTTCCGTCGGGAGAAATGTCAAACATGTTTGATTTTTCACACGGCCCCAACCGACCACAACCGACCCCTACAGGACACCTGGGACTAAGCAAATTTTTCAAACCGACCCTCAAAAACCCTTAATCGGGAGCCTTAGTCGAGTGGTGGAACACCCACATATTTTTGACATCTAGACAGGTTCTGGTACAGGCAAAGCAAATACTACTACATGTAGGGCATGCCGTAATGGAATTGGCTTGTATCAATCAGTTGTATCAATGTTGAAACTGTAGCCTGAATTTGGAGAGGGCTATCTGTCTTAAAGATTACCTAAGAGCAGTTCAATACCACTGTCTACGAATAGTGAGATGTTGCTTACAGTGGGATTTGTATTTACGCAGGACTCATTGGCCACACCATTGACAATGTTTCCAGTACATAGCAGATTTTTGAAATGTTTGGAAACCCCTACCCATAAGTTTTCATAGGTTAAACTAAAATGCTAATGTCCAATGGGTCCAGTAGGCAAATTACTTTATGGGGCAGTTTATGCACTACCAATAAACACAATCTTTTTTCAGAGTCAGGAGGACAAAGCCATGAATGCAAGATTAAAACGAGGTGTTACAGCTACCCCCAACCGTGTCAATATTATAAACAAGTCATAAATTTCCAACCTTCCTATCAATGGAATCCATGGAACCAGAAATTCTGAGGAGCAGTTACTGACATGGCTGAATGCCTTTTTGAATAAAAAATACTCCATTGATTCAACAATTCAGCACGACGGTCTCTGAACTCTCTTCATTCCATTCATAAACTTCATTCAGGAACGCAGACAATGACATGTGAAACAACTGGGTTTTACCATAAAGAAGAGATTTCCTCCAGCTTTGCAACATTTTGTAATGCTTACTGTAGAAGAGGAAAAAAATCACTGGAGCTTATCAACAAGTGATTTGTGGGCGTGGAAAATCCCATTTCATTTTTCAAAATAGAAGTATATCATGTTTTATAACGCCAACATCCTTTTCTTTAAATCAGTAAACTAAATGTGCAGGAAGAATTCTTAACTCTTTAATATATTCTTGGTTATTTTGTCAATCTAAAAGTCAAGGGAGTTCTATAGCCGAAGGTATAATTCTCAAGTTTCAGGGCATTTAAACAACAGCATAATAGTAAACAATATATGTCAACAGTGATCTATTTTAATATACTTTAAAACAAGTAAACGTGGGAATTTCGAAGAGATGTCGGTTATTTTGAGTTCATTTTATTTGATTAATTAAAAAATCCCTTATTGTGACAGCAATAGTTAAATATTATTAATTGTATATAAAGTGTTTTTCACAATAAAACTTTTTATTTGATTCATAAGGACTACTGTGTGCTTTCTTATCATTGAGGAAGTACTTATCAGACTAAACATATAGTTTTTTTGCACAAAAATAAATATAAAAATATTTTTACAATAAAATTGATCAAATATCTATTTTGGGTACAGAATCTATGAATTTTATAATAGTGCTCAGTCACGCACCAAAGAAACATTATGTGAGATAAATGAAATCATATGACATGATATCAGTTCTTCCTCTTTTTGTAATTGTGTGAATATAGCAATATGTAAAGCAACATATTTTGATGGTTCTTTGATTCAACCTTCCAATCCGACCCTTTATTCTCCGAATTTCCAATTATTCAACCTCAAATCCACCCTCTCAACTCTTAAATCTGTTAATTTCAGGCTTTCTATGATCGACCTAATTCTCCCTCCCAAGAGAGCAGTATAATAGAGACTTTACTAGCATAATAATTACACTTTAAAAGGAATACTGATCTTTCATTACATTTGTTTATTTAATGTTTTATGTCATGCCTAGTACCTTATCGGTTATATTCTGATGGGTAGCTGGAAGTGCAGAGGTTACCCATACATACAGTTGGTCAAGGTTTTGTTTTGCAACCTGACAACAACAAGCAGCTACCACCTTTCCAACAGAGGTCAGGTCGAGGTTGGATCTCCGATCTCAGAGGTGGGAGGCAAGAGTGTTACCAATGTGCCACATCTACCCCTCTTTTTCCATTAGAAAATATAGTGGTTAACAAGTTTTGACACTAAATCACTTGCCTCTCTCCTCTTTGGCTCTGATTTCTAATAGACCCCATGGCACTAAATCACATTGACTGAAAGGTTGTCCTTATCCCATGATTGTGGAAAAGGTTATAATCCATGGTTTGACTATAGTTTCTATCAGTTTATGAGTCTCAAGGGTGTGTTGAGAAGCTCATGAAGTTGACTGGTCAACATAATCATTTTTTTCTTGTAGGGTGGGATTGAGGTTCAGCTTTCACGTTGCATGTTCCAAAAATCAAGCCAAACATAAATATATGGCAGCTTCAGTAGCAAATTCCCATTAGTCTCTCCAAATTTCCAATGTCATCCACATGTATTTGATATATGTCATCACATATTCCTTCATCTGGTCACAATATTTGTAAGTCACTACTGAGGATCGCAAGTTGAACATGGGTCTGTTGTAAGTAAATGGTCAGAGATTCTCTTGTGTTCCTTATAGAGAGTCTTTTATGAGGACTCCCTTCTTATTGATGTCTTTTGTGTCAGTATTGCCAAACTCACACCGCTTACAAATAACTTTATTCATATGTTTTACAGACAAGTAGGGACTGACTCTGACATTCAACTTACTCAATGCATAACGATATAA
This sequence comes from Sabellastarte sp. h YS-2021, assembly GCA_964017235.1. Classification (NCBI taxonomy): domain Eukaryota; kingdom Metazoa; phylum Annelida; class Polychaeta; order Sabellida; family Sabellidae; genus Sabellastarte; species Sabellastarte sp. h YS-2021. The sequence goes on from OZ024932.1 coordinate 123,568,836, forward strand.
CGGTATTTTGTGTCTACATTACATTAAAGCCCTGTCACCCAAATTGTGACATTGGAATATTGCACAAAAAATCAAAATTTCTAAGTCATGGTCCATCGTCAGTCTAATATTTCCCAGATAGCCAGTTCTGTCATTCCTTCTGTCTATTTGACCATTTCGTAAGTTAATTCCCATGACATTCTACTAACACAGTTACAAGTTCTTTGTTTCACTTTCCACCCACAAGTATTTTAACAAGACTCTCAGTCGCCTAGCCGTTAGCAAGTTTGGCATCTAATTACAGGTTGTCACATCTTTATGGGGTTGATTGCACGATAGTCAAATGTTCTGGGTCTACTCTAATATGACTCTGGCTGTTAAACGGGTTGGAAAAGACCAGCAGTTTTCCAGGTCAGAGAAAAGCTAAACCAAAGTAACTAGTTTGACCTGCAAGGTCAGGCCAAGGTCAATACAAGCAAAGAATAATGGTTTGGACAATTTTATTTACATGTTAGCTGATAAAATGAAAGATTTTTAAGGCAGGTTGCCAAATTTAAAAAAAACACCAACAAGCCATGCAACTGGCATCAATAAAGTGACACATTAACAGTAACTCGTACACGGTCCTAAATAACCAAATAACATTTAGACGTCCTAATGGACTTATGTAAAGACAATTGTAACCTCCAGGAAGTCAGCAGTGGCCTTTGAACTATTTAGGTCAACTCGTAACCATACATTCACCACACTACAAACATCCGAACTTCTAAGTTCCTATAAACTATAGCATTTAAGCTGGTAAGTCCTTATATGACAGCAAGGTCCAGCCAAAGGCTGACTACAGGGTACAATGCTGAAGAGACAAAAGAGAGAGGGGAGGGGTAATCGCGCCTCACCTAGTCAAACAACCAAGAGCCCATAACAATCCATCGGAGACCTCCCCGGGGAACCAGCCCCGAGGGTCCAGGCTCATGTGATCATATTTCATGTATCAGAGGTAGGTAGGTGGGTTCAAATAGTTTTTCACATCCTTTCGTAGCAAACTCTTGGAACACAATGTGCAGGGGTCCCCAAATGAAAAACCAGTGAGGCGTGACCCCGATAATTGATATAGGTCAGGCCTTTTATTGTGTAACCATCAAAATACCACAAGGTTTAAGGTGGGAGGAAACTGCCAAAGCTGGCTCCTAACATAGCCGTGCTATCCACAGTTTCCCAGGTCAGAGAAAAGCTAAACCAAAGTAACCAGTTTGACCTGCAAGGTCAAGCCAAGGTCAATACAAGCAAAGAATAATGGTTTGGACAATTTTATTTACATGTTAGCTGATAAAATAGAAGATTTTTAAAATATAAAAGCCATGGTTGCCAAAATTTGAAAAAACACCAAGCCCAACCAGAAGAAGTGTGGGATGCGACAGGCAAAGGTGGCAGGATGGATTGGGCTACAAAAGCATTTTGGGGATAGGTCCAGACCGAAGAACTCCTCCGTATGCCATGGGACATAATGTTTTGGAGTGAGACATTATTATCAAATGCAAAAGTTGCACCAGATCGGCTAAAGGTGTGGAATCCGTGGCCAGAAGTGGGAATATTCCTGGACCTTAGAACAAATCTAAGGGCATCATCTCTAATAAGGGTGCCAATAACTTGGGTGAAAGGTGGTTCTCTATTAGCAAACAGAGGGGCTGTTGGATGGAGGGGTCTGGATCTGAACAATACTTGGAGAGCCCTAACAGGGCACAATAAGATATTGTCAAAAAAGGGAAGTTGAACCACATGATAGAACTTATGATTTTGCATGGTTTTGGTCCACTTAAGGCTCAAGTGGACGCCTGGGGGTTGGAAAAGGGCTTCCTGCCTCAAGAAGGAAGTGCTTAGAGGGATCGAAGAGGCGGCTGCATGGGGGGCACAATTGGAGAAAGCCAAAGAAAGCAGTAAGAAAGATGGCTCTGTAAAGGTGGGGATCTGTGAGTTGGTTACAGGCCATGGAAATATGATAAAGTGTTTGTATGTCAAATAAACCACTAGGTGTGGGACGGAAAGGGGAATTCAACTGTATGCTTCAAAGGTACCTAAAGATGGCCTGGTGGAATAAATCCTGGTAATCCAGGCCAAAATTTTTGGCCATGATAGAAAGAGAAGATACATAATTTTAGATGACCTTTGGTGACAGAGCCTTCTGATATAAATATTCTAAAAATGCCAGAACATTATGCAAGCTTAGGGAAATGGGAAGACCCATGAATATCACAAAGGACAAAAAGGTCTGAAAGTGAAGTCTATGCGCTCTGGTTGTGGAAGATCTATGTGAATTCATGATCCTGGACCAAGCTGTGGAAGTCAGCCGTGCAGAAGCCGACGTGGAACCTGGAATTACAAATCAAGATCCAATTTGAAACATGTATAAGGGATTTTGTCGCAGGTATAATGTTCCTGTATCTGGTGAAATAAGCTAAGATCAATTGGTTTGTTAGAAAACAATCTTGACAATAGATCTGCAATTGTGTTCTTCTTGCCCCTAATAGGTTGAATTCTGAGGTCTATGTCAAAGACTGCAGACAGAAGCCAAATGTTCCTGATGCAAGCCCCTAGTATAGGTTCCCTAGTTTTGTCTGAGGTGACCACCTGGACCAGAGCCAGATTATCGCAAAATATCTCAATAGAGGAGTGGACCCAGTGTCCCCCCCCCATAGTCTCTGAGCTATGAGAATATTTATGATTTCCCAATGCACAATTGTTAGTTCCCCTCCCTGAATGGATTATGTGGGAGTGGCTTATACCCTATCCTGCCAGACCCCCCCCCCCTAAACATATGAGGGATGCATCAATGTGGAGAACATGGGGGTTACTTAAATCAGGTTTCTTATACAGGACAATGCCATTAAATGCAGGCAAAAATTTTTGAAACCATAGAAGATCCTGGAAAAAACTAGGGGTGAGTTTGATTTTCTTCCTGTCAAAATTTTCTCTAAATAGGGTTAAGATTCTATTGAGGAATATGCATGCGGGGCTATAGAGAACCTTACCCAATAGTGATGGAAAGCCCTCTTACTAAGAAATTTTTTACTGGAGATAGAGGTACACTCCTCATGAATTTGCTCTAATTTATCCTTATCTATACTAATGATGTTATTGCTGGTATCTATGGAGATACCCAAGCATGCTAACTTCTTACAGGGGGGAAGCTTGTCCTGATTTATTGGCACCCCAAGTTCATTAAAGAGATTAACTAAACTGTCAAAAGCTTGATCAGAATCCCCAATTTCGTTGACTAGTATATAATCGTTGATATAGGCAGACATGTGGTATCCATTCTGGGCCATAATGAAGACAATGGCATCAGTGAGTAGCTGGAACGCCGCAGAATCATGGATCCAGCCGAATGCAGCTGATCCATTGAGGAAATAGTTTCCCTTCCATCTAATCCCTAACTTCAAAACATCGGCTGGGTCGACTCTTAGGTTCCTAAAAGCTCAGGCCACGTCTACTTTAGCAATCCTAACCTCGCCTTTGACACAGTTGATTCTATCTACAATGTTATCAATAGATGGAAATTTGAGGTCAAAATCAGATCCGTCAAATTTGAACTTCTCAACTTTGTCGTTCACTGATAAGCCATGGGGATATCACAGGTCCAATATGACCCTACGTTTGTTACCATCCTTACGGCGAGTCAGTAGGGGAGAGCAATGAAAACAGGGTGAAGGAGTTTCATGAAAGGGACCCAACATGGCTCCAAGGGCAATCTCCCTAGATATATATTGCTGAATTACTTGGAGGTGCAGAAACGGTAGAGTAATGGTTTTTAACTAAAATGTTGCTCAAGCCCGAGGTACTGGCAAGGGAAAGGGGGAAGTCAAACCTAATATATTGGAGGAGACATTTATCAGGATAATCCTGGAGGTATCTCTCCCAAGCTGGGACCTTAAGACCCGATTTTATTGGGATACGGGCCCCCCTATAATTAGGCAATCCGGATTCTCTGATCACTTCAGCAGCCCTCAAGTACTGGGATGTATTTGACATGTCAATAGGCTCCCTACCTGGGCCAATAAATTGAAAGCAAGTAGGTTCCAATGCCAAATAACCCCATTCCTTATCAGGGAAGTTCACATCAGCGATCCTATTAGAACTAGTGTCGCCCATACCCTGTATATGCAAAGAAATGGGAGAAGGACGCGACTGACGACGGAAGACTGACCAGGTCGCACAGATGGATGCTGCTTACACAAAATATCACTGTCTTTCAGGGCTAACTCGGCCCGTTTGAGGGATGGTATCTTGTATTTGAATCAAATGATCTATTATATGACCCCTATAGTCAAAGTATGCCATGCCATATCACTTAGTTGACCATGCATCTTTTAAAAAATCTCTGTATGTTAATTTAGGGTCAGCTGAGTCATAAAGGTCCTTACTATACACACGTTGGACTTCAAAAATCACGATATTCATGACCCTAGAGTGAGAGATGTAAATTTCCCTGTGGGAATCGTATCACATGGGACCAACTCAGCGACTGCCAAAGAGGGCCCACCTGTTAGATAACAAAATTTTCCTCGGCCCTGATGACCCAAATTGTGGACAAAAACAATACACACTCTTTTATTACTAAACCAATCAAAATGAGTAAATGAACTAAAATCTACTGGAAAAAGGCCTTGAATAGCCCCACTGTGGGCCTTCCTAGCTCTATGAGAGGGGTGGCAGTCCCTGAATTGTATAGCATTTCTATAATCTCCCAGCAGGTCATGAGTTGGGACACTATTACCAGCCCCACCATACTTGGCCGGGGTTGTATTTAAAATATGTGAATTATCAGCACTGCTACCAGCACCTGCAACATTTTTGCTATTAGCATGCTGACCAAAACAGTAAAAATCTACATTTACAAGAATATTAGCACTGTAGCCGTCAACCCGGCCACAACAAGAACCTTAAAAACCATCACATGACAAACTCTCGCCACTATTAAAATATACACCAACTTTACTCTATCATACACATCATTATGATAATTCATAGCTATATTATAACCATTATTATTTTCATTTGATGTTAAATAATTACTACAGTTATTGTCAATATCACCCCTTGTCACTGTTCCATTAACTCTTCTCTGCTGGCTGAGCCCAGGGGGCCACTGGTGGCCCTAGCTGGTGTTAACTGGCTTTTCTTGGGCCCTGAACTTAAAGTTGCACTTCGTCTCGGGATGTTGTAAGTTTCTACCTTACTTGGAACAATAATTACAGGAATGGCGATAAGCACCATGGTGGGAGTTGTGAAGACAGGTTTCCTCGTTATAATAACGACACAATTTCCTTGTGACTTGCCCAAAATTCGAAGATCCATGGCTAGTTACGACTTGTGAATTCATAACTGCAATTTACGATGCACTGAGGTGGTTGAGAGCCCATTGTGTTGAATTTGCCACGTCAAAGTACCATCCTCCACCTCATGCATGGAGGCAGCCCATGCATTACATACAGCAGGCCATGGTAGAGAGGTAGAATCTTTGATGGCCAATATCACCTGTAAGAGGGCTTGGCGCAGGGTGTCAGGGTTCTTCATGTTGTTAATATTCAACAACTGGCCCACTGCCCATTGGGCCATCGAAAGGGTGTCATATGTGACACGTTTGCGACCACTAGACCCATAGTACCCTTCGTTTGGCCATCTGGATTCTGGGGGTGCTGTGATGATATCAGTGGCGTTATAATGTCCTGACTTATGGGACGTGTTCTTACCTTGGGAAGTTTGAGCTCTCGCCTGGTTCTAATATGATGCCATAACATCGTTCACAGCGTCAGCCACAGTGGGTATATGACGTAAGATGTTCATGTCGGGATGAACCCCATCCCGCTGATAAGCATCTGTAGACGTGTCCCAATGATAGGCGGTATCTGTACGGCAGAGCTATGACTAATAGCGTTACCCAGCACTAGAGCATCTCCCTGAGAGATATCGTGACTGTTGACAATGTCAAGATGTGTATTACTGTCCACAGGAATGGTCTGCTCATGACGCATGGGAGTCGGATCCCCAATCCCCTTCCTAGATCTGATCTGCAAGGGGGTGGATGTGGTGCAGTTCAGTTTCATACGATTGACCCGGTCTGACAACTCCCTGTTTGAGGCTTCCAACCTCTGTAAAACATTCAGAATGTCTGAGTTGATAGGTTGTGGAGGTGGTGAATTTTGTTCGGGGGTTCATTCTTACCACTGACTTGGTTGGCTTTCGTGGCTGTCCCGCCTCCTGGAGATATGAGCCATTCTGGGAAGTTACATTTCCCTTCACCTTTCTAGTAGATATTCTGGCACAAGCCAATGCCGTGACCCTCTTCCTCCCATCACTGGGGGTTTTCTTTACACTTGAAGGCATTGTTTGTTAAAATTATATAACCAGATACTAAAATGTTTATAATCCTAAAACACTAAAAGTATAAAATAACAGTTAAAATTCCACTTTGATATTTCAAATAGTTTTTCACATCCTTTCATATCAAACTCTTGGAACACAATGTGCAGGGGTCCCCAAATGAAAAACCAGTGAAGTGTGACCCTGATTATTGATATAGGTCAGGCCTTTGATTGTGCATCCATCAGAATTGCACAAGGTTTAAGGTGGGTGGAAACTGCCACAGCAGGCTCCTAACATAGCCGTGCTATCCACTGTGACATAAGTAGTTTAAAGTTTATCTTTGTCACCCTAAATTTATCCTTGTCTGCTGGGTCATGCTATACTTTAGGATTTCCAGCTGCCTTTGCATTATGTAGCAAAGTACATCACTAAAATTGTCGCCCTTCTCGCATGACCATCTGTTACTGTTGCTTCATCAACTGCACTTTTGTGGCAGTGATACAATTTCTACTTCTCCCCCCTTCCCTTTCTGTTTTCCTTTCGTCCCAAGCCTCCGCTGCAATTTTTATGCTGTCCTGGTAAATTTCTTCCCGTCTCTTCAACTTGCCATGGCACCATGCATAATAAGTCTTCTGTATCTCTGCATCACAATATTGACACATTTACAAAGAACAAAATAAAAAGGCTGCCCAGCACAAATACAATGGAATACAATCTCCTTAGTTTACCATTATATACTTATATTATTCTGTCTCGTAATATATGATAAAGTTACCACCTTTCCCAGACTCTCTCATTCTTTCATCAACTATTATGTCATTTCATTGGGAAGATACTCCACACTGTAAGTCTATCACTGGGCAAGCAGTTGATTTCATCCCATTACTTTCCTGCACGTAAACAGGCAGCTTCTCTGGATCTTGTTTTATTTGATTTTTGATCATTGTTAAAAACACGTACATCATAGATAGATTGATGCAATAGTTTTACCAGCAAATGCTGATATTGCAGTTTGCAAGAGAAGAAGGCTACAAAGAATACTAAGGACTAAAAGTTAGAAAAGGGCCTAGATTTGGATTTTATTAGAATTTACTTGGGAAATTGAGGAGATACATCTCTTAGGAACTTCACCCATTGTACATCAGAGCTATTTCAGTTTTTTGTTTACTTCAGAGGATCGTACCCCATATCCAGAGAACTGACAACAACTTTAGGGCTCAGGACAGACCTGGGACTCTGTTATAACCTGGCCTCATTCTAGTGGTGACACTGAGATAAAACTGTATGATCAATGGACATATTGGGTAAAACTCTAATGACATTGCACTGTTTCATTCAAAACATACCACTACTAAGAGATATTAGAGAGTTTGCGAACAACGTCTCACAAACGCTCCTTGTAAACAAGGAACGCTCGACTCATGTGGCCAGTCTCACAAGTGTTATAAAGTATAACACACATCCAGGCTTATTGGTATCCAGAATATTAACTGGATCTTTCCTAAACTGTAATCACTCGTTCCCATGGATAGCCCCTTCCTACTTAAAATTTAACATCAAAATTTATTCATTACTTTTGAAGAAATATCAAGTAGAAAAAATCATTAAAATACATTGAAATGGGACCTATGAAATTCATGATTTTTTGTATCCAAAAAATCATGAATTCATTTGATCCAAGTCTTTCCTGAAAATTAGTAACTACTTCCTTTGACCAGGTCCTACTCACAACAATTTTTATAAAGATCTGTTCATTAGTTCTGGAGTAATCTAAACACCAAAAAAAGACAAATTGGCTAAAAGCACACAAAAACATAAATTCCTGGTAGAGGTGAAATATTGCTTGAAAGCCTGCTCTTGGTGAAAATCACTCAGGCTAAATTTTTTGTGATGGACTGTCAAGAAATTGGAAAAAAAAACAGGAATAAAGAAACAAGATGAATACACCACCCCCCTCTTAATTATCTTTGTCAATTTCAAGACATAAATTTATGAGAAGAATAATTAAAGACAGCAAGTATCACAAGTTTAATGATGTCACAAAGATAATTGCATTGTGACATCATTAAGTAATGACATCATCAGACACAAAATATTGATTTTTTCGTATGTGATGAAGAGTAGACATCTCATTTGGTAAAGTTTTTTTTTTGGACAGCAAAAATTTAAATTTTGTGTTTTAATTTTCTATTTCTTTCTAGCAAAACCTTTAAGAGATTCTTAAAAAGCCTAAAAAAACTTTTAAAAAAAAGTAGTGACTGGTATTGAACCCCAAGCATGGGATTACAAGTTCTTCACTTTACACTCATAGCCACAGGGGAATTCTAGCTCTTTGCATAAAAATTCATGAGGAAGAAATTCTTTTTTCACAAAAATTCATGAGGAAGAAATCCTGTCATGATATTGATTTTTCACATGTGTGACCAAGCATAGCAACACACACATACACACATTAAAAAAGTATTGGGAGAAGCAAAGCTGATTGTGTGTGGATTATTGATTGATTAAAGAAGCATATTTCACTGTAAAAGCCCAATTAAAAATAAGAAAAACTCTCTCCTAGCTTTAATTTTCAAACAAATTACACCAAATTTGGAATAATCCATCTGTACCCCATGAAATATCTGCCCACCAAATTTGAGCTCGATTGGTGTTATAGTTTTTGAGTTATAAGGGTGAAACGGTGCACAGACAGACAGACACAAACTGATCACAATAACCCACTCCTATCGTCGAGCGTTAAAAACACGCAACATAATTAATCAATACGGGAGAAAGCCATAACGGGGATTTTTGTTTGCGAACAACATTTGAACTAGGATTTTTACCTGTATTTCCTATAAATTAATTTGTAATTCTACAAGCCAGTAAAGATGAACACACAGATTTGAATCATCTACAGTACTAAATGAACTGGATACCGATATACATTGCAAACTTTATTTGGCCAACAACCAATAAACCCACAAATTAAATAGCTTATAAAACACACATAAATAAAATTTTGGAGAATTGTGTTCATTACTCAAAAAATTTATGACAGGGGATAAAAAAGGCTGGTCGTTGTACACTTGGGTTTTCTAAAATTGACAAAGTTGATAAAAGTAATGTATAATCTCTATACTGACACGTATAACACACTTTTTTGCTGAAATAATAAATAAAGCCACAAGGGATACAAATTACGTGGCGAAGGCATTTGCCACGTAAAAAACGTAACCTCGTGCAGTTAAAACCTTATGAAATGACATCACACACAGAAATCAATAACGCGTAATGTAGCGGACAGTAGATACGGGCATCAAAAACGTTGTTCTCAAACTTGCAAATTTAATAAGTAAATAAAATTTTTATAAGTTAATACCCTATCCAATGGACAATTGCTTTACCGGTCAGCGCGACCGGTCCCGCCAAATGCCAGAAAAAGACGTCCTGTATATAATACTGGCAGGACCGATCAGTAGTGAGCATTCGCTAGGTGGCGCATCACATTTGCTTCCTGTCTAGACAGAGTGACGTCAGTTCACCTTTTTCGTTGTCTAAACAGATTTAGACCCCTAGTAAGCTGATAGCGGGGCCGGTTGGGTGGGCCTTGCCCGTCCATTGGATAGGGTATTAACTTATAAAAATTTAATTTACTTATTAAATTTGAAATTTTATTGCGTTAATACATCCTATCCAATGGACAATTGCTGAATAACTACCGCTTGGTAGGTGGGTAAGTAGCTAGGGACTTAAGTGACCTCATAAACAAAAACTGAGAAGGCCCATTTGACCTAGGGTCAGAGAAACCTGAGAGGTCAAGGTTGGCTGTCAACTAACCGGTTAACCGGGAGTCTACCGACACTGCCCCCCTCCTTTTTCTTTCCCTCCCAGTGATGATCTGGGAAGGGAAGAGAGAGAGAGGGGCTGAGTTCAGTCCCAGAAGAATTAATAACTTCCCAAAGGAAGCAAGTCAATTATGTACATTTAACATATTTACATTATGTACATATTTAACATATTTACAATATGTACATATTTACATATATACAATATCTCCTCATTTCTGGGTCCGGTGGTGCACCTGTTGGGCAGCCACCACAGGTTCCAGGTGGAAGAGCTCCGAGTCAGCCCATGCAACATCCTTCAAATAGAACTGGGTGAAGGTGTTGTGGGATTTCCAGTGGAAGGCTGACAAGATCTGATCTAAGGAGACCCCTGATTTGAAGGCCTTATGCAGCAAAGGCCCTAACATCATGGGCTTTAACCCGATGTAAAGAGAGGGCCTCCTGGTCCGAGCTCATAGCACAGAATCACAGTCTGTTTGATCCATGAAGAGATGGTGGCAGGTGAGATGTCTTTGTCAAAACCTTTCTTGAAGGAGACAAAAACTAACACCTTATTCTGCCTGAGGTGTGAAGTCCTGTCCAAGTAGTAGCGCAGGGCTCTGACTGGACATAGGGACCTGTCACCCTTGAGTGACCTATCCAGAGATGGTGCCAGGGCTGGAATAACAACTGGAGCCACACTATCTTGGCCCTCCTTAGCCAGCTGATTCTTGGATAGGAAGCTGGGTGAGGGGTAGAAAGACACCTTAGACCAGTCTGACTGGTGTCTGACGTTCTTATGTAACCAAGCATGGATCTCACTCCTGCATTTACCTGAACCCAAGGCCAGTAAGAAAACAGTCTTGAAAGTCAGATGTTTCAAGGAGGCCTCTTTAAGGGGTTCAAAGGGAGCCTTTGTGAGCTGGTGCAGTACCAGGGAAAGGTTCCAGGAGGGGATGTCCCTCCTGTCCTAGGGTCGGTCTCTATGGAAACTATCCAGGAGACGAGTGAGAATCCCCTCCTCGCTGACATTAATGGTGAAATTGCCCCGTTTGTCAGCAATGGCTGATCTGTAGCCATCAATAGTGCCTGGTTGCAACTTCTTGTCCTGAACAAGTGCAGGAGGAAGTCAGCAATGGCTTTCAGAGGTGATGCCCCGAAGTCCACCTGATTACTGAGGGACCACCTGTAAAAATGGCCCACTTCGCCCCATAGACAGATCTGGTTAATCCTCTTTGAGGAGCCTCAATTCGTGCTGCCACTGCCTCAGAGAAGCCTCGCTCCTGGATTGCTGAGGCCCTAGGAGCCAGGCATGTAGGTTCAGATTCAACAGGTTCCTGTGAAGGACCTGGTAGAACGGCCGAGGCGCTTGGGTGGGAACGCAGGGCAGACACAGCGGGATCTGGCTTGACATTGCTACCAGGTCCCAAAACCAGGGCATGTTGGGCCACCCTGGTGCAATCAGAATTATTCCGTTGCAGGGGTAGTCCCGGCGCTTCTCCACCACTTTGCCCAAGATGGCTGCCGGTGGGAAGGCGTATGGGTCCAGGTCCTCCCAGGATAGGCTGAGTGCATCCACTGCCCAAGCCTGGGGGTCTGTGACCAGTGAGACAAACTGTGGGTTTTTGTTGTAGAATGTGGTGGCAAATAAGTCCACTTGATGATGATGCCACCGGTTGCATATAGCTTGGAACACTTCTGGATGAAGTGACCACTCTGTTTGAATGGCCTGGCCAAGCCTGGATAGCTTGTCTGCTATCACGTTCAGCCGGCCGAGGATGTGACGTGCCCTGAGGGTTACTTGCTGCCTGGCACACCAGGACAGTATTCTCCACAGTAGGGCACACAGGGAGCCAGACTTCATCCCCCCTCTTTGTTGATATAGGCAACCACTGTAGTGTTGTCTGTAGCTATCAGTACTGTCATGTTACAGTAGAGGTTCGAAACTCTACTGGAGCTAGAAAGAGGGACCAAGTTCCCCTTGCAGTGTGCTCGTCTAAGTGAGATCCCCACGCTTCTTTTGATGCATCTGTAAAGATTTGCAGAGCATGTTTTAAAGGGTGTAATGGTTGACCTAGCAGCACATTGCTTCCTCCAGCCACCACCTGGACATTAAAAAATTCCGGTACTTCCTTGTTGGTGGAAAGCGGTGAGGGAGTAGGGAACCCCGAAGTAATCCACTCCCCTGCTGAAGAGGTTAATATAGTTCTCAAAGTTTCCCAAACTGAATTACTCAGGGTACTGGGCCACTTCTCCAGCCTGGAGATCTGGTCAAGCCGGTCATCTCCGGAAGGCGAGGGTGTAGCCTTCCTGGGAGATTTCTTTCGATCTTGGGCTAGCCCCTAGGACGGCCCAATAGTGTCAACACAGGTGACAGACTAGACCTCACTCATCCCCATAGCCATTTATAACACCGGTGACCCCTGCTCAGATGATATTTTACCCACTGCTTGAAGTTTGAAAACCGGCAAAACGGGTTATAATCTTGAGGGGAAGGCTGAGCTTACAAACTCAGGACCCCTTGAGGCAGCTGACACCAGTCACAGGTTGGGTAAAAGACAAACTGGACGGCCAGTCTACAAGGTGTGAGGTCTGATAAGGGGAGGTAGACCGGTTGCTTACAATTCCTGCTTGACAGTCTCCCTCTTATCTATAGCAACTGTCTGACCAGCTGGGTCCCGAAAGGGTAGGCTGGCTGACTGGTCAGGCAGATTGACAGGCATTTCACCGGGACCAGTGACTGGTCCAAGAATTCCTCTGGAACTCCTTAGGCTGCCACTGGTTGGCCTAAACAGCTGTTTAGGCCTTTAAGGAACCTCTGCTGGTCTGTTAGTCAGTCCTGGAGACCTACCCAGTACCAGGCATTTAAACGGTTATACGCGAGGCAATGCTCTGTAACCGGTTCCTGGTGGCTCCACAGTTCTGCATAAACTCACCAGAGTTGGTAGAACTGGGTGAACTACTTCTTAGCAGGGACAGGCTCATATGAGGTTGCCTTCTTCCCGTCCACAGTGGTGGTTCAGCAGCTCTGTAACCGGTTAAACCGGTACGCTCCGGGAGAAGGCTCTGCAACCAAATAATTGGGGCAGCACCGGGCAGAAACCTCTGTAACTGTTGAACCCGAGCACTGGATTTGAAGATGGTTCCTTGCCAGTAAGGATGGGTACTGCAGATTTCTTGTAACCAGCAGCACTCCGGTTCCGGAACCGGCAACACTCAGGAACCGGCAAACCTGTTGGCAGCACTGGATTTGAAGATGGTTCCTTGCCAGTAAGGATGGGGACAGCAGATTTCCTGTAACAAGCAGCACTCTGGTTCCGGAACCGACAGCACTCCGGAACCGGCAACACTCCGGAACCGGCAAAACCTGTTGTCAGCAGTGGATTTGAAGCTGGTGTCTTGCCTTTAAAGATGGGTAAACAGATTCCTCTGTAACCAGCAATGCTCCGGAACCGGCAACACTCCGGAACCGGCAACACTTAGGAGCCGGTAATTCTCTGAACCAGTAACCCTGCTGTATGTCACCAGCAACTCTGTGTAACCGGTAATCCTGTTTAACCGGTAGCCCTTGCTGGATTTCTGACCACAACCGGCAGTCTGAGCAGAACTGGTGCCGGTATCCCTCATCACTGGCTGGCTAGTGACCCTACCGGTAGCCTGAACAGGACTGGTACAGGTCCAAAATTCTGCACTGGGGAGAAAAGGGTCTCAATGGTCACTGCGACTTCTGGTAGGTGAACCCTATGAGCAGCCGCACCGGTGGTCTGAACAAGACTAGGACCGGTACCCCCAACAGTCACACCAGTGGAAAGGTCTCTGGTGGAGGTTCCAGGATCAAAACAGGGTTGATAACTGGTAACCACTGAAGGAGGGTTCCTTGACAGCTTCACAGGAACATGACTGGAACCGGTACCCCAACAGTCCCACCAGTGGAAAGGCCTCTGGTGGGGGTTCCAGGATCAAAAAGGGGTGATCACTGGCAACCACTGAAGGGGTTTCTTCACAGGAACAGTACCCACTGGTAGTCTGTACAGACCGGAACCGGTATCCCCAACAGTCCCACCAGTGGAAAGGCCTCTGGTGGAGGTTCCAGGATCAAAAAGGGGTGATCACTGGCAACCACTGAAGGGATTTCTTCACAGGAACAGCATCCACCGTTAGTCTGTACAGACCGGAACCGGTACCCCCAACAATCCCACCAGTGGAAAGGCCTCTGGTGGAGGTTCCAGTATCAAAACAGGGCTGATCACTGGTAACCATTGAAGGGGGGTTTTGACAGCTTCACAGGAACATGACTGGAACCGGTACCCCAACAGTCCCACCAGTGGAAAGACCTCTGGTGGAGGTTCCAGGATCAACCAGGGCTGATCACTGGCAACCACTGAAGGGGTTTCTTCACAGGAACAGCACCCACCGGTAGTCTGTACAGACTGGAACCGGTAAAACTCCTCACTAGTGCTCCCCACCGGTAGTCTGAGCAGAGCTGGTACCGGTAAAGTCATCACTTCTTGTCAGCTGAACCAGTCACGCCTGGGGATTTGCTTGCCGGTAGTTGTGTTGAGATCTGTGAAGTCACATGACCGGCACCGGCAAAATTTGCAGAGTTCAATGGCCACTTGTCATCTAATTCTTCAGGCCAACAGACGAGTTGCTGGAATATCTTCTTGCCAGTTAAAAATGGTTGTAGAGTAATAAATACTCGTCTTTTCTTCTAAAACTTCTGTTGAAAACACGATTGTCCTCCATTGTTTATGCGTATCACGTGACCAGGTCCTTGTCACGTGACTAGCAAGAGCTGGAATTGATGACGTCAGAAAATGCATTCTTCTTTCCTTCTAAATTCTTCTCGTCGACATACACTCAGTGTTACTCGACCACGAAGAATTAAATGGAGGGTAAGTCGTGGCAGATACAACATTCAGTTCACAAGAAGGAATGCTGCAGGGAGGAAACACGAGCTCTCACCCACGACTTCGTCTCGATGACAAGTACACAGAAAATCTTCAAAACTGGCTATAAATTGCTGGATAATGCCTCGTTAACTCCTGGAGAGGCACTGACATGTATGTACCACAATATATATATTTCCAGATGAAAATAAGGTTTAATTTCGTAGAATAAGCCGTGTTTTCTTCAAACTTGGAGATCACTTCAAAACACGTCCGCACACTACATGCGCCAAATGAAAAAGATGAACTGACGTCACTCTGTCTAGACAGGAAGCAAATATGATGCGCCACCTAGCGAATGCACACTACTGACCGGTCCTGCCAGTATTATATACAGGACGTCTTTTTCTGGCGTTTGGCAGGACCGGTCGCGCCGACCGGTAAAGCAATTGTCCATTGGATAGGATGTATTAACGCAATAAAATCTCTAATTGTCATTAGCTGAGTGTGCGTTACCAGTAGATTATCAGTGCAAAATCGAGTCTTTGAAAACACAGTATTTTATTGATTGCCGGTCCGCGGTCCAATAATGAGCATTATTCACTGGGTTCTGACGTCACTGAGTATTTGTTTACAAATATTGTACTCTGACTGCAAATTTTTAACTTGCAATATCTCATTTATTACTGTACGGATTTTAACCGAACAAAAACGAGTAAAAAAGTGTAAAGATATAAGACTCTTTTTGTATGTTAACTACTTATTTTGGAAATAACAGTAATTGTTTATGGGAAAAATAACCCAGCCAAGAACCATTTCAAAAGAAAAATCTCAAAATGACGTATTTTTATTAGTCTCTACTTGTATGATGTCACAACAATATAGTTTTTGATTAGCACAGAGTCCGATTATGTTGATCCATGGGGTTTTCATATCTTAAAACATTAACTATGACTTCTGATAATGTTACAGATCAGTTTTCTCTTAAACTGTTTAAATTATTATTTTTATATAATATATACCAAAAATACAACGTTGGTTCACACCAAAAATCTTTCTTTGCTTGGTAAAGAAAAATAAATATATGTCATTTATAAAACAAGTATTGTTTGAAATTATCCTTTGTATATTAATTCTAAATTACTTATATATGTATTTTTCACCCAAACGATAACATATGAGTAATTTAGAGCCTTAACCCTAAGTACAGTTGATGTAATCACTATATATATATCCCAGTAAACATTACAAACGTTTATAAACTAGAACTAAACTAGCAATGGTTTAGATTAGGTTTAAAATGATGGGTCCCTAAATGTTTGCCTATAAACGTTTATAAACGTTTAAGCATAAATGTTTATAAACAAATATATATAAACGTTTATACATAAACGTTTATACACGTGTTTAAAATCTGGAGAAATATTTCTGTAAGTATATCTTGCTGTATCACTGTTGTTTGAAGCCATCATTACATTCTAAGTAGATATATAGAAGTATATAATTTGATGATATTATATACTTTTATATCTTTACTTAGAATATAATGATGGCTTCAAAGAACAGTGATACAGCAAGATATAGTAACAGAAATATTTCTGCAGTTTCTCTCAAAATGGCTGTGCTGATGTCATCATCCCAAATGAAAGCGAGGTTAAGATATTCTTCACTCTTTGTAAACGTTTAAAAACATTTATAAACATTTGTGTATAAACATTTAAAAATGTTTATAAACGTTTATAAACCAAACTAATGTTGCTGAAACGTTTATAAACCCATAATATTGAATAATTGTCAATATTTAGGTTTATATTTGGTTTAAAAAACGTTTATAGGTTTACTAAACGTTTATAAACGTTTTCTATGTTTACTGGGATAGCTTGAAAACTCTAATGACATGAAAAATGTCACAGACAACCATACATAAAATTCAGCTAATAATAATAGTAATAATGTATCAGCAAGCCTCGGGCACTAATGGCTGTGTCAGACCGATAATCATTGATGGCGGTCCATTTCTACAGCATATTGCCCTGTAAAGTTACATTATTGTACTATTACATAAGAGGTAAAACTGTCAGAGGAAATAACATGCCACTGTTAAAATCCAAAGTTGAAAATGGATAGGATTTTTGGGGAAACTTTCTGGTTATTTGAGCAACTTTTCTGGTAATTTGAGCAACACCAGCTTAAATAAAAGTTTAAAATTGATTAGTCCTTTAACTGATAGATGTCAGCTTCTTCTGTGCCCAAGGTATTTGGTTGACACATCTCAGATCCTGTCCTCTTTCACAGCCAATGCCAACATGTGATTGAAATAGACTTTCAGTAGGTCTCATTGATGTTTGGCCTCCCTCAAAGGATTCCTGTAGTTGTCATCTGGCACATACGCCACCTATTCATTTTATAGGGCTGCTACATCATTTACTGGGGTTGGTACCCTGTCTGCTTCACCCTGCTGTGTCTTCAGCATGTTGTGCAACACCACACATGTAAAACAATGTCTCTGACAACCTTTGGCCTTTGCTCCATGGTGCCCAGTAGTACCCTAAATCAGTTTACTAGTATTCCAAATGCAATCTCTACCACCTTCCTGCCTATGGAGATCCTTTAGTTTGCTATTCTTTCTTCCCTTTTTCTTTGGCTTCTGCTGTATCTAAGGCATCAGGGCAAATGCATCATCACCCAGCAAGAAATAGTGCAAATCTGGTCCTTTCCCCCACTGAGTCAGGTGAAAAAGTGCATGAGGTGAAATCCTGGATTATCTCCCTCATATCACTTCTGTTGAAAATCTGTGCATCTGATGAAGATCCACATAGCCCCACATTGACCAAGAGGAATCTGTATCTTGTGTCAACCAGGGCTGGCAGCACCAGGGAAAAGAAGCCCTTCCTGAATTTGTTGACTGACCATTTGATGTGGTGGTGTATGCATTCTGTGATCAGTTTTAAAAGGCAGGTGGCTTCCAGACAACATTCTGGACCCTTGGAATATCAGTGTGTATTAAGTTGGCCAGGAGGTTGCCGTAGCATCCTTTTAATTGTCTTTGAAGGATTCAGGGCATGACCCAGGGATTTAGTGGCTTTCTTCTTCTCCTGGGGCGGGCTGTGGCTGTGGCTATGGTACCGGCTTTATGGTAAGAGCTGTTCCTGGATTCAGGTGTATCCTTTTCTGTCTTCAAATCATGATGAAATCAAAATATCAAACTCAGTAAAAAAACCACAGTGTCTTAACTTTCTGTAGAAAGTCTCTGATATAAAGCTGGTATCTTTGCAGTGACAATTGATAATTTATGATAGACAGAGGGGCTTATATAGTGTGAGTTTAATCCCGACTCTCTATCCTGACTCCAGGAATTAATCAGTCCAGTTGGGGGTAGGTTGGTAAAATGCTCCAGTCCTGTCTGTTTGTTGGTACAGCTTGTCGGGATTGATACAGCTTGTCTGTTAGGGGTTTATGGCTTGTCCTTGTAGTTTCTCATCTTGTCTTGTTGAAAATCATCCAGATCCCAAAATTCCAACCATCCCAACATCCCAATCATCCATATCTTGATCAGAGAAGCCAGGATGTATTATGTCCTATCATGGAGATGAAACAGACCAAACATTTTTATCTGCTTTTTTCCTAGATTTACATCCTTGACTTCCATCTTTTGCAACTGACCCTAGAATCATACAGCCGATTATAAGGTCAGCTCTAGTGGAACACCTCCATTACCTAGTTGTTCATAACTTGTTCTCCACATTGTTACACTTTTCTGTATTCATCTATCTTTGTCCCCATTTGGGAACCCTCTCTGGTCCAAATTATTTCCTGTTGCTAAACCTCAGAAACCATTGTTAACCGCCATGTGGCTGCCTCCTCTTTTTCCCCATTCTTCCTTCTTCGCCATTTGTATACATCTGTATATATCTGTAATATAAGTAATTCAGGCCAAAAATAGTCAACAATTTCTTCAGGCCAGTGCAGTTATAATGGTTGGATAGAATTACCTTCAGTTTATGCAGTAGCTGTGGAAGCAAGGTACCAGATGTAGGTGCCGGAAACAGAAGGAGCTGTAGGAGAAGACTCTGGACAAGTGGATATATACTTGAAAGAACCCGGTTTGGACTGTATGAAAACCTCCTAGGAAATTTAGAGAGAAATGATTCAAGGTCCTACAGAAATTTTACTAGATATGCTCCAGAGTTAATCAATTCATTTTGCAATGAATCACTCCTGCAACTGCAAGAAGAACATGTTGTTTTCTAGAAGCAACACTATACTAGTTCTGTTTTAACAACTTCAAGAAGTTCCATTTCATCATTATAATAGCTGTTGTTGATGCAAAACATAAATTTATCTGGCTGAACATTGGTATCAATGGTTCATCGTGTGATGCCAAGATATGGAACAACAGCCAGCTGAAGATTGGGAAGACCGCAGACAGGCTTAACCTCCCTGAAACCTTCCTTGGTGACACTACAGACATTCCATTTTTTCTCGTTGGTGATGACTGCTTTTGCCTGGAAGAGTTCTATGCTCATCAAAATGTAACATGTGAAGAATTTTAAACTACCGATTCTACCAGGTCAGGCACATTGTTGAAAATGCCTTCAGCATTTTGTCCATGTTCTCCAGGTGCTCACAACTATCTTGAGACACAGACCAGAGATTGCCACTCTAATAACAAGTATATGTTGTGTACTACATAACATCATCAGAGACCGCTACCTAGTTGTACAAGCTCCCATTCTGGATTGAGAGGGCCAGCAGTATATCTTTTTTATCTTATTTTCTTCTGCATACATTTTAACAAGATACAGTTGCAAATAATATACATATTTCCAGCAAGTTAGGAACTTTGAAGTCTAAGTACGTTTGAAAACACACCAAATAAATCTCATATTTTTAAATAATTTGTTCTTCTAGAAAGTCATGTAATACACCATATCTGTCCTTGAAGACAGCAGTTCTATCTTGGCTTATGTATGCACCTAATTCCAGATTAATTTTATATATGAGAATTTTCAGAAAATTTGGAAAGAATAGATCTTTTTTTATTTACAAATGAAGTATTTCCCAATTAAAATAACATAGTGAGCAACAGAATAACATTGGTGTCTATATTAACCACACCTAGTAATAATTCTAAAACTCAATTTTAAATTGGACAACAACAGTTAGCCAAGACCTTGGGCTATTCAAAAATTGTTTTGTAATAGGAGAGTAGTAAAAGAAATTTTGAAGATTATCACTGAAATTACTACAAAAGCAAAATTCTGGAGAATCCTTTTTTCCAAATATAGAGCTTAAAATTGCATGCAAAGAGTCTCTCTAAAATTTTTTGTTTGAGTATAAGTGTCAGGCAATATTTTAAAAGGTAGTTGGAAAACATTTGTCCAGTTAATGTTTACTAAAAGGGGATAATTTTCTATCCTTTTGTTTTGGCTAACTGGGATCCAAAAGTGACCTAGCAATGCAATAAGAGTATACTTGTGAGCTTTGTATTTTATTGATATCTTTCACATATTGTTTTAAAGCATTCATTTTATTTTTAGGGAGTTTTACCTGTTGTTTTTTATTTCTGCAAGTGTTTTAATCAAGAAGCCACACTACTAATTATTTGATTATCGGTCATATCAGGTATAGCTATACCAAAATTCTCTCCAAGGTGAACTTTTGTTTTACAGGTTTTATTTTTGATGTCCAAAAGGTCAGACATTTTTACAATACCAGAACCTTCCCACTGATATCTTTTTGAGAGTGATCACTTCACCTGCGATGAGAAACATGGGATTATTAAAAATATTTTCTAGTTCATCTAATATTAAAATAGTTCATCCAATATTAAAATAGTTGGTGTAGAAAATGAAACCAGGTTGTCAAAAGATCTAAGTAAAAGTCTGTCTTAATGTTTTGTTTAATTGATTGAAGGAGTCTTCTTTCACATGTGTTGTTTAAATGTATGCCCATCAACTCCTCAGCTAAAACTGTCCATTTTGCATCAACACCATTGCAGAGTCGTTTGACAAACATAACTTTGACTGTTTCTACTAAGCACTTTAAAGACACAATTTTAAGCCACCCAGTTCATGTGGTAAGATTAATGTATCTTTCAAAATTAAGTGCATTTTGTTTTGGCAGGCAAAGTCAAAAAGCAGTCTTTCAAGCTCACACAGTATTTTTTTTACTTGAGGGAAGCACTGAAGCCAGTTGTAAAGGTTGTGTGACAAAAAGAGATTTTGAAGTAGTTATTTTACCTTTCAAGGTAAGATGCAAATGCTGCCATAATTTTAAGATTCTAATTATTATATTCATTTTTTTCATTGATACTCAAAAGTTTCCTCACTGTCCAAAGAGAACCATGTTCTGAAAGGTGTTACTGTCAATTTAATGCCAATACTGTCATCTTGATATACTATGGGATTCTTGAAATCAATTAAAAAAGCCTCGGTTTTTGTCTTATTTAATTTTAAACCTGTGTACCTGTAGGATTCCTAAAAAAAGATTCATCTCGTATAAAACTGACTTTGTACTTGAGAGGAAGAGTGTCACATCATCAGCTAATGAGCAAAGCTTTATATTAACTTGCTGGAATGATAGAACTTTGGTTTCATCATAATTTCTCAATAAAGTGGCAATTTCTTCTGCTATTAACAAAACTAGTAGGGCACTTATCAGACATCTTTGTCTAATAACTCTTGATAATTTGAAATATGGTGATAAATACCCACTGTTTGAGACACAACTTTCTGCATTTGTTTATAAAACAGATATACATTTTCTGAAATTATCTCCAAATCTGTATTGTAGCAAAATATTATTCATGAAAGACCATTTAATGGTATCAAAAGCCTTTTCAAGATCTGCGAGGAGAATAATACATGAAGTTTTGCTGTATTTACAATATTCTAGAATGTCTGCAAAAAGTCTAACATTTTCACCAAAATATCTATCTTTCACATACCCTTCCTTATCAGGATTTATTATATCTGTTAAAGTAACCTTTAGCCTATTGCTTAAAACTTAAGCTAAAATTTTATAGTCTGTATTCAATATTGATAATGGGTGCCATGACTTGAGGTCTGTCAGGTCTTCGTCTTTTTTAGTACAAGATTTATAACACCCTGCCTTTGGCTAGGTAAGAGTTCTCCTCTGTTGAACACACATATGAAACTATTATAGATATGATCACCTATCTCACTCTAAAAATATTTATAAGATTCACAAGGGATGCCACCAGGTCCAGGACTTTTGTTGTTACTCATTGCTGAAACAACTTTTGTAGCTTCTTCAATATTTATTGCACTTTTACATAAAACTCTACTCTGATAATAAATTTTTGGGATATTTACTAGTTTTAGATAGGCTTCAGTGTCAACTTCATCATTTTTAAAAAGTTTATTGGCCTCAGAGTACATGTTTAAAAATATTTCATTTACATATCCAAGATTTTCTGTGGCTCCTTAATTCTTTGCCCATTGACTGTCAATGTTTGAATATGTTTTTTCTTACAAGCAGTATAGCTTGATCTCAGGTGCCTGGCATAATGAATATGATCTGCCTGACAATGTCATGATGGCATTAACAGAAACGTTGCATGTAACACCTCTAAGAAAAAGACCAAGATCCAGAGGAACTAATGAAGTTATACTATAATAATATTATTGCTGTGCCCTGACAGGACCAAATGGTCCAGTGTTTTGATGTGTGTTTGTATGGCATTTGCTGGCAATGACTAACAATTTGTAATTTATTATGATTTTTCTTAATTCAGTTAATTTGTCATTTATTATGGTCTTTATTAAGTCAGTGACAATCTACGTACCTTATGTAATTTATTTTTTGCCTTTAATATATAGGTTTTACACGGGACTGGAGGTACTTAAGTAATTATAAATAATACAAGGAACAGATATGTTATATGCAACAGGATCTAGTAAGCATTGGCAGTAACTTTCAACATTCGCACGTATTCTAATATTTGGTGATTCACTAATTCCTGCCAACAATAGCCTCACTACACGCCTCTGTCTTATGGCCTGGTCATGACTTATGATTACACTCCTTGTTTTGGATCAGTTTCCTCTAAAAGTCTGACCATGAGATATAGCTCTATAAAAGTCAGTAGGGGCCATGGTGGCAGGGTGGTAGCACTCTTGCCTCCCACCTCTGCGTCCGGGGTTCGATCCCAGTCATGGCCGTAAGTGGGAAAGCTGGTAGTTGCTTGCCGTTGGTCGGCAGTTTACAGTACAGAACCCTAGCAAACTGTATGTACTGGTTTCCTCTGCCCTTCCAACTACCCGTCGTGATATGACCTGTACAGTGTTGAAAGCGACGTAAAACCCCAAATAAATAAATAAATAAATATAAAAGTCAGTATTCGATTACATTATGAGAATGAGATTCGATTTAGCGCTGTAAAAGTACTCATTTGATTAGTTTAGATGATGAGATTGAGATGAGATTTAGTGCTATGAAAGCTCACATTTGACCAGACTACATTGTGTTATGGCACTCCTGGGCAGTATATAGAGTTGGTCAAATTTTGGTACTGTAAGAGGGCTGACCAACATCAAGCAACCAAGTACCACATATCCTACCTGAGGAGGTCAACAACGGATTTTAATTCTAATCTCACAGATTGGAGGCAAGTGTGTTAACACAACACTTTCCTGTCCCATAAATTTTTGTTCAAGTTTGGATGCACTTTACACATGCATCCCCTTTCCAACTTGCAAGTACCGTAGCCATCTTGTAGGCAGCATAATGCAAATGTTTGAAAGATTCACTAACTTGATAAAAACAATTATATATTAAAATGTTAAGAGTTCAAAAAATTTATCTAAAGTTGGTCAAGGTTGGAAAAACTGGTGTGACCAGTAATGCATTGGATAATTGAACATGTTAACAACCTATTAAAAGCTGGCTACCAACATGAATTTAGCAATAGTAAGTTGACTGAGTCCTGGTGAGACTTTTGGCCTATGGACAGTAAAGACATCATATTTCAACAATATTACTTTCGTTGGATTTAATAAGCATTTCATTCAGACATGCACAAACATATAACAAGATGTCATTATGCAAGGAACAATGCCTTCAAATGCTGTAAAATTAAGATTAACAACCATACATGTTAACAGACAATGTCCAATAAATAACACTGTGGAATTTAAGCCGTCATTAACAGCGTATAAATGCAGCAGCCATAAAATTTTAAATATTTTGAATATATTAATTCTCTGCAGAATATTTAATAGTATATTGAATATTTAACACTACTTAATATTTAACACTGTACATCGTCTGAATATTTTATACTATATATTTGACACTTTACATATTTAATATTCTAAAATTATCAATTCTCTACTGAATGTTTAATACTCTAATGAATGGTTTATGCTATACTCAATATTTAACCTTGTGAAATAACTTAATACTTTATACTATATTTTGGATACTTTGAACATGATAGTCTGAACTTATTACTTCTATACTGATTAGGTTACAATCATTTACATGTAATACTCAATATTTTACACTGTGTTCAGGTCTGGGGAAGTTGCACTTGTGCTACTGGCTTGTCTGGGTCACTTTGGACGCAGTGTGAAGTGGTCAGAGCGGCTGTGTATGATGTGGTACTGACTGTTGCAGTGTCATCAGTGACTTCTACTGGCTGCAGTGGCTCTGGAAGATGGCCGGAGAAGAGGGATGTGGATGCAAGGGCGGACAGATTAGCCCGTCTGAGAATCTGGTGACTTTCATTCTTCCAACTCTACTTCATCAATTCTAAATTGCTTTCTACTGATTGTACTGGTGGAACTAATACGGCAAATTCCCTTCCAGGATAGGTTTGGGGTGGTAATTTCTGAAAGGCTAAGATTGGCATCCTCAGGGTTTGTCTCCATAAAAAAGGGTGTCACTGATGCTAATCTAGAAGAAAAGAAATAGAATATTGTTCTGGGAAGCTGAAAAGTGCGGTTCCTGTGACACCTGAATGTTACCAGACACACATAAAATTTCTGGAAGATCCATGACCTGAGGAGATTTGGTCCTGTACCTCAGAAGTGTAATGCTGCGAAAGTGTCAGCTGTTGGAAAACTTGTGGCTGCTGCTGGGAAATGGTCGGCTGTTGGAAGGCTTGTTGCTGCTGTTGTGCCTGCTGCTGCTGCTGCTGAATGGCCAAATCTGGCACCTGTTGTAACTGCTGGGCTACTGCTATCTCTCCCTTTGTTTCTGTCTGTGAAAAGCACAAAATACACATAATAATTAGAAATGGATTTAATTAAACATAATACTATTGCACAGAAAGAACCTTGTTCTACTTTTTTTATGTTATTATTTACATACATTTAAAGTTCGTCACTTGGATGTGTATCTACTTTCTAAGTAAGGCCAATAAAAACGTGCAATTTTACATATCAATGTATGTACTTGTCTTTTGGTTTTCTTTAACATTCAGCATCCAGGGCAATATTACAAAGAGTGGTTCATGATTGAGGAACCAGTGCAAATAGATGGTCATGTCTCTGCACTGTTAACCAGTAAATATCAACAACAAACTACTACCTTCCTAACATTAATTGCCCCGCCCAGATATGAACCACAGACCTCAAAGGTTGAAAACAAGTGCTCAATTACCCCTAATGTGGCATGTCATTTGCTGAGAAGTAGTCATTTAAATGAACCATAAGTATGTGCACCCCATGCGCCAACATTTCACAGGTATAGCTTGGAAACGTTAAGGAACACACTTACAAGAGTTCCTGGGCCCTTTGGTTAACAGCAACTGTGTACTCAAACCAAAGGAATCTTTGGTTGCCTTTGCAGATTGCAGCCATTGTCCTTTGGAAGGTATGGACTGGGCAGTTGAGATCCCCACCCATGGCCTGCATGAGCTCCACCATTCTTTCCTGCAGTCTTATGGCCTCTGATGGCTTAATCAATTGCTGCCCAATTTGAAAAATGAAGGACTTTTTTTCCTTTTTGCAGCCAGGGGATTCTGCCTGCCTGCCCCCACTTGTTGACATTGTAAACCCACAAAACTTTTGGATTTTTTAATGAAATTCACGTTCTATCAGGCTTAAATATATTTTGAGATTAACTATTCAAACTATTTTAACCAGATGAGTTGAAGACAACTTAAATTTATGAAAAATATAACCTTAACAATATAATATTAAGAAACATGTCCATGTAATTCAAAGTACAATGGTATACTGATGTGGTAGCCACTGTATGTTTTAAATATGTTATTTATGTTAAATTTATGAGTAATGTTACAACCTTTGACTGTTGCTAGGGACTTCATAATATCATTGTTGTATATAGTAGGTAACTAAGCCGTAAGAGCATGTAGTCTTCAAAGTGTGTTAATGTCTCAAATGTAGTACATATGTTTTTAAGAACTTGATTTTTGACAGAAAGGCCTGTCAGACAGCACTATACTTCAACTAGAGTAGTTTTGATTTGTATCCTGAGCACTTTCCTATTTACATTTTCTTTTGTAAAGAGGGATACACAGTGAGTATTTTAATTACATGAAAGAGTTTTTTGAAGAGATGCTATAGATGTGTGTGCATCCCTTGGCTACATATATAGTCAATTCTGGGAGATGATTATATTTGGATCTTTGAGTATTATAATGATGCAAACAAGGATATGATTCATAAAGCTCAATCATGCCTCTGGCGTTGCCACAAAGATTTCTTTTGATATGTTATAACTTAAATATTTTACTTAGACTTTTTGATTTGGCATATGGGTAACAAAAGTAACATCAAAAGGTCATCAAAATATAAATGCATTTATATACGACTTTATTCTTATTCTTTCTGAAGCTTTGGACAAAAAACATATTATTGGTTGTTCAATTCTACAGCCATAGTGCATCTATTTTTTGCAAGGGGGAAATGGTCATTGATGCGGGTATGTATGAGTTTGTGTATGTTGTGTCTGGCCTGGGTGCTGGTTGTCATTGGATATCAAATCCAGTCATTCTGTAGCCCCATCACATTGATTGCATTTCATTGTCCAAACCTCCAAAATATGTTTAAACCCAATAACCCATTGGCACTGTTAATGCTAAACCCAGATTGACAACTATTTTTATAATTAAATATATAATTAAATATATAGTAAGTTTGGAATAAAGCAAGGTAAAAGTATATGGTTTTACATACAAGCAAGCATCATACAGGTATAGGGCCTCAGCATCGCCACATGTGGGATTCGAATTTGTTACCCCAAACCTGGCTGTCTATGATTAGATGCCCAATACAACTATAACAAACTTTAATGCAGTTTAGGTTTGCTTATTTGCAGATTAGTGTGAATCCAGAATGTATATTAGTTTAGGGACCCTATAGCCTAATGAAGGTTTTATTTGAGTGATATTCTAGTTTCTCAATGCCTCCACCGGCCAACTGCTTCCAGAATTTTCCTTGTGTTAACTTGCAAATTTGATCATTTTGTGTTTTCTTAATGACATAGTAACTTCTGTCAGTGCACAAATTTGTTGTATATTCATTCAAGATTCATTTAAGATTACAGACAAATTCTTCAAATTATTTTGCAGTTCATTCCCACTTTACCTTCATTCCGCAAAAATGATACTAAAAAGTTTGAAAGAAAAATTAAAAGAAAAATTACAAAAACATTGACTTTTCTACTTTACATCTCCTTGACTCCTTAAGAATGGTATCAGTTCTACCGGTTTTCATAAGGTAACACAACCACTGAATTTAACTTTGCCCCCCCCCCCACTTTTCACATACTTCCTACGCTACTGTTATTTCAGTGATGTACTGTATAGTTTTCTGAGAGCTTAAAATTACTTCCAATAATCTATTTCATTAAGAAGCCATTTGTGTTCTGCAAAGCAATATGGGTACTGTTATGTTTGATTGATTGATGAACCAAATAGATAAATGTATGTTAGCCACAGTCTTTAGTGATTATTAGAGTATATTTGTTATTTACGCTGAAGTGGTCACAAAAATTTGACCACAAATTACATCAAAACATCTAAAACCACAACTGTTACAGGAAATGAATGCCTTCGAGAGAAATAATGTATTAGAATCAAACAAAGGCCAACATTTCAGCTGTTGACAAATATTGTTAACTCTGAGCCATACCATGCACCAAAACAAAGGTGGATTAATTAGCACAGAAGAAGCACGCCTATGTGATAAATGTGATTCAGAATAACTGGAATAGCAATCTTTAGCAAACAGATTTGGTTCTTTTTTCATTGATAAAATTAAAAAGATTCAAGACACCTTTAACAACACCCGATCTCAGGTTCTTCACCTAGACAAGGAGCCGCCGACATTCAGTTCCTTTCAAGTTGTCACTGATATGGAAGTCCTTAAGTTCATCAAGGAATCCCCCTCAAAAACTTGCTCCCTTGATCCATGCCCCACTCACATTGTGAAACAATGTACTGACATTCTTCTCCCTTCAGTGACTAAACTGGTTAACTTGTCACTCAAAAATGGAATTTTCCCTAAACCATTCAAACGGGCTATTGTCACACCCCTCCTCAAAAAGTCCACCCTTTCAAAAGAGGACTTGAAGAACTATTGACCGATGTCTGGCCTTAGCTTCTTGTCAAAATTGGTCGAGCGAATTGTAGCTGCCCAAATCAGATCTTACATGGATTCTCATGACCTTGGTAACACTTTCCAGTCAGCCTATAAGTTGGGGCACTCAACAGAAACTGCCTTGTTGTGCATCAAAAATGAGATTCACTTATCTCTGTCCAAAGGCATGCCTACAGCACTAGTGCTACTCGACCTGTCCGCGGCTTTTGATACTATCTATCATGACACACTCCTATCCTGTTTGTCATCTAGATTTGGTTTTGCTGGATCGGCACTAAAGTGGTTTAGATCCTACCTCCAGGATCGTTTTTAGTCAGTCAAGATTGGTTCCAGTCTTTCGAATTTGTTCAAATTGAACTTTGGAGTCCCCCAAGGTTCTGTCTTAGGTCCTCTTCTGTTTTCCCTCTACACAACACCTCTTGGTCAAGTCATCAGAAAATATACCGGAGTCTGTTATCACTTTTATGCTGACGACACTCAGCTGTTCATTCACTTATCCCCTGATGATAGTCTCAAGTCTTTTGACCGTCTTAAATCTTGTTTGAATGACATTCAGGTCTGGATGTCTGAAAACAAACTCAAGCTAAATCCTGATAGAACAGAATTCATAGTCTTCGGTGCCAAAGACAGATACAAATGGCTCAGTGACTCATTTCCTGTCACTATCCTGGGAAATTGCCTCTCTCCCGCAGATGTTGTACGCAATCTGGGTGTTCTGTTGGATGCAAAGTTTTGTTTCACCAAGGACGTAAATTCTGTTATTAAGTCCTGTTTCATTAGCCTCAGGGACCTTCATCGCATCAGGAGGTTTCTTTCTGTGGATACATCAGTGGTGACTGCAAATGCTCTGGTCAGTAGTCGTTTGGATTATTGCAATTCTCTTTTTCGCAGTTTGTCATCCCGAAATGCTACAAGGCTCCAATATGTTTGTCACTGGTGCTTCAAAGTACACTCATATTACATCCACCCTTAGGACACTTCATTGGCTACCCATTAGACAACGGATGTTCCAACCCCAAAAATTTGTTCCTTCAGGTTCCCTCTTACTGTGCTTCAATCCCAAAATCAAAGGTCCATTTTAACAATAGTTTCTCATATGATGCCCCTAAGTTGTGGAACGATCTTCCCTATGATATACGTAGTGCTCAAAATCTCTCCAGTTTCAAAAGTCGACTCAAAACCTACCTATTTCAGAAATCATTCCCACCATAGTTTCTTACTACCGAACACCGGATCGCCTCTCTGGGAACGACTTGGAACTTGTCTAATGTCTTATGAGTTATGCCTTACGAATTGGATGGTGTGCCTTAGAATCCGTTGATATGGAGATTAAGCACTTGGACAACTGATTGAATACTATTCCCAATTTTGTGTCATCAGAAGAGACAGCCTAGGGAAATATTTTTAACATCACGAGATATAGAAGTGCTGTATCAGTACAAAGTTCAGGACACTTTCAGAGCACTGTCAGTTATATAAAGGTCAAAACAATGTTTAAATAGAGAAAATAATTTCTAAGAGAAAGGCAATGCATGTACTTTATCTACATCTGGCATGGCCTAATTATGGTTTAGATGGTTTGAATATTACCATGCATAGAGAATTGGTAATACATTCAATGAATGCTCATGTGTGGTGTTGGGGCAAAATTTTTGGCTCATTTGATGAAATTCCATCTGTTAAGATGGGAAGTTGTAAAAGTAAAATTCTTAACGAATTCTAATATAACTTTAACAGTTCTTAATCTGCATCTAAAGACAGACCCAAAGGTGTAACAAGATTTTCTAGGTCAAGATGACTATGACAGGGTCAAAGGTCAAATCAAGGTCGCACCATGATACTACAACCCCTAACCAATGTCCCTACAAAGTGTCAACTTCTAACAACTTACGGTTTCCGAGATATAGCTCGGACAAGATTTTATAGGTGAAGGTCACTACAGCAAGGTCAAAGGTCAAATCAAGGTCACACCATGACGTTGCACACCTACACCCTCTAACCAATGTCCCTACCAAGTATAAACTTCTTACACCTTACATTTTCCGAGATATAGCCTGGACAAGATTTTATAGATCAAGGTCACTACGGCAAGGTCGAAGGTCAAATCTAGGTAACACCATGACGTTGCACACCTACACCCCCCAACCAATGTCCCTACAAAGGTATCAACTTCCTACACCTTACGGTTTCTGAGATATAGCCCGGACAAGATTTTCAAACTCAAGATCACTGTGCCAAGGTCAAAGGTCAAATCAAGGTCACACCATGACGTTGCACACCTACACCCCCTAACAAATGTCCCTACCAAGTATCAACTTCCTACACCTTACAGCTCCTGAGATAAAGCCCGCCCATTCGGACACCATGGGTGAAAACAATACCCCGACAGCCCTTAAGGGCTGTGGGGTAAATATGACATGACTTGAAGAACATAGTAAGTCTTAAGAAATCAGTATAATACTTGCCAGCTGCTGTTTCATAATACCTTGAATGAATAATTTAGAGCGAAGGTCATAAAAATACAGTCCCTTGTTTTACCATCTTGTAATGTGTAACTCTTGGTTTGACTGATTTACAAGCAAGGTCTTGTCAGTATTTGGTGATTAGATACTCTATGTTTAAAAGATTATAGCACCTGTTCATCAAATTTTTATTGAATATGTCTGATAAAAACAACAGTTTCTGAAATTCATTGTTTTTCACATATGTGACTTATACTTGGTTCTCACTAGTTATTAAAATGAGTAAACAGCCAAGTAGTTTAGCTAAGATTCAGATTTTGTCACAATTTTCTGAAAGCCTAAAATCTTTCCCAGTAAGTTCAATATTTTTCTGCGATATTATATGCACTGTTATATGTGATTTGAGATGGCTTGTTCAACAAAATAGATCTGTGTATGATTCCCAAGTTCTTTAGTGACAGGCACTCGTAAAGAAATCTTTATTGTCCCTTTGGAAGTGGTCACTCAAGTTAGACTGCACAATGAGTGAAAATATATAGCACCACAACTAAGTAGGAGACGAATCCCTTCAAGATCAGAATCAGAAGAGCCGAATTATTATCTGTTGGCAAATAATATCAACTGTCAGCCATTCCTTGCAACAAATTCAGGATGCACTGAATAAAAAACAAGAAGCAGGCCCTGAATGTCGATGTAAATTGACGAAAAGTGGAATAGCAGTAGTATTTTTAAATATTTGTGAACATTAGGGATAACAGAAAGCAAGACATCAAGAAGATAGTAAGAAATTAGAACAAAATCTAAATCATTTCCTGTCAACTTATACTTTGAATGATTTACAAGAAACATACCCCCCTAATATAATGCATATACTCTCTAGATTTTACAGGTATGGGGCCACGGTGTCAGAGTGGTTACACTCTTGCCTCCCACCTCTGAGGCCAGGGTTCGATCCCCATTAAGGCCTTATGTCTGAAAGAAGGTAGTTGCTTGCCATTGGTCGGCAGTTTACAGTACAGAACCCTAGCGAACTCTATGTACTGGTTTCCTCTGCCCTTCCAACTACCCGTCGTGATATGACCTGTACAGTGTTGAAAGTGACGTAAAATCCCAAATAAATAAATCAAAATAAAATAAAATAGATTTTACAGGCAGCATATATTCTCTGTCCCCAGACTCTTCCCATTCCAGTGAGACAAGTATCTATCTGCAGAGATTTCAAATCTGTGATTTCTGGTCTGAAAATTTGAGTAGTATCCTTGAAGACGGGTAAAAAGAATAGGAACCATGCTAAAAACTTACAAACATCCTGATGGGTCTTTTGCATTTATTCAGATAAATAAGCTTGCCGAGCAGGGATTGAAATTGTGTAATCTTGCTTTTTACCATTACATATTCATGGTAAATTATTTGAAGTTTTCCCTTATCTATACTCAAAGTATTCTCATTTAGATATATGTGAATGCCTAGGGCTTTACAGGTGGGGTACGCTTCACAGGATTCATATGGTGACCTAGTTCCATGAGGAGGTCTGACAGGGTTTTAATTTTGCTCCCTCACCTTTGAGAGCTTAAATGGAGGGAAAACTGTTCAGTGTTGTGCATTGAGGTGAAGCAGAGGCTCTGACTGGTGGATGGTAAACAAATTGCTGTCACAATAAGACGGGAAATAAACAGAATGCTTACTTAAGGTAGGTCCAACTAAAGTTACAAACCCCTAACATGGCCTAACTTCAATCTCAATAATTTTACTCTGTTTCATTTTGTATAGACATTTTTAAGCGCGAGCCTCGATAGAGCTTGCGCTTCTACAGATCACCTTTTTTTACCTCCAGTAGCTACAAGGACGCATGTCCTTTTGATTTCGTCATATACATATGTCCTTCTGTCTCCACACTTTCATGACATAACAACACTGCAGTAGTTAAAAGGACACATGTCCTTTCAGCTTTTCCCCATACATATATCCTTTTCTCTCCAGAGTTTGATGACCTTTACAAGACCTGTGAATTCTGAATTTACCTCTCTTACTGTGGGATGTCTTTTAGTTGGATATCAGGGATTTAAAGCGACTCAGAGGATATCTTACACGTGAAGCTGCTCTTTTGGCTGCAAATGCCTTGGTGGGAAGTCGTCTTGACTACTGTAATTCCTTGTTCAGAGGTCTCTCTGCTCTAGACATTCGGAGGCTCCAATGTGTTCAGAACAGTCTTGCAAGAATTGTGGCTAATACCACCAAATACTCACATATCACTCCTGTAAGAAAGAGTCTTCATTGGCTGCCTGTCTTGCATCGCTCTGTCTTCAAGACAGCCCTGTTGGTGTACAAGTTTCTACACAGTGGCCATCCAAAATACTTTGAACCTTTCCTTAAACCCAGGCATAGTGTGTATAGAACACGCAGAAGTCAATCTGATGGTGTGCTGCTTGAGGTCCCACATTGTGCTTCAATATATAAGTCTAAAAAGCATTTTGGCCTTAGCTTTGCATACGATGCCCCAAGGATTTGGAATGATCTCCCTGATGATGTACGCTCAGCTAAATCTCTCTCCTCATTCAGAAAAAAGTTGAAAACTTACCTCTTTGAAAAAGCTTACCCACCCTAGATTATCCCTATTTTTTCATTTTGTCTCTCCGTGGTGTCGACCCCTGCAATGTCCCTGATTTAACGATTACAATCTCTAATTTTGGCTTTCTGCGTCTTAGAGTCTATCATTAGATAGAGATTAAGCGCTATAAAAGTACTATTAGAATTAGAATTGGAATGTCTTTGTGTAACC
Organism: Sabellastarte sp. h YS-2021; assembly: GCA_964017235.1. Taxonomy (NCBI): domain Eukaryota; kingdom Metazoa; phylum Annelida; class Polychaeta; order Sabellida; family Sabellidae; genus Sabellastarte; species Sabellastarte sp. h YS-2021. The sequence continues at coordinate 123,602,709 of OZ024932.1, forward strand.
AGAAATTCGTAAATTCTACTACACTACTGATGTCTCTGATGGCTTTGCGCTCGTGCTAGGTGACCAAAACACATTTTGGTCTTGTTGTTTTGCAAAACAATGATTATGTTGTGTTACATATGATTTATATTGATTGTTGACCCAAATACACCTGTGTGTAATGGCTAAATGCTTAAGTGATAGTCAAGTAATAATTCTTTTGCATAATCTCCATCAAAAGACAGACCCTAAGGCAAACAAATAAGAAACAAAACAAATTATGGTCTAGAGACATAAAAAGGGAGGTCCACACCAGAGAATCAGAAAATATGATACACTTAGGGTGGGTAGGCTTTTTGTAAAGAGATAAGCTTAATGTTATTCCTAAATAGAGAGAATGTATGCGTCAGAGTGGATATCATCCCACAAGTCATTCCATCCCTTTGGAGTATCATGGGGAAAACTAAAGCCTAATTGCTTCGTTGCCTTACAAATAGAATACATTCCCTGGAGGGACAATTCATCAAAAATCCACATGGGATTATAATAATTTATTTCTACAAAAATCTTATGTGTGAAAATTAGTAGTTGCTTACTGATGCAGGCAGTTTACAGTACAGAAACTGACTAACTGTATGTGCTGGTTTCTTCTGCCCATCAAACTACACATCATGATATGACCAAAAGTGTCGAAAGCGATGTTCAGAACCTGGAAATCTGAAAAAATGGCTGTTTGACATTGCCTGCTTGAGCTTGCAATAGACCTGCAAGGCATTCAACAGGGCACTAAGCAGATTAACCTAAAAGTGGCAAAGAAATAGTCCTAATATTAGTTCTTGACTGAAGAGTTTTGGATCACTTGATTTACAATGTCTCTCATAATTCAGTAAAATTGACATCAACCTCAGCGGGTTGGTGAGTGGGGCAAAGGAGGTCACTGTGTGTGGCAGTATATTGGATAAGCATAGAAAAGAAAAGCGGGCCATGACACATAAGGCTTTATACACCAATGCAATTTCAGGAGTCACATAATGCAACAAGAGTAGCCGACATATCAATATCTACAAACGTGTATAATTTTGGCTGTAAGGGCCACTTGATTCTCTTTGGTTTGTGATAAAATTGGAGCTGCTGATGCTGAAAAGGTGTGGTGTCTAAATTATAGATAATAAACTAAGCCATCACACACAAGTATTCCATAAATGTCAATAAAAGTGGATGATTTACCTGTACTTTTGGCAACCCTGTTGACAGGAACAGAGGTGTTTGAGAGGGGTGTCGACTTTAGCATTTGCAATTTTTTGCCAAACATTGACAATGCGAGTATTCAGGACATTAAGGTTTGTTAATTCAGTATCAACCCATTTAAGCTAGGCAATAATTAGCTCTACTTATGCATTGCTTTTTTGCAGGAGCATGGACCACAACCGTATCTATATTAAAAATGACAGTGATAAACCAAATATTCATAGTACAAGTGGTCAAAAATGTGTCACTGGTCCTACCTGTGTATATTAGTTCTGCCATAGCTAAATTGTCACAATAAATTTTAACTGTCTTGTCTTTCCAAAGGACTTAAAGGTCCAACATGATCAGACTTGCTGAATTTCCTATAACGCCACTGTATATACAAGTATCCCTAAACAAGTAATAGCTTGGAAGGCGTTACTAACTTGCTATTGCTTACCTGTAATCCTAAGTCTTATAATAAAGACAATAAAAGGAATATGACCGATGAATTTTTGAAGATAAACAGATATATATGAGGTTGTAAATGTAATTCAGGAATGCTTATGATTTTTAGTTTGCTCAAAAAGTCTGGATCCCAGATGAAATCTGAACAGCAGAGATTCACCTAAATAAGTGTTTCTATTGTGTTAGCTCAAAAAACCTATGTAAGTAGGATAAATTCTGAAGTGTTTGAATGCTCTGTTAAAATTTACCTTGTACAATAATGTACCTGCACATAATTTCTGCACTTTTCTGACTATGTGGTCAATAGATGGATACTGTAACATATGAATTATTAAGATTTATATTTATGTAAGCATCATTTATGCAGGCCCCTTTGGGCCAACTGAGGCCCATTATTATTGTACAGTAGGTATTTGCTTTTTCATTTTTCCAGGCCCCTTTGGGCCAACTTGAGGTCCGTTACTGTGAAGCGAGTTTGGGTTTTTCCTTGTCAATGAGACACAAATTGGGAAATTTGCTTCTAAAATAGAGGGTGTATTCTCTCAAACTACAGGAAGACTTTGATATATCTAAATATCATTAAGTGGAAAATCTCTGAATTCCCCACTACTTTGAGCGATACAAGTATTATAATCCTCAGATTTACTCTTGTTTACTGATATACACTGGACAATTTTTGCCTCTCTTATAAATGAACTATCATGCTCAACAATGAAAACATCAGATAAAAACATCAGTTATTTGCCTAACTTGTTCATTGCTACTCGAGACAGGTAATAAATAATTTGCTATCTGGGACTGAGATTGAATACATGATGGATTGTGAACATTGAGCATATCATGACTCTGTATTGTATGTACTTGAGGCCCAAAGAATTTTTCATCCTGATCACTAACTTTTATATTTGCTTTTAAATATGTATATATATTTTTATGACATGAGTTGGATTCTGAGCTTTATTAACCTGACTTTCACACATGGGAAGAAGATTATTTATTTGTATATATTTTTGTCCTTTTTAGAAAGAAAACTACCTGTCTCTCAAGCAATTGGAACTTCATGAGTATCAAATGAATCAGTTTCCTAATGCATTTAATCTATGGACAAAGCAGTAGTCTGTTGCTGAGCTGAAGTACAGGAACGTCAACTTTAGAATATTGACCTTTTTTTAATTGGAGGACTTTAGAATCATCATAAGTTCCAGGGCCAAGAATAGAGGTGTTTGAAACAACCATAATAACCTTGGAGGGGTAACGACTTTAGCATTTGCATTTTATTGTTGAACACTGATGACGCGAGTACTCATATCATTATTTTTTAGGTTAGTGTGCAACTTGATGTCATTCTTTTGATTTGAGTGTAAAACTGGTATTAGTTCTGCAACCATGCTTGTTGTCAAAGGCTTTTTGCTGATAAAGCCATGACATATAGTTGGCCTTGGTGGTAGCAATTTGTGTTTCAAATATATCTGGGGACACAAATACAAGCCGATGCATGACCAACACCCAAACTTCTTTGATTTTTTCCTTGCTTTTATATTCTAAACTGATTTTTCAGAATATTAGATTTTCTTTTAAATTTTCTTTTGTGAAACAAAATCAGCAAAAAACGTTTTTTGAATTTTGTTTTTTCCTCTCACATAGCCCTTCAAAAACCAGCCATCTATTGCCTAATAAATAATACGTCATATGTGTCGTATTCTTTGTTACCCAGGAAACATTTGAAACATTTTAAAATGGTTTAAATGTTTACAAAACACTATTTAAACTCTTTCTAATGGTTTTGTAAACGTTTCCAAGTAAACATTTGTGCTGTAATGTTTAAAAAACGTTTTATAAGCATTTTATACACAAACGTTTTTACTTAAAACGTTTATTAAATGTTGATAAAATAACTCAAGAAAATAGGTTTGACTGGAAATATTTTTTAAACATTTATAAAATAGCTAAAAAATGAAGGTTATGCTTGAAATGTTTTTCAAACATTCATCATGAAATGGTTTATAAACAGTACACATAAAATGTTTAAAAATATTGTTGAAAAAATGTTTTAAATGTTTTAAAAACATTCTACCAAAAACGTTTTCAAACCCATGGTTAGTAAACCTTCACCTTCGAACATGTCCAAACAAAGATGGCAGTGAGCAATAATAGGGGATTTTAGAGGATTTTGTAAAAAATTGCCCCACATGCAATCTCTAAAAGTGAGAATTGAATAGGGGCACAATTTTTAAGCCACTATCCTACAATTTTAGACATAAAAATAATATTTTAATTAGTGAGCAACCTTGATAAGGTATCGAATTTGACCCCTGAGCCCATTATTATTCAGACATTAATATGTTCATTTGTAATGTTTTTCTAACATTTATAATCATACGTTTAATAAACAGTATACATAAAATGTTTTAAAAACATTCTATTATAAATTGTTTTTGTACCATCATTTTAAAATATAACCTTTGCCAAACGTTTCCTATCAAACGTTTTTAAATCCTTAAAATGTTTACTAGGTATTACCCATGAGGACATATTCATGTGGTCATTTTGTACAAATGCTACAAACATCCCATCATGCCCAATACGTTTATTCTGTTTCATTATGTACAGACATTTTGACATTTTCTGTAGTATAATATGTAGTGTTATGTCTGAAAATGGTCAATAAGGTAGGGACATACAGTACTTCCAAATAGCTAATACAACTACTGATACAGGATCTGTATGGCTTCAAGAAAAATAATGTATTAGCCTCAAAGATGTAACAAATTCAGGATGTACTGAATAGAAAGGAAAAAAGAGTTCTTTAATATAAATAAAAATTCATCGTAAGTAAACAGCAGCAATATTCCCAACACTGACTGTGAAAATTAGGGATCAAAAAGGAGAAAATATTGAAAAGATGGTATTTTGAAGAAATCAGAAAAATGCAAATCAGCAACTGTCTCCTAATATTATGAATGAAGAAAGAAGATGAAGAAAATGAAAATATAGGCTCTTGTTTTACCATTTTAATGTGTAATTATTGGTCTAAGTGATTTACAAACAATATACCCACTTGATATAATGCCTAAAAACTATTGACTTTAAATGTTTGAACTTTGGTCTTAATTCTTGAAAACGAGTGCAAAAACAACACTTTCCAAAGTGTAATTGTATGCCAAATATATTGGTAGTATACAATTCTCACTGTTTCTGGAATGAAATGTGTATGTCAAGCTGGAGTTTATCAGATTTTCTCTATAACTTTTATCCAAATACATTTACTTTATTTCATTATGTACAGAAAGTTTTGTTCCTTAAAACAATATGTATTATTGTATGTGTGTTGACATTGATTGTTGAACTGAATAGATATATGTATGATGGACAAATTCTAGGGTGATTCAATTATTAGAAGTGTGTGGTAACTGTCTGGTAACTTTAAGGATAAAAATAGCAAGATATCAGGGAGATTGTGTGCCTTAAGAAATTAGAAAAATAGGAATCAACTGCTGTATCCTGATACCTTGAATGAATAACTAACGTGAAAGAAAAAATAGTCTTTTTATTGCATTTTAGTATGTAATTATTAGATAGAGTGATTTACCAGCAATATCCCCTCTTGACATAGCGCTAAAGTACTTAGATTTTTAAACATAATACCGCATGGTGATCCCATTTTTACTGAATATGAATTCTTCAGTAGTAGTCAATTATTAGAAAACCTTTTATTTTCCCTTTCTAAATTGTCACTACACAGTGCTTAAAATATTTAACACTGGAACTGATATTAGACATGAATGACTTCAAAGGAGATCATATGTTAGAATAAAAAAGTACCAACGTTTCATCTGTTGACAAATAGTGTCAACTATCACCCTTTCATACACTAAATCAAGCTTGGTCAAATAACAGAGGATCCGTTCGGTAATCTGGATAGATATTCAGAATAAGTGGAACAGCACTGCTCTTTTATAAAAGCTTGGTGTGTGACAATTAGAGATCACAATATTACATGATATCAAGAAGATGTTACTCAAGAAATCTTCAAAGTAAAAATCAGCTGCTGCCTGAAACGACCTGAATGAATAACAAAGAGGGAATTTATAAAAAATATAGGCCCTTATTTTACCATCTTTTATTTACCCTCTAGATATAATGCTCTAGATTTTATTATTATGGTACATCATTTTTGATTAAAATTGAGTAGGAAAAGCAGTGTTGACATATTGTTCTCCCTATTTCAAAAGTTAAAAGAATCTATGTCAAACTGTTTGGTGTTTCTCAGCTTTTGTGTATAATTTCTGAGATCCTGTTTTCTATCCAATAAATTCATTCTGTATCGTTATACAATAACATCTTAATCTGCAAAAATATTCAAGAAATGAATGAATGATAAAAAGAGAATATGTAAGAATATAGGCCCATGCTTTACCACCTTTTAGTGTGTAATTCTAATTGATTTGGAATTTATATAACATCTAGTTATAATGCTTTAGGTTTTAATATTATGTAACATGGTTTTCACATTTTGATAAGAAATTAGTAAGGAAACCAGCAATTTGTGAAAATCCATTGCCTGTCAGATATTTTGCTGATATATGGTTCTCACTATTTTGATAATTATAAAAGTCTATGTCAAGCTATTTGGTGTTTCTCAGCTTTTCTGTATAATTTTCTGAGAGCCTGTTTCCTATCCAATAAATTCATTCTATTTCATTATGCACCATTGTTCTGCACTACAATATGTAGTGTAACATGTGTTTTGATATTGTTAGTTAAATCAAATACATCAATTTTTCATGCCCAGATTCTTTAGTGATAGATATTAAATAGAAGATGTTAGTTATTTGCCCTATAAATATGGTCACTAAAGTAGGACCACACAATATTTGAAAATATCTAGAACCACAACTGATATAGGACAAGAATGGCTTTAAGAGGAATGTATTAGAAACAAGAGGGGCCATAATTTCAGCTGTTGACAAATATTATCACCTTTCAACCATCCAATTAATAAAAACTAGGATTAACTGAATATCCAGGAAAAATAAGCCCCTGGTTATGTATAAACCTTTGGAGTAACAAGTATGGCAGTTATACTTCAAACTCTGAATGTGAGCAAAACATGATAGGATAATCAGCAAAATAAATCAATTTGAAAAAATACCAATCATCTGGTGTCTGGTAATACCTTGAATGAATAAGTAAACTAAATAAAATACAGATTCTAATTTTGCCATAGGTTACTGTATAATTTCTGGTTTGAGAAATTTTAAGTACCATCTTATCTTTATACAAAGATTATACAATTTGGATTTTAAACACTTGATCACATGTTTTTCAACTTTTACTTAAAATGAGTGGGAAACAGTAATTTAAAAATTCATGCTCTATCAAATTTTAATTGTTTTTACATTATTCACAGTGTTATTGAAAGTAAATAGTGTATTTTGGGTTGTTTCAGTTATCATCAGGTTTTGAATGTAAGGTCCTAAAATTCATCTTTATCAATTCAATCTGCATTTTGATACACAAAATCAATAAAATAACTAGGATTTTTATTTGTTCTCCCTAGTTTTGACTTCCCACCAGCCTACATGCAGGATTATTAATGTGTGGGTGTGAATATGTCATGTAGCATTCCCTTAGATAAAAGGTGTGGCGTCTTCTTCTTACATAACTTTAGCTTAGGGCTTATTTTCTCCATTTTTGACTGTTGTCTGAATTTATATACTGTGTTTCAAGCTAATGGTGTTTGTCTGATTATCTGTATAATTTTTTAGAACATATATTCTATCCAAATCAGTTTATTCTGTTTCATTATGTACAGACTTTTTGTGCTACAAAAAATATGTACTATTACATATGCGTTCACTTTGTTGAATTGAATAGATATATGTATAATTCTTAAATTGTATGGTGACAGTCAATTATCAGGAGGTCTTTGTCATTGTTCATCTTAAAGTTGTCATAGATATACAGACACACAATATTTGAAAATATCTAATATCACTACTGATACAGAAGAGGAATGACTTAAAGGTTTCCAAATACATTGAATGAATAACTAAGGAATAAAAATATAGGCTGTTCTTTTAACATCTAATGTGTAATAATAGAATCAAGTGATTTATAGGCAATATCCCCTCTTGATATAACACTTATAGGCTGGACTCTTGATTATAAATGTTATACCAAATTTGACCTAAATTCATTGTAAATGATTGGGAAAAAGAACAACTTCCAAAACTTAATTGCATGCCAAATGTAGTGTTAGTACTTTGATCTCACTGTTTCTGAAATTGAATAGTATATATCAAACTGTTTGGTGATTATCAGATTTTCTGTATAACTTTCTGAGAACAAAATGTCTATCCCCATGAGTTTATTCTGTTTCATTATGTACAGACACTTTTGTCCTGCAATACAATATTTACTGTTATATCTGAGTTAATATTGATTGTTGAATTGAATAGATACATTTTTGATTGCCAAATTCTATGGTTAGAGTTGATTATTAGAAGATATTTTTAGAAATAGAAGTCATTTTCCTATGGAGGTGATCACTTAAGTACAGACATAAAATATTTTACAATATCTAATATCCATTATTGATGAAGAAGATGAATGACTTAAAGAGAAAAAAGTATCATCCAAGTAGAGCCAAATATTTATCTGTTGTCAAATATTATCAGATGTCAGCCAATCCATACAACAAATTCAGGATGCACTGAATAACAACAAAGAAGCATGTCCTGAATATCAATGAAAATTTAGGTTAAGTGGAACAGGAATCATATTTTAACACTGTGTAGGAATAACAAGAACCAGAAATTGGATTACAAATTTAAAATAAATCACATAATTAAAATTACAGAATCAGAAGAGGTGAAATTTTATCTCTTGACAAATATCATCAACTGTTTAATAATTTCATACACCACAACAAAGATGTACTAATTGACAAAGTATAAGAAAATAATAAATGTTAATAAACATTCAGAAAAAGTGGATCAGCAATAACATTCCAACTTGGTATGTGAAGATCAGTTATATATAAATGATAAGACATCAAGAAAATAGTATGTTTTAAGAAATAAGAAAAAATAAAAAAATTGAAAAAATACAAATCAGCTCCTGTCCCCTAATATTTTAAATCATCTTCCAAACATTCACTGTATGTCAGATATATTGTTAGTAAATGGTTCTCAATGTTTCTTAAATTAAATAGCCTAAGTCAAGCTGATGGTATTTGCCTCATAATCTGTATAATTTCTGACATCATATCTTCTATTGCAATAGGTTTATTCAGTTTCATTATGTACAGACATTTGTCCTGCAATACAATGTGTAGTATCTGAGTTGACATTGTTGAACTGAATAGATGTATGTATGGTTGCCAAATTGTGTGGTGACAGTCAATTATTAGAAGATCTTTGTCAATTTTCCTTTGAAGTTATCACTTAAGTATGGACACAAAATATTTTAAAATATCTAATACAACTACTGATGCAGAAAATTAATGGCTTAAAGAGAAGGAATTTATTAGACTCAAAGATGAATTTTTGCCTGCTGACAAATATTATCATGTGCCAGACAATCCATACAAAAAATTCAGGATACACTGAATAATAAATAAGAAACAGATCCTTGAATGTTGATGAAATTTCATGGCAAGTAAACAGCAGCAATATTTCAAACACTGGATCTGTATGGCTTCAAGGAAAATAATATATTACACTCAAAGATGTAACAAATTCAGGAGGTGCTGAATAGCAAAGAAGAAACAGGTTTTAAATGTTGATGAAAATTCATGGTAAGTAAACAGCAGCAATATTCCAAACACTGGATCTGTATGGCTTCAAGAAAAATAATAATATTAGACTCAAAGATGTAACAAATTTAGGATGTGCTGAATAGCAAAGAAAAAACAGGTTTTGAATGTCGATGAAAATTCATAGTAAGTAAACAGCAGCAATATTCCAAACACAGATTTTTCTCAGCTTTTCTTTATAATTTTCTGAGAGAGTGTTTCCAATAGATACCAAATAGACAATTTTAGTTATTTGCCCTATAGACGTGGTCACTAAAATAGGACCACACAATATTTGAAAACATCTAAAACCACAACTGATACAGGACAAGAATGACTTCAAGAGGAATGTATTAGAAACAAGAGGGGCCATAATTTCAGCTGTTGACAAATATCAACTTGCAGCCATTTCATTTAAAAAAGTAGGATTAATTGAATATCCAAGAAAAATAAGCACTTCAATATGTATAAGCCTTTAGAATAACAAGTATGGCAATTCTCCTTCAAACTGTGAGTGTGAGCAAAACATGACAGGATATCAGCAAAATAAATCAATTAGAAAAAATACCAATCATCTGGTGTCTGGTAATACCTTGAATGAATTAGTACAGTAAATAAAATACAGGCTCTCATTTTGCCATAGTTTACTGTATAATTTCTGATTTGAGTAATTTTAAGTAGCATCTTATCTTTATACAAAGATTGTACAATTTGGATTTTAAACACTTGATCACATTTCCTTCAACGTTTATTTAAAATTAATGGGAAAAAGTAATTTAAACATTCATGCTATATCAAATTTTTATTGTTTTTACATTATTCACAGTGTTATTGAAAGTAAATAGTGTATGTTGGGTTGTTCCAGTTATCATCAGGTTTTACATGTAAGGTCCTAAAATTCATCCTTGTCAATTCAATCTGCATTTTGATGCACAAAATCAATAAAATAACTAGGATTTTTGTTCTCCCTGGTTTTGATCTCCCACCAGCCTACTTGCAGGATCCTTAGTATGTGGGTGTGAATATGTCATGTACCATTCCCTTAGATGAAAGGTCATGGGATCTTCTATTTACAAAACTTTAGCTTAGATCCTTATTTTTTCTATTTTTGACTGTTGTCTGGATTTAGATACTGTGTTTTAAACTTAGGGTGTTTGTCTGATTATCTGTATAATTTTTGAGAACATATATTCTATCCAAATCAGTTTTTTCTGTTTCATTATATACATACATTTTGTGCAACAATAAATATGTAGCATTATATATGAGTTCACTTTGTTGAATTGAATAGATATATGTATTATTGCCAAATTGAACAGTGACGGTCAATTAATAGAAGGTCTTCGTCAGTGTTCCTCTTGAAGTGGTCACAGATATACAGACACACAATACTTTAAAATATCTAATATCACTACTGATATAGAAGATGAATTACTTCAAGGTTTCCAAATAATTTGAATTGATAACTAAGAAATAAAAAGTAAAAACATAAGCTCCTGTTCCAACATCTAATGTCTAATAACAGAATTGACTAATTTATAGACAATATCCCTCTTGATATTATGCTTAAAGATAAATCTTATACAAATTGTGACCTAAATTCATTGAAATGAGTGGGAAAAATGGGAAAAAACACCTTCCAAAACTTAATTGCATACCAAATATATTGTTAGTACATTGTTCTCACTGTTTCTGAAATTGAATAGTATATATCAAACTGTTTGCTGATTATCAGATTTTTGCTATAATTTCCTGCAAACATAATGTCTATTCCCATAAGTCTATTCTGTTTCATTATATACAGACATTTTTGTCTTGCAATAGAATATGTACTATTATATCTGGGTTGATATGGATTCTTGAACTGAATAGATATATGTATGATGTCAAAATTGTATGGTGTACTGGAACATCTTTTTCAAATAGACATCATTTTTCATATGGAGGTGATCACATAAGTACTGACACAAAATATCAAATACAACTACTGACAAAGAAGACGAATAAGTTAAAGAGAAAATATAAAAATATCATCAAAGAAGAGCCAAATATTTATCTGTTGTCAAATATTATCAATTATCAGCCAATCCGTACAACTTCAGGATGCGATGAATAACAAAGAAGAAGCATGTCCTGAATATCAATAAAAATTTAGGTTAAGTGGAACAGGAATCATATTTTTAACACTGTGTATGAACAACAAGAACCAGAAATTGGATTAAAATTTATTATTACAATATATGAACAACATAACCAACCACATTATATTTAAAGAAACATGTAAATCATAAAACATATCACATAATTAAAATTACAGAATCAGAAGAGGTGAAATTTTATCTCTTGACAAATATCATCAACTGTTTGTCACTCCATACACCACAACAAAGATGCATTAATTGACAAAGCATAATAAAGTCATTAATGTTGATAAACATTCAGAAAAAGTGGATCAGCGATAACATTCCAACTTGGTGTGTGAAGATCAGTTATATATAAATGAGAAGACATCAAGAAGATAGTATGTTTTAAGAAATAAGAAATAAGAAAAATACAAGTCAGCTCCTATCCTCTAATATTTTGTCATCCTCCAACATTCACATGGTTCTCACTGTTTCAGAAATTAAAAGTCTATGTCAAGCTGATAGCATCTTTCTAAAAATCTGTGTAATTTTCTGACAGCATAGATTCTATTCCAATAAGTTTACTTGGTTTCATTACGTATAGACATTTGTCCTGCAGTACAATGTGTAGTATCTGAGTTGACATTGTTGAACTGAATAGATATATGTATGGTGGCCAAATTGTGTGGTGACTGTCAATTATTAGAAGATCTTTGGCCATTGTTCCTATAAAAGTTATGACTCAAGTATGGATACACAATATTTTAAAATATCTAATACAACTACTGATACACAATATTAATGCCTTCAAGAGAAAGAATATGTTAGACTCAAAGGTGATTTTTTTCCTGCTGATGAATATTATCAGGTGTCAGACAATCCATACAATAAATTCAGGATGCACTGAATAATAAATAATAAACAGGTCCTGAATGTTGACGAAAACTCATGGCAAGTAAACAGCAGCAATGTTTCAAATTCTGCATCTGTATTGTTTCAAGAAAAATAATATATTAAACTCTAAGATGTAACAAATTTAGGATGTGCTGAATAGCAAAGAAGAAACAGGTTTTGAATGTCGATGAAAATTCATGGTAAGTAAACACCAGCAATATTACAAACACAGATTTTTCTCAGCTTTTCTGTAAATTTTCTGAGAGAGTGTTTCCGAAAGATACTAAATACAAGATCTTAGTTATTTGCCCTATTGATGTGGTCACTAAAGTAGGACCACACAATATTTGAAAATATCTAAAACCACAACTGATATAGGACAAGAATGGCTTTAAGAGGAATGTATTAGAAACAAGAGGGGCCATAATTTCAGCTGTTGACAAATATTATAAACTTGCAGCCATTTAATTAAAAAAAACTAGGATTAATTGAACACCAAGAAAAATAAGCACTTCAATATGTATGAGCCTTATATGGCATTATACTTCAAACTGTGAGTGTGAGCAAAACATAACAGGATATCGGCAAAATAAATCAATTTGAAAAAATACCAATCATCTGGTGTCTGGTAATACCTTGAATGAATAACTAAGTAGAGTAAATAAAATACAAGCTCTCATATTGCCATAGGTTACTGTGTAATTTCTGATTGGAGTAATTTTAAGTAGAATCTTATCTTATCTTTCTACAAGATTATACAATTTAGATTTTAAACACTTGATCACATTTTGTTCAACTTTTATTTAAAATGAGTGGGAATAAGTGATTTAAACATTTATGCTATATCAAATTTTTATTGTTTTTACATTATTCACAGTGTTATTGAAAGTAAATTGTGTATGTTGGGTTGTTTCAGTTATCATCAGGTTTTACATGTAAGGTCCTAAATTTCATCCTTGTCAATTCAATCTGCATTTTGATGCACAAAATCAATAAAATAACTAGGATTTTTTTGTTATCCCTGGTTTTGATCTCCCACTAGCCTACTTGCAGGATCCTTAGTATGTGGATGTGAATATGTCATGTACCATTCCCTTAGATGAAAGGTCATGGGATCTTCTATTTACAAAACTTTAGCTTAGATCCTTATTTTTTCCATTTTTTATTGTTGTCTGGATTTAGATACTGTGTTTCAAACTGGTGTTTGTCTGATTATCTGTATAATTTTTGAGAACATGTATTCTATCCAAATCAGTTTTTTCTGTTTCATTATGTACAGACATTTTGTGCAACAAGAAAATATGTAGCATTATATATGAGTTCACTTTGTTGAATTGAATAGATATATGTATTATTGCCAATTTGAACAATTGACAGTCAATTATTAGAAGGTCTTCATCAGTGATCCTCTTGAAGTGGTCAAAGATATACAGACACACAATACTTTAAAATATCTAATATCACTACTGTTACAGAAGATGAATTACTTCAAGGTTTACAAATACTTTGAATTGATAACTAAGAAATAAAAAATAAAAACATAGGCTCCTGTTTCAACATCTAATTCTAATAATAGACTCGACCAATTTATAGGCAATATCCCCTCTTGATACCATGCTTAAAGACTCTTGATTATAAATCTTATACAAATTGTGACCTAAATTCATTGAAATGAGTGGGAAAAATGGGAAAAACACCTTTCAAAACTTCAATGCATGCCAAATATATTGTTAGTACATTATTCTCACTGTTTCTGAAATTGAATAGTATATATCAAACTGTTTGGTGATTATGAGATTTTCGCTATAATTTCCTGCAAACATAATGTCTGTTCCCATAAGTTTATTCTGTTTCATTATATACAGACATTTTTGTCCTGCAATACAATATTTAGTGTTATATCTGGGTTGATATGGATTGTTGAACTGAATAGATATATGTATGATGTCAAAATTGTATGGTATACTGGAACATCTTTTTAAATAGGGGTCATTTTTCTGTATGATCAATACACTAATGATCTTTCCAACCTTCTGGACAAACATGCTCCAGAGGTTACTCACTGTCTTGCCAAGGAGCCAGCAAAGCGGCTATCAGATACCTACAAAAATGCCAAATCCATTGGACGACAGTTGGAACGCATCTGGCGTCAAAATAAAACTTCTCTTAACCGTGCAAGGCTGCGCAAACAAATTGCCAGGTTTAATTCACTTGCCAATAAAGACAAAGCCACATATTACAGAGCTCTTGTAAATGAAAACAGTGATGACCCTAAAAAACTTTGGCAAGTTCTGCGTTCTGCCTTACACCGTATCCCTGACAAGGTTCTTCCATCAAATAGTTCACAAAAAAAATTGGCTGATCAGTTTGCTGCTTTTTTCACCAATAAGATTGCTAAAATCCGAGAGTCTTTTTCGAGTTCTTCATCCTTTTCCTTGCAATCTCCAGTGTATCCACCGGGACTTGTCGAATTTGATGAACCCTCACCTGACGATATTGCGAAGGTAATAAAAAATTCACCTACAAAATCCTATCTCCTTGATCCTTGGCCCACTTTCCTAGTTAAGGATTGCCTTGATATATTGCTTCCCTCTATCACAAAGCTTGTGAATTGTTCTTTGTCGGAAGGTGCTGTCCCAGACGGCTTCAAAAGTGCTGTTGTCACTCCACTGATAAAGAAACCTTCTTTATCAAAGGATGAACTAAAAAACTATCGCCCTGTGTCTGGGCTGAGCTTTATCTCAAAACTCATGGAACGTGTAGTTGCCTCACAACTCAATAGACATGTCTCTCTCCATGGGTTGGAAAACGAGTATCAATCTGCCTATAGACGTGGCCATTCAACTGAAACAGCTCTTTTGTCTATAAAGAATGAAATTCACCTATCTCTAGCCAGAGGTGAGGCCACAACTGTGGTGCTGCTTGACCAGTCTGCAGCGTTTGACACCATTGATCACGACAAACTCCTTGATTGCTTAAGGAAATGGTTCAGCGTCGAAGGTAGATGTCTTGACTGGTTCAAATCATACCTTTCTGATCGTACCCAATGCATCAAGATTAGCTCTGTTCTCTCTGAGGCTAAAAAGCTTAAGTTTGGAGTACCTCAAGGTTCAGTTCTTGGTCCTATTCTTTTTTCATTGTGTACTACACCATTGAGCAAAGTAATCTCTAAACATCCAGATATCAAATTTCATTTTTATGTGGATGACACACAGCTGTTTATTCACCTGAAACACAAAAATGCAAAAATTGCCCTCGACCGGCTAGGAAAGTGCCTCGAAGATGTTAAACTGTGGTTGTGTGCAAATAGACTAAAGCTGAATGCTGATAAGACCAACTTTATTATATTGGCGCCAAGTCTCAGCAAGAAAAGTTAAACCCATTCTTTCCAGTGAATATATTGGGTGAATCACTGATACCTTCGGATGCTGTTAAGAATTTGGGTGTCTGGTTTGATTCAGACTTTTCCTTCACCAAGCATGTTAAAAATGTATGTAAACTTTGTTTCATCCAGATGAGGGATCTTAGACAAATTCGAAAGTACTTGACTCGTGATGCTGCTCTTACAGCTGCAAATGCACTTGTGGGGAGTAGGCTTGACTACTGTAACTCCTTGTTTAGGGGTCTATCTGTTGCTAACCTACGCAAGCTACAATGCATTCAAAACAATCTGGCCAGAATTGTTTGTAGAAGCACATGTCTTTCTCACACCACTCCACTAAGAAAAGCCCTTCATTGGCTACCCATTAGGCACCGTTACATATTCAAGACTGCTTTGTTGGTACATAAATACCTACATACCAACTGTCCAAAATATTTCAGCCAATTTCTCAAAGTTAGACAATGTAGCTATAATACTCGGCTGAGTCAATCTGATTCTATAAGTCTAAATGTTCCTCAATACCAACCATCAATTTACAAATCCACAAAGCAGTTTGGTCTAAGCTTTGCATATGATGCTCCCAAAATATGGAATGAACTCCCTGATGACGTACGATCTGCCACTTCTATTGCTTCCTTCAGAAAAAAACTTCAGATGCAGCTACTGACAAAGAATATGAATGACTTAGTGAGAAAAGATAAAAAATCATCAAAGAAGAGCCAAATATTTATCTGTTGTCAAATATTATCAATTGTCAGCCAATCGATACAACAAATTTAGGATGCAATGAATAACAAAGAAGAAGCATGTCCTGAATATCAATGAAAATTTAGGTTAAGTGGAACAGGAATCATATTTTTAACACTGTGTAGGAACAACAAGAACCAGAAATTGGATTAAAATTTATTATTACAATATATGAACAACATAACCAACCACATTATATTTAAAGAAACATGTAAATAATAAAACAAATCACATAATTAAAATTACAGAATCAGAAGAGGTGAAATTTTATCTCGTGACACATATCATCAACTGTTAGTCATTCCATACACCACAACAAAGATGTATTAATTGGCAAAGTATAAGAAATTCATTTATGTTGATAAACATTCAGAAAAAGTGGATCAGCGATAACATTCCAACTTGGTGTGTGAAGATCAGTTATATATAAATGAGAAGACATCAAGAAGATAGTATGTTTTAAGAAATAAGAAAAAATAAGAAATAAGAAAAATACAAATCAGCTCCTGTCCTCTAATATTTGAAATCATCTTCCAAATATTCACTGTATGTCAGATATATTACAGTACATGGTTCTCAAGGTTTCTGAAATGAAAAGTCTATGTCAAGCTGATAGCATTTGACTGATAATCTGTATAATTTTCTCACGGCATAACTTCAATTCCAATGACCCTATTCGGTTTCATTATGTACAGACATTTGTCCTGCAGTACAATGTGTAGTATCTGAGTTGACATTGTTGAACTGAATAGATATATGTATGGTGGCCAAATTATGTGGTGACAATCAATTATTAAGAGATCTTTGTCAATTGTTCCTATAAAAGTTATTATTTAAGTATGGACACACAGTATTTTAATATATCTAGTACAACCACTGATACACAAAATTAATGGCTTCAAGAGATAGAATATGTTAGACTCAAAGATGATTTTTTGCCTGCTGATAAGTATTATCAGGTCCCAGACAATCCATACAACAAATTCAGGATGCACTGAATAATAAAGAAGAAAGAGGCCCTGAATGTTGACGAAATTTCATGGCAAGTAAACAGCAGCAATATTTCTTTCCAATACTGTATCTGTATTGCTTCAAGAAAAATAATATATTACACTTCAGACAATTTCAGGATGTACTGAATAGCAAAGAAGAAACAGGTCTTGAATGTTGATGAATATTCATGGTAAGTAAAGAGCAGCAATATTCCAAACACTTTATCTGAATTGCTTCAAGAAAAATAATATATTAGACTCAAAGATGTAACAAATTTAGGATGTGCTGAATAGCAAAGAAGAAACAGGTTTTAAATGTCGATGAAAATTCATAGTAAGTAAACAGCAGCAATATTCCAAACACAGATTTTTCTCAGCTTTTCTTTATAATTTTCTGAGAGAGTGTTTCCAATAGATACCAAATAGACGATTTTAGTTATTTGCCCTATAGACGTGGTCACTAAAATAGGACCACACAATATTTGAAAATATCTAAAACCACAACTGATACAGGACAAGAATGACTTCAAGAGGAATGTATTAGAAACAAGAGGGGTCATAATTTCAGCTGTGGACAAATATCAACTTGCAGCCATTTCATTTAAAAAAGTAGGATTAATTGAATATCCAAGAGAAACAAGAACTTCAATATGTATAAGCCTTTAGAATAACCAGTATGGCAATTCTCCTTCAAACTGTGAGTGTGAGCAAAACATGACAGGATATCAGCAAAATAAAGCAATTAGAAAAAATACCAATCATCTGGTGTCTGGTAATGCCTTGAATGAATTAGTACAGTAAATAAAATACAGGCTCTCATTTTGCCATATTTTACTGTATAATTTCTGATTTTAGTAATTTTAAGTAGCATCTTATCTTTATACAAAGATTGTACAATTTGGATTTTAAACACTTGATCACATTTTCTTCAACGTTTATTTAAAATTCGTGGGAAAAAGTAATTTAAACATTCATGCTATATCAAATTTTTATTGTTTTACATTATTCACAGTGTTATTGAAAGTAAATAGTGTATGTTGGGTTGTTTCAGTTATCATCAGGTTTTACATGTAAGGTCTTAAAATTCATCCTTATCAATTCAGTCTGCATTTTGGGGT
This sequence comes from Sabellastarte sp. h YS-2021, assembly GCA_964017235.1. Lineage (NCBI taxonomy): Eukaryota > Metazoa > Annelida > Polychaeta > Sabellida > Sabellidae > Sabellastarte > Sabellastarte sp. h YS-2021. Next base: position 123,621,437 of record OZ024932.1, read on the forward strand.
CTATCTGTTGCTAACCTACGCAAGCTACAATGCATTCAAAACAGTCTGGCCAGAATTGTTTGTAGAAGCACATGTCTTTCTCACACCACTCCACTAAGAAAAGCCCTTCATTGGCTACCCAAAAGACACCGTTACATATTCAGGACTGCTTTGTTGGTACATAAATACCTACATACCAACTGTCCAAAATATTTCAGCCCATTTCTCAAAGTTAGACAATGTAGCTATAATACTCGGCTGAGTCAATCTGATTCTATAAGTCTAAATGTTCCTCAATACCAACCATCAATTTACAAATCCACAAAGCAGTTTGGTCTAAGCTTTGCATATGATGCTCCCAAAATATGGAATGAACTCCCTGATGACGTACGATCTGCCACTTCTATTGCTTCCTTCAGAAAAAAACTTCAGATGCAGCTACTGACAAAGAATATGAATGACTTAGTGAGAAAAGATAAAAAATCATCAAAGAAGAGCCAAATATTTATCTGTTGTCAAATATTATCAATTGTCAGCCAATCGATACAACAAATTTAGGATGCAATGAATAACAAAGAAGAAGCATGTCCTGAATATCAATGAAAATTTAGGTTAAGTGGAACAGGAATCATATTTTTAACACTGTGTAGGAACAACAAGAACCAGAAATTGGATTAAAATTTATTATTACAATATATGAACAACATAACCAACCACATTATATTTAAAGAAACATGTAAATAATAAAACAAATCACATAATTAAAATTACAGAATCAGAAGAGGTGAAATTTTATCTCGTGACACATATCATCAACTGTTAGTCATTCCATACACCACAACAAAGATGTATTAATTGGCAAAGTATAAGAAATTCATTTATGTTGATAAACATTCAGAAAAAGTGGATCAGCGATAACATTCCAACTTGGTGTGTGAAGATCAGTTATATATAAATGAGAAGACATCAAGAAGATAGTATGTTTTAAGAAATAAGAAAAAATAAGAAATAAGAAAAATACAAATCAGCTCCTGTCCTCTAATATTTGAAATCATCTTCCAAATATTCACTGTATGTCAGATATATTACAGTACATGGTTCTCAAGGTTTCTGAAATGAAAAGTCTATGTCAAGCTGATAGCATTTGACTGATAATCTGTATAATTTTCTCACGGCATAACTTCAATTCCAATGACCCTATTCGGTTTCATTATGTACAGACATTTGTCCTGCAGTACAATGTGTAGTATCTGAGTTGACATTGTTGAACTGAATAGATATATGTATGGTGGCCAAATTATGTGGTGACAATCAATTATTAAGAGATCTTTGTCAATTGTTCCTATAAAAGTTATTATTTAAGTATGGACACACAGTATTTTAATATATCTAGTACAACCACTGATACACAAAATTAATGGCTTCAAGAGATAGAATAAGTTAGACTCAAAGATGAATTTTTGCCTGCTGATAAGTATTATCAGGTCCCAGACAATCCATACAACAAATTCAGGATGCACTGAATAATAAAGAAGAAAGAGGCCCTGAATGTTGACGAAATTTCATGGCAAGTAAACAGCAGCAATATTTCTTTCCAATACTGTATCTGTATTGCTTCAAGAAAAATAATATATTACACTTCAGACAATTTCAGGATGTACTGAATAGCAAAGAAGAAACAGGTCTTGAATGTTGATGAATATTCATGGTAAGTAAAGAGCAGCAATATTCCAAACACTGGATCTGAATTGCTTCAAGAAAAATAATATATTAGACTCAAAGATGTAACAAATTTAGGATGTGCTGAATAGCAAAGAAGAAACAGGTTTTAAATGTCGATGAAAATTCATAGTAAGTAAACAGCAGCAATATTCCAAACACAGATTTTTCTCAGCTTTTCTTTATAATTTTCTGAGAGAGTGTTTCCAATAGATACCAAATAGACGATTTTAGTTATTTGCCCTATAGACATGGTCACTAAAATAGGACCACACAATATTTGAAAATATCTAAAACCACAACTGATACAGGACAAGAATGACTTCAAGAGGAATGTATTAGAAACAAGAGGGGTCATAATTTCAGCTGTGGACAAATATCAACTTGCAGCCATTTCATTTAAAAAAGTAGGATTAATTGAATATCCAAGAGAAACAAGAACTTCAATATGTATAAGCCTTTAGAATAACAAGTATGGCATTATACTTCAAACTCTGAGTGTGAGCAAAACATGACAGGATATCAGCAAAATAAAGCAATTAGAAAAAATACCAATCATCTGGTGTCTGGTAATGCCTTGAATGAATTAGTACAGTAAATAAAATACAGGCTCTCATTTTGCCATATTTTACTGTATAATTTCTGATTTTAGTAATTTTAAGTAGCATCTTATCTTTATACAAAGATTGTACAATTTGGATTTTAAACACTTGATCACATTTTCTTCAACGTTTATTTAAAATTCGTGGGAAAAAGTAATTTAAACATTCATGCTATATCAAATTTTTATTGTTTTACATTATTCACAGTGTTATTGAAAGTAAATAGTGTATGTTGGGTTGTTTCAGTTATCATCAGGTTTTACATGCAAGGTCTTAAAATTCATCCTTATCAATTCAGTCTGCATTTTGGGGTCTATCTGTTGCTAACCTACGCAAGCTACAATGCATTCAAAACAGTCTGGCCAGAATTGTTTGTAGAAGCACATGTCTTTCTCACACCACTCCACTAAGAAAAGCCCTTCATTGGCTTCCCATAAGACACCGTTACATATTCAAGACTGCTTTGTTGGTACATAAATACCTACATACCAACTGTCCAAAATATTTCAGCCCATTTCTCAAAGTTAGACAATGTAGCTATAATACTCGGCTGAGTCAATCTGATTCTATAAGTCTAAATGTTCCTCAATACCAACCATCAATTTACAAATCCACGAAGCAGTTTGGTCTAAGCTTTGCATATGATGCTCCCAAAATATGGAATGAACTCCCTGATGACGTACGATCTGCCACTTCTATTGTTTCCTTCAGAAAAAACTTCAGATGCAGCTACTGACAAAGAATATGAATGACTTAGTGAGAAAAGATAAAAAATCATCAAAGAAGAGCCAAATATTTATCTGTTGTCAAATATTATCAATTGTCAGCCAATCGATACAACAAATTTAGGATGCAATGAATAACAAAGAAGAAGCATGTCCTGAATATCAATGAAAATTTAGGTTAAGTGGAACAGGAATCATATTTTTAACACTGTGTAGGAACAACAAGAACCAGAAATTGGATTAAAATTTATTATTACAATATATGAACAACATAACCAACCACATTATATTTAAAGAAACATGTAAATAATAAAACAAATCACATAATTAAAATTACAGAATCAGAAGAGGTGAAATTTTATCTCGTGACACATATCATCAACTGTTAGTCATTCCATACACCACAACAAAGATGTATTAATTGGCAAAGTATAAGAAATTCATTTATGTTGATAAACATTCAGAAAAAGTGGATCAGCGATAACATTCCAACTTGGTGTGTGAAGATCAGTTATATATAATTGAGAAGACATCAAGAAGATAGTATGTTTTAAGAAATAAGAAAAAATAAGAAATAAGAAAAATACAAATCAGCTCCTGTCCTCTAATATTTGAAATCATCTTCCAAATATTCACTGTATGTCAGATATATTACAGTACATGGTTCTCAAGGTTTCTGAAATGAAAAGTCTATGTCAAGCTGATAGCATTTGACTGATAATCTGTATAATTTTCTCACGGCATAACTTCAATTCCAATGACCCTATTCGGTTTCATTATGTACAGACATTTGTCCTGCAGTACAATGTGTAGTATCTGAGTTGACATTGTTGAACTGAATAGATATATGTATGGTGGCCAAATTATGTGGTGACAATCAATTATTAAGAGATCTTTGTCAATTGTTCCTATAAAAGTTATTATTTAAGTATGGACACACAGTATTTTAATATATCTAGTACAACCACTGATACACAAAATTAATGGCTTCAAGAGATAGAATATGTTAGACTCAAAGATGAATTTTTGCCTGCTGATAAGTATTATCAGGTCCCAGACAATCCATACAACAAATTCAGGATGCACTGAATAATAAAGAAGAAAGAGGCCCTGAATGTTGACGAAATTTCATGGCAAGTAAACAGCAGCAATATTTCTTTCCAATACTGTATCTGTATTGCTTCAAGAAAAATAATATATTACACTTAAGACAATTTCAGGATGTACTGAATAGCAAAGAAGAAACAGGTCTTGAATGTTGATGAATATTCATGGTAAGTAAAGAGCAGCAATATTCCAAACACTGGATCTGAATTGCTTCAAGAAAAATAATATATTAGACTCAAAGATGTAACAAATTTAGGATGTGCTGAATAGCAAAGAAGAAACAGGTTTTAAATGTCGATGAAAATTCATAGTAAGTAAACAGCAGCAATATTCCAAACACAGATTTTTCTCAGCTTTTCTTTATAATTTTCTGAGAGAGTGTTTCCAATAGATACCAAATAGACGATTTTAGTTATTTGCCCTATAGACGTGGTCACTAAAATAGGACCACACAATATTTGAAAATATCTAAAACCACAACTGATACAGGACAAGAATGACTTCAAGAGGAATGTATTAGAAACAAGAGGGGTCATAATTTCAGCTGTGGACAAATATCAACTTGCAGCCATTTCATTTAAAAAAGTAGGATTAATTGAATATCCAAGAGAAACAAGAACTTCAATATGTATAAGCCTTTAGAATAACAAGTATGGCATTATACTTCAAACTCTGAGTGTGAGCAAAACATGACAGGATATCAGCAAAATAAAGCAATTAGAAAAAATACCAATCATCTGGTGTCTGGTAATGCCTTGAATGAATTAGTACAGTAAATAAAATACAGGCTCTCATTTTGCCATAGTTTACTGTATAATTTCTGATTTTAGTAATTTTAAGTAGCATCTTATCTTTATACAAAGATTGTACAATTTGGATTTTAAACACTTGATCACATTTTCTTCAACGTTTATTTAAAATTCGTGGGAAAAAGTAATTTAAACATTCATGCTATATCAAATTTTTATTGTTTTACATTATTCACAGTGTTATTGAAAGTAAATAGTGTATGTTGGGTTGTTTCAGTTATCATCAGGTTTTACATGTAAGGTCTTAAAATTCATCCTTATCAATTCAGTCTGCATTTTGATGCACAAAATCAATAAGATAACCAGGATTTTTTGTTCTCCCTGGTTTTGATCTCCCACTAGCCTACTTGCAGGATCCTTAGTATGTGGGTGTGAATATGTCATGTACCATTCCCTTAGATGAAAGGTCATGGGATCTTCTATTTACAAAACTTTAGCTTAGATCCTTATTTTTTCTATTTTTGACTGTTGTCTGGATTTAGATACTGTGTTTCAAACTCATGGTGTTTGTCTGATTATCTGTATAATTTTTGAGAACATATACTCTATCCAAATCATTTTTTTCTGTTTCATTATATACACACATTTTGTGCAACAATAAATATGTAGCATTATATATGAGTTCACTTTGTTGAATTGAATAGATATATGTATTATTGCCAAATTGAACAGTGACAGTCAATTAATAGAAGGTCTTTGTCAGTGTTCCTCTTGAAGTGGTCACAGATATACAGACACACAATAGTTTAGAATATCTAATATCACTACTGATATAGAAGATAAATTACTTCAAGGTTTCCAAATAATTTGAATTGTGGGGGGTGGCGCGTATAAGATAGCGCACCTTGTCAGTCTGGAGGTATGGTTTTGATGGCCATATTCATATGTATTACGGTAGAGGTAAAAAGTGTACTTGTCAAATGTTTTCATATTGAAGTCCAAGAACTGGGTTAGGGTTATTGTATGTGGGAGTAACTCTGTCAAATGCTGATTTCAACCCTCATGAATATTCATGAGGGGACCAGACCTAGTGGTCAGCTGATGTCTGAAAAGTGTCTTTAAATAATGTGGGCTCCACGTGTTTTGTGCATTGGGGGCTAGAGGTGAATGTGCCATACATAGTGTTATATCAAGAATCTAGCAGTTTCTGTCGAAGTAGTTCTGTTTATTGCTATCAACGAAGAGTTTGACAGAATATACTGTTTTCTTGTTACATTATGGGCAGGAAAAAAGTAAAAACAGCAGAGATGGCGAGTAAAATTGTGACTCAGCCGGATGCTGTAGAAAATAAGAATTCAGACGAAAAAATGACAGTATTAGAAGAAAAATTAGACAAGTTGGTACAAACTGTTGGATTGCTTCAGGAGAATGTGCAGAAGCAGAATGACAGGATGCAGATACGTGATATTTCACCAGTACCCTCAGCCCACAGTTCAATGAAGGAAGCTCCAGAGAGTGCACAGCATCTGCCATCTTTTGAAGAACTACGGTCGGATGGGAAGACACAAGCTGAGCTACAGAAACGACTTCACCATTATAACAATATGTCAAGAACAGAAATTAAAGGTAGGCAGTTTGATGCTCAGTTAAAATCAGGTCGTTATAGAACGGGGATACATAAAGTTAGGAAAGTGGTTAATTGGCCACAAGACTATTGCACTGTCCCTGGGGCTCAAAAACAACCTACGTATGATGAACTGTCAGTGTACCAATGGTCCCAAGGTTTTGTTCAATGTATATTAGAAGAGCAAAGTCCCAAAGTTAAGGAAAACATGATGAAATATTTTGTTAGTATCATGCAGGATGCTATAGAGCTCTCGTTTGCAACAGCGAAAAGAGCCCATGGAATAGTATTGCAGGAAATGGAAAAAGGGTCAGTAGATTGGCAAAAATTAGGTAAAATTGAACTTATTCGTAGTAGGAATACTCAAAGATTGGTTCCAAATACTGTCAATGGTCGTGCAGGTGCTGATTCTAGTGTAAAGGTGGTACCATGTAAATTATAGGGCATAGACTGAGCAGAGAAACAGACTGAGCACACTGACAAAGGAACCACGTATGGCCACTACTGTAGTCACTGTATAGTAGTTACGGGAAAGAAGTATGAGCACCCTAGAAATCAATGTCTAAGGCTAAAAAATGAAAAAAAAGAGGGTGGTGCTAGTCAACGGGTTTAACAATCAAAGTGTCAAACTCACTAGTGACAAAATAATAGTAAATGCTAGTGAGAAAGATAGTATTAATTGTATAAGTGACAGTAAGCATGTATGTGTACGTATTGTTCAAAGTTTCAATGTTTCAACTTCCTATGACAAAGATGACCAACAAAGAAACCAAATAAGAGCTGGGTGTACATATACAGCAAACCCTGATATAGAGGTTAGTAATGTCGATGGTGCAAAAAATTGTGGGATACAAAAAAATGGTATCAAGAAAGTTGGTCGTACATCTAGTGGGTTTAGTGAACATAGTGACAATTCGAACATACGGGCTGACATTGTCAAGTATACTGCTGTTAAAGAATGTAAACAAAGTAATAGTAGTGATATGTCAAGATGCACCGATGACACTTGGGAAAAAGAGTTGGGGTATGTAGTTTATACTAGTGATAGTGACGCTGTGTTTAAACCCTGTCAGAACCAAGTTCATTATGTGGGTAGTAAGGACGTAAGTCAAGAAATAGATATAACCAATGATACCAACCATTCTGACCTTGGTTCTGGAAATTGGTTCTTAAACTTTACAAAAAATTTGGTCAACAATGGTATTATAGCCTATGCAAGGATTGAAGGGGCGGAATGCTTCAGCAATCTCAGTACCTACACAGACTGGTCGCAGCTTGAGTACCAGGCCGTGAGCCATCAAGGGTGGCCAGTCGATTACAATATTTCCATCTGTGGTGGTAGAGGGTGGAGACATAGTGTTACAAGCAATATGGCTTATAAAAACAGCAATATGCAGACACATGTCAGCCTTGACCTTAATAATGAACTTAGTGAGTTACAAAAAGGTTTTAACGTAACAAATAGTTCAGATAATAACAAAGATGGTAGTGTTGACTTATCAGTAGGTAATGCTTTAATACATGGTTGTGGCCTGAATATGATAAATGTTATTGAACCGTATGCGGGGGTTGACAGTGTCAAATATACTATTCAGAACGAAATCAGCGGCCAGGGTACAAAGTTAAAGGTCGATGTAATGAGTATCAGTGATGCTGATGCTGTCTATTCTTCACCTGTAGCCCCTAATGCTCCAATCATCTGTACAGAGTTAAGTTTTTTACAGATCTTAAGTCAAGATAGTGAAATTTTAGTTAATTCTAATCAAGTTGATAGCTTGTATTCTTTTAACGCAAAACGGCAGTATCTAGTTAATGTTAGTTGTCATAGGTTACATGATACTAAAGCTATACAATACCAAGGCAGTTTTGGGAAATGGAAAGGTTTCCAAACCTCTGCTAATACTTCATGCTGCGATATACATACCCTTTTGTATATCAGAGGCCTGTCTCCAGTCAACATACACAAGTACGTTAGAAGTTTTGGGTTCATGTTACTTGAGATGGTAGAATTTCCCCAATATGTAGGTACAAGACAATAGCAGGCAGATGACTTGGTACAATGGGTCACAAAAGCCAACACAATAGTTGAAAAATCTGGTAAGTTTAATTACCAAGAAGCAAGGATAGCAGTTCCTTCAGGTTTAAATATTTGTAATTGGCGTAGGTTTCTATGTGATTATGATATACCTATATTATGTGAATACTTGGAATTTGGATTTCCTCTTAACATAGATTATAAAATATTTTGTTTTAATACAGTAGTAAGAAATCATGAGTCTGCACTTCGAAGTATAGCTGGGGATGATAAATACTTTGCAGAAGAAGTGGCCTTGGGAGCTATGGTGGGACCTTTAGACAAGTCACCATTCATTAAAACACATTATTCCCATCTGATGGCCAGAAGTAAACCAGATGGCGGTACTAGGGTGATTGTGGATTTGTCGTGGCCTATCAATGCCAGTGTAAATAGTTATGTTCCCTTAGATCACTTTGATTTCATAAAATTTCAATTGAAATACCCTACTATAGACAATCTTGTTTAAAAAATTAGAATTTTGGGTCCTTCTACTTTGCTACATAAAATTGATCTTCAGAGAACTTTTAGAAATTTACGTATTGATCTTTAGATTATAAAGTACTGGACTTAAGATGGCGTAGCAAAACGTATCTTGACGTAGCCGTACCATTCGGATTTTCACAAGGTGCGTCGGCGTGCCAGATTATAAAGTACTGGACTTAAGATGGCGTAGCAAAACGTATCTTGACGTAGCCGTACCATTCGGATTTTCACAAGGTGCGTCGGCGTGCCAGATGCCGTTAGATTCCTCATGGCGTCACAACACTATTGGGTCCTGAATTATTTGGATGATATAATTGGGGCGTCACTCCCTGACGCTGTGTTCGATGCTTTTACAATATTGAATAATTTACTTGAAGCCCTGGGTCTTCCAGTTAACCATAAGAAAGTTGCAGCCCCTACCCATAAAATCACATGTCTGGGTATAGATGTGGATGCAAAGGAAGGAACATTGTCGGTTCCTGATGAGAAATTGCAAAAAATAAAAAATTTATGTCTAGTTTGGCAGAGCAAGAGTCAGGCCACCCGTAAGCAACTTCAATCACTTATTGGTCATCTCATGCACATCCATAAATTCATAAGACCAGCAAGATTGTTTACTAACAGGATGTTGACTGTTCTCAGGGGTGCCCCTGATAAGGGATATGTCAATCTTGATAGGGATTTTCATAAGGATATATTGTGGTTTTCAAACTTTTTGGAATATTTTAATGGCACGGTTAAAATACACCCAATTAATGTAATTTCTCACCAGGTATTTGTTGTTGCATCCCTCAAAGGGCTGGGGGGTTATCATGAGGGTGAGGTCTATGCAATTCCGGTACTACCGTACCTTGAAAGTATGTTGTCAATTGTACACTTTGAAGCTGCTAACATTATGGTAGCTCTTAGGTTATGGGCTAGTAGCTTTGAGAATCAGCAATCTGTCGTATGGTGTGATAACTTTGCAGTTGTGAATGCTTTTACTAGTCATAAAATGAAAGATTCATTCTTATTAGCATGTGTAAGGACAGTATGGTTACTCTGTGCTAAATATAACATTGATAGTAAAGCATATTAGAGGTATTAATAATACTTATGCAGATATTCTATCAAGGTGGCATCATTGCAGTAACTTGAATACAAACTCTGTAAATTTTTTGAGAAGTTGTAAATGGTTTTATCCGAATAACAATTTAATGATTCCTAACTTTGAAATATAACCCTAGGTCAGGGTTGGGGTTGACCTCCCCTTGTTTAAGCATCAATACTGCCTTGCCCTTAATTTGTTTTAGGTTCTTCACAAGCTAAATGGTTAGCCTCACGTGCTATGGATCGAGTTCACCAGGGAATGCGACCTAAGACAAGGGCTTCGTATGAGAGATCCTTCCACCTCTTCATTGCTTTCACAATCTACATGAAGATGAGCTGCCCTTGGAAGCTGCATACGTTGCTGGCATTCTTTGAGTACCTTGCCTCCAATGCCTTATCAGCTGCCACGCTTCAGAACTATGTATCAGTGTTAAATCACTACTTCAAGTTATACAGATGGCCTACAGTTTCATTGGCGAGTAGACAAGTACTGTTGTTTATCAAGTCAGTTAAAATAAACAGTAAAATGAACATTAAATTAAAAGGTATTTTTACACTGGCTATGTTGGAAGAATTGTTACATATTGTTAGTCAATGTCAAGATGGTATTGTATTCCAGGCCCTATTTTCATTGGCCTTCTTTGGATTCTTCAGGTTAGCATCCTTGGTGCCCGCTTATGTAAATGGTTTTGATTCCTCAAGATTTCCTTTGGTGTTGGATGTAATATGGGGCCCCCCCTGGAGTTCAAATGATTCTAAAACATGCAAAAAATATGCAAGGTGCTAATGAATTTAGAATTGTGTACATACCAAGATTGAATAATGTCAAAATATGTCCAGTAAAAGCTCTTCAAGTAATGATTCAAACCATGAACCTTGTACATTCAGATCCCCTGTTCATGATACATGAAAAAGGTCACAGAAAAATTCTTACTGCTTTCAAGGTTCGTAGCATATTAGCAAAAATGGTTGAAAAGATGGGTCTATACCCTCAGGAATTTGGATTTCATGCATTTAGACGTAGTGGGGCTTCACTTGCTTTTAATGCTAATGTTCCCTTAGAATATATAAAAGTACACGGTCAATGGAAGAGTAATGCAGTGTGGACGTACTTAAAAAATGCACCAAAGGCTGCAGCAGTAGTTGCAAGTACGTTTCAAAATCTTGTAACATGAACCCCTCACTTCTTATTTTACCCCTACCTATTTGGCTTGGCCTCTGTAGAATTAACAACTATTATAATAATTTTATACAATTTTATAAAATTTTATGAGGTTATTTTATTCTTCCTACTCCTGCTTGGCCAAAACAATTGTATAACCTTGTGTCATACATTGATATGTAAGTGCTGACAAGTTGGCCTTAAAGTCTTGGCCTTGAATAAGAAAACTTTAAGTTGCACTTTAAGTCAGAACCATAAGGTTGGCCTGTTTATAAGTAGGTATGGGTTAGAGTGTATAATGCAACAGAATTAAAATATAATGGTTCTTAAAGCATTATCGTGTTCCCTAACAGTATAAGTCGAATTGGTAACTTTTAAAAGCTTTGCTTAAGTTGGGAACTTGAAAAATATTAACAAATGTGTGTGTTATAAACTAGATGGACAGTAATACATGTTAAAGACTAATGGTTTAACCACTGAGTAGAAATAATTTTAGTTGGTGTCTTTAATATCATGTAACATATTAACACTGAATGTTTTAACAAAATAAAGCCAAATATGTTGAAGTTATATGGTCGTTTATTAATGAGTTCCATTCCCCATCCGGACTGATAACTAAGAAATAAAAAATAAAAACATAGGCTCCTGTTTCAACATCTAATGTCTAATAACAGAATCGGCCAATTTATAGACAATATCCCTCTTGATATTATGCTTAAAGATAAATCACAAATTCTGACCTAAATTCATTGAAATGAGTGGGAAAAATGGGAAAAAACACCTTCCAAACCTTAATTGCATGCCAAATATATTGTCAGTACATTATTCTCACTGTTTCTGAAATTGAATAGTATATATCAATCTGTTTGGTGATTATCAGATTTTCGCTATAATTTCCTGCAAACATAATGTCTATTCCCATAAGTTTATTCTGTTTCATTATATACAGACATTTTTGTCTTGCAATAGAATATGTAGTGTTATATCTGGGTTGATATTGATTCTTGAACTGAATAGATATATGTATGATGTCAAAATTGTACGGTATACTGGAACATCTTTTTCAAATAGAGGTCATTTTTCATATAGAGGTGATCACATAAGTACTGACACAAAATATCAAATACAACTACTGACAAAGAAGATGAATAAGTTAAAGAGAAAAGATAAAAATATCATCAAAGAAGAGCCAAATATGTATCTTTTGTCAAATATTATCAATTGTCAGCCAATCCATACAACAAATTCAGGATGCACTGAATAATAAAGAAGAAACAAGCCCTGAATGTTGACGAAATTTCATGGCAAGTAAACAGCAGCAATATTTCTTTCCAATACTGTATCTGTATTGCTTCAAGAAAAATAATATATTACACTTAAGACAATTTCAGGATGTACTGAATAGCAAAGAAGAAACAGGTCTTGAATGTTGATAAATATTCATGGTAAGTAAAGAGCAGCAATATTCCAAACACTGGATCTGAATTGCTTCAAGAAAAATAATATATTAGGCTCAAAGATGTAACAAATTTAGGATGTGCTGAATAGCAAAGAAGAAACAGGTTTTAAATGCCGATGAAAATTCATGGTAAGTAAACAGCAGCAATATTCCAAACACTGGATCTGTATGGCTTCAAGAAAAATAATAATATTAGACACAAAGATGTAACAAATTTAGGATGTGGTGAATAGCAAAGAAGAATCAGGTTTTGAATGTCGATGAAAATTCATGGTAAGTAAACAGCAGCAATATTACATGCACAGATGTAAGAAATAAGAACTTCAATATGTATAAGCCTTTAGAATAACAAGTATGGCATTATACTTCAAACTCTGAGTGTGAGCAAAACATGACAGGGTATCAGCAAAATAAATGAATTAGAAAAAATACCAATCATCTGGTGTCTGGTAATACCTTGAATGAATTAGTATCATAAATAAAATACAGTTCTCATTTTGCCATAGTTTACTGTATAATTTCTGATTTTAGTAATTTTAAGTAGCATCTTATCTTTATACAAAGATTATACAATTTGGATTTTAAACACTTGATCACATTTTCTTCAACGTTACTTAAAATTAGTGGTAAAAAGTAATTTAAACATTCATGCTATATCAAATTTTTATAGTTTTTACATTATTCACAGTGTTATTGAAAGTAAATTGTGTATGTTGGGTTGTTTCAGTTATCATCAGGTTTTACATGTAAGGGCCTAAAATTCATCCTTGTCAATTCAATCTGCATTCTGATGCACAAAATCAATAAAATAACAAGGATTTTTTGTTATCCCTGGTTTTGATCTCCCACTAGCCTACTTGCAGGATCCTTAATATGTGGGTGTGAGTATGTCATGTACCATTCCCTTAGATTAAAGGTCATGCGATCTTCTATTTACAAAACTTTAGCTTAGATCCTTATTTTTTCCATTTTTGACTGTTGTTTGAATTTAGATACTGTGTTTCAAACTGGTGTTTGATTATCTGTATAATTTTTGAGAACATGTATTTTATCCAAATCAGTTTTTTCTGTTTCATTATGTACAGACATTTTGTGCAACAATAAAATATGTAGCATTATATATGAGTTCACTTTGTTGAATTGAATAGATATATGTATTATTGCCAATTTGAACAGTTGACAGTCAATTATTAGAAGGTCTTCATCAGTGATCCTCTTGAAGTAGTCACAGATATACAGACACACAATACTTTAAAATGTCTAATATCACTACTGTTACAGAAGATGAATTACTTCAAGGTTTACAAATACTTTGAATTGATAACTAAGAAATAAGAAATAAAAACATAGGCTCCTGTTTCAACATCTAATTCTAACAATAGACTCGACCAATTTATAGGCAATATCCCCTCTGGATATAATGCTTAAAGACACTTGATTATAAATCTTATACAAATTGTGACCTAAATTCATTGAAATGAGTGGGAAAAATGGGAAAGACACTATCCAAAACTTCAATGCATGCCAAATATATTGTTAGTACATTATTCTCACTGTTTCTGAAATTGAATAGTATATATCAAACTGTTTGGTGATTATCAGATTTTCGCTATAATTTCCTGCAAACATAATGTCTATTCCCATAAGTTTATTCTGTTTCATTATATACAGACATTTTTGTCTTGCAATAGAATATGTAGTGTTATATCTGGGTTGATATTGATTCTTGAACTGAATAGATATATGTATGATGTCAAAATTGTACGGTATACTGGAACATCTTTTTCAAATAGAGGTCATTTTTCATATAGAGGTGATCACATAAGTACTGACACAAAATATCAAATACAACTACTGACAAAGAAGATGAATAAGTTAAAGAGAAAAGATAAAAATATCATCAAAGAAGAGCCAAATATTTATCTGTTGTCAAATATTATCAATTGTCAGCCAATCCATACAACAAATTCAGGATGCACTGAATAATAAAGAAGAAACAAGCCCTGAATGTTGATAAAATTTCATGGCAAGTAAACAGCAGCAATATTTCTTTCCAATACTGTATCTGTATTGCTTCAAGAAAAATAATATATTACACTTCAGACCATTTCAGGATGTACTGAATAGCAAATAAGAAACAGGTCTTGAATGTTGATGAATATTCATGGTAAGTAAAGAGCAGCAATATTCCAAACACTGGATCTGAATTGCTTCAAGAAAAATAATATATTAGGCTCAAAGATGTAACAAATTTAGGATATGCTGAATAGCAAAGAAGAAACAGGTTTTAAATGTCGATGAAAATTCATGGTAAGTAAACAGCAGCAATATTCCAAACACAGATTTTATTCAGCTTTTCTGTTTAATTTTCAGAGAGCCTGTTTCCAATAGATACTAAATAGAAAATCTTAGTTATTTGGCCTATATATGTGGTCACTAAAGTATGACCACACAATATTTGAAAATATCTAAAACCACAACTGATATAGGACAAAAATGGCTTTAGGGGAAATCTATTAAAAACACAAGAGTGAAGTGGTTGGCCTTCACCCAACCACAAAGTCGAATCTTAGGACAGCACTGGGTGTTGAAATCTGTAAACTCTGTATTATCGCCCGCATTTCCAAACCACAGGGAAGTTTTCAGATTTGTGTTGCGAGATGGGTATTTGTAGTGACGTGATGTGAAAGGTTTACAAATATAAAGGGTCTGTAGATGCACAGTTTTACAAGGCTGGTTTAAGATGAAAACCACCAGCACAGACTTGCCTCATTAATATTAATGAGCAAACATGCGCAGTCACGGCAGTTCTTTGTGGGGGTTTCCTGATATTATTCTACAAGGCTGGTTTAAGATGAAAACTACCAGCATATTTCCTGTTCGCGGACTTGCCTCATTAATATTAATGAGCAAATATGCGCAGTCACGGCAGTTCTTTGTGGAGGTTTCGTGACAATATTTTACAAGGCTGGTTTAAGACGAAAACTACCAGCATATTTCCTGTTCACGGACTTGCAGTTTGAAATTTGATTTTGAAATGAGAAGACATATTTCAATTTTCAAGCGTGGATATATAGTACTGTATATGGATATTTTACAGAAGCAAATTGTAAGTATTTAAATAAAATATTCGTGTGTTGTTTCTACAATGAGCGAAAATAGGGAGCCACAGATTATGCTGTATTTTACCGATGACAATTATGTTTTACAAGGCTGGTTTAAGATGAAAACTACCAGCATATTTCCTGTTCTCGGACTTGCCTCATTAATATAAATGAGCAAATATGCGCACGGCCATTCTATGTCTTCCAAATTGTTTTATATTTACAAAATAAACCAGTTCGTCAGTAAAAGATCTACGTACGTACTATATAAAATATTGTCAGGAAATACCAGGGGAAATCCGTGACCTCATATCTTCTCATGAATATTAATGACTTGGGTGCTATCGCCGGGAGTTCTGTACGTAGCTTAAAGTATTTGATCTTTGTTGAAATGTCCATTTTATAAAATATTGTCAGGAAATAAGATTAGCGAACTGGTTTATTTTGTAAATATACTTTAAAAGAAACGGATTGACAGAAAAATGAAATCACCTGATAACTTCTAGGACATGCAAAAGCGCCTTCGAGTGGTCGAATGTAAAACTACGGAGTTTGAATATTTTCATTGTCTCTGACAGAGGTATTCTCGATTCTGATTGGCTGAACCACTAATGTGTAGTACTACTGTGACGTCACTTCATTCATTAATTTCTTTGCGGTTTATTTGTTTGACAAATGGGTAGATGCGCAGACAACAATGTTACATTAACAGTGACTGCGTAATAAACTAGCAGACAAATAAATTAATTGGGGTTTCACGTCTAGAAACCAGCAGACGAAACGGTTAAAAAAGACTCCTTCGAGTAGACCACTACAATGGGTAACACAATAGTTTCTAGGACATACGGGTTCTTAGAGAAAGCCAGACGTAGTGCCAGACATGCTTTTTACTTTATAAAATATAACTGAATAAAAGCACTAAAAATCTTCAAAATGGCAGAGTGGATACTATACACCTTAATGTACAGATACGTGAAGAAAATATTATGCAGAATTGATATTTAAGGGCTTAAACGGCCAATTTAAAATCGTGACCGCAACTCAGTACATAACTCGAATCAAAGATTCGACTAAAAAGGGGCCATAATTTCAATTTTAATGGGGGTGTTCTACTAGACCAGATCCTACAACTGCACCCACGACTCTGTGATCAGTTGCACAAATTGTTGGGGGTTTGGAACAAAAATCTGCAAAAAAGGGTGGGAAATGTTTGGGTCAGTTTCACCTTCCAAACAGGACATGATACATCTAGGCTTGTCTGGATCTAGAGGCCAACTTGACTTCGGGTAGGGATATTATCTACAGGACTGGAAGACTGGATCTCAAACTACTAGGACAAGCCCTGAACCCCTAACAGACAAGCCATAGCAAGTCCCAACAAGCCGTACTGACAAACAGATAGGACTGGAGAAATGTATAGAATCACCATGACCAGACTTGCAACCAGTATTGGCATTACAGTTGTCAACCTTGACCTAGTTTTAGATTTGTTGATTGGTCAACACTTGATCCTTTTTTCCCAGAAATTGTTCTGTTTAAATAACCTAGGGTTTCTAACAACAAAAACACTTTTTAAGGTTTATTAACATATTATCAAATTATGATCACTGGCACTGTGTTTGGTCATTTCTATTAAAATTTTTGATCATCTGTTTACCTCAGATCATGCTGGAAATGGACTACAAATGAGCACTACTGAAGTGACAAAAGACAAGCAGGCTTCATGATAGGACAACATTGGAAGTGATAAGTACAAGACTGGGAGTGATAATGACAAGATTGGAACTGATAAGACAAGACCGGAAGTGACTAGGCCAAGTCAGTGACTAGGTTAGGGGTACCATGTTTTTGAACAAGAGTCATGGAGGGTTGGGGAGGGTCATTTAATATTTTGCCTGCTCACCCTGACAAGCCGGGAAAATATTGCCGACACTGTAAACATGGCTGCTGACCCTAAAAAAATCCTTAGTTACCGACAGGTCAGCTCCAGTGGAACACCCCCATAAGAAAGAATAAATAAAACACAGGATCTCATTTAGCCATATTTTACTGTATAATTTCTGAGTTATAATTTGAGTAATTTTAAGTAAGATCTGACCTTATATACAGATTTAACAATTTATATTTTAAACATATGTTAATCAAATTTTATTTTAAAAGAGTGTGCTAAATTAATTTATTTTATTTATTATACATCAGATATATTGTTTTTTTTTACATTATTCTTTGTGTTTTTGAAAGTAAGTTGTGTATGTTTAGCTCTTTTAGAATGTTATGGAATTTTTTCTTACTTAATTGTGGCGTAGGTCCTTATTTTCTCAATTTTATTTCTGTTTTTGTTGAGTTAATTCCATAGCTGATAGAGTATTATAGCTAGTAGATATTTTGAGCAATTTGAGTAAACTGCTAAAAACTGGAAAGTGACTGCATTTAAAGCAATAGCAAAAACATGTTGTTCAGTTACTTTATCTATACTTGCATGATGGTACCTGTTCTAGAAGTTTAGCTTAATATGTAAAAGATAGATAGCTATTTTCTGTATCAACAGTAAACCAAATGAGTAAGCGAGTTTTATATTGGTTACAATATTTTGACTAGAGTTGTTGTGCACCTACTTTTGATGTTAGATGTCACAGTAAATTTATAGTTGTAGCTCTATAACGAACTGAGTAGATCTAAATTCTAATAGTGTGCTAAAAGCAGTTAATCTCCATAAGTTTTTTTTTATACATGATTGCTAGTATCACCAGTCGTAGCATTACTTGAACATGTGAGCATCAGATTTTCTGTATAATTTTCTGAGAACCTAAAATCTATCCCAACAATATGATATATTTCATTATGCAGACACTCTATTTTGTTTTGCAAATCATTGTGTACTGTTATTCCTGAAATCGGCTGGAAATCGGTTTATGGCTCAATTTTTCAGTGATTTGTTATTATCTTTTTCATTAACCATGCACAAGGGATTACTCAAGTAAGACCACATAATATTTGCCAACAGAATGTTTCTTTTTTGAAATCCTAGACGAACTGCCTCCTAGATAAGATATCCAATTAAAATCGGTCCCCTTGAAAATTAAACCTTTTATAGCAATTAAACTCCATTGAATCAACTGCACTTTTAAGAATTCTAAATCAAACAAGTGAGTAAAAGGGCAGAGGATAAGGGTATTGATTGCAACATCCAAAAATGTAACATGTTTATTTGTAGAAGATCAAATTAGTAAGAGTTAATTATTATGGCTTTGTATATAGTATCTTACTATGAAACTTTTCAGTTGGGTTACTTATCTACAGCAAGTAATACACAATCTAAATTTAGCAAGCAAAGAAATGCAAGATATATTCTAGCTTATTCTTTTTAAACTTCAGTTTCCTTTTTGGTTAAATATATAGCATATTTGATAAAAGTTAATTAAGTGTTAATTTAAGACTGTAAAGAAGAGTGACTGCAAAATGTGTTGCAGATTGATTGTTGTCAGATTTAAAATGCAAAAAAAATATCTTAAATTGCACTCATCATAATAAAATGTTGTATGCAATTTTGGGAACTTTAAATATAACCAAAGATTTTTATATTTTGCTTGGTCATTTGGTATAGGAGAACTGTCTGATGAGCCATGATCTCTTGCCCCAAAACACGTGGTAAGAAATTGAACCCAAAGGCTCAATTGTTGCTATTATTTATAACAATACAAACTGAGATGTTGCATCAATGCATTTGAGCCAAATGTAACTGTGCAACGACAGAACAAGAGAAGAAGAATATTCCTGAAAATCCAGTCATGCAGTGCGGATAAAGTTTTAGAATACGATATTGAGAACACTTCTGCCCTTAGTACTTTACCATCAGGATGAAACAATTTGTAATGATAATTATCATGATATGAAACACAAGCAACTATGGGCAAATATGACAATAGCCTGGTAATGTTTGATATCTAAAAGAGGTTTTCTAACAAATGTGTATACTTCAGAACTTCAGAACATTGCAAAGAAAAATAACTTCATAAAAGACTCTATCATATTGAAACATTTTATCTTTGAAGATAATATGACTTATTAAATCTAACACTTTCACGAGAAAATATATCTTAGAATTTACAATGTAAACAGAGACCAACATCGTCCTGGTGTGATAAAATGCATTACTAAATAGGTGAAACATGGATATTGCCGTAACAACTATTTAGTACCAAGACACTTCTTGGGCTGCTCCCATAATAAGAAATAAGACATAAAAGACTTATAGGATAATGAGCTGATATATAACAAATGATTCATGGACTACAAAGACTTAAACAAGCGTGAGACACGATGATAGAAGTTTTGTGCAGAGAATGACAAGATTGCTTGGAAATGTAGGTTTCAAAGCCAAATGACTATTTATGAAAAGCTGACACACTTGAATGCAGGACAGGGTGCACCTCATCTGATTGACAGACAAAAGAAGCTGAAAACAAATTGAATGAATTCCTCCACTCCCACATTGTAAGACATATTTCTTCCAAGAGTGCTTTCAAGAGCACAGTGTCAAGGATACCCAATGCTGGCCCATCAGACACATCTAAGAAGTTGCCAGCCAAAGAGGCCGGTTCAATGAAGAAGATTCCAGTTGGCGCTGGACTTGGATCAATAGAAGAACAACTAAAATTGTCAGGCATCTTCCCCACCACATCCAAAAACCATCCAAGAAGCGAACCATGTAAAAATAGAAAATGCAGCTGCTGCCTGTCCAATACCAACAGAAACAATCCGTTCAAGTGCAGCTACCTGTTCAACAGCAAATGCAGCCATTCATTCTTGCACCAAAGCATCATCATGATCCAAAACTGTCGATCCCAAGAACAAACCGCCCATCGTGACAAAACCCTACAACCCCTTTCCAAAGCATTATACCTTCAATGCTCATAGGAAACTAAATATATCAACCCAGCAGGCACGCAACTTTGAAATCAGGTTGAATCCAATGGTGAAATCTGGTTGAAATATGTGTAGATTTGCAAACCATTTTTAGTTGGATCCAGCCAGTGAAATCATGTTGAAACCAACTGTTGAAATCTGGTTGAATTCAATGGGTGAAATCTGGTTGAAATATGGTCAGATTTTGCAAACCGTTTTTGATTGGATCCAACTGGTAAAATCATGTTGAAACCAACTGTTGAAATCTGGTTGAATTTAATGGGTGAAATCAGGTTGAAATACATGTAGATTTTCCAAACCATTTTTGGTTGGATCCAACCAGTGAAATCATGTTGAAACCAGCTGTTGAAATCTGGTTGTATTTATGTGGGAAAATCTGGTTGAAATACATGTAGATTTTGCAAACAGGTTTTGATTGTATCCAATGTATAAAATAGGGTTGAATTCAATGGGTAAAATCAGGTTATTTACTTTTTGTTTTTTTTATTTGAATCACTGTGTGTCATAATTATAGCTTCTTAATAATGTTATATATATATATATATATACATATTATATTTTATCCAATCAGTTTCTTTTGAATGTTTTATTAAGCTGGCTATAATTATATTGTAATTATAAAAAAGCTATAATCATGTAGCAAAGCCACAATGCTCAGTTCAGATGCTTATGCTTCATACAACTTTCTCATATAAACTGAAAAAAGCACATTCTTTGTAGAACTCCACCCATTACTCCCCACCTTAATTAGTTGTCAGTGCTGACCACAAGAAAACAGACTTAAAGAAGTAAAAGCGACTCCGAGGACATCTGACACATGAAGCTGCTCTTATGGCTGCTAATGCTTTGGTCGGAAGTCTCCTTGATTACTGTAACTCTCTGTTCAGAGGTCTCTCAGCTCTAGATGTATGAAAACTTTAATGTGTTCAGAACAGTCTTGCCAGAATTGTTGCCAACACCACCAAGTATTCACACATCACTCCAGTTAGAAAAGCACTACATTGGTTGCCTATTAAGTACCGTTCTATCTTTAAGACTGCAGTGCTTGTATACAAGTTCCTACACAGTGGTAACCCCAAGTACTTTGATCCCTTCTTGATACCCAGACATAGTGCATATAACACTCGTCGAAGTCAATCTGATGGCACATTTCTTGAGGTTCTCCACTTTGCTTCAGTTTTCAAGTCTCAAAAACATTTTGGACTCAGTTTTGCGTATGATGCACCTATGATTTGGAATGACCTTCCTGATGTGGTCCGCTCTGCAAACTCACTTGCTTCTTTCAGGTCAAAGTTGAAGTCATACCTCTTTGGAAAAGCATACCCACCCTAAATGTTCCAAACTCCTGCTTTCTCCACGGTGCCGACCCCTGCAATGTCTCTGGTTTTATTGAACTATGTTTTTGTATGATGCGCCTTAGAGTCTGTCTTTTGACAGAGATTAAGCGCTATAAAAGTCCAATTAGAATTAGAATTAAACACCATGCATGCAATTCAGCAAGGGTAAACCCTCACCTCCACCCCTGCTGTGTTATCTAATTACTTTTGCAACAGCTCCAATGTTCTGTGTAGCAGGGTACAGATAAGAAAAACCAGGAACCCCCAACCTCACTGTTGTGTTATAAATGTTATAGCTTACTTTCTCTGTGTAGAGAAGTTTTCAGTGTAAACTTCAAACTGAAAACTATTTCTTTGTGTATGGGAGATTTTTGAGAAACAAATTCGAATTACTAAGTTTTGATGAATAAGTTTGAATTTATCTATTATTATCTAAGATAAGTTTGACTTTAAAATGTTTTTTTAATTATCAGGAATTGCATTAATCAAAATATAATTATAAATTATAACAATTATATTTGGATACATCAATTAATAAGGAGAATGGATAAAAATGTACAAGTACATGCACACATAATCTTTATGATCTTCATAATCTTTGAAAATTAGTCTTTGCTTTACAAATACCTACAAATAAAAAAAACAGTTGCAATAACAGTTCTTTCAAAAAGTTAGACCTTATTACTATATCACCCTCCAGGAAAAGAATTTCAATCAACGATCACCAGTCATTCATTTCCCAACATTCAACCTGTTTTCTGCTGGAAGTTGCTTGCCGTTGGTCGGCAGTTTACAGTACACAATCCTAGCAAACTCTATGTACTGGTTTCCTCTGCCCTTCCAACTACCCGTAGTGATATGACCTGTACAATGTTGAAAGCGATGTAAAAACCCAAATAAATAAATAAAAATCAACCTGTTTTCTGTTCAATAACGTGACTAAGATTTCATGTCGAAAACCTAACTTGATTTAGTGGTGATTTTTCAATGAAGTATCACCACTTTTTCCAGTCAGAAATCCAGCTTTGAAATAATGTTGAAATTGTGTTAGTGTCAGTTTTTCAACCAAAAATTACTATGATTTCTGGTCAAAATATCAATACTTTTTCATGTCAGAGAACTAACTAAGATTTAATAGATGGTAATGTGCATTTCAACGTCAGGACCTGTTTGCAACTCTAAGTCAACAACATTTCAAGGCATGTGCCTGCTGGGAAGAGATTCAAAACTTCAAAAGATGATTGGCCATTAATTATACAATGATGTAGCATGATCTGAGACCCATTTGAAAATAGTGGGAACAGGCTTAACGATGGTTCTAAATATCTCGGGCCTGGGGTAATGAAAATGAATGATTAATGGTTAAAAATTTTCACAATATTGAGACCAAATGCAACTCTAATTTGAATATTTATCCTTTGCCTGAAAAATAGTCAAATTGTAAAAGACGTATTACTATACTACAGCAATCCAGCAATATTTGTGTACTAACAAATCAAAAATTCAGTATACTTAATTAAATAAGTCAAACTTAATATTATTTGCTTTTATCACACTAAATGTCAAAATATGATAATGCACTAAATGATGAAGCAAAAGGTTAGTTATTCTTAATTAATCATCAAAAGTAATAAAACCAACCTTTACAATACTTGAATTCTATTCTTGGCATATTGAAGATGAAAATTACCAGTCCGTTAAGAATAATACACTTAACCTGTTAGTACATTTAAAATTTAAACTGGATAAAATTCCCAAACCTCATGCTGTTCCAATATTCAAAGATATATATTTCTCAGCTCGCATAAGAATGTGTACTGTACACTATGTGACTTCAACCAAACTCACATTAAAATGCTAGTAACTGCATGAAGCCAGCCAGACTTCGTCCTTGCATGCTTAAATCATTTGAAAAAACATGTTAATTATAATGTGAAAACCAGCACATACATTTATGGCTGATTTCTTTAAATGAGTCCAGATAGGGCCACACTAATCAATTAATCTCTGGAGTTTTTTTAATTGAGGAAGTATTACTAAATTAAATATAAATTAATGAATATGTATGAAAAAGGATGATCATGCTTAAGTCCAATTCTATGATCGATATTATACAGTATCAAAGTTGCACAAGGTCAAAGTTGGGACTTTAAGTGATCCTCAAATGCTAATCTTATGGTTGCAGTACAATATAATGAGCAATTATAAAGCATTTAATCTCCACTGTATAACTGACTAGAATGGCACTGGAGCTACAATAAGAGAAGGGAATGTCAGAATCAACAGACACGGCAAAAATTGGACTATAAAGAACTGTGGACTTTTTAGTTATATCTGTAATTTTGCTGCAACTGGCAATTTATTGCTAAAGTAAGTAAGGTAGGGTTGAGATACTTTGAAAAACCATAGTGGAGGTACTCTTACACCAGAGTTAGAGTTTTGGAGCATTGTTCCACAGGCAACCAGTGCAGAACACTGGTAAAAAACAAGCTTGATTCGACAAAATCTTGCTACTTCTAGATAGGCTATTTTAGACACACTTTTTGATATTGAATTTTGACAGAGCTGAGGTATAAACATATTGAACATAGTCATCCTTCATTGACCCTAGACAAGATTATCTATTTTCCTTGCGGACAAACTCTCATTTGATGCTGCTATATATGTGTTTATGTCACTTTTAACTATGCCTCCCAAATGTCACTTTTAATTATGCCTCCCAAATGCAACAATCCTATCCTATGCTACTTACAAAGTCTCACAAATTCTTCAAATCTGCCATGCTGCCCCCATCACATCAGATATGACAATTTCAACACACGTTTTAGAGTCTAAGACTGATGTCTGCAAAATACATATGACTAAGGGGTTATACACCTGTTTTTATTTGCTAGCTGTGGATAAATTCAGTTCACATTTTATCCCACTCTTGTTTTGCACATTGCCACCAAGGAATCGTAATGGTCTAATGGTGGTAACAAACTCCCGTTTCAGCTCACAGGTTATGAGTTTGATATGTGGAATCTAATCACAGGCTGTCAAGTCTCTGTGGATTCAACTCTCACAAGTGGCAATGCTGACGGCCTGTCCTAATATGACCCTGTTTGTTGACTGGGATGTGAAACACTTGCTTTAAACCTTGAATCATCAATGTAGAATTGGTAGCTTCGTGTTCTTTTCTGTGCCAGATATTCTTCAATGGTATACTCTGTTTAAAATGTCCATCATGACATGACAAATACACTCTGTCAAGAAGGACTTGCCACATCCCATTAAATACATGTATTTTTTGTGATGCAATAGCGATATCTTGCACATTCGAATAAAAAATAGTTGCGGCTCATTAAGTAGATCCCAGATTTTAAGTGACAAAGGATGAAATAAAACTTTTGTATCTTACAACACTTGATTTGTTTTGGGAACTTCAAATGATTCAGATGTGAATAGCCAGTTAATTGATTTCTCCAACAAACCCTCCATTGAAAGTGTATTTATAGTAAGGAGAGTCGGTGCATAAAAACTGGTATTTAATCTGGATACGCCGACGCAGGCACATGCTGAATTCATGCAAATTCATCAGCAGCAGCATTATTGTATATTTTTAAATCAGCCCCATGTGTCCTACAGGTATACATTATGCCTTTATATATAATTTTCTTGAAGACTTACTTGTATGTTACCGTTATGATACTATCTGTTCAACTTTTCAAATGCCCAATCTAAATGTGTGCATTATTGAACCAATTTGAGACACAGTGCTTCGACAACTTAGAAAAAAATACATTCATGAAAAACAATCACACACATTCCTATGAGTTAAAATGCACTATATAAGCCTTCAAAAATATTGTATTGTATTGAGATTTCAGTTTTTATCAAGGCATTTAAAAATTCGAACCGTTTGAATCAACAGATTATTAAATCAATATAATGAGTTTTATTGGGCATTTTTAAATAAAACCCTTTGAGGCTATTTTAACCACAGCATTATGTTGAAAATATTTATTCTAATTTCATCTTTTTATAATCTTACAGTATCCATAAGGAATTTGGATAGAAAGTTTCTTTAAATTTTCAGTGCTTGAATTTTTTAGTATTTCTGTCTGACATCACAAAAAGTAGTTGTTTAATGTACAAAGAGAGAGGTTATTATTAAAACGCAATTAGAAAAGTAAATATCAGATTGAAAATACTTCACATTTATACATCTTAATCTTAATTTTTTGTCAACACTGAACAATTGCTACAAGGATTTTATACCAACTTGATAATGATACAGAGTAATTTTAGAAAATATTTTGTATGATATTATTTCATATATTTAAACTTCCTTGTTAAGATAAGACCGCGGGGGTTTTAGCTTTTATAATAACATGTGATGGTACAGATCAATTAGCGCTGAAGTTTTATCAGTAATAAATACTTCAATGGTGTATTAACTATTGTTTGCATATGATAAGAAAGGACAAAGATCACTGTTCTCAAGTGCAACAGCTGTAAAACAGAGATGTTAATACGGGTTTTTCATCTTCCTTATTGACATAAAGTGTACTTATGTATTATTATTATTGTAATAAAGTTTAACCCACATGAAATCATCTCAAATAATGGCTTAAGGCTTGGTCACACTTTTCATTCTTATATATAAATGCACCTAATCCTACAGATATTAAAAATTGTGATATAATTTATAGTCTTCAAGTTATAAACAAAACACAGAATTGTGTAATTTGGCCTGCAGATAAAAATTCAAACACAGACACTTAAAAAAAACAATATTTCTGTGATACAGAGGCAAATAAAACAAAGTGAATTGTTCATTTAAAAAAGACGACACTGAGGCATAGGGGGTAGAAAGCATCTCCTATCTGTCAGACAAAGCATACTTTCTTTAGTTTACCCTCCTTGCTATGTCTATGGATTCGAATTATTCTCCTATATTTGTGGCGCTAGCACCCTAGATTTTGCCATATAGTGGAAATTAAGCACCATATAAGTACACATTACATTGCTGCTATCAGATCCTGGATTCAATTGCAAATGTAACATAAAGTGGGAAAGTTGGTGATGTGCTGGAAGCAGAATGTTGACCAATCAGTATGCATGGTTTTCCTCCATCCCCCAAGCTTCCCGTCGTGGTATGACCCTATACATTAGGTTGAGAGTGGTATTAAACCCAAATGAATTATATACAAACTATATTAGAATCTGTCAGGTGTGGTGTTCCTTTTATGGGAGTAAGGAATATTTCACAAAACCTGTGGTGGCCTCCAAAAAGGGGCAGGATATCTATTCATGGTATGCTTTGTTTGTGAGACTTTGCAACCATCTGTTAGGCTTAAATGTCTAAGCTGAATTTCTCACAATAAAGAAGTTATTATGATCCGTATTTTATTCCGTACATGTTGAAATTAAGGACATAAATTTTCTAAAAATATTAAAAGGAATAAAGATTTTAGAAAACCCCAATGGGAGTGATATCCTCAAAGGGTGAAGATAATCCTCCATGTTTTACCACTTTATGTGGTACAGATAGTAATAATGTCCGAATTTTAAAACATAGTGATTCGTTGTATTATATCAGAACAAGAGAGATCTGTTTAACGTATCGTAGAAAGTCACACATATTTCGTCTGGTGTCCTGTCTCTATACCCCATCGAACCCCCCAAAAGTTATAATAGTAATCTTGATTTGTCTGAGAATATGTGAAAGTCCCAGTTACACTGGAGGCGTTCTGACAGATAGTAACATGATAATTAGTTAATAAGATTTTTTTTAAATCTTTAACATGTTGTTGAAATAAAGTGTTTAAAATTGACGTCAATTTGTTCGAAACAGATATGTAATGTGGGTGTTCCACCACACGACTAAGGCTCCCGATTAAGGGATTTTGAGGGTCGGTTTCAAAAATTTGCTTAGTCCCAGGCTTCCTGTAAGGGTCGATTGTGGTTGGTTGGGGCCGTGAGAAATATCAAACATGTTTGATATTTCTCCCGACCCCAACCGATTATTTTTTCCCGCCATAAACAAAATGTCCAGTCCCAGGCTTCCTCAGGCCTCCTCAGACCAAATTTACACAGTCCTATGCTGTCCCAGGCTGCCTGCGACCCTTAGTCGCCGACCCTTAGTCCCAGACCCTCTATTCTTAGTCCCAGGCTTCCTGCGACCCTTAGTCCCATTGCAAAACAAAAATCGGCTATCTCGGTCTGGGGACGCCTGGGGACGCCTCAGGACACCTTGTGGGGTCGGAACTTAATCGTGGGTTAGTCGGGGCTTAGTCCCAGGAGGCCTGAGGCGTCCTGGGACCCAGTCGGTTTGTGTACGACAGGATCGTGGTTCAAACCGACCAGACAAATGGCTTAGTCTGTTCTTAGTCCCAGACCAGTTAGGGACTGTCTGGGGCCGCCTGAGGCGTCCTGAGGCTTCCTGAGGACGATCTGTACTTAATCCCAGACCTTCATATTGATTCTGTTTTGCAGTCCATTGGTCAATTTTTTCCATTTTTTTCCAAGACTGTCCACGATTAAGGGTCCCAGACCCAATCGGGGCTTAATCCTTTGGTGGAACAGGGGCATAAGATCGATGTTGAAACAAGAAACTAACTTTAATATAAATACGGGACTATTTATCAAGCCTTTTACTGTAGTTTATTGGCATGCACGTTTCCTACTTGTTTTATGGCCAATGTATGCTGAGATGATTGGTATACATTGTGTTTAGTCCAGGTAACCAGTCACAGCC
This sequence comes from Sabellastarte sp. h YS-2021, assembly GCA_964017235.1. Lineage (NCBI taxonomy): Eukaryota > Metazoa > Annelida > Polychaeta > Sabellida > Sabellidae > Sabellastarte > Sabellastarte sp. h YS-2021. Next base: position 123,650,321 of record OZ024932.1, read on the forward strand.
AAGTGTAAACTTACATAAACTCATTTAGGAAGGTCAAATGAGAACAGTTGTTTACAAGTGTGGGTAATTTTTATTTTGTTTAATTTTACTATTGACCAAAAAACTTGTAAATTTGTGTAAAGATAGAGAGGAAAGAATTTCAAACTCTCAAGAGAACGCATTACAAACTTCAAAGAGACAAAAAGATGCTCCACTTATCCTTGTTGAAGTGCTGATGGTGTAACACTTGGACATAACAGTGATGATAAATCTTACATTTGAACCTAATGTTCTGGTCAAAATAATAAAAGTGATAATATATCACTGAATAAAAGCCTCTGTTTAAGACAACCTAGTTACAAAGAGGTCAAAGTATCACCATCATGTACTTATTGTTCAGACTGTGAGTCATAGCCAGCAATTTTTAGCTGTGATAAGTACTCTGTTATTCTGAATAAATCACTTTTAGAAGTGTCATTTAAACAGGAGTGGCCACTTATTGAATGCAAAGCCAAGGTGCGGGCTGATACTGCAAGTGGCCACTTGTATTGCTAGGTAAATAAACTTCATCATTTTACATGATCAAATGCGACAATGTTTGAACACTTCATATTCATACAGAAACAGCTGAATTTGTTATCTGTATTGGCGGTTAAGCATTTACATTTTTGTTCATATTAACAGTATTACAACGGGAGATAAGGAAGCCAAAGGCTTTATCAATTGTATTATTGGTTTGTACTTCCTAAATAAACACTTCCTTACACTTTAACTTGTGCAGTCTCTATATTCAGTCTATTTACTGATTTATTACCTAGATCATTTCCAATAAGCCTCCTCTAATAAACTCTGACATTGCGGTAATTATTTCTGAATTTTATCTGTTTGAGTTGCCATTAAGTTGTAATTTAAGGGTTATATTTCAAATATATATTTGAATATATCACACATTCCTGGATATTATTAATAAAATACACAGAAAAATGAGAGCAGTAAATTTATTAATACAAATATGAATCACAGTAAAATAGTGTTCTGAATATATATTAATGAATCTGTTGTTCAGAAATATTGTTCATTTGTCACCAATTGGGAGTTTCAGAATTACAGTTAGATTTCTAGAATATCTACAAATTGATCCCACAAGAAAAAAATATCCACTTCAATTTGATTTAAGTTTGTCTAGAATATTTGCAAATGATCCCACACCAAAAAATGTCACCTCAACTTGATTTATGGTAAAAGTAGTTGTCTATGTCTATTTCCATATGTCTATGTTCCACTTAATGTGGTAATGACCTTCTTGGTTATTCAAATAGACTACACTATTTTTATGTGAAAGTAGACAGCATCTAATTGAAATCCAACCCATGCATAAATGTCCTGGATATTTAAAGGAAATTGGCAGGCAGTTTTCCAAATATTTCAAAATCGTCGTCTTCAAAGCTTGGAACTTTGTACAGCCCCAGTGTGTCTATTTTACCTAAAACAAACAACATAATCTGTCATGTTTGGTACAAGTATTCAACATAAATATGGTAAATATGTTAGTGTTAAAGAAAATTTCAGCAGTTGTCTATAATAATTACAATAACTGAAAACATATAACTTTGCTGGAAGAAACCTTGAGGAGGCCTCGCATAAAGCATATTTTAGGTTTACTACTGCTTTTACCATATGAAAGATCATATTCGAATGAGTAGTTTAGTTTGATTCAAAACTTGAGTTGTTACGTCACGTGGTCTATAATTAGACATCATCAGTATTCCTCACATGTTCTCATGAGCTACATTAGCAATAGCCCATTGCATAGCAAATATTGCATATAGCCAAAAACTTTCTGAAAAATCGGGAATATCAAATCAAAAATCCTAGCTTCTCCCCTAACCCACGACAAAAGATGTGAGAGTCATGTGACCTTGAGTCCATTCAGATCCAGTAAAGTGGTAGAAAAACAGGATAGTCGGTCAAAAATTTCAAGATTTCAAGACTCTAAATAACCATACTTTTATAGTGACTGTTTTTCTTTACCCTTGCCTCCTGAAGAGGAGATATGAGAGTATTGTTAGCTGGTCTGTTTGTTTGTAAGTGTAACTGCACATAACTCCAAGCTTTCATACTTCCCTCAAGTGGGGGTCTATACATGGTGATAATTCAGATTCGGATCCAGATTTGTCAGAAATGTAAGAGGTATTATTTTAAATAAATAATTTTATTTATTGGGCACAATGATGACAGCATAGACGAAGACTAAATAAAAGAGACACAGAGGGTTTCTAGCCGGGTCATCAAATGTAAACCAGTTAAACTAGGAGAAATGAGAAGACAAGATTATTGTTTTTTTTCTAAATTTCAAGCAATTGAACAAAGGTTGCATCTACAGCCAGATTCATTTTGTTCTTTTCATAGCTAAACTCAGGCAAGTGTTTGTGCATTCCACGACACTGCTTGTAAATCTCTGAATTGAGAGTTATGAGTCCCACAAAGTAATGTGCCCGTCTCTTTTAAGCAAAAAGATAAACTGGAATGCTGGAAGGTAGCTAGATAATGTTATCTAAGCCTGTGATAAAAAGCCACACATATTGTATATCATATCATAGTTTTTGCTACTGCTATGTTTATTCATTTAACACTGGAAAAATAAAAGTATAGTATGTAGGTCAAAGTTCATCATTCTGGTCAACAGCTAAGGTTATAATCAAGTCTAATTCTCAATGCATCTTAAATTTTTTGCAAGCTGGATTTGAACATATGGCCACAGATATCAGAGCTAGGTGGTTAAATGTCAAACATTTGTATTATAACAGAATAGCATAAATACAAAATTACCTATAACCACAGTGTAAAGCTTAAAGGTAGCTTTGCCATGTCTGTTTTCAGCAGTTATAGTAAACCTGCCAGAATCTTCCTTTTCTGCATTTTCAATGGTCAGGGTTGAAGTTACTTGTGTTGGTGTGACAACATTGGTACATTTCCCTGTCACATCATCATTACCATGGAGCCATGTCACATTAACATCTGTGTCGCTTATCACCGTCACAGTGAGTGAAATGGTTTCCCCAACATTCAAGAAGTATTTTGGACCACCAGTGTGCATAATTTGTGGCTTTTCTGGAACAGTTATTTCATGGTTAAAAGTTTTATCTGTTATGTTATTTAAACAAAAGTTGCATAAAAACAGTAAGCATTAGAAAGTACAGCATATAAGACATATACATATTTTCATGGTGTTAAAATACAAATAATAAGACTAATGTTATTTTAGTCATCTGCCATGTTTTGTATTCATCACAAGCAGCATTTGGTCTAAGTAGAGACGGGGATAACAATAAGTCAACAAGTGCCAAACATTCGTTAATATTTTTGAAAGTATACAACCTACAAATATGCTGTATGCATAAATAGAAAGGTATTTTAGAGCGCTTTTGTATGATTTCATTGCAGTAAAATGAGGCAAAAGTTGCAAAAAGAGTATAAAGTTAATTGCACCCCCCCGTCAACCTCCAAGATGGGGAAGCCAGACATCATTTTAATATTCATATACTCAATAAAGTTAAAATGTAACTCTAGACGAAAATACGGCTGAATTTTGTCAAAATAGTAAATTTACCAATTTTTAGACTTCTGAAAAAGGTACTTGTCTGAGAACTCAATGCTAAATAAGTAGTGCAGTTACAGTCCTGAATTTTTGACACATATCTTTACATAAAGCATATCTGAACTAGTTAATTAGTATAAAGACTTAATTCAAATAACATGGATATTTTCACGAATATGATTGGTTAATGTTACTAAAATTGAAATCATTGTATAAAGTTGAGTGAATTACATCACCTCTCTTTGGCAAGTCCAAGTCAGCATAAACGATATTTTCTGGAAACACAACATTGCATGGGACATATACAAACTATTATTAAAACACATCCATCTTAATTGAAGGTACAATATCATCATATACATACGTATAAAAGATATGGCATTAATGGTTTTAATAAACAAACATTCAAAAATATTTCAAATCAGCACAAACAGAAAATTAATACATAATTACAGGCTAAATAATTTTCATTTTTAACCAACTGGGATAGCTGATTTAAAAACATATGTAGCTTGAATGTTAGGTTGTTGTTCATATTATCATTAGGATTATATCTTAAACCCCCTTTCACACTAAGGTGGTATAAGCTGCAATAATAGCCATTTAGTAAAATGTCCCTGTCCTTCAAGCTACCGTCTAAAGGCGATAAAGAGTGACCAACCATCCAATTCTTTGAGCATGCCACATAAATTTTACAATATTTAAACATTTTGCTCTGTGCATCTCGGTAATCGGTGATCAACGTCAGTAGCACTGTCATGCTAAGGTAACTGACAGTTACAAACTGTGTCCCTGGGAGGTAATCCCACCGTGCGAGTAAAACTTCTAATAGCAGGGTATACCGCCTGTAGTGGGAATGGGGTATGAAAGCCATTCTTGTGTCAATACATGTTTTTTTTAAAATAACTTCTATTAATAATACCATTTCACATGAAATGATTATCACAAACATATGTTTGTAAAATGTTCTCATAGGTTACCTGGTTCTCTGGAACTTGGAGGAACTAAAATACAAAATGAAATTGTTACAATGTTTGATGGAAAATTCCTTGTGAAGTTTTCAATGAGTATCATTTTACAAAAAAAAAAACAAACAAATATTGGACCATGTCCATGTAAATTATTTTTCCATTCATAGCTTTGAATAAATACATTTTATTATTTCTCTATATTTTAGGGAAGCCTATGAACAAGAAGTGTCAAGTGACATATTAAACAATTAAACAGTTAGTATTATATTTTTAACTTTAACTAAAATTAGTGTCTACACTTCATATTTTGATCCCCTTACAACAACTAATAACATTTTAAATAAGGATGACTCTAAGTACATTTCCCTTCTCAATGAGTTTGAAAGGGAAAATATGAGGGTTCTGGGATGTTTGTCAAAAGGAATAATTTCCAGACCCAGCATTTTTAAAATTTCATTTGCATCATACAAATGAGATGAAAATATTTAATGAAGGCTCTTTCTATATGTAAAAACACATTTGGTTATCCAGATGACATACAAACCACAAAGAATAACTGAAATCAGATAGTTTTTGTTACCACTTTAGCAGCAATTCCTGAGTCATTTTTTTATATTAGGTTTTCGAGAAGACCTTTACCACAACAATTTCAGCTTCTCACAAATAAGCTCCACAACAATGTGGGTTTCACCAAATGTTCTTTACTCCCCAGACAACCCGGAATGTTTTTATGGTTTCAAAGAGGTGTTTATTTCATTTCTGTCAATGTTGAAATTGTGCCCAAGATAATCCAAGAATGAAAATCGAAGTTACTTGAGGAGGCTGTTGAGCAAATGAACTTAAAAATTATGCAATAAAGCCTTTACATGTACTACGCCAATGACATATTATACAATTAAAAATGATAATTCAACATAATCACCACTGACCTGGTTTCTTTTCAACTGGCACCAACTTGGAAAAGTCAATACTCCCATATGATACAGGTTCATCTGGACACAGAGACAAAGATAGTTGAACAAAAGATTTCATGTCACAAAACAAACAAAAATGGATATTATGATAAAATGATGCTGACATTACACAGACTACTTATTCAAGTGTCTGGTGTCTCATCTAGCCGGGAGGTAAAAAACACCAAAACAAATACCAGTTCTGGTATCACAATAGTCTTCCCCTCAGTATGGAGAAGAAGTTGAAACAAACGAGACTAGTTCTCCAAATGCCATGTAAAAATATTTTGGAGATACTTGTTGGTGTTGTTTCTCTTAGATTTGTAGTTTTATACTATATGTATTAAAATAATATTGAATTTTATGAAACAATAAATACAGAAACAATGACCTGAATATTTTAGCAGTGTATGGTAAAACTGAGATTTTTTTCTATTAATTGTCCTTGCCTTCAGCTGATTATTCTTAAAAACTGATTTATCTGAAAAACACTAATTTCTCATCAATCATCAATTCCCCAACATTTAAATTTGGCAATGTATTTTATATTGTCTTCTTCATATTATAGTGTATATTCATAATTAAGAAGTTTGGTACCATCATTGTCAGGCTCTTGGTTTCCGAAGAAGGGCCCGTCGGGTTCACTGAAATGTAAAAATAAAAGATACATTGAGACATAATATTGCTAAATCCCATATAAGAGATTCATACCTTTGTGCTGGACCATTATAATATAAATTAATGTCTCATGTTGTGGCATGTGGAACTTTATTTATTTATTTGGAGTTTTATGTCGCTTTCAACATTGTACAGGTCATATCACAGCTGATCTCAGAGGTGGGAGGCGAGAGTGTTACCGCTGCACCACAGTGGTACCCATATACTGACGGGCAATCAATTACAGAAGCTGCATCAAACAATACTGGCTGTTTACTGAGAAGTAAAATCTTCTTTTGACAATTGTCCATTAAACAATAAACAGGAATAGTGATAGGGAATTCAATACTATTAAGGACTGTTTTCATCAATCTGATACTGCTAGCACTAATTATCTTGAATTAAAGACACTGGTGTAAAAATGGTAAAATCGGTCAAAAATAAGGATGTTCTGCTACTGTTAAATGAAGTATTAATTACTTTCGCCAATATTATATTTCCATGATTTTTGCTTGTCCATTTATATGTTTGTTGGCGGGATTACATAAGTACTAATGATTGGATCTTCCTGGCAAAGATATCAGAACATGTGTCTTGGATGGAATTTAGATCCCATTAAATTGTAAAACGTAATCTGGATCAATGTCTGTATACAAAGACACCTTGATTTTCCCATTCACTAATTATTATGATTACTGGGTTAAAACATTGATGTATACCATTGGAATTTGAACTTATCAAATCTAACAATTTTGTATCATATTATAGCTAGTATATATAAGCCTTTATTGCACTACTAAATGAAAATACAAAGAATTTGTTATACTTACATTGTTACTTTGTCTTTATTCACGACAGGCGATTCTGGAAGAAAAAAAACGCTCAGCATGAACCACAGTAGTAAGAAACCATCATGTAAAAATATTCAAATAAGATAAAAACAAAAAAATCCTACCTGGAATTCTTCTAGCTGCAAGTTTCACTGCATTGTCATCAAAGAAAGCATCACTGAAATGAAAAATAATGTCAAATATTTAGCAAAATTACTTTTTTTGCACATCACACTATTCTATTTTAAGTATTCGGGCTCATTTCTGGCCCTACACATTTCTAGTTTTGGTAGTATAACAAGTCAGGATTTGCATTTAGGTAGGACTCATTCCACATATATATGGAAGTCCTTCGGCAAGCTCTTGCAAGCTAAACTAAACTGCACATACTGAAGTAGCTGGGTAAATAGCTTCACTGGTAGGCTCATTCTTAAGCACGAGCTCTAGCAAGACACACACTTCTAGAGATCACTTTTTGTTGTTTTTTTGTCACTGTGGTGTAGCATGATGAGCACCTGTCTCATTATCACCGCAGTTAAGCAGCAATGGGCTACATTAATTCATTGATGGGTGATCGCCTTAGTGCACTACTCATGTCTCTGATATCTTTGCGGCTCGTACTGGTGGATTGAAACCTCTTTCCATCTTGTTTGAATGTGCAATACCCTAATATTAGGTCAAATTGTGAAGCAATAACGACAAGACTGTGAATTAAATTTAAAATATGTGTTCACAGAATAGTGTGAATGGACCTTTAAACAACAGTAATCTATCTTTGTGGAAAATATCACCCATATGTTGCTTCCCCTTGACAATATCTAAGTGTACACAAGTACCAATTAATACAGTAATGCTGGGTATGTTTAAGCAAGAGAATTAAAGTATAAGTACCTTTTACTACACACAATTTATTCGATGATAATAGACTCAATTTACTTTGCAAAGATAACGTTTATAAAAAAAATTATTAAATGAAAACATGAAACTAGAAAGCACTTTCAGGGTGCAAACGTCCACCAATGCAGCCGAGTAGGCACCATCATATTTTGGATAACCTAACCATGAAATTCAGTAAAATTGGGATTTTTGTACATTCAGGATATGGTCTAGATCTTTCATGAAATGAAATTACTTCATTTTAGTTCATGAGTGGAGTAGTCAAAAACAGACAAACAAACACCTCCCAAACATAACTTTTTTGGCGGAGGAAAATATATTCCAGTCCAAGAGTAATATGTCTTGAAATGTAACAGAACAGTTAATCCTGCACAAAGGTACTTTTTCATTAGATTTTATACTCAGCAAAGTGTGTGAGCCTCCGTTTTTTTAATCCAAATTTTAATCTTAGCCTTAAACTGCTTTTCTTCAAAAAATGAATCAGAATTATATCCCCCTTGGTACAGGTAAAACACAAAAGTAGAGGATACTCAAACACACACTCAAATTGGTTTTGTTAACCAACAATTATTTCTGCTCACCTGTTGGGGCTGATTGCTTGGTGAATATCTGCAAAAAGGAAAGAATACAATTTTTAAAATTGTGAAAGAAATCATCCACATTAATGATAAAATTTACATTGCATAACTGCTGAATTAATGTACAAATATTATTGTGTAAATCTTTAGTAGATAGAAATTGATAGTTGTTACCTTCATTGGAAGTTTCATCAAAGCTTGTCTCATCAGCAAAACTAAAAAGTACAAGGCTAGTGCTAGTGATATACTGATATAAAAATTTGACAATATTAGATACTAACTGACTTGTTTATAATATATTTTTAATTGGTAAAGACTTTTACATTGCTTCATATTAGATGTATCTGTCCATCAGAAAAAAAAACAATTTAATGTTTGAAAATGATCAACCCATGACGTGACATTAATTCGACCGCAATTATAATTCATTGGGCCAATTTTAGAGCTGCTTCAATTGTGATGTCATAATTAAGTTAAATATCAATAATATATCCTTTAAGGCCCCTTGACTAAAATATGCTAAAAATCTACTTTTATAAAGTTGCCATAGATTAATATCCATTGGGACTCCTTTATTTTTATTCTAAATAAGAAAATCTAAAACAAGGAATCCTTAGCTAAGTAATATAAACAGCATTGTTATATTCTTTCAAAGATAGGCTTAAAATAGTTTGCAATAGGCCCCTTTATATTTTGATTATGGGATATAATAATATATCCTGTAATTGATAATGTTCCAAGAAAATTTAGAACAAGTTATAAGCAAAATACATAATGTGACGCCCCTTTGTCGATTGAAAACCAAAACAAATAAAGGAGTAACTAACATGCAAGTCCTATTTTTCTGGATTACTTAGACAAGCGGAGGTCTACTGCGCGTAGAAACTGGTCTAATATATGTTTTTTACTTATTCATTTACAATTTGTAATCAGTAAACCATTGCCTTACCTCTGAATTGGGTCTTCTCCTTAAAATAGAAATATAGGATTGAATTAGTTTAACATAAAACATGTACAGGTAGGAAATATTAAAAGAACTGACTCATTCTCATTACTATGTGATTATTTTACTTCATCACTAACACAAATACAATTGGATAGGCTTTACACTCATTAAGACTCTTACTTGGTCGTTTCCTTGGATCAGGTATCACCCCTCTCTGCAGTAATACGGCCAGCACAACAACAAGTGCAATTACAATTAACAATGAAATGACTATTCCTGCAATTGCACCTCCGCCCACTGTAAGCAAACAAATATAAAAAAATAAAATGTTTTTAATTTTGCCAAGCTTTATGAAAATTGTGATACATTTGTAATTCTCAAGAAAGCCAAACAGGGCCAACATGAGAAAATGTCTAAAATGAAACATCTCATCAATTTCAAGCCATTGCTTGATGAATTGTTAAGTAGTCAGTAGTTTGTCAGAGATGCCAAACACCAAACCCTTGACCTTGGAAATCATGATAACCACTAGATCCAGCCAAATATAAACATCTAAAAATTCGAATTTCATAATTGACAGGGGTGTAAGGGAGGTGCTTCACAAATAGGTTGTGCAAATATATAATTACATCCATTCACAATTCCAATACGTCACGTTAAAAATTAATGCAATTACTATTGATGTTAAACCACATCGCAATTATTAAGTGAAAACAAATGCTATATATTTGTTGGTAGCTTTGGTTGGTTTGTATGTTTGCAAAACAACTGAAAAAGATATGGACTGATTTTGACAAAATTTCCAGGAAATGTTGAAAATGTACAAATCGGAGGTTAATCCTGATCATTTTCTGATAGGCCCTTTTTGCAGTATATGTGTAGATACCTTCATAGCTATTCATCAGATTGTTTGGCCAATGCAGGTTATCCCAACAACAGTTTCTAAAATACCCCTAAGTCTGAACTGAATCCTAGCTAAACTCCGAATAATATGACAGGGATATTACGTAGATGCTTGGCAAATGCCAGCTCTCTCCAAGTGCTTTTCTAATTAATATATATTTTATGTAACTGTATTTAATATGTTATATGTGCTACTAAAAACTAAGCTTGAGGTAATGTTTTAAAGTAAACAAAAACACTCACTGCCAGTGATGGGATCATTTTGGATACCATTCTGTCCTGCATTAGATCCAGGATAACCATTCTCATAGACAAGAAGTTCTACATTGTATTCCCGGCCAGGATCAAAATTGTCTTCAATCCTTTCCGTTTCAAGTGAAGCCTCAATGCTACAATCCCCCACTGCTGGGTAAGTCTTAGCACTGTCTTTCCCTTCCTCTGTTACCCAATACCGTATGCACAATGTAACAGATATGTTTCCATTGTTCTGAGGATAGAAAGTAAGAATTATGAAAGCTGCAGTCAAGATAAATGGAATCTATCAAGACTGAACAAACATGGTCTTACATATTTAGAAATCTATATTATATTTTGAAAGAGGTTATTGAGAGATCTGAGTTTTAATGTCGCTATCAAAGTGTGCTAAGTCATGAAGTAAAATTTTGCATACCAGTTGGTCAAATTCTGCACTGAAACACGTAGAAGGATATCGATTCTATGTGGTAAGCATAATCCCCAATTCGCTATAGTATTGAAAGAGATTTATTGTTTATCAGGGCTTAAAACCTACTTTAAATCTTTGGACAAGGTTCAAAGTTATGGCTTTGTATCACCTTCAATAACCAGAGTCAAATTTGTACGGATCATGAGCATTGTCACTTTAAGGTTAGATCCCACACAAACATGAGATGCTATGATTAAATATAAGATTAATCAAATAATAACAGCAATGGCTTATTTATGATCAATAAAATATCAATTGATTTGTTGAAACATCTGTAGAAAAGTTGGTTTATCCTTATTTTATGTCTGATTTAATTTTCAATTATGTTTTGCAAAAGATTTAAAATTATGAAATTGTTGCATACAAAACTGTGTCGTCTGAATACCCCAGTGGTATATTGCCATGTTATATCCATGAATTCATTCTCCACAGTTACTTTTCTTAGGTTAACAATAGGGGATACTGCAAAAAGGAAAACAGCAAAAAGGTGGAAATATATTACCTTATGCCATTATAATCACTTACTCAAAGGACGTAAAGTGATAAGTGAAGTGTGTCTGTTTCTTCTGTTTTTGTCTGTCTGTCTGTCAATGCTTGTTTTGGGTTGGGGGTAGCAAAGTAACTTGGCAATGGTAGAAGGAACAGTTGTGTAGATTTTAGTGGTGCTTTTAACAAAATCATTTCAAAATAAATTGGAGATGGGATTTGCAAAGGGAAAATCATTTAGAGGGCATATTTGCTGAGCGATGACTTTAACAATATAGAGAAATTTCCCCCAGTCCGAGGTAAATTCATTAACTTGTACACGATAATCGGTTTTACTTATGTAGAAAGTGAGGCATCATGCAGTGCCTTAATTTACTATTAAACACTTTATTGGGGTTAAAACTACATTTCAGGTGATTTTCAAGGTTTATTCTCTTATGACTGTTAGACTTTGTCGAGTTCTTGTAAGACCTATCAAATTTCAAACTCATGGGCTCCTATGTCTAGTCATGTTAAAGACGTGTCAATTCTGAGATGAAAACATCAGTCATTCAACTTTACAGGTAAGTCTTTTTGTGAGTTTCCAGTGACGGCTACAACTGGAAAGAGCGGTGGTAACACTCACATATGAGCAAAAAGTCCATAGCTTCCCCTTAAACAAGAGGTTACAAACTGATAAGTCGTATTTATTCAGCATTACAACATGCTGTAAGAAAGAATTCGGAAAAAGTAAGGATTCTGAAATTCAGATTTCTAATTCTAGTAATACTTTTGTAGCACTTAATCTCTATATATTTACAGACTCTAAGACACATAATGCTAAAATCAGAGATCTTAATGAAGAGAAGAAATTAGCGGAGCGTACATCATCAGGGAAATCATTCCAAATCCTTGGAGCATCATATGCAAAGCTGAAGACAAATGCTTTTTAGACTTGTATATTGATGCAAAATTAGGGACACCATAAGATTGACTTCTACAAATTATATACACACTTTTTCTGAGTTTAAGGAAAGGTTCAAAGTATTTGGATTACCGTTATGTAGAAACATGTACACCAATAAGGCTGTCTTGAAGAGAGAGCGATGCATGATAGGTAACCAATGAAGACTCTTTCTTACAGGAGTGATGTGTGAGTAATTGGTGGTATTATCAATTCTATCAAAGCTGTTCTGAACACATTGGAACGGGAAAAAGTTTTGTATGAACAGTTCTTATACCAAGCAAACAAAATCTGTCGTGTCTGGATTTAGCTTGAATTTGTTTGTGGAAAGCAACTTTTTGACATCATCTAAGCAGTTTTTAGCCAAGGCCTGAGTGGTATGGTAATGTGCAAGATAAATGTATAACATACACACATATGCATTTGTAGAATATCGTGAAACTGCACACTTACATTGAAATTTTCAGACAGATCTAGATAATGGCAGACAAGCCAGCACAGGGAACGTTTAAAATGGCCATTATCCTCTCCTTGACCAGATTGTAAAAGGTGAGATATCCAGAGAAAAAAAACTTCCCCAGGATCACTTCAGAATTCATAAATGAGATCAAGTATTGAGGGGACTAAATTCTCAGGATCAGTTGATGTTGGGCTGTATTTTGCAATCGTAGTGAGATGTCTGGTGTTGACGCTGTGACAATTCGGGTTGGTAACACTGTGTTGGTGGGATGAGTCGTCGGTGGAGGTTTACAGGAATTTTGTCAAGGCTGGTGAAACAGTAGTGGTAATGGACGATGATGTTGTTGATCATGAATTGGTTTTTACAACAGCTAGGTCGCGGCTGTAGTAGCAGAATATTGTTTGAGTGTCCCTTGAATCTTCAGCTTTGCAGTGATGACAACACTTTGGGGATGTCATATGTCGATCCTATGCAAATGATGTTAAGAAGTAAAGACCCCAGTTTCTGGCAGAAAACAATTGGTGGTTCCAGGTAATATAATGGACCCTTCAGTCAAAACTATGATATCAAGGATTGACTGTGATGGTACCTTGTAAACAAGGATGTAGCCTGTGGCTGTTGACTGTATTTTGGATCCATGGATTGTGTGACGAATTGTAACGTGTGTGATGTATCAGGAATATTCATAAGCAGCCAGTTTCATTCCCGAGTGATTTTGTCAGTTTTAAGACACTTACCAGTACTTACAGTGTGTTGCAACTTAGCTTCACCCTGGTCTGACTAATGTTTTGCATTAGTGACTTATCCTTTGTGTGCTACAATCATATCTGATTTGATGGATGTTATATTTAGTTTTCCCTATTCTTGCAAAAGCCCACCTTAGTTGTCCTAAATAATAGTGGTTGTAGAGAAGAATATATGGGAGTATAGGGGTGTGATATCTCCCCTGCCACTTGATAAGGACAATTATGACACGTCAGGACAGAGTCATAAAGTTCTGTAAATGAATTTGTTAATTTTGATTTGAACCAAGACCTACGTGATTTGGCTCCTGATTTTTGCAAATAAACATTTTTGCCATATGACGAGATTTTTTAACTAGAGTGGAATACGGGTATTCAGTTTGAAATTACGAAATCAACATTGCAGAAAAAACATCAAATTAGACCTTGAGCACAGCACAGCTTCATCAAACTTTATCAGAGAAGCTTGCAAATGGCGTATTTGGTTGTTACTAAATTACCTAAGCAAACATAAACTTTAACACAAATAAAATGACTATATTCACTTAAAATCTAAAATTCTGACTGGAAATGATAAACATTAGTTTAAATCTCATATCAAATTGATCAGCAACTTACCACGACTTCGCCCATGCACATATTTTGATTCGCTGTATGGATCACCTGTAGTTCTACTGTTCTTGGCAGTGATATTGAAATCATACTCTGTATTTGGGCTTAGGTTATCCACATTAACAATTACTTGATCTCCAACTTGGCCATGATGATTTATAACCTCTTTCCACTTTTGATAGACTGTTTCGTTGGTCAGTTTTACTCCAACGGTGAAATTTATTGGTGGGTTTCCACCATTTGTTAAGATTTCCCATGTTAATGGAACGACTGTGGAAGTACTGTTCCCATACATATTTTCCGCAGTCAGAGAGGGGGGACCTAAAAGCGAAAACATGTTATGTGTTATACTAATGTTATGCTTTTGAAAGATTTGACTCGCTCAAGGTCAAAGCCCAATTTACAGCCAAGGTTGTATGATGAAAGGAACTCAATTTTTCATGCATGTTGAAATGATATGCATTCAAACCCATTACAACAGAGGTGATAATGAAGTAAATAATTTCAAAATTTTGAGACCACTAGACTATCAAGGCTTTTTATTAGTTTACTAGTGCCTCAGTTATGTTATCCCCCGAACCAAGGAATATACTTTAAAACAAAATTAGACACTAATAACATAATCTTTCTGTTAATATAAGTTAAAATGTTTTTTTCACAATGTATTACGCCATACAATGTTAATGCAATATTTTATTTATGACTATTTATTTTAACATCATTATTATGTCCTTATTGTCGTTATTATTTATGTTGTGAAATAGCATACCTGATTCATTTAGCCAAAGGCTAAACCTCTCCACATCTATTTCATTATCAACTTCACACCAGTATTCTGTGAAATCATCCACACCAACTGCAACTATCTCATAAATCCTGTTTGTCTAAATGCACAAAAGTAAAACCATCAAGCAAATTTCGATTCATTTTCTCAAAGTTACAACCATTTATATGCTGGATTTTTTGCAATACTAAAAACATGGTTAAGAATTTGAGGCATTTTGGGTATTTTACTCTCATATAGTGGTAAAATGAAATAGGGCTCTAGTGCTTCTTGCATATAAGTTATGGTCTACCATAGACTTTTTTATCAATAAAAACTCCATGCTTTGAATTTAACAACCTTTGAGAAGGTGGTGCCATATTACTGCTTTACATGGGTCTCTCATTGTGTTCATAAGTTTTTAACACTCATATCTTTTTCTTTGATTTAAAATGCAACGTATGCTTAACAAATATACTGTTACAAGAATACCAGTAAAAGTGTGTGAACTTTTAATTTTGCAATAAGCTTATTTTGTCTTGTAAATCCAAGTGAGTTAAGGTCTTCTTTTGCTGATTTTGAAATGTTGTTATGAAATAATACTTAATCAGTTGTTCCATTACTTTTGTAAACCCACTGGAAGTAACCATAGGTGCAAGAAGTGTCTGACGTTTAACAAATGAAGATTTGCTGTACTTTACCTGATTCTCTATCTTTTGTCCTGTCTTGTACCACATGTAAGATGGATCGGGGTTTGCACAAATAGTACACTCTAATGAGAAGGTCTGGTTATATTCTGCAAATTGAACTGTGCTATTGGCATCTATCCAATGAGCTGAGTCTTTGTATGAAAAGGCAAACATCATACTGTTAAATCATTTTCATGAATGAATGGTATCATGTTGCACAGATTATATTATATGTACATTATCATCAAATTAAATAGTAAATAGCACTGATACAACATGTTACAGGTAATAATAATTATTCTTACATACTTACATTTAGTTGAAATAACATAGGGTTCAGATGTAATACTTCTGGTGTTTTCACTTGGATCTTTGTTTTGTGCAATACAAGTATATTCACCATTATAGTGCTCAATGTTGTCACATCTGTAATGTTCCCTAAAGTTTTTGCGTGTGAGTGTGCTTTGACGTCCTTGTGTCAAACCAAAGTGGTTGTCAATGTCAATATCTATTGTAACTGGATCATGAAAATCCTCCGAAGATATGTCTTGGCCATTCTTCTTCCATGTAATAGAAACAGTTTCTTTCCCAGTGGCATCACAGCTCAAAGTAAATGAGTCATTATATGAAATACCAATATCTGGGTTCCCATTTGTGTTAACAAAAGCTGGTGGCACTGTAAAGGAAAATAAATCTGCAGTTCTACCACTTTTCAAAAAATGAACATCGAGTAAATGATATTCAGAGTTTTATATCAATGGATGCCCGGTTGTGGAAAATATTGACACTGCCTCGTCGATGTTAATTTTTTGAAACAGTTTTCAATAAGTTCATATTTGGCTGATATTTATGTAACTGTCATACACAAGACTACGTCCTAGATTACTCTTCCTGATGGTCCGTTTTTTGTGATAAATTATTCAGCTTGACATAATTTGATTTTACTAAGTATGTTTAGTAACTATATGATAACACATACATCAGCACCACCTTAACTTTGTGAAACCTTATAAACCATTCACAAAATTATGTGTGAAGGTTTGTTCACAAATCTATCAAAACCTAAAGTACAAATTTAAGCTTGAACTTAACCCCATTAATTTTAATGGTAGCCTTAAGTTTTCATAATTTTGGGGGTTACACTTCCTTGCAGTCTATAAGTGGCAGTTACTCCCACATGATTTGTAATAGTTAAAAGTATTGAGGTCGTGATTTTTCAAAGGTCATAATGCATGCAGGGGATTGGGTCACTTTACTATATTTCTATGATCACTCATTTTGATGCATTATCTAAATAGAATGGCCAGTCAATATTCAACTATATTTTAAAATTGAAAGACTCGTGTTAATTTCAATTATATCAATTTAAGGCAGTATTTACTACATGAAAAAAAACTAAAGAAGAATGTGTACAATCTGTCTCCAATTGTATCCTACTTGTAATTAAAGGAAATAAAATATGCTACATTCTTATCAAATATAGCAAAATCATTCAGACAGGAACTCTGCCAATACATGTAGTAACTATAAATTGCATTACATCGATGCAATGTATCCCTGAATGGGACATGATGAAGCTACAATGAATATCTTGGACAAACAGCAAATATACCAAAAACAGTTAATAATTTAACATACCCTTCGCTAATAAAGGAAGTGGAAAATAATGGTCAAGAAAATATTACTTCATTGGTTGTAGTGATGCATAATTTAGAAGGTACAACTTTTTTGGAGAAAAGGCTCACTAACAACTGAGTAGGAAAATCTACATTTTGATATTATATCAAGTATCGATCTGGGTCAGTCACAAAATTTAATCAGATGTAAGTTGTTCCAAGTGCAATGTTCTGAATTTTTTGCCAGGAAGATCCAACCAGTAGTATTTGTGTAATCCTGAAAACGCACATAATAACAAATGGGAAATGCGGATTTTTTTCCAGATGTTAATCCAGGTCACTCTCAAAATTTAATGGGATCTAAGTCGGGCCAAGACCAGTTATCTTATTTATTTTTAGGATGATATTCTGTTAATTCGGTTTACACTACTTTGCAAAACAATTTTGCAAATGAACAAAGCAAACATTTATGCATAATTTGTATAATGGTAAGTTATCTTATGCAAATGTGTTTGAAAAAGTAATGTCACTGTACCTAGGACTGTGAGAATTTTGGTTGATGAATCTGGACCACTCTGTTCATTGCCAATACTCTTTGGTACATTAAAGCTTGTACATCTGTAGTTTTTCCCTTGTTCCACAGTGTCGATTGTTAAAGAATATTTTCCTGATGGCTCTTTTCCTGATGTCCATGTATCATCATCTTTGAATTCATAAGTGCTAGCATCCGGATTGCCAGGATCTGCACCTGGACTACATGAAAGTTCAGTAGTTTCTGTAACATCTATGATAGCTGGTTGCAAAGAAAATGTGGCTTGATCAGGTTCATCTATACAGTATAGAAATTATATATTTTGTTATTTGATAGAGATGACACACATCGTACAAATAAGCTGCAATAAAAATAATATTCAATGACAATGTGCTAAAATCAACTGAAACTAGAATAAAGGTTTAGTTTAAACTGTTAAAACGCTTTTCAAACAAACAGGCAAACAAAAAAAACGCAATGTACCCAAACTTTGAAATGTGTCTTTAAACTTTTAAAAATGTCACATCGACTGTTACAGTGTGTGACCTGTTAATTTTTCAGATCTGAAAAAATGACTTCATAGATGTCTTAAACTGTAGAGTACTGTCATGGTGCAAATGTAGAATATAACAGTTTTTTGACTGTTGTAGGTACTAGGGTCTGGTTCTTATACCTTCCTCAAACATGAGGGATGTTATGCTGATGTAATGTGTTCTGACATATGAATCTGCATGTTTGCTGTCATACATATTTAAAGATGTGGTCATGTTAATCGAAAAATCTAATGGTTTGTAAATTTTTACATAGTAAACTTGTCTGTCTTGATGATCTCTATTGGAACTACACAATAACAGGGAAAAGTATTAGCTAGAAAAGTATTAGCTAGGAGTTGACAAAGTGAGAGATCATACCTTTTTACATATTATTGTTAAACCAGATTCGTTGTTAGTACTCTCGCAAGTACATCAAAATATTAATGTATACCTCTTATTGTTAAAAAAAGAAAAATGAACACTGACACTCAACATTGATCTGATGACTATGTGTGGTAGTTGAAGCATCATGCTCAATGTTAACGTTGAGAATTCCACCACTTTGTTTCCTGTCGTGAACATCTTTGCTGGCCCAATAGGCATGTGAATTTGTGATGATCAGCAAGTCACGGTCACCACCATGTCCATCAGCATCATCTTTTTTCGTGTAAATCCCCTGTGGCCCAGGAAATTGCCAAACTATCCCTGCACGAGGTTTAGCTGACACATTATACACTATGCTGAGTGGATTTTTATACCACACATCAATATTATCTTCAGGTTTCGCAATGATGCTTGGAGGAACTGCAATGTAAGTTTACTTTAATCCACTATAATATATAATCCTATGATATCTGCAGAATGTAATTTGTAAAACATGTTTTTGTATTACTTGACTGTAATTTGACTCTATAGATAACTACAATAATGGAATGACAAAGTGACTCTGTTTTCAAAAGACAATGTGTAAATTTGCTGTTTTTTGTGCTTTTTTTGCAACCAAATGCAACTTTATTGGTTCTGCATGATACACAAGAGAAGGCGTTTAAATTTTACTTGGTTTAATTGTGATATCACAATGCTTAGTTGTATGGGTTAGGAAATCACTGCATTTTGTCAATACACTGCCTAATAAACAAGTGTAAAAAGGCATGTAAATGTCCGCTTCTTAATGTCAGGTACTGATACATGAACTAATCAGATCAGGGGTATAAGGTAAGTAATGTAATGTAATATATCAGTATGCAATATAGGATACTGCTGTGCAATGTTACACCCAGATGCCATTTTGAATGATCTTATTGAATATTGGCAGAAATTGGACAACTATGTGATTTGTCCAGGTCAGAAATATTAGTTGAAATACCAAAAGGATTGGCCTTATGATATGCTCCTGAAGACTAAAATAGCAACACCATGAAGAAAAGCTATGGCACCCAGAAGATAATTTAAGACTGCCTAAGAACAAGACTGGTCATGAGTATTCAGGAAGAAATCTGATCTTGCAAAGGTTTTAAGAGTGTTTCACATGTTTGACAAACATCTAAGTTAGCCATTATTACTCTTCTGAGCTTTACAATTGAAATGATATGCTGTACCAGCAATAAGCTTCCACTCAAGACTGTATATTTGAGATGGTCAGGAAATAAAATTGTGACAGTGGTATAGATAAATAAATTGTGGAGAACCTTACCACTTTATAATTTAATTAATGATCATTTGAAGTTGGTTTGAATATATACCTTACATTACCATATGTTTGAACAGCAAATCACACATTGGCTGTTGATAGATAGTATTGTTTCTCATAAGGAATAACCTGAATACCTTTCTGTAAGCCAATGTGTAAATCAGCCGCTTTTTAGAAAACCTTTAAAACCAGGCAGTATTAAAAATTATAAGTATTAAACAAAACTTCAGTTGGCATGGGTACCATGCTTGCAGGACTTGAAAAGATAAAGACATATTACAAAAGGGATTCATTATCAATGATGAACATATGCTTCTGTATAATGGCACATGCAAGACCTTTGAGTGGTTACTCTAAGCCAGCACTGATACAATAATACAAAAATTGAAATGCAAAATTGTAAGACAAAACTTATAAGGCTTGGCCAAGTTAAATAAATCAGATACAACACAAAATGGACAGTGTTAATAGAATTATTTCAAAGTAAATAATGCAAACTCTACCTACCAGTTACAGTAACAGTAAAAGTTCCATTTATTCCGTAGAGAAGAGGGTGATTTTTGGCATAACACATGTAATCCCCATCTCGTGCTTCAGAGGAAATGTCAATCTTAGTCTTTCCTGACTCACTGGAAAGTGTGTATGAGGGGTGATCACTTTGAATAAATATAAATGTATTGTCATCTGGATTCCCTGTTTTGTTTAAACTACACCCAACTTCCAGATCGGACACTGCAGTGGCATAATATTTGCTTTTATCTGGCTGAGCTGGTCCTGGAGGATCTATATAAATAAACAGAGTAAGTGTTCTTTTAAATATTTCAAATAGTGTTCCTAAAATTATGAAGGTGATCATTATTGTAAAAATAAGAACAATTTAAATATATATATTATGATATAATAAGCTTAAAACATGGATGTAAACCATAAGCTCTTGTAATATTCAGCTTAACTAAAACTGTAGTTTATGAAATTATACTGAGTTCTCATGATTAATAGTGAAATGTTACCACCTTACAGCTGTTTCTTAGGTTATTTAACCAGAACATAACCTTCATATAATATTCAACATATATTTTTGTAAAGGGTATTTTTTATACTTACAAAAAATGGTCATAGTGTGGCTAACTTCTAAGTGATATGAATCTTCCCAATAAACTCTGCAGGTTATATCATCATCATTATTGTCTTCCACAAATGTGTCAGATAGCTCAGCTATTGCCCAAAACAATCCATTAGGGTTTTCATCTGAGCGTAGATTTGTGCTGTTTTTTTCTTCTCCACCTCGCCCAATTTTCCATTTTACATTTACTTTGTTAACTGGTCTAATGTCATCCACTTTGCAAGTAAATACAGCTAAATGTCCTTCAATAACCTCACCTGGCGCATCAATTTTTGTCTTTCCTTCTTGAGGGGACACTGCAATGAAACCCATTACAAACAGGTCAAATAGGTATCAATAAATTTTACCTTTAAATATGTTGTACTGATATTTGTTTCACAATGTTACATACACAATTAGCTGTTATACCACATTCATAAATAACCTGGAATCTTTATTTTTGTGAAGAATATGATTTATTATGTACTTCAAACAACCATAAGAAACATGATTTGTACTGATGGTTTAATATTACTTTTTCATTAGATTGACATAATAAGCATTTATTTTACAGTTCCTCACTGTTTTCATTGAAACATGCATTCAAAACAGAATCCAGGGGGCTCGGTGGTGTAGCGGTTAGTGTTCTCGCCTCTAACCTCTGAGGCCGCCGGTTTGAATCTCGGGCCGGGTGCTTCATGTTGGAAAGTTGGTAGTTACTTGCTGATGCCTGGTGGTTTAGAGTGCAGTATGCACTGGTTTCCTCCACCTGTAAACTACCCGTCGCAATATAACCCTGGCTGTTGAACGCGAGGTAAAACAACAAATAAATAAATCAAAACAGAATCCTGATGACAGATGGATAGTAAGACAACCAAACAGCACTTAATAATCAATACAAATATGACACTATTCTTAATATAATGCATGAAATATTCTTATTTCAAAAGTAAGTTAAACAAGAATTCATTAGAATTGTACTGTGTCTCCAAATGTGCTATAGACTAAAAAGAAGAACTTCGAAAACACAAGTATTTTGTTGGATGGCGATTAATAAAAGGCTGACTCAGTCTATGGAATAAGTGTCTTGGGAAGCCTGTAAATGCCTTCTTGCATCTACCTACAACTTGAAGTCTGTAGCTAGTTTTCGAACTGCACCTTTTACAAAATTTGCTATGGATGAAACAGATAAGTTCATTTGTACATTTTCTTGATTCAAGTTCAGCATAAAGAAAATTATGCTATAATGATAACGTATGGTGTAAAAATCCTACCTTAATTTTTTTTAATTCAGTCTGTTTTTGTAAATATAAAATATTTAAGCAAGAATCATAATTTAATAATTAACTGTATACTTTTTCTAAGTTCCTCTTAAAAACAGCAGATAATGCAGTGATGATAAATCCAAACACCAATATGAATGACATGATTCAGTGAATTAGATTTATTTAGTCTAAATCCACATCCATGGAATAGACGTTTACATAATTTATACATAATTTTTCATTGTTCTTAAATAAAATGTATAACCAATGTATATTAGTTATACATTGATAGAAAATTATAAATTGTATTGCTTCTATTAAGTGCATCATTTTATGGGTTGCGTGTAATAAATCCACCACTTAGTTAATGGGAACAATGTCTGTCCATCAGTCTGTTTGTCAATATTTTGGTTTCCTGACTCTGACCTGAAGATGCTTCTGCATAATAGAATTAAAATTTGACAGAGTGATAAAGACAACACATGGATTAGGTTTCGAAATGGATGCCATTTGGTGGTCCATCTGTGCATCTGTCTGTCAAAATTTTAGTTATTAGACTCTAACTTGGAGACACTTTGGCCAACTGATTTGAACTTTAACAGTGTGATAGGATACCACCTGGGTTAGATTATTTTGCAATTGATGCCAGTGGTTGCATCTCTCTGTCAACATTTTGGTTTTCTGGCTCCGACTTGAAGACATGTCTGTACATCAATTTAAAATTTGACAGGATTCTAGATGATAATTTGAGGACAATTTCTTCAATCAATTTAAAATTTAAAAGTGTGGTAGAACAACGCCTTGGCTAGGTTGCTTTCAAAAATTGGTGCCATTTTAAAAAATTACATGGCCGCCATAGTTGCCATATTCTTGAAGTGTTGTTTCTGGACTCTAACTCAAAGATGTTTCCACTATTTATTAATAATGCTTTGGTATATGCTACTGTTAAAAGACACAGATGTGCAATATACTGGTATATACTTTGTCAAGAGTCCTTTTTAAAAGGAGCCCTTTTTACAAAAACACTAATAAACTTGAAATTTGTTGTCAAACACTATCCCTGATACCAACCCACTTTTTAGTGTCTATATCCTCAATTTTTGATGTCATTGGTAGGGAGGTTATGTTTTCTTCGTGGTTTGTTAGCCAAGGAAATCAAATTATCAGTCTTAAATAAAATATGATGTGCATCAGTTCCCATCTGAAATACTAGTATGATGGTAGATTAACCTTTTAGTAACAATTCACATGAACATGTTTGCAAAGAGATTATTTGTTAGAAATTATTGTGTCTTTTATATTATACAATACTTTAGGGTCAATAATTTGCATTATATGTTATATGGATACAAGTAAAAAGAGAAAGTAAAATTGGTACATATAATTTTATCATAACATTATCCATGGATATAAGTTAATCCCGTTGTAGGAATAAATTATGTTTTGACTCAAAAACCATGGAACTTTTAAAGTAAATTTTCTAAAACATGTCTGAAATGGGTGAAGAAAGCAATAAATAATTTTTGGTATGTCACAGTTCTGTGTTTGACCATTTTGACTAAAAAAGTTATTTCAAGTTTATTGCACCCACATTATAATATCTATGTAAACAGAAGTTTAAAAAAACCCACAAGAGTTTCACAGGACATAAAAATGAGTATTCCTTTTAACCATTAAGCCTAAATTAATTCATGCATACGTCCAGGCTTGTATACAGATTTAAACAATTAAACTAAAAATTAAATCTATTACATTATCGCCTTTTATATATAAAGGTATGAAATAAACTAACCTCAAAACTTCAGTAGTTATTAACATCAGTGCTTTCTAACAATAGATATCTATTGACCAAAATGAGATCTTTTAAAATTTGTTTTACGAATGTGTAATTATTTTAATTTCTGCCTTTATTTATTGCTGTAGTCTGTATTTTATTCACCCTCTGCCATGGCATTATCTATTTATTATACTTGCTTTTGCTTAATACTTCACAGGTAACATAGTTTTAGCAAAATATTGTAGAATAAACTAAGTTACAGATTTAGATGTTCACAAAGTGAAGTATCTTGCAGTTGAAATAAATAGCTGTTCTAAAGAATTTCAATTTTGGGCTTTTTTAGGGTTGATGCCTTTAAAGACGAGTTATGTTTGAATTTTATTTGAGTTACAACAGTATCAATTGTTTTTTTCTTTCCCTCTGTGCTTGAATGTGAAATTTGAATACTTCTCTCTGGACCAAAATTATGTTCAATTTCTCCTTTTGCCCATTATTTCTAGGCAGCCTTTCGCCAAAAAGTCTGAAAGAGAGACATTAGATTTTCCTACTGTCAAGAGGTAGTCAGTGTGGAGGCAAATCAAATCAGCTCCCCGGCCTAATACACTCGTTGGAGGAAGCCATAGTTTCCTTTCAGGTTTCTTAGGTCTTCTGTTGCTTTCCCTTGACTTCAATAATCTGTTATATTGTACATTTCTTTAAAAGTTACCTATTTTGCATTTTTATTTGATGAGGAGACAAATTCAGCAAAAACATTCTTGTTATTTGAAATGATGAAATTACCTTTATCATCAATATTGAACAATGTGTTTTGAAATACTTCTTGCTGAAGACGAAATCTTCAGAACTGCAGTGTGAGACTTTCCCCAAAAGTTTGTAATAAAGTCATCTCCTTCCATAAAAAGTCCAAATGCCACTATAACTGAAATGTATTTGTCACAGTAGAGTTGGATTGGGATAGAATCTATATCACAAAAAGTTACACTAACTGCAATATCTCCATTCTGGAAAAAATGAAACTGTTACAATTAACCAATCCACTTTTGCTACTTCAGCTTCATCTTATTTTGCTTGGTATCAGGTAGCCTTTCTTTTTTGACCGTTTCAAGTTGTTTGCTAAACTGTCACCTAATTAGAACTGAATATGAGTCTCATTGGCAGTCATGGGATACATTTTGACATTCATATCCTGAGGTAACACATACACTGTCAATATCAACCGTTTCATCCTGTTTCAATGAGACCTATTCAATATGACTAGTATATCTCTATCAGTTTTTTCCTAAGTTCGTCAAAATTGCCTGCCAAAATTGACCTCATTTAAAATTTCTTCTTCATATTTCAAATGCGATATTACAAAAAAAATTATCCTTTTGCCATTGCCATTTTGTTGCAGTTTTAAAATTATTATATGTTTATATCTAGCTGTACTTTTTTTCACATATAATTATTTTCTAAACATATTGGAAGAAATATGTGACTTCAGGACATTTTTTTCAAAATATTGTAAATACTGTCCCTGATATGGCCTTTGTTTTGAGCTTGATGCCAGCAAATTAAACAGAAATGAATTTTGTGGTATGAGCTAAATGAGTGTAAAGAGCTGCCGGGTGTTACATTATAATTATATTTTCTTTCAGCCATTTCTTAACATCTGTATTGTCTTTATCACCTTATATCTGAATGCATGAAGACAAAAGCTAGATAACTTTCTTTTGTATGCTACCCGATTTTAGTACTTTATCCTTTGAACAGTCAGGCTTTACTAATGCCTGACAGTTAATCACACCTTAAGATAGGCCGTCTATTCTATTTCATTACTTGCAAAACTGACTTCTTACATTTTCCTCCTTTGATTCACCTTTGGTTTCTATTGCCTTTTCTGTCTTTTTCGAGAAAGCTGTAGTTTCTGAACACATGAATGGCATCACTGTCAGACCAGGGAACAAATTATGTTTGTTCTTCATTGTTTTTCTGTTTTCTTGTACTTCCTGTAATGAATCTATATAAGAGACATCCTACCTATAGCTGATTTCTCAATTAATAGTTGTAATACTTTCACTGCATTAAGATGACCAATGTCTCTCTTTGACAATGTACCAAGAAAACAATTTGGTTAATGTGTACCTTGTATCCAGTCTGGAGACAGTTTACAATCTTCCTACCAATGAGGGTAAGCTCAACATTTTCACTGAGTCTCACTTCAACAAATATTTAAAAGCTATTTTCCCACATTTCAATGATAGTAATATGTAACACATTGTCCCAAATGATATTTTAACAAGAAGTTTGCTATAAATGTTTGTAACCTTACTGGAAAAATTGCAGATTTCAGGAGAGCCTACATCTTTTTGCAACATCTTTCTCCCTGTGACCTGTTTTATCAAGGTTTTTCAAATAGATGCTATATCTTTACTCTTCCAGTCGTTCATCAGGTTTATTAAAGGTGGTACCATTTGACTGTGAGCAATGATGCTCAAATGAGCAAATATTTTGCCATTCATCGAGGTGGATGTCAAACAGTGTGATGGAAAATAGATCTCAGTTTAAATAATTATATTTCAGTGAACTTTTCTGCTTTAGCTTGTTTTTTTTTGTTTTGTTTTTGTTTTTTTTTCTTTATTAAAAATCTGGTGTTGTTCCCTTACCGAATGTATTTTCTGGAACTTTATATATCACGTGATACTTCATTTCTAAGAACTGCACTGGCAATGATATTGAAACTTCTAATCTTTTCACTGTGATTGAATACATACTTTAAAATTACAAAGGCACTGACATACAGCAGCAGATCTAGAGGGGGGGGGGGGGGGGGGGGGGGGGGGGGGGGCGTGGAGGGTGCACGCCCCCCTTTCAGAGTTTGAAGCTTTAGTCATGGGGCTTTTTGTCCTTGTCCACGCCCCCTCCAAATCCCCCACCCCAAGATCTGTCTTTGCTAGGGTAATATACCTGTTTAAAGAGACAGTCATTATACCTGTGTCATTGTCCAGTATCAAAGGGATTAGGTCCTTTGTGTGTGTACTATGTTAGGTCTCATCCTCAAACAAACTGAGGATTACATCTTTTGTGGATGACTTTGTTTATAAACCTTTGTTTACCAGTGTATGTTTAAACATGAGATACACAATTTACAAAACTGGAATCACTCATCCCAATTAATAATTTATTACTGCACTTCTATATTTCAGTTCTAATTTGCTACAGTAGCTTTGATAAGATTAAATTGCAAAAAGTTAAATTCTGAAAACATTTTATCAAATTTAATCAATTGGTTTATGTGTTTTTAAAGAAAAACAATGAAAGATTCAGTTATTTTAGAATAAAAATGTTGAAGAAACATTGTGGCATATAAATTTAGATTCAAGCATGTTTCCCTCCATTTTTTACAGTTATACCATTGTTTATTATGGGAAGCCCCTTTGAAATTTATTTTAGGTTTCACTTGTTTTTATTCAAGAAACATTGTGGCATATAAATTTAGATTCAAATATGTTTCCCTCCAATTTTTTACAGTTATACCATTGTTTATTATGGGAAGCCCCTTTGAAGTTTATTGTAGGTTCCATGTGTTTTTATTCATGTCAGTAAACTGCTGTATGTGTCTGACAATTGAGTGTAGAAAAAGACCCAATAGAAAAACAAAATGCAGAAAAAGTCACAGCAGAAAACCCCAGTAGAAAATACCCAAACCTTTGTTACATGGTGTACACTAATTGGCAGGGCTTGTATAAATGCGTTATGTACCATTTAGTTAGAGGGCTTTTATACTGAGGTATTTTCTACTGCAGGTTTTTAAAGAGGCTTTTTCTGCTAGAGGTTTTTTTTCAGTTTACTTGACCATCGGTATCATATATAAAGTGTTTTGATAAGATTGGAAGATTGGCATTTTGCCCTCCCTGTCCCATAAAATGGCCTTGCAATTTTGACTGGCGTTTTGTCCCCCAGTATTTTGTCCGCTGACATTTTGTCTGTGCACCACATGATATGTCCCACTACAAAATGTCCAAGAATGAAATATCCATACCTGCTACAAAACCCACGCCCCACCCCTTTCGGGAAATCCTGTGTCTGTCTCTGACATACTCAACTGTTTCTTTACTTTGAAGCAGTTGCATATTTTTAGTTCTTGTCTCATATTGTCCTTCTTGATTGTGGTTATTCCATCAGCTGATTGCAAATTAGCTCTCTCACACAAAAAATATCAAACTTAATCCATTGTGCTGAATTATCTAAATCACTTAAAATTTTAAATCTTTTTAAAATAACAGTTATGTTACACATGTGTTACATATTCATGATAATCCAACATGTTCTAAAATTAGGTAAAAGAAATAATTGTCTAAATAAATATCTGTAAAACTCCTGTGCGCAGTTAATTGTGCATGTGCGTAATGGCTGGACATACATTTGAAGACACACCCAATATATTACTAATTTTTACTGCTTGCATGTTTACATATTGAGCTATCTGAATACAAATTTCAGATTTGATATTTGTAATTTTACATTACTAAATTTGGGATCAGCTAAATATTTAGTTCAACCATAAATTCAGGTTTTTAATAAGTTGTAAGATATGATTAGTTAGTCTATTAAATATATATAAAGTATACAATAAAAAGAAACACTGAATGAGAAGGAATAAACAACTTAAGGTGAAGAACTGATATTCAGGGATAATATGTTCCTCTATATGGGCAGTATGTTAATACTGCTTCCTTGATTGTTTTTACAGAAGCACCCCAAGGAATTTAAAATCACCACACACCATTGCTAACATGTCAAACAAATGTGCTTCTGTAAACAGACATGTGTCAGTGAGGGTAAGGAAGACGATCCAAATTTTGAATCAACAAATGGCATTACTCCTTACACTAGACTGGCAGTATTTTTACAGCTCCAGACCACCTTTTAGAAGGACTGAGCCATTGCGAAAGCCCACCTTGTTGACAAATATAACCCAGATCCAATGTATAGGTTTTTACATATGCACAGACAGACAAACACACAGATATGCAAAATTATATTAAACTATCATAGACCACGTTTTTACTACATGTCAGCACTCACCAGGAAGTTCTATACTCTAGATGGGTCCTCTGGGTCATGGAAAAGAAGGGACTACTACAATTGTTCGCCCTTTTGTTGGACAGCAAACAAGAGACCTCATGGTCTAATTTTGTGGAGTGTAAGGTCACCATACCCTAAAGGTCTTCTTCAGGCCTTTTTATATCCACAGTATAGAAACAGGAAAATATATGTTGTCATGACAACACTTGTTGCCAGGTATTGCCGAAAAGCTAATCAGCTCCAATCCATGTAGGTTTGGGGATGTACAAAACCCACAAAACATATATAAGTACAAGAAACAGAAAAAGGGCGTTGTGCTGGCAACACTTATTGATAGATATTGCTGAAAAGTTAATCAGCTCTAATCCTTTCTGTGTTTAGAATGAAAATATCCTACAAAATATAAGTCGAACAGGAAAAGTGTTTTGTTGCCAGTTATTTCCAAGAAGGTAATCAGGTCTAAGTCCCTTTACTACAAACATAATAATCTGATAATGTGGTTAATTTGTGTGCACAGGTTTTGAATGTAAAGCACCCATAAAAATTACAAGTCAAGAAAAAACAGAAACAATGTCGACATGACAATAGTTGTTACAAAAGTTGTCAGAAACATAAACATTATTCTTCTAGTTCCCCTTGTAACAAAGAACTCCTGAAATATTGGTTTATGTTTTATGTTTTTCTTTTATGCATGGAACTTTAAGGTCACCTTAAAATAGGGCACACATTGAGAAGTACTTACCAGCATAGACCAAATTTGACTTGACTCTATCAAGGCATTTCTGAAATACTGTTCAGAAACGAAAAATCTTGAATTTAATATAATCATGTTACTACTGGGATTTATGGTCAACTTACAATGCAGCACATCCACATGAAAATTTTGAATTTAATCAGTCAAGCCATTTTTGAAACACTGACCCGAAAAAAGTGTGACAATGACAGATAATTACAATACCAACGTCAATGGCAGAGGACAAAGTGATCCCTATGTGCCCCCAGCATAGATGCTGATGACACAAAACAATGTACTAATAAAAATAATTCTCATATATTAAAAAAAATGTTTTGTTATTGCGTGTTCCTGAAAAGGAAAAGCCCCTTAAAAATTAGGTTTGTAAAAAAGAGGACTACAATGGTAACTTATGTTTGGGATGATTTCATTTTGAACAGTCAATATCAATATATTCAGTGCCTCTAAAGAACGGCTTAATATAAGCCTTTTTCTGTGCATTTTGTTTTGATCTTTTGTTATTCAGTGCAAAGAGTAGTTTTAATCTTTGTTAAAATCAGAATTAATTACTAGTTTTACAACAATACTACAGTAAAACTGTACTGTTTATTAATTGCATGGGGATGTAAGTTGAAATAACATTTTATGGTCATCATACCATGTACATGTAGCCATGCCCCAGCACTTTTAGGTCCATCTGGTATAACAAAAAATTCACAGACATACACTTTCTGATCCTCTTGAACTGCTTGTTTAACAGAAACTTCATGATAAGTATTGTGGTACAATCCAGTCACATCTCTTTGCTGCCACTCATTCCTCTTGTCACCAGGTTGATTAGGGACATGGCTGTACAATATATTTTCTGGTGTCTCATTACTGTGATACCAATTTGTGTAGACTATATCCTTTTCTGAAAACTCTCCAAAGTGGCACATCATTGTGAAATCATCGTGTACATTAATTCCATTTGGTGGAACTTCAAGATTCTGACAAGATGCTCTTAGTGTATCTGCAATAAAAAAGAAGATTCTTATGAAAACTAACAATAAAAATCCAGCAAACATGAAACAATAAAGGATGCATCCAAAGGAGTACACAGTAATCATTATGAAGCTACTCATTTGAAAAAAACTGATCCCATCAAATTGTCCGCCATGACAAAAATATCCTAGTCAAAGTGACCCCACGCCAAAAAAAAAAAAAAAAAAAATTACTGTATTTTCAAAGTTCCCCTATAGGTATTCAATCCATATTGATATCACATACATTGTTTAGGATGCAGGAACAATAATTTATTTTATATTTTGCATATTTTATGGTATTTGCAAAATTTGAAGGAAAAATATTTACTAAATCATTTATTATGTTGTATTTACACCACCATGATCTCAGTATTAAACGTTGGAAATAGATTTCAATGGAGCCCAGGAAGGGACATAGAACTGTTTTCATATCATTTTTTATCTCGTTACCACAAGATAGTAAGTCGTTCTCACAAGTTAACAAGTCATTACTACAAGTTAGCAAGTCGTTACCACAAGATATTTATTTATTTATTTGTTCATACACAAGGTATACAAGTAAGTTACAGAAAAAAAATACAGAGAGAAAAAAGAACAGTAGAATATTATACATATGTTTAAACCGATCTATTTACATAAACTAAAAAAGCAGTATCATCATAACTTCACACAGAAATGCTCTAGTAACACATTCAGATCACCAATAGTGAAAAATCTCTCTGATCTTTCACTAAAATCGTTATGCAGACTGTCTCTCATATCTATTAGACATTTTATGTTTTCAATATTTATCTGATCATCAGTATTTAGTTTCTGTATTACAATATCTCTAACTTTAGACATAAAAACACCAATAGATACTGGTTCTATTTCATCTTTTCTTAATTGATACTTGCTCAATGCATAGTTAATATTAAGTCATTCCCACAAGTTAGAAAGTCGTTAGCACAAGATACTAAGTCGTTCCCACAAGTTAGTATAGTCATCACCACAAGATATTAACTCGTTCCCATAATGGGTATCATTTCATAAATTTTAATGGTTATTTTTCGAAGTTACCTAATTAGTGACCTTCAGAGGTCATCTACTCATTGCTACAGGAATACTGTGATACTGTGTTTTAGAGGTTTAATACTACAAGGTAATGGGTATAAAGAAGGGGTTGAGAATGATAAGACTATGCAATGTACTCTATGAAAAGTCTATGCAATTTGCACCACAGCAAACACGAGTCTTGCTGTATCCAGGTACATAGCTTGTATGTGAATCCAGTGGAGATACTGCAAGGTATGTTGTGCTAAAAAGCACCCAGTCCGATGTAACATACTAAAACATCTTAGAAGGACCAAGGAAAGTGCCATAAAACAGGTATTTTGGTATCTCGCTATCTTGTGGGAATGACTTGCTATCTTGTGGGAACAATTTGGTAACTTGTGGGAACAACTTGCTTACTTGTGGGAACAACTTTCTAACTTGTGGGAACGACTTTCTAACTTGTCTGAATGACTTGCTATCTTGTGGAAACCACTTTCTAAATTGTGGGAACGACTTTCTAACTTGTCTGAATGACTTGCTATCTTGCGGAAACCACTTTCTAAATTGTGGGAACGACTTTCTAACTTGTGGGAATGACTTTCTATCTCGTGGGAACGACTTTCTAACTTGTGTGAATGACTTTCTAACTTGTAGGAACGACTTGCTATCTTGGGGGAATGACTTTTTAACTTGTGGAACGACTTGCTATGTTGTGGGAACAACTTGCTAACTTGTAGGAACGACTTTCTAACTTGTGATAATGAGTTGTCAACTTGTGGTAATGAGTTGTTAACTTGTCACCATAACTTCTTATCTTGTAGGAACGAGATAAAAAAATGCTAAGAAAACAGTTCTATGTCCCATCCTGGGCTCCGTAGATTTCTTATTTCTTAATAGGTTTCTAATTTCTAACAAGCTTTAATGATATCATTCCTTGATATGTGGTCGAGCTGGCAGGGATATAAATTATTATTGCAAAGTGCTGAGATTTTGGTGTTGGTGTGGCAAAAGGACCAATTTTTCCAGCTCTTTTACATGCTATGCTATACTTTTTAAGGGTTGGTCTGTTTTCATATTATACGTGTTAAGGGACTTGAAATTTGCAGAGATGCTTACTTAGATGAAAATGTTTTGTACGACAGAGTCAAAATTGTGAGAAATATATATTCAAATTATGATATGGAGAAATAATGTTGTAACCTTCAAATAGTTCACACCAGTAGGAAGTGGTATTACAATATCATCAATTTAGGAGTGTAATGGCTTGGCATTTGACTTAACAGATAAAAATGAACTGGTGGCTCGATTAAATAATAAAGTAATACCCTATTTAACGCCCCCGTACCAACTTGAAGAATAAAAAATTGTTAATGATATGCCCATTATGTCATGATGTTGTGCATTTATTATTCTTGTGTGTCAATTTTGTTTAATGTTATTTGTAATTGCAGTGATAGTACTGTATTTAATTTTTTAAAATTCACTTGTGTCATCTTGTATATTTAAGGACTGGTAATTAAGATAAATGAACCTTGACGCATGATGATGTTTTGGATTTTTTTTTGTAAAAAAATAATATGAAAATAAATATGGGTGCTTAAAACATTGCAAGAGAATATCTAATAGACATTTAGAGTTGACTGAAGAGTTTGAGTTATAATAATTTCATCTTGCACCATTAAATTAAAATCACACAAAGACTTGTGGGAATAGGCTATCAAATTTGCAATGTCAAACCATATGATGATCTGAGAAAAATTACAGTGCACCCATAATTTGATGCAAATGCCTTTTGATGATGTTCAATAAAGCAACTGAGAGAAAGTTTGTCTGCTATTGTCAATTGTGTGTGTTGTTATTGTGTTTGTGTCATGTATCTAATATTTTTGTCCATCTACTGAAGCTTGTTCTGAATATAGTAGATTACTGTAATCTTCTGATGGTGAATGAATTAAGTAATTGCAACCGAAAAAAATTGTAAAAGAGAACTCAAGTATTTACGAGTTACTTACCTTTTAGCAGAGTGGCAAATACAATGTAGATGATGTAATCCATAACCATTTTCTGAAAAAAATGTAATTAATATATCTGAATGTAATAGTGCTGTTAAAAATAGCATACCGCACAATCAGTGAATCAGTAGAAATAATGCAATGTCTACCCAAAGTCAAAGTGAGAAAATATACACAAAAATTATAGGGGAAGATCAAAAAGGAAAATGGATCTTAAAATCTTCAGGCTTTAATCATCAATGGGCATAATATTACAGCATCGGACTATAAATCTCAGTTTAATAATTAATTACAGTTTATTTAAATTCGTGTTGAAACAAAGGTGGTAGAAGATTAATTGTTTGTAAGTTTTATGCAGTGACAACAAACAAAGAAGTTGTTCCATATTCCTAACTCAGTTTTCCCGAACTTTCCAATTTCAAAATTGGGACCATTTTTGTGAGTTTCTAAAATTTGAGAAGCAAACTCAAGCAGTCCAGCAAGGTTAAGGGGATTTTTAAACATTATTAATATTTTTGAAAAAAGTCAGCAACTTTGCTTTCCAATTCTTAAAATTAAAATCAGTCAAGAGACATGTTGTACTGCTAATACGTCAGATCCAATAGGTCAGACCCATCAAACTTAATATCTTTCTGTCATGTATGGGTACTCCTGACAACGTATATTGATCCAAGACTCTTACTAAGTCGGAGATCATTGTTTGCCAACCATAACTGTTTTGAAGTGATGAAACCTCAAACCCTCTTCCGGACCTAAATATTTTGATTGGAAGACACTAAAACAGAAAGGGGTATCAATCAGATTTGAGTGGGTGTTCTCCATACTGGCATATTCAATTCTGTTCAGACTGTTCTATTCAGACTGTTGGACTGCAATTCATTACATTTTACTGGGGATATGTGGAAGATGGAAAATGAATAATACAAAAATGAGGAAGGAGAGTTAGGAGCGTTATGGCGAAGATGAAGAGAACATATTTTGATATTTAAGATACCAGTGAAGGAAGAAAGGAACAAAGGGTTGAACAGGTGAAAAGGGAAGAAAATGAGCAGATCAAAGATACAGACGAGGCCACAGAGATATAGAAATAGCCATCACAGACGTCACTGGTATCTAGGCAACAGTTTAAGAGAGGAAAACAACAACATTGAATTTTAAATGATGAAGATGAGAGGGCAATTATGAAGGCATGAGGGGCAGTCAAATAAATCGCTTGGATCTGTCAAACATCGTCACGTGACAGAAAGATTGTGGCAGCAATTTGTAGATAGTAGGAACCTCGAAATGAATAATGTCAGAATGTGGTTTTAACTTCCATTGCACCTGTTACAGCAAGTTGGAAAAAAGACGTAAAATTCTACAATGCAACCAGTTAGATGGCACAGAAGGAGACCTGGCAGGAAGATCATTTCTCTTTTGTGAAATCCCATATTGTATATCATGTCAAGAGCTCAGAATTCAAGGGTGCAACTTCAAGTAAGGGAACTGATTAATATCTCTGTCAATCATGCCTTCGGCAGTATTTTCAGAGATTAGGGATCTTTCACGATCTTGAGACCAGCATGAAAAGTCATTGGGTAAAGCTTGTTACAGCTGCATCAACCACAAACTTAAGTGGTGAAATTGTAGCACATCTAGGTTAGATATAATAAATCTATTGAGAAAACCGCCCCAAGAGACAAGAGTACTTATAGTTATGTTTCTCCACTTTCTCGACTTCAAAGATTACATTTTCTGACATCCCACAGTGGCCAAAGCCACAGCCCAGTTCTAAGTATGTCTCTTAATTGAGATTTGTATATATTGATGCCCATCATCGTCAGCTACAGTGTTCATGATCTAAGGTTTTTGTACAGTCAGCAAATGCTCCATCTCTTTACCAACACAAGCCTCCCCAGCAGCAGCACACTTATTTCATGTTGCATGAAGTTTTAAATACAGCCAACCCTGTGAAACTTGTGTTTATACTGACAAGACATGCCCAAATACTACAGAAGTTGGTTCTGGTTCTTCGCTATTGGACACAACACACAACATTTACAGAGCCTCTGGCCCTTTTAGGTCTTCCATCTGACACTGGAACCGTAGATTACCAACAGTTGGACATGCCAGCACCCAATACAATCCACCATCAACACATCCATACGATCACACACTTAACCCACAGCATCAGTATCCACACGTCCACTACTTCACCAACAGCAGCTGCAGCGATAACAGTAGCTTCTCCAGTCAAAAGTGAGGCTAAGGTAGATCAGGATTCATACTACTGAAATTTCTGTATGTGTGTGAATTCAAGCTCAACTCCAGTGGTAATGAAATGCAGCATTCATGGCTTTCTCTAATTTAAATCCGAGGGTGTAACCAGTGGGTGTTTCAGAGCCCGAAAGAGATATGGATGTCAAAACAATACCAACGATTGAACTGATTCAATTTGCAACAGGAACCACACATTTAGTTGGAAAGATGTTTCTGCATACAATAAAGTCACGTCAATAAGTTTCCCTTGGTTTTTTTTTGTGTGTATGGGGGGAGGGGGGACTTTGTATTATCTTCTACAAGTTTTGGTTTAGAATGTTAATCATAATTGTACACGTACATATTTGTACATATATGTGTAAGGTTTAAAATAGTCAGCATGTTAAGTTTAAAATAGCCAAATGTAAAACAGCTGAAACTACTGACCTAAGTAAGCCATCTATGGAAAAATGTTAGTGCCAGTGAAGAATTGCTTTAATTGTTAACTTAGTATCTCACCATGTCAAGAAGATAGTGTTCAGTTAGTATCTTAACACATTATCAGCTTTTTGTTCAATATGTTTCGCCAATATACTCACTGAACATGGTGAGAAACTAATTCGATATGTGGAGTCAATAAGTCAATATGTTGAGATCCCAAAGTCAGAATGTTAAGTTAATAAGTGAACATGTTAAGATAACAAGTCGACATGTTGAGATAACAAGTCAACATGTTGAGTTGATTGGTCAACCATACTGAGATGCTAGCTGAACATTTTGGGCAAATAAGTCACATGTTATGTATGTATGTTATGTATGTATGTATGTATTTATACTCAGCGCAATATCTCCATATACTACAGGACTCAAAGCGCTATTTAACCAATCCGACTGTACAGGTACAGCCCCAACTCACAAGTAACTGACATTCCCCTAACTGGAAGATAGAGGCTCAAGGATGACCATTTATCAACGTCCTTGAGGTTCTTTAACCTGCCACTGGGGATAGGACCCAATGACAGAGGACCGCCATTTTAAGTGGTCATCCGAGCCACTATGTATCTGCCTGTACCTGGGATTGAACCCACGTCCTCTGAGTTCCTAGACAAGTGTGTTACCCGCTAGGCCAGAGACAGTAACTTGACAATTAAAAATCCTTTCTCTGGTATACTCTGGTATACAATGTTACTGCCTTGAATTTGCCCTTCAGGTTTTGGATAAACTATGACCTTGGCTTACTGGCCTCGATTCGACCTCATTTTTATCATACTATTTGGAAAATGGCAATAAATTTTATTATGTGCTTGGTTAAAAATCATGCAGTTTAAATTTCCATTAAATTAAAATTTTATATTCCAAGTTGCCTCTTTAACATAGACTTTCTGGGATGTAATATTGGCATGTTTGGGTTTACAGGACAATCAAGTCTCGCACACAACCTTTCTGATCATATCGCTGCAATTAATTCTCGTGGTTTGACATTATTACAAAAATAATGATTAATATAAATTATACCTGATTAGTCACTTCCGTTTGCCTATATCACAATACAAGCTCTCGAAATGTGTTTCTTTGTCTAATTTCCACTCTTATTTTTGCCATTTATTGCAAAACAATTTTTCATTGATACACCAAAATATCCTCAGGGCAAGCTAACTTTTTTCATGTGTCCGTTGTTCTTCAACACTTTCTTTCTGCCAAAATAATACTGTTGAATCTGACTGTTCTACTGATAATATTGAAAACAATAATGTAAATGTGTTATCTTTCGCTGTTCTTTGGACTATTGATCTGCTGACAAAGCACTGGCGGAAACCGTGTGCACATGAAAACAGTTCATATAAACACTGTGATCTCTGATAGACAACATGACTATGACAGCAAAAATTCTTTGTGGATGTATTTTTGCATACTCACTGACACTTGGTAAGTACAGCATCAATTTTGGCCAATTTACCTAATATCTTGATTATGTACAAACTGGTTTGCCAATGTTTTATATTATTATGTGTTTTCTTATCAGGCGCATCAATAACTGAAGTCATAGTAGAGCAAGGGGAGGTTGCTAGCTTATGGTGTGATATTGGAGTTACTGGGGCCAGGTTAGTCACCACATGGTCATGGAAAAATGGTACTTTGATAGGCTCATATGTAGCGGGAACAGGTTTTATACCAACAGGTAACGGGGCAGAATTAGAGCCTTATATGGATATCAGCGGAACCTTATTTATTAACAGAACTGAACCTGAGTTTACTGATGAAATTTTTGTGAGCGATGGTGCTGCAATGGATACTACTCCTGGTACAGAATGCTCTGTCCTTCTTAAAATAAATGGTAAGAATATGTTTTTTTTTGCTACATATCATAGCAAATTTAGTATTAATTCAGATGGATGTACATTCTAAATTGATTTTGGTAGTATCTAATGAATTTTAACGTCCCTTCCCCAGTAATTCATGTATTCTTTCTGTCCATTGAAAGAACTCAAAATTTATTGAGGATAATATCTCAATTTATTGATTTATAATATCTACTTGTAGTTTTTAGTTCATACATGTTCTTCTCAGTGCCTTTGATAACACTTTTACATTGTAACCTATTGGACACAATACCAGTAGTTAATCTTTCAATTCATTATGTTTTGCTCAACTTTTGTTCGACAATTGAAAGCACCCCCAACTGAAATACTATAATTGGTTGCGTTGAATATCGCTCATACACATTCCATAGTTCATACAGTACTCGGGGGGCTGGACAAATCGGCCCTTTGCCAAATAGACTATACATTTCATCATGTAAGCATGTTTCAGATTATTAATGCAAATAATGGCAGATAATTCTTAGTGATCATGTTATGTTTGTGTCACAAGGGTGACAACTTCTACAGTGATATTTGGCAAGGCGTGATAAACATATATCAAAGATATTTTGATGTTCAACTAAGTCGTGTAACCCTCTTTCCTTTACTCAATTGTTTTCGTGGAATAATTAGATGTGCAATTAATCATAATTTCTAGGGGTGATTTTGATACTTGTAATCAATACAAATTATGGACAGATCGGCCCTTTACCAAATCTGCTCGCAACAATAAATTACTCCAGTCAAATTGACCCCAAGGAAATTTCTGTACTCTAAAGGGATTAAAATAATAAAATTATGTGCTAGTGAACAGAAGCTTTTGGTTTAACCTAATATTTTATCTAATGGAAAGTTTTATAGCACTTAATCTCCATTGAATCAATTGCAATTTTAATATTTTTAGTACACACAGTTGAGAAACGGACAGAGGATAAAGAAATCCTTGATATACGTTGATTTGCACCAATGCAAAATGTGACTAAAGTAACTATCACAATTGAAATAATGTGGTTATCTAATTGCATTTTTGATTATTCTAACATAAACTGGTGTCTGAATGCATAAATTTAAAAGATTTTATGAAACATCCAAATATCTTCTATATATGTTAATTTCACTTTGCCAAACATTATGTAAAATTAAGATACAGTGCTGCAACATCTTAATCATATTCGGTGGGAATCATGGTCAAAATCAAAACATTCAACAAAATATCCAAATATCTTTGATATGTGTTAATTGCACTTTGCCAAATATTATGTAAAATTAAGTTGCAGTGCCACAACACCTTAATCATATTTTGTGGGAATCACGGTCAAATCAGTCCCAAGATAAAATACCCTCGTCAAATCAGAATGCAAGAAAAATAGGCTAGTAAAATTGGCCCTAAAATAATTGCTATGCTCTCACAACCTAGCCAAATCAGCCGCAGTAAGAAAAGCCCTAGTTAAAGTGACCCCTGAAAAACTACTGTGCTCTCAAAAGGTAGAGACGCCAAAAGTTAATGGGCAGATAACAGAAATCATTGCTTTAACGCCATATATAATGTAATAAACTGTTAATATCACTTAATCTCCAACAAACCAATTTAACTTAAAATAATTCTAACATAAAAAGTGTATTTTCGACAAGAGGATGAAAGGTATTAAAAACAGCATCCAAGAAAAACTTAATATATTTTAATTGCAATTTTGCAATGAAGAAGTTATCACCCTTGACGTAATAAGATAATAAAGATAATTCTAAATCTGTTTGATATTAAGTTCAATTGGATTGCAATTTTATTTATGCTGACATAAATAAGTATCCAAAGGACATAGGTCAAAGAACCTGATTACAACATCCAAGTGTGTTTCATATGTGCTAATCCAAAAAGATAAAAAAATATCACATAACATGATCATAAATAATTATTTCCTATCATTTGTCATTAATAGGATTCAGGTTACAAGCTGTCGCAAGCCCCGGCAATCTGTACTGATAAAACAACAGGACTGGAGCATTTCCCAAACTTTATCACTGCGAAGAAGCCAGTGTAACAACTTATTTTGTATCACTGACTTATTTTGTATTACCTGACTTATTTTGTATCAATTTTTGACTTATTTCGTATTACCAACTTATTTTGTAGTAAAATTGCTTTATTTTGTATTACTTGGCCAACTTATTTCGTACCAACAGCTGACTTAATATGTTACAAAAAGGTGCGCAGAATTTTGATAAGATTTCAGGGTGATACAAAATAAGTTGATAATACAAAATAAGCTGCAATATAGACAACTTATTTTGTATCACTGACTTATTTTGTATTATCAGGTTATATAACTCCAAACTTTGTAGGGAATTTTGTTTTTAAAACTGTGGAACTCTTTGTTTATTTATTATTTTAATGTTATATTAACACTTTGGACTAGATCATAAGTTAGAAAATACATCCAAATTATTATAATTTTTAAATATTTGCCTCGTATTAGCCATTCCATGAAAGACCATGCAATTTTCCTTGGATGTGAAGCCATTCCTATTGCAAATTGGAGATCCTTGGACATCTCAAAAACTACAATAGGTGCAATATGCTAAAAAAGACATCACAATCTTTTGGCATGATGATCAACATTATTTTTTCATCCTTTTCATGTAATGATCATGATAATTTTGTAGAACGAGGACTTCTTACAATGGTAATTAGCACATAAGAATTAGAAAAAAATGTATTTATCCCTGAATTTTTAGTATTGCAAAGATTTTGGTTATTAAAATGATACACAGTCATTCTTGTTTTTTGATACACAAAAATGCTTAATGCTCCAAATGGATCCACACATGTGCCACCTCAAAATTCTATTGAATAATGCTGAGCTGACATGTGATTACCATTTGCCTGTTGTTTATAGAATTGAACATTTGCAAAACATTATTTGGGACATATGTAGCTTTTACCTTGTGCAGGTATTATTGTCACCCAGATATTGGTGTCAGGCTGGGCAGTTGAGA
This sequence comes from Sabellastarte sp. h YS-2021, assembly GCA_964017235.1. Lineage (NCBI taxonomy): Eukaryota > Metazoa > Annelida > Polychaeta > Sabellida > Sabellidae > Sabellastarte > Sabellastarte sp. h YS-2021. The sequence continues at coordinate 123,692,032 of OZ024932.1, forward strand.
GGTCTCTCGGCCAAGTGAATGGGCTGGCTTCAGTAATAACTCATCTCTGCTGTATCTCTTAAACAATAAGGGGTAGGCTGTTGAACCTTGATAGAGACATTGAGAGACATTGATTATGGGGTGTAGGTGTGCAGCATCATAGTATGACCTTGATTTGACCTTGTGATAGTGACTTTGATCTTTAAAATCTTATCTGGCCCATATTTTTCAAACTGTAAGGTGTAGGATGTTGATACTTGGTAGGGATATTGGTTAGGAAGTATAGGTTAGCAATGTGCAGTGTAACATGTTGACCTTTGAGCTTGTCATAGCAATGCTGACCATTATGGTCTTTAAAATGTTGATACTTCACATGAACATTGGCTGGGGGACAGGTATATTGTTCAACTTCATAGTCTTACATCAATGCTTCCTATAACTTTTACTCTGTTATGTTGAACATGAATATAATATTTTGGCAGATGTTTCTTGAGTGTACGAAGTGTACATTTTAACATCTAATCTCATAGAGTTCATTGATTTGCCCAAGGTTGTGGGATCTGGCCATCTCTGATGCTGTTTTTTATTGGGAAACAACATGTTTGTTCCAACTACTTGCAGCATTTTAACCTTTTTATTCCAGTGTTACTACCGATAAACCAAATCATGTAAACTTTATCTGACTCAACAAGGGCATTTATACTTCCATAAATTTATTCCAGTACAAGATTTAACATCAAACTCAAGTTCATTGACAGATGCAGATATAATTTTTAATATACTACTGACTAGTCCAATTAATTATATCTCTTAAAATAATGAATAAACAAAGAGTTCCACAGTTTTAAACATAAAATTCCTTACAAAGTTTGGAGTTTTATAACCTGATAATACAAAATAATTCAGTGATACAAAATAAGTTGTCTATATTGCAGCTTATTTTGTATTATCAACTTATTTTGTATCAATGTCAGTGCTGAATATAAGGATTACTATTAGGCAAATGGTAAATGGACTACAAGAATGAATCCAGTAAGGATTAAATTCCTTTGAGTCTATCCTTTGATGGAGACAAGCCACTATAAAAGGTGAATTGAAATTACTACAAAATAAGTAAGTGATACAAAACAAGATGTCTATAGAGCAGCTTATTTTGTATTATCGACTTATTTTGTATCACCCTGAAATCTTGTCAAAATTCTGCACACCGTTTTGTAACATATTAAGTCAGCTGTTGGTATGAAATAAGTTGGCCAAGTAATACAAAATAAGGCAATTTTACTACAAAATAAGTTGGTAATATGAAATAAGTCAAAAATCGATACAAAATAAGTCAGGTAATACAAAATAAGTCATTGATACAAAATAAGTTGTTATATGCCAGCTACACACCAGAGAGACTTTCTACAAAAGCTTAGGGCACTTCTGATTTTTATTGAGTTTGATTTTCACCTTGAGAAGGAAGGAAAAATATTAATCAAGGACCAGTACCTGCAATACAGTTACAGCCTTAGCCAGCCCCCAGAAGAAGAAAAAAAATCAAACCCATGGGTAATGCCCTGTACCTTTAAACACACAAAAAAGAAACAACCTCCTGGTCGATATCACACACACAGAAATCCTAGGACACCAGAATTTCGCAGGATGCTTGCTACCATTTTTGACCTCAACAAAGAACGCATACACCACTGCATCAAGAAGTTATTCACCAGTTTCAGGAAGCCCATACAAGTTGAACTAAAACTGGAAAACTATCTGCAAATTCGTCCCCAGGCCTGCTGAGCAATCCTTGCTGAATTCCGAGACAAATTCCACTGGCCTACTAGCCCTGAGGAGTTGAAAAGGGTAGAGAAGAAGTTCAGAACCAGATGGAATGTCCTCCATGCTGTAGGGGCAATGGATGGGAAGCATATTGCCATGAAGAAGCCAAAAGAAATCAGACAGTAACTATTACAACTACAATGACTTCTTTTCCTTGGCTTGTTGCCCTGGTTGTCATAAGAAACAGATTCCTGTGGATCGACTATGGGTCAAGTGTTTCTCAGATGCACAGATTTTTAACAGAAGCGGTAGGAGGAAGGTGATTGAGGGACAGAAGCTTGGGCCTTCTGGCATCTGAACCACTGGGGACGGAGGGCCAAATTTGCACTTTTTCTTGCCGAGTGGCGACACCTTGATGCTAAGGATGGTGAAACCCTACAGCAGAAAACAACTCATAATACAAGAAAGAATCGCCAACTACAGATCTCAAATTTGCAAGATATTGTAAAGTTTAAAATCTGCCAATTCTTAGGGGAAACTAAAAGGTTTCACAAAGGATCAAAGGTCACTTTGTCGAAGCTAAAGGTTAAAATACTTCCCCCAAATGTTAGATAAATTTATTTTGGGGGTGAGTCAAACCTTCATTGCCTTTGCCCAAAATGTTTTTTGTCCAAAGTTTTTAAAAGTTTTTTATTAAGCGTTCCGCAAGGGACGCTTGTTTGTGTATGGGAGACCTTCAGGCTCCGCCGGCTCTGCCGGCTGGGCATTTTGTTTTCCTTATTACTCTGTAACCGTAAGGCGGATTCTTTTCAAATTTGGCGGGTTTAGGCAGTAGCCTTGGGGAATTTTTTTGAATATGCTGCAGTGACATTTCAACCAATCAGAGAGGTCACATGACCAAAAATGTCTGTTTTCAATGGGGAAGCTTGTCCGGATGATAACTTGAAAGGGATTTTATCAATTCACCTGAAACTTGGCAAATACATTCATTTTATTAAAATCTAAAAATTATTAGATTTTGGCATTGATTGGTTAAGAAATGGCCGAGTAATTAATGATTAATTAATCATTATGAATTTTCCAAATAAGAAAAAACACAAAAATGCTTATATCTCGAAAACTGTGCTAGATAGAGCGATTTCTACAAAATTTTTGATCCACTAGGTATCTCTGCAGAGTAGCTATCCCAATTTTCAAAAAAAATTTTGTCTCGCCAAAAATGGCAGCCATTTTGAATTTTCAAATTTTTCGCAAAAATTGCAAACATAAAAATGCTTATATCTCAATAACCATGCTAGATAGAGCGATTTCCACGAAATTTTTGACCTGCAGGGTATCTCTGCAGAGTAGTCATGCTAATTTTCAAAAAATTTTGTCTCGCCCAAAATGGTGGCCATTTTGAATTTTCAAATTTTTCGCAAAAATTGCAAAACATAAAAATGCTTATATCTCGAAAACTGTGCTAGATAGAGCGATTTCGACGAAATTTTTGATCTGCAGGGTATCTCTGCAGAGTAGTCATGCCAATTTTCAAAAAATTTTGTCTCGCTAAAAATGGCGACCATTTTGAATTTTCGAAGTTTTCGCAAAAATTGCAAAACATAAAAATGCTTATATCTTGAAAACCATGCTACATAGAGCGATTTCAAGGAAATTTTTGATCTTCAGGGTATCTCTGCAGAGCAGAGCTTTCACTCGTTGAAGTTTCAGACCCGAAGCTAATTACTCACCTACTTGAAATGAGTAAATGCTAATTATCTCTAAAACTATTGTAGATACCCAATTTTTATCAAATAACTCATTCATCTACTTTTGGGAGAACTTTCATTTGCTGAAGTTCCAGACCCATAGGTAATTACTCACCTACTCAAAAGGAGTAAATGCGAATTATCTCTTAATAGTATTGCAGATAGCCAATTTTTCTCAAGTTACTCACTCATCTACTTTTGGAAGAGCTTTCACACACGAAAATGAAAAATTGCGAATATCTTGGAAAAGCTATTTCTTCTCCTTTAATGCTCAGCGGGAGATACACACCGTGGCAGTGGTCTTGTTGTCAAAAATTTTTGTTTCACCAAAAATTGTAGCCATTTTTAATTTTCAAAGATTTTGCAAAACACAAAAATGCTTATATCTCGAAAACCGTGCTATATGGAGCGAACTCAACAAAATTTTTGACCTGCTGGGTATCTCTGCAGAGTAGCCATGCCAATTTTCAAAATATTTTTGTCTCGCCAAATATAGCAGACATTTTTAATTTTTTAAATTTTTGCAAAACACTAAAAATGCTTATATCTTGAAAACCGTGCTAGATAGAGCAGACTGGGCTGACTTTGGTTGCCACAACAGTATAAGGCTAGAAACGAAGCATTTTCTTAATACTTTAGCACTCACCTTTATATCCTTTTCGGGATGCTTTGTTTTTGCATAGCAAAAACATTATTTTTTTTTGCGAGCGATCCTCTAGTTATTTTTAAACATATATTTTTTAAGTTATTAAACAATTTTGTTTTCTAAGTTCAAAATATTTTGCGTGTTTTTGTTTAACCTCAATTTTTTTTTCACTCACACAAGCATTCATTCATTCAATTTTGATTTTGGGGAGAAAGTGTTTTATGTGTGGCGGTGTGATGCTTCTGGTTTTGGGATTTATTAGAACAACCAGCTATTACTATTTTGAGTATTTTTCTTTAACCTCAAATTTTTATTCATTCACACAAGCATTCATTCATTCATTCAATTTTGTTTTGGGGGTGAAAGTGTTTTATTTGTGGCGGTGTAATGCTTCTTGTTTTGGGATTTATTAGAACAATCAGCTATTACTTGTTTTGGAAAGATTCAGGTGGTCCTGAAAAGGATTCGAGACAAACGCAGTGGTTCTAATGCTCCTTCTGTTTGGCGTTGGCTGACTGCGAAGGATGCTTGGCTGGTTGCTGCTGATGTTCTTGCTGTTTGGTGGTGGTTGGACGAGAGGCAGCTGATGCTGGCTTGACGGCTGGTAAAAACGGCTGCAATCTATTGGTAGCTCATCACAGATTGAAGATATCCGAAATAGCTTGAGAGTTCTAATATGTTGTGTTGACTTTTCTCACCTTTCACAAAGGCAACTGATGGAGGGTTGAACTGCTCTGTCAGTGTCAATGTAAAGGTAAGTGGTCTTGAATGTCCAGCCTGTTGGGTGTCAGTGTCGAATGACCTGGCTTGTTGGCATCTGAGTCTCTGTGATGGTTAAGATGTATTCCCCTGCAACTGATGCTGGCTGCTTTGGCTGTTGAAATGCCTGTGGCACAAATCTTAAGGTTGCACTTGAGCTTCATGAAAGTGTCTCTGGCTGTGACTGTTGGTACTGATGACTGTGTTTTTCTGTCCAGCTTTGAATGTTGCTAAGAAGCTTTACAGCCTCATTTCTAAACGTCTGAAAGTCTTTCTCTTCTAATCCTTCCATCTCCGATGCCAGATAGTTTCAAAAGGCTGTACATCTTGTCTCCATCTTTTCCCCGAGCAATGAAGTCAGCATGGTTTGCATCTGTGTGAATTGGTCCATGACCTTCTGGTCGACTGAAGAATGCCCTGAAGTTTTATTGGGGCTGGTGACTCATGGAGCTGGTAATGAGGTGTCTGTTGACCAAATACTGATCTTCCTACTGTCCATGTCAGTTGAACCTCTGGAGATACCATGTGCTTAAGCAGCTGATGCACTGGCTCCTTGGGCCTGGGACTTGAAGCCTGATATCCCTTGAGTATAGTGTACAAGCTTAGGAATCCAACTTTATCCTGTATCCAGTTCTGCCATTTCCACATCTCTTTTAGGGCTTGTTCAAAATTTAATTGCATGAGCTTGCTACAACTAGTCCTTTGCAACTCAAACCAGGTCTTGCACACCTTGACAGACAGCTTGCAACTGATGGTGAACCTCTTCCACAGACACTCCTTCTTTGCTTTGTCCTTGAATTGTTCATTAGTCTTGTCGTACATCTCCTTATGGTCTTTCACAACAATAGTCAACAATAGCCTCCTTATCTGAGTCTGTAAGGTATATGTTGGCCATGTGCCCATTCTTGTATCATGACTGTGATGTTCCAGCCTTTCCTTAAGTCTCTGTATATGTCTCACTTTTCTCTGTCCTCAGCCTGTTTTCTGCAACTCCCTCCTCTTGCGAGTGTGATTTCTCCATTCTAGCGTCCTTCCTCCTGGCCTCCTCCTCCCTCTGTCCGTGTGCCTCTTCCTCCTTCTTAGGACCCATTTTCTTTGTTAAATAAGCAGGGATTTTTAAAAACAAAATATAAAATCAGCCAACTTTAACTTAACACTGCTATGGATAATTGTAAAAAGAATCTCTTATTCTTGAAACGCTGCCAGATGTAATCCATCAGAGGCCATATTCCAAATGATGCAGTGTGCAAACCGACTTTCCTTGTATAGATTGATATTTCATCAGCAGACAAGCCGTGGGTTGCAAACTTGATGTTGGCTCATCCTACACAGTTTCTGACTTGTCTGTTACATAACTGCTTTGTCAGTTGTCTGTTTCTGTCCCAGGCTTGTCCTACTGAGATGTAACTGATCCTACATTTGAGGATTGGGAGACTTTCTGCATGACTTCCCGTCAAGCCTATTTGCTTTCAAGAACGGTCTGTTTGTGTTCACAGCCTGTCTAGAGATAGAGTCCCAGTACTAAAACAAGACAGGGTGGCAAGTTCTTCAAGACAAGATGGTAACAGTATAGGACAAGATGGGAAGTGTTACAAACTAGAGATTCATGACAGGATGGTTACCGGGTGGGCAGAGACAAGATCCGGATAAAGAGTCAGGGTGGGTCTGTGAAATATCACACATGCCTGATATTTGTGATCCATTGTGACAAGCTGGGAAACTACAACTGTTCGTAACTGACTCTGAAAAACATTGCTCCTGACCCCTGAAAAATACCTGGTTACCGACCAGATGGCCACAGTGGAACACCCCATAAGAGTCTGCTGTATGATGTAGATTAAGCACTGTACAAGTATATTTTTATTATATATAGGCACATATATACATTGTTTAATCTAAGGAAAAGAGTTATTTATGTATTACCATATAAGGTCATGGAGTTGTTGATTTTATATTACATAGAACCTATCTAGTTAACACTTATGTTTATTATACTAAGTTGTAATGATCTATTTATAGACTGGGGGAATCCCTCTAATAACCTCAGTGATTATATTATTAGATTTTGGGAAACCCATTTAAACTGGTTTCTAGAACTTCCTCACTTGATCTGGTAAAAGGTGTTGCCTTCAAGTTAGTTCTATAACTGTCTTGAAGTGTCCATACTTATATATGATGGCTGTACACCTGACCATAGATGAACATAGTATTCGCTGGCTATAAGGAAGGATACTTGTGTCTCAGAACTAATACCAAGTGGATTTAATGTACTTGTATTTTTGTGAACTTTTGTTGGAGTGAACTAGCTACGGTGTCTGAATAGATTTGCTGTACTTTGGATTCTTTTTTCATCTGGATGTCGTGTGTGGTTCTACCAGAAAGTGGATTTACTGCATTTTGGACATTGTTCTTATCACGAAGTGGACAATACAGTTGTGCAAACTTTCGGAATATTTCTATAGAGACATTTTGTGTGATTAGATATCAAAAGAATCACAGGATAAGGACATTTAGTATTATCAGACATTAAACAGATCACAGGATACAGATATCTGTGTATTAGTGGACATTGCATGGATTACAGGACAGATCACAGGGAAGATTGCTGGATACGGTGGACAAACTTAACTGTTGGTTACAGTGGCCAGGTTTCATTATTGTGTCATTGTATGTACCATTGAGAGCATACTAGTTTACTCTAATCATTATTTTTAATTATTAAATAAATTTGTTGAGTTAAACTTTTTGTTCTTATCCTATTGCAACTTAAAAGCAAACGGTAATTGCTCGTGACTGTAACAGTTTTATTGCATCTCATTTTATTGACTAATTTAGGAAAGGGCTGATTTGATTTTGCCTGATCCTGTACAATGGAATCTCACTAATCTGAACCCAAATTATCCAAAGGTCTTGCATAATTGAGCTTTTACTATGCGCTCCATGTTTTGGTTCAATTGAATACAAAGAACATATAAATATTGTGGATTTTATAAATACACCCCTGAATTGTACTGAAGTTTGTGGAGAACATTTTCAATGACTGTGTCATACAAACCTGACAGTCTGTTCCTTTTTGTAATGTATTTCTCAGCTCTGGCAGATGATCCTGAACAGCTAAGTGGTGGAGAAATTGCTGGCATTGTTGTGGGCTGTGTGGCATTCGTTGCAATCGTCTCTGTGGTTGTTTACCTTGTTGTGGCTAAGAAAGGACCATTTTCCAGAGGACAGACACAATAATATATCGTTGGTACACACGAGATTTGAGCATGAAGTACATTACATTAATGTTGACATTTTAAAATGCAAGCAAAAAATGTTATTTTTTATCAATTTTTATTTATGCTACATAAAAAGAACACAGGATAAGCTTTCAAATATATGCATATCAGAGTAGATTTTAAGATCCAATAATCAAAGATCAACACCTAATCATTAATTGAGTTGATGTGTCCATCTATATTACTTCATTTATAATTTTTATAGAAACATTTTCATCAATGATGCCCCTTTTGGTATTCCTTTCACATTCCTTATTCTCATTATACTTCAAAGGTCCTTACTAGACTAGTTTTCAACAAGTTTGCCATGTAATCGCATGCAGTCACCTCTGTGTATATTCGACTCCCATAAGTGGCAATGTTGAGAACCTGTCCAAATATGACCCTGGCTGCTGAACGGGACGTAAAACACCATCTTTGACTTTGGACCATTACATTTCACAACCTGTTTCCAGTTTCAAATTTCAATTTTTCACAGTCATTACGCAAGAATGCTCCATTCGTTAACATTTTCACCCAATGTTAAGAAAGTTTACCCATTATCAGATTTCGTATCATTGCAAAAAACAACAAGATTTTATATTACAGCTTGCCTTTTTGCCCTATTCCAAAAATAGTATGGCTTTCAAAAAATGTCATTCTGAAAAACGATTTTTAGACACTTGACTAAGCGTAGAAACCATGCAGGCCAGCGAAGCCTTTGTTCCTACACAATCAATACAGTTTCTTTTGTTTGTACAAGTTGTTTTTATGGTATATTAGATTTGTGTTCAACAATGATATTTCCTGATCTTAATATCACTTATTTGTGACCCATGTGTCATTACCTTTCAAATATTCGTTCTTAAATATTTGTATGTGACACAGTGTTTCATATTTTTATCGACAGTAACAGTATCCATATTTATGTCTTTCCTATAGTTGGCAATGCAAAATTTTAGTTGACCTTGACAGAACCTGAGCAATCGGTAGCAGAGGCCCTCGTGATTGATTCTGTTGATTCATTTATCTTTCAAAATTGTTGTTGCGGTCTTAATTTAGATTAAAACAACATTTGGCAGTCACTGAATGTGTTTCCAAATACGAACTTAGACCAGTGCATAAAAACAGCTTTAACCTTAGAATTATAGAAATCAAGATTTTTTTTATTAACAATCAATATGTCAAGGAATAAAAGAAATCAAAAGAAGAAACAAGGTGATCGTGTGTAGCCATTCCATGGCTCTTGTTATGACAGTGAAAAAGTCTTTATTGGGAAGAATTTCAGTGAGTTGTGTACTATCAACTGTTATGTAACATTAGGTCATCTTCCTGTTGTCTTTTATTAGAATATATTGTTGGAGCGGTTCTGTGTAAAAAATATAAATAAAAAAGGAAGAATTTCATATCAAAACCTGTATTTACTTTAGCCGTTAAATATTTTCATAAAGTCATACGGATCTGTATGACACCAATGATAACTCTAACTTTTCACCAAAAAAATTAATAAAATAAAGGAGAAATCTGAACAGCAGACCTCCCAAAGTTCCATTCCACTTACCGCCGGAGCTTTTGCTAGTGAACCTGACACAATACCTGTTATAACACTACTCGGTCTCCGACCAGCTCTCCCACACAGTCAACCCTTTGAATCCAAGAAACACAATGCACTCACGTAGCTAACTTGTAAAGTAAACATTACGACGATTTGGCTGGAATGTCATCCTACTGGTTTGAATCCCACTATCAGTCACTCAAGTTACAGTAGGGCTGAATTCATCCATGAAATGACACATGAAGTGGCCCTGTGACTTACAGTGACCTTAAATCTATCTTATCCATCTTAAGTTTATCTTTAATTTTCGTAAACCAATTTAATGGATTGGAAACATATTGCAAACTTATCGGGAGCCTCTTTGGAAGACCTCTTCACTCACTCATAATGGTAATCACAAACCTATCCTGAAATATTGGGAACCTGTCTAAAACCTATCTTGTAACTACACCCATAGATTGTGAATGCTATCATCATGACAGTGGAACAACTCGCTAAGAACTGACCCTTTCAAGGAAATGCCACCCTTTCTCCCTTTCTAATTGATGCCAGAGATGAAGTTTTACCCCATGGTCTTTAAGGGCTATTATATTCTGAGCCCGGGGTTCAATCCCCATGACAGCCTTAAGTTGGAGAGCTGCTTGCCGTTGATTGGCAGTTTACAGTACACAACCCTAGTGTACTGGTTTCCTCTGCCCTTCCAACTACCCGTCGTGACATGACCTGTACAGTGTTGAAAGCGACGTAAAACCCCAAATAAATAAATAAATAAATTAAGGGCTATTATTTACACCCATGGTAACTGGCTGGACTGGTGGGCAGTTGCGTGGACAGATGGACAGTGGGGACAAGTTTGTCTCAGAAAACATACGGCATAGGAAGTTAATTCTTGCTGTGAACATTAGCTGTGAGGTGTAAGTGTTCAACATTATGGTTTGACCTTAATTTGACCTTTGACATTGCTGTGGTGACATTGAGTTTGAAAATCTTGATCGAGCTATATCTCGGAAACTGTAAGGTGTAGAAAGTCGATATTTTTATTGGGACAGTTTTTGGGGGAATGTAGGTGTGAAACATCATGGTGTGACCTTGATTTTTCCTTTGGCCTTGTTGTTGTAATCTTGACCTTTAAGATCCGGTCTGGTCTATTTCTAGGGATCTGTAACATTAAGAAATTTCGTACATCATAAGGACAGTAGTTGGGTGTGTGTATGTGTACGCCATCGTATGCTCTGCCAAAGCATCTGCCATATTTGAGACATATCTCTCTTGTGATAAGGATATATGGACTGAATCAACTATTACTATATGTACTTCTACTTGATTACGCTATTCCCATCGACTGGTATACTGCAATTTATAAATTTTACTCCTTCATGATTTTTAGTTTACTGATTAATGCTGTCATCTTTCTATTGAATTATCTTGTTTTAATACTTCATCTTTGAATGCATGAATGCATTTTGTTTCTCTTAGAAATTATTTTCTCTGCTTAAACATTATTTGGGCCAAAAACACCTGACACTTCTCTGAAAGTCTTTGTACCGTTTCACTACTTCTTTCTCATGACACTGAAAACTATTTCTCTGGCCTGTGGTGTACGAGAATCTCTGATACTTTTTTCTCTACTGGCCTTCAAGAATATGCACACAAAAACAACCACAAAATGCCTCTTCCAAATATGTAAATTTTTGGTGCTTCTCCCTGAGTTTTGACAAAGCACCAAAACCTGGGTTTAAACACCATTTATTGAACAATATCATATAATTTTTTTTGAAAAATTATCTCCACCAATTCATGTTGTTTGAAACAAAAATTGTTTGGCAAGATTTCTTTCCCGTGTATCCAGTGTTACTTATATTACTACAACCGCTAGTCTCCTCACTGACTTCCTGCAAAACAACAAATCCTCTTTTAAGTTTTGACGCTTGTATACCAGTACCTAATCACCCGAAAGCTAAAATATTTTACATATCCCTACTTTTAATCCAAGTGGCAGAAATACACAGAATAATTTTTTTATGGGGGTGTTCCACTGTATTTGGCCTCAAAGGCATAGTATTACCTAATATACAACTTTGATCCATATCTTTAACTAACATGCACACACCCCAGTAAGTCTTTAAATTAAACTACCCTTCCATTGATTCGTACACAGATAAGTTACGAACCCTTGGCAGAGGGGCTCTCATGCACAAGATCGATCTGTCACGCGCCTTTCGACAACTGAAAGTCGACCCGTATGATTACCCACTGCGTTGACGGAAGTTACGCGTTCGGCCATCGTACGGGTTCAATGGCGTGTACGCGACTCAGCGACTTCCTACGGTATCTCCACGGTAAGGAAGGCTTCTATACCATGTCCTACGTTGATGATCTATTGGGGGCAGAAATTCAAAGTAAAGCACATGATAGCTTCAATTGCATGGTTAACTTATTACAGGACCTTAAAATACCCATAAGTAAGTCTAAGTTAACCCCCCCACTACCAAACTCAATTGCCTAGGAATTGAAGTAGATTCTGTGGAAGTAACCCTTTCTATTCCTGCTCCCAAGTTACAGGAAATAGTAGATGAATGTAAGCAGTTTAAAAACAGAAAGTATTTCACTCGCAGGCAACTGCAAAGTGTCATAGGAAAACTCATGTTCATACACAAAGTAGTAAAGCCAGCAAGGTTGTTTGTAAACAGATTTTTAGAGGCCTTACGTAATATGGGTGACAGAGAAAAAATGTCAGAAGGCATACAAAGAGACATTAATTGGTTTTGTAACTTTGTTGACACTTTCAATGGTACGTGTCATTATATTCACCCCCCTGTCCTGTGTGTAGAATCTATAGAACTAGATGCATGTCTAACAGGCCTGGGGGCCTGCTATAAAAGTTAATTGTATCATTATCAATTTAAACAAGCAGAGGTGCCAACACTGTTTAATATTGCTCACATAGACATGTGGAATGTGCTGGTAGCACTTAGGGTCTGGGGTCCTTTGTGGGCCTCCAAGAGTGTGACAATCAAGTGTGATAACATAGCAGTAGTGCATGTTCTGAATACAGGTAGTACAAAAGACCACATATTGGGCACAATAGCCCGTAACATTTGGCTGGAAACAGCCTCACAGGACATAAAAATGCAATTAGTCCACATACCAGGTAAATTGAATATGTGTGCTGATCTATTGTCTAGGTGGCATATGGTGCCAAACAATGTAATCAAGTTACAATGTCATATAAGAAATCCTGAGTGGTGTGTCATAACAGCTAAGCACTTGATGCTAAATCTGGACATATAGTTATGTTAACATCTGTTGTATTGTTATTGTAGGAACATCACAGGTTTACAGACATTTGCTAACCAGGGCTAGCTCCAGGATCTCAGATGCTTTTAGACCAAAAACCAAACAAACACACACTTCTGATCTTACGTTGTTTATGCAGTTTCTACAGTTTATTCAGGTGGTCATTATAGACGTTACGTATAGTGCAGTACTGGCTTTCATTGAATTCCTCCAGTTTAATGGCCTCTCGGGATTGAGTATACAGGCTTATATCTCCTCCCTCAGAGCCCAGTTCAAGTTCCTGGGTCTATAAACCTCCTCCCTGGGTCATCATGCTGTGTCCCTCGCCATAAGAAGCATTCTTATAAATAACAAGGTCTAAATGAATTTGGCACTTTTCTAATAGTGCCAAGTTTGGTCCATTTTTCAATCACGATAATGATTTCTGTCATAAATTTTCCATATTGTGCATTTTATAATGTATATACACTTAGATAGGGAGCTTGAGCAATATTTTATCATTTAAATCTTTATCCACAACTGATTGAATTCAACCTTGTTTCAGTAGAATGTTTAACCATGTTTTTTCTGTTACATTAGTAATATTTTATTCAGTGAGAATTGGACTAAGCCTGCACAGAATTGTGAAAAATGCTCTGATAAAACATCATGATTGAATTCAACCACGTTTGTCTGAAACATTTGTGGTCCTTCATGCAGTGATAACTGCATTAGCCTGCACAGCTTGTAGGGCAGAATTATGAAAATGAGTCAGATATAACAGGAATAAGACTTGATTGAATTCAACCATGACTGTCAGTATTATCTGTGATCCTATATGCAGTGTCAGAACTGAACTAGTCAGGTAACTTGCAGTACAGAATCATGAAAAATACTCCTGATGTAACAGGAATAAGGGATGATTGAATTCAACCATGTCTTTCCAGATCCTTTGTTTACACTTTATTCATTGAGAACTGAACTAGCCTGTGCAAATTGTAGCACAGAATTGTGAAAAGATAATGAGATATAACAGGAATTAGAGATGATTGAATTCAACCATATTTTATAGTTAATTGGACTAGCTGCACAGCTTATAGCAGAGAATTCAAATGAATTGTAAAATATACTCGGATATAGCAGTAATAATAAGCAATGATTGAATTCAACCATCTCTTTCAGGAATGTTTGTGATCCTCTATGCAGTGAGAACTGGATTAACCTGTGCACAGTAACAGCAATAAGAGATGATTGAATTCAACCATATTTCAGTAACATTTGTGATCCTTTATGCATTGAGAACTGCACAAGCCTGCACAACTTGTGAACAGAATGATGAAAAATACTCGGATATAACTGAAAAAGAGGTGATTGAATTCAACCATGTCTGTCAGTAATATTTGTGATCCTTAATGCAATGAGACTGCACAAGCCTGCACAACTTGCAGAATAGAACTATGAAAAATACTCAAATTTACAGGCATGAGAGATGATTGAATTCAACCATGTCTGTCAGTAATATTTGTGATCCTTAATGCAGTGAGAACTGCACAAGCCTGCACAACTTGTAGCACACAACTATGAAAAATACTCAGAATTTACAGGCATGAGAGATGATTGAATTCAACCATGTCTGTCAGTGATATTTGTGACCGTTAATGCAATGAGAACTGTACTAGCCTGCACTACTTGTAGCACACAACTATGAAAAATACTCAGAATTTACAGGCATGAGAGATGATTGAATTCAACCATGTCTGTCAGTAATATTGGTGATCCTTAATAGGTCCTCAGTGGCCTAGTGGTTAGCAAGTTTGGCATCTAATCATAGGCTGTCACCTCTGTGGGTTCGAGTCCCACAAGTGGCAATTCTGAGGACCTGTCCCAATATGACCCTGGCTGTTGAACGGGATGTAAAACCCCAACTTTGACCTTTGACCTTTGGTGATCCTTAATGCAGTGAGAACTGCACAAGCCTGTACAACTTGTAGCACACAACTATGAAAATACTCAGAATTTACTGGCACGAGAGATGATTGAATTCAACCATGTCTGTCAGTAATATTTGTGATCCTTAATGCAGTGAGAACTGTACAAGCCTGCACAACTTGCAGCACAGAATGATGAAAATACTCAAACTGGAAAAGAGTTGGTTGAATTCAACCATGTCTTTCAGTAATATTTTTGATCCTATATGCAGTGAGAACTGCACAAGCCTGTACAACTTGTAGCACAAAACTATGAAAAATACTCTGCTATAACATGTTAGACATGATTGAATTCAACCATGTCTGTCAATAACATTTGTTATCCTTTATTCAGTGAAAATTGGACTAGCTGCACAGCTTTCAGCAGAGAATTGTAAAATACACTCGGATATAGCAGTAATAATCGATGATTGAATTCAACCATCTCTTTCAGGAACATTTGTGATCCTCATGCAGTGAGAACTGCACAAGCCTGCACAACTTGTGCACAGAATGATGAAAAATACTCAGATATAACTGGAAAAGGGATGATTGAATTCAACCATATTTCATAACCTTTATAAATCTTTATTCAGTGAGAATTGGACTAAGCCTGCACAAGTTGCAGCACAGATTTATGAAAATTATTTTGATATAACAGGAATAAGAGATGATTGAATTCAACCATGTATGTCAGTAATATTTGCCATCCTTTCTGCAGTGAAAACTGCTGTAACCTACACAACTTGTAGCACAGAACTATGAAAAATATCCAGGTATTACAGTAATACGAGTTGGTTGAATTCAATCATCTCTTTCAGTAATATTTGTGACCCTTTATGCAGTGAGAAGTGAGCCTAGCCTTCACAACTTGTAGCAGAGAACTGTGAAAAATACTCGGATATAACAGAAACAAGAGTTGATTGAATTCAACCATGTCTGTCAGTAATATTTGTGATCCTTAATGCAGTGAGAACTGCACAAGCCTACACAACTTGTAGCACTGAATGATGAAAAATACTCAACTATAACTGGAAAAGAGATGATTGAATTCAACCATGTCTTTCAGTGATATTTGTGATTGTTAATGCAGTGAGAACTGTACTACCCTGCACAACTTGTAGCGCAGAACTATGAAAAATACTCTTGCAAAAGATTTGCAAGCCATAATTTCCTGTAGGTTATTTTCACATTCTCGACCAATGAAAAAGGAGATATAAAGCCTTTATAACATGGTGGCCCCATTTGAACTTAGATGTTATATGTTGGCCATTTTGTTTTCAAAATAAGGTCAAAATTACTCTTTTGCAAGCTTTCCTAGCTATATACATTTTGTGAAAAATCTGATAAAGCTAGCTGTAGTGATTTAAGTGCTAGAACATCTTAATGAATTTCAAACAGTTGGCTGTGGTGACCACTTGGTTCTTCAAAATGAAGCCAAAATTTTTTAGAGATATGCTTTCATTGCCATAAACAGATTCTCTCCAAATTTGGTGAATATATCTTCAGGATTGAATGAGATATAAAGGTTTGTGTAGAAATGCGATGCAAGCATAGATGCATGAATGGAAAGCATTTCATAATCTCCACATTCTGGCCTTTGGCTGGCAGCAGAAAATAAATATAGTTTTTGTGTGTGCCACAGGTGCATTGTTGAAACAAAATTTTTGTTTTGCACAATTCATCTGCAATTAAGTATTTAAGTACATGGCATAAACAACAAGACTACTGCCACAGTGGTTATCTCCCACCTTAGGATCAGTAATAATGGAAAACTAAGGGTGATATAACGTCTTTGTAGTAAGATGACTTGACACTAAAGAAAAGGTCAAAGGTAGAAGTCAGCAACTGGAAAAGATTCCCAGACCATGACTTCCTATAAGTTGTTTTTACATTCCAAACCCCTATTGACAATGATAAGGGAGATAAAAGGCCTTTTGAATAGGATAGCCCATTTGACATGTCACGTGTGATACGCTGGCCATTTTGTTTTCCAAACTAGACCAAATTACTATCAGGCTAACTTTGCTACACATATATCTTTTGTGCAAATTTGGTGAACCGAGTTGCAATATTTCGAGTTTTAGAGCATTTTAATGATTTTGAAATAATAGGCTATGGGGGCCATTTTGTTTTTCAACATGAGGCCAAAATTGTTCACATGCAAAACATTTGCAGGCCAGGACTTTCCATGGGCTGCTTTTACATTCTGAAGCCCTAGCACTAACATACAGTGAGATATACAAGGATATTTTACCATGATCACCCCCATTTAAACTTGAAGCAGGGGTTAAAGATCAAATGCAACAACTGGAAAAGACTCCCAGGCCATGACTTCTTACAAGTTGTTTTCACATTTCGAACGCCAAGGAGCATTGGCAAAAGAGATATAAGGTCTTTTAATAGGTTATCCCCATTTGACATTGAACATGTGATAAGGCGGCCATTTTGTTTTGAAACTATACCAAAACTACTATCAGACATAATAAGCTTTCCTAGCCATGTATCTTTTGTGCATATTTGATGAAGGTAGCGGCAGTATTTCAAGATTCAGAGCATCATTTTGTTTTTCAAAATGAGGCCGAAATTTTGCAGAGACATGTTTTCACAGACAGTCACACGGGCGTAAGACATTTTATAATCTCCGACCATGGCCTTTGGTTGCTGGCGGGAGATAATTAAAAAAGAAAGTTTGAAATAGCACGACATACACTGACGGTTTAGGAGTTAAATGTTGGTCATATTCTTATTACAAATGTTTTAATAAATAACATATTTAAATTTATATTAGACATCTTTGAAGATATTACATGGAAAAAACTATTTATATCGATGTCAAATGCATTGTCTTATTAAGGTAATAAGCAAAGAGAGTGATGATTCTTACCAAAATGTGATCCAACTGTGATTTTTCTATAGTGCCTTGACTGTCAGTTGATGATATCCCTCCCCACAAAAAATATCCATATTTGTATTAAAATGATTGACCTTTGATACACTCTAAAACACTGTACTTCATTTTCTTTGAAGTTAAGAATACATTTCACAGACTCAGTGTTCTTCACAAAGTATGATGCATAAAATACTCCAGCACACAACTTTATAAAAAACAGCTATAATTAGTGTGGTGTACTATGTGAAATACTGGATTACACTTAGACAAGAAATCCAGATGTCTTGTGAAATCATTTGTGGTTTGTAGTAATTCATTATCAGCACCCTACCTAGTTAAAACAAACAGTAGTGACTGTTTGGGATGAGTAGAATATACAGCCATAGGGAGGGCAGATAGACCTTCCACAAGATTTGAGGGGACATGGATGATAAAATTCTTATGACTGAAATGTTTCTGTGTCAGAATTTACACCCAATGAGAATCCCACATTAACCTTAGTCTTTTTGTTAAATACTGTTACTTTAATAGATCTCAGACTTGTGGTTGAAATTGCCAAGCTTTTGTTAAACAATTAACTACACACTTCAGTTCACTACAAAACAAAATGATATACCACTGTGACCTCTTCTATAAATTAATTTGTAAATCTCATGAAAAAATCAAATCTAATGTTAATATATGTATCCACTGGATGCATCTGGTGGTTACTTTGGTTTAGCGTTCACTACATGACTGCCACCGTGTGTAGAGAGATTTTCAAAGTTAATGCTCTCAGTGGAAAACTACACCAGCTAGCTTCACCAAATTTGCATGATATCTTCATTGAGAGGAAAACTTTTCTGGTACTGAAATTAGCCTCATTCTGAAAAACGATGGCTGCTACGGGCATTTTTTAAAAACTATCTACATTTTTCTACTGGCTGATTCTCATAACTAGAAGGTTGAATTTCTTCATAGGTGATATGTATAACAGATATACATGTCATCTACCACCTTGCAGACATTTGACCTCGAATCTTCTCATTTAATGTCATCCACAGAATTCCAAAGTACCCCATATTGCGGACTTTAAACGTGTCTATGTCTCCCTTATTATAGGTTTGGGATGGTAAACCAACCTATAGGAAATCATGGGCTGGGAATCTTCTGATGAAGTCATATTTGACCTTGGACCCTCCCTTAAGGTCAAACAAGGACATGTCGACAGCCAAACTTAAAAGTGCTTATAACTCACTTATTATTGGTATACAGGTTTGAAATGTGAAGCCAATTTATTGGAAATCATGGGCTGGGAATCTTTTGATGCAGTCAGATTTGACCTTGGGGCCCTCCTTCAAGGTCAAACAAGGACAGCCAAACTTAAAAGTGCTTATAACTCCACAATATTGGTCCTAGAGGTTTGCAATGCGAAAGCAACTCATAGGAAATCACGGGCTGGGAATCTTTTGATGTGGTCAGATTTGACCTTTGGACCCTCCTTCAAGGTAAAACAAGGACAGGCAAATGTAAAAGTGCTTATAGCTTGCTTACTATTGGTCCTTTGAGGTTTCCAATGTGAAACCAGCTTTTAAGAAATCATGGGCTGGGAATCTTTTGATGTGGTCAGATTTTTACCTTTGACCCCTCCTTCAAGGTCAAACAATGGTTCACTGGCTTTGGCGAGTTGTCTTTCCAGTGGATACAAACTTGTGTCAGTTCTCTGATGTGCTAGGTCTAGTTCATATTCTTTTTCCATTTGTATTTTTCATTTCATTACAAGTTCCTCTTATTTATGTTCTTAATACAAACTAAATTACAATAGCTTTCTTGTAATTTGTTGAACATTGGAACACAGAAAATTATTTAATCCAACAGGTAATTTTAAATACACGGTGAACATTTATGCAAGATTACCCAGCCAACAGTAAGACAAAAATGTCAAGTGAGTCCAGTCAGTACTAAGCTGATCAAGGAGAAGACTTATTTACACTTGGTGTTAACTACTAACCACACAGAATAATATAGAGGGATTCATTACTTATAAGCTTACTACCAAAAGACATTTTGTTTCTAATAGCTGGCTGCCACATTTGTGGTGTGCACAGAAACTGTGAAATTAGGGAGATTAAATGTGGCATGTTTTGACCATAAAAACATCTGGGTGCTCTGGTATTGAGCAGAGTTAGATGTTACACCTAGCTAGTGGATCTAGTAGATCTAGGGTAAAACAGAATGAACCTGATATAATATAAACAAAGTAATGAGAGTTTAATGAGGGGAGTTTGGGGGTTGTCTATGTTGAGAAATGATGAATGTAAATTTTACCACAGTGTAAACTAAACATGTGACTCTGAAGTAATATGAAATAAAAGTTATACAATATAAAATGGAATTAACTGACTTCACAAAAATAATAGTAAATAACAGTTTACTGATTTCCTAATTCACAACACAAGGTCATACATGCTAGCACTGTTGAAAAATTATTATGGTTGAAGTTAAACATCAAACTGATCAAAGTGCTCTAATTTTTATGTAGTATTGAAAAATCTGAAATATCTACTATGTAGCACTTTTGCAAAAATGAGTTATATTTTTTTAAATGTTAAAATAGCAAAAACATCAAAACTGATTTTGAAAAAAAAACCCTTAATCTTCAAAGTAAAGAAAGACTATTCAAGCTAATTGGTTTATTTTTCATGTAAATTAAGTAGTGGTGGACTGTTTATAGAAATCAAAATCAGTTACCAGGGCTTTGAAATGAAATGAAAGCTGATATTTCATATGCTTGTTACTGTGCAGTGAAAATTATTCGTAATGGCTGGCAATGGCTTTCACGAGATATTATTAAATACATAAAATGACTTTTGCTCAATATAAAGTAAAATTGTGACATATGTCACAAAATAAATATTCTTTTTGTCGTTTTGATGAAGTATCAGCAATTATAAAGCCTGAAATAATGACCTTTTCAATTTCCGGTTCAAAAATATTTGTTTATACCAAAAATGAACAAAAAACCAGTTGTGAGTTTATAAAGCAAAGGGCTGTTACATATTTGTTCCATAACAAAATTAATAAATGGAGATTAGAAAGCCTCAAAATTATTCCTAGGACTTGAACAT
The DNA here is from genome assembly GCA_964017235.1 of Sabellastarte sp. h YS-2021. NCBI lineage: Eukaryota > Metazoa > Annelida > Polychaeta > Sabellida > Sabellidae > Sabellastarte > Sabellastarte sp. h YS-2021. The sequence continues at coordinate 123,712,980 of OZ024932.1, forward strand.
CAGGAACAAGGTAACAATGTTATTAGTAAAATACAGGTAGAATATGGGCATGTCATTAGTGTGAGAATGAAACTCTGACCAAAATGTATAAGGCTATTAGAGTATGGTATCTAGTAAATATTTTGGAGGTATACAGCAGTTTCCACAGATATCAAATAACCACAAGCAACTCTGTGAAAGTCTTTTTTGTTAAGTACTGGCCTTAGATGTTGTGCATAATTACCGTAATTATCTATATAAAAGGCCCCTTCCTAATTATCGCCCCCCCTCCTCTCTACCTTTGCAAAGTTCATATTTTGGGGTTTTACATCCCTCTCAATAGCTGAAAAAGATGTTTTAGTACTTACTTAATTGAATACTGCTTGTGGGAAAGAAAGAAAGTCAAAACAAAACATGGCAGTTTTGATCACAGATGCATTAAAATCTGTAAAAAAATAGGACATAAAACGTATAATTTAAGATTTAAGGTATGTTTCCAATATTTTAAGCTCTCTTGCCATTATACATACTGGCAAGGGAGATCAAGGCTGTCAATGTCCATTATTGCCCATTACTACTGCACTCGGGAGTTGATTTTTTTATTTGTAATGGTGCCCCCCCCCTTTTGAAAAATAATTTTATATGAATAAATATGGTAAGCATCCCCACCAGAAGCACTTATTTATTTTTAGGTCTGTTTTGGGGTGGGTTTTGTGAAATAAAGGCACCAATAAGATTGATGTGACAGACGTCCATTAACTTGACACTTCTGCCGATCCTTTTGAAATTGGTGCCAGTCGGTGCATCCGTCTGTCCGTCAACTTTTTTGTTTTTGGACTCTAACCTGATGATGCTTCTGCCGATCAATTTGAAATGTGACATCACCTAGGTAGGGTTGCTTTTGAAATTATTGTGAGGCGGTATGTCTGTCCATAAAGATTTTGGTTTTCTGAATCTCAAATATGCTTCTGACATATTTGAAATTTGACAGAGTGGTAGGACACCACCTGGGCTAGGTTGCTTTCGAAATTAGTGCCAGTCAGTGCATCTGTCTGTCTGAGTGTTTGTCAGTAAACATTGTGGTTTTCTGATTCTAACTCTGAAACATTTCTGTTGATTGTTTTGAAATTACACAGGGTAGTAAGGCACTACCTAGGCTAGGTTGTTTTAGAAATTGGTGCCAGTCAGTGCATATGTCCGTCCATGTGTCTGTCCATAAACATGTATGTTTCCGAACTCCAATTCAGATGCTTCCGCCCATTAATTTTAACTGAATCAGCAATAATAAACATTTTGTCATTTTGCTGGAGCAATTGTCTTTTAAAACTGGAATGAGATATGGCAGTTCCATGTTCAGTTTCACCCCCTAACCAATGCCCCTACCAAATATCAACTTCCTACACCTTTACGGTTTCTGTGATATGGCCCAGACAAGATTTTATAGGTCAAAGTCACTACAACAAGGTCAAAGGTCAAATCAAGGTCACACCATGATGTAGCACACCTACAACCCCCTAACCAATGTCCCTACCAAGTATCAACTTCCTACACCTCATGCTTTTCAAAATATAGCCCGGACAAGATTTTCAAACTCAAAGTCACTACAGCAAAGTTAGAGGTCAAATCAAAGTCACACCATGATGTTGCACACCTACACCCCTAATCAATGTCCCTACCAAGTATCAACTTCCTACACCTTATGGTTTCTGAGATACAGTCCAGACAAACTTTTCCTTGTTGCCCGTCAAACCGCCCTCCCACCCGCCTGCCCACCCATTTGGATACCATGGGTGAAAACAATACCCCGACAAAAAATGGGTAAAAAATGAATAAATTCAATCACTATGATCCAATTAAAAAGAACTGTGGTTGCCCTGGAAGGCAGGATACATTATTGATGATCTGGTATTCGATATCCGTTGAGATCAAAGATATCCGTTGAGATCATCAATTTGTATAAAGTATTACATGAACTGTATTACATAATCCCAGTTGGTTATGCTATGTCAACCCATTGTCTTGTATATTAGTGACAAAAATAGTAATCTATTAGAATTTTTTTTGTTTGTGTTGAAGATGAATTAATTTTAATTGCCATTGTATTTATATATTTTCATCTATCTTTAACAAAAAAGTTACTCAATTTGCCATATATTCTTACCAAAATCAGGAGAGAAATGTGTCAGTGTGAAATGGTGCAGGGAAACATAAACATAACTTTCTGTTGACATTTGTGTTCCCATTTTCATGACTGTGAGACAGCCCTTGGCAAGGCTACTGAAGTGTGAAGCAACACAGACAAAAAACGCAGCATTCAATGTTTTTGCAAGTTGCAGGGTTTGGAGATTATGGGGTAAAACTTTGTCAGATTGAAAGGGATACTGTGAACCCAAGGAACACACTGATCCCAGCACAGATTTAAACAAACATTAGCCAGTACTTGTTTACACATGGAAGCAATTAAAAAAGTTCAGCATGTGGTCTCAGGTCAGACTGGTCCATTCCCCTTTGAGAAAACATATGAAAGTGTATTTCTGTGTGGTGAGATTCACTGATTACAGAGATGTTGCCAGCTTTTGATGAAAGGGGGGGAATTCCCCTTTGATCTAAAAAAGGGGAATTTCAAAAATAAAAAAGGGATCCGATCCTCGATGGAAATATTTCCAGAGATTATCAAACTACATATTACATATTAATACATGTTAGGATAAAACCGTGTCATATATTGTTATTTGACAGAAACTGAAACTCCTATACTATAATGTAATGCATATTGCCACTAACAGGCATATGTTCTTGAAAAATATGAGTTGAGTCTGTACTAATGTAGTAGCCATTTTTCAGGTTTGTCCAAATTTACAAAAGTCTCATAAAAGTCTGTGTGTTGTATCCAACTTAAGTTAACATCAGCACTGCCAAGTAATTGTCAACATCACCACTCCATAATCACTACATGTGTAACAGTTTTTATTCCTTTTCCGTTTGCTAGCATTATTGTTTCCATCTGTGTTGCACACCATGGGTTTGAAGAAATCACTAATGGATGTATTACCTAAACGTCTCTTCTGATTTATTTTAATTTTGTTTGCATCCCTATTTCATGTTTTAAACACCTACCATATAACCATAATATTTTTGTCTGCTACTGAAGACGTCTGTCCTTGATTCTGATTGGACGAGAATTAGGGGTCAAGTCTTGACCAATATAAAAATTCCTTACAGTTGAATTCATGCATGCGCATTTACAAACCTTCATGTCGAGCGATAATACAGCAAATATATAGTGTATGTTAAGGACGTGTAAGCTTAAAGCTATTCTCTTCACGCATTGGGAGGGGCCACGGTGGCAGAGTGGTAACACTAATAGGGACGTCATGACTCCAAATATTTCATGTCGACTAATCGGCAAGTACTATTCGTGTCGATACCGAATAACCATCGAATTAAAATAACATCCAAGAATCTTAAGTTTCATATTGTAAAAAGCATTGAAAACAATAAATATGTGAAATAAAATGAAAATATATGTATATAACCTGTAAAAATGAATAAATTTGCTATTTTCCTGTGACTTTTGCTTCATTTATTTCAGACAGGAAGTGGGCGATATAAGAGGTATATGGTACTTCCGTTTTTACGTGAATGCATAAACAATGAGGAAAACATGGCTGTTTCCAGATTTTAACTTATTTATGTGACAATATGGATATATTTTTTGGATTCAGATCTTCTGCCATCTTTTACTGCATTAAGCAATTATTCTTACTTTAAAATATGAAACCGGTAAATATCATTATTCTAACCATTGTCGATTATTCTGTTAGTCGTGACACCCCTATTAACTAATAGGAGAGAGATGACAAAATATGGTGTGAGTCAACATATAGACACACAAAAAGGGTTAACTGAATGAGGATTGCAATTATGTGTACCAGTAATTCTAAAAGGGACACACTGGACAAGGGCCTTGTTTGCACAGGGATTAAGTACTATTAATGGAGAAAGGGAGATCAAGTTAAGTGTATGACAATATATGTGGACAAAATACAGCCTCTAGTTAATCAATTGAAAGGGGTTTAATCACTAATGTTATAAAAAGGACAATGGTCAAGGCTCTTCATTGTGGTGAGGTCAAGTCCATATAAGGGTAGGAGGGTCTGGAAATGTACTGTGGGGCATTAGATCATCAATTACATGTAATTATCTTGACTATTCTTTTCAATTCCACTGAGCTTAAAAATATTTTTGTCAATTTGTATTGAAAACCGCTGGGAAAAAATCGCCCAAATGTGCAAGTTAAAGAAAATTCACCTCAGCAGGTAACAAAAATCGTACTGCGCCGCACCGCGCCACATATGTGTGCAAAGCCCTTTAGCTTGTAATGCTCACACTTAATAAGTAAGGAATGGACAAAAATATACACAGAGTTTTGCTTGAGATCCTCACACTTGGCTTGTGTGTGTGTTGAAATCTTACCACATCAAATGCAAGCAAGTGCATGTTTTGTTTTGTTTACAAATGGGCTTCCATGCATAAGATCTATACTACTCTCATGAAATAGAGTGATAAATATTAAATGCTAAAATTGTAAATTATTGCATTCTGTTTGGAATACTCACATTATATGCTAAAAAGATCATACAAGCCAAATCTATGCATGAACAGTTTGACATTGGAAATTCATACAACATGTGAAAGGGCTTGAAAACAGAGTGCAGTGTGAGTTTTGACAAACCCACACAATTAAGTATACTTGCTTTCTTCCACTACTGGCAACACATTTTGTACAAGAGAGCAGTCACTTATAACAAGAAGGCACATGCAGATGATGGGCTATTAATTATATGTTCTTCAGATAACATAAACACTTTCAGTCAGGGAGCAGATAAGCCTGGAATATTTCCCAGGACTGTACATTTTAATCAAGTTGAAAGAAACCACAACACATCAGTATCCTGACAACTCTTATTTTATTGGGGTTGTGGTAGCCTTGCTAAAGGTTCCTGTTTCTTTGTAATTTGGAAAAAAGTTTCAGTTTGGATGTGCTTCCAGTTCATATAATATACATATATTCTGGCTATTACATCAGCATAAGACAGTATGGTCAGTTTATATGGCCTAACTTGTACTAATGTTTTATGAATATCAAGTAAATATGTATATACATGTTTGTAAAAGATATGGTACAAATTTGGGCATTACATAAGTACTATTTTTCACCTATGAGTCCTCTTTGTATAATGGAGATTCAGTGCTGTAAAAATCCAATTATAATTAAAAGTCCAACTGAAATGTAAGGCTACAGCTGTGGTGCAGCAAACTTTGAACAGATAAGAGTACAGGGTAAGAGTTCTTGTGTGTGAGTGTACCACCTGGATCAACTCCAGGAGGCCCATACAGTGACACTAGAAAAACAATTGGAGGTACCAGAAACACTACAAAAGGTGGTCCTTATCCCAAGGTCACTTCACTTCCCATCAAAAAAGGTGGCTGGAGGAAGACAATGTGCTTGAAGGTCAACCATTACACCCACTGAAACATGCTCTGCAAATCCTGTTTGCTTCCAGGTTCAACAACAAACTGACACAGTTTGTGTCACCAGTTCCAGACCCCCTGGCCTGGGCAGTCAAGAGCTCAGCAGACAAGGAGCAGGGCTTCTCTGAGGCAGTGGCAGCACGAATTGAGGCTCCTTAAAGAAGATCAACCAGATGAAGCAAAGTGGAGCATTTTTACAAAGTAGTGTCTCAGTACTCAGGTGGACTTTAGGGCATCACTTATAAGGTCCATAACCAACTTCCTTCTGTATTTGTTCCTGGACAGGAAGTTTCAGCCAAGTACCCTTGATGGTTATAGGTCAGCCTTTGCAGACAAACTGGAACATCCATTAAAGTAAGCAAATATGAAAATCTCACCCTTCTCAGAATTACAAAGGTGCTGGCTGTTGAGAGGGTTGTAAAATCCCAAAACATGAACTTTGCAAAGGTAGAGTGGAGGGGTGCATTTAATAGGGAGGGGGCATTTATACAGATAAATACGGTATTAGTAATATTTAGTAATATCAGTAATATTTGATGGAGATGTTCCACTGGAGCCAACCCTACAAACTGACTCTACAACTCTAGCTTCGTTTGCAAAGGTCCTGAGTCGGGGACACTGTTGGTTTATCCTCCCCAACAGGACGTAGTACATACTGGCTTATCTGGATCAGGATCCTTAACTGACTCAAGAGCCGGTGCTTCTCCTGGATTCAAATGTGTCCTTTTCTGTCTGCAAATTATAATGAAAATCAAAATATTTAACTCAATAAAAACAAAAGTACCTTAAGTCTCTCTGATGTGTAGCTGGCATGTTTGCAGTGACACATGATGATTTATGGCAGCCAGAAGGGGTTTATATAGTGTTGATTTGATCCCAACTCACAATCCCGACTCAAGAAAATAATCAGTCCAGTCTAAGTGATCCAGTCCTGCCAGTTTGTCTGTACAGCTTGTCTGGTAGGGGTTTCTTACTTGTCCTAGTAGTTTCCCATCTAGTTGGAGAAAAGATTCCAGATGTAATTTCTACTTATTACGTGCCTTTGCCATGGTACGCACTCTGAGTTCTCTTGTAATAGTATTACAGTCTCTCAGAGAACCATAAATACCTTATACTATGCACTGTTAACATGGTAATCTTTTATTAATTCATTTCATCACTTTAGTTTGAATTAAACTATTTTCTATAAATCTGCAAAGAAAATGAATGCATTTGAAACTTTTTTTCTTGAATATTTGAAACACTCTCCCAAAATTCCCAAAATAAGAGAATGTAATTAAAGTACAGTGAGTAGTAAATGATACTGTCTTTGTTTACACAAGGGACCCTGCTGGATCTATGGCTTTTCAGCATACCCCATCACAACAAATCTTTATCACCCTATAACCATGAGGATACCAGTATCTTTATTTTAACAGTGTATGTGTGTGTGTTTTGGTACACTTTTGGATACATTTTATTCTTGGTATTTGAAACACACAACAGTGTTTTTGGAGTTGTTTTCTATTACATGATATAACAATCAAGTATTATTGTTCACAGTTTAATAGAACAGAGTTTAATATAACATATTTGATTTGCACTATTATCAGAATTAATGAAAATATGGCGTTTGTATCCAGCAAGTTTTGTTTATGTTGTTTTGGAATTTAAAAACATATGGGGTGAGTTTTTAACTTTCAAATGTCCAAAAGAATAAAAAGCACTGTAAAATATATGTTCAGTGGTATATGTACATGTATGTTACAGTGAATATGTAAAATCAGTAAATATATGCGTATGGAGACTTAAATCTTTTATGTTTACGGGTTATCTGCTGTGTCATAATCATTGTTAAAAATTATTTAAACATTTAAATGGCATCATCATTGTCAAAGTTTGATACTTGTTTAAAATCCAACATGCTTCATTTTATAGGTAACTAATTTGCCTCATTTTATAATTTCATAAGCAATTACATGGGATGTGTGATATTAACTTTCAAATTTGTTTTTCCATTGACATATATAGAACCATGGCCTATATCCATGGGGGATCGGTGAAAGTGTAACTGGCGCCTTACTGTTACATCAGAGTATTTTTAATAGTTCTGTGCTACAAGTTGTGCAGGCTAGTGCAGTTCTCACTGCATTTATGATCACAAATATCACTGACAGACATGGGTGAATTCAATCATCTCTTTTCCAGTTATATTTGAATATTTTACATCATTCTTTGCTACAAAGTTGTGCAGGATAGTGCAGTTCTCACTGCATAAAGGATCACAAATATTACTGACAGACATGATTGAATTCAATCATCTCTTGTGTCTGTTGTATCTGAGTATTTTTCTGTTCTACAAGGTGTGCAGGCTAGTACAGTTCTCACTGCATTAAGGATCAAAAATATTACTAACAGACATTGTTGAATTCAATCACCTCTTTTCCAGTTATATCATTCTAAGTATTTTTCATAGTTGTGTGCTACAGATTGTGCAGGCTTGTGCAGTTCTCATTGCATTAACGGTCACAAATATCACTGACAGACATGGTTGAATTCAATCACCTCTTTTCCAGTTATATCTGAGTATGTTTTCTCATACTGTCCACAAGTTGTGCAGGCTTGTGCAGTTCTAACTGCATTAAGGATCACAAATGTTACTGAAAATATGGTTGAATTCAATCATCTCTTATTCCTGTTACATCAGAGTATTTTTCACAATTCTGTGCTACAATTTGCAGAGGTTAATCTAGTTCTCACTGCATAAAGGATCACAAACATTCTTGAAAGAGATGGTTGAATTCAATCATCACTTATTACTCCTATATCCGAGTATGTTTTACAATTCATTTGAATTCTCTGCTGAAAGCTGTGCAGCTAGTCCAATTTTCACTGAATAAAGGATAACAAATGTTGTTGACAGACATGGTTGAATTCAATCATGTCTAACATGTTATAGTCTAACACTGCTTTTAGGATCAAAAATATTACTGAAAGACATGGTTCAATTCAACCAACTCTTTTCCAGTTTGAATATTTTTCATCATTCTGTGCTGCAAGTTGTGCAGGCTTGTACAGTTCTCACTGCATTAAGGATCACAAATATCACTGACAGATATGGTTGAATTCAATCATCTCTTTTCCAGCTATATTTGATTATTTTTCATCATTCTGTGCTGCAAGTTGTGCAGGCTTGTGCAGTTCTCACTGCATTAAGGATCACAAATATCGCTGACAGACATGGTTGAATTCAATCAACTCTTTTCCAGTTATATCATTCTAAGTATTTTTCATAGTTTTGTGCTACCAGTTGTACAGGCTTGTGCAGTTCTCACTGCATATAGGATCACAAATATTACTGAAAGACATGGTTGAATTCAACCAACTCTTTTCCAGTTTGAGTATTTTTCATAGTTCTATTCTGCAAGTTGTGCAGGCTTGTGCAGTTCTCACTGCATTAAGGATCACAAATATTACTGACAGACATGGTTGAATTCAATCATCTCTCATGCCTGTAAATTCGGAGTATTTTTCATAGTTGTGTGCTACAAGTAGTGCAGGCTAGTGCAGTTCTCATTGCATTAACGGTCACAAATATCACTGACAGACATGGTTGAATTCAATCACCTCTTTGCCAGTTATATCCGAGTATTTTTTCTCATACTGTGCACAAGTTGTGCAGGCTTGTGCAGTTCTCAATGCATAAAGGATCACAAATGTTACTGAAAATATGGTTGAATTCAATTATCTCTTACTCCTGTTACATCAAAGTATTTTTCACAATTTTGTGCTACAATTTGCAGAGATTAATCCAGTTCTCACTGCATAAAAGATCACAAACGTTCCTGAAAGAGATGGTTGAATTCAATCATCGCTTCTTACTGCTATTATCCGAGTATGTTTTACAATTCATTTGAATTCTCTGCTATAAGCTGTGCAGCTAGTCCAATTAACTATAAAATATGGTTGAATTCAATCATCTCTAATTCCTGTTATATCTCATTATCTTTTCACAATTCTGTGCTACAATTTGCACAGGCTAGTTCAGTTCTCAATGAATAAATTGTAAACAAAGGATCTGGAAAGACATGGTTGAATTCAATCATCCCTTATTCCTGTTACATCGGGAGTATTTTTCATGATTCTGTACTGCAAGTTACCTGACTAGTTCAGTTCTGACACTGCATATAGGATCACAGATAATACTGACAGACATGGTTGAATTCAATCAAGTCTTATTCCTGTTATATCTGACTCATTTTCATAATTCTGTCCTACAAGCTGTGCAGGCTAATGCAGTTATCACTGCATAAAGGACCACAAATGTTTCAGACAAACGTGGTTGAATTCAATCATGATCAGAGCATTTTTCACAATTCTATGCAGGCTTAGTCCAATTGTCACTGAATAAAGTATTACTAATGTAACTGAAAGACATGGTTAAACATTCTACTGAAACAAGGTTGAATTCAATCAGTTGTGGATAAAGATTTAAATGATAAAATATTGCTCAAGCTCCCTATCTAAGTGTATATACATTATAAAATGCACAATGTGGAAAATTCATGGCAGAAATCATTATAGTGATTGAAAAATGGACCAAACTTGGCACTATTAGAAAAGTGCCAAATTCATTTAGACCTTGTTAAATGTCCCCTGCCCCAAGAGGGTCAAAGGTGTCCTGGACCTGGTATCCCTCCAAGCAACCACCTCCAAGTGCGATGCACTTCCCCTGGGGTACATCTATAAACCAGTTTTTCTATTGGGTTTCTTTGCCTTCCTAAGACTTTCCAATTTTGTTCCCCCCTCCCTGTCCTCTTTTTCCTCTGCCGTTCACCTGTGCAGAGGGAACGTTATTTTTCGTCCTGAATTTGCAACCTTAGTCCTTAAATGGACAAAAACCCTTCAAAAACAGTCACAGTTTGCCACTGTTCAACTCCCATCACTAGGGGCTTCCCCTCTCTGCCCCATTTCGGCCCTTCAAAACATGATGGCCATCTTTCCCCTCCCCCCTAATGCCCCCCTTTTCTCAATTCCTCAAGGTCCCTCCTTTGTCCCCCTTACCCAGAGCAAAGTTCGCAAATGCTTTTCCTCCATTCTCACTGCTTTAGACATCGACCCTTCCTCCCACACATTCCATTGCCTCAGAAGGTCGGGGGCCTCCTTGGCCTTCAGCTCTGATGTATCACTCCAAGCCATTCAACACCATGGGACCTGGTCCTCAGATGCAGTGTGGACGTATATTCTCAAGGACCCTCAGTGTCAGGGCTCAGTGGCCTCTACCTTCAAAAAACTCCTACACTACTAGTCCTACCACTATTTGACATTTGGCACAAAATCCAGTAGTCCCATCTACATCCAACCACAATCAATCACTCCTACCACCAACCAATTTTACAACTTTTACCGGGGTTCCCCTTAGCACCCATTACCACCTTATAGGTAACCCCTTATAGTTATATTGCAATTGCACCAGTAACATTGGTAACCACAAAGTAACAAGGCAATTGCAAATGGTAAATGTGAATGGTAAAATTATTTATTGTAATTTAACTGTAATGTTATATTGCGATTGCACCAGTAACATTAGTAACCACAAAGTAACAAGGCAGTTGCAAATGGTAAACATCAATGTTAAAACTATTATTGTATTTTAACTGTAATGTTACTTTTAACCCTTTACCTTTAACAAACTCATTCATGTTAACAGGGCTTGTAGTTTTAATATGTGTGTTAGTAGATTAATATCATGTTTTAGGCTTCAGTATGTGTGTTAGTATATTAGCAACTTGTTTCAGTATATTAGTATGTTGGTATATGTATGTACATATTGATGTGATTAATAAATAATTTTATTCCAAACTGCTTTGCTTCTTGGCTTGAACACAAAGAGTAACCATTTTATCTGTTGTGTATACATCATCTGTTGTGCATATTCTGTATGTACAGTACTGGCTTCACTGTATGATATGCTGTTTGTTAATGAACTTGAAAAAAAATTATTTTATATTAACCAATTTAATATTTAAAATTAGTTGACTGTAACTGGTGATTGAAAGTGTATAGATTGAAAAATCCCCAAAATGAAAACCCCCAGATTTATACTCCCAGGATGTGGTTTTAAAATCATTGATACAAAAAGTTATAATACAATAGTTTTTAAAAATGCATTATTATTCTGTGTTTTATTTATGTATTTATTGCTATACACATGTTGACCTTTAATGATGTGACTTTCAATTCCTGTTCTTCAAAACCCTCCCACCTCTGAGGTCAGGGGTTCGATCCCCGTGACGGCCTTAAGTGGGAAAGCTGGTAGTTGCTTGCCGTTGGTCGGCAGTTTACAGTACCCAACCCTAGCGAACTCTATGTACTGGTTTCCTCTGCCCTTCCAACTACCCGTCGTGATATGCCCTGTACAGTGTTGAAAGCGACGTAAAACCCCAAATAAACAAACAATGTTCTTCAAAACAGATATGTTTTTTTATTTAAAAACACGGAAAATGGCTTTCACTTGTCCTGTTGTCTTTGTAGAAGTTTAACAAAAAATAACTAACACTAGAGTATTTACATATGCATTACTATTCTGTGTTATTATTTGGTTATTGTTGTACACATGTTGACCTTTAATGATGTGATATCCATTTCCTGTTCTTCAAAACAGATATGTGTTTGTTAAATAAAATCAATGGCTTTCAGTTGTCCCGTTGTCTTTCTAGAAATTTAACAAAACTGGTTTATTTGTTTGGTTGGTTTTGCTAAAAACAACAAATAGTTATGAACTTTTTAAAACCAGTTTTTTGGGTGGGCTTTTCATATTAATAATTTTTATGCATGTTTATTTTCAAGCTCTATAGAGATCACTTTCACCTTTTTGGAGGTTGGGCAATCTCCGCACTTTTATGAATTGTGGCATAGCTGGATGAGTACCAGTCTCTTCACTGAAGTTAAGCAGCAATGAGCTATGTTAGTACTTTGATTGTGTCCGCCTCAGTGTACCAATCGTCTCTCTGATGCCTTTGCAGCTCGTACTAGTAGACCAAAACCTTCAAAATTCCATTAAATTATAACATAGATTCGCCAAAATTATGAAATTGTTTATTTCATTTGTACTTTTTGGAGAGAGCTTTCATACAATTTCAGTATCAGTTATCATCTATTTTTGGAAACAACAACCGGTTTTGGAAAATTAAACCAACTACAACTCAACTAAAAAGGCCAATCCTACTGTTTCTTTTCTTTGATAACTGGCATGTAGGAAGTCGAAGGACTGACTCAGCAGTTCAGCAACTTAATGTATGCTCTGAAACCTTTCAAATAAAGAGTGTTGAATTATTATTATCTTATTATCTTATTTTAGGGATGTTTTATCTTGGGAATTTTCAATGTCACATCTTTGGAATTCTGTGCAAACATTCAGTGATTTTTATTCACATCCAAATCTGGTCAACACTGTCTTACTAATGGTTTTTACATGAATAATTTTGCTCCATATTATCCTCCTTATTACTACTGTCATATTTAGATATACAGAGCTCAAACTTGTAAGGTTTTGTTCCTGTACATTTCTATGTGGTAAGTTCTGTGCTATCTCCATCATTTTTCTTACTTGCTACACAATTATTATCATCAGAATCAAACAAGTTTTGAAAAAAATTTTATCAGACAAATATAGATGATGTCATATTAGTTTGATTAAATTATCTACATATAAAAAGGAAAAGAAATCCTTCACACTGAAATTTTATGTTTCTGTATACACACTCAGAGCATTCACTACAAGCACACTTGTTGTACACATAGTATAAGCCTTGCTGAAGGCTCAAGTTTCTTTGTAGTTAGGGAAATTTTTAGTTAAGCTAATGGAGTTTCAGTTTCTATAATGTACTCATACATGTACTGATTCTGAGAGCAGCAGACAATTAAGAAAATGAGCCTTGTAAACTTTACTTGAAGTCAAATCCCCCCTCCTCCCACCTCTCTACATGCATTCCGTTTTGTTTATATCCACAAGGGCCTAACATAAAAAGCCACATAGTGAGTTAATGTGACCTCTTATCTCCACAGACCCAGATTACACCAAACGTGCAACACAACACCTTATAAAGTGTACCTGTCTTCCCAGTACTGCAATAAAACCGATGCTGCTTTTTTGTGGTATGTATAAATTCTTTATAAACTTGATTCTGCTTTTTAATACTTGATCCTGCTTGTTTCATATCATAGAATTTAAGTGATATTTATGCTTCAATAATGTATACTAAGGGAAAATCAAAGAATGTTTCTGTGTGTGCACTGCAGTAAATCTGTATATGCAGGAGTGTATGTTTACCTAAGCTCAGTCATGGGAGGAGATGTTGAAAAGGTATATACTCACCTGTGGAGTGCATAAAACACTAATGTATATACCATGTCATAGGTAAGGTGAAAGTAGACTAATCATATTTGAATAAATTACTGTAAATGCAAGTACTTGAGAATTAGCTCAAATTAACCAAAAACATTACTACTCACAAAACAAATGCAAGCCTCCCATCAAAAAATGGAGGGCACAGCAAGGCATTAGGACAAGTTATTTACCAAAAATGTGTGGTACTTTTATAGAAATCTGCATAATACACAAAGCTAAGACGCACAAAAAGGTGCAGGCACACAAAGGATGGATTTTGTAATTTCCCTCCTGGGAGATAATAACCACATTGGTTATTTAGGAGATATTATGGTAGTTGATTGACTGGTTATATTTGATTGTCAGTCTTGGAAACGGTGCAACATAGAGGACCCCAGGATATCCACAGTCAACTGGCAACTTTTTACAAGAATCACTTTCCACTATTTGGGCAGCTATCTTGAAGTTCTGCATAAAATGCAGAACCACATTTATCTTGGAAACGGTGCAACATAGAGAAATTTCATAGAAATTTTTGAACCCCAAGGGCACCCGCAAAGTCAACTGGCAGCTTATCCCAAGAATCAATTTCTTGCAACTTTTGGTGGCTATCTTGAATTTCTGTGGAAAATGCATTAATGCACTTGTCTCAAAAACAGTGCGAGATGGAGCGATTTAGACACATTTCAGAAATTTTGGGCTATTTGCTGATTTATCTGCCACTTTTTCCAAAAATCATCTTCCCACAATTTTGGTGGCCATCTTGAATTTCTGCATAAAATTCAAAAAAATGCATTTATCTTGGAATCAATGTAAGATAGAGTGATTTTGTTTAAATTTTTGATCCTTTGGGATATCTGCAGATTGATCTGCCACTTTTCCCCAAATATAATTATATTTGGCAGTCCCAAAAAGGACCTTTTATTTGTTCTGAAAAGGAATGGTTAATGGCTCAGGTTGTGTTTCCCCACATATTCATTCATCTGTTTTATTGATGGCTTTAGCAATGTATTTAAACATTTATCTTATGAAACAAGAGAAAATTTGTCTGATCATACTGATGTAGGATGTAGGGGGAACTTTGGTCTTCATATTTAATATAAGTTTAATATAAGTTTTCATGGACTGTGAAATTAACAAAGCTCCCAATTTAATATCCCATTTTCAGAGACAGCTACTTCTAATTTTTGCATCTTTTTACATTCTTATGTGTGCCGTGTGTACTCATTTAACTAGTGTTTATTACTGCTTCATCATGTGAATGACACATTCATTCAACATGATCAGTCTTATCTATATCTTCCTATATCTGGCTGGCTGCCAAGTCCAACTTAGGTTTCCAGACTCTAACTCTAAGACGTTTCAGCCTATTGATTTGAAACTTAACAGTGTGGTAGGGCACCACCTAGGTCAGGTTGATTTCAAAATTAGTGCGATTTGGAAAAACAAGATCACCACTATGGCCATCATCTTGAAATTCCAATTCCTGACTTTAACAAGACGACGTTTCTGCTGACCGATTGGAAACTTAACAGGGTGATAGGTTAAACTTAATTATGTAAACTGAAAGTTTCCCTAATTACAAACAGTACAGATAGGCTTTTGGAGAAAAACTGGTATTTTGAAAATGTAAATACATGCCAATGAATGGTGTGTGGTCTGGGAGGATATGTTTCCTAAAACACTATTGAACTAGAAAGCACTCGTAGAGCACAGGCCTGTTCTGGGGGACTTTCCAATAAGTTGGATTACTTTGGCTTTATAATATGATTTGAAATTTTCCAAAAATCTAATCACTTCTCCATTTTTTCATGCTCTACAAATATAAAATGTTCACAGTGATATATTCATTACTTATCATGAACATAGATGAACCGACAAAGGAACACACAAACATAAACTCCTAGTAGAGGTAACAATGTAAAGAAAATCTAAGATAAAAAATACATTCGCCATATGATTTCAATATATCCAGGCATCAAGGTATACCATCCATCACTTGTTGACTATATAGTCATGATTATATGATTATATAGGGAGGAGGGTCTAAGGGATTACATATTTTCAATTGAATGCAGACTTTTCTTATGGGGCTGCTCCACATTGGAGAGTGGATCATGCACCTGGCTCCCAATTTAAAAATAGATAAGCCATTCATGATCCATGAATTAGTTTACCAATGTTGTTGATTTCCCGCAAATATATTGATTGGATGAGGATTCAATACATTTTATGATAAATTCAAAGCAGTGTAAAATAATCAGGACACCATATGGTTCAATTCAAAATTCACCTAAATTCAAATTTAGGAACATTATGGTTCTAGTTTACAAATGGTTTACAAACATTCCAAATTAAAATATTTACCTCTCTAATTGTAAATTTTTAGAATCATGACCCAATCAGTGAAGTCAATTGCCAAATGAAACCGCTTCATAAGACTGATTTAAAAATTGTTCTTTCTGTATTAGTTCTGGTATTCTGAAAATTGTAGAGTGCACCTTGTGGTTTAATTCAAATCCAGGGTTAATACATTATTTAATATATTAAAATGCCTTTAAAACTTGCATGCATTCAACAAAGCTGAGAAATGGGTACACTGGGATTACTCTTCTCTTTTTCTTGGTTTCTTGCATGTTGGTAATTAGTTTAATCAGTTTAATGGGCATTAAACTGGTGTCTCAAACTTTGCAGAAAATAAAATAATTAGTGCCATTTACACTAGAGAGATATCTCCGACAGAAAAGATATCCCTGTCCATCACATAAGAACATTATACAACTAGTTATATCCAAGAGAGCAGTTAAGTTTTACTATATACATATGTACAATATTTACATACCATTGCCAGACCTGTCAAATGACAAAAATACTATTTTTCAGGGTTTTTTACAATCTATGCAACTATTGACACTTGTAGTTTCTTCCTAATACTTACAAATACTTATAAAGGATGAACACAGAGAGAAAAAAGATAAACAGAATGAATATTTTGTTTACATTGCATAGTTAATCCTCACTTAACAAGACTTTCAATGTCGTCATTTCACGGTCGAATTTATCTGATGAAGAGAGCTTTGCCAGATATTGTTGTTCACAGAACCTTTGCTGAATTAATCTTTTTAGTTGAAGGAAGCTAGGGATAAATTTATTCTGTGCACACCAAAATATGTATTTCCTACTAATGAGCAATATAAAATTGACAGGCTTGAAGTTTTGATCCTGTATACAGTACCCAAAAATTTTTATTATTTGAGTCATATGTAACCGTAAATTTTTATATCAGTCCATAAATTTTCAACAATTTCACACTGAGAGAACAGATGTTGGATTGTTTCAGCATTTTCCCCACACAATCTACATTGGTTTGAATCTACAATCTTCATTTTAAACAAGAAATCTTTTGTGCCCAAAGTTCCAAAGAGAATTTTATACTGAAACCAGATTACTGAATTATCATAGATAGTTCTGAAACATATACTGTATATTGTGTGCCAAATTTTATCATTTAGGGCAAGATTAAATTTTCCTTCCCATTTTACTTCACATTTCCTAATTGCCTCATTGGTCTATTTTGTTAAGTAGTTATAAAACATTTTGCTGCCGCCTTGTGATTGTAGGATTGTGTGCATATGGAATATCAAAGGTCCCACCACTAGAGTATTTTGAGATGAATTTCTTTATAAGAGATTTTAATCTAAAATATTCAAGGATATTAACATTAAAGTTATAGGTTTCTACTAATTAATAAAAACTCCTTCTGAAGTAATCACATCTCCCACTATAGATATTCCATGTTTGGCCCATTTTGGAAAGAACAGAGACTCTTTTGAAATATGCTCGTTAAACCATAGGGCTGAGTGGTGTATATCGAAATTTGATTTTATATGCTTGAGACCACAAGATTCAGACCATATTGTAAAAGTACTTTTCCAGAAAGGGTTACATTTTTTAACAGTGGTATACACCACTTTGTCCCCATGTAGGACAACTTATTAAGATTTCCAACAGTTTCAACCAAGAGGCAATACCAAGGAGTATCTGTATATAAAAGGACTTTTGGAATCCAGCTCAGTTTTAATGCTTTTTCAAATAAAAAAATATTTACCATATTTAATCCCCCCTGTAGCTTATGTGTGCACACATCTTGTCTATTTATTTTATCTGGTTTTTTATTCCATAGAAATCGATAGAGTTCTGTATTTAGATTCTTTAAAAAGTCAGCTGGAGTTGGAATAGATAAAAAAGGTGGGTAAATTTTGAGAGAAGCAATGATTTTATGACTGTAATTCTACCGATTGGAGTCAGGAGTCTGGTATTCCAATTTTTCATGGTTCTCCTTGCCTTATCCAAAGCCTTGGTTTAATTCATCTGAGGAATTCTTTCCAGGTCGACTGAAAAATCTATACCTAAAAGATTAAATTCTGAGCTGCCCCAGTCAAGTTTTGCTGAAATTAACAGTTTATCTTTGGAATGTTTCTTTTTACCTATCCATATGATCTTTGTTTTTTCTGTGTTCACCCTCAGCCCAGATAATGAGCCATAAATCTCCAGCACATTCAATGTTGCCTGCAGGGAGTCTCTACTTCCATCAAGAATAATTGTAGTGTTGTCTGCATATTGCACCATTTTAAATTCAGTTTTACCAATTTTTATTCCAACAATATCAGGGGTCATTTTTATTATAATGCTAAGTACTTCTGCTGCAATTAAAAAAAGATAGGAGGCGATCGGATCACCTTGTCTACAACCTCACTCTATTGTAATTGGCTCAGAAAGGAACCCACATTGTTGTACCCTAGCAGTGATGCTTCGATTAAACATTTTAATCCAATCGATCAAGGAGTCATCAAAACCAAATAGTTGCAGTGCATTATATAAGAATGACCATGATGTAGAATCAAAAGCTTTCTCAAATCTATAGCCATTAGAAGACCAGGGATATTGTATTTCTCTGAACAGTATAGCAGATCGTATATTAACCTTGTACTTTCACTAATAGACCGCCCTTTTAAGAAACCTGTTTGTGTATTGGAGATGATACTGTCCAAATGTGGCTTTAAGCGATTTGCAATGACTGATGAGGCTAACTTATAGGTTGTGCACAGGAGTGATATCGGTCTCCAATTCTTTAATAGTTTTTTTTTTCCGTTTTGCCCTATGGTAAGCATGTTATAACACTTTGTCTTAAGGTTGTAGACAAAATACCCTTTTTGTAGCACGAGTTAATGGCATTTGTGACAAAAAATTTTAACTGTCTCCAAAAGACTTTGAGAAAATTGGCAGGAATGCCATCAATGCCAGGTGTTTTATTGTTCTTCATTGATTTTAATGCCTCACTCACCTCTTCAACATCCATTATATTTCCTAGATTCATATCAGATACTTTTGGGGATACATCTTTTAGAGAAAATTCCTGGAGGCTTTGGGAGTTTGAACATTTTTTGAAAAGATTTCTATAAAAGTCACTTATACTATGCAAAATATCCCAAAATATTGTGTTATTACTGAGCCATCTTTAAGCTCAAGTTTTTTAATATTTTTCTCAAGGTAATTTCTAGTTTCCATTTTACAAAAGAATTTGGTGGGTTTTTCACCTTCGCTAAGCCATTGCATTTGTGATCTTACAATTTGACCCTGAACTCCCACTGCTCGTAAAGACTCCAGTTCCTGTTTCTTGACAAGAAGATTTGAAGAGTATAATGAGTCATTTTGAGATTCAAGTACTTCTATGTCTTCATTAGCTCTTGTTCCCTCCTATTATTATTTTTTTAAGAAGTGATGCAAATTTTATTGTTTCGCCTCTTATTCTAAGGTATAGCATTTCTAAGAATAGGTCAGGGTCAATTGTAAAAGTCACGAGGGAGTGCATATTTATGTTTCTCCTTGTCAATTAGATTGTTAATTAAGTTTATGTAGTCTATATTTTTAAGGAGACTAACATTGAGCTTCCATATTCCTTTTCCGATTTCAAAGTTGTTTATTATAATGTCTAGCTCCACAATAGAATGGTCTGATCTATAACTTGGGCGGATCGTACAGTTATCAACAATGTTGGTCATTTTGTCTGAAATTAGAAAGTAGTCCAGTCTAGCTTGTTTGATTGGATTCTTTTTTTCTCCAAGAATATCGTTTAACATCAGGATGAAATGTTCTGAATGCGTCTATAAGATTATAGTCATTTATAATATTCAATACAACTTGCCGTTTTAATAATTCTTGATTTGACCAACTAAGGCTGTAATTGGAATGGTTTATAGCAAAAACAAAGATATATGTAATGAAAAAGCAATTTTGTTAAAATATTAAAATTGAAAGACTGCCCTAAAAGATGTTTTTTTTTAGTTTTCTGGGGAGAGAAATGTATTTAGTCAATGTATATATATTTAAAATATTAGGAAATATTCATTTTATGTGTTTAAATTATTCACATGGTTATATTAGTTCATCACACAGATAGATTCTAGTCTGTATGGAAACTGAGATATAAATTTAGGATATCCACATTGGATATGCTCCTGAGATATCCTGGTACCACACTCTTTACTTACAGTTCAAGGGTGGTGTTGTTTGTTTAGTACTGCACCAGACACTTGTTTATCCATTATTAGTAGTGAAAGCTCAGTCGGTTGACGGTCTTCCCTCAGGCTATGTGAGATTTCTGTTAGATTTAGATGGGAAACCTGGCGCTAGGAGACACGGGTTCGAAATGGAGGGCACCCTAACCACCAAAGCTTAATCTCTAGGGAAAAAGAAAGACATTTACTAGCACTGCCTTTTCTCATTTTGAGGAAAATATACTTTTAAGGAGGTAACATTTAGCTTTTAGTTATGGCTCGTCTTTAACATGGCAGATAATCCTTCTCACCTTACAGGGGTTTAGTTATTTACTTTTCCCACCACTTTGACTTACAACTACATTTTTCAGAGACGCAGGTTTTAACCTGAACCAGATTCTACCTGGACAAGATCTTGTCTGTCAAATTTGAAAAGATTCTGTAGATATACAAAACAACTGTAAAAACAACTGTAAACAAAACATGTTTAGAAGCACATGACCTCTCAAACCAGACATGGGAAAAGTACACATGAAAAAAATTTTATGTAACTGAATGAAAAAATCCAGCCCCAACTCATTTAGGTATATATCCTTAAGACCCTAGATATTTACTTTCACTAGAAATCTGTCTGAACCAAATTCACTCCAAGGGTATTGAATGTAGCAACAAACTCTTTGAATGTTCAATCGAATCAACCTTGAACCAACTTTTGAAATCCTCTAACACAAACATTACCTCTTTTCACATTGCAGACATATCAGAGCATGTTAAGACATTGACAAATATCTCAACTGAAGTACCATACCACTGAAATAATAAACCTTGACTGCGAATATAGCAAAGAATCTACTCTGAAAGTCTCTAAATTTTAACTTTTGGTATTGTTTTACAACCCTACTCATTTTCGAGAAAAAACAGGATCCAACGCCGGCGAATCATCAAATCCCTAATTAGGTCATCACGTGACTAATCAACCTCAACAGACTATATAAGCAATTTCAAGCAAATGTGGGTTCCAATGTCGACGAATTATCAAATCTCAAACTAGGTCACAACACAATGTCAGTAACACAAACGGTATATAAGAAAATTTCTGCAAAACAGGGATCAAGTGTCGACCTATCATCAAATCGATAGAAGCTCATCACGTGACATATCTGCGATTAAATATATATAAAATATGATGAATTTGCTTTTATTAATGATGTATCAGCTGAAAACCTTACATGAATCCATACTATATAAATCCAGTCAGACACCTCTTACAACCACTCACAAAGTATTAGGAAACTGATAAGGGAGAATGTTTTCTAACTCTGGATTTAATTCTGAACAGACTGATTCCTCAATGAAAGAACCTGATATTGTGAAACCAGCTGCAAAACCATCATCAAACTCGAACACAGGGGGATTTTCATTGTCAAACAATCATCAAATCAGATATGCCTTTAAAGATCCACCTACATACACCTTTGGTGACAATACAATGAATCAACCAACTCTTTTGAAAAATTCTGTTTTTAATGACTATATATTTCGATGTGATCCACTGGTTTATCAGAAATATGTCTCCAGATTTGAAACATACAGGACATGGCCCAAATCACATCCAGTGAGACCTGAATAACTATGCAGAGCAGGATTTGTCTACACAGGAGAAGGGGATAAAGTTATCTGTCCATGGTGTAAGATTAAACTGATAGAATGGGAACCATATGACCTACCATTCAAAGAACACAGAAGACATTCAACCTCCTGCGACTTTTTGAAGATGTTGATGCCATGAAGCCTATTAAACTGTTTAAAGAATATGTAGCATTGATTGTAATAACTGTAATAATAATATTTAGATAACTGTAGTACTTGTTAAAATATTGTTTCCTAATCTGTAAATAAGAGAAAATAAACGCCACACACTCTTGAAATAAATACAATACCTCAATCCTACCCCACATAATGTACATAACTTTCCACCAACTCCTCTGTCCTTGACTTGCATTGAGTTCGTACAATACAAACACCTATAACAATCATTCCTGAATCCAGGCACTCATAAGGTACATGTCAAAGCAGAGTAATGTGTTTCAACACACCCACCCCTCAGGCAGTATGGTTAACTGAAGTGTATCAGAAAATCATATGAAAGTAATAGTAATATTAATATTTGATATCACAAGCTCACACTTGTGGGTAAGCATTGAACTCTCTATGGTGGAAGATCATGCAAAATTACATCTCAACACGTCCAAGAGATCTTAATCTATAGAAATTATATCATAACCACCAAACCCTCTAAAACCACCCATAATACCTCGAACCCAAAGCTTTGTACTAGTGTCTAATCAAACTAACAGTCAGGTTAAAATTTGTTTAAACAGAATTCTTTCCCAGAGATTGTGTCTGGTCATGATATTTCTGATGGTAGAACCATTTATTAATCTAACACCAAAACCTAAAAAAATGGAACTAGTGACAAGTTCGAACCAAAAATTTTAATGAAGAAATCATGCTGATTATGCCCCCTTCTGAACAATGATCTCCCCCCTTATCTGTTGTTATAAAAACGCCACAGATTTGACAATCTCTCATCCAATCCTCTCTAGAGCTGGACAGATGAACAAGCTGCACAACACACTCTTTGGAAAGCAAGCAGGAAATCTACATCTACCACAGCAATCACCCAGTAGGTACAAGAGTCAGAACTTGTAATGGCAGAGGCTACATTGAACACACCAATGAAAATCGCCAACAGTAAGAAGAGAAAGAACGAGCAATCGCAACTCTCAAAAGTGAAGAAGGTCATGTTGATGACACCACAGAATTCTGAAGGGGCAGGAGAACACAGTCAAGCCTGTACTGATATCTCTACAGCATGCAGTGTTATTGTGAACAAACCCTTTAGAAAAAATTATCATTTAGGAGGCAAAAAATATGCAATATTTCATGGGGAAAGGGATGTTATAGATCACATCCAAATTAAAGAGTGGGATGGTAAAGTGGTGTTAAAAGAAGGGGTTAAACTTAATAGGTCTAGATTTCTAATGATTCTTCACAACGTCAAAATTATAAACCACACCCTTGAAAAAATTTTGAAAGGGGAGGATGGATTGAACTCTAGAATTCACATAGGAGCCTCATATTACCTCTCTGTCAATAGCCCGTACAAAACTGTGGCCATAAGAATGTGGAGAAAGGGGGGGAATGGGGAATATTTTCCCACAAAGTCTGGTATAACAATGAGTTGTGGGGAATGGGACGAATTTACTAAAATTTCTAATAAAATCTATTCAGAGAGAATGGAAATTTTTACACATGTTCCATGCTTAATGCAACCCGATCAACCAGGTCATAACAAAGTGTTCTGTGCTGAATGTTGTGATTCAGCCAAAGCACCCATGAGAGCAGTGGATTTTGACATACCTCTCTGACAACTTTTTGTCAATTAAGAATCAATTATTTAAACACAAAGGTCAATATTACTGTAATATAAATTTAACAAGTTACCTTGAAAAAAAGAAAAAAAAATGTACATAGTCATGACATGGCAATAGTTTAGAATGTTTAGTTAGCGCACGGTAATATGAGATTTCCAACCAACCAGTTTGAACTCGTAAAGAAATCTGTAGCTAAACTGGGGTCCTGGACATTTACGAGTTGAGACGTATCTTAGGTTAGGGCTTTGAATCTTGGGGTTATGAAAACCCCCAGATCTCAACGATCTGTCATTAATTTCCTATCAATTTTGGGACTGAGACCTTTGCAACCAACAAGTGTTTTTTCTAAGACTGAGTTTAACATTGAGTGAATAGTAGCTGTCGAATTTTACCTCAATTTTGTTTTGTTTTTAGAATAAGGCAACACTTAGTAAAATAAGGATGGAATTAGCTCAGATGGAGATGAACCTATTCATGGGTAATAGGTACGACGTGTACTACCCGCTACACATACCATCATCCATGGTAACCTTTATTCATTTGATCCAGCTAATTGAAGTCAAGAACTACAGACAAGCCTTCAACTGCATAACGCTGCTGAATGAGGTGCTTCCAGAGTTCATTATGTAAGTAAAAATGTTCTAATATAAAGGATCTGATACTCAATTTTTTTTGTTTTAATCTCGATGGGATATATGATGTAACACTAATTATGCATATAAGTGTGTAAACTATAGAGCACTGTATTTAACTTAACTACACCAAAGTATGTTCTATAATATTTGAAATTTTCTCAAATTAATATCATAATCTGTAATGGTAGAAAAAGAGGGATCAAGTGTTGACCAATCATGAAATCGTAAACCAGTTCATCACGTGACATAAGAACTGTTTTCGGTATATAAGCTGTTTGGGGAAAAAGAGGGATCAAGTGTTGGCCTATCGTCAAATAATGAACTAGGTCATCACGTGACATAACACTCACTTGTGGTATATAAGACGTTTCGGGGAAAAGAGGGATCAAGTGTTGACCTATCGTCAAATAATGAACTAGGTCATCACGTGACATAACAGTCACTTCTTGTATATAACACGTTTCGGGGAAAAGAGGAATCAAGTGTTGACCAATTATCAAATCGCAAAGCAAGGAGTCACATGACGACCTAACTTTATGATATATAAGCACCCACTATGTAGAGGGGGGATAATGAAACTTATTAGGTAGTCATATCTCAAACGATATAACCAAAGTATAGTTCCTGTCGTCCTATCATTCGATCCTTAGGTAACATTTTATCAAGCTGTCCAGACCTCTAACCCCACTATTCAATAACTGAAGATATGTACAAGTATGCCTATTGTTCATGTAATTTCAGGAACAAATATCCAGAATTCGCCAGATATTTTGTGGAGGAGTTTGAAAAAGCAGTCTGCTGTATTTGCAAAGACAGCCTACCAAGGGAACAACTCATTCTATCCAACCCATGTGCTCATTACTTCTGCGCTTCATGTGCCTGTCAGTTGGTCAAGAATTGGAACAAAGAGGGTAGGCAAAGACCCAAGTGTCCCCTTTGCAAATCGGTTCTGAGATCGGATCACCTTTTTGCAAAACCAGGTTTCTTCAGTGCCACCAGACTACACCAATGCTCGCTGTTTGTGTGGGTCCCCACTTCCACATATATTCATGCTAAGTACAACCAGTCAATGATTGATGCTTTGACGACAAGAAATTTTATCAAAGCATTTTACTATTCATTCCTGATGAGTACCACACCCTCGGAGGGTGAGAAGATGCTAGCACCAACATGGGCTCAGTTCTATGAAGACCGAAAAAATATCCTCACTTGCACTACATGCGGTATTCCAATTAGTTTTAGTCAAGCATTTGCCACGAAATGCGGGCATTTCTACTGCACTATTTGCTCTGCATACTCAATCTCCAAACCGAGAGGATCCCCCCTTCTATGTCCAATTTGTGAGAAGGAAATCGAAGATGAGACAACAGAAATTGTCTTCTTAAGACCCATCAAATCACCACCAGGCGAATGGATAGAGGTTCCCCAACCTCTCCATTGAATCAAACCATAGGACACTAGATAATGAACTGTAAGTTAATATTGAAAAGTTATATTGAAAGAAAATAATTTAAGTCCAAGCTACAATCATTAAGGTTTATTGGATATATATATGTTATGTACCTCAGTATATACAGTTTTAATGCAGTATATTGTCTTTTCAGTATGGTAAATGAGGGTTAACAATGAGATATCATTTACAATTTGAATTTAATTACTCTCAGATTATTATAGCCTCTACCAGCACATACCCACAGAAAGCTTTCAATATCTGTTTTAATATTATTATTATTTCTAGAGTAGTATGTGGTATATTACTTTATTTTAAGTACCAAACAGTTCTAATGTTAGTGAAGATAGATGCTTTGTGACAAATTAGTATTTATAACAGTCCATATGTATATACCTCACAGTAATTCTATAACAATTCTGTACAGGATAGAAAGGTTTAACAGTCTATGTATATATATATCTCAGACACTGATATACACTGTCAAAGGAAAACCTTATGTACACATAAACGACTTTTGTGTGAACTATCTTGAATAAATTCGTGACTTAGCTATGAAATGGTAAACAGTACATGATGAACAATCTAGTTTAACTCAAAATTTAACATTAAGACATAAAGTTAACATTGTACTATAACCTTTTTTCATCTACATGAAGTTACTTATATGTTATACTACTGTAACTTAACTTTGTAATGTATTTACTAGATATGGCTATGTAAATGTTTACAGTACATGAGAAATGGTATGATATATTTCAGTTTACTACAAAGTCATAATAAAGTTTATATGTTTTTATAATAAACCTTTCCAGATCTAGTTGTGAAATATGGTCTCTGTCTGTCTTGAGTGTTAGTTCCACTTGAGGGGGTAGAATCAACAGATTTTATATGTTCCTCTGAGCTATTATGATCACTTGTGACCTGCACCCCCAGATCTCTCATTGAGATAATTGATTCTGACTCACTGGATTGGTTAGATATACTGGAAATCAATTGATCTTCTGAACTATTGTGATCTGTTGTAACCTGAGTGAACTGATCTCTCATTGAGATTATTGACATTGCACTACTATCCTGTTGTGTGGTAATCGAATCCAGGTGTACATCTGAGCCATTACTTGTTACACTAGGGTGACTAGGTTGACTTCTCCCTGAGTCAATCGAGTTGGAATCACTGGTTTGATCTGAACTGTGGTTTACCACACTGAGCTGAGTGGTGTTACTTGTTGCACTAGGGCGACTAGGTTGAGTTCTCACTGAGACAATCGAGTTGGAATCACTGTTTTGATCTGAACTGTGGTCTACCTCACTGACCAGAGTGGTATTACTTGTTGCACTAGGGCGACTAGGTTTGTTTCTGTGCATGTGGGTGCACAGGGACTCCGTCCTGGTGACAACCTTAAAAAATTTTACTTTGATATTTAGTATTACTATTTCTTGGTTTTCAAGCTTTGAACCCCTAGATAGACAGAAGGACAAATGATGAATTGCTCAGCCACATGGCCTGCTGTTTTCCACGTAGATTTGTCATTATTATTTTGTATGTCAAGCAGTGTGCACAAAATTTTTAGTTCTTAGTTTTTTTTATTTACTTTGTTGTTTATGTGCACGATGGAAGAAACGAAATACAATCTGAGGTCAGGCAGAAGAGAAGAACATGTTATTCCGATTCAACTTCAAGTGGCGTCTGACGAAGACTTCATATCACAGACCTTGGGTTCAAGCCACCCTGCGCCCAGGCAAGTATTTTATCAGATCAGTCACAGAGCACTAGTGAGTCCGAGTTAGATATTAGTGGCATATTACAAGATTCGGATCAAAATTTATCTACTTCGGATAGAGAGGTCCATTTCAAACGAAAAAAATCCGGAAATGGTCATTTGGCTGAGCAGTCGGATCCGAATTCTGAACAGGTTTCGCAGAATGTTATTAATCAGCAAATATTGGCTCAATTACAGGCGCTAGGAAGTAGATTGGATAGTTTGGAACAAAAACCCATCAAAAAGACTGCCGATAAAAGCAAAATTAAATCTTCAAAGAAAACAAAACAGGCTACTTTGACTGGCAGTAGTTCGGCACGGAAAGGCACGGTTAGGGACGGTACTGCTTCAGATTGTATATTTCCTTCCCCTTCTGACTTGCGGCAAGATGCAAAAATTCAGCAGGAGGTGCAGCTTCGACTGCAAGAATTAGCAGATAATGCTGGGAAAGGTAATGAAAAAATAAAATCACAAAGAGGCGGTACTGTTGATGTGTATGTAGGTAAAAGAATTAGGTGGCCACATGAGTATGTTTTGGCTGGTAGCACAAAAGAACGAGTTTCTTACAACCAATTGACCCCTGTACAGTGGATGGCTGGGTTTTGTAGGTCCATGAGAGAGGAAGTAAATGAGAAAAATCGTGAATTTATGTTGGATTATTTGGTTAATTTACTTGAAGATGCTACTGACTTCTCATGGGCGGCAGCAAAAGCCAGTCATGCGGTTTTACTGTGCAGAATGGAGCAAGGTGAAGTTAACGATTGGTCGGAGGTAGAAAAGATAGATAGGATTAGGAGAGCTCATGCACAGAGACATGTTACTGCAAATGTGGGTTCAAATCCAAAAAATCAAGATAGGGCTCAATTTGCTCCAGCAAAATTCATCCCGTGCATCTATTATAATAGAAATGCATGTTCTCAGACAAAAACTCATGAAACAAAAGGAGTTTTG
Source organism: Sabellastarte sp. h YS-2021 (assembly GCA_964017235.1). NCBI lineage: Eukaryota > Metazoa > Annelida > Polychaeta > Sabellida > Sabellidae > Sabellastarte > Sabellastarte sp. h YS-2021. The sequence goes on from OZ024932.1 coordinate 123,741,655, forward strand.
TACAGACATATCTGTTCGGCATGTTGGACATCTGATAACAAAGCTTATGGCCATTCACAAGCTGATTGTAGAAGAACTAGGTCAAACAACAAGTAAGACAGGACATCACCTTTAATGATAAACGTCATGTCCACAAAAGTAGGGTCATTAATAACTCATATTTTAAAGGTCAGCAGCTACATCGTCTTATGAACTGGTCAAAACAAGAAGTCAAGTATCAATTTTTGAAAGGTATGGCTTTTGCAAGTAAGACTGATGATCGTTCTTATGCTCAGGTCGCAGCTTCTAACTTGCGGATTCAAGCTACTAGACACATGGGTTCGAATAGTAGTGCCAATATCATAAGTAACAGATCGGATGAAGGTAGTGTTGGTGTTGTTTTTTCCAAAGTATTGACACAGAAACCTGTGGTTCACAATATAAATAAGCCTGCTGCGAGGAAGTCACCTTATGTTCAAGGTGTTGTCCCTCAATTGGCTGAACCTACAGACATTCCTGTCTACAATAGATTTAAAGTCCTTGAAAATTTGAATTCGGATTCTGTACAAGTTGTAAAGGACTGCACTAACAATCCACTCCCAGTTAATAGTCCTGGGTTCAAACGTACTTCAAGAAAAAGTAGATTTTTTGGTCATAGTGTATTGAACAAACAGCATGTACCCTTTCATGACACTGAGGTTTTTCAAAATTTGTGTGAACAGATTGGTACCAAGTTTGGTTGTATTCCAAGTAATCACATTGCTTTGTTTGATGGTACCCCCACATATTGGGAAAAAATTCCTGATATTATTCACGCTCACAGATTGATAAGGGACAGTGGTCTTCCAAATTTTTTGGGCCTGCGTATACCTGTGGGTACTCGTCTTAAAGTGCAGAATTGGAGACATTACCTTTCTGACTATTTCGATCAGCAACTTCCAGACCTTATAGAATTTGGTTTCCCTCTAGATTTCGATAGAAAACAAGTATTAGGCATTACAGAAGACAATCATCCCTCAGCTAAGCAATTTCCTCAAGATATAGAAGCATATATTTCTGAGGAATTATCATATGGGGCAATGATGGGACCATTTCATGAACCCCCTTTCCCTTTGCATATATCTCCTTTTCTTACTAGGGATAAGCCTGGTTCTGGTACCAGAAGAACCATAATGGACCTTAGTTGGCCTAAGAATGGTTCTGTCAATGATGGGGTGGCCAGTAGCGAATACTTAGGCACTGAATTTCAACTACATTACCCCTCTATTGATGACTTTGTTAAAAGAGTTGTACAGTTGGGTCCTGCATGTAAAATCTTTAAAATTGACATAAGTCGTGCATTTAGGCACCTCAGAATTGATCCTGAGGATGTTGACCTTTTAGGTTTGAGACATAAAGGTCAGATTTTCGTTGATCTTTCGTTGCCTTTTGGATTTCGTTTGGGTTCAATTTTTTTTCAGAAAATCAGCGATTCCATTAGATATATTATGAAAAAACAAGGTCACCCTCATTTGCTCAATTATATAGATGATCTTTGCTATTGTGAATTACCCTCTAAGATAGATACTGCTTACCAGTGTTTATTAAGACTTTTGCAAGACCCCCAGCTACTAAGGTCGTGTGTTTGGGGATATTATTTGACACTGTAAATAGAACCATATCCATTCCGGCAGATAAATTGCAAAGTATTGTGGATCTATGTAAGGCTTGGGTGGGGCATATTTCATGCACTAAAACTGAGCTACAATCTCTTCTAGGTTCTTTACTGTATATATCCAAGTGTGTACGGCCTGCTAGGTTTTTCTTGAACAGGATGTTGCAATTATTGCGAGATAATACTAATAATCGTTATATTTTCGTTACTAAAGACTTTCAAAAAGATTTAAATTGGTTTTCCTTGTTTTTGACCTCATATAATGGGGTCACTATGTATGATTCAAGACCCATTTCGAAGTATATATACATCTAGATGCTTCCTTAACTGGTTTGGGAGGTACATTCGGCAACCAGGTATATACCTTGCCTCTTCCTATACAATATCGAGCATTCAACATTGCTCATTTGGAGATGCTAAATGTAGTTGTGGCATTCAAAGTATGGGGTTCTTCTTGGGCTAATAAAAAAATTCAAATTAATTGTGATAACATGGCGGTAATTGAAGTACTCCAAAATGGCTATGCCAGAGATTTTTATTTAGCAGCATGTGCACGAAATATCTGGTTCCTTATGGCCATGTTTAATATTTCTGTCAATTTCTTACATATTCCAGGTAAAAGAAATTGTGCTGCTGACTTACTGTCCAGATGGCAATATACTCCTCAAGACTATGATAAACTTTCTGCTATGGTCACTGACCCTATCTGGATACATGTACACCCAGATCTTATATTATTAAATCATGATATTTAGTGTTTTTCGTTGTGTTTTCAGAATTTCAGGGCCCTGGTAAAAGTTTGGCATCAGCTGCTAACCTCAGGCTTTGGCAGGCGTTCAGGCCCTCTACCATGAGCTCTTATATGCGTATGTTTAAAGATTTTTTGGCTTTCCTTCACCTCATTACTACCCCTGTGCAGCCTATCACTGTAAGTACGGTACTTTCTTTTATGGAGTACTTGGTGCAAGCTGGATGTTCTGCTTCCAATATTACAAATTATATTACAGCCCTGAGATCCATGTGTATTTTATTGGCTTGTAATACTGCTACTTTCAGAGATAACAGGATTCAGATGTTCGTGAAAGCAATCACTATAAATAGGCCTTTGGAACCGGTATTGTATTTGCCCATTGATGAAATCTTACTTTCTATAGTTGAGGCCTGCGAGGACCTCCCACATCCAATAGTTTTTAAGGCTTTGTATTTGTTATGTTTTTTTTTTCATTTCTCAGGTTATCCAACATTCTGCCACATTCATTGAGAGTTCTAGACATCTTTGTAGGGCTGATATTGTTTTTTCTCACCAGGATGCTGTCATTATAGTTAAGTGGTCAAAAACATTGCAAAATAGAAGGCACATTGCGACTGTAAACATCCCTCATTTGAATGCATCTCCACTGTGTCCTGTCACAGCTTTGAAGCTCATGATGCAGGTTACAATTTCCCAGAGGAATGACCCCTTATTTCTGTATAAAAAGTTGGGAAATTGGGTCATATTGACTGACTCTGTTGCCAGGAAACATTTGAAAGATGTATCGAGGGCTTTGGCATTGCCAAAGGGCCTAACCTTTCATGATTTTAGCCGTGGTGGGGCCACTTGGGCTTATAACCATGGGGCCTCTATTCAAGATATTCAACACCAAGGTACTTGGTCGTCCCAGTGTGTATGGAGATACACACATACGCCCCCTGCTTCCACTTCTGCAGTTTCACGTTTGTTTTCCTTACACCTTGCTTCATAGCTACTTCTATTGGGGCTTGGGGATTTTCTTATTCCAGTATCTTTACTTTATCTGGGGTTTTAATCTAAACTTGGGGTTGTTATTTGACCTCTGACCTTCATTGTACTGACCTTGCACTGGAATTTACATACATTTTAATTGCTGCTGTTTGCTTACTTAATAATAAATTTCTTTTTAGATGTTTTTATGGTAACTTTTATATGTAATGCTTACACTTCTTTCATGTTATTATGATGTTATCACTATATGGTATGATATGGTCTAAGATATGGTCTAGGTTTCTATGAACCTTTGATTAAGACGCTTTGTTACATTTGATGGAATTTTTTTTTATATGTATTATTTTAGCAACTGATAGTCATGATCGAAAAGGGGGATTTTCTTATTCCAGTATCTTTACTTTATCTGGGGTTTTAATCTAAACTTGGGGTTGTTATTTGACCTCTGACCTTCTTAATTGCTTACAGAGGTTTCTCTCAGTTGTGGGTATACAGTAATAAATATTATCAATAACAGGCAGTATTTTATATTATGGCCCTCCGTGCTGGGCTCCTGTCAGTAATACATTCTAGTAATATAGCTTACTGGTTTGTTGTTATTTCTTTTGGGTTAATTTTAAGTTATGTTCACTTAACGGGCAGTAAATTTATTATGGCCTTTGCTTGGCCTGGGTCAAGTAACAAATTAATATATACCTTATTGTGTTATCTTATTTACAAACATATGTTAGCCATGAAGATTATGTAATACAAGTCATGTTTTAATAATGTATGTTATTAATAAAATTTTAAATCCCTTTGCTATCTTTGTTGTCTTCGGGACTGGAGTTCTCACTGAGTCAATCGAGATGGAATCACTGGTTTGATCTGAACTGTGGTTTAGCTCACTAACCTGAGTGGACTGATCTCTAAACATTATCTGTGGAATTGAATCATTGATATCTACACCTGATGTATCCAAATTACTATCTTCTTCAACACTGGAATTCGTTTGACACAGGTCTCAATATTGGTAGATAACTAGAGCTAGATGAGGGTGGAGAACTTTGTGATACAATTGAATCTGAATCTTCATCCTGAATAGAAATAATTCTGGCTATAAATTCCGCCTCCTCATGAAATCTGCTGTCCCAGGAACTCTGACTCTTAGGATCTGAGGTAACAGAATTATCTGAAATGTCAGATGATGAAATGGAAATTGGGATCTCACTAATGTATGAGGTCACTGATCCTGAATCCTCACTGTAGCAATCATATGGATTTTCAATATTCATACAGTAACGTAAGAAAATCTTCAATAAATGCATCCTCAAGAATAAGAAATAATCATGTCTCCATAAGAATAGTATAATTAGTGTTAAAGATACCATAAATACCACACCAGGAAACACCAGTAGTATGTATACACTGTCGTCTCTTGAAAATGAATCAGTAGGTTTAGTCTCACTATTGATTGGATACTCAGTAGGTTCAGTCTCACTAGTGGTCAGACACTGGATGCTCTGGTCTGTAAATATAAAATAATTAAGAAAAAATGAAATATACAAAAAATTATCAAGATTATATCAAAACCCACATAAACTGACAAATAGACAAACACACACACAGATCCACACATCAAATTTTACTGTAGGTTAAAAGCACTTACCTATATCACAGCTCTGTATGGTGGGGTGATATTCCTGACTACACTGATCAATGGAGTATCTACAGAGTCCACCCCAATCCCACATGATAATCCTCACAGATGGATAATTGTTTACTTTTTCTTTGACTGGTACACTTATCTGTCCTATGTAGCAATCAGTGTAACGTATAATTTCTGTATCAGCATCCCCACACCTCAATAAAAAGTCATTAAACTCCTCAATACCAATGATCCCCGACACAACTCCAATCTCACTGTTTTTTGGAAATGTACACTTTATACGATAGCCAACAACAACAACATTAGTATGATACAATGTTAACAATTCACAAAATAAACAAATTGAAACACTCGCTAATAAGCTATTCATTGTTTTAAGCAGAACACCAAAACAATTTATATTCACTATCATGATAGCCACCACGTGTATGCTATGATGCGAAAATATGAGGTGACGTAGAAAATTGGTAATGTGACATCACATTCCATATCTCTAGATTAGCAAAGTAGTAGAAAATTGGTAATATGACGTCACATTCCACATCCCTGGTTTTGTAAAGATTTGTATAGATAAAAAGCTATGATTACCTAACTCCCAACTGAATTCTGATAAACTTTCCTCTTCATTAATCTTGTTATTTAACTCCGTCATTATCAGATTCTGCTCACAATGGTGTGTACAACAGATAGGAGTCATAAAGTAGCTATAATTTTACAAAACACATATACATTTGAGCTTAAAAAGTTTTTTATTTTGACAAGAAATAAGTCATTCTTGGTTTTTTTAATTACATAATGATGTTTGTGTTTTAAATGGAGATATTTTTTACCTCTCCTGCATCTCAATTCCCTCAACATTGCTCTCGTTGACAACACTGGTCATCTGAAGGCTACCTAAATCTCGAACAATGGGTCTCCTGGATGTTCTCCTTAGTACACCACCTCTCCTCAAACGTTGTCTTTTGATTATCACCTTAACAGCAATCATTGTAATTCCAATGATTAGGAGGCATGTGGGTATTGTGGCTAAAAAGATTATATACTTGGGGGTTCTACACTGACAGTAGGAGACAACATCCAAAGGAACATAGCTATTGTCAGTAGTTAATCCTGAATCATCTACATTACTCTTTGTCGAAAAAATGGTGTCGATATTTGAAGATGTAATGTAAGTTGGAACTCTATTAAATTTTGAGGAACCAATGTTAGGGTAGGAGGTTGGGATGGTGGTGATTGAGGGAGTAATACCGGGGGAATCAGAGGTGATGAATGTAGATTCAATATTATTTGATCCTGACATGGTGTACAGGCTAGATGGATCAATCTTATCATAGCTAGTGCTGGTCACCAAGTTGTATTCTGGACTCTCGAACGTTTGCTGAGAAGTGGTAGGTTGAATTGTTTCCTTGAGGTGATCTATATATATGAAAGAAAAAAAAAAGATGAAAGGAATGTAAATATCTTGTTACCCCCATCGTAATTCTACCAATGTTTTACACACTATCAAGTGTCTTATTTTCTAGTTTAACAGTTTTCTCCAACCACGTGATGTAATATACGATTTGATGATAGGTCGACACTTGATCCTCTTTTTTCCCGAGACGGTTTATATACTACAGCATTGTAGTAGGTCACGTGATGACCTAATTTGAGATTTGATGATTGGTCGTCACTTGATCCCTCTTTTTTCCAAGAGTAATTTTTTTGCAAGAAATGTCTCTACTACAAACTTTTTTTTGCGATTTTACAGATATGTATCAGTTAATTTAAGACTTATCAATAAGTAACACCTACTTGAGCTTGTGAGGGGTAATCCTGTGGTGGTCATACACATATTTGTTGTTACTACAACATCTTTGGGGATATCCTCCATCCAAGAACAACTAAAATATTCCATATCCACTAGAGAGAGGTATATGAGGTTGGGCAAGGCTTTAATTATGGATTCCAGTTCTAGTAATTGCACTCTTTCGAGATACAGTCTAGTTACAGTCGGTCTATAGTCGAATGATGGCACAGCCATATCTATGCAAAATATCATGTCATCCCTACAATTACATATTCCTTGATGACAACTTGTAGTATCACATATATAAAATCGAAATACAAAAATATACATAAACATAACTAGCGTCCACTTTTCCATCTTTATTTAGCACCTAACACAATAGAAGCACCAATGTACTTTATCTAACACCCAATCTCTGACTGCAGATACAGATACAGCATTTACAACACCATGAACAGCAATTATATCAGGACCTACTGCGTCTGGAAAATCTACCTTTATATTTAAGATTCTACATAATCTGAAGCATATGTTCAACACACCAGTTAGAAAGATATATTACTTCTATGGAGTCTGGCAAAAAATATTCAAGGTTAATTCTGATCTGAATGTGGAATACATCAAGGATATACCCAATGAACACTTTCTACAAGAACTGGAAAGTGATTACAATAATCTGATTATCATAGATGATTTACAAAGTTCAGCCTTAAATAACGCATTTATTGCGAATTTATTTAGTAGGGAAGCTCACCACAGAAATCTCAGCATCTTCCTAATATTACAAAATTTGTTCCACCAGGGTAAATATTCCAGAGACATATCTTTAAACACTCATTACTTTATTTTGTTCAAAAATCAAAGCGATATAAATCAAATTAAAATTCTAGGAAATCAACTTGGAATTGGAAAAAAATTAATTCAGGCTTATTCGGATGCAACTACTGAACCATTCTCTTATATTTTGATAGATTTATCACCCCAATCAAATAGTTCCTATATGTTGAGAAGCAATATATTTCCTGATGAATATGCAACAGTATATAAGTAGGGACTTGAGGACACCTCTAGGTATTAGGAGATATCAACTCGAGTGGATCTCATCTGATGGTGGTGAGGATCATTAGTATTTATTTTACAGACGATGTCGAAAAACCTATTGAGGTCTAGACATTTCTTAAACCTTTTACTGGAGAAGGACAAGAACCTCAATAAATATTCATTGTCGCACGCTTCAAGGAGACATCTTCAATCTTTAGCAGAGATATTTTATAACGTTTTTCGACTACCTCTGAACAACAGAACCAAAAGAAAAATTAATGAAAATATTGGTATTTTGAGAAAGTTCATCCAATATCCAAAAAGAAGGCTAAATATTGTCAAGAGGAATCATACCCTGATAGTTGAATTACTAATACTTCTTCAACGGTTTATCAAGGAGATATTAAAATGAATAAGTTTATATTAATTCCCAAAGACCAATATGATAAGTTTAAAGACCTACAAGACAATAAAGATTCCTTTCCAACTAACGGCAAACATACCACTGATCATAAATTCACAGATAATGTATCAGATGAGAGTTTTAAAGCCAATAATACTCCTCAGATGAAGGAGTCAGTTAAACCTGTAGAAAGTGTAAATAGAGAACTACCTCCACCACCAGGTCTACCAGAGCAATATATAAAGACTTCTGATGTGAAATCACAATCCCATATTCCTGATATATCAACCTCTGGAGGAGCAAATCACAGAGGTATTAAACAGGTAGGAAATGGAGCAACAGCAAAGGAATCCAGACGTAGATCAGAATGGTTCAAATTCTGGAACAAAAATATCAGATGAGGAAGATCGAATTTTGACTGATGCCTATTACAATCTCAGGAGTCCTGTTGCATTCAGTGGAATGCAGAAAATTTATAAATTTTTAAAGATGAAGGGTGTAGATTCCATCAAACCAAAGAAGCTTAAGGTGTGGTTGAGTAGACAAGAGGCATACACTTCTCATCACCCAACCGGAAGGAGATTTCAAAGACCTCGAGTACTAGCATTCTCAGCAAACTACCAATGGGACACTGACACTGCAAACATGTCTAGCTATAGAGAGCATAATGATGGTTATAGTCATTTTGTTGTTTTCATAGATATATTTTCCAGATTCCTATACACAGCTCCAATGAAAACCCTCACAGGGAGGGAAATGGTATACCTAATGAATGATCTGTTTCAAAATACCACAGACAAACCAAAAAATCTCAGATCTGATCAGGGTAGTGAATACAAAAATAACCAGGTTAAAAAATTTCTCAGATACAACAGAATTAATCACATTTTTACATACTATGAAACTATGGCTAATTATGCGGAAAGAGTTATAAAAACCATCAAATTAAAAATTATTAAATATTTTACCAGTAAGGAAACATTCAGATGGCTTGAAATTTTGACAGATCTTACATACAGCTACAATCAGTCTTATCACAGGAGTATCAAAATGACCCCTCAGGAGGCGAAGGACAAAAATAACTATCAGGTGTGGAAAAACCAATATGCTTCAAATCTTAACTTGAAAAGAAACAAGATAAAACCAAAAAATAAAGGTCAAAGCGGTAGGCAGCAATACAAATTCAAACTAGGGGATAAAGTAAAAATTAGTCACATTAAGAAAACATTCGACAGAGAATATTCTGAAAAATGGTCAGGTGAAATATTTACCGTGGTAGAAAGGAAGAGGAATCAAAATATACCTATGTATAAACTTAAAGACTACAACAATGAGGTGATTGAATCCTATTTCTATGAATCAGAGTTACAATTGGCATACATGGACTCAAATGTTGTTTACAAAATAGAGGAGATATTGAGGAGACGTAAGAGACATGGAATTCCTGAGGTTTTGGTAAAATGGAAGGGATGGCCAACCAAATTCAACTCCTGGATTCCAGAATCAGACCTACAAGACATAAACTGAGGAAGTAACTTTGTACATATACTCGATCAGCTGTTTTGAGAAAAAAAATTAGACCACGTGACTACAAATGGTATGGTGGGTTTACCCTTACGTTCGAATTTTAGGTGCTTTCTCAGAAGCTCGGAATTTTACTCTGGTCTTTCCTTGACATTCGAAATTGGAGTATAAAAGCCAGGTGGAGAAGGGTTATCAAAGATCACACGATTATTTGCCTCAGCGAGACTCGGAACTAAATCACTTAAAAATTTCATATTTGTCACATGACACAAGAGATTCACCTTGAATCTCCTACATTGCTGTAAACCAATGGCAGAATCAGATCTTTATTTCTTCCTAAACTCTAGAGATTCTTCTTTCTATCACAAAGAAAACAAACCCTATGTCTTTACAGTTGAATTAAATGAAAGATATAATCTAAAAGGGTTATGGGAAATTGCTTTATGCGACATCAACCTCAACACCACCTTAACAGATTCTGTATATGTGTTTAGTGACATATGTGACCAGTCCTATGTTCTTAATTCTTCTGAGCCAGTTATTCGACTGCTCTATCCTTCAACTTCTTCTACATCATATTGCTTTACAAATAGGTATTATTTACCAATAAAACAGAAAGCATTTACTCGGATACGCGTATATATAAGAGATAGTGACATGACCTATGCCAGCAGACTGACACATGACATACAGTTGACACTTCATGTTAGGTTAAAGAAATGGATACTTATTTAGACTTTTGTAAAAAATGCAGTCAGGGGATGGTGTGATACAGGAAAGATTTCTACGTACTTAATGACAAATACGGTGATAAAAAAGACAGAGAACAGAGCACAGATATTTCGATTGTCAATCCCACACAGGCAAGCCAAAAGCGAGGTTAAAGACCAAAATGCTATAAATAGGAGTAAAAAAATAAATTATAATCAGACTGGAGGTAAGACTGGGAAGAAAAAGTCGACCAGGAGTAAAACAAAAAAAAGGGTGGTTGTAAAAAAAAAGATAAAAAACCAAGGTCTAGCCTGAAGAAAAAAAATAAATCCAGTAAAAAACATAAAAAAGGAAAGGTTACAGGAGTTACATCCAAAAATTACGGTTCATTATGGATGTAGTTCAAACATCTCTGTCTCTATTCATGCCACCTCCCATTGACAATTCAATCCAGAGAGAGTACTGGGTCGAATTCAACCCAATAGCTGCAATATCAGGCGGTGGGGTGATAGAATTCAACATTCCTGGAACGTCTGTGGATTATGTGAATCTGGCTGAAACTAAGTTACAGGTTAGTTATGCAATAACCCATGCAGATGGAACATCAATTGTTGACGATCTGGAGTATCTGGAGTACCCACTGCTGACAGTGATCAAGTTGGACCAGTTAACTTAACCCTACATTCAATATTTCGCCAGATTGACCTATCTTTAAACCAGAAGATAGTTTCACCAGATGTTGGAGTTAATTATCCTTATAAAGCCATGATAGATCTACTTTTAAATTCTAGTTCTGACATGATAGAATCACAAGCAGAGGCTGCATTATTTCACAAAGATCAGGCAGAGAGATTTGAAGAGGTTACTTACCTAGGCAACAACCCTGCATTTGCAGAGAGGGCTAGACCTACAAAAGACGGAGGAACTACTATACTGGAGGGATGTTTATACTTGGACTTTGCTACTGGACAAAACAGAGCTGTTTTAAATGGAGTGTCCATTAACCTCAAACTTTTTCAAGCATCTAACGAATTCAGACTGATGAGACATGGCTCTAAAATTTATAAATTACAAATAAGATCTGCAATCCTGAAAGTGTGTCATGTAAGTTTAAATCCAAGTCTTATAATAGCACACAATGAATCTTTAAAATTAACACCCGCATTGTACCCATTTTGGAGAAGTGACATAAAAAGTTTCAGTGTGGCTCAGGGGTCACTAACTTTTATGACAGATAACATATTTCATGGGAAGGTACCCAGTAAAATGATTATAGGTATGGTATCTAATAGTGCCTACTCTGGAGACTTCAGTAAGAACCTGTTTAACTTTAAACATATGGATGCTAATTACTTAGAGGTCACTGGTGATGGTCAACCTGTTCCTAACAGACCATATAAACCTAATTATGAGGAAAATGATTATGTCTCATCTTACTTGAGTTTATTAGATAGTGATCTGAACAAGAGGAAAGGGATAATTATTGGTTTAAGTGAATACCCTAATGGATATTGTTTGTATTTATTCGGCATTCAAAGTTTTCTGAGGGGTAAAATCATGACCAGATCTAACAGTGGTCATGTGAGGTTAAGTATAAGGTATGCTAAGGCACTGCCGGAAACTATAAATGTCTTGGTATATGCCAAATTTCCTGAATTAGTAACCATTGACCACACAAGAAGTGTCAACCTATCTTAGGAGTTTGGTGTTGAAGCGAATGCTCCCTCATTACATGTGGTGATAAACTAAAGCAGTGAAGGTTGATTATATACTAAAATTTCGAACGTCAAGGAAAGACCCTTTCAAAATTCCGAGCTTCTGAGAAAGCACCCAAAATTCGAACATAAAGGAAATCATTTGTGTTGAAAAAGCTAATCAACATCAACCTGAATTTCGAACGTCAAGGAAAAGCTGGCTCAAAATTCCGAGCTTCTGGGAAAGCACCTAAAATTCGAACGTAAAGGAAGGCAATTGTGCTCAACAGCTGATTACAATCACGTGACCTCGATTTTATTATTTCTTTTTAAATGGATAGTCAGACTTTGTCTACCTACATGGTTCAGGATAAATGGATAAGAGAGAGGTTTGGAGGGATTTATCCTATAGATTTAATTCCAAAGAATCTTCCTATTAGATCTATAATAATTGTTAATCAAAATGTCTCCAACCAAAAGGGAAGTCATTGGGTTGTTATACATTATACAAGTGATGCTATTGTAGAATATTTTGATTCAGTGGGAAAACAACCAAAGGTTGAGGTGCATAATTTATTACTATCACAGGATATGACTTATATGTACAATAATAAGAGGGTACAGTCGTATAATACTTACACTTGTGGATTGTTTTGTCTTTATTACAGTTATTACAGTTGTAGAGGCATCAATTTCAGTAATATACTTAATCGGTTTAGTGATAATCTTGTAGATAATGAATTATTAGTAAGTAGATTTTTTGTAGATAGGTTTCAAAGGACGTAATTTTTTGTTTTGTGTATGACTTATACCATACTGAAGCTTGTACTATACATATTGATATTCAGAAATAAATTATTTTTTCCTATAAGACTTGTGTGTTACTATCATCTGGATCTTGTATTGATGTCATGCAGTCCATGAGTATAACTCCCATTAAGTTATTCCCAGAAATATTTTTTATGTCTAATACAGTTACCAGTTTGCTTGGCACAGTAACACCCCAGAATGTTTCCTGAACCTTATCAAAATTTATTTGTTTGTATGCTATGTGCTTTCCACAATGACTGATGAGTTCCTCTTTAAATTCTTTGACCTGTTGAAATTTCATGGATATAACTAATCTCATGATACTTTCCATCATGTTGTGGGATGGATTAAACTCTTGGAATGATTTCACGAGGGATTGCAACTCAAGAGGATCAGTATTATTCATAACTTTATCACAGAAATTATCCTGATTATATGCTGCTGCAATTAGGTAATGGAACATCTGTTCTGATGAGTGGAATGATTTCTCTTGCATTTGAATCTGGCATGTAAAAAGATTTGACATTGGGTTTTGTGGTTTGTCGACTAAAAAAACCTCTTTCTCCCAAGGTGTTAATACTATATCAAGGGGTTCTGTGGAAACTCCATCCATCAATACCTTTCTCTTGCAATAGAAATAGTTAAAACCAATTTTATTCTGTGAATATGTAAAAATATCTGATTCCCTAACTCTGAACCCCACATTAGTTGAAAACTTCACTTTCTTAGATTTCAGACATTCCTCAAATTTCTTCATCGGATCTATAAGGTTTCTTTTAGAGATTCCCTTACATGAGATTTTTTGTTTACCATTAGCATCCTCTATTATGTAAGACTTAGAACATAATGACAACATCTTATCTCCCCCCCATTTAATTTTAAAAGTGCCTAAATGGCGCCCATCTAGCACCAGGTGGCGCTGACAACACCTCCTTGGAAACCATATAGGTGACTTGGTATCACTACAAGATTCGAATATTTCCAATTTATATCTGTCCTTATGTTCCTCCCTTATACATTGGTCTATAGTAGGAGCATTTATTGCCATATAGATGCTATCTGTGTTGGTTTCTGTTATTTCAAAGCTGTTATCTATGAAATAAGTCTTCAGACAGTCATAATAAAATTCTAACATCCTTAATATGGCGTATTGTAGAATAAAAAACCCAATCTGAATGGGGTTGTCTAATGCTATTGAATTTTTATATGTTTCCACCTCAAACAGATCTTGTCCTAAGTTATCTAGAGATTTAAAAGTTAGTGAGTTAATGACCTTGGTTATTTTAATTTTATTCTTCATATATCTTGTGTTAGTATGCTTGGTACGATCCATGAGAACTGATCCATAACTGGAGTTGCTTAACAGTTTATAGGTGTCACCAATGATGGCCATATCAGGGTTCTGATCTCCACGAATTCTGTGCATGGTGACTGTGTCTATGAAAGACTTGAAGGATGTAGCTGGTTGAAATTCTACGACCTGGTAGATTTTAGTGACCTCACAATGATTAGCAAGATACCATCTTAGTAGAGGGGTGGCTGATAAATTTTTTTTTGCTTTAAGCCCACTAATCAAAAGCCTTTTATGATCAAAACTTATATCATTGTCTTTACAATAGTGAAGCATATGTGCACCTATTTCCTCCATTTTAACATTACATGTGCAAAAGAATGGTGGAAACTCCTTATAATGATCTTGATGAGACTGCCTTACCTCAATATCTACCTCTACAGCACCAAATAGTTTGTTGGATTGCACATCTCTCAATATTTTACTGACAGACAACTTTCCTTTGTTCCTTCTGTAGTATGCTGGTAGATATTTATCGTAATATTTTTTGCAATGGGGTTTAATTTTGGATAGAAATTCACATTCCTGTATACTTACATACATATAACCCTGAGATATGAGAAACTGCTTTTTTCTTTCATCTTTCTGTTGAACCTGCTTCATTTTCTTTAACCATCTGCTTGATGTTATTTTCTTTACAATATGACAATTAAATTTACAGTGATGATAATAACAACCATTGAATTCGTAGACTGTCTTAGTTTTAGCACAAAAACCATCTACAAGATAATTACCAATTCTTATTTCCTTCTGATTATTTAATTTATGGAGTATTTTTATCTTATTACTCTTCATCAGGTAGTCTAACCAGACATATGAGTCTATGTACCTTTCTGATACCTCTGGTCTGAAGTTATTATGTTGATATCTCCTTACAAATACCCCAGTTGGCATTTTTTGTATCAGAGCATATGAGTACAAACCGTTACAATCATACCCGACTACAGCTTGACAGGTGTTACCTGGGATACCTCTTATATTTGTGGTACCTTTTTCATGATACCTATTAAAAATAATGCTAGGACCTCCAATAATATTCTTCTTAGTTACATAATACAAGTCACTGTTGTTGAGGTTAATTAGAGAAAAATTGCTTCTAGATGATTCGTAGAGCATTCTTCTAGCAACTCCTGGTAGTGTTATGTAGTCCTTAAAAATATCAATTCCCTCATTCTTATATATATCTATAAAATTTTGTAAGGCAATGGCAAATGGAGCCGTATCAAGGTTATTATAATAAATAAGATAGTCTTTGAATGTTTCCATATGTTTGTCTCCCATATAGTGAGCAGAGACTGGTAGTCAGACTCAGTCTTAATAGGGTTATCGTTGGTAAGTCTTGAATAGAATTCTTCTGGTTTAGGCAGATGATTTTGCATTAATTTCTCCTGAGAATCAAACCATTCGTATGGAAAGATTCCTTTGGGTGTTTCACATCCATATGCTTTCAAAAATTTGCTATAGGAACATCCAGCTGCCAGATAATTTGAGATATCTAAAAATTTCATGTCAGTAACTGCTATTGCAAGGTATGAGTTATTCCTCTTGATGGTAAATATTTCATTTTCTTGGTAGTGATCGGTAATATATAGCATTATGTGTCTTTTGATTAAATTCAGATCATACTTGCCGGAGTTAAAACTGATAACAGGTACTTGAGATAGGTATTTGTCAAATTCTTTAATCATGGTGGATACAACATTAGCAAAATGGGACCTCATTTTAGGATCAGAGTCAGATTCTTCAGATTCGTATTCCGAATCGTCTGACTCATTAGAATATTGTTCCTTCAAGACTTCCAACTCATGATAGACATAATTGTATCTTTCCTTCATTATTTCATAACAATATCTACTAATTTCTTGAATTTTATTCATCATTTTAGATACCAATAGGTTTGGTGAGACTTCAACAATGCATACTGGCTCTTCATGTTGAGGTATATTAGATGCAATACTTACACTAACTGGGACATGCTTAGATATCCATTGTAGTTGGTTTGTGTGTGACTGGTTATCATCTACAGTTTTCCTCAGCATAGCTTCCATATCCCAGACCAAAAAATAGGGATAATACCTCGAATTATTAGGCATATATATGCCTATAGACTCTAATCTTTCGAATATTGTTGCTTTAGATTTATAAAATCCTCCTGGAAATATGTATTTGGTTCTGTCGTAACATGTCTTGTAATGTGTCTTCATATTCCAGAGTCTTTTAAATATTTTTCCACATTTATCACATTGAAACTTTTTAGCAAATTGATCAAAATTTGTAATATAACTAAAATGATTTTGGAATACATTCAAATACATTTTTGACTGATATTCAGACATGGTCTCGTAAATATGACTGACTGTGCCATTAGCATTCAGGGAATAGAGAATAATCTTAACTTTAAAGCATTTCTCTAAATTGATAACATCTTCAATTAGTACACCTGGAAACTCAGTTGGAATTTCGGTACTAGTGAAATTTAACCACATTTTTAAATAGTCTTTTATATTCTTATTCTGGTTATTAAGATGAACCTTTAAACATCTGAAGAAACATAGGTTATCTTGGTATGGTTCCTTCCTGTTCTTATCATAGATAAAATTTCTTAAATGTTTATGGTTTTTGATATATGTGGGGAGTTCTATAGCTTGTCCTAAAGGAAAGTCTGTCAAAAATATATTGTACTGTATATTGGTTATGAACGCTAATGTCCAGGCTGTTGATGGTCTGATAGCTCGAGCTTGTTCTATGATATCAATCCTGGTTATTTTGTTCATTAATAATCTGATACTATTTCTGTTAGATATTGTATAGGGGTAGGTCAATATCCTACTATTATAATAAGGTATATAATACCTATACTCCCCTGTTTGATTATTGAATAAAATCATGCCAAAGGCGAAGTTTATTCGAAAAACTGTTGTCTGATCATCATATATTAAGTTGATTTGACTTCTGATTTCCCTATAACCGTCGTTTAAATTATTAACAGGAAAATTATATGTTTCTCTTATATCTCCAGCTTCGTGATCAGCTAATATATGATTTCTGTTGGTTATGTATACTTCTCTAATATTTTCATTCTGCTCTTCGAAAATATATTGGGGAATGTCATTTAAATCATCATTGTCATTGCCTCCATGCTGATTCATTCTATGGCTATATAATTCGGATCTGTCTTTACAAATATGACTACATATTGAGCATTTATATAACTTAATTACGTTAGAATGTCCTTCTTTCTTGTGAACTAGTTCAATGTGAGCATTCAGACTTCTTGAGGTTAAAAAGGGTAGATTGCACTGAAAACATATGAATTTCCCACATTTCTTAAGGTGAAACTGCAATTCTTGTAAGGAGTTAAATGTTTGAGAACAAACTTTACATTCCTCCACCATCCTTCTGTGTGACTGTATGCAGATTGCTTCATGTTGTATTTGGTTGGATTTATTCAACATGTCCCATCCACAAAATGAACATTTAAACGACATATCTACAGTTGTGGTTTAACTTCTTACTTAGATCCTTGTATAACTTCTTCAAGAAATTCCAAATATCTTAGATGATGAGAAAGGGTATTGCAATGCATAACACCCTGTATATATAGTACATACATATACTCTACCAAAATTATTAATGTCGATTCTAGAAATGATCTGAGCATAGCCTATGTCAGGATTGTGAGTTTGATTCTTAGGAACCAGCTTATTTATAGCATAACAGAGATGATATAAAACATAGCATTTCTGAGTGAACAGTGTTAACAATTGTATAACTGTCATTGTGAACTGGGATTATATCTTCATGTGTTATCTGTTGTGGCTTGTTAGAGATCAAGATTGAACTTATTCCTTCATGTATGGTGTCCCTTATATACCACATTTGATGTATACATCACGTGACTGCTATATAGGATTTGATAATTCGTCAGCTTTGGATCCGCTTTTTCCTCTAATTTTCTTATATACGCGAGTACTTTCAGGCTGACCTACTTTGGGATTTGATAATTCGTGCACACTTGATCCCTCTTTTTCCCGAAATGGTTTATATACCAAAACCTGTTGTAAGGTCACGTGTTGACCTAGTTTGCAATTTGATGATTCGTAGACACTTGATCCTGCTTTTTCCCAAAATGAGAGGTGAAAAGTTATATTACCTTAAAAACATGCTGACAAGATCTTTCTTTGTTCATATACATGCAGATTGAATTTGAATAATAATTATAAGGTCTGGTTTGTGTCAGGTCACCGCAAACAACCTCCCTAGTCTTGTGGTGTGTTTATAATAAGTGGCGAGGTTCTGCATATGCCTTACAGGTGTTTCTGTTGTGTAAATATGGGTTGTGAACATACAGAGTGTAAAAGTGTTGTATTGGTCTATTGCTAATACAAACATGACTTGTTCAATTGGAGCAACACAAACATTGGGTGAGGATTTGATAATCCTCTCAAATAATATCCATTTACCTAGGATTATATTCCTGTGGGTTTGACTTCTAACTCTGTTTTGACATGTCTATGGATCATGTTTTCCATATTCTTAAACCATTCATAAAGTTCTGTTGTTAAAGAGTCAAGTCATTTTTAGTAAAGCTATGTACATACATGCATACATATTTACATATCCCATGAGGATTAAGTTTCAATTAGGTTTCAAGTTAGAACCCGCGTCTGTGAGAGTTTATTAAGCACAAATATGTAAAACCACTACCATTTGATAGCTACTAAATCTGTAAGTATACATATACATGTATGTACAGTTCTCAGGGGGATTATAATTCAGGTTAGAACCCGCAAATGTGAGTCTTCATGTATGCACATTTCTCAGGGGGATTAGATTATTAGATTTCAAGTTAGAACCCGTGAATTCTTCATTATCCTTATATATAGTATTCCATTTAGCCAGGTTTGAAATATGTTTTTTTGTCTTAGCATACAAGGCTCCTAGTTGCTTGAGATTCATTACTGTACACCCCTTGGTGGTTAGGGTGCCCTCCATTTCGAACCCGTGTCTCCTAGCACCAGGTTTCCCATCTAAATCTAACAGAAATCTCACATAGCCCGAGGGAAGACCGTCAACCGACTGAGCTCTCACTACTATTATTTTCAGTAAATTCAGAAAAGGACAACATCTTTATGATTTATGTGTAAAACCCATTACTGAGAAGATACTTAGTGAATGTGCAAATCACTTAGAGAATATTGAACATCTAATTCAGCATTTTGGATATCAGACATGTCAGATAAGATGGACAACCAGAAAAAGTGATACTACAAATGTGATTATAGTTAAACAAGATTGTAAGTATATCTTTATCTTAGTACTTTTGGAATAAAACAGTGTAATCATCCGAGTGTGTGATTAGAAAGGAATTAATTTTTCACATATGACTTATACAGTGTTGAAAATGCATTAAAACCCAACAGGCACATTTTTATGAAAATACCAGTGAAACAATCATAAAAGCTTTTCTCATTTTGTTATATTTGAACTTTCACATGGCCTAGTCTGATACATGTTAGTGTAGACAAAGATCATTCTGCTTTTGAAATATTCAAGAATGGCAGCTTCAGTTTGTTAAAATTTAGAGGTGATCGCACAATTAGTTACTTTCACTTTTGAAATTTTATTCAGTTCTATTCTTTAGACTCCAAATAGACATAGCTGGAGTGATTTATGGATCATCTGTTCCATCTATACGGCCATCCGTAATGTCCTTAATGTCCTTGTTGTTTCCGCCACAGATGCCATGTGTCCATGGGGACACCATGGAAAAATTAAACTGCTTGATTTTTCTATAAAGGCTTTGCGGATCTTACCTATAATTGATATCCATAGCTCTTCCATAACTCATCCGTAGCTCATCTGTGAGTGTCCTTATTGTCTGTAAACCAATCCTGGATGTCCTTGTGGCATCCCTTACATCATTGACACTTCCGCGGCAAAAAATATCCATGAAAACATTGCCCGGATCTAACTGGATCTGCTGTCATAATACCAATCCTTGGTGCAATCTTTTCATCTGCAAACCTGTCCGTAGTGGTCCGTAGCAGATCCGTGGAAGATCTGCGCCAGTTCCGTAAATATTTTACATGACCACCTCCATCCCTTGTGCATCCCTATCAGTTACCATATATGGAACCGTGGGCTATATCCGTGGTACATCTGGCTATGCGTAACTGGCCCCTGAGACATACATATACTAAAAAAGTTCAAAGCCAGGTTTTCAAATTTAAAGATAGTCTCACACTGTCTCACAGTTTTCACCCCACAGCCCTTAAGGACTTTGTTGGTATTGTTTTCATCCATGGCATGCAGATGGGTGGGTGGAATGACTTCATAAACAATCAGTGCCCGTGAATGGACTCTGTCAGCTGACTGTGTATTTTGAGTTTCAGAGTAGAAGTAACAGAAGAAAAGTACACAAAAGTTGTGACCTGGAAATGTATTCAGAAGGAAAGTAACAAGGTGACTTTTAAGGTATAAAAATAGGTTAAAAACATATTTAAACAAAATACTGTAAATGCTTGTTTTCGAGTGAAAACTGATTTACTCAACAGTGAGAATCTCAAAGTAGCTTTTGCTCAGCTAGCTAAAGCAAAAGTACATGAATAACATATTTACTGTAAATGAAATAGTTTTTGAGTCACAACTAATTTACTCAACAGTGAGAACCTGTAAGTAGCTATTATGTAGCTATGCAAGGAGTTACAGGTCTGCACTTTTACTATGTTATAGTTGACTCAAAATACATAAAAACATTTTAAACAAAATACTCTAAATGAAATAGTTTTAAGGATAAAAACAATTTACTCAACATAGCCTATTACAAAGTAGCTGTTACTCAGCTATGCAATGAGCTACAGGTCTGCAATCTTACTGTGTTATAGCTGACCCAAAAGTAACTGAATAATATATTTAAACAAAATTCTCTAAATGCAATAGTTTTTGAGTTGCAAGTGATTTTATGCATTATGAAAAGTACTGAAAAATCAGAAAGTAGCTATTACTCACTTAGCTATTAGAAAAGACACCCAATTTACTCACTATGTTGTAGCTATGAAAAAAGTAGATGAATAACATATTTTAACAAAATGCTCTAAATGCAACACTTTTCAAGTTATTAAGTGATTTAGTGCATGATTTCATGAATTTTAATGCATTAAAAATTATTAAAAAAATTTATTAAAAAAATAAGACAGATTCAGGTCTCATACTCTACCTCTGGCCTAGTACATATATGCAAGATATGAGAGATCCCTGCAATAGTCACTTTGAAAATTGTGATTAAGTGTTGAAATTTTCACACTTTTGGTGGGGGTACCTCCCTTGTAATGTCTCTAGCAAACAGTAGAACAGACAGATTTGCATGCCTTGAATAATTTTTCATCCTCGATAGATAAGGTATCTTTTAAAAAAACAGCATGTCTCTAGGCCTTGTAGTTTTGGAAGAGAAGTTATTCACGCAGATGCGTACGCTTACACCAATACCGCAGAGTGATGACATAATGTCAGCTGACATAAAAAGCTTGTCTGCGCTGCATCTCAGAAACCGTAAGATGTAGGAAGTTGAAAATTGATAGGGTCATTGGTTCGGGAGTGTAATTGTATGACATTTTTTTTGTGTGACCTACCTGTAGTGACTTTCAATTTGAACATCTTGTCCAGGCTATATCTCTGAAACTACACAGGATAGGAAGTCGATACTCGGTAGGGACATTGGATGGAAGTGTAGGTGTGGAATGTACTTGGTAGAGACTTTTATTGAAGGGTGTAACACTGTGCAATCTCATGGTGTGATCTTGAATTTCTTCAATGATTCTGGAGAATGATAGTCATGCTATTTAGTGCCTTTATATGCATACACTCTGTTGCAGGTTTCTCGTGATGATAAATCATTTAAATATTTGAAGATACACAAACTACTGGGATCATTAAATGGAATTGAGGACATGCCATGGCATTCTAAATTGTTTTCACACTCAACAATTTTTCTGGGACACTTTTGTAACAGTTGCTATGTAGTAGAGACATTCATGTAACAGTTTTCTTGTGCATATATGTGCACACACAACAAATAGAATCCTTAAAATTCCTTTGCAAAATTTAAATTTGCTTCAGAGGAGTGCTGTGTGAATTATGATTATGCAATCCAGTCCTAATTAATTAATCACATGTATAAAGATAATAAAGACAGTAAGTTTATGTAAGGTTTAAAGGTTAACAAAGGTACCATTTTACACATTTGAACAGCTAATCTCCACAAGTGATACAGACCTTTTCTCACTGAATTTAATCACAGTATATCAGTATGAAAAAATAGCATCAGAGATGCCCGTACCCCACAGCCTAGGGAAATATTTTCAACACCATGAGATACAGAAGTACTGTATCAGTACAAACTTCAGGATACTTTCAGAGCACTGTCAGTTATATAAAGGTCCAAACAATGTTTAAATGGAGAAATAATGTTTAAAAGAAAGATCATGCACATAAAGATGAAGTATTAAAACAAGACAATTCAATAACAAGATGACAGCATTAATCAGCAAACTAAAATTCAACCCTCTTTATCTACATCTGCAAGGCCCGAATTATGGTTTAGATGGTTTGAATATTACCATGCATACAGAAGTGGTAATACATTTAATGAATGCTTATGTGTGGTGTTGGAGCAAAATCTGTATCTCATTTGATGAAATTCTATCTCTTACAATGGGAAGTTATGAAAGTAAAATTCTTAATAAATTCTAATATGACTTTAATAGTGCTTAATCTGCATCAAAAGACAGACCCAAAGGTGCAACAAGATTTTATAGGTCAAGGTCACTACGACAAGGTCAAAGGTCAAATTAAGGTGACACCATGATAATACACACCTATAGCCCCTAACCAATGTCTCTAGCAAGTATCAACTTCCTCAACCTTGCGGTTTCCAAGATATAGCCCGGACAAGATTTTATAGGTCAAGGTCACTACGCCAAGGTCAAAGGTCAAATCAAGGTCAGATCATGACGTTGCACAACTACATCCCCTAACCAATGTCCCTACCAAGTATCAACTTCCTACACCTTACGGTTTCCGAGATATAGTCCGGACAACATTTTATAGGTCAAGGTCACTACGGCAAGGTCAAAGGTCAAATCAAGGTCAGACCATTACAGTGCACACCTACACCCCCTAACAAATATCCCTACCAAGTATCAACTTTCTACACCTTACGGTTTCCGAGATATAGCCCGGACAAGATTTTATAGGTTAAGGCCACTACGACAAGGTCAAAGGTCAAATCAAGGTCAGACCATAACACTGCACACCTACACCCCCTAGCAAATGTCTCTACCAAATATCAACTTCCTACACCATACGGTTTCTGAGATATAGCCCAGACAAGATTTTATAGGTCAAGGCCACTACGGCAAGGTCAAAGGTCAAATCAAGGTCAGACCATGACGTTGCAGACCTACACCCCCTAACCAATATCCCTACCAAGTATCAACTTCCTACACCTTACGGTTTCCGAGATATAGCCCGGACAAGATTTTACAGGTCAAGGTCACTACGGCAAGGTCAAATCAAGGTCACACCATGACGTTGCACACCTACACCCCCTAACCAATGTCCCTACCAAATATCAACTTCCTACACATTACAGTTTCCGATATATAGCCTGGACAAGATTTTATAGGTCAAGGTCACTACGGCAAGGTCAAAGGTCAAATCAAGGTCAGACCATGACGTTGCACACCTACACCCCCTAACCAATATCCCTACCAAGTATCAACTTCCTACACCTTATGGTTTCCGAGATATAGCCCGGACAAGATTTTATAGGTCAAGGTCACTACGGCAAGGTCAAAGGTCAAATCAAGGTCAGACCATGATGTTGCACACCTACACCCCCTAACCAATATCCCTACCAAGTATCAACTTCCTACACCTTACGGTTTCAGAGATACAGCCCGGACAAACTATTTCCCGCCGCCCGCCCACCCGCCCGCCCGCCCGCCTGCCCGCCCGGACGCCCGCCCGCCCACCCATCCGGACACCATGGGTGAAAACAATACCCCGACAGCCCTTAAGTGTTGTGGGGTAATAACGTTAAACATGTAGATATTTTCACAATCGTTTGTCCTGTTGAATTCTTTCATAGTTTATGTATAAATAGTATAAATGGATAAATATAAATAGTCAATTTCACAAATGATAAGAACTCTTTGTGATTGAGTTCAATTATAGTTTGTCAGTTTACAAATATTATTATTTTATACACTTCAACAGCCATTTTAATGAGTGATACTGACTCTGATTGAATTCAATCACACTTGCAATACAGCTGGGTTTTGACTGAATTCAGAGTTTGTTGCAATATAAAAAGGACTGATTATACATTTGTCCATACATTTTCACAAGTGACACTGATTCCTTCTGATTGAATTCAATCACAGTTTGTTGAAATACAAGAAGTACTATTTTATACATTTGGACATTCAATTTTA
This sequence comes from Sabellastarte sp. h YS-2021, assembly GCA_964017235.1. Classification (NCBI taxonomy): domain Eukaryota; kingdom Metazoa; phylum Annelida; class Polychaeta; order Sabellida; family Sabellidae; genus Sabellastarte; species Sabellastarte sp. h YS-2021. Next base: position 123,766,496 of record OZ024932.1, read on the forward strand.
AAAGTGATACATATTCTTTTTGACTGAATTCAATCACAAAGGTTTAAATAGTACTGCTGTGTGTTTTATACAGCTTTATTTTCAAAACTTTGACAGAATCTTTGATTGAATTGTTTACCTACCTACAAGTGTATTTCATTTTCATCCACTCTCCAAGACCACCCCAGCATGCCTTCTTTAAACCCTCATTCAGTTGTACATCCAAAGCATAGGTGATTGTTAATATTGGTAGCTATTGCACAATGGAATGTGATCATAGTTTGTCCAACTTTAAACATCAATAGTGCTTCACACTCTTTCACTGACTGAATTAAATCGCAGTTTGCTGAAATATAAAAAAAGTACTAGCTGTATATTTGACCATCCATATTCACAATTGAGGTGGACTTTCTCTGACTGAATTTAATTTTAGTTTATTGAAAAACGAAAGTTCTACTTGAACATTTCGACAGTCATATTTACAAGTGACACAAACTCTTTCTGATTGAATTGAATTACACTGGTAATAGGGCAATTTTCTGATTGACTTCAGTCATAGTTTGTTGAAATCTAAAAGATACTATTTATACACTTGAATAACCATTTTCACAAGGACATAAACTCTTTCTTATTGAATTCAATCACACCAGCGATAGGGCCGCATTCTGATTGAATTCAATCATAGTTTTTTTTTATATTTTTATTTCTTTTTCAATAGGAGTTAACATTTACATGTGTTATATTTTACTAACAATTACAAGCTTTCCATAGTCACAGTATTATAAAAAAAACATGAATATTACAAAAGTATGTTACTGTAATAGTCGTGGAATAAAATCCCACTTTTTTTTAAATTCACCTTCGTGGTTCTGTATTCTTGATACATACTCCTGTTCAAAAAAAATATTTTTTAGCATCTCAAGAGCTTCAACTACCTGTGGAGTATTTTTCTTTCCGGTTGCCACAAAAAAATATTTTTTCATAATTACCAATAAAATGTTCGCGGGCCACATTTGTTTTTCTTGGTAACCCAAAATTATATCTTTGGTTGAAAAAATTAAATCTCTATTTATGTCGGCTTTTATTCTTCTGGTCAAATCTTCCCAGAATTTTTTTACAGGGTTGCATAAAGTGAATAGATGCACTAGAGTTTCTTCATTTTCATTGCATAATCTGCACACATTGTTTAGTGATATGCCCATTTTAAATTTTAAGCTTTCAATTCCCAATATTCTATTTAAGATTTTATATTGAAACCAAATCAGGTAATTATCTTGTATAGTTTTAAAACAAACCAGGTAACTTTTTTCCCACATGGGTTTTGTAATTTCAACATTCAAAGATCTTTCCCATTTATGTCTAAGCTTGTCATCATTAAAGCGTTTTTGTGAAAGCAAAATTTTATAAAATTCACGTGAACCTTTTATGCCTTTAGAGAGAAGGTATAATGTTATAGGGTAAACGGGCCTTTCATTTATTGAAGTATCCGATGTACCTAGGAAGTTATTCACACATTGTTTGACCCTATGATAGTCTAAGAAATTATAGTGTACAGAATATTTTGCCATTAGTTCATGATACGTTAGAAATTTTCCTTGGGAATCGATTAGATTGATTACAAATATGATGCCCTTATTGAACCATTGTGGCAAAAAAAGTTCTATTTTTGATATCCTTGGATTATACCATATCGGGCTTGAAAGTTTCCTATTTTCGTCTAGTGAGTTTACATTCAATAAGCATGCCCAGGATTGTAAGGCTTCTTTCCAAACAGTATTTGTTATATTTAGTGCAAGATTTTTAGGCCAAATCGAGCCAAGATATTTTAATCTGATTGGATTTTTAATGCAATGTAGTCCTAAAGTTTTCCACACCGGTGTATCATTACTCAGCAATCTTTTGATCCAAGAGATTTTAAGGCTGGTTATGAAAGCATCCACATCGGTCATTTTTAGGCCTCCTTTTTGATAGCCTTGTGTTAGTTTTGCTCGACTTATTTTGTCTGGTTTATAATCCCATATAAACGAATAAAACAACTTATTCAGTGATTTAATAGTCCGAGGGCTAGGTCTAGGGATCGTCATGAATAACGTGGTTAACCTTGGTATTATGAATGTTTTTAGTATGCATATTTCACCAATTGGGGTGAGTTTCCGTTGCCTCCAAGGCACAAGGGTTCTTTCTACCTCTGCTGTTATAGTATCATAGTCATTGTCATTAAGATTTACTGAAAAGGTTATACCCAAAACTCTGAAGGTATTGGTTTCCCATTTCAAGTTCGCGTGCTGGCATATTTTTTGTGTGTTACCCTTTTTTGAGCCAATCCATACTATTTGTGTTTTCTCTTTATTCACTTTTAAACCGGAGTATGTGCCAAATATCTCAAGGACATTGAGAGCTGATTGGAGAGAGCTTTCAGAGCCATCTAAAAATATTGTTGTGTCATCTGCAAACTGGATAATTTTTAAATATTCTTTGTTTATGTTTAATCCTTTAATTGAACCGCATAGTTTGTTGAAATATAGAAAGTACTATTTATACAGTCGGACAGCATTTTTACAAGTGACTTGGACTCTCTCTGATTGAATTCAATCATACAAATGACAGAGCCTCACTCTAATTGAATTCAATCACAGTTTGTTAAAATGTGAACGTGCTGGTTTATTTATTTGGACAAATATTTTCAAGTGATACAAAGACTTTCTGATTGAATTCAATCACACAAACAACAGAGTCTCATTCTGATTGATATTCAATCACAGTTTGTTGAACTATAAAAAGTAATGTTTTATACATTTGGACAAACCATTTTAAATTCAATCACACTAGTTATATAGCCGTGTTCTTATTGAATTCAATCACAGTTTGCTGAAATAGAAAAAAAACTATTTAAACATTTGACAGCTATTTTCATAAGTTACGCAAACTCTTTCTTATTGAATTCATTCACACTAGCGATAGGGCCACGTTCTTATACATTTGGGCGGCATTTTCACAAGTGAGGAGGACTCTTTTTGATCGAATTCAATCATACAAATGACATAACCTCATTCTGATTGAATTCAATCACAGTTTGTTAAAATGTAAAAGTACTGGTTCATTTATTTGGACAAATATTTTCACAAGTGATACCAAGTCTTCCTCATTGAATTCAATCACACAAACAACAGAGCCTCATTCTGATTGAATTCGATCACACTTTGTTAAAATGTGAAACTACTTGTTTATACATTTGGGCAACCATTTTCACAAGTAATGCAAACTCTTTCTGACTGAATTCAATCACTGGCGATAGGGTCATGTTCTGATTTATTGGTAGGGAATTATGTCCATTTATTTACTAACATGCAAAGAGCTGATGAAATATGCCCAACATGTGGCACTTTAGAAAAGTGCCGATTTTAATGAGGAGTTTTAACAGGACAGCAGAAGCCCATGATATATCATAAGCATCATTAAGTAAATTGAAAACATAATCTGACATATTATATTTGTGATCTATATTGTCTTTATCCCTCATAATTCTGCATAAGCCAGCCTACCACTGAACTTGTGATAGCTGAATTTATGTAACTCTTGTTATTTTGACCGGCCAACACATATTTATGGCGGAACTTGACCTAGTTATTCAAATATATGTCAACACGCCCTTTAAGATGTGCGAACCCACAATCTTCAAGTTTGATAGTGCCTTTTTGGTTGTTTGATCACTTCTTTTGACACATCATTACTTTTTATGTGAACCACTACTACTTACAATATTGGTCAGCTTGTCATATTTGATACTGTGCAAGAATAATTTGATATCATCCTGGTTAACTACTTTCCACCTAACATGCTCTGACTGGTGCCCAACTTTGATCAGGCGTCAAAGTGTATATACTGTTATAGCCAGAAAAAATAGGTTCGTCTAAATCAATATCAAATGACTAGTACCACAATGATCAGTCAAAACCACTTCCCTAGGTGACCAGTGACCATGTGACAAAGTCCACATCTTGTAAAAGTGGAAGCTTTACTGGCACACTGATATCCATTTCAATTGATTCAAAACATAAGTTCTGAGTTTTTTTACATTATGGTTTTATGATACATTAAGGCAACACAAAATTAGTATTAACATCTATATATAAAAATTACACAGAGAAATGTCGTTATAAAAATCGAGTGCAATGGGTGGCACCCGAGATGTCACCAAAAAACAGTGACCTATCCAAGGTTGAGTAAAAGTGACATTTTGGGGATACATTTAATTTACAATAATCACTCCATGTTTATGCATAATCTGCAGAATAAGGCCACCTTAATCATGAAATTACCATTGCAGACTTTTACATAGAGGTGGCCTTAACGTAAGTTTTTCTGTCTACTACTGAATATACATTACCACCTGAGTACCTGAAAAGTTGTTGCTATGAGGTCTGATGCATTTTGATCGTGAGATATATATTACAAGACTGCATCGGAGGCCCAAGTACCATGAGATTAAATATATTGAAGGAGAATATTGGAAATACAAGCCAAAGTTGCTCCAGATCTACGAAAAGAATGAAAAGTATTTATTTTGTGATGTAATATAAGAATAACTAAGTTTTTTGAGTGATGTTTTCTGAGCCTTGTGTCCTGGACCCAGGAGGCAAAAACATTTAACTAGAAACAATCGTGTGTTGTTGGTGCCAGGAAAGTTTCGAAACAAGGACTACAGAGCAGCTACACAACATAGAACTGAATGCTTAATAGAAAGAATTTGCAGTACCTTGATTTTGTCACTATTTTAAAGGGTTTTGACCATTTCACAATAATTTGAGCACCAGGAGGTGCAAAAATTATGTCTCCTATGGCCAGTTGTTTAAAGGGTCAAAAGAACAGAGTGAATGAGGGACAAGGTTAGATATCCTGAGAAAACTAAAGAAATGCAGCTTTATACACCAACCCAAAACATATTATACTGTTTCACAAGAGACTTTAACATTGGGTTGTCAATGTTAGTTTTAATATGAAGATTCAAAGGCCTGCTATATAAAATTGTGTTTTTTCAACTTTGACTGTAGAATCCAAAATGCAGATACATCTAGCCACAAATTTTCCAAAGCTGTTTTAATAGCCAAGATGGAATTGCTAGTACTTGCAGGTGAAATGTAAAACTCAAGATAGGCCAGTAAACATTCAGTGGATATAAAGTGAATGCTCGGTGAATGCATATACACAGAAAGCAGGAAAACCAGGAAATTTAAAGTCAAAAGTTTTGGAGGTAGATTTTTGCATATGCTGAAGTATTTGAGTTTTGCTCTGTTCGAGAGTGCAGCCAGCCATGGATGAAGACTTGAATTTTATATTGCCCAATTTATAACAAGTGTATTACAGGAAATCTGATCCCAAAATAAATGTGAAAGCAAATTCCGTACGTTAAACGTTTGAACCTCACTAGACAGATTATCTTCTATGACATCTTTACCTTTAATATGGAAATTTAAGGACAATAATCATGCTTGGCCATATCAGATATTTCTGGCTATCACAGCCATGGTGACATTTTTACTATTGCCTGTGTTCAACACGTTGACCGCAGATTCATGATCACAGTGTATAAGCACACTTTTACCTGACCATATAGTATCCCATGTTTTTATGGCAACCATGATATTTAACATTTCATGATGGACTGTATTCGTGTATTTGGTAGGGAGTTTTGAAACACAAACTCTGCCACCCCACGTTATCACCCAGGCCTTGTCATCCAGTTCTGTTTCGTGATAAACTTTGTTATGTACAAATAATGCAGTGCCATTGAATTTGAGCATTGAAAATAATTATATTTTCTTTCTCAATGGAGCTTCTTAACAAGCCTAGCATTCCATTAAAGAAAAATCTTGAAGATTTCACACATTTAGTGATATACAACAAATTTCCGAGTAATGACTGAAGTTCTTGTTTTGTACAATTAGACTTTTCAGTCCAAGAGTGACATAATGTTTCTATTTCTTCATCTTTTTCGTTTTAGATATGAAATGTTCAGAATTGATTTCTGTGCCCAGACATGCGACCCTTATGCTATAATTTTCTTTTGGCTTGTGTGAAATCCCAGTTCGTACAATAATTTGTAAGGTATCCATGCATTCCTGCGTACTGAATGGTTTTTATATCATCTATATAGTTTGTGACCTGAGAATTGGATTTAACACTATATATCTAATGGTGTCGCTTACCCTCTTTAATATTGCTGAACTATGTTCGAATCCAAATAGTAGACAAGAGTCAAAATAATCACCTTCGCGATGAAGTGATACTAAATCATAATCTTTTTGATTCAACTTAACATGGGTGAAGGCTCAGTTATGGCATATTTTGTAACATAATGAACCTATACCATTTTTCATGACTTCCTGGGTTTTAATATATAAAGTGGGGAGAGTTAAAAGAAAAAAAGGTTTCGAGATATGTGTCAACATCTATATATGAGTTCTGAGTTTACAGAAGTTTCAAAAGGATAACTGAGGTCGATAATGACTCTTGTATACTTCTCTGCAGTTTTTGGTGAGTTAGGAAAGGGGGAAATGCATGTTTCGTAAGTAAGGTTGATTAAAGGAACCATATTGCCTTGATTTGTTTTTTTTTCATCAAGAAAAGCTTTTACATCTTTATATTGAATTGCCAGTTTGTGGTTAAAAGTTGAGACGTCACATAAGGGGATCCCATATCAAAATCTAAGGAAACCCATAACGTAATACATGTAACTTACACGATTGTAGGTCCCAGCAATCATCCAGGTACACTTCCCATTTATCAGGGCTTAATTAGGTATCCAAAGGTCCTCACTGGCATAGTGGTTAGCAAGTTGTACATCTAATCACAGGCAGTCGCCCCTGTGTGGGTTCGACTCCCGCAAGTGGCAATGCTGTGGACCTGTCCCGATATGACCCTGGCTGTTTAGCGGGACATAAAACCCCAACTTTGAACTTTGTAATTGTGGTCCCAAGAAATTATGAATGCCACATTTTTTTAACAATTTCATGTTAAGATAAGACATCCTGAATTGATGGGTTTTTATCATCAGGGGCCGAGATAATTAAATCCCTTAATGGAATAAATTCCAGTTTGTCATACATTTGTCCAACTATTCTAATTGTCAAATGTTGGGTTATTTTTGCAAGGAAATCTTTTAAATCTACTCCATGAGTACTTGAAACACCCTTAATACAGACATTACTTTTAGAGGTTTTGGAATTTAAGATACACCTAAAAAGTATTTCCAATTAGAAAGCCAATTCCCACTTTCTACATGTAACTTTTCAGTATTTACAACTCTAGTATGAAAAAACAACATCTTTGGTAACTGAATATAGCACTGTAAAGCATTGCCCTACTCGTGTTTTGACCCTGTGCGACAATCTTTTGATGGATGTTACAATTTCGGCCATTGGAAAAGCAATTATTGCAGACATGTATATGTATGGTCATTGACTTTGTGATCTAGTTTGTGAGAACACGTTGCTTTCTGAAAGCATTTACACAATTTGGGGTTGTCTTTTGACAGTGTTCCTTTGTGGGTCTGTTCCATTAGAGCTGTCTTGTCAGTAACTAGGTATTTTTGAGGGTCGGGAGCAATGTTTACAGAGTCAGGATTGGGTGTAGTTTCCTGGCTTGTTGCGGTAAGTCGGCAAAATATCAAACATGTTTGAAAGGTTGAAAATATCAAACATGCTTGATATTTCACCAACCCACCCCCATTCTGTATCCAATCCTTGATTTTGCCCTCCTGGAAACCATCCTGTCATGGATCTCTACTGCTTGTTGGTTATACTTCCTGTCTTGTCCTATACTGTTACTGTCTTGTCTAGAAGAACTTGACGTCCTGTCTTGGTTAAGTACCAGGAATCCACCCCTAAAAAGGCTGTAGCATGAATGGACATTATTGAAAGCACACCAGTCTGTCTTTTACATAACTGACCTGGCTTGGACACTCTCCATCCAGATGGGAAATCTCCCAGTGTTCACATACCGAAAAGCAGTACACAGAAAATGACAAGGCTGTTACCCAACAGACAAGTCATAAACTTTGTAGGACAAGCCAGCTTCAAGTTGACCCAAGTTTTGTCTGCAGATTAAATCTCCATCTATATAAGGTGAGTTGGTTTGCACAGTGCATCATTTGGAATCATACATCTGACAGATTACATCTGGCAGCATTTCAAAAAAAAAAAAGAATTTGTTTTTGTACAATTATCTAGGGCAGTGTTAAGTTGAAGTTGGCTGACTTTATATTTTAGGATTTTGTTTTTTTTTACAAAATGCTGCTTATTATTTGACAATGGGTAGTAAGAAGGGCAGAAAATAAAAGTTCCCTCTGAGAGTGTTCCTGAATTTGAGCTGTGGGACACTGTGGTAGATATTCAGCTGTCAAGGGAGGACAGGGAGGCAAGAGAAAGGGAGGAACAGGCCAGAGAGAGAAGGAGGAGGAGACCAGGACAGAGGAGGAGGCAAGAATAGAATAGAATACAATGGAAAAGAAATAGAAAACATTTATATAGCACACAATTAATACAACATGGTCGTAGGAGCTGAGGAAACACATTTGCAAGAGGAGGGAGTTGCAGAAAAAAGGCCCAGGATTGAGAAAAGTGATATAGAAACAGAGGCTGGAGGAGAGGCAGGACCATCAAAGTCACGATACAAGAAGGGCCGCATGACCAACATATATCTTAAGGACTCTGATGTGGAGGCAATAGTTGCTTTTGTGAAAGACCATCAGGAGTTGTATTACAAAACTAATGAACATTTCAAAGGAAATCCAAGGAAGAAGCGTCTTTGGAAGAGGTTCGCCAACAGTCGCAAGCTGTCTGTTAAGGTGTGCAAGACCCGGTTTGAGTTGCAAAGGACATATTATGGCAAGCTGACACAGTGAAAATCTGGAAAAGCCCCAAAAGATATGACAGGCATCAGAACTGGAAACAGGACAAATTTGGATTCCTGAGGTTGCACATTAGACAAAAGAGGCTGAGCTCAGGTTTCAAGTCCCGGACCCATGGACCAAGTGTTTCAGCTGCAACATCTCCAGAGTCAACTGACACAGACAGTAGACAGAGACTCAGATGCCTGCAACCAAGTCATCCAACCTGCTCGGCCGAACCAAGTGGCAACCAAAGGACAACAGCAGCACATGGGAGCAGCTCGCTTCCTTCCTCGTTGTTTATGACAAACAGGCTGGACCTTCGAGACCACCTACCTTTACATTGATGCAGACAAAGCACTTCAACCCTGTATCAGTTGCCTCAGCTATAGGTTAAGAAAGTCAGAACAACATATGAAGACTATCAAGCTTTTTTTAGAAATCTTCAACATGTGATGAGTCGCCAGCAGATTGACACACTGTAGCCATTTTCACCAGCCAACACACCAGCACCAACAGTCTATCCCCCAACCACCACTGCCACACAGCAATAACATCAGCAGCCACTTGCCCAGCCTCAGCCTTCTCTGATGTCAGCCGATGGCAAACAGCAGCAGCAGCAGTAGTAACACTACCATTGCCTCCAATCAGTCCTTTTCAGGACCACTTCTGTAAAAAATTTAAAGTTCCTTTTCAGGACTACCTGAATCTTTCAAAAAACAATTATTGAGCTATACCTTGAAAAAAATCCCAAAACAAGAAAAGTTACACTGACCCAAAACACTTGGGCCCAAAACACCCAAACAAAATAGAATGAATCAGCACTGGTCCTGAATGAATGAGTGTGTGATTTAAAAAAAAATAGAAGTCGAAAAAATTAACTTCTATTTTTTGATAAAACAAACTTAAAATATTTCGAATTTTATAAAAAGAAAAAAAAAATTTAAAAAATTAAAAAGAAGTTTAAAAACTTTGGCTCCCAAAAAACTTAATAAGAAAAGTGAATAAAAAAAATTTGTTTAAAAGATTTACAAATGTACAAAACTTGGGATTAATGTTTCAAAAATGGAGTTTGGTTTGAAAAAGTTTTGAAATTTATTGGAAATGTGTTGGATTTTGTTTGGAAATTTGTTGGACATTTTTGTTGGACAATTTGTTGGACAATACTAGCTTAAAACATAAGTTCTTGGAATAATTGGTTAGTCCTGAAAAGGACTGATAGTATTCCTAAAAAGGACCAATAGATGCTAGCTTCTGCCTCCAAGGTTGTTGGTTGACACACCTCAGATCCTGTCCTCCTGCCCAGCCAGTGCCCCCACGTGACTGAAGTAGACCGTCCCTTTAACCAATGGTGAACAAGCGTGAAGTTGTCTCATAGTCTCAGTGCAGTGCAAATTCCTTTCAAACTTTGTTGTATCTTTTGTCCACAACAATGTTATTAAAACTGTAATCACTAAAGAAGTTAAAATCCTTGTAACATAAAATAGATAAAACAAACAAAAAACAAAGTGTAGGCTTTTCATGTTTACAGTTTCAATGTGATGTTCATACTTTATTGGTTTGGTTTTTTTTCTTTGGTTTATTCTAGTCATTGATTATGATCTTGTGTGTTTTTGGCCATTTTACTTCCGCTGCATATAATCAGATGAATATTACAAATTACAACAAGAGATAAAGTCGTCATATAGTTAAAAGTTCATCAAAGTAACAGTCATTTAGCTTATTTTCAAGTAAAGAGGGTTTATAACTGGAGTATTTATTCTTACAACTATTTTGGTATAGGATAATTAAAAACACAATTGACAAGTATGCTTTAAATAAGAACACAGATTGTTTTCCGTGTAATGAGGTTTAGTATCTTGGGACATTAAATACTATAAATAAAATTAAAAACAGCCGGACCTCTCAATCTGAATGATTTGCTTTATCCTATATGCAAATAGGATGTCTTACTACCTACAGCATTACAGACTGAAAAAGTGATGAAACAGTTTTTTGTTTCATTTTACTTATGGGATGCTTTTTTTATACATTAAAGGATAACACAAATACAATAAATAATCCCAATCCATATATTTTATAAGAAAACTGAAGCATTTTCAGACTGACAATGGATTCTAGCATTTATATTGCCCTACTGGTATTAGCAAAGTGTAAGTAATTTCTGTCAAATAATGTGTTTTCTGTACTTTTGTTCTTAGCATGCAATTCTTGCAATGGTTTTACCTTTCTGTTATAGATATCCTTAAAACATCATGTCTGATGCTTGAGGTTCCACCAAATGGAACTAATGTGCATAATGATTTCACGATGAAGTGCCACTTTGGAGAGTTTTCAGAAAAGGATATAGTCTACACAAATTGGTATCACAGTAATGAGGCACCAGAAAATATATTGTACACCCATGTCCCTGATCAAAGTGGTGACAAGAGGAATGAGTGGCAGCAAAGAGATGCGACTGGATTGTACCACAATACTTACCATGAAGTTTCTGTTAAACAAGCAGTTCAAGAGGATCAGAAATTGTATGTCTGTGAATTTTTTGTTATACCAGATAGAGTTAAAAGTGTTGAGGCATTGCTACATGTACATGGTGAGGTAAAATAAAGTATAATAAAGTGTTATTTCAACTTATGTCCCCATGAAATTGATAAATAGTACAGTTTTACTGTAATATAGTGTGTAAAACTGGTAATGAATTATTTTAGCAAAGATTAAAACTAATGTTTGTACTGAATTAGAGAAGGTGTAAAAAACAAACTTTATATAAAATATATTGACTATTCTAAGTAGGATTATCAAAAACAGAATGCATAGCAATCATGCAAAGTGTGTTTTACACAACACCAAGAAAACAAAGTTTAGTATTATCATGGATCTAGAATACACAGAAGATTTATTTATTTATTTATTATTTATTTATATATAAAAGTACACATGTACTTGAATAATACAGCAATTATATTACATAATATGTACAAAAAATGAAAAAAAGGAGAAAAAATGTACATACATAGAAATAAATAAATACAAAAGTAGATTAAGAAATATCTAGATGACTGTACTACATAGTACAGCAAAAATTTATAAATTGAGATATTTCATTTAGTAAAAAAGCATGATACTGTTTAGATGAGACAAGATAAAGCATATATTTGATAACATCAGCACATTAGTACTAAAGACCAGGGGCCACGGTGGCAGAGTGGTAACACTCTCGCCTCCCACCTGTGAGGCCAGGGTTCGATCCCCGTCATGGCCTCAAGTGGGAAAGCTGGTAGTTGCTTGCTGTTGGTCAACAGTTTACAGTACAGATCCCTACGAACTCTATGTACTGGTTTCCTGTGCCCTTCCAACTACCCGTTGTGATATGACCTGTACAGTGTTGTAAGTGACGTAAAACCCCAAATAAATAAATAGTACTAAAGACCATGCAGGTGAATTTCCAGATATTGACTGCTGATCTTTTTTATAAGGTTAGGCATGTTTATATTTTCAATGAAATCATACTTGTTAAAACCATACTTGTATGACAAATGGTTGAAAGTGTGTGACATCCTAGAGTTGTTACCCTGAGTAATTAGCATTCAACATTTTAGTCAAAGTGTTGTTTCACAAACCTAATTGTTATGGTTTTATTCTTGGTAGGGAACACACATTAGCAAAACATTCTCTTTGAACATTCATGACAAGAATTATTATTAATTCATTGTTGTAACATGCTTTTGAAAGCCAAATTTTCATATAATATAACAGGGAAAGTTTTATATTTTTATTTATGTTGATAATTAAGTGGTGTATGGTTTTCCTGCCATTTGTTACTCTGGTATATTGGTATATATTCTGTCTTCTTCAAAGCATTTCATATAAAAACAGTAAGCTATGGTAAAACAAATGCCCATTATGTCAATGTAATGAAAAGTAGTATTTAATCATCAAGTTTTTAAATTCATCATACAATTATCACGCCATCATAAAAAATTTAATAGTTATATATTAATACTCTCTAACATAAATAACTTTGTGTGGTACATTTTGGACACATATCAATATAGCAGATTTAAAGCTGGAATGTATTGATACTTATTTGACCTAGACATATGTGGTGGGTTTCATTGTAGTCCCTCCTGAAAAAGGAAAGACAAAAGTTGATGTACAGGGTGAGATCATTGAAGGACATTTAGCTACATTTAACTGTAAAATTAATGGCATTAGACCAGTGAACAAGGTAAATGTGAAGTGGAAAGTTGGTGCAAGCGGAGAAGAACAAAGCAGCACGAATGCATACTCAGTAGAAAATCCTGATGGTTTATTCTTGGTAACAGCTGAATTATCTGACACATTTCAGGAAAGCAATAATGGTGATAATATTTACTGCAGAGTTTATTGGGAAGATTCATACCAGTATGAAGTTGTCCAAACCATGAATATTTTGTGTGAGTATTGAACATTCTTAAGACAAGGTTTGACAAAATTATGCAAAAGGCTGGGGCTCACTTGTATAAACTTGAAACTGTGACTTGAAAGTAAAGCTTTTTTCAATGTTTCTTGCTTTGACTGAAGCAGATCTTCTTGTCTGCCACCACAAAAGCTTAGAAGCTTTAACCTAACCTTTTACTCGCAAACACTTTAAATTATACAAAATCTTGTGGATATATGTAACCCAAAGACATTTACAATTCTTTTTTTTAGTTTTTGTCCAGAATTTAATGAAATTTGAAGCCTTACAGCCTTTCTCATATATATTTTTTATATTTAGAGTTTTTGAGATGCAGGTTAGACCCTTTGCCAAATGTTAACCAATTTGGTAAAGCCTTTATGCACTACATTAACTTTTGGGCATGATCCATACCATACAACACTTTTCATTTGATCCTGTGCAACTCTTATTGAATTGCAGAACTCTTTGAAATACACCTCTCCACCAAATTTTGAAACATTGATAATTGTAATTGCAAATAAAGTGTCAACCTATCAAAAGGTTCAGTTTGTTATAACAAGTTTAAAATATTCAATATTGAAAAAAATATTGTAATGACAATTATGTTAATGTGACTTTTGCACTTGAGGACTCTGTAACAAGAAGTTTACCCTTTGCAAAAATTTCACCAAATCTTACATGACACCCATTTTATTTGAATATCCTGGTTTATTGTCATCACAACAGACTTAATCTTTGATATATTTTCGCTAAGTTACATTTAACTTATTTTTATTGAAAATGTCTACATCTCATATTGTTGTGGGCAGGATCCAGTAGCACGTGTTGCAATCCAAACTAGTCTGTCCTTGCTTTTGTTTTGTATCTCTTTCAAGGCTTTGCTGATTAATTGTCATATACAAAACACCAGAATGTTAGAACGAGATAGTACATATTGTTCAGATTTTATCTCAAAGCAGAAACTACAATCCAATTGCAAAAACAAGTATGAAATAGACTTCCTGTTAAAGATACTTAAAAGTATGTGCTTTAAACACCATGTTTCACATATTTTATATTGGATGCACATTTAACAAATCATTAAATTACAGATGCTCCAAAAGAGACCAGCACAGCTACTCCACAGCTGACTCATTTAGTTGGTGACACAGCTCGCTTTGAGTGTGAAGTAAGTAGAGATGGAAATCCAAATGTCTACTCTTTTATTTGGACAAGGGCTAATGACACTAGTTTTATAGAAGAGACAGACTGTGGGGTCTTGGAGTTACCAGTGATATCAGTGGATCAGGAGGACACCTACTACTGCACCCCAAAGAATATAGCAGGACAAGGGAATCCAGCAACAATGACTCTGAGTGTGTACAGTGAGTAACTAAGAAATATAAATAGGAAAATTTTCAATTCATTCATTGAAAAAAATTTGTGACAAAGATTCTAGAAGTAGTTTATCAAACATATGAAAAGATTTAGTGTTCAGACATAACCAAAACTCTTGAATGGAATCTATTTTGTTATTCTTTTGATCAAATCAATGTGTATATTGTAATTGGCTCTAGACTGGGTGATAAACTTTAGCCTTAGACTGTGCTGTAGCCCAGTTTTCCGGATTCCTAAAATGATGTGTGCAACTATATACATTGCAGTGGTGAATTTATACAATAAAAATTAATAAGCAAAAATGACATAGGTTATTGAAAATTAGGATCCAATTTTTTTTATTTTTACTTTATTTAGCCCCTCCAGTTATAAGTAATCTGACAGTTAATTGGAACACAACATCCACAGTTATACCAGTCATTTGGAAGTTACAGAGTAATGGAGGTCATTCAGATGTAACATTTACTGTATGGGTCAAACTGGCTTCGTCTGGTAGTCACCAGATCTGGAAAGACAATATACAGTTGGATGTTAAAGAAGGAGACAAAGTTTCAGTAGATGTTGACAATTTAGTACCAAACAAGCATTATGATCTAAAAGTCATGGCACAAAGTCATACCCCAAGTGGTGGCATCAGAAGTGCACCTTTGTATACCAGTGGATTAACAAAAGGTCAGTCACTATACCCTATTTTGGAAATTGTCGGAAAATAAATAAGAAAACAATTCTGATAAATATAACACATAACTACTGAAGAACATTGTAAAATTTTACAATATTACCTATTATAATTCCATTTTTACCCGCTCTATAGCACAATAGTGTTTTCAGTTCAGAATATAAATTTTAGAAGCCCCCCCAAAAAACAAAACAATTTATACTCAAAACAGTCCAGTTTGACTAACAATAAATATGTAGAAATGAAATCAGTTTAGGTATGTTTATTATGTACATATTTCATTAAAAGTCTCTTTTTTGTGTTTTCAAGCATCACCAGTAATTGATGTAGAAGAAATACTTGTGTCATCTCATGATATGATTGTTACCTGGTCTTTTCAACCCACTGTGAGTAGATAGAAACATAATGACATAAAACTGGAGATTTTGTTAAACTATTCAGTGATTTATTAATTTGTTCACATTCCTAAGTATTGCCGATTTGTTCCTTTAATTTTCATTATAATTTCTAATTTCTTCATCTGTCACAGGTTGAGCCTCATCTGACAATGTGTTTCAAGCATTGGGTTAGTGATAATGGAGAAGACAGTTCGGTAATACACCCAAGATCCGGAAGGTGTAATGTTGAAGCATTTACAGGAAAAGAAACAATCCATGGCAAATTTGAACCCACACAAAAGTATTATGTTGATTTGATTGTGTATGAAAATGGTTTTTCAGGATCGAACGCTGGAAAAAATTTTAAAGCCTATTTTCCTAAATATCTAGAGACGTCACGTTAGTATTATTACATTACTAAAGTTGCAAATTGATTAGTTCAAATGTGATTACATGACGCTTACTCACATTCTACTTGGATATCCATAATTTTGGTCCTTATTTGATATATTGATATATCTGATATATTTGGGACATATTTTGTTTGATATGTGGGATTTTAACAATTTTATAATTATATGAATCAAAAATAGCTCTCTTAAAATTCAAACCAGTTATTCAAGGAATTCAATGTTTCTTATTTCAGTATCATCAGGAGACATTGCTGCCATTGTTCTTGCAATTCTATTTATTTTGGTCTTAGTGTTGTTTTCATTATCTGTCCTGGGACTTATAAATTTCAATGCGATCTTATGCAAAGGTATGTGACATGATTATTTTGATAACCGAGTTTGTTATTGACAAAACATTAAAGAGTGTTTAAAAATAAGTTTTGAAATAAATGAAATAAGTAATTTCAAATAACTTACTGTACTCTAAAAAAATACAATAACTTTTATTCTTGATGGTTGGCTTACTTGCTAAGTAATTCTTAAGTGACTTACTACACTGATCTAAGTAGCCTTACTGGCAAGTACAGTGTTAAAATGACTGCATGATTTAGAAAGTCAGTCGGGTTGTCATAGTTTATTATATTTTTTACCTTTAAGTATATGTTTTCAGTCACTGAACTGTTTACTTATTGATAGCTATGTCCCTGATTGCTTTAAGATGGCTGTTGTCACTCCTCTCATTAAGAAATTATCACAAACGGTGAAAATTCGAAGAACTAGCTTGCTGGATCATGGCTTTCCTTAACATAAAAAAATTTGTCACTCAGCTGAGATGGCTCTCTTTTCGATGAAAACTGAGATACTTCTATCCTTATCATGTGGCAAATCTACTACCTTGATGTTACTCAATCTCTTGACTGCATTTGGTACGATGGAGTATTCAACTCTTCTCAGTTGTCTTTCATCTTCGTGTGGTCTTAGTGGCTCTGTAACAAAGTGGTTTGAGTTCTACCTCATTGATCTCTATAAGTCTGTAAAAAATGATTCTACATTATTCTCCGACTTCTCCTCAGGTTCAGCTTCTCTAAATATGTTCAAAATGTATGCTAGGTTAGCTTTTCTGCAACTTAGATATTTTACAAGGGTTCGATAATATCTTATAGATGTAGTTTATTTGTTTGTTGCCACTGGACATGTTAGTAGTTGCTGAAACTGCTCCAGTTCATTTATTTAGAATCTGTCCAAATCAATTAGACACAAGTTGCAATACATTCAACAGTGGTGTCAGAACTGTAGCAAGAATAAGTAAATTCACTAGAATAACTTCTATTCTCAAGTAGTTGCATTGGCTGCTTGTTTAATATCATTTATTTTTCATGTTTTTAAAAATTGTTTACCCTAAATAGTTTGATGTATTGCTTTCTCCTTATACCAGTCTCTATAACTTTAGGTTTTGTCGATGTGAAGTTGCCGAAGTTTTTATAATTCCACAGTTTTGTTCCTCCATTCATGAATGAGTAAATCAATTTGGCCACAGTTTTGCTTTTGATGCACTATTTGTATGGAATGACTTGCCTACTGATATGTGATGATATAAATGTATCTTCCTTAACCCATGTATATGTATTGCATTTCATCCATATATATTTTAATGTGATCTGTACAAGGTGTCAAAGGTGAAAACCCAAGATGTTCAGGAATGAATGTGTATCACTTATAAAGTTTGAAGGTTTTGGTATACACAATCACACACACATTTTGTTATTATGAATGATTTGCTTGATGTTTTGTGTTTTCATAATCAGGAGCGAAAAAACAGAAAACAGAGCAAATAGTGACAGGTAATAAAAATGAACATAATTCTCAAGCTAAATTGCTGAATCACTTTGTTTTTCAAAGTTTTAAACATATATAAATATTACCATCAATTGAGATTCATAATAGTGTATTGATATATTACAGGGTCAACGAAACAGATTCATGGGATACAGGTAACTATTACATCTTCTTACTACCTTGTCTGTTTGGTTGTACTGTTACAGTTATAGACAGATTTGGACAAACGATTCAAGCAAATGTCAATAATGGTAGAAGGAACAGATTGTTCAGATTTGGTGGTGATCTGAATCACCATCTGGATCCAGGGATTTTAAAATATTTTTTAATCATTGCACTCATAAGTAATATTGTGTTGACACAATTAACATATTTGGCCTTAGCAGGGGTTTTCACTTTTGAATGAATAAAGAATATTAAATGAATACTGTAGTATACTGTTTCTAATAAAAATATAAAATATGCTGATTATGTACGTATATTTACAATTGATAAACATTGTAAATTGGTCTTTATGTGTAAAAATTTAACAAGCTTGTAATGTACAATTCCGTTTAGGATATGATGAAATTTTTTCTACATTATCTATATCAGGATACAATGAAATACACCTGAGTCACAATTACCCTGAAGGCCAGACATATGAGAAACCAGAGGAGCAGTATGAAAATAAAGGATTTCAGCCTTATGAGTCACTGGATAAATGCACCGAAAGCTCCACTGACAGAGAATAGGAGAAAATATAAATCAGATCCAAAATAAAGTTTTGGAAATTGTAATGTTGCATACATTAGAACATATTTTGTACATTATAGAACATACTTTTTAGCTTAATAATACACATACACCTATCTAAAATAAAGTTTATTATTTATTAAAGAGGCATAAAAATCGAGTCTCCAAAACAGTATTTTTACCTGCTTGGTAATTTTACTGTTGTACATAAACAAACCATAAATCGTGTTATCTTGAAGGCTGGTATGTGCCATCACTCCATTGTTGAGCTTTATGATGGCAATTTTATGGTCCAAGAATTCAGATGGAGGATATTTGCTTTGCATTTATTCCCATCCTTATTGCATTTGAGTGACTATTATATTTAAACAACAAGTGCTTATGATTGCAGAAGTGTTGACAGAATGGCATGAGGCAACAAAGAAAACATAACACGTCTGTTATCACTGAAGTGATACTTGACTTTGGATTTTCTAGGTTTTTGTTAAGACACATTCGAACAAAATTACAATAGGAAGTTAAAACCGTAGCATATATGTACTATGATATCATGTTTATTCTATATTATAAGAAAATATGTAATTTTGTAATTACATTTTGGTTGACAATTTTGAGTTCTCGACATGTTCCAACAACAAAGGTTATTGTGTGGTGTACCTCAACCTTCTGCATTAGTTTGTAATTTTGCTTGAGTTGTAATTGGTAACGCAAGATAATTTGCTATTATCCATTCAGTCAAGTAATGTTTAACAATATTCTGTTTAATATTCTTGTCAGATTCATGTTTAATGATGCAGGTGAAACCAGCTACCAATTTAGTCATGTGAGCATAACCTGGCCAATCTTTGTCAGAATATTTACTTTAGAATGTGAATGTACATCCGTCTTTGCTTTGATTTATTTGTTTCAGATTGAGATTGATTCATTAAGTTTGTTTTGATTATCCGACTGTGCACTGACTCGTCAAAGTGCCACACATATTAGAGATAGATATGCCATGTAGTTCTAATGGCTGATACCCCACTGTCAAAAATATGATATGTCATTATTTGTTGTATTATGTAGTAGTCAGGCTGCACTGTTGGAGACCTCCTTTAAGATATGTGAAATCAAAAGCGATTAAGATTTTTCACTAAACATTAATAAGCTGGTGAAAATCAGGAAAAAAAAATCAGTAAGGAATACAAGATCAGGCTAGACCACCTATTTCCTACAATAATAATAAACAGCATCAAATGACTGAATCCCCAGAAAGGGATCGAATCCAACAGGGTAAAGATTTAGGGCTGTTAAACAAGAGTCAAACTCAGCTGTGTTACATTTTGTGGAGCAGGCCATAATAGGGGCCAGGCAGGGTAGTTTTGCCAGAACCTTAACTCACTAGGTCTCATTAGGATTAATCTACTGTTGTCAACCAATCAAATACGTCTATATTTCTGTCCACTGTGAGGTAACTGGATATAGGAAATTTTGAATTCAGAAAGCAAGCTGAACGCATGAGGAAAGAAATTTTAGACCCGCCTTCCCACCTCTTACACAAACAAGCTTTAGTTTATTTCAAGATTTTAATATTGAATTAGGGTATCTTTATTCTAGTAAATGTTGGGGGCCACGGTGGTAGAGTGGCAACACTAATAAATTTACAAGAAGGTTACAAAAAAGTCTGGTTGGATTTACACATTATCATATAACAGCAAAAATAATAAGGATATATTGATAAAGTGTCTAATAGATGAAACAATCTTCTAACGCTATGGTGCCCATAAGGCACAGCTCGAGTGGCAGGATGGGTGGGATAGGATAGTCAGAATAGGTCCTCAACAGCAGTCCAACAATATTGATAGTGGTGTGGGTAGTCAGAACTTAGTAATAGTAATATTAAAGGTTGGTTTATTAATTACTGAACATGTACTGAAATGTACATGAAAATGATGTATTTGTACCGTAATGGTCCTAAATGGGTAACAGTGGAGTTTAGTATGTTAAAGTATCACTGAATGTATTCAGCCTGCATGTAATGCAACACTAGGTATTTTGAAACCTCTAAAGTCTGCTGATGGTGTGCCATGTAGAAAGTAATTACAATTGGTCAGGTGACTGTTCACTATGACACCTACAGTCAAATATGTACAGCAATTTTCTTATTTGGAACAGAAAAGCATTATCAGTAAGCTGGTTTTTTGTGGCAAACGGCAAGTCATCCACCAAATATGGCACCAATCCGTTTATAGGGTAATGCCCATTGTGTGGTTATAGATAGTGCAAGTGCTAAGCTGACCTGATACGCCCCGTCATTCAGCATAACATACTGCAAAATGTGTCTCATAATCTATTTTTAAAAAAATCACAGTTTTATACTTGCTAGTTTAATTCACATATTCTGATATTCTTACATGTAAACCTTTTGAATGATAATAAAGTGCATTAAGTGGATGGATATTTCCAACTCATGTTCCATTTAGGATAAATATTTCAGTGATCTTCAGTGATAAAATCTATGAAAGAAAATATGACATATAATTATCTGTTATCTCTGATATTTCAATGACTCTAGCCAAAAAATTAAATAATCATATCTCAGCTGTTTTGAATAAAAATCAGTTATTTTTACAGCTTTACCATATTTTCCAAATTTTACATGACAAACTTATAGAAATGATGTCAGTTTGCCAGATAAAACCATAACTGCATGTCACTTTTCAGAGAAAATACACAAGTGAATGATAAATAAAATATTAAAAATTAGCCTATTCACATAACACGAACTACATTGTGACAAACGATAAATGCAAAGTGGTTTTATGTATTTTTATTTTATTGTCAAATTACCTACTTCCATGTGGCAAAGGGCCTACCAAGTTTGACATCTAATCACATGTTGCTAACTCATTTTTGGAAACAAATATTTCTTTATATATTGGAACGACCCTATTTATATATCAGCTAAACTTTAGTAGTGTTCCAGAGAAATCCCACGCCTACTTGATAAGTTCAAATTGTTTAAATATGTCACGAATTTTCAACAGTTCTTGCTTTCAGAAACGTAATGCTAAAACTATCTTAGCATTGGTAAAAGCAATTTTTCAATTTTAATTCGGTCTTATACATTTCTTAACATTTTTAAACAAATGCAGAGCAACTTCCCAATTGACTACCTGTACATCTTAATGATCTAACCACACACTAATAAAATTTGAATTTGTTTGTTACTGATATCAGCTAATTGGATTGAGTACTTAAATGTAAAATCATTACATTGCAAAACTTTAATTGGCACAATAAAATGTCAATCCATTAAGCACACAGCATGTATATTAATTGATATTAGGCATCATTTTTTAAAAACAAGGCAATCTGGTGAAGGTCATGAGACTGATCTTTTTGACAATAAGATTTATCAATGTAGTTATAAAGACTTATATTTTTTATCACTTTGAGGCTCATATTTCCCAGACTTGTTACCATGATTTCTCATAGCAGAATCACAAGTATTTTGCTAATTCTTAGGATTAATCATAAAAGTGATACAGCACCAAGAGAAATATGTGACCACCAGCAAATGAATGATCATCTGTATGCACGTTTTAGTGTATTTAGAAAGTTCTTTAATTGTGTTGTAACATAAATTTTGCTACATATTGCTACATATTTTTATATAAATACTTGTCTTCAAAAATAGGAGACAAAATCTCAAAACTAAGATTAATTCTTGCCTCATATACAAGACGTTTTTATGAATATGATTCCGTTACTCATTACAAAGATTCATCACAGTCGTTGCAAAATGCTGTCTTACCTCTTTATTTGGAAACCAGTGAGTACTTAAACTTCTGGCATCACCTACTTTGCTTCATACATTTATTTGGTGTTTGTACTATGGCTACAACTGAACACAATCTGTAAGAGGATTGTTCCATTCCAACAAAATGGAAAGTCTCAATCTTGTTCAGATATCACTGAACCGTCACTATCAAAGCAGACGTCTTATGACTGAGATTATAATTCTTAAGGAAATAAAATATAAGAAATAATTCTGATAACAAACCAACGAGGGTCATGATTGCAGAATATGGTTCAACATTATATGCAGAGACGATTAATCGGGCAACTCAAATAGACTTATTTCCCCAAGTGTCAATAGCACTTGACTCTTTATTTACAGAAATAATATTTATGTGGTGATAGATAGTGCAAACAAGATATACCATAATTCCCAGAATATGGGTCGACACATTCTTGTGACTAAAATTACCCTCTGTCATAGATGCTTCACTATTTCATTGTAGCTGTACAGAGGGATATGAACACTTCTTCAAGTGACCAGCAATGGTTTAAATGGAAACTGCAGAGGTTACGAAGATACAAAACATTTTTTTTTAAGAATTCCACTGTTTCTTTCACATTTGCTATCACGATTTTGACAAACATCTTTAACTAACATTACACCAATGGTTCGCATATATGAGCACAATATTTAATGTGACCACTACTTACCTCTTGTGAGATCAGTCAATTGAAAATTATAACAGTTGCCATTTAGGCTGTAACAATAATTATGTTATTATTGTGTACATTCCCCACGCCCTATCAACAAAAGAAATTGGCTTAGTATTTTATTATAATAACAAGATGATAAATGTGACTACTAAATATTATATACAAAACAGCATAGATGTAAACACATGTATACACAGACAGTTAATTTGAGCATAAACAAATACACATAATATTATAGAGCTCTAGAGGTCATATAAAGGTCAAGTTCAGGGTCAAGCCTTATTATACTTAGTCTTTAACAACTTTAACTCTCTGAGGAGAACAACATGTAAACCTAATTACAGAAGTGAAAGGCCAGTCAAGGCCATCACATCAGTAATGGTCACACTAAAAGGTGAAAATAAAAGAAGTATATCCACACAATTTGTCATATGGATGCCAAAAGAATAAGGTCTAAAGCAAAAAGAATATGCCAGAGTGTGATTTATTTTAGATTTATTTTAGGTCATGTCCAATAACCAGGGTCATATCTAAACAAGTAGTTTTCAGGTGCATGAACCAATGCACACTAGCTGGCCAAGAGTCTGTACTGCAAGCCATCGGCAAGTAACTACCAACTTTCCAACAATAAGAGCCAGGGCTGAGATTCAAACTGGTGACCTAAGAGTTTGAAGGTGACCACTCTAACCGATACACCACTGATCCCCCTCTAGTTGCATTAAGAGTGATGTAAAAGATCTAAATAAAAGAGTTATAGTTAAACATGTGCTAGTTAAATAATGTCAACCTTTAGATAAATAATCATGGACCTAATGTCCTCATGTAAGAGACCAAAGAAATATATCAGTATAAACTAGATTTATCAGAAATCACAATAAATTCATCTAATAGCAAAAATACAATATGTATAAATTTTTAAAGCTAAACTAACATTTCTGATACATATAATTTTACAATAGTCACAATAATATATTGCAAAAATAGCAATTATTATGTAATAAGTATGGATTTCATATGAATACACAACAGTCATTAAATCAATGTTTGTCAAGAAGCTTTCCTTTGTAGAGTGCATATTGTTTGTGGGGTATTCATGTCACAAGTTACCAGTATACACAAATTCAGACCTAAAAGCTGAAACGTCAGGGGAAGGGAGCCACTGAGGGACACAATCTCTACAAGTGTATATGCTGTCTGTTATACACTAATTCTTGAACATATGGAAGCAGGCACTTTCCTTTCAATTTAACTCCCTGGTACCAGCGCTACACAACTTCCAGTTCTCACACCGTGAAACATAATGACAGTCCTCACATGAATCACACAGGTGCTCTCCACAGTACATATGTGATACAGCAGGTACACTATACCTGCATCCAATGACCAACTAATTTTACAGGTGAACAGCACAACAACATCAACCATAAAGGGGCTAAGTCACAGAAGACACCTCACCAGGCGTGGACAGGAACAAAATCACCATGAAACATCCATGGACAGGGTGACCTCAGAGCTTTCAAAGTCAAAGTAGCAGCATCGGCTGGTGGTGGCAAGGACAAGCCACAGCATCAATTACAGCCAAGGTCAAAAGTCATATCAATGGGAGAACCTAAATGCATCATTGAGGTGTGGAGAAGAAATGAGGCCCATAACTCCCTAATGTCTCCCAGCAATGTTTTTCAAATCAATACATTTACACTTACAATCGTTATTTTATATGTTAACAGGGTTTATTACACACGTATTTGCCGTACATAAGGAGCAATCTAAAATTCTAAATTTTCTACTCGATATACACAAATTTCTATGTGTTTGTGCATAGACATGTAAAATGAAAATTTCTCAATTTTCTTCCTCTGCTTTGCAACTATAATTTGACCTACAAATTTGAACTTTAACCAAGGTCATGGGGATTATTTGGTATTAATTAAAGAAGTTTCAATTGATAAAACAATTATAAAGTTATAGTTTGTGTGCAAAAAGTCACAAACACAAAGAATGCAGACTGTTTTTTTTTGCTTCTCTAGATATTATTTCCATATGGATATCAAAATACCAGAAGCATATGTCTGTGTCACTGAGTACTCATGCACATAACAAACCAAACATGAGTCAAAATGGGCAGGTGGCATCCTAACAAAATTCTGGTATCCTGGGATATCAGTCTCTATTATGTGGGAGGTTGTTGTTGCCTCCTTTTTCCTGCTTGCATCCTATTGACAAAACTGCAAACAGCCTGGACTTACTTATGGATGTATAACAACTTACCCAGTAGTGACTGAAATGTGTTTTTTGATAAATACCTCCTGGCAACAGTAATTTTGCACTCCCCCTGAACTGCCAGTAACTTGTCTGTCTCAATATAGTTAAACAATTTGCCTGAATATCTGTAGTTATGCCAAGACAAGTGAGAGGTCTTGCAAGGTGTTATTTTATGTACGGATTTATGAGAACGCCCATCATGTCTAAAAGGTCAGTCGGAAAGTCAAAGGCCTGTCTGGCTTTATGGACTGTGGGGGCATAGCCACAAAATCATCAAAATAGGCAGAGACTTTGTTGCCCTTGAGGGCCATAAAGTGAGATATGACGTTTCTAGCCATCTGTAAGCTTGTACTGCCATGTTATCAGCAAAGATATGACCAAGATATCTTGGAACTACTCATTATTTTACTTAGTCCAAAATATCAAAGCTGAATCTATCATTATGTTCTGAAATCCCCTGGCAATAGAAGAGAGGTTGCATATTGTGTTTTCTTGTCATGTAACGAAAATATGCATAGAATTAAGTTTAGGTTTGTGTTAAGGGGGATTTTGATACTTGCGCAAAATGGCAGGAGCACAGAGGGGTTTATAAAACCTGAGGCCAAAACTATTTGTTTGGTACATACAATTTTCCAGTCTCTTTGAAATTGTAATCAACTTGTTTCAACTTTATGTAAAGAAAAGCTCTAAATTAATAATACATAGCATTGAGGTAGATCAATAAGTACTATGACCCTATTTGAGCAAATATGCTGCTTCAAGAACTAGCATGTTGCATTTCCACACCACATTGGACAACAATAATTTACTTTACTTGGCCTCAAATGCCCTCAGGTAGATGAAAGATTTCTCAAAGAAATGGCTGTCTATGAAATCTTATTGTGTTACTTTTTATTTCACGTTGGATGAATACATTGAATGTTAAAGATTATTTTAACTTTCACATTCCACCCAACAATTTATCACTTCAGAAAGGTACTTTAACATTAGCAGTAGTGAAAAGCATAGTGTGTAACCTCTCTGTTAATCTTGAAAATGCAACTTTCTTCATCATACTTTAAAATTTCATCAAGAATATCATCGGCTGTAGGAAATTTGAGTACAAGAGGTAAATGATCAGATACCAAGTTGTTAACTTGACTGTTTACAGATTTGCCAGGCTAATACAGGAGGTCCAAGATAATCCAGTTGTTACTGTGTTACCAACAATACCCCTAATGAAGTTTCCTTCAGCAAGTACTCTTTAACGAATGTTGTGAAGAACCTAGCCAAGAAATCACCGTAGACAGCTTTATTCTAGGTTTTATCTGAATCCTTCAATGACAGAGGAAATGCAGGTTTTACATACTAAATCAGAATTTTGTCTGGATAATCCATGCGTAAATCCCCCCCCCCCAAGCTTTCAGGTTCCGAACAAATAACAGCAACAGGTATTTGGATCTGTCGGTTGATGGGCAGCCATAAATTCCTCTCTTATTTTGCTAATGACAAACATTTATAAAGAGATGTGACTTCAAAGAGCTCCCCATCTGTCTGATTTAGCCAAAAATTCTCTCCTATTATCCCAATCATTATCATCAAAGTGATCAAAATTGCAGCTTCCACTTAATCCATGAGCCTGACCCACGTATGTATTAGGCAAATGGTCAGTGTCATCCAAGAAAATGTTGTCAGACAAACCAGCAAATGAACCAAGCTGGCTAAACACTCTGATAGACCAACAGCATTGCGTTGACATGAAGTATTCTGTCTATCAAACTGTCAGTGATATTTCCATGTGACATTCATATCACATATTACAACGATGCCAACAAACCTTATCATAAACATAATTTTTAAATCCACAGAAACTTGACAACAAGTTAATATATGATTTTTAAAATCAATGAATATACCATCAGTTAACACAATACTCAACTGTCCATGAGAAATGAAATCACAACTCTGAATACTACTAGGTTGAATCAACACACGACTGTATCAAATGAAAAAAATATCCAGTACCCGTATCTGTAGCATTATTGATGTATATTATTGTGTTAACAGTGCCAGTAAATTGGCAATAGTATGACTAATTGTTATAATTCACCTTGAACCAGACTTTTTGCGTAAAAACAATGGCGAGAGTCTAACGCCAGTTCAGTGTCTATAAAATTAGATCACTGATTGATTCAATTGATTCAATGACTGCTTAACCAGAACTAAAAACAACCATCATAAAATTGAATGTTATAAAATGTCTGTGTTGAATGAGTGAGGGTATGATCTGGGGCCAAGAAGAGGCTGTGCCCCAACTGGGCAGACTGCAAACCCTGCTTGTGAGTAACAGCAAAATAAAAATTATGAAGCATATCAACATTAAAAATATCAGAATCACTGAACTAAACATTTTTTATCACTGATACATTCTCTGAAATTTTAGCAGGTTTAATCTGCTCCAGGATTCTGCTCTCATCAACCAAAATTTCTTCGGAATTGTTACTGATGTGGCTGACAATACCTACAACTTAAATTTGATACAAGTTTGTACCATTGTTCTGACTTAAAATTACACTTGATCTGAGGATGTGAGAGATATATTTCAGAGCAAGAACAGAAACTACAGTTGTGGTGATATTGGCTGTGATGGGTGTCATGTGAACATGAACAGTTGTTAAGGCAATGACACAAAGATGCTTCTGTCCTCTGCTTGACATTTGACTGATTGTAGTTTGTCTGTTCATGATGGCTATCTGTGATTCACCTACCATCCGCTAAGGCATACTTAAGTCATCATAAATGACATATGTTTCACATGAGCTGTGTGTAAGCCTTCATTGGGCCATCTTATTTAGCGTTCATCATAACAGTGTCTACAGTGTTACAGTAACATGAATGACACAGTTGCAGGAGGTGAACACAGTTGGAAAGAAAGACACTGATATATATCTTTAACCGTTATAGTTTGGAGTTTTATTTATAAAACGACATTTATATGAACAAGTGTGAGTACATATATATTAGTTAACACAATTAGTCTGGTTATACACCAAGTTACTACCATTACAGTTACCTGAATTGCCTATTTAGAGATTTTCAAAGAACGTCTCATTACAAGTATCAGTTACAGTCTAGTTAAGCAACTCTTTGACAACTACTACCACTATGTTAAAAATTTTACAATATGTACACAGAATTGTAGCTTGTAATAAAGCGTTCAAGCCTGAAAACACTGCCATAGAAGTTTAAAATAAATTATACATAATTGCAGTGTATGTTTGGATTTAATTCTTATCATATAAAGAATGTTACCAAACTGTAAGTAAAAATTGAAAATTAAATTGCCAAACTATAATGTGATATACTTGGGGGAGAGGCAGGAGGGAGCATTTACATGACTCTCGACTTTCAACCCCACAACTGAAAGTCATGTTGCAGTGAACTAGTTTACAAAGCCAACTTGGCTGGAAATTGTCTAGGTTTGCAGAGTAACTCGTCCTAAAGCCAGTACATGCATTGAATATTTAACCCAATTATATATTTTTAGAATGACACTGAAGGTCGTAGCAGCAAGGTCCCAGTTACACGATCTATCACCCCTTCAACTGACAGTGTCTGCTACCAAGTACGCATTCTTCCAATAAGTACAACTTACCTTTGTAGCCTATCTGCATAGCTTTCATAATCAGGCAATATTCTGTTGACAGACGTTGAGACACTGGGAATGCATCTCAGGACATCCTTATCAGGTAGTATGGTGTTCGAAAGGTGTCATTTTGTGATTAGGAGTTATCAGCATTACGCTGATGAAGGGATGTGTCACTAGTCTTCATGCCACTTACCGCCTACTGCTGAAATGGGGTAAGAAGACAGGAGAGGCTGGGGTATTTGAAGAGCTTTATGGGACTTAAGATGGGCCACTGACAAGAGGCCTGGCAGGTCTTTCTCCTGCAATGGTGATATCAGTCAATCTCCGGTGGAGTGAACTGGGGTTGAGCTAGTGTAAGCCAGGCCCTCAAGCCTCTCACGTCTATCTGATAGGGCCTTGTTGGAGTAATCTAAAATAAGGTCATTATCATACGATTATCAGGCTCAGCATTCTGTGTAGCATCCTCATTCTGAGGCATTGCCAGAGGAAGAATTGTAATTACAGTGTGTCAACTGGAAGCTGCTGGATATGACACATTACCAGAAGATTCTACGGCCCATCTCACCTTCTCAGTGGCCTTAGTTTATGAAGCCAGGGAAGTAAGCGACACATTGGGGAAATTAGTTTATTCTATGTTACAACTATAAGACTATTTACATACTGAACTTTTAAGGTCACCTTAAATTCCATTACATACACACAAAAAGCTTTCTAAAGGTGACCTTAACACCAATAATAACTTACAGATAAGATCTGTGACTATATTTTAAGATGAATAAAACCGATAACATATATTACAAGTGAAATGTGAAAATGTAATACTTTGACCTTGACAAGGTCACAAGTTAAGTGTTAATATGAAATACTATACTAACTTCAATGTAGTTTTTCATGCTAAGAATGAAATACTGTACATACACTAGATAGTATCTGAGTGAATGTTATTGACCTTTACAAGGTCACGAGTTAGCTGTTGTAATGAATTAGTATTACTATTTAAATTTAATTTTTAGTACTAACAATAGCAATACTGTACATACAATGGATACTATCTGGATTATTGTTATTTTAATTTAGTTAATGACAAAATAGGGTTAATATATTTACATTTTTGAGACCCCAAGCCTCAAGTAGAAGTAGCTAGGAGGACAGACGTTGCTGAAACGTGGTTGCTACCATATCAGAGGCCCTGTGGTCCTGAGTAATGTAGGACCACACTGCCTCCGACGTCCAGGTGCCATGACTTTGGATGTGATGGAGGGGAATATTTGAATTGAACGCCCAAGTGGCACCCGAACGACGGAGGGAGTGAAAGGTGAGGTTTTTGTGTGCCCACCCCAGTGTCAAAATAAGTTTGCCCATGAATTTCCTGAGCCTGGTGTCGGTGAGGGGAACCCACCTGGAGTAACATTTTACTTGGAACAGGGGTGAATTGGGGGAACCTGAGTACAATTTGAGGATAGCTTGTAATGCAGCTACTGTACAGATACTGGATGACCCTAAGGAGGGGATTTTAATTATTCTGATTTTGTTACGATATTGAAGGGTTTTAGACCACTTTACTAGAATGTGAGCTCCAGGGGGGGGGGGGGCAAAAATCACATCAGCTCTTGCTAGTTGTTTCATATGATCGAAGGATGACATGGAGTGGGGAACAAGGTTAGAAATCCTTAGAAAACTAAAGAAGGAGGTTAGAATGGCTGCTTTGAAAATGACTCCCATATGCATGGTCTCACACTGACTGACCAACCTAGTAAGCACTTGAATGTCAATTATGGATTTGATGTTAGGGTTAAAGTGAGAATTTTGTAATACAGCTTTGTTGTATACTTTGATGCGAGGATCTTGAAAACAAGAGATGTCAAGGCCAAAGTTTGACAATTTTGTTTTGACAGCAGAAAGGAAGTTAATAATACCTGAGTGTGAAATTTTATTGAAGGTGAGAAACTCAAGAAAAGCTAAAATGATTTCAGAGGACAAGAAATGGAGGTTGACAGATGAATAACAACAAAATGCCACAAAGACTCTGAACTTGTGGTCGTAAGCTTTGGTCGTGGATGGAGCATATGCAGCATTCAGTCTTGCTTTTGCTTTTGATGCTAGTGTTCGAATCTGAGGGGAGGTACCTGAAATTACATATCCCAATTTATATTGAGGGCATTGTGGGGGACTGGAACCCATGTGGGACAAACCAGGAGGTTATATAAGCGTTCTTTATACACATTTCCCAAGAAGAACCTAGATAGGTTGTCTGCAACTTGGTTATCTTTGCCACTAATATGGACCGTTCTCAAGCAAATATCATGAGCTGCAGTCTCCAAAAGAATGTTGCGAGCAATGGCTGCTAACAGAGCATCCCTGGTTCTACCACTGGTCAACACACTAACCACTGCTTGGTTATTGCAGTGAATTCTTATATTTTTACCTTGCCATAAGGTGGCCCATGTTCGAATAGCCACTAGGATATTGATCATTTCTAGGTGGACTATGCTCATATTTGCAAATTTTAGTGAATTTTTAGTGCATAAACTTGGTTGCCACACCTAGCTCCCAGACCCTGGAGACAAGCATCTAACTCTATTTCATATTGGATATTTTGATGAACAAAGAAGGCACTGCCATTAAACTTGGGTATAAAGTTAAGGAACCAGTTCAAATCTCTGTAAAACTCAGGGGTAAGGTCGATCTTAACCCTTTTTTGACTATTTCTGAGAACTTCAAGCATTCTGTTGAGGAAAAATCGTGAAGATTTTACACATTTTGTAATGTATAACAGTTTACCTAGGAGGGATTGCAATTCTCGCTTGGTACAACACTGTCTTGTGGCCCAAGTATTACATATGTGCATTATTTCTTGGACTTTTTCATTGGGTATAGAAATAGTGAAATTTTCAGTATCGATATCTACTCCAAGACATGTGACCTTGGTACAAGGGGTGACAATTTTCTTCTGGCTGATATCAAAGTCTAATTCTGTGAGTAATTTGAAAAAAGTATTGAAAGAATCAAAAGCCTGACTACAAACTGAGTGCCCTATTACATCATCAATATAGTTGGTGACCTTGAAACCTAGGGAATTCATAATATACCTTATTGAGTCGCTGATTCGCTGGAAGATGGCTGAACCATGTTTGAATCCGAATGGCAGGCAGGAATCATAGAATATTTCATTCGAAATTTGCAAACCAAGAAGATTATAATCTTTGGGATCTATTTTTACATGGCGAAATGCCCTACTGAGGTCAATTTTGTATAAGAAAGACCTTTACCATTTTCTTTTACTTTCTGAGTTATATTATCAATAGTAGGAAGGGTAAGGATGAATGGAGTATCGAGATATTTATCAGCATCAACCCCAGCATTGACTGAGAAACCCTCAGGATAGCTGAGGTCTACTATCACTCTTCTGTGGGGGGCTCCAGGTTTTTCTCGAGTCAAGAAGGGGGAAAAATGCATGTTTTCTAGTGGACAAGTGTCATAGGGGCCTAGTATGGCACCAAACTGTTTTTCTTCTTGTAGGTAGGCTTTCACATCATCCTCATATTCAGTAGCCGTATTGCGATTCTTAAAATCATGATTTAGTGGAGATTCTTGTTTATGGTCCAAAGGAAATCCATAACGTATGAGGTAACACAGTTGTTGATCCCAGTAATGGCTTAAATATTTTTCCCAAACATCTGGGTTTAGTTGGGACTGAAGTTGAATTTGTGTATCAGTAAAATTAAATTTTTTAGATTTTTTAACCGTTTCGTGAAGGGTTTTGATATCTTGAATATTTGGATTTTTATTATTATGTTCCGGAACTAAAATATCACCCAGTGGGACAAATCCGTATTTTTCCTGCATTTGGTTATCCCAATTTTTGAAAGTACGTACGTGTTTTGCCTCAGTGATACGTTGTCTGTATTTGGGTTTGAATCTGAGTTCTAAGTCATATTTATCTTCGAGATCTTTCAACACAATATCTTTACTGGCCTTTTTACCTGAATTTTTTGTGTCGTATTTGTGACAATTTTTGGTTACTGTACCTGCAGCATGAAGTGCACCCTCGTATTCAGTGTTGACATTGTTTCTGTTTACCTTGGCTTTCAAGCCCCGTTTTTCAGTGTTTACATAGCTAACACCTTTCATATCAGGTTTCTTATGCATGTTAACGTGTGATTCAATATCATTCATATTACTAATGACAGGCAAATCAGAATCCTGAATAGTATTGAACATATCAAATCTGTTATGTAATTCAATATCAGTGCCTTACTTTGTACATTTTCAAGATAACTATTTACAATAACACGAGTGCAGTGCCTTACTCGTTTTTTACATTCTTTTTACAGTCTTTCAAAGCATGGGGAAACTTTTTTCCTGATGCAAAACAAAAACTACACACATGCAGGTACAAATGGTTATTGCTTTCATGGTCTACCTTGTGAGAGCAAGTGCCTTTTTGAAAAAATTTACATGGTGTTGGGTTATCTCTGCCAAAATTTTTCTTTGTGCCGGGACCGTTATTAGTTTGATTTTGAACTTTATGGGCATAGGCTCGTCTGATCCTGTCTATTTTTGTGGTTTCAGACCAATCAAGCCTGCCCTCCTCCATTTTACAGAGAAGGACAGCATGGGCCCCCTTAGCTGCCCCCCAACCAAAATCATGGCTATCCTCCATGATGTCGGATAGGTATTCCAACATATTTTGCTTAGTTTCAGGATTTTTCTCGTCCTTTACAATAGTTGCAAAGCCTGACACCCATTGACTTATGGAAAGACTGTCATAGTTGACTCTAGCCCTAGTACTACCCCCTAAAATGAAATTTTGAGGCCAAGGCACCTCTTTCTTGACAAATACAGTTTCAGATCCGCCACGTTGGGACTTTAACTTGCCTTTTTCAGGGGCTGCTTGAAGATCCCGGATCCGAGCATCCACCTGGTCCTGTATGTCTTTTGAAGTGCAGAGGCTGTTCAATGAGGGCAGGATTAGGTCTTCTTCTTGGTCTTCCTGGTGCCTTATGCTGGAAATGCTGGATGCTGGTGATCTACCACTGGTACTGACACTGGGAGATCTACTGACCTCCAACGACTGGACTTTATCTTCCATTTGTGTCATTCTACTGGTCAAATTTTTGAGTTCTTTCAAAATCAAAGAGTTTGTGTCCCCTTCAGGCTCCATGTTAACTGCTTTTAATTCTTTACAGTTACAGTTAATCGGTCTTGCGTGGTTTCCTCCACATTTGGCGCAGTCAAATGTCTTGACCATGGTTAATAATTTTTCACTAATTTTTTAATATAGTCAATGTTAATTGCACGTCCCTCTCTCAGCAATGGCAATCAAGCATGAAGCTGTCTAGTAGACTCAACACAGGGTCATCACAAACGTAGCAGCACTCATAGTCCAGACTTTTCTGCACACATAACTTTGTAAAAAAGTCTTATAAAATTAAAGTCTAAAACACAAATAAAAGTAAAAGTTTTAAAATGGCGTGTAGCCTCTTCAAGTTTTAGTTTTAAACTGAGGTTACATAAAACAAGCGGGAAAACTGTGGGAAACCAGGTCAAAGGTGACCAATCACATCTTAGACAAGAATAACTGAAACATACTGCCACTGAATAAGGTGGCACCCAAAATGTCACCTTCCCATAGTAGAGACTCTTGCAGAGTCAGATACAGTAACCTGTTTCCTAGTTGCAGGGATAGGTTTCTTGACCAATACTCTTAATATTCCCTGAGAATGACATCATTCAAAAGGAGGGAACAGCCTCACTCCTCAAGTTTAAGGAAGACCTTTGTTAAGGGAGAGTTAAAGGAGGCTTTGTGAAACTGAGAATTTAAGTGGCCTTCCCAAAGGAAAAAATGACATTCCTTTACGAAAGGAGGCCCTTTGCAAAAGGAGGCTTCGTGAAACTGGGCCCTGTCAGTAAATATCCCTGCTTTTTACAAGTGTCAAAATCACCCAGATCTTGTCTGTTCTTTTTGTCAGTGTTTTCCCACAATAAATAACTGGTTTTCAGATAAACCAGTTTTCAGAAAATTCGTTTGTATTTAAATTTTGAAGAGTTTTCTCCAAAACCTCAGACAAAAAATTAACATATTCTACCATATTGGTGACATAATATTATAATATTAAAGTCCATTATTTCAAAAGCAGTATGTGAATATTGCGTCTGTATAATTTCACAACCGAACCAGATTTAAGTTCTTACAAAGGGGTAGAATTGAAGTTAATTGCAGTATATGTGAAGCAATTACTTACTTTAATGCAGCTCTTGTTCTGTTATAGTTGGGAATCGAGTTGACCAAGATGTAAGGACAATTTAACTGTGTTGTGTTTGTTAGCAACATTCAGTTGATAAGCATCATGCAAATTCGAAAAAAAGACAGAAACACAAAGTTTCAAATGTGAGGTCTATTCTGTTATGGAAGGTATTGCCTTTGTAAATATTTGGACTGACTGCTTCAGTTATTTATGCCACTATTCTTGATTGTTCTGCTTTAATCAGGAATATTTGTAAACTCCATAAAAAGGGCTGAGCTGCCCAAGCTGTATATACATTATTTTCTGATTTCTCCAAAATTGACCTGGTGGATGAAAATAAGTCGGGTACAAAAATTAAATCACTAAGAGGTGGTTCCGTTGATGTTGTCGTACCACACAGAGTAAAATGGCCACAAGAATACGTTTTGTCCGGTAGTAAGAAGGAAAGGGTTCAGTATGACAGCTTAACTGTTACTCAGTGGGTGGCTGGTTTTTGCCGCATCATGAAGGAGGAAAGTAATGTTGAAAATAAAGAACACATGCTCGATTATTTAATTCAGTTGTTAGAAGATGCAAATGATTTTTCTTGGGATGCGACAAAGGCCAGCCATGCTGTCCTACTTTGTAGGATGGAACAAGGAGATGTAAAAATTACATGCAAGTTGATAAAATAGATAGAATTAGGCGAGCGAATGCACAAAGACATATGGTCGGTTCAAACTCAAATTCAAATCAAAATCTAAAATTTCCCAACCAGAAAACTACTAAGGTCACACCTTGTTTGTACTTCAACAAAGGTACTTGCACACATATGAAAAGCCATGAAACAAAAGGTACCACCTACAAGCATGTCTGTGCTGCCTGCTATATGACCAGTGGTAGAACATTTCCACATTCAGAGATCGAATGCAGAAACAAAAATAAAAGAAACATTTCAAAAAACGAGTAAATAAGGGTATGGCTACTTGCAACCATACCCTGCGTATGAGAGATAGGTATTTCTATTCAAAGAGAAATCAAAAGGCTATTGAGGAATGCATGGCTTCCAAGTCGCTTGTAACAATCTGGTACAAGGAATTTAAAAGTTTTGATAAGATTATACCAGGTAAGACTTATGCCCAAGCTCTTCTTAGTGAAAATAAAACCAACCACACACAATTTCAAAGTCAATTATATAAAAAAGTTAATGGTACCCCAAAAATTTCTTCCCGTACGGTCCAAAAGAAAAATCGTACGTTACAAATCCCACAGCAGAAAGTTGCTTGCCCACATGTGACAAATGTTCATCGGAACAATACTAGGGTGACACAGTGCAGTGTGGCCGGGGACAAGACCATTAACCAAAGACAGCAAGACCCATTGGTGATTTCCAACAGATTTCAAATGGTACAATTTTTGGTTGACGAACAGGAACAGGACCAACAGACACCGCACGTGTCCTTTGGCTCTGTTAGTCTGCCAATTGGCACAAAAAATGTACAGAAACAGAAATGTAGAAAAAATATTAGCCCTCATGTTAGTAGGGCCAAAGTTGGTGATAAGGATGAGCTGATATTAGCTCAACAGGAAAAAATACCATTGGTGGGCAATAAAAACGAAAATGGGACTTTTGACGTGGGATGTCAAAGTATTATCAACCAAAACTCTCAGGACTGGTCTTTAGCACACACTAATACTCATGAATCATATTGGGAGTCAATGTTAACCGGAAACTATAACCTTAATAGTACTGGACAAGAAAATCAAAGTAATGTATTTCTTTGCCAAAGTCAAGAATTGTCAAATCCCATATGCCAACATAATGAACAATGCATAATGCAAACAGGAGGCCAATTTGGTTTCGTCCCTCAAACTGACCTTAAGTTGTATGATGGGGAAGTAGTACATTGGGATATAATCCCAGACATTATACAGTCACATTATATTGTGAAAAGTAGTGGACTTCCAAAATTTTTGAAGTCCAGAATCCCAGTAAATACCAATCTTAACATAAAAAACTGGAGGTTATATTTAAACAATTACTGGGATCAACAACTCCCTGACTTGTTGGAGTATGGATTCCCTTTAGATTTCGACAGAAATTGCCAGTTACAGAGCGTTGATTTGAATCATAAGTCGGCAGATATACATTTGGATCAAGTAAAAATTATATTCAGGAAGAAATGTCCCATAAGGCCATTATTGGACCATTTCAATAGTTTCCATTGTCATTTCACATATCTCCACTTATGACTAGAGATAAACAAGATTCAGATAAGAAAAGGACAATAATGGACCTTAATTGGCTGAAGGGCTATTCTGTTAATGATGGGGTTAGTAAGGAAAAATACTTGGGGACTGCATACTCCCTTCATTACCCTTCTGTAGACAATATTACAACTGCTTTGTGTCGTCTTGGGCCTGGTGCCAAGCTTTTCAAGATAGATATAAGCAGGGCATTTCGCCACCTTAGGGTGGACCCAGCAGACATTGACCTACTGGTTTACAAGTTGATCAGCATCATTTTCTCGACGTCTCGACGCCGTTCGGATATTGGAATGGCTCTTTGTTTTTTCAGCGTTGTTCGGATGCTATCAGGTATATCATGGCTAGTCATGGGTTTCCTGACCTATTTAATTACATTGACGACCTCATTTATGTCGGTTTACCGTCAAAAATTGACGCTGCTTTTGACTTTCTCATGTCCCTTTTGTCAGACCTCGGTCTGGAGGTCAGTACTAAAAAGTTAGTCTCGCCATCCACCTCTGTGGTCTGTCTGGGAATTCTAATAGACTCCCAGGGGAGAACTATATCTATTCCCCCTGAAAAATTGTCTCAAATTGTTAATTTGTGCAGCCTTTGGGCTGAGAAAACATATTGTAGCAAAAGGGACCTACAATCCCTTCTAGGCCACTTATTGTATATTGCCAAATGCATAAAGCTGGCAAGAATATTTCTAAACAGAATGTTACAAACGTTACGGGACAATGCTGATAAAACAAAAATTCTCTTGACTGATACCTTTTTCAGAGATTTAAATTGGTTTAACCTATTTCTGATGGTGTTACATTTTATGACAATCTTACTTGTCAAGCAGAAATTCACTTAGACGCATCTCTTACTGGGTTAGGTGCTGTATTTGACAACATGATATATAGTCTTCCTATTGAAAGACATTATATGGGCTATAACATCGTACAATTAGAAATTCTGAATATCTTAGTGGCATGAAAAGTTAGGGCGAACCATTGGGCCAATAAACGAATTAAAATATGGTGTGATAATTTGGCAGTGGTTGAGGTTTTAAATAGTGGTAAATCACGTGATGAGACATTGGCCACTTGTGCCAGAAATATCTGGATGCTGTCAGCCATGTACAATTTTGATATTATTCTATACCACATACCAGGTAAAGATAATAACATAGCAGACCTCTTATCTAGATGGACAAATTCTTACCAAGATAATGAAAAATTGCATCAATTTGTTCCAAATGCCACATGGATTCATACCAAAATAGAACTAACTTTTTAAAATTATATTATATAATTTCAGATCTGCCCCCACAGGCAGCCCAGCTGGCCACTGCTGCGGCTTCAAGATTGTTGGATGCCTTCAGACCTTCTATGAAACGCCAGTATGCTAGGTCATGGCTTGATTATCAGGCTTTTAAAGTGGCAGCTGGGCTGCCCTCACGACAGGTAGATATACAAATATTATTAGCATTCATGGAATTTTTGCTCCAGAATGGCCAATCACAACCTACCATTTCAAATTATATGGCAGCAATAAGGGCTTACCATATCATACATAACCTACCAACTGCACCCTTCACAGATCAACGTGTACAGTTGTTTCAAAAATCATTGAAAATTCAAGCTCCTTTTAAGCCAACCAAAAGAAGTCCTTTGACTATTGATTTATTGCTGGAAATCGTACAACAATGTCAACATTTTCCATTTCCTTTGATTTTTCATCTCTTTATCTCTTGACCTTTTTCTCTTTTTTAAGGATTTCAAATATATTACCTCATTCCACCACTTCTTTTGATAAAACTAGGCAATTAGCCTGTGGAGATGTCATACTTCAACCACAAGGTGCAGTTGTATTGGTGAAATGGTCAGCGAAAGGGCTTAGTATAATTGTAACTTTACGATTGTTGTCCAATTGCAAATAAATATGTTTAAATAAAAAAAAATGGTCAAAAACCATCCAAAATAGAAAAAATACTGCTACTGTTTCCATTCCAGCTTTGGGTGATTCGCCCCTCTGCCCCATCACTGCATTGAGGACCATGATACAAAAAATTCCTGCTTCAGACAATGACCCATTATTTTTGGTCCCAAAAGTCAAAGGTCTGGTTCCATTAACCGATTCAGTGGCCAGAAAACATCTTAAGGATGTGTGTCGGTTATTACAAATGCAAAATCCAGTAACATTCCATGATTTTAGAAGGGGTGGTGCTTCTTGGGCCTTTCAGAATGGGGTTCCATTGGAACAAATTATGAAGCATGGAACATGGAGATCAGATGCTGTATGGTCATATCTTTCATCTGCTCCTACTCTACATTCACCAGTTTCTCTTGCTTTTCGAGCTGCCCTACACTCCTAGTGCCTACTTGGTGTTTGGGTGTCACATTTCCCTTCTTTAAAGTTAAAACCCTAAAATACCTATCATGTACGTAGTTTATGTCACTCGACTTGACCTTTGACCTTGCTTGTACATGACCTTTAACTTTTGACAAGGTCAAGCTGCATATTGTTTTAGTCACCTTCTGGTTATCCAGATATTAAACACACTGGCTATTTGGTGCCTGAATCAATTCCAACATACACACTATTATATCACAGTTTGACCTTTATTACATTTCAACCCAAGGTCAAGTTCTTTCCTTCAGAATTTCATTCTTGATTGAATTGTTCCTATTTATGGTGGACCTTGTGGTTCTTTAAAATTGGGTTTAAAATAAAATTCACTTTATCTCACCCCAGCTCTATTCTAGTTAATATTAAATTTTTCACCTGTCAGCCTGGGGTTTTTGTTAATTCATAAAAATCAGTTTGACCTTATATCCATCAAGGTCACATTAGGTACCTATCTCAGGAATCGATTCAGGCCCCTTTCAGCATGTTAGTAGGCGTAACTATAAAATTATGTAAATTATGTGCAAAGAAAATTTGGTGTATAATGTGCCAATGAGAAAATGATAGATAATATATTATTATACCCATTCTTGGCTTTTTATTTTTGGCCCTTGGGGGCTGATTATATAGCCATTATAAAGAAACATCTTTCTGCAATTTAATAGAGTATAGAGATTAAATTTTGAAAAATGAATGCAAATATATATTTACTAATTATTTTGGGGGGGAAGGACTAATTAATTGTGTCCAATAGTTTTTTGCAAAGTCAACTAGTAGTAAGATTCCTAAAAATATGTTTTTGCAGTTATGTTACGTTTCATGTCAAGAAGGCTTTAGCCTTTCAATTATGTTTTTTCCAGACATAGTCATGAAACTACTTCACACAGTTTGCTACCACATAGCCATAAAAATGTTGATTCAAAGCCAGTGTTGTCTGACATTGATCAGCCTTTTCACATGAACAACGTCCATCCCAATATTTTATCAGAGCACAAAAATAACAAAACAAACACATTAAGGTCATATGATCACTGTGATTTACTTTCTTATCATGTGAAGTGGTTCTAAAATACTTAAGTAAGAATACTGGCCAACTGGAGAACTGACTGAATAAAGGCTAAACTGAATAAATGTACACCTACTTTTTGTCACTGGGATGGTGTTTTTTTGTGTGTGTCAGAATTGTGGCTTTATTATCAGGAACAGGCGAAGAAACATATGTATTAAAAGAGAAGAATAAAGGTGTAATTTGGCAGGATCATGACATAGCAAGGGGAAATAGATGGTTAATCAAAAGCTTGTAAACGAAAATGGTATATCTTGTTCACACATTGGTGTAATAGTCATTAATTATCAAGCATAAGAATTTCATGAGACATCAGTTTCAGTTATAGAGCTTTCTGATGGAGTTCTGCCTCTGTATCACCATTGTTGTACTATTATTGGGTAAGTATTGGGAAAGTAGGCTATGAGCATTTGGAAATGTAGTGTCAGTTGACATCTAGATTTATCATAATGGTCCATTTTCTCTTTTGTGTTTTGCTACAGATTGTTATAAGTCATCGTGTCAACGTCT
Source organism: Sabellastarte sp. h YS-2021 (assembly GCA_964017235.1). Lineage (NCBI taxonomy): Eukaryota > Metazoa > Annelida > Polychaeta > Sabellida > Sabellidae > Sabellastarte > Sabellastarte sp. h YS-2021. The sequence continues at coordinate 123,808,033 of OZ024932.1, forward strand.
TGAAGTCCCAGCAGATGGAATTAATGTACATGATCATTTTACTATGAAGTGTCATTTTGGAGAAACTAGAGGAGTTATTGGCTTTACAAATTGGTATCACAGTAGCATTAATGAATTAAATCAGTTGTACACTCATGTTTCTAACCAGAGTGGTGAAAAGAAGAATGATTGGGGACAGAGAGATGTAACTGGAGTGTACCATGATACGTATCATGAGGTATCTGTCAAACATGGAGTACAAGAGGATGAGAAGCTGTATATATGTGAAGTTTTTGTTTCACCAGATGGACTTATGAATGCAGAAGCATTCTTACTTGTCCATGGTAATGTAAACTAATATTGCTGGAAATTTTTATTATCGGCTTACAAGACAATAATGGTGATGATATTTATTGCAGAGTTTACTGGGAAGATTCATACCAGTATGCAGTTAGCCAAATGATGAACATTTTTTGTAAGTATTAAACATTCTTGAAATGAAGTTTGATAAAGTTATGTAACAGCTCGTCGTCTCTGTCAGTAAAATGTAGATTGAATTAAAACTAATTTATAAACTGCAACAACAAAAAGAATTCATCTTTCAAAGAAAAAGTTTAATTGTTGTGATGATGAATCTTTTTGAAAACGTCTCCTTTCATGTCTCAATATTATTTAATTTAAATGTGCTATATAAATCACTGTCTGCATTTGGCGGACAGATTAATATTGGTACAAAATAAGCTTCATTGAAAACAGATTTACATGCAATTTGGAGCAAAATAGCAAAATATACCCAATGCGGTCTACATTTATGCAGGTTTTGTCCAGGATATAATTAACTTGTTGACATCGCAACTGCTTCTCATTTAATTTTTTTCCTTATAGGGATTTTGCCATGCAGACTAAACCCTTTACCAAAAAGTAGCCTGAAGATATCTACAACTTGCAACTTTTTACGCATGATCAAATGACACCTTTTCTATGGTACACTTTTTATCCCAAATTACAGATTTTACTATCTTGCTACACACTGAACAGTTGACTAATAACTTTCAAACCCTTTACCAATTCAACAAAAGTTTGTGAAAAAAAATGTTTTCTAACGAATTCTACAAATGACAAGGTCTTGGGCAGGATAACATGAAAAGTATTGTCAAGGGAACTGTTTTATGTTAATCCTTTGCCAGATTTCTTGGACATTTGGTGAAAAGATGTATCCTTAAAAGATCTACTTATCACTTAATTGTGGGTATAATTATATCAAAATTGCTAATATGACAATCATAGTTGATTGAGTACTTAGCCTTTTGGCATTTGTTTGTTTTAATGAATTAGTCCTTTGCTAGACTTTCACTAAAACTGATTAAAGGTATACCTTGAAAAGGAAAAAAAGACCTTCCTGTTCGGGTTTGGTACATTAGTTTGGTTTGGTACGTTAGGCGCGAGGGCATTATTAAGGAATTTTTGCCGGGCGTATATCCTGTAACAAACGCCCGAGCATGAGGTATTTATTACTATTATAAAGACCGGCCTACCTGGTTGAAAGAAATATCTATTTATTTTTTCGAGGTGACACGAACAAGGACGCCACCATATTGTTTTGAATGCATGATCGCTCTCGTAAAAGCAGACAATTTTACTATCGACATACAATTGAGCAATCGAAACAGCACTTCCGTTTCTGAGCGGGCCGTTATTGGAGGTTTTACTCAGGGCTGATTCTATGCGCACAGACGGGTTTTCGTTCACTGCGCATTTCCGGTCTTTATAATATGCGTTATTAATGTTAACTGTGTACCATTTCAATTTGTATGCTAAGTCATACTAAATCAACTGCCTCTAGATCTGTATTCTATTATCGACCCAAAAGGTGCCATAAACCTTCCTTTTGACTGTGTTGTTGCTGTTGACTGTTTATGGGCCTGCCACTTCAGTTTCTACACGACCTTAATATACAACTTTACTATAGTTATTCTGGTGAAATTGGAAGGTTGACATTTAGGTGTAGACCCTAATCATTCCAGGATTTCAAGGAATTTATATTTTCACTGCAATTCGCCAGGGGGCTACATGTGACACATGGCTACTTTTGATTGGCTACTAGTTGGTCCTTCCTGTTTTACAGTGAGGGTCCTTCAGATTTGGCAGTCGCATGGGCAGGACATGAAGATAGATAACTAAAATTTTTGTTTAGTTGATTTTTATGTTTTTATCATACACTCCTGTTCATAGAAGATTTACAGCATGGCAGCGAGACGTAAGCAGAAGCAGGCAAGTAACTCTTATAATTTGGGGAATCGAGTTGAGATAACTATTGAAATACAAGCTGAAGATGACAGTGCTTTTTGGATGAATTTGCTTCACAGCCAAGTGCAGGTCAAGTACTTTCTAGTTCAGAAAGAAGTGACATTGATACTTCCAGTACAGACTGGGTTACTGTTTTTCAAAAGAGTATTGAAGGCTCTGATTTTTCTGATTCACAGACTAAAGTCAAACGGTTCAAAGCTAGGTCATCTGTAAGGGTTTCTCAGTCTAGAAAGGAGTCTGATATGTCGAAGTATACTTTTATTAATGATAGAATTCTATCTGAACTTGATGCAATAAATATGAGGTTATTTACCATGGAAAATTCTGGGTCTGCTTCTGCTTCAATCAGTAAGCTAATATGCAGCCCCTAGGGGCAAGAAACGGCCTGTTAAAACTGTTCATGCAAATCTCAAACTTGACAGTTCTGTCAAAAATTTGCATGTTAATTTGTCGGATCTGAAAGCTATGAGACAATACAAGTATATCCAACGACAGGTCAAGGAGCGCATAAGGCAGCTATCTGGTCTAGACAAGAAAGGTACTGAGTAAATAATCAAGTCTCAGAGGGGGGAATATTGACGTATACATCAACAATGCATCAAATGGCCACATGAATATGTGTTGGCTGGAAACATAAAATATTGCATTGCTTATAATCAACTCAACATAACACAATGGATGGCTGGATTTTGTAGAATTATGAGAGAGGAAAAATGTGATGAGTCAAAAGATTGTTTGCTTGATTATTTTATAGCGTTATTAGATGATGCTAATGATTTTTCATTACGGCCTCAAGTGAGAAAGCTGGTAGCTGCTTGTAGTTGGTTGGCAGTTTACAGTACAGAACCCTGACGAACTGTATGTACTGGTTTCCTCTGCCCTTCCAACTACCCGTTGTGATATGACCTGTACAGTGTTGAAAGTGACGTAAAACCCCAAATAAATAAATAAATGTAAGCTTATTTGCAGTACTTGTTTTGTCCATGAGGGCAAATCTAGTACTCATAGTGCTATGGAATGTAGGCAGAAGAATTTTAAAAAACAAATAAGCCTGGCCATGGCCTTTGGTGACAAAGGCCCTGCCCAGGGTAGGGAAGAGTTTTCCACTGCTTCCACTTCTCATGCTTATAGTTCTAGAATAGTAAATTGCACAGATAAAGGTACTGTGTCCCAATATGGTGCTCCATCCTATGTATGGAAATAGTGGCTAAGTATGAGCAATATGTGTAGGCCTGTAGAGCTTAGGCGTTCTTTTGCTGAGGTACTTAAAGCCTGTCCCAGTAAATATGAAAATACTTCCTCACTTCTGCCATCAACTTGCAAAAGTAAGGTTAGTACATCACCAAAATGTCCCATTCAGCAAGCAATCGACAAACTCACTTAATTCAAGCAAGGTAAGTTCCCTTGTGTATATAATGTGGGTGGTCCACCACACGACTAAGCTTCCCGATTAAGGGTATTGTGTAGTCGGTTTCAAAAATTTGCTCAGTCCCAGGCGTTGTGTATGGATCGGTAGTTGTCAGTTGGGGCCGTGAGAAAAATCAAACATGTTTGATATTTCTCACGACCCAAACGGATTCTTAATTCCCACCGTCAACAAAATGTCCAGTCTCAGGCTACCTCAGGCCTCCTCAGACCCAAATTTACACAGTCCTATGTCATCTCAGGCCTCCTGCAACCCTTAGTCCCAGGAAGCCTGTTGTCAGTCCCCGACCCATAACAGACCTTTGAAGTTTCATGCGTGTGAAAAGGAATCGGTTTTTCCCAGGAAGCCTCAGACCCTTTCAGGTGTTCTGCGACTAAGAAATCTGGGTCTGGGACTAAGCCCCGACTAAGAGAAGCCGATCCAAACCGACCTCCTCAGGCCACCTGGGACCACACAAATTGTCTGTGATGGTCTGAGGACACCCCAGGCGCCCTGGGACTAAGTACCGATTAAGTACCGACTCTTTTCTGCGCGCTTAAAACCAAAAACAGGCAATGAGGGGGTCTGGGACTATATAAGCAACTGCACACATGCTTTCTGTGTTTAGACTGGTTGGCTACTGAGAGACGAGTGTCACTAGGGGTTTTCATTTTTGTTACATTTTACTTGAGCTTAGGGCAAATTTAACAGTTGAGAGACACATTTCAGTTTTTTTACTTTTTTGTGATATTCACTGGAGTTATGAGGAAAGAGAAAGTAGGAAAGAAAGGAAAGAAACAGATGGAGGAGAGGCAAGAGGAGAGGGAGAAGGAAGGTGGAGAGTTGGAGGAGAGGTCAGAGGAGGGTACAGAAGAGAGAATACAGAGGAAGGATTAGAAGTTCTTGAGCAAGCTTGCGAAGAAGATGAGAGGTGTGAGGAAGAATCAGAGTGCCACTCAGCAGCCAAGAGAGCCAGGGTTTGTGCTACATTCACTGACAACCAGAATATGCCATTGTTAAGTTTGTGAAGGAGCACCCAGAGCTGTACGACAAGGAGCATGGACGTTTCCATGACAGACCCGAGGAAGGAGGCTCTCTGGGCAGAAATCTCTGCAGAACTAAAGCTCCTGCCCTTTGATGTCAGAAGGTGGTTTGGGTCACTGAGAAGTCGTTATGGCAAGCTCTCCAAGCAACAGTCTGGCCAAGCCCCAAGGGAGATGACCAAGAAACAGTCCTGGGTATACCAGCAGATGGGTTTACTTAAGACCCACATCAGACGCAAGGGGGCCAACAGAAGTTCTGGGTTCGAGGCCAATCCCAACACCAGCAGGCATGAAGAATCACGTGGATCTACTACTGATACAGAACATCTTGAGTCCAGTGTCCTGAGGGAGAGTAGGAGTCAACCAATACTTAATCTACACCAGTTTCTACAGATTCCAAGATACTCAAGCACTTTGACCAGATGAGGACATTGATCTCAGGTTTCCTGCAGCAGAAGTCAGACAGGTATCAGAGGCTAAAAAGATGACCCAAGAAGAGTTTGAGGACCTCAAGGGCAGTATTTTTATAGACACTGAAGCAGTAAAGAACACTCATAGACATCAAGTACTACTCAAGAGATCAGTCACTATTACCAGAGAGTCACAGAAATTCGGGATACTGCCAACAACCACTCAACAGACATCTAGTTCCACCCAGGCAGCAGCAGACAGCAGTTCCAGTAGTTATATCTACTACACACCCAGCCCCATTGGCTTTGGAAACCCTCCATCAGGGGTCACAGTACAGGACGAGGGCAGCAGACACAACTTGGAATACTAAGCCAGCTACCAGATCTAACAACAACACAGATCATTGAGCAGCCTCAACAGCCACAGCAGCAGCTGTACACCATCACTACCACAGCACTGCCTCAACAGCAGCAGCCTCATCAGTAGCCAGCCAGTCCAGATGGGTCTCATACCCCCCCTAGGCCCTTTTCAGGGCCGCCCAAGTCTTCTAAAAACAGTTTTTTTTATTAAGCTGCAAGTTGTTCAAATTCCCCTCCCAAAACATAACAGTTTAGTACAAATACTTATCACAAAACAAACAGAAAAAGCCCACACCACCCAAACAAGAAACAAATAACCCATGGTAATACACATAACAACAGAAGGCCACATAAAAAAGTAGATAAATAAGCACATGGTCTTTGGAGAAGTTCCTCTGTTTGGACCTACCTTCAAAACGCTTCCCAAGCAGCTTCTATCATTCCCCTTACCTTTTCTTCTTCCATTCTCCCCAGGTTTTGATTTGGGCTTGGTGCTTTAAAATTTTGTCCATTTATTCTGACAAAGATTTTAACTATTTTACTAACATGTAAATAAAAACCTCAAACCTGTGTTTTCATTGTCTTCTATGCATTAGTCTTGGTCCTTGTTAATAAACTCACCTTACACTGGGATTTGAACCCACCATCATATTTTACTACACTGTTATAGCCTTAATCTCGTTGTGACCTTCATTTGACCTCTGGCAGCTGTACTAGACAGGAAACTGTTTCTGGGGGTAGTTCAATAGTGGTCATCATGACTCTAAATCTTGAAACCAGGATGCCAAAAGCATTTTCAACAACTCTCCTGCCCCTTGATATTCTGTAGCTGGCAATCCTTTCCTATCTGGTTAACATCCTTCTGCCATAGGGTTTCATCAGCCAGGTCTTCAGGGCAAACGCATCATCTGCCAGGATGAAGTAGGGGACATCTTGACCACCCTGGGTTATAGGTGCTGGGTCAGGGAAGCCTATGCTGCCATCATCAGTTTTCATCTTCAGGTGACAAGTATTAAATATCTGGCCATCTGAGCAAGATCCAGCTGTACCCACATCCACCCATCCAAACTTGTACTGTCCATCAACCAAGGCCAACATTACTATTGAGAAGAATTCCTTATAGTTGTGGTACAGGGCTCCAGAGTTCTTGGGTTTCTTCAGGGCCACATGCTTGCCATCAAGGAATCCCAGGGCATGTGGAACATTCCACCTGATCCTGAATTCTATTTCCAGTCCTTTCCACTTATCTGGAATAGTAGGACATCTGAGGTACTCTCTGGTGAACTCATCCTGGATGGCCCTGCAGACCTCTGATAGAAACTTGGAAATGGTAGATCTGCCAACCCTGAACTGACAGGATAATGATGTGTATGAATCTCCAGTGGCCAGATATCTGATGGTGAGGGCTAACTTTTCCCCAACACTGATTGGAGCTCTGTAGTTGGTGGCCCGCCTGGCTAGGCGTGGTTTCAGTCTCGTCTTTATCATTTCAAAGAATTCTGGGGTCATCCTCATGAAATTGGTGAACCCTGAAATATCTGTGCCATACAGTTCATCCATAATGTTGTGGTAGCCCTCCCTCTCCTCTTTCTGTAGTAGCCCTGTCCTGACCCACATGTTCTGCCTTCTTCTAGGTCTCTGTCTGGCTGGTGGTGGAGGTGCTGCTGGTGGTGGCTGCTGTGGTTGATGTAGAAATAGCAAATACATCAGTATATGTAACTGAATAAAGACTAAAAAAGCCCTAAATTTTTATTTTTTTTTATTCATTTTTATAACATACACAAAAACAGTACATAAATGTTAGCACAGCAATACATGAATGGATTAAGTTACACAAGCTTAGAAAATATATACCCAAACCTTTTATTAAAGAGAGATTGCAGTTGTTTGCTAGTGAGTAGTTCTTTCTCAATTTTCAATTTACTTTTCAAAAAATGCAAAAATGAACTTAAACAAAGGTTTTTGTCCATCCCTTGATGTGTTCATAAAGTGTTTACCCATGAGTACAGTATAATTAACACAGTGAAAAAGAGACTTATCGTAATGGATATACCCTAGCAAAACTTCAAGAACAGTGAATTTTACAGCAATTGATATAGACGCCATCCAATCTTGTATTTCACACCAAAAATGTTGGACTTTATGGCAATAGTAGAAAAAGTGCTCCAAGTTGTCTGTTAGTCCACATGTGGAACAAGCAGGAGAGCTTTTTATACCCCATAGAAATAATTTATAGTTACAGCTAAATATCCTGTGCAAGATCTTAAATTGGAATGTAGCAAAAAGGGAATGCTTAGTCAATTTAGACACTAAAGTATAGATAGATTGCCAATCAGCTTTTTCTAAAAAAGGGTAATATTCAATCCATGTACTTTCACTAGTGGGAGCTTGATTTGTATATGAAATCAAGTATTTATATATTTGTGCACTTTTGACTTTTCTGTACATTCCCTGCATTGTTTTGGAATGTTTACTATGTTTTGTTCAGTGAAAGTTTTAGTTAGCGACCGTTGAAAGCAAAAAACAGCGCTTACGATTTGGTTGTATTTCATGTCATTAATGCTGATATTATATTTGGCCTCAAGGTCGCGTTTCGGCAGTGCTTTCGAATTTTCTGAAAAGATATTTCTAACAATTGATATTCCATTTTTAATCCAAGTAGAATAGTCTGAAGTAATACTCTTTCCGTCTATAGTTATAAGATCATTATAAAATAAAGGTTCGTCTAGAAAATCTGAAAATGATTTTGGTTTTGTAGTTGTAAAATAACACCATGTTGACAAGGACGTCTCTATAAAATTTTGTCTTCGGTAAATTCTTTATGTTTTTAAACAATCGTTTCCACTTTAAGTGTTTTATACTACTGCCCATTAAATACTCAGAAAGATATTTCCACTTTGCATCTACGTGATTACGTAGTCTCTTTATGAACATAATTTGAGTGGTCTTAGCAAAGTCCAAAACTGAGACCATTTTCATGCCACCGAGCTCTACAGGCTTGATTAAGGTACTATTTGAGACTACGTGTTGTTTGTTGTTCCATACAAAGTCAAAAATAAGCTTCTCTAAATGTGACAATAAGTTAGAACTAAGAGACAAAACCGAAGCAAGCTGTAAAAAATGGTGAAGTGCCAAAGATTTTACCACTGTTATTTTACCCTTTAGTGTAAGGCTCCTAGAAAGCCATGGATTTAAAATGCCTTTGATCTTTTCTATTTTGTCACTTACATTCAGCTTAATCATTTCTTCATGGTTCAAAGAGAACCATGTACCCAAGGTTTTGAAAGGTTTATTGACCCATTTAATACCAAGTGATACATCGCTTATCAGGGAGCCATCATTATAAATAATGATTGCCTCAGTCTTGTTTTTGTTAAGTTTAAGTCCTGCATATCTGTAGAACTCCTCAAATAATTGTAAAGATTTTTTAACTGAAGCCATATCTGTCAAAAATAAAGTCATATCGTCTGCAAGTTGGCAGAGTTTGATACATTTTTCATTTACTGTCAAACCATGAATTTTGGAGGAGTTACGTATTATAATAGCTATGAGCTCAGCAGGGATAAGAAAGAGTAGAGCACTTAATGGACAGCCTTGACGAATGCCCCTAAAAAGTTTGAAGAATGCCGATTGATATCCATTGTTTGTCACACAACTTTCTATATCATTATAGAGAATTTCTATCCAGTTGCAGAAGTTTTTACCACAGCCAAAGTGTTGAAGTGCTTTATTTAGAAGGGACAAATTTATTGTATCAAAAGCCTTTTCAAAATCTGCGAGTAAAACGATACAAGGTTTTGTAGTTAAATTACAGTAATCTATAACATCTGCTATGAGCCTGGTGTTTTCACCACAGAATCTGTTTTTCATATAGCCAATCTGATCTGGATTTATTATATCACTAAGTGCAGGCTTCAGTCTATTTGCAAGTATTTTTGCCAATATTTTATAATCAGTATTTAGTAAAGATAGGGGTCGCCATGATTTCAACTCTGTGAGATCCTTATCTTTTTTGGGAATCAGAGTAATGACACCTTGTTTCTGACTAGGAGATAGTTGTCCATACTCAAATGATTTTCTATAGCTATCAAAAAGAATTTCTGAGATACTGCTCCAAAATTTTTTGTAAAATTCAATTGGTATGCCATCTGGCCCTGGACTTTTATTATTGGGCAAATCTTGTACTGCTTTACTCATTTCTTCTTTCCTGATTTCTCCATCACATTCAATTTTGTGGTCCCTTGATATAGTAGGAATATTAATGTCCATTAAATACCTATCGTAGTCAAATTTGTCCAAAACTGCATTAGAGTCAACAGAGTATAGCTTGGCATAAAAATTAGACTGTGATTTTAGTATTTCAGTGGGATTAAAGATTCTCTTTCCGCCCACAACTAAACAGCGTATGTGCTTTACCTTTTGAACTACTTTCTCAAGATTTAAGAAGTACTGACTTGGTTTCTCATATTCATCGATAAATTTACTCCTAGAACGAATTATACAGCCAATGGCCTTCTTGTTATAAATTTCTTCAATTTCACACTTAATTGTGTTAATCTGACTTAGGTACGCGTTATCTGGAGATGAAGGTATATTTGCCTCCAGATCAACAAGAGATTCGGTAAGTTCAACAAGATGTTTATTTTCCTCTTTTTTTTTATGTATAGCATAGGTCGGCTTTGGCATGATCAATTGTTTTATTGATCAATAAAATATAGTCGCTGTCAAGTAATAAGCTCGTGTTTAACTTCCATAAACCTTTTCCTCACTTTTGTTTGCCCTCCAGCACAAAGGCATATCTAAGGAGACTATGATCTGACTTAATACTTGGTAAGATATCGACAATGTGGGTTTCGTACTCCATGTGACAGGATATCATGAAAAATTCTATTCTTGTCTGTTTGACACCAAATCTTGTTTTTTCTCGCCTAGTGTAGCGATTTGTAGAAGGATGGCGCAATCTCCAAATGTCAATTAAGTCTAGAGTATGAAACAGTTGAATCAGACAATCACTATATGTAACTGTGTGACTAGAACTGGGTAGCATATTGTCTAAACATATGTTAAAATTGCCACCTAGTATTATGTTAAGACCTACATATTGTTCTAATGCAGATAATAAAAACTCTCCAAAGTGTTTTTGCTCTGAGGCCTTGTCTATTGTTGTGGCATAGATGTTGACTATGATGTATCTTGTATCATATATCTTGCTATCTAACAACAAAAAACGACCAATATATCTCTTGCAATGTCTAACATAACAATAGGAAGTTCTTTAGATACTAATATGGCAACGCCTCTAGCATTTGATTCCCCATGTGAAAAGAAAATGTTGCGTTCCCAATGTTGGTTCCAGTTAAATTCTGAAGCAATGGTGGAGTGGCATTCTTGTAAGAGAAATATCCCAGAGCCCTTTGTTTTTAGCCAAAAGAGAATTGTACACAGTTTTTTTCATGTCACATAGACCTCTAGCATTAAAGCTGAAAATATTAACTGTGTCAGTCATTATTTCATGTTTATTCTATGAGATTTCCTTCTTGTACCAGAATGACCAGACAACTTGGACCATAATGCACAAGAAAAATAACAGCCTTACCAATTCTACTAGAAAGTTGATAGAGAAACTCCTGCATTGTTGTAAAAATACAATACAGTATCAAAGCTTGAAGGTTGCATAGAACATTGTAACTATACTTGTTGGGTACTTCACATTTTACAATAATCCATAAAACTTTAATGTATTCTTTTAATGGTTTTGTGAAAACTTGAGCTAACATATGTTTCTCTGAGAATAAGCCTACCACCAGGCTAGTGGTAGGAAACACTAACACACAAAAAGATTGCATAATAGACAGAAAACAAAGAAACAGAACAAAATATATACAAGTTTACAAAATTGATATTGAAAGAAAAAAAACACTCTACTTGGAAGAACATGGAAACTTATCATGTTTCAGACACTGTACAAAATATTTTCCATTATGGTGCAATAATAAGAAACCAAGTGAATTAAGGTTTTTCTGTGGGCTATTTGTTTAAACAATGTGTGTAAGTCTAGGTTATCCTTGTAAAAGGTAACAAGAGATATGTTAAAGATGTGCAAAGCATATTGATATTGACTTGCAACTGAGTGCCAGTGGCTTACAGAAAGGTTTAATCTCAATTTTTTAACAGTGTTTTTCAGCATTTTAATTCAAGAAGCAATAATATGCTAAATTAGATCAGTGGAGATAAAGCTTTGCCAGCTGATTATTATACTAGAAAGAAAAATATCCACACAGCACTTAACCAATGTTTAACAGTGCTTTAAGTTGAACTAATAGTATACTGCTTTAGATAGGGACAATACCAAACATTGTGGTATCATGTGTAATGCCATTTTGAAAAACCTACTATCATTGAGTACCAATAACTACCAATAAATACTATACTTGAGTATAGGGGCATCACATTTTGACACTATGTACAAAAGTTTTAAATTAATAGATGGGATATAGTGTGACATGTCAAAATAATAACAATACACTGATTTTGTTCAATATGGAAAAGAAAACAAAACACTGCCGTCATCAACGAAGATGGTTTTTATACGAGACAAAAAAAGTACTTACAGCACTTTACTACTGTGTATCGGTGCTTCTGATCAATAGCAAGAATATACTGTTTTAGAACAGTAGATATATAATACTAAACCATTACAACATTATTCGCAATGTCAAGTTGAAACACTTAATGCAGTAACAATTTCATATAAGATGTATTAAGTTGACAAGAGTATTCCTATTGACCCTGCATACCATGTTTTAGATAAATGTGCATAAGACATAACACTAACAATGCTTTGGATCAACGACAATAATGTAAGACTTTATGAACTTTATTGATTATATCCCTTTGCCTGATAATTATTATACATGAAAGAAAGAAGTATACCTTCTCGGCACTCAACCAATGTTTATCAGTGCTTTAAAAAAACAGCATTAGTACACTACTATAGCTAGACAGAGACAATCAGACTTATATATTAAGTAGTAATAGTAATATCCATATTCTGTCAAACAGCATAATACCAAAACATTGCTACATTGGACACAATGTAAGTTGGAATACTTATTGAGGTAACAATTACAATTAAGATGTGTTACGTAGACAGGAGTATTTCTATTAACTCTATGTACTATAATTTAGCTTGATGTTGATTGGACTTGCCATAACAATGGTTTGGATCAGCGATAGTAATATCCATATTCTGTCAAGCAGGCAAAGGTTACAAGTCACAGATCGGCGCCTCTCACCAATCTATTTGCGCGCCAAGGTGTAACAACATTTGGGATGACATTTGAGTCTTTAATTGTAGTCGTACTGAGGAACTCTTTTGTGAAATGAGCCCTAAATTGTTGCTGAAGCTGTCTTCCATTGAAAGGTGGTCCTAGTCGGGGTTTAGTCTCAGGAGGCCTGAGGCGTCCTGGGACTCAGTCGGTATGTCTATGACAAGATCTTGGTTCAAACCAACCAGAAAAATATCTTAATTGGTTCTTAGTTGCAGAACAGTTGGGCACTGTGTGGGACTTCCTGGGCCCTCAGGCTTCCTGAGGCCAATCTGAACTTAATCCCAGGCTTTAATACCGATTCAGGATTTTCACCTAGGATTTTCACCGACTGTCCACGATTAAGGGTCGCATACAGGATCGGGGCTGAGTCCTTTGGTGGAACAGGGGCATAAAGGTGTATACAAAGGTCAAACAGTGGATATATTCCCTTGTTTTAATAGGTTTGATCCTCTGAAACAATTCGATACTCAAGATCTTGTTGACTAAACCGAAAATTCGACTGTAGGTCACAAGGTAAAATCTAAAGTCAAATTAACAAAACATAGCAATGCACAGAAACAAGGTGTACATAAACTGGTACAACAGGATATTAATTCAGAAACTATGAATGACATACAGAGGTCAGTAGATTCAGTCCCTTGTCATGGTAGGATTGAGTCATTCAAACTAGGGTATGCGCAAGATACTGACAAAAAACAGAGTCAACTTTTTCCTGTTGTCATAAAATTAATGATGGCGTATCTAAGGCAAATTTCAGTAAAAAATCTTGCAGTGAATTCTATGAACAAGATAGGGTTGAGCAGTTGTACCAGGACAGTGATTTTGATAGTCTTCAAGCGTTTGATGAAGTGAATGAATCCATACTTAAACCATTGCCCCAATGTACTGCACAGCTGGGTTCAGCCTTTGGGGCTATCTCTCTTACCCCACTGCAAACATATATTGATCCACTGAGTTACAATTCTGTATTTAACGAACCCCTGTTGCTTCACAGAAGGGTACATCAAAATGGGGGCGTTTCCTAGTGGATTATTGGGATGATCAGTTGGTGGACTTGCTGGAATTCGGACTTCCTTTGGATTTTGACAGGTCTTTGAATTAAGTCTCTGTTGAAGATAATCATAAATTAGCTAAGGAGCATGAGGAACATGTGAAGCATTACTTGCAGGAGGAGCTTGTTATTCCTTTTATGACAAGCCTGACTCTCAATGGCGTCATACTATAGTTGATTTGAGTTGGCCCTGTGGGGCTTCTGTGAATGCTGGGGTTCAAAAAGATATATATCTAAACAGCAAGTTTGGATTAACTTACCCCTCTGTTGATGGGGGTAAAATGGGAGATTATTACATTGATCAATCGGTCCCTTTTGGGTTCAGACATGGGTCATTTTTCCTTTAAAAAGTGATAAATAGCATATGATTTATCATGAATAAAATGGTTTTCCTGACTTATACAACTATGTAGATGATTTATTGTGCTGTGGTTTACCATCTAACATATACAAGTCATTTGCATTCTTATCTGATCTATTGCACCAGTTAGGTTTGAAGACTAATCCTAAGAACCATCGAACCATCTACATCAGTTGTATGCTTAGGTATTCTTATTAATACTGAGGATAGAACCATGTCCATACCCCCAGATAAGTTACAAGAAATAATATAATCTTGTCATGAATGGCATACTAAATGGTCTTGTTCAAAAAGACAACTTCTGTCTTTGCTGGGGTCACTACTGTATATATGTAAGTGTGTAAAACCAGCTATGGTGTTTCTCAACCGTATGCTGAATCTACTTAGAGTTAATGCCAATAATGATACCATATTCTTATCTAAGGGTTTTTTAAAGACCTCAACTGGTTTTCTTACTCATAAAACAGTTTAATGGGGTTGTATTTTATGATGTTAGACCAATATCAGCTGATTTGTGTTTTGATGCCAGTCTAACAGGTTTGGGGGGGGGGGGGTGTTTATGGTCTGCAATGTTATGCCCTACCCCTTCCTAAATATTTCAATAATTATACAATAGTTCATCTTGAGATGTTAAATGTTCTGGTGGCTCTCAAGATATGGGCTTATCAATGGACTAATTGCAAGGTTCAAATCCAACGTGATAACATGGCAGTGGTCAAAGTTCTTGCTTCTAGCAAGAACAAAGACAAGGTATTAGCAACATATGCCAGAAATATATGGTTACTGTCCTCATTATATAACATCACTTTACAGGTGGATCATATTCCTGGTAGAGATAACACAGTGGCAGATTTGTTATCCAGATTTAAATTTGATGAAGAGTCTTATCTTAAACTTAACCAGTATATAACTCATCCTCATTGGATACCCACACATATTGATTTGACTTGTCTAAATTATGATATATAGTTGTAGGTTCTACTGTATTACTGAAATATCTACCTCTTCCAGCGACAGCTCAGCTGACCACCAGGGTGGTCACACGTTTGTTTGAAGCCTTCAGACCAGGTACTCAGAGATGTTATTCCTGGATGTTTTATGACTTCCATGGTTTCCTTGTGGCAGCTGGGCTGTCACTGCAACAGGTAGATATTTCAGTAATACAGTAGAACCTCTATTATCCGGCCTTCTATTATCTGAATCTCCAGATTAACCAAACTGAAACCTTGTCTCCCTAAATATAATGCACTGTCTAGCGTGAGCTATAATAGAGGATTTTATTCATTCTCGGAAACTAATAATTCTTGTGCTTTATAAAACATACTATCCACAAAAAGCCTAACTTCTTTGATCTTTATCACCATTGTTACAATAGGGGAGAGATTAATTCAATTACACGACCCTGCTACACAACTTCTTTCATAATGCAGAATCTATGAAAGCATGTTCGGTTGGGTTTTCAATTTTTAATCTCCAGGAGTAGATCCATTCACAGACTGACAATGTGTATCAAAAGAAAAGACGGAGTTTAAAAGACCAAGCATTACCAAATGAACACATCTATCACTGAAGGCGTGTTTGCTTTGGGTTTTACAATAAATAATCACCCTGAGTTTTTCAATAGACAAAATGCATGAAGATGTACATCTAGAATTAAAACGACAGCAATGGGTGTACTCAACCAAACTCACCCAGCTCAAGTTTGTGTAATATTTTAAATAAAAATTGTAATATTCATATATATGGAGCAGCAAAAAGGCGACAATTAGAGGGTCAGTTACATTATATTGCACAAATATATTAAACTCTATCATCAATGAATACCAACATCTATATTAAGTGCATAAAAATGTTTTTTCTTCAAATATCGCACACTCGGTAACCCATAGACGGTGAATTTCGGTTTCCATCATCTATCCTAACCAGTCAATTATCCGACCAGACTGTATGTCCCCCACTGGGTTTGGATAATCGAGGTTCTACTGTACTAACTTTCATGGAATATCTGCATTCCCAGAATTGTAAAGTGGCCAGTATGAGTAATTATATGGCTGCTCTCAGAGTTTTCTTTATACAGTATGACTTGCCTACTGCTGTCTTTAAAGATCACAAGATTCAGTACTTTATCAAAGGACTCAAGTTGAATAGGCCCTTGCTCTTAAAAACACTCCCCTTTTCACTGAGTACATTCTTTCTCAGATTTATACAGGTTTGTAATCATCTTGAGCATCCTCATGTTTTACTACTGTTTATTTGATGGTTTTATTCTCATTGTCAAATATTGTTCCCCATAGTAGAGCTACGTATGATAATACTAGACATCTAGCTAGAGGGGATGTGATCTTATTATCCACAGAAGCCTTAATTAAATGGTCTAGGACAGTCCAATTCAGGGACAGAGTTCTTACTATTAGGGTTCCTTTTCACAGCACTTAAAGCAATCATTGCACTTGTCCCTGGATCTGATAATGATCTACTTTTTGCTACTCATACTCATGATTCAGTATTGCCAATAACAGATAGCATGGTTAGAAAGCATCTAAAGAGAGTGCTTGCACTCCTTGACCTGTAAAATGATGGGTATACATTTCACATATTTAGGAGGTATGTTGCCTCCTGGGCATATAACCATAGAGTTCCTATGGAGGCCATAAAATCTCAGGGCATATGGGTGTCGAACATTGTCTGACATTATATACATGCACATTTCCCTACTTCTTCTGCTTTACTATCAGCTTTTAAACAGCACCTACTGTTATAAAGGGTGTTTGTGTGAATTGAGTCTTTAGATCAAATCCTTTCGTTAAATATATAAATTATAGGATTAAATTGTAATCACCTATTATTTGGGAGAAGGTTACTCCTGATGGTTTCTCCTAAAGGAGCACACATATATTTTGCCATTGCATGGGCACATTAATGGTGCTTTTGCAATTGCAATGTTATGCACTTGAATTACATTATTCACATGTTATGCATTAATGGACTCTTGTAGTCAGTGACATTTACTAGTCATGATGGACTCTTACATGTAAATAGACTGCTATAAATTTACTATGGAATGCTTTACAAGAACATTTTTGATGATATTAGAATGTGTGTTAAGTTATTGTAAAATAAATATATAAAACCCACTGGGTATTCTTATTGTACATTATCAGCCAATGTCGAAGCCAGGTTGAGTTGACCTGGGCTATGACCTTATTTAAGACTGCTTCATGTGCTGCCTGTGGTTTGCCAGGTTTGGCCATTATTTGCTGCTTCTGGATTGCTGGTTTCACAAAGTGGGCCCATTTTATGGCCTTCTCACCATTCACCTTTATCAGTACATACCTTTTCTGGCTTTGTCCAGATGTCACCTCTGTGAGCTTTGATATGACCTTGGCCATTGGCGTTATTGTGACACCTAGGGTCATTGTTGCCTTAGTGTTACTTTACTGATAAGATTTGTTGACAGTGTCATCTTGGAACTGTTATGTGGTGACCTTTATTTGACACAAGGTCACTTGGGGGTCATGGAATGGTAACATCAATGACAAATAAGGTCATGGGTCACTGAATTCCCAAATAGGTTTTTTCATATTGAATTTGGAATCGGACACCCAAGGTGATCCACCTAGGACATTTGAAAATTAAAACACCCACCATCCCTGACCCAACTTCCCTGGTCCCCCCTCTCGATTAGACATACAACAGAGTCAGGGGCCACAGTGGCAGAGTGGTAACACTCTCGCCTCCCACCTCTGAGGCCGGCGATCGATCCCCGTACGGGCTCAAGTGGGAAAGCTGGTAGTTGCTTGCCATTGGTCGGCAGTTTACAGTACACAACCCTAGCGAACTCTATGTACTGGTTTCCTCTGCCCTTCCAACTACCCGTCGTGATATGACCTGTACAGTGTTGAAAGCGACGTTAAACCCCAAATAAATAAATAAACATATAACAGAGTCAACGTCTCATAGTTCAAGCCAGGACCAGCAATACTTGGTGGCCCCCTACTGATTGAGTCCATTTTATTATGTTATGGCACGAGATGCAGTTTATTTGCTTTTATGATATATTAATATTTTGAAGTATTTGTCTCTCAGGTGTTTATTGTCATTTTATTTGTGGGGATATTCAAAGTATTACTATGGTTTTTAAAATTTATCCTCAAAATTCCTCAAACTTTATACTGCCTTAAAACGTGTACACAAGAGAACTAACAAGAATTTTTTTCCCAAAGATATTAACTATATTCAGTTATTCATGTGACCTTTTCTGATCTGACCTTTGACCTCAGAAACTAATCTAATGTAAGCTAATCTAATATGGACTTTTATAGCACTTAATCTCCATCACTGACAGACTCTAAGGCGCATCTGAACATAAAACAAGGCAATTAACGTTCATCCAGTGAAATAGCCAGGTCATACCAAGGAGACGCAGGGATGACAGCGGAGGCCATGGAAACTCAAAATTTAATCTTTATATTGACAATTATTTTATGGTAAATTTTAAGACTTTGTCTACAAACTTCAGAAACATACTATCAAAACATTGGGAAATAAATCATTGTAACTGTATGTAAATTGTGTTGAGTCAACACTTCTTCATATTTCACATAACTCCAAAAATGAACATCAGTTGCCCCGATTCGAACCCAGAATGTCATGTTTGAGGTCAAAAGTGCCATGAGAGGTGAACAAAGCAAGTATCAGTTGTAAGGTAATGACAACGTTAATCTCAGTTACAAAGGATTGTTGGTTTGGACAAGTTTATTTACATGTTAGTTAGAGCTTAAATGAATAGGTGGTGGGTATAATAGATGGGGCCTGAGAAGCATTTTCCAGCTAAGTCCATATTGCCGAGCTTCTCCAAAACCAGTGAACCATGATATTTTGGAATTTGATATTATTGTTAAATGCAAGGGTTGCCCCAGAGCGCCTAAAAGTATGGAAGCCAGTGCCGCTGGGTGAAATGTTCCTATGTACCAGCATCTTTTTCAGGGCATCCCAAATGTGGGTGTCAATGACCAAAGCATAAAGATAGAAATTGTTGGCAGATGCGGGTGCGGGAAGGGACATGAAAGCCAAGAGGCCTAGAGGGCTCTGACAGGACTCAAGAAGTGGTTATTAATGGATGGCAACTGGATCTAATGATAAGATTTGTAGTGCTGAAGGGTGTTAGTTCATTTAATCAGTAGATGGACACCAGCCCGAGAGTATATTAAGACCTGCCTGAGAAAATGAAATGCAAGATTGAATTTTGAGGAGCTATGAGGAGCAATATTAGACAGGAAGAAACCATAGAAGGTAGAGAGGAACACTGCCCTAAATAAGACTGGGTCAGAAAGAATGTCCCATGAAAGTGACAAGTTCTAGAGAGTGGGTATGTCAAATATGTCCCGGAGGGTGGGGTTGAGTCTGGAATTAATGGATATGCTACGAATGTAGTTGTGCACGGCTGGATGAGAGGTTGTTCAGGTATCCCAATCATATAATTGTACCTTGGCATGGATGGAGGAAAGGTATATTGATATAACCTTTGGTGACATTAAATTTTGGTACAAAAATTCCATAAAAATGAGAATATTATTAACTTGGCATGTCACCCATAAGTTTGTGAAAATGAGAATAACCATGAATGTTTGAACTGCGATGGTGGATGGTCTAAAGGCTTGGTGGATCCTAGTACAAGCTTTCTGGATCATGGTGAGGAAGAATGAGTAGTACCTGAAATTCTATATCAAAATTCAAGTTAAAAACAGGATAGGTATTTTATGTCAGATGTAAGATTGGCAAAGGGTTTGCAATAAATCAGTGTCAGAGTATAAGCGAGAGGGGAGATCTGCTGTCTTCTAAGACCAACCTTGAATGTGTTAAATATGATGGTCAATCAGGTGTGGCTGTAATGTCAAGTTATCACAAAAGAATGCGAATGCAGAGTGTGACCATTCATGGGCCCACAATTTCAGAGCTAAGTTGAGCATCTTGAGATGGACAATCTTTAGCCTGGTACCATAGATGTCAAAAACTGGAGTTGCATAGACCTGATTGTTCCAGATTCCTCCCAAGCCAGTAAGGGAGGCGTTAACATAAAGTGTGTGACTATATGGAATATCTGGTGTTCTGATGTAAGTGACGCCGTTGAATTGAGGGTGGAAGACCTGAAACTAGGTCAAATCCTTGAGAAACTCTGAAGTGAGATATATGCATCTAACTTCTCTCTAAACAAAGCCAGCATCCTATTTCTGAACATGTGGGCTGGAATCTTGCATCTGTGTATGTATAATGATTTGCATAAAAGGGGCTGGAAAGTTCTTTTCATCAAATGACGTCTGACAGCCAGACATTCCCGATGGATAGAATTTACATTGTCAGTATCAATACTAAAAGAATTTGCATCTATGTCAATCCTAATGCCCAAACATGTTAAAGTACTACAAGGTGGGGTTTGCTTTTCTGGGTTACTAGGCAATTCTAGCTGTGATAAAGATGATGCCAAGACGTCAAAATGTAGTAAGCAGTGACCTTATGTGGACTAAAGACATATTCGTTAATATAAGCATCCATCCTAATCCCTAGTTTGGAGAATATGAAAGTGATGGCATCGCTGATGCACTAAATTGAAGTGCTCCCATGGACCAAGCTGAATGCGATGGCAGCATCAATATATACATCATCTTGCCATTTAATGCCTAATTTCATGGCATCGGCTGGGTGTACACAGAGATTCCAAAAGCTCTATAAATGTCAATTTTGGATAAAATTTTTGATGTCATCACCATGCCTACAAATTTCTTGAACTATGTCATCCACAGAGGAAAATTTTAAAGTAAAGGCTAAAGCATCAAGTGAGTCCCTATCTACTTGATCATTTAATGATGATCCGTTTGGGAAGGAGGGGTCAAGTATAACCCGTTATTTGTCATTACCCTTAGGCCTGGTTCATAAGGGTGAGCAATATATGCGGTTGAAAGTTTGAAATAGGACCCATAATGACCCCAAGCTGCTTTCCTTTATCCAAGTAAGAAGAAATAGCTTGATGATGCTTGATAACTGAAAAATGGTTTTTAGCAAGATATTCTGAATCGTTTATAGAGGGAAGCCATATGCAAGGCATTGGACAAGAACCTGATATTGGTAATCCAATAGATGATGCTTCCATGCCTTAATGTTGAGGCCAGATTTTATAGGAGCCCTAACTTGTTTATAATTAGGTCCACACGATTCCCAAATAGTTTTGCTTAGGTTTAGATACTAATTTATGTCTTGGGTGTTGCAATATAACCCCTAATTTTATTCAGGTAATTTAGGATATATACATAGCTTAATGTTGTCACAGACCACCAAAGCACCCACAGGATGGCTCAAACATTCAGATATAGTCGTTTGCCTAGTTTCATGAGAAATTTTGGCTTATTTTAGGGATAATTGTGTGTATACACAAATTGTCAGAATTGTCCGAATAATCAAAGAAACTGCAATTAAACCTGTCAATTTTGTGAAATGAACCAGCACACGCTCGAACATAATCATTGCTGGGAAAAGGCTGATGATCAGCCTCCCTGTGTGCAATAATTGCACCTGGAGGAAAGCCATGCTGGAGAGCAGAGTGGGTATTGATATCATATCATTTATGAGAGTCCATCCTTGAATCACCAAAATCACAAGAAATCATATTCACATGAGACACAGTGTCCAAAGCATTAATATGTTGACATAAATTTTGTGATATGATATTAAATAAATTACTGCCACCACAAGAGTTTAAATATATTTTATTATTAACAACAACTGGCATTAAATTATCTATACTATAGTTATTCAGCGATTTTCTTTCATTGTCAACACCAACAGTCCTTCTATATTGATCAAATTGAAAACTATTATGTTAATAAACCATCTGCTCCACTTGTGGCCACCTAAACACAGTTACAGCCATCCATACAACACTTTAACGCAATAAGAGGAGGAGGGAAAGATAAAAGAACCATAATCCTTGTTTTTATTTAAACATTGATCAAAAAAGACATAAATATAGTATTTCAAATTGTATAAATAATGTTATGATTGTTCATGATGAATGCAATGTTTATTTGTTTATTTTATTTTGGGGGGTTTCACATTGATTTCAACACTGTACCGGTCATTTCATGGTGGGTAGTTTTATGGGCAGAGGAAACAAGTGCATACAGTTGGTCAACGTTCTGTACAGTAAACTGCCGACCATTGGTAACCAGCAACTTTTCTCAGATGTGGCAGGTTAGTGTTTTACCATAATTGCACCACTGTTGCTCCTCAATGACTGCAATGTAGATTTTGACTTGTTTTCAGATTCCGAATGGCAAATTCAATCAGTCGTTTCCCCGAGCATTCCACCTTTCTCTGCGTTATTCCATCACACTTCGATCTATATGGCCAATCTGGTGATTTTTCTGACCATCATCATGACCAGTCATTACTGTAAAATGATGGGTTAATCTGGCTCTTCAGTCCACCAAATTTTTGTTCATTGGCCTAGACAGGGACGTTTTTGAAATCACTGATATCTTGAATTACATTAAGACGAAACCATTAGGCCCCCTGGCCTTCCCAAATATAAAGGGGTGCGCATACATCTCAAATCCAATATGAATGTTCAAAGATTACTCAGATAAGCAACTTTTACAGAACTTAATACTTGGGTTTCCTTTATCTCTTTGCTAAACCCTGTAATACTCATATTAAAAACCATTTCTCAGCCTTGCAAAATAACCAGACAATCAAAAAATGCAATCAGAAGCAATATTAGGCCCCTTTGAGAATATTCCTCCCAGTCATTTTCATTGTTCCACTTTGTTAACCCGTCCTAAGGATGTGGGTAGACCTATAGCAATCTTGAATCTGCCTTACCCACAAGTCGTTTCAGTCCATGATTTTGTTGATAGGGCCAAGTTTGATGGGGCAGAATTTGCTCTTAGTTTTCTCCCAATTCACAAAATAATTGCAAAGGTCAGTAGTATCGAAGGTGAAGTGGGGCTCTCTAAAGTAGATATAGCTAGAGCAGTCAGGAACCTAAGAGTGGACCCAGACAATGCATTTTTGTTTTAAATGGAAGGGATTCTGCTTTCTGGAGATCTCAGTCGTGTTCAGCTGGGTCCACAGTTAAGCGGGTTTCAGATGCTCAGCAGCACAATTGCGTTCAGTATGGTTTGGCAAGGCCACACTTATTTGCCTACATGGATGATTACATCATTGTGAGTGATATTGGCGCCGCACAGCAAGCAATCAACACACTAGTGACTTTATTACGTGAGTTTGGTGTTCCAAATAATCCAGATAAAGTTTAACTCCTGCCAAGGTCTCACATGTCTGATCGTAACAGTTGACACAGTATACAATACAGTTAACAATGACAAAAAACAATTAATGAAGATCCATGAGGAGTGTTCCAGAAACATGTCTAAAAAATCTCAGCAGAACAGCATATCAATCCTTGTTAAGTAAGCTTATTTATATCCACAAATGTGTGGGATCTGCTCCATTTTAAGTCTCATAACAAGTCTCATCACATACTTCAGCTCCCTTATATCAATAATCTGTATCTATGCCCAGTCAAGGCATTACAAGCCCTGCTTAGATCCAAACCCTTTCCTCCGACTGCTCCACTATTTGCAAATCTTGATCCTCATATTGGCCAGGCCATAGATGCGAATGTTAGGGATGCCCTGAAAACTGTTCTTCCCTACACAGTGGCATGATTTTCACACATTCCAAGGATCTGGTGCGACTTTTGCTGTTGACAACAATATTGCACTTCAGAACATAATGGCTAATGGGCTTTAGAAAATTACTTCTGTTTGGACATACCTTGAAAATGTTGCCATTGCCCCTGTACCATTCCTTCCACCGTTGCCTGTTTGATCCCTTCATGTTCTAGTTGGGCTAGGAGTTTTATAGTTTTGCAGTATCACTTTTTAAATTTAAATCATTGAATTTTACACTAACATGTAAAAAATAGTCCAAATGAAGTTTGTGTGACTCTCTAACATTGACCTGTGACCTTTATGACCTGGTAGTCTAGTAAATATTGTGGTGTTTGGTTTTCAGTTTCGAATCCTTCAGGTCTCCACTGAGCTCCTACTGGTTTATGGTTTGAACTTAGGAAACTGGGGCTAGCATGGCTCTGTACAAAGTCTGCAGTTTCTGTGGTTCTCTGATTGTTTTACATAATCAAAGACATTGTCTAGTTCAATAAACAAGGTCATGTCTCATTGCATTCAGGAACCCCAGACACATTGCTTCAAGGTTTTGACGAAGGAACAAAAAACATTTGAACCCAATTTGCAACCTCTGACACAAATTTATTTTCTCAAGAGCCTGGACCCCCTGGACTTATCTATACAGGGGAGGTCTCCATTGGATTGATGTGGGCTCTTGTTATAATTTGAGTGAGTGGGTATATACCCCACTCAACTTTTGTCTAAGCAAGTTGCCTTCTACTTCGCCTTTGTCTCGACCCTTGCTGTCATATAGGGTCCTTTTATTTTGATAGGGTGATGTTGCAGAGCCCATTGGGCAGAGTCATGGGATTCAGACTATTAACATGGCCTTTGACCTTGGTGAGGTCGGTTAATGGTTGTTTGTATGATAAATAGTGTAATTCATAAGTCGTGGTATATGTTGTTATCTCTCTTCCTGTATAAAGAAGTGTAATGACTAGTATGACATTTGATTAAAAAGTAACTTGGCTGGGTGACGTCAGCTATGGGTTGTTTAACTGATAAGTTGTGATAATGTTAAAGTGTAATGATTTAATATGAATGATTTTCTTTTCGATCCATGAGCTGGAGTTATATTCTTTGCTGTACCCTATGAGAGAGATTACTATGAATACCTTTACTTCATGCATACTTTTAATGAAAGTGATGTGCTTCGTTTATCTTATTGTATAGTATTTTTAAAATTTTACAGTATCACTTTAAAAATTTTAAAACTTTATATAACACTCATTACTTTTTGTACTAACATGTAAATAAAATTGTCCAAATGAAGTTTGTGTGACTCTCTAACCTTGACCTGTAACCATTATGACTTGACAGTCATGTGGATACAATGGTGTTTGGTTTGGGGTTCGAATCTTTCAGGTCTCCTCTGAGCTCCTACTGGTTTATGGTTTGAACTTGGGAAAATGTTACAGAGATCTTATAGCAATATCATATTTACTGATGTTACTGGACTATCATTGATGCATAATTTATAATTAAATTCATTTGAATTGAAAAAAAATTTTAGTCTAAGAAAAGATAATTCTTGAAAGTGTTATATACAACTTATTGCATTGAATAATTTAGATACAAATAAATTTTAAAATTCTCATGATATTTACCATAATTAATATTGAAACGCATTACTAATATGATAATAAATCAGTAAAAAATTTTTTAAGGGATATACTCAAAATCTGAAGCAAATGAAATATATATTTGCATATTATAACCCA
Source organism: Sabellastarte sp. h YS-2021 (assembly GCA_964017235.1). Classification (NCBI taxonomy): domain Eukaryota; kingdom Metazoa; phylum Annelida; class Polychaeta; order Sabellida; family Sabellidae; genus Sabellastarte; species Sabellastarte sp. h YS-2021. The sequence continues at coordinate 123,833,744 of OZ024932.1, forward strand.
ATTATTTTTTCTTAATTTGTTTAGCTCCTCCAGTAATTAGTAATCTGACAGTTAACTGGAATACAACCTCTACAGTTATACCAGTCATTTGGCAGTTACAGAGTAATGGAGGTCATTCAGATGTGACATTTGTAATATGGGTTAAACTGGCTTCTTCTGGTAGTTATCGTATCTGGAAAGACAATATACAGTTGGATGTAAAAGAAGGAGACAAAGTATCAGTAGATGTTGATACTTTAGTACCAAACAAGCAGTATGATATGAAGGTTATGGCACAAAGTACTACTCCAAATGGTGACATCAGAAGTGCTCCTTTGTATACCACTGGGTTAACAAGAGGTCAGTTACTTTACCCTATTTTGGAACTTCATCATATAGTATCAATAAAAACATTTCTGATAAAAATAACACATAACTACTAAAGAACATTGTTAAGTTTTACACTAGTATCTATAATCTCAATATATATCCGCTATACAACATAATTAACCATGTTTTCAGTTCAGAAAAAAAATTAATTTTAGAAATTAACAACTTATACTCAAAGCAGTCTCATTTGAAATCAATTTAGGTATGTTTAATATGTATATATTTCATGGAAAGTCTCCTAAATATATTGTATTTTCAAGCATCACCAGTAATTGATGTAGAAGAAATACTTGTGTCATCCTATGATATGATTGTTACCTGGTCATTTCAACCAACTGTGAGTTGACAGAAACATAATAACATAAAACTGGACATTTTGTTAAACTATTCAGTGTTTTATTAATTTGTTCATAGGCCTAAGTATTGTCAATTTCTTCCTTTAATTTTCATACTAATTTCTTCATCACTCACAGGTTGAGCCTCATCTGACAATGTGTTTCAAGCATTGGGTCAGTGATAATGGAGAAGACAGTTCGGTTATACACCCAGGTTCTGGAAGGTGTGATATTGAAGTATTTACAGGAAAAGAAACAATCCATGGCAAATATGAACCCCCACACAAATATTATGTTGAGTTGATTGTGTATGAAAATGGTTTTTTTGGATCGAATGCTGGAAAAAATTTTGAAGCTTCTGTTCCCGAAAATCCAGAGAAGTCATGTTAGTATTATTACATTACTAAAGTTGCAAATTGATTGGGTTAAATGTGACTAGATGACTCTTTTTTACATGATACTTAGATATCCATAATTTCGGTTCTTATTTGATATATTCATATGTTTGATATATTTGGGTCATATTTGGTTTGATATGTGGAATTTTAACAATTTTAATTACAAGAGTCAAAAATAGCTCTTTTAAAATTCAAACCAGTTATTCAAGGAATCAGTGTTTCTTATTTCAGTATCATCGGGAGACATTGCTGCCATCGTTCTTGCAATTCTGTTAATTTTGGTCTTAGTGTTGTTTTCATTGTCTGTCCTGGGACTTATAAATTTGAATGCGACCTTATGCAAAGGTATGTGACATGATTATTTTGATAACCGAGTTGGTTATAGACAAAACATTAAAGAGTGTTTAAAAATAAGTTTTGAAATAAATGAAATAAATAATTTCAAATAACTTACTGTACTCTAAAATAAATACAGTAACTTTTAATCTTGATGGTTGGCTTACTTGCTAAGTAATTCTTAAGTGACTTACTACACTCATCTAAGTAGCCTTACTGGCAAGTACAGTGTTAAAATGACTGTTTGCATGATTTAGAAAGTCAGTTGGGTTGTCATAGTTTATTATATTTTTTACCTTTAAGTATATGTTTTCCGTCACTGAACTGTTAACTTATTGATAGTTATGTCCCTAACTGCTTTAAGATGGCTGTTGTCACTCTTCTCACTAAGAAATTCTCCCAACCGGTGGAAATTTGAAGAACTAGCTTGCTGTATCATGGCTTTCCTTAACATAAAAAACTTGTCACTCAACTGAGATGGCTGTCTTTTCAATGAAAACTGAGATACTTCTATCCTTATGATGTGGCAAATCTACTACCTTAATGTTACTTGACCTGCATTTGGTACGATGGAGTATTCAACTCTTCCCAGTTGTCTTTCATCATGGTTTGGTGTTAGTGGCTCTGTCACAAAGTGGTTTGAGTTCTACCTCATTGATCCCTATTAGTCTGTAAAAATTGATTCTACATTATTCTCCGACTTCTCCTCGGGTTCAACTTCTCTAAATGTGTACAAAATGTATCCTAGGTTAGCTTTTCTGTAACTTAAATATTTTGGAAGTGTTTGATAATATCTTCTAGATGAAGTTTATTTGCTTGTTCCCAGTAGTTGCTGAGACTGCTGCAGCTTATTTATTTGGAATCTGTCCAAATCAATTATACACAAGTTGCAATGCATTCAACAGTGGTACCAGAATTGTGGCAAGAATAAGTAAATTCACTAGAATAACTTATATTCTCAAGAAGTTGCATTGGTTGCATGTTTAATATTACTCAGTTTTCCACATTGACCCTAAATAGTTTGATGTATTTCTGTCTCCTCATACAAGTCTGTATAACCTTAGGCTGTGTGGATGTGATGGAAAAGTTTTTGTAATTCCACAGTTTTGTTCCTCCATTCATGAATCAGTAAATCAATTTGGTCACAGTTTTGCAGATGTATGATGATATATATGCATCCTCCTTAACCCATTAGTATTTATTGCATTTCATCCATATATGTTTTAATGTGATCCGTACAAGGTGTCAAAGGTGAAAACCCAAGATGTTCAGGAATGAATATGTGTGTATCACTTTTAAAGTTTGAATGTTTTGTTATACGTAATCACACACACAGTTTGTTATTATGAATGATTTGCTTGATATTTTATGTTTTCATATTCAGGAATGAATAAAACAGAAAACAGAGCAAACAGTGACAGGTAATAAAAATAAACATAATTTTCAAACTTAATTGCTGAATCACTTTGTTTTTCTAAGTTCTGAACATATATAAATATCACCATCAATTGAGAGTCATAATAGTGTATTAATATTACAGGGTCAATGAAACAGATTCATGGGATACAGGTAACTATTACATCTTCTTACTACCTCTGCCATGTTTTTTGGCATCATACATTTGCTTGTCTGTTTTGGTGGTGATATGGATCACCATCTGGATCCTGGTATTTTAAAATATTTTTAATCATTGCACTCATAAGCAATATTGTGTTGACGCAATTAACACATTTGGCCTTAGCAGGGGTTTGCACTTTTTGAATGAATAAAAAATATTAAATAAATACTGTTTAGTATACTGTTTCTAATAAAAATATAAAATATGCTGATTATGTACATATATTTACAATTTATAAACAGTATATTTTTGTCTTTATGTGTAAAAATTTAACTAGCTTGTAATGTACAATTCCGTTTAGGATATGATGTAATTTTTACATTATCTATATCAGGATACAATGAAATACACCTGAGTCACAATCGCCCTGAAGGCCAGACATATGAGAAACCACAACAGCAGTATGAAAATACAGGATTTCAGCCTTATGAGTCATTGGATAAATGCACCGAAAGCTCCACTGACAAAGTATAGGAGAAAATATAAATCAGAACCAAAATAAAGTTTCTGAAATTGTAATGTTATATACATTAGCATATATTTTGTACATTATAGAATATACTTTTAGCTTAATAATACACAAGCACCTATCTAAAATAAAGTTTATTATTGATTAAAGAGGCATAAAAATCGAGTCCCCAAAACAGTATTGTACGTGCTTGATAATTTTACTGTTGTACATGAACAAACCATAAATTGTGCTATCTTGAAGGCTGGTATGTGCCATCAGTCCATTGTCGAGCTTTATGATGGAAGTTTTATGGTCCAAGAATTCAGATGGAGGATATTCTCTTTGTATTTAGTCACATCCTTATTGCATTTGAGTGGCTATTATATTTAAACAAGAAGTGCTTATGATTGCAAAAGTATTGACAAAATGGCATGAGGCAACATAGAAACAGAACACTTCTGTTATCACTGAAGGGGTACCTTGACTTTGGATTTTCTAGTTATTTTTTAAGCACATACAGACAAAATTAAACTAGGAAGTTAAGCCATTAGCATATATACTATGATATCATATTTATCCTATATTGTATGAAAATATGCATTTTTTCACTTTCTTCTTGGTTGGCAATTTTGAGTTCTCAACATGTTCCAACAACAAAGGTTATTGTGTGGTGTACCTTAGCCTTCTGCATTATTTTGTCATTTTACATGCATTGTAATTATTAACAAAAGAAAATGTTTGCTATTATCCAAGTCAAGTACTGTTTTACAATATTATTTTTAATATTGTTGTCAGATTCATGTTTAATGATGCTGGCAAAACCAGCTACCAATGACACTTAATGCATCCCATGTGAGCATAACTTGCCAATCTTTGTCAGAATATTCACTTTAGAATCTGAATGTAACTTCGTCATTGCTTTGATTTGTTTGTTTCAGATTGATTCACCAAATTTGTATTGATTATTCGACTGTCCACTGACTCGTCAAAGTAACACACATAGTACAGATAGAGCTATGCCATGTGCTTCTAATGTCTGATACCCCAATGTAAAAAATATGATACATCATTATTTGTTGTTCTAAGCAGTAGTCAGCCTGGACTGTTCATATTCTTAAGTCAGTAATGATCTACATCAATCCAATTCCTTGGAGACCTCCTTCAAGATATGTAAAATCAAAAGCGATAAAGATTTATTACTGAACAGTAATGATAAGGACCTGATAAAACACGGCGACCTAGACATCCTGGGTCTAGCTGAGACGCATATTAGACCAAATGATACTGATGGCCTCCTGAGTTCTCTTACACCGGCTGATTACAATTTCATCCAAAAACCAAGGTGCACTGGTCGGGGAGGTGGTGTTGGTTTTCTGTGTAGAAAGGCCTTTTCTCCCAGTATTGTCTCTTCACCAGTTTTCAGGTCATTTGAAATTATCATACTTTTGTTTAAGTCTGATTATAATAGCTTTGTTGCGGCTTGTGTGTATCGTCCTCCTGGTTCTTGTACTACTCAGTTTCTGGAAGATTTTCTGGCTCTTTCTGGCTTTCTGTCTGCGACTGGTTCTAGTTTCATCATTTGTGGCGATATAAATGTCCATCTGGATGTTGAGTGTGGTGATAGTTCCAGGTTTAACGACATCCTTCAGTGTTGTGGTTTGGTTCAAAGTGTCAGTGACCTGACTCATTTACTGGGTCACACTCTGGATGTTTTGATATCTCCTTGTGACTCTGGTGTTGTCCACAATGTTAGTGTTGGGGATTTTATTTCTGACTATGCTGCCATAAGATGCCAACTGGATTTCTCTCACCCATCAACCAGCATTGACAAATGGGTCTCTTATCGACGGTACCACAGGATTGATATCGACCAGTTCAGAAGTGACCTTAATAATATACCGTTTGTACGGTCCCCTGAAGGTACTGCTGCAGAACTTTATGATCAGTACATAACTGGTGTTACACAGGTACTTGATAAACATGCTCCTATCATTTCACACAAGGCTAAACACCAGTCTGATGAGTGATTGTCTGATTCGTATCGCATGGCTCGATCTCTTAGACGGCAATTTGAACGAAGGTGGAGAAAACATAACTCAGAGTTGAATAGGTCAAGACTCCGCAGGCAAATTGCCTGGTGTAATAGACTGGCCAATAAAGACAAGGGTTCATACTATACAAATCTCATAATTGCTAATAGTCGTGACCCCAAGAAGCTATGGCAGTCATTGAGGAAGGTGTGGCATCACACCTCCGAGACTGTTCTGCCTGCTCATAGCTCAGACAAAAGCCTCGCAGACATGTTTGCTTCTTTTTTCTCCAATAAAATAAGCAAAATCAGGGACACCTTTGCTACTTCTGGCTCTTTCAATGATGCACTGGATTCGGTGCCTCCTGCTTTCAATGTCTTTATACCTGTCACTGAAGACGAGGTCTATAAGTGTATTAGTGAATCCCCCACTAAATCTTGCTCACTAGACCCTATACCAACATTCCTCCTTAAGGATTGTCTTGATATCCTCCTCTCTTCCATTACCAAGTTGGTAAATTATTCTCTCATTGAAGGATCCTTCCCAAATTCTTTCAAAAAGGCGGTTTTCACCCCCCTCATAAAAAAGGCTTCCCTTCCTAGAGACGACCTTAAGAATTATCGCCCAGTGTCTGGCCTTTGTTTCCTGTTGGTTGAGCGAGTCGTTGCCAGGCAGCTGACGTCACACATTAATAACAACAAACTGGACAATCCTCATCAGTCAGCATATAAGCCAGGACATTCCACGGAAACTGCTTTATTGTCTATAAAAAACGAGGTTCATCTCTCTCTGGCACGTGGTGAACCCACAGCTCTAGTACTTCTTGACTTATCAGCCGCATTTGACACTATAGACCATAATATTCCCCTTGGTTACCTTAAATCCTGGTTTGGTCTTGGTGGAACAGCTCTAAGGGGGTTTGTTTCCTACTTAAGAAATCGTTGCCAGGCCATTAAGATAGGCTCCACACTATCTGAATTAAGCAATCTCATCTATGGAGTCCCACAAGGTTCTGTTCTGGGTCCGTTACTGTTTTCACTCTATACAACACCACTTAGTAAAATTATTCACCTCCACCCGCATATTGAATTCCATTTTTATGCGGATGACACTCAGTTATACATCCATCTCTCCCACAAGAATGCTTCTTTGGCTCTCGCCAAGCTAAATGCCTGCCTTCGGGATGTTCAAGAGTGGATGTCTCTCAGTAAAATGAGGCTCAACCCTGAAAAAACTGAGTTTATTGTCTTTGGTTCCAAGGCTCAACGTCAGAAGATTTCCTCTCACTTTCCTGTTAGCATTCTTGGTAACCTTCTTCATCCGGTTGATTCTGTCAGAAATCTAGGTGTGTGGTTTGATGCAGATTTTTTATTCTCTGAGCATATCAAGAGGACTTGCAAAGCGTGCTTCCTTCAGATGCGTGACCTCCGTAGAATTAGAAAGTATCTCACTTCTGAAGTGGCAGTCCTTGCTGCAAATGCCTGGGTTAGTAGTCGTCTGGACTATTGTAACTCTCTGTTCAGAGGTTTGTCCGGTTTCAATCAGCACAAATTGCAAAGTATTCAGAACACCCTTGCTCGCATTGTTACAAATCATAGAAAGTATGCTCATGTTACACCCATTCTACAGAAACTCCACTGGTTGCCTGTTAAGTATCGTTGTATTTTCAAAACCGCAACACTTGTGTATAAATTTTTGCATAGTGGTTCTCCTTCTTACTTCAAACCGTTCTTGTCCTTTAGTAGTTGTCCCTATAGTACTAGGCATAGTCACCCAGATCGTCAATACCTTACAGTTCCTCCTTTCCATTCATCAGTCTTTAAGTCAGCCAAACATTTTGGCCATAGTTTTGCCTTTGATGCTCCTAAGATCTGGAATGACCTCCCTCAAGATGTTCGCAGTGCAACATCAGTTGCCTCTTTCAGAAAGAAGCTTAAAACTTACCTGTTTGCAAAAGCCTACCCACCATAGCCTCTCCGGTCACATCTGTGTCTCCTTGGTACGACCTGGCTATGTCCCTTGATTAACGCTAACTGCCTTGCTTATGTTTAGATGCGCTTAGAGTCCATCAGTGATGGAGATTAAGCGCTATAAAAGTCCACATTACATTAGATTAGATTAGATTAGATAAACAGTACAAGGTCATTTTGGACTATCTATTTCCTACAATAATAATGAACAACAGCAAATGACTGGATACCTCCCCAGTAAGGGATTGAATCAAACGGGTAAAGATTTAGTGCTGTTTAACAAGAGTCAAACTCTGGTGTGTTACATTCTGCAGAGTATTCCATGATAGGGGCCCGGCAAGGCAGTTTGCTACGACCTTCACTCACCAGGTTCCATTAGAATTGGTCTACTGTTGTCAGCCTATAGAATACATACATATTTCTGTCCACTGTGATGTAACTGGAAATAGGTCATTTTAAAGTCACAAAGCAAACTGAATGCATGACAGAAGGAATGTATATTGGTGTGTGGTTTTGAAATGTTAAGTAAAGCAAAGAAAAAGAACACCAGGGACTATGTCTAGGAGGACAGTAGCTGCATTGGCTCATCTGAGGATATCCACTAAGAAAACTAGAAAGCAGTCAAATTTGGATGGATGTACATCAGACCAGAAACCGCAATAGGCACAGTAACAAAAAATTGAGATAAAGATATGTCATGTGCTTCTAATGTATGATACCCCAATGTAAAAATTATGATACATCATGGACTGTTAATATTCATAAGTCAGTAATGATCTACATGAATCCAATTCCTTGGAGACCTCCTTCAAGATATGTAAAATCAAAAGCGATTAAGATTTATTACTGAACAGTAATGGTAAGCATTACATTCTGGACTACCCCATTCCTACAATAATAATAAACAACATCAAATGAAAATGGTGTTTCCTCAGTGACACAAGGTAGTTCATCTACTAATGATAAAACTATCATATCTGCAAATATTTCAAGAGTCTAACCAGAACTTAATGAGGCGGGAGATCAGATAGAGCTAGAAAAGGTCAGGAGTAATAGCTAGGCAGAGGTCTCATGGTGGCGATCTTCCATATCATGGTTGTCCAGCCCCGCACACTGTCCCTACAACCCAGGCCCGGGGAACACAAATACAGGAAGACGCAAGCAGTACACCTAGTAGTGCAAAAGGCCTCACATCATCAAGGGTCCAACAATCAGTTCTAGACCTGGTGTCAATCACTGCAAGAAATGCACAGCCACCTGCAAATGAAGGATATAAGGGCAGGATTATGCCAGACGTGAATGTCCTCAAACAGAACCCCACAGTGTCACAAGCAGAGCTCAATTGGTTGTGTCGTATGAACAGCAGGCCAGAGCAGGTAGGCAAATTTTGACTAAAAAATCAGGAAGAAACAGACAAAATCACAGCCCTTCCCCAGCTGAAATGGGCACACAAGGGGTTAAATGCAGGTGGTGGAAGGAATCGAATTACTTATGATGACCTCACCCTACTGAAATGAAATTCAAGATCCTGTAATGTCAAAGCATGCATTAATGCAGGTTATATTGATGGTACGTGATGCCACGTCTCTAGCATGGAGATCAGTGATTTTGGTGTGGGTGACCTCAATGCACAAAGTAGAGCAAGGTAACAAGAGCTCACAAGAGACTTCACAGAGCCAACAGAACAAGAAATTTGCAAATAATCTAATGAGGGATCTTGAATGTACAAAACTAATCATGAAATTTACAAGCATGTGTACAGTTTTTGTTTCAGACAGGGCAGGAATCTGGCCCATGTGGAATCGAAGTGTAATTCTAAGGAAAAAACAGCAAGACAGTAACTCCAAATAGGACATTGGTCTACCACCTGGACAGAGAAACTTTAAGTGTGTAAAAAGTAAATTGACTGAACACAGTAAAAACGTTAATACTGAGTTCCCCTTTGAGGGGAAGATATTAGATTAGATTTAGATTAATAGTGGTTCACATAAGTATATTCAAGACGTTATTAATGTTGTGGACAATCATTATAAAACTCATAATTTTACCTGTACTTCACAGGGTAGAAATGGTTGTAAATAAGGAAACATTGAAATGTTGAATAATGATTGCGAGGTTGTGTGCTCTGGAAGGGGGAGCATTGGGGTGGATCTGGCCGAAACACTTCCAGGGAGTGACTCTCTTTTCTGTGTAATGATGTGGAAATTATAGCTTGGGACAATGTTCTTCAGAATTGTTTTGTAATACTGATGGGCATTTTGGTGCTTCTAACATGTACTCAGAAGTGTGGCAATTTAGTGAACAAATTGAAAATAAGACTGTTGATTGTGGTGACGTGGCATGTTGGGTATTGTGTGTCTTAACACAAATATTACACCCGTTAAATGCCAGATAAGGAGGATATTAGGTTATTACCACCAGATGGACATTATTTTGATTGAGGATGAATAAGGTGTTCCACAGCATTACTTCGTTTTTGTGCAATAATAATAATAATAATGGCCAGTCGTTAAATGGTTTCTTTGACATTAGAGTACAAGATTGTGGCGTTGTTCTGTAGGTAGGTAGGTAAGTAGGTAGCCCTTCACAACTCGGTTTACAAGTTTTAAGTACACATTGTATGTACATCATTGATCAAACAAAAGGTTTTTGTGAAACTTGTCCTAAATTAGTGTACAATAATTATAGAATGGATGAGCGGCCTTTGGACAAATGGGCCAATTCATATGAGGAATATATGGACAAGCTTATTTTGGAATTGATGGTGGCACTGGACAAGTCACTCACTGATAAAGATTTAAATGAATAGTTTAAAACACATAAGGACAAGAAAGGGGTACACACAGTTTGTAATGACAGTGCTGTTTGTGGTGGTTTTCTGCAGACATAACACGACCCAAGGTTAACCAAGACCATAATGAGCATGATAAAGTATGAGGTTTCTAAATCATTATGAATCAGCATATAGTTTTTTTAATCGAATAGCGAACCCGTGCTTTTAACCACAGGGCAAGAATTCCCATAAAATCGCACTTAAATATTGAAGCACGGGAATAGCAATTGGCAGATTATTATGATCAGTACTTCATACAGTACTTGCATTTTGGTTTCCCTCTGTCATCAAGGCACACAAGTCAATTCGGGAACATAAGCATCCTTAACCATTATTTTGCAAGAGTACATCCTAAATCAATTGCAGAATATTTGAACAAAGAGAAACAAATGAGGCGATCTTGGGCCCAGTAACAGAAGTACATCACAGCGAGTTTCACTGTTCCCCTAGACCAAAATAAGGTACTAAATGTTGTGTCATTTTAGACCTATCTTTTCTTTCACTCTAAGGCTCCTTACAGTTGATGACATTTGCAGTGAAAATATGTGCCATCATCCAGTACTCTTCAAATTTGATGTTCTGTGTGCTTCCCTAACTTGCACGCAGAATCAAATGTGGAATACAATGGGATGTGCAGTACTTTTTGGACCTTAAATCACATTTGGTTTGGTTCATTGCATGGCCACATTCTAAATTGTGGCAGACACAATCGCAATTGCGTTCATCAAAGAGGTTGTTCAGTCTACCCCTACATTGTTAATTTTATTTAAGTAGTTGAAAAGGACAAAGCTGATGCTTATTTTATGAAAATCACACGTTTGACCAACTAGGACTCCCGATAAATTTGGGTAAATACCACCCACTCATCCCCCCCTGAGAAATGTATTTCCTGCTTAGGCATACAAATTGACATAAAAAGTGGCAACGTTGAGTATAGACAAAGGAAAAAATGATGCCATCTATGCAGGGTGTCAACGCATCAGACAGAAAAGACATATCATGAGAAAAGCGTACCAGTCTCTGCTTGCCAAATTATTATATTTGTACAAGTGTGTTGTTCCAGCCAGAATGTTTGTTAATTGAATTTTAGCATTATTTGGAAGTAGCCACAATTCTAGAACTATACACCTAGATACTGAGTTATTCAAAGATATTGACTGGTTCTTGACATTCTTACCAGTTTTTAATGGATGTACGTTTTATGAAAAAAACCACTGGGCTTGAGGCAAATGAAGTATTCATTGATGCTTGCCTGATAGAAGTGGGTGGTAGCTGGCAGAATAGAATCTACGCTTTGCCTATTATTCACATTCCATATTTTGAGTATTGTATTGTCCATTTTGAAATGATAAACTTGGTAAACGCCCTCAGACTGTAGGGGAAGTTCAACACAAAAAATCAACATTTAAGGTTCACTGTGATAATAGGTGGTGAACAGTAATAGGGTCAGGGATATTTGTATCAGAAACATATGATTTGTCACAGCACGCTGGGATATTGACCTAAAAATACAGCATGTAGCAGGTAAAAGTAATGACAATGCTTACATTTTCTCCAGAATATACTCGGATAATCCTATCAATAATACGACTTATTACAACCTTATTATTTCAGAGAAAATTATGTGTGGGACACAGTTCCAGCCGCATTCTTTCCCTTGAACTTCAGGTGCAGTATAATATCAGGTGCAACTCCAGTGTCACAGAAACTCCTCTCATCTGTATGGAAAAAGGTTGATGCAGCCTAATGTATAGACCTTAAACTCATATCACCCATCACCGACACTTTTGGACTTTTCTGAGTTATCTTATTTTCAAAGGGTCTTCCTATTACAATTAACTTGCATAATGTGCTTACCTATACTGAATATTTACATGATCTTATCAGCCTCGGTCATAGAAGATTGTTATAACTTTGATCATGAGGCTTTATCTCATTCATGTGTTGTTAGACTGCTGAGAAGTATAGATATGAACACAATGTTTGCCCCCACACCTCAGGGGGGTTTTGATGCTAGGACCGTATATTTTTTACCATATCATATGACAATTTGAGGGATCCTCTGTTGTTCAGAGCAATTTTCCTGATGGCGTATTATGGCTTCCTGAGAATGTCAAGCATTTCACCTGACAGTGCCTCTAGGTTTGACCCTCTTAGACATTTGTTGCAAAAAATTTATAGTCTAGAAATTACCTCCTGATGCTCCCTTGTTTGCCAATAATTACCCACGTAATGCCTCTCTTACATCCCATCATATGTGTACGTACATCCTGGTTACAGAAAAAAATCAGCTGATTTGCAAGGGACACTTTTATAACAAAATTTAAGGTCGCAGAGACCCCGCAATGAAAATTTACATGCACATTATTCTCTGTGTGCACGTAGTATGGCTTTACACGCATCCATGTCTTAAGGGTAACTTACGAGAGACTTGGGCACTTACATTCTCCTTGCAAGTGTTGTAGATTCTCCCCATTTACTTGCATTGTTTGCATGTGCTGTAAGATACACTCACATGTACCTTGCATGTATATAAACCCACTGTGCAAGCTGTAGTAAGTCACAGTCTGTTCTTTGATCTTCAAGTTGTGACACTCTTGTTGGTCGAATACACACCTTCTTTGCACGTGCAAATTTCTGCTACCCCACTACCAGGCTACATTCATATTTTTCAACAATATTTCTAGCACACTTACGTGTGTATACACATATGATGGAGAGAGGCTTTATTCTCAAATTATAGACACCCACATGCAGGATGTTTTGAAGAAAGTGCTGACACACAGAAATACTCCACATACCTTTAAAGTATCAGGGGTCACTTTTGACATTGATTTACAAAGCATAATGGCTCATGGTCTTTAGAGATTTTCATCTGTCTGGACATATTTGCAAAACGCCTCCAAGGCAGCATCAGTAATACTTCAAACTTTTGCCTCCTACATCCCTACTCACTTCTCGGTGGGTGTGGCATTTTAAAATACCATATTTTAAAATACCACATTGAATTTTTTTAACCATTCTACATAGAAGTATTAACATGTAAGATAAAAATCCCAAAAAGATTAGTTACCTTTGAACTTTGGTCTTGGACTACCTTTGGTTATATATCTTAGGCGTCATAAATAAACTGTGCAGGGCAGGCCATTATAGGGGCTGGTAGGGCAGTTTTGCTACGGTCTTAACTCACTAGGTCTCATTAGAATTGGTGTACTGTTGTCATCCAATCAAATATGTCCATATTTCTGACTAGTGTTAGGTAACTGGATAAATGTTATTGTAATTTCAGAAAGCAAGCTGAATGCATGAGGAAAGAAATTTGCATGAGTCCTGACCCCTTCTAGCCTAATCCCTCTGTAAGGGAGGTTCCCTTATAGATATAGACTCGTGTCATAATTAGGATAGGTTGCGCCAAGCTGACACTGGTGGCCCCTGCCAACTATTCTTTTTATTTCAACAGCTGCAGCTGTTTCTAGGGACCTCCCCTAGAATAATTGTTTGACCTTGTATTGTATTTATTAGATTTCTGAACATTTAGTGGGTATTTCAAATGTACCAATTTGATGTTTTGTCCCCTAGTGGCACTTAGTTATATCCTTGAGTAGCTCCTATGATTGTTCAAGCCATTGTGACATTTTAAATTACTTAATAAAGCAAGGAAAGGTTGTCTTCCATGAGTGTGAATAAAAAGACCAAAATATGCACAATTTCAAATAAATTGATTTATGCCTATTGGATGGATTGCTCCAATATTCCACATTCACCACTGCTCACGTCTCCTTCTGTGAACTGTAGATGGAGTGTTGTATTTGGGAGTGTACCATTCTAGTATAGAATACTGCATATCCTTAACTGAGTGTCCTTTTTCAGTGAAAAGTTTGGAAACAGGAGTCATTCTACTATCCTTTAGTTTATTCACTGAGAGTTTGTGTTCATAAATTCTTGACCTGAACGCCCTTCCTGTCTCACCTGCATAATATTTTTCACACTTTTTACATGTGATCAGATAAACAATATCACATAATACACTTGATATTAAGTTTGGGCTGGTACATATCTCCACTGATTTTACAGGTAATTTCATCGATTTTTGAAATTAAAGGGCAGTATTTACATGTACCCAGTCTTGTGCAATGAATTGTTTTTGGTTTTTTTTGGGTATTAGTTTTTTGTGTGGTTTTTTTTGGGGGGGGGGAGTATATGTTACTTGGTGGGTATGAAATGGAGGTCTTGGTAAGCATATCTCTAAGGTTTGGTAAATCTTTTGAACCAGATGATAGGCATATCTGGGAATGTGTTGGAACAGTCATAACTGTGTTGGATTATGTTCCAATTGCCATGAATGAATCCCTTTATGCTTGGGTTGCGTGGGTTGTATCTGGTAGTCATGACTGGGGTCTTATTAGGTTCTTTAGTCCTTATCTCAAGTAGGTCATTTTGTGTGAACCTACTTACTCTGAGCATGTGGTTTTTGAGGGTATTGAGTGGGTACCCCCTCTTCATTTTTGAGGTTATTCCAGGTTTTGGATTTATGTGGTTCCCTTGGTGGGGGCAGAAAGTCAGACCTTTTTCTAAGGCTCTAAGCTGATGTTCACTGAGTTCAGTATTAGAGATATTAATGACATTATGACCTATGTGACTTTCAAATTCAGTGTTAGGTGTCTGTTGTGTCATTGATGGCTGCAAGTTCAATTTGTACCTTAGATTAAGCCATGACGTTAATCAGAGTTCAGATTCAGAAGATTTAATAGTTCACCATGCATCCTGTTGATGGTGCTAGCTAGGCTGATCTTTTTCCTCTGATTACTTTTCAACCTCAAATAAATGGGCTTACACTCCACTGGGTAGCTGTAAGTATCTGGTGAGCACTAGTGGAGGCTTCGTGAGTTTCAAACTCTTTTCTCTTTTCCCCCTTAGGTTTGAGGGGGGCAGAGTCTTCTGTAAGGTTGGATCTTGCTTCCCTGAGGAGATGGAGATGTCTAAACTGTTGAAACACAATACACATAAGTAGAAGGTATGAAGTGCACCCACAATATCTATTGTGAACTTTTACTTGAGTGTACTTTACACTTCAACCTATTTTTGTTGTAATTTTAAAATACTTACCTTGTAATCATTTTAAACATCTATTCTTTTAACTATTGTACATAAAAGTATTAACATGTAAATTAAAAATCCCCAAATGACTAGTGACCTTTGAACTTTCCTGGACCTTGGACTACCTTTGGATAGACATCTGAGGCATCATAAAGAAACTGACTACTCTTTATGATTTCTTGATTTTTCAAAGAGCTCTCATTTAACATATGTTCATTTATATGTGGTGTTGGCTAACTTTTGCAGACATCCATCAAGAAGAAACATTTGCTCAATATGGAATTAGGGTATCTTGATTCTAGAAAAATGCTAAATTCTCCAAAGTATTCCTTAACTACAGTTATTAAATTTACATGAAGGTTACAAAAAGTCTGGTTGGATTTACACATTATCGTATAACAGCAAAAATAATAAGGATGTATTTATAAGGTGCTGAATAGATGAAAAAATCATCCAACACTATGTTGTCCCAAAGGCACAGTTTGAGTGGCAGGATGAATGGGCTAAGATAGTCCTCAACATCAGTCTAACACCGCTGATACTAGTCTGGGTTGTTGAGTGCTTCAAGAAATCTGTTTCATGTAGTTGTAGGAGTGAAGTGATACTTATGTTGGTTAAGGGTTATTACTGAAAATGTTCTGAAACATACACAAAAAGGATGTATTTGTCAGTACATGGCCCTAAATGGCTAACAGTGGAGTTTAGTATATTAAACTCTACTATTCAGCCTGCACGCAATGCAACACTAGGTATTCTGAACTCTCTAAAGTCTACTGATGTCTGTCAGTTTTGCAATAAAGAAAGTAATTGCAATTGGTCAGGTGACTGTTGACTATGACATTTACAGTCATGTATGAACAGCAATTTTCTTATTTGGAACAGAAAAGTTTTCTCAGTATGCAACGGCAACTCATCCACCAATGTGACACCATTCCCTTTTAGGGTAATGCCCATGGTGTTGTTATAGATTGTGTAAGCGCTAAGCTGACCCTATCATTCAGTGTACGTCAAGGTAATGTTTTATACTTTCTAGTTTAATTCACATAGTTTGATATTCTAGCATGAAAAACTCTTGAATGATAAGCAAAGTGCATTAAACAGTTGCCACTTAAACAGATGTATATTTCCAACTCCTGTGCCATTTAGGATAAATATCTCACTGATCTTCAGTGATAAAATATATTAAAGAAAATATCTGAAACAGATTTGTTATATTTTTTTGCAAGTGTTTACATCACTACTTGGCTTAGCTTGTGGTCACTTCACCCTCCTATGTGTGTCCATGTCCGATGTCAGCCTTCCTGTCTGCCTATTGGGGTCGGTTATCGACCATTGGGGGGAGGTCTGGTTTGTGATAGCCCTAAATGCAAAGTGAGGTGACCTCAACCTGAAATGTAAAACATATCAGTGACATATGTGTTAACGATAAATTTGACCTTGAGGCCATTAGATGACTTCTGTCATGTTATATCATTAACTTTGTTCGTATCTATATATTTTGGTATAATGGGCAATGTACAGACTTTATATACAGGAACTCTAATCTAGTAGTAGTCATATTTAACTTTTATTTTTAACTGTCATGTAAATTTACTCTGTTATTGTACGATTAAAATTATTAGTCCACTGTGTCTGTGTTGGTTCTTGACTGGGGGTGGTGGGACTGCAGGGGAAACACATAAGTGGATGATAAATATAATATTTAAAATTGCTTTATTTACATAACACCAACTACATTTTGACAAACAATTAATGCAAAGTTTTTTTATTTTTTTATTTTATTGTCAAATCACCTACTTCCACATAGAATAGGGGTTACCAAGTTTGACATCTAATTACATGCTGCCAAGTCACTTTTTGCAAAAAATACTTTAGGAGCACTCACATGCCTCCTTGATAAGTTCAAATTGTTTGAATATGTCATCAATTTCCTACAGTTCTTATCAGATCTTGCTTTTAAGAATATAATCCTAAAGCTATCTTGGCATTGGTAAAAAGGTTGTTTTTTTAATTTCAACTCAGTCTATACATTTCTTAATATTTGTAAACATGTGGAGAGCAACTTCCCAAATGGTTGACTGTATATCTAAAATTTGAATTTGTTTGTGACTGATGTCAGCTAATAGGATTTGAGTAGTCAAATGCAGACACTTGTAGGACTGGAAAGACACCATTCCAGAATCAAAAGGATCAGGAAAATGGACTTGACTATATCTTTTGGTGTGACAAGAACACAACAATGAGGCGTAATTGTCTATATAAACCCCATGGATCATGAACTTGCCACTATTTTACTGCTAGGTTTTGTCACGACAACATTGATGTGCGAATTAATCTACTAATCTGATACTCTCTGATGTCCATACTTAACTTGAAAATAGATCAACAATCCAGCTCCCTGGGTGGAGATATCATCATCAAGTATGATGCAATGTACTTTGGGGCCATCATTTGCAGGTAAACCTAAGGCATTAGACAACATTAGACAGGTAACTTTTTACATAAATTACAGTATATATAAGGTCAAAGTTACAAATCAATGAGATGAATTTTGAAGTCAATTCTGGTTGATTTATTTATCTGTTTGGGGTTTTACATCGCTTTCAACACTGTACAGGTCATATCACTACAGGTAGTTGGAAGGGCAGAGGAAACCAGTACATAAAGTTGGCCAAGGTTCTGTACTGTAAACTGCCGACCAACGGCAAGCAACTACCAGCTTTTCCACTTGAGGCCAGGCCGGGAACTGAACCCTGGCATCAGAGGTGGGAGGCAAGAGTGTTACCACTCTGCCACCATGGCCCCTCAATTTGGATTGAAAGTGGTCAGATTAGGTCAAAAGTGAATACTCAATAGGGGAAGCCAGGGTCCGCCTGGTCCAGCCTATCCCTAATTCGACAGGACCTATATCTACCCAAAAGGAGAAATCTCTTGGTATAGACATCCCAAGACGTCAGGGCCAAGTAGGGTTACTGTGGATCTGGATCTCGTCTATGACTACCCTAAGTAACCGTCTGAGGGAGGCAACAGAAGCCACAGGATCTTAAGTGATTACTCTAAGCGGATCAGAATTAGAGTTGGAAAGTGAAAACAAAAATGTCAAATTTGAGTGGGCGAACCAGGGTCAGCCTGGCCCAACCTATGCCCGAGACTACAAAGGTCCATATAAATCCCACTATAAGGGGAGAACTCCCTTATATTGGTGTAGACGTAAGAGGTCAGGACCTAAGAGGGTAATACAGCCACATTACATTCAAAATGAAAACCCAGCGTTACCAGCTCAGGGGGACATTAGCTAATTCTTTGACAAGATTACTCACACTGGGTACCTTGTTCTTATGGGTAAAGTACCTACGAGGTACCAAAGTGATCAAAGTGCCAGGGAAGTGGTGGTGGGTAAAACCTTGCTATTTGTTCAAGATTTGAAATCAGAATGATGGCTGGGGTCAATTCAGTTAATGCCACTGAAGTGTGACCGTGATTTTCATTGGACTATGAAGTAAACAAGAGTAGCCATGATGAGCTACATAATAAATAGAAGAGTGTGGTAAGGTAGCCTGCAACAGACACAGCAGGCAGCTGACAAGTTGTGCTTACACCATCACCCAGGGACTTTGCTGGAGAAAAACTAATGGACCCTTCTATCTTATCTTTGAGGTGGAAGTTGTTGACAATCTGCCCATCAGAACTGAACACTAAGACACTGGTCCACTCCCAGTAAACATTTTGATTTTTCTTCAAATGTTTTGAGAGAAATAATTGGTAAAGTTTAAAAATGATGGGTACAAAATAATAGAAGGTTTTCAAAATATTTACTAAACCATTTACTAAAATTTTAATGACAAATGTTAGAAAAGCATTACAAATGAACATTACAATGTCTCAAAAATATAACTTTGGCTTTGCTTTGGCAATGTTAACCTTTATTGGGGTAAAAGGTCAAATTCAACATGTTTTTAGGTTGTTCACCAATGAAAATATAATTTTTATGTCTAAAATTGTAAGATATTGGTTTTACAATTGTGCCCCTATTCAATTCTTACTGTTAGGCATTGTATGTGGGATAATTTTTGACAAAGTCCTCTAAAGCCCCGTATTATTGCTCAACCCCATATTTGTTTGCAAATAATAAGTATTCTGAAAATATGGGCACATAAAATGTTTGTGATAGAATGTTGTGAAATCATTTGATAGAAGACATTTTAATTTTTTTTTAAAATGATGGGTATGAAAACCAGTTTCTATTAAATGTTTGTAAAACATTTTTGAGCAAACATTTACAAAATATTGTTGACAAATGTTGTTTAAACATGTATACTGTTTATCACACATTTCATGATGAATGTTTGATTTCATTTTTGAGCAATTTTATAAATGTTTTAAAAAGAGTTTCCAGCCAAACCTGATATTCTTGAGTTATTTTATAAACGTTTATTAAATGTTCACAGCAAAAACAGTTGTATAGAGAATGTTTCTCATTTTTTTAACATTACAAAGTAAATGTTTACTTGGAAATGTTTAGTAATCCAAAGATAGGCTTTGAAAACGTTTTTTTAAACATTTAAACTATTTTAAATCTTAAATTGATCTTGGGGGCCTTCATTTCCAAACCAAAGAGTGATTTATACATATGGGTAGAAAATTTCTTATTTTAAGCTGATTGAATTTTATCGGGGTTGACAACCATCAAGAAAATGCCATTATAAGATAAGTAAAAGTGTTTGTATTTAAAGTACACCTTACCAAAGATAAATATATGTGATGCAACATGTAGGAAAGGTACAACAGACCAATTAATTTGACTTGAATCTTTTATTCAAGATTTATTTTAAAGGTAACCATGCTATATCAATATATTTTGTTTTATTTGAAAAAAATCTATGAAGCTGTTTTTAGGTGTAGGACGCACCTAGTTTCCACATAGCTACCTGTTACATTACTTGTCATTGTCAAGCTTATATTACTAGACTGTATAGACCTGTATGATACCATATACAGTGGAGTAATTATTTGATGAAATATTAATTTCAATATTTTTAAATACTTAAATGTAATTGGTTTGTGTAAAAAAGTTTAGCTAATGTGTATTGTACTTTGACCTTATTGTGTAATATAATCTTGTGTAGTGTTGTATTGTGATATTTTTTCTTTTGGTGTTATACTTCATTTGTCTAGGCTTGTCTTGTTTACAGTTCCATTGTGATGTTTATACATCCTATCTGCTTTATTTATGTCTTATTTTATTTGTTGTTAATTATTTAGGATTATTTAGTGTATTTATTATTTTAGTGCTCTGCACTTAAATATTAACTTAACTTCCGCTAGACATATCATCAGATCAATATTACAAATTACAAGAGATAAAGCAGTCATATTGTCAAAAGTTCAACAGTCTTATATTCATTTAGCTTATTTTCATGTAAAGAGGTTTTATAAATGGATACTAATTGGGTATTTGATAATTAAAAAAATGACAAGTATGCTTAAAAACACTGTTTGTGTAATGAAAGCAGTTTGACCTCTCAATCATTTACTTTATTGTGTATGTTAATAGAATGTCTTTTAATACCTACAGGATTAAACAGACTCAAAAAGAGACCGGAAAAACTTTTTGTTTACAATTTCTTGTGGGAGGGTCTCTTTATATATCAAAGGATAAAACAAATACCACAAATAATCACAATCCGTATGTTGTATGCGAGAACTATAGTTTTTCAGAAAATTCTAATGGTTTCTAGCATTTATATCGCCCTCATGGTACTGACAAAATGTAAGTAATATTTGTCAAAATAATGTATTTTTCTGTAATATTGGTCTTTTGCATGCAATTCTTATAATGGTTTTACCGTTCTGTTATAGATATACTTAAAACATCAGGTCTGATGCTTGAGGTTTCACCAAATGGGATAAATGTGCATGATGATTTCACAATGAAGTGCCATTTCAGAGAGTTTTCAGAAATGAATAAAATCTACACAAATTGGTATCACAGTAATAGGACACCAGAAAATATATTGTACAGCCATATCCCTGATCAAAGTGGTGACAAGAGGAATGAGTGGCAGCAAAGAGATGTGACTGGATTGTACCACAATACTTATCATGAAGTTTCTGTTAAATAAGCAGTACAAGAGGATCAGAAATTGTATGTCTGTGAATTTTTTGTTATACCAGATGGAGATAAAAGTGCTGAGGCATGGCTACATGTACATGGTATGGTGGCTATAAAGTGCTATTACAATTCCTGTCACATTGAAATTGATTAACAGTACAGTTTTACTGTAATATATTCTTGTAAAACTGGTAATGAATGTTGATTTTAACAAAGAAAAAAATGTGCAGAAAAGATATTGAACATATTTTCTGTTCTAAGTGGATTAACCAGAAACAGAAGGTATAACAACCATACAATGTGTGTTTTACACAACACAAACAAAAAAAAGTGTAGTATTTCATGGATCTGAAATACACAAAAGACCATTGTAGTTAAAGAGTTTTTTTCACAAACCTAATTTTAATGGTTTTATTCTTGTTGGAGGACACATAAACAAAACAATATTTTGTGAATTTATGACAAGAATTATTATTAGTACATTTTTTAAACTTGCTTTTGAAACTGCAATTTCCAAATAATATAATAGGAATAGTTTCATATTTATCATGATTTTCCTGCCAGACATCTGTCTACAGAATTTTGTCTTCTTGAATGCATTTCATAATAAAACCAGCTAAGGAAAGGTATTTTTTTATTTATTTTGGGTTTTATGTTGCTTTCAACAGTATACAGGTCATATCACGATGTCTGGTTTTGTGGGCAGAGGAAACCAGTACATACAGTTAGTCAAGGTTCTGTAAACTGCTGACCATCGGCAAGCAACTATCAACTTTCCACATAAGGTATGGAGTTTGAACCACCGTCCTCACATGTGGGAGGCAAGTGTGTTACCACTACACCACCATGGCCCCCAAACGAATGGTTAAAGAAATGCTCATTATGTCGATGTAATGAAAAATAACAGTAAATCATCAGTATATATCATGTTTCCCATAAGTTTTTGAAAAACGGAAATAAAGTTAAATTTTTTGATAAAAAATAAAGATTCCAAATTATTCCTAAATGTGAAATAACAGATACTTTTGTATGTTACAATGTGCGACAAGATCAGTATAACAGATTTAAAGCTAAAATTTCTCAATACTTATTTGATCTCTTTGTGATGGGTCTTATTGCAGTGCCTCCTGAACAAGAAAAGACAAACATTGAGGTACAAGATGAGATCATTGAAGGACATTTAGCTACATTTGTATGCATAGTTAATAGCATCAGGCCAGTGAACAAAGTAAATGTGAAGTGGAGAATTGGTGCCAGCAGAGAAGAAAAAAGCTGGCCAAACATATATTCAGAAGAAAATCCTGATGGTTTGTTTTTGGTAACAGCTGAGTTATCTGACATGTTTGTGGAAGACAATAATGGTGATGATATTTACTGCAGAGTTTACTGGGAAGATTTATACCAGTATGAGGTTAGCCAAACTATGAACATTTTGTGTAAGTATGACAATTGATGTAGCTATTAAAATAAGCAGATTGAGTGAATCTTACTGTTGCAACAGCTTATGCTTTACATCCCATTCCACTTTAATATATTATAAATCATGTATTCAAACAAGTAAGCCTTTATTTCTAGAATAGAGAATAACCTTGTTGACATTTCCAAACATACATTACAGCATGTATGTATCTATTAGTTTTGCAAAGCAATGCCATAAACACAAGAGCCATCATATGTTTGTATTTATTTATATATTTTGTGACATTTTACAGTAGCCGTTCAGACTAGTTCTTAATATTACCAATTTACTATCACTAAGTTCCTATGAGAACTATATTTTGAAGATTATTTAATCAATATCTCTGTCCAGGTGAGCCAATCTGTTTGATCTTTATTAAAACATTTTCTTTACATTTTTTCTGCACAAGAGTACATACACATTTCATTTATCCCTCTTATAGATCCTCCAGGACAAGCTCAGCCAGATAAAAGCATATTTCATGCCACTTCAGTGTCTGATTTGGAAGTGGGGTGTAGTATACACAAAAATGGGAATCCAGAGGACAATACTGTTATATTTGTTCAAACTGAACACCCCTCATATATACTTTCCAGTGAAACTCAGATTGATATTTCCTCTGAAGCACGAGATGGGGTTTACATATGTTATGCAAAGAATCATCCTCTTCTCTATGGAGAAAACGGAACTTTGACTGTTGTGGTGACCGGTAGATTTTGCATTATTTCTTTTACAATAAATGAAATGATTGTATTAACACTGTCCAAACACTGTCATTAGCTGTTGTTTCTGATGCATTTCCATTTTTTCTAGTTTGAATTTTGCACAACCACCCAAAGAGTCTTTTTGGTGCCATTGTGTGCGCATATATTTTTATTGATATTATACCTACGCCAACAAAAATTTTGTTTAATGAAGTGTTGTAATTTTTAATATTAATAATAACTTTTTAAAAGGCAGCTTAATTACTCACTAGCTTGCAGAAAGATATTCAGGCCGTACATTATGAGAAACAATACTGTCTTTCAACAGACAGTGTTTAATTTACTGTTTTGACACAAGGTAGCATTAACTTTATATGGAAAACAAACTTCAAATGATCACTAATTACCTATAAGACAGTAAGGTGCTCCACTCTCTACTTCCCTATTCCATTGTCACAGATTTAACTGGTGATGTCTCAGGTATGGAGTCCCAAGTGTAATCTTGTTACTGGTAAATTATATAAAATCTGACTTGTAAAGCTCGGGATAGAAATCATGACTAACTTAGATGCTTGTCAAACATGTTGAACTTCTTAAGACCCTTGAAAGTACAGATTTCTTCTTGAATACTCATGACCAGTCTTGTTCTGATGCAGTCTTAACTTATCTTTGAGAGCTACAACTTTTCTTCATGATGTTGCATTTTTTAGGTAGGTCATGAAGAAGACCTTTTTGGTGTCTCTACTCATCTTTCATCCCTGAACAAAACACATAGTTTGTCTGTTCTTTGGCACATATTCATCGATATCGATCAATGTAGACCCCTGAGTGCACAGTTGCAGAGCTCTACGCATATTGCATACAGCTGTAGTGCATTGCTCACCTCATACCTCTAACCTCATTGGTTCAAGTATCAGCAGCTGATATTAAGAAGGGGTCATGGCGGCGGAGTAGTAATACACTTGCCTCCCACCTCTGAGGTCAGAGTTCAAATCCTGGCCTGACCTCAAGTGGGAAAGCTGGTAGTTGCTTGCCTTTGGTCGGCAGTTTACAGTACAGAACCTTGACTAACTGTATGTACTGGTTTCCTCTGCCCTTCTTACTACCCATCGTGATATGACCTGTACAGTGTTGAAAGCAACATAAAACCCCAAATAAATAAACTGATATTAAGAAGCTGATATTTGGGAATGTTATCTCTAGAGTCCCTGTTTTACCGACAATATCCAACAGACATTGTAGCACTATATATTATTGTGGATTAGAGTAATATTACATTGCAGTTCCTCCAAGCATCATTGCAAAACCTGAGGATAATATTGATGTGTGGTATAAAAATCCAATCAGCATAGTGTACAATGTGTCAGCTAAGCCTCGTGCAGGGATAGTTTGGCAATTTCCTGGACCACAGGGGATTTACATGGGAAAAGATGATGCTGATGGACATGGTGGTGATCGTGACTTGCTGGTCATTACAAATTCACATATGAATTGGACCAGTGAAGATATTAATAATAGGAAACAAGGAGGTGGAACTCTCAATGTTAACATAGAGCATGATGCTTCAACTACCACACATAGTCATCAAATCAATGTGGAATGTCAGTATTCATTTTCCCTTAACAGTAATTGCTATATATTAATATTTTCAGTGTATATTAGTGAAGCTGTTGCAAAAGGTGGTCAATTAAAATACACGAAAAGACATACTTTGCCATTTTTGCATACTTTGGCATTTTTGCTATTAAATGACTCCTAGTTGGCTAAGTTTAGGCAACACTATAAACACACTGTGGCTATGTTTTCGTGTTGATATACTTCTACTCTTCCATTCTATTATCTCTGATATCATTCAAAATCGTTTTTTTTTCTGAGAGATAGGATGGGCCATTGAAAATCTCCAGAATAGCATTATTATGTATTTTTTATACTCCGGGCAATATCTCCATATACTACAGGACTCAAAGAGCTATTTAACCAATCCAACTGTACAGGTACAGCCCCAACTCACAAGTAACTGACATTCCCCTAACTGGAAGATAGATGCTCAAGGATGACCGTTTATCAACGTCCTTGAGGTTCTTTAACCTGCCACTGGGGATAGGACCCAATGACAGAGGACCGTCATTTTAAGTGGTCATCCAAGCCACTATGTATCTGCCTGTACCTGGGATTGAACCCACGTCCTCTGAGTTCCTAGACAAGTGTGTTACCCGCTAGGCCACAGTAGCAGATGTGTGTGGTTGAATGTAAAAACCCATTTGCACACGTTTGTAATAATACAAACAGTAATCCATCACTGACGTGTCAGGGAAAATGGAAAAAAAGATCTTTGTATAATCAACACGGCAAAAATGCCATATTTCTGGTTTTTGGCAGAACACTTTTCAACCACTTAAAACACTTTGGTTTTTTGATATTAAAACAGGCAGGTGACAGTCTGCAGCAAGTGATGTGATACGCTTTCAAGCTTTAAAGACACATCTGTGTTTTGGGGTATATTTGAGACATTAGGATTTAAGTTTATATTTGAACATATTTGAATATTTATATTTGATTCAGGACATTGCAGTATTTTTTTCTGTATCAGGTTTAAAATTCAAACAATGTACATAACTGAATATTCTTGTGATTTAAGTTATATTTGAACAAACCCAAACATTTAACAAATTGAGACATTACGCTATTTTTTATATGTCAAGTTCAAAATTCACAGACTGCATATAGCTGATCACACTTTAACCTTTTAAGTATGACATGTGTATAATGTGAGTGATGCTCAAATGAAATTATTCTGTTGTTTTATATTCTGAACAGATGAACCTGGTCAATCAACATTTTCTTTGCAACCAGCTATCATAGATGTTACAAAATCGGCAGAACTTTCATGCAGTCCTGGTGATGATCCTGGCAATCCAGCTGCTTTTACTTATCAATTCAAAGATGATGATACATGGACATCATCAAAGGGGCCATCAGGGAAATATTCCTTAACCATTGACACTGTGGAGCAAGAGAAAAACTACAGATGTACAAGTTTTAATGTACCAAATAGTATTGGCATTGAACAGAATGGGCCAGATTCAGCAACTAAAAAACTCACAGTCCTAGGTATGTTAATGTTATTTCTTCATAAACATTTGCATGTGTTAGGTTGCAATTACATAATTGTGTGGAAGTATATGTTTGTTTTGTAAGAGTCTCAGTTGCAATGCAAAATGATCAAATTGAGCAGAGTCTCATAAATATTCTTATTAGTGCTATTATATTAGCATAATTATTTTTTATTGTGGTTTCTCCATTTGTTAGCAGGTTTGCTTAAAATGGTTTAAATTTTAACCACCGACTCAAATTCAGCTTGATACAAGTCTTTATTTTCTTTGATTATTAGAACAAATAATTCCTATACTTCTCTGTACTACATAAGGTACCTATGTTTTTCGAGTTTCACTTTGTAGTATGTGTGGCACCATTTTTTAAATTTGAAAATATTTACAAGTGGGAATATAACGTCGTGTATGACAATTATGAAAACATTAGGACAATATAAAATTTGTTAACTGCTGATAAATGTAATAATAATCTCATTTTTATTCCATTTGATGCCCATTTACTGTAAAAGAATAAAATTAAATATTATTTATATTTTCTATTTTTACAGTCCCACCAGCTTTTGTAAACACAAACGGGAACCCAGATATTAGTATTTGGTACAATGACTCATTCACTTTGAGCTGTGATGCCACTGGGAAAGAGACTGTTTCAATTACATGGAAGAAGAATGGCCAAGACATATCTTCAGAGGATTTTCATGATCCAGTTACCATTGATATTGACATTGACAACCATTATGGCTTGACACAAGGACGTCAAAGCACAATCACACGCAAAATGTTTAGGGATCATTATAGATGTGACAATATTGAGCACTATAATGGTGAATATACCTGTATTGCACAAAACAAAGAACCAAGTGGGAATGACAGAAGCATTTCTTCTGATCCCTATGTCATCTCAACTCAATGTAAGTATTGCATGGTTGTGTTATCATTATCTCTATCACTTGCTATAGCAACACTATTCACAAGTTCTGTGATGATAATAATAGCTATAATATAACATAATATCACTAATGTGTGAAAAGAATCAGAACAGTATCATGTTGCCTTTTCATATGAAGACCCAGCTCATTGGATAGATGAAAATAGCAAAGTTCAATTTGCAGAATTAAACCAGTCCTTTTTAATGGAATGTACTGTTTGAGCACATCCTGCAGCATCCTATGTGTGGTATAAGACAGGACAAAAGTTAGAGGATCAGGTAATGTAGAGCAAATTATAATTTTGTTGACAGTCTAGAATCTCTTATAACTGTCATCAGCTTCATCACCCAGAAAAAAGTAATTACCTGTTTAATATTGTCTTGAAACATTGTTGCTAGTCAAAATTGGACAAATATGTAGAAGTAAAACCAGTATTACATATTTGTATATATGAGAAAAAATTTCAATGCAAGAAAGATTCACCTGTAGCAGTTAAGATTTCAACAGCTGAATCATTATTATCCCTCTTTTTGTCATAATATAATTGTTTAATAAGCAAAGTGTTTTAAATCAAGTGGTATGAATCAAAATAATTTAAACCATGTTTTCATTTTTGTGTTTTAAGATAAACAGGATTTACGAGATAGTTGCGGTTGGCATGGATGATTTCACGGAATACTGGTGTGAAGTTGACAATGGAATTGGTGGTGCAGCGAGAATGTTTAGCATGTGGCTAAATCAGTCTGGTTTGTTATTTTATCATTATTAAAGTAATAAACATTTTAACTTGCAAGTGTGTAGCTATACATTAAATATATCACAAACACTGGTAGATATATTGCTCAGTGAATAAACATTACTTGGCATCCCAAGAAGTATTATGAACATGTGTCAAATTGCATATTTAATCTAGTATATCTTAACCAACAAGCCATTTGTCTGTGCATTTATCTACCGCAATATTTGCCATAGAGACCTAGCTTTGCTGTATGATATCCTATTTTATTGGACACTCAAAACTCAAAACAACCCATGCCCATTTTACAGAATTTCAAAAATTCTATAGTTGGCAATTATATTATAGCATAAAATTAGAGTTTCACACATGTTTTGTTATTTAATTTGCCACCTTACTGGCCACTTAAGTTAGAAGTATAGTAGAACCTCGATGACTTGAACTGAATTGGGAATATACAATCTGCTGCAATAATCGAGGGTACGGATAAATGCAATGGAGTCTCATTCGGCTGAAAACTTGGGTATAATGTGGGCAATAATAGGTGAATTATGAGTTTTAGCACTAAAATGGTAATGATGCATAATATTTTAGTATAATTTGATAACTAGTTTTTACAGTGATTTGGAGATTCAGATCATAGAGGGTCAGATCAGTTTTTACAGTGATTTGGAGATTCAGACCATTCAGATTCAGATCATAGAGGGTTGGATCAGTTCTACTGCATATTTTGCAAAATGCTATGTTAACATGTAATTTCTTGATTATTCTTTGAAGTGTTATCTATGCAATTTATTGAATGTGGTATTTTGGCTCTATTCTAGACTTAGTTGAAACAAATTTGAACTTATATTTGCCACAAGATAACAATCACATCAGTGCAAAAAGTTTCAGCTTTGCAGTCATATTCAGAACTTTATACTGGCAAGATACATTTTTTTCTGTACATAAGTTGAAAATAGTTTTTGTTAATATGATGAGAAAACGTTTGAAAAATAAATCAAAAACTACCATTTTATTGCGTTAATACATCCTATCCAATGAACAATTGCTTTACCGGTCGGCGCGACCGGTCCCGCCAAACGTCAGAAAAAGACATCCTGTATATAATACCGGCAGGACCGGTCACAGAGTGTGCATTCGCCAGGTGGCGCATCGTACTTCATTTCCTGTTTACCTACTGACGTCATAGCATCTTTTTCATTTGGCGCGAAAGAGTGTGCAGAAGATTTTCTTCAGAGATACGTTTTTGAAATTTTACAACGAACTCTTCCAAGTTTCTTTTTTTTTATTAGTACGGAGTAATTATACAACGTTACTGATCATTATGTCGTCTCCTGGACAGAAACGAGGTTCTTGCGGGCACGTTATGGCCCTTTTCGACAACCACCAGAAATGCGCGCGTTGTCGTGACAAGGGGGTGGGAGACGACCCCTGTGTGAAGAAGTTGGATTGTAGTATCTGTAAGGTGTTTACGCCTGCTCAGATCCACCAGTTAGCAACCCCGACCTACAAGGAACGGAAAGAACGCTCTAGCCAGAAGAAATCTGAAGTTTTGACAGATACGTCTTCCAAGCTTGTTGATCCATCTGAGGTTTCACTGCTGGGTACTGTTAATTCAGGAAAGCAGTCTCCTGTTGATTCTACACCCAAGCAGAAGAAGAAGCATTCTGATGGCTCTCCAAGGTCTAGTAAACGGAAGCACAGCAGTAAGCCCACTTCAGACGACCTCAAGTCCCTTGATGACAAGTGGAGTGAGAGATTTTCCAGTCTGGAAGCAATGCTGATTAACCAGTCATTTGCTGTCCCTGTGAGACCGGTGAATTCTGCTTCTGTGGTGCCCAGAGAACACCCCTTCTTTGATCCGGGTGCTTCTACAAGTGTTATGTTTTCTGGGGGCACTAGTGACGTTGCTACGCAGTTGACGGCTACCCAACCTCCGCTGGGGGTTCCCGGTACACAAGCTGTGAAGGAAGGGAATGAGAGTGCTACCCACCCTGTTCAGGGCCCCGGTACCTCTGATACTGTTGCCACCCAACCTTTACTGGTTCCTGGTGCAGGGACTGCCACCCAGCCTTCACAGGCTCCCGGTGCGGGTCCTGAGGTTCTGCCTTCCGGTTATGAAACTACGCTGTCTAACCAGTCGCCTCCCATTGGCCAGAATACTGAGGTTGCTAGGGAATCTGACAGCGAGGCTGAGTTGGATGCGGAACCGGCTTCACCGGCTAGTGTTCACTACCAGGGTGATGTACCGGAAACAAACACTGACCAGGACCTTTCTGAAGATGCAAATTACCGGGAAACCTTGAGAGGGGTGAGGAGTTTCATGGGCTGGCATCAAATCCCGGATTATGACACCTCAGCTGCATCTATGGATGACAATCCCTTTGACGGTTCCAGAGTGAAGACTACCGGTAAAGTGTCAGTTAAATTGCCGGTGGATGAATGGCTTTGTAAGAAGCTGGAGAAACTAAATGTAACTATTGCTGAAGGTTATCCTTCCAGGAATACAGAAACCAGTGGACTGCTGCGTGATCAATTTGTCAAAACACCCCGTACTTCAAAGTGGTACGACATGCAAGCTGTTAAGAAGGATACGTCTACCCAGGCTGTTGGTGACTGGTCTCCGGAACCGGCAAAACTGAACAGTATGTTTTCTAGAGTTGCAAGGCGCAGTTTACCTTCTGCTCCAGCTTCCCGTACTTTCAACCAGGACACCCTTAGAAGGTGGGAGAGGTCCTTCAGAGAGCAATCAGTGATGTGTAATCACGCTGCTGGATTATCCAGATGCCTCACGAAAGTACAGGACTCCATGGTCACCCAGTTGAAGTCCCTCAGGTTCGATTCCTCAAAGGGCAAGAGTGCTGAGAAACAACAACAGGCTGTTGAGGAACTGGAGTATCTGGTTACATTCAACCGGTCAATTTCACAGGCGATGCAACGTACCATGCAGGATCTCTCAGAGGGAGTGTTTATCAGCATGGCTAATCTCACCCTGGCCCGTCGAGACAGTTATTTAGAGTTCATACGAGGTGGAGTTAAACCTGACACCTTGTCTGCCTTACGTACGTCTCCAGTCCACCAACTCTCACTCTTCCCTGACAGCTTACTGGTCAAGGCTGAAGAGGAGATCTTACGTAGTGAAGAGAGGCGTTCTGCTGGTACCACACAGAGGAAACCTGGACGTTTTCATCCATACGTCCCCTCCAATCGAATCCCTCACCAGCCGGACCGGAAGCCCACTACACCGGCATGGAAGCAGATTAGAGACCGGCAAACTGCTCAGAAAGGTGGTGGTAAAGCCTCAAACTTCATCCAAAAGCCGGCCAGGGGATTTAAAAAGCATAAATGACAATTACTGTGTTTCAAATGTGGTCGGATTGGTGAACTCTGTAAATGTATCCGACAAGATGAAGGGTTTAAACCCACCACCAGTGACAAGCAAGAGCGAGACATGTGTTATCACATGTAAACTCTTTTGTTGCAAGTGTTCCTTTTGCCAGCGGGTCACCACAAAAGAAAGGTGTAAATCCCGTTTATTGTCAATCTATCAGAGAAATAAACCATGTGAACGATGTTTCCTGTGTAGATCACTTGAGTTCTGTAAAAATTGTCACAAATGTCCCAACTGTTGTCACAAATCTTCCTGTAGAGGCAAGGCTTCAGCAGTTTTGGGAGAAGTGGGAAACTCTGGGTTCGAGTCCAAAAGTAATCAGAATACTGAGAGGGCTACACCCTCCCCTTCTGGTTCAGACCCACCCTAACCAGGTCACCAATGGTCATCAGCAAGTATGTAAACCCCCACAGACAGTCCCTCCTTTTGGAGGCACTGGCTCAGCTAACAAACAAAAATGCAGTGGAACCGGTAACAAACCAGACCTCCCTAGGGTTTTACAACCGGCTATTTTTGGTTCCCAAACCCAACAACCGGTGGAGACCTATCCTGGACCTGAGCACTTTGAACACCTTTTTGAACACAGAGTCGTTCAAAATGGAGACTCCAGAAACCATAAGAAGCTCCCTACAGGTAGGGGAGTGGGTCACCTCAATAGACTTCAAAGACGCATACTTCCACATTCCAATTCACAGTCAGTCCAGGAAGTACATGCGTTTTCACATTCAAGGCCAATCCTACCAGTTCAAGGCCCTGCCTTTTGGTCTTTCCACAGCACCCATGGAGTTCACAGTGGTGGCAAAAGAGGTCAAACTCATGGCCTTACGACAGGGTATAAGAATCCACCAGTACCTAGACGACTGGCTGGTGAGAGCCTCTACCCACCACACCTGTCTCCAGCATACTCAAACCCTGGTCACACTATGTCAGGAACTAGGGTGGCTGGTGAACAAGGAAAAGTCAGAACTGGCACCCAAACAGGTCTTCAACTTCGTAGGTTACCAGTTCGACCTGAAAGAGGGTAAGGTCAGACCAACAGAAGAACGTTGGCAGGCCTTGACAGACAAGATCAGATCAATGATGTCGGATCCGGTATGTCCGGTCCGGAAATTCATGTCCCTCATAGGTCTCCTCACAGCAACAGAAAAACAAGTCCACTTAGGGCGACTCCACATGAGACCCATACAGTGGCACTTGAAAAACAATTGGAGGATCCCAGAGTCACTGGAAAAGGTGATCCCGGTTCCCAAGTCCCTCCACCCTCATCTAAGGTGGTGGCTGGAGGAAAGCAATGTGCTACTAGGTCAACCATTACACCCTCTAAAACATGCTCTGCAGATCTTTACAGATGCATCAAACGAAGGGTGGGGCGCTCACTTAGACGACCACACTGCAAGGGGAACTTGGTCCCTTCCAGAAAGCAAGTTGCACAGAAACCACTTAGAGCTAAAAGCAGTTTTTCTAGCTCTAAAGGAGTTTCGAACCCTGGTCTGCCACAAGACTGTGTTGATAGCTACAGACAACACAACAGTGGTGGCCTATATCAACAAAGAAGGGGGGATGAAGTCGGGGTCACTGTGTGCCCTACTGTGGAGAATCCTGTCCTGGTGCACCAGACAGCAGGTAACCCTCAGGGCACGTCACATCCCCGGCCGGCTGAACGTGATAGCAGACAAGCTATCCAGACTTGGCCAGACCATTCAAACAGAGTGGTCACTTCATCCAGCAGTATTCCAAGCTGTATGCGCAAGGTGGCACCAGCCACAAGTGGACCTGTTTGCCACCAGGTTCAACAACAAACTGCCTCAGTTTGTGTCACCGGTGCCAGACCCCCAGACTTGGGCAGTGGATGCACTCAGTCTCTTCTGGGAGGACCTGGACCCATACGCCTTTCCACCGGCAGCCATCTTGGGCAAAGTGGTGGAGAAGCTCCAGGACTACCCCTGCAACAGAATAATCCTGATTGCCCCAGGGTGGCCCAACATGCCCTGGTTTTGGGACCTGGTAGCAATGTCAAGCCAGATCCCACTGTGTCTGCCCAGCATACCCAACCTAGTGTCTCAGCCATTCAACCAGGTCCTTCACAGGAACCTGTCGAATCTGAACCTACATGCCTGGCTCCTAGAGCCTCAGCAATCAAGGAGCAAGGCTTCTCTGAGGCAGTGGCAGCACGAATTGAGGCTCCTCAAAGAAGATCAACCAGATCTGTCTATGAGGCAAAGTGGACCATTTTTACAAAGTGGTGCCTCAGTAATCAGGTGGACTTCAGGGCACCACCTCTGAAAGCCATTGCTGACTTCCTCCTGCACTTGTTTCCGGACAAGAAGTTACAACCAGGCACTATTGATGGCTACAGATCTGCCATTGCAGCAAAGATGAGAATCTCACTCGTCTCCTGGATAGTTTCCATAGAGACAGACCTAAAGGCAGGAGGGGCATCCCCTCCTGGAACCTTTCACTGGTTTTACATCAGCTCACAAAGGCTCCTTTTGAACCCCTGAGAGAGTCCTCCTTGAAACATTTGACTTTCAAGACTGTGTTCTTGCTGGCTTTGGGTTCAGGTAAACGCAGGAGTGAGATCCATGCTTGGTTACATAAGAACATCAGACACCAGTCAGACTGGTCTAAGGTGTCTTTGTACCCCTCACACAGCTTCCTATCCAAGAACCAGCTGGCTAAGAAAGGTCCAGATAGTGTGGCGCCAGTGGTCATCCCAGCCTTGGCACCAGCTCTGGATAGGTCACTCAAGGGTGACAGGTCCCTATGTCCAGTTAGAGCCCTGCGCTACTACTTGGACAGGACTGCAGACCTCAGGCAGAATAAGGAGTTAGTCTTTGTCTCCTTCAAGAAGGGTTTTGATAAAGACATCTCACCTGCCACCATCTCCTCATGGATCAAACAGACTGTGGTTCTGTGCTATGAGCTCTCTGACCAGGAGGCCCTCACCTTACATCAGGTTAAAGCCCATGATGTTAGGGCCTTTGCTGCTTCTAAGGCTTTCCAATCAGGGATCTCCTTAGACCAGATCTTGTCAGCCTGCCACTGGAAATCTCACAACACCTTCACCCAATTCTATTTGAAGGATGTTGCCTGGGCTGACTCAGAGCTCTTCCACCTGGGACCTGTAGTGGCTGCCCAGCAGGTGCACCACCAGGCCCAGAAGTGAGGGGATGTTGTATATATGTAAATATGTACATATTGTAAATATGTTAGATATGTACATAATGTAAATATGTTGAGTGTACATATATTTTCAAAAAAAAAACAAAAAAAAAAAAAAACTGTGACTTGCTTCCTTTGGGAAGTTTATTTCTTCTGGGACTGAACTCAGCCCCTCTCTCTCTCTGTCTTTCCCTTCTCAGACCATCGCTGGAAGGAAAGAAAAAAGGGGGGGGGCAATGTCGGTAGGCTCCCGGTTAACCGGTGAGTTAGTGACCGATCCTGACCCTTCAGGGTTCTCTGACCCTAGGTCAAATGGGCCTGTTCAAATTTGTTGTTATGAGTTCACATAAGTCCCTAGCTGCTTACCCGCCTACCAAGCGGTAGTTATTCAGCAATTGTCCATTGGATAGGATGTATTAACGCAATAAAATTGCAAATTTAATAAGTAAATTAAATTTTTATAAGTTAATACCCTATCCAATGGACAGGCAAGGCCCACCCAACCGGCCACGCTAGCAGCTTACTAGGGGTCTTACTAGGATTAGACACGAAAAAGATGCTATGACGTCAGTAGGTAAACAGGAAATGAAGTACGATGCGCCACCTGGCGAATGCACACTCTGTGACCGGTCCTGCCGGTATTATATACAGGATGTCTTTTTCTGACGTTTGGCGGGACCGGTCGCGCCGACCGGTAAAGCAATTGTCCATTGGATAGGGTATTAACTTATAAAAATTTAATTTACTTATTAAATTTGCAATTTTATTTTGTTGCATGTTGACTGGGCTTCATCGATTCTGCTCACAGAATTACACTGTTCATGCATACAAAGTTTATAAAATTTATGGCTCTATATCCCCTCATGAAAAGAAAAAAGTTAATTCTTCCTTTGCATTTTCAATAAAATCATGGCATATCTGAATGGTCTAGGGTCATTGCTGTTATTTTTACAAATTTCTTAATATGGGTGGTAATTATGTCAAATGTCAAATAATGCTTGTCCCTGTAACTGGACATACATTAGTTTTAGGTAGTACTCCTTCACATTTTGAACAGTTAATTTACTGACTACATATAATAATGGCGTGATTATGTTTGTGTATATATTTTAAGCTGTATTTGTCCTTTTGAGTGTTTTGGTAACTTTCCATCAACCATTGGTGCACGTGTGTCATGGTATTGTATAATATTGCAAACAATTGAATATTTCTTCTAAGCCTACCAGATGAAATCCAGTTGTCAAAGTTCAATGAATATGTTATTTATTTTCATCTGCAAAATATATATTGCAGGTCCACCAATCATTACAGATTTGACTGTTTTGAACAACAGAATGTCCACAGTAGTGCCACTATCCTGGTTTATTAAGTCAGATGGTGGTTATGCTCCTGTTACTTTCACTGTGTCTATGAAGTTGACTGGTGAAACTGAATTTCATATAGTCAAGGACAACATACACAATTATGCCAGTGAAAGAAATATCATGAACTTTGATGTTGTTGAACTCCTACCAGAAACCCAATATGAGTTCAAAGTGAGGGCCAAGAATGACAGGACTGTGAATGCCTTCAGTGGAAACATCAGTAATTTTGGAGATACAATGGGTGGGATGACAGCATTTTGAACATGTTATTAGACTCATATTAAGCAGTTTAAGTGAGATATCTATGAGTTGTTTATGTTTCAGGTGCATTGTGCTACCACTTACTGTGATATAACTTATCTGTATATTGCAAACGTGTACATTACATTTACATGTGTTGGTATGGTAAAATCTTTAGTACAATGCTTCAAGTACACATATAATGACTAAACATTTGACAGAGTTTAGTAACTTTGGTGTATTTCTTGAAATATTTTTCCTTAAATTTGACAATTAGAGTTATCATGAAGTTATGAAACAAACAACTAAATGGTGTTTCAACTTCATACGCATTTTCAATCAATTAATTTCAATTTTATCAGCATCACCTTATCTTGAGATAAACAGAGTAGAGGTACAGGATGCAAGAATGACTGTTGAATGGAAATTTTTCCCAAGCACTTTTTCAAGTCAAGCACATACCACCTCATTAAATAAGGTAAGTATTATAATTTAAGGTGATATAACATGTTGTCTCTTAAGTATTATTTGCTAAATAGAAATAGCTAAAATACTTTACAATCTTGTTTAAATGTATCTCTAAAATATTTGATTATTATTATAATGTTTAATTATTATTGTCAATTATTATTTAGCACACACACATATATTTTTGTAAACATGGACATTTGAAATGTCCAGTCATTTAAATTATGCTGTTCTAAAATAATCTATATGTGAACAGGTCACACTGTGTATTATTTATGATAATGGGGGGCACGAGGCTACATATCCTGATGTCAACAATTGCAATATACCTGCTGAGCGACAAATGTATGTAATTGAAGGACAGTTTAACAAGAAAAGTAGTTATCAGATTAGTTTTCAAGTTAATGAAAATGGTTATCCTGGCTCAAATACTTGGGTTGGGAACTTTGGAAGTGAAGCAGAAGCACTCAGTAAGTATATGACTTGCTGATATGGTCTACCTTCATAGACCCTTTTTATACTTACTCACAGTATAACACCTATGGTACCTTAACTGAAGGAAGACTTATGGCTATCATTTTAAGAAATAAAGTGTAAAAGGTTATAGAAAGGTGAAAGTTGGAGTTTTGCACCCCTTTCAACATCCAGGAAAAGTTACACAGTCCAATATGAGACTACATTGAGGCTGAATCACCTTTCCTCTTGAAATCTTGAAAAGCACTGTTATCACAGTTGCTGATTCAATTTTATGAGTTACTGTAAGACCTTGATTATTGTAATTTTGATTTGAGGGCGGTAATCTGATATGACTGGTCATTTTAAAAAGTGCATCGTGACACAAGTGTGATTTCTGTTGACCAAAAGGCAAGTTGCAAATTGATATAGGCCCAGGCTACTCTAGTGATTTTTGGGGGGATTTATGTGATTAACATTTTCTGTGGAAAAGATCAATGAGTTTCATTTTCTACAAGAGTGCAGAAGTTAATTTTCAAAAGCAAACGAATAAGTTTTAACACTATACAGATAAGTAGTAGTAATAAAAGCATTAGTGACGACTGTCTTATGGTCAAAAATATCAGAAATGACAACAAGGGAGAAACATACTTACTCACAAATGACAAATTTTGTTAACTTTTTCATAGTGTATATAAACATACCATAACCAGGATACTTCATATTCACTGTTCAATGGGTATTATGCAATTCTGCAGCATATAATTTAATTTAGAATTATATCATAAGCAATTACTACCTTGGTATGTATTACTTGTTCTAGATTCCAGCCAAAACAAAGAAGAATTGTGTTGTAATTATATATAAATTTTATACTTTTTGGTATGGAATCTCAAGTATAAAATTGATTGAATTTGTAGTAGCACCGCATTTCGCAATATACCTAATTTTTATGATATGAAATGCATTGTTACAGCTTTTTTATAACACATTAGTATAATTATTGCCAAACATTCCTTTTCAGCTATTTGAAATAATACTGTGTCATTTCTTTTTCTTTAAACTGGTGAAATTTACTTGTTAGTCACGATTAAAGAGACACATTGTGTACCTTAGTTGTACAAATTGTAATTAACTTTTTTTGTTTTAGTGTCATCAGCCGGAATAGCAGCTGTTGTTCTTTCAGTATTTCTGGTCATGATTTTGGTAGTAAATTTAGTATTGTTAATTTTGGGTGTTCTGCAATTTAACACCGACAGATGCAAGAGTAAGTACCATGTTATATTGACAAAGTTGATCATAATCAATCTGGTTTGACATAACTCAACCGAAAACTAGCATTTCTATTTTCAAATTTCCATTCATTACCATCAATAACCTTATTTATTTCCTGGGGTACCATTACTTGCATTACTGCTAAATGATTAACCAGGCAGAAGTTGTCTCTCTGCTGCAACTCTCAGAATAAAAGTCACAAAAAATTCTTATAAAATGGAATTCACAAGGAAAGATGCAAGTAAATCGTAGTACTGACTTCAAAAATTTAAAATCCAGGGATCATTATAGTAAGTATAAGTAATAGTGTCCTTTTCAAGAAGCATGTTAAACTATGTATTTCAGTCCATGTGGCACACAAGAAAATTAAGTCGAACACCTCAGATATACTCAGAATGAGATATTTATCTGTACTGACTAATCTCCAGCTAGTTAGCAAACACTTTGATTTCAAGCTGATTTGGGAAAAATGTGCAGAAAATATTAATTATAGTTATTATGAAACAAATTTGCACACAAAGTTATATTTCCCTAATGTATATTCTTTAAATGTTATTTAAAAGGAACATTTACATTGACAAAGTTTGTATTTATGACACAATAAACTGACACCTAATTTACATCCATATGGCTTATTTGCTCTGATATGCACAAGATTTCTTGGAGGGGTGCTCAACTTTCGAGGCCAAATATCCTCAATAGCAGATCTGATGCTGATCTACAGAGTTACCATTGGTAGCAATGAATTAAGCTTGTTATATATTACTTGTTGTTGTATGACAGTGAATTAAAGGTATACACCACGAGCAGTTGAGGTGGAAATCTTTGTGAATTACAGATAAAATTTATCATATTGAGAACCCTCCACAGCAATGTAATGTATATAAGTTGCAGACACCATAAACTATTATTATCAAAATGTATTTATTGGTTTCACCATTACATTCACCTTAGATATGTAAAACATGTTACTTTTTTATGTTTTACACAGAAACGCAGCCCGCTTCCTTAAACAGTGGAAGGTAATGCATCCACTTTTGTATTTGATTTCTTTTATCTTAGTTTGTATTTTACAATTTCATTTTTAATTGTTTCAAATACCATTGACTACTATTCAGTACAAATTTGTTACAGATCAGATGAAGCAGAAACATGGGAGAAAGGTAAATCATTATGATAGTCTTCTTGAGATAATGTACAGGGAAGAATGTATTAGGGTTATTATAACCTATACTGTTTCTCTTGGTGAGATAAACTTTTAAAATAATTTACTAAGTAAACACATCACTGCTTAAAGGTACTAGAGTTCATAGCTAATAATTGTCCTCATTTGTCTGATAATTATAAAGTTTGGCATCTAACTATGGGCTGTGATGTCTATGTGGATTTGACTTCAACAAATGCCAGTGCTGTAGGCTAGCCCCAATATAAACTTGGTTGTTGAGTATGCTGTAAAATTCTGACTTTGACATTTGCCTAACTATACAAATGTAATACAAAACATGTTTTACTCTTTGGACAATCAATGATTTTTTTACTTTTAAATGTTGCTTTAGTTTGTTATGTGAATGTTTATGTCTACATTATGTAATGGCATTTTGCATAATTTTTAAACTTTATATATATCAGGTTACAGTGAAATTCACGAGAATCA
The DNA here is from genome assembly GCA_964017235.1 of Sabellastarte sp. h YS-2021. NCBI lineage: Eukaryota > Metazoa > Annelida > Polychaeta > Sabellida > Sabellidae > Sabellastarte > Sabellastarte sp. h YS-2021. Next base: position 123,874,244 of record OZ024932.1, read on the forward strand.
AAACCGACTTGACAACCAGACTTATGAACAACTTCAAATTCAACATTATGAAAATACTGAATTTCAACCTTATGAGTCACTTGATAAGCTCTCTTCTGACAATGTGTAAAAGTTCACTCACAAAGTGTATGCTATATACGTTTTATAATACAAATGTATATCTTATGAAAGATACATATTTAACAATTATATATGTTGAACTTATTTTTCTGTTATGGATTTGATTTACAATATACAAGTGATTAAACTAATACAGAATACCACCATAAACTTGCTATCTTGGCATTTCTTTTATATGTTACTCTGTACATTAGTTTAAAGTTTGAAAAAAACTCTATCATTTATGTACACTTTTTCATAAAACATATAATATGAAAATTAAACCTTTCATTTGAATCTTCAGAAAAAAGTAATTAATGCAAATTTCCAAAATTTGTAAACTCCCATTATGGTAATATACACCATTACATGGTTAAAAATGTAACTTATAGTTGCTGTGAACATACTTGAAGTTGCATGAAGATAACATAACATGATTAATTTTAATGGATCTTGTGATAGTGGTAAAACCCCAGTATCTTTATTGCAGTAAAATGGTATTTGCATATGCTTTTCTTTGTTATAAGTCAAGTATGCAAGTGCATTTTGCCCACATAGGTATAATCAATCAAATTATTGAATTGCAATGCATATACTTAAACAATTAATAAAATATTTTCTTCAATTTAGGGTCTCAATGGTGTCATTTTTACGAACATCTTGTGTCAATACAATCAGGGAAGAACGTCTAAATACTTTGTTATTTCCATTTTAAAACAATCTTGAGAAATCAAATAAAAATGTGACTGTGCAAGTCTGATTTATGATTTCATTGAAAACTGATGAACCAACTGGCTAATAAAGCTGTTCCAATAATTGTATCTATTTTTAAGTCACATTCTTTTATCATTTTTACTTTTGTATCCAGCAATGCCATTATAAAAAAGCAAGTATGGAAAGCAACTTATGGTCAACAGGATCTAGAGCCCCCACACCTTCAAACAAAAGTCCTATAGATTCTAGGACAAACCTACCTGGTTGCTGGGATTCCTGTATTCTCTCACCTGTATCCCCATTTACTAGGCCTGCTCCTACCACTCAATGTCCATGTCTATATTTAGAGCACCCCTAACAACTTCTTCAACATTCTGTGTCTAGCAATATGCTTTTCACTTTCCATCGTATTGCGGTTTCCAGTCTTTATTTGAAGTTACTCTTTTTAGATACTTTCCTCCTTCATCACTATGTAGCTCTTTTACATTAAAGTAATTTCTCTTTCCTCAATATCCAGGTCAAGGACAAAATGGTCATTAATCAAAGCAGCCCCTTTATAATTATCCCAAAAATAAAATACCTGGTCAAGTCAGCCCCTAGGATAAAATACCCTAGTCAAATTAGCCCCAGAAAAATTTTTGTGCTTTTAAATAAAATATATCAAAGAATAAAGATCACACCTGGTCACAATACACTGTTAAAGTGTATTAGGGTCTTGCATATGTCCACACAGATTCCTATAGTGGATGCAAGCAGTATAAAGTGACCAAACATTGAAGCAAATTTTTTTAGAACCAGGGTCTAGGGATCTGGATCACATTCTGATATTTTGTTGGTAAACGAATGTATTTTATCTACTTTCAGCAATTGTGAACATCTGCTCACAATGTTCGCAGAAATTTATACCTGAAATTTTGTATTATTATATTTGTTTATTTGGGGTTTTACGTCGCTTTCAACACTGTACAGGTCATATCACGACGGGTAGTTGGAAGGGCAGAGGAAACCAGTACATAGAGTTCGCTAGGGTTGTGTACTGTAAACTGCCGACCAACGGCAAGCAACTACTAGCTTTCCCACTTACGGCCATGACGGGGATCGAACCCCGGCCGCAGAGGTGGGAGGCGAGAGTGTTACCACTCTGCCACCGTGGCCCCTGTATTATTATAGCCACGAATTTGATTGAAATTGTAGTTATGGATTTTGTTTGTCAACCATATTAAAGTTAAAAATATTTTATGTACTTTGGAATTTTATTTAAGAAACACCATATTCAAAATTATAATTGATGGTGTAATGAAAAGATTTATAACCTAAGGGAAAAGAAAACAAGTTTAATAACAATGACTGATGCTCTCTAATGGGTATATGACCTTTAAAACTCTTCAAATCCTATTGGTTTATAGTTAATAATATTTTTCAATTGTTATCTAAAGCTACAGTATTTTTCACTGCTCTGGCTTCTCTACAACTCTATGTCAATAATTTCGGACCTGACATCTTTGTTTACAGACTTTTCTAGCTGAAACTTTATATTTGCAGCCCAAAGCATCTGGATTTTTTTCTGATCCTTCCATTTCGATAGATAAATAACTTCTCTCCAAGACTCCTCACTTTCTCCAACACTGATTTTTGTCCAATAGATAGTATCGTTGAGAGTATACATCATATTCTTATTATCACAGTAAAATACAAACATGTTCCAAACAAAATGATCCCTGTTCAGTTAAAGTTAAACATCAAAAATATAACTTCAAGTTATAATTAAATCAACTGCACAGTCAACTACATGCAATCCTATACACACATTCATAACAAAAACCTTGGCAAATGTGCTCTTGTGCACCTTTTGTGTTGTCACAACTCCTCCACACAGATGTTCAATGATGTCATGGTATTACGTCCCGGCATCTGGGTGCCGGGTAGTTCAGCCCTAGGGACCCCAATTTTCGGTTTCTCAAGAAAACTAGCATATAACTCTGTCCTAGTTTTCTATTGGCTAGTGTTTGGTCACCTTCGGGTTTGACCACACATTCGGCCATTTGAAATCTAGAGGTGACAGGGGTGACATTGAATTCATGCAAAGCTACTTTTATCAGCTATTTTACAACTAATTTTAGGATTTTATATTTTTATTGTTTACTGTTTTATTCTGATGACATGTCTGCTACCACTCTTCAGTATAATTTACGTTCCAATGGACAAGATGCTTTACAGTTACCTGTGGAGCTGCATATGGTGGAGGACAGAACTTTCCTTCTTGCTGCCCAGAGGAATCCACCATCCGGGCAAGTGTCAGATAATGATTCATCCATCAATGATTCAGATTGTGAAGCGTTAATTGCCAGTTCAGGCGATGAACACGATTCATGTAGTCAGGGTACTAGTCAGCAAACGTTTGTTAAAAACTTGGATCCGACATTGTCGGATACTCATGATACTTCACAGCAAGCCCTTAACATTCAGATTCTTGCTCAATTACAGTCACTCGGCAGTAGGCCAAATGCCATGGAAAAGAAATCATGTGAAAAAAGTACTGACACCTATAAGATTAAAAACAAAGGCCTCAAACCTACGGTTAAACCACAAACAGCAGTCACACCTCCCCCTGTTCACCAAAATATTGCTTTTAACAACTTGCAAACATTACGACAGGATGATAACTTGCAAATTCAAGTGGAAAAAACCTACAAGAACTGGCCTCCCTGAATAAAACAGGTACCAAGTTCAAATCTTTTAGGGGGGCCCTGTTGAAGTGTTAGTACCCAATCGTGTTAAATGGCCCCATGAGTACATTCTCTCAGAATATATCTCTTATGATCAGCTGTCTGTTACTCAATGGGTGGCTGGCTTTGGCCGGATCATGAGAGAGGAACAAAGTTTTGAAGTTAAAAATTCAATGCTAGATTATTTGACCTCATTGTTTGATGATGCCAATGATTTTTCCTGGGATGCGGCCAATGCCAGCCACATGGTCTTATTATGTAGAATGGAACAAGGAGAGATCAAAAGTTATACTGAAGTAGAAAACATTGATAGGGTCAGGAGGGCTAATGCACAAAGGCACAGTTACCCTACTGCCAATGTACAAAATTTCAAAACATTCTCTCAAAAATTCGGCAAAACAATGCCCTTCATCTTTTACAATCAAGGCACATGCAATCAGCCCAAGACACACGAAACAAAAGGTATTGTGTACAGACACATTTGTGCCATGTGTTTCACCAATGGTAAAGCTTTCAACCATGCTAAAGTTGATTACAAGAACAAACTTAAGAAATTGTCAAAAAACGAATAAGCTTGGGTGCTCACTTTCAGAGCACTCACGTTCATTCTTCTAGGGTTCTTTACAATTCTAACATTAAAAATGCAAGGTCTGAAACCCAAGTTTACAAAAAACAGGCTATCCATTGGTACAAAAAAATGGGCTACTTTCCAAAAGATCACACCTGATCAAACTTATGCTCAGGCGTTGATAAAAAACAGTGACAAAAATGCATTACTGTTAAGGAGGGTAACAATGTTTCCTCTGCTTCTTCAGTCAGAACACACCTTTTCAAGCGGTGTGTAAAGAATGCACCCACTTTCCGACACAGTGCGACTCCTCGCAAACAAAAATTCACACACCCTGTCGATAAATTAAGAATCTTGCATAAAACAAAGAATGTACAGCTTCCCATTCACAATAGATTTCAAATATTGACGGTACTCATACTTCATACTGGTACTCATGCATGTGATTTCACTGCACATTGTACTGATACTTGTGATTTTGCAGGTACCAATATCAAAGAAAATGAGAGTCATGATAATGTAATGGAGATGTATGGTAATGATATTAATGTTATGGACACTGCTCTGTTAGAACAGCATGATGTATACCAAAACTATAGCCGTAATAGTACTGATCCATGTGGTCAGCTTCCAGTAGATATGTATGGCACGATACATGAGAATGCCATCAAAGATGGCCTTTCCTGGCTTTTCTGGCTTTATACCTAAAATATATTGCTGAAGAGCTGCAACATCAGGCTATTCTCGGTCCTTTTGATGTAAAACCTATCCCACTTCATACTTCCCCATTGATGTGAGAGACAAGCAGGATAGTGATACTAAAAGAACTATCATGGATCTAAGTTGGCCGAAAAGTCATTCAGTTAATCATGGCGTACGTAAAGACATATATTTGGAGACAGAATTCACTTTTAAATACCCTTCTGTAGATCACATATCAAAAAATGGTCCCCCCAGTACTTCCATCACCTGCTTAGGCATTCAGATCGACACTCCATTCCTCCTAAAAAACTACAAGAAATTGTTAATTTGTGCAAAAATTAGGCTTCTAAAACTTACTGCAGTAAAAAAGACCTCTAATCCCTACTAGGCAGCCTCCTTTGCATAACAAAATGTGTGGTTCCTGCCAGAGCTTTCCTCAACCGAATGCTGGAACTATTACGTCAGAATTTTTTAACAATCTTACATGATTTAAGACCTTTCTTCAAAATTACAATGGTGCCACATTTTATGATCAAACCATTTCTAATATTCAAGTTCATCTGGATGCATGTCTGTCAGGACTCTCCACATAGTACATGGCCTCCCAACCCAACCATTTCAAGATCAAAGGATACAGTTCTACCTCAAAGCCCTATAAATAAATGCGCCCCTCAACCCCTGTGCTCGCCCCATGGTGGATATTCAAACCTCCAATCCTTGCTTTTGTTTTGCGACACAGTTCCAGATTCCACAACTTTCAAAGCATTGTATGTCACATGTTTCTTTTCATTTCTCAGGATTTCCAATATCTTGCAATATTCCTTATCAGCATTTGATAACACCGGGCATTTGTCCAGAGGGGATTTCATTATGGCTGGGGATGGCGCTGTACTACTCATTAAGTGGTCCCAAACTATTCAGGACAGGAAGTCAACTGTCACCATTCCCCTACCCAATCTGGGCCATTCCCCCCTTTGCCCAATCGCAGCCATCAATCATATGATCCTGACCATGCCAGCTTCCTCCAATGATCCACTATTTACTATTACAAGATATAGAATGCTGGTTCCCCTCACTGATTCTGTGGCCCGTAAGCACCTGAAAAATGCTTCATTAGCCCTTAATATTTCACCTTCTCTGACTATTCACGCATTTAGGAGAGCAGGAGCCTCCTGGGCGTTCTCCCATGGGGTTCCTTTTGAACATATAATGAGACATGGTACATGGAAGTCCAGTGTCATCTGGACCTATCTATCGTCATCCCCTTCTACTTCTTCTCCTGTCTCTGCAGCTTTCCAAACAGCTCTGCACAACTAGTTCTACTGGGCCCTTGGGTGTTTCTCTCCTCTAAAAATGTCACTATAATATTCAATTTCAACCATTATCTGATTCATAACAGTTTTCCACAGTAAACCATGACTTACTTTGTGTAGTACTATTCTCCTCCACCTACACAGCTTTACCTTCACTCACACCAAATCTATATCCAAGTCAATAATTCTGGTGTCCTTGTGGGTTTGAACCACCTCAATGTTTGTGCCTAGGCACCTGTTGGGATTACCCATTAACTGTCAGTTTGACCTTTAACCTTGAGCAAGGTCATTCAAATTGCTTGACCTCAGTCTCGTCATTCTGACTCCCCCCTTTGGCTTTATTCTGAGTTTTTTCAACCCCTCAATAAATAAAGTACAATAGCGTGGTCAGCTTGTATATATCTATAGACATGTTCATTTAAAATAAAATATATGTGCATATAAAAAGAAATCTAGAAATAGAATATATTTTAAAACCCACCATTATCTTTTACTGTCTTGGGGTCTAGACGGTTCTTTGATGGGTGTGGAGTTATCTTCACTAAAATTATCTTACTCTGTGTTATACACATACAAAGTTTTGAAAACTTTTTTTATTCAATATGGAACTTGTTAATTGTAGTATAAACACATTAGCAAAAGACAGAGGATAGAATGTATTCATCACAGCATCCAAAATATTTTTATATATTTTATTTTTTGCTAGCCTAATACATTCTTATCTGATGTACTCTTCATATATAAATCAGTCTTACAGTCTGTCATATTTAATGATATCAAACGCTATAAAATTCACTCTTATTACATTAAATTTTGTTTCTGTTTCCACTTGGGGCCAAGTTTTAATGGCTGTTTTAGTGCCCAGTTTGTAGATGTCAGATTTACCAAGGGCTAATTGACCAAAAGACTGATTTGTCCAGCTCCCCAATTTCCATGCTGACGTTAAATATTTAACCATATTACACATTGGTTGTTATAACATGAAAACAATTGGTAGTCATGAGGTAGTTTATAAAATTAATTAAATACAGCAGAAAATGACAAGCATAGATTTCCTCTTAAATTATGGTACAAATGCATCAGAAATAAATTCTTAATATCTGTATCACATTTGTACAAAGTTTTGATCCTGCTTGAGATTTAAAAGAACCAGCTAGTTTCAATGCTTAGCTACAAACTCCACACTTTAGCTGGAACCTATCAGACCTACGTTAAATCCTACTGCAAAGCTAATGCATAAGTCACACCTTTCTATGCAGTCTGGGAAGTACGGCCTTTAAGAGGCCTGCTCCTTCAGTTGGACAGTAGCTTAAACTAGCCTTCTACTAATTCCTTTCTTTATTAAAGCAACCGCTGGTCACTAACTAGAAGCCAATCATATTGTTGGTTACACACCACTGACCACGTTTAATCTAGTGGGGCTTCACTTTGTTAAAATTCTTGAAGGAATAACACTGAATTTTTGTGTGTGATAACGTTTATAGTTAGTTTTAGGGTTTTTGGTGTTGATTTTAAATATTTTCGAGATAACAACCATGCCATCAAACATAAAGACTTCTTTAAAGGGTGGCAGAAAGAAGGTGACTGCATCGGCCAGGGCTCGAATTTCGACCAGACAGACAGTACTCATGGATCATATCTAGAGAGGCCAAAACAAACTGGTGTGGGTAAAAATTCGGCCATGAATCATGATTCCTCAGTGCCCTTGGGACAAGATTCCACCACAACCATAATTTTCATGCTTCAAAAACTGTCCGAATCAAATCAATCACTGATGCAGAGAGTCAAAAAGATCGAACAAAGGAATTCCAGTGACTGTGTAACCATTGACCGACCTGCGCAGTTATCTGAACATCCAGAACAAGGGCACAAACCAATGGCATCCACCTCGCGTCTGCCTCAACCTCAGCTGTTGCATACTAACCTTTAGGCACCCCTGATTGATAATGGGATGCGGGACCACAACCTGGGAATCACACACATGCAAATACCCCTATTAAGGCTGCACGCACCCATACAGGACCCCAGAGTACCTAAAGCTACATCAGTTGATATTCAAACTGATGGAGTGGTTCCATCACTGGAAGCCATAAGACGTATGCTAACCAGATCCAATGCAGTGTCCAACCTGCTGGCGTCGTATGAAGATCAAGCCAAAGCATCAGTTCAAGGTAGACAGCCAAGAAAATCAGGGCTGTGCAACTCGACTGACATGGCCCATACAGCCCCAGAGTTTCGGTGGCCCAATGAGGGCTTTCATGGCCAAACAGGAAAAGCGAAGGAAACATATGATGATTTGACACTCCCTCAATGGGTCACCGGGACACTTACCAATATTTACCACATAAGGGACCAGACCACAGTCAGACAGGCCCTCCTCCAGGTCATTCTGGCCATGAAAGATGCAACTTCCCTACCCTTGACAGCAGTGAGGAATGCTTGGGCTACATCAATGCATGACTTGGAGGAGGGCCACTTGGGTTTTGACAACTCAGCGTGTCTCAAATATCAATGGCCAACTCACAAGTGATCCATCCTACACAGCCCAAGAAAATTTGTAAATTTTTTAATGAAGGTGTATGTTCACATGATTCAAATCACGGTGGTTACAAGCACTTTTGCAGTTTTTGTGATAAGCAAGGGAAGAATTTCAATCATCCTGAAATTAAGTGAAGGAACAAGACCAAGACCAAGGACAGACAGCAACATAATACCTAGGACATAAGATCACATGGACAGCTCCCAACTGTAGATATGGACAGTCACAGTGGACATAGTAATCTGAACTGGGGGTGGGGATTACCAGTAATAAACCTGTCATAAGTAAACATGACTCTTTGCAGGAATGTAAATATTCTGTATCACATGTACATAATACCCATATATGTCAATATAAGAAGCAGTTAACGAACATTGCTAACACAGAGCAAGAATCAGATATTGGTTGGTACAATGTGAATTGTTCTGAAATGTTGTATGATAATTTGTGCTCTTTTTCAGTTCGAGAAACAGGGGTCGATAGGGGCCATTATCGTGCTCAATACAACGTGGGTCATATGGGTCCTAATTAGACCCAAAATACCCCTAACATATTCCACCCTGATAGGGTTAATGGTTTACAATCCATAACCACTGATGGTTTACAGCTTTCCTCGTGTCACACTTCAATCCATATCCTAAAGCATTCGAGTCAGTGTGACCTGGGCATCACTGTCATGATATGTACCACATTCAAAATTGTTTTGCTCCAATGCATCACACAAACAATCAGCTGATATGGTGTACTGTAGGTTTCACGAATAAATACTGGCAGAATACTGATCAGAGTGTTGATACACAACTAGTGTTTATTTCGGATCCGAGAGAAAGGTTTTTATTATTGGAACTTGCATAAAACTAGCAAAACAATCACTCTTGCAAGATGCAGTGATGCTCAGGTAGGTTTTTTGTGTGTTTATGGTCACTATTGAATCCCCATTGACTTTTATAATACTTATGACATGGATCTGAAGTTGGTATATGATAATTATATGCGAGACATACAAATTAAGGAAAGACATAATATGTCATATTCTGAATACATGGAAATTGTGATTGACAAATTGATCAATCAGCAGCATCAGGATTGCCCTAATCAACAGGACAATCTAAATACTGTTATGAATTCTGCGAGTTCTGTTGTTCTTCTGCCTGCTTCCGTCACACCATCGACACTGGCATCACATCTGAATGATTTAATCGTCATATCTAAACAGGATATCCATAACCCTTCAAAAATTTGTTTTTTTAGCCCGTAGTGAACATTCAGTTACATGTATCACCAACACAATTGATATTCATACTATACCAGTGTCTATCTAAATTTATATGTAAAATGCAACTAGTCATATGCACCTGTTAACCTTACCAAATTAAGGAAATTATATATTTACATGCAAGCAGGAAAAAAACAATGAAATTAACACTGTACATATAACTTGCACAACATGCCAGGCTGTGAGGCATAGAAATTCAAATTAACATATTGTGTCTCAGGCCTAAAAGAGCCTAAACAGGAAAGGCAATCAGGAAACAGCAAGTTAGCTGCAAACTAAGTCACTAGGCTGCATTAGATGAGATCCTGTGGAAGACAAACTAGCCCAAAAGGAGGGAAGTCTGAAACTAGAAAACTACACTTACACCAAGAAAAACCCAGCAGGTCGCAAAAAGGGACGGACATGGTGGGAGAAATTTATATTTTCAATAGGACCCATTCCAAGTCTGAAAAGCAAATGGAAGAGTACACTTGGAATTTTTGACTCTAAGAATCAATCACAAATGAAATGCTCTGTAAGAAATCATGAACTTCTAATACTAAAATCAGTTGTCCATGGATTTGAACCCGAAAGATTAAGTTTAATAACCACTAGTGATAAAAGTAGTGTGGGTTTGAACTGCCATTGACACTGTACTCCAGTGCATGAATAAAAACAGCTAAGTTAAAGGTGAAGGTTTGAACCCAAGGTCTGCAAGGTGAAGGTCCAGTGTGTTTACCAGTTAGTAAAAGATGAGTTTGACAATTTTATTCACATGTTAGTACATATTATACAATGGATAGCTTGTAAAGAGGCTTTTAAAATGGATATAAAGGAAATTTTAAAACACCATACTCTAAAATGTCATTACACAGTATCACAGAACAATGTATCACCTCTGACAAGCTCTTGATGACATAGAATTGAACACTTGACTTCATTAATAGAGGTCACATTACCAAATTGGGGTCAACTACCACAAGGGTCAGTTAAGGTTAGTTAAGGTTAGTATTGGTTAATGTCCAAGTTGGTAGGGGGGAGCCAAGGTCAGCCTGGACCGCCTAAGGTCTCATTCCTATGTAACCTACATCAATCCCATATGGGAGACCTCCCGAACAGCGAGACTGACTCCCGGGGGTCCCAGTTACTAGGGCCAAATAGGTCCTTGAGATACTAGATCAAGGTCGGAACAAAAGATCTCTATACAACTGCAGACTGGGTCAAAATGACTTCCGAGCTAATGAGAAAAAGCAGAGGAGTGGTCAAATTCAGTAGGGGGGAGCCAGGGTCAGCCTGGACCGCCTAGTCTCTAGCCAAGATAACCCACATCAATCCGAGGAGAGCTCCCTGAAGGCGAGACAGACCTTCAGGGGTTAAGGTTACGTTACAGCAAACATGTATCAGTTCGAACCTTGGAAACAAGGAGAACGTCGAAACGAAAAGTCTCAGATACTACTTTAATCTAAATCAAACCCAGTAGAAGAGACTAAGCTACTGGAATAGGAGGTAAAGAACTTAGTCATGTCAGATAGGGGGTCACCAGGGTCAGCCTGGGCCGTCTGTTGCTAGTGTGGGGAGGGTGGGATGGCTAAAAATATTTTCATGTTTCTACTTTGAATTCTGAATCCATAATGGCCCCTCTTATTTGCCATGAAATCAACGAGGCATCAATCATATTTGATTGGCCCAGAATCAGTCAACAGGAAAGTTTTCATGGCAACGAGGAACAGTGTGCCTAGAAATTTATGGTGGTTTCAACTGCTCCAGCAGGCCCCTGAAGTTGCCCTCGCTGAAAACAGTTGTCCATGGATTTGAACCCGAAAGGTTAAGTTTGATAACCACTAGTGATACAAGTAGTGTGGGTTTGAACTGCCATTGATACTGTATTCCAGTGCATGAATAAACACAGCTAAGTTAAAGGTGAAGGTTTGAACCCAAGGGCTGCAAGTTGAAGGTCCAGTGTGTCTAACAGTTAGTAAAAGATGAGTTTGACAATTTTATTCACATGTTAGTACATATTATACAATGGGTAGCTTGTCAAGAGGCTTTTAAAATGGATATAAAGGAAATTTACAGAAGTTTGGGTACAATTGAGAAGAACGTAGTGGGAATAATACAGGGGGCTTGAGAGGCATTTTGCAGGTAGATCCATATGGCCAAGCTTCGCCATAAGCAGTGAGACATGATGTTTTGCAGTGGAATGCTATGGTCATAGGCTAAGGTGGCACCTGACCTTCTGAAAGTGTGGAAGCCATGGCCAACATGATTGATGTTCCTACTTGTGAGGACGGTCTTCAGGGCCTGTCTGACCTGGGTGTCAATGATTTGATGGAATAGGGGGTATTGGTGGCAAATAATGGGGCAGTGGGTGGCAGTTGCCTGGTTGAAAGGAGAGCTTTGAAGGCCTTAACAGGACATAAGTATAAATTGTCAATTTCCGGGAGTTTGACCATATGGTGAGATTTGTTGTCTTGAAGGGTTTTGGTCCACTTGATCACCAGGTGGGCCCCTGGATGACAAAAAATAAGGTTTTGACAGAGGAAATGTTTACTGGGGTCAAACTGAGATCTACTGTGGGGGCCACATTAGACATACGCAAAAAGGCATAGAAAGATGATAAGAAAATGGCTCCGAATAGGGGTGGGTCGGGGATGGATTTTGTCACATAATACCAAAATGGCATATAAGGTCTTCACATCAAAAATTCCTCTAGGGGTGGGTTGAAACCTTGAGTTGATGGAAATGCATCTAATATATCTGACCACTGAGGGGTGGAAAATATCTTGGTGGTCAATCTGATAGAATTTGGCCATGGTGGAAATAGAGGACAGATAATTTTTAATAACTTTGAGTGAGATATTATTCTGGTACAAGTACTCTAAAAATGCAAGGATGTTAGAAAGGGTTATAATGAAGGGGGACTTTGTGAAACATAGGAAGGATAAGTGTGTCCTAAGGTGAGTCCTGTGAGCTGTGGTTCTGGACAGTCTATACGCTTGGTCAATACTGCTCAAGGCTGTTGCCACCAAAGGGGAAGTGTTATCACTGGCTCCTAAAATTAGTTGAAGAATTTTAGAGGTATGTTATCCCATATGTAATTGGTATGCAAGTGTTGCAGTTGCTTGCTGTTGACTGGATCTGGAGAGTAGAGCCTAGATAACAAATCTGCAATGTTATTATGTTTGCATGGGATGTGGTTGATGTCTAATTTGACATCCCATGTAGCTGAAATAAACCATATGTTTCAAATGCATGCTGCGAGGAATTGGTCTCTGGTCTTACTGGTCTTCACCACCTAAACCACGGCCATGTTGTCACAATGTATTCTAACATATGAATGTGCCCAAAATTTGGCCCACAACCTAAGAGCAATGACAATATTAAACATCTCCAAGTGGACAATCCCTAGGTGAAAGCCTGGAATGCCTAGCACAGGGGTAGCATACACTCTATTACTCCAAGTACCCCCGAGTCCAGTAAAGGATGCATCCAAGTGGAGGCTATAAAAGTGAGGTATTGAGACTTTCCTAAGGTATGTGACACCATTGAAAGTGAGAAGGAAAGATATGAACCACTGAATATCCTTGTGAAAGCATGAATCTAAGTGTATTTTTTTTGCTTGGGAATTACGCCTAAAGAGATCTAAAATTCTATTAATGAATGCCCTAGCTGGGAGTACACATTGATGAATATATAAGAACTTCCCTAATAGGGATTGCATGGCTTTCCTGGTTAGAGTGGTTTTCTTACTAGCATGGATGCACTCCATGTAGATCTGCTTAAGCTTGTCACTGTCAATGCTCAAAGTATTGCCTGCTATGTCAATGTGGATTCCCAGGCATGTGAGGGCCCTGGTAGGGGGGGTTCTTTTATCTGAATTCATGGGGAGGCCTAGTTCAGTTAACAGAGATGAAAAGTCATGAAAACTGCTTTGGTGGCTTCCTTGGAGCCAATTAGGATGTGATCATCAATATAAGCCCACATGTAATGATTTTTGGTCTTCATGATATATATGTTACGACCCAGGTGTGAAATTGTCCATTTCGTGAAATGGACAAGGAAATTGTCCATTTCACGAAATGGACAGCCTCACTGTCCATTTCGTGAAATGGACAAATCCATATATATTTTGCTATCCATTTCATGAAATGGACAAAGTCATGTACGAAAGTTTAACTTTCATTCATGGCCAATCTTTTAGTTTAATTTATCTCTTTATTCCCCTATAATAATGATATATATATTATATACCTTACATTAAGTTAGTTAATAGTTAAATAGTTAAAATATTTGAAATATATTTGAAACACAAGACTTAGTCTTAATTTTGTAAAGTGTTTTAATAGGGATAATTATTTAAAATTACACTTTCACTTTTAAAAAGCCTATTGGTACCTGATATATTATTTTTTGGTACATGATATATTATTTTTAGTGTTTGCTTAAAAGAAATATAATAGAGCTATGTCTCTTTTGTGCACTTATCTTCTTTAAAAGGCTTTCCTGTAATGATTAGATCTGAGGAATTGTAGCCTACCCTTTGAAGATTAGATGTAAAGGTTATTAAAAGTAACTGTCAAGTTAGAAAAGTTGAAGCCATCCCAAAGGTTACAAAAAGAAGTGGGCTAATTACAATTAAATCCAACTTACTAGTGGTGAGGCTTTCTGTTAATGAGATCTGAGGATTGTAGACACACATTTGAGGATTAGATTTAAGGGTTATTTCAGTGCCTGTCATAAATCTTATGATAATGTGGACAAGCAAATAACAACAGTAATATCAACATTTGCAATTACTAAATGTAAATAAACTACCAATGTGGCTTAGTGTTAAAAGCCCTTAATGTTATAAAATATATGTTGCAGTTTAGTCTCACCTAGATGCTATCTCAAATTTTTAAAGTTTTAATAAATGTAAATGCAAATATTAACAAATACTTAACCAATCTTGTAGCTTAATCATAGTAGGATCATGTTAAATTTTATAAGAAAATGTTAAAGGAATTATAATAACCTGCATATCAACAGTAGACTTTAAGGTTAAAGTACAACCATTGATGCATTCTAATACAACGTTTCAATAAAAAAGCAACAAGTTTTTTTTCACTCTGAATGAGAGTAAAAATTTCGTACATTTAGTTGTCCATTTCATGAAATGGTCAGTAGATTTTTTGTCCATTTCACGAAATGGACAGTTGGATTGTCCATTTCATGAAATGGACAATTTCCTTGTCCATTTCACGAAATGGACAATTTCACATTTGGGTCATAACATATATTTATGATGGCGTTGGACATCATTTGAAAAGCTGAGGAACCATGGACCCAGCCTTTATCAATAAAGTATTTCCCTTGCCAATGAATGCCAAATTTCAAGGCATCAACTGGGTTAACCCTCAAGTTTCCTAAATGCTCTGGCTACGTCAATTTTGCTGAGATATACATCACCTGGAGTTTACAAAATTTTTACTTTGCAGCAATATCATCCACTGAGGGGAATCTTATGACAAATTGGAGGCCATCAAAGAGGAACTTGTTGACATTATCATTAAGGGAATTGCCATAAGGGTATGATAGATTACGGATAACCCTACATTTGTTCCATCTTTGGTCTTGTTAGGAGGGGTGAACAGTGGAAATAAGATGATGTAACCTGGTCTACTGGGCCAATCATAGCCACACGTGCCATCTCTTTGTCTAGGTATTGCTGCACTATCAAGGGGTATTGAAGGGCCGAAAATGGTTAACAACATTGGTATTGCTAAGAGCATCAGGATTCTCAATAGATAGAGGGAAGCCAAATTTGAGATACTGCAGCACAATAAGGTGAGGATAATCTTGAAGGTAGTTTTCCCAGGCTTGTAGATTCAGACCTGAGTTTAGGGGAAACCTAGCCTGCTGATAATTGGGCTTATTGATATCTCTTTCTATGTCAGCTATATTGATGCATTGCTCGACCGTTTCAATGTCTATAGCCTCCCTATCTGGGCCTATAAATTGGAAGTTGCCTGAATCTTGGAATAGGAAACCCTTTTCTTATTGGGTATGGAATAATCAGAACTAGGGGAAATCCCCAGGTTGTCATCTATGGCTAGAGCAAAATTACCTTGTATATTTAAAGGCAAGCAGTTAGCCTCACCAATGTCAACTGTGTTAGGTTGATTCTCAGAGTTAGTAGTAACAGCCTCTAATATGATCTGAATGGTACCTGAAGGCACACTTGTGCATGTATATATTGTGAAACGTTGTGTGTCCCTTGCTTGTTCCAAGAAAGCCCAAACATGGTCCCCATGTTTTTGGTTGAAAATAAACACCAGGTATACATAATTGGTACCTGTATAAAACTGGTATTGGGTAAAGTCAACTCTACAAAGGGGAATACCTTCCCCATACATGTGACAATCAATTTGATGTGAAACAGTATAACCAATATCACTCTTAAGCCCAGGCCACATTGATCCGAATGAACTACCGTCAGATTCGAGTTGTGACAATTTGTTGTTAGTATCAGTGTTAGTATTTGATATCAATGACCCACCACCAGGATTAGTGGACATCAGGTGGGCCTGTGGTGATGTGCCCTTCAGCAAGTCCCTCCACCCTAAGCACGAGACAGCTTGCTGCAACATAACAGAAACATCATGTGAATCATCGAAATCAAAATCATCATACAATAAAGCATCAATATATGCGTTAAAATTACATACAGTATCACTTTTATGAGCTACATTACGAGCTTTTACATCAACCTCGCTTTTAAGCTTATGAGAGCTAAAACTGTTATTACTCTAATTATTCAACATACTTTAACCTAATACAGAGTGAAGTTCATTGTCAACCAACTTAGTGTATGTATGATGAAATGCATGATCAAAAATAGTTCCAGAGTCAGACATATTGTTCAGACTATATATCCCCCCGTGGAATCATTGTAATTTTCAAAGTGACTTGGTCCTAGCCCAGGTGGAGGACCTGATCCCTATTTATTAACGTTTTTGTCCTGACCTCTCTGTTTGAATGAACATTTGGTTTCTGGATGAGTGTTGTTACGTCCTTGTTTTGCACAAAATGCACAGTTATGCCTAAATTGTCAATGATTTCCTTCATGAGAGCAGTTCCCTTCCTTATAGTAACGACAAACCTTCTTATGACCATGGTATTGACCTTGACTTGTGACTTGACTGTTTGCCATAGCAATTTGCGATGCACTTAGCCTGTTTATAGCCCATTGGGTGCTATCAGCCCATGTAAGACGGCCCTCTTCTATGTTATGCATGGAATGACCCCATGTGTCACGTACTGCCTGCCAGGGTAAGGAAGTTGTGTCCCTGAGGGCCAAAATAACCTGGAGTTATGCCTGCCTAATGATAGTGAAAGGTCATCATACAAAACACGTTTCTTCCCTTTAGATCCATGGTAGCCCTCATTGGGTGCCAGCAATACTCAGGCAATGCAGTAGTTGTATCAGTAGTATTTTATCGCCCTGAACGTTATGACGCCTGCTTACCTTGCAATACTTGGTTCTGTATCTGCGCATCATATGAAGTGAGCACGTTGGATACTGCCTGAGATACTTTAGGATTCCGTTGAAGAACGTCCACCCCAGGTATGATAGAATCCCTGTCTAGGTCCCTTGTCTGTGAGGGTTGGGGGATACCCGAGTTCCTTTGTAAAGCTGAGGGCTGGGGTATGGCGTCTTACCCGTGTATTTGGCAACTTGTGCGCAAGGGATGTGAAACTTCAAGAACAGGGTCCCTAAATCTGAGGGACCGACGGTTCTGATGCCCTGTTGACACTGCTGGTAGTATGAATGTGTTTGGTGGGTACCCATCGTGGGAGTGCAACCGCTGCCTAACAGGTGTGACATCAATTGATTGATTTCTTTCAATAGCTTGTACACATTCACCTAATTCTTTCGTTAAATCATCAATTCTCTTCAAATATGCTAATATAGCGTCATTAGATGTTTGTTGAAGGGCAGGGCCAGAATCAGGACCAGTGGATGACGATGAAGGAACATTACTTACAGTTTTCTTTGTAGTATCTTGAATGTATGAACCATTGTCTGAAGTCCTTTTCCCCCGTCCTGTGTTGATTCTGGCCCTGGCTGATGCTGTCACTTTTTTCCTGACATTAGCCACTGGCTTCTTCCTTGTACTTGGCATATTCACAATTATATGTAACTAAAACCAACTAAATCTATATATGTCAGAGCTAAAAATATTTTCATGTTTTTACTTTGAATTCTGAATCCAAAATGGCCCCTCTTATTTGCCATGAAATCAAAGAGGCATCAATCATATTTGATTGGCCCAGAATCAGTCAACAAGAAAGTATTCCTGGCAACGAGGAACAGTGTGCCTAGAAAGGTGGATTTAACTGCTCCAACAGGCCCCTAAAGTGGCCATGCTGAAAAGACATGATTAATACTAATAGAAAACTAAGGCAGCCCACCAGGAATGAACTCACAGTTGCCCAAAACAACTGGCCACACATTCCCATGGACCCCCTCCCCCCTCACCAATTGCCAAGGATAAGGTGCAATTGGAATTAAATATATTTTAGATCAAGGACCACTGCACCTGGAAGTCGGAATATGTCTGGAGGTATATCAAGGATGAGCAGTACAATGGTTTTATAGTAGTTGTGTTACAACGTATGTTGCTTTAAAATATTATGCCCTACTTTTGCTGTTTCAGGTGTTTTTCTTGTGTTCTCTGATCATGTATTTTAGGTGTATAGATTACTCAGCAGCTGTGGTTATAGTCTCTTATTTTATCATAAGTTTATTTCTGGTTAAAGGACATTTGTTGCATTAACTAGTCATGTGAGTCTCATTTTGTTATAGCCATTAACTCACATTCCCCTAGAAGGGGGAGAATAAATAAAAATAACCAAATTGGGTTAACATTAATTTTTTATTCTACTAAAGATCTTTTTTATAATGTACTCATTCAAGGGGAATTTTTTAGAATATGAAAGCAAAATATCTAGCCCCAACCCTTTACTGGGAGATGAAATATTAAGTTTTAAATAACATATGAAGTAGCCCTAGTGGGCTTAATCCGTACTGGGCCTAAGACTATGGGCCTAGAGTCAGTTTTTTGGAAAAATTGGCCCAGAATGAAAATTTTGAAGGGTAATAAACCCAAAGGCCAAATATAGATTATAATTTGGATTTATTGTAAATGTTGACCAGCAAAGAGTGAGGTAGTACCCGACAAGCTGAGTAAGGTATAATAGGAATAAGTATGTACCTGCAACCTGTCTAGCTAAAAAAATTAGCACCTTACAGAGCTGAGCATTACAGCCCCCTTACCATTAAAAAACACAAACAAGGTTACATAGCAATGACATAAGCCCCACAGTCTGGTCATAATCTGGATAAATGTCATATATATAGTGCAAGTTATAATATGAAATGCACCAAATGTAACATCAGCAATAATAAAATTTGCTGTTTATAATATAATATACTGTCACATAGCAAGCACAAGATATCTTTCACTGAATATATGTGAAATCACGATGAACAGAGCTGAATGACACCAAGAAACTGGTACAGGCACAATACAAGCATCCCTGGCACATTATGGCACTTTCAAGGCAAGTAACACTCTGATACAAATGCCGGCATGTGATCATTCTCTTTTATATGACAGCTTGCATGACTGGTTTGGTCTAGATGGTACTGTTTTGTCATGGATCAAATCGTATCTTTCAAACTGTAAACAAAAAAATTAAAATAGGTGATAGTTTCTGTGAGGCGGTAATTCTCCCTTTCGGAGTCCCCCAAGGCTCTGTACTGGGTCCTCTCCTTTTCACCCTCTACACTAGTCCCCTCAGTCAAGTTATTTCAAAATTCAATGTTACTCATCACCTGTATGCCGATGACACCCAGATCTACCTAGCAGTTGACTCCAGGAATTTTGACTCTATAATCTTTCCAAAAAAATCTGAACAGGTACCTGAAAAGTACTTGATTGTACTGTGACTGCAAATTGTACTGTCTGGTGCTTTCCATAATTTAAAAATGCAATATTTTAATTCTGATATGCATTACCAAACAATAATAACACCACTGTAAATGTATACAACAACTAATGTGACGTTACTAACATTTAAGTTGCCTAAAATATAAAAATTGTTACAAGTAAACAACAATTGCATTTAAAACAACTAAAATAGTAAAGCGTGTTGAACTAGACCAAAACCCCTCAGACAGGTAGAGAAGCTCTGTTTTTGATGTTGCTCGTCTGCTGGCCAGGGTTAAAGTGATATGTAGTGGTCAACCTCGTGGTCAGTCTTGAGAGTTGACCAATGGCATTTTTTATAACAAAAATATGCATAGTCGAATAATCTATATCAAACTTCTTGATCAAATGATAACTATAGTCAAGTACAAACTCCCCCCCCCCCCCCCGGGGAATGAGCCCAGCAGCACCCACATGCTGCCCAGCACTAGGCATGTGAGGGCTTTAGTGGGGGGAGAGGGGTTCTTTTATCTGAGTTCATAGGGAGGCCTAATTCGATTAATAGAGAGAAGGGATAATGAAAGGCTGCTTCTGTGGCTTCCTTGGAGCAAAGAAGGATGTAATCGTCAATATAGGCCCACATGTAATGATTTTTGATTTTTATGATGTATGTGACAAAGCATCAGCTAGGTCAACCCTGAGAGTTCTGAATGCTCTGGCGACGTCAATTTTACAAAGGTACATTACCTGGAGTGTGCAAATAATGCAACAATACCATCCACTGAGGGGAACCTAAGGACAAACTTTAACCTAAATTGACATTTGTCCGCCCTGTCATTGAGAGAATTGTCATATGGTTTAGGGCCGGTTAAGAATGATTCTACATTTGCCCACGTCCTTAGGTCTTGTTAGGAGTGGTGAACAGTGAACATCAGGTTTAGTAATCTTATCTACTGGGGAAAAATGGCCCCATGGGCTATTTTTTTGTCCAGGTATTGCTGTACTGCATGGGGGTATTGTAGAGCCGAAAACTGGTTGACAATATCTGTATCATTAAGAGCATCAGGATTCTCAATAGATTAGTGAAATCCAAATTTGAGGTACTGCAACAGGCAGGATACGGTGAGGGTAGTGTTGAGGGTAGTGTTCCTAGGCCTGTAGTTAAGACCAGAACTGAGAGGGAACCTAGCCTGCTAATAATTAGGCTTATTTGTACCACTTATAATGTCAGCCGTTTCAATGATTACAGGACCCCTATCTGGGCCTATGAACTCAAAATTACCTGTTTCTTGAATAAGAACGTCCCTGATCTTATTGGGTATGGCATAGTCTGAACTGGGAGGCACTCCCATGCTTTCATCTATGGCTAATGAAAAGTTACCTTGTATTTTTATAGGCAAACTGTTAGAACGTCAGACTCAACTTTGTTAGGTGGACAGTTACAGTTAGTATCAACAGTAGCTACTATAGTCATGTCAAGACTCTCATAATCATTAGCCTCAAAAATGGTACAATCAGTCGGATCAATCAGTTTATCAATCAGTGACAACATATATTGTTCATATATAATACCATAAGCTTGAAATAAAAACAAACCCTTTTAAAATTCTGGTGCATAATATTTGGATCTGTGCGAACACCACCATAAGGTCCATCTTCACTCAGCCAACTAATGTGCATGTGCAATGAGTCAACAAATAAATGGGGTCTGTTTGAACGTGAGTACATGGATATGCATTGCAATACTGGGGATTGCCTTTCTGTTTCAAAAAAGCCCAAGTGGGAGCCCCATTTTCTTGATTCATGAGGAATACCAATTATAAATAATTGGCACCCATGTACAATTGGTGTTGAGTGAATTCCACCCTGCAAAAGCGGATATTCTGTCCCAGATGCATGTAATGAATCGATTGCAGTGAACTAGCATTACCCATGGAACCAATAGACCTAGGTCACACTGATCCGTATAAATCACAAAAACATGTCAATCTTGGTATATATCAGATTAATAATTATCATTCAACAAAGCATACACGTTGAAAACATACAATGCACACAACATATTGTACATGTTGAAATTACAACTATAATTACTTATATCGACCTCATTTTTAAGCTTATTAGACATGAAACAACTATCACTACTCTGACTGAACAACATGTCTAGACATACTGCAGAGTGAAGTGTGTGGTCAATTAACTTGGTCTTTGTACAATCAAAATCATGATAGTCAGTGATTCTAGAGACAGACATACAATTGTAATTGAATAGTCCCCCCAAAAAGTTATATGATTCTTTAAGTAACATGGTGTTGTCCCGGGTGGTGGACCTGACCTCTATTTAATAACGTTTTTGTCCTGTCCTTTCTGCTTAAATGAACATTTGGTTACTGGGTGAATGGTATTGCATCCTTGTTCACCACAAAAAGCACAGTTGTGTCTAAACGAGCCATGGTTTCCTTCGTGTTAACAGTTCATTAGGGCAGCCATAGGTACATGTTAATTCCTGCTTATGAGGGTCATTATCTGTGCATGTTATCAGACGATTATTTTTGCCATTAGAAAGGCACTATTTGCTGGTGTAATTAAAAGCTCAGTTTACTGCTCAATTTTTTTCCAATGAATGCCATGCTTGACAACTTGGTGCTGCCTGACTGAGTACACTACTGAATATTCATCATGTGCACATGTAATCATTTTTTTAAAATAGCGTTACAGTGATATCTTTTACAACTCATTTCGATGAGTCTATAGGGCCTTATTCCAAAACCTGGGGCCACGGTGGCAGAGTGGTAACACTCTCACCTCCCACTTCTGAGGCCGAGGTTCGATCCCCGTCATGGCTTTAAGTGGGAAAGCTGGTAGATGCTTGCCGTTGGTCGGCAGTTTACAGTACACAACCCTAGCAAACTCTATGTACTGGTTTCCTGTGCCCTTCCAACTACCCATCGTGATATGACCTGTACAGTGTTGAAAGCGACGTAAAACCCCAAATAAATAAATATTCCAAAACCTAAAGTAGTTCAAGATGGCATTGATATGTTCATTATTTTTCTGAATGGTATTATTGCTATTTTGTGAATGTTCATGTACATGTTAAACAGAAGTTATTCAAAACCTACTTTATGCCCTTATATGGATGTGTGTAGATCAGACTTCGATTCTAGCTATATAGTATTATATTCTATGGTGCTTTGTGCAGTCAAAGTAAAAGTTGGAGTTTTCGTCATGTTTAACTTTAGATTTAGATTTATTTGTTGTTTTACGTCGCGTTCAACAGTCAGGGTCATAATGCGACGGATAGTTTACAGGTGGAGGAAACCACCGGGCATCAGAGGCGAGAACTCTAAACGCTACACCACAGAGCCCCCTCGTCATGTTTAACAGCCAGGGTCATATTCACAGTTGTCAATCGACACCGACAGAAATGTGCACTTCCGGCAACTCTCAGCTACTTGTTTAAGACTTTTATAACAAAAAATCAATTAAATTCCGTTATGTTAAAGGTAGTAAATATTGTACAGTGACTGTGCTGAAATATACAATAAATACATGAAGGAATATTTGACAAACAACCATATTTTAAAATATTTTGTTGTATTGGAATTATAGCATTTTGAAAAAGTTTATAAGAATACCGGTTCAATGTGTGATCAAAATGTTATGATTACTTGTACAATGGGAGATTTGTAGCCTTGTTTTGTGGATTTCAGCACATATTTTGTCAACATTTGTAACTTTCTGAAGGGAAAACACTGAATTTCTCAGTTTAAACTTGATAATAATTGCTAACTTGGCAAAAAGTGGTTGTTTTGCCCATATGCAAAAAAAAATTTTAAAAACAATAAAATTACTTTTTTGTTAACTTAGCATTAATTACTGAAGTTTTATTATTAAATACAGTGTTTTTTCTTCCAAAAAGTCATGTATGTTAACAACATATGTACTTAAACCCTCTAAAACAAGCCTGAAAATCAAGCATTCAGCAGGTATTCATATCATCTGGTGCACACATTCACCTAGTATTCATAAATAATTTTTGAAATTGCTATAACTCGTATTCAAGAAAATATTTTAAAATGTGACTGTTTTGTAAGTATCCCCCCATTAATTTGTCGTATATTGCATGTCTTATAATTCTAAAACATTCCCTACTTTTATAATTATGGAATTTAATTGATTTCTTCCGAGAGAACTGCCGGATGATCACAGTGCTTATAGTGTGTTTGACGACAATGATATTGGGGCAAGTTCTCAGCATTGCCACTTGTCAGACTTGAACCCCTAACTACTAGGCCACCGAGAACCTCTGCTCCTTTGTGAAAATGTTTTGATGTTGGGATTTCCTCTCTTGTTTCACAGAATATAAAAATTCTATTGATAGATAGATAGATATTTTATTGCCTCCAAAAGAAGAGAGATAAAATGTAAATGCAATGCAATACAGACAAAAATTCTATTATTATATGTAAAGCAAATATATAAGATGAAACAGATTAATATAAGATATTCAACAGTACTCTTGATTTATCACAGTCAGATTGTAATAAAAACAGTATTATGTACTTCTAGCATTATCTGTCTCTTGCATTCTGTAAAATAGGTAGTATCACATATGTATTCATTGAAATTAATATAATATTTGTGACTAGTCAACAGAACTCAATGTAAAATGTTTTTTGAACTTAAGACTTCCCCGCTTACTATTTTTGAGAGCAGAAATGAGTAATATGTATTAGAAAGGGAGTTTGAAAAAAGCAATGATCTAAAAAGAGTAAGTTCCTGGATACACACTGATGTCTGAAGTGTTTTCATGTCTAAAGCTTGTAGCAAGGGTGAGCTCTTACAGGAAGTTTTTAAACCCAGTGATGCTTTCAATAATTTTGTTTGAGCATACTGGGCCAAGTGCAGTGCAGAATTTGATTGGAAAACACATTCCATGCCATATGTTAACACTGGCTGGACTGCAGCTTTGAAAATGTGAGGGATAGTGGCAGGGTTAGATCCATGTTGACACAATCCTGATCCTTGAAGAGCATAGAAGGCCTTACACATTGTCTGAGTACATGACTGAGCATGACTGTTGTGGTCATTTGCAAGTACTACGCCCAAGTGTATTATTTCTTGCTCTTCCACAAGTATTTCACCATTGAGGAACCACTGTCTTCCCTTAAACTTGCTCTTTCCAAAAGTCATACACTTGGTTTTTGAAGGATTAAATTTTAGCCCATGCATTGTTATATAGTCTGTAGCTTCATCAATTAGAGTTTGCAAACCTGGTATGCTAAGACTACTCAATAAAAGATCATCTGTATAACAACATACGTTGTAACTTACTCCATCAATATTTATTCCACAGGACTTTCATGATAATGTTTTAACAAGGTCTTGATAGAAGATGTTGAATATAAAGGGAGAGGATAGCCCTCCCTGTCGGGTCTCTATAGAGATTGGTATTGGATTACTTATAGCATTTCCCCATTTGATAATCACTGTTAGGCGATTGTACCAGTAAACAAGGATTCTCCAGAGAAGCGAAGGCACAACTTTCAAGGCCTTTTGGAACATAACTGCATGAGGGATGCCATCAAATGCAGATTCAGCATCTAGAGCACACAGATAGACTGGTGACTTATTTCCTGTACAATAGTCAAGCACATCATGAGTAAGAGCAGCTGCCATTGAGGTTCCTCTGTTGCCAATGAATCCAAATTGAAGATCATGAAATTCATGTTCACCTGATTTCTGCAAGATGTGTATTTTTAACAGTTTTGAGAATGTTGTAGAGATAACAGTAGGTCTGTAATTTTTTGGATTGGCGGGGTCAATGTTTTTTTCAGCAATGGTATGAGTAATCCTTGAGTAAATGATCAGCAACAATTCCAAACTGGATACACAGGGTCAAGATATTGCAGACAGCTGAAGTGACCTTTGTCTCTGAGGCTAATTTTAAATGCTCCACACAGATACCATCAATGCCTGCTGCACATCCAGTGTGGAGTTTAGACAAGTAATTCTTTAAGTGAGCCTCAGACAAAACAAAGTGTTTATTCACCTTGTGTTTGATTGTCATATAACTATTAGTTACATCTGTTTCAGCCTTTTTTATTAACTTTGTGATATTTTTAGTGTTCTGAGAAAATCTTTTAGTATAGAAATCATATAGGGTATTAAGATTGATGTCTGAAGTACTGGACTGTGGTGATGGTTTATTGTGATGCACTAAGTTCTAGAACTTTTTCATGTTCCGTGAAACAAGATAATAGAACTTTTTCATGTTCCGTGAAACAAGATAATAGTTCAGTTGTCTGTAATGTTTTTGGTTCCTTTAGGTCACAGCATGCCTGCAAGCATTGCGATATGTTTTTTTTGCATGTTTATAACAGTGGTACACTTGGCCTGGTCTTGGATGTCCAGCTGAAGCCCAAACTTTGTGCCAAAATCTTTGCTTATCTCTTGTGAAGGTGCAGTCAGAATTCCACCAGATTGATGTCTGAAGTACTGGACTGTGATGATGGTTTATTGTGATGCACTAAGTTCTAGAACTTTTTCATGTTCCGTGAAACAAGATAATAGAACTTTTTCATGTTCCGTGAAACAAGATAATAGTTCAGTTGTCTGTAATGTTTTTGGTTCCTTTAGGTCACAGCATGCCTGCAAGCATTGCGATATGTTTTTTTTGCATGTTTATAACAGTGGTACACTTGACCTGATCTTGGATGTCCAGCTGAAGCCCAAACTTTGTGCCAAAATCTTTGCTTATCTCTTGTGAAGGTGCAGTCAGAATTCCACCAGATTGATGTCTGAAGTACTGGACTGTGATGATGGTTTATTGTGATGCACTAAGTTCTAGAACTTTTTCATGTTCCTTGAAACAAGATAATAGTTCAGTTGTCTGTAATGTTTTTGGTTCCTTTAGGTCACAGCATGCCTGCAAGCATTGCGATATGTTTTTTTGCATGTTTATAACAGTGGTACACTTGGCCTGATCTTGGATGTCCAGCTGAAGCCCAAACTTTGTGCCAAAATCTTTGCTTATCTCTTGTGAAGGTGCAGTCAGAATTCCACCACCATGACCTTTTCCCTCTACTTTGTGGTGCACTAATTTTATCAGTTACTTCCTGGACAGCATCACACAACCTGTTGACTTCTAGTTTTGCATCTTACATAGTTATTATACTTTTCATATCCATATTAGGTAAAGTGGGTGCAAGTTCTGTAACATGTTGAGCAAACAATCTACTCTGATTTTCATTTGACCAGTCAAGGCATGGATAAACTTTATTAAATCTCACCAGCTTATCCTCAGTTACCATAGATTTTGGTTCGACTTCAAGTCTTATCCAGAGATACATTGGGATATGTTCACTGACTATATCAGCAGTGTCATGTAATATTGAGCAATTTGTGACACTTTGGTGAAAATACCTTGAGCAAAATATATGGTCTATGTATGAGAATGTATTGTTTCTGCTGTAGGTATGATTGATTTGCTGTGCATGTCTAAAGTTGCAAGAAATAAAATCATTTTGACAGAGAAAGTCATATAGCAGAAAACTGTTGTTAAATGGTGACTTTTTATGCCAATTTCTGGGCAATTTCAGGCTTTGTGGTAAGGACGCATTCATATCTCCCAGGAATATAACAGGTGAAGGATCATTACAGTCAATAATGCACCGAATATCCTCCAATGCCTTATAATACTCAGCAGTCCATTAATAAGGGGCATGTACACACCTATTATTGTGACCAGAATTCTTTCATGAATTCGAATTTGAAGGGATAAAATGCTATCATTTTCAGTTTTTAGTGGAATATATGTTAACCCTAACACTTTTTTTACAGATAATACCAACACCCCCATAAGGGCATCCCTCCAGAATTGTCTCTGGGTCAATACTTGATTTGAAATTAGACCAAAAACCTGCCATCCCCATATCATTGGAAACAGTACAGAGTTCGCAGGGTTTGAGCCAGGTTTCTGAAAGAAATAACATATCAGTAGATTTCATCAAGTCCAAATTAGAACCATAGGAACTTTTGAAGCCATGACAGTTAAAACTGACAACTGAAAAGTCACTGGTACTTCTGGTATTTGTGATGGTATTGTTTTTATGATGGTATTGTGGCCAGTTGTAATCTCTGCTGTATCTTGATTCATCCCACTCATCCCAGCTTTGCTCTTGATTTTCATATGGCCTGTAGTAGTGAGGATCTCTCCGGGATCGCCAAGATGTGTTTGAGTCATTGTACTTTTGACCATTTTGCCAAGCAGTATTTCTTGTGGAAGCAGTGTTTCTTGTAGAAGAATATCTGCAGTTCTTGGGTTTAGTTTGTTCTTGGTGTCTTGATTTTGCAGCTCGGGGCAGAAAGGGCCGTACTATGATATCCTTTGGCCATGTTGAGATTCTATGTATGAACTGTTCTTTATCTTGGGGTACAGTGACAACAAATGATTGTTGCTGTTTTTTCCTTTGCAGTGCTTTAACAGAAATGCTGTTCCTGTTGAAACCTTGGTCAATCAGTTCAGAGACAATGTCATCAGTAGAGACACTACTTGCCACTTCCCCTATGTATATCCTAGCGACCTTGGCCTTGGTTTCATTTTTTGCTGATTTCATGTGAGTTGTTTTTGGTTCAGTTTTGATGAACAAGTCATTTTCTGCTGGTTTCCGGTCATTTTTGTTAACTAGCACTGATGAGAAAATGCTAGAAGAAGCATGCTTTTGCTGTTCTTGTCTATTTGATGACTTTTGGCTTTTGTCACCTTGTCTAATACTGGGTGACACAGACTGTTGACTGTCAGATACTTCTTCTGCACCTGATGTGAGGATCTTGTTTACTTCAACAGCATGACTCACTATTTCTTCAGAATCATGAGTACAGCCACTATTGCTAGGCTGACATTTGAGAGAAGTGTCAGGTTTCTCCAGAGACACAAGAACATATACATGATTTTTCTCGTTTTATCCGTTGAAGCTCTTGTTCCATCTTTTCTATCTGTTGGGTTAGTTTTGCAACTGTTTGGAGAAGATCAACATAATGAATATGCAGGGAGCTGTACTGATCAGTTTTGCCCTGGTTGGTTGCACTATCCATGGTATGTTCTAAAAAGATCTTGTCCAGCTCTTTTGACACTGTTTGATTTGCAATACACTGTCCCAGGTTGATAATGTTTGAAACCATAGTCCGAGTTACTGTCCTGTTTATAATTCTGCGACCTTTGTATTGTGGTTATATTGCAATCATCCCATCACATAGGTGGTTGTGAATAGTTCATAGTAAATCTAAGGGGACAGATGAGATTGAATTTTGGATGTCTAAGGAAGAGTAATGAAATATCATATCCAGTGAGTTTAAGAAGAGTTCTAGATATCTGTCTTCTGATACAGTTTTCAGTTCTGTCAAGTCTTTCACACACTCCACATTATCCTGTTCAGGAAATTCATTCCTCTCTGTAGAAGCCCCATTCATACATTGTTTCTGTGTAGGCAGCCCCTGGGGATGGTAAGTGTTTGGAAATCTAATAGAGTTACAGTGACAACAAAGCATTAAGTCACATTGGCAGAGAGAAACCTGTTGCCCACTTCTATTAAATGGGCAATCATTATCAGGGGTTCCTTCACACCTTGGCATTGTGTTTGTTCAATAATTAATGAATAAAACCTTCTGCAGTCACACTGCTAATTATTGGAGCCAATTTATCTTGTTAATACAAGGTGACACTTTGATTTGTTATGTTTAAAACATAGAACAAGGTCAAATTTAAAATATCAAATTTATAAAAGTATCTTTTTGTAAAATCATGCACAATTTGTAGTCCCAATCACTGTAACTTATCCAACAAGTTCACATTACATTTTGTGAGACTTATTTTCAAAAAACACAGTAAAATGTCATCAATATTCAAGAATACAAAAGTTTATTTTTTTTCAAAACATGCAATAGCTAAGGTTAAAACTGAAAATGTCATATCCAAAGGTCAAAATCATTCCCAAAAATGTCAAATCTTCCTAAAAGTCGAAAAGTTTCCAAAATCACTGATCAGTGTAAAAGGTCAGATAAAGGTCACGCTGAAGTTGTTTATACAGATATAAGAAGTGAAACACCAGTTTGGGAATGTTTGGATAAAAAT
Organism: Sabellastarte sp. h YS-2021; assembly: GCA_964017235.1. Lineage (NCBI taxonomy): Eukaryota > Metazoa > Annelida > Polychaeta > Sabellida > Sabellidae > Sabellastarte > Sabellastarte sp. h YS-2021. The sequence continues at coordinate 123,904,269 of OZ024932.1, forward strand.
TTTAAACCCCAACATGGGTATCACAGTATCATACAATATATAGAATGACTAGCAATAAAGTACCTTCGCACAGAACAACTTGTGTATTAGCAGCGATACATGAATATAAGCACACATTGATAATGTAAACATAGTGTTAATAATCATACAATCAGTGAAGTCAATACTGAACACCTAAGAATTATAAGTTGGTCTAAGGTTTAAATCGGTAGGGGGTCCCAGGGTCAGCCTGGCCCGCCAAGACCTAATACAACTAAGTGCCCCATCAATCCGAGGAAACCTCCCACTGTCAGTCAAGCAGAGTGGACCAGCACAAAGAGGAGCAATACAACTAACTATCTCATCAATCCTAGGAGAACTCCTCCTGGCGCCACCCATGAGGGACCAGAGGATATGCCAAATCTGTGACACGGTTTGGAACCTTATGGTCAAAATTGGTGAGGGGATAACCAAGGTCAGCTTGGGCCGCCTAGTCCCTGATATAACTACATGCCCTTACAGAGGGGGACTGCATAGAGCATAGAGCCTATACAACTAACTACCTTATCCATGCAAATGCAAGAACTGCCAATTGGTGGCACTAAAATGGGGACCGAGAACGTAGAGGAATTGTCTGACTCAAATGATAAGTGTCAAGTGGTGGGATAGTGGGTTTTAAAACTGATGCTGCTTGTTGAAATGTTAATTCAAAAGTGAAGATGAAAGCGACAACAAAGTGGCAACAACAAAGCATGTGATTTGCTGTAACTATGTAAACAGAGATTAATATTAGGACTGCAGAGAATAAGGATACTATATAGTGGAAACACAATGGAGATCAATAAGGTCGTGTCAAACTGACAGAGCAGGCCCCTCACAGGCCGTTCACTACACAGTTTCGAAACTCCCAGTTCAGTGTGAAAGGTCAGATAAATGTCAAGCTGAAGTTGTTTATACAGATATAAGAAGTGAAACACCAGTTTGGGAATTTTATTATTTACATGTTAGTATTATGTACAGGTTAAGAGGTAAAAATTTTAAATGTTTGGATAAAAATTTTAAACCCCAAACCCAAAGACTACAAAGAGGAAGGGAAGATGGAAGCAAATGTGAGCGTAATGATGGAAGGGGCAAAGATGCTTGCTGTAAATAGTACCAAACTGAAGAGCTCCTCCAAAGATCATGAGCCATAATGTTCTGGAGAGGGATATTATTATCATAAGCCAGAGTAGCTCCAGACCTTCTAAATGAGTGGATCCCATGACCTGTTAAGAGGTAGTTTATAGCCTTTAGTATGGATTTGAGTGCATATCTGATTGTATTAATAACCTGTGGGTGAGGAGGAGATAGCAAAGCAAACAGTGGTGCATTGTGAGGTAATTGCCTGGAATGGAGGAGGTCTCTAACTGCGGTAACGGAGCAGAACTGTTTATTCTTTAGGTGAGGAAGTTGAAAAATATGATGAGCAGATCTTTCTTGCAATGTCTTGTTCCATTTCAAAATTAAATGAATTCCAGGGTCTGCAAAAATGACATCCTTCCCTAAGAATGTGCCTAGAAGGTTTGAATTTTGTTCTGGAATGGGGGCCTATATTCGACATCCTAAGGAATCAAAAAATGCAACAAGAAAATTTCTCTGAATAGCTTAGGAACATCTAAAGGCTCACAGTTCTGAGATATGGCCTGGAGAACCGACAATGTGAAAATAGCCCTGGGTGTAGGTGAATAAGGGAGATTGATAGAAATTGAACATAAATAAAGTGAGACAGAAGTGTAATAAAGATCACATGAAGGTATGAAGAACAACTAGGAAATGGTTTTCAAAGAAGATATGTAGTTAGCCACAACTTTAGGAGAAATTTTGTTATGAATCAAACATTCAAGAAAAGCTAAGATTTTAGCCAATAAAAACTAAATCTCAAAGTTCATGTTACTGCAAAAGCAATAAAAGTTTTGAAGTGAACCATGTGGGCATTCCTTGTAGATGCTCTAAAATGTTGTGGTTATCCAGTCCATAGCCGCTCTAACCAGTGGTTTGGTGGTTGAGGAAGAGCCTACAATCACAAGTTAAGATTAAGGTTAAAGTACTGGCTATAAACCTATTCCCACATGTAATCATTAGCAATGTTGTTGATGATCCACTGGGTTCTCTGAATATAACCTGGAGAATGCATCTGCAACTACATTACTTTTGCCCTTGATATGTTCAATTTTGATAGTAATGTCATACATGGAGGCTTCTAACCATATGTTTCGAATACATGCAGCCAGCATAGTGTCTTTGGTTTTTCCTGGCTGGACCACTTGCACCACAGCCATGTTGTCACAAAAGAAAGTTACACTCTTATGTTGACAGTGTTTTGCCCAGATCCTGATAGTTATAAGTATGTTAATCATTTCCAAATGTACAATTTTAAAGCCAAAATCAGCGATATCCAGGATGGGGATAGCATACACCCTATTTCCCCAAACTCCTGCAATGTCTGTTAGAGAGGCATCGATACAGAGGGTTTCATTGTCTTCAAGATCATCTTTGTTGATAAATACCACCGCATTAAATCTAGGTAGAAAGTGAATAAACCACTGAATATCCCTAAAGATATCTTGAGTGAGGTGAATATAAGCCTTATTTGCATTGTCTTTGAGTAAAGCCAAAATTCTGTTCACAAAAATATGGGAAGGACGAACACATTTGTGTATGTACAGCAATTTTCCTGTGAGGGATTGAAATTTTGACTTCGAAAGCTTAGTTTTGAAGTTAACCAGTGCACATTCACCATAAATGGCATCTATTTTTTCCTGTGCAATGCTGATAATATTAGTATTAATATTCACATCAATACCCAGGCACGTTAACCTTGCGAAGGGGGGGTGTGTTTTCAATACTTGGGGGAAGTCCAAGTTCAATTAACAGTTCACAAAGGTCATTGAATGCTTTTCCTGCCTTAGATTTAGGAAGGACAGCAAGGTAATCATCGATATAGCAGAACAATCTGTATCCCTCCTGCTTCATTATGTGGGCTACGGTGTCAGATAAAAGCTGAAACGAAGCACTACCGTGTGCCCAGCCGACCCGTCAATGTAGTACTTCCCTTCCCAAGAAATTCCCAACTTAAGGGCATCCACAGGGTCGACCCTAAGGTTACAAAAACCCCTGACAATATCTACTTTAAATATGATTGGGTCTTCACATTGGTGTATTTCATCCACAATATTATCAATAGCTGGGAATCTAAGTACAAAAGGGGTACCATCAAATCTGTCTCTGGTCACATTGTCATGAACAGAGGCACCTCTAGGGTGGGACAAATTAAGAATGACCCTCCTTTTATCATTGTCTTTTGGTCTAGTGAGTATAGGGGAACAGTGATACTGGTGATGATCTATCTTATCTACTGACCCCAGATAGCCCCGAGCTCACTTTCGTTAGTGATATATTGGGATACTGCTGTGGAAAATTGGATAGCAGAAGCATGATTGGACACCATAGCATTACTTAGAGCTGATGGATTACTCAAAGATAAAGGATAACCAACTTTTATATATTGCAGAAGTTTCTTATTTGGATACTTGCATAATTACTTCTTCCAAGCCTCTATGTTCAAACCCGACTAAATGGGTATATGTGCCTGCTTATAATTTGGAACTCCAGTATCTAAGATAGTATTAGCTATATCAATGTATTTATCCACAGTATCAATCAAGATTGGGGCCCAATCTGGGCCTATAAATTCAAAGTTCATAGAAGCCTGGGGTAAAATCCCTATGGTTCTGTCCTTATCATAAAATCATATATCTTGCCACAGGATGGGCTGTCTGCCTCATCCTCAGGATTAATCCTGGAAACTTGTAAGTTGTTATTATCAGTATTAGCTTTTGCTACACCACCACCAACATCAGACTTATTTACATCATTTACTAATGATAAGTTTAAATTAACTTCATCTCCAACTGCAACCATGTCATTTTCATTATCACATTAACTGTCTATGAGTACTTGCAAATACTTAGTGTATGAGCAACCATAATACTGCCTAATCAATCTGTCTTTGCAGTAGTATTCATAAACACTTTTGAAATCGTACTCATCATTATTTTACGTTGTAATATTATGTTATTTACAACTGTAAACTGAACCTCAATGTAACCCACTGGGGGATCTTTATACTGAAGAAGCATGTGCCTATGGAGGCTTGCACTGTAGCCCCACAAGTAAAATCCCTGAATAATACTATCACTAGATTGATGAATATATACCACTATGAAACCTTCCTCTTCATCAGTATAAATTTTTAAATTAGTACCATCAATAATCTTAAAATTGACAACAGTATTTTAGTGCTTCCAGGCATATGCTTCACATGACTAAACTCGTCTTTGACTAACCATAACATATCTTCATTATACTCTGGTTGGTAAGTTGAGTTAGTAATGTTAGTACATGTACACACATTCTGATGCATATCTGACGTCTGATGAATTGGTATGTCGTTTACAGGGAACTGGTACTGCATGTTACAATCCCTCAAGGATTGACTATGCCCTTTATGTTGTGCCAGAATTCATTGAATACCACAGTCAACACTACTAACAGGTAATATCACGTTACTATTATTGCAATTAAAATACTCATACATCTTAAAACATGGTTGCAATTTGTTACAATTAGTCATTAAACTATCAGTTGTCAAAGTTTTTACATCTCGCTGAACCCCAAAGGGTTGTTCTTTTGAAGTTACTTGATTGCAGTTTCGATTTTTACTGTTCAGACCTTCATTTAACACACACACCCACGCTTGGTGTCCTTTGGTATTACATGGTTGTTATCTACAAGTGGCCCTGCCTGCCACTATTGTGTCTGTGGTCTATCCCTAGCGTTGTTCTTTAGCCGACACCTTGACTGTTGATGATGGTTAGATTTGCCTTGTTTAAAGCAATGTGAACAAAAATGCTTTTGCATCCCATGGTGTGCATCAAAAGAGCAAGTCCCTTCATTGTAATACCTACATACCCTTCCCCTGGTCTGAGATTCTGTTTGTAAGGTTAGCATAGCTACTTGAGCATTACTCAGTCGGTTGATGGCCCACTGAGTGGTGTCCCTTCATGTGAGCCTTCCCTCCTCCATGTCATGCATGGAGGAAGCCTATCAACCAGACTGGTGGATGTCTTCTGACTTCCTTATGGCTTCAAGGCTCAGGATGACTGCATCATGGACGTCTGGTTGTTTAGGATGCCAATCCCTGTACCCCTTGTGTTGTACAGCTTGTGTGAGAGCGACCTCTTGACCTTGATTTGACCCCAGACCAAAGTGAACTCTACTGGCATCGTCCCCTGTAGCCTGCCCTGTGTGATAGGAGGTTGCGAGACCATGTCGAGGAATAGCCCCCTGGCTTGACAAAGCTTGAATAGTGGATGGGTGCGAACCACCCTCCACCTGGGTCCCTGCAGATGCATGGAGTCTTCAAGTAGGTGAGGACAGCAGAGTGGAATTAATAGAGTTCTGATGCTCCAGGTGCTCTATACGCCTTACAATGTCTCTATTTGATTCCTCAAGCCACTGAAGACAAGCTACCAGTGTGGTGTTGGGGTCAGAGTGAGAGGTACATTAAGAGGGATCGGATCAAAATTTGTACTCATGTCAGTCTGACTGTCCAAGTAAGAGCCATCTTTTACACTAACTTTCTTGGTTGGTGTTTTCTTCGTTGTCATTTTCTTCTGTGCTACTAGAGTTTTCTTCAGTGTAGACATATTTGACACTAAAATCACGTTACACTAATAATTATTTTTAAAACTGATGTTGCTTGTTCAGATGCTAAATCAAAACTGAAGATGAAAGCCAGTAAACTAGTTTATTGACCTCCACAAAGCGTGTGATTGGCTGTAACCATGTAAACAGAGGTTAATAGCAGGGCTGCAGAGAATAAGGAGACTATAGAGTGGAAGCACAATGGAGATCAATTAGGTCGTGTCCAACTGACAGTGCAGGTCCCCAACAGGCCATGCACTCCATCACTGATTTTAGACTTCATTCCTTAGGGCCAAAGTTTCATTGTTTGGGCTGATTTTTTGTCTCTTTTTTGTTTAAGTTCTTATTACAAAAGTTCAAAATTATTCGAACTTACAGTGTCAGGTAGATAATCGTTAGTATGAAAAATATGGTTTTCACATGGTGGATATTTGTTCATAAAAGGTTGCATTGCTCATGATACTAATTTGTTGCAGTAGTAGTTGTAGCATCAGCTCACTTGGAGTCAGTAGATCCAAAGGTTTTTTGTAAATATTTTGAAAAAAATTATCAGAAAATGCTAATTTATTTTATTACCTCGTTTGGTGAAAGACATCAATGATTTCACTTGACAGGCACAAAACCTTTCTACACTGTCTTACATCTTGATTTGGAAAAGGGAGCTGTTTCCTTACATGATACTGGTCCATTTTGCAAAATTTATATGGCACATGCCCAAAACAGGTTGACAACGCTCCTGTTTATGGCAAAAGCAATGATTCCTACCTTCAGTAGGGAGCTTGATCCAGTAAACATTTTTGTGTTACCAAATTTATTTTTACGAGACTAATATTAAACATATTAAAATACGTTGATGCACACTTAAAAAATACACTTCAAATTCTTGGGTGATACTGGAATCGTAACATGAATAATTGCTGGATTAGATATTAACGCTCATATTTTCACCCTGCCTCATTTATCTATCATGTTTTAATTATAACAGATACGACACTGATTATATTTATAGTGTCATAACTAATTGCAGGCTTCTTAGAAATAGATTAAAAGTTCACTGAAAATTTGGTAAAATTTTGTACTTCATTTGATTCTGCAAAATACTGTCATTCACCAAATGAAAAACAAAACACAGTTTTATCTACAATTATTGACATAAAATGTTCACTGAAGATGCATCAATGCAATAAAGGTAAAAATGCGGTTTTGCAATTGCCTTGTTTTTTGCTTTATCTACAAAAAGCAAGTGTGAATTATTTATGTTTTCTTTGATCAAACAAACAATTCATGGCCTCCAAACTGCGAAAGACAACATTTCAAGCTGATATCTTACTACATTTGTGTTAACTACATTTGTGTTAACTGGGATATGTCAAAAGATAAATACATTGATAATAAATATGAAGTAATAATGAACTATTTGTTTCGATAATGAATGGCATAAATGTGTAATATAATGTGTTTTTATTATCTCCGTAAGGCTTCCCGTGTAAATATTTATGTGCTGTCTTTTTTAATATTGTATTATTACATGATTAATGACCTTCAAGATATGCTTGTCTGGTATAAAACAGGAACGCTGTCCTGTACAATGAAGGCAGTTTCATAATTTTTTCCCACACATTCAAAAATGTACAGTAAAATTTTTAAAACACAAATTTATATGACTTTGAGGAATAGCATTTCTGTAATTAAAGCACTAAATATTTTCAACAGTGTCCTATCCTATTATTAAATTGTGTGGTCAATCAGATCAAAGATTTTGCTGCATTTATGCCATACCTAGTCAAAATATTAAATTATTGTCAGTCTTCTGAAATCCCATTTTGTTACATTATATTTTCAATACTGTGGGCAGACATTGTTACATATGAAATACTAGAATGAAAAACCAAAGTGTGATCACTTTTATCAACGTTTACTGTAAAACTAATGAATTCTGGAGTGCCACTTAAATTTGCTTTTCTTGACTAAGTCATTATTTCTAAGATAAGAAATATATATTGTTGAACGGACACTTGGTCAATAACATCTTCAATAATCAGTTGTTCATTTTGTTAAAATGTTTGCCATAATAGTGCTAGTGTTTATTTTAAAAACAGGAATTGTTAAACTTCTTACATATGATTTGACACCGAGTTATATAAACAAGGGAGAAGGGTTTACACAGGTTTGTACCTTTAATGCTGATCCAGTGTTATCAAGGGGAGAAAATGGTGACCTTTGCATGGTTGGTTGTACTGTATTTGGCTGTAACCTACAACATAGGGCATACATCAACTGTTCTAACACCTGGATACAAGTTTTAATCAGTTCAGCAGAGGAAGGAGACTTTGGTACCTGGAAATGTGATGGAGATGATACAAGCATAGACAGACATTTGTCAGAATATGGTATGTCATGAGATTGTTCGAGATAATTTTACATTATCAATAATTTGTAGGTGCATACATAAACAAAAGCCCTTTCAAGTTACATGAAGTTTTAGGGCAATTAATGTTTATACCTGTATGCTTTCAAATTTCACATTGCGATATTATTAGATGAAAAAGAATTTATACAAGGTTCAGCTGAACTTCAAATTTACTCTAGAAAACATTTATGCCATGGTTTGGTGCGCTCTGTTGATCGTATGTTACACAAAGGGTGTTTGACTTTCACTTTCTCCTTTAAGGGGTGGTTTGGGCTGACTTGTAATTTTATGAATAACTCGTCAACTACACTCCCTGAACGTGCACTTTGGGCTAGATATGTATTTCTTAAGAAACAGACTACTAAAATTTATTTTAGTGGCAACTCCTGTGTGAAGCAATATGTTTTTTTAACCTTGAATCTACCTTAATTGAGAATATATCAGCATATCCTGATACATCAATCATAGGCTGTATTTTAGCCTTCCTGGACCCCATATCACGCATATGACACAACTGGTATACCAGATGTTATACTAAAACCTAGATTTAGTATGTGGCAAGTAATTTGAAGCCCAAATTTCAGACTTACAGACTAACATTCGGTACTGGTTTGGGCTGATTTATATCTATTTTTGGCAACTTTTACAAAAATATTTTGGTAAAATAATTTCTGCTCTAAATGCGCCTAAAATATATATATCCTCATTAATTATTAGAATATGCATGAAATTAAATTTGGGCTTCAGATTGGCAATATTATGATATATTTGACATTTCCTACCTGTAGGGGACCATGCCCCCTCACACTCCGGAAATTGAAGTTCTTAATATGGCCATCGAGTGGGATGGCCCAATACAAATTCACTTTCTGATATAAACTGAGTTTCCTGTGAAAATTTCAGCCAGATTGATCAACTTTAAAATGTCACAGATCATTGGAAAAAAATCAGCTCACGTCTCTAGTTTTTTTTGTTTTGTTTTTCTTATTATTTTGATATGTGTAATTACTGTGAAATCATTATTTTTTTATATTTTCAGTGATTTTATTAAATCTATCTGTCTTTTTATTAGTAGTTCACCATATTTACATATGGTAACAATTCCAATGCACCAATGAAAAGAGAATGTCCTAACATTCATTCATCGATAAATGGCTTAAGAAATGGGGGAGCTGGATGATTCGACCCTTTGTCAAAGCAGCCCTAGACAAGTCGGCTCCCTAAAAAGTCAGCCCTGGGCCCCTGGACAAATCAATCACTAGCTAAAAAACTTTTGTAATTAGAATTTATTTATAGACCTGCAGAAACTATTTGACTGGGTTGACATTTCTTCAAGATTATTCAAACAGATAAATAAGGTGACCTTTTCAACACAAACTTAGCTGAAATTATGTTGAATTATAATCTGGTCCATGTTAATGTTGACTAAAGGGGGATATTCTGTATAATTACTATTTTGGTGAGAACTTTGGCTAAGTGTGATTAACATACATCAAAGACAATTGGATGTTGTAATCAATCCCTTTTAACCTATATCCATTATATACTTGTTTATTTAAGAAATATTAAAAGCGCAATTATACTAAATAATAGCCTCTGCAGACTAGATCATAACTTTTATGATCTTTTTCAGAACAATTGGCTTTCAATATGTGCTACTGTTTGATTATTACCTGGTTAATAATCCCTCTGCTTAGATATTAAATTGTTTTGTAATTCTTGTGATCATTTGACAACAATTGCTTTTAATTCACTAATATTTGTGTGTTATTAATATAAGTTTTTCATAACATCTGTATAATATTTGTATATGTTTTGGGACTAGCTAAATATACTTTATACTTTATATTTTATTTCATCAATTAAACTTTAAAAGAATAATGAATATAACAAGCTCCCCTAAAGGGACTGCAGTTCCCTTTTCTTACATTTGGTTCCATTCCTTGCAAGTATTCTTTTTTTTTCTTTTTTTTTTATTTGTCTGTAAACAATACATTTATCAATAAGAATACAGCAATATTTTCAGATAACAATTTATAACTGTACAAAGAATACAAATAAGTGATATAGAACTATTGTAAAAGAAACTTTAGAATTACAAGGGACATGTTTACTTGATCAAGGCATGTGGTTATTCACTCCATAATCAATTTCCAATTTTTCCATTTTAAGTCAAAAAAGGCCTCTTTATCTTGTAGGTTTGCCAAGAGCTTTTCTTCAGCATACGTGTGCTTGAATTGATACATTAGTCTGTCTAGACACATAACGGTATTATTTTTAAAAGAGTCAAAAATGTATTTTTTTGTCAGGACAAGCAAAATATTTATAGGGGTTCTATTCTGATCTGACAGTAAATATCCCAGCATAATATCCAGATTGTTTAATCTTAACTGACAATTTATTTTCTCTTTGACATACATTTTTATGTTTTCCCATAAAGTTACAATAATAGGGCATTCAGTAAAAATATGCATTAATGTTTCTGGAGCATTGTCACATTTTCTATAAAGTGAAGATGATGATGCTCCTATTTTGTTTAGATAATGATTTGTTCCTAATATCCTGTAGATTATCCTTAGCTGGAACCACACTAGGCTATTATCATTTGTTGTGTTAAAACATACCTTAAATATATCACACCAAGTTGATTCATCTATATTGAGGTATAAATCTACATTCCATTTTAACTTCATCGAATGATTATTTTTTTGGTATTTATTGACGTACTTATAAAAATCTCTAGTTCCCTTATCAGATTGGTACAGAATCTTTATATGATTTGGTATATTTGGTCTAGAGACATTGTTGTGCTGAAAATTAGTTTCTTTCAGTAGCTGATTACAAATACTTTTGACTCTCAAATAATGCAGAAAGTTGATATTTCTTAGATTATATGACTTTGTCATTGTATCTAGTGACCTAAATTGGCCATTATCATCTAAAACGTCGGAGATGGAGCGGATCCTTTTACTGTACCATTGAGAAATATAAAAAGTCTCATCTGACAATGTTTTATTGTACCATAAGGGGGTTGTCAGAATCTGTTCACTTGTGAGTAGCTGTTGATGTTTCAATATATCATATGCTGACTCAAAGACATCATTCCAAAATTTATTTGTTATATTTTTATTTAATTCAACTATATATTCAGGACCCAATCCAGTGCACTTTTCTTGGTTTTTTCAAAGGTTGCTTGAAATAACTTGTTTCATGGGGCATCCGTTTGTCGTAACAATTTTCTAAACCAAGTTGTTTTAAACATTTTATAAACAGTTTTACATTGACCATATTAAGTCATTGAGAAAGTTATTGAGAATACGAGGCGAAACAATCAAATATGCTTCTCACAAGAAAAAGCTCAGGTAAGAAATTGAAAATAACCTTCTCTCTGAGATAGATTCTTTGGAGAAAAACCTATGGAGCGATAACTATGATAGCTACTTAGAAAAAAAGTCACAGCTTCAAACCATTAGGGAAGATGCTATAAAGGGGCACCAAATTCGATCAAGAGTGCAATGGTTAAATGATCGAGAAAAACCTACTAAATTCTTCTGTTCTCTTGAGCACCGTAATTATATTGAGAAAACTGCAAAAAAATTAAATTGCGAGATGGTACCTTGAGTACTGATCAGAAAAAAATCCTGGCAGAATTCCAGTCCTTTTACACCAAACTTTTCCAGATTGATGATTCAAGTCTGGAAAAGATTGATCTAGAAGATGTTTTGAGACACTGTCAAACACAAAAAGTTCATGGTTAACATATTAATCAAATTGAAGGGCACTTAACTATTAAAGAATTGAGCAAAGCTTTAAAGCAAACTAAAAATAAAAAAACACCTGGAATAGATGGTTTTCCGGTAGATTTTTTAAAGATATTTTGGAGGGAGCTCGGTGTTTGGATTCAAAAGGCTCTAAACAGCAGTTATGACAAAGGAAAACTGTCTCTCTCCTGAAGACAGTGCCTGATAGTATGTTTACCTAAAAATATAAAAGCAGGGAAGAAATAAAAAATTGGCGTCCCTTATCAATGCTTTCAAGCATTTATAAGCTGGCTTCAGCAGCTATTGCTAATAGAATCAAGCCTTTACTGAACTATTTGATTGACAGTACTCAGACAGGTTTCCTATCGGGTCGAGATATTGCCGAAAATACCCGTTTGGTATATAATATTATTCATACTACCGAAAAATTAAACATATCAGGACTCCTAGTTTCAATAGATTTTCAGAAGGCATTCGATTCCATCTCATGGGAATTTATTTTCAAAACTCTCTCATATTTAGGTTTTGGAGATGTTTTCAGAGATGGATTCGATTGTTCAATACAGGTATTACAGCAAAAGTTTTGCAAAATGGTTTTCTCTCGGATAACATAAACATACAACGTGGGTGTAGACAAGGAGATCCCATCTCCCCTTACTTATTTATAATTGTGGCACAGATATTAACAATATTAATTATTCATAATCCCCAAATAAGAGGTATTTTTATCAATGGTGTTGAATTCAAAATCACACAATATGCAGACGACACCACACTCTTTTTGAACGGTTCACAAGACTCATTATTAGCTGCATTAAACACACTGGAAACTTTTGGAACATACTCTGGGCTTAAAATGAATACAGAAAAAACTCGGATTGTCTGGATTGGAAGAAAAAGGCATTCAAAAGAAAAATTAGTGGACAAGGGCCTCCTATGGGGATGTACACAGTTTGACCTACTGGGAATAAAATTCTCAAACAACCTTATGGATATGTTGGAGATCAATTATGACAAAAAGATTTGTGAAATAAAGAATCTTATAAATATCTGGGAGAAGCGATATTTAACACCTATAGGAACAGTTGTGAAAACTTTTATTTTGGCAAAACTAAATCACTTATTCTTGGGGTTGCCAAACCCTACCCCACAATTACTAAAGAAAATTGAAGATTTATGTTACAAATTTTTATGGTCAAATAAACCTGACAAAATAAATAGGAATATAGTAACCCTTGATGGGCAATCAGGTGGACTTAATATGCAAGTATTCTTGATTTCAGAGAGTTTGTCTGTGGGTATGGATAGTTTGGAGTGTCGATCTGAATGCCTAGACAAATGACTTTTGTACTAGGAGGAACTAGTTTGGCTTTGCTTATGGTGAATCTTAGTTCTTCCAGTAAACTATGAAAGGTATTGAAAGCTGAATTTGCTTGACTACAGAGGGAATACCCAATTATGTCATCTATATAGGTATTGATGTTATGACCCTTCTGATTAATTGTGAACTGCACAATGTCGCTTAGGCGGTAAAAAATTGATGATCCTTGACAATATCCAAATGGAAGACAAATGTCCAAGAAGTAGTTTGAAAGCTTGAGACCTAACAAATCATAATCACCAGGATCCAATTTTACATTTCTAAATGCCCTGCTGATATCTATCTTGAAAATTAGTGAACTTTTGCATAATTTTAAATTTTTTTTTCAGTAATATGATACATAGTGGGAAGGGTGAGTATCAATGGGGTATCAAGATAGCAATCCTTAGAGACCCCAGCATTATCCGAGGCATCATGACGGAAGCTGAGGTCAGTAATCACACGCCTATGACATGCATTAGGCTCAGGCCAAGTCACCAATGGGAAGCTGTGTATATTTGGCAAGGGTAGATTAGAAAAGGGGCCTAAAATAGCCCCAAATTTTATTTCCTCATCAAGGTAGGCTTGTATGTCCGAGATATGGTCGTTCCTGAGGTATGGTCTTTACCTTCCAATCTTAAGGCACTGTCTTGACGAAAATCTAAGGGAAATCCATACCTAATTAATAAAGGCAAATGATTACCCCAATAACCAGCGAGTTATTTATCCCATACATCCGGATGTAGTTGAATGATGTCTGAAATTTATTCTGTAGATCCGAACTTTTGTCACCATTTTTATAAGAGTTTTTCTTATTTCTATTTTCATAACTTCTTTGAAATGCTGTATTCAATACACCTCATGGTAATTGCTATTCACATTGTCAACATTATCAATGTCAATATTGCACGACAAGGGGGCGAATCTATTTGTCAGTTTGACATCTTGATCTTTTACAATAGAAGTGGTGACTTCATGCTTTGTTTACCTGTCTGCAATTTCTATCATGATTTCTATTCGTAAATACCCTACTTTTTTTTAAATTGACACCTTAACAACAGATGGATCACATCTTTTGCCATAAGACATTGATGTTTGTTTGAATCAAGTTTGTAAATATGTGTACTGTTTGTACTACCCTACAATGGTGGGCTTTCACGCTTTACAATATCAGAGTATGATACTTTGCAAAGCCTAGCCCGATCCAATCTCCAGTTGCAACTGTTTGACAAATTGGAATTTGTAAAAGTTCTACTTTTGCAGACCTTAGAAAAGCTTTTGACTGAATGGTGCACTGCATGAAAGCAGTGCCCTACTCGTTTTTGTGACTTTGTTGACAATCTTTTCATGGATGAGCATTGTTTTTACCACTCATATGGCAGATTGAGCAGATGTACAAGTACATTTAACCACCTGTTTCGTGGTCAGTACAATGGGAGCATAAGGCTTTTTGATGAAATTTACAAGGAATTGCATTGTCTTTACTTTGAAACCTACATGAACTGTTAGTCTAATTACTTTGTACTTTCTGCGCATGAACCCTGCATATTCTATCACGTTTATGGGCTTCCTCCCATTTGACTTTGCCCTCCTTCATCTTTCAAGTAACACCGTATGGGCTCCTTTGGCTGCTGACCAGCCAAACTTCTGACAATCTGCCATCAGCTCACTCATATAGTCTAACATACAATTTTTTACATTGGTTCTTGCTCATCTGTGATAATATTACAGAACCCCACAATCTATTGACTCACTGTCATAAGAGATTCTAGACTTTGTGCTAGTTTTTGGGCCAGGGTATCTCTTGCTTCACCCACACTGTTTCAGTACTGCCCCTATGAGGGTTAAACTTGCCTTTGTCCTGTTAGTTTTGAAGGTCTCTGATGCGAGCATCAACTTGATTCGGTATCTGCTTAAACTGTAGGGTGTCCATGATGGGCATCAGGAAGACGTGCTCCCTCCTGACAGGTCTCTTGGCTGCTGTAGGCTCCTGGGTGGCTTCTTCTTCTTGTTTGTTTGTTGACCTTCTCTTCCATTTTTGACACACTGTTCAAATCTTTAAGTTGTTGTAGGATCTCAAAGCTAATGCAATCTGTTGTAGTTGTTGGAACAGGATCAATGGTTTTCTGTGTTTTTTTTTGCATTTGTCATATTTGTCATAAATTGTCTTCCATGTGAGCCCCCACAGTTATTACAGTCAAATATTTTTTATGTGACATTCTTCAGTAAAATACAAACCCTCTGGTTTGAAACATGCGAATATTAAATGTCAGACAGGAATAGTGAACCAAAAAATTAAAAAGCTTAGAAACTTGATACAGCCCTGTATGACAGCTTCCTACAGAGCAATATTCGCACTACTCAAAACAGACTCATAAACCACTAGAACACTCTTTGAACAGTCTGCAATCATAAGTTCAAATCCTAGGCTTGAGACAGTACATTATAAAATCAAATCCTGAAGGCAATCAGATCCACTTCAGGTAAAACAAAATTATTTTAAATAAAATGACGTCTAAGCCGTTTACAAACAAGATTTATGATGGGGCAGGACCCCAACTGGCATGAATATTAAACCTAAGTAGGTCAGAGGTGAACAATAAGAGAGTTAAAAAGAAAAACCTCAATAAAAAACCACTGAAATGGGTGTCACCTAGGGTGGCGCCCTATCATATCTTAATGATGATGTGAAAATATGTTATCAGGAATAATGTAACAAATATAACTGCATCTTACTGCAACTTCATATCAAGTGTGAATTGTTGATATGATTAATATGTTTTAATTGATACATGAACCAATGCCATGAACCAATCAGTCGGAATTTTATAATTTTATTTATTTATCTAGTATATGACAGCTATATCACAGTTACTTATGTGTGATGGCAATTCATCGGTCCACTATTAGCCATAGTTGACAACTTACAATGATAAGGGGAACAATATTCGCCTGGAATCAGGCATGGGGGGGGGGTTTAAGGATGGTGAAGGGTAGTATTTGGTAAGATGTTACAAAATTTTAACACATCAAGCCCAATTAAGTTACATCAAGTTGCTCTCCCCGGAATCTAAACTAAATGAACAACAAAAATGTCATATGACCCCTAATGACTGTTTTATGACTGGCAATTTCTTTTGCATAGAAGAAAAATGACCAACATAAAAGGAGTAACTACATATGAAAATAACGAATATTTACTTTTCTGCCACACAGTCCTGTTTATGCAAAACCACACGTTTGTGTGTTAAATGCATAGGATATAGCAGTTTGTAAGGCTCAGTCGGAAAAGAGAGAAAGAATTGTGAAAGAAACTTCATTTCCCATGTGATGAAAGTTGAATGTTTGTATTTTTCCGATATATGAAGTATCTCTTTCATAATTGTTATCTTACTTTCAATGTACATGTAATTTAATGTATTTATCTGACACGCTTTAATCTACGAAGGATATATGGATATGGAAATAAGTTAAGGTAAATAAGAGCACAAAATCTATCCCTTTAACTGTGAAACATATTAATTAATTATTTACTATATGCAATTGCTGAATAGATTTGGATACTTACAAACCAGTAGTTTGACTAGTAGCTTTCACATAATTCAAACCAGAACAGATCTACTTTTCTGGCTGAGGTGGCTAAAAGGCTGCAAACCTGCCAAACCCTCACAGGTTGCCAGAAGTTATTAAAATCATTTTTATTCAAAGTAACAGTTGGAACATAAAATTGAAGCATATCCCTTTTATTGCAGTGCTTATAAGTTACTAATGAGAAAGACACATTGCATCTCTTAGATATGCACTCCCAGCTACATGGACATTCAAGGTGACTCGCAATTAAGTTTATATACTTTAAAAACTTTAAGGAAACAAATGTTAAGGTTTTTGCAGGTAACCATAAAGTCGTTGATAGTTGCCACAACACAATACAATGAGCATAAAGATATTAAATCTAACACTAATTTGAGGTGTTTCAACAAACATTGGATTAACAGTTTGGAGTTACTTTAATTTAAGACTATTTAGAAGTGACATCAATGTTGAAACCACTGTTTCCTTACAGTCCTTTCTTATCTATATTGTTGATGGTTGCATCAATTAGACACATTACAGGTGTCGCAGACTTTGACACTTCTGGTATCACTGTTATGGTAGCACTGCCTCTCTACCTTAAATATATATGTTTTATTTTCATTGTTTCCTTATTATTCTTTATTTAACAGCACCATAGTCCAGAAACAATTTCTCACCTTTCTTTGTTGACACAAGCTTTCAACATTAGATTTTGATTTTGTAACACTGTTGAACTTTACAATTACTTTTATTTTTGGAATTACGATAGCTTATTTAAGTCTTTGAAATGCATTTGAGTATGGTTATCAGTGTGGATTGAACGTTGCAATGCTTTAACATACCCTCTGGAAGAAGGAAACCTGACTCTTCAGCACTTAACAAAAATTCCAGCTTTTGTTTCACTCAGGATATCTACAAACATGGAGGATAAGAAAATATGTGCGAATTTCATCATGATGGTTCGTACTTGCATATTTTGCAAGAGGCTATTGCCACCAGCCCCACCGCTGATGCTTCATCTCAGCCATCTATTAGATTTAACTAATGAGGTCATTGTGATCCAATTTCAGAATCTTGGTATGGCCAATAAAACATTTCCTTACAGATAGATAGAGTGAATGTAACTACTTGACGAATTCTACTGCAGCTACATCTTCACAGGATCAAAATGGGGACAAAACATCATATGCCTTAGCTCAAGCGGGTTATCAGCTACTATATGTATGAGATGTCAGAATTCAAGATAATCAAGAGTTTTTACAATACAACTAATGGACATCCCCTGATTTCTGGTGATGAAGATCTATTTTGTTCCTTCAAATTCAAAGCTTAGTGATGCTTTGGCACTTCCACAGACTTGCACCCACAACACAAGCCACGTCAATGAAGACATAGTTCCTGTCATTGAGGTTTTCCAAGTGGCTGTGTGACAGCTTCTAAGCCACCCTGATGCTAACGTCCAGGCAAGCCGACTAGACCTAGTTTAAGATCATATTGCACAATGAAGGTTTTGTTTGCAATTTAGCAGGGAAGAAACCGCCCATGTGGTGATCTTACACTTGTCCATTGGGTTCGAGCCAGTTAATCAACATGACACAATTTGGTTCAATGAGTTTAAGCTCTGTCTATGACAAAAACAGTAAAAGGCTGGCTATATTGGTCAAACATGACACAGTGGGAATTGAACAAGATAAGTAGCTAACATACCATGATTGTTAATAGCTATGATTTTAATGCACGCAACCAAAACACAATTTGTATATATCACAATGTGTTTTTGCAGCAATGGTGTCATGATTTCCTTTATCGAGGATCATAATATGTCTTGTCATTAATATGACTCCAAAAGACATGGGACTCATAATCCTTGATCTGTCCTATCCACAGGGTAATTCAGTAAATGACAGAACTCTGTTGGTCTGGAATTTATTTTTAAATTTCCTGCTGTAGAGAAAAGTGTTTACGATGTTATTAAATGAAAAGATGCAGTTCTTTTTTAAATTCTATGCTGTTAAGGATTAATTGGTAGGATGCCATATTGACGTTGTGATAGCTTTAGGGTAGGTCCACAATTCAGAAAACCTCCAATTATTATCTGTCCGGTGCAGTAGTTTATACATTAGTCACATCATAAAATCACATGACTATATGTCAGTATTAACTGAAGATAAGGATCACTGTTTGCAGTATGGAGGAACAGAGTTTGCGTCATCCCTTTGTCAACTAACCAGACCATATACATACTACTGGACACTTTGATTTGATCATTTGTGGAATCACGTTAAGAATGTGTGCTAGATTATGTTGGCACTTCAGCAACATAACATTTGGTGATAATTATCACTAGCACATGTGGGCCACAGCAACAATGCAAACAGCCCATTTCTAGTTATTAGCTTCAGAAACATGTAGCTCTTCACTGCGCATTGAGACAGATACTACCATTTCATCACTTCAACTTTTAACATCATGAAGTTTTCTGTACTGCTCTCTGTTCAATCACTGTTGACCTTAGAAGGGTTTCTATACTCTAATTCTTCTCACCCGAGGTATAAAATAACTGTTTATCATACTTTGCCAACTTTGGTAAAAATCGTGATTGGGACATTCAAACCCTGCCACATAATGTAGTAGGTTCTTACATCAGGAGTATCACCATGAACTCAAAATTTGTACCAACAATCAGAGGGATTTTAGGCCTTTCTTTGCTTACTTCTATCTAACAGGCTCATTATTTGTAGCCCAATTCCTTAAACAATTTTTCTGCAACCACATTATTTGAAGAATAAATAGTATATTTGCATACCAGGGACACACATTTTGTACTGGTTTTCCACTTGTGAGCCATGGATTTCATACACTTTGCCATTTGTGGACAATCTGGAACAACAATGCCTAGCTATATCATGTCATGGACTGTTTGGGCCTACTTCCAGAATGCATCACATGCTCCATCCTTTATACCAGGTACTTTGGTCTCTGTTTTGCCCCTAACACACAAGCTTGTGTTTGGCGCTTGGAAATTTTGATTTTATCAAATTTTCTGTACTTTTAGGGTTCAATAGTACATTAACTTTCATTTTACTAACTTAGAAAATGTCTAAAATGTATATTATCCCATCTTTCATCCAACATCATTGACTTCGCACCATTCCACTACTGGGAAACTGTTCATGGCACGATCTGCAAATGGCCTGCTAGATCAGTTCTCTACTATAAACATCTGCTGCTTTATTTAGACTCTCTCATCTTTTATTATTTATTTGATACTTTGAATCACATACCATCAATTTTTCTACCTTTCTTTTGTACACACAAGCCTCCCATATTGAATTTTATTTTTTTAAACTGTTGATTATGTTTAACTCAAGTAATTCTGACCTCTCATCACAACTGTATGTGCATTTATTTCATTACCCTTATGATGTGTTAATATAAGCCTTTCACTGAAACATTTAAAATAATGAAAGCAAGCAAAAATAAATAGGACAGTCTTACTTAAACAGACATTGAACTTTTTGTGTCCAGTTTTATAAAGTAGTTTTCCTCATTTTTAATAGTTCCAGTTACTTTGGGCTACATAGATTTTGATCCAGATATCAATGAAGGCCATGAATACACCTTTACATGCCAGACTACACATGGTAATCCTGGATCAGTAATAAAATGGCAAATCAATGGGAATCCTGTGGATGATGACTTGGTAGAGCAAGATAACAGTACCGACCCCAAAACACAGATCAGTCACTTAAAACTCAAAGCAGACCGTGTCATGGAAACTTTACAGTGCATTGCTCATCAGGTACCAAACAAAGCCCTTGTTAATGGAGAAGTGAAACCATTGAATGTCTTGTGTAAGTAATTTAACATATTTATCTTTTTGTGTGATAATATGGTTAGCTTTATACAAAACATATTAAAACCCTAATATAATTGAATACAAACAACCCTGGCCACAGCTGTCTAGAAATATATGGAAGCTCTCACAATATGCCATTAAAAGCCCAATTTTCTTTAAAAACTTAACAATTATCCTGCCCTTTTGAGTATTGAATATTTATGTTTGTATGCACATTTTCATATATTTTAATGTCTACATAATATCAGTTTTAAATTAACTTGCTGATTCAAGTATAGAGAAATAAATGCATTGTTACTGTTCTAGTGCTCTCCAAGGACTACATGACTATTTTTGTCACAGTGGGTCTATGTTAAATACACATAAACAAATTACAGATCCACCTGTAAGGGCTATAACGACTACCCCACAACTGATTCATTTAGTTGGTGACACAGCTCGCTTTGAGTGTGAGGTAAGCAGGGATGGAAATCCAAAGGTTTACACCTTTGTATGGACAAGGGCAAATGATGCTGGTTTTACAGAGAAGACAGATATTGGTGTATTAGAGGTACCGGTGACATCAGTGGATCAGGAGGACACATATTATTGTGCACCAGAAAATGTAGCAGGTCAAGGGGATCCAGCAACAATGACTCTAACTGTAAACAGTAAGTAACTAGAGAGACAAAAATTACAATATTTTGCTAATTAACACTATATGTATATCTTAAGTAATTAATAAAACAGATCTATATAAACAATGATTTAGAAAAAAACAGTGTCAAATAGGAAAAAAGAAAAATAATGAAATATTTATAAATCATTTTCTACACATTTTCTAATTTGGCATATACATGAGTTATGCAAAGGAATCAGGCCAATTTTTTATGTATCGACCAAGAGTAATAAGAGAAATGCACTCCTAAAAGAGGCAATTTTTCAACAAATGTCAGTAGATCTTTAATAAAAATACTTCTAATGATTTCCAAAGAGTATTTTTAGAAGCAATCACACCAGCAGTGTTTAAAACTCTCTAATTTAACAGTTTTCCCACTGAAAGACTTTTAACATATAAAACAACAATGCAACTAAATTGGGAAATTGATGGCTGGTGGTTTTTAAACATTTAATAACCAGGTGGTCATGAATTGATGAAATAAACAGGTCACTGTTTTGAATTAGGATTGTTGTAACGGCTGGTAGTTTGGGTTTATGATCAATACCGGGAGTTGTTTACGGGAATTATTGGGTGATATATAGGGTTTGATATTGATTGGTTTGTTTTGGTATTAAATATTTGCTTTACCAACCTTAAATGTTGTGGGAATTTGATCTTTATTCATATCTGGGAAACTCACATGTTTTGGTAGCCATGTTTGACCTTGTTTACCATCCTAGTATTTTGGGTCTATTTTTTATAAACAAACAGGGAACTAGCATTTAGTACAAGGATGTGGGTCAAAGGTGCTGACACAAAAACTTGAGTAATTCACTTTTTGGGTATATAAGAGACTGCAGTGGCCAAATTCTGGGCTGACTTTTTACTGAACACACTGTTCTTGCCTTTAAGCTCTGAAAGCTTTGTTAGCTATGGAGAGGTAACTGAACAGCTATTTTCTGTTTTAGGTGTAATTAAGGTATTGTTTTTTAGTAATTTTGGTCATTGAGGGTTAATATTTTAGATGGCATTTTTGCACCTTGGGTGAATATTAAAGATGTATTAGGATTAGCTTGGTTGGTGGGAATATTCTTGGGGAGTCAGGTTTGGGAGAATTGGGTTATATATTTTCTTTTTGTTGAATTAATATGATGATATAATAAATTCTGTTCCAGTTTGTTTGTCTGTTTGGCATAATAAAATCATTTGTTCAGAATGGTTTTTTAATAATTGTGATATTGTGCCTTGATACATAACTTAGCTCGGATTGCTACAATATGTATGTCAAAAAAAGGCATATACCTTTTCCTTCTGTTTCATACAAAGACTTATGAGTTGATCAGTTTTACATTGGTTTGTCAACAAAACATGTCACATAATCTTTCATTGAAGATAGGCTGTAATATTATAGTTGAATGTATTTCTAATGGACAAAATTTAAATGATTTTTCCTATAACACAATTTATGCTTCTGACATGTAATATTCCTTACCTATAAAGCCATCTGAATTTAAGACTTTCTTTTAATACCAACTTGAGAATTTTATCAATTTAGGTCTTTCCATTCAACCATATAGACTGTTTTGTCAATAACAACCTGTCTTGGTAAATGTACTCAGTTATGAAATGCTAAAAGCTGAACTATCGTGTCAAAATCAAAGAACTGTAAACAATGCTCATCAAGCCAGTGCATCTGGACTGTCAAAGAATAACACCAGTATGACCATGTTACATGAGAAAAGGGGCTAGAATGCAGCTTTAGCTCAGTGTATGGACAGACTAGAGCAGACAGCAGCTAGGGATGCGACACCCCTTATCCCTTGGTCTCACACTCATATCCCTCTATCTCATTCATCATATCTTGGTTCTCCTGGGGTTTGCCTCAATCACATTGATGGAGTGGATCCAGTTTGGAACACTGAATCTTCCAGGATCCAGCCGGGATCAGGGTCAAGCTGCAGTCTTGTCTCAGACTCACATTCAGCAGCAACATTTGTGGGTACACCAACTACATAGGTCCCAGTCTGCTTACACACAGCCCCAGGAGAACTTTCATATACATCCTGTCCTGAAACTTTTATTCATAATTTACAAACCTTCGGAACCAAGCCAATTGTGACTGATGCTGTGAACAACCTATTGTCATATAGCATATGGGGCTTGTACTCACTCAGACCTGGCACAAGGTAAGTAGAATATCAGTAAAACGAGGCAGATATATTACTTATGATATCTCATTATAACCTAAGGTGGGGATTTCATGCGTCAAATGAGAAAAAAACTCACATATGACAGTCTATCTCTTCCCCAATGGGTAGCTGGGCATTCTTAACTTTAGTTGACTAAAAAAACATGTAAATATTACAATGAGTCTTGCTCACATGAGGGCTACCACAGAGTTCTTATTTTCACAGTCAGGGGAAGATGTTTAAGCATCAAAAATGAATGTAATGCTAAATAAAGGATGAATGGGAGGGCACAGCAAAGCAACACCCAGGACAATGCCAGACCACTTGAACCTAGACACAAGGGAAATCCAAAGGACTTAATAGTGCTATGTTTAGTAAATTCAGAACTAAGTACTTATTGAAAATTATATAAAATCTATTTCCTGTAATAGTGATGTGTTGTCAAGCTGTGTTAATACTAATATGCGTGAAAATGCGTCAGTATCAGACAATGTTATGCTCTCGCAAGAGCTTGGTAGTCAGGTACAGTAATGTTGTAAATACTTACAAGACCACTGAACAAGGGACAGGTGCCAATGATAATATTGTGACTGCACCCAACAGGCACCAGCTTGGTAGCCGGGTACAGTAATGTTGTAAATACTTATAGGACCACTGAACAAGGGGCAGGTGCCAATGATAATATTGTGACTACACCCAATAGGCACCAGCAGGATGATTATAAAATATAGCATCAAACATCGTTTGTCACTTGTGGAGAGACTAGCCCTTAGTTTATCAAATCAAATTGTAACATCACATTGTGCCTACTTGACATTATGAATGTTTATTTTCACTATTGTTCACACAATTATGATATCCATTATGTTTATTTACATAAAAACTATCCACAGAAGGCCTATTGCTTTTATTTTCTTAAGGTAAAGCATCTGACACGAGACATGTGTTTGCTTGATTGCTGATTTCATCCTGCTGTCCCCCTTTTGGGTTTTTGTCAACCATACAGTTGTATATTGCTTTTTCTATTATTCAGCATTATTATTCTATTAAACTTGAGGCTAAACAGTCTTATAGCAATTATATTCAAGACTACTCTATTCAGGCTAAACACCGTATGACTTATCAGAGTTATATATGAGCAAGATTATTGAAAAACTTATTGATTCACAGCTTGATCATCGCAAAGCTAGTGACACTACTGACACCCTGATAATTAAATGTTATATTGACAATAATGATAGCCAGACACAGATAAAAGCCAATTCAAGTACTTTTGACCTTGATGAGAGACTAGTAAGAGATATAAATATCCCTGCGAAAACTAGATGTGATATTTCCACCAAATCAACTAACTTCCAGTTCATTGGCCCTGACAAGGCCACTTCTAGCATATCAAGCATAAGCCAGTATCTGAGAATAAACAAAACTATTATGCAGTTGGGCCTTCAAATTACAGACAGGCTAGAAGTCTGTGTTAAAATCTGGTTTAAACATAAAAGCTTTGAAAAAAACGCTTACATGACTATCCAGACCAAAAACTGGTTCAATATTCGCAGTATGGTTTTCCTCTATAACTAAAAAAATCCTACACATCTTACCAATCATTTGGTCAAAAATTATTTTTCGGTTCCTTAACTCCCAGTAGTAATCCAAGAACACTTAGAAAAGACCAGTCCCAAGGGGCAATATTGGGTCCTACCAACAACATGGGTCAAGATCCAGAACATGCAGAATTAGATGAAAGGACTTGGACAAACATAGAATAATATTAAGCCTATCTTACCCTCATGGCCTATCCCTAAATTACGAGGTAGACAAACTTGCTTTTAATAACTCAAATTGTCCATGAAATATGTAGACGTGGTGATGACATCACCATTGCCAAGATGGACTTGGTACTTGCGCATTTCGAAACCAGCATGTAGACCCAGCTGACGCAATCAAATTGGGAATAAAATGACAATTTGAGATCTTTATTGATGTTGTGGTCGTGCTTGGCTGGGTCCATGTAGTGCATTGCGTTAATGCACCAGCAATGCTGTCGCATTTGTAATGGCTAAATCAGTTGCCAAAATGCTTCCCTACATAGATGACTACATTCTTATATCTTCAAAACAGGACTGTGAGTAGCATTTTCAATGCCTCATGTTACTTGTACCTCAGCTGGGGTTTTCTTACAACCCTAATAAACATACATCGCTTCTCAAAGTTTGGCCTGCTTGGGTATACTGATTGACCTTGATGCTAACAGTTTGAGTATCTATCCTGAGAAACTGCAAAACATTTATTCACATTGTTTAGTTATTAGTTAAAAGCATAATCTGACTAAGGCGGCATTTCAGTCAATTTTACACAAATGATTATACATTCATAAATGTGTGTGCCAAGAACACACTTTTGTTATTAGGATTTTGGCTTTGTTCAGAGCCAGTTTTGAATTTTAAAAAGATAGCCTTGAGATCAGACCTCAGTTGATTTTTGGCTTTCTTTGCATCTTTCAATGGCGTCATATATATTAACAAGCCAGAAATTTATAATGGCCATTTCGTGCAAAGAGATGCCTCTTTGACGGGTCTGGGAGGTATCTGGAACCAAGAGGTTGTTTATGCTACACCTATCTTCAATTTATATGGGATGAACCTTGGAACTGTACCTCTGGAAATGCTCAATCTGATATTTGGCTATAAATAAACCATATTCAATGCTCTTCCAATAAGATGGCAAACTTGTTCTCTTGCCTATACTCAGATAAAACAGTAGATCGAAATTTGCTTGATATCATTCAAACTATTTGTACTTGGCATAAAATTCCTATACAAATTCTTTAATTTAAATTATAATACAGAATATCCAGTCCTCTGCTACAAAAAGCTTGGACCAGAATCCATTCTGCACATAGACCTTCCACAGATACAGCTCACTCACTAGAGTCCGTAACATTCTTGCATTCCTGGAGTATCTGTACCAGAATTCACCAATGTTATTTCCACCTACCTTTCCTCCATCCAAGCCAATGCTGAATAGTACAGCTGGGATTCAACTGATGCCTGCCATGCCACTGTGAATATATTCATCAGTAGCATTAATATTAATTAATTAATATTAGCTTGAGCTTTAACCCTACCCCTAGAGGCATCTTCCATATAATGTATCAGATCTCATTTTCTTCTGGTAGACACTCTGGCAATTTTCTTGAAAGTCTTAAATGGACTAAGATCCTCAAAAACCACAAGCCCACCACTAGATCCAATTACAAACCATTCAAACCACTTTCTTTGCTCAGTCAAAGCCTTTAAGGCTCTCTTCCAATATAGACCACTTCTTCCTTCAGCCCCCCTGTTTGCAACTAACTTTTACCCACATGCTCAGATCATAGATACTCATATATGAGATGCACCAAAGGGAATCTTTTTGCATAAAAACATTCCTCTCAATGGCCATGGCTTTAATAGATTTAGGCAATCCGGGGCCACACGAGCATTTGATAATAATGGTCAACTCCAGGTCATTATGACTCATGGGCTCAGGAAGAGCTCCTTAGTATGGAGCTATCTAGAAAATGCATCCCAAGCGCCTTCCATTTTTCCTTCCACTTTTTCTTGGGTCATACCTCCTTCCTGTCAGTTGGACTTGGAGCTGTTTTAAAATCATACCAAGTAACATTTTAAAGCTTCAACTTTTCTATCTTACTAACATGTAAATAAAATTTTTCAATCATTTTCTTTCTATTTTCACCTTCGTATGACCTTTAACCTAATGACCTGCGAGATTGAACTACATCTGTACCCCTAAAGTCTTAGATTTGAACCTGTGGCTGCAAGAACAGTTCTTTATCTTGTCCACTTAACAAAAGTTCGCATCTGAGCAACTGACAAGGAATTGCTTACAGAATGCCACATTCTGAAATGTGCAAAGCTGAAGCATGTGCAAAGTTATGTTGGACAGAAGTGGAGAAAACAACATCTAATTAATTTTCAGTGTACCCACTCTGGTACTTTTTCCTCTCTCATGTCTAGATCACACCTTTCTATGTGGCCGTTTCTGTACATATTGACTTTTGTTTCATGATCTCGTCTCGATGGCTCCTAATATAGACCTTGTATCTGACTCGTGGACAAAGAGCTATCGCAGATATCCATCAAAATCCTCTCCATCCCTCCAGTGTGTAGAGCTTAATACATTTTATGAAAGGACATAACAACTTTCCAAATATCACAAATGCCAATTGATTTCCATTCTGTGCTAAATTATCCTAAGCATATCCAACCCGAGATCACCAAATCACCTTAAACATGAATACAAGCTCAAACATGTCAAACAACAACCAGACATGAATATGCCAGTTCTGTTGTAGCCCTTGATATTACAAGTGTTGATGTGTTTGAATAAGTATTGCTATTATCCTTGTCAGTCTTATTTGTCCCCAGTTACCTAAAAGTTAGTAACTTTGGCATTCAATAACAGGCTGTCAACCTAGTTGGAAATGAGAGGAAATCCTGGCACAGTTAGCGATTGAGAGATGCCATTTGTGTCCACATACATTAGAACCAAAGTTTACACTGTAGTTGTCACTGCTATATATACTGTATATTAATTTATTCAATCTTTTATATATTTAAATATGAACATAGCTATCATTAACAATAAAACAATGACAGAATATATATCACAGGTTAGATTCAAATAATCTTCTTACTAACTTTCTTCATTCAATATATATCTAAGCCTTTGATTTAGAGTCATAATTCCACATAACAGAACTGAATATGCATTTTGTAACTTAATTTGTATGAATGACATGTTTTAATTAACTTGTTTCGAATCAACCTTTGACCTATTTTAACACTGATTTGCTTTACAGCAAGATTGCCTTATTTTATTTACTTGACTGATTTATTAGAAAATGAAATTACATTAAAATTCAATATGCATTTTTCGAGATGATAAACAACTTGTGTTGTATCAACAGCTTATTGGCTATTACAAACTTACTTTGTATCAATGACATATTGATAAAAACTAACCCTAAAATGTGTCAGTAAAAATTGAGTCAGACTTTAAATGTCTCCGCGTTATATTTAAAGTTAATATTTCTGAATATTTCGATCTGCATATAACGGTTCTCATCAGAGGCTGTGGGTTGGGTGGTATCAATTCCTGAGTTGCTTAATGGGCCTCCACTCAGATCTGGCGGATCTGATGTCAGATCCAGTGGGTCGGATAGCTATTTCCCGCCCTCCACCCAATGAGTATCAGCATATTTGTGTGAGTTTATGCCCTCTTACTGCATTTCTAACCCAGGTTTCTATGTTTTTAATTAATCACAAATTGGTCAAAATTGTGGCCACAGTCAATTTCTGCATAGTCGGCCAAGGTCAAATAATACAAATAAGACATTTAAATAAGTTAACAGCTGAGATAAAATAAGTCAAGTGATACAAAACAAATGATCAGTATAAAACCAGTTGTCTATGGAACACACACCGGGCTGCCTGAACCTTAGTTCATGCATGGACAGGAGCATCACTTGAAACATACATACAATGATGCTATAAATACATAACACTATTAATCTACCAAACAGCCCACTCTAGCAAAGAGAGGTGATCATACATTCTTCTTGTTATTGAGACCTCCCACCAAAACTTCATTGTTAGTGGGGCCAACATGACAAAATCGTGACTGTGAAATCCTTGTTTGGCCTGTGTGTCATACCGTTACAATACACACAGAAGCAGAAATGCTGGCAATGTTTCCAATGATGGAGCCATCTTAATATGCCCTTCCTGTGGGTGAGAAAAGTCATCATTAAGTTAGTCAGCTGTCCTCATTGTCCCTGGAATAGATGGTTGAAAGTGTGGCGCATGAGGTTCCTGAATTTTTTCTGAGATGAACGTATGGTTCTGCCCTGTGACACTGGGATTACAATTTCCAGTTCCAATGTGGGACAATTGATGCTATGATACATATGAACACAGTAACACTACAGGCAATATTGTCTCCTTTAATGTGTTTTTCATAACTCCTCATTTCCCAATGTACTGTCAGTAAGTTTTATATACTATGATAGTATCTGATTTTATTTTTAGAGTTTTAAACTGTTATTTCTGACTTCCATTGAAGGCATTAACTTATTTAGGGTATTTATCGTATCATTTATTTTGTCTCACTTTGTTTTATTCTGTACTTTTTTTCTTTGTCACTTCTATTTTTGTTGAATATGTCAGTTCATCAACTTTTCTTGTGTCAAAGCAATAACGCAGAATTTTTGGCTTAAGCTATGCCAAGGTATGACAGGGAACAGCAAGTAATGAGTGTAAAGAGTAAAACATAGCATTACAAGACAAACAATTGTGTTTTAACATTCTGCATTTGTTTTGTAAAAATTCAAGATGCTAAACTTTACATAATACATTGTTTTGTAATTGTGACCTTTTCTTTGCTAAAATCCTAGATAATATGCTTCATTTCTATCATGAAGACACTTGAGGTGGGGGGTTTAATAACATAATAGCAATATGATAACCCCCTAAAAGCAAACACATTCCTACAATGAAGAAACATTTGAAGGTTTATTCTGTAAATATATTTGAAAGATTTAAGATATTTTGTGAGCAGTCTTCTAGCAAGTTTAATATCACATCATTTTATGAATTCTGGCCTTTAACTGTATTTTCAAAATGGGTTTGACAACAGTATTGCTGGAGGGGAAGTATCTACAAAATAGCAGAAAAATGTTGACAATTTTCATATAAGTTTAGACTGAAAAAAGTTATTTCTTGTCAGTATTACTTCATTAACACAAACACATGTGTTTACTTGACTTATACAAAATAATGATCACAAATACTATTGTTGTCACTGTATAAAATTCTAATTATACAGATGATATGACTGAAGATGTTAAAAGTATGCAATTCAAGCAATTATATGACATGATATCATTTTTGCCCATTTATGACATAGTATGTTTTATGGTTTTTAATTAAAGTTAAGCCACACTTATGTCCATTTTTACAAGTATTCTTAATCTTTGAATTATTATCAGTCTTACCTTTTCAGCTAGTTTTTTACTTTTTAAATTCCTGAAAATTTTCAGAAATCTAACCATTCTAATTTAAATGTTGGTCACCAAAATGTGTTATTCAAGGACAAAAACACTCTAAACTCTTTACATGCACTTATGTAAATGAACATTGTCAGTCAAATACAAGAAAGAATGAATCCATATCATTATAAGCTGATAATCTCAATTGCTTAATTATTTATATGTAATTTATATTTTACTTTTCTGTTCAAGGTCGTCCACAAATGACTGATCCAGTTGGCTCACCTTACACCCATTTCTATGCTGATGATCTGTCACTAGATTGTGTCATGGAAGGAAAACCAGGCTTTGGTAGTGGTATTTACTGGGACATCCCTGACACTGCTAATGATATATACCAGTCAACAGATCAGGGATCTGAACCAAATGTCAAGCTAACTAAACACACAGTGAGACTTGAATGGAACACAGCTGACATCCAGAAAAGGATGGCTGGGAATCAGGTTCAAGTCAAATGTCATGCTGACAATGGAGTAGATGGTGGTCCCCTGGAACATTCAGTTACACTCAACATACAATGTATGATTTGATTAGTTTGCTATCAAACTTGGAAAAAATGTATTTACAGTAATAAGTATAAATTAAAGTTTTCTTCATATTATGCATAATAAGGCACAAGTATTTTACTTGTGTTACAAAAATGTATTATTTTAAGACAAACAGTGAAATATATTAAATCTATGTGACATAAATTTGTAGAATGTTAATACATTATGAAAGTGTGAGCTCTTTGATTATGTGGACTATGGCTTGGCGTGATAATTTACAATAGCAGAAGTTTCTATTTAGTGCTTAAGCATTATTTCCAAGCATGTTATTCTTTAACAGATCCTTCTAGCAAAGCATCTCTAGAACTGTCAACCATTGTTATTGATGTGGAAAACTCTGTTGAGTTGAGCTGTGACCATGATAATTCTGATCCTGGTAATCCACCAGTTATAGAATACATATATAAAAACAGCAATGGTTGGAGTCACACTGGCTCACATAGTTATCAGTTGGAAATCAGCAGTGTCAAACAAGAGACAGATTACAGTTGTACAGGAATTAACTACCCAGCTGCATATCCTGGTGGATTAGAGGGTGAAGTATCTGATGCAAAACCAGTTCGAGTGTTAGGTATGATTCTTTGGAAAGTTGACAAAATATATGTGTATTTTTATCCTTGATCTTTTATCCTTAGGCCACTGTTCTAGAATGATGAATTAACAGATATATTCTACCGAAAATTGTATCACTGTGTTTAGTTTATTGAGCTGAATTTGATATCCTAGGGTTCTTAATTTTATTCTGACATATATACTATATAAATATGTACAAAATTATATACCAACTGTCATTTATCAAATAAACTGCAAATAAACTTCATTGACACTAAACTGGCAGAATTTGCATATATATTTACTGCAAAACATGAATATTTTCTGATTCTAGATATATTGAATAACATTAAACAACCACCGAAAATAGATATCAGTAAAATATTGTGACGTATTGGCTGATTCACAGAAAATTACCAACAATTATTGCTACCATGCAGTAACCAAGATATATACTTGTAAATCCATCAATGCCAGCAACCAAGCCACTTCATATATTGTAATAATAGGTAAAAATTTAGAAATTTGAAAAATGTCAAATTTGTGAAGCACTAACATGAAGCACAGAAACAACTCATGAAAAGATCATACTAATAAATGAGTGGGAAAACTTTTTTCTTGTTTGTGTGAAAACTTTGTATAGTTAAATCAACATTAAAATACAATAACATAGTAACCACTTTATAATACGTTAGGAACTACTGACAACATGGCTATCTGATGTAATTACATAGCATTTCGTAAATCTTTAAATCACATATTCCATAATGTCGTCACTGCAACAAAAATGAGAGACACATGAAAATAGAGAGGTTCCGCACTACGTTTATCACCTCCGCTAAGGTTAAAAATGAATGTGTGACGTCACAAATTACTGCGTGAAATGTCATGTCTAGACAGAACTACAGTAGAAATTGGGGTTTTGTTTGTAAGTGATGCCTACGTTACGTTACAAGTTACGTACATAGTCTCCCTTAACATTTTTACTGTATTTATAAATTTTATATTTTGAAAATTGGTGAAATATATTCGAAGATATATTCAAATATGTGTACAATCATTTGTAACACTCAGTGTGTCCATACAATGTAAAATGAGCAGTAGAAGGACTAATCTTCACAACCAACCATTTCCTGGAGACGTCCTCCTTGCCACCATAATATTTAAGGCCAGGTTCATTTGATTCTCTGTTATACAGTATTTACAGGAGATTATTACTTTTTACTGGCTTTCATTTTATAAAATGTAAAAATATGTAAAATACATAATGGCTGGGACTTTTGATGTTGTGAAATGAACACAGAAATCACTGACGTGTAACGTAACAGATACTGGCTTCAAAAAGGTTGTTCTGCAACCTCTCTACGAAATAGAGAGGTTTAGTGTTACGTTTTGGTTACCAAAATGTAAAGACAAACTTATTTATGTCAGCAGTAGATGTGTATCAGGTGATTTTTAGCGTTTTTGGAGTTTATTGCGTTACGTTTTATACATAAAAGGTGACTTCCTTACGTTCACTCACCCCTATCTATTTTATTTAAAAACTACATAATACAAATGGATATCACAACCCCGTAGGCAAATAAATATGTACACAACAGTTTGGTCAAGTTTCAGTTCACTATATTTTCCGATATGATATATAGGGGAGAATTTGGAACATGGCAGGAGAAAGACATGCTTTTTAGTGTGTGAATATTTTACCTTTCTGTGCTGGAACAAAAGTGATAACTGACATGTGAAATATATAAGATGATAGAGTTTGATGTATAGAATCAACTGACTATTTAAAATAAGTTGTAAACAAAGCAAAAATTTGAAAAATTGTAGTTTAAAGTTTTGGATTTTATATCAAAACATGACAGAGGCAATGGATTAAACATGTGGAATCATTGATGCATGACATAAAGTTTCCTTTCTGATAAAGAGTCAATATATAGTGACACAAATCAAGTGCATTTTATGGTGAACCAAGATATGACCTGTGGTGGAACACTAGAAAAAAGAGATTTATTTTTTAAAAGTGGCCACTAAGCTTGAACTGTTTACTATATTGAAAAAAGGCATGGCCTGTTGCAGAATACTACTTGTGTGAACAGAATACTACTTTCAGAATACTACTTGTGTGAACAAATATATTTACTATATACTGGCCTTTGAACTTGAACTATTTTGTGACATTGGTCAACTCAGCAATTATAGGAATATTAGAAGTGACAGGCTTTCTTTCACACAGGAGTTCTTTTTATTGTCTTTTGTTATAATTGCCATACCACCAAAGAGGACTGGAAAGATGCGTATATTATATTTGCTAAAATAATTTCAAACACTATGTTTTTATGTTATTTTATGGCAACTAAAAGAAATCGTAGTTCTGGTTCAGAGACTGATAGTGAAATTAAAAAGAAGTAAAATTTACAAGTAACACCAGTAAAAATAAATATGGCAGATTCACAGGAAGACATTGATTTTATTCCACAGGATGGTGACTCTGATAGAGAAAAAGCTATTCAGGCAGTTAAAGCTAATGCCCGTCCATGGTTCGGAGCTGTCTTTGACTTTATATTAAAGGACTTGTCTATTATCAGTAGTCATACCAAAGAAGTGGCATCATGTAAAGAAGAATGTAGACAGCAAAGACTCCAGATTGAAACATTAAACAAAAGAGTGGCTGACCTGGAAACAAAGAATCAGACTTTAGATCACATATCAAAGCTGGAGGACTATAGCCGAAAGAATAATTGCTGATTAAAGGAATCCCTGAAACAGGACCTAATGAAAAAGTTATGGATATTGTGTTGCATTTTTTCATGGACTCACTGAAAATACAAAATATTAATGTAAGAATAAGTGCAGTGCATAGGATTGGGAAACCACCACATCTTAATCCAGCTTCACTGAAGAAACCCAGGGACATAATTGTTCGTTTTGAATCCATTTCTGACAGGGACTTAGTCTGGAAGAATAGATTTCAACTAAAGAATTCACCATTGATACTCTGTGAAGATTTTTGTAATGCCACTGCGGAAAAAAGAAGACTAATGAAATCCTACTTCCAAGCAGCAAGAAGGCATCCTAAGGTTAAAAAGTGCTTCCTCAACAGAGATTTGTTGATTATCAATGGCACTTCCTACACTGCTGCCAAGATGCAATCTCTCCCTTATGGTCTGAAGGACATAAACCTCTCTGAGAAATCCTTGAATGATGGTGGAACAGCATTTTATGGTAAAAGTTCTTTCCTCAGTAATTTTCATCCAAGCCCAATCCATGATGGTGGCAACAATTTCCCCACGATAGAGCATCTGTACCAGTACAAGAAGGCAGTATTCTTCCAGGATAACCACACTGCACTGGAAATTCTTCACGCCAAGACTCCAAATAAGGCTAAAGCTCTGGGTTACAGGATTAATGACTTTGTCACAGAACTGTGGCAACCAATGGCAGTGCAGACATTGTATAAGGCCTGTGCCTTGAAGTTTCAACAAAACCTGGATCTCGCAATGAAACTAAAAGACACAAGAGGAATGGTAGTAGAGGCCAATCCTAAAGATACACTCTTTTCATGTGGTCTGAGACTGCAGGATCAAACCATCAATGAACCATCACTTTGGAAAGGACAAAATGAGCTTGGCAATATTCTCTCTAAGTTAAGAGATTCTTTGTAAACATTATCAACATGCTTACCGAACCTAATTTAGATGGTTTGATTAAAATCCATTTGAATTTAGTCTTGATTTACAAGTATTAAACTTATTTCATACTTAAATGATTTATGAGTAGTGAAGCTATTTCATATTTAATTATTTACTATTTTGAAACATAAGCAATTGCATATTTAGTTAGATACTGTTTTGAATCTTCTCTTAAAAGTCAATAATTTAGTATTGGCTTACAAATATTGCAATTAATGGACTATGTGATTAAGTGACTCATGAATTGATATTTATTTATTTACAAGAAGTTAAGCTATTGCATATAAATATTTATTTTACCATTTTGGTACATATTATAAAAGTTAAGAATATAATGCTTAGTTATTTACTATTTTGGCACATATTATAAAATTTGATAATTTAGTAATGATCTAAAAGTAGCTATTCAGTATAATAATTGACTCCTGAAATTGGTTTTCTAATTTTAGTATATATTAGTAAACAGTGATTTTGAAATGTGAAATACGAAAATAAGTTGTTAAAAGTAACAAATGTATTGTTAAAACTTTCTTTTCTTTTAAATATCCTGTATATAACATGTTATGTTTGAAATGAGTTACAGAATGCTATGTTCTCCAATATTGTTTACTTTTTTATCTACATGTTAGGTTTTTTTTTAAAACAAACATCTTATCTGACTTTCAATATGGTTCTGGGTCATTTTCCCATACATGGTGTTTACTGTACAATAAAGCTTTATGCTTGAAATGACTTACAGAATACTATGTTCTTCAATGTTTTTTCGCCTGTAGTTTAGAGTTTCAATATGCATACATAACCTAATCTAAATAGTTTGATTAAAATCCTTTTGAATTTATTGTTGATTTACATGTGGTAAACCTATTGCATACTTATATGACTTATTATTGGTGAAGCTATTTCATATTTAGTTATTTACTATTTTGAAACATAAGCTAATGGTATTGCATATTTAGTTAGCTACTTATTTGAAACTTCTCTTGAAAGTCAATAATTTAGTATTGGCTTACAAGTATTGCAATTGATGGACTATGTGGTTAAGTGACTCATGAATTGCTATTTTTTTCATTTACAAGAAGTCAAGCTAATGCATATAAATATTCATTTGTTATTTTGGCACATATTATAAAAGTTGAGAATATAGTAATGATCTAAAAGTAGTTATTTAATATACTGACACCTGAAATGCTATTTTCTAATTTAGGTATATATTAGTAAATAGTGATTTTGAAATGTGAAATATGAAAAGCTACCGGTATTGCATATTTACTTATTTGAAACTTCTTTTGAAAGTCAATAATTTAGTATTGGCTTATAAGTATTGCAATTGACGGACTATGTGGTTAAGTGACTCATGAATTGCTATTTTTTCATTTACAAGAAGTCAAGCTAATGCATATAAATATTCATTTAATATTTTGGCACATATTATAAAAGTTGAGAATATAGTAATGATCTAAAAGTAGTTATTTAATATACTGACACCTGAAATGCTATTTTCTAATTTAGGTATATATTAGTAAATAGTGATTTTGAAATGTGAAATATGAAAATAAGTTGTGAAAAATAGCATGTGATGTAAATAATACTTTCTTTTCTTTTAAATACCCTGTATATAACATGTTATGCTTGAAATGAGTTACAGAATGCTATGCTCTCCAATATTGTTTGCTTTTTTCCCCTACATTTTAGGGTGTTTTTTTAACAAACACCTTGTCTTACTTTCAATATGGTTCTGGTTCATTTTTCTTGCATGATGTTTACTGTATAATAAAGCTTTATGTTTGAAATGACTAATCATATTATCACTGTGTCCCAGGTTCATTGAAACCTTTCTGCAGTACTTTAGTAAAGTTAAAGTCAAAGTTGGGGTTTTACGTCCCGTTCAACAGCCAGGGTCATATTGGGACAGGTCCTCAGAATTGCCACTTGTGGGACTCGAACCCACAGAGGTGACAGCCTATGATTAGATGCCAAACTTGCTAACCACTAGGCCACTGAGGACCTCAGTACTTTAGTATATTACTCTCATAAAATATCACCTGTGAAATAAACCTTTGTGTTTGAAATGACTAATCATATTATCACTGTGTCCCTGGTTCATTGAAACCTTTCTGCAGTGTTTTAGTATATTACTCTCCTGTGAAATGAGAAAATATGTTTCCTCTTAACAAGGTGTGTGCTTCATTCTTCAAAAACAAAAACCAGTGGTTGTTCACAAACATATAAACTTCTTTAACAGCTTAAGTCTTTATTCAGTTCAATTCTTTATTAGAATGTTGTTCACAACTCACATCTCCTGTTCAAATAAAAGTACTGTATCCTTTATTTCCTAGATAACATTTGTTCTTGATTACAAGATTGACCGACCGATGAGTTTATAAGCTGTTTTTCTTCCTCTTAATATTTATTCATAGAACTTTACAGGTTGTGATGATGTATACTGGTAGTTTGTACAGTACACTTTCCATTCAGACACCCATTCCTGATTCTAATTTTTTTTATTGTAAAAATAATTCATTCTTTTAAATGTTCTTTAGACTAAAAAGCAAAACCCAAACTTTTCCTAGTGTTTTTTTAATATACTTTTGAAACTAATTATCCCCTCTAAAACAGAAATTTTCAACATTTTTGTTTCCCTTTAAATAATTAACTGTAAAACTATTCCTACACTGACCTTGAATTACATTCTCATCTCAGTGATGGACCCCTTTGTACCTACAATCTGTGTTCATTTTGCTTTAAAAATGCTAATTTAAACATTTGAATGTTGAAAATACAGTTAAGTAAAATTTGATGATTGTGATTCCCCCAGAAATAAAACTAAATTATATAAGTTTAATGCATTGAAATATGAAAAAACACTTTAAAACTATCATCTAGTGATTTAGTTTAATTATATTTTACATCCAGCCTGATCGGTGTATTTACAGTACTGGCTGTCTTTCTGTTCTATATTACCAATAACCTGTATATAGCGGTATATAGCTCTTTGTTCTTTCTTCATGAAGTAGTACTTGAATTAATCGTTGGTGTAAACTGCCTGGACCATAATTATATTATTGTTGGGGAGGCTATTATAAATGATGTGTTTATTTTTATTGTTACTATTGTTAACATACAATTATTTCAAAGTTATATTATGATTCTTTGGTACCTGAATTTCTGCGAGTTTATAATTTTGCAAGTAGTTATATTGTCATCTATTTTAAAATGGTCTACTATATTTGTCCACCAGCTTGCTATGTGTGAATCCTTTGGGAAAAATCTTTCAATTTTCTTAGAGAATAATGAGTGAACAAGTAAAAATAATATCAGCAAACTGTCAGGGGCTGAGAGATAAATCGAAAAGGGCAGATGTTCTGAATTATGTACAGAGGCTACGTCCAAATATAATTTGTTTTCAAGACACCCACTTAACCAAAAAAAGAAGAAAATTAATTAAGAACACTTTCAAAATGTGAGCGCTTTATATCTGGTGTTAAAACCAATTCAAGAGGGGTTGCCATCTTGTTAATGAATAACTTTGAATACAAGGCTGTTGCTTCGAATTTAGATAATCAAGGCAACATGAGCAAAGGGATCCATTTCTTTTCGCCTGATTAATATTTATGCCCCAAACACCGATACACCAACCTTTTTTCAAAATGTTAATCTCTTAATTGAAGAAAATACAATGGATCACATTGTGTTATGTGGCGATTTTAATTTGGTACTTAATCCAAGAATGGACTGTTCAAACTATGTCAGCATCAACAACCCTAATGCACGCCAGACATTAATTGAAACATTAAATACATATAATTTAAAGGATGCTTTTAGGTATTTTAATCCTGATACTAGTAGGTTTACCTGGCGTCGTAGAAATCCAATAAAACAAGCACATCTAGATTACTACATTGTTTCAAATCCTTTTACTGACTTAATAGATCATTGCGATATAATTCCTGGGTACAAGTCTGATCACTCTATATGTACTTTGAATATAAAACCTAGTAAAGTTATAAGAGGAAGAGGGTTGTGGAAATTAAACTGTGACTTGCTTAGTAATTCTGATTATGTTGATTTAATCAATAAAACAATACAAGAAGTTAAATCTGAATACACCGTTCCTGTTTACAGTATAGAGTTTATAGATAATGCATCTGATTTAGATAAGAAATTCATTGTTGAAGAGCATCTACTTCTAGAAATGATAATGTTTAAAATAAGACAAAAATCAATAAAGTTTGCATCAAACTTAAGAAAATCCACAAATCTACTAGAAAAATAACTGATAAAAAAATAAGTCTTGCAGAAAGTGTTGAATTAGCTACAAATTCAACAGATCATATTGATGCTTTGAAAAATGAATTGACAAAACTAAGGGAAGAAAAGCTCAAATGCCACATGATACACTCCCGAGTACAATGGCTACACTTAGGTGAAAAACCATCTCAGTTTTTCTGTGGTCTTGAGAAAAATTTTTTTTGGAGAAAACAATTAGAAAAATAACCCTTGAGAATGGGGACATAGTAACTGATCAAAATCAGATATTGGATAAAGTAAAGGAATTTTATGCCAAATTATTTAAAAATAAAGATTCAGTTCTTTCAGATACTCCATTATCAGAAATTGTTAAAGATCGTCAAATAAATAAATTAACTAAAATTCAAGCCCAAAAATTGGAAGGTGAAATAACTTTATCAGAGATGGCACAAGCTCTAAAAACTATGAAAAATAATAAAACACCAGGTATAGATGGCTTCCCATCAGAGTTTTTAAAAGTATTTTGGTGCAAATTAAAATTTATAATTTTTAGAGCCTTCAACCTGTTTTACCAAAAAGGTATTTTATCAGTTACATTGTGCCAATCTATAATCAATTGTATTCCTAAGGGGGATAAGCCAAGACAATTTCTAAAAAATTGGAGACCCATTTCTCTTTTGTGTGTTTTATACAAGTTATTGTCTACTGTTGTTGGAAATCAACTTAAAGGCATTTTAGATTCCCTGATATCAAGATCTCAGTGTGGATTCATTCAAGGTTGATATATTGGTGAAGTTACTAGACTTATTTATGACGTCATAAATCATACGAAAAAAAGTGAAATTGAAGGGTTGTTGATGCTGATAGACTTTGAAAAGGCCTTTGATTCTATTTCCTGGAAGTTTCTTTATAATGTACTAGATTATTTAGGGTTTACAGAGGGATATATTAAGTGGATTAAACTATTAAACAAGGGTATGCAAGCCTCTGTAGTTCAGGCTGGTTGTAAGTCGGAATTTCTCAACATTGAAAGAGGATGCAAGCAAGGCGATCCCATTGCGGCATATTTATTTTTATTAGGTGCACCAATTATGACATATATGGTTAACCAAAACAACAAAATAAAAAGAATTGTAGTTGGTAGAGAAATCAAACTCTGTCAGTTTGCTGACGATACCACTCTTATTTTAGATGGTTCTAAAGAGTCCTTAGACTCTGCTTTGAACACAATAGAAATTTTTGGATCAATTTCAGGATTAAAAATGAATACAACAAAAACTAAACTTGTATGGATAGGTAGGAAAAAATATTGCAGAGAAAAAATCAATACATCCTTCAATCTGGAGTGGGGGTCAACTACCTTTGATTTACTGGGTATCACATTTTCAGTTAACCTTAATGAAATGACATCTATAAACTATAAATTAGCCTTAGAAAATCCAAGAAGCTCATTAACAATTGGAAGAAAAGAATGTTAACCCCATTAGGAAAAATTACAGTCATAAAAATATTTATTCTTTCTCAATTTATACATCTTCTTACAATACTTCCATCTCCACCAAAAGATTTCTTAAAAATAATAAATTCAATGTTCTTTGGTTTTATTTGGAATAATAAACCTGATAAGATAAAGCGTATGTATATTACACAAGATTATCAGGATGCTGGACTTAAAATGGTTAACTTGGAAAAATTTATTGATTCCCTCAAATTAACATGGGTTTATAGATTATTAAAAAGTCAAAAGGCTGATTACCATACTCTGTTTGAAACAACTATATCACCCATATCAAAGTTTTTAAAACTAGGTTCTGGATGGGCAAAGTTACTAACACAAAAAACCTCAAACATTTTCTGGAAAGAAGTTTTCCTATCATGGGTTAAATTTGTGGAAATTCAAACTATAAATGAAAATGGAGATATTTTAAGTTCACCTCTGTGGTATAATCCACTAATTTCAGAGCATGAAGTTTATTTTCCATCATGGTTTAACAAGGGCATTGTTACAGTGGGAGATATTGTTGATAACAGAGGGGCTGTTTTGGTCAAAAGGATATACAGAATAAGTTTAACTTTTTAAATGTAAACTTTCTTGAATATCATCGTATTAAAACTTTGGTAAATAATTTTGTAAAGAAGTATAAAAATGAGGACATGTTTACTCATCCCCAACCATGTATTTTAAAAACTTTATCTGATCTTAATTTTAATACAACTGGGACTAAAGGCATTTATAATAAACTTAACAAAGTCAATATTGAAAAAGATTTTCAAAGAAAATGGCATCGAGATATTGACATAATTCTTGATACAACTGCTAGGCAACAAAAATTTAGAATCTGTTTCAAAACCATTCATGATCCTTATTACAAGTGATTTCAATACAGAATTCTCCATACAATCTTGGGAACTCAAAAATCATTATGTAAGATGCAAATATCTGATTCTTCAAACTGTCTTCTATGTAAGAATAACCAAGAAACTATAATCCATCTATTTTTTCAATGCCCTAATTCAATACATCTTTGGAATCAACTAGAAAATGTTATACAGGAAAAAGCCTCCTTTCATATTAAATTTAATCCAGAAGATGTTTTATTAGGATATTCTTATCGAAATTCAAATTCAGTGGCATTAAACACATTGATCATGGTTCCAAAAAGTTACATATTTTCGAATTCCAGAAAAGGACTAGAACTGAAAATGAAGGATATGCTCATGTTACAAAAGAGGATATATAGCGAGCAGAAATTAGTTGCAAATCTGAAAATGGAAAATGTTAGATTTGTGAAATGTTGGTACCAAATGCAAAAAATATTTGTTTATGATGACAACTGATACTATTTCACTTCTTTGTAACCCATCACATTGTTGTATGTGGTATTATAAATAGAATAGTAAATACAGATTGGTAAATAAGTATGTTGTTATAATTGTAATAAAAAATTAAGATACAGTCACATATTTGTTAAATACTTTATTTTTAAATTTTTATAAGCCTTATTGTAATACTGTGCCATTTCCCTGCCAGAGTGTACACGGTAACCTTTGTAATGGCAATGTGATCTGTATCAAAATAAAAATGAAAAAAATATACATATATTTTCCGATATGATTACCAGAGGCCTGTTTACAAACCATGTTTCTTTTGTATCACATAAAAGAAAGTATGGTGACTTGCAGTCTTTCATATGGATGTATTGC
Source organism: Sabellastarte sp. h YS-2021 (assembly GCA_964017235.1). Lineage (NCBI taxonomy): Eukaryota > Metazoa > Annelida > Polychaeta > Sabellida > Sabellidae > Sabellastarte > Sabellastarte sp. h YS-2021. Next base: position 123,947,137 of record OZ024932.1, read on the forward strand.
TATACCATAATATAACAAACACATCCACTTCCAACCTAACGTATCTCTTAAGGAATATTAACGTTGCATGCCTTGTAAACGTTGTACTAATATCTCCCGTAATGTAGATGATAACCTACGCATATTTACTTAATGCAGGTGTTCCACTGGAGCCAACATGCTGGAAACTATGCATTTTTTGAGAATGTTTACATTGTCAGTTAGGGTCGGTTGCAAATGTTTGATATTTCTACGACCGTTGCCGACCCTTGTATCCGACCCTAACTTTAGCCCCCTAGCAACAGGCCTGTCGGTTACACTTCCTGGCTTGTCAGTTAATCAAACAGGCCTGTCTGTAACAAGTATCCGGCTTGTCCCAAATATGGACTTCCAGACTGTACGTGATGACTCACCGATCATGCGGGAAGTGTTACAGTACAGTCGGTAACTTTAGCCGGCCTGTCTGTAAATGTTCCCGACAGGCCTGTAAAGTTTACAGGCCAGTCGGTAACTTTAACAGACTGGGTCTTAGAGAGAAAATTTGTAACCGACAGGCCGTAAACTGAAACAGACAAGCCGTAAACAATAACCGACAGGCCAGTAACACTAGCAGACAAGCCGGGAACTGTAACAGTCAGACGCAAAAATATTGCCGGCCTGTCGGCTTCTAATTCTGTGGGTATAAAAAGGCTAGTCAGTAGGCAATCTGCGTATATTTGGGCTTTGACTTGTCGAGAGACAACTGGTGTGCAGCTTTGATTTTAGGTTTTTTTTTTTGGAAATTAGCTTAAGTTTTGACCTAGGCTCGACTGGTTATGAGTGAAATCTGTTCTGTGAGGTTTCACTTTTATTTTAAGTTTTTGTTTTTTTCAAACAAGCGAAGGGGCAGAAGGAGAAAGACGCAAAAATATTGCCAGCCTGTCGTCTTCTAATTCTGTGGGTATAAAAAGGCTAGTCGGTAGGCAATCTGCGTATATTTGGGCTTTGACTTGTCGAGAGACAACTGGTGTGCAGCTTTGATTTTAGGTTTTTTATTTTTTGGAAATTAGCTTAAGTTTTGAGCTAGGCTCGACTGGTTATGAGTGAAATCTGTTCTGTAAGGTTTCACTTTTATCTTAAGTTTTTTTTTTAAACAGGCGAAGGGGCAGAAGGAGAAAGACGCAAAAATATTGCCGGCCTGTTGGCTTTCAATTCTGTGGGTATAAAAAGGCGAGTCGGTAGACAATCTGCGTATATTTGGGCTTTGACTTGTCGAGAAACAACTGGTGTGCAGCTTTGATTTAGGTTTTTATTTTTTGGAAATTAGCTTAAGTTTTGAGCTAGGCTGGACTGGTTATGAGTGAAATCTGTTCTGTGAGGTTTCACTTTTATTTTAAGTTTTTGTTTTTTTAAACAAGTGAAGGGGCAGAAGGAGAAAGATTGAAGTACCAACTGGAGACACTCAACCAAAGTTTCAGTTAGGAGATACAGCTGCGGATATAGAAAGATGGAGGAGGGAAAGAGAGGAGAGAGAGAGAGACTTCGGAGAGGGAAGAGAGTCCGGAAAGAGGAGAGAAGAGAGTGACAGGGATGCTGATGTAGAATCAACTCAATCCAGACAGAAGGGCCAGATGAAGTCCATTTTCCTGAGTGATTCAGATGAAGGAGCCATCGTGGAGTTTGTTAAACAGCACGAGGAACTGTATGACAAGACCAACGACAGTTTCAAAGACAAGCAGAAGAAAGAAAGACTTTGGGAGCAGCTACCAGAAACTTGCCTGTCAAGACTGTGAAGAAGTGGTTTGATACTCAATGTACCAGATATGGCAAGCTCACTCAGACAAAGTCAGGACAAGCAGCTGAGAAGAGCGCAGAATGACAGATCTGGCTGAAGGACAGTTTCAGTTTTCTACGAGGTCACATCAGAAGGAAGGGAGTTTCCAAGTCTTTTGCATTCAAGTCACCCCAGAGGCCTGATGCATCCGCAGCCTCAGTTTCAGTTCCAGATACATCCAAGGACACAGAATCTGAGATGGAAATCAGCATTGCATCAGATGTTACTCATCAGCCTTTGAGCACCAGTCCCAAGCAACAACAGCCTCCAGTCGCGACTGCCACCATGTCTGCAGATCCAGTCATAGATCAGTTCCAGCAGATGAGGTCAATGATTTCCACATTTCTTGGTGCATGTCAGGACCCCACTCCCAAGTGCAAGACAGATGTTCTGCAACTATCTCCACTCTGAGATTAAAAACCTGGAAGAAAGGGACTTTTTAACCTTCAGGAATGAGACAGTAAAGCTTCTCAGTGAAATACAGTACAAGGCCGAAGAACACAAGAGACAGGTAACCAAAAGTCAAGAGGTCACCACATATCAACTTCCAGAAGCATCACAGGCCTCAGCAGGACATGAATACATACTCACCATACCGGAAACTCAACCACTCTCCATTCCAGTTATGCAGCCTACACAGACAGCCACAGGAGAACCTGTTACAGTGATTGCCAAAGTACAGCAACCGTCAAGGCCTTCATCAGTGTCAGCACATCCAACTTTTATGTGGTTGTGGATGACCAACAGCCTGAGACTTCCAGACTGATGCTTTTTAACCCACCTTCCGTTACACCTTCACAACAGGAGGAAAGTCAGCACAACACTTCTGGATTATCCAGTCTCTTTGCAGTGATTCCCAGTGTGCTGACATATCCGCAGATGGACACACCACAGCCATTTTCACCCTCTCAACTTCAACCAGCACCATCACCAGTGCCATCTTCCACTCATCAGGAACAGTCAAGACCTTCCAGCCAGTCCAGCCAGCAGAGTCAAAGTCAGCCCAAATCAGCGGATTAGCCCGCACAAGTCACACCAAACCCGGCCCTTCTTAGGGCCACCAGAATCGTTCAAAACAACAACCTACACGTTTGTGCCCAAAAACATAAAAAGCACACCGTCCAACACTTGCACCTTCCCACAGAACACAAAAAAATTGTGTGAATGAATGAGTGAATGTTATACAAATAGTAAAAAAGTTCCACTACAAAACAAAAAAAAATTAAAGAAAAGGACTGATAGATGACAGCATGTTCTCTCCCTCAGTGTTCTCCCCTCAGTCTTCTTAAACTCTGTCCTCTTGCCCAGCCAGCACCCCCACGTGATTGAAGTAGTCTTTCAATAGGTCTCGTTGATGTTTGGCCTCCCTCGATGAGTTTCTTAAGTTCTTATGATGTCCCTGTTCCCCCTGGTCCCCCTGTGGTGGTTGTATGTCATCAGCTGGAGTGGGTAGTCTGTCTGCTGCCCCCTTATCTCTTATCTCTGATCACTTGGCGTCTAGTGTAAGGCTTGACCAGCCAAGGCATCAGGGCAAAGGCATCGTCCCCCAGCAGGAAGTAGTGTAGATCTGGCCCCCCAGGTCCAAGTGGTTCAGGTGGTTGTAGTCCCAAGGTTCCGTTCTCAATTGTTCTTTTCAGTTTGCTGCAGTTGAAAATCTGTGCATCACATGATGACCCACTGGGCCCCCGCGTTGACCCACAGGAACTTGTAATCTGCATCGACTAAAGCCAAAAGTACCAGGGAGAAGTAGCCCTTGTAGTTGAAATATTCACTGTCTGACTTCTTGGGCTTCTTGATAGCAATGTGTTTTCCATCGAATGCACTGACTGCATGGGGGACATTCCATCTGTTTCTAAATCTTTCCTCAATTTTCTTCCATTCTTCAGGATCAGTGGGGCACCCCAGATACTCTTGTTGAAATTCTTTCAAAATTGCTTTGCAGACCTGGGGGACAAATTTGAAGATTGTCGTTCTTCCAACCCTCAATTGGTATTGCAGTGAGGTGTAACTTTCCCCTGTGGATAAGTGTCTCAAAGTAACTGCCCATTTCAACCCAACTCCCAGCTTCCTGAAGTTGGTGACTCCCTGAGGTGGGGGGTGATTCTTTCTTCAATCAAATAAAAAAATGCTGGCTCCATCCTGGTGAAATTTCTGTAGCCTGGTATGTCAGTAGTGATTAACTCATCCAAGAGTGTTCTGTAGCAAACCCTCTCCTCTCTCTGCAGTATCCAGGGCATGACCCATGGATTCTGTGCCTTCCTTCTCCTTCTGGGTGGTGGGGGTGGGGGTTCTGGTGATGCTGGCTGGGCAGGTGCTGGGTTCTGCTGTCTTCTGTGTCTTGAAAATATCATGTACAATAACAAATTAAACTCAATAAAAACCAAAAAGACCCTCAAGTGATCTATCAGTTGCTCTTGATGTGTTCCTGTCATCTTTGAAGTGTGAAATGAATGGCATATCACAGGGGAGGGGGTTTATCTAGTGTGATATGGATCCCGATTCTGGATCCCGACCCACAAAACAATCAGTTCTGTTGGGAAGGGTCGGGAACATGCTCTAGGCCTGTTTGTTTGTCTTTACAACTTGTCTGTTTGTGATCCGGCTTGTCTGTTTGGGGTTTAGGGCTTGTCGTAGTACTTCTACAATTGGCTGTATGACAAACATGTCTGTAACTATACCGTCCTGTCGGGGATTTCATAACCGACCCACCATTTTTCCGTGCTTTTTCTCCCGACTCTATGACTTTCGTAACCGACCCTAGAGTCGTAGGGTTGGTTACAGGGTTGGCTCCAGTGGAACACCTGCATTACGGGAAAATAAAACGTAGTGTGCAACCTCCCTATTAAAAGGGGCAGGGTCATGCCTAGCATTTACTTGAGACAGTTTGTAATATCCTAACTGTTTTAATTTTAATTGAAAAATGGAAACCCAGGATCAGCCTGGCACTAGCTAGACCTATAAACAACTACAACCAGTTTGTTTTAATAAAACTCCTACGGCAAGGTCAGATCTGGGGAATATGAACTAGTCTGCAAACACAGTGATAAAGTAAAGGAGAGTGGACAGAAATTCTGATTCCCATGTGCGCTAAGGGGTTTTCAAATTGCATGTAAGAACCCCACAGCAAACCAAAAATTAATGATCTCAAATACTGATCGAGGCTGTCAAGTAATGACGTTTACATTAGTAAAGCTTGTTTTACAACAATCAACAAATAAATCCCAACTTGTTGCAGATAAATATAACTGAATTTTAATGCTTCTCTTAGATAATGAACTCCACAGTATACTCAGATTTCATCATTATTACTATTACATAGAGTAGGTGTCAGCTTTTATTCCTTGTATGTATCCAATGCATGTTAGGCAAAAGTATGTACATGTAAGCATCTTGAGTTTCTTAAATCAAAATTTAACACTTCTGTGAAATGTTTGTCAAGGTTACAAACTACAGCTGTATAGAATTATTTGATTTGAGATAAGATAGCTTAAGTGTATGTCACGGACCACGGTGGCAGAGTGGTAACACTCTTGCCCCCCACCTCTGAGGTTGGGTTCAGTTCCCAGCCCTACCTCAAGTGGGAAAGCTGGTAGTTGCTTGCCGTTGGTCGGCAGTTTACAGTACAGAACCTTGACCAACTGTATATACTGGTTTCCTCTGCCCGTCTAACTGCCCTGTATGACCTGTACAGTGTTGAAAGCGACTTAAAACCCAAATAAATAAATAAATAAAGTGTATGTCCCATCCAGTTAGAAAGAATAATAATAAAATAGTAACCCACAAGCTGCACCTACATCCCATTCCACACTTAATCAAGTTCCCACAAACAAATTTTAAATTTAAAACTTGTAAAGAATAATTTTAAAAAATAACGGAATAACTTGAATTGAGTTATAGCAAAACAAAGCTCTTTCAACAGTGCTTGTCTAATGCAGATAAAAATTTCCATTATTTTAAGACAACAGGTTATATAGAAATTGTAATTCACAACTTCCTATGTAAGTGGTCATCCAAGTCACTAGATGTAACTCCCCATAGTAGACGGTCCCGCATCCAAGTATTAACCAAGCCCAATGCTGCTCAACTTCAATGATCAGATGGAAACTGTTCAATTTAGACCATGTAGGGAGATATTAATCATAAATATTCTGACACTGATAAACTTTTGCAGCACTTAATATCCACTCGCATCCACTGGACAATATAATGAAATAATAAACAAGAGTAATTCAGACAGCAATTGTAATCCTTATTGTAAGAAAATGGATGACATACACAGATAGTCATCTTTTGCAAATATTTTTAAGAACATAACTTACCCACACCTATTTTCAACATATCATTCACAAAATATTTCAACAGTGCTTCTGTTCATGTTCATTCCATTAAAATCTACCCATAAATAAATTTTTTCGAACTACATACTTACCTCTGGTGTACACAACATTTTATCTAATATTCTAGAATATACACAACTCTTTTCACCTAATTAACACATACAAATTTTTCAACATATCATTCACAAAATATTTCAACAGTGCTTCTGTTCATGTTCATTCCATTAAAATCTACCCATAAATAAATTTTTTTCGAACTACATACTTACCTCTGGTGTACACAACATTTTATCTAATATTCTAGAATATACACAACTCTTTTCACCTAATTAACACATACAAATTTTTAAATTATTGGCCAATACTCCTTTTAAATGATTATTTAATTAAAACAGGCATTCAAGAATCGTCTCCAAAATTACATATTACAGATTAATAACCCCATTTTCAGACTAAAAACAATATTTTAAAATATCTTTTCCTGGTGAAGAGCACTATTTTGTAGATCCATATGTATATTTTTTATAAAAATTAAGTTCACTTTGTCTTATGCAAGAAAAAATGTATTCTTTTATTTCTTCACAATGTAAAATCACTCAAAATGCTGGTTAGGCTTATTAGGATTTTAAAAGTCATGAAATCTTTCTCATTTGTATGTTTGGTTTACACAAATAATGTGAAAGCATTTATTTCTAGTGCCACCAAACATACTAAATCCGACCTCAGATATTGTCAACACACCAATATACAACCAAGAGCATTCATTAACTTGTGAAGTAACGGGTAAGCCGGAAGTTGATGTCACATGGTTGAAGTATGATGATCCTGTCACTGGTTTCAAGCCACAAATTGACACAGAAGTATCTATCAGTGATGGGCCTTATGACTTAACCACTGGCGTGCAGAGTACATTGCCCTGGAATCCACAAGTTTCAGAAGCTGCTTGTGAAACTGTAACAAAGTTTGATGGGGATTATAGATGTGTGGCCAAGAATACTGGTCCTGATGGTGAAGAGAGGGATAAAATGTCTGCAGTAATCAAGCTCATCACAAAATGTGAGTTCTTCAAATATCATAATGATATTTCAGAATTATCATCTATTTTTAGAATAACATCAATACAGAAATATAAAGTTAGCACATAGATATTCCAAAGTAATAAAATTATTTTCACTAAATCTGTTGTGCACAAATAATGAGTAAATATTTTAGTTATGAAAGAGTTGTGTGAGTACTTCAGATATCATAATAATATCTAAAACAATTTTAGGATAACAGAATCACAAAATTTAATGATGTTAAAAAAGTAGCAAATTTAACTCAACTAAATCTACTTGTGCACACACGATGAGTAAATATTTTACTTAAGAGAGAGTTAAATAGTCAGAATTTAAGAGAAATTGATAATTCAAGGACGAATTCAACTGTAGCTTATGATAGAGTATGTCAAATTATATGTCTTAGATGCTCCAATATGGTATGGACCAAATATTATTGATGCTAAGCTGAATAAAACTTTGACAATAAACTGCACTATTTGTGCTGAACCCATGCCAACTGAATATAAATGGTACAAAGATGGTCAACATCTTGAAGCCGAAGTGAGTAAATTAAATGTCAATATGTTATTACACAGTTAATACACAGATATTATGATGATTCATATGGAATTAAAGTGTTGTTGAAGCATAGTAATATTATATAGTTCAGGTGGAATATATCTAATTTACAGTACTTTTATAATTAATTTATATGTGAATTATATAAAGACAATTTTCATATTTTTAAATGTAAAATACATTTTTATGAAGAAAAATGTATATACCTACCATATAAAAACACTTGGGTTAAGGATGTCTTGGCATCCGGTGACCACCATGTACACTATACATAGAATTTAAAATATGAGGGGAGACCCTCTTTAAATCTATATACTTGCTACCCTTTGACCCCTGGTGACCTAATTCACTCTGCCATGTGCATTAATACCGAAATAGTTCATTCTTTTTGTGAATAAACATAAATGCTGGAAAAAGGTCTTTTTGAAATGCGGGGCTGGCGAGAGGGTGATTTTTTTCATATGGTAGGTATATACATTTTTCTTCAGAAAAATGTATTTTGCATTTAAAAATATGAAATTTTATTTCATAAAAATGTAATATACCCTACCATATGAAAACACTTGGGTTGAATGCCCACATGGAAGGAAGGAGGGAAAAAGACAGACTGAGGATAACCAAACCACAGGGTTAAATTGCATAAAGAGGAAACCTCCTGGTGCAATTGAACCCAAAACCTCTGTGCTGAAGGAATAACTCTACTGAGTTAAGTGAGTAGAATTAACCACTGCAATAACTTCAGCACTGCTGTCTACACCCTATTATGTCAGCTCAAAGGAGAGGGCATAAAATGCCACTGTGCTCAGAATAGGAACATAGCAAGAGGCACTAAGAAGCACAGTTCTGAAAATGGAGATGGAGAACAGATTCCCTAAAAGGGAAATGCCACCCCCCTTTTTCTGAAACTAAAACTTTCAGATGGACTTAAATTAAGGAATTTAAGTGGAAAAGAGAGAAAATTGACTGAGTGGAAACAAGTCCACTACACTTAAGAAATCACAAAGATTCTAAGTGCAAGATCTCCAAAAGAAATATAAGTGAAGTACAAGAATTCCAAGAGGAATCCCCATAATGTAAAGCAGTGAAATACCACCTAAAAGACCAGGAAATGGCCTGGGAAAAACATCATGTCCTTCACAAGAAGTGGAACAGAGTTTGAGGGAATAAAGTAAAAATTGCTAATGCAAATAGATATTGACTGAGCAGCAATATCACCCTCTTTGGATTTCAAAAGAAAGACAAAGAAGCAGTCCTCCTTAAGATAGTCAGAATAGTTAGATAGACAGAAAGGAAGGAACTGTCTCCTAAGTTATCCTGACTAAGACAAAAGTCAAAGGAAACTGGCTTAAGCCAAGCAAGTAAGATCTGACTTAAGGATGACTTAGGCCAAGGAATTTCCACAAACTGGAACACCCTGCCCAAGAACAACAATCCGAGCAAGAGTGAACCAAAGGAGCCAAAGGAAGGACTGGAGGCATACAGGGGAGGAGAAGTGTTCCACTGGCCAACTAGAAGGGAGAAAATGGTCAACTGATAAGTTTTCATCCTGATATTTTGGAAAACCAGGAAAATTTTTAAATGTAATGCTGGTTTCCAGTCTTCTATCTCTTTGTCACAGGAAAGGGCCTCAGAAAACCAGGAAAAAAGGAGCCCAGGTACTTGAACTGCTCAAACGAACAGCAAGTGTGAGGCTGATTGACAAAGAACAGCATCCTTCTGAGGAGAAGAAAAAGCTGAAGAAGATGGAATCAGGAAAATGGAATCTGAGAAACCACTGAAAGGTAGAAACCAAGTTCCAGATTTCTGGAAACAGAAAGGTTAGCACCCAAACACATCAATTGAAGTGGAAGAAATCAGTTGACCTCCCACTGGAGGGATCTGGAAGTAAGAGTGAAAGTTTGAATGGAACCTGGAAAGGAACCACATCCCCTTAGCACTAAGTTAGAGAGAAGACTCCCTGGTTGGGAAAAAAACCTCTATTGGTTTGCCTCAAGAGGCTAAAGCAGAAAGCTGAAAAGAGGCACCTTTACTAAGGGCAGCAAGAAAAGCTCCTGCTTATACTGTTATATGTGAGTAAGAAATCTCTCAAGAGAGACCCCACAACAAACAGAATAAGACCGAAAGAAACCCAATTTCCCCAACAAAGTGACTAGGCACAAGTGAGGGAAAGGGATAAAGAAATCTCTCCAAACAAAGTGCCAAGAGAACTAATGGGTGGAAAAGCCATAGATCAACCAGCTGAAATGGAGCTGATAGATCCATAGAAAAGATGTCCAAAGCATGGTGGATGAACAAGACCACTGAGAACAACTGTGTGGTCAATCAACTTGACTAAGTGATCAACGAAACAGGACTCAAAGAAAAATCCCAGAGTCTTGAGGACCATTAGGTCCATCCCAGATCTCTCCTAATGTCAGATAACATCTAGTTAGGAAAGAAAATGTCTTAAAACCCCACCAGGCTAAATCCCAGGCCCGGAAACCTGAGTAAGTCAACCCAAAACCCCTGAAGAGGGTTTAGAAGGTAAATTTGGGTAATTACCCAACTTATATAACTTTAAATCAGAAGATCCTAAAATTATGAGTAACAGAAAATAAAAATCTGACCTCACGAAGGAACTTCTTTAGCCTGGAAAAAGTGGTTGACTTATAGGAGAAAATTGAAACTGATCAAAAAGAAAGAGCAGTCAAAAATTACCCCCTAAATCTATTAGACATTAGACCTTGAACAAAGTCCAAAGCATCCATATAGTCCAACAGACTGACACAAAAATGTTGGAATAAGGTCCCTGTAGTCTGTCTGAAGGTTAACCAAAGACAGGGGGACCCCAACATACCCAAAAGGGAGATGTGCCAGTGGTAGTCAGATCTAAAAACTGATAAAAATGCAATGAGCAGCTGTTGAATAACAGAAATTTTCACCAAGCCCCAAACAAAATTTTTTTCTAGAATTAGAAAATGAATGGAGCTATGTTTTTAAAAAGTATAATCAGTTGGATTCAACTGATAAGAACTTCTTCTTAAGAAAGGGCCCTGAACAAAAAAGGTCTTGTGAAGTTAATCCCAGCACCAAAAAGCAGCCTGAATAGGTTGAGCCTTAGGCACAAAAGAGGCCAAAGGACTAAAAATGGATTGATAAACCAAATGACCAAATGACATAAAATCGGAATGTAGGAAACCGGTAACAGTGACATGGGTTGAAAGGCTGAAAGTGAAGACCCTAGGCTCAGAATTGAACCCAAAACACTGAAACCAGGATCCGCATCCCAGAAATGTCAAATGAAAGGGCCTGTAAAAGGAATGAACCGTGAATGGTAGGTATGTTTAAGTAGTATATGTACCGTAATTATACGCTAAAAATATGCGTAAAAAATGGGTATTATTACACATTATGCCCTGACAGAATAATACTGAAAGAATTTAGAAAGGAATGCATAAACAAACCTGGAAATGCTGTAATCACTGAGAAAATGAATATTTTCTAACAACCGATCGGTTGACCTCCATTTTCAATGTGATGTCACCATCACATGACCTAGTGAATGATCTGTAAAAAGCCCCCAAAAACTATGGTCCAAATATGTGATGAAACAAAGAATTTCATTTAAAGAATGATGGAAAACCATAAATTAGCAATTATAATGACAGTAGAAGTGAATAAATGAATTAATTCACCGTGGAAATGATTATTTCCAAAGGAAATGCCTCAAAGGAAACACCACGGAGAACGCGTCCCTTTTTTAAGAATAGCTGTAAATAATAACATCTTACGGTCAATATGCAGTACTTTTGTGATTTTTAAGCTGTAGTTTTTAGGTTTTATTTTATTATTTACCTGGTGTAGCATTTATTTTGTTCTTGTATAACTCTTATTGTGACTGTACAATATTTAGGGTATCATCGCCCACCTAGCTGGGAATTATCGGTAACTTTTTTTCAATCTGTTCATGCCTATTGTCTATTCTAGCTAACTGTATGTATATTTAATTTGGTTCATCACTTTTACCTATGTTTTTTACTGCCTTGTTGTTTCTTTTGTCAAATTCTCCTGTATTTCAGTATTAAAATACTCTGTTGGTTTGTGGTTGGTTTGAGTTTCTTAAGGTTGGCTTTAGTGTGGGTTGCTAGGGTGCCCGTGAGTTGCCTACGGGACGAAGTTTCAAGGGTTAGTCCTTAAGACCATAAAGGTTTAGGCCACCCACAGGTGATTTTTGATCCTAGGGCATTTATTACTTAACCAACCCAACTAAGATGTTTGCCGTGTGCATTTTACTCTTCTGCACCATGTTGATGGCTGCTACTCATCTCAGGAGTGTCTCACATAATTATATTGGAAGTGGATTCCTCATTCCATCCATGTTAAGGATTGTTAAAAATTCCTGCTACAGCTCCACCTGCCATGTTTTCTCCCCTACCGTAAAACAGAGTGGGCTTATGCTATTGATTCTTATGTGCGGTGATGTTGCCATGAATCCTGGAGTGGTTATGCTTGGCTTAGTAAATGCGAGGTCAATCCGGAATAAGGGCCCTCTCCTCGCTGACACAATAGCATCTCACACCTTTGATTTCCTCTGTCTCACTGAAACACATATTTGTACTACTGATTCGGATAATTTCCTTTGTTCACTCACCCCGGATGGGTTCTCTTTGGTACATAGGCCACGTTCATCAGGTATTGGTGGTGGTGTTGGTTTCTTCATTCGTGATTCATACAAATATTGCAAGGTGGATACCCCTAATTATAGCCTCTATCTACCGCCCTCCTGGGCCGTGTTCTTCCATTTTTTTAGATGAATTTATGTTGATTGTAATTACTTCATATGTGGTTATTTCAATATACACGTTGATGTACCTTGTACTGATAGTCACAAATTGAAAGCCCTTTTAGAATCATGTAATCTAAGACAATCAGTTAACAATACCACTCACTTGCACGGTCATATCCTTGATCTCATTCTTTCCCCAAGTGATCAAGATATGTGCGTACATTTTGACATCTGTGAATTCATATCTGATCATGCAGTCATTAAATGTGCTATCGACGTTCCTTCATCTCCTGCTATCTGTCAAATCAATGTGTCCGACTTTCGGTCTGACCTTAAAGAAATGCCTTTTGTGAAATGTCCAGCAAATTCTGTCTCACAGCTCTATGATCAGGATGTACAAGATTTGAGTTGTATCCTTGACAAGGATGCTCCTCTTGTGTCCAGGTTGAAGACAAAACAGCGTGCTGACTGGTTGTCAGAGACCTATCGCCTTGCTAAGTCACTCAGACGTCAATTTGAACGAGCTGGGCGTAAAGATAAAAGTCAATACAACAGGAGTCGTCTTCGACGTCAAATTGCCTGGTGTAATCGTCTTGCAAACAGGGAAAAATCTATTACAAGAAAGTAATCTCTGACAATAGCCATGATTTGAAGAAACTATGGCAGGAGTTACATAAAGTCCTACATAGATCCCCTATCACTACTCTGCCCACTTGGCATTGGCTGATCGTTTTGCTACTTTCTTCTCAAATAAAATCATGAAAATTCGTGAGAGTTTTTCTTCATCTGTGTCCTGTAACACGGTACATCCCCCCTTTGACCCTCCTAAACTAACAGTCTTTACTCAAGTCACTCAAGAAGAAATCGCAAAAATAATCAGTAAATCACCCACTAAATCATGCCTGTTTGACTCATTGCCAATATTACTTATTAAGGAAAGCATTGACATCCTTCTACCATCTATAACCAAATTGGTCAATTTTAGATTCAGTGAAGGACTGGTTCCAGATGGTTTCAAAAAAGCTGTAGTCACTCCACTTATTAAGAAGGCCTCTCTTCCTGTCGAGGATTTGAAAAACTACCGCCCAGTATCTGGACTTAGCTTCATTTCTAAACTGGTGGAATGTGTAGTTGCTAAACAGCTGGTTGATCACATTAATCAACATGACTTGGATAACTCATACCAGTCAGCATATAAGCCAGGTCACTCAACTGAGACGGCTCTACTTTCCATCAAAAATGATATTCATTTGTCACTATCTCGGGGTGAAGCTAATGCCTTAGTACTTCTGGATCTCTCGGCTGCCTTTGATACGATTGATCATTCCACTGTACTTGGCTGTCTTCTGGATTGGTTTGGTGTTGGTGGCTCAGCTCTCAAATGGTACTCTTCTTATTTGACAGAACGCTATCAGTCTGTAAAGATTGGTTCTACTTTGTCTAATTTACAAAAACTGCTGTTCGGCGTACCTCGGGGTTCTGTTTTGGGTCCTCTGCTATTTTCTCTGTACACATCTCCCCTTAGTACACTGATTGGTAAACACAAAGGTGTAAACTTTCATTTTTATGCCGACGACACACAACTTTATGTCCATCTCTCACACAGAAATGCCTCAGTTGCCTTTGATAAGTTGAATAGATGCCTTCAAGATGTCAAAGAATGGATGTCGGCTAGCAAACTTAAACTCAATCCTGATAAAACTGAGTTCATACTTTTTGGCTCCAAGAAACAGAGAGAAAGGTTAAATGCATGTTTCCCAATTAATATCCTAGGCAACCCCCTTCACCCCATCGAGTCTGTGAGGAACCTGGGTGTGTTGTTCGACTCTGATTTTCCTTCTTGAAACATGTCCAGAATGTTTGTAAAGGCTGCTTTAGTCAACTGAGGGATTTTAGAAATATTAGGCAGTTCTTGACTCAGGATGCAGCTGTGTCGGTTGCCAATGCTTTTGTTAGTAGTCGGTTGGACTATTGTAACTCACTTTTCAGGAGTCTTTCTAAAGTCAATCTTCATAGATTACAGTCTATCCAAAATAGTGCTGCTAGAATTGTTACAAATTCGTGTAAATACACTCGGATAACTCCAGTACTCAGGAAACTCCATTGGCTCCCTATTCAGTTTCGCTCAGAGTTCAAACTGGCTACCCTGGTGTACAAGTTTATTCATACTGGTTTCCATAAATATTTCGCTCCACATCTATCCACATACCGCACTACTTACAATACTAGACGCAGTCAGAGTGTTGCCAATTTCCTCAATGTAGCAAAATTTCAACCTACAATTCACAAGTCCACTAAGCAGTTTGGCTTCAGTTTTGCCTTTGATGCTCCTACTGTTTGGAATTCACTTCCTGAAGACATCCGTACATCACCCACTATTGCCTCTTTCAGAAAGAAGCTCAAAAACTTTCTCTGTGCAAAGGCATATCCTCCTTAGCTCATTTTCTCTTATGGCTTTTCTGTGGTGCTGACCTGTTTTTGTCCCTGAACTTTGAATTTGCATATTGCTATTGTCTTGTTGCGCCTTAGAGTCCACTACTCAGTGGAGATTAAGCACTATAAAAGTCAAATTAGAATTAGAATTATAATTCAGAAACCATGTGACCAGTTGAGTGATAATACGAAAACTGAAAAAATATGTAAAATATTGTACAAAAAAGACCATATATTCACCAAAAATCGAAGAAAAAGGTAAATAAAATGGAGGAAATGTGAATAAAACAGCAAAAAAACCTACTCACAGAGCATGAAAAACGTGTAAATGCAAGTCTTTTGAGAGGTAGCAAAGATGCCTGTTGAGACTTCAATCGCCACAAAAAGAATTAACTATTTCGGTATTAATGCGCATGGCAGAGTGAATTAGGTCACCAGGGGTCAAAGGGTAGCAAATATATAGATTTAAAGGGTCTCCCCTCATATTTTAAATTCTATGTATGGTGTACATGGCGGTCACCGGACGCCAAGCCATCCTTAACCCAAGTGTTTTCATATGGTAGGGTATATTACATTTTTTATGAAATAAAAATTGTGGATTATTTTCAATTTTAATTATTTTAAATGTTTCTGTTACAGTTGAATAGTCAGATGGCCATCGAATTTGTAACAGAAGAAAGCATAGGTGCTTATACTTGTGAGAGTGGGAATGGGATAGATGACATGCAGAATTACACAATAAATGTCTTTGGTAAATGCTCATAAAGTTACATCATGGCTTTGCATATTTAATCGGTAACTGGTCATCTTCTTTTTGAAGATCTCAACAGAATGTTAAAATGGGTGAGGGGGGCAATTGGGACTGTTTGTAATCATGATACTTCCTTTGTTCAATTTAATCTTTGTTCAAATGACCATAACCTGTTTATTTCTGGCCCAGCTTTTATGATATTTTCTGCATTGTGTTCAGTTTTATAATTGAACGATGACATACTTAGGCTGTT
Source organism: Sabellastarte sp. h YS-2021 (assembly GCA_964017235.1). Taxonomy (NCBI): domain Eukaryota; kingdom Metazoa; phylum Annelida; class Polychaeta; order Sabellida; family Sabellidae; genus Sabellastarte; species Sabellastarte sp. h YS-2021. The sequence goes on from OZ024932.1 coordinate 123,963,087, forward strand.
ATGTTATTTTTATGGACATATAGATATATAAATTTTACATGTTAACTGTAATCTATCATACTGCCAGTAGTATAACTTTATTGAAACTAAAGTAGCAGAATTTACTCGCTTTTTATTGCAAAACTTGACAATTTTGTCATGCTTAATGCATTGAAATAACTCTGAACAACTGTACCGCATAAGTAGCATTACAATATTTTGAAAGGGCGAATAATTTCACAGAAAATTACAGTCATTTTTTGGTTACAAGTAACCAAGATGCATATTTGTAAAGCCATCAATGATGGTAGCCCAGCTACTTTGTAAAATTTATGGTTTTGAAAGCATACATCAACAAAAGATGGAAAACTTGACTCTTATTTCTAAAGGGGAAAGTATCATTAGTTAAAACATTGGATATATCAAACATTTTTGTTTCTGGCTAAAGTGATTCATATGCCAAATAAATTAAAACTGTTTCATAGCGATTTAGGTGCAATACCAACATACAGTTAGTAGAAACATGGTTATGTGAAATTTGAACAATGATTAATACAATGATCATGATTTTAGTGCTAAAGAAAAGAGTACAAAAGTAATGTGGATAAAATATGCTTATGAGAACTCAAATCCCTGGTGGAACAGTTATAATTAGAACTGCAGGAGTCAGAAACATGGTTGTCTTATTTTGGAGTAATTTAATTTAATATATGATCCTCAGCTATTCAAAATTATTAATTTTTTATAAAGATTTCATACTAAACTGGAAATTGTGCGTTGTCATAGCTAAGCCTTTATGGTGGCTTGTTAAATCAGTTTCGATCCCATTTTATTTTTCAGGAAATTTTGTGAATTAGTGTTCCTGGTGACCTAGTAACGCCAATTACAAGAGCATATGATAGGTCCTCAGTGGCCTAGTGGTAAGCAAGTTTGGCATCTAATCACAGACAGTCATCTCTGTGTGGGTTTGAGTCCCACAAATCACAATGCTAAGGACATGTCCCAATATGACCCTGGCTGTTGAACGGGATGTAAAACCCCAAATTTGACTTTCACAATGGCATGTCATGCTTCACTGAATTCACTGTGATAGGCTCTATCATACTGAATTAGAAATTTGAACAGTATACAAGGTCAATTCAAAGTTAAATTTCCCCTCCATCCTTACACTAATTTGAGAAATGGGGTTTATTTTTTAGTTATGGGCCTGAAATATTGTGCTGTGACCGATATGGCATTAGCTGCTTTAATTTATATCTACACAGTTTTATTTTATGGTAACTTTGATATAACTGTTATAACACTAGTTGCTTTTATGTACACTTATACTTTTAGTGATACCTTTATAGTTGTTATCACATCAGCTCGATTGGTGCTTTGAAATTTGTCTTTTACTATTTCCATATTTTATTTAAAAATTTGCCTGAACTTGCCTTTATACTTCCATCAGATTTTACTATGACCTTTGACGTTAGTACTGCCTCACCTCGCATGTCACAGTTCATGGCTTCATGGTCTTCCCTCTACTCCGGGGTTCAGTTTATTCTGGGATTGGAAAACTGATAAACACAACTGAAACAGAAATAAAACTATAATTGGTTTGGTACAGTTGAAGAATATTTGAAGATAAATAGCCACAAGTTTTAGGGATACTCTATTTCAAGCAAGTTTGCGATATGTTTGATGAATATGATACAGTCATTCCATTCAACATCTGATTGAAGATAGTTATTACCTACAGATTATTTATTGAGGAGAAAAGTAGCTTTATTGCTCTACACAAAAAATAAAAATTCTGACATTTACCACAAGAAAATTCACAAATTTACAAAACAGTAAATTTTATTGGTATATCGGTACTCAACCATAAAATTATTTTTAACAAATTGTTCGAAAAATAAATTCTCCTAAAAGATTTGGAAAGTATTTGCATAAGGAAGTATTTCAATGTCTTAAAAGGAAAGAACAATACTTATAGAATTCAAAATTAGATGCAGAAACTAATACTTAAAAACATAAAAGTCACAGACATGCAATATAAGATATTATTTTTTTTTTAAACAAACAAGTTGCTTTACAAAAATGAAAAAAGAGAGATACACTAAATTGTTGTAGGTGTTAAACAGATATTCAAACTTTTGGGCACTTATTTATAAATGTTTGAAACTTAAAAGCTTCTGGTTAAAATTATGAAACCTGTCAAAAGGACCATGCACGTATAAATTTAAGAGATGTTATTGTTCAAAATAGAAAAGTAAATACCATCATTCTGCATGGATAAAATATATTCTTAAATGCTTTAAAAGGGCAAAAGAGTTAAAGAGCCAGATTTTTGTAATTATTTGTTCTAATATTTTGTACTTTAACACACTCTTTGAATACACAACAGAACAAATCATTGCTCAAAATGTGATAAATATATTATAGTTTTAATTTGCTATGCTATATCTACATGCTTTAGGTCACTTTAAAAACGTTAAAATGTGTTTCACAGCATTCTATCTTATGGTACAAAGATCTGTATCCTATTACATATTCTTTTTATGAATGTAATGTATCCGCTTACTGTGTTTTGTATTTCGTGTATTGTGTCTTGTTTTATGAAAAATGGAAATTAGTTATGAAGAAGTGACATAGAAGTATCAGGTAATTTAAAAAATATAAGTCATGCTTTGTACATGACATTTTGTAAGACACCGATCAGGTGTTTGCCACTCTCACTAGTTATATTAGTCACCAGAATACACAGCAATTGATGTGATCATGTCAAATTTATTTACATATGCTTATGATTTATCCTTATCCACACGCAAAAAAATGAAAAAAAATAAGTGAGTAATTATCTTATCAAAAGGCAACCATTAACCATTCGGCATTGAATATCTATTCAATTGGTATTCATTGATTTTAGGTCCTCCAATTATCAGTGATCTGCAAGTAAATTGGAACACAACATCTGCTGTTATTCCTGCCATGTGGAAGTTACAAAGTAAAGGGGGTCATTCAGGTGTAATGTATACTATATGGGTTAAACTGGCTTCTTCTGGCATTTATGAAGTCTGGAAAGACAATATACTGTTGGATGTAAAAGAAGGAGACACAGTGTCTGTGGATGTTTATAATTTGATACCAAACAAGCAGTATGATATAAAAGTTATGGCACACAGTGATAACTCAAGAGGAGATCTGAGTAGCCCACCATTGCTCACGAGTGGATTAACAAGAGGTTTCTAACTACGTATCTCTATAACTCTATATGTCCCTCTATATGGTATGTCCATAAATTTCACATAAAGTGACTAATACTGAAGAACTTTTAAAGTTTTTTTAATATTATCCATAATTATGCCTGATATGCAAGACTAAGATGATTTTTTTCTCCAGTTCAATGTAAAGCTTTTACTTCAACTTATGTTATTGAAAATATCTAATCAAGTTACTGTAATGAGTGTATATTTAAACAAATAACATGTCAATTATATGAGTGTATATTTAAACAAATAACATGTCAATTTTACTTACTTTCAAGCATCACCAGTAATATCTGTAGAAGACGTACTTGTATCCAAGCATGACATGATTGTAACCTGGTCATTTCACCAAAGTGTGAGTCAACAGTTAAGCTACGTGAAATAAAATTAAACATTTTTGTGCAATATATTAGTATTTTATAACATTACCTCAGATATCTTAGCAATTGCTTCTTAATTTAATTTAGCCATCATTATTGTTTGTAATCATTTCATGATTATAAATAATCGAATAAATGTTTTGATTTTCATTTGTTGCTTCATTAAAATGCCTTCAATAAATTAAGCAATCATTTCTAAATGTGTTTCAGTTGTCATTATTGATTTTAACAGTTAATTTAATCATTGTACACAGGATGAGCCACATGTGACACTTTGCTTTAAGTACTGGGTGAGTGATAATGGAGAAGACAGCTCAATTGTTCATCCAAGTTCTGAAAGTTGTGATGTTGAAGCATTTACATTAAATGAAATAATACCTGGCAAATTTGATCCTACATCCAAATATTATATTAACTTGATTGTGTATGAAAATGGATTTATTGGATCTAATACTGGGATTAATTTTGCAGCTTCTGATCCACAAAATGATGAAAAACCGAGTAAGTATTTCAGAAACAGCTATATGTTAATGTATTACGTTTAATTAAAACTTTAAAAATAATTGTACACTACGTCAATCTGAGTTATAATAATATTAATGCTGTTTTAAATAATGTTCGTGTTGTGTAATGTTGACAATGCAATATTATTAATTCATATTTATATTCTTACAGTTTCAGCTGGAGGCATAGCAGCTATAGCTGTTTCAGTTATTGTGGTATTATTGTTTGTTCTCTCTTTAATGTTAATTTTGAGGGGAATTGTTAATTTCAACACCAGCAAATTCTGTGGTAAGTGACAAATTCTAAATCATAAATATTTCATTGTGAAAGGGTGATCCTAGCTTAATGCATTGCTTGCAAACTTATATATCAGACTCTTTCGGGATCTGTCAGGTCAGGCCTTCTTGACCAGATGGTGTTTTATACTTTTTTTAACACTGGAATGCACAGTTGTGCACTTCCAGTTCTTATATTTTTTTATCATTTTAACAAATTATTGCATCTGACACCTAACCGGGGTGCTTCTTTATCAATAGATTGATTATACACACTGAATTCAACACTATTTTATAAATGTTTATATTAAAACTTCAAAGATTATCTCATTGTGTTAACAGTTTATTGGAATACACTGACTATTTTTTGCTGGCCAATTTACCTTCCTTACTTCCGGGTCGTCAGTTTGGCTTTCACCTGGATCTGACCTTGCAGGTCCTTCATCTGTGACCTTTTAGGGTCAACTCCATTTGAGCCTGGTATGGCCTATTGTTGGGTTGGCTGCTAGAGTTAAATTTTCATGAATGAACTCCATCCTCACCTCAGCTTGGTGGGTTTCTTGGCCAGCTTAGGTTACACAAATATAAATATAAACTGTACATTTTACTATGTGTTTCTAAAAGATACTGAGTAGTTTTATAAAGTTAAAGAATAAAATTTTAAATCCCATGTCCTCTTTCTTTCAACTTGCTGGGAACTGAGTTTATTATCTATTTAAATGGGCATTAGGGACCTCTGACGTATGAATAATTTCTAGTGGTAGTTGAGAACTGCCAGAACTGTTGCCAAGATCTGTTGCCAATTGACTATAATGCTGAATAATTATACCAATGTGAGCCTCAGTTCCATATATAACATGGTGTGAGTAAGTCATTTTTATTAATCACTTAAATTTGTCATAACAAAAACAAAACTATTACATATATAATTATGTCCCGAAAATAATGGTGTCTTGGATTATTTTCTGCATTAAATAAAGTGATTCTTATGTTTGATCATATCAAATGTCTACGCATTTGATTTTAGTGTATCTGTCACATATTTGACCATTCGACGTTTGAGTGTTTTGATTACTGTCAATTTCTGTTCTTTGTACTATTGTGACATATATATATTTGGAATTAACTTTCCTGTTTTTTTTCCTGTCAAATATAGGAAGGAAAGAAAATAATGAAATCAATGAAAGGTAAACAAACATGTGCATTTTTTAATTCTTAATTTTTAATTCCAAAGTTTGACTATATTTTGAAATACATTAATATTCATAAATAACTAATTTTAATACCATATATTGTAGGGTGAATGAAGAAAATTCACTAGACCGAGGTAAAAGTCTTCAATTGTTTATTTGAAATGTGTTACCTTTTGTGTTGTGTAGTCATAGATTTTCTCTAAAATTCAGACCTTAACTATTTACAATTTACAATACATAATTGACAAATTTGATACATACTCAGAAAAATTGATGCATAATATCACACCTATGTACAAGTTATTATTCCAAGTACTGTTCCTAAATCTCCACTTTGTATTTTTTGCCGCCAGGTTACAATGGAATTAATATGGGTAATAGTCTGCATGATGTAGACCAGACCTATCAGAAATTACGGGAGCAGCAACAATACGAAAACACCGGATTTCAGCCCTATGAGTCACTGGATAAATGTATTGACAATGACACTGACAATGTATAAACTATCAATGATAGTATTTAACTACATAACTGACTATACATATGTATGATTGTATAGAGGTTGTCACCCAATGGAAGTGTTCTATATGATTTACTTGAAAATTTTAAATGATTATTTTGGCATTTTATACCATTTAATATTTCCGCTGAGTGGTTATGATTTGGTTATCAGAGTTCCTCAGTCATCTGTGTTGTCTGTTAGTTTCTCTGCATATCTGAGTTTTTGATTACAAAAACTAATGAAAACAACTTATGAAATCTTTACATGCGTAAGGACAGTAAGAAGAGTAAATTTAGGAAAGATCTGGATCCATTTCCAGATACTAAGAATTTTTCAACTTTCAAAGCTCCCACTTTTCATGTATTTTCCATTGTTTTGGCTTTCCGATTAACACTGGTCTAAAAGTAAAGAGCAAATCTGAAGTAAAGATTTTTATGAACAACCTGGCCAAAGGAATTAGTGATTGCATTGTGAGAAAAGTGAAGGTCTTATTCTCTCAAAACGTCAAACTTTGGAAACACCATCTGACTGAGTTCTGCATTCTATAAGTGATTTTTGGTTCATTAAGCATTTTATTTGCTGGATTTGAGGTAGTTTTATCAAGAATTAATAATTCAAAGGTGTAAGAATTAACACAGAATAATTTTGAAAGATATAAACAATACTTTTCTGTGTGCCAGGAGAGAATATTTATCATCACTGCAGATTAGATTTACTTGAACTTACTTTTTAAAGTTATTTTCTAATTGGAGCAATGTATTTATGGACAAAATAGTGAAAGAGTGCAACCTGCAATGTTTTGACGGGGTGACGCCTAGGCGTCAACCACCTCATTGCAGCCCCAATGCAAAAAATATTCTTGTTTGTAGCTTAAATTCGTATGATTGGTTGACCCTTGACCTATATATTTATTATTTTCCCGCAAAAAGCAGGAAAGTAGCCATATTTATTTTAAAGTTGAAGGGGCAGGACGCCCTCTTAAGTGTTAACAAATTTAAAGTTTATATTTACATGGAACATTGTTGTAATGATTTTAGTGGTTTTAATATTTTACAAGACGTTTGTGCATACAATTTATGGAACACTGTGGATTTAAATAGTCAATACAGGACTTTATTGATCTTCTGATGTCGGACTGAGTACATCTGACATCCGAAATTGTTTCACACCACCTTCTACGTGATCATAGACAACCTCAGGCTTGTTTGCCTCTGTTGAGGCGGGTTAAAGGGACGGTCTAACCTATTTTCTGTCTCCTTGTCATTCGAGAGAATTTATTACAAGCGTGGGATTGTCTACGACCACTACAGTTGGTGAGTGCATGTATTTCACAGTAACCAAGTAACTCAGTAACCATCAGTCACAATGCCTAAAATGTTTAAATGTAGTGCCTGCAAAGGACAGCACCAGAGGCCTACTGGAGCGAAATGTAAATTTATGAACTTCAACCAAGAAGCTGATGAACTTAACGATAGCTTTACAAACTCTGAGTCCAGTTCGGTTAGAGCTGATGCTCAATCCACAAACACTGACATTTTGAATGCATTGCAAGCTGTAAGCTCGAGGCTTTCAGCCATAGAGCAAAGGATTGAACGTACAGAGGAGAAGCTGGAAGCTGCTCCTGCTCAAACTGGTTCTCAGGATCTACATGGCAAGCAAGCCCCTGCATCAAGCGACACCTGGCATAAGGAGCAGCACCAAGACACTGTGGTACCGTCAATCCAGGCCCTGAAGGGATCTCAGCTAATACAGAAGCAGGTGGATGAACGCCTGCAACAATTAAGTCAACTAAATGAGAAAGGTACGTGTAAGAGTCAAAGAGGTGGCACAGACACTGTATGGGTAAAAAATCAAACCCCATGGCCACAAAATTTTATACTGGGGGGCCCCAACAAAAATAGGGTGTCGTATGATAACCTTACAGTCTTTCAATGGATGTCAGGCTTTGCCCAAATCATTAAAGAAGAAACTGATATCAGTACAAAAAATGCCATGTTAGAATATATGTCAGACCTCATGGATGACGCCCAGGACTTTGGGTGGCACCCAGCCAAAGCTAGCCATGCGGTATTGTTATGCCGTATGGAAGAGGGCAAAATCTCATGGCAAGAAACCCCAAAAATAGATCGAATTAGGCGAACCCACGCCCAAAGGGTTAGCACATCTCAAACTAACTACTCACAACCCCAGAAAAAACAGAATGATAACACAAACCCCTGTAAATTTTATCAAAATCTCACCTGCCCACAGAAAGGCGACCATACCACTGGGGGGCAAAATTACAAGCATGTCTGTGCCATCTGTAATGCATATGGTCGAAAACTGGCTCACCCTGCCAAAGATTGTAGGCTGGTTCGACCGGCAAAAAACGAGTAGGGCACTGCCGAGTTGCAGTGCCAAATAACAGCTTCAAACAGTGCCAAGCTAATGTTGTACATAGTTCTAACATAAATGTATTTCAAGCTAGAATTGTAAATAATAGTGAGAAAAAAGGTTATGATAGCCCCAATTGGAGAGCTGATTATCATAAATTCAAAGGTAGCTCATATGCACAGGTAGTGAAACTTGCACCTCGTAAAAAGGTTGTAGATACAAGTTCCAACTTCCAATCATGTAGCCAAAGGGCTAAAAACAAATGGGCGACCAGTACAGGTCAGGAATCACAAAAACTGAGACAGACTGCAGGTGAGTCATATAAAAAACTCAGGCATGCAAAAAACATTCGTGTCAGCACCATTGAGAGCAGTAAAGGTATCACTACTCACAATAGATTCGAAATACTGGCGAATCCGATGACAATACAAGAGAATGATCCCAATACTACTGCTCCGGAAACACTTGACGCCACACGCGGCACAAAACCCACAAGGGTCAAGCAAACAGCCGCACCGATTAAACGCGTACACCCCAATATAGTGGGTGACACGAGTAATCACGAATACAAAGATAGCGACAAAGCCATTGTCCAGCACACCCAAGGGGATGCAGATGACAAGTATTCATTAACCTTGACAAACAAATCTAGATTCAAATGTTACAAGCCAGCCCTTAAGGAGTGCAAAACTACCCAAAAATGGGACAGCCAAAATAAAACCAAATTTGGTTTCATACCATTGGGGGACCTAACCATCCCCACTGCAAAAAATGAAACCACATTGAGGCAAATCCCTTGCAAATGCACGAAATTATAAAACAATCAGGAAAGCATAACTTCCTTGATTGTCAGATTATGGTAAAATCCCAATTAAATCCAAAGATATGGGAATCCCTGCTAAAAAATTATTGGGATCAGCAGTTAATTTACTTGATAAAACATGGCTTCCCCCTGGACTTTGACCATTCTTCTCCCTTAAGTGATGAAAACAGAAACCATAACTCTGCTTTGCAATACCCAAATGACATACAGGCTTATCTCAAGGAAGAAACGCAATTTAAGGCCATCTTGGGCCCTTTCACAGATCCTCCCCTCCCTAATTCACACCATTCACCTTTTATGACCAGGGAAAAGCCAGGAGCTCCCCATAGGCGGGTCATCATTGACCTCAGCTACCCCAAGGGTCAGTCTATCAATGCTGGCATCAGTAAGGATACATATTTGGGTACACCCTTTATATTAACCCTCCCCACAATTGACACTGTCACTTCTGCAGTCAAGAGATGGGGCAGAGGCTGCCATATCTATAAGTTGGACATAAGTCAAGCTTTTCGACACATTAAGCTCGACCCTGGGGATTATAATTTGCTAGGCTTACGTCATTACGGCCATTACGTTGATACGTGCCTGCTGTTCGGGTACAGGCACGGAAGTGCCATCTTCCAGCATATAAGTGACGCCATACGTCACATTATGACGCAACGTAACTATGACGTCATCAATTATATTGATGACGTCATTGGAGTCGGCCTCCCAAGCGTCACACGCAAAGCTTTTCCTGAACTGCAGTCTTTGGTGCGTCAACTTGGTTTTGACGTCAGCGTCAAGAAACTCGTCGCCCCCTCAACACAAGTCAATTGCCTAGGCATAATAGTACACGCCAAAAAATACACTGTTTCAGTACCACATGAAAAATTAGCAGAAATTATAAAACATTGCAATCACTGGAAAAACAAACCCTCATGTACCAAAAGAGAACTCCAGTCGTTGCTGGGCCGCCTTCTATACATTTCCAAATGCGTCAAGGCGTCACGTTACTTCTTAAATCGCATGTTGGCCCTTTTGCGTCAAATGGGTCAAGAAAAATCAATTGAACTGACCTTAGACTTTTTCCAGGACCTTAATTGGTTCATCAAATTTTTAGCAGTATTTAATGGCACAGTATTCTTTGACCACAGGCCAATCAAGGCCAATGTCCAACTTGACGCCTGTTTGAAAGGCATGGGAGGTAGATGGAATGACGCAGTATACAAATTAAACATACACGATCAGTACCAAGATTTTACAATAGTACACCTCGAAATGTTGAACCTCCTGGTGGCTATAAGATTATGGGGCAAACAGTGGGCATCTCACAAGGTAGTCCTCCACTGCGATAACCAAGCTGTTGTCTCTGTCCTCACCAATGGCAGGACCTGTGATCGAACTCTGGCTGCTATAGCCAGAAACATTAAGACTCCAGACTCAAATATTACTTCAAAGCCTTAGCTCTCCATAAGCCATTTAAAGTCACATTGAAGAAGATTGTTGACATTCCAACTCTCATATTAATTGCAAACACATGTGACTCGATGTATATGGGTCACATTTTCAAAGCTTTTTACCTCCTTGCATTCTTCTCCTTCCTCCGCATCTCCAATTTGGTCCCTCACTCCAAAAACTCTTTTTCCCCTCTTCAGCAACTAGCCCAAGGTGATATTATTTTTGCACCTCCTGGACTCCATATTTTAGTGAAATGGTCCAAGACACTCCAAACCAAAGATAAAATTAAAATTATCAAAGTCCCGGCCCTAGGGGCCAGCCCCCTTTGCCCAGTAGTGGCCCTGAAAGTCCTCCTTAAACTCACTCCAAACCACCCAAATCTTCCACTTTTCCAAATTAAACAGTTACAGACCTGGTCCCCACTTACTGACACTAAGGTCAGGTGTCACTTTAAAGCCATTTTGGCTAAACTTCAATTACACAATTCTGCAATTACTATTCACACACTCCGGCGTTCAGGTGCCACCTTTGCATATAATGTCAACGTCCCACTACAGGAAATTCAATCCCATGGCACCTGGACCTCGGAGTGTGTTTGGAACTACATAACTCAAGACCATCAGGCCTCCCACCAGGTAGCCCAGGCCTTCCAAAAACATCTTTCCATCCCTCCTACCTCCTAGCTTGGGGTTTGGGGTCCTATTTGCAGTAAAATCAAGTAAACCCTACAAGTAATTCAAGTCTTAAAAAGTAAATTTAAGGCCACCTTAAAGTTGTGTATAAGTTTATCCTAATCTTAAAGTTCTAAGGTAACCTTAACTATACACTCATCAGTAATTTCACAATTTGTAATTCCATTCATAAGGTGGCCTTAACCTTTTATATCTTAGTAGTTGTAACCTTATGTATGCTGTTTTCTTAAATTTAAGGCCACCTTAAAGTTGTATATAAGTTTATCCTAATCTTAAAGTTCTAAGCTAACCTTAACTACACACTTATCAGTAATTTCACAATTTGTAATTCCATTCATAAGGTGGCCTTTACCTTTTATATCTTAGTAGTTGTAACCTTATGTATCCTGTTTTCTTAAATGTCTTTACAATTGTACATAGAATATAGTTAATAAATATTTAGCCCAATTGTGGCTTTCTCTTATAATATTGACCTTGTAAGTGACCTTGGGAGAGGCAATGTGACGGGGTGACGCCTAGGCGTCAACCACCTCATTGCAGCCCCAATGCAAAAAATATTCTTGTTTGTAGCTTAAATTCGTATGATTGGTTGACCCTTGACCTATATATTTATTATTTTCCCGCAAAAAGCAGGAAAGTAGCCATATTTATTTTAAAGTTGAAGGGGCAGGACGCCCTCTTAAGTGTTAACAAATTTAAAGTTTCCCTCTAACCCTCCCTGTTAGCCATACATAAAACTAACTCTAAGCTGTAGTTTCAGATCATCAAGACAACCTGCGATAAAGATCACTGCTTGACAGGCCTTACAAACAACTATATATGATGGGCAAGCCAAAATGGGCGCCATGGGCGTCAGATGTACACCACGAACCAATACACCTGCCAGTAAATGGCCTTTAGCAGTGACAAACAGCACATAAGGTTGGAAGATGACTTCACAACACATAGCTTAACAACAGGAGCATGCGTCAAAATATGACGCCTGCTGGGGCAAGAGTTCAGCGGCAGCCACCTTCCTCACAGCCCCAGGCACAGTTAAAGTTTTGCTAGTAGTGAAAGCCATTGAAAAGGGGGGCCATGGACTTCGCTATGGAGCTTTAACTGCTCAGAGACACAATAGTAACTAAAATAGAAATAAGTAGAATTAAAGTAATTACATCTAGTGTGCTGTCTGCTGTAATGTGTTGGCCTCAGGGCAGAGCAAAGATGGGCCTGATGAACATTAAAGACTTCCATGTAATGTCTAGGGCTAATACCATAACGTGGGCAATATATAGCAGTCAGATAAAAGTAAAGTAACACCTTGTACATATGTCTCCTGTCCTCAGTCTACACAGAAGTAAAAAAAGTACTATAGTTAGTAAAGTATATCCATACCATGTGAAAGTAAATGTAATGTGAGGATGAGGTGTTAAACCCGGGTCCTTTTTTTTATAGGGCGGGTCGTATTGCTCGACTCAGTAAGGAGTTTTTATAAAAAATTTTTTAGCTAGACACTTGGGCCCCTCATCTACCTATCGTTTCATTGTTTTAACTATTTTATACTGTTGTTATACATATCTCACTAACTTACATTTTATACATTTTATCGTACAGGGTCCTGTGGGGTCCTATTTGCAGTAAAATCAAGTAAACCCTACAAGTAATTCAAGTCTTAAAAAGTAAATTTAAGGCCACCTTAAAGTTGTGTATAAGTTTATCCTAATCTTAAAGTTCTAAGGTAACCTTAACTATACACTCATCAGTAATTTCACAATTTGTAATTCCATTCATAAGGTGGCCTTAACCTTTTATATCTTAGTAGTTGTAACCTTATGTATGCTGTTTTCTTAAATTTAAGGCCACCTTAAAGTTGTGTATAAGTTTATCCTAATCTTAAAGTTCTAAGCTAACCTTAACTTCACACTTATCAGTAATTTCACAATTTGTAATTCCATTCATAAGGTGGCCTTTACCTTTTATATCTTAGTAGTTGTAACCTTATGTATCCTGTTTTCTTAAATGTCTTTACAATTGTACATAGAATATAGTTAATAAATATTTAGCCCAATTGTGGCTTTCTCTTATAATATTGACCTTGTAAGTGACCTTGGGAGAGGCAATGATGTTTTTTCTGTTGCAGTTTTGTAATTAACTACTGTTGTTGATCCCTTTAGTGTCACAGTTCCCAGTGAGTCCCAAATACTAATAAATAAAACACCAGACTGTTTTTTTAAATTTCTATTTCTACTTTTGTAAAATATGCACATTTACTCATTCATTAATCATCTTTAATTCTGGATATAACTGAGTTCGAGGTTTGAAAGAATCCAGATGTAAAACATGGTCAAAATTAGGTCAGCCAAGGTGAAACAATTCGAATGACCTTAGGGTTATGTCAAAGGTCAAGATAGTGATGCATGTGAGCCACAGAGACAAAATAGTGGTTATGGCACTGAAAACTTAGAACCGTTCAAACCCATAACTACTGAATGTGCCTACTAGGTTCACTGAGGGGTTGAGGAAATTGACAATGTGAAATGTTCGACAAACTCAACATTCAATATTTATGATTTTTTTCTGTTATAATTTTGTAATTTACAATTATTGTTGATGCGTTTAATAATAATAATATTAATAATAATTGTAGGATTTATATAGCACAAAATTGATACAAATCCTCTATTGCGCTTGAGTGCAAGAAGGAGAGTCCAGGGAAAGGCATGGGTTGACATCTAAAATGTGCCCGCCAGGGTATAACTAAGGTGGGGGGTATGCCAGCCTAAACAAGTAAGTCTTTAGCTGGCTTCTGAAACCATCTATTGTTTGCTGAGATCTATCATTTTCTTCCATTCAGCTGGTGCAGCTACTGCAAAGCCATGCCTGCCTATGTGCTTCTTAGGGCGGGTTGAGGAGATAGATAGCCTGTTGCCACGAGTGAGACTGCTCAATCTTATTGAAGCTGAAAGATACGGGGCTGTGAAAGATTAATAGCCTTGAATACCAAAAGATTATACTTAAAGAGGATGCGATGTTGAATTGAGAGCCAGTGGAGTTTTTTCAAAAAGGGTGTAACATGACTCATTTTGTCAAGTCTGAAGATGATGTGGCTAAGAGAATTCTGGACTCTCTGTAGTTTAGCTATGTTGGACTTGCTTACCCCACACAGTAAAGAGTTACAGTAGTCTAAACAACTACTGACCATAGCATTTGCCAGAAATATTGCTGTCTTAACTCCAAGGAATTTACGAATTTGTCAAAAATTACGAAGATGATAGTAACTTGCTCTGCAAACCTTGACAACATGACAAAGGAGTTTTATGAGTCGAAAATAACACCCAGATTCTTTACTTCCACCGACTGAGAGATATTGTTTTGCAGGAGCAGAACAGGGGAATTTGGTGCAAGCGACTCTCTGATGGCTTTTTGACCTATAATGATAAATTCATTTTTTTCTGGGATTAGTTTTAGTTTAACACCACCCATCCACTCCTGTACAGACTTGAGACACTCGGTTTACAGTTATTTGCACCATTATCAGCTGTATGTGATTGATTGAAAGTACAGTGACTATTAATAAAGAAATTTGAACGTATTTATATGACCTATACAGTGTTGAAAGGGACGTTAAACCCAAATATATAAACTTTAAGCTGATAATAAGTATGTAGAAAACATTGTATATTTGCCACGTATTTCTACTGCACACAATACTATTTTATTATTAGTATTAAAGGAAAAGGCTTCCAGGAGACTTGAACCAACATACACTCACCCTAGAGGCCTACACTCTACCGGTTGAGCCATAATGAAAATCCCTAGGCTGATAGAAATTATTTTATTTGTTTTTTACATTCTCCCCTCCACAGAAAAAACCTGACCTAGGCTTTCTACTTGTTCACAGTAACCATCATCCCCGATTGTCCACAGTGGGATTGCAATCCACAACCTCTCACTCTAGAGGCCCATAGTCAGGCAGAAATTCCTATCAGCTAACCCAGTAGTAGTGCCTTTTTTCTTTTCGGGTGCTGTCACATGTAATTTGACAAAGATGAAAAGTTTTATTTATGCAAATGTGATAAAGCATTAAAATACTACATTTACAAATCCTTTTACTGTATATAAAGGCACCAGTTTATATATACTTTGGGTAGCTTAGGTCAAATTAAAACAGAAAATACAATTGAAACACAAATCATGTACAAGGAAGTCTAGACTACATGATCGAGTGATTTGTCTTTGTGCTAATTTGATATTGACATTGCAGATAAGATTGGTTTAAGTACACTTATGTTAGCTATAGTTCAAGTAACTTTTTATCTTGTTGCATGTGTAATGATAAACTGTGTTAAATTATTGCCATCACACCAGGAAGTGTGTCACAATGAATATTTATGTTATCCGAAATAAAAAGAGAAAAATAACATTAAATATTTAGATATCCTGACCATAAGTACTTGAAAATTACTTCCTTGTGAAAAGTTGTAGAAAGTTTCACACAAATTTTTAGGCTTTCAATTCTTGTCACTATTCAATTGAATTTCCATAGTTGGAGAGGTCACTTATCAGGTTATTCTTACCAAAAACTCTTAGATCTTGTAAAGTTCGATTTCCTCTTTGTATAGTAAACAGGAGGATACTGAAATAAGTCATACATAAGCACCCACTTTTATTGTCTAAAATTTTAGGCCACGATGGGTCATTTTGACACTGAACCTGTTCCCATCCATATGTCTCCATCCATGACAAGGAAAAAGTCAAGATCACAGATCTGAAGTAATGGGGGTGTTCCACTTGAGTTGACACTATACCAGAGTCTTCGACTCTAGGGTTGGCTGCAAAAATCAGGGATCAGAGACAAAAATCCAGAAAAAATCAAGAAAAATTTTGGGTTAATTGCATCTCCGGTACATCTCAGCTTCTTTGGATCTACCTCCCAACCTGGCTTGGAATTGGGATGCTTTTATCCACAACTAGATGGTAAACCACCAGGACTAGCTGTAAATCCCTAACAGACAAGCTGGATCAAGCACTGACAAGCTGTACTGACAAACCAACAGGACTGGAGTATTTTTCCAAATCACTCAACTGGACTACAGAAGCTTTGGGTACTCTTGTTTTTATTGAATTTAATTCTTTTGATTTTCATCACCACCCAGTGGTGAAGTAAGCCACAAAACCCCTGGGTCCTACCCTGGATACTCCAAAGATAAATAAGAGGATGCTACAGAACCCTCCTGTCCGAATTAAAAAACTGATGTCCCAGGCTACCAGAATTTTGTCAGGATTCCAACTAAGGTGGCAGAAAGAATTAAGGTACCTCAGAGGAAATCCTCAAGAAAAGTCTATCAATTAAGGTGGTACAGTTAGTTAAAGGTGGGCAATGGTGCTCACAGAATTAGATGGACATACATCACCTCAGCAACTGTTCCTCAGGTAGCAGAATCTCTACCCTACCTGTTCACAGTTAAAATTCTCCTACCAGCCACAATCACCAGCTATAAAACAACAATTGCTGATTCTTTGGGTTGCCAATGGGAACTTATCTCGAAAGTCTAGAGCTGAAGAGACTTATTGCTAGTTTTACCAGGGATAGACCTAAACCATAAAATCCCATACCTACATGGAGCCTCTCTTTGGTCCTTCTAGGTTTGACAAAACCTTCTGTTTAACCTTTATCGGAGGTTTTTTTTAAGTGGCTAGCCTGAAAGACAGTCTTCCTGTTGTCTTTAACATCAGGTAAAGAAGTTGTGAGATACACGCTTGGGCTCACTCTTCAGTCTCTTCAACAAGAAATTGGTCAGAAGTCACTGGTTTTCCTTCTCTAGCCAAGAATCATTTGGCTTTCAGATGGCGAGGATTCCATAAAGCCAGAAATTTTTGTTGGACAGTTCACTGGTTGAATACAGGTCACTTTGTCCAGTTGGTGCCCTTAATGTCTTCTTAGATAAGACATGATCCGTGAGAAAGGGCAAGACCCTTCTCTTGTTATCCCTTAAGGAAGGTTAATCCAGAGATATCACTAGAATAACCATTTCCAAGTGGGTTAAACATGGTATTCACACTTGTTGTTGGTCGTCAGATAGGACTGATCAACAGGTCATCAGGTTAGAGCTCTTGATGTTAGAACTGCGGCTGCATCAGTTGCCTTTAAGGTGGAGACCTCCTTGGATCAGGCTTTGACCTCATGCTACTGGAAGTCCTACAACGCTTTCACAAATTTTTAGGTGAAGGGTATTTGCTGGGAGAATGACAATATCTTTAAATCAGGTGCTATGGTATGAGCTCAACGTGTAACAAAACAATGAGACTTAATATTTTATTTAGTTTTTTTTCAGGAGACTTGGAATTGGACTGGACTGAACTTTGATTTTGGAAATTGCTCCAACCTTCAGCTGGATGGCTTGAAGGACAGCTTAATTCTAATGTTGGAATTTTCTATGATTGGGTTCAAGCTGACCTTTGACCCCTGCATGTTGGTATACATATGGTGATGGTGTTTAAAAGAATTGATCAATAGCATTGTTGGTAGTACGGTATTCTGCTTTCATTGGCAGCTGAATACCCATCACATTTAACTTACTATAAAGTATTTCTTGTTTTCTTCAGTTCTTTATAGGGAGACATATTGGTAATCTTAATTATATGTAGTATATTGCAGTTGTTTGTAGTATAACATTTATTTCCATACATATCTATATTACCTATCTCCACAGCATGCAGACCTCTCTCCTGGAACACCACAGCCCTCAGAAGTGTACCCACCCGGCCCCTCAGGGCTGCATTCCAGCAATTGTTGGGATTATGTAAGTACATTTTATGCAATAAAATTGGCTAATTCTATTGCAGTTAGAATTTTTATAAATAAAAATACTTACTTGTTCCAAAAAAAAGAGGGCCAACCTCCTGCCCTTACCATCTCCTGGCGGGTCGGGTAAAATTTTTGAGAATGGCAACTTCCAAGCGAAGTATAACCTCATGAAGATTTCCTCTGGGGTTCTCGCACAGAACTTCAAAAATATGGGGTTACACATTTTCTGTGTCCTTGACCGAATGGCTGGTCATGTAAGCATATTTTTATTTATCAAAATTCCAATTACAATAAAATTAACCAAACTTGTGATCCTTTTCATTTATTTTAGCTTTATGATAACTGATGATAATATTGTATTGATCTTGTTCAAATTGAACTCACATTCAACTTTCAAAGAAATTAAGCTAAGATGGAGTCAGCCTTATGCTAAATTAATTGTAACTGCTGGCCTTAGGTGCCTATGTGATCAGTAAAATGTATATATTAAAATATTGCGTATGTACGGAAGCCTATTAGGGTCATGTAGGAGAAATAATTTTTTTTTAAATTTCGACTTTTATAACTCGAAATTTCCACTTACAAACTCGAAATTTCGACTGCTAAGCTCAAAAATTCTGACTTCTAAACTCGAAATTTCGACTTACAAACTCGAATTTTTGACTTGGCAACTCGAAATTTCGACTTTTATAACTCGAAATTTTGACTTGGCAACTCGAAATTTCGACTTACAAACCCAAAATTTCAACTTTATATTGATCTGGAGGCACTTGGTTTTGGTGCGGAGTTTGGGGCCACTGGGCTTGGGTTCCAATCCAACATGAAATTACCTGTCTCTCTACATTGAATTTAACTTTATCTCTCACTTTGATTCAAGTTTAACCAAGAACATGTAGGACTGTATTAACTTTTTTGTGGTTTTATAACAGCTTATTTTCCACTGGAACACATTTTTTTATGTAGTAATTATGATATCCACAACTAAGGAAATATCTAAAACTACAATAAAATGTCTTTAAAAAGGTACATATACCATATTTTTACTTCAGTAATTCTGAATGTTTAATGTATGTTATTTCCTTCAATAGTTTCTCAAAATTTCCTTCAAAATAGTTTCTCAAAATTTAATTCTTTGTGTTTCAATACTCTAAAAAACATTTGCCAACATACTTTGGCTTTATTTAAATAAAAAGCATCACAAATTAAACTTATTTCCTTTTAAAAATAAAATAATTTTTTTAAATTAATAAAGAAAATAAAATCAAAAATAGATTCATGCAGTTACAAAAATCCCTAATTTTTGCCAACCTTAGATGACTGTAAACAATAGTTTAGAATATATTTTCACATTGAAAAATCACGATTTTGTACATTCATATGTATATTTTTGTATAAAAATTAATTATGATGTGTGTTATGCACGAAAATATGTACATTTTTGCATTTTTTTATCCTGTTTAAATCACTTCCTAGTTTAGATCTACGTAGATTTGTCTATCTCCATACATTTTCCACGAATGGACCTCCAATAAGGCTTGAAAGTTTGTAAGTCGAAATTTCGAGTTTGAAAGTCGAAATTTTGAGTTATAAAAGTCGAAATTTCGAGTTTGAAAGTCGAAATTTCGAGTTTAAAAATCGAAATTTTGAGTTTTAAAGTCGAAATTTCGAGTAATAAAAGTCGAAATTTCGAGTTATAAAAGTCGAAATATCGAGTTTTAAAGACGAAATTTCGAGTTATAAAGTCGAAATTTGAGTTTGTTAGTCGAAATTTCGAGTTACAAAAGTCGAAATTTTGAGTTTGTAAGTCGAAATTTTGAGTGTTAAAGTCGAAATTTCGAGTTATAAAGTCGAAATTTTGAGTTATAAAAGTCGAAATTTCGAGATATAACAGTCGAAATTTCCAAAAAATATTTCCTACATGACCTTTATAGGCTTCCGTATGTATGTCATATGACTTATATACCTAGTTGTATTTCACCCACGACCAACAGTTATTTATTTCAGCGGTCATATCTGCAGCAGTTGTTCTCGTTTTCAGGGGTAGTAGCTGTATACAAAATGTACTCAAATAAAAAACCAACACATTTCAATGGTGCATTGTGATTACATTGCTTCATGATAGTAATGCACTGATATAAATAAACTCAATATAGCTGTTGATCGAGATCTCATTACAATATATCTTGTTGGAAGCTATATTTCAATTTAACCCAGGTATTTTTTCCAAATTAAATTCATCAACACAGAAATAAGCAAGGAAACAATAGAGTCACAATTGTGATGTCATTCTACTGTTAAAAGTGTGCAATATATGACGTAATGCACACTTTTGTGCTCTAATTTACAGACATCTGAAACAGTCAAATGGTGCCTATTTTCTAGTCCAGAAAATTGTACGTTATAAAATAATTCACCTTTTCATCAATAGGAAGACCTAATAGGGTGTTTTAATTCTAGAAAGTAGTAAACTAAGTGCCACTTCTCTAGTGAATCAGTTGAATTATTTGCTCAAAAACTGTTCTGAGTTACAAACAGTTCTTAGTTATAAACAAATTATTAGAGTCAGTTTTATTCTTGCAATCAACTTTAGAGTAAAATTTCTACAGAACAAGAGAAATATACCAGATACTCATATAAACACATGGGCAATATACAGATGCCAATATACAAATAGCCACAAATCAAGTATAATGAGATTTAGGTTAATTTGTTTGTGAAGAGGTTTTGAAACAATTCCATAAAAGTGGAATTATTTCAGGGGATTATATCCAAAAGTTTGTGAGCTTTAAGTTTGGGGTCTCGTAAAGTGTGCATTATTTTCCCAGAAAGGCATACTTTTTCCTACTTTACCTATCACTGAAATAATAAAACGATGACTCAGCTCCGTGAACATGATCTTTGAAACCATTTTCAACAATCCTTGAGATTAATAATTTCCAAAGTTTTAACCTTCCTTGTATTTAACGAAATCTGATGACTCAGATCTCTTGACTGATAACAGATGTACATTGAACAGTTATTTACCATAAAATCCATAAATTACTGAATAATTGACAGTAATGAGAATTTAATAGACATCTCACGTGAAACCGCAAATAGATCCTTAATGTAAATTTACAGTGATAATAATTTTATGCAAGCTAGATTTTATAGCAATCAACATAATATTGACGTCATAACAACATAATATTGCAAGCCTTGAATTTATCAGACAAATATTATATTAATTCAGTGTTTAAGAAGTGTGTCTGCAGTATACTTGAGTGTCAGTTTCACCCATCAAAATACTTTACACAAAGTTTATCAGAAACAGGAACTCATGCTTAAGTGACCTCAAAACTTGGACAGAGTCATTACATATTATATGAAGACTTTATCACATACAAAGGACACCAGAGGCACAGTGGTTAGCAATATTGGCATATAGTCACAGGCTGTATATTTGATTCCCAGAATTTGCAATGCTGATGGCCTGTCCAAATATAAACCTGGTTGTTGAACGGGACTTACAGCAATACGTTTGACCATTGTTCACAACATTCAGAATGTATCAGCTCACACTGTTGCAAGAATAAACATATACCTCAACGATTTATTAATACTTTTTAGATTTGCCCATTGGTTGCCAATAACATGACCCAATCAAGGGATTCACTGCGGAATACCCATGTGGTGTTAAATCGTTGATAAAACTGACAAAGTCATTTAGGTACAACAGAGTCTCAGAGCGAGACTAACTTTAAGGGTGTGTTCCACTGCAGCCCACGTTTCACGACTCTAGGATCAGCTTACTTTGTTTACAGTGTTAGTAAGGGTAAGTTAGAGGTTCCCTTTACTATGAGAGTCAGTAAAAATACCAAACATGTTTGATATTTCACTAATCCTCAGTGTCTCCTGAAACAGACTCAAGCTCCATCCAAAAATTCTGTCATTAAACTGTCCTTTTCCTCGTTGCTTTATATCTTACCTGCTCACTTCCACTCCAATTCACTTGTCTTATTATTAAACAATTGCAATCCTGTCCATTTGAAGTACCTTGGGCTTCCTGCATGACAGGCCCCAAAGCAAAACCAACCATACACGAAGGTAAATAGGCCTTAATTAAACAGACCAGACTGGGTGGCTCATGTCAGTATGGGACGTCCCCATAACTTTGTCCACAGAATTGTTTTAATCTCTACATGACAACCTTTCAGCACAACAAGACAAGAGTTAATAAGAAACTTACAAGGTGGTTACATCAAAAGATAAACCCTGGAGTGTGAAGACAGGTCTCTTTCATGTATTCCTGTGCCTATAAAAGGGCAAGCTGGTTCACAAAAAGCAACATTCAGAATTTGTACATCAGCAGATATCAAGAAAGTATTGTTGGTAAAGGATTTTATTTTAGTTTAGTTAAAGTTTATTAAGTTAAGATTGATTGCTTTGTGATGGTTTCTAAGGAGGCAACAAAGAATCCCAGGAGCAAAGAAGTCAAGACAGACACACCTACAGAGTTTGAGTTGGGAGACATGGCTGCTCACATAAAATTGAGGAGGAATGAGAGGGAGGTAATAGAGGGGAGAAGGGAGAGACTACTGAGGGTGGAGAGAGAACAGGAGCAGAGACAGAGGACAGAAAGAGATCAGAATGAGATGGAGATGGAATCTCAAAGGAAAATGTGTCACAGAGCATGTGACTATATTATGTCTCAAGAGAAAAGGAAGGACAGGATGACCAATATTTTTTCACAGATTTAGACAAAAAAAATAGTAGAATTTGTCAAGGATCATGAAGAAATCATAGACAAGACACACAAGCTCTTCATAAACAAATCGCAGAAGGATTGCCTATGTGAAACCTTCACCAACATACACAATAAATTCAACCTTTTGACCAGCATTCACTCTGAGACTCAGCAGCCATCCATTGACAGCGCTTCCAGTACCAGGATTGTGTTCTAACCAACATCAGTGGATAAACACATGCTTCATCAGTTTCTCATTATGTTGACATTTGAGGAAAAATGATCAAAAAACTACTCAGTGGTATCCAGAGCAAAACAGAGTCGGCAACATACCAGCTACAATCACAGCCAAAATCATTTTTAAGGAGCGTTTTCTGTGAAAGTTCAACATATGTGCTTCAGACTATTATTCAGCAGCAGCCGTTGCAACCAGAAGACACTTCCAGGGAGTACATATCGTAATTCATGAGCCACAGCAGCTTCAACCTTCACAAAAACAGGTTCTCCAAGCAGAATAACAAGTCCAGGTGTCACAAGAACCAAACAGCCAAGGGGTCAGTCAGGGAAACAGAAGTTCATACCTCGCCATTGACAACCTACTGCCAGGGATATCATGATAAGTGTATTTACTGATAAGTCCAACAAACAACTTTAACCCACATATGTAACTAGACCATGGGAGATGACATAGCACATCGCAGGCTTGTCAAGCCATTTTGGGAACATCCAGTTAGTCATTAGCTACTAGCAGATTGGCACTTCCCAACCATACACACCAGCAGACGAGAAGTAGCACACTACCTCTACTGCCTCCACCACCAAGCAACAACAGCCACAGCAATGATCACAACAGCCATCACTGCAGCAGTAGAGTTACACCAAAAAATATAGAGGTGCCTCATCCCCACAAAAGCATATTCCATCCATATATACAAGCCAACAAAATGTGAATTAGTGAGTGAGTAGAGGAGTGAATGAATAAATAAGTTGGTGATTTAGTGAGTGATTCAGTGAGTGAGAGTGAGTGATTAAGTGAGTGATTTAGTAAGTAATTGGCTGATTGGTTGAATGAGAGGAGTGTGGACATAAAACCAGAAGAGCACTTTCCAAAGCTTACTAGATGGGTATTGTGATTTTTTTCTTTGGTAAGTTATTTGGTCAAATATCTTTACATTTATTTCAGGGACTGGTTAGACTATTGCCAATTTTAGTTCTTGGAAATTTGTAGAACACTAGCTTAAATAATGGTTCTTTAAACAATATGGTAGTCCTTAACGTGACTGATAAATGCCAGGTACATCTATCCTCATGGTACATCCTTCTCATGTCACATCATCAGATCTTTCCTTTCTCCCGATATAACGCATATTCATGGTTGAAGTACTGCTTAAGTATGTCTCTTTGTTGCTTTGCCACTCTGGAAGGATTTCTGCAGTTTTCAACTGACCCACCTAATAACTGGCTGGCAGGTCATTCTGTGGGTTGTGTGGCTGGGCTCCTCCTCCTTAATGTATCCCTAAGGAGTTGTGTAGCACAACATATGTGAAGTATTATGTCTGTTGCAACCTTTGCTCCATTCTTGTGAGCAGGACCCTGAATCTGTTAATATTCCAAAAACATTCCCCACTACCCCTGCCTCTGGATTTCCTACAGTTTGCTAGTATCTCTCTTCCATACTCAGTTGCCTTCTGCTCTATGGGTTCACGAGTCATTGCTTCAAGGCAAAAGCGTCATCATCCAGCAAGAATTACTTCAAATTAGGCCCTCTCTCCCCACTCCCAGAGGTTCAGATGGGAGAAGCTTGACAATCCTATCCTCTATTTTTTTCTTTAACCTGCAGTGAATAAAATTTGTTCGTCTCATGAAGATCCACTAGAACCGGCATCTACACAAAGGAATCTGTAGTCTGCATCAACCATGGCTAACAGAACCAGGAAAAACAAGTTTTTGTAATTTTAATATTTGCTGTCAGATCTGGAAGGTGTCTTTATGGTGATATGTTCCCATCTATAGAGCCAATAGCATGGATGGACATTCCATCTGTTGTGAAAGTTCTCCTCACTCTCTCTCCATTTCCAGGAGAAGTAGGACATGTGAAATACACTTGCTTGAATTAATCAAGGATAATTAATGATGAATTAATTTTATAATTTAGCTCACAGGTAACCCCAATTTATATGGGTTGTTGTGAATAAAAACATATATCATATGTACACCTATCCATCTACATCTAAAGGGACGATTTGACCCTATATTAATTTAAAAGGGGCTGATTTGACCATAAATAATTTTCTAGGGGGCCTAATTGACCAGGTAATTTTATTTTCGGGGACGAATTGGCAAATTCAAACAAATTTACATACATTGTTTTGCCCCACCCTCCAGTGATACCCTAATGATATTTAAGTTTCTCCATCGGCAATGTACCCGAGTCTTATGGCCAGCTTTTAGCCCACTTCTAAACGCTGCCTCAAGTTGATGGCTTCCTTCTTTAACTGGTGATCTATCCACTCCTAAAAATGGTACAAAAATGCAGAGGGGTATCCTCACAAAGTTCTGGTAGCCTGAAACATCAGTTTTATTAATTCAGTCAAGCGTTGTTATAATTTATCTTTCCTTCTGACATGGTAAACCCAAGGGTTTGGTTCTTTTTTTGTGTCTGAGTGGTTGTGGCGGCTGTGATCAATGTGGTGGTTGCGCGGCAGGTGCATATCTAGTGTTCAAATGTTTCTTATGTGTCCTGCTTTTTCTGCAAGTCAGGGTAAAAAGGTAAATATTTAACTCAATAAAAGCAAAATTACCATAATCTTTTTATGAGTAACACCAGCAAATAAGGTTTTATGTAGCAATCTTTGGACTGCACAAATTGATTGGTCTGGTTGAGATGAGTCTGGATAGAGCGCAAGTTCAATTGGGTTGTAACAACTTTTCATGGAAAGCTAGGACATGCTTGTTTGTCTGTATGGCTTGTCCTAACACTTCCACGTTTGACTGTACTGACAAAGAGTCAAACTCCCAGACATGTTGGTAGGTAGATTCAGACAAGCTGGGAAGTACTGCTTTCTGTTGTGAAGTTATTATAAATCATGTCCTTCTGAAAAAAAAGCCTTCCCGATTGTGTCTCATTGTAAATTTTATTTGTAATAACCTTTATATTAGCATTACACGCTTCATGGATTCATTTAAAAATATCAGTGATTCATTAATAATAATAAGCCAATGTCACAGCCATATCACAGAACTATGATGTTTAAATTTTGGAGTAAAGTCATCACAGAAAAATGTTATTCAAAATTTCCATAAATTCTTTACTGTCTTGATGTGGATCAGAGCAAAAGCATAAACAGATAATAATGTCAACTATTTTTCCAGAGTAAACGGCTCCTTTTCTGTATAGATGGCTAAAAAAAACAGTATTATTCAAATCATCCATAGATAGATTATTCTCCACAGAAAGTTCTTATTACAGAAAAATATTAATTTAATTCTACAAATAATCCCAATTAAGCAGACATGTTAAAGAAAAAATGTTTATAACAACAGTGACTTGACTTAGAGTGTTAAGTGTTGTTAAGTTCTTACAGCTTAAATACATGCTATGATAAGATGAATATAATTTATTGAAGGTGGTGCAATAGCTTCAAGGTAAATCCGAATCAGTCAAAAAAAATAATTGACACCTGTCCCATGTTTTACAGAGAAAAATTAGTTGAGTTAACTTACCAAACTCAAGTAGATTTCCAAATACATTTTCTAGTTCCAAAAGACATTCTACACGTCCAGATTGTAAATCATTTTTGCTAATTTCATCATCAATTTCGAAAAAGCTTGTATTAGATGGACATTCTGTGGCACGTGCTGTACCCTTTACTTCATTGTTTTGTTTCCATGTAAGGGTTCCAGCAGGGTCAAAACAGGTTTCTGACGAACATCTAAATGTAGCATCCCTCTGTTCTATATGTAAAGTTGTGGAGACTACAAATATATATCACAAATTAACCACGCAACTTTGTTGACACTTTTGTCTGCCAGCATTCAGTTATTTTATTTATGAGTTTACACATTCAGTATGTCAGAGAAAACCACCATATCATGTAACATCAATTTAAATTCTTCAATTTAAATACTAACAAAGCAGTATCAGTGAAATACAATGAAACAAACAGCAAAGTAACATATACTTTTCAGTGAGTTACCTGTAGACATTGCTACGCTACACAGTTGAATTTTGTGTACAGATTTTCTCTTTTCTAAAACTACCCCTGCACAGTTACAAAACATGCTGCTCAAATAAAATGTAATGAGAATTCTATGAAAGAACAAAGTAATCATTTTACCTGGACAATCAATTATGGTTTCCAGCACAATTCCTTTGTGTATGCATTGCCAAACACCATTATCCCTGTCTTTTGAAGCATTTATTACAGCTATAGTATGATTTACTTCATCACAAGCCTCAATGGCAATGTAAGGTTGGTAGGAAGTGCAGTTGGATGCAACAATAACATTCTTGCTATCAATCCATATAACTGGAATATCATCATATGGAGAAGTTAACATACACCGAAGCATAACATCTATGAGTCCATATTGGTTAATATGATATGTTGCACTCAGTTGTCCATCAACAAATATATCTGTAAAGAAAAAGATAGACAAAGTTAGAAAGTAGACAGATTTGAAAAGTCAAAGTTGGGGTTTAACGTCCCGTTCAACAGCCAGGGTCATATTGGGACAGGTTCTCAGCATTGCCACTTGTGGGACTCGAACCCACAGAGGTGACAGCCTATGATTAGATGCCAAACTTGCTAACCACTAGGCCACCGAGGACCGACAGATTTGAAAAAAAAAAAACAAAAAAACAAAAAAAAACGATTGTATTCTCTGAGAATTTGTTAATTAAACACTAGTAAATATTTTTTTTTATATATATAATGTGGTTGAGATGCACACCCTTGGATGTGGTAGCCAACAAATCCACAACTTTGCCATATACATTTACAAGAAAAAGGGAACAAATAAAAGAAATATTATAAAATATTATACTATCACCTTGTAAAAAGCGTTCTGCAAGGTAATTAAATTTAATTCATTGGGTAAAGTGTGTTTATAACTTCTGCTTGTTTCAATGCACGATTCTATACACGAAAACTACCCTAATTTATATATTTCAACCACAAATGTTTTATTTCTGTATTGTTCAAAGTCATGATGCCAAAAATAATGTTTTATTGATTTTAACATGAAGATAAGTGGTTACCCTGTTAGTAGTACAACCAGTAGTGACAGAGAGCTATTGAATAATCAAGAAATGCTGGTGCCCATCGACAATAGGTTATAAAGAATAGAAAAAGCACATGCTGATAAAAAGACAGCACACATATTTAACACAAACCAAAGGTATGCAGAAATTAAATGAGGGCTCAACATGAGTTAGAGTATAAATCTCGTATAAATCTATAAAGAGTATAAAGAGTATAAATCTATAATTGTAAAATGTAGAAATGTCAAACAGTAATGTCTGAAATGTGCAGAGATGGCAGGTCGCGAAGATACTTATCGTAATAGTAGTTTTATAACACTTAATTTCTATCTAAAGACGAACTCTAGATGCATAATACAGAAAAGCAGAGATCCATAAGCATATAATGAGAAACATAGCAGGGGGCAGTGCAATGTAGAAAAACCGGGAATCTAGAAAACTAGGCTGGATATAATTTTCAGCTTTTCAAATGTGAAAAGTGGCTGAACGAACATCGGGCAGATCATTCAAAATCTTTCGAGCATCATATGCAAAGCTAAATCGAAAATGCTAAGTAAAATCGTTGATTCTCATGATTTGAAGGATGAAAGAGTTGAAACAATTTCGTAGTGGCACTTGTCATTTTGCTGAAGAAAGCTAAGTATTTAAACATTGTTTTGTGGTACTACCTCTGTCAGAGGTTTTAAAATACTAAAAATGATAGGAAACCCAAAAACCCAGAACAATTACAGTTTACAACCATTTTCCATTGTTAAGGATTAATAAATTCCACACTGCATATCAACTATTGTTTCTGGACTAGACGTGTCACATAGTAGTCCAGGATACCACAAAAAGGTGTATTATGGTGGAACACATTAAACCAACAAACTTTTTTATCTCCTCTGTGTTATATGCACTGAATCGAGTTAAGAGGCAATCTTGCTAATGATGCTTCGCATGTTGCAAATAATGAAAAAATTGAAACCGTTTTTACTGAATAAATTCTGTACATATGTTAACAGAAGTACTTCAGTTTCAATTAATCAGTGGAATACCATGAAAAAGAATGCACAGAAAGCTTTCAAAAAGTTGATCCATAAGCAGACAACATTCATCTTTACAATTCGGAACCAAACAGACCTTATGATGCTGGTGTATCCTAAAATGACTCCATAAATTCATTCCATTGGTTTTATTCCATTGAAATATTTGAAAATATACGATCGAGTATGGAGATATTTATAAAAAAAGTGGTGTAATATAAGCTTAGGTAAAGTGGCATGACAACCAAAAATATAACATTTCATGCTTCACAAGCCCTGCCGTCGTTCTTTGCCTTGAGTATTTGGCTGTCATTTGCATCACAGGTGAAGTTTTACACCCAATCCCAACCCTTGAACAAATACTTTTTACATACAAATGACTCTGGCATTGTCCCGCAAACTTGAAAAGAGACTTTTTGTAGCTGCAGGCAGGGCCAGACTTTACTCTAAATTTTGATCTCATACGTGTGCCGCCTACCCAACGGCTAAGACTTAAGAACTGACCTAAACTATTAATTGTTCACTTTCAGTGTTGTAATTTGAAAAATTTAAATTTGTTGGTACTTTTTCCTTCTATTTTTACATTTGATTAGGAAAGCGGATATAGTACTTCAATTAAAAGTTTCTTTTTTGTGCTAGAATCGTTGTAATTATTACATGATTTTCGTATTATTGATAATAACGTGTAAAATATGGCATAAATATTAGTGATAGCCATAATGTATGGATTTCAAATGTTTCTGCTCCTTGGAAAAGATTTATAGAATATATCTATATGCCACACTTGTATTTATCTGGGTTGTAATTAGTTTGAATGTGATTATCTATCTTTAGTCAATATAGAAACAATTATTGAATGATGAAATATTGATTAAAAACCAAAGATATACAAGAAATGCCTGACATTGTAAAAAGCGTCACCAGTAGGGGGGTGCTAAACCATCCAAATATTTTTACTATGCATGCAGATATTGTGACAAATCACAACACAGTTCTGTTTCATGATATGAATCAAGGTTTGGATCAAATTTGGGGACTAACAACCTACAGGTTACAAAAGTATTAGCGCCACCAGTGGGATTGTTTTTCATTGGAAATATTTGTGTTGGCGACTTATAAAATCATAATTTCCCACCAACAAAGATGATATTTTGGCCAACACTAATGATATTTTTGCCAACACAGATGATATTTTGGGCTTTTAACATTTATTATTTCTACGATTCCTTTCATATTTTGTTCAACACTTTAACAACAAAATATCAACCAATGAGGTAAGAGTACATTATGACATAGTTATAATCATGAATAATTGCTAACATAACACGACCTAGCACATTATTATGCAAATATAAAAATTACATGTTTTATCAACCGAATATTTCAATATCACCAGGCGATCTATGCCAGATGCAAGTTCATAATGAAACATTTACTTATTGAACTCATGCAAGCATTTGACAAAGTACACCTGCCCATAATTACATATATGACATGGAAAGAAAATTTATACACACATGAAATTACATGTTCTGTTAACCGAATGTCTAAATATAACCATGAAAGATGTGGCAGTTTCAAGTTACCAATAGATTATTTACTTGTAGTAACATCTAAAGAAATAGCTACATAGGTATGAATTTTTTATGTTCTGTTAACCGAATGTCAAGGTATAACCAGATTCACCCAGTTCGAGATTTACTTATAAAACTTCAGTAAGGATGGCGAAAATATAATATTGTGGTGTTGATGGTGGAAATACCATCTGTGTTGGTGAGGTTTTCATCTGTGTTGTCGAAAATATCATCAGTGTTGGCAAAAATATCACCTGTATTGGTGGGAAATTATGATTTTGTAACTCGCCAACACAGATATTTCCAGTAAAAAAACAACCCCACTGGTGGTGCTAATACTCTTTCATCAAAAACGACTCCACTGGTGGCGCTAATACTCTTTCATAACACCCACTCGACTAAAAATGTTACACAGATTTGATGAAGAGTTTTATACTATTTGTGCAGATATTGCCAAATATCACAATATTCTGGATCTTTGAGGATGATCGTGCCTGGAGAATAAATACCCTTTGAGAAATGATATGTTTTTAATTATTCAAATGGACAAAGTGATAGATGATTAGATATAGAACACCACTGGCCCTCCTCATCCGCAAGTGAAATATTGTTATATTAGCATGTATATCTCATCAGCAAATAAAGAAGGATTGCTTCTATGTACATAAAGATTTCATTTTAGATTTATACCTGTGCTTTAAATTGTTGGTAAGTGAGTTCATTTGAGATGCAATGTTATGCTCTTACTGGATCAGTGGTTCTTTCTAAACTTGCTGTTTCCCAGCACTAAATATCAACATTATTGTGACCATTATATTGATCCAAACATAAATTGAGTTTTAAGGCAGAGACACAAAGGTAAAATGCTGCAGAGAGATTGCTAAATTATGACTTCCGCTAAGGTTTACTGTTATAGAAATAGAAATCTTAAATAGAAAAGAGCAAAACATTGAAATCGTTGTATGTTTTGTCTTACCTTCATTTTGAAAAGCAACAAGCAAAAATAACAATGTGTGATGAAGCAACAAAGCCATTTAGAGCATTTAGATGCGGAACAAATACAAAATTATGATACTCCTTTTATTTTGCGTACCATTTTATCTTGATAACGGAAATCAATGGTCTTTGGAGTCTATCACCATATAATACTGACAGTTTTTTAATCCACAGTAGGTACATAGACATGTTTTAATGACATACATTCTGTTGTTAGAATGGTTTACTTATTTAGATTTTTTTTGAATGTGAAAAAAGTGCTGTCCACACAATGCTTTAAAACACATTAATAGATGCTTTGACGAAGTGGAAATCTATACTTTGTTACATATTTTCCTTTATGCCTAAATTTAATGACACATTGAACACCAACAACAGCAGGAAACGATGCATTATATGAGTGCTTCTTCAAAACTTTTACCCATACTTCTCCTGAGAATACAACAGACATTTGGTGAGTTCTATCACAGATTTTATTCAAGGTTGACTGAATTTTCATGAACTTGATCTAATTTGTAGCAATATCCAAATGTTACAATTACAATCCCTATAATATGGATTGCAAAGGTTACAGATCGGCCTTTGATCTGAATACGTAGTACCCTTCGTTGTATAAACCTAATATTTATGTTACATTTGAATGTTATAGAGGTTGAGAAAACGTTCTTCTGTTCACAATTATATATTGTGACTGTACATGTCTGATATCATATCATTTCAGGTAAAAAACAATGTTAGTAAAATAATTTGTGAAACCATGATAAAGCATTGCTTTATCTGGTAAAATCCACTGTGACACAGGTTACATACATTTTAATATATGTATTTACAATTAAAGTGAACTATTTTATTATAACCCACAAAATCCACAATTGTTATGCTCTGATTCCAGTAGACTCCAAATCCTTGTACTAAAACCACACTCAGTCGGTAATTCTTGATACACATGTTTAAAAGAGCATTTTGACATCTTTTGAGACCCATCTTTATTCCTTCAATACAGCTGTCAGCCTTGATATTGCTCCAAAATACCTGGAGCCAGGTGAATCCTTTACTCTTTCCTGTTCTGGAGTGAATGCATTACTAACAACAGTCAGTCGAAATGGAGTCACTTGTGTTGCTGGATGTTATACAACAGGTGAAAGATACTGTGATCAGACGAATAGACACTTTGGAATAAACTGCGATGACATCACAAAGGTTATTGTCAGTGTGAGTCCTGCCGTACAGAATGATTTCACCACTTGGTCCTGTAATTCACAAGGAAATGCAGATTCTCAAGCTTTAGAACAGTTTGGTATGTACGTTTATGCTGCCTAAAGCTAAGTCTATGTAAATTTCTGATATCATTTATATCTTTTTAAATATCTTTATCATGAACTTATTTTTTCTCATATCGTTATGGAAACGTGCGTATGGAAGCATGTCAACTTATAAGAGTATACGCACAGGGAGTGAATGAAAAGTGAATGTAGCTTTATCCTAGCCTCTGATGGGATGAAGACACATTTGTCTAATCGAAATACAGTCATTTACTAAATGCTTGTATAAGGCAGTTCAGCCAATTCTCTAGTTCAATTATATCTTGATTCTGTTTACAATACAGGCATCAACTTAGACTAGACAATAATCTCCTTACACTGCCAAGTAACAGCTGGTACATCACTGGCAACAGCTTAGTGTCTGGTCTATAATTATGCATAGGGGCCACAGTGGTGCAGCGACAACACGCTCAATACCCACCTCTGAAGTTCTCGGTTCAAAGTCTGGACCTTGTTTGGGAGAGTTGGTATTTATTGATGGTTAGCTGTTTATAGTACAGAACCTTGGCCAACTGTATGTACTGGTTTCCTCTACCCACAAAACTACCCGTCGTCATATGAACCGTACAGTGTTGAAAGCAGCAAAACCCCAAATAAAAAAACAATTATGTATAAACTTTTAGAAAGAGCAGATTTGTGAGAAAAGAGATAATACTGGAAAAACATGTTTTCTTCTCCCATATACCTTGTACAGTCTTTCAGCCTTGATTTGTTGATTTGGTAAATGATCGAGTTATTATTTACTTCTACTTCGATCTACTTCATAATAAGATGTCACGACGTTATACAGTGCCCATTTGACAAGTACAATACTCACACATTTATGTGGATCTTACTATGTTGATCAGGTATTTTCGTGGTTATAAGTGACGCATGTAACTAATTGAACTCCTATTTCTGTTTTAACATATTAAAAAGTTGTAAATTGTATCTACAAGTTATGTCCATTCATTCATTTAACTTCATATTTTAAACTTATTAAAGTTTTTCAGTCCTGTTAAGCTACAAATTATTATGTCTACTATTGATATAACTGACTTTTATTTTGAAGTTAGTACATTGCACGTTATTAGTTGATGAATTCTGTTATGCCCAATCCACGAAATTGCGCTTTCATGAATTAGCCAACTGAACTTACAATTCCCAAAATGGGTTATACATAATTGAAAAACTTTGCTAATACCTGTAAACATCTTCCTGTTTTGTGATATATTAAAATAAGGTCTACAAATATTTTAAGAAATGTTGAAACTGTTATTTCAACAGATAAATGTATAAAAGGTAAATAATAAATGAATGATCCTTTCTTTGAAAAATGTTATAATTTTGTTGGCAGTTATATAAATGCAATTAAGATCACAAATAATTAATGAAAGCATATTTAAAACATCTACCTTTTAACAGTATCTTTTTCAAGGTAAAAGTAAAATGTTTATTCTATAAATTATATAAAATAAAAGGAACCGTAATCAAATATACATATTTTATCTTAAATCAAAGACATAACAGTAAATTGCATATACTAATTATAGAAAAGCAGCAAATATAAAAGGCATGGCTTTTTCCTAAGAATAGCATTTTATGTGGCTTGAATGTTTTAGTGAAGAGTAATGCCATTAACCATTATGTGCTCACCTAACCGATATCCTAATGTGGGTGTTCCACCACACGACTAAGGCTCCTGATTAAGGGTTTTTGGGGGTCGGTTTCAAATATTTGCTTAGTCCCAGACCTTCTGTAAGGGTCGGTTGTGGTCGGTTGAGGCCGTGTAAAAAATCAAACATGTTTGATATTTCTCACGACTCAAACCGATTCATATTTCCCGTACTCAACAAAATGTCCAGTCTCAGGCTTCCTCAGGCCTCCCCAGACCCAATTTTACACAATCGTGTGTTGTCCCAGGCCGCCTGCGACCCTTAGTCCCAGACGTCCCTAGGTTAGTCCCAGGAAGCCGGTTGTTAGTCCCCGACTCATATAAGATGCGTATGAATTTCAAGCGTGTGAAAGTGAATTGGTTTCATTAGTCCCCGTAAGCCTCAGACCATCTGCGGTGTCCTGGGACTCAAAAATCAAGGTCTGGGACTAAACCTCACCTAACAGCAGCCGACCCTAACCGATCCAAACCGGCTTCAGTTGCAGGGGAAGGGATTGAGGAGATTGAGGAACGTCCAGAATCTATTGAGGAAGCTGTGGAAGAAGAAGAGAGGTGTGAAGAAGATACAGAGTGCCATTCATCAGCCAAGAGAGCCAGGGTGTGTGTAACGTTTACTGACAGTCAGGAAATTTCCATTGTGGAATTTGTAAAGCAGCACCCAGAACTGTATGACAAGGAACATCCACGTTTCCACAAAAGGAACAGAAGAGAGGCTCTCTGGGCAGAAATATCTGCAGAACTGAAGCTCCAGCCCTTTGATGTCAGGAGATGGTTTAAATCCCAGAGGACGCGTTATGGCAAGCTGTCCAAGCTCCAATCTGGCCAAGCCCCAAGGCAGATGACCAAGAGACAGTCCTGGGTTTACCAGCAGATGGGTTTCCTTAAAACCCACATCAGATGAAAGGGGGCCAACAGAAGTTCAGGGTTCGAGGGCAGTCCCAACACCAGCAAGCAGGACGAATCTCGTGGATCTACTACTGATACAGAACACCTTGAGTCCAGTGTCCTTAGGGAGAGGAGTCAGTCCATCCTTACATCTACACCCGTTTCAACAGACTCCAAGATTCTCAAGCACTTTGACCAGATGAGGACATTGATCTCAGGTTTTCTGCAGCAGAAGTCAGACAGGCAGCCCTTCTTTGACTATGTGGCATCAGAGGCTGAAAAGATGACCCAAGAAGAATTTGAAGACCTAAAGGGCAGGATATTTAGAGACACTGAAAGTATTAAGAGCAACCGTAAACGTCAGCCACTGCCCAGAAGATCAGCCACTATCACCACGGAATCCCAGAGGGTCGGGATACTGACAACAACCACTCAACAGGCATCTAGTTCCACTCAAGCAGCAAGCCCCATTGGCTTCGGTAACCCTACATCAGTCCTAACTGTACAGGACGAAGGGAGCAGACACAACCTAAGTGGAATATTAAGCCAGCTACCAGATCTAACATCAACACAGATCGTCGAGCAGCCCCAGCAGCAGCAACCGCAGCAGCAGCTCTTTACTATCACCACTTCAGCACCACCTCAACAGCAGCAGCCTCCTCAGTAGCCATCCAGTCAGGGCGGATCTTTGACCTGCCACACCCTTTTCAGGGCCACCAAATCATCCAAAAACTACTTATTAAGCTACATGTTATTCACATTCCCCTCCCAAAAGAAAAAAAATTCAGTACAAATACTTATCACAAGAAAAAAAAAGCCCAACACTTACATCACCCCAAACATAAAATAAATAACCTGTGGTAATACACTTAACAACATAAGGCCACATATAAAAATATTGATAAATGAACTCCAATTATGGCCAATAATATATCCATTTGTAACTCAAAATCCATGGGATTGTTTCAACTTTGTAAAAAAAAGTCCAACACTCACACCATCCCTAGAGTTAAAGATTTTTGGGTATCACATAGCCACCAACCCAAAAGCAGACAAACCCACTAGTTAACATAACCCCCAACCAAGGAACTGACAAACTAATTTGCAAACACAATTATCCCACCCCCCAAAAAATCCACAAACACATAAACTGTACCCTAAGCACAACCATTTGGGTGATGATATTTTATAATTTTTGTGAAGCAAGGAAACAGATTTTATTGTGATATTTGTAATATTTTAAAAGATATTATAAAAATTCACTCTTAGTTTCAGTTATTTGTCTTGGGAGTTATGTTTGGCATGGGGTTTGTCTGTTTGTTCGTCTGTACAAGTTATGTTTGGCATGGGGTTTGTCTGTTTGTCCGTCTGTACAAGTTATGTTTGGCATGGGGTTTGTCTGTTTGTCTGTCTGTACAAGTTATGTTTGGCATGGGGTTTGTCTGCAGCAAGCATAGCTCATTAATTGTTTTTGGAATATTTGGTAGTCCTGAAAAGGACTGCTTGTTAGTCCTGAAAAGGACTGGTTATTAGTACTGAAAAGGACTGGTTACTGCAGCCGGACTTATATTCTGCCATCTTGCCAGGCCACTGCTCCCTCATTGTTGAAGTAGTCCTTCAGGTAATCCCTCTGTCTTTTGGCTTCTCTAGCAGGGTTTCTGTCTGGGCCACCACCAGCAGCACCACCAATCAATTGACAATCACCAGGCACATTATCCTCCCCAGGCTGTTGACCACCATGTTGACCTTGATACTGGCTTCTCAATATGTTGTACAGAACCACACAGGTGAATACCACTTCCCTGACTGTTTCTGGGGGTAGTTCAATAGTAGTCCTCATCACTCTGAATCTTGAGACCAGGATGCCAAAAGCATTTTCAATGACTCCCCTGCCCCTTGATATTCTGTAGTTGGCAATCCTTTCCACTCTGGTTAACATCCTTCTGCCATAAGGTTTCATCAGCCAGGTTTTCAGGGCAAACGCATCATCTGCTAGGATGAAGTAGGGGACATCTCTACCACCCTGGGTTATAGGTACTGGGTCAGGGAAGCCATCATCAATCTTCCTCTTCAGGTGAGAGGCATTAAATATCTGGGCATCTGAGCAAGATCCAGCTGTACCCACATCCACCCATCTGAACTTGTACTGCCCATCTACCAGGGCCAACATCACTATGGAAAAGAACCCCTTGTAGTTGTGGTACAGGGCTAGAGTGTTCTTGGGTTTCTTCAGGGCCACATGCTTTCCATCAAGGGCTCCCAGGGCATATGGAGCATTCCACTTGATCCTGAATTCCCTCTCCAGTTCTTTCCACTCATCTGGGGTAGTAGGACATTTGAGGTACTCTCTGGTGAACTCATCCTGGATGGCCCTGCAGACCTGTGGTAGAAACATGAGATGGTGGATCTGCCAACCCTGAACTGACAGGATAGTGATGTGTAGGACTCTCCAGTGGCCAGATATCTGATGGTGAGGGCTAACTTCTTCCCAACACTGATTGGAGCTCTGTAGTTGGTGGCCTGTCTGGCTAGACATGGTTCCAGTCTGGTCTTTATCATTTCAAAAATTCTGGAGTCATCCTCATGTAATTTGTGAATCCTGGAATGTCTATGGCATACAGATCAGCCATAATGTTGTGGTAGGACCCCCTCTCCTCTCTCTGTAGTAGCCATGGCCTGACCCACATGTTGTGCCTTCTTCTAGGTCTCTGTCTGGCTGGTGGTGGTGGTGCTGGTGGCGGTTGCTGTGGTCGACGTAGAAATAGGAAATACATGATTATTTGTAACTGAATAAAAACCAAAAAAGCCCTAAGTTGTTGTTGAATCTGTCTTCCATTAAAAGGTGGCATCCTGCTGTGTTCCTAGAAAAGTAATGGTGATTAGATCGCGAATTTTATATATATATCCAGAAAATTCAATTTTCTTGCAAACAAGAATCAGTGATCCTGGTCTGGGGAAGACTGAGGAGGCCTGAGGACGCCGGGACTTAATCGTGAGTTACTCGGGGCTTAGTTCCAGGAGGCCTGAGGCGTCCTGGGACCCAGTCGGTATGTCTACGACAGGATCGTGCTTCAAACTGACCAGAAAACTGGCTTAGTCAGTTCTTAGTCCCAGACCAGTTGGGGACTGTCTGCGGCCACCTGGGGCATCCTGAGGCTTCCTGAGGCTGATCTGTACTTAATCCCAGACTTCAATACCGATCCAGTATTCCCGCCCATTTTTGCTTTTTTTCACCGACTGTCCACGCTTAGTGGTTGCCGACAGTATCGGGGCTTAGTCCTTTGGTGGAACAGGGGCATAAGAGGGCTCCCGACATGACAGTAAAATGCAGTAAAATATGTTGTTATTTATGAAAATTTGAAAAAAATAAAGTGCAATTTAGTGCTTACAGTAACATAAATTCATTGAAATAATTTTACACATGTAACTTTATTTATGATACATGGTATTACCCTTTTCATGAAATAGACAAATCAATTTTTACCATTTTCACTAAATGAGAAAGAGAATACTGGATAAATTCCTTATTCCATGCAAGGGGCGAGTCAGTTTCACAAAATGGGCATTTTTTTAAATTTTTGTATCACTAGCCAAATATTATCTGTAAGTTTCTTCTTCAAGATGTTACTTGTAATGTGGT
The DNA here is from genome assembly GCA_964017235.1 of Sabellastarte sp. h YS-2021. Classification (NCBI taxonomy): domain Eukaryota; kingdom Metazoa; phylum Annelida; class Polychaeta; order Sabellida; family Sabellidae; genus Sabellastarte; species Sabellastarte sp. h YS-2021. The sequence goes on from OZ024932.1 coordinate 124,002,374, forward strand.
GCAGTAAATGATAATGCTGATGAGCACACCTTACTAAATATGGCTGAACTCAAGTGAACCTATTTGTATCTATTACAAATGTTATATTAGTAGGATCACAGTGTCTGTATTACCATTGCTTTATTATATTAAAAGAATGTAACTTACCACATTTATATGTTGAGCGGGCTAAAACTGGCATTGTTTCAAAAACATATTAAATAACTAAGGGCAAAGTAGTAAAAATATATAACCCCTTTCAACATCTAAACCATTTATTTTAAACTTAAGTAGCTTGTTATATTATAAAATTAAATCAAAGCTGGTGCATACATAGCTATTAACATTGTTAACCAATTAGATCTGGTATTTATGGTCTGGAGTATCACAAAACCCTGTTTCATATTTACAGCTGCAGTTACCCTGACATACATAGACTTTCCAGACCCACCAGACATCATTGAGGGTGTACCATACACCTTTACTTGCCAGGCTACAAATGGAAATCCTGGAGCAGTGATGAGATGGGATTTCACAGGCAATCCTGTAGATGATACCACACAGCAGACCAATAGTACAGAACCAAACATTCAAACCAGTGAGCTAACCCTGACAGCTCACAGATCATTGACCAGTGTGCAGTGTATTGGTGATCAGGTACACAACAAACCGTCTGTCATTGGAGAAGTGAGGCAAGTCAATGTCTTATGTAAGTATTCAATATACATCATTCTTGCATGATGCAAGTTATTTGCTTATGTCATATTCACTCTTCTCTGTATAAATGCGTCAGATCTCTATTTTCATAACGGATATGAGTTCTAACATCATGTAATATATAATTAACATCAACATATATCGTTAAAGCATCAGAAAAGCCTAATACATCAGTCTCACTAGACCAGAGAGATAATGTGGGTTTGGGCAAAGCAGTTGTCATGTCTGAAAGTGAAATGATGGTTTTGTTTTTTTTTGTTTATGGCAACAAAATGCCACAGAAGCTTGCTATATATACATGTATATATATAAAAAGAAAGACAAAGAAGTGTCCTACAAAAAATAATCTTCAGTAAGTTATCATAATTTAACTAATGATTCCTTCTTTATTTCTTGACGGATTTCATTGTAAGAAAAGGCACTGTAATAATATCCTAATAGGGACCTAAGTATATCTGTAACATGCCATGAATTTTAAAGTATGGTGCTTGATCAAGTAAAAATCAGGCATGAATGTTTCAGCCATTAATTAATATGGATAAAGTATTGAATATGAAAGTGCAGGCATGCAAAGCAACACCATGTCAAATTTGCCTTACAACATAGACTGATGTAAAACTGGAAGAAAACTAGTATAACTCATGAATGAATTCCCAAGAATATCTGAATTCTGAACAGATTTCCCTACCATCCCTTTTCGATGCCAGGTTATGTACCTGTGATTTGCACACAAAACTCTATTTTGATATTTGATAAGTTTTGATTTTTTTTAAACAAGGTAACGTGGTAGTGTGGATGCAGAACCCAGTTGTAAAAAGTCATGATAGGGGAATAGTTTGTCATTCCCCCACCCAAAAGATTAATAATTAAAGGTCAACCTTCTAACCGAAAAGGTCAAATCTGTAAACCAACTAAGCCATGAAAATTACAGGCATAATTCAGCCAATCTTTGTTACTGTAACAGTGTCCATGTAAATGTTTTGATTATACCCAGTACTGACATCAAGGTGCAGTCATCTAAGGTCACAGTTGAGGAAATAAGGTCAAGGGATTCTCTGACCAAACACAGCCGGTCATAGCAATTTATAATCTCTCAAGATCAGCTCAGAAAATCAGAGGTGAGAGAGAAAAATGACCTCAAGGTCACATATACAATTTAAAGTTAGGCCAGAAAGGTCACAAACTTTTCAACCGACTCACAGCCTGGGCACCAACCACTGCCCATAATAGCAATTTCAAAATATCCACATCTCAGGTCAACAAGGTCAGAGGTGAGAGATAGGGTTGAAATACCCATGTTGCCATGTTTGAAGATGCCATGTTGCATCTTATGTGTATCAAAACAGTGAACACACAATTTTGTTTTAAATTTTATACATTGATAAATATAACTACTATGACTAAAAATATTTTAAGCACAACATAACATTACATTAAAGCACTGCATTTTAAATATTCCAAATGTTTCCACCTGCACCATGGAAGGACTTGGCGCCATTGTGGTGTGGACAATGAACATGGCTATGGCCAAGCCCAACACCCAACTGGAAATTATGAAATTTGACTAGAATTGGGGACAATTAGAATTGGCTATTACCAAGATGCAAGTGGTTCATAATGTTTATTTAAGGATAAACCCCAATACAATGCTGAACCACAATTCAAACACACAATGAAGTTATAATACAGTGTGAGCTACTAGAATAATTAAAACTTCATACGAAAGTTAACAATAACATTTACCCAATTTTAAGTTGTTGAGCAGAAAAAAGGGGTCAACCTCGATTAAGAAGTTTAATTTTAGGTGATATCAAAAATATGAAATATTCTTATATAGGATTAATCCAATCAAAAATTTCTCCTTAATTTTCTTATATAAAACGAGTAAAAAAGAGTAAGACATGATAATAAAAGTTAAACAATTCACCCAAACACCCATCGATGGGGTAGGTGTCGTTTTAAAGCTTGTAGGAGAGGATTAGAAGAAGAATTGCTGCATGTATTAATGCATCGCCAGCCAAGTCTCAAGACCATGTGCACTGGTTTTTATAGCATCAATAGGAAGCCCATGTTGGAAGGCCCAGGAGGCCCCAGACCTCCTGAAGGTGTGAAAAATCACCTGCTTATATTCCGGACCAAAAATCCTAATAATTCATTAAGGCTTTTTTCACTATGCTGTCAGACAGGAGAATCCAGCGGCCTTGCCTTCATATGCTAAATAATGGGTCATTTTGAGATCCAGGTACTAGAGCCAGCATTTGTTTCAAAGCTGTGACAAGACATAGTCTGAGACCAGGCAACATTGGAATGTGGATGCGTGCAATTTTGTCCCTAAACTGAATAGTTTTGGAACATTTAATAAGAATAATGGACATATCATCAGAAACAAATGATATCACCTCTAGCCAAATGTTCGGAAACATCAAACTACTAAAACTGTGAGCTACTATATTAGAAAGTCTGAGAAAAGAGGCAAACATTGTGATTCTCTCGTCTCCAAATGGACTGGTAGGAAGATTGTAGATAACCAAGTAAGCGTGACTACAGCCAAGTAATTTGAAATATTGGAAGAGGTAAATTAATGCTGACAAAAATATTCCATGAAAGCAAGTAGAACTTGTACATCTACCGGAGATGCCAGTTGTTCAGCCATCACCAAGAACTCCAGAAAATTATACATCATAATTTAACTTGGGAAGATCAATATGTGTTGAAACTTAAACAAAATGAGGCACATATTGGTTAAAAGTTGTCATTAGGCGATATCAAATTTAAATCTGGACAAAAGATCTGCTACAATGTTATTTTTTCCTGGTATGTGTTCATTGTGAATAGATATTATAATACATAGAAGAAAAAAGCAGAAATTAACCATATATTGCGAGTGCACGTATGGCATTATTAGTTCTTCCAGAGGTCAAAGCTTCAATTACAACCATGTTATCACATTTAATGCGTAGTTTTTTACAGGACCACTGACTTGCCCATACCTTAAGGACCACTACAATATTGAGCATGACAAGATGTACAATGGAGTAGTTGTTAAATTGTTTTTGTATGGGAAGGCCATACATTGGTCATCAAAAATACCACCCAAAGCCAATTAAACATGCATCGAAATGCAACTCAGCTTGTACTGGTTTCACGTCATAATAAACTACCCCATTAAGTTGTCTTAAGAAAGTCCTAAAGAACTGAAGCATACGATTCAGGAAAGCCCTAGCCGGTATAACACATTTTGAATATGTAAAAGAGAGCCCAAACAATGATTGTAGCTCTCTTTAAGAACACTTTTTTTTAGTTTGCCATTCAGTGCACATCCGATTAATATTTACCAATTTTCAGGAGGAACAGACATAGTTCTAGTCTCATTGTCGAATAATATACCTAAACACACCATAGAAGTAGTGGGTGCTATCATCAACATCCAGATCCAGCTAGTGAAGAAGATCAACTAAAAATTCATTATATCATCCACCTGATTAAATGATTAAATAAATATGGAAAACTATCTTCCCTCATAATAAACCTGACGCTGTCACGTTATCAAAGAAAATTGAACCATGTCTGCACACAAATGGTTCATCAATATAGTACAAATCCAGCTTTAAACTTAACAAATTTATGTCTCCTGGGTCTACCTTCAGTTGGCAAAAAACTGACTTATATCTACTTTGTATAATAGGAATCCAGGTTCCAATTCAATAACTTTTTAACAATATCATCTACAGATGGATAATTAAAAACAACTCCAAAGTTAACAGACTTGCCCTTAGGCGAGCTAAAGTGGACAATAGTTCGTCCAGTGTCAGAGTCAGGTTTGTCTTTTGTCATAAATGGTGAGACACGCAATTCTGTGGGCTTATGGTCAAAAGGCCCCAAATGGCTCCATGTTTGACCTCTTCTTGAATACAAGTTCTATCATGAGAAAAAAACTGTTTAGCTAAAGTACAATTCTCTTCAATTGAACACAAAACTGTACCTCTGTCGAAATCGAGAGGGGAACCAAAATCTAGTAGGTCAACAATCTGTTAATCCCAATAATCTGTTAAAAAAATCCCATTTATCTATATTCAAGTTAGACACTACTGGAACATGGGTCCCTCAAAATTTTGACAGCCAGACTGCCTAATAAATTTGTGCTATTCTAAAGGGCTGCACATTTTTTTGTCTTTTTTGTCTCTTGGCTCTCATATACCCACAAATTGACAAGAGGAATGACCCCAAATGATTATCCCATTTGTTTTTTTTTTGTTTTTTTTTTTCATGCAACATTTTTATGACAACTTTGGGCCTGCATAGTTACAACTTTTTTCTTTACCAATGCTTTGTCGAACTTGTCCCACTCTTTAGTACCTTTGATCTCTGTGAAGCCTATGCGCTGCCCAGCATTATCAGTTACAGCATCAACTGCATGAATTTCAAAATCAAGTGTGTCAAAATTATCAACCATTGAATCCTCCTCCATCAGAGGTTCGAACTTATTTTTACAAAAAAAATGGACGTGTTTCATTACCTTTTGATTTCAAAGGGTGATGTGATCTGGATTTCCCTTTATTTGAATGGTGTGTAGCATCACAAGGCAGCTAGGTATCCTCCTTGAGCAACTCAAGAGACTCACCTGATTTGCTTGCAACTTGAATACCCACCAGAGGTCTAGCTTGTCCATGGCCCTTCTGGCCCAAGTTAGCCTTTATCACATCAGCAAAAGAGATACCAGGGACAACAGGTTTGTAGCTGTTGCTAGTGCTGTACCATTCACTCCACATCCCTCTGGAAGCTTGGCATTCATTGCGTAATGTTTGTCTAAGAAAAGAACTATTATACACTTGCCTGTACACAAATTTTGTACTTTTCAAATCAACTTCATCTTTCTGGATACAATCAGGCCGCCATGTAGTCTTGCTGACCATGCCCAGAGTTAAGCATTTTTTTAATTTTTTGTTTTGCAATCCTGGGCAAAGCATGAGCTGCCTATGTGTCGATAAAAGATAAACACTAGACATAGACTTGCTTACTTTCTGAGGTGATTGATTTTTTCGAATTGTTTGAAAGCTGAGAAGGTACTACATATCTCTGAGCATTGACACGTCGGATCTGGTCATTTTTTTCTGTATGTGACCAGCTTGTCACCTCACCTTGCTCCATGTGACATAACAATACAGCATGACTAGCTTTCACTGCCTGCCATAAGAAATCATTAGAATCATCAAGGAGGGCAATTAAATAATCTGACGAATGATCTTTGGTTTGTTGGCAATTTTCATCTCTCAAAATCCTACAATAATCTGCCATCCAATGTGTGATATTTAATTGGTTACATGTGATCCTATCCTTGGTATTACGCGTCAATACAAAGTCATGGGGCCATTTAACTCTTTCTTTGACAAAAATGTCCACAGAAGGATCCCGTTGCAATTTGTATTTCAGATCCGTACTCTTTAGAATCATTATCTGATAGTTGTCTGATCCTACCTTAAACCTGATCCTGAACGGACCTATCATGTCCCAAGGTATGCAGCTCTGGCAATTTTTTGACCAAATCACCTTCAATGAAACTTCCATAGAGACTTGAACTAGCAGTACCCTTAGTACAAACAACGTTTTTGGCTTAAGGCCGAGCAGCAGAAGCCGAACTTTCTTTAATAGCAGTCAAATGCTTACCAATTGTGTCCAGTTGAGTAAGATTCTGTTCATTAATCAGTGCCTGATCTGGTTGGCTTCCAGTTACATCCTCTCTATATCTAGAATTCTTGAAAGGCGAGGACCTATCTGATGTTTTTGTGTGTTTTTCTCCTTACAAAGCACAGGCGATTCTTTAAAAGAATCCTCGCTTTTGTGTGTAACTAAAGTATCAATTTCCAAATCAATACTAGTATCAAAATCAGATTTTGAACATGACTGGCCCGGTTCCAGTTGAGAGGCAAATTCATATTTAACGCTCGACGATAGGAGAGGGTTATTGTGATCAGTTTGTTTCTGTCTGTCTGTCTCTCTGTCTGTCTGTGCACCGTTTCGCCCTTAAAACTCAAAAACCTAACACCAATTAAGCTTAAATTTGGTGGGTAAATATTTCATGGGGTACAGATGGATTCTTCTAAATTTGGTGTAATTTGTTTGAAAATTAAAGCCAGGAGAGAGTTTTTCTTATTTTTAATTGGGCTTTTACAGTGAAATCTGCTTCTCTTCTCACATATGTAAAAATCAATATTTTGCTTTCTGGTGATGTCATTATTTTATGATGTCACAATGCAATTGTTATTGTGAGGTCACAAGCCTAGGGTGTGATACTTGTTGTCTTTAAGTAAAAATATTTCTTCCCATTTTTTGTCTTGAAATTGACATAAAGATAATAAAGAGAGGGTGGTGTATTCATCATTTTTATTAATTATTATTTCTGTTTTTATGTTCTCTTTTTTCTTTCAATTCCTTGACAGGCCATCAAAAAAAAAAAAAAATTACCATGAGTGATTTTTACCAAGAAGTGACTTTTAAGCAATATTTTTTTACCTCACCCAGCAGTTCATGTTCTTGTGTGCTAATTGTCTATTTGTCTGTCTCTCTGGGTTTTTTTTTGTGTGTGTGGGTTTAGATTACTCCAGAACTAATGAACAGATCTTTATTAAAAAATTTTTGGGTAGGACCTGGCCAAAGGAAGAAGTTACTAAAAAAGAAAAATCTAGATCTTATTTTGGATACAAAATAATCATGAGTTTTCAGAGGTCCCATTTAAATGCATTTTTAATGACTTTAGCTTTCTACTTGATATTTCTTCAAAAATTAATTTACATGTTTGGTTTTATTTTATTGTCTTCCTTACAATACTTTATATCACTTGAGAGACTGGTCACATGGGGTCAAGCGTTTTGCTCTCTCTGAGTGCATCTTGTTCATTATGTAACATAATTCATTATGTAACTGAACTTCAATAGGAATTTCAACTTTACTACAAAAGTTGTAAGAGTTACCTGCAGTTCTGTGTTTCTGTTTAGCTCCCATCGTTGACCAACAAGATCAAAGGCAAGACCATGAAATTTTACGTATGACATAATAAAAACAAAGTAAATAAATGAAAACAGAAAATAAATATTTAAAATTTTAAAATTAAGGTCTTGTCTTGTAAGCTACCAGTTCAAATCTGGCCATCTCCCCGTGACCAACACAGGGGTCAGAACCTTAACTAATCAGAAACAGCCATGTGGTCAGTGAACCTATTATTTTTACAGGGGTTTTTCAAAAATAGGGGTGATTAAGGTTGGCACCTCAATGACAACCAGCAAATCCCAGCCACACATCAAATGGGATGGGAACATTCCTGCATAGAATGTTCACCAACTATTTGTACTGCTTTCTTCTACCCTTCCAACTACTTATTATATGACCAATATACAGACTGTGGTCATGATGTGAAACAGTAAATAAATAAAATCATGAAACATTCAGAAGGATAAAACCTGTTTTATGCAGTGCTATATATACAGAGGCTCAAACAGTGAAATTGCTGCATGCTCTACTTTGACCAACGTCACTGCAGATTATATAAATTAGTGAGAACTACTAGAAAGCTAACCAGAAACATAGCGGTTTGCAGTTAGAGTGATGGACACTGGATTGGATTAGATCCAATCCCAATTGGATAATATCAAGAGTAACATTAAATCTAATACGTTAAAAATCTTTTGGGGGATAGGGTGCCTGGGACGTTTGTTAAACAAAAACCTTATTGTGACTGACCCTGAACATTTTTTTTCTGTTTGAGGGCATAGGTATAAAACCAGATTTATTAACAAAAAAACACGGTAAACTTTTTTTACTTCATTTTCAAGGCAAATGTTAATCATTTTAAATAGCTCAAGAAAATGTTTACCCAGGTATTCAGGTCTGGCCAGATGTAATTTTAACTGTAAAAGTTATATAGTATGTAACTAAGCAGATTAGTGGTTGAATGACATGTCAAAATAAACAACAGGCATGTGCCAACAGTCTTTGGCAGTGTTTTATTCCCCAATTATCTGCCCTAGCAAACTATATCCGAATGTAAAAAAAATAGTAATGAAATTTAAATTCAGTTGTCTGTAGAACTTTCTAACCGGTTGTAAATGACATGGGCATCTCAAATATTTGGTGAACTATTCTGAAATGCTTGACACACAGTGCATTAGCACACTTTGAGTGCATAACAAAGGCATATTTATGGAGCAGTATTAATACAAATGCCTGAAAATTATGTAATTATTGTGATCTGCCTTTTATTACTATGAGGTCCTCTGAGACCCCTTGTGACTAGCAAGGTTTCTATCTAATCACACGCTGCCACCTCTTTGTCGATTCAACTCTCACCAGTGGCGAATGTTCCAGTGTGACACAGGTTGTTGAGCAGACAGAAAACACTTTGAACTTTGATAATTATTGAAAATGAGTGCTATAATAATTTCTCTGCTCTACCTTGGTTGTATAATGAGGGAAATTTGCAAGCAGTTTCACATCTTTCTGTGTCAATCAAGGAACAACTAAAACACTTAAAAAACAAATTTATTGTAGATCCCCCTACAGGAGCGATTACTACAACTCCACGTGTAACTGCAACAGTTGAGGAAACTGTCACATTTGAATGTCAGGTTGAAGGAGATGGAAAACCTGTGGACTATAAATTTGTCTGGTCCAGAGCTGGTGATAGTAGTTTTAGCAGGGAGACAGATAATGGGCACCTAGATTTATTGGTGACATCAGTGGATCAGGAGGACACATATTACTGCACTCCAGAGAATGTAGCGGGACCTGGAAATCAAGCAGCAATAATACTGAATGTAAAGAGTGAGCATGTACACAAATATAAAAAACCCTTCTTATACTATGCTACCCATGCTAAACATACATTTTAGTATCTACTGTACATAAAAATATTATCAGTACAGGATATTAAAATGTCAGCAGAATAACTGATCATGTATTTTAAAGGCATACATAAATTATTTTCTATATACTGCAATGTAATGTTTTATTCGGAACAAGACCAAATGTAAGATAAAATAGTAAATCATCAATTAATTTCTTGAAGAAATTATAGTATATCATCAGTACCTATTGACATTTTACACTTTTATTATTTCTTTTTACAATGAATTATAATTAATTTATTGAAGCTCCCCCAATCATTAATGATCTGAAAGTAAATTGGAACACAACATCTACAGTTATACCCGTCATGTGGGAATTGCAAAGCAGTGGTGGTCACAAAGTTGTCACATTTACTGCATGGACAAAATTGGCTTCTTCTGGTGGTTATGAAGTTTGGAAAGAGAATATGCTTTTAAATGTTAAAGAAGGAGACACAATATTAGTGGATGTTGATAATTTAGCACCAAACAAGCAGTATAATCTAAAAGTTTTGGCACAAAGTAAAACTCCTAGTGGTGACATCAGAAGCCAACCTTTGTATACCAGTGGATTAACAAGAGGTAATACAATACTTTTATCTATTTGATTTTAATACATTACTTAGTTATGAGAAATTGTGATCTCAATAACATATAACTTAAGAACATTTTAAATGATTTTGCAACAGTACATAGAATTTCAGACATACTACAACATTATAACAACATTTTCTCAGTACAATTTAAATCTTAAAGAAAATGAAAACCATTGACTTGTAACAAATATCTAATAATAATAATAATTTTTGTTCATCTATTTAAATTAAATATATATTTATCAAGAGACTGTTAAATATATATAATTTAAGAATCACCAGTGATTGATTTAGAAGAGATACTTGTGTCGAGCCATGATATGATTGTTACCTGGTCCTTTCAGCCAACTGTGAGTTCACTGAGAAGCATCACTATATACACTTAGTTCAACACTTTGTTTTTATTTTATAAAATATATACTTGACTAAATAATGCTGTTTTATTCATTTTATTATCCAAAGAGTTTGTAGTAAGTCACTTTCTCTTGATACATAGGTTGGGGTATATGTGACATTGTGTTTCAAGTACTGGGTGAGTGATGATGGCGAAGATACCTCAGTGGTTTACCCCAGTTCTGAAAATTGTGATGTTGAAGCATTTACAGGAAAAGAGACAATCCATGGCACATTTGATCCATCACTCAAATATTATGTCAACTTGATTGTATATGAAAATGGTTTCCAGGGTTCTAATAGTGGAAACAATTTTGAAGCTTCTATTCCAGATAACCCAGAGAAGTCCAGTAAGTATAATAGCCTTATTCACATTGCACAGAATCTGATTTTACGGATTTGTTAATTGGTACAAAATTAAAAGAGTGTTCATTAATAGTGCATTAAATCAAGAAGTTGGTCCAGAATTTTATTCAAAATTTTAAAAAGCATGATTTCGAGACGAATATTTATATTTATTACCCATATCCTAATTTGTATATCGGGAAAAGGGACATCCAATAGTTTTCTGAAACAAATCCCTCAATGACTGATCAATCTTATCATTTATAAATACCCCATTTTAATTGGATAGAGAATATGATTTAACTATCGAAGGTTAAGTTTATTCAACGTGATACATCAGAGGGATGGAACAGAAGTCAATGAACCAAACACCATGAATTTATTGGCTATGAGTTAATATTATAGAATTGAAAGATTATAAAATTTCAAACTGATTGTAAAACTACAGGTATTGACTATTCACATATTTGATCGAATATTAAATAAGTATTAGGAGAGGGTCCAATGTTATTCATAGTCTGCTTTTCTGATGAGTATCCACGTCAGTACTTTATTGAAACTTTAGAGCTTATTTTAAGTTTTACATATATTTTGACGCATGGATCAGTGTTCAAGTTTTTATAATTTTAATGAAAAACCTGTAACAAAGCCACTGACTGTGCCATTCTTCTGGTTTGTAGCAATGTTTTTTTTCAAGACTGATTCATGCCTTTTAAAATAAAACTGAACTATAAAACATCCAAATGAAATATTGAAAGAATCAAATTTTCTTATTTTAGTGTCATCAGGAGACATAGCTGCCATCACTCTTTCCATACTTTTCATTTTGACATTGGTTCTTCTTTTATTGCTGTCAGTCCTGGGAATAATTAAGTTCAACACAGACCGGTGTAAAGGTAGGTGACATAATTATTTTAATTATTAATTTAAATTTGCACCTCTAGAATATTGTCACAAGTTTCTTATTACTAACATGATATTGACCCATTTATATGTTTCCATTAATGCCTAATCAAGCTCATTTTGATAGATCCCATACATAGGCGTTTGAAAGGAAAATAAGATTGTTTTTAAGATTGGATATATATTTTTAACCTTTAAAGTACTCAAATTTTATGCATATGATGATATATTATTTTAATATTTTGTGACACTTTTTGCAGATCTCACATGTTTTTATTTTCAGCGAATTCAGGCCAGAATGAAAGTTCAAATATATCTGACAACAACAGGTAATAAAAATATAAATACCTAAGACTAAGTGAGACTAAATTTCCATAAGACTAAATGAGACTAAATTTCCATAAGACTAAATGAGACTAAATTTTCAGATCTTCTTTTAAATATATGATATACAAAAACATCACCATTAACTGAGAGTAACAACAATTTGTAATGTGTTACAGGGCCAGTGGATTGGATTCATGGGACAAAGGTAACCAATTATTACATACCTCTTATGCTTCAAAAAGGGTTATTAAATATTTTATTTAATATAAGGATATGTGATGTTTTGAATTTCTTTGGTCATGTGCTTGCAATAAAAGAATCGGCCTTTTGGTAATTTATTGTTAGAAACATTGTCTAGGGTGTATAGTTCTACTTGTGAAATATGATTTTGTTTTGCTTTATTAGGCTACAATGAAATTAACCTGAATGGAAATCAACCTAAAGTCCAGACATATGAACAACTCAAACAACAGTATGACAACATAGGATTTCAACATTATGAATCACTGGATAAATCCACTGAAAAATCTACTGATGACGTTTAGCAGCAAAACAAGTAGATGTTGAAATACTGCATGATGTTTGTGATGCTGTAATGTCACATACGTTTGTTGAACATACATTGTCAATTATAGAGCATACTTAGTTTTCAATTTCAAAATACACAATCTTAATCTATACTAAAGCCTAAATAGGAAGGCAATGTCTCTTTTTACTTGAATATTTCACCTGACATATTTTAATCAATAGTAATCTAAGAGCTTGTCTAAAATTTTAGTCTCATTACGAGAGTTTACCCATGTTTAAGGTAACTGGTCAGATCAGTTTTGTACTTTCAAGTTTCAAATAAGTTGAATGAATTCAAATACATTAAAAATTGTTAATAAAATTTTCGTCTTTGTAATATCTTTCTATTGCTCCAACAATGTTTATATCAGTACATGTGAGACTCTGTCCATCTGGAAGTCAAGCAAGTCTTCACATTTAGAAATTGCCCTGGTCAAGAGCTACTTGAAATTTGGAGAAACTTTCAACCTCTTCTCAAGTACTGTGTTCAATTCCAGTGCCTTAGTACGGAAAGTTGCTAGTGGTTTGCCAGTGATAAACGCTTTTTTCGGAACATATTCTACACCAAACAAATTGATTTAATGCTGATAGTAAGTGGATTAGAACCAACACAGGTCATAAAGCTAAAGTTAAACTGCTATAGCCCTAAACCTCCGAATTTTAAAGGTTAACAGATTGAACACTGATCCAACACCAATTAAAAGTTAAAAGGTTACAATTCTGGACCACATAAATTTTAAAATTGAAGTATTGGGGCTTGATTTCTAGACCACTCGATATTTGAAATCTAAAAGAATACAACCTTAGACCCCCAAAATTTAAAGGACTTAAACCTTACAACACCAAGGATATGTGAAGAGATTTGAACCCCATCCACATAAGCTTAAAAAACTTTATAGAGCCTGAACCCAAATCCTAATATATTTTGAAAAGGTGCCTGCCAATTGATTTTGCTGACCCAAAACAAAAGTTACCATCAACTTTCTGGTATTCTCTAAATAGTAAATCACAATTCGTTGAATTTGTTCTTCAACAGAGCCATTTATTATGTCTTAAGTCCCCCTCCCCACCCCTTATGAGCCAAACTCGGGGCAGTTATCAACTTACTTACCCGAGAGGGCCCTACCTTATTATCCCACGCAAAACCAGGGCAGTAAACAATTTACTAGCCCCAGCATGCAATAATTATAAAATTTAGAGATTTTCATAAAGAAATCCCAGAAATAATGAAGGGTGACAGCAAAGCCATTTGCAAGGAAGAGTTACAGAATTCATAATGTAGTAGTATAAGATATAATACAAGAGTTGCATAGCTTTAATGACATGAATATGTAAATATGCTGTATGATAATAAAAATAGAGCATAGATATCCGCCAACACATAAAAATTACTAAGAAAAATTAAAATAAAATACAGTGAAAATACAGTCCATCCTAGTCATATACAACAGTTACAGAAAGAAGCACAACATAAGCAACCTTGATAATCAGGGATGCAAGATAAGTGAAACCTATAAATTGTCATTTAAACTGTGCTTAATGCCAAGTATGGCATGAAATGGAAAGTGGGAAACAGTTTATAATATATTTTATCACTAAAGGCAGCCATTGACATAATGTGACAGCCTTTAAAGTGATATTCAACAAAATTGAAATTAACAAATATCAAATAATTTTGGAATAATCTGTATTATAATGTCAAGGGTGACAGCTTCTCAAGTGGCATTTACCAAAAGTGTAAAGTGTAACACATATGAAATCTTTTTGGCTTCTGTAATCCATACTTTTATTCTCTATTACTACACACTTATATGTGTTACAATCTTTAAAGATGCAATCGGTTTGATGAAGATTAATTGGTATAAATTATTATATGGTCTCTGATCACAAGCATATATCTCTGCCATGTTTGTCCATTATTTAACATAACATTGTCCATTGTTTAATGTCTTTAAGAGTAAAGTAATTTTCTTGAGGCCGATTTAACTAGGTTATTTTCCCCTAGGTTCTGATTGGACTTTGGGTTAAGTTAGCAATGGATCAGTTTGTCTATGACTGGAGAAACTGTAGTTGTAATGTTTTTAATCTTATACTGCTTCTTTATTTTGAAAAAAATATCTTAGTTTCAATACTGCTTAAAAGTACATTCAAATACATAGAATCAATTTCGTAGACATACTATGCAAAACTAATACCTTTGTTGAATCACCAGAAAAAAATCATAATGTATTCAAGGGTAGTGAAGCATTTTTCTGTATACAGTTTGAATATAGGGAAAGTCTAGTTATTGTAATTTACAACATTGATTAACTGCCATGTGTTTTATAGCTAGTCCTAACCTACTTGAACTTAGAGGGCGATAAACATAAAATGTATTTAATTGATAGTCAGTGTGAGGCAGTGAAATCCCATGGTAATTAATTCAGAAAAATGGCTTTATATAAATTCTGCTTGATTATGTTTCAAGTGTTCAAGTGCTTTGTGTCCACACAGGTTTTTCCGAATGGTTATGCAAAATCATTTAACCTATCTGTTTAGAATCTATACACTTAAACATTTGAAAACATGCCATCCTTTATCTGAGGTCTATTAGTGATACAAGCGACTGGTATTTTTATTGTGTAATTTGGACTTAAACAATCTTGAGAAATCCAATAAACATCGTGCAAATGTTGGAAAGCCAGCTTTATCACTTTCTTTGAAGTATGTAAAAAGCTTATCTCTGATGAAAATATACAAACACTTTATCTTTACTTTAGCCATATCGTTTGATCATTTCTGTTTTTAGTTTGGTGGATAAACCCTGACCATGACAATATGTTGAAAGTTCTACTTTGAACGCCCAGAAGTCATATAGGGTCATGAACTGATGCATAAAGGCCATGCAAAGTTCAAGTTTGCAATCAGAACCAGTAAAATACATTTTGAAATTTCTTTATGTACATGTTAGTACATAGTTATAAGTAGAATTTAAAAAAGAGATTGTAATAAAGTTTTTCCCGAAGCCTAATCTAGAAAGTATTCAAAAACTGCTTTAGTCAATCATTTGATTATTTCTATTATGTGTTCCACAACTATGTTACATATAAGACAAATATACAAAATTAGATATAGTCACTTGGGATCCTAAACCTGAGAACTTGGCTTGGAAGTCCCTGACTCTCTATCACAAGACTTTTTACCTGGCTGGTGTTGTTTGGTTACTTGTAGCATGTATTCTAATTTTCCAGACCTTCTCCTACCATATCCTACCCTCCTTTCATTCAGAATATCCATCGTAACCCCTTTGACATCTACGTATCCAGGAATCTTCCCTCTCTATTTTCAGTTTTCTCTCCTCTTTCCTGTCTCTCATGACTCATATTTACCTTCTGAGTCTTTATTTTTTAATATGTCTCCTTCTCAGTCTTACTCACAGTCTACCACCTCTTGCTTTTAAACAATTGCATAAAAAATAATAATAATGCATTTGATTTTGCATTTGTACCGTTGCAAATTTTGACTCTTCTAGGGTAGACCCTAAATCAGAACATGCTGGGACTGTTTACTCCATAAAGGAGATATCTACATTTCAGGCCACTAGTGAAACTTTTGTGCTCTCTGAATTGTCAGTTTTATCCAAATGAAGATGAATCCCATCTGATTACATTGACACCTGGGAGTGGCTTTACTGATCAGTCAACACTTGTAAATTTGGTCCAAAGTGTAGTAATAAGTTGGAGAATATATAAAACAAACTAAATAAAATGATGATAAGACACAATTCATAGTATTTGACACTAGGCCTCAACTAAAGATCCTCACAATATACTCAATTCAATTAGGTTTGGCATAATTTCATGATCAACTTCAACAAGAAATCTAGGAGTGGTGATGGAATGTTATTTTCGCATGTGTTCCTATGTTGCCTCCAAATGTAAAGTTTCCTTTTGTTGCCCAAGAGCTATCTAGAAATTTCTCCAGTTTCTAATAAAAGAAGAAACCAAAATTTTGGTTCACGCCATTGTTATGTCTAAGTTGGATTACTGTAACTCATTCAGATGAACAAATTGTAGAATTAACACAATACAGGTTTCCCCTAGACTTTGATAGAACCTGCCATTACAGCCCACAGATATTAATCATACCTTTGTTTATAGAATATATATAACCCATATTGAGGAATACCTGCAGGAATGTTCTTTCAAAACCATGTATGGTCCTTTCACAGATCTTTTTACATATATATAACTATACTGTACACAGATAAATGCTATGTGTCCATGTAGTGTTGTTGAAGTTAAATTTGCTTAAACTGCTTTTCATTGTAATTATAATTTTATCACTGCTGTACTAAATACTGGCATGTGCTTAAATTAACTTAATGTGCTACATGACAGATTAGTTTTACCAGAGTTAATAGCAGAGACAACTGCTTGGTTTTCACAAAAAAAAACAAGGACTAGTTTTCCGGGCCAAAGGCGCTTTGATTTTGGAATAACTACCACAATGTTAATCATTTCCAGATGTACAATGGAATACTGTTTATAACTTAGTGGAATTCTAATAGCATACACTTGGTTACTTAGTGTGCCTCCTAGATCCTGTAGGCAAGCATCAAGTTAATTTCATCAACAGGTAGTGCAATGAAGGTTTCTATGAATTTTACAAACCAATTCAAGTCCCCGTGGAAGTTAATATCCAGATATATCTCACATTTGTTGTCAGCTCACCTAAGGGTCTCTAACATTCTGTTAACAGTCCCAATAACCAATGAAGTATTTATCCCAAACATCCGGATGCAGTTGAGAGACCACTGAAATGTGTGCATCCATGAAACTAAAATTTCGCAAATTTTTGAGGCGATTATGTGCAGTTATAATATCCATGGGTGGGGCTTTCTTGTAGGAAGCATCCGGGATCATTAAAAGTTACCTAAAGGTATGAGGCCATACTTATCTGCACAATGCTGGACTTTCACACTTTACAACATCGACATATGATACTTTACAAAAACCTAACCCAATCCAATCTCCAATTGCAACTGTTTGACACATTGGAATTTGTAAAAATTCTAGTTTTATAGACATTAGAAAAGATTTTGACTGAATTGTTCACTGCATGAAAGCAATGCCCTACTCGTATTTTTGTGACATTTTTTGACAATCTTTTGATGGATGAGCATTGCTTTTACCACTCATATATCAGATTGAGCAGTCACTACTAAGGGAGCATGAGGCTTTTTGATAAAACTTACAAGGAATTGTTTTGTCTTTACTTTGAAACCTAATTGAACTGTTGGTGTAATTGCTTTGTACTTTCTGTGCATGGGCCCTGAATATTCTATCAAGTTGATTGGTTGCCACCCGTTGAACTCATATAGTCTAACATGTATTTTTTACATTAACATCTTGCTCATCTTTGATAATATTACAGAAACCTGCAACCCATTGACTCATTGTCGGCTGATCATAAGAGATTCTGGACTTTGTACTACCCCCCAGGACAAAGTTTTGGGGCCAGGGTATCTCATGCTTCACCTAAATTGTGAAGGTCTCTGATGTGAGTGTTAACTTCATTCTGGATCTGCTTAGATTGTTCGGTGTCCATAGTGGGCATCAGGAAGTCGTCCTCCCTCATGACAGGTCTCTGGGCTGCTGCAGGCTCCTGGGTGGCTTCTTCTTATTGTTTGTAGACCTTATCTTCCATTTTCGACACTCTGCCGTACAAATATTTATGTTGTAGGATCTGCAAGTTAATGTTATTCTGCTGGAGTTATTGGAACATGATCGCTGGGGCATTTTTTACATTTGTCATTAATTAGCTTCCCATGTGAACCCCTACAGTTATCACAGTCAAATACTTTTTAGGTGGCATTTTTCTGTAAAATACAAGCCCTCTCGTTTGAAGCATGTGTTTTTTAATGTCAGACAGGGATAATGAGCCAAAAATAATAAATAAAGTTTAGAAACTTGATACAGCATTGTATAACAGCTCCCTAGAGAGCAATATTCGCACGACTCAAAACATAGTTATAAACCACTGGAACAGTCTTTCAACAGTCTGATAGCATAAATCTAAATCCCGGGCTTGAGATAGTCCAGGATAATATATTAAATAGAATCACTCCACTATAAAGTTAAAAATATATTTATATGAAGGCAAACAAGTCCACTTCAGGTTAATCAAAATTCTTTATATAAAATGACGTCTCAGCTTCAAAAACAAATTTTATAATGAGGCAAGACCCCAACTGGCGGGGATATTGAGCCTAAGTAGGTCAGAGGTGACCAGTGAGAAAGTTGACTAGAAAAACCACACCAAAAGCCACTAAAATGGGTGTTTCCTAGGGTGGCACCCAATCATTGTGGCCACAGCACAGTTTCTGCAAAAGAGAGACAGTGATTGTGGCCAGGCCGCAATTTATGAAAGTCTGGAGACAAAAAAAAATGAAAAAAGTGAACTCTAGCAGTGCGAGAAATTCTTTGTCACATACTCTTAATTGGAATTTTTTCTTTCCATTACAGGTTTCCAGCAAGGTAAAAACAGGTTTCTAATAAACATCTTAACGTAGCATACATCTTTTCTTTGTGTAAAGTTGTGGAGACTACAAATTTGAATCAAAAGTTAAACCATGCATTTTTGAGTATTTTGTGTATTGTAAACTCAAAAGTTCCACCTGTCAGACCAAAGCACTATACAACATTATGGAAATGTTAAAGTAAGCCACGTCTCCAGTTTAAATGCTAACAAATCAGAATCAAATTCAATGAAACTAACAGCAAAGTAACATACTCTTTATAATGATTTACTTGAATCTACTATGCTACACAGTTGACTTCTGTGTACTTACATTTATCTTTTCTAAAATACACCATAGGTAATTTTCTTGCATATTAATTAAATAAGATTAAATGAATGAGCAAACAAATGATCTTACCTGGCCAATCAACTGACATTTCTAAAAGCACTCCTTTGTTAACATACACTGAAGTATTACATCTATTTTGGGGGGCTCGCTGGTGTAGCAGTTAGAGTTCACACCTCCAACCTCTGAGGCCGCCGGTTCGAATCTCGGGCTGGGCATGTTGGAAAGTTGGTAGTTACATGCTGATGCCCGGAGGTTTACAGTGCAGTATGCACTGGTTTCCTTCATCTGTTAACTACCCGTCATAATATGACCCTGGGTGTTGAACGCGATGTACAACAACAAATAAATAAATACATCTATTTTGTCATTTTCATTGATATGGGATCATTCAGTTGTCCATCAACAGATACATCTGTAATGAAAATGTAAGAAACAGTTTTGAAATATTACAAACTTACTATTCTGAAAATTTATTCTAAAAAGTGATTTTTATGCATAATGTTGTTGTAGAATACACAGGCTAGCATATTGTGCCCACAATGTCATTTGAAAGTGTCCCCCTACTTTGCCATGCACATTAATAAGATTTATTTACATTTAATATATGGGCTCTGCTGTTATTACCACAGGTTTGTCACACTGTGATCTTATATTCTGACTCTTTGACTTTTGTACTTGGAGAGAACACTTCGATTTCACAAGTTTTCTCCATCTTAGTTTGCTTAGTCTTGTCTGCTCTTTCACTGAAATTTGGTTATATAAGTCATAAAAAGGAGGGTGACAGAGGTTCACATTGTTGAAATGAGAATTCAGCTACAATTATAAGAAGACATGTGATTTTTCATATATCCTAGGGCTCAAAGGCCAAATACAGAAAAAAAACTGCTTTTTATTGTTCTGATTGCACATAATGTATATATTTCTTCCACTAATATATATGTTTTATTAGGTCCGTATAAATAACGGTGGTAATACTGACACGCAGGAACATTAATAAAAAAATACTGACAAAACTACAAGACTTGTCTGACAGATTCGATAAAGTGTGTCGAAATTGTACCCTCTGTCATACATACAAGACAAACGTTTTTTTTTTGAGTGACTCACAATACTGTTGTAAAATACATGCCAGGAAATGATATTATATACCATCAATACCTCAGTTAAAAAGTTATTTGATTAAAATGAAAGATAAGGAAAGGCTTAAAACACTGTAAAATGGCTAAAACAAGGTAGACGTACAAAACAAACATCAGTATCATACAGGTAAGTGGTGACTTGACTTTGTCTTGTATGACCAGCTTACAGTATAGCTGGGTTTTGCCATGAAATCAAAGCCATAGTAAAATAATTATTCTACGAAGATATGCTAGATAAGGTAAAAAATTAGTTAGAAGACACTGATGATTTGTCTGCACAGCCGGGAATGTGTAGCACTCTCTAGAATGGAACAGGGATGAACTGACAATAAAACTGAAACCAATAAAAGAGAGGTAAGCAAATGGTCAAACACACAAATTACTCTCAACAGTTCCGACAAAATTTAAGCCCGACAAGCAAAATTCCTCAAAAGTAATAGAAGTGCCTACTTCAATAAGTATATGTTCACATGCAAAAAATGCACATGAAACCAACCTTTAAACTACCTTTAATAGCATTTATGTGTTAATTGTTTCAAAAAGAGACACCTTTATCCCACATTCAAAGGGGATACAGAAACAAATAAAGAATGAGTAAACAATGGCTGAATGGGTTTCTTACCCTAAAACATAGACATCTGAATGTGTCAACCGGTTATGTCTAGTATAAGAATACAGATATGACAGCTCACAATAACACCTGGTCTTTATAGTTTGAACAGGACAAGGCCTATAGTTGTCTTGTAAATGCTAACAGTATGGCCATTCTAAAACTGAAGAACATGTGCAAAGAATCTGATGAAGGTGAATTGGCTGATGCTGTAGATCCCTTGATGAGCACAATGCAGATGAAAGATTGCACATAATGCGAGAGAGAGATGAAGACAACAAAAAGAGAAACAGAAAACACTAAAGAGGGTGACAGAAGAAAATGTGTAGAAAGTGGTAGAGGGAGTATCAAGAGAAGGGCAAGAGAAAGTAGAGGCGCAAGAGGAAATGGAAAGGAGGGAAGAGACTTCCAAAGTAACAGAACTTCATATGATAATCCCAAACAACAACATTAGAATGTAAGGCCAAATAAGGTAAAACCAGATGTGCACAATAGCAAAACTAATTAAGATAAGAGCATAATTCTACCTGCAATCCATAAAAGGATATTACATGCCAGCATGCTGGCATAACAGCAGAAGTTAGAATGAAAACATCAATGGCACCTTTGGGTTGTTCCTAACATATGAGATCCTGAATATTATCATGTATGAGACAAAAGGAGAGAGTGGAATGTGGACCATCCTGAACATCAGAATATTTAGAACCTCTGAATCAGAACGAACTAAAATCACTTGTGCGACTTTTGACCGGGAGCTGGACAATTTGGACCTTTGCCAAATCGGCCCTGGACAAGTCAGCCCCCAGGTTGAAAAGAAATAAAACTTCTAAAAAGATATTTGAATGTTTCATCAAGCTCTTTTAACTTCAGACACTTATTTATAGTAGATTAATTGTAGTGCAATTACATAATCACATTATATGGTGATAACTACTTCAGTGATATTTAGCAAAAGTGCAATTAACATATATCAAAGATTTTTGGAATGCTGTAATCAATATCCTTTATCCTCTGTCCATTATTCACTTATGTTAGTTTTAATAAAAGTGCAATTGATTTAGAAGACATTAAGTGCTATAAGAAACTTGATCGAATCACAGTCTTATTAGATGGTGATTTTTGTCATTTGCTTAACATATTCTCTTTAAGTGTACAGTAATTTCCGGGGGGGGGGGGGGGGGGGGGGGGAGGGGCGATTTCACAAAGGCATTTTTTTCCTGGGGGCTGATTTGACTAGGGTATTTTATTTTGGGGGCCGATTTGACGGGGGCCTATTTGGCAAAGGGTCGATTTGATTGTATGATTCCTTTTGACCCTGGATGGTATTTTATTTCCATAAACCAGAAATCATAATTCAATAAAATAATCAAAATGGCGGTAGCTCCGTAACTTTTACTACTGGAGAATTTTTGAGAGGTCAAATTTGTTTTCACCTTCTCCAGCAACACCTTCAGAATCTAAGGACAGTGTAAAATGAGGAAAATCTACCTCTTTTGTTTTCGATATTCCAAAAATATGGGTATAGATCTTTCTACCCCAAGTGTCTGATTCAATGAGTGTTCCTAAATCGATTCAGTCTGACATTTTGGAAGCTTATTATATGGTTTTACCCAAATGCCTGAGTTATTTCGACTGACAACTGTTGAATTATATGCTAGGTGGTGCTGTTATCATGGTGATTTATTATAGTTTAATATCATATTATTCCTTGGGTTTTCAATGTAATTTTTCGACTAAGAAAGCAGTGTAATTTGGTAAACAAGTTTTATACAATTAAAATAATATTTTTCCAACTTACATTTTCAATGTTTTCATATGAGCCAACATGATCACACATTACTCAAATAAATTGTAAAAGCAGTTGTATGCAGTATACATACAGATACATGGTACACAAATAAACCTTGCATCGTTATGGACCCCAGGGGCAGAATCACTAACATTCTTATCTTAGTCTTGGTCCCAACTTTAGGATTTTTGTCATAAAATATGTTACGAAATTTGACTATGATGCTTTGTGAATACCAATTTCACCAGGTCAAGTTTCCTAATATATATATATGACCAAAATCCTAGGAATGTTAGTGAATACCGCCCCAAGTGTACAGAATAATCTGTCTGGAGATTTTAACAATAGTACACATGGGATAGTATATTTACATAAAGAGACACAATAAAGTTAGGACACCATTAAAGTACATACTTGTTTTTCCCATCTGTCTTAAATTAATAACCCTCAACTGTGCTTTCAGGCATATCCACAATGATCTAGAAACAAACACCTAGTACTGTCTTAAACATTATGTTCATTACATCAAAGTATTATTGCTTTTTAGTTTTGGCTTGGTTCAGAGTTTTTTTAGAAATGTTCAAATTGATTTTTAATGAACAAAGAAACACACAATGCTGAATACCATAGATGACATTATTTTTCTGAATTAATGTCAAATGTTTATTTTTATGAGATCTTGGTCTACATTTAGTGTTAAAAGCTAGTGCCACTATCCACACCACAGTAGTAGGTATCAGTGTCTTGAAATACAAGTTTAGACTCATGTCCATTCCTCCTAAAAATTTCAGGATATTTCCGATTTTTTAGAAGTTGGAAAACAAAATACCTGTGCTTGAAAAGACAATTACAATTCCTACTAAGATTTTTTTCTACAGCTCACAGAAAGTGTGATAAGTATATTGATGCAACAACTGTATTGGATTTTTCATATTTGCAATGGGGCTTTAATAAATAATTTATAACATCATTGAAAATAGTAAATATTCCTATGGTATTAAACTTGAAAAATGTTGGTAGAAGCACAAAACCATGGCTGTCTACATTTGGTGAGTGAGTCTTTTATGTTAATCCCCGTTGGTTATTCATGTAACTCGAACCTCTTTCTTAATTTCTAAAATAGCTGTTTCTTAAAACTAAATATCAAAATAATTGTAGTCATGATAAATTTTATGATAGACTTCTTGTTCCTAGTTTGCATAGAGGACCACTCATCTTTGTCAATGTCTAATTAAGAAATGCAAAGCCAAAAAAAAATACACAGCTACTGTTGTGATAATAGAAGGCTTAAGAGAGACACACTGAAAGCATTTATACTTATTTTCACTTTGAACAAGGAGTGTCATAAATGATAATTTGTCATTCAGCATCAAACCCATATTGTAAATTATCTTTACAAAAGTAAAATATACAAAAGTAAATATACAAAAAGTGGTATTCCTTTTACTGTATGTAATACTTTCTCTTTTATGGTATGGTTCAAAGGGCTACTTTATACCATTGGCCTTTGTAATGATATAATACTGATACAAAGTTGTTAACGCTAACTTATGTGTTTGTGATATTTGTGGTGTTGTATTTGTTTGTTTTTTTGTTTTTTTCATTCAGATTTTTAAGTATATTGGTGTCCACAGTATGAATTAAAACAGGATAGTGCTTTTGAAAAGTTCGAATGTAAACAGGGTTACTAAAATGTCTGAATTTGTTGAAAGACAACAAACCATTGAATGATAACAACACAAAAATGCAAAATACAGCTGATTTTATAAAACACTTTTTTGCACTTTTGATTCTTGGAGCACGACTAACATCAGGTAAACATTCATTTTATATACGGATTATTGTCTAAATTTGTATAGATTTGCCATGATGTGTAGCAACATGCAGTTTTCTCAATCATAATTCTTGCAATTTGTTATTGAAAGATAGACCATTATTCTTAATTTATAATAAGTCTATTTATTTTTGGACCATTGATTTTTTAAATTCAGACTTTGTATCGCCTACATGTCAATGGAACATTTGAAGATTTTGTTTCCACAATAAATGTTAACATTGTCTAACATGCAATAATGTAATATAAATATCAAACCAGGTGTTTATTTTCACGTTTCATTGAAATATTTGATGTTGGTAAGTTTATCTAAAGTCATATATACAGCAATCTCTCGGATTAAGCTCTTTTTAAAATATTTCATTATATTTAATTTTCTAAAGGCATATTGTATATTATAGCATTATTATCTCTGCCAAATAGATTATGTTTTTGGTGGCATACATTTGTCGGTTTGCAAAAAAAAACTAGAAAAGAAATTTTGATGAAATTGTTAGGTAATGTTCACAATTGGACAATAAATAGATTACATTTTTGTTGGTAAGTTGGATCACCATATGGATCTGGGCATTATTTTAAAATGATTTTCATATTACTCAAGAGCATTGTCAGAGATGTTGTCTTTTGGTGGTTACATGAACTATCCGAGTGCTCTTGTTTTGAACTATTTCTGCTTAAATTGAAGTGTTTACAAGTAACGATATATATGTCTATTTATTTCAGGTGTCAGTATTGATATTTCTCCTAAGTACTTGGAACAAGAAGAATCCTTCATTGTTTCCTGTTCTGGGGAAAATATATATGCAATCAGTGTATTGCGTAATGGAGTCTCATGTGTTGCTGCATGCTATACATTAAATGATTCGAAGTGTGATCAGCTAAGCAGAACATTTAAAACAAACTGTGATGAGAACACCAGAGTAATTATCAATGTGAATCCTGCTTTAGAAAATGATTTCACTACTTGGTCCTGTTCTTCACCTCAAGGTACTGATTCTGCAAACTTGGAACTGTTTGGTATGTACAAGTACACCATCCTTAACAATGTTATTGTAACTTATGTATTACTTTTTTGCATATATTTTTACAACACTTAACTATGCCTTTGGTGCATGTACATTACATACTGTCATATGTAGGAGTTCAAATGACCCTTTAAATATGAACAATATCTATAACAATGGCATTGCATCATGCACAGTAAAAAAATTACATCAAGAATATATTACAAAAAACTCACCCAAAGAAAGGCTAACAAGTCAGACTGATATTATTTGACTGATGTCAATGTATATGACAAGTAAAATGATACACAAAAATGAACAGTAATCAAACAAAACTTAAAACTGTTTGATGATATCCTGTGATTAACAGTGTAGAACTTAAAAGACTACTGTGTATCTTTTTGTTGAGATACCAGAAATAAAACTTAAGTCAACTTGCACTCTAAAAACAACAAGGAATATAAAAACCCATTACATTGTGCACAAGTGACCAATTATTTTTACAGTCAAATGGCACTGAATGTGAATGATACAACTAATTCACAGACATTAGTAAGAAACCATGGGGCCCAATACTTGTTCATACATGATCAAAATATATGCTTATTTTACTATATTTGTTTTGATGTCCAAGAGCGAAATTCATAGAAGGTCTTAGCCTGGTCTCAAGCTCAAACTAGAAACTTTTGCCTCAACTTTTTGGATTATTTTTCTTGGGCCCATGGGCTCAACTTTTATTGATTTCACAAAAATGTCTTCGTCTCAGCTTTGAGTGAGCCACTGGCTCAAATGATGAGACTGGTAGGTAGTGGGCTTAAGTTTTGTAAAGTGAGGCTCAAACATAGCTGTCATAATTTATTTTCCACTTAAAATTTTGAAATGGCTGAAAAAAAGGTACAACTATATATAGAACCACCTCATGAAGTAGTCTTCAGGTGTTTTTACATGTTTACAAGACTTCCAATTACAAAGTAGCATTTGACCACATATATTATCTGTCAAACAAGGAGCATATACATCATCAGTAGAATATTTTAACTACAAAAAGGGTCACATGGCACAGAAAACAACTGTGGTTATTTGATAAGCTTGGTCTCAACTGAGACCCCTTCTGTAAAAAGTGTTAAAACAAGGACATGAGCCAAAAGGCTCAGATTTGAGCCAGTGGCTCAGCCTGAGACTGGGCTGTCTGAGACCTTTCCTGAAATACGCCCCTGGCCATTCTTTACAAGATTTACATGTTGGGGCAGTTAGGTTCTCCACTGTTTCCCTACTACTTACGTGTTCTGTAAATAAACTCAAACAAATAAAGAGATCATTTGGGACTCATCTTGTGCTTCTGTAGACCCTATTGCAGACAATTTAATATCTATAGTTTTCGTATTTATATTACTTATTATACTTTATGATAAATATCATACTCTGGGTTAGAGGAGAAATCCTTTTATTTTTTTTAACGTAGTAAACACTGCAATATTTATTTTATTCTCAACAAATTGCATTATGTAATTTGTTGTTGGATTGTCACATAACAACATTGGTGTGACCATGTCACAAATATCATGTTCAAATAAACTTTTGTATATGGTTCTGTTACCTTGATAAGCCATTGTTTCATATGACACATATTAGTGACCTGTATGTACAAAAGCATTGAAGTCCCATTTATTTTAATGCATTTTCAAGCTATCAAGTTGTATGAATAAATTAGTAACTTGTGTACGACAGTTCACCTCCATACAAGAGTTACTAACTCATTCATTATTATGTCTTGATCTTCTTTTCTGTTCCTGGAAGCTGAAATTCGTTGACTGTTTTGGTGCTGTTGTAATTCAGATTTCCCCTTAGCTAAGGAAGATTAAATATAATTATAGTCTAATAAGAAATGGAATTGTTAATTTGTACACACACGCTATTCACAAGACAAACTACAAATCATAAAGTTGCATATAGATAAACCCGATTAATATTTTCAAGTTATGTGATCATGTGATTTATTTATATATCACTTACAAAATCGTGTCTACAGGTTTGTAATTTATGGTACTACTTAAAAGGTGGTGTATTAAACAATTGTGCTCATGAGCATACTTCAAACAATGCTTATTCAGCAATTAGCATTTGTGCTGTATATGCAGTTCCACAGTTTTAGAATTGCATTATATTAAATTAACTTTAGTTACCATCAAAATATTGAGTGGGGTAAAATTACAACGTTGAGATATTAAATCCCTTGTTAAAACAGCTCCAAAATTATTTTAAATTTTAGTAACATGTAGTATTACCATATCAAATTGAAGGTGACCTAACCATGATAATATTTGTTGTGAAATAATGAGATGGAAATAATGGATTCTTATTTATATTCACAGTTTCAGTTACTATGACAAACCTAGACTTTCCAGACCCACCAGACATCACAGAGGGTGTATCATACATGTTTACTTGCCAGGCTACAAATGGGAATCCTGGAGCAGTGATGAGATGGGAAATTGTAGGAGATCCTACAGATATTTCCGTAGAGCAGACCAATAGTACAGAACACAACATTCAAACTAGTGAGTTGACTCTGACAGCTCACAGATCATTGACCAGTTTACAGTGTATTGGTGATCAGGTGCACAACAAACCTTCTATCATTGGAGATGTGAAACCAGTCAATGTCTTGTGTAAGTAGCCAATATATATCCTTATGACATAAACTAATTCATATGTTTAATGGTAGGTTCACAGTTCAATAGATGAACATCTATGATAAGATTATCTCCCTTACAACAAAGTATCTGAATTAGAAAAGTGGATAAAAGTGTATAAATGTCTCCATAGTTATGTGTAAATGGTTTTTGGTGCAGATGAGATTAACTTAGTTATAAGATAATATTACATAATTGTAATTCAGGTCAAGCACCCACTTCATGGAGATAAGAGATCCCATACATATCAGGAAGGTATAAACATTACCAGCGTTTTGCCTAAAATAAGGCATGTAATAAGCGTGTCTGAGGTAGATGCCAACCTCCACAGTTAAGAACCAAATATATAAGACACGTTCCTGACTAAAAACCCTATACTCATGCATTTTGAGTCCCGTAAGCAACATCCAGTGGAGCCTAACTCATGCCTAAATGACCGAATAATACGGTCCCTTAGCACTAACATAACACAGTATGAACATGCCTTGTTTTGACTATAGCCCCTATGTTACAAGAGCCATGAAAATCGAACATTCAACATATATATATATATGTATGCAGACTTCTTTGGAGACCTGAGTAATTTGTATGGCAGCCATCTTGTAACGTGGTTACAACTACAAACACCGTGTTAGCAAACTGTGACAAACTATACAGATTATTAGTCCTATAAGGTTATTAGCTACACCTGCTTAAAAACTAAGTAGACCAAGCTGTGGCAAGCACCAATATGACATTTTTTGACATTAATCTATTACCAAAAAATACAAGATACAACACATCTGACAGACTGCTCTTATGTTTATAATTAATAATTATATTTAAATTTGAGTAGAACACCCCGAATGATGAAAGATGACTTAAGACAATGGGACCCCTAAGGATCTACTCAAGGAGACAAGGAGGAAGGCCCCCATACTAGCTAACAAGCGCCAGTGCTGTGAACCCCATTGTTAACAATCCAGGAGCACATACATGGAACTCACCTCCTCCCCTGCACCACAGGAGGTGTTAAGTTAGGTTCGCAGAGGGCCAGCCTCTTGACACTTGCTCCTAAATGAAATGAGATGAACCAGGGTGGGAGGTGGGAAATTTTTGTTTACTAAAAATGGCGTCTTGCCCCTTTGACTTCCCAATGTTGAATGAATGTTTTGTTAAAATTGGCGCCAGAATCAATAACCAATAACCCCCACCCCATCGAAGGTATTGCATCACAAGAACAATCTTTGCTGTGGTGTATTGAATAAGGTGGGGCCTATCGCTCCACCCCCCACAGTGCCCCTACTATTGCAGTTACACAAGACAGTATATGACACAGCAGATGGGATTAATATTTATTATTATTATTATTATTATTATTCAACTATTTTATGTACAATACTAAAAGGCATCTATACTTAAGGTCACCTTAAGAATTTGAAAAATCTAAGTTTAAGGCCCTCTTAAACAAGTTTAAGGTTACATCAATTTAATATTACTTTACATTACTGACTTTACTGTCCATTAAGAGTCCATGATAACATAAGCTTAGGGTAGCCTTAAGTGAAAACTGAAATGAAACTTACTTTTTACCAATGTAAGGTGATCTTTGGTATTTATTACATGATAAAAATAATTAAAAATAGCATGTCTGAGGTAGATGCCAACCTCCACCAATTCTACACTACTCGTGTTTCTGATTGCTTTTCTGCTGAAGCATGTAGAACAAAGCAATTTTCACACTTGTTTTACTTAAGGGCTACTCTTTCACTGTTCAGACTTACTTTCCAGAACATTTTTTTTCTGATTCTGTCATGATTGGAGATTTGAAGGTATCAGAAGGTAAACCAGGTATCTCCTCTAGCGAAAACAATTGTGGTAAATTGAAAGCAATTTCATTACAGATCCTCCTACAAGTGCCATTACTACAACTCCACAAGTTATTGCAACAGTTGAGGAAACTGTCACATTTGAATGTCAGGTTGAAGGAGATGGAAACCCTACAGAATATAAATTTGGCTTGACAAGAGCTAGTGATAGTAGTTTTAGCAGGGAGACAAATAATGGACACCTAGATTTATTAGTGACATCAGTGGATCAGGAGGACACATATTACTGTACTCCAGAGAATGTTGCAGGACCAGGAGATCCAGCAACAATAAGACTTACTGTAAACAGTGAGTTACTTGAAAATATTAATTTACAATGTTTTTTATGTGTCAAATGAGAAAACAAAAGCAAGGGAATTAAATCTTCGAAAAATCATCATTGTTTTCAAATTATACACAAAGACATGAGACAATTTTATTTGTAAACCCACAAAGGCTTATTTGCGAAATGCACATTTTCAGAAACCTTTTTCTACAAATATCAGATCTTTAATAGATACTTCTGATAACAGTATTTCATAAACAATGTGTATACAATCAAATAATAATTATAGAACCAATCACACTAGAAGTGTTTAAAAATCTAACATGACATACAGAGCAATGCAGCGGTTGTATTGCCAGGTTGACGGTTGATAGTTTTCAAATTTTTAACACTAGGTGGTCATGGTAAGATTAAAATAATCAGGGTACTGTTTTCGATCAGAATTATGTAGATCCACCAAAACATTGTACTATTTCCTTCTGTTTCATAAATGAATAAATTTACAGAAAGATGTATTGGTTTACTAGTTTTACATTGGTTAATGTTTTATGTTGTTTATAAATGTTAGATATTAGCTCTATCAGGATAATTAATGCACTAACTGAATATTACACATAATTGTTACATGACTTAGCCAGAAACATTAGATAGTTTCTTCCATTTCATTCACCGAAGTGCCAATACAGCATATTGAAAATAAAAATCGTTGTAGCAAATTTATAAAAGCAATAATGGTTAGCGTGGACCAGCCCCCTTGGTGCTAATTAATTTATTTTGGTTTATGTCGCTTTCACCACTGTACAGGTCATATCATGATGGGTAGTTCTGTCGGAAGAGGAAACCAGTATATATAGTTGGTCAAGGCTCTGTACTGTAAACTGGCGACCATAAGTAAGCAACTACCAACTTTCCCACTAGTGCTAATTAAAAGCAAATAACACATGCCGTCTACAGTATTGAACCTCTATTAACAAACATCAGGTCATGTTTTGCTATATTACTTCATGAATATTCATGGAAACGACACAAAACAGAGTAATTCACACACCGACACTTTAAAACCCATACCAATTAATCATATTATAAAACCTGCATACTTTGTAGCTTCCCCTGCCAGTAGTGAACTGCTGTACTCTTTCAAACACATCACCTATACAGTCCAATGGAAGGGAAAAAAGACATTAGGCTTTATTGAATCAATATAAATATACATTTAGTAAGTCGCTAAAACAATATTACTGTTACTAAACGTGTTACTTTTTAGTGAACTACTTGTTAGTAAATATTACACACTATATTAACATAGTTCCTGCATAAGTTTCAAGTAGGTCCAATACTTGAACACTGTTAATGAACTACAATTCAATCAGAGTTTTATAACAACATTTCTTATGTCTGTTATCCTGTTGCATTGCTCAGTAACTGATTGCTTCCTTTACATATATCCTGCAACGTCAAAACAATGACTGTGCACAAAAACAGTTGGTAATAGCATTTTAGGTGTTGACCACAATACGGTTGATAGAAAAACACATTCCATACACTTTAAAAGGACTTGTGAAAACAAAAAGATAAGAGTAATACACAAGTAGAAGTGAGTCCCTATCAAAAGAAGCTAGTTCATAAATCTGAATTATTTTATATATTAGTATTTATGTCTAATATATATAATTTGTATTTTCACTTTCTGTTTAAGGTCGCCCACATTTTGTTGATCCACTTGTGTCCCCTTACACCCATTTCTACACAGATGATCTGTCACTAGATTGTGTAGTATAAGGAAAACCAGAATTTAGTAGTATATACTGGGATATTCCTGACACTGCCGGTGATATATACAAGTCATACATGTTTACTTGCCAGGCTACAAATGGGAATCCTGGAGCAGTGATGAGATGGGAAATTGTAGGAGATCCTACAGATATTTCCGTAGAGCAGACCAATAGTACAGAACACAACATTCAAACTAGTGAGTTGACTCTGACAGCTCACAGATCATTGACCAGTTTACAGTGTATTGGTGATCAGGTGCACAACAAACCTTCTATCATTGGAGATGTGAAACCAGTCAATGTCTTGTGTAAGTAGCCAATATATATCCTTATGACATAAACTAATTCATATGTTTAATGGTAGGTTCACAGTTCAATAGATGAACATCTATGATAAGATTATCTCCCTTACAACAAAGTATCTGAATTAGAAAAGTGGATAAAAGTGTATAAATGTCTCCATAGTTATGTGTAAATGGTTTTTGGTGCAGATGAGATTAACTTAGTTATAAGATAATATTACATAATTGTAATTCAGGTCAAGCACCCACCTCATGGAGATAAGAGATCCCATACATATCAGGAAGGTATAAACATTACCAGCGTTTTGCCTAAAATAAGGCATGTAATAAGCGTGTCTGAGGTAGATGCCAACCTCCACAGTTAAGAACCAAATATATAAGACACGTTCCTGACTAAAAACCCTATACTCATGCATTTTGAGTCCCGTAAGCAACATCCAGTGGAGCCTAACTCATGCCTAAATGACCGAATAATACGGTCCCTTAGCACTAACATAACACAGTATGAACATGCCTTGTTTTGACTATAGCCCCTATGTTACAAGAGCCATGAAAATCGAACATTCAACATATATATATATATGTATGCAGACTTCTTTGGAGACCTGAGTAATTTGTATGGCAGCCATCTTGTAACGTGGTTACAACTACAAACACCGTGTTAGCAAACTGTGACAAACTATACAGATTATTAGTCCTATAAGGTTATTAGCTACACCTGCTTAAAAACTAAGTAGACCAAGCTGTGGCAAGCACCAATATGACATTTTTTGACATTAATCTATTACCAAAAAATACAAGATACAACACATCTGACAGACTGCTCTTATGTTTATAATTAATAATTATA
Source organism: Sabellastarte sp. h YS-2021 (assembly GCA_964017235.1). Taxonomy (NCBI): domain Eukaryota; kingdom Metazoa; phylum Annelida; class Polychaeta; order Sabellida; family Sabellidae; genus Sabellastarte; species Sabellastarte sp. h YS-2021. The sequence continues at coordinate 124,036,053 of OZ024932.1, forward strand.
TTTAAATTTGAGTAGAACACCCCGAATGATGAAAGATGACTTAAGACAATGGGACCCCTAAGGATCTACTCAAGGAGACAAGGAGGAAGGCCCCCATACTAGCTAACAAGCGCCAGTGCTGTGAACCCCATTGTTAACAATCCAGGAGCACATACATGGAACTCACCTCCTCCCCTGCACCACAGGAGGTGTTAAGTTAGGTTCGCAGAGGGCCAGCCTCTTGACACTTGCTCCTAAATGAAATGAGATGAACCAGGGTGGGAGGTGGGAAATTTTTGTTTACTAAAAATGGCGTCTTGCCCCTTTGACTTCCCAATGTTGAATGAATGTTTTGTTAAAATTGGCGCCAGAATCAATAACCAATAACCCCCACCCCATCGAAGGTATTGCATCACAAGAACAATCTTTGCTGTGGTGTATTGAATAAGGTGGGGCCTATCGCTCCACCCCCCACAGTGCCCCTACTATTGCAGTTACACAAGACAGTATATGACACAGCAGATGGGATTAATATTTATTATTATTATTATTATTATTATTCAACTATTTTATGTACAATACTAAAAGGCATCTATACTTAAGGTCACCTTAAGAATTTGAAAAATCTAAGTTTAAGGCCCTCTTAAACAAGTTTAAGGTTACATCAATTTAATATTACTTTACATTACTGACTTTACTGTCCATTAAGAGTCCATGATAACATAAGCTTAGGGTAGCCTTAAGTGAAAACTGAAATGAAACTTACTTTTTACCAATGTAAGGTGATCTTTGGTATTTATTACATGATAAAAATAATTAAAAATAGCATGTCTGAGGTAGATGCCAACCTCCACCAATTCTACACTACTCGTGTTTCTGATTGCTTTTCTGCTGAAGCATGTAGAACAAAGCAATTTTCAGACTTGTTTTACTTAAGGGCTATTCTTTCACTGTTCAGACTTACTTTCCAGAACATTTTTTTTCTGATTCTGTCATGACTGGAGATTTGAAGGTATCAGAAGGTAAACCAGGTATCTCCTCTAGCGAAAACAATTGTGGTAAATTGAAAGCAATTTCATTACAGATCCTCCTACAAGTGCCATTACTACAACTCCACAAGTTATTGCAACAGTTGAGGAAACTGTCACATTTGAATGTCAGGTTGAAGGAGATGGAAACCCTACAGAATATAAATTTGTCTTGACAAGAGCTAGTGATAGTAGTTTTAGCAGGGAGACAGATAATGGACACCTAGATTTATTAGTGACATCAGTGGATCAGGAGGACACATATTACTGTACTCCAGAGAATGTTGCAGGACCAGGAGATCCAGCAACAATAAGACTTACTGTAAACAGTGAGTTACTTGAAAATATTAATTTACAATGTTTTTTATGTGTCAAATGAGAAAACAAAAGCAAGGGAATTAAATCTTCGAAAAATCATCATTGTTTTCAAATTATACACAAAGACATGAGACAATTTTATTTGTAAACCCACAAAGGCTTATTTGCGAAATGCACATTTTCAGAAACCTTTTTCTACAAATATCAGATCTTTAATAGATACTTCTGATAACAGTATTTCATAAACAATGTGTATACAATTAAATAATAACTATAGAACCAATCACACTAGAAGTGTTTAAAAATCTAACATGACATACAGAGCAATGCAGCGGTTGTATTGCCAGGTTGACGGTTGATAGTTTTCAAATTTTTAACACTAGGTGGTCATGGTAAGATTAAAATAATCAGGGTACTGTTTTCGATCAGAATTATGTAGATCCACCAAAACATTGTACTATTTCCTTCTGTTTCATAAATGAATAAATTTACAGAAAGATGTATTGGTTTACTAGTTTTACATTGGTTAATGTTTTATGTTGTTTATAAATGTTAGATATTAGCTCTATCAGGATAATTAATGCACTAACTGAATATTACACATAATTGTTACATGACTTAGTCAGAAACGTTATATAGTTTCTTCCATTTCATTCACCGAAGTGCCAATACAGCATATTGAAAATAAAAATCGTTGTAGCAAATTTATAAAAGCAATAATGGTTAGCGTGGACCAGCCCCCTTGGTGCTAATTAATTTATTTTGGTTTATGTCGCTTTCACCACTGTACAGGTCATATCATGATGGGTAGTTCTGTCGGAAGAGGAAACCAGTATATATAGTTGGTCAAGGCTCTGTACTGTAAACTGCCGACCATAAGTAAGCAACTACCAACTTTCCCACTAGTGCTAATTAAAAGCAAATAACACATGCCGTCTACAGTATTGAACCTCTATTAACAAACATCAGGTCATGTTTTGCTATATTACTTCATGAATATTCATGGAAACGACACAAAACAGAGTAATTCACACACCGACACTTTAAAACCCATACCAATTAATCATATTATAAAACCTGCATACTTTGTAGCTTCCCCTGCCAGTAGTGAACTGCTGTACTCTTTCAAACACATCACCTATACAGTCCAATGGAAGGGAAAAAAGACATTAGGCTTTATTGAATCAATATAAATATACATTTAGTAAGTCGCTAAAACAATATTACTGTTACTAAACGTGTTACTTTTTAGTGAACTACTTGTTAGTAAATATTACACACTATATTAACATAGTTCCTGCATAAGTTTCAAGTAGGTCCAATACTTGAACACTGTTAATGAACTACAATTCAATCAGAGTTTTATAACAACATTTCTTATGTCTGTTATCCTGTTGCATTGCTCAGTAACTGATTGCTTCCTTTACATATATCCTGCAACGTCAAAACAATGACTGTGCACAAAAACAGTTGGTAATAGCATTTTAGGTGTTGACCACAATACGGTTGATAGAAAAACACATTCCATACACTTTAAAAGGACTTGTGAAAACAAAAAGATAAGAGTAATACACAAGTAGAAGTGAGTCCCTATCAAAAGAAGCTAGTTCATAAATCTGAATTATTTTATATATTAGTATTTATGTCTAATATATATAATTTGTATTTTCACTTTCTGTTTAAGGTCGCCCACATTTTGTTGATCCACTTGTGTCCCCTTACACCCATTTCTACACAGATGATCTGTCACTAGATTGTGTAGTATAAGGAAAACCAGAATTTAGTAGTATATACTGGGATATTCCTGACACTGCCGGTGATATATACAAGTCAACAGATCAGGGATCAGAAACTAATGGAAAGCTCTCTAAACACGACTGGAATGGAACACAGCTGACATCCAGAGGAGGAAGGCTGGGAATCAGGTGCCGACCAAATGTCATGCTGACAATGGAGTAGATGGTGGTCCACAAGAACAATCTGTTACACTCAATATACAATGTATGTGTAGTTTAACTTTCTATAAAATGTGTTATTAAATATTTACAGTGATTAGCATATATTAAAGTGTTTCATATTGCCCATTATAGGGTTTCAAAACTGTTTCATTAATGATACACAAACGGGTGGTGGCTATACCAGTTTACAAAGCTATCACCTCTACTTTTTTGTTATTTGAGATTTGGAGTTTGAAACTTTATTTTGCAGCATATGTTAATTTTTTTGTTTTCACAGATCCTTCTGGCAAAGCATCTCTGGAACTGTCACACACTGCTATTGATGTGGAAAACTCTATTCAGTTAAGCTGTGGCCATAATTCTGGTAATCCACCAGCTACAACCTACATCTATAGAAATATCAATGGCTGGAGTGACACTGGGTTAAATACTTACCAGTTGGAGATCAACAGTGTTACACAAGAAACAGATTACAGTTGTGCAGGAATTAACTACCCAGATGCGCATCCTGGTGGGTTAGAGGGGGAAGTATCTGATACAAAACCTCTTCAGGTTTTAGGTATGATTTATTTTGTGAAATAAAATAATATGTATTTTCACATATGTCGTATCAGAAAGTCCAATTCATCATAATTTGACTGATCATTTCAAATTCTGATAGAAATATTCATCAGAAACTCCAATTGGACTTTCTAACATCAGAACTTCAAATCCTAATTTTAAGATGTTTATTTTGTTTACTTTGTGAAAAGTACATGTTTTGTTGTTTTTCTTTATCGTTTTGTGGGATGGGTGGGGGTGTCTGAATTAGTTACCTTTCATTAAATGATCAGTCTAAGTGTTGTTAATTCTTTTTTGTTGCAAGTAGCTTTCAAAGTTTTAACCTTTCCGAGCAGAACCTCACGGCTAGTTTCACATAGGTGGGCGATAATCCAACTTCACTTTTTAAAAGTTAAATTTCTAAAAAGATGCATTATAAATCTTCATGAAAACAGAATAAAATATGAAATGTCATGTTAGAATAGCAATAACACACTCCTAGCGTGGGGTTATGTGGGGTTTTACAACTCATAGCGCATTAGAAACATTCAGGCTTCACCTTCGTGTTACTAATATCGCTATTCGTTGTAAAACCCCGCATAACCCCATGCTAGTCGTGTGTTATTTCTACAATAATCAAAACAGGAAAATCATATGCACATATATCAGTTATAGAAAAATATACTGGAGAACCACCTAAAGAAAATCACATCATCACTGCATGTGTATCACCCTTAGCAGCTAGAACCTATACAATGTATCTACCACATTAGTTCATCTATCGCTAAGCATAAGTTCAGTATCTAATGTAACTTCAACAGGTTTTACCCCATTGATTTCTCACATATCTGACACCTAGAACTAAAATTAATAGAATGCACTGAACCATAGAATTATAGTGAACATTCCATCAACAATGACACTCCAACTAAAAATAACAATACCTGCTGGAAACAGTTCAGCTTTAGATCACAAAATTAGCAAAATAATCAACCCTGAATAAACTATTGAAGAATTAACATTAACCATTGTCTCATATTTTTTATACAGTATGTCAGATCTGGATTACTACATCTTTAAGTGTTACAATATTAAAGTCAAAACTTTAAACATACTTATGAGCATATTCATAGGTATGACATGAAGAACATGCCAATAATAATTTGCCATTATAAGCTTGCATCTGTTTCTCTATATTTTGTGAATTAAAATGTAATAGTAACAGGAAGAAGCAATGTTATGAGGCTGTTCCTCTGGAGCCAACCCTAAACTGATCCTACGACTCTTCAGTCGGTCAACTGAGTCGGGGATCTGGAGCAAATTTCCTGACTCACCCTGACTAGACAGAGTAATTTTTGCAGTTAGGATCGTGAGCAGGGGTCAAAGCAACACTATATGAATCCCATACTCCTGCTGTTAATCTTCATTTCTAACTACAACGATGCTAGTTACACACATCAGAGATGCTTTCTACAGAAGCTTAGGGCCCTGTTGTTCTTTTGAGTTAAATATTATGTTTTTTATGCTGATTTGCAGACAAGAAAAGGACTCATCTGAGCCCAGGACCATCACCTGCCATACAGACAGCAGCTTTCAACACAGCTCCCACCACTCTGGAGAAAAAGAAATTTACAAAACCCCTGGGTCATGTCATGGATCCTTCAAAGAGAAGAAAATGGATGTTATAACAACCTCCTGGCTGAATAATGAATACAGACTGATATCCCAGGGTACAAGGATTTTGTCAGGATGCCACCTCACCTCCAGTTTTTGACATCATTGAAGAAAGAAGTTAATAATTTTAAGAAGCCCTTAGAAGTAGGATTGAAACTGGCAGTAACACTGAGACACCTGTCAACAGGAGAATCCTATAAGTCACTACAGTATCACTGGATTGTTGGCCAAACCATCACATGTTAATTCATCACTATTGTCTGCAGGGCCATCCTTGCTAAATTCCTGAAAACTCACTAGGAAAGAGGGAATAGCAATCTACAGAGACAGAGGGAAAATGCATTTGGAATCCTAATGGGCCTATTCAGAACGAAACTAGGCACAATCAAAGGCCAAAGGTTGTCAGACACTTTGTTTTGACATGTGTTTTACAACATGCTAAGACACACCAAGGCAGACTAGACAGGACACCCATCCCAGCAGATGACATGGCAGCCATAGCAAATGAACCAGCAGTATGTGTGACTGATGAAAATTGCACTGTTCATTCAAGGGAAGCAAAGCAACAGGTGGATCTACTGAAGGATTACTGCAATCATATTGATGCATTGGCTGGGCAGGATGACAGGATATGAAACGTGAAATGGAACTACCTTTGGGACAGAAGAATCTGACATCTTTCAGTTCTTTTCAGGAGTACCCAAGAATTTCAAGAACTTTTATTTGAGCTAGTGTTTCACCATTGTCCCACAAATTTAACAAGTTTTTCAAAAGTCTCCAATAAATTTCCAACCAATTTCTAAACAATTTCCAAACCAATAATTTCTAAATCCAAGTCCAATAAATATGTTTATTAACTTCAAAAGTTTTTTATAATCTCCCAACATAAATGTCAAAATTCGTAAACCTTCAGATTTGCAAAAGCATCTTAAGTTTGAAAAGTTGACAAAAATGTGTTTGAAAGTTTCAAAGTTTTTTGGGAAGTCAAAATATTTTTGAAGTCTGTGTTAATTTCTTTGAAGTTTTTTTTAATCACCCACTCACTCTCTCACTCATTTCGTTCTTGCATTTTGAATTTGGTGTGTAATGTTTTTTGTTTGGATTTTTTGTAACCTGCAGCATATTGTCCTAAAATGACCTTTTGTAGGTAGGTATAGTAAGTCTTCTCCTGCTGCTGCTTGGGCTTGGATGACTGCTGGGGAGCTGTGTTGGCTGTGTAGGATGGCTCTTGCTGCTGGATGGTTGGAGGTGAAGAGCTTTGTGTTGATTTCGGTCATCTGGTGTATCCGTCTGCTGGTAGCACACTTTTATATCTTGCTTCGCTCCAGTATGGGGTCCCCAAGGGTTCCGTCCTTGGTCCAATTCTTTATTCTGTGTACACTAACCCAATTAGCTCAATTATTCACTTTAACAGTAGTATTAACCACCATTTCTACGCCGATGACACTCAGTTATACATAACACTTTCACCAACAAATTTCTCTTGCTCTATACAAACACTAAAAAACTGCCTCAACGACATTCAAAATTTCATGTTCACAAACAAATTAAAACCCAATTCTGAGAAAACTGAGTTTATTCTGATAGGCTCCAAAAACAACCGTAAACAACTCCTTTCTCACTTTCCGATCAATATTCTTGGTAATCAGGTCTCACCAGCACAAAGTGTTAGGAACCTCAGAGTGGTGTTCGAGTTCACTTTCTCATTCTCAGACCATGTGTCACAGGTCATAAAGTCCACCAGAGTTAATGTGAGAGACCTCTATAGATTTTGTCCCCTTCTAGACCTAAATACATCAGTTCTTTTAGCAAATGCTTTGGTGAGCAGCGGATTGGACTACTGTGATTCCCTATTCTTATCTCTCACAGATTTTGAGATAAGAAGATTGAAGTTAGTCCAAAACTCACTCTGTAGGGTTGTCACCCGTTCCTCTAAATACTCTCACATTACCCCTCAACTAAAAAATCTCCACTGGCTCCCTGTCAAATATAGGATACAATTCAAAGGTCTCATTACATACAAAATTCTCAACCAGGGTCAACCAGTTTACATAAGAGAATAAATTCATCCCTACACCTCTTCCAGGAGTACAAGGCGAAGTACCCCTAAACTTAAGTTCCTTCACACCCCAACATTCGACTGTAAGGTTCATAAATCAGTCAATTCTTTCAGTCACTATGCCCCGGTTCTTTGGAAATCTCTCCCCCTCCAAATGAGAAATAGCCCCTCTGTTGCATCTTTCAGGAAACACCTCAAAACTCGCCTCTTTAATTCCAGTTTCCCAACTTAGTTTCCTTCCCTTTTGATCACACCCACAATTCCGGATTACTGACCTTGAATGCCCCTCTACTCTCCTTATGAACTCCTATCTTGATGGGAAGTGACCAAGTCAGGTCTAAATGTTTAAACCAGGCCAGCTTCCTTCCACATATGGTCAGTATTGTTCTACAACGTGACCTGGAGTGATGTCTGGGGTACTTGACTACAACTGGCCCGCAAGTGTTATAGTACAGGTCTAGTACAGGTCTAGAAGTGACTATGACAGGATGTAGACAAGATATGCCAGGTTCCAGATGGGTCAGAGCCACAGTCAGGATCCAGAGTCAGGGTGGGTCGGTGAAATATCAAGCATGTTTGATATTTTGCTGATCCACCAACGACAAGCTGGGAAACTACAACTGTCCCTAACAGACTCTGGAAACATTACTGCCAACTCTGGAAAAAATTATAGTAACAGACAGGATGGCCCCAGTAGAACAGCCCCATTATGAATGTGAAATGTCTTGAGTATAAACATACCTTATGAAGTCTAGTTGACAAAGACTAAGATATCTGTAAAATATCTGTCTAGCTATGACCCTCTATGAAAACTATTAATGCCATTTGTGTAACATTAGTGTCGTAAATTATATGTTTGAAATTAAACTGGTGATATATAATTAGAACATAGCTGAAGATATGTGGATCTGATTACTTTTTACACTACTTGGAAATTTAAGTTCTCTTCTTCATATTGGTATCATTAGTTTGCAGTGTTCTTTCCTGATGGATTTTGATTTTTATCATATTCTGTCTTTTGACCCCGTGTTTAAGATCTCAAATTTTTGTCATAAAAAAAACATGTCAATTTTTTACTTTTTGAATCCAAGCACTGATCTGATCTTCTAAAAAAATTTGCTTTGCAGTCATCATACTGGAGAATTTCCTTCTATAATATCCTACATATTTATTACGGTAATCCTCAATATTGTCTACAGTGTTTTCCGGTATGTAATCTCAACCAATGACTGCTTCATGAACTTGACAATGTAATCTATTTGATACAACTAAGTATTTCATTCTTTGCTTTTTTTCCTTTCATTCTGTTTTTTTCCTGCTGCTGCTGAAATGGGATTGGTCAGAATTGGGTTTTACTTCCCGTTCAACAGCCAGGTTGATTTTGGGAGGGGTCAAAAGCATTGTCACTTGTGGGGGTCGAACTACCTGTTATTAGATGCCAAACTTGCAAACCACGAGGCCACTAAGGACCCCTGAGAAAGTGGGTGACAGGTGGTGGGCAGCTTATACTCATAAACACGCATGATAATAAATAATAAAATAATAATAATTAAATAATTTAAATATTTCTGAAGTGAATAATTATTATAACCATCCCCTTAGGTGCTGATGTCCAAAAAGACAGATTTGTTTGTCCAAGCCAAAGGTTTTACCAGAAAAACTACAGTATAGATAAAAGCTATTTCTGTAAACATTTATTTCTAGTGCCACCAAGCATACTAAATCCAACCTCAGATAATGACAATACACCGATATACAACCAAGAGCATTCATTAACCTGTGAGGTAACTGGTAAGCTACAAGTTGATGTAACATGGTTGAAAAATGATGATCCTGTCACTGGTTTTAAGCCACAAATTGACACAGAAATATCTATCAGTGATGGGCCTTATGACTTAACCACTGGTGTGCAAAGTACATTGCCCTGGAATCCACAGGGTTCAGAAGGCAGTTGTGAAACTGTGACAAAGTATGATGGAAATTACAGATGTATGGCAACAAATACTGGACCAGATGGAGGAGAGAGGGATAAACTGTCTGCAGTTATCAAGCTCACCACAAAATGTGAGTACTTCAAATATCATAAAAATATCTTAAAATACTTCTATTCATTTATTTATTCTTTGGGGGTTTATGTCACTTTCAATACTGTACAGTTCATATCACGATGGGTAGTTTTGTTGGCAGAGAAAACCAGTACACACAGTTGGTCATGGTTCTGTACTTTAAACTGCCAACCATTGCTTACCTACCAATTTTCCCACATAAGGTTAGGCGAGTGTGTTACCACTGTGCCACCATGGTCCCTTATCAAACTTCTATACAATATAGTATAATATAATGTGCCCACAACTCTTTGACAATTTTGCTATTGATAGAAAAGCACAAATATATTCCAAAATAGTTTGCATAATTTCACTAAAACTACAGTATATAAGCATAACATACATAGAAGATTACGCTTGTGAGATAGTTAAATTATTATACAACATAATTAGAAAATTCAAGATTTAGTTCAAAAATTACTTTTTGCTGTTAAAAATTTGGTACTTTCAGGTCCTCCCATTTGGTATGGATCAAATACAACAAATGCTGATCTGAATAAAACTGTGACAATAAACTGCACTGTTTGTGCTGAACCCATGCCAACTGAATACAAATGGTACAAAGATGATAAAATTAGTGAAGGAGAAGTGAGTAAAGGACCAGTATAGTTAGACTCTTTAAGGTCAGGCTCTACACTGACAAAGTATAATTTATAATTTACTACTGTTACATTATGCAGATAGTTTTAATGCCAACACAGAGCAAAATGTATTAAAATAGCTGAGTATAAAGAAAGACTGCATTTACAGTGTGATTCCCATTTTTATGTGTTTTTTACAAAACAGTCAAGCAGTCAAGTGAACATTGGATTTGTAACAAAAGAAAGCATTGGCATTTATACTTGCGAGAGTGGGAATGGCATTGATGGCATGAAAAATTACACAATAAATGTGACAGAAGCTGGTTAGTACAAATTTACTTTCTAAAATGTAAACTGTCAAAATTGAAGTTTATAAACTTGACATAGTTTACTAAATTTAGATAGCTCAGCAAAAGTTTTCAAATGTTAAAGTGGTCTCTGATGCTTATTCAGTAGCATTTTAACATTGACTATTTCTTGTAAATATTTATTACACAAAATAGTATTATATCATTAGCAGAGACTGAATGAATTCAACTGAGTTAAATTTTGTCTAATCAAATTGGTTTGGTGCTCCATTTTTTCTGATTCGTATATAACTGTAGTTTATGAATAAAACACATGTTTAATAAATTAAAGGCATGCTTGTCTGTCCCAGGAAGAATTTGCATTACTTCAATTGACCTTTGGTACACACATTTCAAGGAATAATCTAGTATCTTTCTAGTAAACTGAGACACATTGTTAGCTTCCTTTTCACCCTACTTGAGAATGTGATAATATGTTCAGTAAACATGCTATCTGCTTTTCATTAACAGAATTTACTTTACAGGGCCACCAATCATTGAAGATTTGACAGTCTTGAATAACAAAACATCTACAGTGGCACCACTATCCTGGTTTATTGTTACTGATGGTGGTTATGCTCCTCTGACATTTACTGTGTATAAGAAGATGTTTGGCGAAGCTGAATTTAATGTAGTATGTGACAACATGCAAAATTATGTTGGAGAAGGAGAGACCATAAACTTTGATGTTGTTGAACTTCTACCAGAAACCCAGTATAAATTCAAAGTGAGGGCAAAGAATGACAGAATTGAGAATGCTTTCAGCGGAAACATAAGTGATTCTGGAGATACAATGAGTGAGTTGACACCATTTACAGTACCTCCCGATGGAGTCCATTGAGAACAGTTTACCACAGTTCCAAACTGTTTGAAATTATTGCAAACTTCTGTTGATCCTTATCAGATTTTTATTATCTTAAACCCCTACCGTAGGGTAATTATTTTGATCTTACAGTTATCTCAGACTTGTTTTACAGTCACAAAGCAATCGTTTCCATCTTAAAGCAATTGCAAACCTATCTTTTTTATCTTAAGAGGTTCGTAAACTCATTCAATGGATCAGGAAATTATCGCAAACCTATTGGAATTTTGAGGCAATGGCAACATCAATTAGAAAACTATCCTGAAAATATCTTATACATTGGGAACGCAACTAAAACCCATCTTAAACAGAAATTGAACAGGCCTCATAGAAATAGAACATTCTATAATTAAAGTAAGTCATAAAGCCATGAACCACACAACAAAAGGGTATGACCCACGAATGGGTTGAGGGCATTCCATATGTATACTTAATCTGAATATGTTTCAAAAATATTGTTTCACCACTTTGTGTGATGTAACTTGGTTGGTATATTGCAAATATCTGCATTATATTTGCATTAGTTGGTGTGGTCTAATCTTTAGTTTGGTGCTTTAAATACAAGTATTATGACTTCATTATCTTAAAAGAATTAAGTAACTTTGATACGTTTTTAGAAATGATTTTCCACATGAATACAAGAAAATGTGTTCTAGCTTTATTTTTTTTATTTGATAAGCATCACCTTATCTAGAAATAAACAGAGTACAAGTAGAAGACACAAGACTTACTGTAGAATGGAAATTTAAACCAAGTATTAGTTCAAGCCAAGCACATCCCACAACTGTATATCAAGTAAGTATTATGTTTCTCTATGAAAATGATTTTTATGAATTATAGTTATTAGTTATCATTAATCCCTTATGCATGGAATGCTGAATAATGTTTAGTTATAGTTTTGCCTTTGTTGCTTTCATAGGAATTAAATTTGAAAAAATCAATGTATCCATGTACAGGTCACACTGTGCATTGTTTATGATGATGGAGGCCACGAGACTATACATCCTGATGTCAACAATTGCAGCATACAAGCTGAACTTCAAATGTATGCAATCAAAGGACAGTTTAATACGAAAAGTAGTTATGATATTAGTTTTCTTGTTCATGAAAATGGCTATCCTGGGACAAATGCTTGGGAAGGAAAAATTACAAGTGAAGCGGAAGCAGTCTGTAAGTATGTGGCTTGCCAACATACTACTTATATAAACTTGTTGGTGCTTGTTTACATTACAAGCAACTATAATTTCTTCATTGGAGAAAAATTAATTGCTATCATTTATAGAAACAAACTGTCAAAAGTTATTCAATCTAGTACCCCTGATGCTGTTGAAAAATGGCAGAACAATTGAAACATCATGTCATTGGTCCTGAGTGGAAAGATAGGTTGATTGACAAACATAAAACCCCCAGCCTAGTGCTTATAAACAAATATACAGTAAGCCTAGATCACTATAGTTGTGGGGCATTTCTATGACCAATCTTTTCTTCTGAGAAAAATTGCTGAGCTCCATTTTATAAAAGAGCAGACAAGATAGTTTCCAGCAGCGAACATATAGGTGGTAAAATCATAGAGGGTAAGTTGTAACACAAACCATTAGTGGCAACTGCCTTAGTTTCAGAGATCAATAGTTGAGACCTAACACAGTTCTATGTAGTTGTAACAACTCGTACTTGGATTTTTGGCAGCAAGCCTATTCATAAGAGACCCCATTTCTTGGTGGTGTACATATAAAAATAAGTCACCCTGTAAAGCCATTCTGTCCCCCTCACCCATGAAGTATGTACATTTTAGGTGTATGTACATTCTCACATCTTAGCATGTAAGAGCTTGTGGTAGATTTACAAACATATTTACAATCTGCTATGAGCTGGAAATGGTGTCTATGCCATCCTACCCAATGCGAAGCTCAGAACCTGATATATTACCAAAACATGAAAAACAATGAGCCACATATGAGCTCAGACAACCTAAATATTTATGGGTTGTTACCTCATAGCTCATGAGGCTAGCACAGAACTGTGTGACCTAGATGTCGCAACTAGGCAGAGAAATGCTTAATCACAAATTATTTCAAACACATTCAACATTTCAAACAAACGGCAACTGCTGAAAATGCCCCCATCCATCGTAGGTAAAAAATAAGTCATATGGCAATCCAGAAGCAAATAGATACAAGCAATATTTTTCAACCAAAGGAATAATCAAATGAAGAATATTTAAAGAATATTAAGATGAAGAGTAATAGAAAAGGAAATTTACTATAATAAACATAAATATATTCAGTCAAAATATAGCCAATATGAATCAAAATATTGCCATAAATTACAGTAGACACATCAGGAAATTGCATTTACAAATAAATAGATCATTGCCAGGTAAAAAATTTAGACACAAACTTATTCAGATGGAAATATTAATTGTTCTTGTTAGAAGAAAGCCTAAAAAATTGATTTAGCAAGGAATTTAACAAAACTACAGAACTGGTTTTGCATAGCTTTTCTGATGAAATTCAAACATATTGTGTCACATATTTCCTTTACCACTATACATAATTTCCACCGTCATACGGGTATTTTAATGGCTATTCTACAACATAAAATTTAATCCAGGATTGTACTAAAAAGAATAATCACTACTATCTTAAATTTTAAACTTTTTGGTGTGGATTACAAGTATAAAAGTAGTAAATGTCGAGTTGTAAAATTGATTTAATTTGTAGCATTACAGTATTTCACAATATTCCGAATATTTCTGTTTTAAATGCCTGGTTACAGTTTACCAATAACATATAATCTTAATATTGCTAAAATCGTAAATATCCCAATAATAGTAGACAAAAGAATTGTTCATCCTAAATAAAGGACATGCTGTTTTTTCACATATTTAAAAATGTATTGCCATTTCGTTTTGTTTAAGTTGATTAAACTATCTTGTATTTATCTACTGAAGACACTTATTGTAGCCAGCCATACACCTTGGGATTTAATTTTATTGTTTTAGTGTCATCAGGAGACATAGCAGCTGTTGTTCTTTCAGCACTTCTGGTCTTGGGTTTGGTAGTGATTTCATTATTACTATTTCTTGGTGTTATTCAGTTTAACACCAACAAATGCAAGGGTAAGTAAAAAGATGTTCATGGTAAGTAAACTAGTTTAGCATAACTTTACAATAAAATAGCTTCTCTATTTTCAAATTTTCATCCATTGCCACAAATTGCCTTATTTACTTACTGGGGTACCTTTGCTGACATGCTGCAAAAGAGTAAAAAGACGGAAGTTATCTCTCTCACTAAAATTTTTTAATTAAATGGAGTGCACCAGAAAATAAGAAAAAAATTATTCCTGATTCTGACTCCATTTAATGTAAAATCAAAAAAAGTTATACTAAGTATAAGTAACGGTTTACTTTTCCTTCAGTCCATGTGGCACACAAGGAAATTAAGTGGAACACCTCAGAATATTCAGAATGAGAAATTCATCTGTGCTGACAAAACTCCAACTGTTTTGGGAGCACCTTGGTTTTTAGTTGATTTAGGAAAATGTGCAACAATGTTAATTATAATGAAGTAAATTTGAACAAAGTATTATTTTTCTAATGTATAAGCTGTAAATTTAATTAAAAACGAACATCTGTGTTGCAAAAGTTTGCATTTATGACACCTTTAAGCCAACACATTTTTCATATTCATACAGCTTGTGTGCTCTGTTATGTACTCAAGGCAAAATGTACTCAACAATACGTCCGATGCTAATCTTAAGAGTTGTCATTGGTGTTGATGAGTTCACTTGGTTATTTGTTACTTTGTTGTCGTATGATAGTGATTTAAAGGTATACAGCATGAGTAGTTGAGGTTTAAGTCTTCCTTAATTACTTGTATCATAATGAGAACAATGAAATGTGAAATCTGTTACACACACAATATTGCAAATTTAATAAGTTAATTAAATTTTTATAAGTTAATACCCTATCCAATGGACAATTTGGACCGGTCCCGCCAAACACCAGAAAAAGACGTCCTGTATAGAACACCGGCAGGACCGGTCTGGAGAGTGCATTCGCCAGGTGGCACATCATACTTCCTTCCTGTCTAGACAGCGTGATGTCATAGCATCTTTTTCATGTCTAGTCCTAGTAAGACCCCTAGTAAGGTAATAGCTGGGCTGGTTGGGTGGGGCTTGTCTGTCCATTGGATAGGGTATTAATTTATAAAAATTTAATTTACTTATTAAATTTGCAATTATATTGCGTTAATACATCATATCCAATGGACAATTGCTGAATAACTACCGCTTGGTAGGCGGGTAAGCTGCTAGGGACATGTATGAACTCATAAAAGAACAAAACTAATAAGGCCCATTTTGACCCAGGGTCAGAACGACCCCAGGGGTCAAGGTCGGCTAAGACTAACCGGTTAAGCAGAAGTCCAAGGGTGCCCCTCCCTTTTTTCTCAGACCTGCTCTGAGAATAGGAGGAGAAGGTTGAGTTCAGTCCCACAAGAAATAAACTTCCCAAAGGAAGCAAGTCAGAGTTTTTTTGTTTTTTTTTTATAAACATATTTACAGCTTAAGTTATGTACATATTTATAGTATGTACATATTTACATATATACACATCTCCTCACTTCTGGGTCTGGTGGTGCACCAGTTGAGCAGCCACAACAGGACCCAGATGGAAAAGCTCAGAGTCAGCCCAAGCAACATCCTTCAAATAAAACTGAGTGAAGGTGTTATGAAATTTCCAGTGACAGGCTGACAAGATCTGCTCTAAGGAGACTCCTGATTGGGAAGGCCCCAGATGCAGCAAAGGACCTAACATCATGGGCTTTAACCTGATGTAAGGTGAGGGACTCCTGGTCAGAGAGCTCATAACATAGGATCACAGTTTGTTTGATCCATGAGGAGATGGTGGCAGGAGAAATGTCCTTGTCAAATCCTTTCTTGAAGGAGAGAAAGACTAGCTCTTTATTCTGCCTAAGATCTGAGGTCCTGTCTAAGTAGTAGCGCAGGGCTCTAACTGGACATAGGGACCTGTCACCTTTAAGTGACTTATCCAGGGAGGGGGCCAGGGCTGGTATGACCACTGGGGCCACACTATCTGAACCCTTCCTAGCCAGCTGGTTCTTGGATAGAAAGCTGGGTGAAGGGTACAAGGAAACCTTAGACCAGTCTGACTGGCGTCTGATGTTCCTATGTAACCAAGCATGGATCTCACTCCTGAGTTTACCAGAACCCAAGGCCATCAGAAAAACAGTCTTGAAGGGGAAGTGCTTCAAAGAGGCCTATTTCAGGGGTTCAAAGGGAGCCTTTGTCAGCTGGTGTAACACCAGAGATAGGTTCCAGGAGGGAATGCCCTTCCTGCCATTGGGTCTGTCTCTATGGAAACTATTCAGGAGACGAGTGAGATTCGCATCTTTGCTGACATTAATGGTGGCGTTACCCAGTTTGTCAGCAATGGCTGATCTGTAGCCATCAATAGTGCCTGGTTGCAACTTCTTGTCCTGAAATAAATGCAGGAGGAAGTCAGCAATGGCTTTCAGAGATGGTGCCCGGAAGTCCACCTGATTAGTGAGGCACCACTTTGTAAAAATGGCCCACTTTGCCTCATAGACTGATCTAGTTGATCCTCTTTGAGGAGCCTCAATTCGTGCTGCCACTGCGTCAGAGAACCCTTGCTCCTTGATAGCTGAGGCTCTAGGAGCCAGGCATGTAGGTTCAGATTTTCTAGGTTCCTTTGAAGGACCTGGTTGAATGGCTGAGACACCAAGTTGGGTAAGTTGGGTAGACACAGTGGAATCTGACTGGACATGGCCACCAGATCCCAGAACCAGGGCATGTTGGGCCACCCCGGTGCAATCAGGATTAACCGGTTGCAAGGAGAATCCTGCAACTTTCCACCACTTTGCCCAAGATGGCTGCTGGTGGAAAGGCATATGGGTCCAGATCCTCCCAGGAAAGGCTGAGTGCATCCACTGCCCATGCCTGGAGGTCTGGTACCAGTGGCACAAACTGAGGTAGTTTGTTGTTGAATCTGGTGCCAAACAGGTCCACTTGGGGCTGGTGCCACCGGGAGCATATAGCTTGAAAAACTTCTGGGTGAAGTGACCACTCTGTTTGAATGGTCTGGCCAAGTCTGGATAGCTTGTCTGCTATCACGTTCAGCTGGCCGGGGATGTGACGTGCCCTGAGGGTCACCTGATTTCTGGTGCACCAGGACAGGATTCTCCACAGTAGGGCACACAGAGAGCCCAATTTCATCCCCCCCTCGTTGTTGATATAGGCAACCACTGTTGTGTTGTCTGTAGCTATTAGCACTGTCTACTTGCAACAGAGGGCTTGAAAATCTTTTAGAGCTAGAAAAACTTCTTTTAGCTCTAAATGGTTTATGTGCAGCTTGCTTTCTGGAAGGGACCAAGTACCTCTTGCAGTGTGCTCGTCTGAGCGCCCCACCCTTCTTTTGATGCGTCTGTAAAAATTTGCAGAGCATGTTTTAAAGGGTGTAATGGTTGACCTGGAAGCACATTGCTTTCCTCCAGCCACCACTTTAGGTGGGGGTGGAGTGACCTGGGGACCGGGATCACCTTGTCTAATGATTCTGGGACCCTCCAATTGTTTTTCAAGTGCCACTCTATGGACCTCATGTGAAGTCGCCCTAGGTGGACTTGCTTTTCTGTTGCTGTGAGAAGACCTATAAGGGACATGAACTGTCAGACCGGAAATACCGGACCGGACAGAACTGACTTGATCTTGTCTGTCAAGGCCTGCCAACGCTCTAGTGTGGGTCTGACCTTGCCCTCTTTCAGATCAAACTGGTAACCTACGAAGTTGAAAACTTGATTTGGAACCAGTTCTGACTTTTTCCTGTTCACCAGCCAGCCTAGATCCTGGCACAGAACTACCAAAGTCTGTGTATGCTGGAGACAGGAATTGGGGGACGAAGCTCTTACCAACCAGTCGTCTAGGTACTGGTGGATTCTTATACCCCTCTGTAAAGCCATCAGTTTGACCTCTTTGGCCACCACTGTGAACTCCATGGGAGCTGTGGAAAGGCCAAAGGGTAGGGCCTTGACTGTGAATGGGTATGTGGAAGTATGCGTCTTTGAAATCTATGGAAGTGACCCACTCCCCTGCCTGTAGGGAGGTTCTTATGGTCTCTGGGGTCTCCATCTTGAATGACCCTACGTCCAAAAAGGTGTTCAAGGTGCTCAGGTCCAGGATGGGTTTCCACCGGTTGTCGGGTTTGGGTACCAATAATAGTCGATTGTAAAACCCCAGGGAGTTTTGATTTTCTACCGGTTCCATTGTTTACCAGTTGACAGTGCCTCTAAAAGGTTGGCCTGTCTCGTTGGATTCTGGTAGTTGCTTATTACAGTTGGTGACCTGGTTAAGTTGGGTCTGAGCCGGAAGGGGAGGGTGTAGCCGTCTCTCAGTGTGGTGACTACCTTTGGACTCGCCCCCAGGGCTTCCCATTTCTCCCAACACTTGTGTAACCTTGCCCCTACAGGTGGAGGAGTGACCACAGGTGGGGCATTGGTGACAAGATTTGCAGAACTCAAGTGACCTACACAATAAACATTTTTCACATATTTTATTTCTGTGTACATTTGACAACAATTGGGATTTACGCCTTTCCTTTGTGGCAACCCGGTGACAATATGAGCATTTGCAACACAAAAGTCTACATTCAAATCTATAGTCACTTTCTTGTCCCTGGCTACCACTGGAGTTGGGTTAAAGCCTGTCTGACCGGTAACACAAACAGAGTTCTTCTGACCGGTCACAGAATTTACACAGTGATTGTCATTTACGTGGCTTGGAACCCTTAGCCAGCTTCTGGGAGAATGTTGAGGCCTTGCCACGACCTTTCCTTGACTGTTGCTTGTCCCTGATCTGTTTCCATGCGGGGACATTAGACTTCCGGTCCGGAAGATTCGTAAATTTGTCAGTGGACGAGTAAGGGTGGAAACAACCCTGACGTCTGTGTGACTGGCCAACAGAACGTCTCTCTTCACTTCTACAGATCTCTTCCTCAGCCTTGGTGATAAGCTGATACAGGAACAGCAAATTGCAGTGTACTGGAGACGTTCTCAAGGCGTTCAGAGTGTCGTGCTTTACACCAGCATGTAGATACTCCAGGTAACTATCCTGCGAGCCAGTGTGAAATTCGCCATACTAATAAACACAAAATCTTGCATAGTCCTGGCCATGGCTTGAGATATTGACCGGTTGAAGGTCACAAGATAATCTAATTCATCAACAGCCTGCTTTGTTCTTTCACACGACTTGCCCTTCTCTTTCAGATGTAGGGTTTTTAGCTGAGAAGACATGGCATCTTGAACCCTAGTGAAACACCTTGACAAACCAGCAGCCTGATTGCACATAACAGTCTGTTCACGTGCTGCTCTCTCCCACCGCCTGAGCATGTCCTGACTGAAGGCCCGGGAGGGTGGGGCAGAAGGAAGGCTTCTTCTTGCAACCCTGCTAAATGAATGGTTGAGCTTGGCCGGTTCCGGTGACCAGGTGCATACTGTAGAGCTCTCACAGTCCTTCTTATCAGTATGCATCCCATACCATCTGGATGATCTGGGTGGCTTGATGAACTGATCTTTGAGTAGGCCTGCTGTATCAGTGTTTCTTGCCGGGTACCCTTCTGTGATGGTGAGATTAAGCTTGTCCATCTTTCTACATAACCAGTCATCTACCAGGAGTTTGACACTTTCCCGGTTGGTTGTGTACGTGCACCAGCAAAAGGGTTGTCATCAGAAGAGGACACTGTCTTGAACTCTGGTACCTTGTGCCAACCCATGAAATTTCACACACCTCTCATTGTCTCTCTATAATTTCCCTCCTCAGACAGTTCCTGATCTGCAGCCTCATCCCTGGGGAGATCTCTGTCTGGTGACCCGTACCAGTAGTTCTCATCAGATAGGGAAACGGTAACACTGTGCTGGTCACCCTCACTGTCAGATAGAGCGCTGAGCTCTCCCTCACCAGATGGCTGAACATCAGGGACTGAACCAGGGGCCTGAACAGGCTGGGTTGCTGTCCCGGCACCGGGAGCCTCAAGAGGCTGGGTGGCCGTCTCCATCTCATCTACTGCATCACCGGTGGCCTGAATAAGGCTGGGACCGGTACTCCCTCTAGCCAGACTGCTGGTGTTAGCACCAAGGTCAAAAAAGGCTTCTGGCTGGTGGTGACTTCTGCTGGCTTCACAACCAGTTCAACCGAAACAGTGAAGGACTTGGCTAACAGCATAGCTTCCAGCCGGGAGAACCTCTCTGCCCACTTGTCATCTAACTTCTGCAGGTTGTCTGCTGACGGTTTACTGCTGGAGCTGGACTTCTTCTTAGAGGCAGTCTTTGGTGAATCACTGTGTTTGCTCTTCTTCGCAGCTGGAGTGGTCTCAGGCTTCACAGCCTTGCCTCCCTCCACTTTACCCAGCACACTCACGTGTGAAGGGTCCACGAGAGTGGGAGCAGGGGAGGACGCAGCCACTTTCTTCTCTTTATTCTTGCGTTCCCTGTAGATTGAGGTAGCTAGTTGTAGAACCTGCTCAGGGGTAAACCCTTTGCAGACAGCACAGTCTTTCTTGAGAACGCAATCGTCCTTGAGTTTTTCATGCTACTATACTGATTTGTGTTTATTTTAAGACAGCATGTGTTTTTTTTGTTTTTCATGCATTGAAAGTATTACAAATTGTTAAGTTACTTCTTGGGTTTTTATGTTGAAGTTTTCAGGTTTCATACGATTTGCAATTTTGTCTTTTTATCTAAGTGCATTATGCAAAAATAATGGACAGTTGAAACAATAAGAGTGTCACCGGTCAGGTTTTTATTATATTCTGAACACAGTTTAAGGATTCAGGGTCAAGGTCAACAACCTAGCCTTATGTCCCATTTAAAAGCCAGCAAAATATTTGGACAGACTTACACTATTTCAGGCATTGCGCTAGAGGCCCTAGTAAAGCCCATGACTAGATGTGTTTGCATATTGAATTTAAAATATGATACACCAGTGTGTGGGGACAGTTTATTAAATTGTTCTAATTGTAATTGTACTTTTATAGTGCTTAATTTCCCTGTATAAAGAGGACTCACAAGGCGCAACACAACCAAAAAAAAACAGTCAACCAATTTCAGAATCCATAGACAGAAGAGGGGGTCAAGCACCACAGAGAACACCAGGGATTGATATAGGCTAAGGTATGTATGCTTTGGTGTACAGGTAGATTTTAAGCTGTTTTGTGAAAGAGGCTAGGGAGGGTGAGGCACAAATCACATCTGGGAGAGCATTCCAAACAGTAGAAGCATCAAAAGCAAACTATTTCCAAACTGTTTGACAGATTTATGAACAGACGGGAAGAACTTTGGAATGACAAAGAAATTGCCACCACTTTGACTGTGCCTGGTACTATAAGAACTGCTGTAGGAAGAAACATAGGGAGCAAAATACCAAGGAAAACCTGTGTGAAGAAACTTGTAGACAAATGTGGGTGTCTTAAACACTGTGCACTGTTCAATCGGAAACCAGAGTTATGCTGGTGTGTCAAATTGTGTTTGATACAATTCTGGCTGCACTATTTTGGAAGCACTGTAATTTACATAGATTGAACTTGGAGAGCCTCCTGAAAAGTGAGTTGCAGTAATCCAACCAACTACTAACAAGAGCATTAGCCACAAGTACAGAAGCATCATGAGTAAGAAACTGCCTGACATGTCTGAAATCACGGAGTTTCACAAAACAACTTTTGCAGACATTCTGAACATGCTTGGACAAGGAAAAATCTGAATCAAACCACACTCCCAAATTCTTAACTGAATCAACAGGGCATAGTGGACTTCCCAAGATATTAATTAGAAAACATTCTTTCAACTTGTCCCTCTGTCTTTTCAAACCAAAGATGATAAACTCAGTCTTGTCAGGATTCAATTTGAGCTTACTAGTTGAAATCCACTCTTTAGCATCATCTGGGCACCTGTTCAACTGTTCAAAGGCAGCAGATGCATTCTTCTGTGATAAATGAACATAAACTTGGTTGTTATCTGCATAAAAATGAAACTTTATTCCTATATGTTTACCAATAATCAAACTGAGGAGGGTGGTGAACAACAAAGGGACCAGGACAGAACCTTTGGGGATGCCAAAGAGAAGTTTGCAAACATCAGACAAAGTACAACCAATTTTTATTGACTGATAATGGTCTGTTAGATAGGAAGTGAACCATTTCAGAACAGAGCCACCAATGCTGACTGAGAAGAGTGGAGTGGTCTATGGTGTCGAAAGCGGTAGACAAGTCGAGCAATACCAAGGCAGTGGGTTCACCTCTTGACAAAGATAAGTGAACTTCATTTTTATGGAGAGGAGAACTGTCTCAGTTGAGTGCCCAGTTTTATATTGTTGTTTGTGTAATTGTGAAGTTTGGAATACGTCATTTATAACATTAACATGTCTACCATTTGTAACATGTCTTGCAGACTTCCTGTATACCGGTTACTGTTTGCAATATTGAATGTACTTCCTTCACTGTTTTAGTTTATTTGTCCAATATTGATTTACCAGGTCACTATTGCTTTTATAAATTTATAAATACAGCACTGAAAGATACATCCGGCGCATTTGTGATGTCTAATGTGTTCATGTAACAGAATCTGTTGGTCATAGTTGATTTCTGGAAGAAAGAATCAGCCTGGTATGTTCATATTCACAGATCATTAATGATCCCAAAAACACCCCAAAACACGAGCTTCGTCAGAACACAGCCTCTAAAATATTGGAAAGTCGGCTGACATTGAACTGTTGGTGGTGACCTGGTTAAGGAGAGTCATCAGTGTGACGTGACACTTCTGTTTCCATAGTTATGTGGATGTTTTGTGCTCCTCTAGTGCTGTCACTGAGATGTGGATAAGATGATGCCAGTATATACTATGTGCCCTGAGAAAACCCCAACACTTGGGGTTGGGATTCACCTTCAGAATGTGATTGTTGTTGTTCCAATTTCATCATCCTGTCTGATAAGCCGAAGGCCTGTTTGGATGTCTTAATCTCAGATACCATGGATAACATCTAATCTAATCTAATGTGGACTTTTATAGCGCTTAATCTCCATCACTGATGGACTCTAAGGTGCATCTAAACATAAAGGAAGGCAGTTAGCGTTAATCAAGGGACATAGACAGGTCATACCAAGGAGATACAGATGTGACGGGGAGGCTGTGGTGGGTAGGCTTTTGCAAACAGGTATGTTTTAAGCTTCTTTCTGAAGGAGGCAACTGATGTTGCACTGCGAACATCTTGAGGGAGGTCATTCCAGATCTTAGGAGCATCAAAGGCAAACTATGGCCAAAATGTTTGGCTGACTTAAAGACTGATGAATGGAAAGGAGGAACTGTAAGGTATTGACAATCTGGGTGACTATGCCTAGTACTATAGGGACAACTACTAAAAGACAAGAACGGTTTAAAGTAAGAAGGAGAACCACTATGCAAAAATTTATACACAAGTGTTACGGTTTTGAAAATACAACGATACTTAACAGGCAACCAGTGGAGTTTCTGTAGAATGGCTGTAATATGAGCATACTTTCTATGATTTATAACAATACGAGCAAGGGCGTTCTGAATACTTTGCAATTTGTGCTGATTGAAACCGGACAAACCTCTGAACAGAGAGTTACAATAGTCCAGATGACTACTAACCAAGGCATTTGCAGCAAGGACTGCCACTTCAGAAGTGAGATACTTTATAATTCTACGGAGGTCACGCATCTGAAGGAAGCACGCTTTGCAAGTAGTCTTGATATGCTCAGAGAATGAGAAATCTGCATCAAACCACACACCTAGATTTCTGACAGAATCAACCAGATGAAGAAGGCTACCAAGAATGCTAACAGGAAAGTGAGAGGAAATCTTCTGACGTTGAGCCTTGGAACCAAAGACAATAAACTCAGTTTTTTCAGGGTTGAGCTTCAATTTACTGAGGGGCATCCACTCTTGAACATCACGAAGGCAGGCATTTAGCTTGGCGAGAGCCGAAGAAGCATTCTTGTGGGAGAGATGGATGTATAACTGAGTATCATCCGCATAAAAATGGAATTTAATATGCGGGTGGAGGCGAATAATTTTACCAAGTGGTGTTGCATAGAGTGAAAACAGTAACGGACCCAAAACAGAACCTTGTGGTACCCCATAGATGAGATTGCTTAATTCAGATAGTGTGGAGCCTATCTTAATGGCCTGGCAACGATTTCTTAAGTAGGAAGCAAACCACCTTAGAGCTGTTCCACCAAGACCAAACCAGGATTTAAGGTAACCAAGGAGAATATTATGGTCTAGAAGTCAGGAAGTACTAGAGCTGTGGCTTCACCGCGTGCCAGAGAGAGATGAACCTCGTTTTTTATAGACAATAAAGCAGTTTCCGTGGAATGTCCTGGCTTATATGCTGATTGATGAGGATTGTCCAGTTTGTTGTTATTAATGTGTGATGTTAGCTGCCTTGCAACGACTCGCTCAACCAACTTTGACAGGAAACAAAGACCAGACACTGGGCGATAATTCTTAGGTCGTCTCTGGGAAGGGAAGCCTTTTTTATGAGGGGGGTGACAACCGCCTTTTTGAAAGAATTTGAGAAGGATCCTTCGATGAGAGAATAATTTACCAACTTGGTAATGGAAGAGAGGAGGATATCAAGACAATCCTTAAGGAGGAATGTTGGTATAGGGTCTAGTGAGCAAGATTTAGTGGGGGATTCACTAATAAACTTATAGACCTCGTCTTCAGTAGCAGGCATAAAGGCATTGAAAGCAGGAGGCACTGAATCTGGTGCATCATTGAAAGAGCCAGAAGTAGAAAAGGTGTCCCTGATTTTGCTTATTTTATTGGAGAAAAAAGAAGCAAACATGTCCACGAGGCTTTTGTCTGAGCTATGAGCAGGCAGGACAGTCTCGGAGGTGCGATGCAACACCTTCCTCAATGACTGCCATAGCTTCTTGGGGTCACGACTATTAGCAGTTATGAGATTTGTATAGTATGAACCCTTGTCTTTATTGGCCAGTCGATTACACCAGGCAATTTGCCTACGGAGTCTTGACCTATTCAACTCTGACTTATGTTTTCTCCACCTTCGTTCAAATTGCCGTCTAAGAGATCAAGCCATGCGATACGAATCAGACAACCACTCATCAGACTGGTGTTTAGCCTTGGGTGAAATGATAGGAGCATGCTTGTCAAGTACCTGTGTAACACCAGTTATGTACTGATCATAAAGTTCTGCAGCAGTACCTTCAGGGGACCGTACAAACGGTATATTATTAAGGTCATTTCTGAACTGGTCGATATCAATCCTGTGGTAGCGTCGATAGGAGACCCATTTGTCGATGCTGGTTGATGGGTGGGAGAAATCCAGTTGGCATCTTATGGCAGCATGGCCAGAAATGAAATCCCCAACACTAACATTGCGGACAAAATCTGAGTCGCAAGGAGATATCAAAACATCCAGAGTGTGACCCAGTAAATGAGTCGGGCCACTGCCCCTTTGAACCAAACCACAACACTGAAGGATGTCGTTAAACCTGGACCTATCACCACACTCAATATCCAGATGGACATTTATATCACCACAAATGATGAAACTGGAACCAGTCAAAGACAGAAAGCCAGAAAGAGCCAGAAAATCTTCCAGAAACTGAGTAGTACAAGAACCAGGAGCACGGTACACACAAGCCACAACAAAGCTATTATAATCAGACTTGAATGAAAGTATGATAATTTCAAATGACCTGAAAACTGGTGAAGAGACAATACATAATGTCGTTAGTGCCTTGCAGAGCTGTAGATGAAAGACCTGTTTGAGGTGATGATGTAGAAACAATTCTTACGATGCCAGTCTGAAGAAAAGAACTCCCCTGATTCTGATTCTTTTTCCGAATCTTCTTGGTAGAAACCCTATCATGAGCAGAAGCTGTGCATTTTTTTCTATAACCAGATGGATTTTTCCTGGGATTCCATGGCATTGTAATAGTCACAAAAAATCTACACAATAAAGTGTAAACTAAAATACTAAAACTTTGTATCCATACAAAAATTACTGTAAGTAAAACACTAAAAAACTTTGTAAAACTCTTGTTTTGAGTCTTCAAGTTTTCCACCATGCACATACTGTGCTAACTACTTTGAAAGCAATATTCAAGACCCCAATACATGGACCTAATGAAGCAAAAAGACAATCTGTGATTGGTGTAACTAACAATCCTTTAAATTTTTACTTAGTGATGATGCACAGTATACTCATCAATTTAAACTGGTGGTCAAACTGCCATGGCAGGATACTACACAGCCATGCTTAACAAAATCCCCATTTTGTTGGATTTTAGTGGATATTTCATTTTAGCATGAAGTGCTTGTAATTGCAATATTATGAACAAAATGTCTTTGTACAGCAATAAATTTTATATTTAAGAATACTTCAGTGAAGTGTTGTGTCAGGTTTTTAGTGAATCACAGGTTTGGGAGATCAAAACCAAAATGAATAAGTCCAAAATACCCATTTGGGTTGAGAAATTGTTGAGAAATTTGAACCAATGGAAAAGAAACCTACTCTCTCAAAAGAGTCTGTCCGTGCGGGTGTCCCCAGAATTTTGAGTAAATAACTAGATACTATAATTATACTATGTACAAAAACTCT
This sequence comes from Sabellastarte sp. h YS-2021, assembly GCA_964017235.1. Classification (NCBI taxonomy): domain Eukaryota; kingdom Metazoa; phylum Annelida; class Polychaeta; order Sabellida; family Sabellidae; genus Sabellastarte; species Sabellastarte sp. h YS-2021. The sequence goes on from OZ024932.1 coordinate 124,063,179, forward strand.
GACCAAGTTTAGACATTTGTAAATGTAAATGCCCATGAGCGTCTGAAAAGCTTTCTTAGTAAGTTATTTTGGCTGCGAACTGCAACACATTCCCCATATATTTCCAGCTAATATGGGGTATTGCTCCTGGTGTTGTTCTGGATAGTGCTGGTGTTAAACTTACACAGTACATACCTCTCGGGCAATTGCAGACAAATTTCTGCAAAAAAAAATAATAGTTAAGCATAATCTTGCATAAAAATTGAAGCTCTTGAATGATAATTGATCATTGGTGATAACATTAAACATTATTTGACACATCTGGTCTTCCTACTCTTTCAATGAGGAAGCCACAAAATCAACAATACTTCTCAACTAAACTAATTACAGCTAAATGCTTTTTTTAAAAAATAGAAATTTTACAGCTTTATCTTCCAATGTTATGTTATCATAGTTTCCTAAATTTGACAATTTTTTATTTGATACCTTATTTTTCTTAATGATGTCATCTTATTCAGATAGAACTGCAAATTTAATAAAAATTTTCAGATGAAACAGTGGTGAAAAATGACAAGAAGGGGAAATACGTTAGTGAATGATAAATGTCATGAAGTTATCTTAATTACATAACACCTAGCACATCATGACAAAAACCAACAAAGAGACGAAGAAACAAAGTGAAGGTTATATCTTTACTACAAAACATCACATACGTCACCCACAAGATTGCAGCAATTAGTATGGTTTGTTGGCAAGGATTAACAGGTATTATCATCTAATAACAGGCTATTCAACTTGGACGGACATCTCTGAAGTGCTGATGTTGAGGGCCGGTCTCAATATAATACTCATTATTCAATGGGACATAAATCCTCAACTTTTACTTCGACTACAGGTTGTGAAAAATCCAACAAAATTTTGCCAATGAAAAAATTACTACTAACATGGGTGACTGGAACAAGTGTCAATGAATGTGTAATGTGATTAAGAAGTGATGTGAATCATACTGCTAAGTACCTATTGTGTCAGTTGGAATTGCACCTTAAATATACTAAAGCTTTTCCCTGTCTTATCTTCTTTCACATTTGTTTGTGTCAAAGAGACAATCAGCATGCATATAGCATGTCTGAGAGCAAGGAGAGAACAGGATAATTGTTTTCACAGGATAATTGTTTTCCGTCCACAGCTTTAACACAAAGCTCTAACCTTACGTAATGACTCAACTACAATAAGACTTAAATATATTTTGGCTTAACAATTCTTTCAATACATTGTATAGGTTATATCACGATGGGTACTTTTAAGGGCAGATGAAACCAGTACACACTAGTTGCTCAAGATTATATGGTTAAGACACGAGCCAAGCACTGTTTACATTTGAGCCATTGTGGCTCAAGCACACAGATGTTAACACTATCATACAGCAAGCTTGCTCTGGTAGCAGCAGCATGGCCTTGCTCCAACCAAGCTGTTCTGCATTAATTCGACCTTTGCCATCTGAAAATACATGAAAGACATTTGAGTACCAAGAACCTAATTATAGGGTGAGGACATGGGTGGGTTCAAATTTTCCAACATGTATATTGTTCAAATCCGAGAGTGTGGCGGCAAATTTAAAAGTAAGCTGGGTTTTATAGTAAAAGCCAGTGAAGCATGAAGTACCACAATACAATTCTTCAGACAGGTACCAGAACTGAAGGTTAAGTTCAACAGGCGAACTTATCCCCACAGTTCCTCGTGTACCAGTAGGTTGACCAGTGACCTTGAGTTAATTGGAAGAAGGTCAAAACAGCATTGCGGTTAATAAATTTTATTAATACAATAATACATTAATAGTTGGTTCTACACTAATTGTATTTACATATCAATAACATTGCAGAAGACATAGGGTCACCTTACCTTGGGCACAATTTAAGGTCACCTTAACACAAAGATGAGGAGGGAAAAACATACACATGAAGAAGGTAACATTTCAGAAGAAAAACTATGTAAGAGTGCCTTATGGAAAGGTGACCCTATGACAATATAATGTTAGATTCAAGGCTACTATGAGAATAGATAAGGATATATTTAACTGATAAAAGGTTATAAAACCACTTGTTCACCCAAACCCCAAAAATTAGGAGTAGACTATATAGAGGTAAGTTTTTGCTTAAACATGTCAGCCACCTGTTCACCTGCATTGACAGTATCAGTGATGTACCTCCAGACACAGTCCGACGTCCAGGTGCCATGTTTCTGGATGTTTTGAAGACTTACATTATTGTTAAAAGCAAAGGTGGCACCTGAACGCCGGAAGGTGTGGAAAGTGTAGCCCGGCCCCAAATTTAGTTTGGTTAAGATTAATGCCAAATGACGTCTGACTTTGGTGTCAGTCAGAGGGACCCAATTTTGATTGACTTTGACTTGGAAAAGGGGAAGGTTCGAACCTTCAGGTGTGAGGGCCAAGAGATTGTCCAGTGCAGTGACTGGACATAGGATGGAATTTGGAATCCTAGGTATGGTAATTAACTTAATATCATTATTACATTGCAAGGTCTTAGACCACTTGATTAGTATTACAACTTTGTGTGGAGAAAACATTAGGTCCCCTCTTGCTAGTTGTTTTAATGGTGAAAACTGACTAATAGAATGAGAAACCAGATTTGACAATCTTAAAAATGAAAAAAAAACTGGTTAAGTAGACAGCCTTGAAGATTTGACCCATATAGGTGAGATCACAACACTTGACAATACTTTTCAGCAAGGATATATCAATAATTTTGTTGAGTTTAACATTTAATGGTGATTGCAATTGCACTGCCTTTTGGTAGTATTTTAAACGACAATCATTGAAGCAGGCAACATCCAGACCCATGATGAGAAACTTAGTCTTGACAGCAGACAAGTAGTTAGCCATTTGTGTGTATTTAACTCCATTATATTGGAGACATTCGAGAAAACACAATAAATTCAATGTAGTCACCTGATATATATCCCAGGCCATGAATACAACAAAGGCCAAGAAGGTCCTAAACAAGGTGTTGTAGGCCTTCTTTGTTGATTCTGAGAAAGCATGGGTGAGTCTGGACGTGGCCAGCTGGGTGAGGTGCTGTTCCAGTGGCAGCTTGCCTGTAATACATAAAGGTTATATGGAATCATCACAGAACGGTAGTGGGGCCACGGTGGCAGAGTGGTAACACTCTCGCCTCCCACCTCTGCGGCCTGGGTTTGATCCCCGTCATGGCCGTAAGTGGGAAAGCTGGTAGTTGCTTGCCGTTGGTCGGCAGTTTACAGTACACAACCCTAGCGAACTATATGTACTGGTTTCCTCTGCCCTTCCAACTACCCGTCGTGATATGACCTGTACAGTGTTGAAAGCGACGTAAAACCCCAAATAAACAAATAAACAAACACAGAACGGTAGCTCCTGTGTGGCAGGAACCCAGGTAACAGGATGGACCACTTGCTGCAATTTGGAAGAATTATCAACAGTGATATTCCACCTGGAAAGTAGATCTGCCACTGGATTCAGTTTCCCTGGAACATGAACAACCATAATGTTGATATTAAAGGCACTGAGCCATAGAAAGATATTTCTAGTATATTTCCTTAGAGTACTGTCGCGAGTTTTACCAGTACTTAAGACAGACACCACAGCTTGATTGTCACACTTTACAAGTACTTTATGACCTGACCATTGTTTATGCCACACCTTAAGGGCGACTAGTATATTTATCATTTCAGTATATGCAATGTTTGTGTTTAACCAACTGGCTGGTAATGCCATGGCGTAGACTTGGGTGTCAAAAATTGCCCCCAACCCCGTGGGGCAAGCATCTAAATGCACAGACTTACTTGGGGTATAATTAAAGAAAGAAACCCCATTGAAAAGGGTCAAAAACCGTTGAAACCAGCACAAATCTTGTTTAAAGTCTCTAGTTATTCTGATATTTTTGCTTTTAGTGTTTTCACGTAATACGTTTAACATTCTATTCAAGAAAAATCTGGCATACTTGACACATTTGGCTACATATAGCAGTGAGCCCAATAATGATTGTAGTTCTTTTTTCATACAGACAGGTTTGTCACTCCACTGGTTATACATTTCTTTAATAATTTTTAATTTTTCAATAGGAATAGATGTGGAGAGTTCTACAGTATCAACTACAATACCGAGGCAAGTTACGTTAGTGCTCGGTGGTACCAATTTCTTGATACTAATTGACAGACCTAATTCAGTGAGTAAGGTTTGCAATCTGGTGAAAGTACCATTGATTTTAGAGGGTAAAGCCACACATAGAAAATCGTCTATATAGTTCCAGATACTGTGGCCCTCCTGCTTCATAATGAAGCGAACCGCGTCGGAAATTCGCTGGAACATGGACGAACCGTGCTTATACCCGAAAGGCAGCGAAAAATCGAGAAAGTAGTTATCCCAGTATAGTCCAAGAAGATCCAGATCACCAGGATCAATGGGAACATGTCGAAAGGCTCTGCTTATATCTACTTTGAAGATTTGACACCCCTTGCCCAGTTTATGGACTTCCTCAGTTATATTATCGACCGATGGATAAGTTAAGACAAAATCTGTACCCAGATAGGAGTCACTACCCACCCCCGAGTTCACAGATTGACCCAAGGGCCAGCTAAGATCGGTAATTACTCTTCTGTTAGTGGAACTAGACTTATCGTGAGTCATGAAAGGACTGGTGTGTACATTTTTGATAGGTGGGTCAGTAAATGGTCCCAACATAGCTTTATTCTCGATCTCCTCACGTAAATAGGTTGCTACATGTTCCGGATACTCTATGGCACTTTTGTGATTGATTTTATCACTACAAATGTCTTGATTTCGATCAAAATCTAAAGGGAAGCCATATTTAATTAGGAGAGGCAACTGCCAGTCCCAATAGTTATGTAGATATGCAGCCCATTTGCCATAGTTTAATTTTGATATAATTGGGGTTTGTAAGCCCAAGTAATTGGGTCTACCATCTGTTCTCAGTTTCTTGTGTAACTCTATGATATCTGTGCATACTGAGTTATTGCCATTGTCATAGACCCGGCTTTTTAGCCCATAAATAGGTATGAAGCCGAATAATGGTCTATTCTGTTCCATGCACTGTTTATTTTCCATGGCTGCTTTGGCTTCCTGAATTCTTTGATTTTTGCTAGAATTTTGGATTTCCAATGCATATTTGTCCATATCATGATTTTGAAGGGAATTTGTGCCATCACACGTGCCGACAACCCTTTGGGCGACTGGAGTTGAAATTCTGTTGGTTACGGTACTAGGGGTTACACACGACTACTGACGGTATGGTCAAAGCGTTTGGAACTCGTATCATGGCCCCTAGCAAGAGATCTAGCGTTATTCACAGACACATGTAGATTCTTACCTTTTGTAACTGTTTTAACATCATTTCCACGAGCCACAGTTGTGCTACAAGCATGTTTACCTTCAGTATTAGACACAATAGTATAAGCTTCACAAGAATGACAGTCATCAGTTTTGTCAATATCAGGCTCAGACAGAGGTTGAAACTTATTCATATGAACAAACTGGTTTTCCTGCACATTATTCACGTGTATTGTTTTATCAATACTAGTGGAAACACTACCCCACATGTGGGGTGCACACTGTTTGTTACCCGTGTTTGTTATGACACTGTTTACAATTCTGCCTCTCCTTATTTTTGCCTGATCATTTTTGACTACAATACTAGAGTGGTTATGGACCACCTGCCTTTTGGTTACTGGTTGAGTACATGCTTCTTTGTTATTCTTAACTACATCAGAATACAATACACTAGGCTTTACTACTTTATATACAGACATCAATTTCCTAGTATACTGTTTATCAAGCAATTGTTTATTTACAAACTTACTATTATAGAAATATCTATCATTGAATTGTAAACCCACTGCATTACTGCAGTGGTTCCTCAGTTTTTTGAACCAGTTTTCTGGGTACAGGTGCGACTAACGTGGGGCCCATCACAATGTTCACAGACATGCCTATAAAGCTGACCAGCAGTCCTGTGATGGGTGGAGAATTTACAAGTCCCCTCCTGAAAAAAGCGACAAATGACCCCATTTTTGGACCCCACATTTTTGGCTTTTTTGTTGAATGTTGACTTTGTACCATTGGACGACCCTGGGGCACTATGTCTCTGAACATGAGCTCTACGGATACGGTCCAATTTTTCAGTTTCCGTCCACTGTAAACGATCCGCCTCCATATTTGTAAGTAGAATTGCATGTGAAGCTTTGGCTGACTCCCAGGAGAAGTCAGAGGCATCCTCCATAAGGTTACCTAAATAATCGAGCATAGAAGATTTGGCTGCCTCTGACATCTCCTCCTGAATGCATCTTACGAAGCCAGAAACCCACTGGGACATAGTAAGATCGTCATAACTGGGCCTGACTTTACGACTACCAGTAAGTATAAAATTTTGTGGCCAGTCTACTACTCTTTTGACCGTAACATCCCCAGGACCCCCACATTGGGATTTAATTCTACCTTTTGTAGCCGATTCATTTAGCTGTGTTAATTCTGCCAGTCTTTTGTCAACCTCTGCTTGGACAGAATCATTATTTCTAAGGTAACCCAGTGAGGGGACCACACTCTCGCCATTACATTCTGTAGCGATACTGTGGCTAGGTACGTTTAGACTAGGGGCACTGTGGGAAGTAACAGATGAAAGACTTGCCTGTGAGGTTCCCTGTCCCAATGCTGCTTCCGTGCGCTGCACCCTCCTGTCCATAAGATCCATTTTTTCCCCTAATTGTTGTAGCTGCGACAGGATCAGCTGTGAAACTGTATCATTACTGTCCGGTTCCGTGGAGGGGGGTGCAGCCACTTCCACATCACCGGAGAGGGACTCTTCATATTGGCACTTCTTTCCCACAGGCCGTGGGTGCTGCAAAGCACATTTAGAACAATAAAACACTTTAGGCATGATGAACTGAGAGATACAGTTAAAATATAAACTAAAATGGATAAAATATAAAGTAAGAAGTTAAAATATAAGCAAATACGGTATCTCAGTTCAAATTTTCCAACATGTATCTTGTTCAAATCCGAGAGTGTGGCGGCAAATTTAAAAGTAAGCTGGGTTTTATAGTAAAAGCCAGTGAAGCATGAAGTACCACAATGCAATTCTTCAGACTGGTACCAGAACTGAAGGTTAAGTTCAACAGGCGAACTTATCCCCATTTCTGCCCAGCATAGAAAGCTAATTAATGTATTTTTACTGTAGCCTGTGATTGAGGCTTATGGCTGGGTGGCATAGGAAATACAGCATTCCGATTCTGCTTTGCCTGCAATAATTAACATCTGGAAACATTTTAGGAACTTTACCAATGTGATCCTTATTACTTTATGAGGATTTACGTTGGACCACTCTCAGTCTAGAGCCATTGCACGATGTCCCTAAGAAGTTCTCTAGGAGTTCAAGCTTTAAAGTTACTGGGATATCATTTAATGAATAAACAGTGGGTATAAAGCATGTGATTATAGCCTCTAATATGCTAATTTCTGATATTTGTGCTATACTGTTGAAATATAAATGAAATTGAGAATTATGTACCTAGAATGTTCATGTATTATTGGAATGATTCTTATAGTATGTCACAATGACCTTAATAGTATTTTATGTGTAAGGAATTTTAAAAAGTGCTTGCCATTTAAATTCAGCTATTAATTTTGGTCATTCCTTAACCAAAATAAAACATGCTTAAACCCTATGCAAAGTATATTGATCAAACCTGACTTCTACCCTCTTAAGGATCGCTGTAACATAGAGAAAACATCTGGAGACAGAACTCTGTGGGTTTTCCTGGCAATATTTTAAAATAAAGAGGTCATGCATGGAATTCCGTGGCGGTTTTGTAGAACTATTATCAAATAAAATTATGCAAATTAGAAAACATGAAGAGACAGAACTCCGTGGGGTTTTCCAGCAATATTTGAGAATAAAGTGTGCAAATAGGGTATGAATTGTGGATACGAGTTGTTTATCACAAGCTGCCGTGGTCATGAGATGCTCGTATCCCGTCCTATCTACTGACTCACATTTCTTAAATTTTGTATTTTACTATAAAACCTTAGGCGAGAGTCAATTTAAGATACCTGAACTGTGCTCATAAACTGAAACATACTACTGAGTGCATTCCAACTTGTAGAAAGGTAAAAGAATCAATGTCCCATTCAGGGGAAAGTTTTTATAGATTAAATACATTTTTAGATTAAATACATGTAATTCAAAATAGATTAAATAATACAATTTCTTGGTTTGAGAGAAAGCGAGCTACAGGTTAAATAAAAAAAGTTAAGCATGTGAGCTGACGGTCTATGGAAGTATAAATTAAGGGTCATTTTATTCATATATTAGTATAACTATGTAAATGGCTGTCACCAGTGGAAAAGCATTTATATTTTTAAAATAACATAAAAAATTCAGGTTGCCACTAATATCATAATTATAATATGTAATAAAATAATATATAAAATATTAATTATGGCGAGTTTGAATCTGCTTATCATGGTCCAGAGAGGGCTAGTTTTCACTTTATCGGTACGAGGTTTGGGAGATAATCCGTATAATTAAACGTTTTTAGCAATATTGCATTATTTTTATTGTAATACACAGGAATACTATTTGTGGGAGTTGGGGGCTTGCCCCCATCTATAACTGTTAATTTAACTTTATATTTTCTTAAAAGTTTCCTGTAATTATCAAATATGGTGGATCCCATACCAGTAAAGTAAAATTGCCCCCCAGAGAGTGGGGGGCACCAAGATAAAGCTTAGTTCTCATTTAAGAGTCCTACATTTTAACGTTAAGTCTAATTTGATAGTGAGAAAACAGGGTCAGTCATTTTCATTAATTTAAACTCCCACAGTGAGGGCATAACTGAAAGGACCAACTGTTAGAGGGAAACCCTTAGAAGATGTGTAATGGTGGGTAAGTTGGTAATAATGTGTAAGCAGTGTGTACTCCCAATATTGAATGTGGTAAAGACCAAAATACGATTCGTTTTACCAGTACACAAGTAATTAATACAATTGCAGTTCCCCAAGCCCCCCAACACAGGTAGAAAAAGACAGTGGCTGGAGGACACATTAACAATGTATTTTTTCTAACTATTTACTACCATATCTTATGAGTGAATGTACATATACATATAAAAGGGGTGACCCTAACCAAGGTCATAATAAGTGACCTACTTTAGCAATTACAGACTTCACGATAAGGTCACCCCACAATTTACTTAATAGTTTAAGGTGACCCCAAACCAGGCCCAAGCACTAAACCACCAATTTAACTGGGCCAAAGTACAGAAATTACATAATATGCCACAAAAGGGAGGGGTCACCACAAAGAATTAAGAAATAAGATATATATATAAGTATTTACATTACTGGTTAATAAATTACAGGTTAATATATTACTTGTTAGTAAAATCATACTGTGAAAAATTTCAATGTAAAAGTATGTGAGAGAGGCCCCAGACCCCAGCTTAGTGAGTAAGACCTACATAAAAGTGTTTTTGAAAGGCTACAGGGACCTGAGAGATATTGGACTGATCTGAGACTAAGTACCTCCATACCGCATCAGAAGACCAGGTTCCATGAACCTTAATGTCTTGAAGACCAACCTGTTTATTAAAAGCAAATGATGCCCCAGATCTTCTGAAACTGTGGAAAGTAAAACCCCTATCCTGAAGTCTAAGGGATTTTAATACCAAGGAAAAATGATGCCGAATTTTTGAATCAGTGAGGACTTGCCATTGAGAATTTTCCTTAATTTGGAATAATGGCATGTTGCTATCCTGAGGGAGAATTTGTAACACAGTTTTTATTGCTCTCACTGGGCACAAGGGAGAAAGGCCAAGGGAGGGAAGGGGAATCAGAACCACTTTGTCCCTGGATTGGATAGACTTTGACCATTTGATGATTAATCTGACACCTGGGGGGACAAAAATGACGTCCCCAATGGCTAAATGACGGGAAGGGTCAAAGTCAGAGATTCTATGAGGGACCAGGTTTGAAATCCTTAAAAAGCTGAAAAATGCTACCAGATAAACGGCTTTAAAAATCTGACCCATGTACATCCTGTCACAGATAAGTACAATATCTAACAACATATCAGTACTAATTATGGATTTTTGACCGCATGAACATTTTAACCTTTGGCTTGTCAAACCTGGAGGTGGGAAAGCTGTGAAGGCCTAATAAGGCCTTAATGGCAGAAACATGGTTCACAATGGATGAGTATGAAGAGCCATTTATAGCCAAAAATTCCATGAAAGCTAACAAGGCACCCATATTGAGATTAGCTACAGATACTTTGATAAACACACAGAAACCCAGAAACAATTTAAACATTGCTGAATAATTCCTTTGGGTAGAGGTCCTAAAGCCATTTAAAATAGAACAAAATCATATCGTCCAGTAAATCCGGAGCATATCTTCTGTGACATGGATCCACATAGGGTTTTGAATGTGTTGAACTAGGAGCTGGTGGTTATAAGGGTTGAGATCCCACCTGGACAGAAGATCGGCTACTGTATTATCTATACCAGAGACATGTATCACAAACAGGTCAATATCAAAATATGAGGCTATCATATGAATATTACGGGCATAAGCTGCCAACACAGGATCCCTGGTTCTACCCTGCATTAACACCACCACCACGGCCTCATTATCACATTCCAATTTGATTCGGTAACCAGCCCATGTGTTACCCCATACTCTCAAGGCCAAGAACACATTTAACATTTCAAGCTGGACTATTCCTAGTCCAGAATAACCCAGGGGTATGGCCAGTTTGTACACTTGATTATCCCAATGACCTCCCATACCTTGGAGACAAGCATCAACTTGAATGGCACCCTGGATTCGCCTGTGGCTGTACAGGCAGACCCCATTAAAAAGAGGCAAAAATGCTTGAAACCATTTAAGATCTCTTGTAAAATCCTGATCTAGCTTGATATCATTGGGATTTTTGGCATTTCTGAGTGTAGTAAGCATCCTATTCAGGAAAAACCTAGCATTTTTACACACTTAGTGACATGGAGGAGGGATTCTAATAAGGATTGAAGCTGGTGCTTTGTTGCACGAGTTTTTCCTGCCCATTCAGCACATATTTTTTTTATCTTTTGTAGTTTTTCAGGGGGAACAGATATTGTGCCATCAGTTGTGTTTATAAGGACGCCAAGACATGTAACTGAGGTGCTGGGAGGGACCAATTTTGCTTCACTAATTGTGAGACCTAGCTCTTGGAGGAGATTGCACAATGTGTTGAAACTAGCGTCAATTTTACTCGGGAGGCCATATCCAATCAGATCATCACAATAGTTGATAATATGGTGGCCATGCTGACACATTATGTACCTAATAGCATCACTTACACGCTGAAAAATATTACTTCCGTGTTTGAATCCAAAAGGCAGGCACGAATCAAAATAGTAGTCCCCCCAATTTAGTCCCAATTTATTATAGTCTTTTGGATCAATCTTAATGTGGCGGAAGGCCCTACTGACATCTACTTTATATAGAAGGCAGCCTTTGCCCAGCCTAGTAACTTTTTCCGTGATATCATCAACTGATGGGTAAGTAAGAATGAATTCAGTGCCTAAATAGGAGTCCTGACACACGCCATCATTCACAGCATTGCCTGCTGGCCAACTGAGGTCTACTATCACTCGACGCTTATTTCCTCCCGGTTTTTCACGAGTAATGAATGGGCTGCATTGCATGTCCGAAAAAGGGGCAGTTTTAAATGGCCCATGTATTGCTTTAAAGTGCTTCTCTTCACTTATGTATTTGTCAACATGGTCTGGATACAAGATGGCAGACTTATGATTGGTATGGTCACATTTTAGCTGAACATTTTGATTGAAATCCAATGGAAAACCAAATTTTAGAAAAGAAATGAGCTGCCAGTCCCAATACTGGCTAAGATACTTTTGCCAGTTTTCTGTTTTCAGCTGAGAAGGAATGTGAATCTTTGCTTCTTGAAAATTGTATTTGCCCGAAGCCTTAACCTTCTCATGAGCTAGTAATGGACACGCAATATATTCATTTGCTTCCCAGTCTTTATTGCCTACCAGTGGACTCAGAGGTATAAAACCAAATGCCACAGATACTTGACTTTCCCACAACTGAAAAACTGGAATATGGTCAGCCACTTTCATTTTATCTCTTTTTGCATTTTTTGAGTCCCAGATGGGAAGGTATAGGTCATCTGGGTCAGAAGTAGGGGCCACTAGAGCGTCGTGATTTTCTGTTAAGTCTGTACCACTAATAGTTCCAACAGGTGAGTGCTCATTTGGGTAAGTGTGACCACCACTTGACTTATGATTACCTGTTAAATCCTTACCAGTGATAAGTTCCACATCAGAGCTCTTATACAGATCAATGTGGCTACCACTTGACCTATGATTACTTGCTAGACCCTTACCAGTCATAAGTTCCACTGCAGAGCCCTCATTCGGATCAATGTGACCCCTGCTTGACTTGTGATTACCTGCTAAAATCCTACCAGTGATAAGACCCACAGCAGAGCTCTCGTATAGATCAGTGTGACCACCACTTGACTCGTGATTACCTGTTAAGTCCTTACCATGGTTAAGTCTCACAGCATAACCCTCTTTTGGATCACTTTGACCACCACTTGACTCATGATTATTTGCTAAATTCTTACCAGTGATAGGTCCCACAGTGGAGCTCTCATTTGGATCAATGTGACCACCACTTGACTCGTGATTATCTGTTAAGTCCTTACCAGTGGTAAGTCTCACAGCAAAGCCCTCATTTGGATCAATCTGATCACCACTTGACTCGTGATTGCTTCTTAAGTTCCTACCAGTGATAAGTTCCACAGCAGAGCCCATTGGATCAGTGTGACCACCACTTGACTTGTGATTATGTGTTAGAACTTCACCAGTGATAAGTACCACTGGAGAGCCCTCATTTGTCCCAGTGTGACCACTACTTAACTTATGATTTCCTGTTAAATCTTTACCAGTGAAAAGACCCATAACAGTGGTCTCATTCGGATCAGTGTGACCACTTAACTCATGTGGCATACCTGCTTTAACTGGGGCCTGTCCAGAATCCGAATTTTGCATTGTTTGACTCACTTTTCTTGTTACAATACAGTTCATTTCATTGGTTGGTACATTACTTTTTACTTTCCTAACAGTAGTTTCCAACTTACCAGTTTTTGTATTTGGTTTTAGTCGCTTTATCACACCATTCTGTTTTTCCCTTGTGTCTGCATTGTGTCTGTCAATACTTAAAGTACTATTTGCATCGACCTGACAATATGTACTTACACCAATATTGTCAGTATTGTCAACAGAAAGTGGGGCAAACCTATTGTGGGTACAAAAGCCATTCATATCATTTGACACCTTTCTATGAATGCTGTGTGACAATGGTGTGTTTTCAAACGACTTTCTGTTCCTACTTTCAGAAATACTGTTTACATTTTTTTAATGACAGTACCACAAACACTTTCTATTTTGCGATTTTTAAATTCACCATACCAATCTTTCCATTTCTGTGCACCCACAAATCTCTTGTGGCTGTTGTAAAAATATCTAAGTTTAAACCTTTTCAACTTCATGTTTTGTATTCAAATCATATTGAATCGTTTTTTTAGTTTTTGTTCTTATTACTTTTGCATTCCTTCAATGGGTGAGAACCTGAACATGAACTACAAACATGTTTATATTTTCTACCACCAGTAGTGTGATCACGACTCTGGGTACATGAACTATTTTGGTAGAATTTACATGTCAACACTTTATTTTTTGACGAGCCAGATGCACCAGTACCATTGCCTTGACCAGATACCACTTTCTGTGCATAAGACCTCCTGACCCTATCTAATTTTTCAGTATCTGACCAGACCATTTTCCCTTCCTCCATACGACAGAGAACAACTGCATGACAGGCCTTGGCTGACACCCAGGAAAAATCCTGGGCGTCCTCCATAATGTCAGCCAAATATTCTAGCATTCTGTTTTTGACCTTTGCATCTGACTCATCATGAATAATCCTAGAAAAGCCAGTAACCCACTGGTAGACACTAAGTGAATCATATGACGGCCTGGATCTTGAGGATCCAGTCAAAACATGATTTTGTGGCCATTGAACTCTACATTTGACTACTACATCATCATTAACATTCCTTTGACTCTTAACTTTACCTTGTAAGTCCTGGTCATTGAGTAACTTGAGTTCTTCTATGCGTGCATCAACCTGTCGTTGGATGCTTGCATTCCTTCTGATAAAATTTTTGGAAGGGACCACCAACTCATCCTCTGATGATGCACTGCTGTCTTCATCTGTTGTGGACGTCAACACCGGTACATGCACTGGCTTGGCTGCTCTGTTGTGTTTCTTGGATGCTGTGGAACCAGGTGACTGCAGCTGCTTCTCAGTAGTAGCTATACGCTGCTCCATAGATTCCATCTTTTGATTAATGTTTTTCAGTTCAGCTAACAGCATGGAGCCTAGATCATTGGAACCAGCAATAACAGATTGTCCATTTTCAGAACTGGGACCAGCTACCACCTTTTCACTGGACTGTTCAGCATCATTTAAATGACGTGTGCACTTCTTCCCAGTGGGGGTTTCATGTCGAATCTCACATGTTGAACAAAAATGCAGTTTAGCAGTCTTTGGTTTTCCCATAATTAAACACTAATTCAGCACTTCAATTATATATAAATCCCACAATATAGTTTTATTGAGTTCAGCACTGAAACAGGAACAAGGATGCCAGAACTCTGTCCTGGGAGCCAGAAGGAGGCAACAAAATGCTTGCTATAAGAATTCTCGGCCAAAAATGGCTTGAGCACAAGAACTAGGTTAGACCATCCCTTTATGGTCGCTTGAACAAGCATGAGGTTGTCTGATTCTGAATCACAGGGTTTGCTGGCACAATCACAAAGTCACTCCAGTCATTCACGTAGCTATCAAAGAGCTTTTTGAAGTCTTTAAACACAGTTTGATTTAAAACACATATAGTAAAAAACCCTAAAATGTAAAATAAAAATGTGTTGCTAGTCCAAAAACTGATTTTAAACTGAAGCTTTCTCTTCACAGTCACAACAAGAACTGAGCCTCCAGCCAATGGGAAGCCAGCACACCCCTGGCAACCAATACAACGCCTGTGCATCTGAAAGTTAAACTTGGGACACCTAGCCAGGCAGGGGCTCAGAGAACTGAACTGTCTAGCCCTAAGGCGCAAGAATGCAAATTCTCCAGCTGAAGTTTGATAAACAGAAACTGATGTCATAGTCCCCCCACAGACCATACTATACCAGTGTAACTATTTGTAATTAGGGGCAAATAGCATTTCTTTTCGCATAACAGCTGTAGCTAATTTGTCTTTGTATCTGATGTTGTGGGCATCTTTGATGAATAATATATGGATATATCTTTCACATGGTTCAGCAAGCATGTAATTATATGCATGGGCACTACAGATAACCTGTAATAAATCAATTGTCAGAGTATGTGTGCAAAAACAATCAATTGTATATGTTACAGTAAATATGCGAAATCAGTAAATACGCGTATTAACTGAACACTATTTGGGCTATTGAAAGATCTTTTTAGTAGAACAGATTTTATTAAAACTGATATTGGTAAAATACATATACATTGTAAATAAGTGTTGGCACTGGTTCATTGACTATGATAGCCAAATATACAATTGTTAGATATATAAAGAAGATAATATTTTTGTAACATTTTAAGATTTTTACATACAAGACAAACTAGAACATTATGACTGACATACAAATTAAAAGTTAATTTAGAATACAATGCTGAAACAAAAACAGGACAAAAATATACATGGACAGACAAAGATGCTGTGAATCACACATTTAAAGGTAATATATTAGAACAATGGTTACTTGTTTTTACATGTCAAACTAGAGTGACATCTGCTGTTGCATTTGAGTTTAGCCTTATAACATTTGCATCTATTGTTCTTACATTGATTGGCTCCACGATTACATTTTAAAAAACCCTGTCCACCACTGCAAGAATTTTCCATTGCTGCCTCCCTTAATGACACACTTTGTTGCTGGTTGATATCATCTTCATCCAGTAATGCTTGTGAGCAGACCTCAAACTGGGTTCTAGAATAGTGCCCATTCAAAATACCAGACCTCACAGCAATTTTGAAGAGGTCTTTTTCCTCATCATGGGACACAATTTTGCCAAGGACATTTCTTGGGTCACCTCTTCCTCTGTCCACCAATGGTATTGGAATAGTCACAGTGTCCCCAACTTTAGCCGTTGTCAGTACAAACCTCCTCCTCTTCAACATACGGTCAGCTTGACATTCTTGGGCCCTCTTAGCTGCACAACACTGGGTAGATATCAACTCTTGCCCCTGATGTAGGACTCTTACGGCAGGGGTTAGTTGGGGTGCTTCGAAATCATCATCATCAGCAGCATTGATATGACATAATTGCCCAATGACAGGTGTCAAAATTGGCGCTTCAGGAGTTGCTGTATGTTGGATTGATGTAGAGGTCTGTGGGATGGAAGAGGTAGAAGGCTGAGGTTCTTGGGTGGATGTAGATGGCATTGATTCTGGAGTGGTGGGTGTAGTTGTAGAAGATGGTGATTCTTGAGTGTCAGATGCCGAAGGCTCTGAAGCCTGGTCATTTGTCAGAGCAAAAAGGTCTTCCTCTGTCTGGAGTGTCTCTAGTAAGTCATGTGGAAGGGAACTTTATGTGAGCCCAATCTTCACACTACTGCCAAACATTGCCTCATACGGAGACTTTTTATACCAGCATGGTAGGCAGCATTCTTTTGAAACTGGACAAACTTAATTCCCACAGTCCAATCATCAGTATTGTGGTCACCAAGCCAAGCTGCCAGCATGTCTTTAATATCACTGTTGGCTCTTTCCACTGAGCCTTGACTTTGTGGATGATGGGGTTTCCCGTGCACAAGCTTCAGGTCTGGCCAGATGGACCTCAATTATGAAGAGGATGGAGGATGTAAACTCTCTTCCATTATCAGACTGGAGGATGGCAGGCACACCAATGAGCAAGAAGATGTCAGCCAGCTGTGATTCGACCTCGGCAGACCTTTTGGATGACAATGGGCGAAGGACACAGAACTTTGTTAAGTGGTCTTGGTACACCAGTATCCATTTGAAGCCCTTTACTGCATTGACTGCATATCCAAAAGATCCACTTGTCCTCTGTTGTTGAACTCAGAAGTGATGATGGGTCTGACAGCCAAACCAGTGGTCACTGGTCTCTTTTTCTTCAGCTGACATTCAGTGCAGTAAGACTTGAAAGTCTCTATTGCCCAAGTGGTCACATTGGCATACTTTGGAGCAAGCAGCTTGATCATTCTATCACGGAAATAATTTTAAAATATCTGTCATCACATATGGCCATATTTCATTTGAAAATCATGTAATTATACCAACAAACTGAGTTAACATACTTACTTTGACAAGAGGTAGTAACAATGTCTACTCTTACTCTGTTTTGCTGTTTTTATATTTTCAATCATTTCAAAATATAAATCTTTAGGAATAAAGTTCTTCTTTGTCTGTTCATATTTAGCATACAAGTCTCTTTTGAACCTGTTTTCCAAAGAGTCAGCCATTGCTTAACAAAATCAATCTGCTGAATGATGAACTACTGGGGTAAATTACCACTATTCATAGACAACTGATAAGTTAATTGGATTTTAAGAAGTGTTTGAAATCTTGATACAAAGGTAAAGAAGCCACATCAGAAAAAGAAAGAGGCTAATTGTTTATTGTAATCTCCTTTTGGAGGCTAAGCCCAAATGGATTTGGAAATAAAGAAGCCACATCAGGAAAAGAAGTACTTTGAAAAGCTAACTGTTTAATCCCACTTTTGAGGCCAAGTCCAAATGTATTTGAAAAAGAAGCCACCAGAAAAAAAAAGAATGACTTTAAAAAGCTGTTTGTTAATTTTCATTTTAAGCTCCTTTTGATGGCCATAATTGATATTAACCTTAATATTCTATAGGGGTATTATGGACAGTTTCTTTCATTATCAGATGAACATCAAAGCACCACTCCTTGAATGCCAACACACTTCATTTTTGAAATATGCTAAAAATAAATAATAATTCCAAGTCACTCTAATTTCTTATTTATCCTTTTTTTACTTAAAGAGGCATACCAGTTGCTAAATAATCTATCATAATCTTCATTATACAATATACCAAACTTCAACCTTTCCCTTCACACTACTACATTGAAATACTAGACTAGTATATTGGGCAAAAGTGAACCCCTTAAATATCACACTCTAAGCATAATAATTAATTTGAACTTTCTAGCAACATTATAGTTACAATGTTGTTGAAATGTTGTTTGGGAATTAAATGAAGTTTTAAACAAAATTATTATGTAAGAGATAATCATCAAAACATCAACATTAAAGTTGAAAAAAAAAACCATTAAAATTCTACTTTAACTATTTCACATGTTTACTGAAATTCATTTCAGGAAATATGTGAAATATTATCGGTAAAATTTCAGTTATTTACTGAAATTTTTAGGGAATATGCGTATTTACTGACCAAATCAGTAAATATGCGTATTTACTGATTTCGCATATTTACTGTAACATATACACAGTCAAAAAAGGCATATAGTAATATTAACCCCTTCGCCACCAAAGGAGCGTAATTTCCCTGTACCGAAGGAAAAAATCCAAAAATAGTAATTTTTATGAAAATTAGAAAAACACAATAAATCACTTGCAAACTGACTTTAATAAGTAAAATTCATTAACAAAGGCAAATTTTCACTTCTTACTGCAATTTTAAATCAATTCATTGTCTATATTTCATTTTATGTTCACATGTCTCTCAGAGGGTATATGAGAAATTAACTGATAGGAATTACTTCTACAGGTTATAGTCTGTGTGGTATATCCTGAAACATGGATGTATGCAAAGTGCAGGTTCATCAGGACAGTCTTGACAGTAATATTTTGTTTCTTTCCTGATATGGTGACGAACTCTACACACTCGGCATCTACGATATGGCTGGTCACGAGCTCTTGTGGCTGGTATCGGCTGTGCAAAGTGCCTGCCCGTCAATCTCATCAGGTTTGGGTTACCAAGATTCTGATCCACGTGACTCTGGAATATCAGGTTTCCACAAACATCCAATTGGAACTTGAAGAAAGTAATATCTGAGCCAGTAGATTTCACATACAGAATCCAGGCATTCAGCATGGCAATTTGCATCAGATGGAGTGCAACTTTACGATACCATTTCAACGTCTTCCTTGTGGCATTGTAAGGTTGAAGAAATTGGTCAACTTTATCCACTCCCCCCATGTAAGAGTTGTAATCTATCACACAGACTGGCTTCTGGACTCTAGTATGGTGCCTTCCACGGACATTGACTTGTCTGGTTTGCTCATTGTGAATGGTCGTCAGCATATGAACATACTTGTTGACTTTTGGTCTGTACTTTACAACCAGTAAATCATCATTTCGTAGACTTTTGCTTTCACCAGTACCAACAGCTAAGTGAGATACTTCTTGTGGCAGTCTGTTCCTTCTGATAGTACCACAAGCAGCAGTATTTTGACTTTGAAGGTACCTAAACAACCTGAGGCTGGAGTACCAGTTATCAACATAGAGGTGGTAGCCACATCCAAGGAGCGGCTCAAGCATATAAGAACTAAGCTTATCAGTTGATGTAGCTCCTTCAACATTTGGCATCTGGTTCATAATATCTTGTACTGGAGCTAGCCTTCCTGGATATATCATAAACTTGTATGTAAATCCACTCTTGGACTCGCACAACTGAAAAATTTTGATGCCGAACCTTGACCTTTTTGCTGGCAAAAACTGCTTGAAGGCCAAACGTCCCTTATAAAGCAAAAGTGATTCATCCAAGGCAACTTCCTGTTCTGGTTGAATGGCTGCTTGAAACTTCCTGTTCAAATGGTCAATAACTGGTCTGATCTTGTACATGCGATCGCGATTTGGATCTTGTGGATTGGGTTGCTGGGCATTATCATTGAAGTGCCAGAACCTCAGGATATTCAAGTAGCGTAGCCTTTTGCATGCTGCGCGAAATATGGGTGTATCCATCAAACTGTCAGTTGACCAATAGTCAGTATATTTGGGTTTCTTCACCAGACCCATAAGGAGTGATAATCCCAGAAATTGTGAAAACTCATCCTGTCTCACAGGATGCCAACTCCTTACATTAGAGTACCTTTGAAGATTTGGGTGTTGCTCTATGTACTGATCAGCAAAACGATTGCTTTCATCTAACATAGTTGTTATGATTTCATCATCAATAAAATGTCTGAAGAAGTCAACTGGGGTGTTCAGTCTTGTGGTGTCAACTAACACACCAGGCCTTGCAGTGAATCTAGGCAGATTAGGTACTTGCATATTTGGTTGGTACCACTCAGGTTCCTGAAGTGATTGTTCATGTTCTGATATATTCATTGATGAATCATCTGAAGCATGATCAATGTCTTGATCTGGTACATTATCTCTGTTATTATTATCATTCAGATCTGCAACATTTGGCCCCACCTGTAGCACATTTCTTGCAGGCCTCCTTCCTTGACCTCGGTACTGACCACGAGCCCTACCACGTGGCCTACCACGTGGCCTACCACGGCCCTGACCTCGTAGTTGAACATGGCCCCTTGCTGGAGCCTGATTCTGTACATTATGTGACCCACCCCTTGTCCTAACCCCACCCCCTCTTGTTCTAATTGTCCTTCTTCTTTCAATGGACCTAACAGGTTCACTAAGTTCTGGCAAACTTTCGGAAGTACTTGTGTCAGTATCACTGCTAGTTGGTACAAATTCATCACTACTATCTTGTGAATCGTCAAAGTCAGAGTCTAAAATTAAATCCCTAGCTTGTGATGCAGTAAAATGAGCCATTTTAGCACTAAAACACCAAAAGAAATGACAAGATACAAACAAGACATGTGCTAGTAAAACCAAAACAATCCACGAATTATATGTACAAGTTTGGAGCTTTGTGACGTCATTTGTGACGTCATTAGTCATGCAAATATGACATCAGAATTCGTAGAAATGCTTATATATGACGTGTGTAGTGAAATATACCAAGAGAAATCAATTATGACGTACCTAAGGTCTCTATAAAGTAAGTATACTACCGTCGACTGCTTGCCGACAGACATGGTACTGTAGAATACACTTTGCTGTCGACTGCTAGTCGACAGATAAGGTCTTTAAGGGGTTAATCTTAGATCTTGTATACATCTACTGTAGGAAAATACTGTTTAATTACCTCTATTCAAGATTAGTGTGTACCTGAATGAGGCAAAGTATACTGTAAAATAAATGTTTGATATTAAGAATATCCCATTGTCAGTGCTAAAATAATACTTGATATTGAAACTTCCTTATCATTTGTAAATATGGTCTACACTACCTGAAAAGTTAAAGCATTGTTGCCTAAAATTGCCTCTTAAATAATTACACGTGAGCATACGACAAAACATGTCTACAAACATGTCTACTAAGATGGACTTTTGATTACGCTGGTAGATTTAAGTTATGTGTAAGGTAAATGAAATCCCCTAATATAGACATTGCCAATGGTGAATAATGCTCAATAAATGCAATCGTTTTTTAATCTCAATTTAACCAGTTGTTACTTTTTTAATGATTGCTCCCCTCATTAAGATATCTTAAAGTAAAATATTCATGAAAATTATGCGAAGTATTAACTATTAAGATGAATAGTAATAGACATTTAATGTTCTGTATACTTAATCTGTAGAATCCATTGATGCATTAATATTTATTAAGAGAATTGTGTTTCAGAAATTCAATTATTTTTAACCAAAGAACCAATATCATTTATCTAAAATTATAGAAATTATGTTTACAATAACAAAAAAGAAGAAATTAGATAATTCTTGCCCCACCGAATATAACAGAAATTGCACAGAACAAAATGTAACATTCTCAAAGCATTTAATCATTAACAAAGCTGCATTCGCCTTTTGGAAGTGGGGTGACAGTAACATTCTGAATGATTTTTACATAAATAAATACTTGATAGATAGATTTTTGGTAATTTTGATGTATACAGCAGATAGTACCATAACCAGTTAACAGCTTACTTATAACGTGGAGCATAATGCTTATTATGAAACTTGTGTGTCTTGTCGTGGTTATGGATGTACATGTATATTGTATGAATGGTAAGTTTTTTTGTTTCTTTTTAGCATCAAATTGTGGGGAAGGACAACAGATGAATGTTAAGGTAAGTTGGTCAGGTAATCTTACTAAAACATAGACCTGTTAGCTATGAATCCCTCACAATGAGTACAGCCTTTTTCGTACTGACATGCGGCCAATACTGGCTCAATCGTACTTAAAAACATTGCAATTATGCACCAGCATAATACAAAGGAAAAGGTACATTAGGACCTACATAAACTAAAATAATGAACGTATCAGTTAAATTTAGGTGCTTACATTTCAGGTGTCCGCACTGATGTATGTCCTTCATATATTTAGCCAACAGAAGCCTTTCAAATTGTGTGCACCACAGTTCAAAATCCCCTTTCTGTCATGATCGGCCGCAATGAAAAGCCATATGCTTATATGTGTGTCACATTATTAGACTCAGAGTGTGATCAATAAGATAGATCTTTGCTGAAATCGATTAAAAATTATTAAAACTTTGCAACTGCATGAAATGATTAGAATTACTGAATATCAGTATTATTTGACAATGAAAGCCTTTGCATAGTTTATACATAAATAATTGCAGTATTAGGTTTGGATCAACCTGTTAGGTTTTATCTTTGGGTGTCTTTTATCAGCTGAAATGCAATAAAGCACGTTCTCTTGACGTTTTAGATATCAACATTGATATATCTCCTTCATACCTGGAGCCAACAGAAGCCTTTCAAATTGTGTGCACAACAGTTCAGAATCCCTATACTACCATACTCAGCCGCAATAACAAGCCATGTGCTGTTACATGTATTACATTATCTGACGCAAAGTGTGATCAGTTAGGCAGAACATTTGACACAAATTGTAAAGGACAGGATGTGATTGTCAATGTGAGTCCTGCAATGGAAGATGACTTCACCACTTGGACTTGTAGTGACAGTGGAGGAGAAGATGGTGGGATGTTACAAAGGTTTGGTAAGTAATATGAATATATATGATAACAGATTGCAGAGATAACTAAATTACTACTCTTTCGTGTTGTAACTTTCACCTACCTCAACTGGGCACAAAACATATCATAGAAAATTAATGATATGTTGGTTGTAACTGCAACACTCATACATTTCTGGTAATGTAGCAGACCATATAATGTAGCCAAAGTAACGAAAACAACAAATTAATGATATTCGTGATTAATGATATGCATTATTTCTTAGAAAACGATGTAATATAATAATTTCACATTTTGTGGATAAACTATATTACACATTGGCCTGTGTCAATGTATATTGTTATTCAAATAAGACCTCGTTATTACACATAAAAAGCACAAATAAACATTTTTCTGTTCACATTGTGCTAGATAATGACGGCCTGTAAATAAACAAAATATAGAATGTTTTAACACTTGTAAAATCAAAAATTTTAGTGCTGGTAAGTTGATTCTCAAAAAGTAATCAATGTAATTTAAATGATTTACAATGCAAAGCAAAATTTTAAGTGTTCTAATTCCGTTTTAAAGTCCTTATTATGCACTTACACGTGTTACCCCTCATTAGAGTAGTCACAGTCTTTACAATTAGCTAAAGCACCCGAGTTAGGTATAATTGGCAAAAACACACCAAAAAATGAAGTGTAACAATACACAGCATCCAGCAACCTCCAAATTACAATATTCAGAAATAACTGTTAATGCCAAAATTTCTGTGATAATTTATAAAATGAATGCCTATTTATTGATTTCCAGATGATTTCAAATTTCTAACAATCAGATATTAATGTGTATTCATTCCACCAGAGGTATTGTGAATGTAACATGCCTCACATATCTAGATGTTGCCATGCTTTGTCATGTAAAACCACAAGTTTGGCCAGAAATAAACTGTTCAAATTCTGATTTTAGACAATGATCATCTTAAAAATCACACAACCATGGTCACCAGAATGGGCTGTTATTTAAATTTTACAAAACAGATTCTAGAAAACAAGTTTCACTTTCATCTCACCTCAAATAATTTACTTTTTAGGTACTTTACTACGCAAATAGAACATTTATCAACAAAACTAATATACTTTCATGATCCTTTTATAACATGCTAATTGGCAAAAACACACCATCCCGTCATCCCGAAATGCTACTAGGCTCCAATATGTTCAAAATGCGCTTGCACGGTTTGTCACTGGTGCTTCAAAGTACACTCACATTACATCCACCCTTAGGACACTCCATTGGCTACCTATTTCAGAAATCATTCCCACCATAGCTTCTTACTACCGAACACCGGACCGCCTCCCTGGCAACGACTCGGAACATGTCTAATGTCTCATGATTTATGCCTTACGGATTGGATGGTGTGCCTTAGAATCCGTTGATACGGAGATTAAGCACCTGGACAACTGATTGATTGATTGATTGATTGATGCTAGGAAGTCTATCAGATGCATGTGATAATTAATAATACAGAAGTCAAGTTGAAGCTTTATGTCCGTTTAAAGCTATATGATAGCAAATTCTTAGTGCATCCCACATGTTGTCATTGACTGGGTAAAAACCCATGGTCAAGGATGTACGAAACAAGTAATTCAATGCCAAACTTGTAACCATTCAGCCACTGGGGATACTTAATATTTACATATTATGTTTGTGACACTTTCACTTTGAAACAACTGTACAATACAACATTCTCTAGTGACATATCATTACTAATAAGATACAATTACAGCAGTTGCTTTATTATATATTGCTGTATACCAGGGTCCATCATTTTGATACATATAAACTAAAACCTGGTATCAAAACAGTTTTTTTGTCAATTTTGAGCAAATGAGCAATTTGTAAAATACAGCAAAGGCAGTGTTTTTCAGCTGAGTAGTTCCTACTTTAGCAAGGTACCAATAACTTAATATCATAGATGGTTGTTACCCTGAAGTGACATTGCAATCACCATGTTGGCTGCAAAACAAGGTATTTGAAAATATCTTGGAATCATCAATGATAATACCTTATGGTTTTTACTTCACTGAACTAAATATTTTTGTACATATACTGTGATAACATTACATTAGGTAGAATACAGCTTTTCTCCTACAGTTTTGGCAGATATCTCATTCAGTTTTTCAAACTTAGAACCAACAAGTAATTTGATCTAACAATGATTGAGCATTTGATTGATTACAATCATCCATTTCAAAACACCTGAAACATAACTTATTTTATACAAGTGATAGATCCATTATATATATGATCTAAGGCTTTGCAAGCAATACTGCTTGCAAACCACTTTTATAGCATTTACACCGAAATAACAAAACTATTACAGGATACACAGGCAATGACATTGATTATAATAAACAGAAATATATTTAATCTCTTTATTTTTAAAATTCAAGTCTACAACCTAACGAGGGTAGTAAACCAATTAGCGACAGAATACGACATTCTTGGTAAATGACGACTTCCATATCTAGTAGCTTTTATCACCTAGAACACAATGACATTGTGAATGAATGATTAATGTCATAATTATCTTATTGTGTTAAAATTACCATTCGACTTTTAAAAGATTAATACATATACCAAAGTAATAATTATTTAATAATAATTAAATATTTTTGTGAGTTTATTTAATTGTTTACTAGCTCTGGAGCCAATATGTATATATACTTTTGATTCTTGTAGTTTATCCAACCATAATGTTTACATCAAGTGATCAAGATGTCATAGAAGGTGACGAAACAACTTTCCAATGTGAATCTAAGAATGCCAACCCAACATCAGTTATAAAATGGTTTATTGATGATATGGAACAATTGTCTGGTATTGTGCAAGAAAATGATACAGCCAATAAAATTGAGATTAGTACATTTACCTTCACTCCACAAAGGACACAAACTAATGTAAAGTGCAAAGCATTCCAGTTGGAGAACAAGCATGAGTGGCCATCTGACACCAAAGAAATTAATGTCTTGTGTGAGTAGCATTGTATATTATAATATTAACAGAATTAAGAATGAACAATACTATTTGCTACATTTAGTTTGGGTTATTTACTATTAGATATTTTATATGAATTTGTATTCTTATAAGAAGAGTGGCTATATTTGTGATTTCAAAAAAAATATTTTTTATTTTTGTAGTAAATTAATGCTGACGAAACAATTTGTATTATTGTTGCTTAGAAATGATATTAATACATAACTGTAGATCCCCCAAAAGATCCATCACCTGGTGATGATAAGGAATCATTGGTGAATCACCCAGTGACACTCATATGTACTGTTGATGGAGACAATCATGGAAATCCACAGACATATAATTTTACATGGACACGTTCAAATGACCCATCATTTATCACTACAACCATTGGAGGTGATTTTACTTTCATCCCAGATCATGTGCGCTATGATGACACCTATACATGTAGACCAAAGAACAAAGCTGGAGAAGGATCTACTGCAGATGTAAAGTTAACTGTAAACAGTGAGAAAAGTTTTTCCATAAAATATATTTTCATATATAACAGTAGGGTAATTAAATAAATTTTGTTGTGATTAGTATAGTGTGTGATAAAAAGGTTTTTTCCTCTATTTTTATTTTCAGGAGTTTTTAATGGGATAGGGACAGGTAATTATAGTTTGCTTGCAAAAGTAATTCAAAGGTCATCTGAAATATTAATTCTTTTAGATTTGTGATCTCTAGTTTTACTGAAACTTGAGAGGGTTCTTGCTAAAGTAAAGTGAGGCCAAATGAGTGGATGTTTTCATTCTTTTACAATATTAGCTGAACAGAAACACCTTTATATAAAACTGGTGGAGTATTTTTTTGTTTTCAATTTGTCAGCCTCTAAGGGTATTTCTGTAAATTAAAAGGAAAAAGCAAGGGTTAAGGTGAGTCTTGTAGACGCCTCTAGAGCAAGGAGTAGGATAAATAGCTTGCACATGGGGTCAGCCTCAGTCTTAAAATGAGCCTTGGAGATGCATCAGGGGCCTTTGAGCAATGATGATCATAGATACCTTGCACAGAGACTCATTTTCAAGTTGAGTCTTGGAGATGTGTCAGGGCCCTCGAAGCAAAACTAAAAAGGTTAGCATGGCAGAAGATAAAAAGTTTATACAGTGATTACATTCAAAGTGTGCCTGGGCATGATCTAATAAAATGACTAGAATATCATTGTAGATATAGCATTAGACTAAGGCATATATTCGACCCTTGTTCCCGTCATTTTAAAAATCTTTATATTTGATATCCAATCAAATAAATTTATTTATAAGTATCGGTTAAAGTGTGAACACCATTGATACATAGAAAACATCAAGTTGAACTTTTTTGTGACAAGAGCTACCCTTGGAGGTGTGATCTTAAGCAACACGGCATCTTAAAGCAAAACTTTTTCAAACAACAACTTTTGCTACAGATAAAAAGCTGAATTGAACTCATAGATGATGCATTCATATTTCATCAGAAACGTCTAAAATCCAATCACGTCCAGAGAGCATAGTTTACACCGAGAAATATTGTTAGCCATTGTATGATACACTAACGATGACTATGGTACAAAACAAAAACCAGAATTCATCTTAGGCATCTCAGATGATTTAGATGGCGGCAGCTTCTTCAATACAGGCAATAATGATCTAATTTTTGGTTGATATGATGGATATAGCCAGCAATGATAAAACATTATCAGACTTCATCATCAACTTGCTCCTGAAAAGTGAAAAAATTATATAACAGAGATGAAATGCGCAATAAGTCACAAATATCTCAGGACAACTTAGGACAGCTGAGCAGATTTATCTTGCCAGGTAACCTTGTCAAACCT
This sequence comes from Sabellastarte sp. h YS-2021, assembly GCA_964017235.1. NCBI lineage: Eukaryota > Metazoa > Annelida > Polychaeta > Sabellida > Sabellidae > Sabellastarte > Sabellastarte sp. h YS-2021. Next base: position 124,091,214 of record OZ024932.1, read on the forward strand.
TGTCAGTATACACTTGCTGGAAAAGGGCTAATTGGGATATTATCTGGCCTTCAGGTGGCAATCAGATGCCATTCCTAAGTGGCACAGCAATCCTTTTCAACAGAACTGACATACCCAAATCAAAGTCTACCACCCCCACTAGGTATTACAAATCTGGGAAAATGTGGGTGTAGATACGAAAACACCAACATTGCTTGATTCTTTCACAGAAAACTGTTTGCCAAAGCATGGATGTACTAGACTACATACATTGTAGATACTTTAAAATATTATCTTATGATATAGAATATGCACAGAAGTACCTTGTGAATTGATACTTCTTGGTAAAATAGGACCAGATTGCTTTGGGAGAATTAATGGATTAACAAGTACAACCTGCATGATACTTTTGACGAAGACATACAAAATGTATAAAGCAGATGACACGCCTAGAAAAGACGCTGTAAGAGAAACACAAGAAAATGTTGAGTGAGCGCAAGACTGACATTTAGATAAATACAGTCAGCTTCTACAGCCAATACCTCTCTTGCAAAAAAATTAGGTCCATCGATTATGTACCAAGAAGCACAATAACATTTAATTCATTGTCTGACTGTTGTTGGGCAAAATCAATTTTATGTCTGAAGTTTTTACTTTGTAAAGATGGTGATAGACTGAGCCTGCTGACACTGATCAAGTGATACAAAAACAGTGACACTGACAGAGATACTTAGAAAAGTAAAAAAAACTAAAAAATAACATAGATTTTGCAATCCTGACAAAGGGAAAAGACTTTCTGAGACGTAGTTGGGCTGTTTAGCCCCATTAGTATATGTAGTATGACCATATGGTGCTGGGTTGGCTCAACCATAGTGTTCCTTATGTGGTTAGTTAGTCTCAGAGTGTGACCCCTCTTTTGATTATATAACAGTTTAATTAGATTCTTTTACTCTGTATATTTACACTTATGTATGATATTCTGAGTTGTTCACTCTAATGTAAATTGTGTCTTATCTATCTAGTCAGTGTTATGAGTATGTGATTTGACGTAAAACCCCAAATAAATAAATAATGTAACAATGTAACTGGCAAGTTATTTGACTTATAGCAATACTTGACTCGTTTATGTAACACTTCTTTCCAGTATTATTGTGATAAATAGGTAGTTTTACATTTCATCTCTTTATCTTAGTGTGGAATGATTTCCTAATGCAGAGTGATAAAGTACTGTTTCAGAATTTCTAAATTCATTATGTAAACATTTAAACTATCCAACAAGTTTTAAATGGATTTAGTTTCAATGGATTCATTTTGAGACATTTTAGTGAGTTGTTCCAAAAACTTTAAGTTATATTCTGGGAAATATTATTGTGCCACTTCTTTGTAATAGTACATTTTAAAGTGACAATATTAAGTAACTTACTTGTTGATTATCAATAAAATTATTTAAATAAATATAATCAATTCCATCTATTGAATTTTCACTTCAAGGTAAGTGTAGTAGCGAGAAAATAAAATAACGAACTTCAAATTAATTATAATTTTATTTCTTTCCACTTATTATGTATTACAGACATGTTTTGAATTTAAAATAGGCTTGTCTTATAAGACATTACAAATTTTAAAACAGAGTGTTTATAATATAGGGTGAAGTCTCTTTTTGTTTTTGCATTGTTCACTCCCTCATATTACTAACTCACTGGAAGCTAGGTTCGAATGTTGATTTTTTTTCAAATGAATATACCGGTTAACAAAATATCAATATAACAGTACTTTAAACTTTGAATTAAGAATTTTTACTGTCCAAGCTTTTAAAACAATGAATAAAAGACAACTTTGGAAGGATTGCAGAATTCCCCTCCCGGAAGAAGAAAGGCGTAGGAATATCATTGAATGTATTTTCTGCAAAAATGTAGTTCCTAAGTAAATTGAAAAGAAGAGACGTGGACAGGTAGACATGTAGGCAGGTAGACATGTAAGCAGGTTGGCTAGTAGGCAGGTCGGCTGGTAGGCAGGTTGGCAGGCCGGCAGGTCATTATTAGGGACATACCAAAAAATCCATGCTATATGTAAATTTAGAGCACATATTCCCCAGAAATCAAAATTATGTTATTGTTCATATATAATTTTTTTTTTAAAGATTGTCATAAAAGTTTGGAATAAAGTAATATTTGAAATTGCCTTTTCTTCTGTTAAATATATTATCAATGTGCCGACCCGCCGACCTGACGACCTGTCTACCAGCCGACCTGTCTACCTGCATCTGTCTTACTTTACTTATATATATATATCATACATGGGGTTCCATACATGTCTAATATATGTATTTAAAATCTGAGTCAATCTAATCTGAGTCAAGCTGGTGTCCTTCCAATGCTTACTTCAAAATTATGGCTTACCCAATCACACCTTTAGTATTACTCCATCCTTGCTATTAATAACAAGGCTAGTGAGAATCTTCAATACCATAGTCAGTGTGGATGTCGTGAGTTGGTACCATGGTGTTTTATTGTACAAAGGAATATGGCGGTTTATGAAACAACAAGTTTTGGTTTGCTGCACCATTTGCGGTTAATAATAGAGCAAATGATTTGACAGTCTCCGTGTAAAAGCAGTCAGTAGGAATGTACTCACTACAAATCTTGGTATGATGGTATTTTGGTATTTGTGTTTTTAAGTTTAACATTTTTTCATTTAGGTTTAAATTTCGATTAATTTGTTGTTGGCCTTTAGTTGGTGGCTCAAAACATTTGTTTTTCTGGGAGATATCCCAGTGCAACTAATTTATCTTAATCCCTTTGACAAGGAACATAACTGTTTAAAATTAAAACCTGCTCTTCATTACATTTACAATTTATTTTTATCGATGACGGAATAAACTAATAGCCTGTCAAATGGCAAGGTTTGATTGATTTCCATTCCAATGATCATTCACTGTAGAAATCTTGTAATCTAAAACAAATAATTGCCCTTTGCAAGTTCAAGGAAAGGGCATGGATCTGATGTTGTATTATTGAGGGCAAATCCTGCTTGGCTATGTATCACAAGACATTATTCATTCTTCGTAGACTTTTGCATAAATATACGCAGATGTCATTGTAATGCGCCTTTCATAAATTTTGGAAAATAATGTCTTTTTAACAAATAATTTAGTGAAGCAGTGGGTTTGGGATCAAACTATACCAGAGAGTATTTATTTCAGAATTTGTGTTCCCTTGACAAATGACTATGTTGTGTACTTTATATCAAAAGCTTCGGATTTTAACATATCTGCACACAACTCGAAAACCTGGGATTGTTTAGTTCTAACCATTGTGTAGAAAACCTATCCTTTCCTGTTTTACTTGTACCCTTCTCATTATATAAAAAAGAAAAAAGTCTGCCATAAAAATGCAATAAATTAATAAAAATGTCTGCCATAAAAATGCAATAAATTAATAAAAATGTTAAAATTAAACCAGAAATATTGAGAATCTGAAGGTACTGGGTTAGAACCTTTGCGTTCTCTGCACACTAGTAAACAAGCTACATCTTGGCAATTACCTTTACGCTGATGGTAGAAAAATGATAAACAACGTGAAATAACAAACCCTGCTGTTAAGAATACCTGAATCCATATGATTTAGAAACATATTTCAAACAAAATTACAGTTAAACATACCTGTACATATTTACAGTGCAAGGTAAAACACACATTGTATTTGTTACACACAGGCCCACCTTATCTCATATCAGATGGTGAAAGCACTATCAAAGTTTTCAATGAAGATGACCTAAGTTATGAATGTGTTGTTGGAAGCAAGCCACAGCTTACATCTTTTGAATGGACAGGAAATAGCGATGGGATATTTTCACAAAATCAAGGTGATCCAGAAATTAAGGACAAACTTTATGTTGAAACTAATGTGCTTTCATGGGCAACCAGTAACATAGAGGAAAGAAAGATTGTTCACAATACACAAGTATTTTGTACTGCTGCAAATGGATATGGGTCAGATATGAACAAAGCTTACAACATGAATGTGGAATGTAAGTTAAATGTGCTTGAACAATATTCATTACAAAATGCACTTGAATGTTTTCAGTCATATTTTCTCAATGATAACCTAAAACAAAATACTTATACCATGTATATGAGCAGGTAACTTCTTTTTATTGTTTTATTTAGAAACCCCCTTGGCAGTACTGCATAGATACACACTACTGAATTTAACATTATATACTTTATTTTTAGTCAAACTTTTTCCAAATAGGTAGACTGTGTACATACTAATAATATTTCAGATAATTTTCAGTGTAATTCATTAATTGTTTGCTAAAATGTAAACAGACAACACCTAGAGATTTGCAGTGAATCAATTTCAAGCATAACTTTATATGTGATGTTCACTTTTGCTCATAGTCATACCAGAACAACCTGCTATTGAATTAAACCAGACCAAGGCAGATGTGGAACATGATGTCGGGTTCAAGTGTTTATTCAGTGGAGTTTCTTCTGGAAACCCATCTTCAATCAAAACAATATTCCTTGGAGAAAACAACTTTGAACAGATACATGAAAGCAATGACACTATACTTACTATCAATAATGTGAATCAGGAACAGCAATATTCATGTGCTGGCATAAATATTCCTGAAAATAAAGGTGAAAAACAAGGACCATTTTCAAAGAGTAAAATGTTAGAAGTTTTGGGTAAGTCATTAACATATAATTCTGGAAAAATGTGACTTTTTTACATTATTTTTATACAGGATCATTCTTTATGAATATTGGTAATATAATTTAAATTGTCTACAGATTTAATCACAACACTTGGGTAATGTTATACAACAATATGAAACACTGGTCATAAGTGGTGTACCTCATCTAAGGCATTATTGTGCCATTTTTTTTTCTTTTTTACATATTAACAGAACATGATTGATCTAATAATGTTTAACATATTTACAGTTCCACCAAAGGTATTGGTTACAAATGAAGGACATATCAATGTAAATCCAAGATATCCAGACCCTTTCACAATGTCATGTGAAGCAGGAGGAAAACCTGATGTCAGCATTGTCTGGAAGAAAGATGGTGAAGTAATTGATGACAGTTTCTTTCACCCTCCTGATTCTACTCAAGTTGACATTTCAGATTATTATGGTTTGATTATAGGGGTTAGGAGTACAATTTCTTGGAACCCCACCCCAGTGCCCTGTTGTGATAACATACAACTTTATGATGGAAGCTATACCTGCTTTGCAAACAATAATGGTTTGGATGGCAACAGAGAATCTCCTTCACTAGAAATCAGCTGGGAAACACATTGTGAGACATTTTTCTACTATAGATCAGAACTTGACTTCTGAAATGCACTGACACAAAATTGTATGACAGATTTGATATAGTGTATTTAAAAAATTAATATTACATTATTTTGTATGTGTCCTATTCTCTACTCTGGTACACAAATTCATTGTAAATTATATGAGAATGACATACATTTTGTCGTTTCACTCATAACGTTAAACTTATAACATATTTCATTTCTGTTTGGTCATTTATAAACAAATCTTCATCCCATTTTACAATGCATGGACAAAATGTATTGCTTGTTCCAATAAAACTAGTTAATTAAACATTCCATTGACATGTACTTACGTTATACTGCTTAGTTTCGTACCTTGGCACCTACACAATATAACTTAATATTTGGTTGTCATTGGTAACCTCTCACTCGCATGTATTTCTAGTAATGGACCATACTAAATAAGATAGATGTGGTGGTAGCCAGAGTGATAACTAATATAATGTTAATATTTTCAAGAATTTCTATGGGAAGATTTCCATTTGACTTTTTTGCAGGCTAGGTAGATTTACAACTTGAACCTGTTTTGATGCATATGCTTATCAAGCAAAAGCCGCTTCATAACACATTTAACAAGCACGCATAAGAAATTTGTGTCCAAGTTCTACCAAGTTTTTCTGGCTGGCAGTATATAAACAACTGGAACAACAGAATGTTTATTGGTTTGACTGTACTATTGGTTGTGGCAATATATATATATGGTGAATTTAACATTTACCTTGTCACCATATTGAAATATCATTTCCCTCTAAACAAATATCTGTCAAGAGAATACAAATTTAGTTGTTACATATTGTTTTAGATCAACCTATTTGGACAGGAAATACATCTTTCATGGCAGAGATGAATTCCACAATTACATTAGCATGTTCAATATGTGCGAGCCCATTTCCAGCACAGTTTTCTTGGTATAGGAATGGCTCAAAAATTAGTGAGGTATTATGATACTTTACTTTCTCTTCAAAATGTTTTTCAACTTTATCCGTCTAGTGGTCATAGTAAAATTGCAGAACTTATTGCAAAGTTTGTCTTGAGATGTGTAAACCTGAAGGAAAGTTGACTGAAATAGCCTTTTACAATAAACATAGACACAGGGAAATCAATTTTGCAGTTTTACAGCAAATTATATCTAATTGCATGTATATAATATGTTATAAATGTTTATAATACATTTAGTACAATATAAGATCATATCACGGAGAGGAAAAAGTATATTTTAAAATAACTAATAATTTAACTCTACTTTATTGAATGTACTTACATAGAAATTTAATATTCAACCAAGTTGCCAAGTAGACATCAAATACTGATTTAATAAACACTACATACAATTTCCATATTTTTAAGGTTTTTATCTGGTTGAAATTGTACTTGATATATTAGAATACTTAATTCCATAATAGGGTCAAGAACTAACGCTTGAGCAACTTACACAAGAAAACTTTGGTACATATGAATGTGTGACTGGTAATGATGTTGGAGAAAGTAGCTTTTCCATAGAAGTCATTAGATCCGGTAAGTTTTACAATTTACCATTAGACCAAGATTGAGCCAGATGTTTGGCCCGCTAGTTCAGTTTTCTACACCATTATTCTACTACTACTTATTTCTTGACTATGACTTCTGATATTCCAGTTTATCCATCATCTTGAATTCAATTTAAACATTGTTTGATAAAATTTTATAAATTAAAACTGGTATAAGTATAAAGTGTGCATTTGTAAGATTTACAAGATGGAGAGTCTATATCCATTCTTACTTTTGTCTTCAGTATCTATTATACTAACATAAAGTAATAGTAAGTGGTAAGCCTTAAAACTTTGATTGTTATTGTGTGTCAAAGGTATGCTAAATCTATTATGACACATTTGAAAGAAAGCAAGTAAGTTTATGCAGTCTAAAACTTGCATGTGCTACTTTAAAGATTTTATTTATTTATTTATACCGACTTGGTTATTTACCCATTTTTATTTATTTACCAATTTCCTTATTTAATTGTTTAATGTATGTGTATCAACTGATATTGTCGTTAACATTACTTTGAATTAATTTCAGTATACTTTTTCAGAAATTATTACCTCTGCGTTTTACAGGGGCGCCTGTTATCCAAGATTTGAGGATCCTAAGCAACAAAACTTCCACTGTGGTGCCTATTTCTTGGTTTATTTTGTCTGATGGGGGGTATGCACCCTTAACTTTTACCATTTATAAAAGAACTGGCAATGCCGAATTTTATGTTGTCAGTGAAAATATACCAAATTATGCTAGGGAAGGACAAACAATAATCTTTGATGTTGTTGGACTTCAGCCACAAACATTGTATGACTTTAGAGTGCAGGCAAAAAATAGCAGGGATAGAGATGCCTTAAGTGGAAACATCAGCAATTCAGGGGACACAACAGGTGGGATACCAGATTTTGCAACCTTTGTTGAAATTTTAAGAAATGTTACATTTTTTTATCTGAAGAATTTTATTCTTGGCCTTTTGCCTAATTTGAGGTTTTATTATGCCATACATTAATATTAACATCAGCCATTTGTCTGTTCAGCAGAAAACCTGATTTGCATAATAATTTTGTGCAGATTACAAAAAAGTGTGTTTTTTGTTGAGATACATTGTTTAAAATACATGAAAGCTTCCACTGCTGTATTAAACTTGTCAATTAAGTGTGATCATTTTCTACAGCATCACCCAATGTTGAGATAAAATGGGTGGATGTAAAAGATACAGTTATAACTATAATATGGAAACTTATACCAGACATCTTGACAGCTGAGACACTGACCACTGCAGAAAATCAGGTGATGTTGATATCTTAATGCGAAATTTTACATTTTTTGTATATCATTTAATGAGTACTAAATCTGTTCTGCAATGAATCTTTTCAGACAAAATATCTGATAACCTTAGATACTTGTTATTTACATCTTGGTATAGTGTATTTATTTGTTTATTTGGGGTTTTACGTCTCTTTCAACACCACACAGGTCATGTCCCTATGGGTATCTTTATGATCAGGGGAAACCAGTACATACAGGTGGTCAAGGTTCTGCACTTTAAACTACCAACCATGCCTTTGGGAAACTGCATTTTGAGACAAGAGTTAAACAATGTACTTGATTCTTTGCTTTACCTGTTGTCTAATAATCTACTCCTGAACAGATAACTCTGTGCATAGTATATGATAACAGAGGTTCAGAGACTATATATCCACATGTCAACAACTGTAGCATACCTGCTGAGTTAGAAGAATATGTTATTGAAGGAAAATTTCACACAAAAAGCAGTTATCAAGTTAGTTTCATCATTGATGAAAATGGCTACCGTGGATCAAATGCTTGGAATGGAAACTTTGTAAGCGAACCTGACCCTAACTGTAAGTGTATCACTTTCCAGTAACATAACCAACATTTTATTTTATTGCAGAAAGCAGAAATATTATTAAAAGTAAAAGTTGAATAAAAGTTACAATTGCTAAGGCCAAATACATGATATGCACCCTCTTATACTATGATATTTATGAAATATATTCTGCAACGTCTTAAACATTTTAGTCATGTGTACACTGCTAGAAAAGAAGCAAAAGTCCATCGTGGATGGATGTGTTATTGGTGGTCTCTTTCAACCTCAGTTTTGAGCTGTATTAAAATGAATCCTAGACAAGTCTGCTAGTTGACAAATCAGCCACTGTCTGATAAGCTCCCAGAGAAAAACATACTAATCAAATCAATCTGCAGAAAAACATACATGAGTCTGATTATTTGAATTCCCATTTAATAATTTCAGAGAAAGTATTAAAAAGAGGATTTTATTATTTAAATGGACACCCATATACACGTTCATTTTAATGTATAATTAATCATTAACAGAAATGTACAGAACTTTGTCATTGAATATGTTATATTAGAGAATCATGGATACAGAATTTATTAGAACAACTTGGGGGATAACTTTACAAAATCTTCACTTGCATAAAAGTAATACAACTGAAACAATATCAGTATATTTATAACCTGTGCTTGTGTCAATTCCTAATTTAATAAAATAATCCTAATTTTTAACAGTTAAAACAAATTTGCATAAGGATTTTGTCTTCATGTTGTACCATGATGCATTAATGTTTAACGAAACCAATTTAAGTTAAACAAAACAGTGAGTACCTTTAAAATACTTGTCTACCTCAGCTTATAAATATACATTTCCAACATTTTTTTAAACATGAACTTTTACGCAACCTTATATTTAATATTTCAGTGACACCAGGAGATATAGCAGCTATTACTGTCTCAGTGATCCTGATCTTGGTTTTGGTACTAATTTCATTGTTGTTAGGATTTGGAGTTCTTAAATTGAACATCCAGAGATGCAATGGTAAGGATTATGTATCAGCATCAAAGATCTTTATAAACTTACTGATTTTATTAACTTCACAGGGAAACTTGCTTTATAACTACGACCAACCTTCTATCTTGGTGAGGTACCAGAGAACTTATATAGCTGCTGATTCTCTGAAACCAAAACTGATTCTTATGAAATGCAGCTCATCATATAAATGTGTAACATGAAGGATGGGGTTTTATCTGCATGGAATCTTTTGCATGGAGACTTCATGGTTTTAGTGGGGGCGTTAGTGAAAAGGAAGAGATCCTGCTACAGTGTATCTTAAATATTGATCTGAAAGACTGGTCATTTACAGCAATGATGTGTCTGATTTTTAAGCACGAACTCTAGCAAGGCTCACACTTCTAGGTATCACCTTTTTGTTGTTGTTTTTTGTCTCCAGACTTTCATGAATTGTGGTGTGGCCACATTGATTGTCTTTTACAGAAGTTTGGTTTATTTATTTGAGATTTTACATCACTTTCAACACTGTACAGGTCATATCACGGTGGGTAGTTGGAAGGGCATGGGAAACTAGTACATACAGTTGGTCAAGGTTCTGTACTGTAAACTGCTGACCAACAGCAAGCAACTGCCAGCTTTCCCACTTGAGGTCAGGCTGGGATTGGAAATCTAATCTCAGAGGTAATCCATCGAAGATGTATTATTGGTTCTATATTCAATTCTCAGCCTTTTGGCCTTCTTTATTTCTACTTTACACAGTAATCTCCATTTTTGTTTTGTGATATTAAATTAAGACACTAAGGGATGTTAGGATAGAGGTCTTTGGCAGTATCTTGTGTATATAATGAATTTAGCATTGCAGTATGAACTATGCTGTGTCATATTTTAAGTTTATTGTAATTATAGAACATCATGCAAACCAAATTACAAGCATTTTGCTGATTATACACCTGAGTTTGACACACCATTCATGTCACTAAATGTTGTACATGTCATTTCATTAATATTGACATAATCTCGTTCTTTTCTTTATGTTCTATTTCATAAATAGGAAAGAAAGACAATCCCTCAACAAATGAAAGGTAATAGGAATGATTTTTATAATCATTGTGTTTCTTCGTAATCTATATGTTTTGCAATTTCATAGAATAATTTAATCAGTCCATATAAGAACTAATATAAACTGTCTCACTTTACTGTGTGTTCTCTGGAGAAGTACCGATTTTTTTCATAAATACTAGTATTTTATTAATCATGAAAGATACATAAATGTTGTAGACGTCATTAGAAAGTTGCTTTTACAGACTTTTGCTCATTCTGTTGCTTTATACTTTATACAGAAATGGTAGTGAATTATCTTGTTAAAAGGTTTTTATGTGTTACTATGAATAAGTTTTATACTTAATTTTAACTCAATATTGAAGTGGGTGATGATAAAGCTAAAAAGTACATCTTGGTCCATAGGAAGTTTTATCATTTGAAATTACCAAACACACATTCCTCATCCTTCAGACTCGAATTGTATTCAGATGTCTTTTATCCTGATAAAATTTTAAAATATGCACCATTCACGTAATTTTTCCTGTTATTCATGGTATACAATAAAACGAATAAATTATTCATCAATTACTGGTCTGTACAAATTTGTTGTAGATCAAATGAAGCAGACAAATGGGAACATGGTAAATAATGATCATTTTTTATCTTGCCTTTAATATATAGTAACTAGAAACCACTCCTAGATTGCCTACCTCCGCCAAGGCAGTCTGGTATATCCATGTTGTAACTTAAACTAAATACTGATATGGTGGAACAGTTGAAAATTTGTTTTTTTTTTTGCTATCTGGAGTATAATCAGTTGTTTCCCTAAATTTAATCACTTCATCCTATGGGAAGGCTTCATCCATATAAAAATTTCGCAAAAATGTGTTCATCACTTTTGTTGCAAAATGGACACAAGCAAAGAGATAAACAGGCAAACAAACGCACGCAAAACAACATGCTTGGCCTCATTAGCTAAGGAATTATGTTTGGGATGTATTTGATTGTCCTTCTGTGGTTTCCAGTTATATATACTTGTTGTGGTTGTTGTAAAATCTAAAAGTAAGAATACTTTATAGCAATTTTTAATATGATACAAATGACTTTCTTTACTGCTTGAAAAGTAATCAATCAGTGTTTTTCTACAATTATACTTTGTCTTGTTTTATGTTTATATAAGTAGCTAGCTATATCTGCAACATTTTACACAGTTTTTAAACAATTTCCATTGCTCTGTATCAGGTTACAGTGAAATCCACATGAATCAACCTGACAACCAGGCTTATGAACAACTCCGTCATCAGCAATATGAAAACACAGGATTTCAACCATATGACTCTCTGGATAACCTCTCAACTGATAATGTGTAAAAAGTGCATTACAAAGCTTCCAGTTTTACAGGCTTTGGAAAGGAGATTTATTTTTATCAAACATAAATAATTGACAGTTATGTAATTTTTATAGCAATTTCTTTTTCTTCTATCAATTTTATTGATCATCAATAATAGACGGATTTGACAGAAAAGTCGTTGTTACAGTATTTCTATTCCTGCATTGTTTGTTTATTTTTAAATTGCATGTTACTTTGTCTAAATAATGCACTGCTTCAAAGTTGAAAAACTCTTTTAAATATAAATAATAATTTTCGTCGACCTAATATGCAAAATCAAAGCTTGTGTTTGAATCACCAGAAAAAAAAAATATTCAAAATGAATTCAAGAGTTGTGAAACACCTTTTCTGTATTAGTGTAATCTGTGTAAGTTCCCATTTCGGTAATCTACACCATTAAATGACTATCAATAAAATTTATACCTTGTCCACTTGAAGCTGGGCGGAGATCATATAAATGCCGAAAAATGGCTGCATATAATTAATGGCCAATGTGATGCAGTGAAGTATCTGTTAATTACTTTACACACACTTCTCTTAGTTACATTTCAAATATTCAGGTACTTCATGTCCATACTGTTGTTCACTTACTGGTTATGGCTAAATCAATCAACCCATTTCATTAGAATCTATATACTTAAACATTGCATAACATGGCCTCTTTTAGTTAAAGCACTCTAGCAAATGACATAGTTGTGAACTTCCTGTGTTCAAAGTGTTTGGTATTTCCATTTTACAATCTGGACTTTGGGAATCTTGGAAAATCGAATAATAATATTAATCTTGAAGGCCAGTTTTATCACTTTCCTTGAAGTTTGTAAAAGCAAGTGGCTGATAAAAATATTTCGATAAGTCTTTTTTGTTGTTGTTTAAGTCATATCTTTGGACCATTTGAATTTTGTATTGAAGAATGTTATAACATGAAAGGCATATATTTACAAAATCGCCACTCGGGGTCCTATCTTGTTACTGTGTCTTGAAAGTTTCCACCAAACTCATTTTAAACCATCATTCTTATTGTTGATGTGCTTGCTGCTACTCCCCTCTCCATTATTGTCTGTCCCCTGTCCTGCTGCATTGGCTCTACATATATTGCACATTTTGACTCTTTCAAGCGTCTCTTTATAATTAACAGTTATTACACGAGTAAAGAGTTTACAGAAACTTAGTGTAGCAGTAAATCCTGTATTTCCAAACTTTTAAAGCCCATCTTAAGCAAGTTATATAAGTTAATTATTACCATATATTTAAAAGTATCAAGGCATAAGAAAACTTAACCCTAACTTGACCATAATTTATTTTCCAATGTAGTATTCATTTACAGTCTATTCAAGATATGCTACACTCTAGTTCCACTGTCATTAGGTTGCAGTTGAGTCTTAAGTACATAAGTAAGAAATACTTATAAAATGCCGAAATTGATGTAAACATTCTCCAAGGCTCTGATGTCCAAAAAGGGATAGTCCTATTCCAAAAAGAGGTCCATTTCCATATTACCATTGGATAGGGGAGATGGTTGTAAATGGGCTAATCTGAAAAGAAATGTTTTCAACTGTTTTCTGAAACCAGAAATGCTTCCCATGGTTCTAATGGCTTGCGGAAGGTTGTTCCACTCTGTGGGAGCAGCTACTATGAAGATGCGCAAACCTGAGCATTTATATGGTTAAGAAGAGGAAATTGATGAGCGATTGCCCTGTATGAGATCACTCCACCTAATCAGAAAGGATAGATATGGAGGTTGGCTGAAATGTATTGCTTTATAAGTATGGAGATTTTATTTGAACAAAGAAGGTAATGAATGGGGAGCCAGTGTAGTTTGTGCAGGAAGGGTGTAACATGACTAAATTTATTTAGTTTGCACACAGTACGACATAAGGCATTTTGAGCTCTCTTTAGTCTGATAGTACTTTTTTGCGTTATAAAGCAGTCAGTTACAGTAATCCACACGACTGCTAACCAAGGTATTTGTCACATTTACAGCTGTGTTCCAATATTGTAAGCAGAATCTCATACATCATGCAACTTATCCTTTCAGTTGGGAATGTTGGCAGCATAATTATGACAATTATTCTTGCACAGGAAAATATTTTCTTTTATTACATATATAACTTATATTTAGGATTCTACGATTTATATTTCATGAAATACTTCATATTTCATTTCATCTGATGAAGGGAAGTTTTGGTGATGACCCCTATCTCACTGTGCATCATTTATACCTTATCAATTGAACTGAAAACTGGAAATGTAATAAAAAATGTTAGATAAAGAGGAGCTACTTTGAGACATAGACATGTAAAATCTATGGCATGTTCTGATTATAATACTGGTTCTTTTATCCTTATCAAACCAGGTCATAACTAACTTCCTCTTTGTGAATGGGCTAAGCCAAAGTGCCCAACTTCTGGAAGTTTTCATGTTAAAGGATCGACCGAAAAGGAATCAACCAAGACACAATTTATGGCACATCTAAGTACTGTGCTGAATTAATTGCATATGAAAATGCTTTCCTTTGTTTCTAAAGCTTCCATTCCAAAAAGTTTAGTTTAGAAGTTTAGTTTGTGTAATGTCTGTAAGTTACAATTTTAATAACCAAGTGTAAGCCAACAAGGAAGTACAAACTGCACAGAATCAAGCTGTTGGAAGCACTGTCAGATTTAAAAGGGAAAATCCAGACCTTTCCCTTTTAGACCTTAAATTTCGCAATATGCAGGGTTTTGGTGCAAATATGGAAATTTCTTTCATGAAATATGGCAGTTTCATGCAAAAATTTGCACCATTTGAGACATTTGTCAAAATCACGTAAGTGAAAAAACTCAATAAGCCATCAGAAAAACAGCCAATATCCACCTGGAAAAAGGGTGCACCCTAATCACGAAAATGGCCAATTTCATCTTTTTGTAAATAGGGTGCACCCTAAACACGGAAACTGTGAATTTCCTCTTTTTGTAAACAGGGTGCACCCTAAACACGAAAACAGCAAATTTCATCTTTTTTGTAAATAGGGTGTGCCCTAAACAGAGAAGCTGCAAATTTACTCTTTTTGTAAATAGGGTGCACCCTAAACACAAAAACAGTAAATTTCATCTTTTTGTAAATAGGGTGTGCCCTATTCATGAAAACAGCAAATTTCATCTTTTTGTAAATAGGGTGTGCCCTAAACACAGAAACTGCAAATTTACTCTTTTTGTAAATAGGGTGTGCCCTAAACACAGAAACTGCAAATTTACTCTTTTTGTAAATAGGGTGTGCCCTAAACACAGAAACTGCAAATTTACTCTTTTTGTAAATAGGGTGCACCCTAAACACGAAAACAGCAAATTTCCACTTTTTGTAAATAGGGTGTGCCCTAAACACAGAAACTGCAAATTTACTCTTTTTGTAAATAGGGTGCACCCTAAACACAAAAACAGCAAATTTCCACTTTTTGTAAATAGGGTGTCCCTAAACACAGAAACTGCAAATTTACTCTTTTTGTAAATAGGGTGCACCCTAAACATGAAAACAGCAAATTTCCTCTTTTTGTAAATAGGGTGCACCCTAAACGCAGAAACTGTAAATTTCATGTTTTTAGGCGGGTTGCGTGTAACCAACCCGCCTATTAGATGGATGTGTCCGATGTCCGTCAGTCCGTCCACATTTTTTGTTTCTGGACTCTAACTCAAAAACGCTTTGTCCAATCGAATTCAAACTTGACAGGGACACAGATCACCATCATAGCTAGGTTCCTTTCGAAATTGGTGTAATTCCATTTGTTCGTTTGTAAATTTGTCTGTCCGTCCACATTTTTGTTTCCGGACTCTAACTAGAAAACGGTTTGTGCAATCGAATTCAAACTTGACAGGGACACAGATCACCATCATAGCTAGGTTCCTTTTGAAATTAGTGTATTTCCATCTGTTTGTTCGTCTGTTTTTTGACTGTCTGTCCATCCATCAAATTTTCCGTTTCCGGACTCTAACTCAAAAACGGTTTGTCCAATCAAATTCAAACTTGACAGGGAGATAGATCACCATCATAGCTAGGTTCCTTTCGAAATTAGTGTAATTCCGTCTGTTCCTTTGTCCATTTTTTGTC
Source organism: Sabellastarte sp. h YS-2021 (assembly GCA_964017235.1). Lineage (NCBI taxonomy): Eukaryota > Metazoa > Annelida > Polychaeta > Sabellida > Sabellidae > Sabellastarte > Sabellastarte sp. h YS-2021. The sequence continues at coordinate 124,107,397 of OZ024932.1, forward strand.
TGTCTGTCAGTCAAAATTTCTATTTCCGGACTCTAACTCGAAAACGGTTTGTCCAATCGAATTCAAACTTAACAGGGAGATACATCACCACCATAGCTAGGTTCCTTTCGACTTTGGTGTAATTCTGTCTGTTCGCTTGTCTGTTTTTTGTCCATTTTTCTGTTCATCAACATTTTTATTTCCGGACTCTAACTCGAAAATGCTGTGTCCAATCAAATTCAAACTTGACAGGGAGATAGATCACCATCATAGCTAGGTTCCTTTCTGAAATTGGTGTAATTTTGTCCGTTCGTTTGTTCGTCAACATTTCCGTTTCCAGACTCTACCTCGAAAACGGTTTGTCTTTACATACATTTTCTTTCTCTTTGATGTTGTTTTCTCTACTTAAACATTATTTGGAGGTTTATGTAACTGACATGCACTGCTCTGAAAGTATCCAGATCTTTGCACTGTATAATTACTCCTGTATCTCATGGTGTTGAAAATTATTTCCCCAGGCTATGGGGTACAGGCATCTCTGATACTATTTTTTTATTTACAAAGAAAAGGCTTTTAAGAATTACACTCAGCATTATAATATAAGCTTTAAAAATCAATTCTTAGCCATAAATATTAAGAATATGTAGGAAAAGTTAACTTTTTGATAAACTCCACTCAGCCAGGAAAAATATACATGCTGATCAAAATAAGGGCTCATGGAAAAACACAACAAAGGATATTGCATATCAAAAGTCAGCTATCCTCTTGTTTATGCTGTATCATTTCACACTTTTATGTAATTAGTTTGTTTAGTTTGTAGCAAAAAGCTAAAGGTTTAACATCTTAATATTGGAAATTGATCTTAACAGCAATACATGTATGTTACAGTAAATAGGTGAAACCAGCAAATTTGCATATTTACTAAGATTTTGAGTAAAGGGGTGCATTTGCTGAATTGAATTAGCAAATATGCATATTTTTTTTTTAAAAAATCAATATTTTCTTAGTTAAATCTAAAATGCTTTCGCTTATTTTTTGATGCACATGTTTATCTGCAAGATTTAATAAACCAAACCTAGCTGGACATTTTAGTATTTTACTTCATAAAATAGACCAAATTTGTTTCAAATGAAATGTAAACTATGCTAATATTTACTACAAATGATTACATTAAACCCTGTAACTGATCACCAAAAAATGGTATAACTAAATCTTATTTTCATAAATCTTGGTTTGTTGTGTGAAGGCATTATGTCCTCAACTTGATCTGATGTTTCATATGAAGTCACAATTACCTGATGGCCACTGACTTTTAAGCACCAATCCATTATAGTAGTCTAATTTTTCACAGAGCTTCCATAATAAAAATGTATTTAAATTATTTCCAAAAAATGTGAGCAAAACACACAAAACACCTTGAACACTCAACTGTATCAAAACATATGACTGCTAATCCACCACACTTCACTACTCCTTCTTGTATAATGTAAACCCATTATCTGACTTTCAGTCTTATCTTAATTGAGGTCACAGAGGGGTAAGAGTCTGACCTATCTTGCCACTGAGAAAAATAAATATATGTTGCATGTTGTGTAATTTGAGTGGGTGTCCCTTAATTTATCTAGGCTCTCTGTTGTAGGTATGTACAACATATCAGTGGGGTTTATCAGTCCAGCATGTATCCTGACATTATAATGACCCCCTTTACCCCACTGCACACACTTGCTTTACACAGTCATGGAAAGAAGTCTTTGAGAATGGTGGTAGTTGAGTAAACATACAGCCACAAAATGAACACACACCCAAGTGAAATATTTCTGTAAAGCCTGAATCCTGATTTTTTTTAATTTTATTTTATTTTTTTGTTTGCTTAAAATAAGTGACTCCAATCCAATTTGAGACTTTTCTGGAAGTCTCAAATTTTAAAGAGTTTTGTAAAGTTTACAATTTAATGTACTAATTGGACATATTTTCTAATGTCATGTGAAAAGGGTAAACTAAGCGAGAAAAAAATGTTTTGATAAGTTACAAGTCATGCACTTTCCTTCAGTTGCAAATTTAAATCTTTTCAAACAAAATTATCCTTAAAGTTAAAAAAATCACTTCAAAATACAATTAAATCAGCTACATATTCACTTACATCCAAACCTTCCCAATACATTTACAACAAAACCATGGCAAATGTACAGTAGTGTGCCTTTTTGCTTGGTCACAACTCTGGGTGGGTTCAATTCCCAAAACTGACAATCCTGGCTTTTGAAAGGGATATAAAAATCACAATTTTGAGAGGGGTCATGGTACTGAAAAAGTGTTTTTCCAAATGGATTTGTCCACAACTCCAGTCTCCATATCACTATTTTAGACCTATTTTCAAAATGTTAAAATAACACATTGAAATATTTATCGAATGTTATTAGAGTTAAACACACAAGGGGAAAGAGATAAGTGACAACCTTTGAAGTGCTTCACTTCATACCCATACTTTAGGGTGAAACAAGGATAGCGAAACTTTAAAGTACTTGTAACTCGCTTATTCTTAGTCCTAGAGGTTTGTGCTGTAAAACCATCCTATAGGAAATCATGGGCTAGGAATCTTTTGATGTGATCCGATTTGCCCCCCCTTCAAAGTCAAAATGAGGATAAACAAAATCAAAAGTGCTTATAGCTCGCTTATTCTTTTTCCTAGAGGTATACACTGTGACACCAACCTATGGGAAATTATAGGCTAACAAATCTTTTGATGTGGTCAGATTTAACCTTGTGGCTCTTCCTTCAAGGTTAAGCTATAGTCGATTGGCTTTGGTGAGTTTTCTTTCTGGTGGATATAGTTGTATCCCCGATGCGAAGCGGGGATACTATGGATTCATCATCGTCGTCGTCCGCGCCCTCATCCGCGTCCGCAGAGATTTCTTGTTAGCGACCTACAGTCCACATTTCTTTCCAGATTTCTTTCATATTTGGTAGGTGGCTTGATATGGTAGAGGACTCGCCACCCTATCTTTTTGGTAGGGTTTATGTCTAAATTAGGCCTGTGGTAGACAAAAATGTCTAAAATGCATTAAAATTCATGAAATCATGCACTAAATCACTTGTAACTTGAAAAGTGTTGCGTTTAGAGCATTTTGTTAAAATATGTTATTGAGCTACTTTTTTCATAGCTACAACATGGTGAGTAACTTGGGTGTCTGTCTCAATAGCTAAGTGAGTAATAGCTACTTTTGGGCTTTTCAGTAACTTCCATCATGAGTAAAATCAGTTGTAACTTGAAAACTATTGCATTTACAGAATTTCGTATAAATATGTTATTCAGCTACTTTTGGGTCAGCTATAACATAGTAAAATTTCAGACCTGTAGCTCATGGCATAGCTGAGTAATAGCTACTTTTAGGTTATCACTGTTGAGTAAATTACTTATAACTTCAAAAGTATTGCATTTAGAGTATTTTTTTCCCACTATGTTATTCACCTATTTCGGAGTCAGCTATAACATAGTGAAGTTCCAGACCTGTGGCTCATTGCATAGTTGAGTAATAGCTACTTTGAAGTTCACACTGTTGAGTAAATCAGTTGTAACTTGAAAACTATTGCATTTACAGAATTTCGTATATATATATATATTATTCAGCTACTTTTGGGTCAGCTATAACATAGTAAAATTTCAGACCTGTAGCTCATGGCATAGCTGAGTAATAGCTACTTTTAGGTTATCACTGTTGAGTAAATTACTTATAACTTCAAAAGTATTGCATTTAGAGTATTTTGTTTCAATATGTTATTCACCTATTTTCGAGTCAGCTATATTACATAGTGAAGTTCCAGACCTGTGGCTCATTGCATAGCTGAGTAATAGCTACTTTGAAGTTCACACTGTTGAGTAAATCAGTTGTAATTGGAAAACTATTGCATTTATAGAAATTGGTGTAAATATGTTATTCAGCTACTTTTGGGTCAGCTATAACATAGTGAAATTACAGACCTGTAGCTCATGGCACAACTGAGCAATAGCTATTTTCAGGTACTGACTGTTGAGTAAATCACTTGTAACTTGAAAAATATTGCATTTGGAGTATTTTGTTAAAATATGTTGTTCACCTACTTTTGGGTCGGCTATAACATCGTGAAATTACAGACTTATAGCTCATGGCATAGCTGAGCAATAGCTATTTTCAGGTTCTCACTATTGAGTAAATCAGTTGTAACTTAAAAACTATTGCATTTACAGTATTTTGCTTAAATATGTTGTTCACCTAATTTTGGGTCAGCTATAACATAGAAAAAATTCAGACATGTAGGTTATTGCATAGCTGAGTAATAGCTACTTTGAAGTTATCACTGTTGAGTAAATCAGTTATAACGTGAAAACTATTACATTTACAGTATTTTGTTTAAATATGTTATTCACATAATTTTTGGTACAGCTATAACAGAGTGAAATTGCAGACCTCTATGTCATGGCATAGCTTACCAATATCTACTTTCAGGTTCTCACTGTTGAGTAAATCACTGTATCCACTGGATAGCCGCAGTGTGTAGAGAGATTTCACCATTACTGCTCTAACGAAAAAAATATAGCTAGCCTTCTCAAGTTTGCAAGGTATATTAGAGGGTGCACCACAGTATTCTATTGGTAGGCTTTATGTCTGAATTAGGCCTACTGAAATGAGTAATTTTGCATTTTCTCTAAAAGTATTGCTAGATACTTAATAACAAACTTAGATAACAAATTTGTCTTAAATAACTCATTCACCTACTTTTGGGAGAGCTTTCACTTGGTGAAGTTTCAGACCTGTAGCGAATTATTCACCTACTCAAAAAGAGTAAATGCTAATTATCTCTAAAAGTATTGCAGATATCCAATTTTTCTCAAATAACTCATTCATCTACTTTTGGGAGAGCTTTCACATGGTGAAGTTTCAGACCTGTACCTAATTACTCACCTACTCATAATGAGTAAATGCAAATTATCTCTAAAAGTATTGCAGATAGCCAATTTCTCTCAAATAACTCCTTCACCTACTTTTGGGAGAGCTTTCACTTGGTGAAGTTTCAGACCTGTAGCGAATTATTCACCTACTCAAAATGAGTAAATGCAAATTATCTCTAAAAGTATTGCAGATAGCCAATTTCTCTCAAATAACTCCTTCACCTACTTTTGGGAGAGCTTTCACTTGGTGAAGTTTCAGACCCGTAGCTAATTACTCACCTACTCAAAATGAGTAAATGCAAATTATCTCTAAAAGTATTGCAGATAGCCAATTTTTGCCAAATAACTCCTTCACCTACTTTTGGGAGAACTTTCACTTGGTGAAGTTTCAGACCTATAGCAAATTATTCACCTACTCAAAAAGAGTAAATGCTAATTATCTCTAAAAGTATTGCAGATATCCAATTTTTCTCAAATAACTCATTCATCTACTTTTGGGAGAGCTTTCACATGGTGAAGTTCCAGACCCGTAGGTAATTACTCACCCACTGAAAATGAGTAAATTCGAATTATCTCAAAAAGTATTGCAGATAGCCAACTTTTCTCAAATAATTCATTCACCTACTTGTGGGAGAGCTTTCACTTGGTGAAGTTTCACACCCATAGCTAATTATTCACGTACTCAAAATGAGTAAATGCGAATTATCTCTAGACGTATTGCAGATAGCCAGTATTTCTCAAATCACTCATTAATATGAAAACAACTTATAGGAAGTCATGGGCTGCGAATCTTTTCATGTGGTCAGATTTGACGTTGGGCCCCTCCTGCTTATTATCGGTCCTAGAGGTTTGCAATGTGAAAACGACTTATAGGAAATCATGGGCTGTGAATCTTTTGATGTGGTCGGACTTCACCTTGGGCCCCTGCTACAGGGTCAAATAAGGGTAGCCAAATTTAAAAGTGCTTTCACCTTGCTTATTAACGAAAAATGCTGTTTCTCTTCTAAACTATGTTACTTGGCCTTTGTCGGTGGATAAATCCTGCATCTGGCCACAGATGCGTCCTTGGTCTAGTTTGAATCGGTTCTCCGATGCTTGGTGTAGTTGGTTTTGGAATTGTGGAATGTGAGATATATTTTATTTACTATAGTGACATTTACAACATCAATATAAAAACAACATTTGAAAATGATTACAATGGAGATATACCCAGCCCATTAATGGGCTTATAAGTCACTACAAATATATATGCTTCAACTGGCAATGATTAGGAAAACAAAAAAGTATATTTTTCCTGGTATTCCAAAGTTAATTTACATAATCTACTTAAAATTTAATATTATCAAGTTTTAAATTATTACAAAATTGATCATATGCATCCATTTTGTGTATATTAAAATAGGCATTATATTTGGAAAAGAAATTTCTCTCAAACCAAATTAGAAAACAGCTCACAGGAAATCATGGGCTGGGAATCTTAGAACGATCATCTACTCTAAGGTCCTCCAAATTTTTGGTTGCTTTTGCAAATTTAATCCATGGCTAAGTTAAATTAGCACTAATAGCTGATTGGAGTAAAGTATTTGTGACTACAAAATGACGCGAGACTGAGTGTTACACTAAAATATGTTGTTCACCTACACTCTCTATTTCATAAAAGGGGTTACATGATTTAGAGGTCTATCACAAAAACTAGAGGATCGCTCGCAAAAAAAAAGATAATGTTTTTGCATAGCAAAAACAAAGTGTCCCGAAAAGGATATAAAGGTGAGTGCTAATGTATTAAGAAAATGCTTCGTTTCTAGCCTTATACTGTTGTGGCAACCAAAGTCAGCGCAGTCTGCTCTATCTAGCATGGTTTTCAAGATATAAGCATTTTTGTGTTTTGCAATTTTTGCAAAAAATCGAAAATTCAATATGTCCGCTATATTTGGCAAGACAAAAATATTTTAAAAATTGGCATGGCTACTCTGTAGAGACACCCAGCAGGTCAAAAATTTAGTAGGTGAATGAGTTATTGGAGAAAAATTGGCTATCTGCAATACTTTTAGAAATAATTCGCATTTACTCATTTTGAGTAGGTGAGTAATTAGCTACAGGTCTGAAACTTCAGCCAAGTGAAAGCTCTCCCAAAAGTAGGTGAATGAGTTATTTGGTATAAATTGGGTATCCGCAATACTTTTATAGATAACTAGACCTATCGCATCGGAGAACCGATGCAAATTGTATCCACCAGAAAACTTACAACAGCCATTAAAACATGCTTAACCTTGGAGAAGCCCAAGGTGAAGTTTCTGACCATATCAAAAGATTCTTAGCCCACGATTCCTATAGGTTGGTTTACCATCCCAAACCTCTAGGAACACAAATAAGCGAGATAAGCACTGTTAATTTTCGCTATCCTCATTTGACCTTGAAAGAGGGGCCAAAGGTCAAATCAGATCACATCAAAAAATTCCCAGCTCATGATTTCCTATAGGTTGATTTGACATTGCAAACCTGTAGAACCAATAATAATCGAGTTATAAGAACTTTTAAGTTTGGCTATCCTTGTTCGACTTGGAAGGAGGGGTCCAAGGTCAAATCCGACCACACCAAAAGACTCCCAGCCAATGATTTCCTATAGGTTGGTTTACCATCCCAAACCTCTAGGACCAATAATAAGCCAGTTATAAGCACTTTTATGTTTACCTATCCTCGTTTGACCATGAAGGAGGGGTCCAATGTCAAATACGTCCACACCAAAAGACTCTCAGCCCATGATTTCCTATAGGTTGGTTTACCATTCTAAACATCTAGGACCAATAATAAGCGAGTTATAAGCACTTTTAAGTTTGGCTATCCTCGTTTGACCTTGAAGGAGGGGTCCAAGGTCAAATCTGACCACACCAAAAGATTCCCAGCCAATGATTTCCTATAGGTTGGTTTACCATCCCAAACCTCTAGGACCAATAATAAGCGAGTTATTAGCACTTTTAAGTTTGGCTATCCTCATTTGACCTTGAAGGAGGGGTCAAAGGTCAAATCTGACCACACCAAATCATTCCCAGGCCATGATTTCCTATAGGTTGGTTTACCATTCCAAACCTCTAGGACCAATAATAAGGGAGTTATAAGCACTTTTAAGTTTGGCTATCCTCATTTGACCTTGAAGGAGGGGTCCAAGGTCAAATCCGACCACACCAAAAGACTCCCAGCCCATGATTTCCTATAGGTTGGTTCACCATCCCAAACCTCTAGGACCAATAATAAGCGAGTTATAAGCACATATAAGTTTGGCTATCCTCGTTTGACCTTGTAGGAGGGTTCAAAGGTCAAATCCGATGACACCAAAAGAATCCCAGCCCATGATTTCCTATAGGTTGGTTTACCATTCCAAACCTCTAGGACCAATAATAAGTGAGTTATAAGCACTTTTATGTTTGCCTATCCTCGTTTGACCTTGAAGGAGGGGTCTAATGTCAAATCCGTCCACACCAAAAGACTCTCAGCCCATGATTTCCTGTAGGTTGGTTTACCATTCTAAATATCTAGGACCAATAATAAGCGAGTTATAAGCACTTTTAAGTTTGGCTATCCTCGTTTGACCTTGAAGGAGGGGTCCAAGGTCAAATCTGACCACACCAAAAGATTCCCAGCCAATGATTTCCTATAGGTTGGTTTACCATCCCAAACCTCTAGGACCAATAATAAGCGAGTTATTAGCACTTTTAAGTTTGACTATCCTTGTTTGACCTTGAAGGAGGGGTCCAAGGTCAAATCTGACCACACCAAATCATTCCCAGGCCATGATTTCCTATAGGTTGGTTTACCATCCCAAACCTCTAGGACCAATAATAAGCGAGTTATTAGCACTTTTAAGTTTGACTATCCTTGTTTGACCTTGAAGGAGGGGTCCAAGGTCAAATCTGACCACACCAAATCATTCCCAGGCCATGATTTCCTATAGGTTGGTTTACCATTCCAAACCTCTAGGACCAATAATAAGGGAGTTATAAGCACATTTAAGTTTGGCTATCCTCATTTGACCTTGAAGGAGGGGTCCAAGGTCAAATCCGACCACACCAAAAGACTCCCAGCCCATGATTTCCTATAGGTTGATTTACCATCCCAAACGTCTAGGACCAATAATAAGCGAGTTATAAGCACCTTTAATTTTGGCTATGCTCGTTTGACCTTGAAAGAGGGGTCCAAGGTCAAATCCGACCACACCAAAAGACTCCCAGCCCATGATTTCCTATAGGTTGGTTCACCATCCCAAACCTCTAGGACCAATAATAAGCGAGTTATAAGCACATATAAGTTTGGCTATCCTCGTTTGACCTTGTAGGAGGGTTCAAAGGTCAAATCCGATGACACCAAAAGAATCCCAGCCCATGATTTCCTATAGGTTGGTTTACCATTCCAAACCTCTAGGACCAATAATAAGTGAGTTATAAGCACTTTTATGTTTGCCTATCCTCGTTTGACCTTGAAGGAGGGGTCTAATGTCAAATCCGTCCACACCAAAAGACTCTCAGCCCATGATTTCCTGTAGGTTGGTTTACCATTCTAAATATCTAGGACCAATAATAAGCGAGTTATAAGCACTTTTAAGTTTGGCTATCCTCGTTTGACCTTGAAGGAGGGGTCCAAGGTCAAATCTGACCACACCAAAAGATTCCCAGCCAATGATTTCCTATAGGTTGGTTTACCATCCCAAACCTCTAGGACCAATAATAAGCGAGTTATTAGCACTTTTAAGTTTGACTATCCTTGTTTGACCTTGAAGGAGGGGTCCAAGGTCAAATCTGACCACACCAAATCATTCCCAGGCCATGATTTCCTATAGGTTGGTTTACCATTCCAAACCTCTAGGACCAATAATAAGGGAGTTATAAGCACATTTAAGTTTGGCTATCCTCATTTGACCTTGAAGGAGGGGTCCAAGGTCAAATCCGACCACACCAAAAGACTCCCAGCCCATGATTTCCTATAGGTTGATTTACCATCCCAAACGTCTAGGACCAATAATAAGCGAGTTATAAGCACCTTTAATTTTGGCTATGCTCGTTTGACCTTGAAAGAGGGGTCCAAGGTCAAATCCGACCACACCAAAAGACTCCCAGCCCATGATTTCCTATAGGTTGGTTCACCATCCCAAACCTCTAGGACCAATAATAAGCGAGTTATAAGCACATATAAGTTTGGCTATCCTCGTTTGACCTTGTAGGAGGGTTCAAAGGTCAAATCTGACGACACCAAAAGAATCCCAGCCCATGATTTCCTATAGGTTGGTTTACCATTCCAAACCTCTAGGACCAATAATAAGTGAGTTATAAGCACTTTTATGTTTGCCTATCCTCGTTTGACCTTGAAGGAGGGGTGCAAGGTCAAATCCGACCACACCAAAAGATTCCCAGCCCATGATTTCCTATAGGTTGGTTTACCATCCTCAACCTCTACGACCAATAATAAGCGAGTTATAAGCACTTTTAAGTTTGGCTATCCTCGTTTGACCTTGTAGGAGGGTTCAAAGGTCAAATCCGATGACACCAAAAGAATCCCAGCCCATGATTTCCTATAGGTTGGTTTACCATTCCAAACCTCTAGGACCAATAATAAGTGAGTTATAAGCACTTTTATGTTTGCCTATCCTCGTTTGACCTTGAAGGAGGGGTCCAATGTCAAATCCGTCCACACCAAAAGACTCTCAGCCCATGATTTCCTATAGGTTGGTTTACCATTCTAAACATCTAGGACCAATAATAAGCGAGTTATAAGCACTTTTAAGTTTGGCTATCCTCGTTTGACCTTGAAGGAGGGGTCCAAGGTCAAATCTGACCACACCAAAAGATTCCCAGCCAATGATTTCCTATAGGTTGGTTTACCATCCCAAACCTCTAGGACCAATAATAAGCGAGTTATAAGCACTTTTAAGTTTGGCTATCCTTGTTTGACCTTGAAGGAGGGGTCCAAGGTCAAATCTGACCACACCAAATCATTCCCAGGCCATGATTTCCTATAGGTTGGTTTACCATTCCAAACCTCTAGGACCAATAATAAGGGAGTTATAAGCACATTTAAGTTTGGCTATCCTCATTTGACCTTGAAGGAGGGGTCCAAGGTCAAATCCGACCACACCAAATCATTCCCAGGCCATGATTTCCTATAGGTTGGTTTACCATTCCAAACCTCTAGGACCAATAATAAGGGAGTTATAAGCACATTTAAGTTTGGCTATCCTCGTTTGACCTTGTAGGAGGGTTCAAAGGTCAAATCTGACGACACCAAAAGAATCCCAGCCCATGATTTCCTATAGGTTGGTTTACCATTCCAAACCTCTAGGACCAATAATAAGTGAGTTATAAGCACTTTTATGTTTGCCTATCCTCGTTTGACCTTGAAGGAGGGGTGCAAGGTCAAATCCGACCACACCAAAAGACTCCCAGCCCATGATTTCCTATAGGTTGGTTCACCATCCCAAACCTCTAGGACCAATAATAAGCGAGTTATAAGCACATATAAGTTTGGCTATCCTCGTTTGACCTTGTAGGAGGGTTCAAAGGTCAAATCTGACGACACCAAAAGAATCCCAGCCCATGATTTCCTATAGGTTGGTTTACCATTCCAAACCTCTAGGACCAATAATAAGTGAGTTATAAGCACTTTTATGTTTGCCTATCCTCGTTTGACCTTGAAGGAGGTGCAAGGTCAAATCCGACCACACCAAAAGATTCCCAGCCCATGATTTCCTATAGGTTGGTTTACCATCCTCAACCTCTACGACCAATAATAAGCGAGTTATAAGCACTTTTAAGTTTGGCTATCCTCGTTTGACCTTGTAGGAGGGTTCAAAGGTCAAATCCGATGACACCAAAAGAATCCCAGCCCATGATTTCCTATAGGTTGGTTTACCATTCCAAACCTCTAGGACCAATAATAAGTGAGTTATAAGCACTTTTATGTTTGCCTATCCTCGTTTGACCTTGAAGGAGGGGTCCAATGTCAAATCCGTCCACACCAAAAGACTCTCAGCCCATGATTTCCTATAGGTTGGTTTACCATTCTAAACATCTAGGACCAATAATAAGCGAGTTATAAGCACTTTTAAGTTTGGCTATCCTCGTTTGACCTTGAAGGAGGGGTCCAAGGTCAAATCTGACCACACCAAAAGATTCCCAGCCAATGATTTCCTATAGGTTGGTTTACCATCCCAAACCTCTAGGACCAATAATAAGCGAGTTATAAGCACTTTTAAGTTTGGCTATCCTTGTTTGACCTTGAAGGAGGGGTCCAAGGTCAAATCTGACCACACCAAATCATTCCCAGGCCATGATTTCCTATAGGTTGGTTTACCATTCCAAACCTCTAGGACCAATAATAAGGGAGTTATAAGCACATTTAAGTTTGGCTATCCTCATTTGACCTTGAAGGAGGGGTCCAAGGTCAAATCCGACCACACCAAAAGACTCCCAGCCCATGATTTCCTATAGGTTGATTTACCATCCCAAACGTCTAGGACCAATAATAAGCGAGTTATAAGCACCTTTAATTTTGGCTATGCTCGTTTGACCTTGAAGGAGGGGTCCAAGGTCAAATCCGACCACACCAAAAGACTCCCAGCCCATGATTTCCTATAGGTTGGTTCACCATCCCAAACCTCTAGGACCAATAATAAGCGAGTTATAAGCACATATAAGTTTGGCTATCCTCTTTTGACCTTGTAGGAGGGTTCAAAGGTCAAATCCGACGACACCAAAAGAATCCCAGCCCATGATTTCCTATAGGTTGGTTTACCATTCCAAACCTCTAGGACCAATAATAAGTGAGTTATAAGCACTTTTATGTTTGCCTATCCTCGTTTGACCTTGAAGGAGGGGTCCAAGGTCAAATCCGACCACACCAAAAGACTCCCAGCCCATGATTTCCTATAGGTTGGTTTACCATCCTCAACCTCTACGACCAATAATAAGCGAGTTATAAGCACTTTTAAGTTGGGCTATCCTCATTTGACCTTGAAGGAGGGGTCAAAGGTCAAATCTGACCACACCAAAAGATTCCCAGCCAATGATTTCCTATAGGTTGGTTTACCATCCTAAACCTCTAGGACCAATAACAAGTGAGTTAAAAGCACTTTTAAGTTTGGCTATGCTCGTTTGACCTTGAAGGAGGGGTCCAAGGTCAAATCCGACCACACCAAAAGATTCCCAGCCCATGATTTCCTAGAGGTTGGTTTACCATCCCATACCTGTAGGACCAATAATAAGGGAGTTATAAGCACTTTTAAGTTTGGCTATCCTCGTTTGACCTTGAAGGAGGGGTCCAAGGTCAAATCTGATCACACCAAAAGATTCCCAGGCCATGATTTCCTACAGGTTGGTTTACCATCCCAAACCTCTAGGACCAATAATAAGGGAGATATAAGCACTTTTCATGACTGCAAAGAAACGCCTGTGGCGGCCATGTTGTTTTTGAAAATGAGGCCAAAAAAATTCCCAGTCAAGATTTTATAATGAGGAACATATCCTGCGAATTTGACATCACTACCTATAATACCCTGTACTCTAGAGAGCCACCAAAAGTCCTTGTTTAAAGTCGAAAAACACCTGTGGCGGCCATCTTGTTTTTCAAAATGAGACCAAAAATATTCCCAGGCAAGATTTTATGGTTATGAATATATCCTGTAAATTTGAGAAGGCTAGCTATAATATTTTTTTCGTTAGAGCGGTAACCGTGAAATCTTTCTACACACTGCGGCGGCGGCAGCGGCGGCGTAGAAGTAACGAAGTAAATCCATAGTATCCACCGGATAGCATCCGGTGGATACAATTAGCATTTATTCATTTTGAGTAGGTGAATAATTAGCTACAGGTCTGAAACTTCACCGAGTGAAAGCTCTCCCAAAAGTAGGTGAATGAGTTATTTGAGAAAAATTGGCCATTTGCAATACTTTTAGAGATAATTCTCTGAGTGCAATACTTTTCAAGTTATAAGTGATTTACTGCATAAATTCATAATTTTTTAATGCATTCAAACTTATTTTAAAAATTCACAAAAAAATAATTAAAAAATATCCAGGCCTGATACTCACAAAGGGGAATCTACTTGTGCCGTAGTACATATATCTAAGATAGGGAGATATCCCTTTAATGGTCAAAGAGAAAATTGTGATAAAGAGTTGAAATTTTCACACTTTTCGTGGGAGTACCTCTTATCTAGCGGCTCTGGAGAACAGACAAACAGAGAAATCTGCATGCCTTGAAGAATTTACCATTCTTGCTAGATAAGGTATCTTTTAAAAGTAACAACATGTCTCTGGATTATTATTATTTATTATTATTATTTTGTATCCAGTGATCCAGATCAGTCAAAATTTAATAGGATCTAAGTCAGACGTGACCCAAGCGGTAGTATTTATGTAACCCTTCTGACAAACAGAAAGACAAACAGTCATGACAACAATACCTCTTGGTGGAGATTATAAATGCATGTACCAATAAAATATGACTCTTTCATTAAATTATAGTGAAGGAAAAATATAGAAACAGTATACACATGCTTCTTTTTACAAGCATATATTCAACAGGTAAATGTGACTTGGGTTTGATAAGTATACTTGCTTTCTTCCAGTACTGGCAACACATTTTAAATGAGAGAGTAGTCACTTACAACCTCAAGACACATGCAGATGATGGGCTATTAATACATGGTCTTCAGGTAGCATAAACACTTGCAGTGGGGGAGCAGATAAGCCCTCCCTCAAATTTGAGGGGTTGGGATGGTATAATTCCTAGGACTGTGGTTTGTGTCCTCTCCCAGAGATACATGCTTTTAAACTTAAATCTCATCCCAGTCTTTCAGATAATTAAGATGAGGCTGAGAAAACCAAATTAGTGGTGTGTTTGAAAGGCAAGAATTTTAGGGGTTGCTTTTGAGTGGGACTGAATACATTTTACAAATATGTTCTATTTCCAGATATACAAACTTTAATATACAAAGAGTAATACAAAATTTAATACTCCAACAAGAGTAAGCACTAAAAGTATATATTAAGTAAAACAAATGAAGGAAAGTGCATGACTTGTAACTTATCAAGACATTTTCCAGAAAAGTCTCAAATTGTATTGGAGTCACTTATTTTAAGTAAGAAAAAATCAGGATTAAGGCATTACAGAAATTTCACTTGGGTGTGTGTTCATTTTGTACCTGTATGTTTACTCAACTACCACCATTCTCAAAGATTTTTTCCTAGACTGTGTAAATCAAGTGTGTGCAGTGGGGTAAAGGGGTCATTACAATGTCAGAGATACATGCTGGACTGATAAACCCCACTGATATGTTGTACATACCTACAAGAGAGAGCCTAGATAAATTAAGGGGCACACACTCAAATTACACAAGCAATATATATTTATTTTTCTCAGTGGCAAGATAGGTCAGTCTCTTCCCCCGCTGTGACCTCAATTAAGATAAGACAGAAAGTCAGATAATTGGTTTACATTATACAAGAAGGAGTAGTGAAGTGTGGTGGATTAGAAGTCATATGTTTTGATACAGTTGAGTGTTCAAGGTGTTTTGTGTGTTTTGCTCACATTCTTTGGAAATAATTTAAATACATTTTTATTATGGAAGCTCTGTGAAAAATTAGACTATTATAATGGATTGGTGCTTAAAAGTCAGTGGCCATCAGGTAATTGTGACTTCATATGAAACATCAGATCAAGTTGAGGACATAAAGCCTTCAAACAACAAACCAAGATTTATGAAAGTAAGATTTAGTTATATGGTGATCAGTTACAGGGTTTTATGTAATCATTTGTAGTAAATATTAGGATAGTTTACATTTCATTTGAAACAAATTTGGTGTATTTTATGAAGTAAAATACTAAAATGACCAGCTATGTTTGGTTTATTAAATCTTGCAGATAAAATGTATCAAAATATAAAATAAGTAAAAGCATTTTAGATTTAACTAAGAAAATACTGATTTTTTTTAAAAAAAATATGCGTATTTGCTAATTCAATTCAGCAAATGCACCCCTTTACTCAAAATCTTGGTAAATATGCAAATTTACTGGTTTCACCTATTTAAAGTAACATATATGTATTGCTCTTAAGATCAATTCCCAATATTAAGATGTTAAACCTTTAGCTTTTTGGTACAAACTAAACATAAAAAAGTGACTGACTGGGATTGTAAAAAGTGTTGTATGTGTATTTACACTAATTACATGAAAGCGTGAAAAGATGCAGCATAAACCAGAGGATAGCTGACTTTTGATATACAATATCCTTTATTATGTTTTTCCATGAGCCGATATTTTGATCAGCATGTATATTTTTCCTTGTTGAGTGGAGTTTATCAAAAAGATTACTTTTCCTACATATTCTTAATATTTATGGCTAAGAATTGATTTTTAAAGCTTATATTATAATGCTGAGTGTAATTCTTAAAAGCCTTTTCTTTGTAAATAAAAAAATAGCATCAGAGATGCCCGTACCCCACAGCCTAGGGAAATATGTTCATCACCATGGGATATAGAAGTACTGTATCAGTACAAAGAACTGTCACTTGTATAAAGGTCCACACAATGTTTAAATAGAGAAAATAATGTCTATGAGAAAGATAATGGATGTACTTTATCTACATCTGGCATGGCCAAATTATGGTTTAGATGTTTTGAATGTTACCATGCATATAGAAGTGGTAATACATTCAATGAATGCTTATGTGTGGTGTTGTAGCAAAATCTGTGGCTCATTTGATGAAATTCCATCTGTTACAATGGGAAGTTGTAAAAGTAAAATTCTTAATGAATTCTAATATGACTTTAACAGTGCTTAATCTGCATCAAAAGACAGATCCAAAGGTGCCACAAGATTTTCTAGGTCAAGGTCACTACAACAAGGTCAAAGGTTAAATCAAGGTCACACCATGATGCTGCATACCTACTTCCCCCAACCAATATGTCCCTACCAAGTATCAACTTCCTACACCTTACGGTTTCCGAGATATAGCCTGGACAAGATTTTATAGGTCAAGGCCACTACAGCAAGGTCAAAGGTCAAATCAAGGTCAGACCATGACACTGCACACCTACACCCCCTAACCAGTGTCCCTACCAAGTATCAACTTCCTACACCTTACGGTTTCCGAGATACAGCCCGGACAAGATTTTATAGGTCAAGGTCACTACAGCAAGGTCAAAGGTCAAATCAAGATCAGACCATGACATTGCACACCTACACCCCCCTAACCAATGTCCTTACCAAGTATCAACTTCCTACACCTTACGATTTCCGAGATATAGTCCAGACAAGATTTTCAAACTCAAGGTCACTGCGGCAAGGTCATAGGTCAAATCAAGGTCAGATCATGAAGTTGCACACCTACACATCCTGATTAATGTCCCTACCAAAGTATCAATTTCCTACAGCTTATGGTTTCTGAGATACAGCCCGGACAAACTTTTTCCCACCGCCTGCCCACCCATCCAGACACCATGGGTGAAAACAATACCACAACTGCCCTTAAGGGCTGTGGGGTAAAAATAGTATCAGAGATGCCCATACCCCATAGCCTGGGGGAATAGTTTTCGACACCATGAGATACAGGAATAATAAAACAGTGCAAAGATCTGGATACTTTCAGAGCAGTGTCAGTTACATAAACCTCCAAATAATGGTTAAGTAGAGAAAACAACATCTAAGAGAAAGAAAATGTGTGTAAAGACAAACTGTTTTCGAGGTAGAGTCTGGAAACGGAAATGTTGAAGAACAAACGAACAGACAAAGTTACACCAATTTCGAAAGGAACTTAGCTATGATGGTGATCTATCTCCCTGTCAAGTTTGAATTTGATTGGACACAGTGTTTTCAAGCTAGAGTCCGGAAACAGAAATGTTGACGAACAGATAAATGGACAAAAAACAAACAAACGAACGGACAGAATTCGTCGACGAACAAACGAACGGACAAAATTACACCAATTTCAGAAAGGAACCTAGCTATGATGGTGATCTATCTCCCTGTCAAGTTTGAATTTGATTGGACACAGCATTTTCGAGTTAGAGTCTGGAAATAGAAATGTTGATGGACAGATAAATGGACAAAAAACAGACAAGTGAACGGACAGAATTACACCAAATTCGAAAGGAACCTAGCTATGGTGGTGGTGTATCTCCCTAGTATGTTTGAATTCGATTGGACAAACCATTTTCGAGTTGGAGTCCGGAAATGGAAATTTTGACTGACAGACAAAAAACAGACAAACGAACAGATGGAATTACACTAATTTCGAAAGGAACCTAGCTATGGTGGTGATCTATCTCCCTGTCAAGTTTGAAATCGATTGGACAAACCATTTTCGAGTTAGAGTCCGGAAACGGAAATTTTGACGGACAGTCAAAAAACAGACGAACCAACAGACAGAATTACACTAATTTTGAAAGGAACCTAGCTATGATGGTGATCTATCTCCCTGCAAGTTTGAATTTGATTGGACAAACCGCTTCGAGTTAGAGTCCGGAAACGGAAATTTTGACGGACAGACAGACAGTCAAAAAACAGACGCACAAACAGATGGAAATACACCAATTTCGAAAGGAACCTAGCTATGATGGTGATCTATGTCCCTGTCAAGTTTGAATTCGATTGGACAAACTGTTTTCTAGTTAGAGTCCGGAAACAAAAATGCGGACGGACAGGCAAACGGACAAACGGAATTACACCAATTTCAAAAGAAACCTAGCTATGATGGTGATCTGTGTCCCTGTCAAGTTTGACTTCGATTGGACAAACCGTTTTCTAGTTAGAGTCTGGAAACAAAAATGTGGACGGACAGATAAACGAACAAACGGAATTACACCAATTTCGAAAGGAACCTAGCTATGATGGTGATCTGTGTCCCTGTCAAGTTTGAATTCGATTGGACAAACCATTTTCGAGTTAGAGTCCGGAAACGGAAATTTTGATGGACAGTCAAAAAACAGACGAACCAACAGACAGAATTACACTAATTTTGAAAGGAACCTAGCTATGATGGTGATCTATCTCCCTGCAAGTTTGAATTTGATTGGACAAACCGCTTCGAGTTAGAGTCCGGAAACGGAAATTTTGACGGACAGACAGACAGTCAAAAAACAGACGCACAAACAGATGGAAATACACCAATTTCGAAAGGAACCTAGCTATGATGGTGATCTATGTCCCTGTCAAGTTTGAATTCGATTGGACAAACTGTTTTCTAGTTAGAGTCCGGAAACAAAAATGCGGACGGACAGGCAAACGGACAAACGGAATTACACCAATTTCAAAAGAAACCTAGCTATGATGGTGATCTGTGTCCCTGTCAAGTTTGACTTCGATTGGACAAACCGTTTTCTAGTTAGAGTCTGGAAACAAAAATGTGGACGGACAGACAAACGAACAAACGGAATTACACCAATTTCGAAAGGAACCTAGCTATGATGGTGATCTGTGTCCCTGTCAAGTTTGAATTCGATTGGACAAACTGTTTTCGAGTTAGAGTCCAGAAACAAAAAATGTGGACGGACGTCGGACACATCCATCTAATAGACGGGTTGGTTACACCCAATCCGCCTAAGAACAGGAAATTTACAGTTTCTGCATTTAGGGCACACCCTATTTACAAAAAAGAGGAAATTCACAGTTTCCATGTTTAGGGTGCAACCTATTTACAAAAAGATGAAATTTGCTGTTTTGGTGTTTAGGGTGCACCCTATTTACAAAAAGAGTAAATTTGCAGATTCTGTGTTTAGGACACACCCTATTTACAAAAAGTGGAAATTTGCTGTTTTCGTGTTTAGGGTGCACCCTATTTACAAAAAGAGTAAATTTGCAGATTCTGTGTTTAGGGCACACCCTATTTACAAAAAGTGGAAATTTGCTGTTTTCATGTTTACGGTGCACCCTATTTACAAAAAGATGAAATTTGCTATTTTCGTGTTTAGGGTGCACCCTATTTACAAAAAGAGTAAATTTGCAGATTCTGTGTTTAGGGCACACCCTATTTACAAAAAGTGGAAATTTGCAGTTTCTGTGTCTAGGGCACACCCTATTTACAAAAAGATGAAATTTGCTGTTTTTGTGTTTAGGGGGCACCCTATTTACAAAAAGAGTAAATTTGCAGTTTCCGTGTTTAGGGCACACCCTATTTACAAAAAGTGGAAATTTGCTGATTTCGTGTTCAGGGTGCACCCTATTTACAAAAAGAGGAAATTCACAGTTTTCGTGTTTAGGGTGCACCCTATTTACAAAAAGAGTAAATTTCCAGTTTTCGTGAATAGGGCACACCCTATTTACAAAAAGAGGAAATTTGCAGTTTTCGTGAATAGGGCACACCTTATTTACAAAAAGAGGAAATTTACAGTTTCCGTGTTTAGGGTGCACCCTATTTACAAAAAGATGAAATTTGCAGTTTCCGTGTTTAGGGCACACCCTATTTACAAAAAGTGGAAATTTGCTGATTTCGTGTTCAGGGTGCACCCTATTTACAAAAAGAGGAAATTTGCAGTTTTCGTGAATAGGGCGCACCCTATTTACAAAAAGAGGAAATTTGCAGTTTTCGTGAATAGGACACCCCCTATTTACAAAAAGAGGAAATTTACAGTTTCCGTGTTTAGGGTGCACCCTATTTACAAAAAGATGAAATTTGCAGTTTCCGTGTTTAGGGTGCACCCTATTTACAAAAGGAGGAAATTTGCAGTTTTCGTGATTAGGGCACACCCTATTTACAAAAAGATGAAATTGGCCATTTTTGTGATTAGGGTGCACCCTTTTTCCAGGTGGATATTTGCTGCTTTTCTGATGGCTTATTGAGTTTTTTCACTTACGTGATTTTGACAAATGTCTCAAATGGTGCAAATTTTTGCACGAAACTGCCATATTTCATGAAAGAAATTTCCATATTTGCACCAAAACCCTGCATATTGCAAAATTTAAGGTCTAAAAGGGAAAGGTCTGGATTTTCCCTTTTAAATCTGACAGTGCTTTTGTTTGAAAATTCGTAAATATGTCATACTTGACTATCAAGTTAATCCAGTTACTAATAATTAACTAATTTAATACGTATTCCAGTATTCACAATGGAGGTTTACAATCGAGCAAAAAAACCTTGCGATGCATGGAATAAACAACTAAATAATGAAATAAATGAACCACCACAGTGAATATGGTTATTCATCAGTATTATTATAGAATAAAGTATTGAGAAAATGAGGAATGAGTACATAACTTACAGATTTTAACTCTTTTGCACCTGTTAGCAATTTTTTTTTTCAATACGGATATGAAAATACAGTGTGAATAAAATTAAAACTTTGACCAAACATCTGCGACAATATTACTAATTACTTATTACTTCTGAAGTTCTGAATATGTAAATTAAATTGATTGAAAGTAAAGTAAAATTATATTTCACTATCGCTATTTCATCAGAACTTGAAAATTTCAGTTTTTCTCCAATTGGCTTTGACATGTGCATAGCTTTTTTAACAATTTTAACAAAACAAATAAAATCAACAAACTTAATTTCCCATTATACAGCAAAATAGAATGGAAAGCCATTCAAATTAATTATTCAATAAATTATTTTATATTTAAATGTGACCTGAAGACATCTTTGCTGCCGTACTTGCAATACTTTTAATATTGTTTTGGCTTCTTCCATCACTGTCATCAACTGTGGAAATTATTACTTTCAATACAAGCTAATGCAAGAGTATGTGACAAGTTATTTAGTATTACAAAGTTTTCTATTTTTCTGAAATAGTCCACAAAGTTCAAAATAATTATTGTTTGGTAACAAGTGAAGCGAATTTTACAATTTATGGTGGGATGATAATTTCTTAACAAATTATCAAAATATCAATGCTTGATTAATACTTTGTCCGAATCAGCAGGCACAGTCTTGAAACAGCTCTTTATGGGGTTCAGGAAGTCAGTTAGGTTGACGGTGTATATCATAAATGTTCAGCATGTATATTACAGGATTCAGTTCTGCATATATATTACAGGATTCCGCAGATCCCAAAAAGGGATCTACTATATTTGTTATAACTTGTTCATAGTTAATGCAATCTTAACCTGCAAGACCACTTGTGATCACTATAACCCTGATGAAAATTTTGAAAGTACTCTGAGCTATGTTCTGGCCAATGGCGAGTTGGTGAATGAAATATTGTACAGTAATTTTTGTTCTGATGATGCACTGGCACAGGAATGAGTTGTAAAATGACAAGAGCATGTTTAATATTTTCTAAAAATTTCATCCAAACCAATCAGGTAAGAACAACTCAATCTTCAACCAAGAAAAGTCGGGGTGTCAAGCCCAAATTCACGTTGAATTGTCTGGGCCTTCTTTAGGATTTGTCTGTTGATAGGAATCATCAAGGCCACAGATATTATATGTTTTAATTCAACCAAAATGCTAAAGACTGTTTGTGCGCAACTGCAGACACAACGGCAACAGACACAGAAATTACATTCAAGTTAGCAACAGATTTTTTATATTTCCAATGAATGTTCAACATGAACACTGTATACACCACTCCAAGCATTTCACCCATTTCAGGCTTCTTATATTATTTTCCCTTTCAGGAATATTTAAATATTTCTTAGCTGCTTATCTCCACAACAAACACATGGCACTGCCCTAGAATTGCACACAGAGCATTCCAATATTTCTATGATCTTATACCCAAAGAGGTTTGAAATTGTATATGCATCAGCACAGTATGACATGAATAGGTTCCTCGGTGACACATACACACTTCTTAAGCTCTAATTAAAAATAACAGATTAACACCAGTTATGCAACTCTACAGTCATATTCTCACCTATATCATCTCTATTAATACCTGGGCTTCTGGGTGATTCTTGTTAAGCTTCATGTTTCTTAAGAGATTTTGTCCATCTGTACATACCTTTAGTGTATGTACTTCATGAGTATGTATTAACCATCCCACCAGCCATACTGCACATTAATACTGAAGGTACCCGTTTAGCAACAAAAGTCAAGTGAACTTGTGTCTGTTTCGTTTACAAGAAAGAATTAATCCTACTATTTTCAATCAAGTTATGCTTTGACAAAATTAAACAGAAATGTGATACCCATTATATGAAAAGATGTTTACAGCTGGGACAGCGATTACCCAATATATTTCATGGGTAATTCAGCCACTGAATATGCTTCAAGTTTAATTATTCCTTTCAACTTAAGAAACTTTATATTTTATCGGACACATACATATTGTGGCTAGTGGACCAAGGGTAGTCCAATGGTGGCTACACCTCAACCCCAATTAATAGGGTTTTGATTTAATATCATATTTTTATCCTGTACATGTTTTATGGTTTGTTAACAGGGGAAACTTTCACTACTGTTAACTTTTCTGTGTAATTCTCAGATGATTTTATTGATTCGATCTAAAATATCGAAATCAATAGAAAATTCCCATCAGTGGCCTATCGATCAAAGCTTATATACCACAGATATTGTTGGTGAGCTGCCAGTGGTAAACCTTGGAAGAAATTTGTGGCACAAGAGGGGTAAAAAAAGAAATATATATTAATGCAGAGATGTGACATCTGTTATTTAAAAATGTCGAACATAACTATTTCATATTCCTTCTGTTAAAGCATATTTATCGTAAAATGTAATGAATACCTGACCGAACCGTTTCTTTCCTTCTTTTGAAGTATGACATTACACACTGGCCACTTATGGATCAACCTCAAAGGGCTGTTGGCATACTTATCCAGGTTTTCATCATTTGTAAACGTTATCTGTTTATTAGATTGATGTTACAAAGTGTAGCAAGAGATAAGCTAAACATATTTTATTAAAGTCGAACCATATTGTTGAGATTTATTTGCGTTGTTGTGTAAAGTGCACTAGATATTTCATACTTGCTGAGAATGGAAATGCAAAGTATAACCTGTCACTGTTAATTGGTGACTTTATGCTTCAGCAAAATAAAAAGGCCACAAGCACAGAAATATTATGGGATGTATCCATAAAACATTTGCATAAAACAGTTATCTCAAAAGATATTAAAATATCAGGAATAACTTTAATTCATATTTTGCTTCAGACAACAATGTCAGTTTTGCAGATTGATAATGGATTATATCACGTGTCACCGTTGTACTACTGATACAATGTAAGTAGCTTTTGTCAATATGTTTTTGAGTGTATTGTTTGTATGCAGTATTTCACATTTTTTGTATTGTATTACAGATGTGCTTAAAACATCATCTCAATATCTTGAAGTTCCATCAAGTGGAATAAATGAACAGGACGATTTCTCTATGAAGTGTCATTTTGAAGATGTTTCTGTATTGGATGATATTGTTTACATAAACTGGTATCACAGTAATCCCAACGCAGAAAATCAGTTGTATGGTCATATTCCTTATCAAAATGGTCAGAAGAAGAATGACTGGAAAGAAAGAGATGTGACTGGAGTATATCATGATACTTATCATGAGGTGTCTGTAAAACGTGCAGTGCAAGAAGATGAAAAATTGTACATTTGTGAATTCTTTGTTTTGCCAAATGGAATTGTTACTGCAGATGCACTGTTACATGTTCATGGTAAGGTTAAAATAATATTAATGAATTTTTTTAACTCCCTGCTAATGAACATAGGCAATGAAAATATAACAATAACTATTAAATAGGTCTAATCCTTTTGACAGTATCAGACACGGAACCCCCCATAGGAAACAGGTCACCATCTGACACCTTTGACCTTTATGAGCTTAACCAAGGTCAATATACAGTTAGAGGAGGAGTACTTAGAAGCTACCGCAATTTGAAAAACTGAAGTGAAAAACTTTACATGAATAATACATAATATAGACCTAACAAAGACCCAACTGTAGGGGTAGGGAATCACTAACAGCACAGACATGGTAGGATTCGGCATTTATAGCGATTGCAAGAGATGAAGCGAACTGTTCACCAGAGGACTGGTCATCCTGAATGTATCTCCAGACACAGTCTGAGGTCTACGTTCCATGTCTCTTGATACTTTGAATAGAAATATGAGCATTAATTGCGAATGTAGCACGAGATCTATGGAAAGTGTGAAATGTGAAAGATTTAAACCCAGTTCTTTATTGATGGCTTTTAAAACTTTCCTGACTTTAGAATCAATGAGAGAAGACCAACCTGTAGGATCATAGGACTAAAATAAAGATTATTGATCAATGAAGGAGTAGAATTTCTCCGTATCACCATCTTTAATCTACAAGTTGAATAAACTTTTGCTGGAGAAGATATATTTAACTGTATAGAAAACATTCATGCAAATACATTTATGTCACCTTAGTGTGGTGATATTTCTTTCAAAGGGATATTTAAACTTATTGTAAATTGTCAATGTTTCTACCCATAATTTTAGCATAATTTTTTGTATTATTAAACAATCAGCATGCTAGTTATTATATATTAGCTCATCTGGAAAAACCTATGTGAGTATGAACTAAAGGATGTATATTGCAGATAGTGTTATGATACTGTCTATGATGATCCACCAAGATTCATATTTGACCTAAAACTAGAACATAAAGACCAAGAAACTTTCGTATAACTTTCAAAGTCAAAGTTTAGGTTTTACATCCCGTTCAACAGCCAGGGCAATGTTGGTCCTTAGCTTTGTCACTTGTGGGACTTAAACTCACACAGAGGTTACAGCCTGTGATTAGATGCCTAACTTACTAACCACTAGGCCACTGAAGACTTGGTACCACTTTCTATGGTTAATTAGCTTTACATATTGGTAACACGTGCGATTTTTCATAATTATTTCATCAGTTTTGTAAGCAACAAATATGCCACAAAAGTTATTATGACAAAGTTTTTGTAGAAAGTACACACAAACATATATATGTGTGTCAATTAAACTGTGAACTTATTTCACTTCATGCAAACATATTTTACACCCTATTCATGCTGTGTGGGGTCGTAAATGACCCCATATATATGTTTGAAGATTGCCAATAATAGTTAAATATTTGCCTAATACATGTATTTTGTTAACCATATTTATTGATGTACAATAAGTAGAAGGAAAATTCATCAGTAATTTATACAATAATGTTGGAAGTTATGTTTGTATATACTTATTGGGTAAATTATATGTTCCTAAAATTTAACTAACAAAGACTTCTTTACATTAATTTCATGATTTTATATACCTACTGGTAAATAAAATGACTTTGTTAAGAATAATTATTTACCTTACTGCAATGCAGTAGACGTGAAAATATAACCATGCTAAGGCCAGTTGTAATCTTAATAACATATTAAATTTTGAATTTACTTTTGAAAACTCATTTGTTGAATGACAAAAGAAAAGGCATGGATTTACGATTATGTGTCATTTTGAATATTATGGAGAACTCGTGTATCAACTTTGACATTATGAAGAACTACACTGAGGAATATTTAGTTTGGGGCATAGTAGATTGCTGTAGTTGAACATCGACAGATGACTACCCTGTTAGATTCATAACAGATTAAATGATAGTTCTTTTGAGAATGTCTGCCCAGACATTTCTCTTGGCTGCACAGACAAGCTGTTTCTCTGTTTGAACACTAGAATATCTTCTGCACCATCTTTATAGCCTGTTTACTTGTTCCTTTATCTCAGGATTTCTTTATCTGTGTATCCCTTGAAATATTGCTAAAGTAGTGGAAGATAATGTCAATGTGACTGTTTCACTAGTAGCACAGTAATGTTATGATTAAATTTCTATGGCAATGACAAAATAATTTCCCTATCCACTTCTATTTGCCCCCCATACCCCCAGCCCACATTTACTTTAAATCTTTCCTACATTCTACATTGCTAGGTATTATTTGCATTTCAGCCATATTTCAATTTGGCAAGACAAACATAACTTTCTTCTTTATTTTGTTAAACAATAACTTGTACAAAATTATCTATTTCAGCAGGATCATTTATAACCCAAGGAGTACTTACCATATTCTTTTGTGCATATCTCATACATGAATTTGTTTGTCTTGGTAAAAGAGTAACAAATTAATGAAATATCATAAAGAAAATTGAACTTACTGAAGTTTTATCAAGCATCTTTAGTGTGAGGGTCATAACAGACCCCACATAGTATGAATAGGGCTAAATTTTGGATAATCAATGTAAAACATCCCTCATTAGATACGTATGAAAAAAAAATTATCACTAAGATGAAATATAATGTACAGACTCTGAACATATTGCCATCTGCAATTGTGATACAGTTTTTGTATTAATTTGTGATTAATTTTATTGCAGTACTTCCAGAACAAGGAGAGACAACTATTGACATACAGGGTGAGATCACTGAAGGACATTTAGGTACTTTTGTTTGCAGAATTAATAAAATAAGGCCAGTGAACAAAATCAATACAAAGTGGAAAATTGGTGCCAGTGGAGAAGAAAAAAGTAGCACAAATATAAACTCAGAAGAAAATCCTGATGGTTTGTTTTTGGTCACAGCTGAATTATCTGACATGTTTGTGGAAGACAATAATGGGGATTATATTTTCTGTAGAATTTATTGGGAAGATTCATACCAGTATGAAGTCAGTGAACTTATGAACATTTTGTGTAAGTGTTAAACATCCTTTGTACACAGGTTAGACAGAGGCGAATTATAACAGTAAATATCTGTGAACAGTAAATTCGTCAATGTGTTTGGTGGTTTTTATTGTTCTTCAATTGTTTTCAACACTCTTCATTTTTTACACCTTAAGGGAACAATAACAATCTGATGATCAAAAATCACAGGTATTCAATGCTTTTGAAGTTCACCATGACAATTTGCCACCATATATGTAACATATTTCTTTCTTGTTGTAACTCTGTTGTAGTGCATTCACAAATACATTGTACTAGTTGCTCTGCTTGTTTTCGTTGTCCTCAACTCATTATTTTGTTATGGTAGAAGAGGCTAATTTAAAATGTGACTTTAAACTGAACCATAACTTGCAAACAATTTATGATTTATGTGAAATCTTGAGGAAAGATGAAACCCCAAATCATTTAGAGTTCTGTTATTTTTTCGGCCAGACTCTCATAAAATTTGTAGATGCGCAACCAGTCTTATATAATTTCAAAATTTTCATCAAATTTGAAAATCTTCACCCTAAATAGATGTACCCATCTTCATAGACCAATAAAATCTCTTCCCACCACAACCATTTTCTTTGAATATTCAGGTTTATGGTAATCACAACAGACTGAATCTTTGATTTTCACTAAGTTATGTTTAATTTGTTTTCACTAAAGAGATGTACATCTGAAATAGTTGTGGGCAAGATCAGCAATACATATTGCCATTGAAACTATTTTTCAGTGCTTCTGTTTTTTGTAGTTTTTTCCTGTGTCTCAGGTTACATTTTTATTGGGAAAATGCATCAGTAGAGTTCATCTGCAGTTTAAGTTTTGTCTAGGATCCAATAAAACTGTCCACTGTTGACTGTCATCCTGGCACTCATATATATTTTTTATTATGTTATGCTCTGATTTAAAAGGTACAATTGACAGACTTCAGCCAAAGTTGGATAGTTGTGCAACCCAATAACATATACTTATGCCTCGCCACAATCATCTATTGACTGTTTTAATTGAAAGTGTGTTTGTTGTGGCATAAAGTCCCTTTCAAAGATATAGCAAGGCTATCATGATTAAATGTAATTTTCACATAACACATGTTGTTGAGGTTTATTTCTGTTTAGCAGAAACCACATGTGCTAAATTAGCTTGTTTGCGAAAACACAAACATGAAATAGATTTCCTGTCTATGTTAAAGATATAACAAAAAGATCCACTTTGAATACTGTGTTTTACATATACAATTAATCATTAAATTACAGATCCACCAAAACAGACCGTCACTACCACTCCACAGCTGTTTCATTTAGTTGGCGACACAGCTCACTTTGAGTGTGAAGTGAGTAGAGATGGAAATCCAAATATTTACTCATTTCTCTGGACAAGGGCTAATGATACTGATTTTCTACTAGAGATGGACAGTGGTGTCCTGGAGTTACCAGTGATATCAGTGGATCAAGAGGACACCTATTACTGCTCCCCAGAGAATATAGCAGGAAAGGGGGATCCAGCAATAATGAGACTGATAATCAGTGAGTGAATAAGAAAGCTATAGAAAGTTTTTGCTCTGCAATTTATGCATGAAAGAAAATTAATAGAATGAATTTAATTGCCTTATTTTAACAATTTACACAGGGCCATGGTGGCAGAGTGGTAACATTCTCATCTCCCACCTCTGAGGCCGGGGTTCGATTCCCAACACGGCTATTATAATAGAAATTAATATTATGTATGCAAGAAGTTTATGTATATGTGCACTGAAATGTGTTCTTGTAATAGCCAAGCCATGAAAGACTATAAAAATATTAACAATATGAAACCTTATTTTGCTGTATGTTCCATTTCAAATTGTATTGTAAATCAACGAGCCCAGTTGACCAGAATCTAGAAACTTAATCATTTGCTCTCTGCTTTGCAGAATTTTGCCAATTCCATTTTCTGTTGGACAGTTGTATTATAGTATATTATAAGTAATTTCTCTTTACACTACATGGAAACATACTAACAAAAGAACTAATTCTTGCTTATTTAACTGTATGTAAATTATGCTCAATCAAACTTTCTTCGTATTTGATGCAGTTTATTTCCATAATTGAACATTATAATTGAGAATGATAATAATATTACATTCATTGTTTTTACTAGACTTTGGATAATTAAGTTAATTCACAATTAGTTTCAAGTGATATTTAACATACTAATACTGAGACTAGTTACTTATAAGCAAGATTATTTTAAAAGCCATACCCATTCCAAACAAAATGTTTTTCATTATTGCACGTTATAATCCAGTTGTTTATTCTCAATGTGTTTAGCTGATCCAATTATTAGTAATCTGACAGTTAATTGGAACACAACATCTACAGTTATACCAGTAATTTGGAAGTTACAAAGTAATGGAGGTTATTCAAATGTGACATTTACTGTATGGGTCAAACTGGCTTCTTCTGGTAGTTACCACATCTGGAAAGACAATATACAGTTGGATGTAAAAGAAGGAGATGAAATATCAGTAGATGTTGACACTTTAGTACCAAACAAGCATTATGATCTAAAAGTTATGGCACAAAGTAACACCTCAAGTGGGGATATCAGAAGTACACCTTTGTATACAAGTGGATTAACAAGAGGTCAGTAAACTACCCTATTTTGGAACTTCGTCATTTTGATATCTGATAAAAAACAATTCTGATAAACATAACACATAACTACTGAAAAACGCTGTATAATTTTAAAATATTATCAATAATCCCATTTTTACCCACTCCATAACAAAATAAACTATATGCAATTTATACTCAAAACAGTCACATTTGACTCACAATAAACATCTAAAAATGAAACCATTTTAGGTATGTTTCAGTGTGTGGCATAAAGTTTGAAGGTCAATACAAAGGTCAGTTTGAAGCAACATAAATTCTGATGATAAATACTTTCCAAAGAAATATGCCAACAAGTCATAGTAAAATCTGGCAGAGGCATAGAGATCTGACCTCCACGCAATCAAAGGATGACTTCATAAAACATTGCTGAATATTACTAAAAAGATGAGAGTTGAACCAAACTAGTTATAACAATGAAAAATGACAAATACCACTGTTATACAATCTTCAGGGTTTTTATTTAGTATTTTTGGTAAGATTAAACATTGATAGTTATTTTTTTCTAAGTTAACCTCTAAACACATATTTAGAAAATACTGCCCTGCTAAGATCACTCAGCCATTTATCTTTGGACTAAGGCTGTTCAGGGGTTTATATACAATCCCACTGTACTGGGTGAATAGTAATATCAATCATAAAAGAGGTGGGTTCTAACCCCAGAAAAAAATTGTCCAACCCAAGAGTGTAGTGGTGGAAAGGAAACTATAACACTTGTATGAATGTAGAGGCTATAGCTTCAAAAGTCTTTTGGTTGGTGTACATGTATCTCCAGACTGCATCGCTTTTCCAATGACCATGCAATTTTATAAAATGGGAACTCCATGATGAAAAGCAAATGAAGCCCTATTCCTTCTAAAGACATGGAACCCCAAACTACTACTATCATAGCCTATCCTGGTCAATAGCCTGGCCAACATAGATCTTACTTGATAGCATATAATTGGAAGGATACCCGGCTGCATTCTATAAGACAACAAAGGGTCAGACTTTTGTAATCTTAATCTAGCAATATTGAATTTTAGGGCTTTGACCGGGCATAACTGGTTATTTGACAATTTTGGAATTTGTTATATTTGAAAGACATCAGCAGCTTGCATATACTTAGCTGATTTCAATATAAACTGGGCTCCTGGTGTTGCCCAAAATAAGATACCGTGAACCATTGAATTCCTGAACAGAATTTTGTATAAAAGAAGCCAACCATGTAAAAGTGAAAAAGGTAAAAAGAAAATGGCTCTATATGTATGCACATTTTCCTCTTCTATAACATAATGTATCAAATGTTGCAAAGTGGGGATTGTATATACTGTATATATTGTATATACCTTTCATTTTCAAAGATATTTTTGAGTTCATTTTTTTCTGATCTGCAAAACATGGTTATTGATCTGGATGACAAGGCCTTGGTAGGCCACTCATAGAGTGCAAAATAATGTAAAATTTTCAAATGATTCTGTAAGGAAGCCACTGATAAACGTTTAAGCACAGCATGCCAGGAACAAACGGAAGGAAGCCTCATAATATGCAAGAGTCTTGAGTCTCATGCCTGTCCTAATTCTCTCCACAGCCCCAGCCAGTAATTTTCTAACCACAGCATTTCCTAAAACAAAAAGGTAAAGGCAGTACTGATGTACACTGGGAGGCAGAAAGCTACCTACATGTTAAAACCTGGAATTATTGTCTCAATGTTTGGACACAAGCATGTACGCTTTTTCAAAAATTTAACTGGAGCAGACTTATAAGATTGAAAAAATTGCCATGTAGGCAAGATATCCTCATATATGTTCTGTTTGCCTGAAATATGTTTGATTTCTAACTTAATATTGTAAATGGCAGCATACCAGCATATTGTACATATGCTTGCTGCTAAAAAGGGTCTCAAATTTTATAAGAGGCAGACATCTCTACCACTGCTTTATTGTCGCACTAAATGATTACACTTTTATTCTTAAAAAGTCGAGCCCAAGGTTTCAAAACTACTAAAGTGTTAGCCGCCTCGAAATGTGTTATATGACATAACTGCTGCAAAGCCAAATGTACAGGAATATAATATACCATATTATCACAAAAGTGCCCCATTCCTTTTAACAAGCATCCCTGTATATATTATACTCTGCCCATTTCGAAGATAAATGCATTTCCACTGACCCATTAAAACAATCTAAAAAGGTAATAAACCATTTGAAGTCTCTAAAAAACCTCCATCTAACTGTTTCCTGCCATTAGATGTGGTTAAGGGGGGGTTCTGTATAATTATACTTTATTTACAGCCATTTCAAATTTTGAAGTGGAGAAAAGTTTATGGCGGCCATAATTAAGTCCTCTTTACAAAATTTAAGCCCACTACCAACCAGTCTTAAAGTTGAGCTCTTGGCTAAGCCTAAGAGCGGTCTTAAATTCTTTGTGAATACCTCTAAGCCTAAGACAAAAGTCTTAGCAGTTTTTGGCCAGAAACTTGAGACAAAGTCTCAACTTTAAGCCTAAGCCCTGGCTAAGACCTTTCGTGAATACAGGCACTGGGTTCTAACCAAGACGCCAAACTTCTGGATATATAACTTAGCCTGTCCTATTCTAAACTTATGATAAACATCATTAATTAAAGAAGAAGCCTTTGGGTAAACGTTTGAGGGAGAATTACTATCTTTGCTTGAAGAAAGATTCTGTAAAATTATATCTACATTGTATGTATGCAAATCATATGTATCCTCTCTTTGTCAGTTAGCTTACTACATGACTCAAGTACAGTGCCTTGCTCCATGCAGTCACCAACACTATCACTACTAATGGAACTATCATCGGCAACACAAAAGCTTCATTAAAAGAACCCTGGTGCACGCATACAAATGCACCAAAGGAAATACAGTCTGAAATTGTGTTATCAATACTAATTTCTTCAAAGTATTTTTAACCAGAAAAACATAACCACCCTTTAACTGTGATTGAAAACTCTTTGCTTCCCCCTTGTTTTCCTTTGAACATACCATATTAAAATCGGAATTGTGCGCACTGTCCCGTAGATTATAGATGATACCACTGTCAAGCACATTTTCAACATCTACTTGACGTTCATTTAATAAATAGTAACATATGTTACATCCAAAATTACCCACAAAATCATGACAACGGTGTCAACACTGAGCTGACAAAAAGTTTTGTGCAAATATATTGTATTTGTAAGTATTTCTACTTGCAAAATAAAATATACTAGAGTGAACATTAAACATTTGACAGCTAGTCACATGCATACTAGCCACAGTTATCTTGACATTGACAAATCCTGTTATAGTTTACACCTGCTTCAACCTTAAACTCTCTGTACAGAATCTACCTCCTTCCCCTCCCTTTTAAATCTCAGACATTGAGTTTTTGAGTGATTGAACCGTTTCCCAGTAATGGGAAAACAATGGCTAATATGCACTGATGGAACAGGAGAGAGATCTCTAGCAGCTTCTTGTCTTTGGACCCACTGTGAAAGGGATAGCTGATTGTATGTCATACGCAACCTATTCACACCACCCAGAATTGGCTCATGAGGCCAGGCGACTTTATGCTTTACCATAACTTCTACTGGGCCCCCTTTTGTATTTTACTTTAGCTGTTCTGTCAATACCTGATTCACCCTGTGAAGCTTCAAGCTCCCTCAGCCCAGATTTGAGCTGTGTTTGAGCTGAAGATAAACTTGGGAAACTACCCCCATTTTCATCACTGTCACTAACACTACTACTATTAAGTATATTATTAGAATGTTTCAATGAGTATTGACCAGAACCAGATGTACTTAACTTAGACTGTTTAAACTTCATCTGTAGATACTTCTGTTGTCTGCTGCTTCTGACATCCGCCACTTGTCCTTCCACTGCATCTAAGCGTGAACTCACCCGCTTCAACTCCATCAGGATCTGCATCT
The DNA here is from genome assembly GCA_964017235.1 of Sabellastarte sp. h YS-2021. NCBI lineage: Eukaryota > Metazoa > Annelida > Polychaeta > Sabellida > Sabellidae > Sabellastarte > Sabellastarte sp. h YS-2021. The sequence goes on from OZ024932.1 coordinate 124,141,498, forward strand.
GAACAGATGCCTCCTCATTACTAGAAGATTGCTCCACCTCTAGAATCTTCCGGGCTGTCTTGTCCTTTGCATTTTTATCAGGAACACCACCATGTGGCATAACTAAAGTGTCACCATTCTTCTTTTTTGAAGAATTTTGCCCGGAACATGTGTGGTATACCTTTATAGTCACTATTTTTTTAAATCTTCTTAGAAACAGGAACACCACTATGTGGCATAACATTACAGTCAATATCACTGTCTGAATATGATTCACTTTCCATTTTGCACTTCTTGCCAGTGGGTGGCAGGTGCCCATTCCCACACTTGCTACAAAAATGTTTGTGAAGCATTATGTATGTTTCAGGTTCACTAGAAACATATAAACAACAACCACAGGGCTCTGTCCAGACTATTCCCTGCTTGGTTAATAATTTGAAAAACTATAATTGCCTCTCAGCCCTTTAAATAGCCCCTAGAAATAAGTTTAGACCGTCCCTTTGTCCCCAGGCCATCAAGTGGCCAACCAAGCATGAAGTAGTCTAAAAAGAGCTGCTCTCTGCGCTTGCACACAAACTGCCGATAGAGTCCTTCTGTTCAAAACCAAATGTTGAATTCAGTATCATAAACATAACAGTCACATAAAATAGTATCAGTTAAAAACATATAAATCCAATTATTGTAAAGTAAAACACATGTTCACTGTATGAAGTCTAGTTTGTAAGTGAAGAGGAACCCACGCCAAAAGCCCATAATTATGAAATAACCAATGAGAATGGGGAATACAACATGACCCAGAAACTGCTTAGCAATGAGGGGTGTTTGTCAACAAACATGTAAGAATAATAGACTGGGGTCAAATGTCCCCCAAAGTGGCCATTGGGGGTGACATTTCGATGGGAAAAGTTTTATTTAAAAATGAGCAACATATGACCATGTGTCTCTCAGGGGTAACCACATGGGGTGATGTTTTTTGCAGACAATATTAATTTCTAGTCAAACGTTCAGAACTTAAGTTAAAAGTAGTTCACTACGATAAACCGCCAAAATTCTAGACATACACCAAAAAACTATAAAATTATGCCCAGGACTGACTTCCTGTGCTGTTCCATACGCCCAGACCCAAATTCATATATATTTCATTAAAAGTCACCTAAATATGTTGTGTTTTCAAGCATCGCCAGTAAATGATGTAGAAGAAATACTCGTGTCATCCCATGATATGATTATTACTTGGTCACTTCAACCAACTGTGAGTAGACAGAAACATGATAACATAAAACTAGACATTTTGTCAAACTAATCAATGTTTTATTAATTGCTTTATATTCTTAACCATTGGTGATCTATTCTTTGAAGTTTTATTATAATTTCTATTTCCTTCATTACTAACAGGTTGAGCCTCATCTGACAATGTGTTTTAAGCATTGGGTTAGTGACAATGGAGAAGACAGTTCGGTTACACACCCAAGTTCTGGAAGGTGTGATGTCGAAGCATTTACAAGAAAAGAAACAATCCATGGCAAATTTGAACCCACACACACATATTATGTTGAGTTGATTGTGTATGAAAATTATTTTTTGGGATCGAATGCTGGAAAAAATTTTGAAGCTTCTGTTCCTAAAAATCCAGAGAAGTCATGTTAGTATTATTACATTACTAAAGTTGCAAATTGATTGGGTCAAGTGTGATTACATGACTCTTACTCACATTCTACTTGGATATCAATAATTTTGGTCCTTATTTGACATATTAATATATCTGATATATTTAGGACATATTTTGTTTCAGATGGGGAATGATAACAATTATAATCAGGCTTCCCACAGAATTTTGATAACTGGATTCAAGTCTTTTCAAGGATTTTCAAGGTCAACAACACCAATTCTCAAGGATATATTTTATTGTCACATGATTTTAACATTTTATAACTTCATTACAACAATGCTATTAGTCAGAGATTATGGAAAAAGCCATACATAATTCAAGCATATTCACTTTAATTTTCTTTTAGATCATACTTGCTTTGCTGAGTCTGACCATAGCTGTAAAAAAGTAGATGTTACAGATGCAGAAGTTGGACAATAACAAATTCAAGGACTTTTCAAGGATTTGTTCAATTTTGGCCAAATTTAAGGACTCTCAAGGCCTTGAAAATGAAACAATTTTTTTTTCAAGGAATTTCAAGGATTTTCAAGGATGTGGGAATCCTAATAATTACATGAGTCAAAAATAGCTCTCTTAAAATTCAAACCAGTTATTAATAAAATCAATGTTTCGTATTTCAGTATCATCGGGAGACATTGCTGCCATCATTCTTGCAATTCTGTTAATTTTGGTCTTAGTGTTGTTTTCATTGTCTGTCCTGGGACTTATAAATTTCAATGCGACCTTATGCAAAGGTATGTGAGATGATTATTTTGATAACTGAGTTTGTTGTACAAACCATTAATGAGTGTTTAAAATAAGTTTTGAAATAAATAATACTAAATAACTTACTGTACTCTAAAAATAAATACAGTAACTTTAAATCTTGATGGTTGGCTTACTTCCTAAATAATTCTTAAGTGACTTACTACACTCATTAAAGTATCCTGACTGGCAAGTACAGTGTTGAAATGGCTGTTCGCAAGATTGAAAAAGTCAGTAGGGTTGTCATAGTTTATTATATTTTTAACTTAAAGTATAAGTTTTTAGTTACTGAACTGTTAACCTATTGATAGTTATGTCCACGATTGTTTTAAGATGTCTGTTGTCAATCCTCTCATCAAGAAATTCTCACAAACAGTGAAAATTAGAAGAACTAGCTTGCTGTATCATGGCGTACCATAACATAAAGAAACTGGTCACTCAACTGAGATGGCTCTCTTTTCCAAACTGTGGTACTTCTATCCTTATCGTGTGGCAAATCTACTACCTCAATACTACTTGATCTCTTGACTGCATTGGATATGATGGAGCATTCAACTCTTCTCAGTTTTCTTTCATCATGATTTGGTCTTAGTGGCTCTGTAACACAGTGGTTTGAGTTCTACATTGTTGATCCCTATTAGTAGTGTTAGGAATCGGTCTAAAAAATCAGAATCGATTAATCGGTAATTCTAAGCGATCGATTATCGATTATAATCGTTTTTCTGCTTGCTTTGTAAGAAAGACAGAATATTCTTTTTTAACCAAATATAATAACAATAGTCTTCCAATAGGTCAGTGGTGAAAAAATCCAGGTTATCTGTTTACAGTTTGGGGTAGGGAAGGGGCTATGTTAGGAAACCAATAGGTTGAAGAGTCAACAAATATGTGTGTTAGCAATAATATAATTATCTACTAAGGTGACCTTAGGAATTTTCATTCTCCCTTTTCATCAGCTAAATCATTTACAGTGTTTGAATGTAACTTCAGCAGATTAGCAACCAATCATGCTTAAAATAAACAATATTTCAACCCCTTTTGTTCAACATCACTTTGTGGTACACCGGTGTTGTGAACTCAGGACACTTTTTTTAACAAACAGTGTATATGTACATATACAACAAAGAAGAATAGAATATCTGCTTATCCTTATCATATGTCAAGAACAGTGACTGCCAAGCAGCTTCTGAAAATTATCCTGCATAAAATGCTTCTTTGGGAACTAAACAGCTAGACATGTATTCATGGAACTTTCCTTCTATTTTTAACTCGGGACACTTTTCAAAGACATGCTATTTTCATTAATCAAATGGAAGAGTGACTTTTATTTTTTCTGGTCAATATTGATATTTTGTAATATATACTAGATTATATGAAACAGTCTGGCACAAGTGAACATGCATTTCAGCATTGTCACTCAAATATATGCGTGTTAGATGGGGTCTGGAAAATGGGACTCTTATCTCAGGAATAATATGATAATAATTTCTCAAAGCAGCATATATATGACATAAATAGTTGTATATCATTGATACATGGATGGTGCAGTTATTTTATGTATTTACCACTTGTATATGTTTCAGTACATGGGTGTCCTGAGTTAAAACCTTCCCAAGTTAGCAACACAGGTGTACTGTTTTTATAACACATATCTTTTTTCTTTCCTAATTTTACTTCAAACTGAAAATATCTCCTAGCCTGGCCTTCCAGGCTGTCTGAACCATAATGCAAACGTGAAATATTTTTGCCATAATGCACACTGTATCAAAGGCCTTTCTCATCTGGGAGTCTCCTCAGCAAGCTAGCCTAAGTAAGTGTATGAGAACATTATGAAAAATACTCATAATGCAGTCAAACAGTTGTGCCTTCTTTATACATATAAATGCCTGTGGCAAGGCTAAGTATCTCCCACCAGCTTCAATGAAGTCAGATATCCCTCACTCTTTCTCTTACTGTAAAGCATTTGTCTATTATTCTGTTAAATTTCTCTCATCCTGAAAACAATATTCCACGAATTTCCCTTTCTAAGCAGATCTTCATGATCTATTCATTTCATATAATTATAATTTCTTAGATACTGTAAAATTCTAAGTATGGCAATGTAGTAAACATTTCAGTTTTCTTGTTCAACAAAATTTGTCAAAAATATTCATGGCAGACTGCTGAAGTATTACAGTAGTGTGACCTCTCTCCACTTGATTTATGGCCAAGGTTGTTATTCCCCATTTATAGGGAATATGCATGTTGTGTATGAAGCAGTGAAAGTTAAATTTAATTTAGGTTGAACTTAGTTTATTGTATTAAAAGATCTTCTAAATACGTAAAGAAATTTTGAGTTTTAGTTGTAACCAACAGGAAGTAGATACCAGTCAAAGAAACATGGCAGATAATGTAAACAAATGTTACGAAAATAAAATGTTAAATATCTGTAGAAAAAGGGAAAATTAGGTGGTTTATAACTCTTACTTTCGATTCACAATCGATTCTTAAAATGAGAATTGATTTTCTACATCGAAACTTTTAAATAGACGTCGAATAGATTTTCCGTCGAATCGTAGGACCACTACCTATTAGTCTGTAAAAATTGCCTCTACATTATTCTCTGACTCCTCCTTAGGTTCAACTTCTCTAAACATATACAAAATGTATGATGCTTTAGCTTTTGTGTAAATTAGATATTTTAGAAGGGTTTGATAATATCTTATAGATGAAGTTTATTTGCTTGTTGCAACTGGACTCGTTAGTAGTTGCTGCGACTGTTGTAGTTCATTTCTTTGGAATCTATTCAAATCAATTATACACAAATTGCAATGCATTCTACAGTGGTGCCAGAATTGTGGCAAGAATAAGTAAATTCACTAGAATAACTTCTATTCTCAAGAAGTTGCATTGACTACCTGTTTAATGTCACTCAGTTTTCCACGTTTTTAAAAATTGTTTGATGTATTTCTTTCTCCTTTTCTCATCTGTATAACCTTAGGCTGTGTCCATGTGATGGAAATTTTTTTGTAATTCCACAGTTTTGTTCCTCCATCCATGAATCAGTAAATCAGTTTGGTCACAGTTTTGCTTTTGATGAACTAACTATATGGAAGGAGTTGCCTGCTGATATATGATGATCTGTATACAATTGTGATCATACATATAAATCCTCCTCAATTCATTAGTATTTATTGCATTTCGTCCATATAGATTTTAATGTGATCCGTACAAGGTGTCAAAGGTGAAAACCCAAGATTTTCAGGAATGAATATGTGTGTATGACTTTTAAAGTCTGAATATTTTGCTATACGCAATCACACACACAGTTTGTTATTATGAATGATTTACTTGACATTTTATGTTTTCATATTCAGGAGCAAATAAAACAGAAAACAGAGCAAACGGTGACAGGTAATAAAATAAACATAATTATCAAACTAAATTGCTGAATCACTTTGTTTTTCAAAATTTTGAACATATATAAATATCACCATCAATTGAGAGTCATAATAGTGTATTAATATATTACAGGGTCAATGAAACTGATTCATGGGATACAGGTAACTATTATATCTTCTTACTACCTCTGCCAAGGAGGCTATGTTTTTGGCATCATGCATTTGCTTGTTTGTTTGGTTGTAACATTACAGTTATGGACAGATTTGAGTAGTAATAGCTGAGACAAACAATTTAAGCAAATGTCATATATGGTAGAAGGAACAGATTGTTCAGTTTTGGTGGTGATCTAGATCACCATCTGGATCCATGTTTTTTAAATATTTTTAATCATTGCACTCATAAGCATAATTGTGCTGATACAATTAACATATTTGGCTTTAGCAGGGGTTTCTGCTCTTTGAATGAATAAAGAATATTAAATGAAAACTGTAATATACTGTTTCTAATAAAAGTATCAAATATGTTGATTATGTATGTATATTTACAATTTATAAACATTATATTTGTCTTTATGTGTAAAAATTTAACAAGCTCGTAATGTACAATTCCATTTAGGATATGATGTAATTTTTACATTATCTATATCAGGATACAATGAAATACACCTGAGTCACAATCACCCTGAAGGCCAGACATATGAGAAACCACAGCAGCAGTATGAAAATACAGGATTTCAGCCTTATGGGTCATTGGATAAATGCACCGAAAGCTCCACTGACAAAGAATAGGAGAAAATATAAATCAGATCCAAAATAAAGTTTCTGAAATTGTAATGTTACATACATTAGAACATATTTTGTACATATTATAGAACATACTTTTTAGCTTAATAATACACAAACACCTATCTAAAATAAAGTTTATTATTGATTAAAGAGGCATAAAAATCGAGTCCCTAAAACAGTATTGTACGTGCTTGATAATTTTACTGTTGTACATGAAGAAAGCCATAAATTGTGTTATCTTGAAGGCTGGTATGTGCCATTACTCCATTATTGAGCTTTATGATGCAAATTTTATGGTCCAAGAATTCAGATGGAGGATATTCCCTCTGTATTTATTTCCATCCTTATTGCATTTGAGTGGCTATTATATTTAAACAAGAAGTGCTTATGATTGCAAAAGTATTGACAAAAAGGCATGAGGTAACATAGAAAATAGAACACTTCTGTTATCACTGAAGTGGTACTTTGATTTTGGATTTTCTAGGTTTTTGCTAAAACACATACAGACAAAATTACACCAGGAAGTAAGACATGTGTTGAAATTGTTAACACAAGACAATTTTTGCTATTATCCTTTCAGTCAAGTTATGTTTCACAAAATGTATGTTTAATATATTTTTTATCAGGTTCATGTTTATTGATGTTGGCAAAACCAGCTACCAATTTAGGCATACTTAATGTATCCCATATGAGCATAACTTGCCCAATCTTTGTCATAATATTTACTTTAGAATCTGAATGTAACTTCTACATTGCTTTGATTTATTTGTTTCAGACTGAGATTGATTCACCAAGTTTGTATTGATTATCCGATTGTGCGCTGACTCGTCAAAGTGACACTCATAGTAGAGATAGATATGACATGTAGTTCTAATGGCTGATACCCCAAGGTCAAAAATATATATATAGTTTATTGATTCTCAAGGTGCATGTATCATACAATATTAAAAACCGTACTACATAAATATGTTATTATCTTTATTTGTGGCGCTCTTCAAGTATGTAAAATCAAAACCAATTAAGATTCATTACTGAACAGTAATCAGCTGGTCAAAATCAGGAAAAAAAATCAGTAAGGAGTATGAGGTCAGTCTGGACCAACCATTTCCTACCATAATAAGGAACATCAAATCACTGGAAGCCTCAAACAGTGTAAACATATAGTGCTGTTAAACAAGAGTCAAACTCAGCTGTGTTACATTCTGGAGGGCAGGCCATGATAGGGGCCTGGCAGGGCAGTTTTGAACAAACTTATCTCAATAGGTCTCATTACAATTGGTCTACTGTCGTCAGCCAATCAAATACGTACATATTTATGAATTCAGAAAGGAAGCTGAATGCATGACAAAAGAAACTTGAGAACATTTATTTAAATGGACATTTCATAGGATTTTGAAGTGGTTTCTCACGAGACATAACAGGACCCAAAGTTATCCGAGACCATAATTAGCATGAAAAGACACTGAGGTTTCTAAATCGTAATGAATCAGCATATAGTTTTGTTGGAACCCATACTTATAACCACAGTAGACCAGTGGATACAAATTAGAGATGTAATTAGGGAGACAGGAGTAGTTAATTATAGGGGCGAGAATACCCATAAAGTCAGAATTAAACATTGATGAATGGGAATGGCAACTGGCAGATGATTACGATCAGTTCCTCATACAGTACTTGCATTTTGGTTTCCCTTTGTCATCCTTAACCATTATTTAGCAAGAGTACATTTGGGCCCAGTAACAGAAATACATCACAGTGCGTTTCACTGTTCCCCTATAGTAACACGACCAAAAGAAGGTACTAAAGATTGTGTCATCTTAGAGTAGGATGGCAGACCTTTCACTCTAAGGCTTCTTACAGTTGACAACATTTGTGCTAAAATACTCATGTGCCATTATCCAGTACTCTTCAAAATTGATGTTTTGTGTGCCTTCCGTAACTTGTGTGCAAAACCTGGTGACACAATCAGATTTGGTATACCATGAGATGTAGAGTACTTTTTGGACCTAGAAATCACATTTGGTTGGGTTCATAGCACCACTGCATTACAAATGGTGGCGGACGCAATTGCATTCATCATGAGAAAAAGAAGTTGTACAGTCAATCTCTGCATTGTCAATGGGGTAGTGGAAAAAGACAAAGCTGATGCTTATTTTCTGGAAATCATGCATTTCTTTGACCAATTAGGACTCCCAATAAATTTGGATAAGTACAGCCCCACTCCCTGCGAATTGTATTTCCTGCTTAGGCAGACAGATTGACATAAAAACAGTAATGTTGAGTATAGATCAAGAAAAAATTGATGCCATCTATGCAGAAAGTCAACCCAGAAAAGACAGAAAAGACATATCACAAGAAAAGCATAACAGTCTCTGCCTGCCAAATTATTATATTTGCACAAGTATGTGTTGTTCAAGACAGAATGTTTGTTAATAAAATTTTAGCATTATTTAGATGTAGTTACAATTCTAGAACTATACTCCCAGATACTGAATTCTTCAAAGATATTGACTGGTTCTTGACCTTCTTACCAGTTTTCAATGGGCATATGTTTTATGACAAAAAGACTAGGCTTGAGGTAAATGAAATATTCATTGAAGCGTGCCTGATGGGAGCAGGCAGTATCTGGCAGAATAGAGTTTACGCTTTGCCTATTATTCACATTCCATATTTTGAGTTAACTATGGTCCATTTTGAAATCATAAACTTGGAAATCGCCCTCAGACTGTGGGGAAGTTCTGGAAAAAATTCAGCACTGAACGTTCACTGTGATAATAGGTGGTGGACAGTAATGGGGTCAGGGATGTTTGTGTCAGAAACATATTATCTATTATTGTACGCTGGGATATTGACTTGGATATTGTAGCAGGTGAAAAGCAATGACAATGCTAACATTTTCTCCAGATTGTACTTAGATAATCCTATTAATAATATGGCTTATCACAACCTTAGAGAAAATTATGTGTGGGACATAGTTCTGGCAGTGGAATTCTTTCACTTGAACTTATAAGTATAATTTCAGGGTTAACTCCAGCGCCACAGAAACTCCTCTCATCTACATGGAAAAGACTGATTGCAGCCAATAGACCTTCAACTGCTATGCCCCATCACAGACACTTTTGGATTTTTCTGAGTTATCTTATTTTCATAGGGTCTTCCTGTTACAATTAATTTGCATAATGTGCTTACCTTCATTGAGTATTTACATGCGAATGGCATGTCTCCTGAGATCATCAAACACTAAATCTCATCAGCCTCTGTGATGGCAGATCATTGTAACATTAATCATGAGGCTTTAACTCGTGCATGTGTCATTAAGCCTCTGAGAAGTACAGATATGAACTCAATGTTTTGCCCCCACACCTCAGGGGGTTGATGCTAGGACCTTCTATCTTTTTCCCATATCAGAAGACATTTTGAGGGATCCTTTTTGTTCATGATAGGGGCCTGGCAGGTCAGTTTTCCTACCAACTTAACTCACTAGGTCCCACTAGAATTGGTGCACTGTTGTCAGCGACTCAAATGAGTCCATATTTCTGTCCACTGTTAGGTAACTGGACATAGGTCATTTTGAATTCAGAAAACAAGCTGAAGGCATGAGGAAAGAAATTTTAGACCCACCTTGCCACCTCTGACACAAACGAGCTTTAGTTCCTTTCAAGATTTCTATGAGTCCTAAACCCTTCTACCCTAGTTCCTCTGGAAGGAAGGTCTTCCTTTTGGATAGATATAGACTCAAGTGATAATTGGGATAAGTTGTTCCAAGCTGACTCTGGTGGCCCTACCAACTATTCTTCTCATTTCAACAGCTGTAGCTGTTTCTAGGGACCTGATCATCCACTAAAATAATTGTTTGACCTACTGTCACACACTTTCCATGTGAGGTTACGAAAATTTGAACTTTCAGTGTTCTAGTGGATAGCTATAGTTAACTGTCATAACTTGCCCCAGGCAGACTCTCTTTAACATACCTTTTCATACTAGTTTTGAAAATTTCGCTTGTGCTTGACCCTTTTGAACTGGTCTTGACATGTTAGCTGTGGATGCCCAATGGGTATTTGTTAGATTTTCGTCGGTATTTAAATGTACCAATTTAATGTTTTGTTAGTAGCTCCTATGATTGTTAAAGCCATTGTGGCATTTTAAAATACTTACCTTGTGATCATTTTAAACATCGATTCTTTTTAAACATTGTACATAGAAGTATTAACATGTAAAATAAAAATCCAAAAAAGACTATAATTACTTGATTTTTTTGAAGAGCTCACATTTAACAAATGTTAACATGTATATGTGGTGTAGGCTAACTTTTGCAAAATGCATCAAGAAGAAACATTTGTTCAGTGTTGAATTAGGGTATCTTGACTCTAGTAAATGCCAGGGACCACGGTGGCAGAGTGGCAACATTCTCGCTTTCCACCTCTGAGGTTTGGGTCCACTTCCTGGTTATATCTCAAATGGGCAAGCTGGTAGTTGTTTGCCGTTGGTCAGGAGATTACAGTACAGAACCTTGACTAAATGTATGTACTGGTTTCCTCTGCCCTCAAAACTACCTGCCGTGATATGACTGTACAGTGTTGAAAACGATGTAAAACCCAAAATAGATGAATCAATATATCTAGTAAATGCTAATTTCCCCCAATTGTTCCTTAACTGCAGTTATTAAATATACAAAAAGGTTACAAAAATGTCTGTTTGGATTTACACATTATCATATAACAGCAAAAGTAATAAGGATGTATTGATAAGGTGCCGAATAGTTGACAAAATCCTCTAACACTATGGTGCCCAAAAGGCACAGTTCCAGTGGCAGGATGAGTTGGGTAGGATAGTCTGAATAGGTCCTCAACAGCAGTCCAAAACCACTAATATAGTCTGTGCTGTGATAACTTAAAGAAATCTGTTATAATTGTAGGAGCTATAGCAAAGCTGCATTTTGGGGATCTTATGAAACAAATAGGTAGTGACCTGAAGGGAGGGCACTATGTTAAATAGTAATATTGAGGTTGGTTAAGAGTAATTACTGAAAATGTACTGAAATGTACATTAAAAGGGTGTATTTGAAAAGTACATGGCCCTAAATGAGCAACAGTGGAGCTTAGTATATCCTAACATCACTGAACTTATTCAGTCTACACACAATGCAACACTGGATGTTCTGAACTCTCTCTAAAGTCTGCTGATGTCTTCCTCAGTTGTGCAATTTAGAAAGTAATTTCAATTGGTCAGGTGACTGTTTACTATGACATTTACAGTCATGTATGTACAGCAATTTTCTTATTTGGAACAGAAAAGATTTCTCAGTAAACTGTTTATTTCTGTGGCAAATGGCAACTCATCCACCAAATAGGGCACCAATCCCTTTTTAGGGTAATGCCCATTGTGTTGTTATAGATAGTGCAAGTTTTAAACTGACCTGATACACCTTGTCATTCAGTGTAACATACTGCAAAATGTGTCTCATAATCTTTTTTTTAAATCACAGTTTTATACTTCCTAGTTTAATTCACATATTCTGATATTCTTACATGTAAACCTCTTGAATGATAGCAAAGTGCATTAACTGGATGGATATTTCCAACTCATGTGCCATTTAGGATAAATATCTCACTGATCTTCAGTGATAAAATCAATTAAAGAAAATATGACATATAATTATCTGTTATGTCTGATATTTCAATGACTCTAGCCAAAAAATAAAATAATCATATTTCAACTATTTTGAATAAAAATCAGTTAATTTTACAGCTTTACCTCACAATGTTAAGCTGCCACATTTTCCAAATTTTACATGGCATAGTTCTAGAAATGGTGTCAGTTTGTCAGATAGATCCATAATTGCTTGTCGCTTTCAAGGGAAAATACATATGTAAACGATAAATATAATGCTAAAAATTAGCCTATTTACATAACACAAACTACATTGTGACAAATGATAAGTACAAAGTGTTTCTTGTATATATATTTTATTGTTAAATTACCTACTTCCAAGTCGTATAGGGGTTACAAAGTTTGACATCTAACCACATGCTGCCAAGTTATTTTTTGGAAAAAAATACTTCTTTATATCTTGGAATGACCCTATTCATCTATCAGCTAAACTTTAGTAGTGTTCGAGAGAAATCCCACGCCTACTTGATAAGTTCAATTTGTTTAAATATGTCATCATTTTTCAACAGTTCTTGCTTTTAGAAATGTGATACTAAAACTATTTTAGCATTGGTAAAACCAATTTTTAATTTTAAAACAGTTTTATACATTACTTAACATTTCTAAACAAATGGAGAGCAACTTCCCAATTGGCCGACTGTACATCTTAATGATCTACCACAACTAATAAAATTCGAATTTGTTTGTGAGTGATATCAGCTAACAGTGAGTACTTTAACTTCTGGCATCACATACTTTGCTTCAAAAATAATTTGTTGTTTGTACTATTGCTACAACTGAACATAATCTGTAAGAGGACTGTTCTATTCCAACAGAATGATTTGTCTCAATCTTGGTCAAATACCACTGAACCCTCACTACCAAACAATAAGTCTTATGACTGAGATAATAGTTCTTAAGAAAATAAAAAAAATTAAGTCTGTTGACATACAGACGAGGGCCATGATTGTAGAATATGGTTCAACATTGTATCTCCATGACTTATTTCATCAAGTGTCAATAGCACTTGACTCTTTATTTACAGAAATAATGCATGTATTTATGTGGTGATAATGTGGACAAAATATATCATAATTCCCTGAATATGGGTCGACACATTCTTGTGACTAAATTTTCCCCCATCATAGATGGTTCACTATTTCATTGTAACTTTGCAGAGGGATATGTACACTTCTTAAAGTGACCAGCAATAGTTTAGAAGCAATATTGTATAGGTTGCGAAGATAAACAAAATGATTTTTGTTAAAAGAATTCTACTGTTCATTCACATATGCTATCACAATTTTGACCAACATTCCTCACTAACGTTACATCATTGGTACACATATATGAGGACAATATTTATTGTGACCACTTACATACCTCTTATTAGATCAGTCAGTTGAAAATGATAACAGTTGCCACTTAGGGTATAATAATAATTATGTTATTATTGTGTACATTCCTCACTCCCTACCAACAAAAGAAATTGGCTTAATATTTTATAATAACAACAAGATGATATACGTAACTACTAAAATATTAAATAAAAACAGCATAGATATAAACACATGTATACACGGACAGTTTTGTGTCAAGTAAAGCTCTTAATTTTTAATACATAATATTGAGGTAAGTCAATAAGTACTGTGGCCCTATTTGAGTGAATATGCTGCTTCAAGAACTAGCATGTTACATGTCCACAACACATTGAACAACAATAATTTACATTACTTGGCCTTAAATGCCCTCACATGGATGAAAGATTTCTCAACGGTTCTCAAACGGTTATCCATGAAACCTTATTGTGTTACTGATTATTTTACATTGGATGAATACATTGAATGTTAAAGATTATTTTACCTTTCACATAAGGTAATTTTCAGAAAGGTAATTTAGCGTTAGCAGTAGTGAAAAGTATAGTGTGCAACCTCTCTATTTATCTTGAAATGCAACTTTCCAGAATATCATCAGCTGTAGGAAATTTGATTTGAGGTAAATGATCAGATTCCAATTTGTTACCTGGCTGTTTACAGATTTGCCAGGGTGATACAAGAGGTCCAAAATAATCCGGCTACTGTGTTCCCTCCTGAGGTGCATGCGAATTGGTGAACCATGAAAAACTACTTTGGAGAGACCCAACAGTACCCCTAATGAAATTTCCTTCAGCAAGTATTCAATAACGGATGTTGTGTAGAACCTAGCCGAGAAATGACTATAGACATCTTTGTTCTACGTTTCATCTGAATCTTTCAATGACAGAGGAAATACAGATTTTACATACTAAATCAGAATTTTGTCTGGATAATCCATGCGTAAATCTCCTCAAGCCTTCAGGTTGCCAACAGGTATTTGGATCTGTCTGTAGATGGGCAGCCATAAAATCTTCTCTAATTTTGCTAATGACAAACATTTATAAAGAGATGTGACTTCAAAGAGCTCCCATCTGGGCTAATGAATAAAAAACTTCTGTCTGATTTAACCCAAAATTCTCTCCTATTATGCCGATCATTATCATCAAAGTGATCAAAATTGCAGCTTCCACTAGATCCATGTGCCTGACCCACGTATGTATCATGCGAACGGTCAGTGTCATCCAAGAAAATGTTGTCAGATAAACCAGCAAACGAACCAAGCTGGCTAAACCCTCTGATAGACCAACAGCATTTCGTTGACATGAAGTGTTCTGTCTGTCTGTCAAACTGTCAGTTCCATGTAACATTCATATCACATATTACAACGATCCTTATCATAAACATATTTTTAAACACCCCATCCACTGAAACTTGATTATAAGTTAATATATTATTTTAAACTCAATGAATATACCATCAGTTACCACAGTACTCAACTGTCCTTGAGAAATGAAATCACAACTCAGAATACTGCTAGGTTGTATCAACACACGACCATACCAAATGAAAAAAAAATATCTGTAGCATTAGTAATGTATATTAGTGTGTTAACAGTACAAGTAAACTGCCAATAGTATGACCAATTGTTGTAATTCACCTTGAACCAGTCTTTTTGTGTAAAAATTGTAATCGTAATTGTATTTATACTCAGCACAATATCTCCATATACTACAGGACTCAAAGTGCTATTTCTCCCATCTGACTGTACAGGTACAGCCCCAACTCACATGTAACTGACATTCCCCTAACTGGAAGATAGAGGCTCAAGGATGACCATTTATCAACGTCCTTGAGGTTCTTTATCCTGCCACTGGGGATAGGACCCAATGACAGAGGACCGCCATTTTAAAAACAATGACAAGGGTCTAAAGCCAGTTCAGTGTCTATAACATTGGATCACTGATTGATTCAATTGATTCAATGCCTGCTTGACCAGACCTAAAAACAACCATCATAAAATTGAATGTTATAGAATGTCTGTGTTGAATGAGTGAGGGTATGACCTGGGGCCAAGAAAAGGCTGTGCCCGAACTGGACAGACTGTAAATCCTGCTTGTGAGTAACAGCGAAATCAAAATTATGAAGCATATCAACATTAAAAATATCAAAATCACTGAACTAAACATTTTATCACGGATACATTCTTTGAAATTTCAACAAAGTTTAATCTGCCCCAGGATTCAAAACTTCTTGTGAATTGTGGCTGACAATACCTACAACTTAAATTTGATATAACTTTGTTCCGTTGTTCTGACTTAAAATTAAACTTGATCTGACGATGTGAGAGATATATTCTAGATCTAGAACAGAAACTACAATTGTGATGATACTGGCTATGATGGGTGTCATTTGAACATGAACAGTTGTTAAAGTAATGGCACACGGATGCTTCTGTCCTCTGCTTGACATTTGACTGATTGTAGTTTGTCTTTTCATGATGGCTATCTGTGATTCACCTGCCATCAACTAAGGCATACTTAAGTCATCATAAATGACATATGTTTTACATGAGCTGTGTGTAAGCTTTCATTTCATCTTATTTGTAGTTCGTCATAACAATGTCCACAGTGTTATAGCAACATGAGTGACATAAGCACAACTAATCCTGGTAGGCTATCTGCATGGCTTTCATAAGCAGCCAATATTCTGTTGACAGGCATTGAGACACCGGGAATGCATCTCAGGACATCATTATCAGGTAGTATGGTGTACGAAAGATGTCTGATGAGGAGTTGTAAGCATTACGCTGATGACAAGGATGAAGGGATGTATCAGTAATCTTCATCCCACTTGACCGCTTAGTGTTGAAATGGGGTCAGAAGACAGGAGAGGCTGGGGTATTTGAAGAGCTTCATGGGACTTAAGATGGGCCACTGACAAGAGGCCTGGCAGGTCTACGATGGTGATATTAGTCAATCTCAGGTGCAGTGAACTAGGGTTGAGCTAGTGTAATCCAGACCCTTCATGTCTGATAGGGCCTTGTTGGAGTCATCTAAAATAAGGTCATTATCATACAATTATCAGGCTCAGAATTCTGTGTAGCAACCTCATTCAGAGGCATGGCCAGAGAATGAATCATACTCACAGTGTGTCAACTGGCAGCTGCTGGACATATGACACTTTACCAGAAGATTCTACGGCCTGTGTCACCTTCTTGGTAGAGACTCTTGCACAGACAGATACAGTAACCCGCTTGCTAGTTGCAAGGATAGGTTTCTTGACCAATACTCTTAGTATTTCCTGAGAATGACATCATTCAAAAGGAGGGAACAGCCTCACTCCTCAAGTTTAAGGAAGATCTTTGTTAAGGGAGAGTTAACGGAGGCTTTGTGAAATTTAAGTGGCCTTTCCAAAGAAAAAAATGACCTTCCTTTACGAAAGGAGGTCCTTTGCAAAGGAGGCTTCGTGAATCTGGCCCCTGCAATCAGATATCCCTGCTTTTAACAGGTGTCACAATCACACAGGTCTTATTTGAACTTTTTGTCAGTGTTTTCCCACAACAAATAACTGGTTTTTGAAATAAACCATTTTTCATAATTTTTCAGCAAAACTCGTTTATATTTAGGCTTTGACGAGTTTTGTCCAAAACCTCAGACAAATAATTAACATATTTTACCATATTGGTGATATAATATTATAGTATTTAAGTCCATTACTTCAGAAGCAGTATGTGAATATTGCGTCTGTATAATTTCACAACCAAACATGATCTAAGTTCTTACAAGGGGATAGAATTGAAGTTAATTGCAGTATATGTGGAGCATTTACTTACTTTAACGCAGCTTTTGTTCTGGTATAGTTGGGAATCGAGTTGACTAAGATGTAAGGACAATTTAACTGTGTTGTATTATCAACATTGAGTTGATAAGCATCATGTAAATTCGAAGAAAAAGACAGAAACACAAAGTTTCAAATGTGAGGTCTATTGTGTTACGGAAAGTATTGTCTTTGCATATATTTGGACTGACTCCTTGAGTTATTTATGCCACTATTATTGATTGTTCTGCTTTAATCAGAAATATTTGTAAACTCCATAAAATGTCCAATTTGAAAGGTAGCTGAGCTGACGAAGCTGTACATACATTATTATCTGATTTCCTCCAAATTGTGGCAAACACTTCTGCTATCAATAAAAGTGACAAGTCACTCACTGGATAACCTTGTCATGCCCTCAAATAATTTAAAGTATGATTTTATATAGCTATTATAAAGACACGTCTTTCTGCAATTTAATAGAGTATAGAGATTAAATTTAGAAAAAAAAAATGAATCCAAATATACATTTACTTATTTACTTAATTATTTTCTTCATCAAAATATGCAGTTATGTTACGTTTCATGTAAAGAAGGTTTTTGCTTTTTAATTATGGGTTTTTCCAGACATAGGCATGCAGCTACTTCACACAGTTTTCTACCACATAGCCATAAAAATGTTGATTCAAAGCCATTTAATGTGACAATGATCAGTCTTATCACATGAACAACGTCCATTACAAGATTTTATCAGAGTACAAAAATAACAAAACAAAAACATTAAGGTGATATGACCATTGTGATTTACTTTGTGAAGTGATTCTAAAATACTTAAGTATGAATACTGGTCAACTGGTGAACTGACTTAATAAGACTAAACTGAATAAAATATACACATACTTTGCATTGTGATTTTTGTGTGTGTGTGTGTCAGAATTGTTGTTTCATCATCAGGAACAGGGGAAGAAACATATGTACTAAAAGTGAAGAATAAAGGTATAATTTAACAAGATCATCACATAGCAAGAGAAAATAGATAATTTATCATAAGCTTGTAAACCAAAATGGTATATTTTGTGCAGTGCGTGGAGTGTTAAGCTTTATGCTCACAGATTGGTGTAATAGTCACTAATTATGAAGCATAGGAATATCATGAGACACCAATTTTATTTATAGAGCCTTGTGATGGAGTTCTGCCTCTGTATCACCATTGTTGTACTATTATTGGGTAAGTATTGGGTAAGTAGGCTATGATTTTTTGGAAATGTAGTGTCAGTTGACATCTAGATTTAATCATAATGGTCCATTTTCTCTTTTGTGTTTTGATGCAGATTGTTATAAGTCAGTGTGTCAACATCTTGAAGTCCCAGCAGACGGAATTAATGTGCATGATCAGTTTACTATGAAGTGTCATTTTGGAGAAACTGGAGGAGTTATTGGCTTTACAAATTGGTACCACAGTAATATTAATGAATTAAATCAGTTGTACACTCATATTCCTAACCAGAGTGGTGAAAAGAAGAATGAATGGGCACAGAGGGATGTAACTGCAGTGTACCATGATACTTATCATGAAGTTTCTGTCAAACATGCAGTACAAGAGGATGAGAAGTTGTACATTTGTCAATTTTTCGTCACAACGGATGGACTTATAGATGCAGAAGCACTCTTACATGTCCATGGTAATGTAGACTAAAATTGCTAATATTATGTGGTTGTAAAATATAATCATAGAAATATAAAATGGGTTTTATTCTTTAGACACGATAGGACAAAAGATAAAAAATGGTACAAAAATGAAACAGTAGGTGTAGTACCTTGCCTGGTATAATCGACAAATACATATTATTGCCAGTCCAGAAGTAAACTACAATTATACAGGAACAATATTGTACTCATGGTTGTCGGAGTGAAGATGGAAATAAGAAGAGAAAGAACTGTTTTTATATTTATTTCTCAAGACTAAATAATATTTCAAATAAGAAGAAAATCAAGCTATGTTTTTATTTTCTAAAGCAATTTAAAAAATAATAATTAAAAAATAGAAGCACACTGAATCACATGGCATAAACATGGTAGAGAATGCATTCGTAATTTGCCAAACGTATTTAATTATTTTCATTGCTGTTTTGGCTAATGTTTCCTCCACCTTCTTCATGATAATGAATCTTGTTAGAATTCAAGTTGTAAACCCTAGATCTCGTTAGTGATTTGTGTTTATATTGGTAATATCCCTAGGCAGCAAATGGTCAAAGAAGGTCACAATAAACAAAACTAATTCATATGAAAAATATTAACATCAGATCATTTTTTGTACTTTAAACTAACTGAATCAAATGAATATCTTTGTAGCAAATAGCTTTGATAATTTGGCATAATTTAAAAGCATGTCAAAATCATTTACAATGTATTTAAAGTCCACAAAATGTCCCGATATGTACATGTTTGTTCTTTCACATTTCAGATACTCCTTTCAGTCCACAAATTTAACGTATTTTCCTTGAAAATATATGTTTAGCTAAAATAGATAACATTTTTTTGTAAATACTTTTGACACCACACCATTGCCACATTTATTTAAAAAGGTTATTGAAGTTTACAGTACTAGCCAATTTTTTATCGAGTTCCTGGTACACATTTGTCAAGAGTTCTTGTTTTATGTCTGCATTAGTTTTTGCAAGTGATACAAAACCCAACCTTAACATTCATCTTCTCATGTTTTAATAATTAGTTGAGGAATCTCACAATGTATATATTGAGCTTAACCAGCAGGCTTTGGTCAGTGTTAGTTATATGTATGCATATTAAAGGTAGTGTTACATGTCTGTTTATAACAGTTTCAGAGATATTTGAAAATTACATGATAAAAATACATTCTACAATAATGTTGTCAGTACGACTCCTGCATAAAAGTTTTTTTTTTAATTTGTGTTTTGTTTATAATTACATTTTAAAACTATTCAAGATGTTTAACATGTCTAAAACTAATATTTATTTCATGTGTTTATGACATGTGCAGTGCCTCCTGAACAAGGAGAGACATACATTGAGGTACACGATGAGGTCATTGAAGGACATTTAGCTACATTTGTATGCGTAGTTAATAGCATCAGGCCAGTGAACAAAGTAAATGTGAAGTGGAGAATTGATGCTAGTGGAGAAGAAAAAAACAGCACAAACATACATTCAGAAGAAAATCCAGATGGTTTGTTTTTGGTCACAGCTGAGTTTTCTGACATGTTTGTGGGAGACAATAATGGTGATGATATTTATTGCAGAGTTTACTGGGAAGATTCATACCAGTATGAAGTTAGCCAAACAATAAAAATTTTTTGTAAGTATTATACATTCTTGAAATGAAGTTCGATAAAGTTATGTTAAGTTATATAATAATTTATATTTTTGTGATGATGAATGTTTTTGAAAAATTCTCCTTTCAAGTCTCAATTTATTTAATTTTAACGTGCTGTATAAATCACTGTCTCCATTTGGCAGACAGTTTAAAATATTGGTACAAAATCAGTTTCATCGAAAATTTAACAGATTTACACACAATTTAGAGCAAAATAGCAAAATATACCAAGGGAGGTCTACATATATGCAGGTTTTGTCCACCATATAATTAACTTGTTGACATTGCAACTGCTTCTCATTTAATATTTTTCCTTATAGGATTTTGCCATGCAGACTAAACCCTTTACCATAAAGTAACCTGAAGATATCTACACCTCGCAACTTTTGACGCATGATCAAATGACAGCTTTTGCTATTCACTTTTTATCCCAAATTACAGATTTTACAATCTTACTACACACTGAACAGTTGACTTTCAATAACTTTCAAACCCTTTACCAATTCAACAAAAGTTTACGAAAAAGTTTTTCTAGAGAATTCTTCAAATGACAAGGTCTTGGGCAGGATAACATGAAAACTATTGTCAAGGAAACTGTTTAATGTTAATCCTTTGCCAGATTTCTTGGATGTTTGGTGAAAAGATGTACCCTAAAAGATCTACTTATCACTTAGTTGTGGGTATAATTATATCAAAATTGCTAATATTACAATCATAATTGAGTACTTAATGAATAAGTCATTTGCTAGACTTTTACCAAAAGTGATTAAAGGTATACCCTGAAAAGAAAACAAGACCATCCGGTTGGGGTTTTTGTTATTAATCGTATTAAATTTTTTGTCGAAAGATTCAAGTTTTTGGACTTGTTGGCCAAACTAAACCGTGAAAAAGTGTTTTCTAAATAGACCAACGACTGCTGCAGTTTTGGACAGAATCTGATAAAAATATTTGTCAAACAATTTTTGTCCCCCACTTATGTGTTTGTGACTTTGTGCCACAGACGGAAAAACAGAATTATTTGAGTCATATAGAAGGGGAACTCGGGTACACATTTAATAAATGATAAAATTACAGATCCCCCAGGACAGGCCATAACTACCACTCCTCAACTGACACATTTAGTAGGTGAAACTGCTCGTTTTGAGTGTGACGTGAGTAGAGATGGAAATCCAAATATTTATTCATTTATTTGGACGAGGGCTAATGATACTGGTTTTACAGAAGAAACAGATAATGGAGTGTTGGAGTTACTAGTGATATCAGTTGATCAAGAGGACACATATTACTGTACTCCAGAAAATGTAGCAGGGCAGGGGAATCCAGCAACAATGACACTGATTGTAAAAAGTGAGTAAAAATGAAATAAAAAAATGTTTGGCTCTACAATTTACACATTAAAACCACACTAATTGAAATACCATTTACCACTATTAATACATTTCCAATGTTCACACAAATGTCAGATGTTGAAAAGTAGTCATATAGATTCAGAGTTTCAGATATTACCATTAACTCAAAATTTAATCTTTATATTGACAATGATTTTATGATACATTTTAAAACTTTTTGTACAATATGTCTACAAACTTCAGAAACATACTATCAAAACATTGGGAAATAAATAATTATTACTCGTGTAACTGTATATAAATTGTGTTAAGTCAACACCTCTTCATATTTCACTTAACTCCAAAAATGAACATCAGTTGCCCTGACTCGAACCCAGAAAGTCATGTTTGGGGTCAAAAGTGCCATGAGAGGTCAACAAAGCAAGTATCAGTTGTAAGGTAATGACAACGTTAATCTCAGTTACAAAGGTTTTTGGTTTGGACAAGTTTATTTACAGTTTAGTCAGAGCTTAAGTGTTTAAAATGTTGCAGAGTAATATTTTTAAATCCCCAAGTCCAAGTTACAAAGAGTAGGGGATCATTCTGGAAAAGGTGGTGTGTATAATAGATGGGGCCTGAGAAGCATAGATAAGTCCACATTGCCGAGCGTCTCCAAAACCAGTGAAATACTATATTTTGGATTTTGACATTATTGTCAAATGCAAGGGTTTCTCAGGAGCACCTAAAAGTATAGAACCCAGGGCCCCTGGGTGAGATGTTCCTATGTACCAGCACCTTTTTCAGGGCATCCCAAATGTGGGTGTCAATGACCAAACCATACAGATAGAAATTGTTGACAGATTTTTTTGAAGGGATATGGAAGCCAGGAGGCCTAAAGGTCTCTTACAGGACACCAGAAGTGGTTATTGATGGACACCAACTGGATCTAATGATAAGATTTGTAGTGCTGAAGGGTGTTAGTCCATGTAATCAATAGATGGACACCAGACCGAGAGTATGTTAAGACCTGCCTGAGAAAATGAAAGTCAGGATTGAATTTTGAGGAGCTATGAGGAGCAATATTAGACATTCTAAGGAAACCATAAAAGATAGAGAGGAACACTGCCCTAAATAAGACTGGGTCAGAAAGAATGTCACATGAAAGTGACAAATTGTGGAGAGTTTATATGTCAGTGTGTCGTTCAGTCTGGAATTAATAGATATGCTACGAAGGTAGTTGTGCAAGGCTGGATGAGAGGTTGCTGAGGTATCCCAACCATATAATTGTGTTTAGCATGGATGCAGGAAAGGTAATTTGATATAACCTTTGGTGAGATTGAATCTTGGTACAAAAATTCCATAAAAATAAGAATATTATAAACTTGGCATGTCACCCATAAGCTCATGAAAATGAGAAAAACCAGGAATGTTTGAGCTGCGATGGTGGATGGTCTAAAGGCTTTGTAGTACAAGGTTTCTGGATCATGGTGAGGAAGAATGAGTAGTAC
The DNA here is from genome assembly GCA_964017235.1 of Sabellastarte sp. h YS-2021. Classification (NCBI taxonomy): domain Eukaryota; kingdom Metazoa; phylum Annelida; class Polychaeta; order Sabellida; family Sabellidae; genus Sabellastarte; species Sabellastarte sp. h YS-2021. The sequence continues at coordinate 124,165,058 of OZ024932.1, forward strand.
CTGAAATTATTTTTCAAAATTCAAGTTAACAGGATAGGTATTTAATGTCAGGTGTAAAGTTGGCAAAGGGTTTGCAATAAGTCTGTGTTAACTGGTTTAGGCGAGTATAGGCCAGAGGAGAGATCTGCTGTCTTCTTGGACCAACCTTGATTGTGTTAAATATGAAGGTCAATGCCATGTGTGGCTGTAATGAGCCAGATATTTCTTACACACAGTGATAACATATTGTCTCTAGTCTTGCCTGTTCCAAACACTTGAATCACAGCCAAGTTATCACAAAGAATCCAAAAGCAGAGTCTGACCATTCGTGGGCCCACATTTTCAGAGCTATGAGCAAGTTTTTTAGCCTGGTACCATAGATGTCAAAAACTGAGGTTGCGTAGACCTGATTGTTCCAGACTCCTCCCAGGCCAGTAGGGAAGTCGTCAACATGAAGTGTGTAACTATATAGAATATCCGGTTTTTTATGTAAATTAAATTGAGGGTGGATGACCAAAAACTAGATCAAATCTTTGTGAAACTCTGAAGTGAGATATATGCATCTGACTTTTCTCTAAACAAAGCCAGCATCCTATTTGTGAACATGCAGGCTGGACTCTCTTGTTTATATAGGTATAATGATTTGCCCAAAAGAGGCTGAAAAGTTCTTTTTGTTAAATGACGCCTATGTCTGACAGCCAGACATTCCAGATGGATAGAATTTACATTGCCAGTATCAAAACTACGAATATTTGCATCTAAGTCAATCCTAATGCCCAAACATGTTAAAGTCCTACAAGGTGGGGTTTGCTTTTCTTGGTTGCTAGGCAATTCTAGATGTAATAAGATTGATGCCAATTCGTCAAAAATGTGGTCAGCAGTGATCTTAGGCGAGATAAGGACATATTTGTCAATATAAGCATCCACTCTAACCCCCACTTTGGATAATATGAAAGTGACGGCATGACTGATGCACTAAAATGTCGTGCTCCCATGGACCAAACCGAATGCGATGGCAGCATCAACATATACACTATTTTGCCATTTAATGTCTAATTTCATGGTGTCGGCCGGGTACACGCAGAGATTCCAAAAAGCTCTGTAAATGTCAACTTTGTATAAAGTGATGTCCTCACCATGCCTACAAATTTCTTGAACTATGTCATCCACAAAGGATCATCCAATAAAGGCTGATGCATCAAGTGAGTTCTATCTATTTGATCATTTAATGATGATATTTTTGGGAAGGGAGGGTCAAGCATAAACTGTTATTTGTCATTACTCTTAGGACTGGTTAGTAAGGGTGAGCAATATATGGGGTTGGAAGTTTGAAATAGGACCCATAATGGCTCCAAGCTTCTTTTCTTTATCCAAGTATGTAGAAACAGCTTCATGATGCTTGATAACTAAAAAATAGTTCTATATATTATTAGCAAGAGATTCTGAATCGTATATAGACAGGGGGAAACCATATTCAAGGCATTGGACAAGAACCTGATATTAGTAATCCAATAGATGATGCTTCGATGCATTAATGTTGAGGCGAGATTTTATAGGAGCCCAACTTGTTTATAATTAGGTACACACGATTCCCAAATAGTTTTGCTTAGGTTTAGATACAAATTTATGTCTAGGGTGTAAGACTGTGTTGCAATATAACCCCTAATTTTATTCAGGTAATTTATGTTCCTATGTGGCTGCTTGTGAGAATTCTTGTTCAATATGTAGTTGACAGGTACGTCCTGGGGAATAATAATTCTATTGCTAATGTTCTGCCCCCCCCCCCCCCCCCCCCCCCAAGCTGCCAGTTTGTCATCGGGGCTCTCAATAGTATTCTAGTCAAAATTATGCTGTACATCACTAATGACGTTATTCATAAAACTTTCATATTAAATACTGTATCCTTGCCTAATAAAACAGCCCTGCCTGTAATTCATATAGGCTCTGTTATCCTGTCGTTTAGCATGCACATTACATTACCTGGTAACAGTAGGATATATACATAGCTTAATGCTGTCACAGACCGGCAAAGCACCCACAGGATGGCTCAAACATTCAGATATAGTTATTTCCCAGTTTCATGATAAATTTTCAAAGAAATAGAAGCTATCTGGCTTATTTTAGAGATAACTGTGTGTATTCACTAACTGATTGCCAGAATTGTCCGAATAATCAAAGAAACTGTGAATAAACCTGTCAATTTGGTGAAATAAAACAGCACACGCTCGAACATAATCATTGCTGGGAAAAGTCTGATGATTAAACTCTATGTGTACGGTAATAGAACCTGGAGGAAAGCCATGCTGGAGAGCAGAGTGGGTATTGATATCATATGATTTATAGAGGTCCATCCCTGAATCATCAAAATCACAAGAAATCATGTTCACACGAGACACAGTGTCCAAAGCATTATTATCTTGACATAAATTTTGTAATATGACATTAGATAAATTGCTGTCACCACAAGAGTTTAAATATATTTCATTATTAACAACAACTGGCATTAAATTATTTTTGCAATAGTTATTCAGTGATATGTTTTCATTGTTAACTCCAACAGTGCTTCTAAATTGATCAAATTGAAAACTATTATGTTCATTAAACATCTACTCCACTTGTTGCCACCTAAACACAGTTACAGGCATCCACACAAGACTTTATTGCAATAAGAGGAGGAGGGAAAGATACAAGAACCATAATCCTAGTTTTTATTTAAACATTGATCAAAAAAGACATAAATATAGTATTTCAAATTGTATAAATAATGTTATGACTGTTTATAATGAATGCAATGTTTATTTATTTATTTATTTTATTTTGGGGGGAATTCACGCCGATTTCAACACTGTACCGGTCATATCATGGTGGGTAGTTTTATGGGCAGAAGAAACAAGTGCGTACAGTGGGTAAACGCTATGTACAGTAAACTGCTGACCATTAGTAACTACCAACTCAGAGGTGCCAGGCTACTGTTTTATCATTAGAGAGTTTGCGAACAACGTTTCACAAACGCCCCTTGCAAAAATACGCAACATAATTAATCAATAGGGGGGAGAAAGCCATTGGGGGGAGTTTTGTTTGCGAACAGCGTTTGAACCATGAATTTTACAAGTATTTCTTTTAAATATATTGGGAGTTATACAAGTCAATAAAGATAAATACACTGGTTTTAATCATCTACAGTACTGAATGAACTGGGTACTGATATATATTACAAACTGTATTGACCCAATAGCCAATAAACCCACAAGTTTAATAGCTTGTAAAACACACTAGATAAAACTTTGGAGGATTGTGTGCATTACTTCAAAAAAATTTATGACAGGGGATGAAAAAAGGCTGGTCGTTGTACACTTGGGTTTTTCAAAAATTGACAAAGTTGCTAAAAATAATCTACAGTCTCTCAAGAACTCTGTACTGACATGTATAACACACTTTATTGCTCCAGTAATTAATAAAGCCACAAGGGAAATAGATTACGTGGCAAAGCCGTTTGCCACGTAAAAAACGTAACCTTGTGCAGTTAAAACCTTATGAAATGACATCACACACAGAAATCAATGACGTGTAACGTAGCGGAAAGTAGATACGGGCATGAAAAACGTTGTTCGCAAACTCTCTATTATTGCACCACTGTGGCCCCTTAAGGATTGCAATGTTGATTTTGACTTGTTTTCAGATTCCCAGTGACAAATTCAGTACGTCGTTTCCCCATGCATTCAACCTTTCTCTGCATTATTCCATCATACTTGAATCTACATGGCCAATCCGGTGATTTTTGTGACCATCATCATGACCAGATCTTGATGGATGGGTTTATCTGGCTCTTCAGGCCACCTAATTTTTATTCATTGGCCCAGACAGAGAAGTTTTTGAAATCACTGATATCTTGAATTACATTACGGTAAAACAATTAGGCCATCTGGCTCTCCCAACGATAAAGGGGTGCGTATACATCTCATGTCCAATATGAATGTTCAAAGATTACCGTGATAAGCAACTTTTACAGAACTTAAAACATGGGTTTCCCTTATCTCTTTGCTAAACCCTGGGTTTTTGTAATACTCATATTAAAAACCATTTCTCAGCCTTACAAAATAACCTGACAATCAAGAAATACAATCAGAAGCAATATTAGCCCCTTTGAGAATATTCCTTCCAGTCAGTTTCATTGTTTCCCTTTGTTAACCCGTTGCAAGGATGCTGGTAGGCCTATAGCAATCTTGAATCTACCTTAGACACAAAGCCTTTCAGTCCATGATTTTGTTGATTGGGCCAAGTTTGATGGGGCAGAATTTGCTCTTAGTATTCTGCCAATTCACAAAATAATTGCAAAGGTCAGTAGTATCGAAGATGAAGTGGGGCTCTCTATAGAAAATATAGGTAGAGCAATCAGGAGTGTACCCAGCTAATGCATTTTTGTTTTAAATGGAAGGGAGTTTGCTTTCTGGAGATCCCAGTCGTGTCTACAGTGAAGCGGGTTTCAGATGCTCAACAGCACAATTGTGGTCATTATGGTTTGGCAAGGCCACAACACACTTGTAACTTCATTACATGAGTTTGGTGTTCCAAATAATCCAGATAAAGTTTTACTCCTGCCAAGGTCTCACTATGTCTGATCATGAGAGTTAACACAGTATGCAATACAGTTAACATTGACAACAGCAAATTAGTGAGGATCCATGAGCAGTGCTCCAGAGTCATGTCTAAAAAAATCTCAACAGAACAGCATATCAATCCTTGTTAAGTAAGCTTATTTATATCCACATATGTGTGGGACCTGCTGTCATTTTTAAAAACAGAATTTTGGCATTGTTTAGAGATAATCATGACATAAATAGGATTAAATTGACTGATGAGTTTTTCCAAGACATGGCCTGGTTTTAAAAATTTATGTCTGCCTTTAAGGGCATTGTTTTGTTCAGAAAGCCACTACTTGATACAAACCAAATTCTATGTATAGATTCTTCCCTCACATGTCAGGGAGGAGTATGGAGGGATAAGGTATATGCTACACCAACATACCCAATACGAGGCTATTCACTGGGAGTTGATGAACATCTTGTTGTTATTTAGATGATTGGGTAAATATTGGGTGCACTCCACTATTTACATTTTTGCAACAATTTAGCTGTAGTCCAGGATGTCAACACAAGTAACATTGGGGACCCTTTCTTGGGTGTCTGTATTACACATATTTGGCCAATATTAGCAGTCTTGGATATTGACGTAGGCATATCTTTGGACAATGCAATTCAGCAGCAGATTTGTTGTCTAGACACTGTTTTGAGGCAAATCAGTTGATTATAAGTTGTTGTCATACTTGTGTTGGAATTATTGTTAGGACATGGATCTTCAATTATAATTGCAGGTTTGAGTCTGGCTTCCTCTACACTGGCATAAGTAGCTTGGTACAGATTTTACAATTCTCAGTAGCCATATTCAAAGAAAGCACATACACTCCATTTTAAGACTTTCGTGGCATTTCTGATGCTAATTTTCATCCCCCATTTTGCATTTTATTATCATATGGACTAAGACATTGAAGGATAATAAGTCTCGTCACATACTTCAGATCCCTTAGATCAATAGCCTGTACCTATGCCCAGTCAGGGCATTACAAGCCCTGCTTATATAAAAACCCTTTCCACCGACTGCTGCACAATTTGCAAATCTTGATCCTCATATTGCCCAGGTCATAGATGCGAGCATAAAGGCCATCAAAACTGTTGTTAAAAATCTGAACTTCCCTACAAAGTGGCATGGTGTTCACACATTCCAGTGATCTGGTGCCACTTTTGCTTTTGACAACAATATATCACTGCAGAACATAATGGCTAATGGGCTTCAGAAAATTACTTTTGTTTGGACATACCTTTTAAATATTCCCATTGCCCCTGTACCATTCCTTCCACCGTTGCCTGCTTGATCCCTCATGTTATCGCTGGGCTTGGGGTTTTATAGTTTTGCAGTATCATTTGCTCTTAATTTTAAATCATTGGCTTTAACACTAACATGTAAAAATAATCCAAATAAAGTTTGTGTGACTCTCTAACATTGACCTGTGACGTTTATGACCTGGTAGTCGAGTGGATACTGTGGTGTTTTGTTTCCAGTTTTGAATCCTTAAGGTCTCCTCTGAGCCCCTACTGGTTCATGGTTTGAACTTAGGAAACTGGGGCTAGCATGGCTCTGTATGAAGTCTGCAGTTTCTGTGGTTCTCTGATTCTTTTACATAATCAAAGACATTGTCTAGTTCAATAAACAAGGTCATGCCTCATTGTTTTCAGGAACAACAACAACACATTGCTTCATGGTTTTGACGAAGGAACAAAGCACATTTGAACCCAATTTCCCACCTCTGACACAAATTTATTTTCTCTAGAGCCTGGACCCCTGGACTTATCTCCATTGGATTGATGTAGTCTCTTGTTATAATTTTAGTTGGTGGGTATATACCCCACTCAACTTTTGTCTCAGCAAGTTGCCTTGTATTTCACCTTTGGCTGGACACTTGCTGTCATATAGGGGCCTTTTATTTTGATAGGGTAATGTTGCAGAGCCCATTGGGCAGAATCATGTGTTTCAGACTATGAACATGACCTTTAACCTTTGTGTGGTCAGTTACTTGTCGTTTGTATGATAAACAGTGGACTTCATTGGTCATGGTATATGTCGTCATCTTTCTTACTATATAAAGAAGTGTAATAATTAGTATGACATTTGATAAATCTTGGCTGTAACTATCTTGGCGAGGTTGGCTATATGTTGTTTAACTGATAAGTTGTGACAATGTTGAAGTGTAATGATTGAATATGAATGGTTTTCTTTTCAATCCATGAGCTGGAGTTGTATTCTGTGCCGTACCCTATGAGAGAGATTACTATGAATACATTTACTTCATGCATACTTTTAATGACAGTGATGTGTTTCATTTATCTTAGTATTAACAATTGTATAGTATTTTTTAAATTTTACAATATCACTTTAAAACTTTTAAAACTTTATACAATCATTACTTTTTGTACTAACATGTAAATAAAATTGTCCAAATGAAATTTGTGTGACTTTCTAACCTTGACCTGTAACCATCATGACTTGACAGTCATGTGGATACAAAGGTGTTTGGTCTGGGGTTCGAATGTTTCAGAGCTCCTACTTGTTCATGGTTTGAACTTGTGAAAATGTTACAGAGATCTGATAACAATATCATATTCACTGATGTTACTGGACTATCATTGATGCATAATTTATAATTAAATTCATTTGAATGGAAAATGAAAGATAATTCTTGAAAGTGTTACATACAACTTATTACAGTGAATAAATTAGATACAAATAGCTTTAAAATTTCTCATGATATTTACCATAATTAATATTAAGACCCATTACTAATATGATAATAAATAAGTAAGAATGTTTTAAAGGATATACACAAAATCTGAACCAAATGAAATATATATTTGAACATTATAACCCAATTGTTTTTGCTTAATTTGTTTAGCTCCTCCGGTAATTACTAATCTGACAGTTAACTGGAATACAACCTCTACAGTTATACCAGTCATTTGGCAGTTACAGAGTAATGGAGGTCATTCAGATGTGACATTTGTAATATGGGTTAAACTGGCTTCTTCTGGTAGTTACCGCATCTGGAAAGACAATATACAGTTGGATGTAAAAGAAGGAGATCAAGTATCAGTAGATGTTGATACTTTAGTACCAAACAAGCAGTATGATATGAAGGTTATGGCACAAAGTATTACCCCAAATGGTGACATCAGAAGTGCTCCTGTGTATACCACTGGGTTAACAAGAGGTCAGTTACTATACCCTATTTTGGAACTTCATCATATAGTATCAATGAAACCATTTATGATAAAAAGAACACATAACTACCAAAGAACATTATTAAGTTTTACACTAGTATCTATAATCTCAATATATATCAGCTATACAACAAAAATAACCGTATTTTCAGTTCACAAAAAAAAATAGTTTTAAAAATTAACAACGTATTCTCAAAGCAGTCTCATTTGACTCACAGCAAATATCAAGAGATAAAATCAGCTTAGGTATGTTTAATACATATATATTTCATTGAAAGTTTCCAAAATCTATTGTATTTTCAAGCATCACCAGTAATTGATGTAGAAGAAATACTTGTGTCATCCCATGATATGATTGTTACCTGGTCATTTCAACCAACTGTGAGTTGACAGAAACACAATGACATAAAACTGGACATTTGCTCAGTGTTTTGTTATTTTGTTCATATGCCTAAGTATTGTCAATTTGTTCCTTTAATTTTCATCCTGATTTCTTCATTTCTCTCAGTTTGAGCCTCATCTGACAATGTGTTTCAAGCATTGGGTTAGTGATAATGGAGAAGACAGTTCAGTTATACACCCAGGTTCTGGAAGGTGTGATATTGAAGTATTTACAAGAAAAGAAACAATCCATGGGAAATTTGAACCAACACACAAATATTATGTTGAGTTGATTGTGTATGAAAATGTTTTTTTTTGGATCGAATGCTGGAAAAAATTTTGAAGCTTCTGTTCCTGAAAATCCAGAGAAGTCATGTTAGTATTAATACATTACTAAAGTTGCAAATTGATTGGGTTAAATGTGACTAGATGACTCTTTTTGCATGATACTTGGATATCCATAATTTCAGTTCTTATATGATACATTAATATATTGACATATTTGGGACATTTTTTGTTTGATATGTGGAATATCACAACAATTTTAATTATAAGAGTCAAAAATAGCTCTTTTAAAATTCAAACCAGTTGTTCAATGAATCAATGTTTATTATTTCAGTGTCATCAGGAGACATTGCTGCTATCATTCTTGCAATTCTATTAATTTTGGTCATAGTGTTGTTTTCATTGTCTGTCCTGGGACTTATAAATTTCAATGTGACCTTATGCAAAGGTATGTGACAAGTTTATTTTTATAACCGAGTTTGTTATAGACAAAAAAATTGAAGAGTGTTCAAAAAATAAGTTTTGAAATAAATGAAATAAATAATTTGAAATAACTTACTGCGCTCATTAAATAAATTCAATAAGTTTTATTATTGATGGTTGGTTTACTTCCTAAGTAATTCTTAGTATAAGTACAGTGTTGAAATGGCTGTTTCTTTGATTCAGGATGTCAGTCGGGCTGTCATAGTTTATTACATTTTTATCTTAGAGGACATGTTTTCAGTCACTGAACTATCAACTTATTGATAGTTATATCGCTGATTGCTCCTCTCATCAAGAAATTTTCCTAACTGGTAAAAATTTAAATAACTAACTTGCTGTATCATGGCTTACCTTAATATAAGCAAGGCCAAAAGGTGTTTTGGTCCCCTAACGTGAGTGCAAAGCCATCAGAGACATGAGTAGTGCACTAGAATGTGGGTACTCATGCAGGTTTGCCAACGTTGCTTGTACATACATCCAGTGAAAGACAGAGCATCGATTGGAGAGCAACAGAGGAAAATTCAGAATCCACAGGTGTTGTCAATGTCATCAAAGTCTGGAGACAAAATTTAAAAAGTGCTATGTAGAAGCCTAAGCTCTATTGAGGCTAGCATATAAAAAACTGGTCACTGAACTGAGATGGCTCTTTTTCCTTTAAAATTGAGATACATCTATCCTTATCATGTGGCAAATCTACTACTTTACTACCACTTGATCTCTTGGCTGCCTTTGATACGATGGAATATTCAACTGTACTCAGTTGGCTTTCATCATGGTTTGGTATTAGTGGCTCTATACTAAAGTGGTTTAAGTTCACTATTAGTCTGTAAAATTTGGCTCTATATTATTCTCCAACTTCTCCCCAGGTTCAACTTCTCTAAACATGTACAAAATGTATGCTAGGTTAGCTTTCTGTGACCTATATATCTTAAAAGGGATTAATAATATCTTATAGATTAAGTTTATTTACTTGTTGCCACTGATCTTGTTAGAAGTTGCTTAGACAGCTGTAGTTTCTTTAGTTAAAATCCATCAAAATCAATTATACACAAATTGCATTCATGCATTCAAAACAGTTGTGCAGGAAATGTATGAAGTTTAAGTAAACTCCCTAGAATAACTCCTATTATCAAGAAATTACAATGACTGCCAGTTTTCCAATTTTCTTCAAACTGGTTACCCTAAATACTTTGATGTATTTCTTTCCCCTTATACCAGTCTGTTCAATTTAAGAATCATTAAGTCATTTTGGTCATAATCTATTTCTGTAAAGAAACTTAAGTCTCATATCCTTGTCAACGCATATCCATAATAACAGCTTCATTAATCCAGCATCTCATTGGTGTTGACCTTATTTTGGTTACATGATGTTTGAGACTGAATATCATTCGGACTGTTGTAACTTAGAGTCAGCTTTTTAACTGATGATTAAATGTTATGAAAGCTGATTAAAATTGGCATTGCTGAAACAAGTTTGATGTGGATTTACTGGAGAGGGATCTAGTATCAATTATAATTTATTAATAATTTATTAACAGACACTATTTATTGTTATGGATGATTTGCTTGATACATTATATTTTCATATTCAGGAATGAATAAAACAGAAAACAGAGCAAACAGTGACAGGTAATAAAAATAAACATAATTCTCAATTGCTGAATCAATTTTTCCCACAGTTTTGAACATATATAAATATTACCAACAACTGGGAGTCACAATAGTGTATTAATATATTACAGGGCCAATGAAACAGATTCATGGGATAAAGGTAACTGTTACTTCTTGTTAGAACCTCTACCGAGGAGTCTATGTTTTTGGCAGCATGTAAAATTTGTATGTTTGTTTGCAACATTACAGTTATGGACAAATTTTGATAAAAGATTTAAGCAAATGTCAACAATTGCAAAAGGTGTAGATTGTTCAGTTTTTGGTGGTGATCAGGTAATTTTAAGTAATTTTTAATCATTGCACTCCAAGCAATATTGTGTTGACAACTAACATAGTTGGCCTTGGTAGGGTTTGCGCTCATCGAATGAATAAAGAATATTTAATGAATACAATGGCATACTGTCTCTAATAAAAACATAAATTACGTTGATTATGTATGTGTATTTGCAGTTTATAAACATTATATTTGTCTTTATGTGTAACTAGCTAGTGTTTAACTAGCTTGTAACATACAATTCCATTTGGGATATCATGTAATTTTTTACATTATCTATATCAGGATACAATGAAGTACACCTGAGTCACAATCACCCTGAAGGCCAGAAGTATGAGATACCGCAGCAGCAGTATGAAAATACAGGATTTCAGCCTTATGAGTCACTGGATAAATGCACCGAAAGCTCCACTGGCAAAGTATAGGAGGAATATAAATCAGATCCAAAATAAAGTTTCTGACATTGTAATGTTACATAAATTAGAATATATTTGTACATAATAGAAGTTCTATAATAAAATATACTTTTTAGCTTAATAATACACAAACACCTATCTAAAGTAATGTTTATTATTGATTAAAGATGCATAACAATTGTGTCCAAAAAGAGTATTGTATGTGTTTGGCAATTTTACTGTTGTACATGATCAAAAACCATAAATCATGTTATCTTGAAGGCTGGTATGTGCCATCACTCCATTGTCAAGCTTTATGATGGAAATTTTATGGTCCAAGAATTCAGATGCAGGATATTTCCTTTGTATTTATTCCCATCCTCATTGTATTTGAGTGGCTATTATATTTAAACAAGAAGTACTTTTATTGCAAAAGTATTGACAAAATGGCAGGGGGAACATAGAAAACAGAACACTTCTGTTATCACTGAAGTGGTACTTTGACTTTGGATTTTCTAGTTTTTTTAAACACATACAGACAAAATTACACAAGGAAGTTAAGACATTAGCATGTACAGTAGAACCTCAGTTATCCGAACCCAATGGGAGACATCCAATCAAGTCATATAAAGGAAACCGAAATTGACTGTCTATGGGTTATAGTGGGCGATAATTGAAGAAAAATCATTTTTATGCATTAAATATTGACGTTGGTGGTCACAAATGAAGTAGTTTAATAAGTTTATGTTATATAATATAACTGACCTCTAATTTTTACTTCTTTATATCTATGGATGCTATCATACTTTTTATTTAAAATATTACGTGGACTCGAGCTGGGTGTGTTTGTTTTGTATATGCACTATGGTTTCCTTTTTAGATGAACATTATCATGCATTTTGTCAATTGAAAACTCCGTGAGATCATTTATTACAAAAATGTATTCGAACACGTCTTCCTTGGGTATGTTTGGTTGGCAATGCATTGTTGATATTTTTCTTTGAACAGATGTCAGTCTGTGAATGAACCTACTCTGGGAGATTATAAATTGCAAAACCCAATCGAACATGCAATCAGTGATAGACGCTTTATCAAAGAAGTTATGGGGGGCCGTGTAAATGAATGAATCTCTCACCTATTGAAACAATGTGATAAAGATCAAAGAAGTACACCTATAGGTGTTCTTTTGGACAGTATGTTTTTAAAGCACTAGAATTAATAATTTCCAAGAATGTGTAAAATCCTGCAATATCACTCACATTAGACGTGCATTGTGTGTACTGCCAGTAGGGAGACAATATTTAGGTTCAGTTTATCCAGAGATTCAGATTATAGAGGGCTGGATAATCGAGGTTCTACTGTATGTACTATGATATCATGTTTATTCTATATTATATGAAAATATGCAATTTTGTACTTACCTCTTGGGTGGCAATTTTGAGTTCTCGACATGTTCCAACAACAAAGGTTATTGTGTGGTGTACCTTAGCCTTCTGCATTATTTTGTCATTTTACATGTTTTGTAATTGTTAACAAAAGAAAATTTTGCTATTATCCAAGTCAAGTACTGTTTTACAATATTATTTTTAATACTGTTGTCAGATTCATGTTTAATGATGCTGGTAAAACTAGCTACCAATGATACTTAATGCATCCCATGTGAGCATAACTTGCCCAATCTTTGTCAGAATATTCACTTTAGAATCTGAATGTAACTTCTTCATTGCTACGATTTATTTGTTTCAGATTGAGATTGATTCACCAAGTTTGTATTGATTATCCGACTGTCCACTGACTCGTCAAAGTAACACACATAGTACAGATAGAGACATGCCATGTGCTTCTAATGTCTAATACCCCATTGTAAAAAGATATGATACATCATTATTTGTTGTTATAAGCAGCAGTCAACCTGCACATATTCTTAAGTCAGTAATGATGTACATTAACCCAATTCCTTGGAGATCTCCTTCAAGATATGTAAAATCAAAAGCAATAAAGATTTATTACTGAACAGTAATGGTAAGGAGTACAAGGTAATTTTGGACTGTCTATTTCTTGCAACAATAATAAACAACATCAAATGACTGGATACCAGTAAGGGATTAAATCAAACAGGGTAAAGATTTAGTGCGGGGCCTGGCAGGGCAGTTTGCTACGACCTTCACTCACCAGGTCTCATTAGAATTGTCTACTGTTGTCAGCCAATAAAATATCTGCATATTTCTGTCTACTGTGATGTAACTGGAAATAGGTCATTTTGAAATCAGAAAGCAAACTGAATGCATGACACAAGAAATTTTAGAATATTGATTTAAATGAACATTTTATAGGATAGGATTTTCTCACTTCTGTTTAAGTATATTGGTTTTGAAACGTTGGGTAAAGCAAAGAAAAAGAACACCAGCCACTATGTTTAGGAGGACAGTAGCTACATTGGCTCATCTGAGGATATCCACGAAGAAAACTAGAAAGCAGTCAAATTTGGATGGATGTACATCAGACCAGAAAAATGCAATAGGTACAGTAACAAAAAAATGAGATAGAGATATGCCATGTGCTTCTAATGTCTGATAACCCATGTAAAAATATGATACATCATTAGTCAGTAATGATCTACATCAATCCAATTCCTTGGAGACCTCCTTCAAGATATTTAAAATCAAAAGCGATAAAGATTTATTACTGAAAAGGACTGGTAAGGATTCCAATTTCATTCGAGACTACACCATTCCTACAGTAATAATATACAACATCAAATGAGAATGGTGTTTCCTCAGTGACACAAAGTAGTTCATCTACTAATGATAAAACTGTCATATCTGCAAATAATTGAAGAGTCTAACCAGAACTTAATGAGGCAGGAAATCAGATAGAGTTAGAGGAACACAAATACAGCAAGATGCAAGCAATACTTCTAGTAGTGCACAAGGCCTCCCATCATCCAGGGTCCAACAATCGGTTCTGGACCTGGTATCAACCACTGCAAGAAATGCACAGGGACCGGCAAATGAAGGGTATTGGGCATGATTATGCCAGATGTAAATGTCCTCAGACAGAACCCCACAGTGTCACAAGCAGTGTTCAGTTGGTTGTGTTGTATGAACCACAGCCCACAGCAGATGTGACCCAAGGTAGGTACATTTTGACTAAAAAGGCAGGACGAAACATACATTATCATTGCCCCTCCCCAGCTGAAATGGGCAAACTAAAGGATTAATGCAGGTGGTGGAAGAAATCGAATTACTTATGACGACCTCAACCTACTCCAATGTGTAGTCGGACTACTGACAAATATACATGAAATTTAAGATCCGGTAATGTCAAAGCAAGCAATGCAGGTTATATTGAGGGTACATGCTGCCACATTTATACCACGGACAGCTAAGATGTGAGTGTGGGTGACTTCAATGCACAAAGTGGAACAAGGTAGCTTGTTATCGGCAGACAAAATACAATGGGCCATGAATCCGCTCTCATCTTCTCAGGTTGCCATGCTGAGCTCACAAGAGACTTCACAGAGCCAACAGAACAACAAATTTTGCAAATACTATAATGAGGGATCTTGAGTGTACCAAACTAATGATGGAATTTACAAGCATGTACAGTTTTTGTTTCAGACAGGGCAGGAATCTGGCCCATATGGAATTGAAGTGTAGTTTTAAGGCAAAACAGTACGGTAGTAACTCCAAATAGGACATTAGTATACAACCTGGACAGAGAAACTACAACTTTAAGTGTGTAAAAAGTAAATTGACTGAAAACAGTAAAAACCATAATAGTGGTTCACATAAGTACATTAAAGATGTTATTAATGTTGTGGACAGTCATTATAAAACTCATAAACTTACCTGTGCTTAGAGGGTAGATGGGTGGATCGGGCCAAAACACCTCCAGTGAGTGAACCTTTTCTGTGTAATGATGCTGACATTATAGCTTTGGACAATGTTCTTCAGAATTGTTTTGTAAAATTGATGGGCATTGTGGTGCTTCTCACATGTACCCAAAAGTGTGGCAATCCAGTGAACAAATTGGGAATAAGATTGTTGATTGGTGACATGGCATGTTGGGTATTGTGTGTCTTGACATAAATATTAAACCCGTTAAAAGCCAGATAAGGAGGAAATTAGGTTATTACCTAAGTAGGTAGCCCTTCACAGGGCAGTTTACAAGTTTTAAGTACACATTGCATGTACAGCATTGATCAAACAAAAGGTTTTTGTGAAACTTGTCCGAAATTAGTGTACAATAATTATAGAATGGATGAGCAGGTTTAGGACAAGTGGATCAATTCATATGAGGAATATAAGGACAACCTTATTTTGGAACTGATGGCGACACTGGACATGTCACGCACTGATAGAGACTTAAATGAATAGTTTAAGACACATAAGGTTCAGAAAGGAGTACACACAGATTGTAATGACAGTGCTGTTTGTGGTGGTTTTCCGGAGACATAGCACGACCCAAGGCCAAGACCATAATGAGCATGATAAAGCTATGAGGTTTCTAAATCATTATGAATCAGCATATAATTTTGTTGGATCGGATAGCGAACCCACGCTTTTAACCACAGGTCAAGAATTCCCATAAAGTTGCACTTAAGCATTGATGCATGGGAATGGCAACTGGCAGATTATTATGATCAGTACTTCATACAGTACTTGCATTTTGTTTTCCCTTTTTTCATCAAGGCACACAAGTCAACTCGGGAACGTAAGCATCCTTAGCCATTATTTTGCAACATCCTAAATCAATTTTAGAATATTTGAACAAAGAGAAACAAATGGGGCTATCTTGGGCCCAGTAACAGAAGTACATCACAGTGAGTTTCACTGTTCTCCTAGATCAAAATAAGGTACTAAATGTTGTGTCATTTTAGACATCTCATTTCTGGAAGGTAACTCTGTAAGTAATCATGTACAGAGAGATGAGTTTGACATCAGGCCTTCACTCTGTGCCATAATCCAGTACTCTTCAGAATTGATGTTCTGTGTGCCTACCGTACCCTGCAAGCAGAACCTAGTGATGAAATCAAATTTGCTAAACAATGGGATGTGCAGTAGTTTCTGGACCTTGAATCACATTTGGTTGGGTTCATTGCACGGCCACTTTCTAAATTGTGGCAGATTCAATTGCAATTGTGTTCATCAAGAAGGTTGTACAGTCTACCCCTACATTGTTAATTTTATCGGGTTAGTGGAAAAGGACAAAGCTGATGCTTATTTTATGAAAATCATGCATTTGACCAATTAATACACCCGATAAATTTGGATAAATACACGAAAATAAATACTTCAAACTTTGTCTCCCACATCCCTACTCACTTCTAGGTGGTTTTGGCATTTTAAAATACCTATTAATCATTTAAAACATTTAAACCATTCTACATAGAAGTATTTACATGTAAGATAAAAATAAAAAAAATAGGTTTCATTAGAATTGGTGTACTGTTGTCATCCAATCAAATATATCCATATTTCTGACTGCTGTTAGGTAAATGGATATATTTCATTGCAATTTTAGAAAGCAAGCTTAATGCATGAGGAAAGAAATTTGCGTGAGTCCCGACCCTTTCTAACCTAATCCCTCTGTAAGGGAGGACCCCTTATAGATAGATATCGGCTCATGCCATGATTAGGATAATTTTCGCCAAGCTGACCCTGGTGGCCCCTGCCAACTATTCTGTTCATTTCAACAGCTACAGCTGTTTATTAGGGATCTGATCCTCCCCTAGAATAATTGTTTGACCTAGTTCTGCACGCTGTCCATGTAAGGTTATGAAAATTTTAACTTTCAGTGTTCTGGACGCCTACGTTTTGTCCCCAGGGTAGAGAGTTGTCCTTTTGGATAGATATAGTTCACTGTCATAACTTGGTTGTCATGACAGGTTGTCCCAGGCAGACTCTGGTTGCCCTTCTTTAACATGATCTTTTCATACTAATTTTGACAGGTTTGCTTGTGCTTGAGCTTTTTGAACTGGCCTTGACATGGTAACTGTGGATACCCAATGGGCATTTATTATATCTCTGAACAATTAGTAGGTATTTTAAATGTACCAATTTGTTCTTTTGTGCCCTAGCTGCACTTATTTATATGCTATAGTAGTTCCTATGATTGTTTAAGCCATTGTGGCATTTTAAAATAATTACCTGTATTCATTTGAAATATCGATTCTTTTTAACCATTGTACATAGAAGTATTTACATGTAAAATAAAAATCCCAAAAGAACAATTGAACTTTGAACTTTCCTGGACCTTGAACTACCTAAAGCAACTGACTACTCTTTTAATTTCTTGATTTTTTTCAAAGAGCTCTCATTTAACATATGTTACCTTTTATATATGGTGTAGGCTAACATTTGCAAACATGCATCAAGAAGAAACATTTGCTCAATGTGGAATTAGGGTCTGTTGATTCTAGTAAATGCTAAATTCTCCAAATTATTCCTTAACTACAGTTATGAAATTCACACAAAGGCTACAAAAGGTCTGGCTGGATTTATACATTATCATGTAACAGCAAAAATAATAAGGATGTATTGAAAAGGTGCTGAATTGATGAAAAAATCCTCCAACATTATTGTGTCCAAAAGGCACAGTTCGAGTGGCAGGATGAATAGGATAAAACAGTCCTCAACAGCAGTCTAACAGCACTTATACTAGCCTGGGTGGTGAGTGCTAAAAGAAATAAAAGAAATATGTCCTGTGTAGTTGTAGGAGCGAGGCCATTATGTTAAATAGAGATATTGAGGTTGGTCAAGAGTAATTACTGAAAATGTACTGAAACGTACACAAAAAGGATGTATTTGTCAGTACATGGCCCTAAATGGCTAACAGTGGAGCTTAGTATATTAAACTCCACTATTCAGCCTGCACTCAATGAATATTAGGTATTCTGAACTCTTTAAAGTCTGCTGATGTCTGCCTCAGTTGTGCAATAAAGAAAGTAATTAAATTTGGTCAGGTGACTGTTGACTATGACATTTACAGTCATGTATGTACAGAACTTTTCTTATTTGGAACAGAAAAGTTTTCTCTCTGGGCTGTTTCTTTGTTGCAAACGGCAACTCATCCACCATATGTGGCACCATTCCCTTTTTAGGATAATGCCCATGGTGTTGTTATAGATAGTGTAAGCGTTAAACTGACCTGATACACCCTATCATTCAGTGTATTTCAATGCAACGTTTTATACTTTCTAGTTTAATTTACATATTTTGATATTCTGACATGTAAACCTCTTGAATGCTAAGCAAACAGTGGCTACATTGTGACAAACGATTAATGCAAAGTGTCTTTTGTCTTTTTATTTAATCATCAAATCAGCTACTTCCACGTGACATAGGGGTTACAAAGTTTGACATCTAATCACATGCTGCCAAGTCACTTTGTGGAAAAAATACTCTAGGAGCACTCACATGCCTCCTTGATAAGTTCAAATTGTTTGAATATGTCATCAGTTTCACCAACAGTTCTTATAACATCTTGCTTTCAAGAACATAATCATAAAGTTATCTTGGCATTGGCAAAACTGTTTTTTTTTCCAATTTCAACTCAGTCTTACACATTTCTGAACATTTGTAAACATATGGAGAGCAACTTCCCAAATGGCCGACTGTATATCTTAATAATCCAACCACAAACTATTAAAATTTGAATTTGTTTGTGACTGATGTCAGCTAATAGGATTGAGTACTCTGTAGGACTGGAAAGATACCATTGTAAAATCAAAAGGATCAGGAAAATGGTTTGACTATATCTTTCGGTGCGACAAGAACACAATGAGGCGTAATTGTCTATATAAACCCCATGGATCATGAACTTGCCACAATTTCACTGCTAGGTTTTGTCAAGGCAACATTGATGTGTGAATTAATTTACTAATCTGATACTTAATATTTCTACAACATACAAAAATCAACTATTCTGAGACGTAATAATAGTACTTAGATAACATTATTCAGGAGGGATTCTAGATAACAATTCAGTAGTTAAAATCCACTCCTTGATGTCCATACTTCACTTGAAAATAGATCGACAATCCAGCTCCCTGGGTGAAGACATCATCATCAATTATGATGCAATGTACTATGGGGTCATCAGTTGCTGGTCAACCTAAGAGGTCAAGGAGAGATCAAGCAAGTTACAGAAGGAAGTGGATTCTGTTTGGAGAATACATATTAGTATAAAACACTTAATAAATTATTAGATATAGGCTATTTAAAATTTTTAGAATAAAATATGAAAAATTTGAAAACAACCATCACTCAGATAATTAAAACAGTTGTAATTAGTATACACACCACAAAGAACATTAGACATGTAACTTTTTACAAAAATTACAGTATATAAAAGGTCAAAGTTACAAATCAATGAGATGAATTTCGACATCAATTCGGGTTGATTTACTCATCTATTTGGGGTTTTACATCGCTTTCAACACTGTATAGGTCATATTATGACAGGTAGTTGGAAGGACAGAGGAAACCAGTACATACAGTTGATCAAGATTCTGTACTCTAAACTGCTGACCAATGGCAAGCAACCACCAGCTTTCCCACTTGAGGCCAGGCCAGGAACCGAATCCAGGCCTAAGAGGTGGGAGGCGAGAGTTTTACCACTCTGCCACCATGGCCCCTCAATTCGGGTTGAAAGTGGTAAGATTAGGTCAAAAGTGAATACTCAATAGGGGGAGCCAGGGTTCGCCTGGTCCAGTCTATCCCTAATTCCACAGGACCTATATCTACCCAAAAGAAGAACTCTCTTGGTAGGGACATCTCAAGACGTCAGGGCCAAGTAGGGTTACTATGGATCTGGATCACGTCTATGACTACCCTAAGTAACTGGCTGAGGGAGGCAACAGAAGCCACAGCATCTTAAGTAATTACTCTAAGCGGATCAGAATTAGAGTTCGAAAGTGAAAAAAAAATGTCAAACTTAGAGTGGGCGAAGCAGGGTCAGCCTGGCCCAGCCTATGCCCGAGACTACAAAGGTCTATATAAATCCCACTATGAGGGGACAACTCCCTTATATTGGTGCAGATGTAACAGATCAGGACCTAAGAGGGTAATACAGCCACAATACATTCAAAATGAAAAACCCAGCGTTACCAGCTCAGGGGGACATTAGGTAATTCTTTGACAAGATTACTCACACTGGGTACCTTGTTCTTATGAGTAAAGTACCTACTAGCCATGACGAGCAACATAATAATTAGAAGTGTGTTATGGAAGCATGCAACAGGCATAGCAGGATCCTGACAAGCTCTGCTTACACCATCACCCAGGAACTAATGGACCCTTCTATCTTATCTTTGAGGTTGCAGTTGTTGAAAATCTGTCCATCAGAAGGGAACACAAAGACACTGTGGTCCAACCCATTAAACATTTTGAGTTGTGATAACATTATGAGAGAAATAATTGGTTAAGGTTAAAAATGATGGGTACAAAACCCACTCATAATAGGTTTCAAAATGTTTTTATTAAGACCATTAATTAAATTTTAATGACAAATGTTAGAAAAAGCATTACAAATGAACATTACAATGTCTCAAAAATATAACTTTGGCATTGCTTTGGCCATGTTAACCTTTATTGCGGTAAAAGGTCAAATGCCCCGATTCAATTCTTACTTTTAGGCACTGCATGTGGGATAATTTTTGACAAAGTCCCCTAAAGCCCTGTATTATTTCTCAACTCCATCTCAATAAACATTCTGAAAATATGGGCACATAAATGTTTGTGATAGAAAAAAAAATTCAATTTTTTTTAAATGACTGGTACGAAAACCAGTTTCTATTTAATTTTTGTAAAACATGAATACTGTTTATCACACATTTCATAATCAATGTTTGGTTCATTTTTGAGCAATTTTATAAATGTTTAAAAAAGCGTTTCCAGCAAAACCTGATTTTCTTGAGTTATTTTATAAGTTTCTTACCAAGAGTTAGATGAAGTCATGGTGGACCAATGCAGGTGAAAGGTTAGATCATGAGGTAATATCAAAAGGTCAAATTTAAGTTTGCGATTTTTATTTTACAAGTTAATTTATGTACATAGGGTTAAAACAGTAGAAGGTTTTCAAATTTAATTAAATTTGAAAAAGCACTAAACCCAAACTACAGGGAAGGGGGAATGGTGGAAGCAAAAGTAGTAGGGATGATGGAAGGGGCTATTGAAGCTTTCTGTAGGTATTGCCAAACCGCTGATCTTTTCCAAAGACCATGGGCCATGATGTCTTGGACCTGAATGTTTTGATCAAAAGCCAAAGTAGCACCAGATCTCAGAATGGAATGGAACCCATGATCTTGCAATGGTATGTTCAGATGATTAAGAACTATTTTAAAGCATCTCTGATTGTGGTTTCAATCACTGGGTAAAAGGGAGGGTCTCTGTGTACAAACAAAGGAGCTTTTTTATAGAGAGGTCGTATATTCAAGAGTTCAAGAAGAGCTCGAACTGGAAATAGGTCTGGGTTTGTTAACTTAGGGATTTGAACAAAATGGTAGGATGAATAGTCTTGTAAGGTTTTTGTCCATTTAAGGAGTACATGAGCTCCTGGTTCCAGAAAGAGTATATCTTGTCTCAACATATGTCTCACGGGATCAAATTGGCCTTTTGAATGGGGGGCTATATTAGACATCATTAAAAATGCGAAAAATGGAAGAAGGAACACAGCTCGAAAAAGAGGAGGATCAGTGAGGATGCTACATGCTTTTGAAATGAAACTGAGGAGATGAAGTGAGTAAAGCAAGTATTTCTACTAATGCTCGTTAAATATGACAAAACTAACTGGTGTGAAAGGACAGTAGTCCCAATCATAATGATTTGCCAGGGACCTAAGAGATGCAATATAATTTAATATGACCCAATGAGATATGTTGTTTACATACAAAAACTCCAAGAATGCAAGGACTGAATGTATGGTAAAACGCAAATGTAAGTCCATGAACACCGCAAAAGAGAGGTAAGTTCTAAGATGTGTCCTATGTGCAGATCTTGTGGAAGGTCTGTATGCTGTGTTAACTCTTCTCCATGGCAACCTTGCCAAGGAAGAGGAACGGGTGTTCGTATCTACAATCATATAAAAAATAAGGTCAAAATATGACAAAGGAATGCACTCCCACTGATAGTTATCCAATAAATCTTGTAAAACTTTGTTATTCACAGATTTAGGTGAATTAATCCTTGACAAAGTATCAGCTAAGGTATTATCAATGCCAGGAATATGACGAACCAGTAAGTCAATGTCATTATAAGCTGTCAAAAGCCATATATTTCTAATGCATAATGCCAAGAAAGGATCCTTTGTTTTTCCCGACATGATCACCTGGACGACACTGTAATTGTCACAAAAAATCGCTATGTGCATGTGACGCCAATGCCCTCCCCACAACCTTAGAGCAATTATGACATTTAGCATTTCTAAATGAACTATTGCTAAATGAAAATTTGGGATATCTATAACAGGGGTAGCATAAACTCGATTTCTCCACATGCACCCTGAGCCCGTAAGTGAGGCATCTAGAAAAAGGTTTTGTTCCTTATCTACCTCTAATTTCTTGAAATAAGTAATTCCATTAACTACTGGTAGGAATTCAGGGAACCAAGCAATGTCTCTATGAAATTTGTGATCTAAATATATTCTCTTCTTCCCAGAGTTTTTGTGAACTAAAGCTAATATACGATTAATGAACACTCTAGCAGAATGTACGCATTTCTGAATATAGACAAGATTTCCCACAAGGGATTGGTACGACCTTCTAGTTAAATACTTCTAAGTACTGTCTTCTATACATTCTTTCATAATTTCTTGAAGTTTGGAGTGAGGGATAGAGAGAGTACTATTATTTACATCAATGTCAATGCCCAAATATGTAAGGCTTTTAGTGGGGGTGAGCTTTGAAGTATTCAGTGGCAAACCGAGTTCATTCAACAGAGTGCACAAGTTTTGAAAAACTTTGTCAGCCTTAACTCGGGGAAGTACAGCCACGTAATCAATCATCAATGTAGCAATGTAAAGTGACCTTATCCCTCATAATATCAGCTACAGCATCGGAGATTAACTGATACGAAGAAGTCTCGTGTAGCCAGCCAAACACAACCGATTTATCAAGGAAATGCTGATTGTTGACTTAAAGTCCAAACTTAAGACAGTCTGCTGGGTCCACAGGAAGATTTCTAAACGCTCTAGCAATGTGTACTTTGAATAATACAGAGTCATTTTCAGTATTTATGATTTCCTGTGTGATACCATCAATAAATGGAAGTTTTAGTGCAAATAAGTTACCAGCAAATAGATCTTTGTATACATGATCATTCAGGGACCTGCCTTTAGGATAAGACAAATCTAGGATAACACTCCTGGTCTCACCTTCTTTGGGACGGGACATGAGGGGTGAACAATGAAATTCGGGATGATTTACAACTCCAGCTGTGCCCAACATGGCTCCAAGTTCAATTTCTGTTTTTAAATATTTTTTAATATCATGTGGATATTGGATTGCCGAATAATGGATACTTACTTCCATATTATGTAACTCTGAGCCATTATAAATGGACAAAGGGAAGCCAAACCTAATATATTGTATCAATCTGTTATCTGGATAACCCTGAAGGTAAGTTTCACAAGCCTTAACATTCAGGCCTGAAACAATTGGGATTCTGGCTTCACAATAATTAGGTTTCTTAGTAGATAAAATCATGTCAGCTACTTGGAGACATGAATTAATGGAATTGATATTAACTGGAAGGCGATCTGGGCCTATAAAATCGAAATCAGTTGATTCCAAAGCCAGGTAACCCACAGTTTTACTTTGAATATTAAAGTCACGAATTACACTGCAGGGAGCAGAAGGTGTAGCGTTCTTTGTAAGCTCTGCGACTTGGTAACTAGTACTGACCTCACGACTATGATCAGAAGCGAAAGAATCAGTGTGGTGATCACAATACCCTACCTCTACCTGTTGGAGGTCAATTAAAGCATTTTCATCACCTTGGTCTATCTGATCTAAGAGTTTATCAATAATATGTGTAATGTAATCTGTATAAGAGCACCCATGGTGATCCAAACATGCTTATCCTTATAAAAATCCTGATACACACGCTTAGCCTCCCAACTTTCTTGATTCGTATGGTATCTGATTGTAGTGGAGTCCAGAAAACCCAACTACAAAGTGTATGAAATTTGGAGGTAGCCAAGAACCCCTTTGAAAGGGATAAGTGATACTGACTGTTCCTCATGATTGACCACCCAGATATAAAACCCACAAGAAAGTTCAGCTGCGTTCTAAGCTATGTACACAACTTCACCCCAAAGATCACCATGAGTACTCCAATAGTTGGTAAAAGAAACATTCATAGCAACATCCTTCATTAAACTATACTGGTTATCTCGTGTAACAGTCCACTGATCTCTACCCTCCCTCCAGGGCCTCAGCAGTCACAGAACATTTTAACTGGAAATCTTGTTCATACATAACAAGGAAGAAAATTTGATCGAAAACACAACCTTGACTGCTGGTGGTCCCTGGTGAGGCCACACATTGACCAACTTGTGGTGTAACATTCTTTTTAACAAACAAACTTTGTACCATGTTTTATGATCACATATTACAACATCATCAGTTACAGAATATTCCAATTGTTCACTTGCATTGTGTCCATAAGAATGAAAATTAGTAAAATTACTGTTTATATCAGAATCTAACTGTCTATAATTTACAAACTGTTCTGTATTTGCAGAGTGTACAGATGATCATCCAGGGTCCTACCTTGAAGCACTGCGTTTGAGTTCCTGTGATTTACTACCATTCTTAGCTGTGTACTTACACTCCGGATGAGTCATAAAACGTCCTTGCTTGTGACAAAATAGGCAGATATGTTTGTAGACCCCATGGTGGCTGTCATTGTTACAGCTACCATCATTAAAAAATTTGCAAACTCTAACTTTACTTGTGTTGTTGATGTTCTGACTGTTGAGGACGGCAATCTGCAAAGAACTTATGCGATAGAGAGCCCATTGTGTGGTGTCATCCCAAGAAAGCCTCCCTTCCTCCACCTCTGTTATGGAAACAGCCCATGCAGCTCATACGGCTGGCCACGGAAGGGCCATGGCATCACGCAGAGCAAGTGTTACCTGAGTAAGGACTTGTTGCAGCAGAGTATCATCCTGTATCTGCAGAACATTATTCAATTGACCTGCTGCCCATTGCTTAAGACTCAAGTCATCATACACTGGCTTACGTGAATTGGCTGCAGCCACAAACCCCTCATTAGACCATCTCCTCTCGGGTCGGGCATTGGGTGTATCAGCGATATTGTATCTCCCAGATTTACATCTAGCAGAGAGGGGCTTACCTGGGATCACTTCCTGCTGGACATGGGTCTCATAATCTGCCAGCAGGTTGGCCACTACATTGGATACCTCAGGGAAGGACCACATTCTGTCAACAGTGGGTGTGATCGCGTCCTTACGATAGCCCTGTCATTGTTCTGCCACTCTACTGCCGCCAGATACAGCCTGCAGGACGCCTGTGCAAAACCCCCTGGATTCAGCACTTCTTCTCTGGCCGGCCACTTATATGAATTGATCAGATTGGCTCATTCCCCCACGGTACTCTTAACTGGCGATGAAGACTTGGGTTTGGGCAACCTGAAGGTGACATTTTCATGCCCTGTGGCAGCCCCAGGGGGTTTGGGCGTAGGGCTAACTGTACTATTACCTTCAATTCTGTCAATGCGCACCACCAATTGATAGTTGGATTCTTCTAGACGTTGAAGTGTGTTCAGTATAGCCTCAGAACCCACCTCTAGTGAATGTACATCTAACAGTTCATCGCCTTTGGACATAGCCTGACTTACATCATGGAGGTACGATCTGCCATCAACACCAGTAACCTCTTTATCATGAGCAGTTCTTTTAGTTGCACTTTTCTTGTTTTTAGGTTTGTCAGAAGCTGGTTTCTTCTTCTTACTAGTACTTATTGGATTCTTTCTAGTTGAAGGCATTATCACGTTAAAAAATAAAACATAAAACTTCAAAATTTGTTCTCAATAAAAAATAAAATAAGCTTGTATGTCCTTTGACTTCATGAATCAATATGAAGAACCCCTATCGCGGGAGAAAGTTAAATGAAGCATGACCTGATTTTTGATTGGGTATGACCTTTAACAAGAATAATTTTTGTTCATTTTAAGAGTTATGGTAGTGCAGAAACTGAGGAATCATGCCCCTATCCAGGCCATGCTTGTCAAACGTTTATTAAATGTTCACAGCAAAAACAGTTGTATAGAGAATGTTTCTCAATTTTTTTAACATTACAAAGTAAATTTTTACTTGGAAATGTTTAGTAATCCAAAGATAGGCTATTAAAACGCTTTTTTAAAAAAATTAAGCTATTTTAAATCTTAAATTGATCTTGGGGACCTTCATTTCCAAACCAAAGAGTGATTTGTACACGTGTAGAAAATTTCTTATTTTAAGTATAGGTTAATGGCCTTCGGGACCTCGTAAACAGGCCATTATTTTCCAATATTGGACACTTACGAGGCTATTAACCTATTTAAATTACACCTCTTCCTGAATTCATAATTTTTAATATATTGTTTAACATCATTACTTTTCATTTCAATATTCCTGTTATGTAATTTTTTGGTTGTTATGATCATTTTAGTTGAAATACATGTAAAAGGGTTTCTTTGGAAATGTGCTAAAAAGACTTCTATATATGGTCAAAATCACAAAGTGGCTAATAGTGCAAGATATTGGACACTTTTAACAAAAGAAAAACTCTCAGGTGTGATTCAAACTGATTGAATTTTCAGAAGATTTATCGAGGTTGACAACCATCAACAAAAAACATTATGAGATAAGTAAGAGTGTTTGTATTTAAAGTACACGTTACTAAAGATAAATATATGTAATGAAACATGTAGGAAAGGTACAATAGACCAATTAATTTGACTTGAATCTTTTATTCAAGATTTATTTTAAAGGGTAACCATGTAATATCTGTTACATTACTTGTCAATTTCAAGTTTATATTATTAGACTGTATAGACCTTTATGATACCATATATAGTAAATATAGGAGTAAATTATTTGATGAAATATTAATTTTATTATTTTTAAATATTTAAATTGAAGTTGATCTATATAAAAAATTTTAGTATATGTTTATTGTACTTTGACCTTATTGTGTAATGTAATCTTGTGTAGTGTTGTATTGTGATATTTTATTTACGTTTTTTTTATTTGGTGTTATACTTCAGTTGTGTAGGCTTGTCTTGTTTACAGTTCCATTGTGATGTTTATACATCGTATCTGTTTTATTTATATTTTATTTTATTTTATGTTAATTATTTAGTATTATTTAGTGTATTTATTATTTTAGTGTTCTGCACTTGAATATTAACTCAACTTCCGCTAGACATATCCTCAGAGATCAATATTACAAATTACAACAAGAGAAAAATCGGTCAAAAGTTCAACAATATTATAGTTGTTCAGCTTATTTTCATGTAAAAAGGACTTATAACTGGAGTATTCATACTTATAACTAATTGGGTATTGGATAATTCAAAAACATGACAAGTATGCTTAAATAAAAACACAGTTTGTTTGTGTAATGAAAACAGTCTTGCCTCTCACCCATTTACTTCATTATGTATGTCTTAGTACCTACAGGATTAAAAAGATTCAAGAAGAGGTCAAAGCACTTTTTATTACATTTTCTTGTGTGACGCTCTCTTTAGATATAAAAGGATAATACAAATGCCACAAATAATCACAATCCATATATTTTAAGAGCGAACTACAACTTTTTTATTAGACTGATAATGGATTCTAGCATTCGCATTACCCTCATGGTACTAACAAAATGTAAGTAATCTCTGTCAGAATAATGGTTTGTTCTGTAATATTGTTCTTTATATGCAATTCGTGTAATGGTTTTACCATTCTGTTCTAGATATACTTAAAACATCATGTCAAAATCTTGAAGTTCCACCAAATGGAATTAACGTGCATGATGATTTCACAATGAAGTGCCACTTCGGAGTCTTTTCAGAAAAGGATAAAGTCTACACAAATTGGTATCACAGTAATGAGACACCAGAAAATATCTTGTACAGCCATGTACCTGATCAAAGTGGTGACAAGAGGAATGAGTGGCAGCAAAGAGATGTGACTGGATTGTACCACAATACTTATCATGAAGTATCTGTTAAACAAGCAATACAAGAAGATCAGAAATTGTATGTCTGTGAATTTTTTGTTATACCAGATGGAGTTAAAAGTGCTGAGGCATTGCTACATGTACATGGTATGGTGGCTATACAGTGTTATTACAATTCGTGTCGCATTGAAATTGATTGACAGTACATTTTTACTGTAATATATTGTTGTAAAACTGGTATTGATTTTAACAAAGATTAAAACTAATGTTTGTATTGCTTGACGAAAGATGAAAAAAAAATGTATAGAAAAGATATTGAACATATTTTCTGCTCTAAGTGGATTGACCAGAAACAGAAGGTATAACTAATACAATGTGTCTTTTGCGCAACACAAAGAAAACAAAGTGTTGTATTTCATGGATCTGAAATGCACAAAAGATAGATGTATTCACCATTGTAGTTAAAGTTTTTTTCACAAACCTAATTTTAATGGTTTTATTCGTGTTGGAGAACACAAAACAAAACAATATGTTGTAAATTTCTGACAAGAATTTTTTTTATTTGTCTTTTTTATTATCATACAAAGGGTACAAATATGTAACGTTTTAACAGAACATTTATGACAAGAATTATTATTAGCAGATTGTTTTGAACTTGCTTTTGAAACTGCAATTTCCAAATAATATAATAGGAATAGTTTCATATTTTATCATGGTTTTCCTGCCAGACATTCGTCTGCAGAATTCTGTCTTCTTGAATGCATTTTATAATAAAACCAGCTAAGAAAAGGTAATTTTTTATTTATTTGCGGTTTTATGTTGCTTTTGACACGATACAGGTCACATCACGACGTGTCGTTCTGTGAGCAGAGGGAACCAGTACATACAGTTGGTCAAGGTTCTGTACTGTAAACTGCTGACCGTCGGTAAGCAACTATCAGCTTTCCCACATAAGGTATGGGGTTTGAACCACTGTCCTCACATGTGGGAGGCAAATGTGTTACCACTACACCACCATGGCCCCCAAAGGAATGGTTACAAAAATGCTCATTATGTCTATGTAATGAAAAATAACAGTAAATCATCAGGAAATATCATGTTTCCCATAATTTTTTGAAAAACTGAAATAAAATTATATTTTTTCACAAAAAGTAAAGATTCTAAATTATTCCTAAATGTGAAATAACAGATCATTTTGTATGTTACATTGTGGGACAAGATCAGTATAACAGATTTAAAGCTGAAATTTGTTGATACTTATATGATCTCTTTGTGATGGGTCTTATTGCAGTGCCGCCGGAACAAGGAAAGACAAACATTGAGGTACAAGATGAGATCATCGAAGGACATTTAGCTACATTTATATGCATAGTTAACAGCATCAGGCCAGTGGACAAAGTAAATATGGAGTGGAAAATTGGTGCCAGTGGAGATAAAAAAAGCAGCACAAACATATATTCAGAAGAATATCCTGATGGTTTGTTTTCGGTAACAGCTGAGTTATCTGACATGTTTGTGGAAGAAAATAATGGTGATGATATTTACTGCATAGTTTACTGGGAAGATTTATACCAGTATGAAGTTAACCAAACTATGAACATTTTGTGTAAGTACTGAAATTGATGAAGATATTAAAATGACCAAATTGAGTGAATCTTAATGTTGCACCATCTTTACATCCTGTTTCCACTTTATAGGTTATAAATCATGTATTCAAACATGTAAGCCTTTATTTCTGGAAAAATACAGATTACCTTGTTAAGATTTCCAAAATATACATTACAATATTTATGTATATATTAGTTTTGCAATGCAATGCCATATATACAAGCGCCAGCATATGTTTGTATTTATTTCCTATGAGAACAATATTTTGAAGATTATTTAATCAATATCTCTGTCCAGGTACGTTATTGTGTTTTATCTTTATTTAAACATTTTCTTTACATCTTTTTGCACATGAGTACATACACATTTCATTTACCCCCCTTATAGATCCTCCAGGACAAGCTCAGCCAGATAAAAGCATATATTATGCCA
The DNA here is from genome assembly GCA_964017235.1 of Sabellastarte sp. h YS-2021. Lineage (NCBI taxonomy): Eukaryota > Metazoa > Annelida > Polychaeta > Sabellida > Sabellidae > Sabellastarte > Sabellastarte sp. h YS-2021. The sequence continues at coordinate 124,195,574 of OZ024932.1, forward strand.
CTTCAGTGTCTGATCTGGAAGTGGGGTGCAGTGTAAACAAAAATGGGAATCCAGAGGAAAATACTGTTATATTTATTCAAATTGACCACCCCTCATATACACTTTCCAGTGAAACTGGAATAACTCAGATTGACATTTCCTCTGAAGCACGAGATGGGGGTTACATGTGTTATGCAAAGAATCATCCTCTTCTCTATGGAGAAAACGGAACTTTTACTGTTGTGGTGACTGGTAGATTTTGCATTATTTCCTTTACAATAATGAAATGATTGTATTAACACTGTCCAAACACTATCATTTGCTGTTGTTTCTGATACATTTCCATTTTTCTAGTTTGAATTTTGCAAAACCACATTGTTGGAGTCTTGTTGGTGTCATTATACACAACCATATATTTTAAATTGATAATGAATCATTGTTATAATATATCATTATACTTTCAAGTCGGCAAGTATTGTACCTACGCCAACCGAAATTTTGTTTAGTGAAGTGATGCAATTTTTCATATTAATAATAAGTTTTAAAAGGGGGCATAATTACACACTAGCTTGCAGAAAGATATCCAGGCCACACATTATGAGAAACAATACTGCCTTTCAACAGACAATCTTTAATTTGCTGTTTTGACACAAGATAGTTTTAACTTTATATGGAAAACCAAGTTCAAATGATCATTTATTACCTATAAGGTAGTAAGGTGCGCCACTCTTTACTTCTCTATTAAACTGTCACAGTTTTAACTCGTGATGTCTCAAGTATGGCGTACTAAGTGTAATGTTATTACTGGTACATTATGTAATTTGACTTGTAGCTCGGGATAGAAATCATGGCTACCTTAGATGCTTGTCAAACATGTTGAACTTCTTAAAACCTTTAAAAGTGCAGATTTCTTCTTGAATACTCATGACCAATCTTATTCTGATGCAGTCTTAATTATTCTTTGACAGCTACAACTTTTCTTCACAATATTGCAATTCAGCCTTCAGAAGTAAGTCATAAAGCAGACCTTTCTACCCATCTTTCACCCCTGGACAAAACATATAGTTTTTCTGTTCTTTGGCCCATATTCATCCAGATTAATCAATGCAGACTCTGAGTACACAGTCGCAGAGCTTTACCTATTTTGCATACAACTGTAGTGCATTCTTCACCTCGTACCTTTAACCACATTGGTTCAAGTATCAGTACCTAACATGATAAAACTGATATTTGGGGGTGTCATCCCTAGAGTCAAACTACAGTCTAGTAATAAAATAAAACATATCCTACAACAAAAAAGAAATAAAAAACAATATCCTATAGACATTGTAGCATTATATGTTATTGTGGATTAAAGTAAACTTACATTGCAGTTCCTCCAAGCATCATTGCAAAACCTGAGGATTATATTGATGTGTGGTACAAAAATCCCCTCAGTATAGTGTATAATGTGTCAGCTAAGCCTCGTGCAGGGATAGTTTGGCAATTCCCTGGGCCACAGGGGATTTACACAAGAAAAGATGATGCTGATGGACATGGTGGTGATCGTGATTTACTAGTCATTACAAATTCACATGCAAATTGGGCCAGTGAAGATATCAATAACAGAAAACAAGGTGGTGGAACTCTCAATGTTGAAATAGAGCATGATGCTTCAACTACCACACACAGCCATCAGATCAATGTGGAATGTCAGTATTCATTTTCCTTCAACAGTAATTGCTTCATATATTGTAAGTGCATATTAGAGCAGCTGTTACAAAAGGTGATTGAAATACACAATAAGACACTGCATACTTTGCCATTTTTGCTATTAAATGACTCCTGTTGCTATGTTTTTGTGTTTATATACTTCTACTCTGCCTCTACATCCTACTCTTGTGGTAGAATGTAAAAATCCATTTACACATGTTTATAATAATACAAACAGTAATCAAATACTGACGTGTCAGGGAAAACGAAAAAAAAAGTTCCTTGTATAATAAACACAGCAAAAATGCTTTTTTCAAAATGCAAAAAAACACTTTTCAACCACTTAAAACACTTTGTTAAACCAGGCAGGGGCAGTCTGCAACTAGTTTTGTGATACGTTTTCAAGCTTTAAAGACACATCTATGTTTTGTGGTATATTTGAGACATTAGGATATTACTTTATATTTGAACATATTTGAATATTTATATTTGATTCAAGATATTGCAGTATTTTTCTGTATCTAGTTTAAAATTCAAACAATGTACATAACTGAATATTATTGTGATTCCCCCCCTACAAAATCATGTCTTTTATATCCAGTCCCTACTTTTCTTTTGAAAGATTGTGTGGAAATTTTACTCCCGTCAATTACAAAACTTGTCAATCTGTCATTGGCTGAGGGTGTATTTCCTCAAAAAATCAAGAAGGCAGTTGTCACTCCTCTCATTAAGAAAGCATCACTTCCAAATGAGGATTTGCAAAATTATCAACCGGTATCAGGACTATGTTTCATGTCAAAATTGGTGGAGCATGTAGTTGTTAAACAGCTCATGCAACATATCAATAGTAACAATCTTGATAATCCTAGGCAATCTGCATACAAAAGTGGTCACTCCACAGAAACCGCCCTGCTGCTTATCAAAAATGAGATCCATCTCTCACTATCACGAGGCGAGCCTACTGCTTTGGTCTTACTGGATCTGTCAGCTGCGTTTGACACAATTGACCACCCAACTCTTCTTAATTGTCTTAAATCATGGTTTGGTGTGTCTGGCACAGCCTTGAAGTGGTTCACGTCCTATCTCAGCCACCGTTTCCAGGCAATTAAAATTGGGTCAACCCTCTCTGATTTGCATGAGCTGTTGTTTGGAGTACCACAAGGCTCCGTCCTTGGTCCTCTGCTGTTCTCCTTATACACCACTCCTTTGAGTAAGGTTATTGGAACGCATCCTGACATCAAATACCACTTTTATGCAGACGACACGCAGTTGTTTATTCATATCTCTCACAAAAAAGCAGCCCTGGCTTTTAACAAACTGAATTCTTGTCTTCTAGATGTTCAAAAATGGATGTCGTCAAGTATGCTCAAACTAAATCCTGACAAAACAGAGTTTATCATCTTTGGATCCCATGCACAACTCAAGAAATTAGATCCCTATCTCCCAGTTAAGATATTTGGTAATTTCATGCATCCTGCAGTTGTTGTTAAGAACCTTGGTGTCTGGTTTGATGCTAATTTCTCCTTTGCTAACCATGTCCGCAATATTTGTAAGACATGCTTCATTCAAATTCGTGATCTCAGACGGGTTAGAAAGCACTTGACTGATGAGGCTGCTATCCTGGCAGCTAATGCCTTGGTGAGCAGTCGCCTTGATTACTGCAACTCTCTCTTCAGGAGTCTGTCCAGTCTCAATATGCGTAAACTACAGTGTATTCAAAATACACTTGCCAGGATTGTCACAAACTGTAACAAATACACGCGGGCATCTCCTATTCTCAAACGACTCCATTGGCTCCCAGTTGAATCTCGCTGTATCTTCAAAACTGCCACTCTAGTTTATAAGTTTCTTCACAGTGGTCATCCCAGTTACTTTGGTCCTCTTCTGCCCACTCGTTGCGGAAGATATAGTACAAGATACAACCATCCAGATAAAAGGTTCCTGGAGGTTCCTCAATTCTGTCCATCTGTACATAAATCCAAAAATCACTTTGGCCACAGCTTTGCTTTTGATGCCCCCACAGTCTGGAATCATTTGCCTAATGAGGTACGTTCTGCCCCAACTCTCACCTGTTTCAGGAAAAGGTTAAAATCATATCTCTTCCACAAGGCATTCCCACCTTAGCTTACACTCTATCCGGCGTCTCCATGGTACTGGACTTGGCAACGGCTATGGACAGATGATTTCTTAAACCTGATTTTTGGTGTCGCGCCTTAGAGTCTGCCTAGCAGAGATTAAGCGCTATAAAAGTACAGAATAGAATAGAATAAAATAGAATTTAAGTTATATTTGAACAACTCCAAACATTTAACAAATTAAGACATTACACTATTTTTTCTATATCAAGTTCAAAATTGACAGACTGCATTTAGCTGGTCACACTTTAACCTTTTAAGTATGATATGTGTGTAATGTGAGTGATGCTCAAAAAATTATTGGGTTGTTTTATATTCTGAACAGATGAGCCTGGACAAGCTGCATTTTCTTTGCAACCAGCTATCATAGATGTTACAAGAACGGCTGAACTTTCATGCAGTCCCGGTGACGATCCTGGCAATCCAGCTGCTAGTACTTATCAATTTAAAGATGATGATACATGGACATCAGGAAAAGAGCCATCAGGGAAATATTCCTTAACCATTGACAGTGTGGAGCAAGATAAAAACTACAGATGTACAAGTTTTAATGTACCAAAAAGTATTGGTAATGAACAGAATGGGCCAGATTCAGCAACTAAAAAACTCACAATCCTTGGTACATTAATGTTATTTCTTCATAAACATTTGCATGTGTTACTTTTTAATTACATAATTTTGTGAAAGTAAATGTTTGTTTTGTAAGAATCTCAGTTGCAATGCAAAATGATCAAATTGAGCAGAGTTTAAAAAAAATATTTTTATAAGTGTTATTATATTAGCGTAATTATTTTATTATGGTTTCTCCAGTCGTTAGCAGGTTAGCTTAAAATAGTTTAAATTTTAACCACTGCTCAAATTCAGCTTGATACATGTCTTTATTTCTTTGATTATTAGAATAAATAACTCCTATACTTCTCTGTACTACATAAGGTACCTGTGTTTTCCTAGTTTTACTTTGTGGCACCATTTCTTTTATAAATTTGAAAGTTACGAGTGGGATAATAGCCTTGTGTATAATAATTAGGAAAACATTAGGACAATATAAAATTTGCTAACTGCTGATAAATGTAATGATAATCTCATTTTCATTTCATTTCATGCTCATTTACTGTAAAATAATGAAAATAAATATTATTCATATTTAACATTTTCACAGTGCCACCAGCTTTTGTAAACACAAATGGGAACCCAGATTTTAGTATTTTGTACAATGACTCATTCACTTTGAGCTGTGATGCCACTGGGAAAGAAACTGTTTCAATTTCATGGGAGAAGAATGGCCAAGACATATCTTCAGAGGATTTTCATGATCCAGTTACAATTGATATTGCCATTGACAACCATTATGGCTTGACACAAGGACGTCAAAGCACAATCACACGCAAAATATTTGGGGATCATTATAGATGTGACAATATTGAGCTCTATAATGGTGAATATACTTGTATTGCACAAAACAAAGATCCAAGTGGAAATGACAGAAGTATCACTTCTGATCCCTATATCATCTCAACCCAATGTAAGTACTGCATAGTTGTTTTTCATCATTATTTATTACTTTGTGGGTGACAACTTTGACAACTTAAATTCCAGCACATCAAAGGATCTTCAACAATTTTTGCCATACAGATGTTACTATTTTTGTTATTATTATTATTAACCATGTTCACATGGTCTGTGATAATAATAGGCTAATGTAACGTAATTTAATCAACTGATGAAAATAATTTACTAAGACAAAAAACAAAGGACCAAGAAGAAAGGACAGAAGTGTCACTTCTAATCCCTATAGCATCTCAACTCAATGCTAGTATTGGGGGCTGGGTGGTGTAGTGGTTAGAGTTCTCACCTCCAACCTCTGAGGCCGTCAGTTCAAATCTCGGGTCGGGTGCTTCATGTTGGAAAGTTGGTAGTTACTTGCCGATGCCCAGTGGTTTACAGTGCAGTATGCACTGGTTTCCTCCACCTGTACACTACCCGTCGCAATATGACCCTGGCTGTTGAACGCGACGTAAAGCAACAAATAAACAATGCTAGTATTGCATGACTGTTTTATCATTATCTATAACTTGAGGCAGCAACACTCTTCACAACTCTTTTGCCTTTTCATATAAAGACCCAGCTCATTGGATAGATGCCAATAGTACAGTCCAATTTGCAGAATTAAACCAGTCCTTTTCAATGGAATGTACTGTTTGTGCACATCCTGACCCATTTTATATGTGGTACAAGACAGGGCAAAAGTTAGAGGGTCAGGTAATGTACAGCAAAATATAATTTGGTTGACAGTCGTGAATCTCTTACAACTGCCACCATCTTCATTACTCAGAAAATAGTAACTACATATTTAATATTGTGTTGAAACATTGTTGTCAGTCAAAACTGGTTGATTATGCAGAAGGCAAACCAGCATTACATCTTTGTATTTATGAGAAAAAGAATTAAGCTGCAAGAAAGGTTCTCGTGTAGCAGTCAAGCTTTATTCTCTTTTAGTTCATTGCAGTTTCAACAGCTGAAACATTATTACCCCTCTTTTTGTCATATTATAATTGTTTAATTAGCAAAGTGTTTTGAATTAAGTAGAATAAATCTAAATAATGAAAATAGTGTTTTCCTTTTTGGGCATCAAGATAAACAAGATTGAAGAGATAGTTGCCAATCATTATTTTTCATGTAATATAATTGTTTAATAAGTGTTTTGAATCAAGTAGTATGACTCTATTTAATTTAAACATTTTTTTTTCCTTTTATGGGCTTTAAGATAAACAGGATTTACAAGATAACTGCAGATGGTATGAATGATTTCACAGAATACTGGTGTGAAGTTGATAATGGAATTGATGTACCAAGAATGTTTAGCATGTGGCTAAATCAATCCGGTTTGTTATTTTATCATTATTAAAGTTGTATACATTTCAAATTGCAAGTGTGTAGTCAAAAAGAAAATATGTCATAAACATTGTTAGATATATGGCACAGACCTTTTATGATATGTGTAGCCATTTGGAACATGTGTCAAACTGCATATGTAATCTAAATATACCTTAACGAACAAGCTATTTGCCCCGTGTATTATAATCTACCGAGATATGTGCCATAAAAGCTTAGTTTTATTGTATAATGGGTATAATGTGGTGATAATCAGTGAAATGTAAGATTTTGCACTAAAATGGGGATGAGGTAGTATCTAAGTATAATTCGATAGCTAACCAGTTTGTGGAGTGATTTGGAAATTTAGATTATAGATGGTTGGATATCCGACGTTCTACTGCATGCTTTACAAAATACTGTGTTGATACTTAATTTTCATGATGCAGCTTACTGAGTGAGGTATTTTTACCTGTATTCTAGACTTAGTTGAAACAGATATGAATCTGTTTTTTCCATAAGGTAACATTACATGAGTGCAACTAAGTTTCAGCTTTGCAGTCATATTCAGTTCATAGGCAAGTTACAATTTTTTCGACACATAAGTTGAAAATATTCCCAGTAAATATGATGTACAAACTATTAAAAATAAATGAAAAACTGAAATTTCATTTTGTAGTGTCTCAACTGGGCTACTTTATATCTACTAATGAACAGACAGAGGCTTACCTACATCATTTTTATTTCAGTTTATAATAAAATCATTGCATCACGGATAACAGTGTTTTAGGCCCATTTTTGTCATTTTTATAACAATGGATTTCTTAATATGGGTGGTAAGTATTGGAAAATGTCATAAATGCCGCTATAACTGGAGATAGATTACTTTTAAGTAGTACTCATTCATATTTTGAATAGTTAATTCAATTCTTCCATATTATAATTGTGTGATAGTGTGTATCTTTAAGCCATGTTTGGCCTTTTGAGTGGGAAGGTAATTTTCTATCAGCCATTGGTGTACATGATATTCTATTACAAAACGTGTCATGGTATTGTATAATCCTTCAAGATAATTGCAGCACATTGAACAAATACGGATTTCTTCTGACTCTATCAGATGAAATCCAGTTGTCAAAGTTCAATGAACATGCTATTTTTGTTTCACTTGCAAAATATATAATGCAGGTCCACCAATCATTGGAGATTTGGGAGTTTTGAATAACAGAACATCCACAGTAGTGCCACTATCCTGGTTTATTGAGTCAGATGGTGGTCATGCTCCTGTCACTTTCACTGTGTATATGAAGTTGACTGGTGAAGCTGAATTTAAAGTAGTCAGTGACAACATTCACAATTATGCCAGTGAAAGAAATATCATGAACTTTGATGTTGTTCAACTCCTACCAGAAACCCATTATGAGTTCAAAGTGAGGGCCAAAAATGGCAGGAGTGAGAATGCCTTCAGCAGAAACATCAGTAATTCTGGAGATACAATAGGTGGGATGATGGCATTTCGAATATATTATCAGACTAATATTAAACATTTTAGTGAGAGCTCTATGAGTTGTTTATGTTTCAGGTGCATTGTGCTACCATTTAGTATAAGTTGGTTGTATATTTCAAATGTGTACATTACATTTACATGTGATGGTATGGTCTAATATTTAGTATAATGCTTCACGTACACATATAATGAATTAAACATCTTGACAGAGTTAAGTTACTTTGATATATTTCTTGAAATATTTTGCCTTGTGCAAATTTACTAATTAGAGTTATCTTGGAGTTATGAAGCAAATAACAAAATGGTGTTCCAACTTTACTCACGTTATCAATTATTTTCAATTTATCAGCCTCACCATATCTTGAGATAAACAGAGTAGAGGTACAAGATACAAGAATGATTGTTGAATGGAAATTTTTCCCAAGTACTATTTCAGGTCAAGCAGATATCACCTCATTAAATAAGGTAAGTATTATAATTTTAGGTGATACAAACAATAATGTTTTAACTCTTAAGCATTGTTTGCTTAATAGAAATAACTAAAATACTTTAATATTTTGTTTAAATGTATCTCTAGCATATTTGATTATTACTATAATGATTAATTATTATTGTTAATTATTATTAAACATATACATATATTAACATGAACATTTAAAATATCCAGTCATTTAAATTAGACTTTCCTAAAATAATCTATCTATGAACAGGTCACACTGTGTATTGTTTATGATAATGGGGGGCACGAGATTACATATCCTGATGTCAACAATTGCAGTATTCCTGCTGAGCTACAAATATACGTCATTGAAGGACAGTTTAACAAGAAAAGTACTTATCAGATTAGTTTTCGAGTTAATGAAAATGGTTATCCTGGCTCAAATACTTGGGTTGGGAACTTTGCAAGTGAAGCAGAAAAACTCAGTAAGTATATGGCCTGCTGATATGGTCTACCTTCATAGCCCCCTTTTTATACTTGCTCACAGTATAACACCTATGGTATTTTAACTGAAGGAAGACTTATGGCTATCATTTAAAAAAATAAAGTGTGAAAAGTTATAGAAAGGTGAAAGTTGGGGTTTCGCACCCCTTTCAACATCCAGGAAAAGTTACATAGTCCAATATGAGACTACATTGGGGCTGAATCACCTTTCCTCTTGAAATCTTGACAAGCACTGTTATCACAGTTGCTGATCCAATTTTATGAGTTACTGTAAGACCTTGATTATTGTAATTTTGAGTTGAGGGCAGTAATTTGATATGACTGGTCATGTTAAAAAGTGCATCGTGACACAAGTGTGATTTCTGTTGAGCAAAAGGCAGGTTGCATGGTTAGAAATACAAATTGATATAAGCCCAGGCTACTCTATTGATTTCTTTGGGGATTTATGTGACTACTTTTTTCTGTGGCAAAGATCAATGAGCTCCATTTTCTACATGAATGAACAAGATGATGGAATAAGTTCTACCACTACAGAGATAAGTAATGGTAATAAAAGCTTTGGTGACAACTGTCTTATGGTCAAAAATATCAGAAATGACAACATGGAAGAAAAATACTTACTCACAAATGACAAATTTTGTTAACTTTTTCATAGTGTATAAAAACATACCATAACCAGGATACTTCATATTCACTGTTATTCACAGGTATTATGGAATTCTGCAACATATAATTTAATTTAGAATTATACTATAAGCAATTACTAACTTGGTATGTATTACTTGTTCTAGATTCAAACCAACACAAAGAAGAATTGTGTTGTAATTATATATAAATTTCATACTTTTTGGTATGGATTCTCAAGTATAAAATTGATTTAATTTGTAGTTGCACCGCATTTCGCAATATGCCTAATTTTTATTATATAAAATGCATTGTTACAGCTTTCTGATAACACATTAGTATAATTATTGCCAAACATGCATTTTTAGCTATTTGAAATAATACTGTGTCATTGTTTTTTTTCTTTAAACTGGTGAAATTTACTTGTTAGTCACAATTAAAGAGACACATTGTGTACCTTAGTTGTACAAATTGTAATTTAACTTTTTTGGTTTTAGTGTCATCAGCCGGAATAGCAGCTGTTGTTCTTTCAGTACTTCTGGTCATGGTTTTGGTAGTGAATTTAGTATTGCTAGTTTTGGGGGTTCTGCAATTTAATACCAACAGATGCAAGAGTAAGTACCATGTTACATTGACAAAGTTGATGATAATCAATCTGGTTTGACATTACTCAACCAAAAACTAGCTTTCCTATTTTCAAAATTTCATTCATTGCCATCAATAACCTTATTTACTTCCTGGGGTACCATTGCTAGAATTACTGCTAAATGATTAATCAGGCAGAAGTTGTATCTCTGCTACAACTCTCAGAGTAAACGTCACAAAAAATTATTATAAATTGGAATTCACCAGGAAATATGCAAGTAAATCCTGGTACTGACTTCAAAAAATTAAAATCCAGGGATCATTATAGTGAGTATAAGCGTGTTCAGCTATGTATTTCAGTCCATGTTGCACACAAGGGAATTAAGTTGAACACCTCAGATATAATACTCAGAATGAGATATTTATCTGCACTGACTAATCTCCAGCTAGTTAGCGAACATTTGATTTCAAGCTGATTTGGGAAAATGTGCAAAAAGTATTAATTATAGTTATAATAAAACAGATTTGTACAAAATTATATTTCCTAATGTGTATTCTTTAAATATTATTAAAAAGGAACATTTACATTGACAAAGTGTGCATTTATGACACAATAATCTAACACCTCATTCACATCCATATGACTTATTTGCTCTGATATGCACAAGATTTCTTGGATGGTGCTCAACTTTCCAGGCCAAATATGCTCAATAGCAGGTCTGATGCTGATCTACAGAGTTATCGTTGGTAGTGACGAATTAACCTGGTTATATATTACTCTGTTGCTGTATGACAGTGATTAAAAGTTATATAGTAGTTGAGATGGAAATTTTTGTGAATTACATATTAATTGTAACCTATTAAGAACCCTCCACAACAATATCTTGTATATCAGTTGCAGACCCCATAAAATATTAACTTAAAATATACTTATTTGTTTTACCATTGCATGTACATGCATGTAAAATATTAACTTAAAATGTACTTATTTGTTTTACCATTGCATGTACAGGTCATTCACCTTAAATGTCTAAAATATGTTTGTTATTTTCTTTAATGTTTCATATAGAAATGAAGCTCACATCCTCAAACAGTGAAAGGTAATGTGTATACTTTTGTATTTGATTTCTTTTATCTTAGTTTGTATTTTACAATTTTATTTTTATTTTTCAAATACCATTGACCACTATTCTGTACAAATTTGTTACAGATCAGATGAAGCAGAAACATGGGAGAAAGGTAAATAATTATGATAGTCTTCTTGAGATAATGTACAGGGAAGCATGTATTAGGGTTATTAAAACCTACACTGTTTCACTTGGTGAAATAAACCTTTAAGATAATTTACTAAGTAAACACATCACTGCTTACAGATACTTTGAGTTCATAGCTAATAATTGTCCTCATTTGTCTGTTAATTAAAAAGTTTGGCATCTAACTATGGGCTGTGATGTCTATGTGGAACTGACTTCAACAAATGCCAATGCTGTAGGCTAGCCCCAATATAAACTTGCTTGGTTGTTGAGTATGCTGTAAAATTCTGACTTTGACCTTTGCCTAACTATATAAATGTAATACAAAACATGTTTCACTCTTTGGGCAAACAATGTTTTTTCCACTTTTAAATGTAGCTTTAGTTTGTTATGTGAATGTTTACATCTACATTTTGTAATAGCATTTTGCATAATTTTTAAACTTCATATATAGGTTACAGTGAAATTCACGAGAGTCAAAATCAACTTGACAACCAGACTTATGAACAACTTCAAATTCAACATTATGAAAATACTGGATTTCAAGCTTATGAGTCACTTGATAAGCTCTCTTCTGACAATGTGTAAAACGTCACTCACAAAGTGTATGCTATATACGTTTTATAATACAAATGTATATTTTATGAAATATAAATATTTAGCAATCATATATGTTTCTCTTATGGATTTGGTTTACAATGTACAAGGGATTAAACTAATACAAAATATGGGATTCCAAAATACCACCATAATATTGCAATCTTGGTATTGCTTGTTCACTTAAAATTCTATGTTACTCTGTACATTAGTGTATTGCTTGAAGTTTGAAAAAGAACACTATCATTTATGTATACTTTTTCATAAAAAACATTATATAAAAATTAAACCTTTCATTTGAATCTTTATAAAAAAGTAGTTATTGCAAATTTGCAAAATTTGTAAACTCCCGTTATGGTAATATAAAAAATATAACTTATAGCTGCTGTGAACGTACTTGAAGTTGCATGGAGATAACATAACATGATTAATTTTAATGGATCTTGTGATAGTGGTAAAACCCCAGCATCTTTATTGCAGTAAAATTGTATTTGCATATGTTTTTTCTTGCTATATGTCAAGTATTCAAGTGCATTTTGTCAACATAGGCGTAATCAATCAACCTATTGAAATAGAATGTGTATACCTAACCAAGTAATAAAATATCCATTTAAATTTATGGTTTCAATGATTTCATTTACATGAACATCTTGTGTCAACATAATCAGGGAAGAACGTCCAAACACTTTGGTATTTCCATTTTACAAACTGGACTTGTACTGTCTTGAGAAATCAAATAAAATGTCACTCTGTGCAAGTCTGATTTATGATTTCCTTGAAAAATGGCTAATAAAGCTGTTCCAATAATTTTATCTATGTTTAAGTCACATTTATCTCATCATTTGTACTTTTGTGTCCAACAATGTCATTATAGAAAAGCAAGTATGGAAAGCAACTTTTGACCAACAGGATCATAGAGCCCCACGACTTCATACAAAAGTATGAGCTTGTTTCATGAAGCCCCCTTTGGTAAAGGAATGTAATTTTTCCTATGGGAAGGCCACCTTAAAATTCAGTTTCACAAACCATCCTTTTACTCGCCTTACCAAAGGTCTACCTTGAAACTTAAGTAGGGATCAAATGTTCATTAAAGTTATTAAGCATTCCTTGACGGTCACTTCCTTCAATTTAAGGTATGTCCTTAGCTTCCATGAAATTAAGGGAGTTTTCAAGGTCTCCTTTAAAGAAGGAGGCTTTGTGAAACTGGGAATTTTTAAAGGAGGAAGAAATTCAAGGAAATCCTTGAATTTAAAGTGACCTTTATCGAACAGAGACTTCGTGAAACCAGCCCCAGTATCCCCATTTTTTAGGCCTGCTTCTACCACACCCTGCCCATCTCTGTATTCAGAGCACCCCTAATAATTTCTTTGACATACTGTGTTTGGCAATATCCTCTCTTTTTTCACTTTTGCATGCTTTCGAATGGCTGTCATATTGCAGTTTCCAGTCTTTATTTGAAGTTACCTCTTTTAGATACTTTCCTCCTTCATCCCTATGTAGCTCTTTTACATTGAAGTAGTTTCTCTTTCCTCAAAATCCACGTCAAAGACAAAATGGTCATTGATCAAACCGGCCCTATTAAAATTATCCCAAAGATAAAATATCTGGTCAAATCGGCCCCTAGGATCAGATACCCTAGTCATATTAGCCCGCCCAAGAAAATTATTGTGCTTTTAAATAGAATATATCAAAGAATAAGGATCTTACCTGGTCAAAATACACTGTAAAAGTGTACTAAGCTCCACACAGATTCCTATGCTGAATGCAAGCAGTATGAAGTGACCAAACATTGAAGCAAACTTTTTAGAACCAGGGTGTAGGGTTATACACTGGGGATCTGGATCACATTCTGATATTTTGTTGATAAACTAATGTATTTTCTTATGTCTACTTTCAACAAGTGTGACCATATGTTCACAGAAATTTATACCTGAATTTTTGTATTGTTATAAAGCTATGAATTTGATTGAAATTGTATTTATGGATTTTGTCTGTGAACCGTATTAAAGTTAAAAACATTTTATGTACTTTGGAATTTTATTTAAGAAACACCATATTCAAATTATAATTGATGGTGTAATAAAAAGATTTATAACCCAAGGGAAAAGAAAATAGTTTAATAACAATGACTGATGCTCTCTAATAAGTATAGGACCTTTAAAACTCAAACAGGCCCTTCAAACCGAATTGTTTACAGTTGATAATATTTTCCAATTGTTATCTAAAGCTACAGTATTTTTCACTGCTCTGGTTACTCTACAACTCTAGGTCAATAATTTCGGATCTGACATCTTTGTTTGCAGACTTTTCTAGCTCAAACTTTATGTTGGCAGCCCAAAGCATCTGGATTTTATTTCAACATCTGATTCTTCCACATCCATAGATAAGTAACTTCTCTTCAAGAATCCTAACTCCAAGTTATAATTAAATCAGCTACTCAGTCAATTACCGGTACATGCAATCCTATGCACACATTCATAACAAAAACCTTCACAAATGTGCTCTTGTGCACCTTTTGTGTTGTCACAACTCTTCCATAAAGATGTTCAATGATGTCATGGTATATGTCATTTTGACAAACTGCCTCCTGGTAGAGGGTGCTCTGATTGATATGGAGTTCTCTTTACTGAAATTCTTACTCTGTTTTATACACATGAACAGTTTTGAAAACTTTTTTATTTATTATGGAACTTGTTAATTGTAATATCAAAAGACTGAGGATAGAATGTATTCATCACAGCATCCAAAGTATTTTATATACGTTAATCTAGTTTTTGTTAGCCTAATACATTCTAATCTGATGTAATATTCATATATAAATGTTGGTCAGCCCTACAATCTGTAATATTTAATGGTATCAAATGCTATAAAATTCACTCTTGTTGCATTAAATTTTATTTCTGTTCCACTTTGGGCCAAGTTATAATGGCTGTTTTAGTGCCCAGTTTGTAGACATCAGATTTACCAAGGGCTGATTGCGCAAAAGACTAACGTTAAATATTTAACCATATTACACATTGGTTGTTATAACATGAAAACAATTTGTAGTCATGAGGTAGTGTATAAAATTAATTAAATACAGCAGAAAATGACAAGCATAGATTTCCTCTTAAATTATGGTACAAATGCATCAGAAATAAACTCGTCTTAATATCAGTATTACATTTGCACAAAGTTTTGATCCTGTTTGAGATTTAAAAGAACCAGCTAGTTTCAATGCTTAGCTACAAACTCCACACTTTAGCTGGAATCTATCAGACCTACTTTAAATCCTACTACAAAGCTAATGCATAAGTCACATATTTCTGCAAACAAAGATGCAGTCTGGGATGCACGGCCTGTAAGGGGCCTGCTCCTTCAGTTGGACAGTACCTTAAACTAGCCTTGTACTTATTCCTTTCTTTATTATGGCAACCACTGGTCACTAACTAGGATCCAATCATATTGATGGTTACACACCGGTGACCACCTTTAAAGTAGTAGGGGTTCACTTTGTTACAAATTCTTGAAGGAATAACACTGAATATATGTGTGTGATAATGTTTACAGTTAGTTTTAGGATTTTTAGTTTTTAGTGTTGATTTTAAATATTTCCGAGATAACAACTATGCCATCAAACACAAAGACTTGGCACAAAAGGTGGCAGAAAGAAGGTGACTGCATTGGCCAGGGCTCGAATTTTGACCAGAAAAGTTCAGAAATCTGCTAACAACAGTACTCATGGACCATATCTAGAGGAGCCAGAACAAACTGGTGTAAGTAAAAATTCTGCCACGAATCATGATTCCTCAGTGCCCTTGGGACAAGATTCGACCACAACCATAATTTCCATGCTTAAAAAACTGTCCGAATCAAATCAATCACTGATGCAGAGAGTCAACCATTGTGTAACCATTAACTGACCTTCACAGTTATCTGAACATCCAGCACAAGGGCACGAACCCATGGTATCCACCTCGTGTCTGCCCCAAACTCAGCTGTTGCATACTTCCCTTCAGGCACCCCTGATTGATAATGGGATGCAGGACCACAACCTGGGAATCACACAAATGCAAATACCCCCATTAAGACGGGACGCACCCATACAGGACGCCAGGGTACCTAAAGCTATATCAGCTGATATTCAAACTGATGGAGTGGTTCCATCACTGGAAGCCATAAGACGTATGCTAACCACATCCAATGCAGTGTCCAACCTGCTGGTGCCGTATGAAGATCAAGCCAAAGCATCAGTTCAAGGTAGGCAGCCAGGAAAATCAGGGCGAAACAACTCAACTGGCATGGCCCATACAGCCCCGGAGTTTTGGTGGTCCAATGAGGGCTTTCATGGTCAAACAGGAAAAAAGAAGTTGACATATGATGATTTGACACTCCCTCAATGGGTCACGGGGCAACTTACCAACATTTACCACATAAAGGACCAGACCACAGCCAGACAGGCCCTCCTCCAGGTCACTCTGGCCATGAAAGATGCAACTTCCCTACCCTGGACAACAGTGAGGAATGCTTGGGCTATATCAATGCATGACCTGGAGGAGGGCCACTTGGGTTTGGACAACTTGACACAATGGGCTATCAACAGACTCAAGCGCATCTCAAATATCAATGGCCAACTCAGAAATGACCCATCCTACACACCCCAAGAAAATTTGTAAATTTTTAATGAAGGTGTATATTCAAATGATGTGAATCACCGTGGTTACAAGCACTGTTGCAGTTTTTGTGATAAGCAGGAGAAAAATTTCAATCATCCTGAAATTAAGTGTATGAACAAGACCAAGGACAGACAGCAACATAATACCTAGAACATAAGATCGCCTGGACAGCTCCCAACTGTAGATCTGGACAGTCACAGTGGACATAGTAATCTGACCTGGAGGGTGAGGATTACCAGTAATAAGTCTGTCATAAGTAAACATGCAGGAATGTAAATATTCTGTATCACATATACATAATACTCATATATGTCAATATAAGAAGCAGTTAACGAACATTGCTAACACAGAGCAAGAATCAGATATTGGTTGGTACAATGTGAATGATTCTGAAATGTTGTATGATAATTTGTTATTAATTTCTTTTTCAGTTCGAGAAACAGGGGTCGACAGGGGCCATTATAGTGCCCAATATGACGTGGTTCATATGGGTCCTAATTAGACCCCAAATACTCCTAACATATTCCATCCTGATAGGGTTAATGGTTTACAATCCATAACCACTGATGGTTTACACCTTTCCTCGTGTCACACTTTCAATCCATATCCTAAAGCATTCTAGTCAGTGTGATCTGGGCATCACTGTCATGATATGTACCACATTCAAAATCATTTTGCTCCAATGCATCACACAAACAATCAACTGATATGGTGTACTGTAGGTTTCACAAATAAATACTGACAGAATACTGATCAGAGTTTTGATACACAACTAGTGTTTATTTCAGATCAGAGAAAAAGGTTTTTATTATTGAAACTTGCATAAAACTAGCAAAACAATCACTCTTGCAACATGCAGCGACGCTCAGGTAGGTTTTTTGTGTTTATGGTTACTATCAAATCCCCATTGAGTTTTATAATATTTATGACACGGATCCGAAGTTGGTATGTGATAATTATATGCGAGACATACAAACTAAGGAAAGACATAATATGTCATATTCTGAATACATGGAAATTGTGATTGACAAATTGATCAATCAGCAGCATCAGGATTGCCCTAATCAACAGGACAATTCAAATGCTGAATTCTGCGAGTTCTGTCTTTCTTCTGCCTGCTTCTGTCGCACCATCGCCACTGGCATCACATCTGAATGATTTAGTCATCATATCTAAACAGGATATCCATAACCCTTCAAAAAATTTGGTTTTCTAGCCCATAGTGAACCAGAGTTCACATTTATTGGTCTTTATAGGCACCCCACCTCTCCAGATAACCTTGATAGCTATATTTTTGCAGCAAAAATTATTAAGGAAACAGGGTTACCCAATCACAGGATGGCAAGATTCACTATTTCATGTGGTCTCAAAATTGAGGCCTGGCATCGGTATCTCACTGACCACCCTGACAAGAGACTGATCGAATACCTTACTTATGGGTTCCCACTTTCTATTACCGACTTTGATAGTTATGTAATAATAGCATATCAAACCATTATTCTGCTCTTCAATTCCCAGCTTCAATTGATCACTATCTCCAAAAAGAATCTGATCTTGGGGCCATGTTCGGCCATATTTGACCAAGCTGACGCCCCCTTTTATCATTGTTCTCCTTTACTCACGAGACTCAAGGGAAATAATGACATGCACGTCATTCTTAACCTGTCATACCCTGCCGGAACGTCATTAAATGACGCTGTCACCAAGCACCTCTTTGATGGTCAGCATTTCACATTAAAATTTCAACTGTGGATAACATATTGGATGGCATTAAGGTAGGGCCATGCTAGCTAAAATAGCACCTCTTTGATGGTCAGCATTTCACATTAAAATTTTCAACTGTGGATAACATATTGGATGGCATTAAGGTAGGGCCATGCTAGCTAAAATAGATATCTCCAGGGCATTTAGGAATCTGCGTGTGGACCCAGCTGACGCATTCAAATTTGGAATCAAAGTCAAAGTTGGGGTTTTACGTCCCGTTCAACAGCCAGGGTCATATTGGGACAGGTCCTCAGAATTGCCACTTGTGGGACTCGAACCCACAGAGGTGACAGCCTATGATTAGATGCCAAACTTGCTAACCACTAGGCCACTGATGACCTCTTGGAATCAAATGGAAGGATAAATATTATCTAGATAGGGCGGTGGTGTTCAGCTGGGTCCACGGCAGTGCGTGGTTTCAGATGACGTATGACGCCGTCATTCATATCATGGCCAAGGAAAAATGCCAAACTTTTGCCTACATTGATGACTTTATACTGGTATCCCAGGAAGCTGATGCAGACCATCACTTTGACAAGCTATCTGCTTTATTCACTGCATTAGGCCTCCCCATGAACATAGATAAGCGATCCCAACCCACCAGATCCCTCACCTGCTTGGGCATCACCATTGACTTAGATAACAACTCACTTTCCATAGATAAGGACAAGCTGGAGGAAATCTATACATGCAACAAGGTCAGATCCAAGCACACCATCAGTAGGAAAAAATTTCAGTCCCTTCTAGGGAAACTTATCTACCTGCATAAATGCATAGTCCCAGCTAGGATTTTTATCAACAGGATATTGGCACTTTACAGAGAGAATGCACCTTCCAAAAGACATTGACTGGTTCATCACTTTCCTCCCTGTCTTTTCAGGCAAAACAAAAAATTTCAAAAATGAAATTAGAAACTCTAGTACCTTACATATCGATGCTTGCCTCACTGGAGTGGGTGGCATTTGGAACAATAGAGTCTATGCTGCCCCAGTTCCCCAATATGAGAATTTCCAACCAAAATATAACCCACTTGGAGATGATCAATGTCCTAATATCCCTAAGACTTTGGGCCAAATGGTGGGCCTATTCAGCTGTAGTGATTAATTGTGACAATTTGGCTGTTGTCCAGATGGTCAACTTGGCAAAACCAGGGATAATTTCCTGCATTTATCAGGAAGCTATGGCTTATTACAGCTTCTAATGATATTCAACTCACCCTTACACATGTCCAAGGTAAGAACATACTGGCGGATTCACTTTCCAGAATCTACTCAACTAAAGGCATATCACAAACTCTATTTGATTATTTAACAGAAAACTGTCATTGGGAAAGAATCCCTCAGCAATACTTTAACCTTGACCTTTGGATCTGATTTCAGGTGGCAACCCAGCTTCACAGCACCTCCTCACCTCAGCCTGGCAAAGAGTCCTGACAGCTCACAGACCTGCCACCAGCAGAGCACAGAGTACTCGCTTCAAAACTTTCCTAGTCTTTTTATTATTCTATAACCTACCAATTTACTTGGAGGTTCACAATATTTTAGTTTCCTTGAGTTTCTCACCAAGAATCATATCTCACATAAGGTGGTCAGGAATTTCCTCCATGTCCTCCTTGGCTTCATTTTATAATAAATAATTACCAATAATTTCCCTCCATTCTCTCAAATCATTGACACTCACATTAGGGATGCACTTAAATCAGTACTATCAATCTTGAACATTTCACCCACTGGACATGGGTTCCACACCTTTAGGAGATCAGGTGCCACATTGGCTTTTGACAACAACATCCCATTCCAGAACACCATGCCACATGGCCTCTGGCACAGCTCAGCCATCTGGACCCATCTTCAAAATGCTTCCCAAGCAGCCTCCATCATCCCTTCTACCTTTGCCTCTATTATCCCTTCTTCCTTCTGGTTTGGCTTGGGTTTTTTTTAAAAATTTTCATATATTTTTCAAATTTTTAAATACCTATATTTTAACTTACCATTTTACACTAACATGTAAATAAAATGCCCAAGCTTTGTTCTGCATATACATTCATCTTGACCTTCACTATGACCTTTGAACTCAACTAACCTACTGCATCCAACTGTATGTTTATTTATTTATTTACCCATTTATTTATTTATTTAATGGCGATGATGTTACCCCTATGTCTTTAATGCCAGTGTTTAAAATTTGGGAGTGCCACCCAGCATTTACTATTTGTGTGCTCCTATAGATATACCCAAATCTCTGGTAATATCACCACAGTTCAGGAAGTGACCAAGATAGAGATGAATATTATAAAGTAATAAATAATAAAACCGCCATATGCGGAGAATTTTTTCATTTTTTTTCATATTTTATCCACTTTGCTACCTAACATCTATAACACGTGCCTTGCTTTGTTGCTATCAACTTATATTGCAACATTATTGTATTTAACTCCCTAAAATTGCTAAAACATGTTACATAAAGCACCCTATGTGTAAATTGACATAATATATAAAACAATTTAAATGCTTAAAATGTTTTATGTTAAAACACTATATGGGTATGTTATGAACCCTTTGCAGTTTACAATTATAAAGCACACTTCTGAGTTATTCTACAATCTACAGTAACGTTACATCATTTACAATTTTTATTTGGTTTCTTGGGCTTGCTGCCCACCACACTGCTAATCTATGAACATACCATGTTAATTGTTGTATGTAATTATTATATACAATGACAGAGCCACCATTCTTGTGATGATACATTTCAACTAAGGGTGGGTGGGTAGGGAAATAAACTTCCACAATGCTCGGTTGCAAATTCAAAAGTGGAGCCAAAAGAGGCCAGCTTATATAATGAGAATGCCTGGTGTAGGAATACAAAAAATGAAGTTATTTAAAGGATACAAGGGGTACTATTATCAATTAAGGTACACACAAAGGAGGTCACTTCCATAACGGACCTGCATGCCTTTAGGGCCATGACTGCAATAGTTGGAAATTCTAATGCAATTCTAATTCTAGTTGACCCCTACACTTACTGAGTTGCACTTGGGCCATGATAAATCAATTACTATTATTTCTTGAGGATTATGGGCATTTGGTGTCTCAATGGTCATGAAAGGTGATGCATGACAAACCAATATTGGATTACCCACAGAAAGGACCAATAATTGCTTTGTGTTGAATCTCTTGATTTAAAAATATACCAAAGCAATTTGATGGAATTCAACAGCCAAGGGGTAGAGCTTCTTAGTAAGCATAGTGTATATTTTCAAGTACAATCCACCTTAAAATCCAAATTCAGATCAACAGAATTGTCATATTTAATCAAAGTTTACGGCTATTCTAGGGTATATTACATTTTGGAGATCCCTAATTTAACGGTGTTATGCATAGGATCCTAAATGACTTTTCCAGTATGACCCGATTTTTTTTCAGACAACTATGTTAAACAAAGCTAAACTTGAGGTTTGTCTGCTTTCTTCATTCACTCAACAACAAATTTTGCTGAGTGTTAATATTGCCAATCTAAGTGACAATACTAAAGATGAGAAAGATATATTATAATCCATATTTCAGCATAAACATTCATGTTATAACATGTTGGTATGTTTGTCTAAAAGAGCTTTTACAATATCACCATTCCTATCCTGGGTAGTGCACTGACCAATTTATTATAACTTGCCAATTAAATTATTCAGCAGACATGTGGGTGGAGCTTGATGTTACCACCATGGATAACATCATTGGTCAGTGATGTACAAGGCATACTTCAGCTCAATAACCAAGAAATATTTAGTATCAACTGATTTTGTTAGGGGAATGAATACCTGAGCACACCTTTTCCAATTAGCGGGGCTAAATATGACTCTGCAATGGGCAAATTAGTTACTCAAAGGTGCATTTGTCTATGCTTTGGGTTAATCTTGTAGGCTGTGAGATATTTTCCCAGCAGGAAATATTCCTGATATGCAAAAAGCAAATTGAATGCTATAACTACATCTGATTGAAATAAATATGTAATTTGATATTTTGAAACTTTTTACTTAATTTTACAACGTGATCACGTTCGCAAGACATATCACTAATTTAAGTTATTTATTTGAAATATGGAATTATATTGATTTTCTCTACATTAATGTATTCTAAGCAAAGCCTGTGAGAAAAGGCAGAGGGTAGAATGTATTCATCACAACATCCAACATCCAAAATGTGTTGATCTTTGTACATTTCGCTTATGCTTGCCTAATACATTGTTATCTGATGTACTATTCGTATATAAATATTGGTCATCACTACAATCTGTCGTATGATGGATATCAAACACTATCAGATTCACTCTACATTACATTTTATTGTTGTTTCCACTGAGATCTTGCATTAAAGCAAGGGATGCCCAAAATGAAACCAGAAATGCCTACGGTGTACCCCCTAGTCCCATCCCAAAGTAGAGACAGGGGAGGTGAACACATGTGACCTCCAGCAAGATTACCCAAATTTGCACAATTTTCAAAATAAAAACTGTGAAAGCTTGTAGTAAAACAAACCTTGCCAAGGTCGGAGGATATGTATAGACCATAAAACAAAGATAATAAAACACCACATGGGTGCTTTATGCGCCATGTACAATTTACAATTGTATACAATAAAAATGATCCATGATCAGTTGCATGGATCACCAACACAATTTATATTCATACTATACCAGTGTCTATCAAAATTAATATGTAAAAGGCAATTAGTCATATGCACCTGTTAACCTTACCAAATTAATATAATAATAATTATATATTTGCATGCAAGCAAGAAAGAAAACAATGAAATTAACACTGCGCATATAACTTGCACAACATGCCAGGCTGTGAGGCATAGAAATTCAAATTAACATATTGTGTCTCAGGCCTAAAAGAGCCAAAACAGGAAGGACAATCAGGAAGCAGCAAGCTAGCTGCAAACTAAGTCACTTGGCTGCAATAGATGAGATCCTGTGGAAGACAAACTAGCACAAAATGAGGGAAGTCTGAAACTAGAAAACTACACTTACACAAAGAAAAACCCAGCAGGTCCCAAAAAGGGACGGACATGGTGGGAGAAATTTATATTTTCAATAGGACCCATTCCAAGTCTGAAAAGCAAATGGAAGAATACACTTTGCTCTGTAAGAAATCATGAACTTCTAATACTAAAATCAGTTGTCCATGGATTTGAACCCAAAAGGTTAAGTTTGATAACCACTAGTGATAAAAGTAGTGTGGGTTTGCCATTGACTGTATTCCAGTGCATGAATAAAAACAGCTAAGTTAAAGGTGAAGGTTTGAACCCAAGGTCCAGTGTGTCTACCACTTAAAAAAAGATGAGTTTGACAATTTTATTCACATGTTAGTACATATTATACAATTGATAGCTTGTAAAGAAACTTTTAAAATGGATATAAAGGAAATTTTAAAACACCATACTCTAAAATGTCATTACACAGTATCACAGAACAATGTATCACCTCTGACAAGCATTAAAAGCATTACAAGAATTAGAGGTCATATTACCAAATTGGGGTCAACTACCACAAGGGTCAGTTAAGGTTAATGTCCAAGTTGGTAGGGGGAGCCAGGGTCAGCCTGGACTGCCTAAGGTCTCATTTCTATGTAACCTACATCAATCCCATATGGGAAACTTCCCCGACAGTGAGACTGACTCCCGGGGGTCCCAGTTACTAGGGTCAAATAGGTCCTTGAGATACCAGATCAAGGTCGAAACAAAAGATCTCTGTACAACTGCAGTCTGGGTCAAAATGACTTCCGAGCTAATGAGAAATGTTAGCCAGTTCAAAAAGCAGAGGAGTGGTCAAATCGAGTAGGGGGGTGCCAGGGTCAGCCTGCACCACCTAATCTCTAGCCAGGATAACCCACATCAATCCGAGGAGAGCTCTCTGAAGAGAGACAGACCTTCAGGGGTCAAGGTTACCTTACTGCAAACATGTATTAGTTTGAACCTTGGAAACAAGGAGAACATCGAAACGAAAGGTCTCAGATACTACTATAATCTTAATCAAACCCAGTAGAAGAGACTAAGCTATTGGAATAGGAGATAAAGAACTTAGTCATGTCAGATAGGGTGTCACCATGGTCAGCCTGGGCCGCCTGTTGCTAGTGTGGGGAGGGTGGGATGGCTAAAAATATTTTCATGTTTCTACTTTGAATTCTGAATCCAAAAAGGCCTCTCTTATTTGCCATGAAATCAATGAGGCGTCAATCATATTTGATTGGCCAGGAATCAGTCAACAGGAAAGTTTTCCTGGCAACGAGGAACAGTGTGCCTAGAAATTTAAGGTGGGTTCAATTGCTCCAGCAGGCCCCTGAAGTTCCCCTCACTGAAAACAGTTGTCCATGGATTTGAACCCCAAAGGTTAAGTTTGATAACCACTAGTGATACAAGTAAGTTGGGTTTGAACTGCCATTGATATTGTATTCCAGTGCATGAATAAACACAACTAAGTTAAATGGTGAAGCTTTGGACCAAGGGCTGCAAGGTGAAGGTCCAGTGTGTCTATCAGTTAGTAAAAGATGAGTTTGACAATTTTATTCACATGTTAGTACATATTAAAAAGGCTTTTAAAATGGATATAAAGGAAATTTTAAAACACCAACCCCATTTACAGAAGTTTGGGTACAATGGAGGAGGAAGTAGTGGGAATAATAGAGGGGGCTTGAGAGGCATTTTGCAAGTAGGTCCATATGGCCAAGCTTCGCCATAAGCCGTGAGACATGATGTTTTGCAGTGGAATGCTATGGTCATAGGCTAAGGTGGCACCTGACCTTCTGAAAGTGCGGAAGCCAGGGCCAACATGATTGATGTTCCTACTTGTGTGGACGGTCTTCAGGGCCTGTCTGACCTGGGTGTCAATGAATTGATAAAATAGAGGGGTATTGGTGGCAAATAATAGGGCGGTGGTGGCAGTTGCCTGGTTGAAAGGAGAGCTTTGAACAGGACAGAAGTACTTGTATAAATTGTCAATTTCCAGGAGTTCGACCATATGGTGAGATTTGTTGTCTTGAAGGGTTTTGGTCCACTTGATCACCAGGTGGGCCCCTGGATGGCCAAAAATAAGGTCTTGACGGAGGAAATGTTTACTGGGGTCAAACTGAGATCTACTGTGAGGGGCCACATCAGACATGCGCAAAAAGGCATAGAAAAATGATAAGAAAATGGCTCTGAATAGGGGTGGGTCAGAGATTTGGTCACATGATACCAAAATGGTATATAAAATATAAAAATTCCTCTAGGGGTGGGTTGAAAACTTGAGTTGATGGAAATGCATCTAACATATCTGGCCACTGAGGGGTGGAAAATATCTGGGTGGTTAATCTGATAGAATTTGGCCATGGTGGAAATAGAGGACAGATAATTTTTAATAACTTTGAGTGAGATATTATTCTGGTATAAGTACTCTAAAAATGCAAGGATGTTAGAAAGGGTTATAATGAAGGGGGAGTTTGTGAAACATAGGAAGGATAAGTATGTCCTAAGGTGAGTCCTGTGAGCTGTGGTTCTGGACAATCTATACGCTTTGTCAATTCTGCTCCAGGCTGTTGCCACCATAGGGAAAGTGTTATACTGGCTAATAAAATTAGTGGAAGAATTTTAGAGGTATGTTATCCCATATGTAATTGGTATGCAACTGTTGCAGTTGCTTGCTGTTGACTGGATCTGGAGAGTAGAGCCTAGACAACATATCTGCAATGTTATTATGTTTGCCTGGGATGTGGTTGATGTCTAATTTGATATCCCATGTAGCTGAAATAAACCATATGTTTCTAATGCATGCTATGGGCCACGGTGCCAGAGTGGTAACACTCTTTCCCCCCACCTCTGAAGCCAGGATTCAATCCCCGCACAGCCTCAAGTGGGAAAGCTGGTAGTTGCTTGCCTTTGTTTGGCAGTTTACAGTACTCAACCCTAACGAACTGTATGTACTGGTTTTCTCTGCCCTTCTAACGACCTGTCATGATATGAGCTGTACAGTGTTGAAAGCGACATAAAACCCAAAATAAACAAACAAATCTAATACATGCTGCGAGGAATTGGTCTCTGGTCTTACTGGTCTTCACCACCTGAACCACGGCCATGTTGTCACAATGTATTCTAACATATGAATGTGCCCAAAATTTGGCCCACAACCTAAGTGCAATGACAATATTAAACATCTCCAAGTGGACAATCCCTAGGTGAAAGCCTGGAATGCCTAGCACAGGGGTAGCATACACTCTATTACTCCAAGTAACCCCCAGTCCAGTAGGGGATGTATCCAAGTGGAGGCTATAAAAGTAAGGTATTGAGACTTTCCTAAGGTATGTGACACCATTGAAAGTGGGAAGGAAAGATATGAATCACTGAATATCCTTGTGAAAGCCTGAATCTAAGTGTATTTTTTGCTTGGGAATTACGCCTAAAGAGATCTAAAATTCTATTAATGAATGTCCTAGCTTGGAGTACACATTTATGAATGTATAAGAGCTTCCCTAAAAGGGATTGCATGGCTTTCCTGGTAAGAGTGGTTTTCTTACTAGCATGGATGCACTCCATGTAGATCTGCTTAAGCTTGTCACTGTCAATGCTCAAAGTATTGCCTGCTATGTCAATATGGATTTCCAGGCATGTGAGGGCCCTGTTAGGGGGTTCTTATCTGAATTCATGGGGAGGCCTAGTTCGGTTAACAGAGATGAAAAGTCGTGAAAACTGCTTCGGTGACTTCCTTGGAGCCAATTAGGATGTGATCATCAATATAAGCCCACATCTGATGATTTTTGGTTTCCATGATATATATATGATGGCGCTGGACATCATTCGAAAAGCTGAGGAACCATGGACCCAGCCAAACGTAACCCCTTTATCAATGAAGTATTTCCCTTGCCAATGAATGTCAAATTTCAAGGCGTCGACTGGGTCAACCCTCAAGTTTCCTAAATGCTCTGGCTACGTCAATTTGCTGAGATATACATCACCTGGAGTTTACAAAACTTTTGCAACAATATTATCCACTGAGGGGAATCTTAAGACAAATTTGATGCCATCAAAGTAGGACTTGTTGACCTTATCATTAAGGGAATTGCCATAAAGGGTGTGATAGATTACGAATAACCCTACATTTGTTTCCATCTTTGGGTCTTGTTAGGAGGGTGAACAGTGGAAATAAGGCGAGGTAACCTGGTCTACTGGACCAATCATAGCCCCACGTGCCATCTCTTTGTCTAGGTATTGCTGCACTATCAAGGGTTATTGAAGGGCCGGAAATGGTTAACAACATTGGTATTGTTAAGAGCATCAGGATTCTCAATAGATAGAGGGAAGCCAAATTGGAGATACTGCAGCACAATACGGTCTGGATAATCTTAAAGCTAGTTTACCCAGGCCTGTAGATTCAGAACCGACTTTAGAGAAAAAGACCTAGCCTGCTGATAATTGGGCTTATTGATATCTCTTACTATATCAGCTATATTGATGCATTGCTCGACTGTTTCAATGTCTATAGTCTCCCTATCTGGGCCTATAAATTGGAAGTTGTCTGACTCCTCTAATACCTTCAAATCACCACTTTCATGAACATTAGCCAAGAATAGAACAGTCCAATTGATCGATCATTTTATCAATTATTGACACCATATACTGTTCGTATGTGACACCATGAAGCTCAAAGTAATAACAATCTCGTTTAAAATTCTCATGCGCAATATTCGGATCAGTGTGACCATCTGCCTGAGGAACAATATTGCCATGAAAATCTACATGCACGTATAATGAAGCAATGATCTGAATGGGACCTGAAGGCACACTTGTGCATGTATATATTGTGAAACGTTGTGTCCCTTGCTTGTTCCAAGAAAGCCCAAACATGGTCCCAATGTTTTTGGTTGAAAATAAACACCAGGTATACATAATTGGTACCTGTATAAAACTGGTATTGGGTAAAGTCAACTCTACAAAGGGGAATGCCTTCCCCATACATGTGACAATCAATTTGATGTGAAACAGTATAACCAATATCACTCTTAAGTCCAGGTCACACTGATCCGAATGAACTACCGTCAGATTCAAGTTGTGACAATTTGTTGTTAGTATCAGTGTTAGTATTTGATATCAATGACCCACCACCAGGATTAGTGGACATCAGGAGCCTGTGGTGATGTGCCCTTCAGCAAGTCCCTCCATCCTAAGCATGGGACAGCTTGCTGCAACATAACAGAAACATCATGTGAATCATCAAAATCAAAATCATCATACAATAAAGCATCAATATACGCGTTAAAATTACATACAGTATCACTTTTATGAGCTACATTACGAGCTTTTACATCAACTTACTTGAACCTAATACAGAGTGAAGTTCATTGTCAACCGACTTAGTGTATGTATGATCAAATGCATGATCAGAAATAGTTCCAGAGTCAGATATCTTGTTCAGACTATATATCCTCCTGTGGAATCATTGTAATTTTCAAAGTGACTTGTTACTAGCCCAGGTGGAGGACCTGACCCCTATTTATTAACGTTTTTTCCTGACCTCTCTGTTTGAATGAACATTTGGTTTTTGGATGAGTGTTGTTACGTCCTTGTTTTGCACAAAAAGCACAGTTATGCCTAAATTGTCCATGATTTCCTTCATGAGAGCAGTTCCCTTCATTATAGTAACGACAAACCTTCTTATGACCTTGGTATTGACCTTGACTTGTGACTTGACTGTTTGCCATAGTGATTTGCGATGCACTTAGCCTGTTTATAGCCCATTGGGTGCTATCAGCTCATGTAAGACAGCCCTCTGCTATGTTATGAATGGAATGACCCCATGTATCACATGCCAGTGTAAGGAAGTCGTGTCCCTGAGGGCCAAAATAACCTGGAGTTATGCCTGCCTAATGATAATGAAAGGTCATCGTACAAAACACGTTTCTTCCCTTTAGATCCATGGTAGCCCTCACTGGGCCAGCCATACTCAGGCAATGCAGTAGTTGTATCAGTAGTATTGTATTGCCCTGAACGTTATGACGCCTGCTTACCTTGCAATACTTGGTTCTATATCTGCACATCATATGAAGTGAGCACGCTTGATACCGCCTGAGAATGTGGGATTCCGGTGAAGAACGTCCACCCCAGGTATGATAGAATCCCTGTCTAGGTCCCTTGTCTGTGAGGGTTGGGGGATACCCGCGTTCCCTTGTAAAGCTGAGGGCTGGGGTATGGCGTCTTGCCCATGTATTTGGTTCTGATGCCCTGTTGACGCTGCTTGTAGCATGAATGCGTTTGGTGGGTCCCCATCATGGGAGTGCAACCGCTGCCTAACAGGTGTGACATCAATTGATTGATTTCTTTCAATAGCTTGTACACATTCACCTAATTCTTTCGTCGAATCATCAATTCTCTTCAAATATGCTAATATAGCATCATTAGATGTTTTTTGAAGGGCAGGGCCAGAATCAGGACCAGTGGATGATGATGAAGGAACATTACTTACAGTTTTCTTTGTAGTATCTTGAATGTATGAACCATTGTCTGAAGTCCTTTTTCCCTGTGTTGATTCTGGCCCTGGCTGACGCTGTCACTTTTTTTCCTGGCATTAGCCACTGGCTCCTTCCTTGTACTTGGCATATTCACAATTATATGTAACTAAAACCAACTAAATCTGTATATGTTGGCGCTAAAAATATTTTAATGTTTTTACTTTGAATTCTGAATCCAAAATGGCCCCTCTTATTTGCCATGAAATCAATGAGGTGTCAATCATATTTGATTGGCCGAGATTCAGTCAAAAGGAAAGTATTCCTGGCAACGAGGAACAGTGTGCCTAGAAATTTAAGGTGGGGTCAACTGCTCCAGCAGGCCCTTAAAGTGGCCATGCTGAAAAGACATGATTAATACTAATAGAAAACTAAAGCGGCCCACCAGGAATGAACTCACAGTTGCCCAAGACAACTGCCCACACATTCCCATGGACCCCCTCCCCCCTCACCAATTGCCAAGGATAAGGTGCAATTGGAATTAATTATATTTTAGATCAAGGACCACAGCACCTGGAAGTCGGAATGTGTCTGGAGGTAAATTAAGGATGAGCAGTACAATGGTTTTATGGTAGTTGTGTTTCAACGTATGTTGCTTTAAAATATTATGCCCTACTGTTGCTGTTTCAGGTGTTTTTCTTGTGTTCTCTGATCATGTATTTTAGGTATTTTAGGTGTATAGATTACTCAGCAGCTGTGGTTATAGTCTCTTAGTTCACTAGCATCATAAGTTTAACTCTGGTTAAAGAACATTTGTTGCCAGTATGCGTTAACTAGTCATGTGTGTCTCATTTCGTGATAGCCATTAACTCACACTCCCCCAGAAGGGGGAGAATAAATAAAAAGAACCACGTTGGGTTAACATTAATTTTTTATTCTACTAAAGATCTTTTTTATACAAACAACACATATAATGTACTCATTCAAGGGGAATTGTTTAGAATATGAAAGCAAAATCTCTAGCCCCAACCCTTTGCTGGGAGATGAAATATTAAGTTTTAAATAACATATGAAGTAGTCCTAGTGGGCTTAATCTGTACTGGTCCAAAGACTATGGGCCTAGAGTCAGTTTTGGAAAAATTGGCCCAGAATGAAAATTTTGAAGGGTAATAAACCCGAAGGCCAAATAAAGATTATAATTTGGATTTATTGTAAATGTTGACCAGCAAAGAGTGAGGTAGGTACCCGACAAGCTGAGTTTACAAACTAGGAATGTAGGTAGGAGGAAAAAGTCTGAGAGACCACTGAAGAACTGGTGGCCTGGTAACTGATGTAACGCCAAACAGCAGTGGAGGACCATGAGCCATGTAGCATTATATGTTGAATGGGCACAACATGTTGAAAGGCCCATGTAGTACCCCCTTTTCTAAACATATGGAAAGTAAGAGTAGGGAATATATGTAATATATTGGAAATATCTTTTAGATGTTTTCGAGCTCTTGAATCAGTCAAGGGAAAGGTTTGCTTTCAAGATTGAATCCTGAACAAAGGGTCGTTGGATTCACCAGGAAGGAGGGCAATCATGGACTGTAAAGCCCTAATTGGGCAGATTAAAGAATGGCCTAGCTTTTGTATGGCAATAGTCTGGATTTGTTGTCTTTCTTGATTGGTTTTAGACCATTTTAGTAGTACTGTATCCCCAAGTGTTGAAAAAAATTATGTCACCCCTACAAAGTTGTCGAGAATAGTGATCTCAACGGGTATCCGGATATCCGGGTACCCGAACTTTGAATATCTACCCGAATCCGAAATCACACACCCGAGTACCCTCATCTAAGCTTAACTGCTTCCAATATCGCCCATGTTGGCCGACCGAGTCCCGATATGTCCCAACTTCATAAAGTCACTTCAAAAGGAAACTATTCAGTTAATTTGTACAATAATATTGTTTTCTCACCTTTTAACGCCATTTATAGTGTCATATTTATCTTTTATTTTGGTTGTTTATACATTGCCAAATGCAGGAAGGCTTTGAAATTCGTCAGCATGTTAAAACAATTATCTAATTCCGACAACATAAATTGCTGTATATTGTCCATATGGTGGCATGTCCTACTTCAATAAATAAAACTTCAGTGTTTTCACACAGTATTTTATAACCTTTAATCAGTAAAATTAACTTATTGATCTGAGAAAAAAATAAAAGTTGCGATTCCGAAACTACATTCAAGCTTTGTTTTAATGTTTGACTTTTTGGTCATGTGACTCCATTTTATGGCATAAACAACCGTGTTTTGAATCTACAAAAGTCTTATTATAAACATTTCTTCCGTCTCCTGGTGTTTTGAATGCACCAACGAGTGAAGCAAAAAAAAAAACAATATTATCCTAATATACACGATTAATTTGTCAATTGGTAAATAAAAAGGTTAGCAGGAAAGAAATATAGCAAATGGCTGGATCCCATGTTTTGTGTGAGTTTTAAGTTTGTAAATACGGAAATTTTTGTACTATCACATATTATCGCCCATCGGAGCGAGTACCCGGGTACCCGCCCGCTAAAATCACTACCCACCCGGTCCCAAACAGTTGGGAAATTGAGAACCCTAGTCGAGAAGGGTCAAAGTTGTGAGTAGAATGTAGCAAAACATTAGACAACCTCAAGAAGGAAAAGAAAAGAAATGAATATAATGCCGAAAAAACTTGAGGATGCTGAAACTGAGAGCATGCCTGTGAAATGTTGTGCAACATAGGTTCGGTAACTATGGATTGAATTTTCAATGACAAAGGTCTGTTATTTTTTGTAACTCTAAGGAAAAGGTGAATTCTATCATCATTCATGAATGTGGTGGGCAACCCACACATGACAAAATTGGCTCATATAGCAGCCAAATAGTTGGCAATATTAGAAGGTGACATGCCATTTTGGCAGAGTAATTCCATGAAAGCAAGTAACTGAAAGGTATCTACCTGGGAAGGGATCAGCCCAGCTGGTACCCTGGAATGCCAGGAACTCTTTGAACATTTTGTCATGTTCTGTTTAGTGGCCGGACGATATGACATCTGGAGTCTGGCACAGGCCCTGAACACCAGCTGGGCTGTCCACAGGTTCGAATCTGAAACAAGAAATTTAAATATTATTATTAAAAATCATCAAATCTCGATGAGTATGTATCCAGACATGATCAGGTAATAGTATATTCAATTTTTTATGTCAACTGCAGATCCACGCCATCTGGACAGTAGGTCTGCTGTAGTATTTTTGGATCCCTGGATATGAGATACATGTAGTTGTATGTTAAATATTGAGGTCAACAACCAAATGTTATGAGCACAAGTGGCTAGAATGTCATCTCTGGCTCTGCCAGTTTTCAGGATGTCTACAGCAGGAAGGTTATCATAGTTTATGTTAATTTTCCTGTTCGACCACACGGTACCAAAATTTTAAGAGGAACCATAATGTTAATCATTTCTAAATGGTTAATGTTATAGTTATTATAATTGGCTGGAAAGGGGAGAGTATAGACCATATTTTGATAGACTCCACCCATTGCTATTAAGGAAGCATGCACATGCGATTATGGTTGTTTCTTAATAAAGTGAGCATTCTATTGAGAAAGAAACGGGCTGGGCGAACGCATTTAGTAATATAAAGAAGGGAACCAAGTAAATATTGTAACTGATTTTTGGTACACAAATTTGTATTCTGCTAAGAAAGGCATAATTTTTTAATGTCCTGAAGTTTATTTTGGGGAATAGAAATAGTTCTAGTTTCTGTGTTAACCAGAATACCAAGGCATATGGCAGAAGTAGTAGGAGATACTAGCTTTTCCATACTAATATCAAGACCTAACTGTTGCAATAGCTGCAATTAGAAAGTATAGGACTGGTGAATTTTGGGTGGTAAACCAGTATATATGAAATCATCAATATAGGTCAAAAGACCAGGAAAACCATGTTGACGCATGATATGACGTATGGCGTCACTGCAACGTGTAAAAAACATTGAACCATGACAAAATCTGACGAGCAGCATAACGTCTAAGAAGAAATCTTTATGTTTTAAGCCTAAGAGATCAATGTCCCCAGGATCAATCCTTAAATGCTTAAATGCGCAGCTGATATTAACCTTATACAGCATGGCTCCTGGGCCCAACTGAATCGTCAGTAATATGATCTACTGATAGATATTGAAGCTTAAAGTAAGTATCTTGGTACATATGTCTATTAACCCCAGCATTAACAGAACAGTGTTAGGCCAACTAAGGTCTACAATGGTCCTACACTTGGCCGAATCTGATTTAGGCCTTGTCATGAGTGGTAAAACATGTATTGGAAAAGGTAGTTCAGAAAATGGTGCAAGAAGTTCCCTATGTTGTAGCTCAGTACTTAAGTACTTATCAACCTCAGTTACATAGTCATTAGCTGAAGTATGATTGTCCAGGTCGATTGGAGGGGATACATCCTTTTGAAATCTAAGGGGAACCCGAATTTGATGAGATCAGGCAGTTGCTGATCCAAATAGTCATGTAAATATGACTGCCATACTTCAGGCCTAAGTGGGCCTTGAACTGGTATGTGACATGATAAGAAATTAGGTAAACCACTGGATATAACCATCTTATGCACCTGTATTAGATCAAGGACAACCCCCCAGTATCTTTCTGGCCCCTGGTAGAGCTTAAGATCAATAAGTGGGATAAAACCTAATTCTATTTGAGTTTGTTGCATAAACTGGTTATAATCAACACATGAATGGCGATTTGTATAAATGTGTGGAGGTAATTTTTCATTTTCAGAAATATGGACCACAGAAGCGCCATTTATGTCAAAAATAGGAGCCATTTGTTGGCTTTCCTCTGGCATTGGTGCTTGGACGAGGTGAGCTTCCCTTGTAGAACCCTGGAAGGGATGAAAATGCTCATCAGGATTTTTAACAAATGGACTTGAACCTACACCCTGTATATCAAGCGCCTTGTACCTGGGTTGAGAACTGGTATGAACAACTTGTGTGTCCTGAGGATTGCTTCCATGAGCAAGAGTACGATATGACCTATTATCTATGCCAGACATTGGTGTGCTTTTTCTATCTGTAGTTAGATGCTTGCCAGCCAACGTTTTGTTCATAGAAAAACTGTCTGATAGACTGTTATCAGATGCTTGAGAAATGTTATCTACTATGTCATTAGAAGAAAGAATTTGAAATTTATTTGATATGTTCAAGCCAAAATCAGAATGTGGGTCTTGGTGTCTTTGACACCCTTTGTTGTACCTTCACAACAGGTACAACTTGTTTGATCTTCGAAATTTTTGGAATGCACTCTTTCAACACCTCTGCAAAAGACCTGCCATTGTATATATTAGCAAAGGCTTTGGCCTTGGACGCCCAAGCTGTCCAAATGTTTTTTGGGACCTTATATTCTAAATGTTTTTGACAGTTCTTTGCATGTACCCATCTTGTGGTATGGATGTACTTTTTATGGATGTACTTTTTTAATTTTTTGTTTTGTTACGACAATCCAATTCACTGTGCCCAACATTTTTTCCCAAAGTGCCAAAGCAATATGAACATACGTGTCTATATAGGACACCTTTAGTTTCATGTGTCTTGCCAAAAGAACATGAATTTTGGTTGAAAAAATTGCAGGGCATGACCTTTGTAGGCTTTTGACTGACTTTCTTGTCAAAGATAGATTTTATGGGGCTACCATGTCTCTGGGCAATGGCCCTTCGAATTTTATCAATTTTGTCCATACAACTATAATCAGTGATCTCCCCTTGTTCCATTCTACATAATAGAACGACGTGGCTGGCCTTTGCCACACCCCAGGAAAAATCCTGGACATCGTCCAACAGTGAAACCAAATAATCAAGCATGTGCTCTCTCATTTTTGAATTTTGTTCTTCCTTCATGGTGCGACAAAAGCCAGCCACCCATTGTACCACTGACAACTGGTCATATGAGACCCTTTCTTTATTGGAGCCGGACAGAATGTATTTGTGGGGCCACCTGACTCTATGTTTAACAAAAACATCTTACCCACCCCTTTGAGACTTAATTTTTGAATCTCCTGTATTCACTAGTTGATTCAGTTCTTGTATACGCTGCTGTACCCTATCCTGTATGAGAGAGTCCTGCCTAAGTTCAAACAAACTAGGCATGGGCTTATTTTGTTGATTTTTGGCATCCCCTACTTCAGGAAGTACCTGAGTACCTACAGCATTTGTATCTATGTTTTTTTCCAGCTGTGACCTTTTGGTTTTACCTTTGCCCTTGATTTTTTTTACATCAGTGGTTTTCTGACAATTTTTGGTTTCAAGATTGTGTAACTGTTTACCAATGGTTTGTAATTGCTGTAAAATTTCACAATTTATCAGATCCTGTGAGCTGGTCATAGCATTGCTCCCGATCCGGTTGCATCTGAATCATCAGAAGCATTCAACAAACCCGAACAATCAAGATCAGTAATATCGGAACTTTCTGAACTGTTTAATTTCTCCTTAGTATCACAAGATTTCAATAATCTTTCCAAAATTTTCGGCCGTATCAATCTGAACAGGTACCTGAAAAGTACTTGATTTTTGTGACCGCAAATTGTACTGTCTGCTGCTTTCCATAATTTAAAAATGCAGTATTTTAACTCTGATATGCATTACCAAATGATAACAACACCACTGTAAATGCATACAACAACTAATGTGATGTTACTAACATTTAAGTTACCTAAAATATAAAAATTTGTTACAAGTAAACAACAATTGTATCTAAAACAACTAAAATAGTAAAGAGTAATACTATACAGTATGTAGGTGCCACGTGTTGAACTAGACCAAAACCACTCAGACAGGTAGAGAAGCTCTGTTTTTGATGTTTCTCGTCTTCTGGCCAGAATTAAAGTGATATGTAGTGGTCAACCTCGTGGTCAGTCTTGAGAGTTGACCAATGACATTTTTCATAACAACAATATGCATAGTCGAATAATCTGTATCAAAGTTCATGATCAAATGATAATTATAATCAAGTACAAACTCCCCCTTCCCCCCCGGGGAATGAGCCCAGCAGCACCCACATGCTGTCCAGCACTAGGCATGTGAGGGCTTTAGTGGGGGGAGGGGGGTTATTTTATCTGAGTTCATAGGGAGGCCTAATTCGGTTAATAGAGAGGAGGGATCATGAAAGGCTGCTTCTGTGGCTTGCTTGGAGCAAAAAAGGATGTAATCGTCAATATAGGCCCACATGTAATGATCTTTGATTTTTATGATGTATGTGACAAAGCATCAGCTAGGTCGACCCTCAGATTTCTGAATGCTCTGGCGACGTCAATTTT
Organism: Sabellastarte sp. h YS-2021; assembly: GCA_964017235.1. Taxonomy (NCBI): domain Eukaryota; kingdom Metazoa; phylum Annelida; class Polychaeta; order Sabellida; family Sabellidae; genus Sabellastarte; species Sabellastarte sp. h YS-2021. The sequence continues at coordinate 124,232,977 of OZ024932.1, forward strand.
ACAAAGGTATACATTACCTGGAGTGTCCAAACAATGCAACAATACCATCCACTGAGGGGAACCCAAGGACAAACTTTAACCTAAATTGACATGTGTCCACCTTGTCATTAAGAGTATTGTCATATGGTTTAGGGCCGGTTAAGAATGATTCTACATTTGCCCTCGTCCTTAGGTCTTGTTAGGAGTGGTGAACAGTGAAAATCAGGTTTAGTAATCTTATCTACTGGGGCAAAAATGGCCCATGAGCTATTTCTTTGTCCAGGTATTGCTGTACTGCATGGGGGTATTGTAGAGCCGAATACTGGTTGACAATATCTGTATCATTAAGAGCATCAAGATTCTCAATGGATTAGTGAAATCCAAATTTGAGATACTGCAACAGGATATGGTGAGGGTTGTGTTGAGGGTAGTGTTCCTAGGCCTGTAGTTAAGACCTGAACTGAGAGGGAACCTAGCCTGCTAATAATTAGCTTTATTTTTACCACTTATAATGTCAGCGATCCTTATGAACTGCTCAGCCGTTTCAATGATTACAGGACCGCTATCTGGGCCTATGAACTCAAAATTACCTGTTTCTTGAATAAGTATGTCCCTGATCTTATTGGGTATGGCAGTCTGAACTGGGAGGCGCTCCCATGCTTTCATCTACGGCTAATGAAAAGTTACCTTGTATTTTTATAGGCAAACTGTTAGAACGTCAGACTCAACTTTGTTAGGTGTACAATTACAGTTAGTATCAACAGTAGCTACTATAGTCATGTCAAGACGCTCATAATCATTAGCCTCAAAAATGGTACAATCAGTCAGATCAATCAGTTTATCAATCAGTGACAACATATATTGTTCATATATAATACCATAAGCTTGAAATAAAAACAAACCCTTTTAAAATTCTGGTGCATAATATTTGGATCTGTGCGAACACCACCATAAGATCCATCTTCACTCAGCCAACTAATGTGCATGTGCAATGAGTCAACAAATAAATGGGGTCTGTTTGAACGTGAGTACATGGATATGCATTGCAATACTGGGGATTGCCTTTCTGTTTCAAAAAAGCCCAAGTGGGAGCCCCATTTTCTTGATTCATGAGGAATACCAATTATAAATAATTGGCACCCATGTACAATTGGTGTTGAGTGAATTCCACCCTGCAAAAGGGGATATTCTGTCCCAGATGCGTGTAATGAATCGATTGCAGTGAACTAGCATTACCCATGGTACCAATAGACCTAGGTCACACTGATCCGTATAAATCACAGAAACATGTCAATCTTGGTATATATCAGATTAATAATTATCATTCAACAAAGCATACACGTTGAAAACATACAATGCACACAATATATTGTACATGTTGAAATTACAACTATAATTACTTATATCGACCTCAGTTTTAAGCTTATTAGACATGAAACAACTATCACTACTCTGACTGAACAACATGTCTAGACATACTGCAGAGTGAAGTGTGTGGTCAATTAACTTGGTCTTTGTACAATCAAAATCATGATAGTCAATGATTCTAGAGACAGACATACAATTGTAATTGAATAGTCCCCCCAAAAAGTTATATGATTCTTTAAGTAACATGGTGTTGTCCCGGGTGGTGGACCTGACCCCTATTTAATAACGTTTTTGTCCTGTCCTTTCTGCTTAAATGAACATTTGGTTACTGGGTGAATGGTATTGCATCCTTGTTCAGCACAAAAAGCACAGTTGTGTCTAAATGAGCCATGGTTTCCTTTGTGTTAACGGTTCCCTTCATTATAATAACGATAACCCTTCTTCTGACCTTGATATTAACCTTGACCTGTGACTTGACTATTAGTCATGGCAATCTGTGATGCACTCAATCTGTTTATTGCCCATTGAGAACTGTCTGCCCATGTGAGATGGCCCTCCTCTATGTCAAGCATGGAGTGGCCCCATGCGTCATGTATCACTTGCCAGGGCAAGAAAGTCGCATCCCTGAGGGTAAAATTAACCTGGAGTAGTGCCTGCCTAAGTAGTACTGAATCGTGGATTTGGTGAATCCTAATAAGCTGGCCTACAGCCCATCTAGGTAATGAGAGGTTGTCACAGATGATACATTTTCCCCTTTGGATCCATGGGAGCCCTCATTAGGCCAACAATATTAGGGCAGTGCATTGTTGATGTGAGTGGTATTGTAATGCCCCGAGTGTTGTGACGTGGCCTGCTTACCTCCTAATACTTGGTTCACGATCTGGGCATCATTTGAAGTTAGCACATTGTTTACCGACTGTGATACCGTGGAATTTAAGGACATCTGCGTTTCCCTGTGGCACTGAAAGCTGAGGTAGGGTTCTTTGCTGGTTCACATGTGATGTATGTCAGATGGCAGGAGCAGGGTCTTGAAATCTGAGGGAATGACGGTTTTGATGCCCAGTTGACGCAGATGGTAACATGAAGGTTTTTGGTGGATCCCCTTCATGGTAGTCTGACTGTTGCCTTAGACATCACGTGATTGGTTTCTTTCAATTGCTTGTACCCATTCATCTAGTTTGTTTGTTGAATATATTCCAACATAGTGTCAGTGGATGTTTGTTGAAGGGTGGAGCAAGACTCAGGGCCAGTAGATGATAATAAGGAATATTACAGTTTTACAATGTCACAGTTTTAAGTGCTTTCCTGAATATACCATCCATCATTGTCCAAAGTCCTCTTAGCCCGCCCTGTGTCAGTCCTGGCCCTGGGTGATGTCATCACTTTTTTCCTGGCACTAGCTACTGGTGCTTTCTTTATACTTGGCATTGTAATGGTTTAATATCACTTAAATCAACTAAAATCTGTAAATTATCGCCACCAAAAGTGTTTTTCATGTTTCTCCTTGAGATTTCGAATTCAATTTTATTTGCCAGGAAAATCAGTGAGGTGTCAATATGATTTGATTGGCCAAAAAACAAATAACAGAAATATTTTCCTAGAATAAAATAAGGTAGGGTCAAACTGCTACAGCAGGTTCCTAAAGTGGCCGTGTTGATAACAATCTATGAAAGAGTAGTAGGGACATCTTTAATTTTCTTTCTAATTGTCGACTTATTCATTCAAGGGTTTTATTTGCCACACATTTGACTGACTTTGTGACCGGTGGTCTAAGCAAAAAAAAAATTAGAGCCAGAACTTCAAACATATTCTTGTTGTCTTAGGAATTTCTGAGAAAATACATCAACTTATGGATTCTATCAGATACAAATTATATTAAATGATTTGAATGGATTTTATTATTACCTCTTTTCAGTCTGAGGCTGTCAACTACTAATTCTTAAGTACCATTTCATCGGTTGATTGGAATGAATCTTGGAACCTGGAGTCCTGTGGCCACTATTGTGCTGTGTTGACAAAATTAAGCTTGATTATCTACACAAAGGAATGGTCTAAAGCGGTCTACTTCAAGAGGAGATAAATTAAAGTTTTTTCAATAAATTGATTTTATAAATGATTTACACTATCATTTACTTAAGTTTGATAACATGTTGAGATTACTTGAAGGTAACTCAAAAGTTAAAGTTCAAATGTTCATATTAAGGTTGAACTCATATTAATTTCAGAACGGAGAATTTTTCTTTTTTTGAGGTTGCCAAGGCATTAAGGCAGCCATAGGTACATGTTAATTCCTGCTTATGAGGGTCATTATCTGTGCATGTTATCAGACGATTATTTTTGCCATTAGAAAGGCACTATTTGCTGGTGTAATTAAAAGTTTACTGCTCAATTTTTTTCCAATGAATGCCATGTTTGACCACTTGGTGTTACCTGACTCAGTACACTACTGAATATTCATCATGTGCACATGTAATCATTTTTTAAAAATAGCGTTACAGTGATATCTTTTACAACTCATTTTGATGAGTCTATAGGGCCTTATTCCAAAACCTGGGGCCATGGTGGCAGAGTGGTAACACTCTCACCTCCCACTTCTGAGGCCGGGGTTCGATCCCCGTCATGGCTTTAAGTGGGAAAGCTGGTAGTTGCTTGCCGTTGGTCGGCAGTTTACAGTACACAACCCTAGTGAACTCTATGTACTGGTTTCCTGTGCCCTTCCAACTGCCCATCGTGATATGACCTGTACAGTGTTGAAAGCGACGTAAAACCCCAAATAAATAAATATTCCAAATCCTAAAGTAGTTCAAGATGGCATTGATATGTTCATTATTTTTCTGAATGGTATTATTGCTATTTTGTGAATGTTCATGTACATGTTAAACAGAAGTTATTCAAAACCTACTTTATGCCCTTATATGGATGTGTGTAGATCAGACTTCGATTCTAGCTATATAGTATTATATTCTATGGTGCTTTGTGCAGTCAAAGTAAAAGTTGGAGTTTTCGTCATGTTTAACTTTAGATTTATTTGTTGTTTTACATCGCGTTCAACAGCCAGGGTCATAATGCGACGGATAGTTTACAGGTGGAGGAAACCACCGGGGATCAGAGGCGAGAACTCTAAACGCTACACCACAGAGCCCCCTCGTCATGTTTAACAGCCAGGGTCATATTCACAGTTGTCAATCGACACCGACAGAAATGTGCACTTCCGGCAACTCTCAGCTACTTGTTTAAGACTTTTATAACAAAAAATCAATTAAATTCCGTTATGTTAAAGGTAGTAAATATTGTACAGTGACTGTGCTGAAATATACAATAAATACATGAAGGAATATTTGACAAACAACCATATTTTAAAATATTTTGTTGTATTGGAATTATAGCATTTTGAAAAAGTTTATAAGAATACCGGTTCAATGTGTGATCAAAATGTTATGATTACTTGTACAATGGGAGATTTGTAGCCTTGTTTTGTGGATTTCAGCACATAGTTTGTCAACATTTGTAACTTTCTGAAGGGAAAACACTGAATTTCTCAGTTTAAACTTGATAATAATTGCTAACTTGGCAAAAAGTGGTTGTTTTGTCCATATGCAAAAAAAAAATTTTAAAAACAATAAAATTACTTTTTTGTTAACTTAGCATTAATTACTGAAGTTTTATTATTAAATACAGTGTTTTTTCTTCCGAAAAGTCATGTATGTTAACAACATATGTACTTAAACCCTCTAAAACAAGCCTGAAAATCACGCATTCAGCAGGTATTCATATCATCAGGTGCACACATTCACCTAGTATTCATAAATAATTTTTGAAATTGCTATAACTCGTATTCAAGAAAATATTTTAAAATGTGACTGTTTTGTAAGTATCCCCCCATTAATTTGTCGTATATTGCATGTCTTATAATTCTAAAACATTCCCTACTTTTATAATTATGGAATTTAATTGATTTCTTCCGAGAGAACTGCCGGATGATCACAGTGCTTATAGTGTGTTTGACGACAATGATATTGGAGCAAGTTCTCAGCATTGCCACTTGTCAGACTTGAACCCCCAACTACTAGGCCACCGAGAACCTCTGCTCCTTTGTGAAAATGTTTTGATGTTGGGATTGCCTCTCTTGTTTCACAGAATATAAAAATTCTATTGATAGATAGATAGATAGATATTTTATTGCCTCCAAAAGGAGAGAGATAAAATGTAAATACAATGCAATACAGACAAAAATTCTATCATTATATGTAAAGCAAATATATAAGATGAAACAGATTAATATAAGATATTCAACAGTACTCTTGATTTATCACAGTCAGATTGTAATAAAAACAACACAGTGTCCTTTAGTCCCTTGTTTTCAGTATTATGTACTTCTAGCATTATCTGTCTCTTGCATTCTGTAAAACAGGTAGTATCACATATGTATTCATTGAAATTAATATAATATTTGTGACTAGTCAACAGAACTCTATGTAAAATGTTTTTTTAACTTAAAACTTCCCCGCTTACTATTTTTGAGAGCAGAAATGAGTAATATGTATTAAAAAGGGAGTTTGAAAAAAGCAATGATCTAAAAAGAGTAAGTTCCTGGATACACACTGATGTCTGAAGTGTTTTCATGTCTAAAGCTTGTAGCAAGGGTGAGCTCTTACAGGACGTTTTTAAACCCAGTGATGCTTTCAATAATTTTGTTTGAGCATACTGGGCCAAGTGCAGTGCAGAATTTGATTGGAAAACACATTCCATGCGTTATGCTAACACTGGCTGGACTGCAGCTTTGAAAATGTGAGGGATAGTGGCAGGGTTAGATCCATGTTGACACAATCCTGATCCTTGAAGAGCATAGAAGGCCTTACACATTGCCTGAGTACATGACTGAGCATGACTGTTGTGGTCATTTGCAAGTACTACGCCCAAGTGTATTATTTCTTGCTCTTCCACAAGTATTTCACCATTGAGGAACCACTGTCTTCCCTTAAACTTGCTCTTTCCAAAAGTCATACACTTGGTTTTTGAAGGATTAAATTTTAGCCCATGCATTGTTATATAGTCTGTAGCTTCATCAATTAGAGTTTGCAAACCTGGTATGCTAAGACTACTCAATAAAAGATCATCTACATAACAACATACGTTGTAACTTACTCCATCAATATTTATTCCACAGGACTTTGATGATAATGTTTTAACAAGGTCTTGATAGAAGATGTTGAATATAAAGGGAGAGGATAGCCCTCCTTGTCGGGTCTCTATAGAGATTGGTATTGGATTAGTTACAGCATTTCCCCATTTGATAATCACTGTTAGGCGACTGTACCAGTAAACGAGGATTCTCCAGAGAAGCGGAGGCACAACTTTCAAGGCCTTTTGGAACATAACTGCATGAGGGATGCCATCAAATGCAGATTCAGCATCTAGAGCACACAGATAGACTGGTGACTTATTTCCTGTACAATAGTCAAACACATCATGAGTAAGAGCAGCTGCCATTGAGGTTCCTCTGTTGCCAATGAATCCAAATTGAAGATCATGAAATTCATGTTCACCTGATTTCTGCAAGATGTGTATTTCTAACAGTTTTGAGAATGTTGTAGAGATAACAATGGGTCTGTAATTTTTTGGATTGGCGGGGTCAATGTTTTTTTCAGCAATGGTATGAGTAATCTTTGAGTAAATGATCAGCAACAATTCCAAACTGGATACACAGGGTCAAGATATTGCAGACAGCTGAAGTGACCTTTGTCTCTGAGGCTAATTTTAAATGCTCCACACAGATACCATCAATGCCTGCTGCAGTGTGGAGTTTAGACAAGTAATTCTTTACGTGAGCCTCAGACAAAACAAAGTGTCTATTCACCTTGTCTTTGATTGTCATATAACTATTAGTTACATCTGTTTCAGCCTCTTTTATTAACTTTGTGGTATTTTTAGTGTTCTGAGAAAATCTTTTAGTATAGAAATCATATAGGGTATTAAGATTGATGTCTGAAGTACTGGACTGTGATGATGGTTTATTGTGATGCACTAAGTTCTAGAACTTTTTCATGTTCCGTGAAACAAGATAATAGTTCAGTTGTCTGTAATGTTTTTGGTTCCTTTAGGTCACAGCATGCCTGCAAGCATTGCGATATGTTTTTTTTGCATGTTTATAACAGTGGTACACTTGGCCTGATATTGGATGTCCAGCTGAAGCCCAAACTTTGTGCCAAAATCTTTGCTTATCTCTTGTGAAGGTGCAGTCAGAATTCCACCACCATGACCTTTTCCCTCTACTTTGTGGTGCACTAATTTTATCAGTTACTTCCTGGACAGCATCACACAACCTGTTGACTTCTAGTTTTGCATCTTACATAGTTATTATACTTTTCATATCCATATTAGGTAAAGTGGCTGCAAGTTCTGTAACATGTTGAGCAAACAATCTACTCTGATTTTCATTTGACCAGTCAAGGCATGGATAAACTTTATTAAATCTCACCAGCTTATCCTCAGTTACCATAGATTTTGGTTCGACTTCAAGTCTTATCCGGAGATACATTGGGATATGATCACTGACTATATCATCAGTGTCATGTAATATTGAGCAATTTGTGACACTTTGGTGAAAATACCTTGAGCAAAATATATGGTCTATGTATGAGAATGTATTGTTTCTGCTGTAGGTATAATTGATTTGCTGTGCATGTCTAAAGTTGCAAGAAACAAAATCATTTTGACAGAGAAAGTCATATAGCAGAAAACTGTTGTTGTTAAATGGTGACTTTTTATGCCAATTTCTGGGCAATTTCAGGCTTTGTGGTAAGGACGCATTCATATCTCCCAGGAATATAACAGGTGAAGGATCATTACAGTCAATAATGCACCGAATATCCTCCAATGCCTCATAATACTCAGCAGTCTGGGATGCAGATCCATTAAAATGGGGCATGTACACACCTATTATTGTGACCAGAATTCTTTCATGACTTCAAATTTGAAGGGATAAAATTCTATCATTTTCAGTTTTTAGTGGAATATATGTTAACCCTAACACTTTTTTTACAGATAATACCAACACCCCCATAAGAGCATCCCTCCAGAATTGTCTCTGGGTCAATACTTGATTTGAAATTAGACCAAAAACCTGCCATCCCCATATCATTGGAAACAGTACAGAGTTCGCAGGGTTTGAGCCAGGTTTCTGAGAGAAATAACATATCAGTAGATTTCATCAAGTCCAAATTAGAACCATAGGAACTTTTGAAGCCATGACAGTTAAAACTGACAACTGAAAAGTCACTGGTACTTCTGGTATTTGTGATGGTATTGTTTTTATGATGGTATTGTGGCCAGTTGTAATCTCTGCTGTATCTTGATTCATCCCACTCATCCCAGCTTTACTCTTGATTTTGATATGGCCTGTAGTAGTGAGGATCTCTCTGGGATCGCCAAGATGTGTTTGAGTCATTGTACTTTTGACCATTTTGCCAAGCAGTATTTCTTGTGGAAGCAGTGTTTCTTGTAGAAGAATATCTGCTGTTCTTGGGTTTAGTTTGTTCTTGGTGTCTTGATTTTGCAGCTCAGGGCAGAAAGGGCCGTACTTTGATATCCTTTGGCCATGTTGAGATTCTATATATGAACTGTTCTTTATCTTGGGGTACAGTGACAACAAATGATTGTTGCTGTTTTTTCCTTTGCAGTGCTTTAACAGAAATGGTGTTCCTGTCGAAACCTTGGTCAATCAATTCAGAGACAATGTCATCAGTAGAGACACTACTTGCCACTTCCCCTATGTATATCCTAGCGACCTTGGCCTTGGTTTCATTTTTTGCTGATTTCATGTGAGTTGTTTTTGGTTCAGTTTTGATGAACAAGTCATTTTCTGCTGGTTTCCGGTCATTTTTGTTAACGAGCACTGATGAGAAAATGCTAGAAGAAGCATGCTTTGGCTGTTCTTGTTTATTTGATGACTTTTGGCTTTTGTCAGCTTGTCTAATACTGGGTGACACAGACTGTTGACTGTCAGATACTTCTTCTGCACCTGATGTGAGGATCTTGTTTACTTCAACAGCATGACTCACTATTTCTTCAGAATCATGAGTACAGCCACTATTGCTAGGCTGACATTTGAGAGAAGTGTCAGGTTTCTCCAGAGACACAAGAACATATACATGATTTTTCTTGTTTTATCCGTTGAAGCTCTTGTTCCATCTTTTCTATCTGTTGGGTTAGTTTTGCAACTGTTTGGAGAAGATCAACATAATAAATATGCAGGGAGCTGTACTGATCAGTTTTGCCCTGGTTGGTTGCACTATCCATGGTATGTTCTAAAAAGATCTTGTCCAGCTCTTTTGACACTGTTTGATTTGCAATACACTGTCCCAGGTTGATAATGTCTGAAACCATAGTCCGAGTTACTGTCCTGTTTATAATTCTGCGACCTTTGTATTGTGGGAATATTGCAATCATCCCATCACATAGGTGGTTGTGAATAGTTCATAGTAAATCTAAGGGGACAGATGAGATTGAATTTTGGATGTCTAAGGAAGAGTAATGAAATATCATATCCAGTGAGTTTAAGAAGAGTTCTAGATATCTGTCTTCTGATACAGTTTTCAGTTCTGTCAAGTCTTTCACACACTCCACATTATCCTGGTCAGCAAATTCATTCCTCTCTGTAGAAGCCCCATTCATACATTGTTTCTGTGTAGGCAGCCCCTGGGGATGGTAAGTGTTTGGAAATCTAATAGAGTTACAGTGACAACAAAGCATTAAGTCACACTGGCAGAGAGAAACCTGTTGCCCACTTCTATTAAATGGGCAATCATTATCAGGGGTTCCTTCACACCTTGGCATTGTGTTTGTTCAATAATTAATGAATAAAACCTTCTGCAGTCACACTGCTAATTATTGGAGCCAATTTATCTTGTTAATACAAGGTGACACTTTGATTTGTTATGTTTAAAACATAGAACAAGGTCAAATTTAAAATATCAAATTTATAAAAGTATCTTTTTGTAAAATCATGCACAATTTGTAGTCCCAATCACTGTAACTTATCCAACAAGTTCATATTACATTTTGTGAGACTTATTTTCAAAAAACACAGTAAAATGTCATCAATATTCAAGAATACAAAAGTTTATTTTTTTCAAAACATGCAATAGCTAAGGTTAAAACTGAAAATGTCATATCCAAAGGTCAAAATCATTCCCAAAAATGTCAAAGTCGAAAAGTTTCCAAAATCACTGATCAGTGTAAAAGGTCAGATAAAGGTCACGCTGAAGTTGTTTATACAGATATAAGAAGTGAAACACCAGCTTGGGAATGTTTGGATAAAAATTTTAAACCCCAACATGGGTATCACAGTATCATACAATATATAGAATGACTAGCAATAAAGTACCTTCGCACAGAACAACTTGTGTATTAGCAGCGATACATGAATATAAGCACACATTGATAATGTAAACATAGTGTTAATAATCATACAATCAGTGAAGTCAATACTGAACACCTAACAATTATAAGTTGGTCTAAGGTTTAAATCGGTAGGGGGTCCCAGGGTCAGCCTGGCCCGCCAAGACCTAATACAACTAAGTGCCCCATCAATCCGAGGAAACCTCCCACTGTCAGTCAAGCAGAGTGGACCAGCACAAAGAGGAGCAATACAACTAACTATCTCATCAATCCTAGGAGAACTGTTCCTGGCGCCACCCATGACGGACCAATAGTTAGAGGAGATGCCAAATCTGTGACACGGTTTGGAACCTTATGGTCAAAATTGGTGAGGGGATAACCAAGGTCAGCTTGGGCCGCCTAGTCCCTGATATAACTACATGCCCTTACAGAGGGGGACTGCATAGAGCATAGAGCCTATACAACTAACTACCTTATCCATGCAAATGCAAGAACTGCCAATTGGTGGCACTCAAATGGGGACCGAGGACCTAGAGGAATTGTCTGACTCAAATGATAAGTGTGAAGTGGTGGGATAGTGAGTTTTAAAACTGATTTTGCTTGTTGAAATGTTAATTCAAAAGTGAAGATGAAAGTGACAACAAAGTGGCAACAACAAAGCATGTGATTGGCTGTAACTATGTAAACAGAGATTAATATTAGGACTGCAGAGAATAAGGATACTATAGAGTGGAAACACAATGGAGATCAGTAAGGTCGTGTCAAACTGACAGAGCAGGCCCCTCACAGGCCGTTCACTACACAGTGTCGAAACTCCCAGTTCAGTGTGAAAGGTCAGATAAATGTCAAGCTGAAGTTGTTTATACAGATATAAGAAGTGAAACACCAGTTTGGGAATTTTATTATTTACATGTTAGTATTATGTACAGGTTAAGAGGTAAAAATTTTAAATGTTTGGATAAAAATTTTAAACCCCAAAGACTACAAAGAGGAAGGGAAGATGGAAGCAAATGTGAGCGGAATGATGGAAGGGGCAAAGATGCTTGCTGTAAATAGTACCAAACTGAAGAGTTCCTCCAAAGATCATGAGCCATAATGTTCTGGAGAGGGATATTATTATCATAAGCCAGAGTAGCTCCAGACCTTCTAAATGAGTGGATCCCATGACCTGTTAAGAGGTAGTTTATAGCCTTTAGTATGGATTTGAGTGCATATCTGATTGTCTCAATAACCTGTGGGTGAGGAGGAGATAGCAAAAGCAAACAGTGGTGCATTGTGAGGTAATGGCCTGGAATGGAGGAGGTGTCTAACGGAGCAGAACTGTTTATTCTTTAGGCTAGGAAGTTAAAAAATATATACATCCTTCCCTAAGAATGTGCCTAGAAGGTTTGAAGGCCTATATTCGACATCCTAAGGAATCAAAAAAATGTAACAAGAAAATTTCTCTGAATAGCTTAGGAACATCTAAAAGCTCACAGTTCTGAGATATGGCCTGGAGAACCGACAATGTAAAAATAGCCCTGGGTGTAGGTGAATAAGGGAGATTGATAGAAATTGAACATAAATAAAGTGAGACAGAAGTGTAATAAAGATCACATGAAGGTATGAAGAACAACTAGGAAATGGTTTTCAAAGAAGATATGTAGTTAGCCACAACTTTAGGAGAAATTTTGTTATGAATCAAACATTCAAGAAAAGCTAAGATTTTAGCCAATAAAAACTAAATCTCAAAGTTCATGTTACTGCAAAAGCAATAAAAGTTTTGAAGTGATGCATTTGGGCATTCCTTGTAGATGCTCTAAAATGTTGTGGTTATCCAGTCCATAGCCGCTCTAACCAGTGGTTTGGTGGTTGAGGAAGAGCCTACAATCACAAGTTAAGATTAAGGTTAAAGTACTGGCTATAAACCTATTCCCACATGTAATCATTAGCAATGTTGTTGATGATCCACTGGGTTCTCTGAATATAACCTGGAGAATGCATCTGCAGCTACATTACTTTTGCCCTTGATATGTTCAATTTTGATAGTAATGTCATACATGGAAGCTTCTAACCATATGTTTCGAATACATGCGGCCAGCATAGGGTCTTTGGTTTTTCCTGGCTGGACCACTTGCACCACAGCCATGTTGTCACAAAAGAAAGTTACACTCTTATGTTGACAGTGTTTTGAACAGATCCTGATAGTTATAAGTATGTTAATCATTTCCAAATGTACAATTTTAAAGGCAAAATCAGGGATATCCAGGATGGGGATAGCATACACCCTATTTCCCCAAACTCCTCCAATGTCTGTTAGAGAGGCATCGATACAGAGGGTTTCATTGTCTTCAAGATCATCTTTGTTGATAAATACCACCCCATTAAATCTAGGTAGAAAGTGAATAAACCACTGAATATCCCTAAAGATATCTTGAGTGAGGTGAATATAAGCCTTATTTGCATTGTCTCTGAGTAAAGCCAAAATTCTGTTCACAAAAATATGGGAAGGACGAACACATTTGTGTATGTACAGCAATTTTCCTGTGAGGGATTGAAATTTTGACTTTGAAAGCTTAGTTTTGGAGTTAACCAGCGCACATTCGCCATAAATGGCATCTATTTTTTCCTGTGCCATGCTGATAATATTAGTATTAATAATCACATCAATACCCAGGCACGTTAACCTTGTGAGGGGGGGGGGTCTTTTCAATACTTGGGGGAAGTCCAAGTTCAATTAACAGTTCACAAAGGTCATTGAATGCTTTTCCTGCCTTAGATTTAGGAAGGACAGCAAGGTAATCATCGATATAGCAGAACAATCTGTATCCCTCCTGCTTCATTATGTGGGCTACGGTGTCAGATAAAAGCTGAAACGAAGCACTGCCGTGTGCCCAGCCAACCCGTCAATGTAGTACTTCCCTTCCCAAGAAATTCCCAACTTAAGGGCATCCACAGGGTCGACCCTAAGGTTACAAAAACCCCTGACAATATCTACTTTAAATATGACTGGGTCTTCACATTGGCGTATTTCATCCACAGTATTATCAATAGCTGGGAATCTAAGTACAAAAGGGGTACCATCAAATCTGTCTCTGGTCACATTGTCATGAACAGAGGCACCTCTAGGGTGGGACAAATTAAGAATGACCCTCCTTTTATCATTGTCTTTTGGTCTAGTAAGTATAGGGGAACAGTGATACTGGTGATGATCTATCTTATCTACTGACCCCAGATAGCCCCGAGCTCACTTTCCTTAGTGATATATTGGGATACTGCTGTGGAGAATTGGATAGCAGAAGCATGATTGGACACCATAGCATTACTTAGAGCTGATGGATTACTCAAAGATAAAGGATAGCCAACTTTTATATATTGCAGAAGTTTCTTATTTGGATACTTGCGTAATTACTTCTTCCAAGCCTCTATGTTCAAACCCGACTAAATGGGTATATGTGCCTGCTTATAATTTGGAACTCCAGTATCTAAGATAGTATTAGCTATATCAATGTATTTATCCACAGTATCAATCAAGATTGGGGCCCAATCTGGGCCTATAAATTCAAAGTTCATAGAAGCCTGGGGTAAAATCCCTATGGTTCTGTCCTTATCATAAAAATCATATATCTTGCCACAGGATGGGCTGTCTGCCTCATCCTCAGGATTAATCCTGGAAACTTGTAAGTTGTTATTATCAGTATTAGCTTTTGCTACACCACCACCAACATCAGACTTATTTACATCATTTACTAATGATAAGTTTAAATTAACTTCATCTCCAACTGCAACCATGTCATTTTCATTATCACATTAACTGTCTATGAGTACTTGCAAATACTTAGTGTATGAGCAACCATAATACTGCCTAATCAATCTGTCTTTGCAGTAGTATTCATAAACACTTTTGAAATCGTACTCATCATTATTTTACGTTGTAATATTATGTTATTTACAACTGTAAACTGAACCTCAATGTAACCCATTTATACTGAAGAAGCATGTGCCTATGGAGGCTAGCACTGTAGCCCCATAAGTAAAATCCTGAATAATACTATCACTAGATTGATGAATATATACCACTATGAAACCTTCCTCTTCATCAGTATAAATTTTTAAATTAGTACCATCAATAATCTTAAAATTGACAACAGTATTTTAGTGCTTCCAGGCATATGCTTCACATGACTAAACTCGTCTTTGACTAACCATAACATATCTTCATTATACTCTGGTTGGCAAGTTGAGTTAGTAATGTTAGTACATGTACACACATTCTGATGCATATCTGACGTCTGATAAATTGGTATGTCATTTACAGGGAACTGGTACTGCATGTTACAATCCCTCAAGGATTGACTATGCCCTTTATGTTGTGCCAGAATTCATTGAATACCACAGTCAACACTACTAACAGGTAATATCACGTTACTATTATTGCAATTAAAATACTCATACATCTTAAAACATGGTTGCAATTTGTTACAATTAGTCATTAAACTATCAGTTGTCAAAGTTTTTACATCTCGATGAACCCCAAAGGGTTGTTCTTTTGAAGTTACTTGATTGCAGTTTCGATTTTTACTGTTCAGACCTTCATTTAACACACACACCCACGCTTGGTGTCCTTTGGTATTACATGGTTGTTATCTACAAGTGGCCCTGCCTGCCACTATTGTGTCTGTGGTCTATCCCTAGCGTTGTTCTTTAGCCGACACCTTGACTCTTGATGATGGTTAGATTTGCCTTGTTTAAAGCAATGTGAACAAAAATGCTTTTGCATCCCATGGTGTGCATCAAAAGAGCAAGTCCCTTCATTGTAATACCTACATACCCTTCCCCTGGTCTGAGATTCTCTTTGTAAGGTTAGCATAGCTACTTGAGCATTACTCAGTCGGTTGATGGCCCACTGAGTGGTGTCCCTTCATGTGAGCCTTCCCTCCTCCATGTCATGCATGGAGGAAGCCTATCAACCAGACTGGTGGATGTCTTCTGACTTCCTTATGGCTTCAAGGCTCAGGATGACTGCATCATGGACGTCTGGTTGTTTAGGATGCCAATCCCTGTACCCCTTGTGTTGTACAGCTTGTGTGAGAGCGACCTCTTGACCTTGATTTGACCCCAGACCAAAGTGAACTCTACTGGAATCGTCCCCTGTAGCCTGCCCTGTGTGATAGGAGGTTGCGAGACCATGTCGAGGAATAGCCCCCTGGCTTGACAAAGCTTGAATAGTGGATGGGTGCGAACCACCCTCCACCTGGGTCCCTGCGGATGCATGGAGTCTTTAAGTAGGTGAGGACAGCAGAGTGGAATTAATAGAGTTCTGATGCTCCAGGTGCTCTATACGCCTTACAATGTCTCTATTTGATTCCTCAAGCCACTGAAGACAAGCTACCAGTGTGGTGTTGGGGTCAGAGTGAGAGGTACATTAAGAGGGATCGGATCAAAATTTGTACTCATGTCAGTCTGACTGTCCAAGTAAGAGCCATCTTTTACACTAACTTTCTTGGTTGGTGTTTTCTTCGTTGCCATTTTCTTCTGTGCTACTAGAGTTTTCTTCTTTCTAGACATATTTGACACTAAAATCACGTTACACTAATAATTATTTTTAAAACTGATGTTGCTTGTTCAGATGCTAAATCAAAACTTCATTCCTTAGGGCCAAAGTTTCATTGTTTGGGCTGATTTTTTGTCTCTTTTTTGTTTAAGTTCTTATTACAAAAGTTCAAAATTATTCGAACTTACAGTGTCAGGTAGATAATCGTTAGTATGAAAAATATGGTTTTCACATGGTGGATATTTGTTCATAAAAGGTTGCATTGCTCATGATACTAATTTGTTGCAGTAGTAGTTGTAGCATCAGCTCACTTGGAGTCAGTAGATCCAAAGGTTTTCTGTAAATATTTTGAAAAAAATGATCAAAAATATGCTAATTTATTTTATTACCTCGTTTGGTGAAAGACATCAATGATTTCACTTGACAGGCACAAAACCTTTCTACACTGTCTTACATCTTGATTTGGAAAAGGGAGCTGTTTCCTTACATGATACTGGTCCATTTTGCAAAATTTATATGGCACATGCCCAAAACAGGTTGACAACGCTCCTGTTTATGGCAAAAGCAATGATTCCTACCTTCAGTAGGGAGCTTGATCCAGTAAACATTTTTGTGTTACCAAATTTATTTTTACGAGACTAATATTAAACATATTAAAATACGTTGATGCACACTTAAAAAAATACACTTCAAATTCTCGGGTGATACTGGAATCGTAACATGAATAATTGCTGGATTAGATAATAACGCTCATATTTTCACCCTGCCTCATTTATCTATCATGTTTTAATTATAACAGATACGACACTGATTATATTTATAGTGTCATAACTAATTGCAGGCTTCTTAGAAATAGATTAAAAGTTCACTGAAAATTTGGTAAAATTTTGTACTTCATTTGATTCTGCAAAATACTGTCATTCACCAATTGAAAAACAAAACACAGTTTTATCTACAATTATTGACATACAATGTTGACTGAAGATGCATCAATGCAATAAAGGTAAAAATGCGGTTTTGCAATTGCCTTGTTTTTTGCTTTATCTACAAAAAGCAAGTGTGAATTATTTATGTTTTCTTTGATCAAAGAAACAATTCATGGCCTCCAAACTGCGAAAGACAACATTTCAAGCTGATATCTTACTACATTTGTGTTAACTACATTAGTGTTAACTGGGATATGTCAAAAGAAAAATACATTGATAATAAATATGAAGTAATGATGAACTATTTGTTTCGATAATGAATGGCATAAATGTGTAATGTAGTGTGTTTTTATTATCTCTGTAAGGCTTCCTTTGTAAATATTTATGTGCTGTCTTTTTTAAATATTGTATTATTACATGATTAATGACCTCCAAGATATGCTTGTCTGGTATAAAACAGGAATGCTGTCCTGTACAAAGAAGGCAGTTTCATAATTTTTTTTCCCCACAACACATTCAAAAATGTACAGTAAAATTTTTAATACACAAATTTATATGACTGTGAGGAATAGCATTTCTGTAATTAAAGCACTAAATATTTTCAACAGTGTGCTATCCTATTATTAAATTGTGTGGTCAATCAGATCAAAGATTTTGCTACGTTTATCCCATACCTAGTCAAAATATTAAATTATTGCCAGTCTTCTGAAATCCCATTTTGTTACATTATATTTTAAATACTGTGGGCAGACATTGTTACATATGAAATACTAGAATGAAAAACCAAAGTGTGATCACTTTTATCAACGTTTACTGTAAAAATAATGAATTCTGGAGTGCCACTTAAATTTGCTTTTCTTGACTAATTCATTATTTCTAAGATAAGAAATATATATTGTTGAACGGACACTTGGTCAATAACATCTTCAATAATCAGTTGTTCATTTTGTTAAAATGTTTGCCATAATAGTGCTAGTGTTTATTTTAAAAACAGGAATTGTTAAACTTCTTACATATGATTTGACACCGAGTTATATAAACAAGGGAGAAGGGTTTACACAGGTTTGTACCTTTAATGCTGATCCAGTGTTATCAAGGGGAGAAAATGGTGACCTTTGCATGGTTGGTTGTACTGTATTTGGCTGTAACCTACAACATAGGGCATACATCAACTGTTCTAACACCTGGATACAATTTTTAATCAGTTCAGCAGAGGAAGGAGACTTTGGTACCTGGAGATGTGCTGGAGATGATACAAGCATAGACAGACATTTGTCAGAATATGGTATGTCATGAGATTGTTCGAGATAATTTCACATTATCAATAATTTGTAGGTGCATACATAAACAAAAACCCTTTCAAGTTACATGAAGTTTTAGGGCAATTAATGTTTATACCTGTATGCTTTCAAATTTCATATTGCGATATTATTAGATGAAAAAGAATTTATACAAGGTTCAGCTGAACTTCAAATTTACTCCAGAAAACATTTATGCCATGGTTTGGTGCGCTCTGTTGATCGTATGTTACACAAAGGGTGTTTGACTTTCACTTTCTCCTTTAAGGGGTGGTTTGGGCTGACTTGTAATTTTATGAATAACTCGTCAACTACACTCCCTGAACCTGCACTTTGGTCTAGATATGTATTTCTTAAGAAACAGACTACTAAAATTTATTTTAGTGGCGACTCAGCATATCCTGATACATCAATCATAGGCTGTATTTAGCCTTCCTGGACCCCATATCACGCATATGACACAACTGGTATACCAGATGTTATACTAAAACCTAGATTTAGTATGTAGCAAGTAATTTGAAGCCCAAATTTCAGACTTACAGACTAACATTCGGTACTGGTTTGGGCTGATTTATATCTATTTTTGGCAACTTTTACAAAAATATTTTGGTAAAATAATTTCTGCTCTAAATGCGCCTAAAATATATATATCCTCATTAATTATTAGAATATGGATGAAATTAAATTTGGGCTTCAGATTGGAAATATTATGATATATTTGACATTTCCTACCTGTAGGGGACCATGCCCCCTCACACCCCGGAAATTGAAGTTCTTAATATGGCCATCGAGTGGGATGGCCCAATACAAATTCATTTTCTGATATAAACTGAGTTTCCTGTGAAAATTTCAGCCAGACTGATCAACTTTAAAATGTCACAGATCATTGGAAAAAAATTAGCTCACGTCTCTAATTTTTTTTGTTTTGTTTTTCTTATTATTTTGCTATGTGTAATTACTGTGAAATCATTATTTTTTTATGTTTTCAGTGATTTTATTAAATCTATCTGTCTTTTTATTAGTAGTTCACCATATTTACATATGGTAACAATTCCAATGCACCAATGAAAAGAGAATGTCCTAACATTCATTCATCGATGAATGGCTTAAGAAATGGGGGAGCTGGATGATTTGACCCTTTGTCAAAGCAGCCCTAGACAAGTCGGCTCCCTAAAAAGTCAGCCCTGGGCCCCTGGACAAATCAATCACTAGCTGAAAAACTTTTGTAATTAGAATTTTAGACCTGCAGAAACTATTTGACTGGGTTGACATTTCTTCAAGATTTTTCAAACAGATAAATAAGGTGACCTTTTCAACACAAGCTTAGCTGAAATTATGTTGAATTATAATCTGGTCCATGTTAATGTTGACTAAAGGGGGATAGTCTGTATAATTACTATTTTGGTGAGAACTTTGGCTAAGTGTGATTAACATACATCAAAGACAATTGGATGTTGTAATCAATCCCTTTTAACCTACATCCATTATATACTTGTTTATTTAAGAAATATTAAAAGCGCAATTATACTAAATAATAGCCTCTGCAGACGAGATCATAACTTTTATGATCTTTTTCAGAACAATTGGCTTTCAATATATGCTACTGTTTGATTAGTACCTTGGTTAATAATCCCTCTGTTTAGATATTAAATTGTTTTGTAATTCTTGTGATCATTTGACAACAATTGCTTTTAATTCACTAATATTTGAGTGTTATTGATATAAGTTTTTTATAACATCTGTATAATATTTGTATATGTTTTGGGACTAGCTAAATATTCTTTATACTTTATATTTTATTTCATGAATTAAACTTTAAAAGAATAATGAATATAACAAGCTCCCCTAAAGGGACTGCAGTTCCCTTTTCTTACATTTGGTCCCATTCCTTGCAAGTATTCTTGATTTCAGAGAGTTTGTCTGTGGGTATGGATAGTTTGGAGTGTCGATCTGAATGCCTAGACAAGTGCCTTTTGTACTAGGAGGAACTAGTTTGGCTTTGCTTATGGTGAATCTTAGTTCTTCCAGTAAACTATGAAAGGTATTGAAAGCTGAATTTGCTTGACTACACAGGGAATACCCAGTTATGTCATCTATATAGGTATTGATGTTATGACCCTTCTGATTAATTGTGAACTGCACAATGTTGCTTAGGCGGTAAAAAATTGATGATCCTTGACAATATCCAAATGGAAGACAAATGTCCAAGAAGTAGTTTGAAAGCTTGAGACCTAACAAATCATAATCACCAGGATCCAATTTTACATTTCTAAATGCCCTGCTGATATCTATCTTGAAAAGTAGTGAACTTTTGCCTAATTTTTAATTTTTTTTTCAGAAATATGATACATAGTGGGAAGGGTGAGTATCAATGGGGTATCAAGATAGCAATCCTTAGAGACCCCAGCATTATCCGAGGCATCATGACGGAAGCTGAGGTCAGTAATCACACGCCTCTGATGTGCATTAGGCTCAGGCCAAGTCACCAATGGGAAGCTGTGTATATTTGGCAAGGGTAGATTAGAAAAGGGACCTAAAATAGCCCCAAATTTTATTTCCTCATCAAGGTAGGCTTGTATGTCCGAGATATGGTCGTTCCTGAGGTATGGTCTTTACCTTCCAATCTTAAGGCACTGTCTTGACGAAAATCTAAGGGAAATCCATACCTAATTAATACAGGCAATTGATTATCCCAATAACCAGCGAGTTATTTATCCCATACATCCGGATGTAGTTGAATGATGTCTGAAATTTATTCTGTAGATCCGAACTTTTGTCACCATTTTTATAAGAGTTTTTCTTATTTCTATTTCCATAACTTCTTTGAAATGCTGTATTCAATACACCTCATGGTAATTGCTATTCACATTGTCAACATTATCAATGTAAATATTGCACGACAAGGGGGCAAATCTATTTGTCAGTTTGACATCTTGATCTTTTACAATAGAAGTGGTGACTTCTTGCTTTGTTTACTTGTCTGCAATTTCTATCATGATTTCTATTCGTAAATACCCTACTTTTTTAAATTGACACCTTAACAACAGATGGATCACATCTTTTGCCATAAGACATTGATGTTTGTTTGAATCAAGTTTGTAAATATGTGTACTGTTTGTACTACCCTACAATGGTGGACTTTCACGCTTTACAATATCAGAGTATGATACTTTGCAAAGCCTAGCCCGATCCAATCTCCAGTTGCAACAATCTTTTCATGGATGAGCATTGTTTTTACCACTCATATGGCAGATTGATCAGATGTACAAGTACATTTAACCACCTGTTTCGTGGTCAGTACAATGGGAGCATAAGGCTTTTTGATGAAATTTACAAGGAATTGCATTGTCTTTACTTTGAAACCTACATGAACTGTTAGTCTAATTACTTTGTACTTTCTGCACATGAGCCCTGCATATTCTATCACGTTTATGGGCTTCCTCCCATTTGACTTTGCCCTCCTTCATCTTTCAAGTAACACCATATGGGCTCCTTTGGCTGCTGACCAGCCAAAGTTCTGACAATCTGCCATCAGCTCACTCATATAGTCTAACATACAATTTTTTACATTGGTTTTTGCTCATCTGTGATAATATTACAGAACCCCACAATCTATTGACTCACTGTCATAAGAGATTCTAGACTTTGTGCTAGTTTTTGGGCCAGGGTATCTCTTGCTTCACCCACACTGTTTCAGTACTGCCCCTATGAGGTTTAAACTATGAGGCATCAGGAAGACGTGCTCCCTCCTGACAGGTCTCTTGGCTGCTGTAGGCTCCTGGGTGGCTTCTTCTTCTTGTTTGTTTGTTGACCTTCTCTTCTATTTTTGACACACCGTTCAAATCTCTAAGTTGTTGTAGGATCTCAAAGTTAATGTAATCTGTTGTAGTTGTTGAAACAGGATCAATGGTTTTCTGTGTTTTTTTTTGCATTTGTCATATTTGTCATAAATTATCTTTCATGTGAGCCTCCACAGTTATTACAGTCAAATATTTTTTATGTGACATTCTTCAGTAAAATACAAACCCTCTGGTTTGAAACATGCGAATATTAAATGTCAGACAGGGATAGTGAACCAAAAAATAAAAAAGCTTAGAAACTTGATACAGTCCTTATGACAGCTTCCTACAGAGCAATATTCGCACTACTCAAAACAGACTCATAAACCACTGGAACACTCTTTGAACAGTCTGCAAGCATAAGTTCAAATCCTAGGCTTGAGACAGCCCAGGATAACACATTAAATAAAACATTCCGCTATAAAATTAAAACTACATTTATAAAATCAAATTCTGAAGGCAATCAGATCCACTTCAGGTAAAACAAAATTATTTTATATAAAATGACGTCTAAGCCGTTTACAAACAAGATTTATGATGGGGCAGACCCCAACTGGCATGAATATTAAACCTAAGTAGGTCAGAGGTGAACAATAAGAGAGTTAAAAAGAAAAACCTCACTAAAAACCACTGAAATGGGTGTCACCTAGGGTGGCGCCCTATCATATCTTAATGATGATGTGAAAATATGTTATCAGGAATAATGTAACAAATATAACTGCATCTTACTGCAACTTCATATCAAGTGTGAATTGTTGATATGATTAATATGTTTTAATTGATACATGAACCAATGCCATGAACCAATCAGTCGGAATTTTATAATTATATTTATTTATCTAGTATATGACAGCTATATCACAGTTACTTCTGTGTGATGGCAATTCATCGGTCCACTATTAGCCATAGTTGACAACTTACAATGATAAGGGGAACAATATTTGCCTGGAATCAGGCATGGGATGAGTTTAAGGACGGTGAAGGGTAGTATTTGGTAAGATGTTACAAAATTTTAACACATCAAGCCCAATTAAGTTACATCAAGTTGTCCTCCCCGGAATCTAAACTAAATGAACAACAAAAATGTCATATGAGCCCCTAATGACTGTTTTATGACTGGCAATTTCTTTTACATAGAAGAAAAATGACCAACATAAAAGGAGTAACTACATATGAAATACATACATATATATACATATTAAGTTATTAAAATCATCTTTATTCGAAGTAACAGTTGGAACATAAAATTGAAGCATATCCCTTTTATTGCAGTGCTTATAAGTTACTAATGAGAAAGACACATTGCATCTCTTAGATATGCACTCCCAGCTACATGGACATTCAAGGTGACTCGCAGTTAAGTTTACATACTTTAAAAACTTTAAGGAAACAAATGTTAAGGTTTTTACAGGTAACCATAAAGTCGTTGATAGTTGCCACAACACAATACAATGAGCATAAATATATTAAATATAACACTAATTTGAGGTGTTTCAACAAACATTGGGTTAACAGTTTGGAGTTACTTTAATTTAAGACTATTTAGATGTGACATCGATGTTGAAACCATTGTTTCCTTGCAGTCCTTTCTTATCTATAATGTTGATGGTTGCATCAATTAGACACATTACAGGTGTCGCAGACTTTGACACTTCTGGTATCACTGTTTTGGTAGCACTGCCTCTCTACCTTAAATATATGTTTTATTTTCACTGTTTCCTTTGATATTCTTTATTTAACAGCACTATAGTCCAGAAACAATTTCTCACCTTTCTTTGTTGACACAAGCTTTCAACATTATACTTTGATTTTGTAACACTGTTGAACTTTACAATTTTTTCAATTACTTTTAATTTTGGAATTACAATAGCTTATTTAAGTCTTTCAAATGCATTTGAGTATGGTTATCAGCGTGGATTGAACATTGCGATGCTTTAACATACCCTCTGGAAGAAGGAAACCTGACTCTTCAGCACTTAACAAAAAATACCATCTTTTGTTTAACTCAGGATATCTAAAAACATGGAGGATACTAAAAATATGTGCTTATTTCATCACGATGGTTCTTGCATATTTTGCAAGAGGCTATTGCCACCAGCCCTACTACTGATGCTTCATCTCAGCAAACTATTAGATTTAAATAATGAGGTCATTGTGATCCAATTTCAGAATCTTGATATGGCCAACAAAAACGTATCCCTACAGATAGATGTAACTAACTACTCGACGAATTCTACTGCAGCTACATCTTCACAGGATCAAAGTTGGGACACAACATCATATGCCTTAGCTCAAGCGGGTTATCAACTACTATATGTATGAGATGTCAGAATTCAAGCTAATCAAGAGTTTTTGCAATACAGCTAATGTACATCCCCTGATTTCTGGTGATGCATATCTATTTATTACTTCAAATTCAAAGCTTAGTGATGCTTTGGCACTTCCACAGACTTGCAACCACAACACCAGCCACGCCAATGAAGGCATAGTTTCTGGCATAGAGGTTTTCCAAGTGACTGTGTGACAACTTCTAAACCACTCTGATGCTCACATCCAGGCAAGCCGACTAGACCTAGTTTAAGATTATATAGCACAATGAAGGTTTTTGTTTGCAATTTGCAGGGAAGAAACCGCCCATGTGGTGATCTTACACTTGTCCATTGGGTTTCGAGCCAGCTAATCAACATGACACAAATTCGGTTCAATGAGTTTAAGCTCTCTCTATGACAAAAATAGTAAAAGGCTGGCTATATCGGTCAAACATGACACAGTGGGAATTGAACAAGTAGCTAACATACCATGATACTTAATAGTTATAATTTTAATGCACGCAACCATAACACAATTTGTTTATATCACAATGTGTTTTTGCAGCAATAGTGTTATTATTACTTTTATTGAGGACCATAATACGTCTTGTCATTAATATGACTCCAAAAGACATGGGACTCATAATCCTTGATCTGCCCTATCCACAGGGTAATTCAATAAATGACAGCTTCGATAAGAAGGTCTGGAATTTATTGTTAAATTTCCTGCTGTAGAGAAAAGTGTTTACAATGTTATTTTATGAAAAGACGCAGTTCTTTTGCAAATTCTATGCTGTTAAGGATTAATTGGTAGGATGCCATACTGACGTTGTGATAGCTTTAGGGTAGGTCCACAATTAAGAAAACCTCAAATTATTATCGGTGTAGTGCAGTAGTTTATACATCAGTAACACATCATAAAATTACATGACTATATGTCAGAATTACCTGAAGGTAAGGATTGCTGTTTGAACTATGGAGGAACAGAGTTTGCATCATCCCTTTGTCAACCAACCAGACCATATACATACTACTGGGCACTTTGATTTGATGATTTGTGGCATCACATTAAGAATTTGTGCTAGATTATGTTGGCACTTCAGCAACATAATATTTGGTGATAATCATCATTATCACATGTGGGCCACAGCAAAACAGCCCATTTCTAGTTATTAGCTTCAGAAACATGTAGCTCTTCACTGCATATTGAGACAGATACTGCTATTTCATCACTTCAACTGTTTAACACTATGAAGTTTTGTGTACTGCTCTCTGGTTAATCACTGTTGACCTTAGAAGGGTTTCTGTACTCTTATTATTTGTCATCCGCGGTATAAAAGAACGGTTTATCATACATTGCCAACTTTGGTAAAAAATAGTGATTGGGACATTCAAACCCTGCCACATAATGTAGTAGGTTCTTACCTCAGGAGTATCACCATGAACTCAAAATTTGTACCAACAATCAGAGGGATTTTAGGTCTTTCTTTGCTTACTTCTATCTAACAGGCTTATTATTTGTAGTGCAATTCCTTAATCAAGTTTTCTGCAACAACAATATTTGAAGAATAAATAGTATGTTTGCATACCAGGGACACACATTTTGCACTGGTTTTCCACTTGTGAGCCATGGATTTCATACACTTTGCCATTCGTGGACAATCTGGAACAACAGTTACATCATATCATGGACTGTTTGGGCCTACTTCCAGAATGCATCACATGCTCCCTCCTTTATACCAGGTACTTTGGTCTCTGTTTTGCCCCTAACACACAAGCTTGTGATTGGCACTTGGAAATTTTGATTTTATCAAATTTTCTGTACTCTTGGGGTTCAATAGTACATTATAATTTTCGTCATTGACTTCTCACCATTCCACTACTGAGAAACTGTTGATGGCATGACCTGCAAAGGGCCTGCTAGATCAGTTCTATACTATAAATATCTGCTGTTGTATTTAGACTCTCTCATCTTTTATTATTTATTTGATACTTGGAATCAAATACCATCATTTTTTCTACCTTTCTTTTGTATGCACAAGCCTGCCATATTGAACTTTATTTTTTAAACTATTGATTAAGTTTAACTCAAGTAATTCTTACCCATCATCACAACTGCTGGTGTATGTGCATTTATCTTATTACCCTCATGATGTGTTATTGAAAGCCTTTCACTGAAACATTTAAAATAATGAAACAAGCAAAAATAAAAAGCACAGTCTTACTTAAACAGACATTGAATTTTTTGTGTTCAGTTTTATAAAGTAGTTTTCCTCATTTATAGTTCCAGTTACTTTGGACTCCATAGATTTTGATCCAAATATCAATGAAGACCAGGAGTACACCTTTACATGCCGGACTACAGATGGTAATCCTGGATCAGTAATAAAATGGCAAATCAATGGTAATGCTGTGAATGATGACTTGGTAGAGCAAGATAACAGTACAGACCCCAAAACACAGATCAGTTACTTATCCCTCACAGCTGACCGTGTTATGGAAACTTTACAGTGCATTGCTCATCAGGTACCAAACAAAGCCCTTGTTAATGGAGAAGTGAAAACATTGAATGGCTTCTGTAAGTAATTTAACATATTTATCGTTTTGTGAGATAATATGGTTACCTTAATACAAAACATGTTAAAACCTTATATAATTGAATACAAACTACCCTGGCCACAGCTGTCTAGAAATGTATGGAAGCTGTCACAATATGCCATTAAAAGCCCAATTTTCTTAAAAAATTAACAATGATCCTGTCCTTTTGAGTACTGAATATTTATGTTTGTATGCCCATTTTCCTATATTTTAATGTCTACATAATATCAATTACTACATGACTATTTTTTCAAAGTGGGTCTATGTTAAATACACGTAAACAAATTACAGATCCACCTGTAAAGGCTATAACCACTGCCCCACAACTGACTCATTTAGTTGGTGACACAGCTCGCCTCGAGTGTGAGGTGAGTGGAGATGGAAATCCAAAGGTTTACACCTTTGTATGGACAAGGTCAAATGATGCTGGTTTCACAGAGAAGACAGATATTGGTGTGTTAGAGATGCCAGTGACATCAGTGGAACAGGAGGACACATATTACTGCACACCAGAAAATGTAGCAGGTCAAGGGGATCCAGCAACAATGACTCTAACTGTAAACAGTAAGTAATTAGAGAGACAAAAAATTACAATATTTTGCAATTTATATATATATTGAGTACTTAATACATACATAAACAATGTTTTAGAAAAAAAAACAGTGTTGAGTAGGAAAAGGAAAAACAATGAAATATTTAAAAATTATCAAAATCATCAATTTTTCAAATTACATTTTCTAATGTGGCATGTACATGACATATGCAAAGTAATGGGGCAAATTTCTGTATGTATTAGCCAAGAGTTATTTTTACGATGCATTTTTTTTCAACAAATGTAAGTAGATCTTTAATAAAAATACTTCTAGTGATTTTTACATAGTGACGTTAGAAGCAATCACACCAGCAATGTTTTAAAATCTCTAACTTATCATTTTCCCCCACTGACAGACTTTTGGCATATAGAGAAATAATGCAGCTAAACTCGGAAATTAATGACTGGTAGTTTTTAAACATTTAATAACTAGGTGGCCATGGTTTGATCAAATAAACAGGTTAATGTATTGAATCAGGAATATGTATGTCACAAAAAGTCATATTCCTTCTGTTTTATACAAATATTTATGAGTTGATCAGTTTACACTGGTTTGTCAAAACAAAACTTGTCACACAATGTTTCAATGAAGATGGGCTGTAAAATTATAATTGAATATATTTCTAATGGATCAAATTTAAATGATTTTCCCTGTAACACACTCACAGTTTGTGCTTCTGACATGCAATATTCCTTGCCTATAAAACCATCCGAAGTTAAGACTTTCCTTTAATACCAATTTGAGACTTGTATCAATTTAGGCCTTTCCATTCAACCATATAGACTGTTTTATCAACAAAAAACTGTCTTGGTAAATGTATTCAGTTATGGAATTCTAAAAGCCCAACTATCGTGTCAAAATCACCAACGTATTCGATAGTATAAGACTAAATTTTGTTGTTATTCTTATAACCCTAAAGAATGAATATTGTAACTAATTCATATAAAAATAAACAAAAACTTATTAATCTTTTACAGTACATTTTAAGGGGCCACGATATAATTTGTAATTTGCTAATAGCCTCTCTCTCAAATACTGATTTTACCTGGCCAATAAGAAGTTAGGGCACAATAAATCACCCACTAGCATTACGTAGGGGTCACATATAAATTGGAAGTCATTGTGATTACATGAAAAAAATTACAATGAATCTTGGTTTTAATGATGTTGTCAAGCAAGAAAATGTTATCTAATACAAAAAAGGGTCACTGCATCAGCCAGGGCCAGGATATCTGTTAAAAGACAAGAGGAGAGACATCTTTTCAACTTGATAGATCAAATCTGGAGAAAGTCAAAGATAAGCAGACTGTAAGTACTGTAAATAATGTGGGTGTTCCACCACACGACTAAAGCTCCTGATTATGGGTTTTTGGGTTTCGGTTTCAAAAATTTGCTTAGTCCCAGACCTTCTGTAAGGGTCGGTTGTGGTCGGTTGAGGCTGTGTGAAAAATCAAACATGTTTGATATTTCTCACGACTCAAACCGATTCATATTTCCCGCCGTCAACAAAATGTCCAGTTCCAGGCTTCCTCAGGCCTCCTCAGACCCAACTTTACACAGTCGTGTCTTGTCCCAGGCCGCCTGCGACCCTTAGTCCCAGACCTCCCTAGCTTAGTCCCAGGAGGCCGGTTGTTAGTCGCCGACTCATATAAGATGTGTATGAATTTCATGCGTGTGAAAGTGAATTGGTTCCATTAGTCCCCGGAAGCCTCAGACTGTCTGCAGTGTCCTGGGACTCAAAAATCAAGTTCTGGGACTAAGCCCCGACTAAGAGCAGCCGACCCTAATCGACCCAAACCGGCCTCCTCAGGACACCTGGGACCACGCAAATTTAGTCTGCAACGGTCTGAGGATGCCCCGGGAGGCCTGGGACTAACAACCAATTAAGAACCGACTCTTTTCCGTGCGTCTGAAATTAAAATGAGGCAATGAGGAGGTCTGAGACTATATAAGCGACCGCACACAGATTCTCGTTGTTACTGACTGTTTGGCTACTGACGTGTGTCACTGTTTTGTAGAGGTTTTCAGTTTTTTTAAATATCATATAATATACTTGAGCTTAAGGCAAATTTCACAGTTAGGAGACACATTTTACTATTTTTTTATTATTTGTCATTGACTGGATTATCAGGAAAGAGAAAGGAGGGAAGAGAGGAAGGAAGAAGATGGAAGAGAGGCGAGAGGAGAGGGAGAAGGAAGGTGAAGTACAGGAAAGGATGGAGGAAGTTACAGAGGAAGGGATTGAGGAGATTAAGGAATGTCCAGAAGCTATTGAGGAAGCTGTCGAAGAAAAGAGAGGTGTTAAGAAGATACAGAGTGCCATTCATCAGCCAAGGGAGCCAGGGTGTGTGCTACTTTTACTGACAGTCAGGAAATTTCCATTGTGGAATTTGTAAAGCAGCACCCAGAACTGTATGACAAGGAACATCCACGTTTCCATGACAGGAACAGAAGAGAGGCTCTCTGGGCAGAAATATCTGCAGAACTGAAGCTCCAGCCCTTTGATGTCAGAAGATGGTTTGAATCCCAGAAGACGCGTTATGGCAAGCTGTCCAAGCTCCTATCTGGCCAAGCCCCAAGGGAGATGACCAAGAGACAGTCCTGGGTTTACCAGCAGATGGGTTTCCTTAAAACCCACATCAGACGAAAGGGGGCCAACATAAGTTCAGGGTTCGAGGGCAGTCCCAACACCAGCAAGCAGGACAAATCTCATGGATCTACTACTGATACAGAACACCTAGAGTCCAGTGTCCTGAGGGAGAGGAGTCAGTCTATCCTTACATCTACACCCATTTCAACAGACTCCAAGATTCTCGAGCACTTTGACCAGATGAGGACATTGATCTCAGGTTTTCTGCAGCAGAAGTCAGACAGGCAGCCCTTCTTTGACTATGTGGCATCAGAGGCTGAAAAGATGACCCAAAAAGAATTTGAAGACCTAAAGGGCAGGATATTTAGAGACATTGAAAGTATTAAGAGCAACCGTAGACGTCAGCCACTGCCCAGAAGATCAGTCACTATCACAACGGAGTCCCAGAGGGTCCGGATACTGCCAACAACCACTCAATAGGCGTCTAGTTCCACTCTAACAGCAGCTAGCAGCAGTTTTGTGGACTATACACCAAGCTCCATTGGCTTCGGTAACCCTACATCAGTCCTAACTGTACAGGACGAAGGGAGCAGACACAACTTACGTGGAATATTAAGCCAGCTACCAGATGTAACATCAACACAGATCATTGAGCAGCCCCAGCAGCAGCAACCGCAGCAGCAGCCCTTTACTATCACCACTTCAGCACCACCTCAACAGCAGCAGCAGCCTCCTCAGTAGCCATCCAGTCAGGGCAGGTATTTGACCTGCCAGGCCCTTCTCAGGGCCACCAAATCTTCCAAAAACTATTTATTAAGCTACATGTTGTTCACATTCCCCTCCCAAAAACCAAAAAGTTCAGTACAAATACTTATCACAAGAAAAAAAAAGCCCAACACCACCCCACACATAAAATAAATAACCCGTGGTACTACACTTAACAACATAAGGCCACATAAAAAATATTGATAAATGAACTCCAATTATGGCCAATAATATGCCCTTTTGTAACTTAAAATCCATGGGATTGTTTTAACTTTGTAAAAAAAAGTCCAACACTGACACCATCCCTAGAGTTAAAGATTTTTGGCTATCACATAGCCATGAACCCAAAAGCAGACAAACCCACTAGTGAACGTAACCCCCAACCAAGAAACTGACAAACTAATTTCCAAACACAATTATCCCACGCCCCCCCCAAAAAAAAAAAAAATCCACAAACATATAAACTGTACCCTGAGCACAACCATTTGGGTGATGTTATTTTATAATTTTTCTGAAGCAAGGAAACAGATTTGATTGGGATATTTGTAATAGTTTAAAAGATATTATATAAATTCACTCTTAGTTTCAGTTATATGTCTATAATTGAATCAAAATTTAAGGCAAATTTGGCTGTAGTTTATAAAGATTTGGGAGTTTGGCATTGGGTTTGTCTGTTTGTCTGTCTGTACAAGTTATATTTGGCATGGGGTTTGTCTGTTTGTCCGTCTGTACAAGTTATGTTTGGCATGGGGTTTGTCTGTTTGTCCATCTGTACAAGTTATGTTTGGCATGGGGTTTGTCTGCAGCAAGCATAGCTCATTAATTGTTTTTGGAATATTTGGTAGTCCTGAAAAGGACTGTTTGTTAGTCCTGAAAAGGACTGTTAGTTAGTCCTGAAAAGGACTGGTTACTGCAGCAGGACTTATATTCTGCCATCTTGCCAGGCCACTGCTCCCTCATTATTGAAGTAGTCCTTCAGGTAATCCCTCTGTCTTTTGGCTTCTCTAGCAGGGTTTCTGTCTGGGCCACCAGCAGCAGCACCACCAATCAATCCACAATCACCAGGCACATCATCATCATCCTCCCCAGGCTGTTTCCCACCATGTTGACCTTGATACTGGCTTCTCAATATGTTGTGCAGAACCACACAGGTGAATACCATTTCCCTGACTGTTTCTGGGGGTAGTTCGATAGTGGTCCTCATCACTCTGAATCTTGAGACCAGGATGCCAAAAGCGTTCTCAACAACTCTCCTGCTCCTTGATATTCTGTAGTTGGCAATCCTTTCCTCTCTTGTTAACATCCTTCTGCCATAGGGTTTCATGAGCCAGGTCTTCAGGGCAAACGCATAATCTGCAAGGATGAAGTAGGATACATCTACCACCCTTGGTTATAGGTGCTGGGTCAGGGAAGCCTATGTTGCCATCATCAATCTTCCTCTTCAGCTGAGAGGCATTAAATATCTGGGCATCTGAGCAAGATCCAGCTGTACCCACATCCACCCATCTAAACTTGGACTGTCCATCTACCAAGGCCAACATTACTATTGGAAAGAATCCCTTATGGTTGTGGTACAGGGCTCTAGTGTTCTTGGGTTTCTTCAGGGCCACATGCTTTCCATTAAGGGCTCCCAGGGCATGTGGAACATTCCATCTGATCCTGAATTCCCTTTCCAGTTATTTCCACTCATCTGGAGTAGTAGGACATATGAGGTACTCTCTGGTGAACTCATCCTGGATGGCCCTGCAGACCTCTGGTAGAAACTTGGAGATGGTGGATCTGCCAACCCTAAACTGACAGGATAATGAGGTGTATGAGTCTCCAGTGGCCAGATATCTGATGGGTAGGGCTAACTTCTCCCCAACACTGATTGGAGCTCTATAGTTGGTGGCCTGCCTGGTTATATGTGGTTCCAGTCTGTCTTTATCATTTCAAAAAATTCTGGGGTCATCCTCATGTAATTGGTGAATCCTGGAATGTCTGCGGCATACAGATCAGCCATAATGTTGTGGTAGCCCCCCCCTATCCTCTCTCTGTAGTACCATGGCCTGACCCACATGTTGTGCCTTCTTCTAGGTCTCTGTCTGGCTGGTGGTGGTGGTGCTGGTTGCTGTGGTCGACGTAGAAATAGAAAATACATGATTATTTGTAACTGAATAAAATAAAAAAGCCCTAAGTTGTTGTTGAAGTTGTCTTCCATTAAAAGGTGGCATCCTGCTGTGTTCCTAGAAAAGTAATGGTGATTTGATCGCGAATTTTATATATATATACTCAGAAAATCCAGTTTTCTTACAAAACAAGAATCGGCCACCGTGGTCTGGGGAGGCCTGAGGAGGCCTGAGGACACCAGGACTGGTCTGGGACTGTCTGGGGCCACCTGGGGCATCCGGAGGCTTCCTGAGGCCGATCTGTACTTAATCCCAGACTTCAAAACCGATGCAGTATTCCTGCCCATTTTACCTTATTTTTCACCGACTGTCCACGATTAAGGGTCGGGGACAGGATCGGGAGTTAGTCCTTTGGTGGAACAGGGCCATAATGCTCACCAACCTTGTGCATCTGGACTGTCAAACAATGGCACAGTTATGACCATGTTACAGGAGATAAGGGGCTAGAATGCAGCTTTAGCCCAGTGTATTGACAGGGTAGAGCAGACAGCAGATAGGGATGCAACACCCTTATCCCTTGGTCTCACACTCATGTCCCTTTATCTCATTCATCACTCCCCGGTTCTCCTTATTTGACCTGAATCACATTGATGTAGTGGATCCAGTTTGGCATTCACTGAATCTCTCTGGATCCAGCTGGGATCGGGGTAAAGTCACAGTCTCGTCTAAGACTCACATTCAGCAGCAGCACTTGAGGGCAGATCAACTACATGGCTCCGAGTCTGCTAAAACACAGCCCCAGGAGAACATTTCGTTGCATCCAGACTATTGTGAAACTCTTACTCACAGTCTACAAACCCTTAACACCCAGACCCCAACTGTGCCTGATGCTGTGAACAAACCTATTGCCATGTAGCAACCTATTGTCATATGAGGCTTGTACTCAATCATACCTGGCACATGTTAAGTAGGATACAGCCAACGAGGCAGATATAATAGTCATGATATCATCTCAGTTCAACCTCACCTAACGTAGCCCAATGAGGGGGTTCACGTGTCAAAGAGAAAAAAAAATCCTCATATGTGACAAGTTATTTCTTCCCCAATGGTTTCCTAGGCAGCTCACTAAGATTTCGGCCATGTCAGATCCGGTGTAGGTGCTCCATATGGCTCTTGCCATGAGAGATGCAGCGTCATTGCCCTGGCAAGCTGTCAGGGCTGCTTGGGCCTCTTCAATGCCCCACCTGATGGGAAGTAGTCTCACTTGGGCAGACTCGACCTATTTGGCAATTAATAGGTTGAGCCCATCTCCAATAGCCCTCGCTATCACCAGGCCCCATTCTCAACTTCAGTTGGAATAAGACCCTGTAAATATTACAATGAGTCTTCTTGCTCACATGAGGGCCACCACGGGGCTTACCCGCTTGTTTGTTCTTACTGTCACAGACAGGGATCCAGAAAATAAATGTAATGCTAAACAAAGCTTGAATGGGACGACACTGCAAAGCAACACCTAGGACAATGCCAGACCACTTGAACATGGACACAAGGGAAAATTCAAAGGACTTAATTGTGCTATATTAATAAATTGCATAACTTAGCATTAATTGTCACATTTCCATCTATAGATGACATTGTCCAAGAAATATGTAAACATGGTGACAACATCACCATTGTAATTCACCATCACAATTGTAAATAAAATGGCAAGGTGATATCTTCATTGATGTTTTGGTCGTGATCGACTGGGTCCTTGCAGTAGATTGTTTAGTGCGTCGACGATGCTATCACATATGTTATGGCCAATCATGGGCCAAAATGCTTGCCAACATAGATGACTACATTCTTATATCTTCAAACAGGACTATGAGTAGTATTTTCAATGCCTGGCATCACTTCTATCTTCTTTCTATTATAAACAAACTTGCGTGGGGTATACAGATTGACTCTGATGCTAACACTTTCAGTATCTATCCAGAGAAATTGCAAAACATTTTGTTCAGATTACTTAGTCATTAGTTAAAAGGATAATCTGACCAAGGCAGTCTTTCAGTCATTTTTAGGCAAATTAGTATTTATTCACAAATAAATAAAATGTTAATAGAATGTTAGCTTTGTTCAGAGCCAATTTCGAATCTAAAAAGATAGCCTTGACATTAGATACTTCAATGGTGTCACATATATTGATAAGACAGAAATTTTAATGGCCATTCTATTGAAATAGATACCTCATTGACGGGTCTGGGAAGTATCTTGAACCAAGAGGTTGTTTATGCTACACCCATCTTCAATTTATATAGGATGGACCTTAATATTGAATCACTGGAAATGCTCAATCGGGTCACAGCACTTAAATTATGGGCTAAGAAATGGGCTCATTCTACAAAGAAGTTCTACTGTGATAACCAGGTGGTAGTTCAAGTGGTGAAGACTTCACTAACAAGGGATTACATGTTTGCACTATTTAATATATATCTGGCTGATCACTACCACTTGTAATATCAGGCTAGAAAGTAACCATATTCGATGCTCTTACTATAAGACGGCAGACCTGCTCTCTCGCTTATACTCAGATAAAAGAGTAGATAGAAATTTGCTTGATATCATTCAAAATATTTGTATTTGACATAGGATCCCTATACAATTCTTTATTTTAAATTGCAATTATATAATTTCAGGTGCATCTACTGTCTCCAGTCCTCTGATAAAAATATCCTGGACCAGAATTCATTATGCACATAGATCTTTTGCTGAATCAGCTCACTCATTATACTTTAATCTTTTCTACCTTTTTTCATGAATCTTTTACTGACAATCTCATTCTATAACATCCTTACATTCCTGGAGTACCTATACCAGAATTTATTGTCCACCCGTGTTATTTCTACCTACCTTTCCTTCATCCAAGCCAAAGCTTAATTGAACAGCTGGGATTCAACTGATGCATCCCATGGCACTATGAAAAGATAAATACGTTGCATTAAGTTAAATTGAGCTTTAACCATACCCCTAGAGGCATCTTTGACATCCTTACAATGTATCAGATCTTACTTTCTTCTGATAGACATTTTCTCTGGCCATTATCTTGATAGCCTTAAATTGACTAAGATCCTCATAAATACAAGACCCACACTGGATCCAATTTAGAACCATTCAAAACCACTTTCTTTGCCCAGTCAAACCCTTGATGTCTCTCCTCAAATATATACCACTTATTTCTTCACCCCCACCCTGTTTGCAACTAAATTTTACCAACATGCTCAGATCATAGGCACTCATATACGAGATGCATCAAAGAGAATCTTATTGCATAAAAACATTCCTCTCAATGGCCATTGCTTCAATAGACTTAGGCTATCCAGGGCCACGCAATTGTTTGATAATAATATTCGGCTCCAGGATATTATGGCTCATGGGCTCAATTAGAGCTCCTCAGTGTGGTGCTATCAAGAAAATACATTCTAGATTCCTTCAATTATTCCCTCCACTTTTTCTTGGGTCATCCCTCCTTTCTTTTAGTTGGCCTTGTGCCCACATACATTATCTATCACTTAGTAAAAATTTACACTGTACACGTCACTGTTATACACACTGTATATTCGTTTATTCAGTATTTATATATTTAAATATTAACATAGCTATGCTATTATTAATAAATAAACGATGGCAGTTTGAACATATATCCTTCTCCATGCAATGTATCTTAACCTTTGATTTAGAGTCATTATTCCACAAAACTAAATGTGCATTCTGCAACTTAATTTGTATAAACGACTTGTTTTTAATAAATTTGTTTTGAATCAACCTTTGACCTATTCGCAACTGATTTGTTTAACAGCAAAATTGCATTATTTTATTTTACTTGACTGATTTAATAGAAAATGGCATTACATTAAAACTACAGTGTGCATATTTCGGGATGATTTTTGTATCAGCAACCTATTACAAACTTACTTTGTATCAATCACAAATTGATAACAATAACCCTAAATTGTTTCAGTGAAAAATGAGTCAGACATTAAATGTCTGCTTTATATTCAATGTTAATATTACTGAATATTTCGATCTACAAATAACAGTTCCCATCAGAGGCTGTGCATTTGGTGGTATAACATAACATAAACATAACACATGATTTTTATATAGCACTTATCACTTAGTATGTCTCTAAGCGTTGTAGGATCTAGACATTGTATGCAAGTCTGAAAAAGTATGTTTTGAGCTGCCTTCTGAAATCTAACAGTGAATTTGAAGATCTAATGCTAACAGGTAGATTGTTCCACAGAGCTGGAGCAGCATGAACAAATACCCGTTTTCCATAACTGTTTCTAGGAACCTTGACTGGAAATGCTATGTTGAAATTTTTGGATGATCTTGTTAATCTTGCTGGTTGTGCTAACGAAATGAGGTCAGTGACATATGTTGGTGCCAAGCCATTAATGCTTTGTACACATCAGTGAGAATACTGAAAGCAATCCGCTGTTGTATTGGAAGCCAGTGAAGTTCTTGTCTTACTCTATTAATGTGGTCATACTTTCTCATTTTGAGGATGACTCAGGCTGCTGAATTTTGTACAATTTGTAGTCTGTGCAAAAGACTTTATTTACTCCATAAAGCAGGCAGTTGGCATAGTCTAGTTTTGATGTTACCAGGCCTTGAATTATGCAGGAACATGTATAATTTGACAAATATTTACGAATTCTGGCAATTTTATGAAGTTGTAATTGACAGGCCCTGCACTTTTTGATGATAAACTCTTCCATGTTCATCCATGAATCAAAATAGGCACCTAGGTTGCAAACAGACCTTGTCGGGGTGATTGTACAGTCTCCCACCCTGATAGAAACAGAAGGCATTCCTTCCAAATATTTTCTAGATCCAAAAACAATAACTTCAGTTTTGTCTTCATTCAATTTCAAGATGTTTTGTGACATCCAAGATTTTATACTATCAATGCAAAGTTCCAGATGTTGTAAGGATGCAGCCATTGAGCTTTTGTTGAATTCAACATGTAGCTGAGTATCATCTGCATATAGCATGTGACTCACTCCATGTTTATTTGCAATGTCTGCCACAGGAGCAACATATAAAGTGAAGAGTATTGTTCCAAGGACAGACCCCTGAGGAAAACCAAAATTAAGATGCATCTTTTCAGATGAGCTGTTATTTATTCTCACTGCCTGACTTCTGTTGGAGAGGTAGGATCTAAACCAGTCTAGTGCTGTTCCATTAATGCCAAATCTAGTTTCTAGACAATGAAGAAGTTTTTCATGGTCAAAAGTATCAAAGGCAGCACTTAAGTCAAGAAGGACTAAGGTGACCACTGTTTTATTGTTCAAGGAAGACAAGATGTCATTTTGGACACAAAGAAGTGCAGACTTTGTGGAATGGAAAGGTCTATATGCAGACTGCATTTTTCACCATAATTCATTCACCTCTAAATGTGTTCTGAGACGAGCTGCAACAATTTTTTCAATGACCTTTGATAGGAAAGGCAAGTTTGATACAGGTCTATAGTTTTTCAAAATTTCTTTATCCAAGTTTTCCTTTTTTAGCAGAACAGTTATATTGGCATGCTTCCAATTTACATGGAAATACTCCCTCTTCCAAGGATTTGTTGACAATACAGGTAATGACTGGAGCCAGGGTGTCTAAGTTATCCTTGATCAATCTGGTGGGGAAAGGGTCATGGATTGCAGAAGCATTAGAACTAGCACTTATTATCTTTTTGACTTCATCTTCATCCGCAGGTTTGAAAGACTTTAGAGCGACTTCTACGTTTGGGTGAATGTACTCTTTGATGTCAACATCTTTCTGAGATAAAGAGTTGGTTGATCTCATTTTAAGAATTTTGTCAATGAAGAATTTATTAAATGTCTCGGCCAATAGTTGATCTGAGTCACTTTCGGGAAGTTTGGGTTGCTTTACTTCACCTAGTAATGTTTTAGACAAATCATACAGCTTTTTTATATCATTCCTACTTTGATTAATTTTGCAGGAATAAAATTCTGTTTTGTATTTTGTCAAGAGAAGCTTAACTGTTTTACATTGTTCTTTATATTTCTCCAAGTCAGCTTCTAGTCCTGATTTTCTGTATTTTCTTTCCAACCTCCTCTTCATGACTTTTGCATGCCAGATATGACTATTAAACCAAGCTGTGTTAGGTCTGATTCTAACATATTTTTCGAAAAGTGGAGCATTATTTTGCAGAGTTTCAGATAAACTGACATTATATCTTTGTACCATAGAATCAAGCAATTCTGTAGGAAAGTTTAATTTCTGTAAATCGCTATTCAAACATCCATATCTATGTCTTTGAGTTTACGGTATCTGAGAAACTTCTTGACCAGGTCAGGTTTTTTGTCCAGTAAGAACCCAGAAAGTAATAGGTGATCTGAAATACCTGGATTGCTGACAGATATTGGCCCAAGCAGTTGGTCATCTTCTCGAGCAATGATTAAGTCTAAACAGTGACCTTTAATATGTGTTGAAGTTTTTACCAGTTGTTGCAAATTTACACTGGATAAGAGGGCTGAGAAAGACTGTGTTTGATGATTATTACTGTCATCAAAATGTATATTGAAATCCCCCATGATAAGGGCAGATTTAGGAGAGCTAGAAAAAGAAGCCAGATAGTCACTGAATTCATCCATAAATGAGTTAAAAGTAAATCAATTTGCTGCACTTGGTGGAGGTCAATAGAACACGGTGACACACACTGTGGAAGACCTTAAATTTAGTTGGAACTCCTGATGTTCAAAAGTTTTAAAATTACTCTCACTGGTAACTTCTTTAACACTCATTGAGCTTTTGTACAACAATCCAATACCCTCTCCTGCCATGCATTGTGACTGAGCACAATGAAGGAAAGAATATTCTTCAGGTGTAAAACTTTTCACAATATCTGATTCTATATCGCTTGATGAAAACCATGTTTCTGTGATAGCCAAGCAATCAAAGTCTTTGTCAATTATCAATTCATGAATAACTTCAGTTTCATTTCTAATTGATCTTGTGTTTAACAATGCATATTTGAGCCTGGAGGTGTTATTTCCAATATTGTGGGAAATGATAGCATTAAATTTTCCTTTTTTCAGTTGATGTTTTAACTTTACACCTGCCCTTTTTCCACATTTTGTTTGTTAAGCATTTAATCCTAGACTTTTGATGGTTCTAATTACATCCTGATGTATCCTAATGTAAGAACTTATACCTCTACTTGCTAAGAGCTCATTTCTTGTACATTGAATCATTAGTGACTTATCCCAATAAGAAGGAGAACAGAGCCTTGTGCAAGGCTATGCTGGATGTGCACATCAATGTGGTGTGTCTGGCAGGGAAGTAATATTTTATCACAGACCACAGGAGACCACATTTCAGCTTCCTT
Source organism: Sabellastarte sp. h YS-2021 (assembly GCA_964017235.1). Taxonomy (NCBI): domain Eukaryota; kingdom Metazoa; phylum Annelida; class Polychaeta; order Sabellida; family Sabellidae; genus Sabellastarte; species Sabellastarte sp. h YS-2021. The sequence goes on from OZ024932.1 coordinate 124,273,669, forward strand.
GAGTCTGTTTACACAACCTCTTTGTGGTTCAGGTCTGTGTGTAGTTATCAAGAAGCATTGTGTTGCAATGATGACTGGCCACATGTCTGTTTTTAATCCTTTGTTTTTATGCACTACTTCTACACACTTATTCAGATTTTAGACTTGCTATCTCAGACCATTTGTTTAAAAGTTTATTGAAACCACAGTATCACTCTTCACTATGTCATTTCTTCTATAACCTGATACTAAATATGTGACATATCCTTTCATAGAAACAGTGTAAAAAGTGCTTTATGCTGGAGTTTCATAGTTATGCTGACACACAGGCACTCACTACTCCACTCAAATCTCTATTTGGTATCTATCCCTGCTGAAAGGGCCTCCATTCATATCTGGTGGATCTGTGTTAGATTCTGCAGGTCAGACAGCTATTCCCCACCCTCATCACAATTGGTATCAACATATTTATGTGAGTTTATGCCCTCTTACTGCACCCCTCCACACGCATCTGTTTCATTTATCACAAATTGGTCCAAATTATGGCCACAGTTAATTTCTGGATAGTCAGCCAAGGCCAAGTAATACAAACAAGAGATTTAAAATATGTTGACAGTTGAAATAAAATAAGCTAGGCGGTACAAATCAAATAATTTGTATAAAACCAGTTGTGTAACAACCGGGCGGCCTAAACATTGAGTCATGTAATGAACAGAAGGATCACTTAAACTTACATAACATGATGCTATTAATACAAAGCACCAGTAATCTACCAAACATTTCAATTTGGCTAAGAGAGGCCATCACACATTCCTCTTCTTATTGAGGCCTCCCACCAAATTTTCATTAGGCCAGCTCTTAGTTGGTTCAACATGACGAAGTTATTACTGTTAAATCCATTAAAGTTGTCTTCTTGTTGGGCTTGTGCGTCATACTGTGACAATACACACAGACGCCGAAGTGCTGGTAATGTGTCCAACGATGGAGCCATCTAGTATGCCCTTGTAACAACTTATTTTGTATCAACGACTTATTTTGTATTACCTGACTTAAATTGTATCAATTTTTGACTTATTTCGTATCACTGACTTATTTTGTAGTAAAACTGCCTTATTTTGTATTACTTGGCCAACTTATTTTGTACCAACAGCTGACTTAATATGTTACAAAATGGTGCGCAAAATTTTGACAAGATTTCAGTGTGATACAAAATAAGTCAATAATACAAAATATGCTGCTCTATAGACAACTTGTTGTGTATCACTGACTTATTTTGTAGTAATTTAAATTCAACTTTTATAGTGGCTTGTTTCCATCAAAGGATGGACTCGAAGGAATTTAATCCTTACTGGATTCAATCTTGCAGTTCATTTACCAGATAGTAATTCTTATTTTCAGCACTGACATTGATACAAAATAAGTCGATAATACAAAAGAAGCTGCAACATAGACATATTTTAACTTATCTTAACTTATTTTGTATCACTGACTTATTTTGTATTATCAGGTTATGAAGCTCCAAACTGCGTAAGGAATTTTGTTGGAACTGTTTGTTTATTCATTATTTTAATGCTACATTAACACTTAACACATAGATCATAAGTTAGAAAATACATCCAAATTGTTCAAATATTTTCCTCTTGTTAGCCATTCCATGAAAGACCATGCAATTTTGCTTGGATGTGTAGCCATTCCTATTGCAAATTGAAGATCCTTGGACGAAAACTACAATAGGTGCAATATGTTAAAAAAGACATCGCAATCTTTTGGAATGATGATCAATGTGCCAGATTTTTACATTGTTTATTTTTTCATCCTTTTCATCTTATTTTCATGATAATTTTGTAGAACAAGGACTTCTTACAATGGTAATTAGCACATAAGAATTGGAAAAAATGTATTTATCCCTGAACTTTTAGTATTGCAAAGGTTTTGGTTATTAAAATGATACACAGTCATTCTTGTTTTCTTTCTAATACACAAGAAATGCTTAATGCTACCAATGGATCAACACATGTGCCATTTTCTCCATATTCTATTGAATAATACTTAGCTGACATGTGATTACGGTTTGCCTGTTGTCTATACAATTGGACATTTTGCAGAACAGTATTTGGGATATATGTAGGTTTTACGCTGTGCAGGTATTGTCACCCAGACTGGGCAGTTGGGTTGTCTCTTGGCCAAGTGGATGGGCTGGCTTTAGTAATAACTCATCCCTGCTGTATCTCATAAACCATAAGGGGTAAGATGTTAAATCTTGATAGAGATATTATGAGACATTTGTTAAGGGGTGTAGATGTGCAGCATCAAAGTATTACCTTGATTTGACCTTTGACCTTGCCGTAGTGACTTTGATCTTTAAAATCTTATCTGGCCCATATTTTTCAACTGTAAGGTGTAGGATGTTGATACTTGGTAGGGATATTGGGTAGGAAATATGGGTTAGCAATGTGCAGTGTAACATGTTGATCTTTGAGCTTGTCGTATCAATACTGACCTTTATAGTCTTTAAAATGTTGATACTTCACATGAACATTGGCCGGGGACAGGTGTATTGTTCAACTTCATAGTCCTACATCAATGCTCCCTATAACTTTTACACTGTAATGTTGAACATGAATATAATATTTAGGCAGATGTTTCTTGAGTGTATGAAGTGTACATTTTAGCATGTAATCTCATTGACTTCATTGATTTTCCCAAGGTTGTGGGATCTGGCCATCTCTGATGCTATTTTTATTGGGAAACAACATGTTTGTTGCAACCAGTTGCAGCATTTTAACCTTTTTATTCTAGTGTTACCACCAATAAACCAAATCTGAGCTCTCTACATGTAAACTTTATCTGACTCAACAAGGGCATTTATACTTCCACAAAAATATTCCAGTCCAAGATTTAACACCAAACTAAAGTTCATTTACAGATGCAGATATAATTTTCTATATACTACTGACCAGTCCAATTAATTATATATCTGTGGAATGTCAGTGCTAAAAATAAGAATTACTGTCAGACAAATGGTAAATGGACTACAAGAATGAATCTGGTAAGGATAAAATTCCTTTGAGTCCATCCTTTGATGGAAACAAGCCACTATAAAAGGTGAATCAAAATTATTACAAACTAGGTCAGTGATACAAAACAAGTTGTTTATAGAGCAGCATATTTTCTATTATTGACTTATTTTGTATCACCCTGAAAATTTGCCAAAATTATGCCCACCCTTTTGTAACACATTAAGTCATCTGTTGGTACAAAATAAGTTGGCCAAGTAATACAAAATAAGGCAATTTTACTACAAAATAAGTCGGTAATACAAAAAAGTCAAAAATTGATACAAAATAAGTCAGGTAATACAAAATAAGTCGTTGATACAAAATAAGTTGTTACATGCCCTTCCTGTGGGTGAGAAAAGTCATCATTAAATTAGTCACCTGTCCATATTGCCCCTGGAATAGACGTTTGAAAGTGTGTTGCAGGAGGTCGCTGACTCTTTCCTGAGATGAACGTGTGAATCTGCCTGTGGTCCTTGGATTGTAAATTTCAGATCAAATTTAAGGCCACTGATCCCATGATACTTGGACACAGTTACACTATAGGCATTATTGCCAACCATTATAGGTATTTCCCATAACTTTTCATTTCTCAATGTACTTACACAATTCCCGTCAGTAAGGTTCACCTACTGTGATATTATGTGATTTTACGGTAACACACGAAAGTTTTAAACTGTATCTTGTGCTTATCATTGAAGGTATTAAATCTATTTCAAGTTTGTTTTATTTCTGTACTTTTGTCTGTGTCACATTTATCTTATTTTCTAATGTCAGTTCATCAACTTTGCTTGTGCCAATGCTAAATACAGATTTGTTTGAGATATGCCAAGTTAAGACAGGAAACAGTAAATGAGATATGAACTGGTTGTCATTAGTCAATACAAGGTCCTTATACATTTGCATGCTTATTTACAGTTTATGATTAAAATTAAAACAGAGTAAAACGGTGCATTATGAACAGTTGCATTTTAAACACTCTGTATTGAGTAGTTTAAGACACAACACTTGACGAATTTCATTTTGTTTTGTAATTGTGACTTTTCTTTGATTCATATTATATTATATTATTTTTGCTTGATTCATATTACTAAGAAACCTGAGTTGCATGGTTCCAATAGCACAATAGTAGTATGATAGCCCCCGAAAAACTAAACACATTCCTACATTAAAGAACGCTTTGAAGGATTATGATTTTTATATGTTTGAAAAGTTTAAGACATTTTGTGATCAAATTACCAGTAACTTTAGTATAACATCATTTTCCATTTTAAGGTCTACTGTCAAAATAATTTATACAGAAGTGTTGTGGGAGGGGAACTGTACAAAAATAGCACAAACACCTTATTTTACATAATTCATATAATTCATAATTCATAGACTAATAAAATTATTTCTTGTCAATGTTGTTTCAAGTATTTAAAGTTTATAAAAAACATAGGATAATTTAATCAATAATTTAGTATTTAAGTTTGTTAAAAACACAAGTTCATTTAAATACCAGCATTAACTGCACTTGTCATCATAAAGACACTGCTGTATTTGGGTAAACATGGGTGACAATTACTGTATAAAATTTTGATTATATAAATATGATTGCAGAGAATAAGATTGCACAATGTAAACAATTATATTGTATGTGATCAGTTCATTTCATTTGTGACTTAGTCTTTTCTATGGTTCTTGCAGTTAAATTGGATCGAGGTCCATATTTACTAGCATTCTAATTTTTAGAATTTTTACCATTCTTGCCATTTTTCGGCTGTTATATATTTAATTTAATTTCTGAAATTTTAATAATTTTAACCATAATAATGGCAAATTTAAAACAAACACTGGTTATATTAGTACTTTTGAAGCATTTATCACAAACAAAATGATCAGTGTCAAACACAAGTAAGAATTAATCCATATCAATATAAGTAGATAATTTCAATAATTTGTGTCAAAAAACTAAACTATATTTTGTATTTTACTTTTCTGCTTAGGTCGTCCACAAATGGTTGATCCACCTGTGTCACCTTACACACATTTCTACACTGATGATCTGTCTCTAGATTGTGTAGTAGAAGGAAAACCAGGCTTTGGTGTTGGTATTTACTGGGACATTCCTGACACTGCAAAAGATATATACAAGTCAACAGATCAGGGGTCTGAACCAAGCTCACTAAACACACAGTGAGACTGGAATGGAACACAGCTGACATCCAGAGGAGGAAGGCTGGGAATCAGGTGCCGATCAAATGTCATGCTGACAATGGAGTAGATGGTGGTCCACAAGAGCAATCTGTTACACTCAATATAGAATGTATGTGTAGTTTCACTTTCTATAAAATGTGGTATTAAATATTTACAGTGATTAGCATATATTAAAGTGTTTCATATTGCCCATTATAGGGCATATCTATTTACTTGTGTTTCAAAACTGTGTCATTAATGATACACAAACGGGTGGTGGCTATACCAGTTTACAAAGCTATCACCTCTACTGTTTTGTTGTTATTTGAGATTTGCAGTTTGAAACATTATTTTGCAGCATATGTTATTTTTTTATTTTCACAGATCCTTCTGGCAAAGCATCTCTGGAACTGTCACCCTCTGTTATTGATGTAGAAAACTCTGTTGTGTTAAGCTGTAGCCATAATTCTGGTTCTGGTAACCCACCAGCTACAACATACATCTATAGAAACATCAATGGTTGGAGTGACACTGGATCAAATAGTTACCAGTTGCAGATCAACAGTGTTACACACGAAACAGATTACAGTTGTGCAGGAATTAACTACCCAGGTGCACATCCTGGTGGGTTAGAGGGGGAAGTATCTGATACAAAACCTCTTCAGGTTTTAGGTATGATTTCTTTTGTGAAATAAAATAATGTGTATTTTCATCATTGCCTTAGGCCATTGTTCTCTTATAATGAACTAACCCATATATAGTTTATTAAAAGTTTATTTATAGTTTAAAAGTAAAGGTGCTTTTAAACCATATTATTACAATTTAATAGCAGTGACACACAAGAGCACTCAGAGTGTGCATATCTCACCCATCACATCCAGCATTGCTTGTGACTGCAATGATTCAAAATCCTTTTAAAAATTTATTGATCCAATCTGTGATCCATATCGTACCACATCAGATCATCTCTTCATTGGGCCATTGTCAACATTTCCAAAATTTTTCATCAAAATTTGTCTATTTTGAAAACAAACACACATGGTAGGTAAAATGCACAGCGCAAAAACATAACCTCCTTGGTGGAGGCATAAATAGACTCAAACACTGACGATTTTGTGCATGCGCCTATGAATTTGAGTACGGTAACAGGTGTGGTCAAGGGTGTACATAAGGTTGTCTTTCAGTGAAACATGGTGACATAAGTTAAGGTATTGGTTGTTTTTCTGAAAGTGAGTTAAGGTAATGGAGGTTGCTTCACGGTGACCAATGTTTAAAGTACTGTCATTCTACCGTTATTGATGGTTAAAAAACGGTGTCCAATCAGTGGCCGTATGCCTGGAGTGTGAACATCTCAGACAAAATGGGGTGATCTCGGTGGTGATTCCGCAGCCAAAAAAAACTTCTAACTGCAGGACAACCGCCTGTAGTGTGAAAGGGTCACTATAGATTTGAGGCATAAAATGATTACATTAAATCTGGTTAAGACCTTAACTCCAGATCAAATGGAAGCAATCAGGCTATCAGAAAAACTCAATGACAAAAATACCACAGACAGCCGTTCCTAACCCCGGATCTTATGTGGGAAAGCTGGTAGTTAATGGTTGGTAATTAACAGTACAGAACCTTGACCAACTGTATGTACTGGGTTCCTCTGCTTACAAAGCTACCCTTTGTGATATGGCGTGTACAGTGTTGAAAGCAAAGTAAAACCCCAGATTATTAAATATATAGCTATACCTAGTCAGTATGTTGTGGTCATTCATATGTTACTACAATAAAATTTCACCAGTGAATGTATGAATTTTTTTACACCCTCAGATCTGTGACAGTAAAAGCACAAAGCAAGACCTATTTTGCTTAATCAATAACATTTAATCAGAAAGAATCAATGTTTACATGCCATTATAATTAAAGCATTGGTAAATAATTTTAGCATTCTATTTCCACCAGGGGAAGCTTACGAATAGCTTATTCTAATAATATGGGATAAAATATGCCTGTTTCATAAATTTTGAAAATAATGTCCCCCACACACCAATTGGATCATGAAATTTATAAACAAGTTAGGGTGACAGCTGGCAATACTAAATGTGTGATTGGCAAGGACATCAGAGTAGCCTCGCCTGACAAGCATAATAATTAAACCATACATATTTTTCAAAAATTATTAAGTCCAGTATCAAGTTATAACGATACTGTTGTTCAATCACATGTAGATACAAACCTCAGATTTCATATTTTGAATTGCTTCACTTTGGTTTAGATTGTGTAAATGTAAAATGAAGTTGTTTGCAATAATCCCATCAGAACTTACAACATTTACTTGTAAAAACATTTACACCTACTTTGAATAAGCATTATATGCCACCACTACAAACACACAAATGATAACTTATGTCATAGCAAGTTGGCACTCTTCTCTTCTTTTGCTATTTTTATGTTACAAAATACATGTATTAAAAAAAACTGTGAAATACATGTCATCCAATTAATATTTTATTTCTGAATAAAGATAAGTTTTCTAGACAGAAAAACTCAAAACAAACATCACAAGTGTAGTTCATTTTTTCAAGTATTTTTTTCGAAAAAAGGATATTCTACCATTGTAAAGAAAAAGGGTTTGTCCTTTCTACTTTTGTGTTGTTCATATATTGGCGATCTAGTTAACTTATCTTCAATTAAGATGCCTAAAACATTATTATCACCAATTATTCTTGAAATATAAAATCTGGAAATTATGTGAGTGGTTCATATATTTAAATTTTATAAAAAATGAATGCAAATCACTACAACCAATCTCCAGGAGTGTATCTATTCTGTTAAAAATCAATCTTTGATATATTTATATTTATTCTGTTAAAAAGCAATCTTTGATATATTTATACAATCTTATAAAATTTCGGCAATTTTAACAGCAAAGGCTACTGGAAACAGTTCAGCTTTAGATCACAATATCAAAGTATACAAAAAGGACACAGATTTTGGCAAAATGATCAACCCAGAATAAACTATTGAACAATTAACATTAACCATTGTCTCATATTTCTCATACAATATGTAAGATCTGTATTACTACATCTGTAAGTGTTACAATATTGAAGTCAAAACATTAAACATAGTGATGCGCAGATTTATAGGTATGACATAAAGAACCTGCCAATAATAATTTGCAATTATAAGCTTGCATCTGTTTCTCTATATTTTTGTGAATTAAAATGTAATACTAACAGGAAGAGGCAGTGTTATGGGGCTGTTCCTCTGGAGCCAACCCTTCAACTGATCCTATGACTCTTGAGTCAGTCAACTGAGTCAGGGATCTGGAACAAATTTCCAGAAAAGAGTATGAAAAAATTATGAGTTGGTTAGAACAGTATGTAATACATCCTGGATCAAACTCCCAACCTGACTTGGGATGCTTTTCTCCATGACATTATATTGATGCATTGGCTGGGCAGGATTACAGGACCTGAAATGTGACATGGAACTACCTTTTGGACAAATAACCTGGCATCTATCAGTTCTTTTCAGGAGTACCCAGGAATTTTAAGAACTTTTATTTGAGCTGTTTCACCATTGTCCCACAAATTTCAACAAGTTTTTCAAAAGTCTCCAATAAATTCCCACCAATTTCTAAACAATTTCCGATCCAATAATTTCCAAATGCAAGTCCAATAATTATGTTTATTAACTTCAAAAGATTTTTTCATAATCTCCCAACATAAATGTCAAAATTCGTAAACCTTCAGATTTGCAAAAGCAACATAAGTTTGAAAAGTTGACAAAAATGTTTTTTCTTTAAAGTTTCAAAGTTTTTTGGAAGTCAAAATACTTTTGAAGTCTGTGTTAGTTTCTTTGAAGTATTATTTCAATCACCCACTTACTCTCTCACTCATTTTTTCTTGCGTTTTGAATTCGGTGTGGGACAGTGTAATGTTTTTTGTTTAGGTTTTTTATAACCTGCAGCATATTGTCCTAAAAATGACCTTTTGTAGGTAGGTGTAGGAAGTCTACTCCTGCTGCTGCTTGGGCTTGGATGACTGCTGGGGTGTTGGCTGTGTAGGATGGCTCTTGCTGCTGAGTGGTTGGAGGTGAAGAGCTGTGTGTTGATTTCTGTCACTTGGTGTTAACGGTTGAGGTGTATCCATCTGCTGGTAGCTCATAACTGACTGTATATTCCAAAAAAGGTTACTGACGGTGGGTTGAAGGCCTCGATACAGTGGTCATGGCGAAATATAGCTGTCTTGAAGTCTCTAATTGTTAAACATTGATAACTAAGTATCAAGCCTGCTGCCCTCTGGGCTGTTGTTGTCCTCTTGACACCACTTTACTCTGTTAAGCTTGCCTTGTCTTAAAAGTGCTCATTGGTTTTGTTGTAGAACTCCTCATGATCCTTGACAAAGTCTACAATAGCCTCCTAGTCTGAGTCTGTTAAATAAATGTTCATCATATGTCCTTTCTTGCACCTGGATTGACACACAGTAGATGCACTGGTCTCTCCTCCACCTTCTGTTTCCATTTAACATTCATTACTCTCAGTTCTTGGTCTTTTTTGTCTTTGACTGCAGAGTTCCTGTGCTCCCGGCTTCCTTCCTCTATTGTTTCTCTGCCTCCTCCCTCTCCCTCTGTTCTCTCTCGTCCCTCCTCCTCTGGATGTCGCCAGCTGTACCTCCAAACTCAAACTCTGTAGTTGTGTCTGTGGGGACATTTATCCTCCTGACATTCTTTCTTGACATTTTAGGACCCATCTCATAAATCAAACCGAGACTTTAAAAAACAAAAGCCTATCAGCTAGCCAGCATAAGTTATATCTGTAAAGTATATTCTAAGTTAATTTGCAAAAAGAGAAAAGAAAAACAAAAAAGACAGAAAAGTCTATCTCAACACTGTGAGTTGTAACCTATCACAGTTGACAATCTTTTATAGACACAGATCCCATAACTGACAAAGCTGTAAGTAAGTGAAATGAAACCAGCCTGTTCTACACACTTCCGCACCTGTCTGTTGCTGTAACCACCCTGTCAGTGTCCTTTTATGTCTTGTCCTCATTTGTTCCCAGCTTGTCCTGCTGTGATGTTACTAACAGTGTAATCAAAGACTTGGAGACTGCACATCTTGATGGGAAGTGACCAAGTCAGGTCTATCTGTTTAAACCAGGCCAGTTTCCTTCCACATATGGTCAGTATTGTTCTATGGCCTGACATGGAGTGATGTCTGGGGTACGTGACTACAACTGGCCGGCAAGTGTTTCCCAACAAGATGGTAACACTATAGTACAGGTCTAGAAGTGACTATGACAGGACCTGACAAGACATGCCAGGTTCCAGATGGGCGGAGCCACAGTCAGGATCCAGAGTTGGGGAGGGTTGGAGAAATATCAAGCATGTTTGATATTTTGCTGATCCACCAACAACAAGCTGGGAAACTACAACTGACCCTAACAGACTCTGTAAACATTACTCCCACCCCTAGAAAAATTTATAGTTACAGACAGGATGGCCCCAGTAGAACAGCTCCATTATGAATGTAAAATGTCTTGAGTCTATACATACCTTATGAAGTCTAGTCGACAAACACTATAATATTTATTCATCTATGACCCCTATGTAAACTATTAATACCATTTGTGCAACGTTAATGTAGTAAATCATATGTTTGAAGTGTAACTGCTGATATATAATTAGAACATAGTTGGAGATATTTGGATGTAATTACTTTTTATACTACTTGAAAATTCAAGTTCTGTTCTTTATGTTGGTATAATTACGATGCAGTGTTCTTTCCTAAAGGATTCTGATTTTTATCATGGTTCTGTCTTTTGACTCTGTGTTTAAAATCTCCAACTATTTTGTCATAAAAAGCCATTTCAATTTTCCACTTTTTGAATCCAAACACTGACCTGAACTTCTAAGGAATTTTATTTTGTAATTATCATACTCGGGAATTTTCTTCTATGATATCCTATCGCCTCCCACCTCTGAGGCCGGGGTTCGATTCCCGGCATGGCCTCAAGTGGGAAAGCTGGTAGTTGCTTGCCGTTGGTTGGCAGTTTACAGTACAGAACCCTAATGAACTGTATGTACTGGTTTCCTCTGCCCTTCCAACTACCCGTCGTGATATGACCTGTACAGTGTTGAAAGCGATGTAAAACCCCAAATAAATAAAATAAATCTATTATATCCTACATATTTATTACGGTAATCCTCAATATTCTCTACAGTGTTTTCTTGTATGTAATCTGAACCACTGACTGCTTCATGAATTTGACAATGTAATCTGTTTAATGCAACTAATTACTTCATTCTTTGCTTTCTCTGTAAGAAGCAGTTACTGCCACTGAGTTCATCCTGCAGTGAGTCAAATTGAATTGAATATTTTGTATTTATCCAACACTATGGCAGAAATCTTTTGCATCTGTGCAGGAGAAGACTCTTGTATTAGGACTGTATCAGATGCAAAGTGACACTAACAAATATGATCATCTATATAGAATGTTTGTATGTAAAACATTTAAAGCCATACATCACAGATTAAATTGTGCTTCACAAATTCTCTACAGTTTAAGGAATACATCGTCCACATCTTTCACATATATTTTCCTGCTGCTGAAATTGGACTGGTGCACAAGATATTCAGAAATGGCATGCACAATTAATACAGCTGCATTTATATTTGCAAGTTCTGACTGAATTGGTTATGCACTGAGAAAGTGGACAAAGGTCAAAGTTGGGGTTTTACGTCCCATTCAACAGCCAGGTTCATATTGGGACAGGTCCTAAACATTCTCACTTGTGAGGTCGAACCCTCAGAGAGTTGACTGCCTGTTATTAGATGCCACACTTGCAAACCACAAGGCCACTAAGGACCCCTGAGAAAGTGGATGACATGTGGTGCACAGCACCAATCATCCCGTTAGGTGCTGATGTCCAAAAAGACAGCTTTGTTTGTCCAGGCCAAAGTTTTTACCAGAAAAACTCCAGTATATATCAAAGCTATTTCTGTGAACATTTATTTCTAGTGCCACCAAGCATACTAAATCCAACCTCAGATATTGATAACACACCAATATACAACCAAGAGTATTCATTAACCTGTGAAGTAACTGGCAAGGCTGAAGTTGATGTAACATGGTTGAAAGATGATGGTCATGTCACTGGTTTCAAGCCACAAATTGACACAGAAATATCTATCAGTGATGGGCCTTATGACTTAACCACTGGTGTGCAAAGTACATTGCCATGGAATCCACAAGGTTCAGAAGCTACTTGTGAAACTGCAACAAAGTATGATGGAGATTATAGATGTGTTGCAAAGAATACTTGTCCAGATGGAGGAGAGAGGGATAAAATGTCTGCAGTAATCAAGCTAACCACAATATGTGAGTAATTAAAATAGCATAATGATATCTCAAACATAATTCCGTACATTGAAGTATAATACAATGTGTGCATAAAATCTTTGCTATTTGTAAAAAAGCACAAATATACTCCAAAATAGTTTGCCTAAGTTCACTAAAACTACACTACGTAAACATAACATACATAGAATAAAGAATACACTTGTGAGATACTTAAATAATTATATAATAACATAATTAGAAAGTTCAAGATTTAGTTCATAAATACCTTTTGCTATTAGAATTTGGTACTTTTAGATCCTCCAATTTGGTATGGATCAAATACAACAAAGGCTGATCTGAATAAAACTGTGATAATAAACTGCACTATTTGTGCTGAGCCCATGCCAACTGAATACAAATGGTACAAAGATGATAAATTTCTTGAAGGAGAAGTGAGTAAAGCTCCAGTAGAGTTCTACTCTTTAAGGTCAGACTTTACACTGACAAAATATAATTTTTAATTTTTCACTATTACATCATACAGATAATGCCAACAGCAAAATATATTAATATAGCTGAGTATACAGAAATACTGTACATTTACAGTGTGATTCCCATTTTTATATTTTAATGATTACAGTCAGGCAGTCAAGTGAACATTGGATTTGTAACAAAAGAAAGCATTGGCATATATACTTGCGTGAGTGGGAATGACATTGATGGCATGAAGAATTACACAATAAATGTGACAGAAGCTGGCTAGTACAGAATTACTTTCTAAAACGTAAACTGTCAAAATTGAAGCTGATGCACTTGACATATTTTATCAAATTTAGAGAGCTCAGCAAAAGTTCAAATGGTTCCCAATGCTTATTCAGTATCATTTTAACATTGACTATTTCTTGTAAATATTGAGTAAACAAAAAGAGTATTATATCATTAGCAGACACTAAATGAAGTCAACTGAATTAACTTTTGTCTAATCAAATTGGTTTGATGCTCCTTTTTTCTGATTCATATAACTGTAGTTTAGGCATATAGCACAATTAATTAATCTAAGGCATGTTTATCCATTCCAGGAAGAATGTGCATTACTTCCATTGACCATTGGCATACATATTTCAAAGAATAATCTAGTATTTTTGTAGTAAACTGAGGCATATTGTAATACTCCTTTTCACCATATGTGACAATGTGATAATATCTTCAGTAAACATGCTATCTGAATATACTTTACAGGGCCACCAATCATTGGAGATTTGACAGTCTTGAATAACAAAACATCTACAGTGGCGCCACTATCCTGGTTTATTGTTACTGATGGTGGTTATGCTCCTCTGACATTTACTGTGTATAAGAAGATGTTTGGCGATGCTGAATTTAATGTAGTATGTGACAACATACAAAATTATATCAGAGAAAGAGAGACCATAAACTTTGATGTTATTGAACTTCTACCCGAAACAAAGTATGAATTCAAAGTGAGGGCAAAGAATGACAGAACTGAGAATGCCTTCAGCGGAAACATAAGTAATTGTGGAGATACAATGTGTGAGTTAACACCATTTACAGTACTTCCCAATGGAGTCCATTGAGAACAGTTTACGACAATTTCAAACTGTTTGAAATTATTGAAAACTTCTGCTGATCCTTATCAGATTTTTATTATCTTAAACCTCTACTGTAAGGTAATCTTTTGATCTTACAGTAATCTCAAAATTGTTTTACAGTCACAAAGCAATATTTTCCATCTTAAAGCAATTGCAAAACTATCTTTTTTATCTTAAGAGGCTCATAAACCCATTGAATGGATCAGGATCGCAAACCTATTGGAATTTTTGAGGCAATGGCAACATCAATTAGAAAACTATCTGGAAAATATCTTGTACATAGGGAGCGCAACTGAAACCCATCTTAAACAGAAATTGAACATAGAAATAGAACATTCTACAATTAAAGTAAGTCGTGAAGCCATGAATCACACAACAAAAGGGTATGACCCATGAATGGGTTGAGGGCATTGTGTCTGTGTATTTAATCTGAATATGTTTCGAAAATATTGTGTCACCATTTTGGGTGATGTAACTTGGTTGGTATATTGCAAATGTCTGCATTATATTTGCATTAGTTGGTGTGGTCTAATCTTTAGTTTGGTGCTTTAAATGCAAATATTATGACTTCATTATCTTAAAAGAATTAAGTAGTTTTGATACATTCTTAGAAATGATTTTCCACATGAATACAAGAAAATCTGTTCTAGCTTTATTTTTTTATTTGATAAGCATCACCTTATCTAGAAATAAACAGAGTACAAGTAGAAGACACAAGACTGACTGTAGAATGGAAATTTAAACCAAGTATTATTTCAAGCCAAGCACATCCCACAACTGCATATCGAGTAAGTATTATATTTCTCTATGAAAATTATTTTTATGAATTATAGGTAATAGTTATCATTAATCCGTTATGCATGGAAAGCTGAAAAATGTTTAGTTATAGTTTTGCCTTTGTTGCTTTCAAGGGAATTTAACTTTTTGAAAAAAACAACAATGTATCCATGAACAGGTCACACTGTGCATTGTTTATGATGATGGAGGCCACGAGACTATATATCCTGATGTCAACAATTGCAGTATACAAGCTGAACTTCAAATGTATGCAATCAAAGGACAGTTTAATAAGAAAAGTAGTTATGATATTAGTTTTCTTGTTCATGAAAATGGCTATCCTGGGACAAATGCTTGGAATGGAAAAATTACAAGTGAAGCGGAAGCAATCTGTAAGTATACGACTTGCCAACATACAACTTCTATAAACTTGTTGATGCTTGTTCATATTAAAAAATTAATTCCTACTATTTATAGAAACAAATTGTTAAAAGTTCTGGTACCCGTGTAGTTGTTGAAAAATGGCAGCACAATTGACACATCATGTGCTTGGTCCTGACTAGAAAGATATGTTGATTGACAAACATAAAACTCCCAGGTTAATGCTTACAAATAAATATAATAGTAAACCCAGAACACATAGTTGTGGAGGATTTATACGGCCAGTCTTTCTGTGGAATGATTGCTGTACTTCATTTCGTACAAGAGCAGACAAGATAGTTTCCAGCACTGAACAGATTGGTGGTAAAATCATACAGATAAGTTGTAGCACAAACCATTGTGGCAACTGCCTTAGTTTCATAGATCAATAGTTGAGATCTATTCACACAATTCCATGCAGTTGTAACAACTCGTACTTAAATTGTGGGCAGTGAGCCTATTCTTATGACTCCATAAGAGACCCCATTTCTTGGTGGTGCACACTTAAAAATGAGTCACCCTGTACATAGCCATTCTGCCCCCCTCACCCCTCAGGTATATGTACCTTATAGTTTAGCATGTAAGATCTTGTGATATATTATTAAACATTTTTAAAAACTGGTGTGAGCTTTAAACTTTGTCTCTGCCATGGCAAATGCAAATGCATACCTATTGCAAAGCTCAGATGCTAATACATACTACCAAAATATGAAAACCAAAAAGCCACATGTAGGCCCAGACAGCTTAAATTTTTATGGGTTAGTAGCTTGTAGCTCAGGAGGCCAGCACATAGCTGTGTGACTTAGATGTCACAACTAGGCAGAGAAATGCTTACTTTAATCACAAATTATTTCGAACACATTCAACATTTTAAACAAACGACAACTGCTGAATATGGTTCCATTCACCGTAGGTAAAAAATAAGTCATATGGCAAGTCAGAAGCAAATAGATAGAAGTAATATTTTTCAACCAATGGAATAATCAAATGAAGAATATTTGAAGAATATTAAGATGAATAATAATAAAAACAGAAAGTTACTATAATGAACATAATAAATTGAGTCAAAATATAGCCAATATGAATCAAAATATTGACATAAATTACAGTAGACATATCAGGAAATTGCATTTACAAATAAATAGATCATTGCCACATGAAAAATTAAGACACAAACTTATTCAGATGGATATATTCATTGTTCTTGTTAGAAGAAAGCCTACAAAACTTGATTTAGCAAGGAATTTAACAAAATTACAGAATTTGTTTTGCATATAATTTTCTGATGCAATTCAAACATAATGTGTAACATATTTCCTTTACCACTATACTTAATTTCCACTGTTACAAGGGTAGCTTAGTGGCTATTCTACAGCATACAATTTAATTCAGGATTGTACCAAAAAGAATAATCACTACTTTCTTAAAATTTTCAACTTTTTGGTGTGGATTACAAGTATAAAAGTAGTAAATGTCGAGTTGTAAAATTTATTTAATTTGTAGCATTACAGTATTCACAATATTCCTAATATTTCTGTTTTAGTGCCTGGTTACAGTTTACCAATAACATATACTCATAATATTGCTAAAATCGTAAATATCCTTTATAAGTAGATTAAAAAATTGTTCATCCTAAATAAAGGACATGTTGTTTTTTCACATATTTCAAAAAAGTACTTCCATTTCATTTTGTTTAAGTTGATTAAACTTTCTTGTAATTATCTACTTAAGACACTTATTGTAGTCAGCCATACACCTTTGGATTTTATTTTTATTGTTTTAGTATCATCAGGAGACATAGCAGCTGTTGTTCTTTCAGCACTTCTGGTCTTGGGTTTGGTAGTGATTTCATTCCTTCTATTTTTTGGTGTTGTTCAGTTTAACACCAACAAATGCAAGGGTAAGTACTATATAACACTAAAAAGATGTTCGTGGTAAGTAAACTAGCTTGACATAACCTTACAGTAAAATAGCTTCTGTATTTTCAAATTTTCATCCATTGCCAAAATTCGCCTTATTTACTTACTGGGGTACCTTGCTGACATGCCGCAAAAGAGTAAAAAGATGAAAGTTGTTTCTCTCACTAAATTTTTTTAATTAAATGGAGTACACCAGAAAATAAGAAAAAAATAATTCCTGGTTCTGACTTCATTTAATGTAAAATCAAAGAAATGTTATGCTAAGTGTTAGTAACTGTTTACTTTTCCTTCAGTCCATGTGGCACACAAGGAAATTAAGTGCTGACAAAATTATTTGGGAGCACCTTGGTTTTTAGTTGATTTAGGAAAATGTGTAACAATGTTAATTATAATGACGTAAATTTGGACAAAGTATTATTTTTCTAATGTATAGGCTGTAAAATTAATTAAAAACGAACATCTGTGTTGCAAAATGTGCATTTATGACACCTTTAATCCAAAACATTTTTCATATTCATACAGATTGTGTGCTCTGATATGAACAAGATTTCTTTAATGTATACTCAAATTTCAAGGCCAAATGTTATCAACAATACGTCTGATGCTAATCTTAACAGTTGTTATTGGTAGTGATGAGTTCACCTGGTTATGTGTTACTTTGTTGTTGTTTGTAGTGATTTAAAAGCATATAGCATGAGTAGTTGAGGTTTAAATCTTCCTTAATTGATTGTATCATAATAAGAACCCCCACAACAATGAAATGTGAAATCTGTTACACACACAATAAATTAATATAAAAATGCATTTGCTTGTTTCACCATTCATTATTAGAAACATTATATCTACAAGTCATTCACCTTAAATGTGTAAAATATGTTTGTTATTTTCCTTTATGTTTTCTACAGAAACGAAGCCCACTTCCTCAAACAGTGAAAGGTAATGCATATACTTTTGTATTTCGTTTTGTTATATTAGTTTGTACTTTACAATTATATTTTTAACTTAATTTTCCAAATACCATTGACTACCATTCTATACCAATGTGTTGCAGATCAAATGAAGCAGATACATGGGAGAAAGGTAAATCATTATGATACTCTTCTTGATATATTGTACAGGGAATCGTGTATTAGGCTTATTATTACCAATACTGTTTCCCTTGGTGAGATTATATTTTAAAGTAAAGCCAACCAATTACTGCTTAAAGTGGTTTTCTTTGGACAAAATATGCCCTCTGTTGCCTTATAATTAGAAAGTATGTCATCTAACTATGAGCTGTGACCTCCATGTGGGTTCGACTTCAACAAGTGACAATACTGTAGGTTTGACCCAATATGAACCTGATTGTTGAACATGATGTAAAATACTGACTTTGGTCTTTGTCTAGCTATGCAAATATAATACAATACATATTTTACTCTTTGGCCAATAAACACAATCATAACTTCTACATGATACTCTGGTTTGTTATTTGCATGTTTGAGTCTACATTGTGTAGTTGCATTTTGCATATTGTTAAACTTTTCTTTCTCCATGTGTAATAGGCTACAGTGAAATTCATGAGAATAAAAACCAACTGGACAACCAGGCTTATGAAGAACTCCGTCATCAGCACTATGAAAACACAGGATTTCAGCCTTATGAGTCACTTGATAAGTACTCCTCTGATAATGTGTGAAAGTACACTCACAGAGTGTATTCTTTTTAACTTTATAAATGTATATCCATGAAAGACAAATAATCGATAATTATGCAGGTTCATAATTTTTTTTTCTTTATGAATTCTATTTATCATATGTAGATATTGCCATCTCTACATTGTTGGTTTACTGAAACTTATATGTTACCAGAGGCAGATACAGGATTTTCCAAAAGTGGGGGCATGGGCTGACGTGGTTACGGATATTTCATACTTGGACATTTTGTAGTTGGACATATCATGCATTGCACAGACAAAATGCCGGCAGACAAAATACTGGTGAACGAAACACTAGTCAAAGATGCATGGAAGGACAAACTGCTTTCCATTTTATGGGACAGGGCAAAATCCTGATCTTATCAAAACACTTTATACATCATATTGATGGTTAAGTAAACTGAAAAAGCCTCTAGCAGAAAAAAGCCTCTGTAAAATCCTGCAGTAGTATAAAAGCCCTCTAACTAAATTTCTACTGAGATTATTTGTTGATGCATTAGTTTTATACTGTGACTTTTTCTGCAGTTTTATTTTCTACTGGGGCTTTTTCAAAACTCAATTGTCAGACACATACAGCAGTTTACTGTCATGAATACAATAATATGAAACATAAAATAAACTTCAAAAGGGTTACCCATAATAAACAATTGGATAACTAAAAAATTGGGAGAGAAACATACTTGAATCTAAATATATATGCCACAATGTTTCTTCAACTTTTTCATTTTATAATAACTGATTATTCATTGTTTCTCTTTAAAAATGCATAAATCAATTGATTAAATTTGATGAAACATTTTAAAATTTAACTTCTTTGCAATTAAATCTTATCATAGCTACTGTAACAAGTTCTAACTGAAACATGGAAGTGCAGGAATAAATTATTAATTGGGGTGAGTGATCCCAGTAAATTGTAGATCTTATGTTTAAACATACACTGGTAAACAGAAAAGGTTAATGAACAAAGTTATCCACAAAAGATGTAATCCTCATCTTCTTTGAGGATGAGACCTAACTTAGTACACACATAAAATAGCTTAATCCCTTGTGATATTAGACAGTGACACAGATATAACAACTGTCACTTTAAACAGGTATATTTCCCTAGTACAGATAGATCTATGGGTGGGGGACTGAAGGGGGCGTGGACATGGATAAAAAGCCCCATAACAAAGGTTTCAAACTCTGAAAGGGGGGTGCGTGCACCCTCCACACCCCCTAGATCTGCCTCTGGTTACTCTGTTCATTAATGTATTGCTTAAAAGCTTAAAAAGACTATTTTTATGTACACTTTTCTTTATCCTAGACAATGTATAAAAAATGAAACCTTTTTGTTTGAATCTTCAGAAAAAGTAGTTAATGCAGATTGTTTAAATGTGTAAAGTCTTATCGTGGTAATATACACCATTAAATGATTAAAAATATAACTTATAGCTGATGTGAACCTACTTGAAGTTGCACGTAGACATTTTAAACATATAACATGATTAATTTTAATGGATCTTGTGATAGTGGTAAAATCCCAGTATCTTTATTTTGTTAAAATTGTATATGTATATGCTTCTCTTATTTATGTCAAGTATTCAAGTGCATTTTGTCTACAAAGTCATAATTAATCAACCTATTTAATCATAATCTGTATACTTAAACATTTTTTATGAACATGTTGTGTCAACAAAATTGGGGAAGACCTTTTCAGCACTTTGGTATTTCCACTTCACAAACTGGACTTGTACAATCTAGAGAAATCAAATAAAAATGTGTCTCTTTTTCAGTCTGAGTTCCTTGAAACATTATGAACCAATTGGATAATAAACCTGTCTCAATAATTGTATTTGTGTTTAAGTCACATTTATTTTGTCATTTGTACTTTTGTATCCAACAATGCCATAATAGAAAAAGCAAGTATGGACAACAGGATCTAGAACCCCACAGCTTCATACAAAAGTCCTATAGCTTCTAGCACAAACCTTCCTGGATGCTGGGATTCCAGTATTCCCTGGCCTATATTCCCATATATTAGGCCTACTCCTACCACATCCTGTCAATCTTTATATTCAGGGCATTCCTATTAACTTCTTCAACATTGCCTCTCTAGTAATATCCACTTTTCATTTTCACTTATGCCTGCTTCCCACTACCCATCATGTTACAGTTCTCAGTCTTTATTTTGTGATGTCTTTGAAGCTATTCCTTAATCACTATGTAGGGGCCACGGTGGCAGAGTGGTAACACTCTCGCCTCCCACCTATGAGGCCGGTGTTCGGTTCCCGGCATGGCCTCATGTGGGAAAGCTGGTAGTTGCTTGCCGTTGGTCGGCAGTTTACAGTACAGAACCCTAACAAACTGTATGTACTGGTTTCCTCTGCTCTTCCAACTACCCGTCGTGATATGACCTGTACAGTGTTGAAAGCGACGTAAAACCCTAAATAAATAAAAAATTAATCATTATGTACCTATTTTACATTAAAACATGGTAGAGTTAAATTTTATTTCAAAGCGACACAAAATTTTATAACAAAGATTTCTTTTTGACTTTTATCATAGAATATTTTGACACTACTTGATAATAAATTTGATCTACCTCAATTGAAATAACTACTCTTTTCTCAAATTCAAGTTCAAAGATAAATCGGTAATTTATCAAACTGGCCCCCTTCAAATTATCCCCAAGATAAAATATCTTGATCAAATCGGCCCCCAGGAAAAAAATACCCAAGTCAAATCAGCCCCCAGAAAAGTATTGTGCCTCACAGAGAATATATCAAAGGACAAAGATCACAGAAGTTATATTTTCTGGTGAATAGAAGCAATGAGTTTTACCTGATGTAAAATCTAATCTAGCAATTGCACATTTAAAGAAATATTAACAAGGAATTTTTGTATTCCTGTACAGAGTATATGCATTGCAACACATCTGCCAAATTACATTTGCAAAATAACACTAGAAAGCTTATTTAAAGCCACTTTAAATCATAAAACAAACAGATCCCTCTCTGAATCATATGTCAAAGAGGAGTACATGCCACTGAATCGTGTGAGTGTGCAATAAAAAGTGTGTAAAATTGAGTGAAATTACTGATTTGTTGAATATCATTTGTGGCTTTCATTAAATTAGTTCTGTGGTCTTTTTAATTTTAGTACACAAACGATTTGGTTAACCATGTCTATAACTAGTTTTCCTTTTAGGAAAATAAATTTAATTTCGGAAAGAGTTTGAAAATTGGGATTATAATCTGAACGACAAACTTTTACCATGGATAACGATAGTGGATAGAATAGGTATCTGTGAATTACAGAAATGACAAGGTTCATACAGAGGCTTTTTTTGTAGTGAGTTTTTCATGCTACTATACTGATTTGTGTTTATTTTAAGACAGCATGTGTTTATTTTTGTATTTCATGCATTGAAAGTACTACAAATTGTTAAGTTACTTCTTGGGTTTTCATGTTGAAGTTTTCAGGTTTCATACGATTTGCAATTTTGTCTTTTTATCTAAGTGCATTATGCAAAAATAATGAAGAGTTGAAACAATAAGTGTCACCGGTCCGGTTTTTATTATATTCTGAACACAGTTTAAGGGTTCAGGCCAAGGTCAACAACCTAGCCTTATGTCCCATTTGAAAGCCAGCAAAATATATTTGGACAGACTTACACTATTTCAGGCATTGCGCTAGAGGCCCTAGTACAGCCCATGACCAGAGGTGTTTGCATATTGAATTAAAAATGTGATACACCAGTGTGTGGGGACAGTTTATTAAATTGTTCTAATTCTAATTGTATTCATATAGTGTGTAATCTCCCTGTATAAAGATGACTCTAAGGCGCAACACAAAAAAATCAACCAATTTCAGAATCCAGAGACAGAAGAGGGGGTCAAGCACCACAGAGAACACCAGGGAATGGTATAGGCTAAGGTATGTATGCTTTGGTGTACAGGTAGATTTTAAGCTGTTTTCTGAAAGAGACTAGGGAGGGTGAGGAACAAATCACATCTGGGAGAGCATTCCAAACAGTAGGAGCATCAAAAGCAAAACTATTTGCAAACTGTTTGAGAGATTTATGAACGGGAAGAACTTTGGAATGACAAGGAAATTGCCACCACTTTGACTGTGCCTGGTATTATAAGAACTGCTGTAGGAAGAAACATAGGGAGCAAAATATCAAGGAAAACCTGTGTGAAGAAACTTGTAGACAAATGTGGGCTGTCTTAAACACTGTGCACTTTTCAATCTGAAACCAATGCAATTTCTTAAGCACAGGAGTTATGCTGGTGTGTCTACTGGTGTTTGATACAATTCTGAGTTGCAGTAATCCAACCGACTACTAACAAGAGCATTAGCCACAAGTACAGAAGCATCATGAGTAAGAAACTGCCTGACATGTCTGAAATCACGGAGTTTCACAAAACAACTTTTGCAGACATTCTGAACATGCTTGGACAAGGAAAAATCTGAATCAAACCACACTCCCAAATTCTTAACTGAATCAACAGGGCATAGTGGACTTCCCAAGATATTAATTAGAAAACATTCTTTCAACTTGTCCCTCTGTCTTTTCAAACCAAAGATGATAAACTCAGTCTTGTCAGGATTCAATGTGAGCTTCCTAGTTGAAATCCACTCTTTAGCATAATCTGGGTACCTGTTCAACTGTTCAAAGGCAGCAGATGCATTCCTCTGAGATAAATGAACATAAACTTGGCTGTTATCTGCATAAAAATGAAACTTTATTCCTATATGTTTACCAATAATCAAACTGAGGAGGGTGGTGAACAACAAAGGGACCAGGACAGAACCTTTGGGGATGCCAAATAGGAGTTTGCAAACATCAGACAAAGTACAACCAATTTTTATTGACTGATAATGGTCTGTTAGATAGGAAGTGAACCATTTCAGAACAGAGCCACCAACGCCGAACCAACTATGGAGGCAACTGAGAAGAGTGGAGTGGTCTATGGTGTCGAAAGCAGTAGACAAGTCGAGCAATACCAAGGCGGTGGGTTCACCTCTTGACAAAGATAAGTGAACTTCATTTTTATGGAGAGGAGAACTGTCTCAGTTGAGTGACCAGTTTTATATTGTTGTTTGTGTAATTGTGAAGTTTGGAATATGTCATTTATAGCATTAACATGTCTACCATTTGTAACATGTATTGCAGACTTCCTGTATACCGGTTACTGTTTGCAATATTGAATGTACTTCCTTCACTGTTTTAGTTTATTTGTCCAATATTGATTTACCAGGTCACTATTGTTTTTATAAATTTATAAATACAGCACTGAAATATAAATCCGGGGCATTTCTGATGTCTAATGTGTTAATGTGATAGAAACTGTTGGTCATAGTTGATTTCTGGAAGAAAGAATCAGCCTGGAATGTTCATATTCACAAATCATTAATGATCCTAAAAACACCCCAAAACATGAGCTTGGTCAGAACACAGCCTCTAAAATGTTGGAAAGTCGGCTGACATTGAACTGTTGGTGGTGACCTGGTGAAGGAGAGTCATCAGTGTGACGTGACGCTTCTGTTTCTATAGGTATGTGGATGTTTTGTGCTCCTCTAGGGCTGTCACTGTGATGTGGATAAGATGATGCCAGTACATACTATGTGCCCTGAGAAAACCCCAACACTTGGGGTTGGGATTCACCTTGAGAATGTGATTGTTGTTGTTCCAATTTCATCATCCTGTCTGATAAGCCGAAGGCCTGTTTGGATGCCTTAATCTCAGATACCATGGATAACATAATGTCGTTAGTGCCTTGCAGAGCTGTAGATGAAAGACCTGTTTGAGGTGATGATGTAGAAACAATTCTTACGATGCCAGTCTAAAGAAAAGAACTCCCCTGATTCTGATTCTTTTTCCGAATCTTCTTGGTAGAAACCCTATCATGGGCAGAAGCTGTGCACTTTTTTATATATCCAGATGGAGTTTTCCTGGGATTCCATGGCATTGTAGTAGTGACAAAAAAAATTTACACAATAAAGTATAAACTAAAATACTAAAACTTTGTATCCATACAAAAAATACTGTAAGTAAAATACTAAAAAACTTTGTAAAACTCTTGTTTTGAGTCTTCAAGTTTTTCACCATGTACATTCTGTGCTAACTACTTTGAAAGCAATATTCAAGACCCCAATACATGAACCTATTGAAGCAAAAAGACAATCTGTGATTGATGTAACTAACAATCCTTTAAATTTTTACTTATTGATGATGCACAGTATACTCATGAATTTAAACTGGTGGTCAAACTGCCATGGCAGGATCCTACACAGCCATGCTTAACAAAATCCGCATGTTGTTGGATTTTAATGGATATTTCATTTTAGCATGAAGTGCTTGTAATTGCAATATTATGAACAAAATCCCTTTGTACAGCAATAAATTTTATATTTAAGAATACCCCTGTTATCACTTCACTTCAGTGAAGTGTTGTGTCAAGTTTTTAGTATGTCACAGGTTTTTTGGAGATCAAAACCAAAATGAATAAGTCCAAAACACCCATTTGGGTTGAGAAATTTGAACCAATGGAAAAGAAACCTAAAATTTGCATAAAAATTGAAGCTCTTGAATGATACCTGATCATTGGTGATGACATTAAAACATTATTTGATACATCTGGGCTTCCTACTCTTTCAATGACGAAGCCACAAAATCAACAATACCTCTCAACTACAATAATTAGAGCTAAATGTGTTTTTAAAAATATAGAAATTTTACAGCTTTATCTTCCAATGTTATGTTATCATAGTTTCCTAAATTTGACAGTTTTTTATTTGACACTTTATTTTTCTTAATGATATTATTTTATTCAGATAGAACTGTAAATTTAATAAAAATTTTCAGATTAAACAGTGGTGAGCCAATGTCCTTTAAAAATGACAAGAAGGGGAAATACATTAGTGAATGATAAATGTCATTAAGTTACCTTAGAAAGAGAAGGTTATATCTTTACTACAAAACATCACATACGTCACCCACAAGATTGCAGCAATTAGTATGGTTTGTTGGCAAAGATTAACAGGTATTATCATCTAATAACAGGCTATTCAACTCGGACGGTTTGATTCTCTGAAGTGCTGATGTTGAGGGCCTGTCTCAATATAATACTTATTATTCAATGGGACATAAATCCTCAACTTTTACTTCGACTACAGGTCCAACAAAATATTACCAATAAAAAGTTAAAATAAGATTTGAAGCTAGAAGGTACAAAGCAAGAGTGAAAAGGAACCAGTTTGGGTTTAGTTATTCTTAAAAGGTAAAAACCTGGAAGACATATCCGGTAAATAAATATATAAAATTACTACTAACATGGGTGACTGGAACAAGTGTCAATGAATGTGTAATGTGATTAAGAAGTGATGTGAATCATACTGCTAAGATTGCACCTTAAATATACTAAAGCTTTTCCCTGTCTTATCTTCTTTCACATTTGTTTGTGTCAAAGAGACAATCAGCATGCATATAGCATGTCTGAGATCAAGGAGAGAACAGGATAATTGTTTTCACAGGATAATTGTTTTCCGTCCACAGCTTTAACACAAAGCTCTAACCTTACGTAATGACTCAACTACAATAAGACTTAAATATATTTTGGCTTAACATTTCTTTCAATACATTGTATAGGTTATATCACGATGGGTACTTTTAAGGGCAGACGAAACCAGTACACACTAGTTGCTCAAGATTCTGTAATGCAAACTGCCGGGCATCAGTAAGCAACTACCAATTTTCCCACATACTTTCTGGGGTTTTAACCATAGACCCCAGAGGTGGGAGGCAAGTGTGTTACCAACAACACCACTGAGCCCCGTCGATTCCACTAAAGGAAGTATTACTGACACATAAGCTGTTTATATAATATCTCTTTCAACACCGTTGTGAACTGTAACTTTCAGTACTTACGGTGGTCGCTCATAGAGAAGTGTTAAACTGTGTAAGATTTGCCCAGCATAGAAAGCTAATTAATGTATTTTTACTGTAGCTTCTCTAATTCTTGTTCTTTTGCAAAGGAAAACTGTGATTGAGGCTTATGGCTGGGTGGCATAGGAAATACAGCATTCCGATTCTGCTTTGCCTGCAATAATTAACATCCGGAAACATTTTAGGAACTTTACCAATGCGATCCTTATTACTTTACGAGGATTTACGTTGGACCACTCTTGGTCTAGGGCCATTGCACGACCTCCCTAAGAAGTTCTCTAGGAGTTCAAGCTTTAAAGTTACTGGGATATCATTTAATGAATAAACAGTGGGTATAAAGCATGTGATTATAGCCCCTAATATGCTAATTTCTGATATTTGTGCTATACTGTTGAAATATAAATGAAATTGAGAATTATGTACCTAGAATGTTCATGTATTATTGGAATGATTCTTATAGTATGTCACAATGACCTTAATAGTATTTTATGTGTGAGGAATTTTAAAAAGTGCTTGCCATTTAAATTCAGCTATTAACTTTTGTCATTCCTTAACCAAAATAAAACATGCTTAAACCCTATGCAAAGTATATTGATCAAACCTGACTTCTACCCTCTTAAGGATCGCTGTAACATAGAGAAAACATCAGGAGACAGAATTCCGTGGGTTTTCCTGGCAATATTTTAAAATAAAGAGGTCATGCATGGAATTCCGTGGGGGTTTTGTAGAACTATTATCAAATAAAAATATGCAAATTAGAAAACATGAAGAGACAGAACTCCGTGGGGTTTTCCAGCAATATTTTAGAATAAAGTGTGCAAATAGGGTATGAATTGTGGATACGAGGGGTCATTTTATTCACATATTAGTATAACTATGTAAATGGCTGTTAACAGTGGAAAAGCATTTATATTTTTAAATTAACATAAAAAATTCAGGTTGCCACTAATATCATAATTGTATGTAATAAAATAATAACTATTAATTATGGCGACTTTGAATCTGCTTATCATGGTCCAGAGAGTGGGGGGCACCAGGATAAAGCTTAGTTCTCATTTAAAGCAAGAGTCCTACATTTTGACGTTCGTCTAGTTTGAGAGTGGGGAAACAGTCACAGTGGGGAGTCATTTTTTATTAATTCAAAGTCCCACAGTGAGGGCATAACTGAAAGGACCAACTGTAGAGGGAACCTCTTAGAAGATGTGTAATGGCGGGTAACTTGGTAATAATTTGTAAGCAGAGTGTGCGCCCAATATCAAATGTGGTAAAGACCAAAATGCGATTCCTGTTACCAGTACACAAGTAATTAATACAACTGAATTCTCCAGCTGAAGATTGAAGTCAAGATATACAGAAACTGATGTCATATTCCCCCCACAGACCATACTATACCAGTG
This sequence comes from Sabellastarte sp. h YS-2021, assembly GCA_964017235.1. Taxonomy (NCBI): domain Eukaryota; kingdom Metazoa; phylum Annelida; class Polychaeta; order Sabellida; family Sabellidae; genus Sabellastarte; species Sabellastarte sp. h YS-2021. Next base: position 124,301,970 of record OZ024932.1, read on the forward strand.
TAACTATTTGTAATAAGATATATAAAGAGGGGCAAATAACATTTCTTTTGGCATAACAGCTGTAGCTAATTTGTCATTGTATATGATGTTATGGGCATCTTCGATGCATAATATATGGATATCTCTTTCACATGGTTCAGTAAGCATGTAATTATATGCATGGGCACTACAGATAACCTGTAATAAATCAATTGTCAGAGTATGTGTGCAAAAAATCAATTGTATGCATAGTCAAAAAAGGCATATAGTAATATTAATCTTAGATCTTGTATACATCTACTGTAGGAAAATACTGTTTAATTACCTCTATTCAAGATTAGTGTGTACCTGAATGAAGCAAAGTATACTGTAATATAAATGTTTGATATTAAGAATATCCCATTGTCAGTGCTAAAATAATACTTGATATTGAAACTTCCTTATCATTTGTAAATATGGTCTACACTACCTGAAAAGTTAAAGCATTGTTGCCTAAAATTGCCTCTGAAATAATTACATGTAAGCATCCGACAAAAAAACATGGCCACTAAGATGGACTTTTGATTAAGCTGGTAGATTTAAGTTATGTGTAAGGTAAATGAAATCCCCTAATATAGAGATTACGTATTGTAAGCAAAATCAATAACTTTGTTTTCCATTGTATGTGATTTGCTAAGTGCAGCAGCATAATAATATATGTAAACGTGTTCCACTAAACATGTTTGCAATACTAGTATTTTCAGCAATTGACCCTATGTCTCGATCAAGTGATTTTTTTCTCATAATTGTATCTGATAATGAAAATACACATGCACATAGCCAATGTTGAATAATGCACAATAAATACAATATTAATTTAACCAATTTCTGTGTTTTAAATGTCTGTGTTTTAATGATTTCTTCCCTCATGAAGATATCTACAAGTAAAATATTCATGAAAATAATGTTAAATATTAACTATAAAGATGAATAGACGTTTAATGCTTGTGCATACTTAATCTGTAGAATCCATTGATACATAAATATTTACTAAAAAATTACATATAAGAAATTCAATTATTTTTGACCAAAGAACCGATATCATTTATCTAAAATTATAAGAAATTATTTTTATAATATCAAAAAACTCATTTTGCTCTTAGAATATTCTGTTTAGAGAGATTATGTGCTACAAATGTCAAATAGATCCAAATGAAAGAAATTAGATATCTCTGACCCCACCGAATATAACAGAGATTGACCGGAACAAAATGTAACATTCTCAAAGCATTCAATCATAAACAAAGCGGCATTCACCTTTTAGAAGTGGGGTGTTAGTAACATTCTGAAAGATTTTTATATAAAAAAATACTTAAAAGATGGATTTTTTGTAATTTTGATATACACGGCAGATAGTATCATAACCAGTTAACAGTTTTCTTATAAAGTTGAGCATAATGCATATTATAAAACTTGTGTGTCTTGTCGTGGTTATGGATGTATATTGTATGAATGGTAAGTTTTGTTTCTTTTTAGTATCACAATTGTGGGGAGGGGCAGCAGATGAATGTTGACTTAAGTTGGTCAGGTAGGTGGAGGTGGTGTTGGTTTTCTGTGTAGAAAAACCTTTTCTCCCAGTATTGTCTCTTCACCAGTTTTCAGGTCATTTAAAATTATCATACTTTCGTTTAAGTCTGATTATAATAGCTTTGTTGTGGCTTGTGTGTATCGTTCTCCTGGTTCTTGTACTACCCAGTTTCTGGAAGATTTTCTGGCTCTTTCTGGCTTTCTGTCTTCGACTGGTTCCAGTTTCATCATTTGTGGTGATATAAATGTCCATCTGGATATTGAGTGTGGCGATAGGTCCAGGTTTAATGACATCCTTCAGTGTTGTGGTTTGGTTCAAAGTGTCAGTGGCCCGACTCATTTACTGGGTCACACTCTGGATGTTTTGATATCTCCTTGTGACTCAGATTTTGTCCGCAATGTTAGTGTTGGGGATTTCATTTCTGACCATGCTGCCATAAGATGCCAACTGGATTTCTGCCACCCATCAACCAGCATCGACAAATGGGTCTCTTATCGACGGTACCACAGGATTGATATCGACCAGTTCAGAAATGACCTTAATAATATACTGTTTGTACGGTCCCCTGAAGGTACTGCTGCAGAACTTTATGATCAGTACATAACTGGTGTTACACAGGTACTTGACAAGCATGCTCCTATCATTTCACGCAAGGCTAAACAGTAGTCTGATGAGTGGTTGTCTGATTCGTATCGCATGGCTCGATCTCTTAGACGCCAATTTGAACGAAGGTGGAGAAAACATAAGTCAGAGTTGAATAGGTCAAGACTCCGCAGGCAAATTGCCTGGTGTAATCGACTGGCCAATAAAGACAAGGGTTCATACTATATAAATCTCATAACTGCTAATAGTCGTGACACCAAGAAGCTATGGCAGTCATTGAGGAAGGTGTTGCATCGCACCTCCGAGACTATCCTGCCTGCTCATAGCTCAGACAAAAGCCTCGCGGACACGTTTGCTTCTTTTTTCTCCAATAAAATAAGCAAAATCAGGGACACCTTTGCTACTTCTGGCTCTTTCAATGATGCACCGGATTCTGTGCCTCCTGCTTTCAATGCCTTTATGCCTGTCACTGAAGACGAGGTCTATAAGTGTATCAGTGAATCCCCCACTAAATCTTGCTCACTAGACCCTATACCAACATTCCTCCTTAAGGATTGTCTTGATATCCTCCTCTCTTCCATTACCAAGTTGGTAAATTATTCTCTCATTGAAGGATCCTTCCCTAATTCTTTCAAAAAGGCGGTTGTCACCCCCCTCATAAAAAAGGCTTCCCTTCCTAGAGACGACCTTAAGAATTATCGCCCAGTGTCTGGTCTTTGTTTCCTGTCAAAGTTAGTTAAGCGAGTCGTTGCCAGGCAGCTAATGTCACACATTAATAACAACAAACTGGACAATCCTCATTAGTCAGCATATAAGCCAGGACATTCCACGGAAACTGCTTTATTGTCTATAAAAAACGAGGTTCATCTCTCTCTGGCACGCAGTGAACCCACAGCTCTAGTACTTCTTGACTTATCAGCCGCATTTGACACTATAGACCATAATATTCTCCTTGGTTACCTTAAATCCTGGTTTGGTCTTGGTGGAACAGCTCTAAGGTGGCTTGCTTCCTACTTAAGAAATCGTTGCCAGGCCATTAAGATAGGCTCCACACTATCTGAATTAAGCAATCTCATCTATGGAGTCCCACAAGGTTCTGTTCTGGGTCCGTTACTGTTTTCACTCTATACAACACCACTCAGTAAAATTATTCGCCTCCACCCGCATATTAAATTCCATTTTTATGCGGATGACACTCAGTTATACATCCATCTCTCCCACAAGAATGCTTCTTCGGCTCTCGCCAAGCTAAATGCCTGCCTTCGTGATGTTCAAGAATGGATGTCTCTCAGTAAATTGAAGCTCAACCCTGAAATAACTGAGTTTATTGTCTTTGGTTCCAAGGCTCAACGTCAGAAGATTTCCTCTCACTTTCCTGTTAGTATTCTTGGTAGCCTTCTTCATCTAGTTGATTCTGTCAGAAATCTAGGTGTGTGGTTTGATGCAGATTTTTCATTCTCTGAGCATATCAAGAGGACTTGCAAAGCATGCTTCCTTCAGATGCGTGACCTCCGTAGAATTAGAAAGTATCTCACTTCTGAAGTGGCAGTCCTTGCTGCAAATGCCTTGGTTAGTAGTCGTCTGGACTATTGTAACTCTCTGTTCAGAGGTTTGTCCGGTTTCAATCAGCACAAATTGCAAAGTATTCAGAACACCCTTGCTCGTATTGTTACAAATCATAGAAATTATGCTCATGTTACACCCATTCTACAGAAACTCCACTGGTTGCCTGTTAAGTATCGTTATATTTTCAAAACCGCAACACTTGTGTATAAATTTTGCATAGTGGTTCTCCTTCTTACTTCAAACCGTTCTTGTCTTTTAGTAGTTGTCCCTATAGTACTAGGCATAGTCACCCAGATCGTCAATACCTTACAGTTCCTCCTTTTCATTCATCAGTCTTTAAGTCAGCCAAACATTTTGGCCATAGTTTTGCCTTTGATGCTCCTAAGATCTGGAATGACCTCCCTCAAGATGTTTGCAGTGCAACATCAGTTGCCTCCTTCAGAAAGAAGCTTAAAACTTACCTGTTTGCAAAAGCCTACCCACCATAGCCTCTCCCGTCACATCTGTGTCTCCTTGGTACGACCTGGCTATGTCCCTTGATTAACGATAACTGCCTTGCTTTATGTTTAGATGCGCCTTAGAGTCCATCAGTGATGGAGATTAAGCGCTATAAAAGTCCACATTAGATTAGATTAGGTAAACTTACTAAAACATAGACCTGTTAGCTATAAATCTCTCAGAATGAGAACAGCCTATTTTTGTACTGACATGCGGCAATAATGACTCAATAGTACTTAAAAACATTGCAAATGTGTAACAGCATAATACAGAGGAAACGGTACAATAGGACCAAGATAAAGCAAAATGATGGAGCGTATCAGTTAAATTGGGGTGTTTACTTTTCAGGTATCAGCATTCATTAATATCCTTCATTTATTGAGCCAACAGAAGCCTTTTAAGTTGTGTGCACCACAGTTCAAAATCCCCATTCTGTCACGATCAGCGGCAATGACAAGCAATGTGCTTCTGTCTGTACCACATTATTAGACTCAGAGTGTGTTCAGTAAAATAGATCTTTGCTGAAATTGATCAAAAGGGATTAAAACTTTGCAACTGCATAAAAAGATTGGAATAACAGAAAATCAGTATTATTTGACAATGGAAATCTTTGTATTGTTAGTGATTCAACATTAGTTCTGGTTCACCCTGTTAGGTTTTAACTATGGGTGGCTTTTATCAGCTGAAATGCCATAAAATACACTTTCTTGATGTTTTAGATATCAGCATTGATATATATCCTTCATACATTGAGCCAACAGAAGCCTTTCAAATTGTGTGCACAACAGCTCAGAATCCCTATACTACCATACTCAGCCGCAATAACAAGAGATGTGTATCTGTATGCGCCACATTATCAGACTCAGAGTGTGATCAGTTAGGCAGAACATTTGACACAAACTGTAAAGGACAGGATGTGATTGTCAATGTGAGTCCTGCAATGGAAGATGACTTCACCACTTGGACTTGTAGTGACAGTATAGGAGAAGATGATGGGATGTTACAAAGGTTTGGTAAGTAATATGAATATATATGATAACAGATTGCAGAGATAATTAAATTACTACTCTTTCGTGTTGTAACTTTCACCTACCCCAACTGGGCACAAAACATAGCATAGAAAATTAATGATATGTTGGTTGTAACTGCAACACTCATACATTTCTGGTAGTGTAGCAGACCATATAATGTAGCCAAAGTAACGAAAACAACAAATTAATGATATTCGTGATTAATGATATGCATTATTTCTTAGAAAACGATGTAATATAATAATTTCACATTTTGTGGATAAACTATATTACACATTGGCCTGTGTCAATGTATATTGTTATTCAAATAAGACCTCGTTATTACACATAAAAAGCACAAATAAACATTTTTCTGTTCACATTGTGCTAGATAATGACGGCCTGTAAATAAACAAAATATAGAATGTTTTAACACTTTTAAAATCAAAAATTTTAGTGCTGGTAAGTTGATTCTCAAAAAGTAATCAATGTAATTTAAATGATTTACAATGCAAAGTAAAATTTTAAGTGTTCTAATTCCGTTTTAAAGTCATTATTATGCACTTACACGTGTTATCCCGCATTAGAGTAGTCACAGTTTTTACAATTAGCTAAAGCACCCGAGTTAGGTATAATTGGCAAAAACACACTAAAAAATGAAATGTAACAATACACAACATCCAGCAACCTCCAAATTACAATATTCAGAAATAACTGTTAATGCCAAAATTTCTGTGATAATTTATAAAATGCCTGCCTATTTATTGATTTCCAGATGATTTCAAATTTCTAACAATCAGATGTTAATGTATATTCATTCCACCAGAGGTATTGTGAATGTATTTATTTGGGGTTTTACGTCACTTTCAACACTGTACAGGTCATATCACGACGGGTAGTTGAAGGGCAGAGGAAACCAGTACATACTTTCGTTAGGGTTCTGTACTGTAAACTGCCGACCAACGGCAAGCAACTACCAGCTTTCCCACTTGAGGCCGTGCTGGGGATCGAACCCCGGCCTCAGAGGCGAGAGGCGAGAGTGTTACCACTCTGCCACCGTGGCCCCGTATTGTGAATGTAACATGCCTCACATATCTAGATGTCGCCATGCTTTGTCATGTAAAACCACAAGTTTGGCCAGAAATAAACTGTTCACATTCTGATTTTAGACAATGATCATCTTAAAAATCACACAACCATGGTCACCAGAATGGGCTGTTGTTTAAATTTTACAAAACAGATTCTAGAAAACAAGTTTCACTTTCATCTCACCTCAAATAATTTACTTTTTAGGTACTTTACTACGCAAATAGAACATTTATCAACAAAACTAATATACTTTCATGATCCTTTTATAACATGCTAGGAAGTCTATCAGATGCATGTGATAATTAATAATACAGAAGTCAAGTTGTAGCTTTATGTCCGTTTAAAGCTATATGATAACAAATTCTTAGTGCATCCCACATGTTGTCATTGACTGGGTCAAACCCATGGTCAAGGATGTACGAAACAAGTAATTCAATGCCAAACTTGTAACCATTCAGCCACTGGGGATACTTAATATTTACATATTATGTTTGTGACACTTTCACTTTGAAACAACTGTACAATACAACATTCTCTAGTGACATATCATTACTAATAAGATACAATTACAGCAGTTGCTTTATTATATATTGCTGTATACCAGTGTCCATCATTTTGATACATATAAACTAAAACCTGGGCCCGGATTTACAAAGACTCTTAAACTCATGCTTAAACTCAGACACATAATCTCAGTTTTTGTCTCATGTGAGATTATGCTGAAATTGGTATTTTCAAAAGTAATCTCAGGTGAGAATAAACTTAAACTCAGTTTATATGTAAGCAAGCATTTCATTGGTTAATACCAAAGCAATTCTTAAACTCACACATAAACTCATTCATAAACTCATGCATAAACTCAGTCTAGAGTTTATAGCTGCTGAACAACACAGCTTTATACTAATTACAGTAGAGGGTTTTCATGTTACATTGCAGCATCTGCACAAATTTTTTTGTAAACTTCACTTAAAATTTTACAAATACTGAAAAAACCCAAGACCATGATGTTTTTTAACATGGATTTTAGAATGACTACATTAATTTATGTTTTGGTCTTTTTATGTATGTACAAAGATTTTTGTTTGACTTTTTTTGCAAAACTGTACAAATGTTATCTTACAAGTTCAATCATGTTTCGAGTCTTATCATTATTGTTATGTTTTTTGTTTTCTCAATTAATTAAAAAACTACACTCTTCAGCTTATGTATACATATGAATTTAACCTGAATGCCATAAGGGTGTTCTCTATGAATAATTGCCACTGTGGTTTATTTTGAAGTGCACAAGAAATTAATTTTTGCATTGTTCTTAGTAGTAATTTAAGACAAATGGGTGAATCTTGACACATAACAAGTAACATCTTTGTCAATATGGCCCATAATCAAATTGCAGGAGTAAATTTCTCCAAAAGGTTACCACAGGTATTATGGTTCAGCTTTACTGTCATTAATTGATCATAAACTCATTTCTTGAGTCTACACTGGTGCAAACTCAAATTTTTAGTTGAGTTTAAGCATAATCTCAGCCTGAGAATTTTTATAAATACCAACAAATGTGAATTTAAGCATAAACTCAGACAATGAGATTATGTCTGAGTTTATAGTTGAGTTTAAGTTTCAGAATTTTCTGTAATGTGAAAAGTTTGAGCATAAACTCATAAAGATGAGTTTATAGGTGAGATTTAACATGAATTTAAGTTTAAGAATCTTTGTAAATCCGGGCCCTGGTATCAAAACAGTTTTTTGTCAATTTTGAGCAAATGAGCAATTTGTAAAATACAGCGATGGCAGTGTTTTTCAGCTGAGTAGTTCCTACTTTAGCAAGGTACCAATAACTTAATATCATAGATGGTTGTTACCCTGAAGGGACATTGTAATCACCATGTTGGCTGCAAAACAAGGTATTTGAAAATATCTTGGAATCATCAATGATAATACCTTATGGTTTTTACTTCACTGAACTAAATATTTTTGTACATATACTGTGATAACATTACATTAGGTAGAATACAGCTTTTCCCCTACAGTTTTGGCAGATATCTCATTCAGTTTTACGAATTTAGAACCAATAAGTAATTTGATCTAACAATGATTGAGCATTTGATTGATTACAATCATCCATTTCAAAACACCTCAAACATAACTTATTTTATACAAGTGATAGATCCATTAAATATATGATCTAAGGCTTTCCAAGCAATACTGCTTGCAAACCACTTTTATAGCATTTACACCGAAATAAACAAACTATTACAGGATTCACAGGTCATGACAATTAATTATAATAAACAGAAATATATTTAACCTCTTTATTTTTAAAATTCAAGTCTACAAACTAACGAGGGTAGTAAACCAATTAGCGACAGAATACGACATTCTTAGTAAATAGCGAGCTTTTATCACCCAGAACACAATGACCTTTTGAATAAATGATTATTTATTTCTCGTACTCATGGTACAAAATTGCAACAGTACAAATAAACACACACAAAAAAGAACATACAGTTTGTACAATGCAACACATATGTACAAAAAGAAAATTAAGCAAAATACATGCCGAGTAAATTTAGGTACTCATTGACAGCACATAAACTGAAGAATATCGTTACATTCTTGGTATGTAAAATAAGGATGATCATAGTCTCTCAAATATAGAGTATCACGAATTAGACCTGAAATGATATTTTCACTGTGATCTACGAGAGGACATCTTAAAATTTTCTTAAATTTACCATAGAGATCAGAGTCACACTTTACATTAAACTTTTGGCTAAGAAACTGGCCACTTCCCTGTAGAGCCAGATTACCACATATTCTAACTTTTATATTATCAGATGTGAAATTCATGTTCATAAATTTTAAAAACCTAAGCGCCAACTGATTGTCAATCGGATGGCAATTACAAATATGGTGTATTAAATTACTTGCTGTTGTCTTAGGAAGGGACAACAATTTTCTCAAAGCTTTACGCCACTGTGTATAAAATTCCTCACATTTTTTATTACTAAGATCCCAAAGGACAGAACCATATAGATGCATACAATAAGTATTGAAAAGTTGCAATTTGACATCATAATTATCTTATTATGTCAAAATTACCATTCGACTTTCAAAGGATTAAAACATATACCTAAGTAATAAGTAATTAACAATAATTAAATAGTTTTGTGGGTTTATTTGACTTTAAGTTGTTTACTAGCTGTGGAGCCATTATGTATATAAATATTTGGTTCATAGTTTATCCAACCATAATCTTTACATCGAGTGATCAAGATGTCATAGAAGGAAAGGAAACAACTTTCCAATGTGACTGTAAGAATGCAAACCCAACATCAGTTATAAAATGGTTTGTTGATGATATGGAACAGCTGTCTGGGATTGTGCAAGAAAATGATACAGCCAATAAAATTGAGATTAGTATATTTACCTTCACTCCACAAAGGACACAAACTAATGTAAAGTGCAAAGCATTCCAGTTGGATGATAAGCATGACTGGCCATCTGACACCAAAGAAATTAATGTCTTATGTGAGTAGCATTGTATATTATATTATTAACAGAATTAAGAAAATGAAAGTACTATTTGCTACATTTAGTCTGGGTTATTTGGTATTATATATAATTTATATGATTTTATTTTCTTGTAAGAAGAGTGGCTATATTTGTGATTTCAAAAACAAATATTTTTATTTTTGTAGTAAATTAATCCTGCCAAAACACTTTGTATTATTGTTGCCTTGAAATGATATTCATACATAACTGTAGATCCCCCAAAAGATCCATCACCTGGTGATGATAAGGAAACATTGGTTAATCAACCAGTGACATTAACATGTACTGTTGATGGAGAGAATCATGGAAATCCACAGACATATAACTTTACATGGACACGTTCAGATGACCCATCATTTATCACTACAACCATTGGAGGTGATTTTACTTTCATCCCAGATCAGGTGCATTATGATGACAGCTATACATGTAGACCAAAGAACAAAGCTGGAGAAGGATCTACTGCAGATGTAAAATTAACTGTAAACAGTGAGTAAAGTTTTTCCGTAAAATATATTTTCATATATAACAGTAGCGTAATTAAATAAATTTTGTTGTGATTAGTATAGTGTGTGATAAAGAGATTTTTTCCTCTATTTTGATTTTCAGGAGTTTTCAATGGGATAGGGGCAGGTAATTATAGTTTGCTCGCAATAGTAATTCAAAGGTCATCTGAAATATTAATTCTTTTAGATTTGTGATCTCTAGTTTTACTGAAACTTGTGAGGGTTCTTGCTAAAGTAAAGTGAGGCAAAATGAGTGGATGTTTTCATTGTTTTACAATATTAGCTGAAAATAAACACCTTTGTATAAAACTGGTGGAGTATTTTTTTTGTTTTCAATTTGTCAAACTCTAAGGGTATTTCTGTAAATTAAAAGGAAAAAGCAAGGGTTAAGGTGAGTCTTGTAGACACCTCTAGAGCAAGGAGTAGGATAAATAGTTTGCACATGGGGTCAGCCTCAGCCTTAAAATGAGCCTTGGAGATGCCTCAGGGGCCTTTGGGCAATGATGATTATGGATACCTTGCACAGAGACTCATTTTCAAGTTGAGTCTTGGAGATGTGTCAGGGCCCTCGAAGCAAAACTAAAAAGGTTAGCATGGAATAAGAGTTTATACAGTGATTACATTCAAAGTGTGCCTGGGCATGATCTAATAAAATGACTAGAATATCATTGTAGATATAGCATTAGACTAAGGCATATATTCGACCCTTGTTCCCGTCATTTTAAAAATCTTTATATTTGATATCCAATCAAATAAATTTATTTATAAGTATCGGTTAAAGTGTGAACACCATTGATAAATAGAAAACATCCAGTTGAATTTTTTTGTGACAAGAGCTACCCTTGGAGGTGTGATCTTAAGCAACACGGCATCTTAAAGCAAAACTTTTTCAAACAACAACTTTTGCTACAGATAAAAAGCTGAATTGAACTCATAGATGATGCATTCATATTTCATCAGAAACGTCTAAAATCCATTCACGTCCAGAGAGCATAGTTTACACCGAGAAATGTTGTTAGCCATTGTATGATACACTAACGATGACTGTGGTACAAAACAAAAACCAGAATCCATCTTAGGCATCTCAGATGATTTCGATGGCGGCAGCTTCTTCAATACAGGCAATAATGATCTAATTTTTGGTTGATATGATGGATATAGCCAGCAATGATAAAACATTATCAGAACTGACGTACCCAAATCAAAGTCTACCACCCCCACTAGGTATTACAAATCTGGGAAAATGTGGGTGTAGATACGAAAACACCAACATTGCTTGATTCTTTCACAGAAAACTGTTTGCCAAAGCATGGATGTACTAGACTACATACATTGAGAAACACAAGAAAATGTTGAGTGAGAGCAAGACTGACATTTAGATAAATACGGTCAGCTTCTACAGCCAATACCTCTCTTGCAAAAGAATTAGGTCCATCGATTATGTACCAAGAAGCACAATAACATTTAATTCATTATCTGACTGTTGTTGGGCAAAATCAATTTTATGTCTGAAGTTTTTACTTTGTAAAGATGGTGATAGACTGAGCCTGCTGACACTGATCAAGTGATACAAAAACAGTGACACTGACAGAGGTACTTAGAAAAGTAAAAAAAAACTAAAAAATAACATAGATTTTGCGATCCTGACAAAGGGAAAAGACTTTCTGAGACGTAGTTGGGCTGTTTAGCCCCATTAGTATATGTAGTATGACCATATGGTGCTGGGTTGGCTCAACCATAGTGTTCCTTATGTGGTTAGTTAGTCTCAGAGTGTGACCCCTCTTTTGATTATATAACAGTTTAATTAGATTCTTTTACTCTGTATATTTACACTTATGTATGATATTCTGAGTTGTTCACTCTAATGTAAATTGTGTCTTATCTATCTAGTCAGTGTTATGAGTATGTGATTTGAATGCTAGTGAACTACCTTATATTCTAGAACCATGTAAGTAAGTGGACAACTCATCATGCAGTGTTAATTTTAACTCATCTTTTTTTACTCTAACTCTGTGTGCATAGGCACTCAAGTGCACATAATTTCTGAAAGTTGCATATAATATGTTGTTTTAAGATTACAGTTAATAATTATTGCCATACTGGACCACGAGTTTTTGGGTCACCCCATCAAAGTAATGATCATGTGGTTATGTATGTGCTGGTCACTGGACCAGTTGCTATATATAGAGTTAGAATTATTCTGTCAACAACCGGCTTTCTATGTAACATTTCCCTCTTAGTATTATTGTTATAAACTTTCTATTTTAACTGTAATTTTTAATGTAACAATGAGGGGCCACGGTGGCAGAGTGGTAACACTCTCGCCTCCCACCTCGGAGGCCAGGGTTCTATTCCTGGCATGGCCTCAAATAGGAAAGCTGGTAGTTGCTTGCCGTTGGTCGGCAGTTTACAGTACAGAACCCTAACGAACTGTATGTACTGGTTTCCTCTGCCCTTCCAACTACCCATCGTGATATGACCTGTACAGTGTTGAAAGCGACGTAAAACCCCAAATAAATAAATAATGTAACAATGTAACTGGCAAGTTATTTGACTTATAGCAATACTTGACTCGTTTATGTAACACTTCTTTCCAGTATTATTGTGATAAATAGGTAGTTTTACATTTCCTCTCTTTATCTTAGTGTGGAATGATTTCCTAATGCAGGGTGATAAAGTACTGTTTCAGAATTTCTAAATTCATTATGTAAACATTTAAACTATCCAACAAGTTTTAAATGGATTTAGTTTCAATGGATTCATTTTGAGACATTTTAGTGAGTTGTTTCAAAAACTTTAAGTTATATTCTGGGAAATATTATTGTGCCACTTCTTTGTAATAGTACATTTTAAAGTGACAATATTAAGTAACTTACTTGTTGATTATCAATAAAATTATTTAAATAAATATAATCAATTCCATCTATTGAACTTTCACTTCAAGGTAAGTGTAGTAGCGACAAAATAAAATAACAAACTTCAGATTAATTATAATTTTATATCATTCCACTTATTATGTATTACAGACATGTTTTGAATTTAATTCAGGTTTATTTCTGTTTAGCAGAAACCACATGTGCTAAATTTGCTTGTTTGCAAAAACACAAGCATGAAATAGACTTCCTGTCTATGTTAAAGATATAACAAAAAGATACACTTTGAATACCATGTTTCACATATATAATAAATCATTAAATTACAGATCCACCAAAGCAGACCATCACTACCACTCCACAGCTGTTTCATTTAGTTGGTGACACAGCTCATTTTGTATGTAAAGTGAGTAGAGATGGAAATCCAGATATTTACTCATTTCTCTGGACAAGGGCTAATGATACTGATTTTCTACTAGAGACAGACAGTGGAGTCCTGGAGTTACCAGTGATATCAGTGGGTCAAGAGGACACCTATTACTGCAAGCCAGAGAATATAGCAGGAAAGGGGGATCCTGCAGTAATGACACTGATAGTAATCAGTGAGTAACTAAGAAAACTATTGAAATTTTTGCTCCGCAATTTATGCAAGAAAGAAAATGAATAGAATAAATTTAATAGCCTTATTTGAACAATTTACACATTTTCAATGCTGACAAAGATTTCAGATGTAGTGAATTAAATGTTTGGAAAGAACATGAGCAAAACACTTGAATTTGTTTTGTTATTTATTTAATCAAACGAATATGTACTTTATAACTTTAATTACAAAAATTAATTATATTTTAAAAGCCAAATTGATTTTCCTTTTTCTGTTCATACATTTTACTTTTTCTGTTCATACATTTTAATAAGAAAATGTTGATGTGCAGTATTAATGTTGTGGTGCCCTCAGCTGGGTTATTATAATAGAAATTAATGTTATGTGTGCAAGACGTTTATGTATATTTACACTGAAATGTATTCTTGTAGTTAACGTCGTTAAAATAGCCAAGCCATGAAAAACAATAACAATATTAACATGCATATGCAACCTTCATTACTTTTGCTTTCTCATTTATAAACTGTTTATTTTGTTGTATGTTCCATTTCAAATTGTATTGTAAATCAACAAGCCCAGTTAACCGGAATCTAAAAATTTAATCATTTGCTCTCTGTTTTGCAGGATTTTGCCAATTCCATTTTGTGTTGGACAGTTATATTATAGTATATTATAAGTAATTTTTCTTTAAACTACACGAAAACATACTAACAAAAGAACTAATTCTTGCTTGTTTAGCTATATTATGCTCAGTCAACATTTCTTCATATTTGATGCAGTTTATTTCCATAATTGAACATTATAATTGAGAAATGATAATAATATCACATTCCTTGTTGTTACTAGACTTTGGATAATTCAACTAATTCATAATTAGTTAGAAAATTCTTGTAATATTTAGCATACTAATACTGAGAATAGTTATTTATAAGTAAGGTTTTTTAACAGCCATACCCATTGCAAAAAAAATGCACGTTATAATTCAGTTGTTTATTCTCATGTGTTTAGCTAATCCAGTTATTAGTAATCTGACAGTTAATTGGAACACAACATCTACAGTTATACCAGTAATTTGGAAGTTACAAAGTAATGGAGGTTATTCAAATGTGACATTTACTGTATGGGTAAAACTGGCTTCTTCTGGTAGTTACCACATCTGGAAAGACAATATACAGTTGGATGTAAAAGAAGGACACAAAGTATCAATAGATGTTGACACTTTAGTACCAAACAAGCATTATGATCTAAAAGTTGTGGCACAAAGTAACACCCCAATTGGTGACATCAGAAGTGCACCTTTGTATACCAGTGGATTAACAAGAGGTCAGTAACTATACCCTGTTTTGAACTTCGTCATATGATATCTAAGAAAACAATTCTGATAAATATAACACATAACTACTGAAGAACACTGTAAAATTTTGCAATATTATCAATAATCCCATTTTTATCCACTCTATAACATAATATCTATTTTTTCCAGTTCAGAATATAAATTTTTGAAACTATATGCAATTTATACTCAAAGCAGTCACATTTGACTCACAATAAATATCTAGAAATGAAATCATTTTAGGTATGTTTCATTCCTGTGGCCTAACGTTTGAAGGTCAAAGCAAAGGTCAATTTGAAGCAACATACATTATGTTGATAAATGCTAGCCAAAGAAATATGCCAACAAGTCACAGTAAAATCTGGCAGAGCGTAGAGATCTAACCTCCAATCAATCAAAGGATGACTTCATAAAACATTGTTGAATATTGTTAAATACCGTAAATTACCGTTTTATGCGCAACTTGTACACATGGGTGGTCATTGATGAAGTAGTTTAATATATTTGTGTAATATGATACAACTAACACTCTAATTGTGACCTAGTTGCTTCATTTCTGTGGATATTATCATTTTTATTTAAAATATTACGCGGACTGGAGCTGGATGTGTTTGCTTGGTACATGCATTGTTGACATTTTATTTTAGATAAAAATTGTCATCAATCAATCAATCAATCAATCAGTTGTCCAAGTGCTTAATCTCCGTATCTACGGATTCTAAGGCACACCATCTAGTTCGTAAGGAATAAATCATTTGATGGGGCACGGCCCAGTGAGGGGTCTGCCATAGCAGTTGCTTTCAACCCTAACTCTAGTACTACCTATAGTTCACAGCCTCAATTCCAACTTGACCCCAGGTCATCCAATCATAAACCAGGGCATTCGCGTTTTTGGCGCCAGTTTTATCTGTTCAGCACTTTCAAACTTGACGCCATTGAATACATATATAGAAATTTTTAATGATCAGAACTGTATACTTTAAAGTTTTAATGTCTTACTTTACGGATACTGATCTGGATTGTGCTTATAATCTAGTTGTTTTATTCTACAAAATGCCATCTGGAAAGAAAGTCCTACCCAAATCCAGAAAGCGGTTGACAGCCTCAGCAAGGGCGAGGATCTCAGTGTCAAAGGCAAGGGAAGTTATTAACAAAGAATCAAATGGTTCATATTAGGGTAACACAAAAAATGTTACTAGCTTGCCATCTGTCACACAACCGTCAACTACATCAGGTAATTCTGACACTATCATGAATATGCTATGTGAAATCAAGGAATCGAATGCAGATCTGGCCAGACGTTTAGACAAGGTTGAGAGGCGAAACTCAACACCCATTAACCCAAGGTCCCACAGTCCTGGTTATCCAGTATCACCACAGTTGGGTCCCTCAAATCTACCTCAGCAGTCGGACATACCCAACCATCCGTCGGACCCCTTCATAATACCGAGAATGGGACAGCCACATCTGCACTCACATCCTCCACTCACTCGTGATTTTGTTTCAAGAGGTATACAGCACCAGGATCCAAGCGTGAGGCTTCCGTCAAGAGCCCAGGAACAATCAGGTCATATCTTGGACCACCGTGAAGCTGTCGTGCCTAACCTTCACACTCTGAGGACTAACCCCGGCATCTCAGAAGCTGTCAACAACTTATTAGCTTCTTATGAAGGACAAGCTAACTCTGACCTGTCTCAAGGTAAGCCACAGGGTAAGAAGTCTGGCAGATACAATTTGCATGACACAATATCCATAGCCTCACATCTACGTTGGCCCAATGAGGGCTTTCATGCATCTAATGGGAAAAAACTGTCTTTACCACAATGGATCTCTGGTCAGTTGTTGAATATATATGCCATTCTGGACCCAACATTGTCCAAACAAGCCCTACTCCAGGTGATTTTTGCTATGAGAGATGCTGTTTCATTACCATGGCCAGCTGTAAGGGCTGCCTAGGCATCCTCTATGCACCAGGTGGAGGAGGGCCACCTCTCTTGGGCCGACTCTACACAATGGTCCATCAATAGATTGAGTGCTTCACAGGTAGCTCTAGCTCACACTCAAGCCACAACACAACCAACACCACCTAGAAGACCATGCAGGTACTTTAATGAGGGGTCCTGTACCCACGAAGGCCATCATGGCAACTACATGCATTTTTGCTGTCACTGTATGAAACAGGGAAAAAGTCTGAACCACCCAGAAACCAGATGTAATATAAAGCAAAGACAGGCTGGTTGCCAGCAGCAGAACAATAGTTAGGGGTTATCCGAACCTCCTGGCCACAACTATGACAGTCCTATGGGTCCATATGATAAGATGGGGTGCAATGGACACAATAGTTTAAAATTTGGTCAGTTTAACAAGACAGTTGGTGTAAACAATGAAAATGACTCGCTTAATGTCAATAATGTAAATAATATGATGCCAGTAGTAGCTAATAATGACATTTATTTGAACTCTCATGGTGGCGGTAAAATTTTTGACATTAGTTCACAAGATGTTTGCCATGATATTAACACTATGGACACTGTGTCTCATGCGAATTTAACTGCTTGTGATAGTAGTGCATTGGTTGTAGACTATGATCAAGTATTTGATAGCACTAACAATCTTGTTCCACAGCATGGCTCTCCTCCAGGTACAATAATTGACCATATGGAAGCTAACCCTCAAACTGTTCCTAGAAATCAGCATGTTTATTCATACCACGGTTCAGTTCACAAAATTGATAGATTTAATTACATATTTGTCAATCAACTTGACAATTCCCACAACCAATTTGTGTACATACACAATTATCCACAAAATAAGCCAGGGGCTTCTATTTCTTGAAGTTTTCTTATCAAACTGGTCAGATGACCATACTCAACTGTGTGAGCCCTCCTGTGGATGTGGTGCAAGTTTTTGATAGTATTTCGCTTTGTATATATCCCCCTTTTTCTGAGGCAAGTGTGCTGCATACTAAACAACAAGCCAAGCTGACTTATGACAATTATAAGAAAGACTGCTTAATTAACCAGAGATATGGTGTCTCATATGGAAGTTATATGAATAATGTCATTTCTTTACTAATTGATGCACAATGCGAGGTTGACAGGAGCGTGACTAATAGCCCTAACATAACACCCACGCTTCACAAGAATCAGCGTAATGACAGTAAAGTAGCTAATTTATATGATACAAGTGTCAGTGTTGCGTCAAACAAAAAGTGTCACACACACAGCCACAGGGACATAAATTATCCCAGTAAAGTTAGAGGTTATATTGCCACACAACCTACTAAATTCAAGTTTATTGGACCCGATAGACCAGGTATTGACACTAAAGACAGTGAGCAATATTTAAAACTAGCCAATACTATTACATAATCTGGTGTTCCAAATTATAGGCAGGTGCGAGTTCCCATAAAGTCTAACCTTAATATTGAAGCTTGGAGGCGTCAACTTTATGACTACAAAGACCAAGTTCTCCTCCAATACCTGGAATATGGCTTTCCTCTTTCTATCAAAGAGTCAAGATCGTTGGCTGAACAAAATATTATAAACCATTCTTCGGTGACCCAACATCACCAGGCTGGTTCCTCATATTTGGCTAAAGAGAGACACCTTGGGGCAATTGTGGGCCCCATCCTAAAAGCCTAGGATTTTGCTATACACTGTTCACCACTGTTAACAAGGCCCAAGGACGTTGACAGGCGTCGTGTTATACTTGATCTCTCTTATACGAAAGGTAGTTCACTTAATGACTAAGTAGATAGAAATTAATTTGATGCTTTTGCCTTCATACTGAAACTCCCCTCTGTAGATGACATAGTCAAGGTGATTAAGAAATATGGTGACAACATCACCTTATCCAAAATCGACGTTGCTACGGCTTTCAGTAATCTCCACGTGGACCCAGCTGACAATAATTTGAAATTAGGGATTAAATGGCAGGATGACGTCTACATTGACCCTGCTGTCACGTTTGGCTGGGTCCATGGGAGTGTGGCGTTCCAACACATCAGCAACGCCATCACATACATAGCATCAAGGGCTGGTGTAAACAAGGTGGCCTACATTGATGATTATGTCATTATCTTACCTAAGGCTACTGCCCAACGTCATTTTGACACTCTGGCATCTATCTTATCACAGCTAGGCTTGCCTAGCAACCAAGAAAAGCAAACCCCACCTTGTAGGGCTTTAACATGCTTGGGCATCAAGATTGACATAGATAAGAACACCCTGAGCATTGACCCTGACAAACTGACATCCATTTATGCCGAGTGTCAGACTGTCACAAATAGGTGTCATCTGACAAAAAGAGCATTTCAGTCTCTCTTGGGCAAATTACTATACTTGCATAAATGTGATCCCAGCTCGTACCTTCATAAACAGGATGCTTGCTCTGTTCAGAGACGTGTCAAATAAACGACGCATATACCTCACATCAGAATTTCACAAGGATTTGGCTTGGTTTCTGGTATTCCTTCCCCAATTCAGTGGTACCACTTACATAAAGAAATCTAATGTACCATATAATCACACACTCCATGTTGACGCCTCCCTCACTGGCCTCGGATTGGTGTGGAATAACCAAGTATATGCAACCCCCATTTTTGACATTTATGGCATTGATTTAAAAATTGTCCATCTTGAAATGCCCAAACTTGCTCATAGCCCTAAAATTATGGGCCCACGAATGGTCCCACTCTGTGGTTAGATTCTTTTGCGACAACCTGGCTGTGGTTCAGGTGGTTCGAACCGGCAAACTATCCCTATGTCTCAGAAATATCTGGCTCATTACATCAACTCATGATATTGACCTTCACATTGAACACATCCAAGGTCGATCTAACAATATAGCAGATCTACTATCTCGTTTGCATTCCCCAAAGCCAGTTGACACAGGATTGCTACAAACACTTTTAAAATCTCATATCTGGCACAAAATACCCATTCACTTCTTTAACTTGAACTTTATTATATTATTTTAGGTTCTACCCACAATTCATCACCATTGATCAGATCAGCTTGTGTCAGGATCCAGCATGCATTTAGACCATCCACAGCTTCAGCCCATACTTTGCATCTCAAGACATTTCTGTCATTTCTCATCTTCATGGACTACCAATTGCTTGTAATGTGCATAATATTCTCACATTCATGGAATTTTTGTACCAAAATTCAATCTCACCCAAGGTCATATCAACATACATTTCCTCTATTCACTCCAAAGCTCAGCTTTATGGGTGGGACACTTTAGCAACATCCCATCCAGCCGCCCACAGATACATTTGTAGTATATCCATAAACTCTAGATTCAACCCAACACCCACGGTATTTTTGATATACCCACTCTTTACAACCTGTCAATTTCATGTGACATCCTCCCAGATCCAATCTTATTCTGGGCTGTATTCCTCACTGCCTTTTACGGCTTCCTTAGGATGTCTAATATTGCTCCCCATAGCTCCTCTAAGTTCAATCCGGACTTCCACTTTCTTAGGCAAGATGTAATATTTGCTCCACCTGGTGCTCACCTATTAATCAAGTGGACAAAAACTCTCCAGCATCATAAATCTCATCATTGGATTCAACTGCCATCCATAAAAATCATTTCCTGTGTCCTGTACAAGCTCTTCAAGCTCTCCTGGCTTTCAGACCTCTTCCTCCTCCTGCACCTCTATTCGCCAATAACTTCCATCCTTACGCTCAAGTTATTGACACCCACATTCGGGATGCTCTGAAAAAGGTGTTGGTTCAGAGAAATATCTCAGCCAGACGGCATGGCTTCCACACTTTTAGATGGTCAGGGGCCATTCTGGCATTCAACAATAATGTCAAAATTCAGTACATCATGGCCCATGGTCTATGGAGGAGTTCTGCTATTTGGACATATCTTGAAAATGCATCACAAGCTCCATCCATCATACCCACCATCTTTTCAAGAATCATCCCTTCTTCTTTCTAGCTTGGGCTTGGGGCTCTTAAAATTTACTCTGTAACATTTTAAACATTCCCTGCTTTTATACTAACATGTAAAGAAAATTGTCCAAACTATAATTCTGTCTAACTGAGAGTGACCTTCATGACCTTACAACTAACCTTCCAGATCACCTCTGACCTCAGACACATTGGCTGTGAGCTAAGCAACTGCATGCATTTTGTCAATTGAAAAAACTCTGGAAAATTGTTTATTATGAAAGACAAAGTAAACTCGATTTCAGTGGTAGGTGTGTTTGGTTGGTAATGCATTTTTGACGTCTTTTCATCTTGGCCCATTTCAAAGTCGGCCCCCTACAAACTCGGCCCCCTCCAAAGTATAGGCCTGTTTAAGGTAGTTGAGTTAAACAAAGTTTCACGTAAAATATGGGACTTTTAAACAACATTTCTATTATTAAAATATTGTTAGGAAACCTCACGGAGTCTGTGACCTCATAATTTTCTGTGTATACATAAATATAACTGAAATGTGGAACTCCACAAATTTGAAATGTTGAATCTTCAGCTAAAAACATTTTTCCAGGTAACATACTTGATCTCCAGGCAGCATTTTTATAATATATTATTAGAGAATCCAAAAGAATACTGTGATTTCATATTTTATACATAAATGTGAATATTAATGAGTTCTTTTCATATCCACTTTGTAGGGGCCTACTTTGAAATGGGCCGACTTTAAAATGGGCCAAGTTTGAAGTAGGCCGAGTTGTCCATAAAACTCTGAGAATGGATCTACTCCGAGAGATTATAAATTGCAAAACATAATCAAACATTTTATGAAAATTCATTCTTTTCTGTTGGAATAAAATTATGGAATGCATTCAATGATTCTTTTAAACGTGTTAATACATTATCTAGTACAGGTGATATATATTGGAACTTGATACACTCAAAAATGTGAATGAACTGTAGTCCTCTTAAAGAACATCTTGCACATAATTTACATGTTATAGAAAATTCAGCTTGTGACTGTGGCCTTTCAGTAAAAAACAATTCTCATTTTCTTTTAGAATGCAGACTACATAGTCAACATAGGCAGTCAATGCTTAACAAGTTGCAAGTTTTACTGACAATAACCACTGATTTTCTTTTATATGGAGGTTATAACTTGACTTTTGAACAAAACAAGGTAGTTTATGAAGCAGTACAAGAATTTTTAAAGGAATCAGGGCAGTTTTCATAGCTTTATATTAGCCACATGTCCACAACTTCATTATCATTATCCTCTATTCATATTCTTTTGTAAATAGTTCTTCCTGCAAGAATACTTATTATAATCTTTGTTGATTTTGCCTGATTGCTTCAATAAAATATTGTTTATGAAAAAAAAAATTCATACTTTAAAAGTACTGACTTTCAGGTGCAAATTTACATGAACATTGCAATCTGATCCCTACAGCTATTAAAAGTAGTTGAAAATGAAAGACACACTGTTGTCAATAAAATGTTGGAATGTGGTTCAGATCTCCAGTGTATTAAACTCTATATCCTGGTACTAAACCAGTGTGCTTAAACATTTGCTCATTTCAGCCTGCTTACTTTCAATATTGGCAGCAGTGTAGCCCAATATAAAAGAGCCTAATACACCGAGTTTTTTACAGTGTGTTTTGACCAGCTGGTTTTGTAAATTGTCACTGTAAGTTCTTAATGGTCAACTAGAGCTAGTAATGAATATTGATCTGTTCATAATAACTAATACAATGTAATATTGACTATTGAACCTTGGGGCTAACTCTTTCTGTTCTAATAATAAGGAGTTTGAATAATCAAAGGTGCCTTAAAATTTTATCACATTTTGAGAAAATGTAGACAAGTACTGGGTGAAAAACTTGCTTATCAGTTTATTTAAAAACTGACACACTATCAGAAGCTGCATTGCTACACTAAAAGCTACACACTTATTCACTATTCTGAACACAAGTTACAGTTAAATTGTAGTGTTAATTATTACAACAAATATCGTTATTTGTGTGTGACCACACAATATTCCAAGTTCATTTGATGGAAGAATCTTTGCACTAAGTGTAGGAAAACAATTTTTTTGAGTGAAGCTGACCCTTTTCAAGCCAGTTTATAAAACACAAATTTCACTTCATTTTACACTATTTTGTATTGTACACACAGAGATCAAAGTGGGAAATCACCTTGTGTGACGTGGTACAGTTTCAGTGAGGGATCTGTTTTGTTTTTCCAACTGTCAGATTTAACTGGCTTTTAATGTGCTTTCTAGTGGGAGTTTGAAGATGGGACTTGGGAGGTGTGTTGTTACACAGATAATCTGTACAATAATGCAAAATTTTTCATGCACTGTGGTCTTTAATAAATAGTAACATATGTTACATCCAAAATTATCCACAAAATCATGACAATGGTGTCGACACTGAGCCGACAAAAAGATTTGTGCAAATATATTGTATTTGTAAGTATTTCTAGTTGCAAAATAAAATGTTGGAGCCTGGACATTAAGTGGAATTTTATATGTAGAAGCTTTTTCATCAAGCATTTGGCAGCTGGTCACATCCTTACATGTATATGAGCCACAGTTATCTTGACATTGATAATCCCTGTTATAGTTTACCCCTGCTTCATTTATTTATTTATTTTGGGTTTTACGTCGCTTTCAACACTGTACAGGTCATATCACGACGAGTAGTTGAAAGGGCAGAGGAAACCAGTACATACAGTTGTTCAAGGTTCTGTACTGTAAACTGCCGACCAACGGCAAGCAACTACCAGGTTTACAACTTGAGGCTGTGCTGGGAACCGAAGCCCAGCCTCAGAAGTGGGAGGCGAGAGTGTTACCACTCTGTCACTGTGCCCCCCTACCCCTGCTTCAACCTTAAACTCTCTGTACATAATCTACCTCCTTCCCTTCCCTTTTAAATCTCAGACATTGAGTTTTTGGTTTATTGTACCATTTCCCAGTAATGGCAAAACAATGGCTACTATGCACTGACAGAACAGGAGAGAGATCTCTAGCAGCTTCTTGTCTTTGTAGTCTATCACTGAATCCCTCCACCAAGTTGACCACCCGGACCAATGTGTTCTCTAAAGCTGTCATTCTATCAGTCTGGGAAGTAGCCACTGCCCTTTCAGCTGACCCACCATCTTCCACGTGGCCAGAAGTCATTGGGCCTGGAGTCCAACTAGACTTGGCTTTCTTCCTCCACATAATCAAAATCCTCCCCCAAAAGTTACCAGTGCAAATCTACAATGCAGGAAATCTGTGTTTGGGTAGCCTTATAATGCAAGGGGGTCAAATCTCCCCAAAACTGGCCATATGGGGTGACATTTTCCTGGGAAACATGGGGTGGTGCTTTTTGCAGACAATATTAATTTCTAGTCAAACGTTTAAAACCATATTGAGTTTAAAAGTATTTCACTATTTAAACCACCAAAATTCTAGACTTACACCAAAAAGCTATAAAATTATGCCCAGGACTGACTTCCTGTGCTATTTTATATGCCAAGACCCGAATTCATATATATTTCATTAAAAGTCACCTAAATATATTGTGTTTTCAAGCATCGCCAGTAATTGATGTAGAAGAAATACTTGTGTCATCCCATGATATGATTATTACCTGGTCATTTCAACCAACTGTGAGTAGCCAGAAACATGATAACATAAAACTAGACATTTTGTTAAACTATTCAATGTTTTAATTATTGCTTGATATTCCTAAACATTGCTGATTTATTCCTTTAAGTTTTATTATAATTTCTTCTATTTTCATCACTCACAGGTTGAGCCTCATCTGACAATGTGTTTTAAGCATTGGGTTAGTGATAATGGAGAAGACAGTTCGGTTATACACCCAAGTTCCGGAAGGTGTGATGTTGAAGCATTTACAAGAAAAGAAACAATCCATAGCAAATTTGAACCCACACACAAATATTATGTTGAGTTGATAGTGTATGAAAATTATTTTTTGGGATCGAATGCTGGAAAAAATTTTGAAGCTTCTGTTCCTCAAAATCCAGAGAAGTCATGTTAGTATTATTACATTACTAAAGTTGCAAATTGATTGGTTCAAATGTGATTACATGATTCTTACTCACATTCTACTTGGATATCGATAATTTTGGTCCTTATCTGATATATTAATATATCTGATATATTTGGGACATATTTTGCTTGATATGTAAAATTTTAACTATTATAATTACAAGACTCAAAAATAGCTCTTTTAAAATTCAAACCAGTTATTCAAGGAATCAGTGTTTCTTATTTCAGTATCATCGGGAGACATTGCTGCCATTGTTCTTGCAATTCTGTTAATTTTGGTCTTAGTGTTGTTTTCATTGTCTGTCCTGGGACTTATAAATTTGAATGTGACCTTATGCAAAGGTATGTGACATGATTGTTTTGATAAACGAGGTTCTTATAGACAAAACATTAAAGAGTGTTTAAAAATAAGTTTTGAAATAAATGAAATAAATAATTTCAAATAACTTATTGTACTCTAAAAATAAATACAGTAACTTTTAATCTTGATGGTTGGCTTACTTGCTAAGTATTTCTTAAGTGGCTTACTACACTCATCTAAGTAGCCTTACTGGCAAGTACAGTGTTAAAATGACTGTTTGCATGATTTAGAAAGTCAGTTGGGTTGTTTATAGTTTATTATATTTTTTATCTTTAAGTATATGTTTTCAGTCACTGAACTGTTAACTTATTGATAGTTATGTCCCTGATTACTTTAAGATGGCTGTTGTCACTCTTCTCATTAAGAAATTCTCCCAACCGGTGAAAATTCGAAGAACTAGCTTTCTGTATCATGGCTTTCCTTAACATAAAAAAACTTGTCACTCAACTGAGATGGCTGTCTTTTCAATGAAAACTGAGATACTTCTATCCTGATCATGTGGCAAATCTACTACCTTAATGTTACTCGATCTCTTGACTGCATTTGGTACGATGGAGTATTCAACTCTTCCCAGTTGTCTTTCATCATGGTTTGGTGTTAGTGGCTCTGTAACAAAGTGGTTTGAGTTCTACCTCATTGATCCCTATTAGTCTGTAAAAATTGATTCTACATTATTCTCCGACTTCTCCTCAGTTCAATTTCTCTAAATGTGTGCAAAATGTATGCTAGGTTAGCTTTTCTGTAACTTAGATATTTTGGAAGTGTTTCATAATATCTTCTAGATGAAGTTTATTTGCTTGTTGCCACTGGACTTGTTAGTAGTTGCTGAGACTGCTTCAGTTCATTTATTTAGAATCTGTCCAAATCAATTAGACACAAGTTGCAATGCATTCAACAGTGGTGTCAGAATTGTAGCAAGAATAAGTAAATTCACTAGAATGACTTCTATTCTCAAGACATTGCATTGGCTGCCTGTTTAATATCATTCATCTTTCATGTTTTTAAAAATTGTTTACCCTAAATAGTTTGATGTATTGCTGTCTCCTTATACCAGTCTCTATAACTTTAGGTTTTGTCAATGTGAAGTTGCCGAAGTTTTTATAATTCCACAGTTTTGTTCCTCCATTCATGAATGAGTAAATCAATTTGGTCACAGTTTTGCTTTTGATGAACTATTTATATGGAATGATTTGCCTACTGATATGTGATGATATATATGTATCTTCCTTAACCCATGTGTATGTATTGCATTTCATCCATATATATTTTTAATGTGATCTGTACAAGGTGTCAAAGGTGAAAACCCAAGATGTTCAGGAATGAATATGTGTATCACTTTTAAAGTTTGAATGTTTTGGTATACACAATCACACACACATTTTGTTATTATGAATGATTTGCTTGATGTTTTGTGTTTTCATATTCAGGAGCGAAAAAAACAGAAAACAGAGCAAACAGTGACAGGTAATAAAAATGAACATAATTCTCAAGCTAAATTGCTGAATCACTTTGTTTTTCAAAGTTTTGAACATATATAAATATCACTATCAATTGAGAGTCATAACAGTGTATTGATATATTACAGGGTCAACGAAACAGATTCATGGGATACAGGTAACTATTACATCTTCTTACTACCTCTACCTCTGCATGTTGTTTTTGGCATCATGCATTTGTTTGTCTCTTTGGTTGTACTGTTACAGTTATAGACAGATTTGGACAAAAGATTTAAGCAAATGTCAATAATGGTAGAAGGAACAGATTGTTCAGATTTGGTGGTGATCTGGATCACCATCTGGATCCAGGGATTTTAAAATATTTTTTAATCATTGCACTCATAAGTAATATTGTGTTGACACAATTAACATATTTGGCCTTAGCAGGGGTTTTCACTTTTGAATGAATAAAGAATATTAAATGAATACTGTAGTATACTGTTTCTAATAAAAATATAAAATATGCTGATTATGTACGTATATTTACAATTGATAAACATTGTAAATTGGTCTTTATGTGTAAAAATTTAACAAGCTTGTAATGTACAATTCCGTTTAGGATATGATGTAATTATTTTACATTATCTATATCAGGATACAATGAAATACACATGAGTCACAATCACCCTGAAGGCCAGACATATGAGAAACCAGAGCAGCAGTATGAAAATAAAGGATTTCAGCCTTATGAGTCACTGGATAAATGCACCGAAAGCTCCACTGACAAAGCATAGGAGAAAATATAAATCAGATCCAAAATAAAGTTTTGGAAATTGTAATGTTACATACATTAGAACATATTTTGTACATTATAGAACATACTTTTTAGCTTAATAATACACATACACCTATCTAAAATAAAGTTTATTATTGATTAAAGAGACATAAAAATCGAGTCTCCAAAACAGTATTTTTACCTGCTTGGTAATTTTACTGTTGTACATAAACAAACCATAAATCGTGTTATCTTGAAGGCTGGTATGTGCCATCACTCCATTGTTGAGCTTTATGATGGCAATTTTATGGTCCAAGAATTCAGATGGAGGATATTTGCTTTGCATTTATTCCCATCCTTATTGCATTTGAGTGACTATTATATTTAAACAACAAGTGCTTATGATTGCAGAAGTGTTGACAGAATGGCATGAGGCAACATAGAAAACAGAACACTTCTGTTATCACTGAAGTGATACTTGACTTTGGATTTTCTAGGTTTTTGTTAAGACACATTCGAACAAAATTACAATAGGAAGTTAAAACCGTAGCATATATGTACTATGATATCATGTTTATTCTATATTATAAGAAAATATGTAATTTTGTAATTACATTTTGGTTGACAATTTTGAGTTCTCGAAATGTTCCAACAACAAAGGTTATTGTGTGGTGTACCTCAACCTTCTACATTAGTTTGTAATTTTGCTTGAGTTGCAATTGGTAACGCAAGATAATTTGCTATTATCCATTCAGTCAAGTAATGTTTAACAATATTCTGTTTAATATTCTTGTCAGATTCATGTTTAATGATGCAGGTGAAACCAGTTACCAATTTAGTCATGTGAGCATAACCTGGCCAATGTCAGAATATTTACTTTAGAATGTGAATGTACATCCGTCTTTGCTTTGATTTATTTGTTTCAGATTGAGATTGATTCATTAAGTTTGTTTTGATTATCCGACTGTGCACTGACTCGTCAAAGTGCCACACATATTAGAGATAGATATGCCATGTAGTTCTAATGGCTGATACCCCACTGTCAAAAATATGATATGTCATTATTTGTTGTATTATGTAGTAGTCAGGCTGCACTGTTGGAGACCTCCTTTAAGATATGTGAAATCAAAAGCGATTAAGATTTTTCACTAAACATTAATAAGCTGGTGAAAAGCAGGAAAAAAAATCAGTAAGGAATACAAGATCAGGCTAGACCACCCATTTCCTACAATAATAATAAACAACATCAAATGACTGAATCCCCAGAAAGGGATCGAATCCAACAGGGTAAAGATTTAGTGCTGTTAAACAAGAGTCAAACTCAGCTGTTACATTCTGTGGAGCTGGCCATAATAGGGGCCAGGCAGGGTAGTTTTGTCAGAACCTTAACTCACTAGGTCTCATTAGGATTAATCTACTGTTTTCAGCCAATCAAATACGTCTATATTTCTGTCCACTGTGAGGTAACTGGATATAGGAAATTTTGAATTCAGAAAGCAAGCTGAACGCATGAGGAAAGAAATTTTAGACCCGCCTTCCCACCTCTTACACAAACAAGCTTTAGTTTATTTCAAGATTTTAATATTGAATTAGGGTATCTTTATTCTAGTAAATGTTGGGGGCCACGGTGGTAGAGTGGCAACACTAATAAATTTACAAGAAGGTTACAAAAAAGTCTGGTTGGATTTACACATTATCATATAACAGCAAAAATAATAAGGATATATTGATAAAGTGTCTAATAGATGAAACAATCTTCTAACGCTATGGTGCCCATAAGGCACAGCTCGAATTGCAGGATGGGTGGGATAGGATAGTCAGAATAGGTCCTCAACAGCAGTCCAACAATATTGATAGTGGTGTGGGTAGTCAGAACTTAGTAATAGTAATATTAAAGGTTGGTTTAGAGTAATTACTGAACATGTACTGAAATGTACATGAAAATGATGTATTTGTACTGTAATGGTCCTAAATGGGTAACAGTGGAGTTTAGTATGTTAAAGTATCACTGAATGTATTCAGCCTGCATGTAATGCAACACTAGGTATTTTGAAACCTCTAAAGTCTGCTGATGGTGTGCCATGTAGAAAGTAATTACAATTGGTCAGGTGACTGTTCACTATGACACTTACAGTCAAATATGTACAGCAATTTTCTTATTTGGAACAGAAAAGCATTATCAGTAAGCTGGTTTTTTGTGGCAAACGGCAAGTCATCCACCAAATATGGCACCAATCCGTTTATAGGGTAATGCCCATTGTGTGGTTATAGATAGTGCAAGTGCTAAGCTGACCTGATACGCCCCGTCATTCAGCATAACATACTGCAAAATGTGTTTCATAATCTATTTTTAAAAAAATCACAGTTTTATACTTGCTAGTTTAATTCATATATTCTGATATTCTTACATGTAAACCTTTTGAATGATAGTAAAGTGCATTAAGTGGATGGCTATTTCCAACTCATGTGCCATTTAGGATAAATATTTCAGTGATCTTCAGTGCTAAAATCTATGAAAGAAAATATGACATATAATTATCTGTTATCTCTGATATTTCAATGACTCTAGCCAAAAAATAAAATAATCATATCTCAGCTGTTTTGAATAAAAATCAGTTAATTTTACAGCTTTACCACATTTTCCAAATTTTACATGACAAACTTATAGAAATGATGTCAGTTTGCCAGATAAAACCATAACTGCATGTCACTTTTCAGATAAAATACATAAGTGAATGATAAATAAAATATTAACAATTAGCCTATTTACATAACACAAACTACATTGTGACAAACGATAAATGCAAAATGGTTTTAAGTATTTTTATTTTATTGTCAAATTACCTACTTCCAGGTGGCAAAGGGGCTACCAAGTTTGACATCTAATCACATGTTGCTAACTCATTTTTGGAAACAAATATTTCTTTATATATTGGAACAACCCTATTCATTTATCAGCTAAACTTTAGTAGTGTTCCAGAGAAATCCCACGCCTACTTGATAAGTTCAAATTGTTTAAATATGTCACGAATTTTCAACAGTTCTTGCTTTTAGAAACGTAATGCTAAAACTACCTTAGCATTGGTAAAAGCAATTTTTCAATTTTAATTCGGTCTTATTCATTTCTTAACATTTTTAAACAAATGGAAAGCAACTTCCCAATTGGCTACCTGTACATCTTAATGATCTAACCACAAGCTAATAAAATTTGAATTTGTTTGTTAGTGATATCAGCTAATAGGATTGAGTACTTAAATATAAAAAGATTACATTGCAAAACTTTAAATGGCACAATAAAATGTCAATCCATTAAGCACACAGCATGTATATTAATTGATATTAGGCATCATTATTTAAAAACAAGGCAATCTGGTGAAGGTCATGAGACTGATCTTTTTGACAATAAGATTTATCAATGTAGTTATAAAGACTTATATTTTTTATCACTTTGATAATTCCTGTTTACATGAAGGCTCATATTTCCCAGACTTGTTACCATGATTTCTCATAGCAGAATCACAAGTGTTTTGCTAATTCTTAGGATTAATCATAAAAATGATACAGCACCAAGAGAAATATGTGACCACCAGCAAATGAATGACCATCTGTATGCATGTTTTAGTGTGTTTGGAAAGTTCTTTAATTGTGTTGTAACATAAATTTTGCTACATATTTTTACAAAAATACTTATCTTCAAAAATAGGAGACTAAATCTCAAAACTAAGATTAATTCTTGCCTCATATACAAGACGTTTTTATGAATATGATTCCGTTACTCATTGCAAAGATTCATCACAGTCGTTGCAAAATGCTGTCTTACCTCTTTAGTTGGAAACCAGTGAGTACTTAAACTTCTGGCATCACATACTTTGCTTCATGCATTTATTTGGTGTTTGTACTATGGCTACAACTGAACACAATCTGTAAGAGGATTGATCCATTCCAACAAAATGGAAAGTCTCAATCTTGGTTAGATATCACTGAACCCTCACTGCCAAACCAGACGTTTGATAATTTTTAAGGATAATTTTTAAGGAAATAAAATATAAGAAATATGTCTGATAACAAACAAACGAGGGTCATGATTGCAGAATATGGTTCAACATTATATGCAGAGACTATTAATCGGGCGACTCAAATAGACTTATTTCCCCAAGTGTCAATAGCACTTGACTCTTTATTTACAGAAACAATATTTATGTGGTGATAGATAGTGCAAACAAGATATATCATAATTCCCAGAATATGGGTCGACACATTCTTAAAATTACCCTCTGTCATAGATGGTTCACTATTTCATTGTAGCTGTACAGTGGGATATGAACACTTCTTCAAGTGACCAGCAATGGTTTAAATGGAAACTGCAGAGGTTACGAAGATACAAAACATTTTTTTTAAGAATTCCACTGTTTCTTTCACATTTGCTATCACGATTTTGACAAACATCTTTAACTAACATTACACAAATGGTACGCATGTATGAGCACAATATTTAATGTGCCACTACTTATCTCTTGTGAGATCAGTCAATTAAAAATTATAACAGTTGCCATTTAGGGTATAACAATAATTATGTTATTATTGTGTACATTCCTGACGTCCTGTCAACAAAAGAAATTGGCTTAGTATTTTATTATAATAACAAGATGATAAATGTGACTACTAGTACAATAATGTGATTTTGTAGGGCATTATAGGTTTTTACAGGCACGCCATGAATCATTACAGCCCAAGGGCCGTTAGGCCCGAGGGCAGTAATGATTCATGAAGTGCCTGTAAAAACATATAATGCCCGTGCAAAATCACATTATTACTATTATTAGATCTGCATTTGTCATTATTATTCACCTAAATTCTCATAAATGATATTATTGCTAACTTTTCTTGCAAAACTGGAATACTTCAAAGGAAACCATATATTTTGATTCAATTGTCTATGCGTAACTGTAAACGCACTTAAAACAATGTTTTAACTAAAACTTTAATACTTCAACACTTCAATAGATAACATAACCTTTTTAATGTGAAAAAACCTTTAAAAGATATTGCTTTTAAAAAAAGCTGAATGAAAAAAAAATTAACAGCTCTCATGGGATTTGATCCCCAACCTCAAGATTCCAGAGTGAAGCACTTTACACTCACAGCCACAGAGTTTCACATGCTCCAGATTTGTAAAATGTTATTTATTCCATCATCAATAATGCACTCATTCAAAACATTCTCTAATTTCCAACGATTTACTTCTTAATTTAAAATAACTATATAATAATTACTGGAAACATACTTTTTACACTACTTGTTGTTTTGTTTGATAAAATCAATGCAGAAATAAGAGAGATATCGCAAGATGAACATTTGAAATGAAGAGTGGAATATTTATAAACAAACACTTTGTGATGTTAAGGCACTAGTATTGCATGTCTATTTAATGTTTGATGATTATGTCCTTACATCATTTTCAAAATACCTTTAAGCTCTTTATTCTCCTTTTTATTTGATCAAAATCCATTAAATAATAAGACAGATATGGCACTTTAAAAATTTCAAGTAGGAGCATACCATTTGTAAACAAACTTACGAAACACATAAAACCATGCATTAATATTATTATTCCCAAAATAGCGGGCGGATAATGAAAGAACCTGTGCAAATATGGTGTTTTATGGACCTTAAAAAAACATTAATGAGCTAGGGAATGCCTGCCTATCTAATAATAATAAATATTATATACAAAACAGCATAGATGTAAACACATGTATACACAGACAGTTAATTTGAGCATAAACAAATACACATAATATTATATAGCTCTAGAGGTCATATAAAGGCCAAGTTCAGGGTCAAGCCTTATTATACTTAGTCTTTAACAACTTTAACTCTCTGAGGAGAACAACATGTAAACCTTATTACAGAAGTGAAAGGCCAGTCAAGGCCATCACACCAGTAATGGTCACACTAAAAGGTGAAAATAAAAGAAGTATATCCACACAATTTGTCATATGGATGCCAAAAGAATACAAAACAAGGTCTAAAACAAAAAGAATATGCCAGAGTGTGATTTATTTTAGATTTATTTTAGGTCATGTCCAATAACCAGGGTCATATCTAAACAAGTAGTTTTCCGGTGCATGAACCAATGCACACTAGCTGGCCAAGAGTCTGTACTGCAAGCCATCGGCAAGTAACTACCAACTTTCCAACAATAAGAGCCAGAGCTGAGATTCAAACTGGTGACCTAAGAGTTTGAAGGTGACCACTCTAACCGATACACCACTGATCCCCTCTAGTTGCATTAAGAGTGATGTAAAAGATCTAAATAAAAGAGTCATAGTTAAACATGTGCTACTTAAATAATGTCAACCTTGAGATAAATAATCATGGACCTAATGTCCTCATGTAAGAGACCAAAGAAATATATCAGTATAAACTAGATTTATCAGAAATCACAATAAATTCATCTAATAGCAAAAATACAATATGTATAAATTTTTAAAGCTAAACAAACATTTCTGATAGATATAATTTTACAATAGTCACAATAATATATTGCAAAAATAGCAATTATTATGTAATAGTATGGATTTCATATGAATACGCAACAGTCATTAAATCAATGTTTGTGAAGAAGCTTTCCTTGTAGAGTGCATATTGTTTGTGGGGTACTCACAAATTACCAGCATACACAAATTCAGACCTAACAGCTGAAACGTCAGGGGAAGGGAACCACTGAGGGACACAATCTCTACAAGTCTATATGCTGTCTGTTATACACTAATTCTTGAACATATGCAAGCAGGCACTTTCCTTTCAATTTAACTCCCTGGTACCAGCGCTACACAACTTCCAGTTCTCACATCGTGAAACTTAATGACAGTCCTCACATGAATCACACAGGTGCTCTCCACAGTACATATGTGATACAACAGGTACACTATACCTACATCCAATGACCAACTAATTTTACAGGTGAACAGCACAACAACAACAACCATAAAGGGGCTAAGTCACAGAAGACACCTCACCAGGCGTGGACAGGAACAAAATCACCATGAAACATCCAGGGACAGGGCGACCTCAGAGCTTTCAAAGTCAAAGTAGCAGCATCGGCTGGTGGTGGCAAGGACTATGTGTTTGTGCATAGACATGTAAAATTTCTCAATTTTCTTCCTCTGCTTTGCAACTATAATTTGACCTACAAATTTGAACTTTAACCAAGGTCATGGGGATTATTTGGTATTAATTAAAGAAGTTTCAATTGATAAAACAATTATAAAGTTATAGTTTGTGTGCAAAAAGTCACAAACACAAAGAATGCAGACTGTTTTTTTCTTTTGCTTCTCTAGATATTATTTCCATATGGATATCAAAATACCAGAAGGATATGTCTGTGTCACAGTACTCATGCACATAACAAACCAAACATGAGTCAAAATGGGCAGATGGCATCCTGACAAAATTTTGGTATCCTGGGATATCAGTCTCTATTATGTGGGAGGTTGTTGTTGCCTCCTTTTTCCTGCTTGCATCCTATTGACAAAACTGCAAACAGCCTGGACTCACTTATGGATGTATAACAACTTACCCAGCAGTGACTGAAATGTGTTTTTTGATAAATACCTCCTGGCAACAGTAATTTTGCACTCCCCCTGAACTGCCAGTAACTTGTCTGTCTCAATATAGTTAAACAATTGGCCTGAATATCTGTAGTTATGCCAAGACAAGTGAGAAGTCTTGCAAGGTGTTATTTTATGTCTGGATTTATGAGAACGCCCATCATGTCTAAAAGGTCAGTCGGAAAGTCAAAGGCCTGTCTGGCTTTATGGACTGTGGGGGCATAGCCACAAAATCATCAAAATAGGCAGAGACTTTGTTGCCCTTGAGGGCCTTAAAGTGAGATATGACGTTTCTAGCCATCTGTAAGCTTGTACTGCCATGTTATCAGCAAAGATATGATCAAGATATCTTGGAACTACTCATTATTTCACTTTGTCCAAAATATCAAAGCTGAATCTATCATTATGTTCTGAAATCCCCTGGCAATAGAAGAGAGGTTGCATATTGTGTTTTCTTGTCATGTAACGAAAATATGCATAAAATTAAGTTTAGGTTTGTGTTAAGGGGGATTTTGATACTTGCACAAAATGGCAGGAGCACAGAGGAGTTTATAAAACCTGAGGCCAAAACTATTTGTTTGGTACATACAATTTTCCAGTCTCTTTGAAATTTAAATCAACTTGTTTCAACTTATGTAAAGAAAAGCTCTAAATTAATAATACATAGCATTGAGGTAGATCAATAAGTACTATGACCCTATTTGAGCAAATATGCTGCTTCAAGAACTAGCATGTTGCATTTCCACACCACATTGGACAACAATAATTTACTTTACTTGGCCTCAAATGCCCTCAGGTAGATGAAAGATTTCTCAAAGAAATGGTTGTCTATGAAATCTTATTGTGTTACTTTTTATTTTACGTTGGATGAATACATTGAATGTTAAAGATTATTTTAACTTTCGCATTCCACCCAACAATTTATCACTTCAGAAAGGTACTTTAACATTAGCAGTAGTGAAAAGCATAGTGTGTAACCTCTCTGTTAATCTTGAAAATGCAACTTTCTTCAACATACTTTAAAATTTCATCAAGAATATCATCGGCTGTAGGAAATTTGAGTACAAGAGGTAAATGATCAGATACCAAGTTGTTAACTTGACTGTTTGCAGATTTGCCAGGCTAATACAGGAGGTCCAAGATAATCCAGCTGTTACTGTGTTACCAACAATACCCCTAATGAAGTTTCCTTCAGCAAGTACTCTTTAACGGATGTTGTGAAGAACCTAGCCGAGAAATCATCGTAGACAGCTTTATTCTAGGTTTTATCTGAATCCTTCAATGACAGAGGAAATACGGGTTTTACATACTAAATCAGAATTTTGTCTGGATAATCCATGCGTAAATCTCCCCCCAAGCTTTCAGGTTCCGAACAGATAACAGCAACAGGTATTTGGATCTGTCGGTAGATGGGCAGCCATAAATTCCTCTCTTATTTTGCTAATGACAAACAGTTATAAAGAGATGTGACTTCAAAGAGCTCCCCATCTAGGCTAATGAATAAAAACTTCTGTCTGATTTAGCCAAAAATTCTCTCCTATTATCCCGATCATTATCATCAAAGTGATCAAAATTGCAGCTTCCACTTGATCCATGAGCCTGACCCACGTATGTATTAGGCAAATGGTCAGTGTCATCCAAGAAAATGTTGTCAGATAAACCAGCAAATGAACCAAGCTGGCTAAACACTCTGATAGACCAACAGCATTTCGTTGACATGAAGTATTCTGTCTATCAAACTGTCAGTGATATTTCCATGTGACATTCATATCACATATTACAACGATGCCAACAAACCTTATCATAAACATAATTTTTAAATCCACAGAAACTTGATAACAAGTTAATATATGATTTTTAAAATCAAAGAATATACCATCAGTTAACACAATACTCAACTGTCCATGAGAAATGAAATCACAACTCTGAATACTACTAGGTTGAATCAACACACGACTGTATCAAATGAAAAAATATCCAGTACCCGTATCTGTAGCATTATTAATGTATATTATTGTGTTAACAGTGCCAGTAAATTGGCAATAGTATGACTAATTGTTATAATTCACCTTGAACCAGACTTTTTGCGTAAAAACAATGGCGAGAGTCTAAAGCCAGTTCAGTGTCTATAAAATTAGATCACTGATTGATTCAATTGATTCAATGACTGCTTAACCAGAACTAAAAACAACCATCATAAAAATGAATGTTATAAAATGTCTGTGTTGAATGAGTGAGGGTATGATCTGGGGCCAAGAATAGGCTGTGCCCCAACTGGGCAGACTGCAAACCCTGCTTGTGAGTAACAGCAAAATAAATATTATGAAGCATATCAACATTAAAAATATCAGAATCACTGAACTAAACATTTTTTTTCACTGATACATTCTCTGAAATTTTAGCAGGTTTAATCTGCTCCAGGATTCTGCTGTCATCAACCAAAATTTCTTGTGAATTGTTATTGATGTGGCTGACAATACCTACAACTTAAATTTGATACAAGTTTGTACCATTGTTCTAACTTAAAATTACACTTGATCTGAGGATGTGAGAGATATATTTCAGAGCAAGAACAGAAACTACAGTTGTGGTGATATTGGCTGTGATGGGTGTTATGTGAACATGAACAGTTGTTAAAGCAATGACACAAAGATGCTTCTGTCCTCTGCTTGACATTTGACTGATTGTAGTTTGTCTGTTCATGATGGCTATCTGTGATTCACCTACCATCCGCTAAGGCATACTTAAGTCATCATAAATGACATATGTTTCACATGAGCTGTGTGTAAGCCTTCATTGGGCCATCTTATTTAGCATTCATCATAACAGTGTCTACAGTGTTACAGTAACATGAGTGACACAGTTGCAGGAGGTGAACACAGTTGGAAAGAAAGACACTGATATATATCTTTAACCATTATAGTTTGGAGTTTTATTTATAAAATGACATTTATATGAACAAGTGTGAGTACATATATATTAGTTAACACAATTAGTCTTGTTATACACCAAGTTACTACCATTACAGTTACCTGAATTACTCTTTGACAACTACTACCACTATGTTAAAAATTTTACAATATGTACACAGATTTGTAGCTTGTAATAAAGCGTTCAAGCCTGAAAACACTGAAGTTTAAAATAAATTATACATAATTGCAGTGTATGTTTGGATTTAATTCCTATCATATGAAGAATGTTACCAAACTGTAAGTAAAAATTGAAAATTAAATTGCCAAACTATAATGTGATATACTTGGGGGAGAGGTGGGAGGGAGCGTTTACATGACTCTCGACTTTCAACCCCACAACTGAAAGTCATGTTGCAGTGAACTAGTTTACAAAGCCAACTTGGCGGGAAATTGTCTAGGTTTGCAGAGTAACTCGTCCTAAAGCCAGTACATGCATTGAATATTTAACCCAATTATATATTTTTAGAATGACACTGAAGGTCGTAGCAGCAAGGTCCCAGTTACACGATCTATCACCCCTTCAACGGACAGTGTCTGCTACCAAGTACGCATTCTTCCAACTTACCTTTGTAGCCTATCTGCATAGATTTCATAAGCAGCCAATATTCTGTTGACAGACGTTGAGATACTGGGAATGCATCTCAGGACATCCGTATCAGGTAGTATGGTGTTCGAAAGGTGTCATTTTGTGATTAGGAGTTATCAGCATTACGCTGATGAAGGGATGTGTCACTAGTCTTCATGCCACTTGACCGCCTACTTCAGAAATGGGGTAAGAAGACAGGAGAGGCTGGGGTATTTGAAGAGCTTTATGGGACTTAAGATGGGCCACTGACAAGAGGCCTGGCAGGTCTTTCTCCTGCAACGGTGATATCAGTCAATCTCCGGTGGAGTGAACTGGGGTTGAGCCAGTGTAATCCAGGCCCTCAAGCCTCTCACGTCTATCTGATAGGGCCTTGTTGGAGTAATCATACGATTATCATGCTGAGCATTCTGTGTAGCATCCTCATTCTGAGGCATGGCCAGAGGAAGAATTGTAATTACAGTGTGTTAACTGGAAGCTGCTGGATATGACACATTACCAGAAGATTCTACGGCCCATCTCACTTTCTTAGTAGAGACTCTTGCACAGTCAGATACAGTAACCTGTTTCCTAGTTGCAAGGATAGGTTTCTCAATCTATACTCTTAATATTCCCTGAGAATGATATCATTCAAAAGGAGGGAACAGCCTCACTCCTCAAGTTTAAGGAAGAACTTTGTTAAGGGAGAATTAAAGGAGGCTTTGTGAAACTGAGAATTTAAGTGGCCTTATGAAAGGAGGCCCTTTGCAAAGGAGGCTTCGTGAAACTGGGCCCTGTCAGTAAATATCCCTACTTTTTACAAGTGTCAAAATCACCCAGATCTTATCTGTTCTTTTTGTCAGTGTTTTCCCACCAGAAATAACTGGTTTTCAGATAAACCAGTTTTCAGAAAATTCGTTTGTATTTAAATTTTGAAGAGTTTTCTCCAAAACCTCAGACATAAAATTAACATATTCTACCATATTGGTGACATAATATTATAATATTTAAGTCCATTATTTCAAAAGCAGTATGTGAATATTGCGTCTGTATAATTTCACAACCGAACCAGATTTAAGTTCTTACAAAGGGGTAGAATTGAAGTTAATTGCAGTATATGTGAAGCAATTACTTACTTTAATGCAGCTCTTGTTCTGTTATAGTTGGGAATCGAGTTGATCAAGATGTAAGGACAATTTAACTGTGTTGTGTTTGTTAGCAACATTCAGTTGATAAGCATCATGCAAATTCGAAAAAAAGACAGAAACACAAAGTTTCAAATGTGAGGTCTATTCTGTTACAGAAGGTATTACCTTTGTAAATATTTGGACTGACTGCTTCAGTTATTTATGCCACTATTCTTGATTGTTCTGCTTTAATCAGGAATATTTGTAAACTCCATAAAAAGTCCAATTTCAAACGTAGCTGAGCTGCCCAAGCTGTACTTTAAATAATTTAAAGTATGATTTTGGGTCGTCATGTGGGTGACGGCAAGGTCAGCCCTGGAGGGCCACAATTTCGAACTTCTGTTAAAAATTAGATTGTACCAATTCTGAAGGTGTGGTGGTTTCTGATTGGTCAACCAATGGTCATTGGAAATCACAGACCCATGCTTCTTCCATTTGCATGTTGGAAGCACACAAGGTCACATCTGAAAACAGAAATTGGAAAATTTTAACTTCTACTTTTTATTTTAATTTTATTTTAGTTTTTTATATTCAGGTGTTGTATTTTGTTGTGGTCTAATGGCAGAGCGAAGACAATATTCGTTACGGTCCGGTAATGCTGAAGTAATTCATGTACCAATACACATACAGTTTGCCGGTGATACTGAATTTTTGAGTATGTTGCAAAATCAACATGAAAGTACTGAAGAAAATTCCGACAGTGCTTCAGACCGGGAACAAAATGAAGATGTTGTGGTAGGCCAGTCAAGTACTGAACAAACAGCAAGTAGTGAAAATACGGTTGAAAATATCCCTGGTAGTTCGAATGCTCCTGGGAGTTCAGTACTTGAGGGCAGTACACAACGGGCCATTAATTTACAGATTTTAAACCAATTGGGGAATATTGGCAAGCGGTTAGATGCTATTGAAAAGAAAGGAAAAAATAAAACTAGCGACCCGTCAAAAATCAAAGGAAAAAGCGTCAGATCCTCTGACATTGACGCCCCGGTCACACTGCCCACTCAACAGTCACTGGTGTCGCCATTACCCAATCTTCACACCCTAAAAAGCAATGCCCTGATACAAGCACAGGTTGAGCAAAGATTACGGGACCTGGTGGATGAAAATAAGTCAGGTACAAAAATTAAATCACTAAGAGGTGGTTCCGTTGATGTTGTCGTACCACACAGAGTAAAATAGCAACAAGAATATGTTTTGTCCGGTAGTAAGAAGGAAAGGGTTCAGTATGACAGCTTAACTGTTACTCAGTGGGTGGCTGGTTTTTGCCGCATCATGAAGGAGGAAAGTAATGTTGAAAATAAAGAACACATGCTCTATTATTTAATTCAGTTGTTAGAAGATGCAAATGATTTTTCTTGGGATGCAGCAAAGGCCAGCCATGCTGTCCTACTTTGTAGGATGGAACAAGGAGATGTAAAAAATTACATGCAAGTTGATAAAATAGATAGAATTAGGTGAGCGAATGCACAAAGACATATGGTCGGTTCAAACTCAAATTCAAATCAAAATCCAAAATTTCACAACCAGAAAACTACTAAGGTCACACCTTGTTTGTACTTCAACAAAGGTACTTGCACACATATGAAAAGCCATGAAACAAAAGGTATCACCTACAAGCATGTCTGCGCTGCCTGCTATATGACCAGTGGTAGAACATTTCCACATTCAGAGATCGAATGCAGAAACAAAAATAAAAGAAACATTTCAAAAAACAAGTAAATAAGGGTATGGCTACTTGCAACCATACCCTGCGTATGAGAGATCGGTATTTCTATGCCAAAAGAAATCAAAAGGCTATTGAGGAATGCATGGCTTCCAAGTCACTTGTAATAACCTGGTACAAGGAATTTAAAACTTTTGATAAGATTATACTGGGTAAGACTTATGCCAAAGCTCTTCTTAGTGAAAATAAAACCAACCACACACAATTTCAAAGTCAATTATATGAAAAAGTTAATGGTACCCCAAAAATTTCTTCCCGTACGGTCCAAAAGAAAAATCGTACGTTACAAATCCCACAGCAGAAAGTTGCTTGCCCACATGTGACAAATGTTCATCAGAACAATACTAGGGTGACACAGTGCAGTGTGGCCGGGGACAAGACCATTGACCAAAGACAGCAAGACCCATTGGTGCTTTCCAACAGATTTCAAATGGTACAATTTTTGGTTGGCGAACAGGAACAGGACCAACAGACACCACACGTGTCCTTTGGCTCTGTTAGTCTGCCAATTGGCACAAAAATGTACAGAAACAGAAATGTAGAAAAAGTATTAGCCCTCATGTTAGTAGGGCCAAAGTTGGTGATAAGGATGAGCTGATATTAGCTCAATGGGAAAAAATACCATTGGTGGGCAATAAAAACGAAATGGGACTTTTGACGTGGGATCTCAAAGTATCATCACCAAAACTCTCAGGACTGGTCTTTAGCACACGCTAATTCTCATGAATCATATTGGGAGTCAATGTTAACCGGAAACTATAACCTTAATAGTACTGGACAAGAAAATCAAAGTAATGTATTTCTTTGCCAAAGTCAAGAATTGTCAAATCCCATATGCCAACATAATGAACAATGCATAATGCAAACAGGAGGCCAATTTGGTTTCATCCCTCAAACTGACCTTAAGTTGTATGATGAGGAAGTAGTACATTGGGATATAATCCCAGACATTATACAGTCACATTATATTGTAAAAAGTAGTGGACTTCCAAAATTTTTGAAGTCCAGAATCCCAGTAAATACCAATCTTAACATAAAAAACTGGAGGTTATATTTAAACAACT
Source organism: Sabellastarte sp. h YS-2021 (assembly GCA_964017235.1). Taxonomy (NCBI): domain Eukaryota; kingdom Metazoa; phylum Annelida; class Polychaeta; order Sabellida; family Sabellidae; genus Sabellastarte; species Sabellastarte sp. h YS-2021. The sequence continues at coordinate 124,344,839 of OZ024932.1, forward strand.
ACTGGGATCAACAACTCCCTGACTTGTTGGAGTATGGATTCCCTTTAGATTTCGACAGAAATTGCCAGTTACAGAGCGTTTATTCGAATCATAAGTCGGCAGATATACATTTGGATCAAGTAAAAAATTATATTCAGGAAGAATTGTCCCATAAGGCCATTACTGGACCATTTCAATACTTTCCATTGTCATTTCACATATCTCCACTTATGACTAGGGATAAACAAGATTCAGATAAGAAAAGGACAATAATGGACCTTAGTTGGCTGAAGGGCTATTCTGTTAATGATGGGGTTAGTAAGGAAAAATACTTGGAGACTGCATACTCCCTTCATTACCCTTCTATAGACAATATTACAGCTGCTTTGCGTCGTCTTGGGCCTGGTGCCAAGCTTTTCAAGATAGATATAAGCAGGGCATTTCGCCACCTTAGGGTGGACCCAGCAGACATTGACCTACTGGGTTTACAAGTTGATCAGCATCATTTTCTTGACGTATCGACGCCGTTCGGATATCGGAATGGCTCTTTGTTTTTTCAGCGTTGTTGGGATGCTATCAGGTATATCATGGCTAGTCATGGGTTTCCTGACCTATTTAATTACATTGACGACCTCATTTATGTCGGTTTACCGTCAAAAATTGATGCTGCTTTTGACTTTCTCATGTCCCTTTTGTCAGACCTCAGTCTGGAGGTCAGTACTAAAAAGTTAGTCTCGCCATCCACCTCTGTGGTCTGTCTGGGAATTCTAATAGACTCCCAGAAGAGAACTATATCTATTCCCCCTGAAAAATTGTCTCAAATTGTTAATTTGTGCAGCCTTTGGGCTGAGAAAACATATTGTAGCAAAAGGGACCTACAATCTCTTCTAGGCCACTTATTGTATATTGCCAAATGCATAAAGCTGGCAAGAATATTTCTAAACAGAATGTTACAAAAACTTACGGGACAATGCTGATAAAACAAAAATTCTCTTGACTGATACCTTTTTCAGAGATTTAAATTGGTTTAACCTATTTCTGAGCCAATATAATGGTGTTACATTTTATGACAATCTTACTTGTCAAGCAGAAATTCACTTAGACGCATCTCTTACTGGGTTAGGTGCTATTTGACAACATGATATAAAGTCTTCCTATTGAAAGAAATTATATGGGCTATAACATCGTACAATTAGAAATTCTGAATATCTTAGTGGCATGTAAAGTTTGGGCGAACCATTGGGCCAATAAACAAATTAAAATATGGTGTGATAATTTGGCAGTGGTTGAGGTTTTAAATAGTGGTAAATCACATGATGAGACATTGGCCACTTGTGCCAGAAATATCTGGATGCTGTCAGCCATGTACAAGTTTGATATTATTCTATACCACATACCAGGTAAAGATAATAACATAGCAGACCTCTTATCTAGATGGACAAATTCTTACCAAGATAATGAAAAATTGCATCAATTTGTTCCAAATGCCACATGGATTCATACCAAAATAGAACTAACTTTTTAAAATTATATTATATAATTTCAGATCTGCCCCCACAGGCAGCCCAGCTGGCCACTGCTGCGGCTTCAAGATTGTTGGATGCCTTCAGACCTTCTACGAAACGCCAGTATGCTAGGTCATGGCTTGATTATCAGGCTTTTAAAGTGGCAGCTGGGCTGCCCTCACAACAGGTAGATATACAAATATTATTAGCATTCATGGAATTTTTGCTCCAGAATGGCCAATCACAACCGACCATTGCAAATTATATGGCAGCAATAAGAGCTTACCATATCATACATAACCTACCAACTGCACCCTTCACAGATCAACGTGTACAGTTGTTTCAAAAATCATTGAAAATTCAAGCTCCTTTTAAGCCAACCAAAAGAAGTCCTTTGACTATTGATTTACTGCTGGAAATCGTACAACAATGTCAACATTTTCCATTTCCTTTGATTTTTCATCTCTTTATCTCTTGACCTTTTTCTCTTTTTTAAGGATTTCAAATATATTACCTCATTCCACCACTTCTTTTGATAAAACTAGGCAATTAGCTCGTGGAGATGTCATACTTCAACCACAAGGTGCAGTTGTATTGGTGAAATGGTCAAAAACCATCCAAAATAGAAAAAATACTGCTACTGTTTCCATTCCAGCTTTGGGTGATTCGCCCCTCTGCCCCATCACTGCATTGAGAACCATGATACAAAAAATTCCTGCTTCAGAAAATGACCCATTATTTTTGGTCCCAAAAGTCAAAGGTCTGGTTCCATTAACCGATTCAGTGGCCAGAAAACATCTTAAGGATGTGTGTCGGTTATTACAAATGCAAAATCCAGTAACATTCCATGATTTTAGAAGGGGTAGTGCTTCTTGGGCCTTTCAGAATGGGGTTCCATTGGAACAAATTATGAAGCATGGAACATGGAGATCAGATGCTGTATGGTCATATCTTTCATCTGCTCCTACTCTACATTCACCGGTTTCTCTTGCTTTTCGAGCTGCCCTACACTCCTAGTGCCTACTTGGTGTTTGGGTGTCACATTTCCCTTCTTTAAAGTTAAAACCCTAAAATACCTATCATGTACGTAGTTTATGTCACTCGACTTGACCTTTGACCTTGCTTGTACATGACCTTTAACTTTTGACAAGGTCAAGCTGGGTATTGTTTTAGTCACCTTCTGGTTATCCAGATAATAAACACACTGGCTATTTGGTGCCTGAATCAATTCCAACATACACACTATTATATCACAGTTTGACCTTTATTACATTTCAACCCAAGGTCAAGTTCTTTCCTTCGGAATTTCTTTCTTGATTGAATTGTTCCTATTTATGGTGGACCTTGTGGTTCTTTAAAATTGGGTTTAAAATAAAATTCACTTTATCTTACCCCAGCTCTATTCTAGTTAATAGTAAATTTTTCACCTGTCAGCCTGGGGTTTTTGTTAATTCATAAAAATCAGTTTGACCTTATATCCACCAAGGTCACATTAGGTACCTATCTCAGGAATTGATTCAGGCCCCCTTCAGCATGTTAGTAGGCGTAACTATAAAATTATGTACATTATGTGCAAATAAAATTTGGTGTATAATGTGCCAATGAGAAAAAGATAGATAATATATTATTATACCCATTCTTGGCTTTTTATTTTTGGCCCTTGGGGGCTGTTCGAGCCGTCATGTGGGTGACGGCAAGGTCAGCCCTGGAGGGCCACAATTTCGAACTTCTGTTAAAAATTAAATTATACCAATTTCTGAAGGCGTGGTGGTTTCTGATTGGTCAACCAATGGTCATTGGAAATCACAGACCCATGCTTCTTCCATTTGAATGTTGGAAGCACATGAGGTCACATCTGAAAACACCCACCACTACTCCCCACCTTATGTATATATTGTTTAAATCTTGAGAACATGATACTGCTGTAGTATAATTTCAGATCACTGGCTATCTGCCAGTGGAGGTTGACTCAGTACTGGGAAGCAGCATTATAGCATGGTTCGCATATGGTGCATAATGGACACAATAGATATGTTTATTGTCTGTGCTACTTATCATTCCTGCCATGCTCTTGATGATGTTATTGGTTGCTGTTTCCTGGAGATATAATTTTAATATATGAACATTATAACTAGTTTTAATTTCTATATTTTAAAACTTTTAATAAAGTTTACATTATTGGCACAACCTACTGGTCAAGCTAAGTGTGGCTTGAGTTGAAATATTGTTAGGTGAGAGGCCGTACTGGTCGGTCACTAAGGTTTTATAATTGAGTGAGGATGCCACACGACCAACCATGCTTAGCAGTGTGTTTTATTAATATTTTAAAATTTACTCTCCTGCAATGTTGTTTATTGCTATAAAATTGCATTGCAGGGGACTGGGTTGGGGACTTGATCTTATTTAAAGCTACTCCTTTGTGAGGAGTTGAACATACAACTTTTATGGATACCATGGATTTTACAACTGTGTATATTTATTATCTAATCATCTTTAATCTTGGATCTATATCACATTGAAAAGAGGATCCCCCTTTCTTGCCAACTAAAGAAACAAAATTGCGTTCAATGTTGAGTCAACTGCTGCAAAGTGAACCATTATCTTATACCTGCACATTGCCGGCACCAAGGCAAGGACTGGTCTTATCTGAATCACTCCTTTGTCAGGAGTTGGACAAGGAGACTGTATATTGTGACCAGCATGGATTACGACTTGCATTTCAGCCAATGTATGATTTAACATTACCTGGATTATGATAGGCTAGAAGAATTTTCCTCCATGCCCATCACTATGTCACTTTTATAGTCTCAATCTCTCAACCCCTTTGGCTTTAATAATTATTTTATTTGTTTTAGGTTTTAGGGTGTCACATTTCCCTTCTTAAAAGTTAAAACCCTAAAATACCTATCATGTACGTAGTTTATGTCACTCGACTTGACCTTTGACCTTGCTTGTACATGACCTTTAACTTTTGACAAGGTCAAGCTGGGTATTGTTTTAGTCACCTTCTGGTTATCCAGATATTAAACACACTGGCTATTTGGTGCCTGAATCAATTCCAACATACACACTATTATATCACAGTTTGACCTTTATTACATTTCAACCCAAGGTCAAGTTCTTTCCTTCGGAATTTCATTCTTGATTGAATTGTTCCTATTTATGGTGGACCTTGTGGTTCTTTAAAATTGGGTTTAAAATAAAATTCACTTTATCTTACTCCAGCTCTATTCTAGTTAATATTAAATTTTTCACCTGTCAGCCTGGGGTTTTTGTTAATTCATAAAAATCAGTTTGACCTTATATCCATCAAGGTCACATTAGGTACCTATCTCAGGAATTGATTCAGGCATCTTTCAGCATGTTAGTAGGCGTAACTATAAAATTATGTAAATTATGTGCAAATAAAATTTGGTGTATAATGTGCCAATGAGAAAAAGATAGATAATATATTATTATACCCATTCTTGGCTTTTTATTTTTGGCCCTTGGGGGCTGATTATATAGCCATTATAAAGAAACGTCTTTCTGCAATTTAATAGAGTATAGAGATTAAATTTTGAAAAATGAATGCAAATATATATTTACTAATTATTTTTGGGGGGAAGGACTAATTAATTGTGTCCAATAGTTTTTTGCAAAGTCAACTAGTAGTAAGATTCCTAAAAATATGTTTTTGCAGTTATGCTACGTTTCATATCAAGAAGGCTTTAGCCTTTCAATTATGTTTTTTCCAGACATAGTCATGAAACTACTTCACACAGTTTGCTACCACATAGCCATAAAAATGTTGATTCAAAGCCAGTGTTGTCTGACATTGATCAGCCTTTTCACATGAACAACGTCCATCCCAATATTTTATCAGAGCACAAAAATAACAAAACAAACACATTAAGGTGATATGATCACTGTGATTTACTTTCTTATCATGTGAAGTGGTTCTAAAATACTTAAGTAAGAATACTGGCTAACTGGAGAACTGACTGAATAAAGGCTAAACTGAATAAATGTACACCTACTTTTTGTCACTGTGATGGTGATTTTTTTTGTGTGTGTCAGAATTGTGGCTTTATTATCAGGAACAGGCGAAGAAACATATGTATTAAAAGAGAAGAATAAAGGTGTAATTTGGCAGGATCATGACATAGCAAGGGGAAATAGATGATTAATCATAAGCTTGTAAACGAAAATGGTATATCTTGTTCACACATTGGTGTAATAGTCATTAATTATCAAGCATAAGAATTTCATGAGACATCAGTTTTAGTTATAGAGCTTTCTGATGGAGTTCTGCCTCTGTATCACCATTGTTGTACTATTATTGGGTAAGTATTGGGTAAGTAGGCTATGAGCATTTGGAAATGTAGTGTCAGTTGACATCTAGATTTATCATAATGGTCCATTTTCTCTTTTGTGTTTTGCTACAGATTGTTATAAGTCATCGTGTCAATGTCTTGAAGTCCCAGCAGATGGAATTAATGTACATGATCATTTTACTATGAAGTGTCATTTTGGAGAAACTGGAGGAGTTATTGGCTTTACAAATTGGTATCTCAGTAGCATTAATGAATTAAATCAGTTGTACACTCATGTTTCTAACCAGAGTGGTGAAAAGAAGAATGATTGGGGACAGAGAGATGTAACTGGAATGTAGCATGATACGTATCATGAGGTATCTGTCAAACATGGGGTACAAGAGGATGAGAAGCTGTATATATGTGAAGTTTTTGTTTCAACAGAAGGACTTATGGATGCAGAAGCATTCTTACTTGTCCATGGTAATGTAAACTAATATTGCTGGAAGTTTTATTATAGGCTTACAATATATGATAGTAAAATATAAATTTATAATTAATACCATTTATAATTTATACCGTAGAAATATAAAATGGGTTATATTCTTTTGACACAAATGGACAAAATATAAAAATGCAACAAATATGAAAGAGAAGGTTTAGGACCTTTTCCTGGTATTATCGAAAAGTGCATATCATTGAAGTAAACTATAATTATACAGGAACAATGTAATACTCATGGTCGGATTGAAGATGGAAGCAAAGAAGAGAAAAAATGTTCATTATATTCATTTCTCAACGCTGAATAATATTTAGAATATCAAATATGGTAGAAAAAGCATTCAAAATTTATCAAGATTAGTAATTATCTTTATTGCTGTTTTTGGCTAATATTGCTACAACGTTCTTCATTACAATGAATCTTGTTGATGTTCAAGCTTTAAATCCTTTTGCTTATTAGTGATTCCTCCTTATAATGGTAATATCCCCGGGTAGCAAATGGTCAAAGAGGGCTAAAATAAATACAAATAATCCATATGAAATATTTTAACATGAAATTAAGTCTCAAAATATATTACATTTTTACCCCACAGGGGTATTGTTTTCACCCATGGTGTCCGGAAGGGCGGGCGGGCGTCCTGGCGGACGGGCGGGTGTTTGGGCGGCGGGAAAAGTTTGTCCAGGCTGTTTATCAGAAACTGTAAGGTGTAGGAAATTGATACTTGGTAGGGACATTGGTTAGGGGGTGTAGGTGTGCAACGTCATGGTCTGACCTTGATTTGACCTTTGTCCTTGCCATAGTGACATTGACCTATAAAATCTTGTCCGGGCTATATCTCGGAAACCGTAAGGTGTAGGAAGTTGATACTTGGTAGGGATATTGGTTAGGGGGTGTAGGTGTGCAACACCATGGTGTGACCTTGATTTGACATTTAACCTTGCCGTAGTGACCTTGACCTATGAAATCTTGACCGAGCTATATCTCAGAAACCGTAAGGTGTAGGAAGTTGATACTTGGTAGGGACATTGGTTAGGGGGTGTAGTTGTGCAGCGTCATGGAGTGACCTTGATTTGACCTTTTACCTTGCCGTAGTGACCTTGACCTATAAAATCTTGTCCGGGCTATATCTCAGAAACCGTAAGGTGTAAGAAGTTGATACGTGATAGCGATATTGGTTAGGGAGTGTAGGTGTGCAACGTCATGGTGTGACCTTGATTTGACCTTTGACCTTGCAGTAGTGACCTTGACCTATAAAATCTTGTCCGGGCTATATTTCGGAAACCGTAAGGTGTAGGAAGTTGATACTTGGTAGGGACATTGGTTAGGGGGTGTAGGTGTGCAGCGTCATGGTCTGACCTTGATTTGACAATTGGTGTGTATTATCATGGTGTGACCTTAATTTGACCTTTGACCTTGTCGTAGTGACCTTGACCTTTAAAATCTTGTTGCACCTTTTCGTCTGTCTTTTGATGCAGATTAAGCACTGTTTATTCATATTAGAATTTATTAAGAATTTTACTTTCATAACTTCCCATTGTAAGAGATAGAATTTCATCAAGTGAGCCACAGATTTTGCTCCAACACCACACATAAGCATTCATTAAATTTATTACCACTTCTGTATGCATGGTAATATTCAAAACATCTAGACCATAATTCGGCCATGCAGATGTAGATAAAGAGTGTTGAATTTTAGTTTACTGATTAATGCTGTCATCTTGTTATTGAATTATCTTGTTTTAATACTTCATCTTTACATGCATTATCTTTCTTTTAAACATTATTTTCTCCATTTAAACATTGTTTGGAACTTTATATAACTGACAGTGCTCTGAAAGTATCCTGAAATTTGTACTGGTACAGTACTTCTATATCTCATGGTGTTGAAAATAATTCCCTAGGCTGTGGGGTACGGGCATCTCTGATGCTATTTTTTCGGGTTTTACCAGATCCTTTATTAATAAGGCAAAAATCAAAATCATTTACAATTTATTTAAAGTCAATAAAACATGACTATATGTGTATATTTGCTCTTTCAGAGTTCATAAGTTTAATGTATATTTCCTTGAAAAGATGTGATTAGCTAAAATAGATAACATTTTTTGTAAACACTTTTAACACCTTATCATGGTCATATTTGTTTGAAAGGGTTATTGAAGGTTACAATAATAGCCAATCTTTTTATACAGTACCTGATACACATTTTTCAAGAGTTCCTGTTTTATGTCTGCATTGGTTATTGAAAGTGATATAAAACCCAATCGTAACATTCATCTTTTCATGCCTTAATAATTAATTAATGAATCTCACAATGTATATTTAGCTTAACCAACATACTTTGGTCAGTGCTAATTAGATGGATGCATGTTATAGGTAGTGTTAGATATCTGTCTATAAACGAGTTCCAGGGATATATGAAAAAAATGCATAATAAAAACATTCTACATTAATGTAGTCTGTAGTACTCCTGCATAAAATTATTAAATTTGTGTTTTGTTTATAATTACATTTCAAAATAATTTTACAGCTTAAATGTACTTCATGTGATTGTGACTGATTCCAGTGCCTCCTGAACAAGGAAATACAAACATTGAGGTACAAGGTGATGTCATTGAAGGACATTTAGCCACATTTGTTTGCAAAATTAATAGCATTAGGCCCATAAACAAAGTAAATGTGAAGTGGAAAATTGGTGCCAGTGGAGAAGTGAAAAGCAGCACAAGTACAGAATCAGAAGAAAATCCAGGTGGTTTATTTTTGGTAACAGCTGAGTTATCTGACATGTTTGTGGAAGGCAATAATGGTGATGATATTTATTGCAGAGTTTACTGGGAAGATTTATACCGGTATGAAGTTCGCCAAACTATGAAAATTTTTTGTAAGTATTAAACATTCTTGAAATAAAGTTTGATAAAGTTATGTAACAGCTCATCGTCTCTGTCAGTAAAATGTAGATTGAATTAAAACTAATTTATAAACTTCAACAACAAAAAGAATTCATCTTTCAAAGAAAAAGTTTAATTTTTGTGAAAAATTATTTGAAAACGTCTCCTTTCATGACTCAATTTTATTTAATTTAAATGTGCTATATAAATCACTGTCTGCATTTGGTGGACAGATTAATATTGGTAAAAAATAAGCTTCATTGAAAATTTTAACAGATTTACACGCAATGTGGAGCAAAATATACCCAATGCGGTCTACATTTATACAGGTTTTGTCCAGGATACAATTAACTTGTTGACATCGCAACTGCTTCTCATTTAATTTTTTTCCTTATTGGGATTTTGCCATGCAGACTACCATAAAGTAGCCTGAAGTTATCTACAACTCGCAACTTTTTACGCATGATCAAATGACACCTTTTGCTATGGTACACTTTTTATCCCAAATTACAGATTTGACAATCTTGCTACACACTGAACAGTTGACTAATAACTTTCAAACCATTTACCAATTCACCAAAAGTTTGTGAAAAAATTGTTTTCTAAAGAATTCTATAAATGACAAGGTCTTGGGCAGGATAACATGAAAATTATTGTCAAGGAAACTGTTTTATGTTAATCCTTTGCCAGATTTCTTGGACATTTGGTGAAAAGATGTACCCTAAAAGATCTACTTAGCCATGATACTATTTTATTTATTTTATGTGAGTCTGCATTTGCATGGCATCACATAACACTTTTCAGATATTTCAAAAAACTACAGAAAGGCTTTGCTGAATAAACAACAGACAAAAACAATAACATTAGAACAAAGAAATATACATATATATCAATCAGATTTATCTCAAAGCAGAATTATTTGATTTCTTTTGTTTAGAAAAACGTGAATAATAGTAGGGCTCAAAATACTGTTAAAGTTTACACTTGAACTTTTCATTTCAGAATTACTATATTCCAAATATCGGATACACATTTAATAAATAATACAATTACAGATCCCCCAGAACAGGCCATAACTGCCACTCCTCAACTGACACATTTAGTAGGTGAAACTGCTCGTTTTGAGTGTGACGTGAGTAGAGATGGAAATCCGAATATTTATTCATTTATTTGGACGAGGGCTAATGATACTGGCTTTACAGAGGAAACAGATAATGGAGTGTTGGACTTACTAGTGATATCAGTTGATCAAGTGGACACATATTACTGTACTCCAGAGAATGTAGCAGGGCAGGGGAATCCAGCAACAATGACACTGATTGTAAAAAGTGAGTAAAAAAGGAAATAGGAAAATGTTTGGCTCTACAATTAGCACATTAAACCACACTAATGAAAATACCATTTTAACACTATTTATACATTTTCAATGTTCACATAAATGTCAGATGTTGTAAAGTAGTTATAGGGATTCAGAGTTTCAGATATTACCAAAAATCTTTGAATGAAAGTCTTGTGGCTACTTACTTGATCAAATCAATATGTGCTTTATTATTGACAGTAGGCTGCATGATAAATTTAAGTTTTCAGTTTATTAATTTTGATAATAATGTTGATATTTGTTATTAATGTTACCTGTGTACCATTTCAATTTGTATGCTAAGTCATACTAAATCAACTGCCTCTAGATCTGTATTCTATTATCAACCCAAAAGGTGCCATAAAACCTTCCTTTTGACTGTGTTGTTGCTTTTGACTGTTTATGGGCCTGCCACTTCAGTTTCTACACGACCTTAATATACAACTTTACTATAGTTATTCTGGTGAAATTGGAAGGTTGACATTTAGGTGTAGACCCTAATCATTCCAGGACTTCAAGGAATTTATATTTTCACTGCAATTCGCCGGGCTACTTGTGACACATGGCTACTTTTGATTGCCTACTATTTGGTCCTTCCTGTTTTACAGTGAGGGTCCTTCAGATTTGAACTGGCAGTCGCATATGGGCAGGACGTGAAGATAAATAACTAAAATTTTTGTTTAGTTGATTTTTATGTTTTTATCATACACTCATGTTCATAGAATATTTGCAGCATGGCAGAGAGACGTAAGCAGTAGCAGGCAAGTAACTCTTATATTTTGAGGAATCGAGTTGAGATAACTATTGAAATACAAGTTGAAGATGACAGTACTTTTTGGATGAATTTGCTTCACAGCCAAGTGCAGGTTAAGTACCTTCTAGTTCAGAAAGAAGTGACACTGGTACTTCCAGTACAGACTGGGGTACTGTTTTTCAAAAGAGTATTGACGGTTCTGATTTTTCTGATTCACAGTCTAAAGTCAAACGGTTCAAAGCTAGGTCATCTGAAAATGTTTCTCAGTCTAGAAAGGAGTCTGATATGTCAGATCAGACTTTTATTAATGATAGAATTCTATCTCAACTGGATGCAATAAATAAGAGGTTAAATACCATGAAAAATTCTGGGTCTGCTTCTGCTTTAATCAGTAAGCTACATGCAGCCCCTAGGGGCAAGAAACGGCCTTTTAAAACTGTTCATTCAAATCTGAAACTTGACAGTTCTGTGAAAAAATTGCACGTTAATTTGCCAGATCTGAAAACTATCAGACAAGACAAGTATATCCAACAGCAGGTTAAGGGACGCATAAGGCAGCTATCTGGCCTAGAGAAGAAAGGTACTGAGTAAAAAAATTAAGTCTCAGAGGCGGGGAATATTGACATATACGTCAAACAATGCGTCAAATGGCCACATGAATATGTATTGGCTGGAAACACAAAAGATTACATTGCTTATAATCAACTCAACATAACACAATGGATGGCTAGATTTTGTAGAAGTATGGGGAAAAGTGTGATGAGTCAAAAGATTCTATGCTTGATTGTTTGATAGCATTGTTAGATGACACTAATGGTTTTTCTTTGCAATCAGCTAAGGCCAGCCATGCCATTTTGTTGTGTCAAATGGATATCCAGTTGGTCAGAAACTGACAAAATGCCCAGAGACATACCAATGGTTACCAATCTTCTGCTCCATATAAAAAGGAAGAAGTTTCAGGGTCAAAATCAAGCCAAGCTCACCAAAAGTATGCCATGTGTATATTATAATAACGGGTCTTGTGCATATCATGAGACCAAAGGTGTTTATTATAAGCACATTTGGAGGGGCCACGGTGGCAGAGTGGTAACAGACTTGCCTCCCACCTCTGAGGCTGGTCCCGGCATGGCATCAAGTGGGAAAGCTGGTAGTTGCTTGTCTTTGGTTGGCAATTTACGGTACAAAATGAACTGCATGTACTGGTTTCCTCTGCCCTCCCAACTACCCATTGTGATATGACCTGTACAGTGATGAAAGCAACGTAAAACCCCAAATAAATAAATATAAGCACATTTGCAATACTTGCTTTGCCCATGAGGGCAAATTTAGCGTTTTTTTGCTGAGGTACTTAAAGCCTGTCCCAGTAAATATGAAAATACTTCGTCACTTCTGCCATCAAATTGCAAAAGTAACGTTAGTACATCACCAAAACGTCACATTCAGCAAGCAGTCGACAAACTCACTTCCTTCAAGCAAGGTAAGTTCCCTTGTGTACATATAGGTGAATACAAAGGTCAAACAGTGGATCTATTCCCTTGTTTTAATAGGTTTGATCCCCGGAAACAATTTGATACCCAACTACTTGTTGACTAAGCCGAAAATTCGACCTTAGGTCACACAGGCCACAAGGTCAAACCTAAAGTCAAATTCACAAAACATAGCAATGCACAGAAACAAGGTGTATTAAACTGGTATAACAGGATATTAACTCACAAACTCTCAATGACATACAGAGGTCAGTAGATTCAGTTCCTTGTCGTGGTAGGTTTGAGTCATTCAAAACAGGGTATGCGCAAGATACTGACAAAAAACAGAGTCAACTTTTCCTGTTGTTATAAAAAGTAATGATGGCATATCTAAGGCCAATTTCAGTAAAAATTTTTGTAGCGAATTCTATGAACAAGGCAGGGTTGAGCAGCTGCACCAGGACAGTGATTTTGATAGTCTTCAAGCTTTTGATAAAGTAAATGAATCCATACTTAAACCATTGCCTGAATATACTGTACAGCTGGGTTCAGCCTTTGGGGCTATCTCTCTGACTCCACTGCAAACATATACAGATCCACTGACTTACAATTCCATATTTAACAAGCCCCTGTTGCTTCACAGAAGGGTACGTGAATCATGTCTTCCCAATTACTAGTATATGGGAACCTGGGTTCCAGTCCCTACCAACATCAATATTTCAAACTGGAGGCGTTTCCCAGTGGACTATTGGGATGATGAATTGGTAGACTTGCTGGAATTCAAATTTCCTTTGGATTTTGACAGGTCTTTGAATTTAGTCTCTGTTGAAGATTATCATAAATTGGCTAAGGAGCATGGGGAACATGTGAAGCATTATTTGCGGGAGGAGCTTGACCATGGCGCTATTTTAGGCCCACTTAAGAGCAAACCTATTAATTTACATGTTAGTCCTTTTATGACAAGTCTGATTCTCAATGGCGTCGTACTATAGTTGATTTGAGTTGGCCCTGTGGGGCTTCTGTGAATGCTGGGGTTCAAAAAGATATATATCTAAACAGCAGGTTTGCATTAACTTACCCCTCTGTTGTTTATAAAATTCTCCAGTTAGGACCTGGTTCCCTCATCTACAAAATAGATATTAGTCATGCTTTTCGTCAACATAAAGTGGATCCTGGAGAAATTGATTTGCTGGGCTAAAAGAGGAGAGATTGTTACATTGATTATTCCATTAAGGTTCAAATTCAATGTGATAATATGGCAGTGGTCAAAGTTCTTGCTTCTGGCAAGAACAAAAACAAGGTATTAGCTACATGTGCCATATATGGTTACTGTCCTCATTATATAACATCACTTTACAGGTGGATCATATTCCTGGTACAGATAACACAGTGGCAGATTTCTTATCCAGATTTAAATTTGATGAAGAGTCTTATCTTAAACTTAACCAATACACAACTCATCCATATACATAACTGATTGGATATCCACACATATTGATTTGACATGTCTAAATTATGATATATAGTTGTAGGTCCTCTTCCAGCGACAGCTCAGCTGACCACTAGGGCAGTCGCACATCTGTTTCAAGCCTTCAGCCAGGTACTCAGAGATGTTATTCCAGGATGTTTTATGACTTCATTGGTTTCCTCGTGGTGGCTGGGCTGTCACTGCAACAGGTAGATATTTCAGTAATACATGCTAACTTTCATGGAATATCTCCATTCCCAGCATTGTAAAGTGGCCAGTATCAGTAATTATATGGTTGCTCTCAGAGCTTTCTTTATACTGTATGGCTTGCCTACTGCTGTCTTTAAAGATCACATGATTCAGTACTTTATCAAAGGACTCAAGCTAAATAGGCCCTTGCTCTTAAAAACACTCCCATTTTCACTGAGCACATTCTTTCTCAGATTGTGCAGGTTTGTAATCATCTAGAGCATCCTCATGTTTTACTACTGTTTATTTGTTGGTTTTCTTCCCATTGTCAAATATTGTTCCCCATAATAGAGCTGAGTATGATCATACTGAACATCTAGCTAGAGGGGATGTGATCTTCTCATCCACAGAAACCTAGATTAAATGATCTAGGACCGTCCAATTCAGGGACAGAGTTGTTAGTATTAGGGTTCCTTTTCTCCCTGGATCATCTTTTTGTCCAGTCACAGCACTTAAAGCAATGATTGCACTTGTCCCTGGATCTGATAATGATCCACTTTTTGTTAATCACACTCATGATTCAGTATTACCATTAACAGATTGCATGGTTAGGAGGCATCTAAAGAGGGTGCTTGCGCTCCTTGACCTGCAAAATTATGGGTATACATATGGGTATGGTGCCTCCTGGGCATATAACCATGGGGTTCCTATGGAGGCCATAAAATCTCAGGGCACATGGGTATCAGACATCATCTGGCGTTATATACATGCACATTTCTCTACTTCGCGCTTTACTATCAGCTTTTAGACAGCACCTACTGTTATAAAGGGTGTTTGGGGGAAATTGGGTCTTTAGATCAAATCCTTTGGTTAAATATCTAAATTATAGGGTTAAATTGTAATCACTTGTTATTTGGGAGGGGGTTACTCCTAATGGTTACTCCTTAAGGAACTCACATATATTTTGCGATTGCACTGGCACATTAATGGTGCCTTTGCAATTGCAACGTTATACACTTGAATTACATTATTCACATGTTATGCATTATAATGGACTCTTGTACTCAGTGACATTTATAAGTCATAATGGACTCTTATATGTAAATAGACTGCTATAAATTTACTATTGAATGCTTTACAACATTTTTTATGATATTAGAATGTGTGTTAAATTATTGTAAAATAAATATATAAATCCCATTGGGTATTCTTATTGTACATTATCAGCCAATGTCAAAGCCAGGACGAGTTGACCTGGGCTATGACCTTATTTAAGACTACTTCATGTGCTGCCTGTTCAGGTTTGGCCATTATTGGCTACTTCTGGATTACTGGTTTCACAGAGTGGGCCAATTTTATGGCCTTTCTCACCATTCACCTTTATGACCTTTATCAGTACATATCTTTTCTGGCTTTGTCCAGATTTGACCTCTGTGAACTTTGATATGACTTTGGCCATTGGCGTTATTTTGACACCTAGGGTCATTGTTGCCTAAAAGTGGTTACTTTACTGATAAGATTTGTTTACAGTGTCTGGCTTGTGAATTAGGGAACTTTTTCATCTTTTAACTGTTATGTGGTGACCTTTATTTGACACAAGGTCATTTGGGGGTCATGGAATGGTAGCATCAATGACAAATAAGGTCATGGGTCACTGAATTCCCAAACGATAGGTTTCTTCATATTGAATCCAAGGTGAATTCACCCAAGGTGATCCACCAAGGACTTTTGAAAATTAAAACACCCACCATCCCTGACCCAACTTCCCAGGTTCCCCCCTCTCGATTAGACATATAACAGAGTCAACGTCTCATAGTTCAAGCCAGGACCACCAGTACCTGGTGGCCCCCTACTGATTGAATCCATTTTATTATATTATGGCACGAGATGCAGTTTATTTGCTTTTATGAAATATTGATATTTTGAAGCATTTGTTGCTCAGGTGTTTATTGTTATTTTATTTGTGGGGATATTCAAAGTATTACTATGGTTTTTAAATTTTATCCTCAAAATTCCTCAAACTTTATACTATTTTAAAACGTGTACACAAGAGAACTAACAATAATTTTTTCCCAAAGATATTAACTATATTCAGCTTATTCATGTGACCTTCCTCAACTAACCTTTGACCTCAGAAACTAATGTAATGTAATGTAATGTAATCTAAAATGGACTTTTATAGCACTTAATCTCCATCACTGACAGACTCTAAGCTGCATCTGAACATAAAACAAGACAATTAACATTAATCCAGTGACATAGCCAAGCCATACCAAGGAGACACAGGGGTGACAGCGGAGGATATGGAAACTGAATTGGAAACTCATAATTTAATCTTTATATTGATAATTATTTTATGGTACATTTTAAAACTTTGTCTACAATTTGTCTGCAAACTTCAGAAACATACTATCAAAACATTGGGAAATAAAAAATTCTTACTCGTGTAACTGTATGTAAATTGTGTCACTTCTTCATATTTCACATAACTTCAAAAATGAACATCAGTTGCCCTGATTTGTACCCATAAATCATATTTGGGGGTCAAAAGTGTCATGAGAGGTGAACAAAGCAAGTATCAGTTTTAAGGTAATGACAACGTTAATCTCAGTTACAAAGGATTGTTGGTTTGGACAAGTTTATTTACATGTTAGAGCTTAAGTGTTTAAAATGTTACAGAGTAATATTTTTAAATCTCCAAGCCTAGGTTAGAAAGAGTTGGGGATGATTCTGGAAAAGGTGGTGGGTATAACAGATGGGGCCTGAGAAGCATTTTCCAGATAAGTTCATATTGCCAAGCATCTCCAAAACCAGTGAAGCATGATATTTTGGATTTTGACATTATTGTCAAATGCAAGGATTGCATGGAACCCAGGGTGAGATGTTTCTATGTACCAGCAGCTTTTTCAGGGCATCCCAAATGTGGGTGTCAATGACCAAAGCATAAGGATAGAAATTGTTGGTGGCTATGGGAAGGGACATGGAAGCCAAGAGGCCTAGAGGGCTCTTACAGGACACAAGAAGTGGTTATTAATGGATGGCAACTGGATCCAATGATAAGATTTGTAGTGCTGAAGGGTGTTAGTTCATTTAATCAATAGATGGACACCAGGCCGAGAGTATATTAAGACCTGCCTGAGAAAATGAAAGTCAGGATTGAATTTTGAGGAGCTATGAGGAGAAATGTTAGACATCCTAAGGAAACCATAGAAGGTAGAGAGGAACGCTGCCCTAAATAAGACTGGGTCAGAAAGAATGTCCCATGAAAGTCACAAGTTGTAGAGAATGGGTATGTCAAAAATGTCCTGGAGGGTGGGGTTGAGTCTGGAATTAATGGATATGCTACAAATGTAGTTGTGCACGGCCGGATGAGAGGTTGCTGAGGTATCCCAACCATACAATTTTGCCTTGGCATGGATGGAGGAAAGATAAATTGATATAACCTTTGTTGATATTGAATTTTGGTACAAAAATTTCCATAAAAATAAGAATATTATTAACTTGGCATGTCACCTATAAGTTCATGAAAATGAGAAAAACCAGGAATATTTGAGCTGGTCTAAAGGCTTGGTGGATCCTAGTACAAACTTTCTGGATCATGGTGAGGAAGAATTAGTAGTACCTGAAATTAAATATCAAAATTCAAGTTAAAGAACAGGATAGCTATTTTATGTCATATGTAAGGTTGGCAAAGGGTTTGCAATAAGTTTCTGTCAACTGGTTTAGGAGAGTATAAGCGAGAGGGGAGATCTGCTGTCTTCTAAGACCAACCTTGAATGTGTTAAATGTGAAGGTCAATGCCATATGTGGCTGTAATGAGCCAGATATTTCTCACACACAGTGATAAGATATTATCTCTAGTCTTGCCAGTTCGAAACACTTGAAGCAGATGTGTTATCACAAAAGAATGCGAATGCAGAGTGTGACCATTCATGGGCCCGAAATTTCAGAGCTATGAGCAAGTTGAGCATCTTGACATGGACAATGTTTAGCCTGGTACCACAGATGTCAAAAACTGGAGTTGCATAGACCTGATTGTTCCAGACACCAGGCTCGGTGGTGTAGCGGTTAGAGTGCTCGCCTCCAACCTCTGAGGATGCCATTTCGAATCTCGGGCCAGGCGCTTCATGTTGGAAAGTTGGTAGTTACTTGCCGATGCCCGGTGGTTTACAGTGCAGAATCTTGAACAACTAGTATGCACTGGTTCCTCCACCCGTAAACTACCCGTTGCAATATGACCCTGGCTGTTGAACGCGACGTAAAACAACAAATAAATAAATCTGATCCAGACTCCTCCCAAGCCAGTGAGGGAGGCGTCAACATGAAATCAGTGACTATATAGAATATCCGGTTTTCTGATGTAAGTGACGCCATTGAATTGAGGGTGGAAGACTAGGTCAAATCATTGTGAAACTCTGAAGTGAGATATATGCATCTGACTTCTCTCTAAACAAAGCCAGCATCCTATTGGTGAATATGCGGGCTGGGATCTCGCATTTATGTAGGTGTAATGATTTGCCCAAAAGAGGCTGAAAAGTTCTTTTTGTCAAATGACAGCCAGACATTCCAGATTGATAGAATTTACATTGTCAGTATCAATACTAAGAGTATTTGCATCTAAGTCAATCCTAATGCGCAAACATATTAAAGTCCTACAAGGTGGGGTTTGCTTTTCTGGGTTGCTAGGCAATTCTAGCTGTGATAAGGTTGATGCCAAGACGTTAAAATGTGGTCAGCAGTGACCTTAGGCGGAATAAGGACATATTCAATATAAGCATCCATCCTAACCCCTATGTTAGATAATATGAAAGTGACGGCATCGCTGATGCACTAAAATGCAGCGCTCCCATGGACCAAACCAAATGCCATGGCAGCATTAATATATACATCATCTTGCCATTTAATGCCCAATTTCATGGTGTCAGCTGGGTGTACGTAGAGATTCCAAAAAGCTCTATAAAAGTTAATTTTGGATAAAGTGACGTCATCACCTACAAATTTCTTGAACTATGTCATCCACAGAGGAAAATTTTAGAGTAAAGGCTGAAGCATCAAGTGAGTCCCTATCTACTTGATCATTTAATGATGATCCTTTTGGGAAGGAAGGGTCAAGTATAACCTGTTATTTGTCATTACCCTTAGGCCTGGTTAGTAAGGGTGAGCAATATAAGGGGTTGGAAGTTTGAAATAGGACCCATAATGGCCCCAAGCTTCTTTTCTTTATCCATGTAAGAAGAAATAGCTTGATGATGCTTGATAGCTGAAAAATGGTTCTATATGTTTTTAGCAAGAGATTCTGAATCGTTTATAGACAGAAGGAAGCCATATTCAAGGCAGGAGATGATGCTTCAATGCCTTAATGTTGAGGCCAGATTTTATAGGATCCCTAACTTGTTTATAAATAGGTACACGCGATTCCCAAATAGCTTTGCTTAAGTTTAGATACTAATTTATGTCTTGGGTGTCAATACCCAAGGCTGTGTTACAATATAAACCCCAATTTTATTCAGGTAATTTGTGTCCCTATGTGGCTGCCTGTGAGAATTCTTGTTCAATATGTAGTTGACAGGTCTGTCCTGGGGAATACTAATTCTATTGCCAATGTTCTGCCCTCCCTAAGCTGTCAGTTTGTCATCGAGGCTGTGAATAGTATAGTCTAGTCAAAATTACACTGTACATGACTTAGTGAATTAATGACATTATTCATAAAACTTTCATATGAAATACCGTATCTTTGCCTAATAAAGCAGTCCTGCCTGTAATTCTTATAGGCTCTGTTAGCGTGTCGTTTAGCATGCAGATTATATAACCTGGTAACAGTATGATATATACATACCTCAGTGCTGTCACAAAGCACCCACAGGATGGCTCAAACATTCAGATATAGTCATTTGAATAGTTTCAAGAGAAATGGAAATAGAAGCCATCTGGCTTATTTTAGGGATAATTGTGTGTACACACAAATTGATTGTCAGAATTGTCCAAATAATCAAAGAAACTGTAAATAAACCTGTACATTTTGTGAAATGAACCAGCCCATGCTCGAACATAATCATGGCTGGGAAAAGGCTGATGGTCAGCCTCCCTGTGTGTGATAATTGGGCCTGGAGGAAAGCCAGGAGTTTCACATTGATTTCAACACTGTACCGGTCATATCATGGTGGGTAGTTTTATGGGCAAAGGAAACAAGTGCAAACAGTTGGTCAACGTTCTGTACAGTAAACTGCCGACCACTGGTAACTGCCAACTTTCCTCAGAGGTGGCAGGCTAGTGTTTTACCATTATTGCACCATTATTGTACTTGTTTTCAAATTGCCAATGGCAAATTCAGTTGGTCGTTTCCCCGAGCATTCCACCTTTCTTTGCGTTATTCCATCAGACTTGGATCTATATGGCCAATCTGGTGATTTTTGTGACCATCATCATGACTAGATCTTGCTGTAACAGGATGGGTTTATCTGGATCTTCAGTCCACCAAATTTTTGTTCATTGGCCCAGACAGGGACGTTTTTGAAATCATTGATATCTTGAATTACATTAAGGCGAAACCATTAGGCCCTCTGGCCTTCCCAACTATAAAGGGGTGCGTATACATCTCAAGTCCAATTTGAATGTTCAAAGATTACCCAGATAAGCAACTTTTACTAAACTTAATACTTGGGTTTCCTTTATCTCTTTGCTAAACCCTGGGTTTTGTAATACACATATTAAAAACCATTTCTCAGCCTTGCAATATTACCAGACAATCAAGAAATACAATCAAAAGCAATATTTGGCCCCTTAGAGAATATTCCTTCCTTCAGTTTCATTGTTCCCCTTTGTTAACCCGTCCCAAGGATGTGGGTAGGCCTATAGCAATCTTGAATCTGCCTTACCCACAAGGCGTTTCAGTCCATGATTTTGTTGATAGGGCCAAGTTTGATGGGGCAGAATTTGCTTTTAGGTTTCTGCCAATTCACAAAATAATTGAAAAGGTCAGTAGTATCGAACGTGAAGTGGGACTCTTTAAAGTAGATATAGCTAGAGCATTCAGGAACCTAAGAGTGGACCGTGCTTTTTGTTTTAAAGGGAAGAGAGTCTGCTTTCTGGAGATCGCAGTCGTGCTCGGCTGGGTCCACAGTTAAGTGGGTTTCCGATGCTCAGCAGCACAATTTTGTTCATTATGGTTTGGCAAGGCCACACTTATTTGCCTTCATGGATGATTACATCATTGTGAGTGATATTGGCGCCGCACAGCAAGCAATCAACATACTAGTGACTTTATTACGTGAGTTTGGTGTTCCAAATAATCCAGATAAAGTTTAACTCCTGCCAAGGTCTCACATGTCTGATCGTAACAGTTGACACAGTATACAATACAGTTAACAATGACAAAAAACAATTAATGAAGATCCATGAGGAGTGTTCCAGAAACATGTCTAAAAAATCTCAGCAGAACAGCATATCAATCCTTGTTAAGTAAGCTTATTTATATCCACAAATGTGTGGGATCTGCTCCATTTTAAGTCTCAGGATAACAAGTCTCATCACATACTTCAGCTCCCTTATATCAATAATCTGTATCTATGCCCAGTCAAGGCATTACAAGCCTTGCTTAGATCCAAACCCTTTCCTCCGACTGCTCCACTATTTGCAAATCTTGATCCTCATATTGGCCAGGCCATAGATGCGAATGTTAGGGATGCCCTGAAAACTGTTCTTCCCTACACAGTGGCATGATTTTCACACATTCCAAGGATCTGGTGCCACTTTTGCTTTTGACAACAATATTGCACTTCAGAACATAATGGCTAATGGGCTTTAGAAAATTACTTCTGTTTGGACATACCTTGAAAATGTTGCCATTGCCCCTGTACCATTCCTTCCACCGTTGCCTGTTTGATCCCTTCATGTTCTAGTTGGGCTAGGAGTTTTATAGTTTTGCAGTATCACTTTTTAAATTTAAATCATTGACTTTTACACTAACATGTAAAAAATAGTCCAAATGAAGTTTGTGTGACTCTCTAACATTGACCTGTGACCTTTATGACCTGGTAGTCTAGTAAATATTGTGGTGTTTGGTTTTCAGTTTTGAATCCTTCAGGTCTCCACTGAGCCCCTACTGGTTTATGGTTTGAACTTAGGAAACTGGGGCTAGCATGGCTCTGTACAAAGTCTGCAGTTTCTCTGGTTCTCTGATTGTTTTACATAATCAAAGACATTGTCTAGTTCAATAAACAAGGTCATGTCTCATTGCATTCAGGAACCCCACACACATTGCTTCAAGGTTTTGACGAAGGAACAAAAAACATTTGAACCCACTTTGCAACCTCTGACACAAATTTATTTTCTCAAGAGCCTGGACCCCCTGGACTTATCTATACAGGGGAGGTCTCCATTGGATTGATGTGGGCTCTTGTTATAATTTGAGTGGGTGGGTATATACCCCACTCAACTTTTGTCTAAGCAAGTTGCCTTCTACTTCGCCTTTGTCTCGACCCTTGCTGTCATATAGGGTCCTTTTATTTTGATAGGGTGATGTTGCAGAGCCCATTGGCCAGAGTCATGGGATTCAGACTATTAACATGGCCTTTGACCTTGGTGAGGTCGGTTAATGGTTGTTTGTATGATAAATAGTGTAATTCATAAGTCGTGGTATATGTTGTTATCTCTCTTCCTGTATAAAGAAGTGTAATGACTAGTATGACATTTGATTAAAAAGTAACTTGGCTGGGTGACGTCAGCTATGGGTTGTTTAACTGATAAGTTGTGATAATGTTAAAGTGTAATGATTTAATATGAATGATTTTCTTTTCGATCCATGAGCTGGAGTTATATTCTTTGCTGTACCCTATGAGAGAGATTACTATGAATACCTTTACTTCATGCATACTTTTAATGAAAGTGATGTGCTTCGTTTATCTTATTGTATAGTATTTTTAAAATTTTACAGTATCACTTTAAAAATTTTAAAACTTTATATAACACTCATTACTTTTTGTACTCACATGTAAATAAAATTGTCCAAATGAAGTTTATGTGACTCTCTAACCTTGACCTGTAACCATTATGACTTGACAGTCATGTGGATACAATGGTGTTTGGTTTGGGATTCGAATCTTTCAGGTCTCCTCTGAGCTCCTACTGGTTTATGGTTTGAACTTGGGAAAATGTTACAGAGATCTTATAGCAATATCATATTTACTGATGTTACTGGACTATCATTGATGCATAATTTATAATTAAATTCATTTGAATTGAAAAAAAATTTTAGTCTAAGAAAAGATAATTCTTGAAAGTGTTATATACAACTTATTGCATTGAATAATTTAGATACAAATAAATTTTAAAATTCTCATGATATTTACCATAATTAATATGATAATAAATCAGTAAAAAATTTTTTAAGGGATATACTCAAAATCTGAAGCAAATGAAATATATATTTGCATATTATAACCCAATTATTTTTTCTTAATTTGTTTAGCTCCTCCAGTAATTAGTAATCTGACAGTTAACTGGAATACAACCTCTACAGTTATACCAGTCATTTGGCAGTTACAGAGTAATGGAGGTCATTCAGATGTGACATTTGTAATATGGGTTAAACTGGCTTCTTCTGGTAGTTATCGTATCTGGAAAGACAATATACAGTTGGATGTAAAAGAAGGAGACAAAGTATCAGTAGATGTTGATACTTTAGTACCAAACAAGCAGCATGATATGAAGGTTATGGCACAAAGTACTACTCCAAATGGTGACATCAGAAGTGCTCCTTTGTATACCACTGGGTTAACAAGAGGTCAGTTACTTTACCCTATTTTGGAACTTCATCATATAGTATCAATAAAAACATTTCTGATAAAAATAACACATAACTACTAAAGAACATTGTTAAGTTTTACACTAGTATCTATAATCTCAATATATATCCGCTATACAACATAATTAACCATGTTTTCAGTTCAGAAAAAAAATTAATTTTAGAAATTAACAACTTATACTCAAAGCAGTCTCATTTGAAATCAATTTAGGTATGTTTAATATGTATATATTTCATGGAAAGTCTCCTAAATATATTGTATTTTCAAGCATCACCAGTAATTGATGTAGAAGAAATACTTGTGTCATCCTATGATATGATTGTTACCTGGTCATTTCAACCAACTGTCAGTTGACAGAAACATAATAACATAAAACTGGACATTTTGTTAAACTATTCAGTGTTTTATTAATTTGTTCATAGGCCTAAGTATTGTCAATTTGTTCCTTTAATTTTCATACTAATTTCTTCATCACTCACAGGTTGAGCCTCATCTGACAATGTGTTTCAAGCATTGGGTCAGTGATAATGGAGAAGACAGTTCGGTTATACACCCAGGTTCTGGAAGGTGTGATATTGAAGTATTTACAGGAAAAGAAACAATCCATGGCAAATATGAACCCACACACAAATATTATGCTGAGTTGATTGTGTATGAAAATGGTTTTTCGGGATCGAATGCTGGAAAAAATTTTGAAGCTTCTGTTCCTGAAAATCCAGAGAAGTCATGTTAGTATTATTACATTACTAAAGTTGCAAATTGATTGGGTTAAATGTGACTAGATGACTCTTTTTTACATGATACTTAGATATCCATAATTTCGGTTCTTATTTGATATATTCATATGTTTGATATATTTGGGACATATTTGGTTTGATATGTGGAATTTTAACAATTTTTATTACAAGAGTCAAAAATAGCTCTTTTAAAATTCAAACCAGTTATGCAAGGAATCAGTGTTTCTTATTTCAGTATCATCGGGAGACATTGCTGCCATCGTTCTTGCAATTCTGTTAATTTTGGTCTTAGTGTTGTTTTCATTGTCTGTCCTGGGACTTATAAATTTGAATGCGACCTTATGCAAAGGTATGTGACATGATTATTTTGATAACCGAGTTGGTTATAGACAAAACATTAAAGAGTGTTTAAAAATAAGTTTTGAAATAAATGAAATAAATAATTTCAAATAACTTACTGTACTCTAAAATAAATACAGTAACTTTTAATCTTGATGGTTGGCTTACTTGCTAAGTAATTCTTAAGTGACTTACTACACTCATCTAAGTAGCCTTACTGGCAAGTACAGTGTTAAAATGACTGTTTGCATGATTTAGAAAGTCAGTTGGGTTGTCATAGTTTATTATATTTTTTACCTTTAAGTATATGTTTTCCGTCACTGAACTGTTAACTTATTGATAGTTATGTCCCTAACTGCTTTAAGATGGCTGTTGTCACTCTTCTCATTAAGAAATTCTCCCAACCGGTGGAAATTCGAAGAACTAGCTTGCTGTATCATGGCTTTCCTTAACATAAAAAACTTGTCACTCAACTGAGATGGCTGTCTTTTCGATGAAAACTGAGATACTTCTATCCTTATGATGTGGCAAATCTACTACCTTAATGTTACTTGACCTGCATTTGGTACGATGGAGTATTCAACTCTTCCCAGTTGTCTTTCATCATGGTTTGGTCTTAGTGGCTCTATAACAAAGTGGTTTGAGTTCTACCTCATTGATCCCTATTAGTCTGTAAAAATTGATTCTACATTATTCTCCGACTTCTCCTCGGGTTCAACTTCTCTAAATGTGTACAAAATGTATCCTAGGTTAGCTTTTCTGTAACTTAGATATTTTGGAAGTGTTTGATAATATCTTCTAGATGAAGTTTATTTGCTTGTTCCCAGTAGTTGCTGAGACTGCTGCAGCTTATTTATTTGGAATCTGTCCAAATCAATTATACACAAGTTGCAATGCATTCAACAGTGGTACCAGAATTGTGGCAAGAATAAGTAAATTCACTAGAATAACTTATATTCTCAAGAAGTTGCATTGGTTGCCTGTTTAATATTACTCAGTTTTCCACATTGACCCTAAATAGTTTGATGTATTTCTGTCTCCTCATACAAGTCTATATAACCTTAGGCTGTGTGGATGTGATGGAAAAGTTTTTGTAATTCCACAGTTTTGTTCCTCCATTCATGAATCAGTAAATCAATTTGGTCACAGTTTTGCAGATGTATGATGATATATATGCATCCTCCTTAACCCATTAGTATTTATTGCATTTCATCCATATATGTTTTAATGTGATCTGTACAAGGTGTCAAAGGTGAAAACCCAAGATGTTCAGGAATGAATATGTGTGTATCACTTTTAAAGTTTGAATGTTTTGTTATACGCAATCACACACACAGTTTGTTATTATGAATGATTTGCTTGATATTTTATGTTTTCATATTCAGGAATGAATAAAACAGAAAACAGAGCAAACAGTGACAGGTAATAAAAATAAACATAATTTTCAAACTAAATTGCTGAATCACTTTGTTTTTCAAAGTTCTGAACATATATAAATATCACCATCAATTGAGAGTCATAATAGTGTATTAATATTACAGGGTCAATGAAACAGATTCATGGGATACAGGTAACTATTACATCTTCTTACTACCTCTGCCGTGATTTTTGGCATCATACATTTGCTTGTCTGTTTGTTTGTAACATTACAGTTATGGACAGATTTGGGTGAAAGATTTAAGCAAATGTCAAAAATGGTAGAAGGAGCAGATTGTTCAGTTTTGGTGGTGATATGGATCACCATCTGGATCCAGGTATTTTAAAATATTTTTAATCATTGCACTCATAAGCAATATTGTGTTGACGCAATTAACACATTTGGCCTTAGCAGGGGTTTGCACTTTTTGAATGAATAAAAAATATTAAATAAATACTGTAGTATACTGTTTCTAATAAAAATATAAAATATGCTGATTATGTACATATATTTATAATTTATAAACAGTATATTTTTGTCTTTATGTGTAAAAATTTAACTAGCTTGTAATGTACAATTCCGTTTAGGATATGATGTAATTTTTTACATTATCTATATCAGGATACAATGAAATACACCTGAGTCACAATCGCCCTGAAGGCCAGACATATGAGAAACCACAACAGCAGTATGAAAATACAGGATTTCAGCCTTATGAGTCATTGGATAAATGCACCGAAAGCTCCACTGACAAAGTATAGGAGAAAATATAAATCAGAACCAAAATAAAGTTTCTGAAATTGTAATGTTATATACATTAGCATATATTTTGTACACTATAGAACATACTTTTAGCTTAATAATACACAAGCACCTATCTAAAATAAAGTTTATTATTGATTAAAGAGGCATAAAAATCGAGTCCCCAAAACAGTATTGTACGTGCTTGATAATTTTACTGTTGTACATGAATAAACCATAAATTGTGCTATCTTGAAGGCTGGTATGTGCCATCAGTCCATTGATGGAAGTTTTATGGTCCAAGAATTCAGATGGAGGATATTCTCTTTGTATTTAGTCACATCCTTATTGCATTTGAGTGGCTATTATATTTAAACAAGAAGTGCTTATGATTGCAAAAGTATTGACAAAATGGCATGAGGCAACATAGAAACAGAACACTTCTGTTATCACTGAAGGGGTACCTTGACTTTGGATTTTCTAGTTATTTTTAAGCACATACAGACAAAATTAAACTAGGAAGTTAAGCCATTAGCATATATACTATGATATCATATTTATCCTATATTGTATGAAAATATGCATTTTTTCACTTTCTTCTTGGTTGGCAATTTTGAGTTCTCAACATGTTCCAACAACAAAGGTTATTGTGTGGTGTACTTTAGCCTTCTGCATTATTTTGTCATTTTACATGCATTGTAATTATTAACAAAAGAAAATGTTTGCTATTATCCAAGTCAAGTACTGTTTTACAATATTATTTTTAATATTGTTGTCAGATTCATGTTTAATGATGCTGGCAAAACCAGCTACCAATGACACTTAATGCATCCCATGTGAGCATAACTTGCCAATCTTTGTCAGAATATTCACTTTAGAATCTGAATGTAACTTCGTCATTGCTTTGATTTGTTTGTTTCAGATTGAGATTGATTCACCAAATTTGTATTGATTATTCGACTGTCCACTGACTCGTCAAAGTAACACACATAGTACAGATAGAGCTATGCCATGTGCTTGTAATGTCTGATACCCCAATGTAAAAAATATGATACATCATTATTTGTTGTTCTAAGCAGTAGTCAGCCTGGACTGTTCATATTCTTAAGTCAGTAATGATCTACATCAATCCAATTCCTTGGAGACCTCCTTCAAGATATGTAAAATCAAAAGTGATAAAGATTTATTACTGAACAGTAATGATAAGGACCTGATAAAACACGGTGACCTAGACATCCTGGGTCTAGCTGAGACACATATTAGACCAAATGATACTGATGGCCTCCTGAGTTCTCTTACACCGGCTGATTACAATTTCATCCAAAAACCAAGGTGCACTGGTCGGGGAGGTGGTGTTGGTTTTCTGTGTAGAAAAGCCTTTTCTCCCAGTATTGTCTCTTCATCAGTTTTCAGGTCATTTGAAATTATCATACTTTCGTTTAAGTCTGATTATAATAGCTTTGTTGCGGCTTGTGTGTATCGTCCTCCTGGTTCTTGTACTACTCAGTTTCTGGAAGATTTTCTGGCTCTTTCTGGTTTCTGTCTTCGACTGGTTCTAGTTTCATCATTTGTGGCGATATAAATGTCCATCTGGATGTTGAGTGTGGTGATAGTTCCAGGTTTAACGACATCCTTCAGTGTTGTGGTTTGGTTCAAAGTGTCAGTGGCCTGACTCATTTACTGGGTCACACTCTGGATGTTTTGATATCTCCTTGTGACTCTGATGTTGTCCACAATGTTAGTGTTGGGGATTTCATTTCTGACCATGCTGCCATAAGATGCCAACTGGATTTCTCTCACCCATCAACCAGCATTGACAAATGGGTCTCTTATCGACGGTACCACAGGATTGATATCGACCAGTTCAGAAATGACCTTAATAATATACCGTTTGTACGGTCCCCTGAAGGTACTGCTGCAGAACTTTATGATCAATACATAACTGGTGTTACACAGGTACTTGATAAGCATGCTCCTATCATTTCACGCAAGGCTAAACACCAGTCTGATGAGTGGTTGTCTGATTTGTATCGCATGGCTCGATCTCTTAGACGGCAATTTGAACGAAGGTGGAGAAAACATAACTCAGAGTTGAATAGGTCAAGACTCCGCAGGCAAATTGCCTGGTGTAATAGACTGGCCAATAAAGACAAGGGTTCATACTATACAAATCTCATAATTGCTAATAGTCGTGACCCCAAGAAGCTATGGCAGTCATTGAGGAAGGTGTTGCATCACACCTCCGAGACTGTTCTGCCTGCTCATAGCTCAGACAAAAGCCTAGCAGACATGTTTGCTTCTTTTTTCTCCAATAAAATAAGCAAAATCAGGGACACCTTTGCTACTTCTGGCTCTTTCAATGATGCTCCTGCTTTCAATGTCTTTATACCTGTCACTGAAGACGAGGTCTATAAGTGTATTAGTGAATCCCCCACTAAATCTTGCTCACTAGACCCTATACCAACATTCCTCCTTAAGGATTGTCTTGATATCCTCCTCTCTTGCATTACCAAGTTGGTAAATTATTCTCTCATTGAAGGATCCTTCCCAAATTCTTTCAAAAAGGCGGTTGTCACCCCCCTCATAAAAAAGGCTTCCCTTCCTAGAGACGACCTTAAGAATTATCGCCCAGTGTCTGGCCTTTGTTTCCTGTCAAAGTTGGTTGAGTGAGTCGTTGCCAGGCAGCTGACGTCACACATTAATAACAACAAACTGGACAATCCTCATCAGTCAGCATATAAGCCAGGAGATTCCACGGAAACTGCTTTATTGTCTGTAAAAAACGAGGTTCATCTCTCTCTGGCATGTGGTGAACCCACAGCTCTAGTACTTCTTGACTTATCAGCCGCATTTGACACTGTAGACCATAATATTCTCCTTGGTTACCTTAAATCCTGGTTTGGTCTTGGTGGAACAGCTCTAAGGTGGTTTGTTTCCTACTTAAGAAATCGTTGCCAGGCCATTAAGATAGGCTCCACACTATCTGAATTAAGCAATCTCATCTATGGAGTCCCACAAGGTTCTGTTCTGGGTCCGTTACTGTTTTCACTCTATACAACACCACTTAGTAAAATTATTCACCTCCACCCGCATATTAAATTTTTATGCGGATGACACTCAGTTATACATCCATCTCTCCCACAAGAATGCTTCTTCGGCTCTCGCCAAGCTAAATGCCTGCCTTTTGAAGCTCAACCCTAAAAAAACTGAGTTTATTGTCTTTGGTTCCAAGGCTCAACGTCAGAAGATTTCCTCTCACTTTCCTGTTAGCATTCTTGGTAACCTTCTTCATCCGGTTGATTCTGTCAGAAATCTAGGTGTGTGGTTTGATGCAGATTTTTCATTCTCTGAGCATATCAAGAGGACTTGCAAAGCGTGCTTCCTTCAGATGCGTGACCTCCGTAGAATTAGAAAGTATCTCACTTCTGAAGTGGCAGTCCTTGCTGCAAATGCCTTGGTTAGTAGTCGTCTGGACTATTGTAACTCTCTGTTCAGAGGTTTGTCCGGTTTCAATCAGCACAAATTGCAAAGTATTCAGAACACCCTTGCTCGCATTGTTACAAATCATAGAAAGTATGCTCATGTTACACCCATTCTACAGAAACTCCACTGGTTGCCTGTTAAGTATCGTTGTATTTTCAAAACTGCAACACTTGTGTATAAATTTTTGCATAGTGGTTCTCCTTCTTACTTCAAACCGTTCTTGTCCTTTAGTAATTGTCCCTATAGTACTAGGCATAGTCACCCAGATCGTCAATACCTTACAGTTCCTCCTTTCCATTCATCAGTCTTTAAGTCAGCCAAACATTTTGGCCATAGTTTTGCCTTTGATGCTCCTAAGATCTGGAATGACCTCCCTCAAGATGTTCGCAGTGCAACATCAGTTGCCTCCTTCAGAAAGAAGCTTAAAACTTACCTGTTTGCAAAAGCCTACCCACCATAGCCTCTCCGGTCACATCTGTGTCTCCTTGGTATGACCTGGCTATGTCCCTTGATTAACGCTAACTGCCTTGCTTATGTTTAGATGTGCTTAGAGTCCATCAGTGATGGAGATTAAGCGCTATAAAAGTCCACATTAGATTAGATTAGATTAGATAAACAGTACAAGGTCATTTTGGACTATCTATTTCCTACAATAATAATGAACAACAGCAAATGACTGGATACCTCCCCAGTAAGGGATTGAATCAAACAGGTAAAGATTTAGTGCTGTTTAACAAGAGTCAAACTCGGGTGTGTTACATTCTGCAGAGTATTCCATGATAGGGGCCCGGCAAGGCAGTTTGCTACGACCTTCACTCACCAGGTCCCATTAGAATTGGTCTACTGTTGTCAGCCTATAGAATACATACATATTTCTGTCCACTGTGATGTAACTGGAAATAGGTCATTTTAAAGTCACAAAGCAAACTGAATGCATGATAGAAGGAATGTATATTGGTGTGTGGTTTTGAAATGTTAAGTAAAGCAAAGAAAAAGAACACCAGTGACTATGTCTAGGAGGACAGTAGCTGCATTGGCTCATCTGAGGATATCCACTAAGAAAACTAGAAAGCAGTCAAATTTGGATGGATATACATCAGACCAGAAACCGCAATAGGCACAGTAACAAAAAATTGAGATAAAGATATGTCATGTGCTTCTAATGTATGATACCCCAATGTAAAAATTATGATACATCATGGACTGTTCATATTCATAAGTCAGTAATGATCTACATGAATCCAATTCCTTGGAGACCTCCTTCAAGATATGTAAAATCAAAAGCGATTAAGATTTATTACTGAACAGTAATGGTAAGCATTACATTCTGGACTACCCCATTCCTACAATAATAATAAACAACATCAAATGAAAATGGTGTTTCCTCAGTGACACAAGTTAGTTCATCTACTAATGATAAAACTATCATATCTGCAAATATTTCAAGAGTCTAACCAGAACTTAATGAGGCGGGAGATCAGATAGAGCTAGAAAAGGTCAGGAGTAATAGCTAGGCAGAGGTCTCATGATGGCGATCTTCCATATCATGGTTGTCCAGCCGAGCACACTGTCCCTACAACCCAGGCCCGGGGAACACAAATACAGGAAGACGCAAGCAGTACACCTAGTAGTGCAAAAGGCCTCACATCATCAAGGGTCCAACAATCAGTTCTAGACCTGGTGTCAATCACTGCAAGAAATGCACAGCCACCTGCAAACGAAGGGTATAAGGGCAGGATTATGCCAGACGTGAATGTCCTCAAACAGAACCCCACAGTGTCACAAGCAGAGCTCAATTGGTTGTGTCGTATGAACAGCAGGCCAGAGCAGATTTGACCCAAGGTAGGCAAATTTTGACTAAAAAATCAGGAAGAAACAGACAAAATCACAGCCCTTCCCCAGCTGAAATGGGCACACAAGGGGTTAAATGCAGGTGGTGGAAGGAATCGAATTACTTATGATGACCTCACCCTACTGAAATGAAATTCAAGATCCTGTAATGTCAAAGCATGCATTAATGCAGGTTATATTGATGGTACGTGATGCCATGTCTCTAGCATGGAGATCAGTGATTTTGGTGTGGGTGACCTCAATGCACAAAGTAGAGCAAGGTAACAAGAGCTCACAAGAGACTTCACAGAGCCAACAGAACAAGAAATTTGCAAATAATCTAATGAGGGATCTTGAATGTACAAAACTAATCATGAAATTTACAAGCATGTGTACAGTTTTTGTTTCAGACAGGGCAGGAATCTGGCCCATGTGGAATCGAAGTGTAATTTTAAGGAAAAAACAGCAAGACAGTAACTCCAAATAGGACATTGGACTACCACCTGGACAGAGAAACTTTAAGTGTGTAAAAAGTAAATTGACTGAAGACAGTAAAAACGTTAATACTGAGTTCCCCTTTGAGGGGAAGATATTAGATTAGATTTAGATTAATAGTGGTTCACATAAGTATATTCAAGACGTTATTAATGTTGTGGACAATCATTATAAAACTCATAATTTTACCTGTACTTCACAGGGTAGAAATGGTTGTAAATAAGGAAACATTGAAATGTTGAATAATGATTGCGAGGTTGTGTGCTCTGGAAGGGGGAGCATTGGGGTGGATCTGGCCGAAACACTTCCAGGGAGTGACTCTCTTTTCTGTGTAATGATGTGGAAATTATAGCTTGGGACAATGTTCTTCAGAATTGTTTTGTAATACTGATGGGCATTTTGGTGCTTCTAACATGTACTCAGAAGTGTGGCAATTTAGTGAACAAATTGAAAATAAGACTGTTGATTGTGGTGACATGGCATGTTGGGTATTGTGTGTCTTAACATAAATATTACACCCGTTAAATGCCAGATAAGGAGGATATTAAGTTATTACCACCAGATGGACATTATTTTGATTGAGGATGAATAGGGTGTTCCACAGCATTACTTCGTTTTTGTGCAATAATAATAATAATAATGGCCAGTCGTTAAATGGTTTCTTTGACATTAGAGTACAAGATTGTGGCGTTGTTCTGTAGGTAGGTAGGTAAGTAGGTAGCCCTTCACAACTCGGTTTACAAGTTGTAAGTACACATTGTATGTACATCATTGATCAAACAAAAGGTTTTTGTGAAACTTGTCCTAAATTAGTGTACAATAATTATAGAATGGATGGATTAGGACTAGGACTCCCGATAAATTTGGATAAATACCCCCCCCCCCCCACTCATCCCCCCCTGAGAAATGTATTTCCTGCTTAGGCATACAAATTGACATAAAAAGTGGCAACGTTGAGTATAGACGAAGGAAAAAATGATGCCATCTATGCAGGGTGTCAACGCATCAGACAGAAAAGACATATCATGAGAAAAGCGTACCAGTCTCTGCTTGCCAAATTATTATATTTGTACAAGTGTGTTGTTGCAGCCAGAATGTTTGTTAATTGAATTTTAGCATTATTTGGAAGTAGCCACACTTCTAGAACTATACACCTAGATACTGAGTTATTCAAAGATATTGACTGGTTCTTGACATTCTTACCAGTTTTTAATGGATGTACGTTTTATGAAAAAACCACTGGGCTTGAGGCAAATGAAGTATTCATTGATGCTTGCCTGATAGAAGTGGGTGGTAGCTGGCAGAATGGAATCTACGCTTTGCCTATTATTCACATTCCATATTTTGAGTATTGTATTGTCCATTTTGAAATGATAAACTTGGTAAATGCCCTCAGACTGTAGGGGAAGTTCAACACAAAAAATCAACATTTAAGGTTCACTGTGATAATAGATGGTGAACAGTAATAGGGTCAAGGATATTTGTATCAGAAACATATGATTTGTCACAGCACGCTGGGATATTGACCTAAAAATACAGTATGTAGCAGGTAAAAGTAATGACAATGCTTACATTTTCTCCAGAATATACTCGGATAATCCTATCAATAATACGACTTATTACAACTTTATTATTTCAGAGAAAATTATGTGTGGGACACAGTTCCAGCCGCATTCTTTCCCTTGAACTTCAGGTGCAGTATAATATCAGGTGCAACTCCAGCGTCACAGAAACTCCTCTCATCTGTATGGAAAAAGGTTGATGCAGCCTAATGTATAGACTTTAAACTCATATCACCCATCACCGACACTTTTGGACTTTTCTGAGTTATCTTATTTTCAAAGGGTCTTCCTATTACAATTAACTTGCATAATGTGCTTACCTATACTGAATATTTACATGCGAATGGCATGTCTTCTAAGATCATCAAACACTACATCTTATCAGCCTCGGTCATGGAAGATTGTTATAACATTGATCATGAGGCTTTATCTCATTCATGTGTTGTTAGACTGCTGAGAAGTATAGATATGAACACAATGTTTGCCCCCACACCTCAGGGGGGTTTTGATGCTAGGACAGTATATTTTTTATCCATATCATATGACAATTTGAGGGATCCTCTGTTGTTCAGAGCAATTTTCCTGACGGCGTATTATGGCTTCCTGAGAATGTCAAGCATTTCACCTGACAGTGCCTCTAGGTTTGACCCTCTTACACATTTGTTGCAAAAAATTTATAGTCTAGAAATTACCTCCTGATGCTCCCTTGTTTGCCAATAATTACCCATGTAATGCCTCTCTTACATCCCATCATATGTGCACGTACATCCTGGTTACAGAAAAAATCGGCTGATTTGCAAGGGACACTTTTATAACAAAATTTAAGGTCGCAGAGACCCCGCAATGAAAATTTACATGCACATTATTCTCTGTGTGCACATAGTATGGCTTTACACGCATACATGTCTTAAGGGTAACTTACGAGAGACTTGGGCACTTACATTCTCCTTGCAAGTGTTGTAGATTCTCCCCATTTACTTGCATTGTTTGCATGTGCTGTAAGATATACTCACATGTACCTTGCATGTATATAAACCCACTGTGCAAGCTGTAGCAAGTCGCAGTCTGTTCTTTGATCTTCAAGTTGTGACACTCTTGTTGGTCGAATACACACCTTCTTTGCACGTGCAAATTTCTGCTACCCCACTACCAGGCTACGTTCATATTTTTCAACAATATTTCTAGCACACTTACGTGTGTATACACATATGATGGAGAGAGGCTTTATTCTCAAATTATAGACACCCACATGCAGGATGTTTTGAAGAAAGTGTTGACACACAGAAATACTCCACATACCTTTAAAGTATCAGGGGTCACTTTTGACATTGATTTACAAAACATAATGGCTCATGGTCTTTAGAGATTTTCATCTGTCTGGACATATTTGCAAAACGCCTCCAAGGCAGCATCAGTAATACTTCAAACTTTTGCCTCCCACATCCCTATTCACTTCTCGGTGGGTGTGGCATTTTAAAATACCATATTTTAAAATACCAAATTGAATTTTTTTAACCATTCTACATAGAAGTATCAACATGTAAGATAAAAATCCCAAAAAGATTAGTTACCTTTGAACTTTGATCTTGGACTACCTTTGATTATATATCTTAGGCGTCATAAATAAACTGTGCAGGGCAGGCCATTATAGGGGCTGGTAGGGCAGTTTTGCTACGGTCTTAACTCACTAGGTCTCATTAGAATTGGTGTACTGTTGTCATCCAATCAAATATGTCCATATTTCTGACTAGTGTTAGGTAACTGGATAAATGTTATTGTAATTTCAGAAAGCAAGCTGAATGCATGAGGAAAGAAATTTGCATGAGTCCTGACCCCTTCTAGCCTAATCCCTCTGTAAGGGAGGTTCCCTTATAGATATAGACTCGTGTTATAATTAGGATAGGTTGCGCCAAGCTGACACTGGTGGCCCCTGCCAACTATTCTTTTTATTTCAACAGCTGCAGCTGTTTCTAGGGACCTCCCCTAGAATAATTGTTTGACCTTGTATTGTATTTATTAGATTTCTGAACATTTAGTGGGTATTTCAAATGTACCAATTTGATGTTTTGTCCCCTAGTGGCACTTAGTTATATCCTTGAGTAGCTCCTATGATTGTTCAAGCCATTGTGACATTTTAAATTACTTAATAAAGCAAGGAAAGGTTGTCTTCCATGAGTGTGAATAAAAAGACCAAAATATGCACAATTTCAAATAAATTGATTTATGCCTATTGGATGGATTGCTCCAATATTCCACATTCACCACTGCTCACGTCTCCTTCTGTGAACTGTAGATGGAGTGTTGTATTTGGGAGTGTACCATTCTAGTATAGAATACTGCATATCCTTAGCTGAGTGTCCTTTTTCAGTGAAAAGTTTGGAAACAGGAGTCATTCTACTATCCTTTAGTTTATTCACTGAGAGTTTGTGTTCATAAATTCTTGACCTGAACGCCCTTCCTGTCTCACCTGCATAATATTTTTCACACTTTTTACTAGGGCTGCAAGCGAGCCCGAAAATGCGCCTCGATTTCTCGTTTTAGAAGAATCGCCCACAAAATAAACTGCTTCATATTTTGACATATCACACCTTATAAAATGGTTACAAACCACACAACAGGAAGGAATTTTGATAATTTATTGAATTTGGGGGAAAAGACGCATTTATATTGCAAAATATAAGAAACTTTAACCATCTTTATATTGCGAGGTTTGAGGCGTCTTCGAAATACGTTATAATAAAATGCCGTCTTATAAAACGTTGTTACACAAAGAATTAAAGCTTGCAAATACTTAAAATATATAAATATTGAAATGGAAATGCCTTATATTAGTAAAATATATAAATATATTCATATATTTGAAGAAAAAATAGAATTTTGTGGTAGATTTTACATCTATGTTTAGTTGTTTTCGAAGATCCGGTTCACTTTTCTTGACTCGAGTATTTAACTGAATCGTTTCGCTTCCGAGTAACCGAAGAATCGTTGCAGCCTTACTTTTTACATGTGATCAGATAAACAATATCACATAATACACTTGATATTAAGTTTGGGCTGGTACATATCTCCACTGATTTTACAGGTAATTTCATCGATTTTTGAAATTAAAGGGCAGTATTTACATGTACCCAGTCTTGTTTTTGGTTTTTTGGGGTATTAGTTTTTTTTGTGTGTTTTTTTTTTGGGGGGGGGAGTATATGTTACTTGGTGGGTATGAAATGGGGGTCTTGGTAAGCATATCTCTAAGGTTTGGTAAATCTTTTGAACCAGATGATAGGCATATCTGGGAATGAGTTGGAACAGTCATAACTGTGTTGGATTATGTTCCAATTGTCATGAATGAATCCCTTTATGCTTGGGTTGCGTGGATTGTATCTGGTAGTCATGAATGGGGTCTTATTAGGTTCTTTAGTCCTTATCTCAAGTAGGTCATTTTGTGTGAACCTACTTACTCTGAGCATGTGGTTTTTGAGGGTATTGAGTGGGTACCCCCTCTTCATTTTTGAGGTTATTCCAGGTTTTGGATTTATGTGGTTCCCTTGGTGTGGGGCAGAAAGTCAGACCTTTTTCTAAGGCTCTAAGCTGATGTTCATTGAGTTCAGTATTAGAGATATTAATGACATTATGACCTATGTGACTTTCAAATTGTGACTGCAAGTTCAATTTGTACCTTAGATTAAGCCATGATGTTAATAAGAGTTCAGATTCAGGAGAAGATTTAATAGTTCACCATGCATCCTGTTGATGGTGCTAGCTAGGCTGATCTTTTTCCTCTGATTACTTTTCAACCTCAAATAAATGGGCTTACACTCCACTGGGTAGCTGTAAGTATCTGGTGAGCACTAGTGGAGGCTTCGTGAGTTTCAAACTCTTTTCTCTTTTCCCCCTTAGGTTTGAGGGTAGCCTTGCTGAAGGCTCAAGTTTCTTTGCAGTTAGGGAATGTTTCCAGTTCAGATAATGGAGTTTCACTTTCTATAATGTACTCATACACATACATAGCATACGGCTAAGAGAAAGAGCCTTGTAAACTTTGCTTGAAGTCAAATCCCTCCAAGCCCCACCTCTCTATATGTATCCTGTTTTCTTTATATCCACAAGGGCCTAACATAAAAATCCACATAGTGAGTTCATGTGGCCTTTTATCTCCACAGACCCAGATCATGTGTAATATAACACCTTGTAAAGTGTACCTGCCTTCACAGTACTGCAATAAAACTGCTTTTTCATTTGTGGTATTTAAACTCTTTATAAACTTGTTTCTGCTTTTTTTGTGGTCCAAATTATTTTGTAATCTTTGTGAAATGTTTACTCTGAAACATTTTCTTTTTAGAAAATGTTAATGAAATACCCATTAATTCCTGTGAAGACTATTGGAAAAAAGATTTTACAAATTTGTGTTACACCAAAAACAAACTTTTCCAAAATTGTATCATAGAGAAGAATTAGGAATTTATATTGTTTTGTAAATTATTTTCACTCTTCATTTTCATCTGCTGATAGCTGTGGTAGAAATCTAATTCATCACAGTGCAACCAAATATTGTTTTTAAAGATGAATAATCAAATATAAAGAATATCAATAATCTGAAGGCCAAGGATAAATAAAAAATAAATAAACTAGAAAGTACTCATGGAGTCCAGACCTCCACCCATAGTGTTTTTCTTTCCCAAATGTGATAACTACATATCCATATAAAATGCAGAAATAATATTGCATTTATTTTATCCACCGAAAAGCATCCGGTGCATATTATGGATTTTGCTTCGTTACGCTGCCACCGTCACAGTATGTAGAGATTTCACTGTTCCCGCTCTAATAAAATATAGCTAGCTTTCTCAAATTTGCAGGATATATTATAAACCATAAAATCTTGCCTGGGAATATTTTTGGCCTCAGTTTTAAGAACAAGATGGCCGCCAGTGGCGTTTCTTTGTTAGTCATGAAAAGTGCTTATATCTCCCTTGTTATTGGCCCTAGAGGTTTGGGATGGTAAACCAACCTATAGGAAATCATGGGCTGGGAATATTTTGGTGTGGTCAGGTTTGACCTTGGACCCCTCCTTCAAGGTCAAATGAGGATAGCCAAACTTAAAAGTGCTTATAGCTCACTTATTATTGGTCCCAGAGGTTTGTCATGTGAAACCAACCTATATGAAATCATGGGCTGGGAATCTTTTGATGTGATCGGATTTGACCTTTGGCCCCTCTTTCAAGGTCAAATGAAGATAGCCAAATTAACACTGCTTATATCTCGCTTATTCATGTTCCTAGAGGTTTGCAATGTCACATCAACCTATAGGAAATCATGACACATTTTGTTATTTTTGTTATTAGAACCTGTTTCAGACACTGTCTATGTAGATTGATGTTAGGTAAAGATTTCCCTTAGGTTAAGTATGTGTGTTTGAAACAAGATTGAACACAATTCAAACAAGAGGATCGCACTCGGACAGCACAGACCTCCGCCAAACGTGGATCCAGATGATCCAGACAGTGATCAAGATCACTCCCAGTTTTTAAGTTACCGTATTTATCTGTAAAAACGTCCCTTCCTATTAATCGCCCCCCCCTCTCAACCTTTGCAAAATTCATATTTCGGAGGCTTACATCCCTCTCACCCGCCATCAGCCTTGTGATTCCGGGATTCCAAAATAGCCCTCCCTTTTGAAAAAATGCATCGCCCCCGGGGCGTTTATATGGATAAATATGGTATTTTTAAAAATTACATTTTATGGTTCCAGAAGATTCAGATCGTGATCCGAATCACTTCTAAAATTTAATCATTTCTTCCTTTTACCTTTTCAGACATATCCTGAAAATTTCATCAAAATCCGTCCATAAGTTTTTGAGCTATGTTTCTTTAAAAATGAAATTTCCTGGATCCAGAAGATCCAGACGGTGATCCAGATCACTCCCAAAATCTAATCACTTCTTCCTTTTGTCATTTCGCACATATCCTGAAAATTTTATCCAAATCCATCCATAGTTTTTTTAGTTATCTTGTTCACAAACAAACAAACAGATGGACAGACAGACAAACCCAGGCAAAAACATAACCTCCTTGGCAGAGATAATAAATGGACAGGGAACTCCAAGCTAACTGGGCTGTGTACACCACCAGTATTTTGATTGAAGACAGCATGTATGAGCATCTACTAAAGATTATTTACACTACCAGGGCACCACTTCAGATTTTCTAGATTGATGTTAAACTTACTTAAAATGAAAATATAGTAATATTAAACTACAGTCCAGCTTCTTAAGTTCTTTCAAATTTAAATTTAAAGTGAATATAGTATTTGGTTTATAACTGTGTTTCACTTGTTCATGCTGTATTAAAATAAATAAATTACAGGAAAAACATGCAGAAATACAACAATTAATCTTGTATCTGCCGTAGAAAATTTTATGTATGTTAAACAGTACACAATATATAAACAAAAACCTCTGCTTGTGGTGAAACACACATATGGTTTCAATTACTTAGAGTAGGGGGAATCTCTCCTCCAGAAGACAGACAGCCTGTCAATCATTTTATGGTCCTGGTATGACCGGCTAGAAAACTAGACGGTCTGTGCAAAGTTTACAAGGCCCTTCTTCTGGAGAGCTTCCTTTAAAATTCTGAATGGGTACTTTATGATTGCCAAATGTTTCTGCACCTATTCTATATATAACATATTATCTATATATAACATATTATATACATATGGGCCTTAATAAGCAAGGCTAGTTTGAGGGGGGCAGAGTCTTCTGTAAGGTTGGATCTTGCTTCCCTGAGGAGATGGAGATGTCTAATCAGAAAGTATTTGATGAGAAAGTTCAGTTTATACAAACTGTTGAAACACAATACACATAAGTAGAAGGTATGAAGTGCACCCACAATATCTATTGTGAACTTTTACTTGAGTGTACTTTACACTTCAACCTATTTTTGTTGTAATTTTAAAATACTTACCTTGTAATCATTTTAAACATCTATTCTTTTAACTATTGTACATAGAAGTATTAACATGTAAATTAAAAATCCCCAAATGACTAGTGACCTTTGAACTTTCCTGGACCTTGGACTACCTTTGGATAGACATCTGAGGCATCATAAAGAAACTGACCACTCTTTATGATTTCTTGATTTTTTCAAAGAGCTCTCATTTAACATATGTTACCATTTATATGTGGTGTAGGCTAACTTTTGCAGACATCCATCAAGAAGAAACATTTGCTCAATATGGAATTAGGGTATCTTGATTCTAGAAAAATGCAAAATTCTCCAAAGTATTTCTTAACTACAGTTATTAAATTTACACGAAGGTTACAAAAAGTCTGGTTGGATTTACACATTATCGTATAACAGCAAAAATAATAAGGACGTATTTATAAGGTGCTGAATAGATGAAAAAATCATCCAACACTATGTTGTCCCAAAGGCACAGTTCGAGTGGCAGGATGAATGGGCTAAGATAGTCCTCAACATCAGTCTAACACCGCTGATACTAGTCTGGGTTGTTGAGTGCTTCAAGAAATCTGTTTCATGTAGTTGTAGGAGTGAAGTGATACTTAGGTTGGTTAAGGGTTATTACTGAAAATGTTCTGAAACATACACAAAAAGGATGTATTTGTCAGTACATGGCCCTAAATGGCTAACAGTGGAGTTTAGTATATTAAACTCTACTATTCAGCCTGCACGCAATGCAACACTAGGTATTCTGAACTCTCTAAAGTCTACTGATGTCTGTCAGTTTTGCAATAAAGAAAGTAATTGCAATTGGTCAGGTGACTGTTGACTATGACATTTACAGTCATGTATGAACAGCAATTTTCTTATTTGGAACAGAAAAGTTTTCTCAGTATGCAACGGCAACTCATCCACCAATGTGGCACCATTCCCTTTTAGGGTAATGCCCATGGTGTTGTTATAGATTGTGTAAGCGCTAAGCTGACCCTATCATTCAGTGTACATCAAGGTAACGTTTTATACTTTCTAGTTTAATTCACATAGTTTGACATTCTAGCATGAAAAACTCTTGAATGATAAGCAAAGTGCATTAAACAGTTGCCACTTAAATAGATGTATATTTCCAACTCCTGTGCCATTTAGGATAAATATCTCACTGATCTTCAGTGATAAAATATATTAAAGAAAATATCTGAAACAGAATTATTTGTTATATTTTATTTGCAAGTGTTTACATCACTACTTGGCTTAGCTTGTGGTCACTTCACCCTCCTATGTGTGTCCATGTCCGATGTCAGCCTTCCTGTCTGCCTATTGGGGTCGGTTATCGACCATTGGGGGGAGGTCTGGTTTGTGATAGCCCTAAATGCAAAGTGAGGTGACCTCAACCTGAAATGTAAAACATATCAGTGACATATGTGTTAACGATAAATTTGACCTTGAGGCCATTAGATGACTTCTGTCATGTTATATCATTAACTTTGTTTGTATCTATATATTTTGGTATAATGGGCAATGTACAGACTTTATATACAGGAACTCTAGTAGTAGTCATATTTAACTTTTATTTTTAACTGTCATGTAAATTTACTCTGTTATTGTACGATTAAAATTATTAGTCCACTGTGTCTGTGTTGGTTCTTGACCGGGGTTGGGGGGACTGCAGGGGAAACACATAAGTGGATGATAAATATAATATTTAAATTGTTTTATTTACATAACACCAACTACATTTTGACAAACGATTAATGCAAAGTTTTTTATTTTTTTATTTTATTGTCAAATCACCTACTTCCACATAGAATAGGGGTTACCAAGTTTGACATCTAATTGCATGCTGCCAAGTCACTTTTTGTAAAAAATACTTTAGGAGCACTCACATGCCTCCTTGATAAGTTCAAATTGTTTGAATATGTCATTAATTTCCTACAGTTCTTATCAGATCTTGCTTTTAAGAATATAATCCTAAAGCTATCTTGGCATTGGTAAAAAGGTTTTGTTTTTAATTTCAACTCAGTCTATACATTTCTTAATATTTGTAAACATATGGAGAGCAACTTCCCAAATGGTTGACTGTATATTTTAATGATCCAACCACAAACTAATAAAATTTGAATTTGTTTGTGACTGATGTCAGCTAATAGGATTTGAGTAGTCAAATGCAGACACTTGTAGGACTGGAAAGACACCATTGCAGAATCCAAAGGATCAGGAAAATGGACTTGACTATATCTTTCGGTGTGACAAGAACACAACAATGAGGCGTAATTACCTATATAAACCCCATGGATCATGAACTTGCCACTATTTTACTGCTAGGTTTGGTCACGACAACATTGTTGCGAATTAATCTACTAATCTGATACTCTCTGATGTCCATACTTCACTTGAAAATAGATCAACAATCCAGCTCCCTGGGTGGAAATATTATCATCAAGTATGATGCAATGTACTTTGGGGCCATCATTTGCAGGTCAACCTAAGACATTAGACAATATTAGACAGGTAACTTTTTACATAAATTACAGTATATATAAGGTCAAAGTTACAAATCAATAAGATGAATTTTGAAGTCAATTCTGGTTGATTTATTTATCTATATGGGGTTTTACATCGCTTTCAACACTGTACAGGTCATATCACTACAGGTAGTTGGAAGGGCAGAGGAAACCAGTATATACAGTTGGTCAAGGTTCTGTACTGTAAACTGCTGACCAACGGCAAGCAACTACCAGCTTTTCCACTTGA
Source organism: Sabellastarte sp. h YS-2021 (assembly GCA_964017235.1). Classification (NCBI taxonomy): domain Eukaryota; kingdom Metazoa; phylum Annelida; class Polychaeta; order Sabellida; family Sabellidae; genus Sabellastarte; species Sabellastarte sp. h YS-2021. The sequence continues at coordinate 124,389,345 of OZ024932.1, forward strand.
GGCCAGGCTGGGAACTGAACCCCAGCCTCAGAGGTGGGAGGCGAGAGTGTTACCATTCTGCCACAATGGCCCCTCAATTTGGGTTGAAAGTGGTCAGATTAGGTCAAAAGTGAATACTCAATAGGGGGAGCCAGGGTCCGCCTGGTCCAGCCTATCCCTAATTCGACAGGACCTATATCTACCCAAAAGGAGAAATAGACATCCCAAGACGTCAGGGCCAAGTAGGGTTACTGTGGGTCTGGATCACGTCTATGACTACCCTAGGTAACCGGCTGAGGGAGGCAACAGAAGCCACAGGATCTTAAGTATTTACTCTAAGTTGATCAGAATTAGAGTTCGAAAGTGGAAACAAAAATGTCAAGCTTAAGTGGACGAAGCAGGGTCAGTCTGGCCCAACCTATGCCTGAGAAATACAAAGGTTTATATAAATCCCACTATAAGGGGAGAACTCCCGACGTAAGAGGTCAGGACCTAAGAGGGTAATACAGCCACATTACATTCAAAATGAAAAACCCAGCGTTACCAGCTCAGGGGGACATTATCTAATTCTTTGACAAGATTACTCACACTGGGTACCTTGTTCTTATGGGTAAAGTACCTACTAGCCATGACGAGCTACATAATAAATAGAAGAGTGTGTTAAGGTAGCCTGCAACAGACACAGCAGGCCCTTGACAAGCTGTGCTTACACTATCACCCAGGGACTTTGCTGGAGAAAAACTAATGGACCCTTCTATCTTATCTTTGAGGTTGCAGTTGTTGAAAATCCGCCCATCAGAACTGAACACAAAGACACTGTGGTCCACTCCCAGTAAACATTTTTAGTTTTGCTAACGTTTTGAAAGAAATAATTGGTGAAGGTTAAAAATTATGGGTTGAAAACCCACTTATAATAGAAGATTTTCAAAATTTTTTATTAAGACCATTTACTAAAATTTTAATGACAAATGTAAAAGCATTACAAATGAACATTGCAATGTCTCAAAAATATAACTTTGGCATTGCTTTGGCAATGTTAACCTTTATTTGGGTTAAAAGTCAAATTCAACATGTTTTTCGGTTGCTCACCAATGAAAATATTGAAAATATTATTTTTATGTCTAAAATTGCAACATATTGGCTTCACAATTGTGCCCCAATTCAATTCTTACTTTTAGGCATTGCATGTGGAATAATTTTTGATGAAGTCCTCTAAAGCCCTGTATTATTGCTCAACCCCATCTTTGTTTGCAAATGTTACGTTTAATAAGCATTCTGAAAATATGGGCACATAAAATGTTTGTGACAGAATGTTGTGAAATCATTTCATAGAAAACATTTGAAATTTGTTTTTAAATGATGAGTATGAAAATCATGTTTCTATTAAATGGTTGTAAAATTTTTGAGCAAACATTTACAAAATATTGTCGACAAATGTTGTTTAAACATGTTTACTGTTTATCGCACATTTCATGATGAATGTTTGATTTCATTTTTGAGCAATTTTTTAAATGTTTAAAAAAGCATTTCCAGCCAAACCGAGTTATTTTATAGACGTTTATTAAATGTTCACAGCAAAAACAGTTGTATAGAGAATGTTGCTCAATTTTTTTAACATTACAAAGTAAATGTTTACTTGGAAATGTTTAGTAATCCAAAGATAGGCTTTTAAAACATTTTTTTTAAACATTTAAACTATTTTAAATCTTAAATTGATCTTGGAGGCCTTCATTTCCAAACCAAAGAGTGATTTATACATGTGTGTAGAAAATTTCTTATTTTAAGCTGATTGAATTTTATTGGGGTTGACAACCATCAACAAAAAGTCATTATAAGATAAGTAAGAGAGTTTGTATTTAAAGTAAACCTTACCAAAGATAAATAAATGTGATGCAACATGTAGGAAAGGTACAACAGACCAATTAATTTGACTTGAATCTTTTCTTCAAGATTTATTTTAAAGGTAACCATGCTATATCAATATATTTTTTTTATTTGAAGAAAATCTATGAAGCTGTTTTCAGATGTAGGACGCACCTACTTTCCACATACCTACCTGTTACATTACTTGTCATTGTCAAGCTTATATTACTAGACTGTATAGACCTGTATGATACCATATACAGTGGAGTAATTATTTGATGAAATATTAATTTCAATGTTTTTAAATACTTAAATGTAATTGGTTTGTGTAAAAAAGTTTTGTTGATGTGTATTGTACTTTGACCTTATTGGGTAATATAATCTTGTGTAGTGTTGTATTGTGATATTTTTTTTTCTTTTGGTGTTATACTTCATTTGTCTAGGTTGTCTTGTTTACAGTTCCATTGTGATGTTTATAGATCTTATCTGCCTTATTTATGTCTTATTTCATTTGTTGTTAATTCTTTAGGATTATTTAGTGTATTTATTATTTTAGTGCTCTGCACTTAAATATTAACTTAGCTTCCACTAGACATATCATCAGATCAATATTACAAATTACAACAAGACATAAAGAGGCCATATTGTCAAAAGTTCAACAGTCTTCTATTCATTTAGCTTATTTTTTATTTGTAAAGAGGTTTTATAAATGGATACTAATTGGGTATTGGGTAAATAAAAAAATTACAAGTATGCTTAAAAGACACTGTTTGTGTAGTGAAAGGAGTTTGACCTCTCAATCATTTACTTTATTGTGTATGTTAATAGGATGTCTTAGTACCTACAGGATTAAACAGACTCAAAAAGAGACCGGAAAAACTTTTTGTTTGCAATTTCTTCTGGGAGGGTCTCTTTATATATCAAAGGATAATACAAATACCACACATAATCACAATCCGTATATTGCATGAGAGAACTATAGTTTTTCAGAAAATTATAATGGTTTCTAGCATTTATATCGCCCTCATGGTACTGACAAAATGTAAGTAATATTTGTCAAAATAATGTATTTTTCTGTAATATTGATCTTTTGTATGCAATTCTTATAATGGTTTTACCGTTCTGTTATAGATATACTTAAAACATCAGGTCTGATGCTTGAGGTTCCACCAAATGGGATAAATGTGCATGATGATTTCACAATGAAGTGCCATTTCGGAGAGTTTTCAGAAAAGGATAAAGTCTACACAAATTGGTATCACAGTAATAGGACACCAGAAAATATATTGTACAGCCATGTCCCTGATCAAAGTGGTGACAAGAGGAATGAGTGGCAGCAAAGAGATGTGACTGGATTGTACCACAATACTTATCATGAAGTTTCTGTTAAACAAGCAGTACAAGAGGATCAGAAATTGTATGTCTGTGAATTTTTTGTTATACCAGATGGAGATAAAAGTGCTGAGGCATGGCTACATGTACATGGTATGGTGGCTATAAAGTGCTATTACAATTCCTGTCACATTGAAATTGATTAACAGTACAGTTTTACTGTAATATATTGTTGTAAAACTGGTAATTAATTTTGATTTTAACAAAGAAAAAAATGTGCAGAAAAGATGTTGAACATATTTTCTGTTCTAAGTGGATTAACCAGAAGCAGAAGGTTTTACAACCATACAAAGAAAACAAAGTGTAGTATTTCATGGATCTGAAATACACAAAACATAGATGTATTCACCATTGTAGTTAAAGTGCTCTTTTCACAAACCTAATTTTAATGGTTTTATTCTTGTTGGAGAACACATAAACAAAACAATATTTTGTGAATTTATGACAAGAATTATTATTAGTACATTTTTTCGAACTTGGTTTTGAAACTGCAATTTCCAAATAATATAATAGGAATAGTTTCATATTTGTCATGGTTTTCCTGCCAGACATCTGTCTACAGAATTTTGTCTTCTTGAATGCATTTCATAATAAAACCAGCTAAGGAAAGGTATTTTTTATTTATTTTGGGTTTTATGTTGCTTTCAACAGTATACAGGTCATATCACGGTGTCTAGTTTTGTGGGCAGAGGAAACCAGTACATACAGTTGGTCAAGGTTCTGTAAACTGCTGACCATCGGTAAGCAACTATCAACTTTCCCACATAAGGTATGGAGTTTGAAACACTGTCCTCACATGTGGGAGGCAAGTGTGTTACCACTACACCACCATGGCCCCCAAAACGAATGGTTAAAGAAATGCTCATTATGTCGATGTAATGAAAAATAACAGTAAATCATCAGTATATATCATGTTTCCCATACGTTTTTGAAAAACGGAAATAAAGTTAAATTTTTAATAAAAAATAAAGATTCCAAATTATTCTTAAATGTGAAATAACAGATAATTTTGCATGTTACAATGTCCGACAAGATCAGTATAACAGATTTAAAGCGAAATTTCTCCATACTTATTTGATCTCTTTGTGATGGGTCTTATTGCAGTGCCTCCTGAACAAGGAAAGACAAACATTGAGGTACAAGATGAGATCATTGAAGGACATTTAGCTACATTTGTATGCATAGTTAATAGCATCAGGCCAGTGAACAAAGTAAATGTGAAGTGGAGAATTGGTGCCAGCGGAAAAGAAAAAAGCAGCACAAACATATATTCAGAAGAAAATCCTGATGGTTTGTTTTTGGCAACAGCTGAGTTATCTGACATGTTTGTGGAAGACAATAATGGTGATGGTATTTACTGCAGAGTTTACTGGGAAGATTTATACCAGTATGAAGTCAGCCAAACTATGAACATTTTGTGTAAGTATTAAAATTGATGTAGCTATAAAAATAAGCAGATTGAGTGAATATTAATGTTGCAACAGCTTATGCTTTACATCCCATTCCACTTTAATATATTATAAATCATGTATTCAAACAAGTAAGCCTTTATTTGTAGAAGAATACACATTACCTTGTTGACATTTCCAAACATACATTACAATATATATGTATCTATTAGTTTTTGCAATGCAATGCCATAAACACAAGAGCCAGCATATGTTTGTATTTATATATATATTTTGTGACATTTTACAGTAGCCGTTCAGACTAGTTCTTAATATTACCAATTTACTATCACTAAGTTCCTATGAGAACTATATTTTGAAGATTATTTAATCAATATCACTGTCCAGGTGAGCCAATCTGTTTGATCTTTATTAAAACATTTTCTTTACATTTTTTCTGCACAAGAGTACATACACATTTCATTTATCCCTCTTATAGATCCTCCAGGACAAGCTCAGCCAGATAAAAGCATATTTTATGCCACTTCAGTGTCTGATTTGGAAGTAGGGTGTAGTATACACAAAAATGGGAATCCAGAGGACAATACTGTTATATTTGTTCAAACTGAACACCCCTCATATATACTTTCCAGTGAAACTGGCAAAACTCAGATTGATATTTCCTCTGAAGCACGAGATGGGGTTTACATGTGTTATGCAAAGAATCATCCTCTTCTCTATGGAGAAAACGGAACTTTGACTGTTGTGGTGAATTTTGCACAACCACCCAAAGAGTCTTTTTGGTGCCATTGTTTGCGCATATATTTTTAATTGATATTATACCTACGCCAACAAAAATTTTGTTTAATGAAGTGTTGTAATTTTTAGTATTAATAATAACTTTTTAAAAGGCAGCTTAATTACTCACTAGCTTGCAGAAAGATATTCAGGCCGTACATTATGAGAAACAATACTGTCTTTCAACAGACAGTGTTTAATTTATTGTTTTGACACAAGGTAGCATTAACTTTATATGGAAAACAAACTTCAAATGATCACTAATTACCTATAAGATAGTAAGGTGCTCCGCTCTCTACTTCCCTATTCCATTGTCACAGATTTAACTGGTGATGTCTCAGGTATGGAGTCCCGAGTGTAATCTTATTACTGGTAAATTATGTAAAATCTGACTTGTAAAGCTCGGGATAGAAATCATGACTAACTTAGATGCTTGTCAAACATGTTGAACTTCTTAAGACCCTTGAAAGTACAGATTTCTTCTTGAATACTCATGACCAGTCTTGTTCTGATGCAGTCTTAACTTATCTTTGAGAGCTACAACTTTTCTTCATGATGTTGCATTTTTAGGTAGGTCATGAAGAAGACCTTTTGGTGTCTCTACTCATCTGTCATCCCTGGACAAAACACATAGTTTGTCGATTTCTTTGGCACATATTCATCGATATCGATCAATGTAGACCCCTGAGTGCACAGTTGCAGAGCTCTACACATATTGCATACAGCTGTAGTGCATTGCTCACCTCATACCTCTAACCTCATTGGTTCAAGTATCAGTAGCTGATATTAAGAAGGGGTCATGGCGGCGGAGTAGTAATACACTTGCCTCCCACCTCTGAGGTCAGAGTTCGAATCCTGGCCTGACCTCAAGTGGGAAAGCTGGTAGTTGCTTGCCTTTGGTCGGCAGTTTACAGTACAGAACCTTGACTAACTGTATGTACTGGTTTCCTCTGCCCTTCTTACTACCCATCGTGATATGACCTGTACAGTGTTGAAAGCAACATAAAACCCCAAATAAATAAACTGATATTAAGAAGCTAATATTTGGGAATGTTATCTCTAGAGTCCCTGTTTTACCGACAATATCCAACAGACATTGTAGCATTATATATTATTGTGGATTAAAGTAATATTACATTGCAGTTCCTCCAAGCATCATTGCAAAACCTGAGGATAATATTGATGTGTGGTATAAAAAATCCAATCAGCATAGTGTACAATGTGTCAGCTAAGCCTCGTGCAGGGATAGTTTGGCAATTTCCTGGACCACAGGGGATTTACATGGGAAAAGATGATGCTGATGGACATGGTGGTGATCGTGACTTGCTGGTCATTACAAATTCACATATGAATTGGACCAGTGAATATATTAATAACAGGAAACAAGGAGGTGGAACTCTCAATGTTAACATAGAGCATGATGCTTCAACTACCACACATAGTCATCAAATCAATGTGGAATGTCAGTATTCATTTTCCCTTAACAGTAATTGCTATATATTAATATTTTCAGTGCATATTAGTGAAGCTGTTGCAAAAGGTGGTTAATTAAAATACACGAAAAGACATACTTTGCCATTTTTGCATACTTTGCCATTTTTGCTATTAAATGACTCCTAGTTGGCTAAGTTTAGGCAACACTATAAACACACTGTGGCTATGTTTTCGTGTTGATATACTTCTACTCTTCCATTCTATTATCTTTGATATCATTCAAAATCGTTTTTTTTCTGAGAGATAGGATGGGCCATTGAAAATCTCCAGAATAGCATTATTATGTATTTTTTATACTCAGGGCAATATCTCCATATACTACAGGACTCAAAGAGCTATTTAACCAATCCAACTGTACAGGTACAGCCCCAACTCACAAGTAACTGACATTCCCCTAACTGGAAGATAGATGCTCAAGGATGACCATTTATCAACGTCCTTCAGGTTCTTTAACCTGCCACTGGGGATAGGACCCAATGACAGAGGACCATCATTTTAAGTGGTCATCCGAGCCACTATGTATCTGCCTGTACCTGGGATTGAACCCACGTCCTCTGAGTTCCTAGACAAGTGTGTTACCCGCTAGGCCACAGTAGCAGATGTGTGTGGTTGAATGTAAAAACCCATTTGCACACATTTGTAATAATACAAACAGTAATCCATCACTGACGTGTCAGGGAAAATGGAAAAAAAGATCTTTATATAATCAACACGGCAAAAATGCCATATTTCTAGTTTTTGGCAGAACACTTTTCAACCACTTAAAACACTTTGGTTTTCTGATATTAAAACAGGCAGGTGACAGTCTGCAGCAAGTGATGTGATACGCTTTCAAGCTTTAAAGACACATCTGTGTTTTGGGGTATATTTGAGACATTAGGATTTAAGTTTATATTTGAACATATTTGAATATTTATATTTGATTCAGGACATTGCAGTATTTTTTTCTGTATCAGGTTTAAAATTCAAACAATGTACATAACTGAATATTCTTTTGATTTAAGTTATATTTGAACAAACCCAAACATTTAACAAATTGAGACATTACGCTATTTTTTATATGTCAAGTTCAAAATTCACAGACTGCATATAGCTGATCACACTTTAACCTTTTAAGTATGACATGTGTATAATGTGAGTGATGCTCAAATTAAATTATTCTGTTGTTTTATATTCTGAACAGATGAACCTGGTCAATCAACATTTTCTTTGCAACCAGCTATCATAGATGTTACAAAAACGGCTGAACTTTCATGCAGTCCTGGTGATGATCCTGGCAATCCAGCTGCTTTTACTTATCAATTCAAAGATGATACATGGACATCATCAAAAGAGCCATCAGGGAAATATTCCTTAACCATTGACACTGTGGAGTAAGAGAAAAACTACAGATGTACAAGTTTTAATGTACCAAACAGTATTGGCATTGAACAGAATGGGCCAGATTCAGCAACTAAAAAACTCACAGTCCTAGGTATGTTAATGTTATTTTTTCATAAACATTTGCATGTGTTAGGTTGCAATTACATAATTGTGTGGAAGTATATGTTTGTTTCGTAAGAGGCTCAGTTGCAATGCAAAATGATCAAATTGAGCAGAGTCTCATAAATATTCTTATTAGTGCTATTATATTAGCATAATTATTTTTTATTGTGGTTTCTCCATTTGTTAGCAGGTTTGCTTAAAATGGTTTAAATTTTAACCACCGACTCAAATTCAGCTTGATACAAGTCTTTATTTTCTTTGATTATTAGAACAAATAATTGCTATACTTCTCTGTACTACATAAGGTACCTATGTTTTTCGAGTTTCACTTTGTAGTATGTGTGGCACCATTTTTTAAATTTGAAAATATTTACGAGTGGGAATATAACGTCGTGTATGACAATTATGAAAACATTAGGACAATATAAAATTTGCTAACTGCTGATAAATGTAATAATAATCTCATTTTTATTCCATTTGATGCCCATTTACTGTAAAAGAATAAAATTAAATATTATTCATATTTTCTATTTTTACAGTCCCACCAGCTTTTGTAAACACAAACGGGAACCCAGATATTAGTATTTGGTACAATGACTCATTCACTTTGAGCTGTGATGCCACTGGGAAAGAGACTGTTTCAATTACATGGAAGAAGAATGGCCAAGACATATCTTCAGAGGATTTTCATGATCCAGTTACCATTGATATTGACATTGACAACCATTATGGCTTGACACAAGGACGTCAAAGCACAGTCACACGCAAAATGTTCAGGGATCATTACAGATGTGACAATATTGAGCACTATAATGGTGAATATACCTGTATTGCACAAAACAAAGAACCAAGTGGGAATGACAGAAGCATTTCTTCTGATCCCTATGTCATCTCAACTCAATGTAAGTATTACATGGTTGTGTTATCATTATCTCTATCACTTGCTATAGCAACACTATTCACAAGTTCTGTGATGATAATAATAGCTATAATATAACATAATATCACTAATGTGTGAAAAGAATCAGAACAGTATCATGTTGCCTTTTCATGCAAAGACCCAGCTCATTGGATAAGTGAAAACAGCACAGTTCAATTTGCAGAATATAACCAGTCCGTTTCAATGACATGTACAGTTTGTGCACATCCTGATCCATCCTATGTGTGGTACAAGACAGGACAAAAGTTAAAAGATCAGGTAATGTAGAGCAAATTATAATTTGGTTGACAGTCTAGAATCTCTTATAACTGTCATCAGCTTCATCGCCCAGAAAAAAGTAATTACTTATTTGATATTGTCTTGAAACATTATTGCTAGTCAAAATTCGACAAATGTGTAGTAGTCAAACAAGTATTACATCTTTGTATTTATGAGAAGAAAGCAATAAAGATTCATCTGTAGCAGTCAACCTTTATTCTTTTTAAAGTTCATTGCAGTTTCAACAGCTGAAACATTATTACCCCTGTTTTTGTCAAAATTTTTAATAAGCAAAGTGTTTTGAATCAAGTGGTATGAATCAAAACAATTTTAATCATGTTTTCAATTTTGGGTTTTAAGATAAACAGGATTTACGAGATAACTGCAGTTGGCATGGATGATTTCACAGAATATTGGTGTGAAGTTGATAATGGAATTGGTGTAGCGAGAAGGTTTAGCATGTGGCTAAATGAATCTGGTTTGTTATTTGATCATTAATAAAGTAATATACATTTCAAGTTGCAAGTGTGTAGTTATATATTATGTATATATTAAACATTGTTAGATGTACTTCACAGTGAATAAACATTATTTAGCATCCCTAGAAATATTATGATAGATATTTGTGAAGGCCTTTCAAACATGTGTCAAATTGCATATTTAATCTAGTATACTTTAACCAACAAGCTCTTTTTCTGTATTATTATCTGCCGAGATATATGTCATGAAGATCTAGCTTTGCTGTATGATATCCTATATATATATTGGACACTCAAAAAATAAATAATCCATGCCTATATTACAGAATTTCAACAATTCCATTGATTACAGTTATGTTATAGCATATTATTAGAGTTTCACAAATCATGTTTTACACATATGATCTCTGGTTTGTAACAAGCATTTAATTTGTCACCTTACTGTCTGCCTATATAAGAAGTACAGTAGAACCTCGATTATCTTACCTTAATGGGGGAAATATAACCAGGCTGGATAATCAAGGGGTTTAAATTGATGAAATAGAGCCACATTCGCCTGAAAACTGGGTAAAATAATCGATATATCATAGATTTGAGTACTAAAATGAAGATAAGGCATAATATCTTAGTATAATTTTATATCTAGCCAGTTTTACAGTGGGTTGGAGAATAAGATTATAGAGGGACGGACAATCGAGGTTCTACTGTATATATTACAAAATACTATCTTAATACTTAATTTCACGATTGTTCATCAATGCAACTTTCTGAATGTGGTATTTTGCCTGAATCCTAGACAAAATTGAAACAAATATGAACTTATTTTTGCCACAACATTACATCAGTGCAAAAAATTTCAGTTTTTCAGTCATATTCAAAACTTTATAGTGGCAAGGTACAATTTTTTTCTGTACATAAGTTGAAAATATTCCTAGTAAATATGATGAGAAAATTTTAGAAAAAAATAAATCAAAACTACCATTTCACTTTGTGGTGTTTCAACAGGCACCTTTCATTCTGCTCACAGAATTACACTGTTGATACATACAAAATAAACATAAAATGCTCACCTGCCTCCTATTGGCTTAAGTATGTAATAAAATCATGGCATCACTGTCAACACAATGTTTCAGGGCCATAATTGCCATTTTTATAACAACTGACTTCTTAATATGGATGTTAAGTATTATGGGAAAATGTCAAATAATTCTTGCCCCCATAACTGGTCATACATTATTTCTACTGTTCAATGATGGTGTATAATAATGGTATGATAGTGCTAGTGTAAATATTTTAAGCCATGTTAGGACTTTTGAGTGGGAAGGTAACTTTCTATCAGGCATTGGTGCACATGTGTCAAAGATGTTCTTTTACAAAATATGTCATGGTATTGTATAATCTTGCAAGACAATGGAAGCAAGTGGAATACATAAAGATTTCTTCTAACCCTACCAGATGGAATCTACTTGTCAAAGTTCAATGGAGATGCTATTTATTTTCATCTGCAAAATATATATTGCAGGTCCACCAATCATTGCAGATTTGACAGTTTTGAATAATAGAACATCTACAGTAGTGCCACTATCCTGGTTTATTGAGTCAGATGGTGGTTATGCTCCTGTTACTTTCACTGTGTTTATGAAGTTGACTGGTAAAACTGAATATTATATAGTCATGGACAACATACACAATTATGCCAGTGATAGAAATACCATGAACTTTGATGTTGTTGAACTCCTACCAGAAACCCAATATGAGTTCAAAGTGAGGGCCAAGAATGACAGGACTGGGAATGCCTTCAGTGGAAACATCAGTAATTTTGGAGATACAATGGGTGGGATGACAGCATTTTAAACATGTTATTAGACTCATATTAAGCTGTTTAAGTGAGAGATCTATGAGTTGCTTATGTTTCAGGTGCATTGTGCTACCACTTAGTGTGATATAACTTATCTGTATATTGCAAACGTGCACATTACATTTACATGTGTTGGTATGGTATAATCTTTAGTACAATGCTTCAAGTACACACATAATGACTTAAACATTTGACAGAGTTTAGTAACTTTGGTGTATTTCCTGAAATATTTTTCCTTGTGTAAATTTGACAATTAGAGTTATCATGAAGTTATGAAGCAGACAACTAAATGGTGTTTCAACTTTATACGCGTTTTCAATCAATTAATTTCAATTTTATCAGCATCACCTTATCTTGAGATAAACAGAGTAGAGGTACAGGATACAAGAATGACTGTTGAATGGAAATTTTTCCCAAGCACTTTTTCAAGTCAAGCACATACGACCTCATTAAATAAGGTAAGTATTATAATTTAAGGTGATACAACATCTTGTCTCTTAAGCATTATTTGCTAAATAGAAATAGCTAAAATACTTTACAATTCTGTTTAAATGTATCTCTAAAATATTTGATTATTATTATAATGTTTAATTATTATTGTCAATTATTATTTAGCACACACACATATATATAAACATGGACATTTGAAATGTCTAGTCATTTAAATTATACTGTTCTAAAACAATCTATATGTGAACAGGTCACACTGTGTATTATTTATGATAATGGAGGGCACGAGGTTACATATCCTGATGTCAACAATTGCAGTATTCCTGCTGAGCTACAAATATATGTAATTGAAGGACAGTTTAACAAGAAAAGTAGTTATCAGATTAGTTTTCGAGTTAATGAAAATGGTTATCCTGGCTCAAATACTTGGATTGGGAACTTTGCAAGTGAAGCAGAAGCACTCAGTAAGTATATGGCCTGCTGATATTCTACCTTCATAGACCCTTTTTATACTTACTATAAACATAACATCTATGGTATCTTAACTGAAGGAAGACTTATGGCTATCATTTTAAGAAATAAAGTGTGAAAAGTTATAGAAAGGTGAAAGTTGGGGTTTTGCACCCCTTTCAACATCCAGGAAAAGTTACACAGTCCAATATGAGACTACACTGGGGCTGAATCACCTTTCCTCTTGAAATCTTGAAAAGCACTATTATCACAGTTGCTGATCCAATTATATGAGTTACTGTAAGACCTTGATTATTGTAATTTTGAGTTGAGGGCGGTAATCTGATATGACTGGTCATGTTAAAAGTGCATCGTGACACAAGTGTGATTTCTGTTGAGCAAAAGGTAGGTTGCATGGTCGGAAATACAAATTGATATAAACCCAGGCTACTCTAGTGATTTTGGGGGGATTTATGTGATTAACATTTTCTGTGGAAAAGATCAATGAGTTCCATTTTCTACAAGAGTGAAGAAGTTAATTTTCAAAAGCAAACGAATAAGTTTTAACACTATAGAGATAAGTAGTAGTAATAAAAGCATTAGTGACATTTTGCAATATGCCTAATTTTTTTATGTGAAATGCATTGTTACAGTTTTCGTATAGCACATTAGTATAATTATTGCCAAACTTTCCTTTTCAGCTATTTGAAATAATACTGTGTCATTTCTTTTTCTTGTTTGTTTGTTTATTTGGGGTTTTATGTCGCTTTCAACACTGTACAGGTCATATCACGACGGGTAGTTGGAAGGGCAGAGGAAACCAGTACATAGAGTTCGCTAGGGTTGTGTACTGTAAACTGCCGACCAACGGCAAGCAACTACCAGCTTTCCCACTTACGGCCATGACGGGGATCGATCCCCGGCCGCAGAGGTGGGAGGCGAGAGTGTTACCACTCTGCCACCGTGGCCCCTTCTTTTTCTTGTCACAATTAAAGAGACACATTGTGTACCTTAGTTATACAAATTGTAATTTAACTTTTTTGGTTTTAGTGTCATCAGCCGGAATAGCAGCTGTTGTTCTTTCAGTACTTCTGGTCATGGCTTTGGTAGTGAATTTAGTATTGTTAGCTTTGGGTGTTCTGCAATTTAACACCAACAGATGCAAGAGTAAGTACCATGTTACATTGACAAAGTTGATGATAATCAATCTGGTTTGACATAACTCAACCAGAAACTAGCTTTCCTATTTTCCAATTTTCATTCATTGCCATCAATAACCTTATTTAATTCCTAGGGTACCATTGCTGGCATTACTGCTAAATGATTAATCAGCCAGAAGTTATCTCTCTGCTACAAATCTCAGAATAAAAGTCACAAAAAATTCTTATAAAATGGAATTTACCAGGAAATATGCAAATCCTGGTAGCTACTTCAAAAATTTAAAATCCATAATCGCTATAGTAAGTATAAGTAATAGTATCCTTTTCAAGAAGCATGTTCCGCCATCTATTTCAGTCAATCTGGCACACAAGGAAATTAAGTCGCACAAATCAGATATAATACTCAAAATGAGATATTTATTTGCACTGACTAATCTCAATCTAGTTAGTGAACACTTTGCTTTCAAGCTGATTTGGGAAAAATGTGCAAAAAATATTAATTATAGTTATAATGAAACAAATTTGTACAAAATTATAATGTATATTCTTTAAATATTATTAAAAAAAGGAACATTTTTGTTGATAAATTTTGTTTTATGACATTTTAATGTGACACCTAATTCACATCCATATGGCTTATTTGCTCTGATTTTCACAAGATTTCTGATAGGTGTACTCAACTTTCTAGGCCAAATATCCTCAATATGAGATCCGATGATGATCTAAAGAGTTGCCATTGGTAGTGAATAGTTAACCTGGTTATTTGTTACATGTTGTTGTATAATAATAAGAACCCCTACAACAATGTAATTTGAAATCAGTTGCACACACAATAAAATAACATCAAAACGTTTCACCATTCAAAATAAGAACCATTCCATGTACAAGTGATTCTTTTATGTTTTATATAGAAACAAAGCCCACTTCCTCAAACAGTGAAAGGTAATGCATATACTTTTATTACTGATTTCTTTTATCTTAGTTTGTGTTTTACATTTTAATTTTCAATTTAATTTTCCAAGTACCATTGACTACCATTCTATACCAATATGTTACAGATCAAATGAAGCAGATACATGGGAGAAAGGTAAGTCATTATGATACGCTTTTTGATATATTGTACAGATAATCATGTAGTAGGCTTATTATTACCCGTACTGTTTCCCTTGGTGAGATAAACTTTTATATTGATTTACTAAGTCAACACTTTATAGCTTAAAGTTGCTTTCTTTGGACAAAATAGGTCCTCAGTTGCCTAGTAACAAGAAAGTTTGACATCTAACTATGAGATCTGGGCATGTAGTTTCATGTGTATTCACCCTCAAGAAATAATAACGTTGTAGGCTTGAGCCAATGAGAACCTCGTTGTTGAGCTTGATGTAAAATTATGACTTTGACCTTCGCCTAACTGTGTAAATGTTATAAAAAGGATGTTTTACTCTTTGAGTAATAAATATTTTTTGTCACGTGTACGTTTTGCTCTATTTTTTATGTGCATGTTTGATTCTGTATTGTGTAGTTGCATTTTGCACAGTCTTTAAACTTTATATTGCTCTATGTGTCTTAGGTTACAGTGAAATTCACGAGAATCAAAACCGACTTGACAACCAGACTTATGAACAACTTCCAGTTCAACATTATGAAAATACAGGATTTCAACCTTACGAGTCACTTGATAAGTACTCTTCTGATAATGTGTAAAAGTACATTCACAGAGTGTGGGCTAAATAACTTTTAAATTACAAAAGTATATCTCATGAAAAATATATATTTGAAAATTATGTATCTTAAAATTATTTATCTGTCATAAATTTCATTTATTCATGTATTTACTCAATTCATACACCAAGGAAAACATATGCAATTGAATGATACAAAAACAGTAAATTTACAAAGAAAAAACAATCTGAACCAGGAACATAGAACTAGCATAAAAATAAAAAGGGAGAAAAAGAAGAAAAAAACAATCACTACATAAAATATACATTGGGTCAATTCAGTTTTATGAAGTTGAGAAATGTTCCAATAAACATTTCAATTCAAAACTGTTAAATTGGGAACATTTACTGTCCCCAATATATAGTAGATCTTTAATGTTGCCAACACAAAAATAATCTGTTGCAATACATATTCTGTGGATATAAGAGTCAACCTTACTACTGAAAACACTTGATAAGGCATATAACAAGTTTCTATTGAAGTTCATAGATTGCGATACTACATTAATACTTGCAGAAACACTACAACCACTACCATTTATTGCAAAATGAACAAGTTTTAACACCCATATTACTGTTACATAAGGCTTATCTAAGAATTTATTTATCATATAAAAGTGGTTAAACTAATACAAAAATATCAATGTAATATTGATATCTCGGCATTGCTTGTTCAAAAAAATTACATGTTACTTTGTGCATAAATCCATTGCTTAAACTTTGAAAAAGACTCTGTCATTTATGTACAATTATTTTATCTTAGAAATTATGTAAAATTGAAATTTTTCGTTTGAATCTTCAGAAAATAGGGAATTAATGCAGAATTTTGAAGTTTGTAAAATCCCATTATGGTAATAAACACCATTAAATGATTAAAAATATAACTTATAGTTGCTGTGAACCTACTTGAAGTTGCATGGAGATAACATGATTAATTTTAATGGATCTTATGATAGTGGTAATACCAGAGTATCCTTATTGCAGTAAATTATATTTGTATATGCCTATCTTCGTCATATGTCAAGTCTTTAAGTGCATTTTGTCTACATAGGCATAATTAATAAACCTATTGAATTACAATTTGAATACTTAAACTTTTTAGGAACATCTTGTGTCAAGAAAATTAGGGAAGTATCTTCAAACACTTTGGTATTTCCATTTTACATACTGTATTTGTACAATCTTGGGAAATCATATGAGAATATTACACTTTGTAAATCAGATTTATCTCTTCCTTGAAACTTGATCAACCAACTGGTTAATAAATCTGATTCAATAATTGTATCTATGTATTAAATAAAAAATTATATCATTGGTACTTTTGTGTCTAAAAATGTCATTTTTGAAGAAGCAAGTATGGAAAATAACTTATTTTCAACAGGATCTATAGCCCAACAACTTCATAAAAGATCCTATAGCTTCTAGCACAAACCAACATGGATGCTGGGATTCCAGTGTTCTCTGACCTATGTCACCATTCACTAGGCCTGCTTCTACCATTCCCTGTTCATCACTATATTTAACCCTCCCCTAATAACTGCTTCAACGTTCCTTGTCTGGAAATATCCATTCTTCTGTTTCACTTTTGCCTGCTCTAAACTGCCAATCATGTTACAGCTTCCAGTCTTTATTTTGTGATTTCTTTGAAGCTACTCCTTCATCACTAAGTATCTATGATATTACTTCAAAACAACACAAAAATTCATACTGGGAATTTGTGTTTGCTTTATCATAGTATATTTTGACACCACATGCTTCTAAATTTGATCTGTATCAATTGAAATAACTTTCAAATTCCAAGATAAAAACCCTAGTCATATTAGTCCCCAGGTAAAAATACCCTAGACAAATACCCCCCAGGAAATTACTGTTCTTGCAAATAAAACCTATCAAAGGACAAAGATCACAGTTGGCCAAAACACACTGTAAAATGTGTTAGGCTCTTGCATATGTAGACACATCCATCTATATTGAATGAACGCAGTGTAAACTGATCAAATATAGAAGTAAACTGGTTCAGAACCAGGCTGTAGGGTTATGCACCCGGGATCTGGACAGTCATGAATTAAATTGAAATTGTAGCAATGGATTATATTTAGTGTATCATAATAAAGTCCAGCCATTTTATTTACTTTGGATTTACTTTGGAAATACAAAATTCAATACTACAATTGAAGGTCTAATGAAAGATTTATAACGCAAGCCGAAAGAAAAAAAAGACTGTGATAAATGATTCAATTTACTAACTATGACTGATGCTCTTTAATAAGTATTTGACCCTTTGAAACTTAACCAGCTCTTCAAGTCCCTTTACTTATAGTTAATAATATACAACCTCATGCACAAAACCACATGCAATCCCATAGACACATTCATAACAAAAAAACCTTTGTAAATAAACTATTGTGCATTGCTTGTTTTGTCACAAATCCTCCACATAGATGTTAAAAGATGTCATTGTATATGTCATTTTGAAAATATGCCTTTCTGTAGGGGTGCTCTGATTTATGTGGGGTTCTCTTTAGTTGGATCATCATACTATCTTGTATAACCTGACTCCAGACTTTTGTAACTGACCCAGAGTTTTAGAGTCGGTTAAAGACTCTGTCAAATATTATGATTTATTTTCTAAGATAAAAAGTAACAGGAGAGCTTTAAAGCATTTTTTCCTTTTATTTTGAAAAATATATCAATAATTATTATTGTAGTCTATTGGGTGACTACCAATATATTTAATAGCTCAGTCATAATCTCTTTGAAGTTGCATGGAGATCTTGCAAACTGCTTATAACAATAGTAAAATGTCCATAAATTACACTTCTCATGGCTATATATATGCAAGTATTCAAGTACATGTGCTTCATGTCCAAAGTCAATTGACCTACTTCATTAGAATCAATATACTTAAGACAATTTGTTGCAGGTCCGCTTTATTTTGAGACCTCTTAGAGATTTTATGAGTATCATATGTCTAAGGAGAGGCTGGTATTTCCATTTACAATTAGGACTTGTACATTGTTGGAAAAGCTAATCAAAATAATATAAATCTAAAAAAGACAAGTTTATTACTTTCCTCAAAAGTTTGCAAAAGCAAACCTGACAACTTGGCATGGAAGTCCCTTATCCAGTAACACTATACGTTTTACCTGGTTTCTGTTGTCTGATTATCTGTGGTATCTGTTCCAACTTTTCAGGCCTTTTAATTCACACCCTGCCCCTGCTCTGTTGAAACATCTCCTGTAGCCTCTTCGACATTCTTTCTCCAGGAATCACCCTTGTTTTTCACATTTGTCTACTTCTCTACTCTCTCAAAGCTGACAAAATTCCTCTCAACTCATATTTACTCCCCCTGTATTTTGTTTTCTAACGCATTTGTCAGTCTAGTGCCTCCTTCAGAAAGCAGCTTAAATCCTATCTTTACACCAAGGCTTACCCACCTTAGTCTTTATATACCCTTGATATTCTCTGTGGTACTTGACCCCAGTTTCTTACCTGGATGTGGAAAATAGTTTAAAATTTTGTTCTGTTGGGCCTTAGAGTTCTTCTACCACTGAAGTTATATTTATTGGAGGGAATATTTTATTATAGATGAACCTAGCTGTCAAAGCCTGAAATGAATGTGACTCAGTATTATGGCCAGGTGCAGGATTCAAAACCCAGGTTAGTACTAAAAGAGTTTAAAGCTTGAAAATGTTACATAGTAATATTTTAAAACCCCAAGCCCAACTAGAAATGTGAAAGCATGATTTTTGCAAAATTGGTAGGTATGATGGAGGGAGCCTGAGAGGCATCTTCCAAGTAGGTCCAAATTGCAGAGTATCTCCCCAGGCCATATGACAAAATATTCTGGATTTTTACATTGTTATCAAAGGCCAAGGTGGCGCCAAAGCGCCTAAAAGAATAAAACCCATGACCTTTGAAGGTAATAATTCTATGTGCTAGTACTTTTCTCAAAGTATCCAAATTGTGTGTGTCTATAACCTGAGCATGGGGGTAGAAGCTGTTGGCAAAAGAGGGAGCAGATGAAGTATGGGCCTGGAGATATTCAAACCTTTGGAGGCCATAATTATTCTGCATTAGTCCGAGTTGGATTCAGTGGTGGGATTTATGGTGTTGATGATCCTGGTTAAATTTGGCTGAACAGTGTGTGTTCTTAAGAAGCCATAGAAGGCGGTGAAAAATATGGCCCATATTCAAGATGGAGTCAGGCCAGATGTCACATCAATAAGGAGATGCTGTATAGTGTATGTATGAATATCTATGTTATGACCCAAATGTGAAATTGTCCATTTCGTGAAATGGACAAGGAAATTGTCCATTTCATGAAATGGACAATCCAACTGTCCATTTCGTGAAATGGACAAAATGTTTGTCCATTTCGTGAAATGGACAAAAAATCTACTGACCATTTCATGAAATGGACAACTAAATGTACGAAATTTTTACTCTCATTCAGAGTGAAAAAAAACTTGTTGCTTTTTTATTGAAACGTTGTATTAGAATGCATCAATGGTTGTACTTTAACCTTAAAGTCTACTGTTGATATGCAGGTTATTATAATTCCTTTAACATTTTCTTATAAAATTTAACATGATCCTACTATGATTAAGCTACAAGATTGGTTAAGTATTTGTTAATATTTACATTTATTAAAACTTTAAAAATTTGAGATAGCATCTAGGTGAGACTAAACTGCAACATATATTTTATAACATTAAGGGCTTTTAACACTAAGCCACATTGGTAGTTTATTTACATTTAGTAATTGCAAATGTTGATATTACTGTTGTTATTTGCTTGTCCACATTATCATAAGATTTATGACAGGCACTGAAATAACCCTTAAATCTAATCCTCAAATGTGTGTCTACAATCCTCAGATCTCATTAACAGAAAGCCTCACCACTAGTAAGTTGGATTTAATTGTAATTAGCCCACTTCTTTTTGTAACCTTTGGGATGGCTTCAACCTTTCTAACTTGACAGTTACTTTTAATAACCCTTAGATCTAATCTTCAAAGGGTAGGCTACAATTCCTGAGATCTAATCATTACAGGAAAGCCTTTTAAAGAAGATAAGTGCACAAAAGAGACATAGCTCTATTATATTTCTTTTAAGCAAACACTAAAAATAATATATCAGGTACCAAAAAATAATATATCAGGTACCAATATGCTTTTTAAAAGTGAAAGTGTAATTTTAAATAATTATCCCTATTAAAACGCTTTACATAATTGAGACTAATTCTTGTGTTTCAAATATATTTCAAATATTTTAACTATTTAACTATTAACTAACTTAATGTAAGGTATATAATATATATATCATTATTATAGGGGAATAAAGAGATAAATTAAACTAAAAGATTGGCCATGAATGAAAGTTAAACTTTCGTACATGACTTTGTCCATTTCATGAAATGGATAGCAAAATATATATGGATTTGTCCATTTCACGAAATGGACAGTGAGGCTGTCCATTTCGTGAAATGGACAATTTCCTTGTCCATTTCACGAAATGGACAATTTCACACCTGGGTCGTAACATATGAATATCAAAAATACCTCTAGGGGTGGGTGCTAATTCGAGTTTATATATATGCTGGGAATGTACCTCTGCACAGCAGGGTGAGAAGATGCTGATATGTCCCAGCCATATAACTTTAGT
Organism: Sabellastarte sp. h YS-2021; assembly: GCA_964017235.1. NCBI lineage: Eukaryota > Metazoa > Annelida > Polychaeta > Sabellida > Sabellidae > Sabellastarte > Sabellastarte sp. h YS-2021. The sequence goes on from OZ024932.1 coordinate 124,410,723, forward strand.
TTTGAATGGATGGAGGATAGGTATGTTGTAATGACGTTAGGTGAAATACAATTTTGAAACAAATACTCAAGGAATGTAAGGAGATTTGGAATGGTGCATCCTAAAGGAGGATAAGATAAGCCAGATAAGTCCTGAAGTGAAGATCATGAACTGCCACAGTTGAAGGTCTAAATGCCTGATGCATCTTGGCCCAGGCCTCCAGGAGCAGTGGTGTTGATGAGTGATTTGCACCTGAACCACAGCTAAATTATCACAGTAAAATTTTACTGCAGAGTTGGCCCAGTCCCGGGCTCTCAAAACGTAGTATACACTTGGTTGGTCCAGACTCCACCAAAACCTGTGAGAGAGGCATCAACAGGAAGTGCTTTATGTCTTGATTTGTCTACCTTTTTATGTATGTAATACCATTAAATTTTGTTTAATGAACAAATTGAACAATATAAGAATCTATCCACATATTATAATGCCAAGGCATTGTTGTGAGAATGATAAAAGGGGTAATTAAAGTGAAAGGAAATTTGTTTGCCAGTTTCTATAAGTGCGACTGGAGAAAAGTCTGGAGGAAATGAATACTGAGGAGCAATGCCGGTGTACATGTCAAATGCTTCATTACAATATGCAATTAATAATCATCACTACACAATTTACATTTTACATGATGTATAGGATTTACAACCAAATCATTGGCAAATGCACTCACTGACATAACACCATACAACAGGACCACCACCACAATAGTCCATATGCCCATTATGAGAAACACAAATTGACACCATGTGATCAGTCATATTTGTATATGATGTACTATCATCATTATTATTATCAATTTTAAATTATCAAATTTTACTCGGTTATGTCTATCAACCCCAGTTCAGTGTTGAAGTTGTCCCCAGCATCATCCTCAAGTGGTTCATGACATTCCAAGCTTTTACCTTCTTTCTGTCGCCCACCTTGCCTCTGTTTATCATTGCATTTAATTTCATGGGGGTTCAAATTCTTGCCCTGCTTTGAACAGAAGGAACAAAAGTGTTCATAACTTCTATGGTGACCCTAATGGAAACGGGATCCTAACTGGAGTATTTACATGTTCTGCTGCTGTTAGCAATTGTTTTGCCTTAAGCTTGAGTATGAGTCAATGCTGTCTGCTAGGCGCTTTGTCTGTTAATGGTCAACTCTGTTGAATTGGGCCAAATAAGGTCACCCTCTTTAATCCAGTGCATGGATGAATCCAATACAGCCCTCAGAGGTAGCCATGGGAGTGAAATAGCATCCCTCATCGTGTATTTGATCTGATGTAATGCATGCTTTGATACTGACTGATCTTGAATTGATTAAATATTGCTCAGCTGTCCAGAAATCTATTGGGGTTGGGGTAGATCGTAATATAATACCCGCTTTTTCCAGTTTGGTGCATGAAAGCCCTCATTCAGCCAGAGATGTGGGGCTGTTGTAATTGAATCGTGTGCATTATATCTGCCAGACCTCTTAGCCAAATATTCTGTTTATCTTGGGCCAGCTCAGAATGTGCTCGCCCCTCATAAGATGCCAGAAAGTTGTTCACTGCTTGTGATATCCCCGGATGACCTATCAAAGCCTGTAAACTAGGTATGATGGCATCACAACGTTTAGAGAAATTATCTGGATTCCCCTTAGGTCGAGATCAAGGGTCCATGTGGTGTGTAAGTGGCTGGTAACCTCCTGTAACCTGTCCCTGGAATGAGCTGAGGATATGGCTGCCTGGAATCCGGAATGACAAGAGGATCCCTGTTTTTGAGCTGGAGTGAATGACATGCAACCAAAGGAATTTGGCTGAGTGTGCAACTGTCTAGAACCTTGACCGACAAAAGGGTTCCTCATATGGTTTACTAAGTCCATTAGAATGCGTCACGTTTCAAGCTAAAGCCAGTATGACAGTTCTCCTAATTTTTAATTGGATGACCAGAGGTCAGAAAGGTAAAAAACTTTAAAAGTCAAACAAATTATGTCATCTTATTATTTGCTTTATTTCTTATCTTCCGTGTTGTTTATTTAATGAATGACACAGTAATCCTGGTAATATTAGTTCAGAATAATTGGATATAGAAGAAACTCAAAATAAGAAAAACTTCTGTAAATTCAAAACATGGTTGTTCATGCATTGGACCTCTTTAAAACTCACCAGCCAATTAAAATATATATCGAATTCCGAATATAGGAAATTCTGTGTCTGATTCTAGTGTCTGGATTATTGAACGTACACTTAAAACTCAAAATAAAACTCCATCAGTATTTTTGTAATTTTGATCTGGTTGTTTAAATGACCTGACAAATAGGCCAATTTATAATTATTAAATAACACTGGAATATAGGTCAACAGAATCCATTTCTATGGACTGGGATGTTGAAAATGCCGACTATCAACAAAAGGCATTAAAAGACATCTATTATTATTAAATATGCTTAGATTAGGGTACTTATGTACGTGATTTTAGAATAGTGTAGACATTCAATGATCTGGTTTCAGAAATTTGGTAGTTACTTGCGTTACATGATGGTTCACAGTACACATTTTTGACCAATGAGCAAGTATATCTACTGGTTTCTTTTTATCATTCTAGCTACCTGGCAAAATATAACCGATACAAGGGTATTATGTAAGAGGCAAAATATCAAGTAAGTAATAAATAATTTATTAAAAACATGTAAATATATTTGTTTTTATGCTTCACCAGGAATGTATGTGGGAAAAATACTTGTGTCAAGCCTGTAGTCTCTTAACTGATCCAGAGCATTTGACACCATAGATCATGCTCCTCCTCTGCCTGACTACCTCACAAACTTGCATAGAAATGATTTTATTGTGCCCTGTTTGATAGAATCACACCTCAGCTCAAAAAAGCAGAAGATTAAAACACTTTCTCGATGCCTACCATCACCCATGAAATCCTTAGGATGCAGTCCTGGGTCCACTCCTTTTGAAGCTATACACTACTTCTGTTAGATCTGTGGGCCTAGGAATAACATTGGTGCATTGTATGACAAAAGTTTAGGCTTAAATTAAATAAAATAGTTGATGCCCAACCTGTTATGCTGAACTCTACAACAGATAAGGTAGGTTGCCAATTTATGTAGCTCGTTATTGTTATAAGCTGTATTTTGTCACCTGGATCATACAACAACAATTTTGTTCAACTTGTCAGCAATCTAGACTACTGTAATACACTTGTCACTATCTGTACTGTCTTTGGGTTTGAACAGGCTGATATTTTGCGGAGCCAACTCAGAGGATTCGTGGATAGGCCCCACAATGAACCTGTATTGCTTACGGATTGTATTTAATACAGACGTCTGGTTGCCTTTTTGTGTATGTGTGGTTTTGTGTGCCTAAAAAGATGTTTTTGTGTGTATATTTGTCTCCGGGTGCGCTAGTGCCTGTAATGAAGTGAAACAAAAAGGGCAATTTATAAAAAAAAATGTATGGCAATTCAGTCTTGCATGTAGGATTATGTACTCTTTTGATGAAGTTACATTTTTGTCTGAAATTAATTTATTTTTATGAGATATTCAGTCCAATTAGTGAAGCTCCATCATAGCTTTCCTTCGGCAGAAACTATATTTACCTGAACTGTTTCTTAATTATTCAGTTTAGTTTTTGTAAAGTTTTAATATGGAACATCCCTCTTAGGGACTTTTGAAAATTTATACACTGTATAATTCTTTTGACAAACTATCGCAATTTATAACCTTAACATCAAAACAAGGCAGTGTCCATACAATTCTCTCGGAAAGTATTACACGTATTCCATTTATTTCACTGTGATGTTCTACAAGTAAACTCTCAACAAACAAAAGGCTCCACAGTGTTGCTGTATTTTGGATCCACAATAACAAAGATTTACAGTTAGAAATCCAGCATGACAGCTGTGACAGCATGCTTTCAAGAGGGAAAACTCAAATCATACAAATAACAGTGCTAGGAGACATGTTGGTGTTTCAGAGCTCAGTCCTGGAACAACCTTAATTGTAATTTGTATTGTACATTCTTGTCACCATGTGGGATTTTCTATCACCTCTGTGATTGGCCATTGAGACGTGACCTGTCCTTTAAAATCATAACTGGTCACCTTGAATTTAGAAGGTGACCTGTGAACACCAATTTTTCTTCTGCACCATTTCTGGTGTTTACTTTTAAGTTTTTTGTTTGTTTTTTTTTTTCATTTAAAATTTTTAACTAGTAACGAGGGCAGATATAACTTGAGGTCGAACAGAGGGGAGTGATGTATACCAATCCAGCTCCAGTTGGCGTAAGTGCTGAGTCTTTGATGGCATTATGGGATCAAGCAGACTCTTCACAATCAGGCCAAATTGATAATACTGATTTATCTGATAGTTCCGGATCTGGTATTGACATATCCACCTTGTTTGACCATTCTGATTAAAAATTTGCCCCCTACGTTCCATGGTATTGGACCTCACATGTTCAAGATGCTAATCAAGGTCAGGCCTCACAGGCCTCGGGTTGGAATCACAGCTTCACTGATCAGTCTCATATCAATAGCCAGATTGTTGCCCGGCTTAGTGCTCTGTCGACAAATTTAGATAACATAAAGTTCTATCAAGAAATTGGTGAAAAAGACCAATGATAGTACAGAAATTAAAAAAAAAATCTAGAGCAAGGCCTAAAGCAAGTGTTGCGCAGATGGCATCTAGGGGAGTTGGGGCGGTGTGTCCTTGGACATCAAGGTGTCTGGGGTCTCACTCTTTGGGGCCCTACCTTAAACAAAAAACTTTTAGGTATATATTGTGGTGACATGGTTTCTTGACCCCTTCTCCCATTGGCTCCTGCTTCCTGACCTTGTCTTTCTGATGCCGCGCAAGTACCTGATTCTGGTCAGTCTTACATTAGCAGATTCAACATTGTCATTTTGACTATTGTGAACAGTTCAGATCACAATTCTCCAGTATCTTTCCCCACTGCCCCCAAAAATTTTAAAAATTACAAATATTGGCCAGGCATTGGGTGGATCTGTTGAGGTTTTTGTACAAAATAGGGTCAAGTGGCCAGATGAGTTTGTCCTATCTGGTCAGAATAAGGATAGATTATCCTAGAACCAGCTCTCTCTTACTCAGTGGGTGGCTGGCTTCTGCCGAACCATGCAAGAGGAGTCAATCGTACAAAATCATGATCATATGCTAGATTATCTTATTAATTTACTTGATGATGCCACTGACTTCTCTTGGGCTTCCGCCAAGGCCAGTCACGCCGTATTGTTGTGTAGGATGGAGCAGGGTGAAATCAAGGGTTGGGTGGAAACCGAAAAGATAGACTGGGTTAGAAGAGCCAGCACAGGGACATGTCTTGGCTGCCCACGGTAACACCCGGAATGAGGACAAGAGCCACGTTAATGGGAAAAATGTGCCTTGTGTCTATTTTAACAAATATATATATATACTTTAACAAATATATAATATGTTTATACTTTAACGAATATATAATATTAACACTGCCCCCTTAGGAGATCATAGGCTCCCATTGTTTATCAAGCTTATAAAGATAAATAGGCCTTTATGGAACGTATGGAATCTTAGGGTACATGAAAACATGTTACTTTTCATATGTACAGCAGCTTTATACTTTCTCACTTATTTCTCATTTTTAAGACCTTCTAGTATTCTTCCTCACACATTGCCTACAATTGGCCATACTAGGTCAAATGCAAAGGCGACATTATGTTTTCCCACGAAAATGCTGTCATTGTGGTTAAATGGACAAAATCACTTCAAGACCGTTAAAAGGTCGAATCCGTTACCTTTCCAAACCTGGGTGCCTCCCCCATGTCCAATTGCAGCCCTTAAAGATATGAATAGTTTTAATTCCTTATCTTGTGAGCATCCATTGTTTCAAATCCCTCATCAAGGCTGAATCTTACAGATTCCTATGCTTGTAAACATCTAAAAAAAGTATCTCACATGTTGAAATTATGAAACATGTGAGATACTTTAGGAGAGGAGGGGCTACATGGGCCTTCAGACATGGCGTACCGATACAGGACACTCAGGCCCAAGGAACCTGGTCTTCCTCTTGTGTATGCCGCTACATCCACATCTCCCCTGCCCTTTCCTCTCCGTTTATTCTACTTTTCAGGCTCACCTTGCTGTTTGATAACTTGTACCTCTCATCTGGGACCTTCTTTATATAGTTTGTGCTAGTTTGTGCTTGTTTTACATATGATAATGTCTTTATGTAAGTATTTTTAGTAGTAACATTTATTGTATAATTGTATAATAAATATATATAATCCCATTGCCTTTTACCTTCTCTACCTACCTTTTACCCATTGCCTTCTCTATACTCTGGTACATACAATTTGCACAGATGCGTCCCTATTTAATGTTGAGGCTAAAAAGTTGGCACAAGTTTTCAGAAATTATCCCCTTACTACAGAATATTTGTTGTATAATGAAGTCCTGTAAGCTCCCAAGTTAATTTTAGCTGATCATGTTACTGATGGATACAAATACAAAGACTTGGAAAAAGTCTACTCCCAAAGGCATTAAAACAATTACTAACTAAAATGTAAATTAAACAATAAGACCAACATCATCATACGTCAGATGTTAAAATAAAAGGTACACCTTTAATAACACATCGTCAATGCTTAACAGCCCAGTAGGGTATACAATTAATTACAGAACAAACCATAGATTGACCCTGAAATTATAGCCAGAAACCCACAAGGTATAATACAGAGCACTTGAAGTAACCCTAACTGCAATAAAGATTCACATAAGTTTAGCATCCAAGCAATGTGGAGGCAGCACATGCTACATGTATGTAAACCACAATGCGATTTAAAATTATGTAAGTTACATTTTCATGAAGTAAGTAACGTGAAAAGTACGCCACCTGACATAAATGACTGAACCAACATGAAGTACAACCATCAGGGAGGGAAGTCAGGGGAAAACTACCCCTGGCTTTCTGACAAGAAAAAAACAACAGAGTCAAGGACTTGCATTGCGACAAGGCCTATGTGGAGTGATACAGCATTGGCAAAATACATATGGCTGATTAACTCATATAAAGGTGGGGTTACACTGGGGACCCTGAAAAGCAAAGGTCTCCTCACCCCGTACAGCCCCACAGGGAAATCCCACGACCACCAAATCACATAGGCAGTGGAAATAAAATAAAATTATTAATAAAGCACACTATGTTACACAGTAAACTACAGTAAACTACGTGTAGTACCTACGTAACTTAACTGTGAATTAATCAATAAGAGCAATATAATCATACATCAGATTTTACAATAAAAGGTACACCTTTAATAACCAATTATTATACTAATGCCAATGCTTAAAAGCACAGTAGGGCACACAATTAATTACAGACCTGACTACTGATTGACACTGACGTTTAATCAATCAATCAGTTGCCCAAGTGCTTAATCTCCATATCTACGGTTTCTAAGGCACACCATCCAGTTTGTAAGGCATAAATCTTCAGGCCGTTAGACAAGTTCCAAGTCGTACCCAGGGAGGCAAATTCGGTGTTTGGTAGTTAGAAGCTAAGGTGGAAAAGATTTATTTATGAAGATTTATGAAATTATAGTCAGAAACCCACAAGCTATAATACAGAACCCACGAAGTAACCATAGCTCAACACTATTTATCCAGATAAGTGGAGCCAAGCCCCCAAATAAGGTTGAGGCAGCACATGCTACATGTATGTAAACCACAACACACTAAAACAGTTAGTAAGTAACGTGAAAAGTAAGCCAACAAAGAGCCAGATTATGTAGAATGCACGAGTCATTGAATAGCGGAAGCCACAGAAGCGGTTTCTGAAAAATCAGCTGCAATATAATGATGTACAGCAAGACATAGATGTTTAACTTATAGACATACCCAAAGGGTTGTACATCACATTCTTTACAGATAGCAATCAGTACATTGGCTTCAAACAGACCTTGGAGCTTAGGGAGTCGCCTAATGTTCTTCTTGATACAATTCAACAAGAGCGACAACTTGAAAATATTAAGGGCCTGGACAGACCAGCCATACCAGAGAAATTAAAAGTGATCTAAAATAAAAGTATGTGACAAATTGTTACATTCCAAAAATTGAACAATAATATGGTTATCACTGACTGGTGGCAAACATAAATTAAGAAAAACTGAAAAAGGCAAAAAATTTTGAAAATTGCCTGATATACCCAAAGCCGACTTGTTGGTGTGGGCTGCCATGAGATGCTTGTGTACTTCATGAGACATGGGTGAACTGGTGAATTGCCTATAAATCCAAATAAAGTACAAATGTTGAGTACAAATTTGACAATGATTGTTGCACAACATATTTTATATTTCCTCATTCAAAATCATGTGTATGGGATTGACAATTGTACCAAGAACGTTTAGGAACAGAGTCATGGAGTGCAGTCCACTATGCAGGAAAATCTGACAATCTTTACAAGAAGTCAACGACCCTGTTAACTACCACAGCCAAATGCGAAGCCACAATTTTGGTATCATGTAATGCACATTGCATCCCGATATTTTGAGCAATGTTGCCAACCAACTGTTTTTGTGAAGCCCGTATTTACATGAAAACTTGTGCAAAACCGAGTGGGTTTGACACTTGTGTGAAAAAAATAAGAGAACCAAAGATTTGAGCTGAGTTTTGAGAGTTTTTCCTTTTCTCTAGCAGCCCTGTATTTATCCAAGATATCTGATTTTTTTCACAAATGACACTGATGGTTTCATGTACTGTGTCGATAAGCAGACCAAAACACACATGGGGAAACCAGCCCAATGTAAGGGGACCCTACAATCAGCAAAATAGGAGTCATTCCATTATAGACAAAGAAGATCCAGATCCATGATCTACTACCAACTGTCTAAATGCTCTGGACAAGTCCACCTTGTAGACATGACAACCAGGATCCAAGTCCTGACTCTTTATGAAATAAGGTCAATTTTCTTATAAGGAATTTTAAGGATTGTGTTCATGTAGACACCTCTTGGGATTTGACACTGAGTTGCTCAGGGAAAGAAATGCTCAAAATGACTACGTTTTCTGGTATAAGGCTAAGGCATAGTTATAAAAGATGAAATATGTGAAGACTGTCCAAAAAGAGGAACTTCATAAAGACCGTGAATGGTTGCCTGAGCCTTTTCCTCATTTAAATAAGTGGCCACATGATCCGGAAACTGAAGAACCCAGTCATGACTTGTCAATGTACTCTGTAATCGACCCTGTTGTTGGTTATAATTTAGCCGGAATCCAAATTAAGGTAGGTAAAAAATTTGCAGATTCCAGTAATCAGGAGCCAATCTTTTTAAATAGTCACTTTGTTAGGATAACTTAATTCCACCATCCAGACAGTTGAAGGTACCCAGAGTTTTAACTACGTGATGCCAATATACAAAATCAAATTCCTTGACCAAAGCTTCAGTACTGAGAGTCCTATGTTGTAAATGAACCGTGGGTTAAGCTCTGTAAAAGAAATAAAACCATTTCATCCTGCTGTAGCTAACATTGTGTGATATCAGGTAACTAATTCAATATATATGACTGAATGGGGCATCGTCTGTGCATACAAAAGTAAATGGTACTCTGACATGAAGTTGACATGCCCATGGTAGTGACTCACTAAGTCATGGTTACTAATCAAAGATTTTATATTCCAGTAGCCCATCTGCATCAAAGTTCCCACCATATTGTGGATCACCAGCACCTATTCAGAAATCCTCCGTTGAAGGAACGTCAACATCCTGACAAGGTGGTTTAACATACAATACTTAGTTTACTTATATAATTACATCAAAGGTTTAGTCCATGCATATTTTAATGTGAAACATACAGACTCATGCCTAGAGTGGTCAATTTTAGAAGATGTTATACATGGGATAAATTTTTATAATGTATAGCAATTTAAAAATCTGTTGTGTAAATGTCAGGGGAATAACAGATCAAATAAACGGAAAAGATGTTTTTAATTGGTCAAAAGATAAAACTTATTCAATTTACTCTCTGCAAGACAACCATGTTAGGGATAAGAATGAAATTACTTTTAAAAAAAGACTGGCGGGGTGGAGCAGTAGGCCGCGCCCTATCAGTGGACCACAGCAAAAGATATACTTGTAGATCAATATAGTCATGGCCATTTATTTTACTGCAAAATTTCCAATTCTGACATTCAACATTGAAAAGTTAAAGGGGCAGGACGCCATTTTACAGAACTGTACAGAAAATATTTGTGTTTTAAGTTGCAGCCCTTTCAATGTTGGATATATAACTGACATACATATGTAATGTGTTGTTGCTGTTCTGTACTGAGCCTCAGGGCAATTAACGAGCACAGAATCCAGGAGGATTAGTGCTTTGGTTTATGCTAGACTTTATCTGGGTTGGTGGAGCCACCGTAAAGGGATAAGTTGATTCTTCTTTTATTTATCTTAACTATTTTCTATTATCTTTTATATATTTTACTCATTTTAAAATTACTGCTGCTGTGAAACTTCACACATATCCGTATTCTTATTCAGCAGCATTTATCTTACAACTCATCTGCTTAAGTGCTCTCCTATTAATCAAAGGACTTGTGATTCTATTGTGTTTCAGTGAAACTGTTTTAAACTGCTTTAAACTGAAAAAAAAATTGAAAGAACATGAAATGGCCCCAAAATAATATCTATGCAAAAAAATGTGGGGACATGCATAAGCGACCAAATAACAGCAAGTGCCCATTTGTGGATGTCAATCGTGACAATGACTCTTAAGTTCATATGTTAGGCGGCAGTCAAGATGTTGCAACACCCAGTCCTGCTAATGATTTGAACATTCAGATATTGGCAGAACTCAAGAGCCTACGAGGTCAAATGACAGTTATGGAGCAGCAGGTGGCAGAGAGAACGGAAGACGACTCCATCCGGATGTATCAAACAGCTGCCGCCCCGACAACTGCCAGTGCAACTGCAACTCAATTGGACCAAGTGGTAGTCCCATTTATGCCAATACTGCAAAGTTCTGAGTAGATACAGACACAGGTGGGCCAATGCATCAGACAGCTAGCTGCACCCAATGAATCAGGTAAGTTTAAGTCACAGAGAGGGGGAAATGAATATATATGGGTGAAAAAACTACTTGCTTAGCCACAGAACTTTATTTTTTGTTATTATTATTTTTTTGTTTGGGGGGTGCGGGGTAATAATAAAGAGTAGGGTTTCATATGATAGTTAAAATTGTTGCCAATGGGTTTCAGGTTTGCAAAGGATGGCTAGGGAGGAGACAAATATATATAGAAAGAATGCAATGTTAGAATACTTAGATGAATTTATGGATGATGCAAATGACTTCAGTTGGCAATATGCAAAGGCTGCAAACGCAGTATTACTCTGTAGGATGGAGGAAAGGAAAGAAGAGTGGATAGAAACCAGGAAAATAGATAGGATAAGGAGGGCACATGCCCAGAGACCAAATACACAACAATTTGGCTCTATCAGGTTCTATCAGCGTGGTATTTGCCAAAATCAAAGAGATTATGAAACAGAGGGGATATTTTATAAACATTAAGGTGACACTTGTTTCACTATGGGCAAGGAACATAGACACATGGCCAAAGATTGTAGGGCATCCTCAAAGTTCCCAAAAAACGAGTAATGTACTGCCTTGGTGCAGTGTAGCCGTCATCAGAAGTAAATAGCATGCAATCTCATGTAAAAAGTGTGATCAAAGTTAGATCAAGAATTGTGTATTCAAATGTTTGTACTCATAGTTGTAGTGCCAACTGGAGGGCTGACTGGGCCATGCATATGGGCAAAACATGTGCACAGGTTCTCAAAAGCAGACCAAAAAAATCAAAATGTTCATCAAAATTCCATAAACCTAGTCAAAGATCAACATAAGTTTCACAAACATTGAGGCCCAGTTAAAGCTCAGTTGTGTCAAGTGCATGATAATATCAGCAGCAACCCAGACCCCCTCCAGTTAAAACTCATGTCAAAAATGTGAAAGTTGATAACCATAAACTTGTTCCAAGGTTGGACTCAAAATACATGACCTGTAACCTTACACAGCAAAACCGTTTTCTTCCCATCAGGGATCCCATCTCCCCGATCATGAATTACGGGATGTGGGTAATGAAGGAAATCACACCCAAGGAAAATATTGTAGTAAAAATTAATAGCATGCAAAAACCCCAATCAAAGAAAACAAAGGTTGGAAAAAAAGGCGTCAAAAAGGGGACACAACGTTGAACACACCAAACCAGATTATCAGGTTGGTTCATACCAAAAAAAATCAAAAATAAACCCATACACAAACCAAAGCATTGATGATAAATATGATTTAGAACTTCATGCAACAAACAAAAATAAATTATGGATATCTAAAGCTAACCACAATCCCACATACAAACAGTGGGCATAACAAAATCCTGATCAACTTGGTTTCATACCACTGGGCCTTTTGCGGCTCCCAACCATGGATAAAGGGATACGTCTGGGTTCGAATCCAGTTAAATTGTATAATGCGGTTAGAAATCAGGAGGAGTACAACTTCCTATCCAGGCAGATTACAGTTCATTCACAACTAACACATGAAGAATGGCAAAGGATGCTGCATGGTTATTGGGACCAGCAACTCTTGTATTTAATAAAATACGGTTTTCCTCTGGACTTCGACAAAAATGCACCATTAGAATCCAACAAAAAAATCACTATTCTGGCCTAGCCTTTCCAAACGATATTGAAGAATATATAAATGAGGAAATCTCGTTTGGGGCCATTCATGGCCCATTTGAGCAGATACCTATTCCGAATTTGCATGTATCTCCTTCAATGACCAGAGGAAAAGCAGGAGCAGCACATTGGAGGGTGATTATGGAGTTGAGTTTTCCATAGGGTTGTTAATTCCAAAATTAGTAAAATCACTACTATTTAGGTACTGAATTTGTGCTCACTCTCCCATCCATAGACAATATCACAGAAAAGGTAAAAAATATTGGCAATGACTCCTTTTTATACAAGCTGGATATTAGCCATGCTTTTAGACACATGAAATTAGACCCCAGAGACTATTTCCTGGTGGGTTTAAAACACAAAAATTACTTCCTCGATATATATTTGGTGTTGGTGATGTGTTATTTGCACTACCAGGTCTACATCTATTGATAAACTGGACAAAAACGACGCAAACTAGAGATTTTATAAAAATTATAAAAATCTCCAGGTAGGTGCATCTCCACTATGCATCCAGTTCAAGCCATCAGAAATCTGCTGTTAATTACCTCAGGGGACCAGAATGAACCATTATTTCAAAAGACTCCCAGGCTCATAACAATGATGTTGTTAAACTTATTCATGGGATACAGGGCGAGGTAGAGGAGAGGATCTATCAGCCACAGCAAACAACATTGCCTAGGACAGCCAGTTCAACATATAATGACACAGCCTTACCAGCAGCAGCCACAGCAGCCACTGCCAGGGAATACATATTGGCAAACACCGACACGAAGATGCTTCCATCACAAGCAAGCCAGGTTCTACATCCAGTACAGTCAGGCCAAATGTCAAAAGTAGGACAAAAGCCCAAAGGTCATCAAACTTGATATATATACGAGTTTTTGATGAACAAGTACCATGGCCAGCAGTCATCACAGCCCACACAGCAAGGGTAGTAGATTTACTGCCACTACCTGTAAAAGGTTTCCTTTTAGAACTGCTGTTGTTAAAAATGTGCTTCTGAGGACCACCCGAAGTTTCACAAAACTATTGTTAAGCAAAACATATTACCTCCCATACACAGAAACAAAAAAAGTGAATGAGGTTGGGTTAAAAGGCTATAAGGAACTTTAGCAAAATTTAGACCCTTGCGAAACTTGGAAACATTTAAAAAGATTTTGACCCTTGAGAAACTTAGAAACTTTAAAAAGCATTTTGCAACTTCACAAACTTAAAAATTTACACTTTACAAACTTTGAAAGCTTGCAAAAACTTGGAAAGTTAAAAAAATAAATTTGTAAAACTTGGAAACGGGAAGAAACTTTGAAAATTTAAAGGAAACGGAAAGTTGTTTTGGACTTTTTCTAACTATTAGGATTTTGTTTGAAACTTGTATTTGAGTTGGAATGTTTTTGAAAATTTGTTGGAAATTAAACATAAACTGAAATGTAAAGTTCTTGAAATAAATGGGTAGTCCTGAAATTGATAGTCCTGAAAAAGACTGATGGATGCAAGCGAAGGTCCTTCTCACATCTTCAGACCCTCTCCTTCTGCCCAGCCAATGCACCAACATGGTTAAAGTAATCCTTCAGCAGATCTCTCTTTTACTTTACAAACCTTTAGGGATTCATTCAGTTTTCATCTGACACACATATTAACTGCCCATATTAACTGTTCATTTACTATGGGACATCATCCTGTTAGTTGGATGCTTGGGCTCCTCTGCCCTGATGTGTCCTGAAGATGTTGTGTAGTACAATACATGTCAATACTGTGTCTCTGACAGCCTCTGGCGTTTGCTCCATTGTGTTGAGTAGGACCATAAATCTGCTCCCTCATATTCCAAAAGCAATCTCAATTACCTTCCTTTCTATATGCCCCGGTCAGTTGTCTTCTGCTGTATGGTTTTACTTGTCATAGCTTCACTCCCCCTCATTGGCCCATGCTAATTAGACAGTCTTTACCATTTACCTTACAATAATCATAGAGTAAAGATGCAATTTATTATTTTAAGTAACACCAGGAAATACTAATACCTTTCTCCTAACCATCCATGGGCCATTCATCCATTATTTTTAGTATCATGAGTGAAAGATTACACAATTTAATTTACAATAACTAATGAGTAAACATGCCATTTGTTCCTAAGTGGACTTATGAAAGTGTCCTGTTTTCCATTAATATTTGGCTCCTTGCCACAATTTTGTTTCATTGTATTCACTTACCTTTCACATTTGCAACTTTACCTCTGTTTAGACTAGACTAAATTTTGGGCAACTGCTAATGCAGTCCCCAGTTCGTCCCCCAAGACAATAAAAGCCAACAATGGGTTTAAATATCTATTCAGTCTACCAAATTGATTATTATATGCACGTTACAAAAATTAGTTTATATTTTATTTACCACATTATTAATTTAACTGAACTTGCTTACAACACTAATGATTGCAATGTGAAAGAAAGGTAAATGAATTTGGTTCAAGGTCAGCCAATTTTACTTGACTTTGACACAGTCGAAGGTCACCACAATCCAATGTGTAAGAAAGGGAAAATCTAGATACAAGGTCATGCAATTTCCTCGACCCCGAAATCAATAAGAGGTGACCACAAGGATGGCAATGGGTTCAAACCCATGGCAAGAGTGAGAACATGCAACCAGTGGAAACAGTGTATTTAAAGGCAACTAGTATATAAGTATGGATCAAACCCCAAGTCACTAAAGGAACCTAACATGTGAGAAGTGGCTGGTATGTACTATTATGAATTTACTTTGTGAATGCACAAAAACCATACTACATGAGTGTTAGCCAAACATAAAAAGAGTATGGCTAGTGGTTAACTGAATAAATAATGAATTTTGTAAACTATAAGGTTATAGTAGGATGTTTGTACTAAGTAGAGAAAAGTCATGCCACATATCAGTAAGCCACATACGAAAAGTGGCTGGCAAATAGTGAATTTAGATATGGAGAAGCCCCCAAGTGCCAAATAGGGGTTAGAAGTAGGACTAAGAGTAGAGAGAGGCAGCAAAGGCCTGTGACATTGGGGAAGATAACGAGGGGGAGGATACTGGATATGGGTGAATGGCATCTGACTTCCAGGTGCCATGTTTTGTTATGAATTAGGAACACCATTATGGAACACCCAGGAAGTTCCAGCCCTGCGGAATCCATGGAATGTTAAATGGGGAGATATTTTTGGGCAAGAGATATTGGGTAACTGCTAATACTATTCACACAAAAAATTTTTTTAACTCATCTGTTGTGTTGATACCTTCTGTCAATCGCCAATGATTGACAGGCCATTTTTTAATCAAATAGTGATCTTTGACGCAAAAGCATATTTTGAAAACACCCACCATCCAAAATTGTCACCCTGAGGCAATATTCAGATTTTTCAACGGACAGGGCTGACCTTGATAAATGTTCTCCTGTAATGAAATACATTGTGAGGTTCTTCCTTGATATCCCACCACCCACCATCTGTTTTGACAAAAGAGCTTGACTAACAATATGTTCGCTAACTACCAATATATTTTGAAATTGGAATATCCTTTTTTTGGATATCAGCGCCTTAAAGGATGTTTACATCAATTTCCGCGATTTAAGTGTTTCTTACATACTTAAAATGTGTAAGCATAAAGGATTTTTACTATAAAATCATAGCCAGAATTAAGAAGCAACAATATCTGTTCAGGCATAATAGTTAATTAAGAAGTACTTTATATCTACTCTTTGACAAGGATTCACTCAAAGTATACCTATACACAATTTTAGTTTTAATAGGTCCTCATTGGTTCAGGACTGCCACCTCAGTATGATTTCGACTCTCAAAAGTAACAATGCTGAGAACCAATCCTCATATGACCCTGGCTGTTGAACGAGACATATAACCACACTTCGACAAATTACTTTATATATTGACGTTAATTTTATGTATAAGCATATGTAACCAACCAATAAGTGATATTAATATAACACCAAATGTTATATGTACTTCTTGGTTAGTTCCTAGAATTACCGCCATTTGTGTGAGGGATTTTTTGGCCAAGGACACACCCACATGATTATATTACATACTGTATTCACATAACAGACATATCAGCATATATCACAGACTTTCTTAAAATACTAAAATTTGATGATACCAAAGGTTCATCAAGCCAGTGACCCTCTTCCACTACTATCTATCAGTGTACTTTTTGAATGCACACAGCATATTATAAATGTGGGCTTTAATATCAAAATTAACTGAAGTTTTTCATTTTTCAGAAAATGAAGCTTATTTAGTTAATTAGTTAATTAAAAATGGTAAATGTTGACAGTACACCCCACTTAGAGGGTTAATATGGTCTTTGGTTTTAACTTAATGTCAACCATAAAGCTATGAATAATTTATCAATTTAATTTTAACATCGATCAATTCACCAAATACTCCATGCTTCTCATTGACTCCTATTTGACAACTCTAGTCCCACTTTCAATTTTGGCATTGGAATTTGCACAAGAAAATTTACTAACCAACTCTCCTCTGACTACTCCAAAAATATGTCTCTATCACTGTGTTCCCTTACAGTATCCTGCAGAGTGGGATTTTTTTATTCATATAAGCTAGTGTTTTCTCTTCTGTATTAAGCAGGACAAGGCTGATCCTCCAATTACTCAACTGTTAAAATCTCGCACTAGTTCTTATCCCTAATTTGAGTTCTTAGAGTGATATAGGGCAGTTTTACATTAGATATAGACTTGACCATTGCAATCCAGGCTTTACTTCCATAATTTGGCTAGAACCCCTAGGATAGTTTTGCAATGGGAATATTTTGTACTCAATCAAGACCATTCTGAGAGCTGACTTCACTGTCCATATTCATGTTGGATTTGCTTGGCTAGGTTTTTATCCAGGTGCTTTTTATCTCTGATCTTAACCCCCTGGCATTATCCTGTGACACGAGAGTTTGGAGTGCACAGGTTCACATGACTTTGATGTGGCACATGATCTGAACTACCTTAAATTTTCAGGCATTAACATTGTCTGTGTGTGATCACTTGTCGCATTTAACACTTTGCACAAGGTTACTGGTGTCATGTGTTTCTGCAGGGTTTTATTTGATTTTAGTTTTCAGAGTTTAAATATGACTCCCAAGAAGACACTTGTACCTTCTGGAAAAGGAAAGATTGAATCATCCATTGCCTAAACATGAGGTCTACCAGTAAGAGATCTCTACTAAATCTTTCACTAATGGACATATATAAAAGGACAATCAGAAGTTGTGAGTACCATTAATACAAACAATCCGGCTGCTGTTGATCCCGTCCTAGCCACCCTACACAAACTCGACACATCAAATCAGGATAATTAAAAAGGCAGGCAAAGGAATGCCATGATTCTTTAATCAATTCCACTCATGTAAATTCTAACCTAAACATCAGAATGACAGTACTTTTATATGCCACCTAAACTATCAAAACTATGTATCCACCTAAGTCACTTTTATAAATCAGTTTACACAGGATCAAGGTGAAGATCCACGTAGGCTGCAATCAGCAATCCCAGCGATAGATACAGCTCAGTACCTGACTTGTCAGGACTTGACATGCCATGTGACAGCTGGAATGCAGACACCTCTACTTAGACAGTACCCAAGAAAATCAGGATGTTTTGATATTTAGAACACATATACAGTAATACCTAAAATTCGATAGCCCATGGAAGGAGTGGCTGGGTTGAAATAAGCATTGAATAACATACAACAACCTGTCACTTCCCCAATGGCTGCCTGGTCAACTATATAATGGCGCTGAAATCTACTTTTTCAGCATTTTGCCTCGCGTATTACTTTAAATGCTCCATGCACTGAGAGGTGCCTCATTATTACCTGACCCACGGTACACCCAACCCCATGCTGGTTGCTGACTACTCAATGTTCTATGCATCCCAGTCAATTAAAGAGAAATAATACTATAAATGACAATGCACCACTTGTATAATAATGTAATCATATCATGGATGGGAATTTTAAAATGAGTAAAACTTTGAAAAGACAACATAATTTCATGTATAATGCTTTAAGTACTATTGTACTGAGTTATGATTCTTCACATCATGTCATTAAATCTCATGATATTACGTGGCCCAGTGGTTAGAAAATTTAGGATCCAATGACAATCTGTTATATTTGTTAAATATTTTACTCATATAACATAAGTTATTTATGTGGGAATTGTGGCCACATAATTGGACAATTGTGGATGCAGGTGTCTCATAATACACCACTTGTGGTTAATTAAGCACACTTTACCATCATGGTCATAGATAGATTAACTAAGGATGCTAAAATAACATGTAACAAACGAAATTAACTTTGTATGAATGTTTATACGTCATAGCACCAGCGTTTAACAGTACCAATATATTAAACTATGAGGCTTATGGCCTTCAATCTCTTAAAATGAGTAAAACTTTGAAAAGACAACATAATTTCATGTATAATGCTTTAAGTACTATTGTACTGAGTTATGATTCTTCACATCATGTCATTAAATCTCATGATATTACGTGGCCCAGTGGTTAGAAAATTTAGGATCCAATGACAATCTGTTATATTTGTTAAATATTTTACTCATATAACATAAGTTATTTATGTGGGAATTGTGGCCACATAATTGGACAAGTGTGGATGCAGGTGTCTCATAATACACCACTTGTGGTTAATTATGCACACTTTACCATCATGGTCATAGATAGATTAACTAAGGATGCTAAAATAACATGTAACAAACGAAATTAACTTTGTATGAATGTTTATACGTCATAGCACCAGCGTTTAACAGTACCAATATATTAAACTATGAGGCTTATGGCCTTCAATCTCTTTAACCATATGCTAATGTAAAAACCACCAAATGTTAGAGTACATTATATGCACTATACATTATTTTAAGTAAAGTATCATTATGTAACTGAAACAAGTGAACCTGGGCCCGTATTAACTAAAGCTCCTTTATTCCATGGAACCCTAAAACGTAAGGATTTCCTTTATTTCTTGCTCCTTCTTTTGTTTTTTGTATTAATTAATCTCCCCTCAAACAAGGAGCCAATTTTCTTTCCTTAGATTTCAGGGAAACCTTAAAAACCTAGGAAGTCCTCAACTTTCAAGGGAATCTTGATATTCACTAACCTTATATTACTAAGGAATCGTTGTTTTTACCTTAATTTTTAAGATAAGCGTGCGACCTTTATGATAAAAGGGAATTTTGGTGGTATGACTGTTTAAGCAAAAAAGAGGTAATTGGTTAAATGCTATGACATTTGCACCTTTTTTGTCAAAACTGCATCATTTATATCACCATATGTCTTTCTTTGAAATTTTTGGGATATTCAGTTCATATGTCGCCAAACCCAATGAAAATATATTTGATGTGTGTGTCACAATATCTGTGTGAAAAGTGGCTATTACCACAATAGGAAAACTTCCCAAATGACAGATACAGAAAAAATATATCCTGAAAGAAGAGTGCGTAGCACAAGTATTATATAGTTAATCTTCATGAGTGATATATTTCTTTTCTGTGTATGTATAACAAAGGATGTTTTACTTTATTATACATCATTTTGTACCATTTATGGGTTAAATAATATGAATATTTAATGAGAGGATGTGAAGAAGCATATCAAAAAGCATGGGCACCAGTGAATATAAAAACTGCAATGTTTAAGCTGCAATATCTCAGCTATTTCTGCATGCTTTTTAATACAGCAAATATGAGCAGAAGCACTATAAGACATCCTTTCTAATGATATATAAATAAAATATATCCCCCTCCCTATGTCCCTCTATATGGGTCAAATAGTATTTGCGCATGGTGGATAATAAAATGTGATATGCAATACAAAAATCTTTAAAAGTTAGATATTTATTTCTTAAAATATGAAATATAATCTTAAACGGCAATATAAAACACATCATAACACTAATCGTATGCTAATAATAAACATAAAAAAGAAAATGCAAAAATTGGGGAAAGATAAAGGAGCCTAAAGTTTTGAAAAAAACGTTTTTAACTAATCAGATGACCGAATACACTCCTTTAATAAAGGATCCTTTATTTAAGGTCTCCTTTGGTAAGAAAACCACAAAGGAGGTTTAGTGAATAGCATGTTAAAGGCCATCTTACCAAAGGAGATTTGTCACCTTCCTTTAATCAAGGGACCTGAAATATATAGGAGGTTTAGTGAATACAGCCCCTGAACCTTTAGTAAGGCTATGGCGTAATATGAATGGTTGGGAAATTCAAGAAACTCGTTTCACTATTAATCGTGACACTTTAACCCTGATAAGAAAAGTAAAGAAGCTAATATGGGACTTTGGCCATTTTATTTACTAATCAATGTGGCTTAAATGCAAACACAACATGGATAGACAGATCATATATATATTTTTGTTTTTGTTGTTCATGACGACTATATTTTTATATTATCGAGCACAAAGTTTACAAAGTGGTAAGTCTGAAATGGGTATGAATGTTTAATAAAAATGATTTAGTGTATTAACATTTCTATGTCTGTGGCCATCACAGAGCTCACCAAAAATTTCCTCGGAAATTTTATTTTCAGATATCAAGATTGAGTTCTCGCCACAATATATAGAAAAAGAAGAATCCTTTACCCTTACCTGCACTGTGAGTGATGGACAGACAACAAGAGTAAACCGTGATGCAGATACATGTGTGTTAGGTTGTTCACCATTTGACACTTCACTGTGTGATCAAACAGGCAGAACATTTGACATAAAATATGAAGGAAACAAAGTTATTGTCAGTGTGAGTCCTGCTGTGGAGAATGACTTTACCACCTGGACTTGTGGTGTTTTCAATGGTGGTTCAGATAGTGAACAGCTACAAAAGTTTGGTAAGTGAAGAAAATGTTATTTGTATAATATGATATTGTGTTAATGCATGCACTGTTATATCAGTTGCACATACAGCAAATTCAGCTACAAGATTTTCCATGTGTATTTAAATTATTTTGTAAATCAATCAAAAACTTTGAAATAAATGCAATAAATAAATCTAAATTAATTTCATGGACATTAACGTTAAAAAGTCTTTTCGAGCTAATCAAGTCAAATCCAAAATTAAAAAGGTATTTTATTGAGACTTGCCAATTTATTGGTATCTGATAGATATTTATATAAGTTACATAGTTACACAGCTATATGTGGTAAAACCAGAACCTCATTTGCAGAAATATATATTCTAACATGACACGGATGTGTCTATCATTCTGATTGGTCGAGAGCGATTTCTAAACTGTCTAATATTCTGCATCAACATTACAGCTGTTATCAACTTTCCTATGCATATTTATTGGCTGAGAAACAATAGTCTGTAAGTTTGTTTCAATGATTATATTTAAAATACTATGTCATATATATATAATAAAATTGTACGTTTTTGAATTGTTTGATTGTACTTAATTCAGAAAATGCTTGCAATATATCTTTGGAGGAAAAAAACTAATCCCTGTTCATTGGATGGAACAGCCAACATGGCGGCGCCATATATGACGTTCACTTGGATATTTTTTTTAATCTTACAAGCATTTAACGTATTTTATATTAAACAGTCATGTTAGAATAGGAATATAGCATTCAAAAAACGTCTAAACGCAGAATTTTAGATGGGTTGACGTAGGCTAAGCACCTACGGATAGGATACCATGTCAACCCATCTAAACTTCTGCATTTAGACGTTTTTTTCATGCTATATTCCTATAACAAACCACGCAGCACATCATCTGACTTCAGTTTTCATTTTGACAAACTGTATTGGTTCTATTCATTCCACTCACTTTTAAGTCTCTCCTACATCCCATATACATATGTGTGCACCTGGCCACGGCCAAAAATGAATTGCAAGGAACACTGAAGTTACACGTATTGTATTCAGCGTTAATTTTTGAGGTCATAGACTGGATATGGTGGAAACTCTGTATACAACCTATTTTGTGTTTGCAGCATGGCCAGGGGCCGATTTCATGAAGCCCCCATTGGAAATGACCTCCTTTGTAAAGGAAGGTCATTTTTATTCCTTTGCGAAGGCCATTTTGTTCTGTTCTGTTTCATAAAGCCTTATTTAACTCTCCTTACCAAAGTTTTCCTTGAAACTTAAAGAGGGAGCAAATGTTCATTAAAGTTGTCACACATTTCTTCGAGGACACTTCATTAAATTTAAGGTTGATCCTTAGCTTCCTTGAAATTTAAGGGAGTTATTAAGGTCTTCTTTAAGGAAGGAGGCTTTCTGAAACTATAATTTTTAAAGAAGGGAGAAATTCAAGGTTATCGTTGAATTTAAGGTGACCTTTATCTTAAGGAGGCTTTATGATACCAGTCCCAGACATGCCTGCATGTTTCAAGTAATGAACAAGAGCCTTGACTTACACTGGCGTGATCCATAATGGATCAATTTAAGGGTCATGGTTAAAAAACATCATTTAAATTGAATGTCTGACACATATGTTTGCCTTGCATGTGAAGTAAGTGCTCCACATGGTTGCATGCGTGTTTTGCATTTCAATTATGGGGATAGAACATAATGTACAATATTCGGATCTTAGAAATTCAAGGTAGGTACATTGTTTATAAGAATAATAAGTTTTTATTGTGCTAGCCTTTTGTTTCAAGTACAAAGTGTAAACATTTATTCGAAGTATTAAGTGGAAATAATTAGCAGAAATATTTAATGAAAGAATTTAGCGGAAGAAAATGGCAATGAAAAATGCGGAAACATTTTAAGAACTTAAGCTAAAATTTAATATCAACTAGGCCACAGGCCAGAAATGATCAACCTGCATAGTACAGTCAAGTATTTTAACAGTATCTCTGAAAATAATTTTTTCTATACATGTATTGATGTTGTACCAGCGCCCTTTAATATCCAATATCACTACTAGATTGGATGTCCAGCTCCTCCTGCATCTGTGTCTTTGAGCTGAACATTTGCATACCAGACACCAGGTTTATGGGTATAAATGCGGTTTGCAGGGTCAGACCGGCTTCTGCAGTATTGATAGCAATGTTTGGCTCCTGATGCAGGCAAGATAATAGACAGCCTTAGC
The DNA here is from genome assembly GCA_964017235.1 of Sabellastarte sp. h YS-2021. Taxonomy (NCBI): domain Eukaryota; kingdom Metazoa; phylum Annelida; class Polychaeta; order Sabellida; family Sabellidae; genus Sabellastarte; species Sabellastarte sp. h YS-2021. The sequence goes on from OZ024932.1 coordinate 124,434,541, forward strand.
GATGGACCAGAATGTCAAAAGCATTTTCAACAACCCACTAGGCACATGACAGCCCATAGTTAAAATTTCTCTTGGACTTGTGCAAGGCAAAAACGTCATCACAAAAAGGTAAGTAAGATTAGTCACGGTTGCAAATGAAGTATGCATGCTGTATGGAAGGTACAATACCCATTCCTGCATGTTTGTTTAAAGTGAAATGTATCACAGGCTTACTAGAGGTGCATGTGTGAGACAGCACATATGCAACACACTCATGAGCATTAAATGTCTAAATTCATTTAGGAAGAAGTATGAAGAAGAAGAGGAAGAGTGTAAGGAACAATATCTGTCTAAGTTAGTGGCATATGAAAAAATTTCCGTCTCTTACAAACAAACAATGGCAGTAAATTCGCAAAAAATTCGTAGCACACATACATGCGTTAGCACATATTATCATAGGTAAGAGGCTTTAAGAGTGGCAGGGTTATATTTTTATTAAGACTAGATTCTAATTCTTTATTTTTTTGTGCTTAATCTCCACTTTACTTCTAACCTTGTAAGAGTAAATAGATGGTGTATACATGAGCGGCTTACATTTCTCTCTTGACAAAATTGGCTTTAATTTTAATTGATCTCTTTTATAGTGCTTAATCTCATCTTGATGAAAGGGGACTCTAGGGCGCAACTGCATCACAACAGTCAACCAATTTCAGTAACCTGGGATATAAAAAAGTACCGCAAAAACACCAGGGATGATTAAGACTAAGGTGGGTATGCCTAGGTTTACAGGTACGTTTAAAGCTGCTTTCTAAAAAAGGCTAGGGTAGTGGATGGAAAAATCGAATCAGAAAGAGTATTCCAAACAATGGGAGCATCAAACGCAAAGCTATAACCCCACAATTTGACAGTCTTGTGAGTATAGGGTAGAATTTTAGAATAGCAAGGAAATTAATCACCTCCCTGACTTTACCTGGTACTATAAGAAATGCTTTAAGAAAGAAAACTGTAGGGAAAACCAGTATGAAGAAACTTCTAAACAGGTGCAGCTGTTTCAAACACTGAGCAATGTTCAACAGAAATCCCGTGCAATTTCTTATGTACAGGAGCTACACTGATTTATCTACTGGTTCTAGCTACACTATTTTGGACACACTGTAATTTACACAGACTAATCTTGGAGAGACTCCTGAAAAGTGAGTAGCAGTGCTGCTGTTACATATATAGGACACCATATTAGTACATTGTGTGTTACATATATTAGGCACTATATTAGTGCATGGTTTAATCTAAGCTTTATGTTTATACATTGTCATAAAGGATAATTGTGTTATTGATTCTTTTTATGTGTTAACATTTAAAGTAAGGGAGTTACTGATTTTTGTGTTTTAGTGTTTATTGATCTGTTCACAGACTGGGGGAAATCCCCTCCTCAGTGGTTATGTTAGATTTGGGGAAACCCAATTGCCAGTAGTTTTTAGAACTTCCTCATTGAATCTAGTCTGCTTAAGTTTGTTTTGAGTTGGTTCTGTACACTTCCAGAGGATTCTGTAAGTGTATATAAGGAATGTACATCTGACCACAAAAAATCTTGGTATTCACTGGCTATAAGGAGAGCTATTGTGTTTTGGAATATAATATAGCTTGTGTTGCTGTGAACTTTTACTGGAGTGAACTGGATACATTGTCTGGACAGATTTATTGGATATTGTACATTCATAGAACAGAGAGTTGATTTACTATATTTTGGACATTGCTCCATATCTTGGAGCAGACAGTACAGTTGTGCTCACTCTCTAAATATCTCCAGACAGACATTCTGTGTGATTGGATATACAAAGGATAGCAGGACTAGGACATTTTGTGTTAGACATTGGACAGATCACAGTACAGATCACAGGACATTGGACCGATCACAGAATATACCACAGGACAGATTACAGAACAGATTGCTGGATACGGCGGATAAACTTAACTCTTAATCTCAGTGGTCAGGTCAGCTAGATCTTATTATTGTATTAGTGTGTTTGGTTAAGAGCATACCAGTTGACTGTAATCATTATTGTTAATTGTTGAATAAATTTGTTAAGTTAAGCTTTTTGCTTCTTTTTCTGTTACAACTTAAAGACAACCGGTAATTGCTATCGCGCTTGCCCGTGACCGTAACAGGAAAATTGGGGGCTCATCTGGGATTCAACCATTTGAGTCTAACCATTTGATCCCAACCATTTGATACACCCATTTGATCAACCATTCAATTAATATGTTGAAAATTCATTTGATTTAGCAATTTGTTACAGTCAACAGTGCTCAAAATGGCTAGTGCTAAAGAGTTTGTACGGTCACCATCTATGGAAGTTCTAGAAACTTTTAAAAAAGATATGTTAATGCAGATAGCACAAGAGTTACAGTTAGAGGTGAAAAGGTCAACACGTAAACATGAACTTAAAAGGCTTATTGTTGAACAGTTAGTTGATGAAGATGTTTTACCTGATAGTTGTTTAGAAGTGTATAAGCCTCTACCAATGGAACCTTCTGGGCAATATGAGATCAGGCGATTAGAAATTGAAAGAGAGTTAAGACTTAAAGAGCTTGAAACTCAAGCTCAACAGTGAAAAGAAGAGCTTGAAGCTCAACAACAAAAAGAAGAGCTTGAAGCTCAAAAGGAAGAGCGTGCACTTAAACATGAAAGAGAAATGAGAGCTTTAGAACTCAATGCTTGTACAATTGCCCATGAAGAGTCCATTGCTACCAAATTTAATTTGGGTAAAAATGTGCGACTGGTACCACCTTTCAATGAATCAGAAGTTGATAAGTACTTTCAACACTTTGAAAGAGTAGCTCAAAATTTGAAATGGCCTACAGACCAGTGGCCTTTATTGCTGCAAAGTGTTTTGAGGGGAAAGGCCCAGGAGGCATACAACGGCTTTGCCAATTTCTGAATGTGTGGACTATAACTCTGTCAAAAATGCTATTTTGAAAGCATATGAGTTGGTACCAGAAGCATATCGTCAAAAATTCAGAAATTATCGTAAACAAGAAAGTCAAACTCATGTTGAATTTGCCCATGAGAAAGAAGTGTACTTTGACAGATGGTGTAATTCTAGGGAAGTAGGTACAGACTTTGAAAAACTTAGGCAAGTTATTTTGATTGAAGAGTTCAAAAGGTGTGTTTTCCTGATGACATTAAAACCTATTTAGATGAACAGAAAATTGAAAATTTGGCAAAAGCAGCAGCTTATGCTGGTGACTATGCGCTAACTCACAAGTCCACTTTCAACAAGAATAAGTCCTTTGGTCCTGCTAAAAAGTCTTATCCAGAAATAGGAAAGAAATCTGAAAATGTAGCTCCAGAAAAGAGTTCAGATAAAGGTCAAACCTCAAATCAGACTATGAGTAAGGATAGGAAACCCAGATCCTTTGCTCCTGTTTGCCATTATTGTAAGAAACCTGGGCATGTTATGTCTGACTGTTGGCTCTTAAAGAAGAGAAGAGAAAAGGAGGCAATGCCCAACGGCTTTGTGTCTAGCAAGTCTAACTGGCGTTCAAATCCCAATAGAGCAGAACCTAGTATCGGTTTAGACAAGTCTGAGATTATTAGGGAAGAGTTCAAACCTTTTGTGTCTGAGGGTTTTGTATCCTTGGAAAGTAGTTCCAGTCAGGTTCCCATTAAGATATTAAGAGACACTGGAGCTACTCAGTCCTTACTTTTAGAAGGTGTATTACCATTGAGTGGAAGCACATCTACTGGTGAGAGTGTCATTGCTCAAGGTATTGAAGGAGGCTGTGTGAATGTTCCCTTACATAAGGTCAACTTAGTATCAGACTTAGTTACTGTTTCTGTTGTTGTGGGTACCAGGCCCACTTTACCCATTAAAGGGGTATCTTTGTTGTTGGGAAATGATCTTGCAGGTGGAAAGGTAGTTGCTGATCCTAAGGTTACTTCTAAGCCGATCACTTTGGTTAGCACTGAGAAATTAGAAGAGGTTATTCCTGGTATCTTTCCCTCCTGTGCTGTGACTCGAGCTATGGCCAAAAAGGCCCAAGAAGAACCAAAAGATTGTAAAAAATCTACAGATGCCTTAGTTGATTTATCAGATACATTCTTAAACAACTATGGCCATGATGTACAGACTTCTAGTGATACTAATCCCAAGGTTAGGGTAGATTCTGAAAAGCAAGACCCAATTGACTGTGAAGATGTATCACTTTCAAAATCAAAATTGATTTCAGAGCAGGAAAAAGACCCTGACTTAGCTTCTCTATTCAAGTTGGTCTTATCACCAGTAGAGCTAGATAAGGTCCCTGTAGGCTATTATGTCAGAAATGGTGTACTTATGCGGAAGTGGAGGCCACCAAATGTCCCTGCATCTGAAGAATGGTCTGTAGTACACCAGATTGTTGTACCAAAAGTGTACCAAAGTGAGATACTGAAACTGGCCCATGAGTCTCCAATGGGTGGCCATTTAGGCATCAACAAAAACTTACAGCAAGATAACCAAACATTTCTATTGGCCTCAAATTCGGCACTGTGTGGCAGAATTTTGCAAGACTTGTCACACTTGTCAAATGGTAGGGAAGCCAAACCAAAAAAATTCCTGTAGCTCCTCTCACACCCATTCCAGCATTTGAGGAACCATTTAGCAAAGTGATAATTGACTGTGTAGGTCCCTTACCAAAAACTAAATCCAGAAACCAATATCTTTTAACCATTATGTGCGCTTCAACCAGATTTCCCCAAGCCATACCTTTGACCAACATAACAGCTCCCAAAATTTCAAAAGCTCTGGTCAATTTCTTTACTTTAGTTGGCTTGCCAAAAGAGATCCAGTCAGATCAAGGGTCAAATTTTATGTCAGGATTATTTCAACAAGTCGTATTTCAGTTAGGTGCCAAACAGAACAAATCTAGTGCTTATCACCCAGAATCACAAGGTGCACTTGAAAGGTTCCATTCAACTTTGAAGAATATGATTAGGACATATTGTTTAGATAATGAAAAAGAATGGGATGAAGGCATCAGCTTATTGTTGTTTGCAGTTAGAGAATCAGTTCAAGAGTCTTTAGGTTTTAGTCCCTTTGAGTTGGTCTTTGGCCATTCAGTCCGTGTTCCTCTTAAGCTGTTGAAGGAGAACTGGTTATCATCTGAGAACACTGAGAGCCTAAATCTGTTAGATTATGTCTCAAGGTTCAGAGATAAGTTGAAAAAGGCTTGTAAGCTGGCGCAACAAAATTTGAAAAATTCTCAATCAAAAATGAAGATGCTTTATGATAGGAAGTCACAAAACCGTACTTTTAAACCAGGTGACAAGGTTTTAGTGTTACTACCTGTCCAGGGAAATACGTTACAGGCCAGATATCATGGGCCATACAAAGTGTTAAATAGAGTAGGTGACCTGGACTATATTATTGAAACCCCGGACAGGAGAAAGTCAAATCAACTATGTCATGTAAATATGGTAAAACCATACTTTGAAAGGGGTGTGAAAAAGCCTGTTATGGTTGCTGACTGTAATATAGAAAGTAACAGTAATCAGGAGCATAAAATATGGGATGACACTCCTGATCTTGATGTTGACTGTAAAATTAGGTTGAGTAATTCTGAGATCCTTGATGATTTGGAAACCAAACTGAATCATGTACCACCAGATAAGAGGGTTCCACTTGTTGAATTGCTCTTAAAGTATAAGTCAGTGTTCCCAAATGCCCCTAATAGGACAAAAATACTCATGCATGATGTCGATATCGGCGATGCCCGTCCGATCAAACAGCATCCGTATCAGGTAAATCCCATCAAACTCGAAAAATTGAGGCAGGAAGTGCAATACATGCTAGAAAAAGATATAATTGAACCAAGTCAAAGTAGTTGGGCATCCCCTTGTGTTTTGGTCCCGAAACCAGACGGTTCAATCAGATATTGCACTGACTACAGAAAAGTCAATGTTTTGAGTAAAACGGATTCCTTCCATATCCCAAGGATGAAAGACGGTATTGATCGGATTGGCAATGCCAAATACATCACCAAGTGTGATTTACTGAAAGGATATTGGTGTGTGCCTCTTACTGAGCGGGCCAAAGAAATATCAGCCTTTGTGACCCCCGATGGTCTATATCAGTACAAGGTAATGCCATTTGGCATGAATAACTCCCAGGCCACATTTCAAAGACTAATGAATATATGTTTAAAAGACTTAGAAGGTGTTGAAGTGTATGTGGATGATATTGTCATCTTTAGTGAAACTTGGGAAGAACATTTTGAAAAGGCTTGAACAAGTCTTGTTTCGGCTCAAAGAGGCAAACCTCACTGTAAACTTGTCAAAGAATGACTTTGTAAAAGCAAAGGTTGTTTATTTAGGGCATATAGTAGGTCATGGAGTTGTGACACCAATCAAAGCCAAAGTCAAAAGCATCATTGACTATCCCATTCCTGAAAATAAGAAAAGCTTAATGAGGTTCCTTGGAATGGCAGGGTATTATAGAAAATTTTGCAAGAATTTTTCAGAGGTCACTGCTCCACTGACTGAGCTACTGAAAAAGAATGTAAAATATCACTGGTCAGAGACTTGTCAAAAATCATTTGACAAAGTAAAGAAACTTCTCTGTTTAGAGCATGTACTAACTGCTCCGGACTTCAGTAAACCTTTCCGGCTGGCTGTAGACGCCAGTGATGTGGGTGCAGGTGCAGTTTTACTGCAATGTGATAATGAAGATATTGAACATCCCATCTGCTATTTTTCAAAAAAAAATAATGTTCATCAAAAGAACTACTCTACAATAGAAAAAGAATGTCTAGCACTCATTTTGGCCATCCAGCATTTTGACATATACATATCTTCATCGTCGAAACCCACCGTTGTATACACAGATCACAATCCTTTAGTCTTCTTGCACAAAATGAAAAACAAAAATAGAAGATTATTGAACTGGAGTTTAATGTTGCAAGAACACAACCTTCAAATAGAACATGTTAAAGGAAAGGATAATATCTGTGTGGACGCCCTGTCCAGAAGCTGTATTTAATGTGTAATTTGTATACCTGTAATTAGTAAGTTTATAAAGGTTATACATGGTGTCAATTTTACTTTTGTATTTAGATAAATATGTTTTGTAAAAAGTTATTACCTGTGTATGTATATATGGTGAAAATCTCTTGTAACATTTTGTAACCCCTTGACTTCCAAAATGTTTCTTTAAGGGGGGAGGTGTTACATATATAGGACACCATATTAGTACATTGTGTGTTACATATATTAGGCACTATATTAGTGCATTGTTTAATCTAAGCTTTATGTTTATACATTGTCATAAAAGATAATTGTGTTATTGATTCTTTTTATGTGTTAACATTTAAAGTAAGGGAGTTATTGATTTTTGTGTTTTAGTGTTTATTGATATGTTCACAGACTGGGGGAAATCCCCCCTCAGTGGTTATGTAAGATTTGGGGAAACCCAATTGCCAGTAGTTTCTAGAACTTCCTCATTGAATCTAGTCTGCTTAAGTTTGTTTTGAGTTGGTTCTGTACAATTCCAGAGGATTCTGTGAGTGTATATAAGGAATGTACATCTGACCACAAAAAAACTTGGTATTCGCTGGCTATAAGGAGAGCTATTGTGTTTTGGAATATAATATAGCTTGTGTTGCTGTGAACTTTTACTGGAGTGAACTGGATACATTGTCTGGACAGATTTATTGTACTTTGGATATTTTGCATATTGTACATTCATAGAACAGAGAGTTGATTTACTATATTTTGGACATTGTCCATATCTTGGAGCAGACAGTACAGTTGTGCTAACTCTCTAAATATCTCCAGACAGACATTCTGTGTGATTGGATATACAAAGGATAGCAGGACTAGGACATTTTGTGTTAGACATTAGACAGATCACAGGACAGATCACAGGACATTGGACCGATCACAGAATATACCACAGGACGGATTACAGAACAGATTGCTGGATACGGCGGATAAACTTAACTCTTAATCTCAGTGGTCAGGTCAGATAGATCTTATTATTGTATTAGTGTGTTTGGTTAAGAGCATACCAGTTGACTGTAATCATTATTGTTAATTGTTGAATAAATTTGTTCAGTTAAGCTTTTTGCTTTTTTTCTGTTACAACTTAAAGACAACCGGTAATTGCTATTGCGCTTGCCTGTGACCGTAACAGCTGCAACTGACTACTAACAAGAGCACTAGCCACAAGTGTAGAATAAACCGCCTGACATGTATGAAGTCACAGAGTTGTACAAATAATTTTTGCAGGCACGCTTAACATGTATAGAAAAGAACAAATCATATTTAATCAACTGTTAAAAGCAGCAGATGTTTTTATCTGGCACATGAACTTAGGTGTCATCCACATAAAAATGAAACTTTATACCTTCGTGTTTACCAGTGATGAAACTGAAAGGAGTTGTGTTCAATGAAAACAACAAAGGGCCCAAAGCAGAACCTTGGGAAAACAAAACAAAAGTTTACCAAAAACAGACAAAGTAAAACCAGTTTTTATTGACTGATAATGGTCAGGTAAGTAGGAAGGGAAAAATTTAAAAACATAGCCCTCAACTCAAAAAGCAAGTATGAAGACAACTATGATGATTAGAATCATCAATTGCAAGGCAATAATAATAATAGCAATACCAAGGCAGTAGGGTTGCCTCTTGGCAAGAATAATTGAAGTTCATTTATAATAGCAAGAAGCGTTGTCTCAGTTGAATGACCAGTTTAATAAGCAGACTGGCATGCGTTGTCTAAGTCATGGACATGGATTGTTCTAAAACAATCACATGTTCAACCAGTTATGATAAGAAATGAAGGCTGGTTACAGGGCAATTGCTCTTTAGATCACAGAAGCCTTCTCGATAAGTGGAGTAACCACAGCAGTTTTGAATCCATCAGGGACACGTCCCTCAATGCAGTTGCCCAAATTTGTTGTTGATGACAGTAGTGTATCTCTACACTCCTTGGTGGGACATTTTGACCATGGATCCAGCAGGCAGGGTTTTGTTGGTGATTTTCTGATTACTTTATTAGCAACATCTTCAGAGACTTGACGAAAGGCAGTAATGTTTTTGGATGATCAAGAGGATGAGCATCATTTTCAGTGCCAGACAGAACAAAAGTATCTGTAATTATTCTGAGTTTATCCGAAATAATAGGCAAACTCATCATCCAGTTGCTTGTTAGACTGGAGGGATGGAAGTGTCACTTCAAAACCCTATTCACGATAAATGTTCTAGAATTTTTAACTATTGTCTGAAATTATTTATGAAAATAGTCTGATTTACCGGTATGTTATGCTCAGCAATTTGGAATGAAGCTGACATCTATTCAGTGGATTTTCGGTCTTTGCAAAGTCCTTTCACATTGGTGCCTAAGGGACTTTTGCAAATCGAAAAGAATCAAACAACCAACAGACAGAATGTTTCTTTGTCACTCTGGATAGTGGTGAATGCCTATCAAAATAACAACCAAATTATATATGTTTTGTTCAAGATGAACTACAGAATTCAAAGGAGATGTCATGAAGGGAGTAATTTTAAGATCAGAGTGAAGGTCAGACATTGAAATGGTGGTGCCTTCTAAATAAAACTTTATTTGGGATATGAGCCATTTGATGACTAAAGGTAATTGAACATTTGACTTATTCGTGAGCAAATATAAAATCACAGATTTTAACATAAACTGTAGTAGCATGATTACCAGAAGATAGAATGAAGTAATGCATGTGACTTTGCAGATGCGTAGGTTGACTTACTGACTGTTTCAGATTATATGAATCAAGAAAGGTCATTAATTTACAACAGTCACCAACAGATACATCAACATGGATATTAAAATAACCACAGATATAATGCACACATTTAATAGACGACAGAAAACCAATGAAGGACATGAACTCGTCTAAAAAAGTACATGATTCTGGGGGATGATAAACACAGAGACGAAATATGTGTGCCAAGAAGGTCCGCACAATCATTTGTCTGTAAACCCAGAGTAACAGGACCAGGGTTAATGGACACTTCACCGGCTAGTAGAAGCCACAACAGAACCTCTTGGATTGACCAAGGTTGGGAATTTATAACATAAAGTAGTATAAGAAATATTTTTAAGCTTACCCCAGAATGGAACCAATTAAGTATGTGAGCAAGTGCAACTGCAAAAAGAAAAGGAGAACACAAAGGATGTATCTGACTACTGGGATTGTTGCGAAGTAGTAAGCCTCCACTTATCTCAACAATGGAGAGCCACTAAAAGGAAAATATGTCCTCACACCTCACACAATCTGTGTCCAATCCTGAGAGGTGAGTTTTATTTAGATTTATGCGACGGGATATATCGCCCCTTTTAGTTACATTTGTCATGCAAAAAGGCAATGCCCTTTGTCAGGTAAGAAGACACCTAAGAACAAAGCGCCCGTGACAACAACAGTGTCCCACACCCAGACATTGAAGGGACCTCTAAAACCTGTTCCAACATAAACCCAAGAAATGATACAGACTGATCAGACTGTGGTACAAGAATTTAATTAAAGACCACAGTGCATGAAATTTTTTTGCATCCCTGTGCAGATTATGTGTGTAACAACACAGCTGCCAAGTCCCATCTTCAAACTCCCACTAGAAAGCACATTAAAAGCCAGTTAAATCTGACACTTGGGAAAAACAAACAGAATCATCTCTGAAACTGTGCCACGTCACACAAGGTGATTTAGAACTCTGAAGTCAATGTTTGCAATATAAAACAGTGTAAAATGAAGCGAAATTAGTGTACAACTTCTTTTAATGACTGTAGACATCAAATTGTAGTGATCATGTAAATTTGCACCTGAAAGTTTGGATTTTTAAATGTATGAAATTCTTGTAGTAGTGTACTTTGTTGATTATAAAACATTTTAATTTAATTTGTTGGAATTGTACGCAAGAAATAACCAAGTTAAAGACTATACTTGAAGGTTTCATAAAAAGTTTTGCAACCCAAGCCAAAAGAAACAATTTACTAACAATGATTGATACACATTCATATATGTATGACTGTAACCAAACCATCTCTTAGAATCACATTCTTTATAGTTAATATTTGAGATGTTATCTCTACAGAATCCTCACTCTCACACACTCTCTATTCCTCTCTGTCACTGACAATTTTAGATGGAGTCTGATTGGCAGCTTTCATATTAAAGAATAAATGCCAATTATCATGTTAAAATATAAAAACTTTTCAAACAAAATTATCCTTATTCATTTAAAGGTAAACTTCAGAAAAAAATCACTTCAAAATACAATTTAATCACCTACATATTCAATTACATCCAATCCTTCCCAATACATTTATAACAGAAACCATTGCAAATGTGCAGTTGTGTACCTTTTATTTCATCACAACACCTCCACACATGTTTTCAGGGATGTTATTCTGTATGCCACTTTCAGAGCCTGTATCTCAATTGGGGATACTCTGATTGATGTCTGGTTTTCTTTACTGGGATTGTCTAACTCTCTGGCACACATGTACAAAGTTTTAAAGAAACTTTTTTTCATGCACTGTGGACTTTAAAACCCATAGTTTAGTCACATTGACCAATTTGAAAGTCTAATGACAATACAGGATAGACCAGGAGGATTGATCTTGCTAAGAGAGTGAATGATATACCCCAATTTCAGAACACTGGAAGTAGCCACACACTCAGTAATTCACAACAGTTGGTTGAAGAATGAGTTGCCCTGACGGCACAATTGCAATTGGGTATAGTTCGACATTGCAAAAGTGGATATGATGTAAAAGATGCACCTCATACAACACCACACCTGCAATGGCCAATGAGTCATATTTGATAGGGATAAAGTTCATGTTGGGTCAATTTGCGATTGGATTTGTGATGACTCGTTGGATACACAGAATGTCTCCTCTATCCACAACATGTTGACAGAATTGGTAGTGATCATGAAACTGGCTAAAATCTCTTCTGGCCAATTGTAAATGGAGCCTTGCAGCACTGATGCATAAAGTGGAACAGGGAAGCTTATACACAAACACTAGCAGATAATAGACTCACTCACTCACATTCTGTCATCTTTAGTGGGTCAACAATGATGCCCCTTCAACCAGCCATGTCTAGCAGTAGCACAGTATCTTTTAAGAAGGTGGTGTGCAAGTGGCACAATGATGAGCTTGCCCATATTCACAGGACCACTTCAACACCATGAGACCCACTATGTTGTTTCGATATGTTTGCCTTTATTGTTATTTATTTCTAAAGAGTGTTTAAACAAGATGAAGAGTGGCCACCAATAGGGACTCTTGGGCCATGCCAATTTTCATCGTGAAAGTAACTTTTAAATACATTGTGGTGTGTGCTATAACAGGGGTTCTCCCCAGTTACCTTTGTATGGGGGACTTCTGTCATAGTCAAGTATATTTCTTTATTTGTACAATACATTGTAATAATAATATCAGTGATAGTAAGATTTTTTAAGTAAGATAAACAGAACAGGATTTAGGCCACGACTATGTGTGGATGATGATACAGCTCAGTAATCTGTCAAAATACAGTTGCAACTACCTATTCACAATAATATAAGACCATACATTATACAGTATCTTTAAAGTGAACTCTATAATGTGATCCAAACACACTTCTGTTTATCTTATCTTTGTTCTGTCACAACGAGTGTGACCTCAGAAAGATTAAGTCACAATAACCTGCTAACTCTCTTCTCCAAAGAGTAGACATACAGTCTGAACAAATGGAGTGGAGAGGAGTAGATACACCCCATCCCAAGGATAGGATATCTGAATACACCTTCTATCTGGTGTCGGTAAAACCTAAGAAATCCAAAGTTCAAAGCTTCCAATTCATACCCACCAACATACCAAGTAGCTTCTATGAGTAAACCCACTGTCTGTAAACACTAGGAAAATGTACCTACTCTCACCCTTGATCAACAAAATCAAAGTTGTTGAGTGTATAATTACATGCACCTTCCAACACATTACACTTCTGAAATCAGTGTTATTATATATGTCATCATGTAAGAAATGTGGTATATATTTTGTAGGCTTGGCAGTGTATCCTTTCATGTACAGTATCCGTGAACATAGACTATCTGTATCAGAACAGCACCAGTCTCTAAACATTTTATTGAGACCAGCTTGTGAATGAAATGTGTTTTCCTCACCAAATAAGTCTTGCTTACTGTGAGCGCTTAGTCACCTACCCAGGGTAGCCTTAGAACATTTTTTTTATAATGCAATGCTATGTGCTTCCTCCATCAGATTATACTCAGTCAGTGTTGTTTTTGTTTGGTTCACATTTAACCTGGGTTGCCGTTTCAACTTACTGGATATTCATTCATCAACCTTAATAATTTTGTCATGGTAAATCACCTTAAATATAAATGTAAAATATGTGACATGTTCTAGCTATAGTAAAGGCAAGAAAGAAAATCAAGTAGTATAATAATCTTGTGAGTAATGACAGTGTGTCCCTTGCTATCATTATGATACAACAAAAGAAGAAAAAACACATACCGATCGGGGCTAAATATCTGTCATTTAAAGTATGTAAAATTAAAGGAAACTTGTGGTTTAAATAAAAAGTACTGAAGCATCATCAGTTAAGCATTACCATTCTTTCTGTTTACAGTTGCAGTTTCCTTGACATACATAAATTTTGATCCCAGCATAATTCAAGACCAGAATTACACATTCACATGTCAAACCACAGGCGGTAATCCTGGATCAGTGATAAAATGGCAAATCAATGGAAATCCTGTGGATGATGATTCAGTAGTCCAAGATAACAGTACAGACACCAACACACAGATCAGTCACTTGACGCTACTAGCTGACCGTGACATGAAAACTGTACAGTGCATTGCCCATCAGGTACCCAACAAATATCCAGTTAGTGGAGATGTGAAAACATTGAATGTCTTGGGTAAGTAATCAATACATTTCCTTTTTTATTTTTCAATTTTGTAAAAACATTTTATATTCAATAATTTTTCTGCCCTTTTGCATAACAAATCATATATGTTACTGTTTAATTAATATCAATTTTTAATCAAATTAATTTGCTAGTCAAAGTGCAATGACAAAAAATGAATTTTAACTCTTTTGGTGCTCCCAAGGACTACATTACTAGTTTTTCACAGTAGGTCTATGTTAAATAAACAAATTACAGATCCACCACAACAGGCAACCACTCCCACCCCACGACTGACTCATGTAGTTGGTGACACAGCTCGTTTTGAGTGTGAAGTGAGTGGACATGGCAATCCAGAAGTTTACACCTTTTTGTGGACAAGGGCTAATGATACTAGTTTTAGAAACAAGACAGGTACTGGTGTATTAGAGATATCAGCAACATCAGTGAATCAGGAGGACACATACTACTGTACTCCAGAGAATGTAGCAGGACCAGGAGATCCAGCAACAATAGCACTGACTGTAAATAGTGAGTAACTGGACAAAAATATTTACAATTTTTACATTTAACTAATTAATAAAACAGGTCTTTTGTAAACAAAATTTTTAGAAACAGTGTCAAATGGGAAAAGCAAAACCAGTGGAATTAAGAATTTAAAATCATCAGTTTTTCAAATTATAAATTTTCTAAATTGGCATACATATGATATACAAAACATAGGCAATTGTCTTTATTTATTGAAAGAGAGTTATATGAGAATTGTCCCTAAGATGAGTTTTCCCGTAAGAAAATCTTCAATAAATTCTGCAGAAAATTATATTTAAAAACACCACAACAAACACTAAACCCTACACTAAAAATGTTTAATTTATCATTTCTGCCAGTGACACACTTTCATCACTTGGAGCCATAAGATAATTGTATTGAACAATTGATGGTCTATAGCTTTCAGACATTTAGTAACCAAGTAGTTGTGCCTCGATCACAGTTGCCAAAATTCAAGCTATAAAAGGTAGTTAGTTTGAAGATGGAGGAATGTAGAGTTGATGAGAGCTAAACCAAGATCCACTTCAGCATGCATGTGTCCACAGCAGTATTGAACTGCATATTGAAAAGAGTGTGGTTGAATCAGGTCAAACAGAAGGATAAAGGGTGCATGTAAATACAGTGCTTCATATTATTTTATCACATAAGTATTTTGTTCTGAAGACAGTTCTGTATAGACAGTTTGAGAAATATTAGTGCTGCATGTTGGTAAATTTATATTGAAACAGGATAATTTATAGAATTATTAGAACTATGCTGTTAATTGAAGGTAATTAATGCAAATGACTGTATTTATCACTATCATATGAAGAAAAGTGTTAAAAATTGCAAATAACTACATTTGTCTTCTGAGGAAAGGTGTATTAAAAATGTAATCAACTACTGTTAACTTTATCTTATGAAGAAAAGTGAATGATCAAATTGAAAATACTTGAGCGTTTAAGTTCACTTGTTACATAACTGTTATGCAACCCTATAGGCGTAAGAGAAAGTTTAGAAAAAGTGGAGAATATACTAGCAGCAAATATTTAAACAAAGAAAGTCCGGAAAACAAGAAACCAAGGTCAGTACTGCAGCTATTAGAACAATCTAAAGTTTCAGCTGTAAGACCGAGGATTCAAGCAAACATGGCAACTGGATCAATCAAAGTGGAGAAAGATGTTCCTAAGGATATCAGCAAAATGCTCACAGAAATTTTGGAAAAAATTGCACCTATTGAAACAATAAGCAGTAATTTAGAAAAACCTACCGATCAGTTTCAAAGCCTAAATAGCAAAGTATCACGCCACACAGACAAGCTTGTAGAGTTGGAACAAAAAGTAGAAAGCACAAATATTGAGCTAGAAACTATTAAAGGAAAAATTTCTGAGCATCCGAAGTGTGGTGATGGAGCATTAGAAAACGACTTACTGAAGTTGAAGATTGAAAAACTGGAGGACATGCATAAGAAACAGGAATCGTTTCTGAGACAGGATAATATAATTTTTGAAGGAATTACTGAGACCGAAAACGAAAGCTGTGCAGAATTAGTTTATGACATTTTGATCAATAACCTGGAGATCCCAGATGCTAGAAGCACGATAAAATTTCTGAGGATACACCGGGTTGGGCATAAACAAAAGTCCTTGTCTTACTCCAAGGCTGCAAGTAATGACTACCAGAAACCACGACCTATTATAGCTAAGTGTATGCTAAGTGAGGATAAGCATCATATTATGAGCTGCAAACATCTACTTGCTAATAGTGGCCACAAAATCTGGATAAACCATGATTATCCAGAATGCATGAAGCAATCAAGAAGGGTGTTGTAACCCGTTTTAAAACTGGCTAAGCTTCAGGACAAGTCCACCACAATCCGGGGAGACAAGCTGAAATATAAGGGAAGAGAATACACTGCAGAAAATGTGCATGACACAAATTTGGATATAGCATCCCTCAGTATGAGAAGTGATGGAAATACGATCCTGTTTTATGGCAGATATACACCCTTAAGTAACTTTTATCCAGTCCACCTTTCCTTGGATGGCAGATCCTTCAGCTCTGTGGAGCAATACTACCAGTACAATCTAGCCATGCACTGTAAGGAGAGAGGATTAGCCCAGGAAATCCTCCTACAACGTGATCCATCTGTCATAAAATCACTTTCCAGAAATTTGAAACCTATAGATTGGTATGGTTCCAAATCAGATCAAGTGATGAAACAAGCCCTGCTATGCAAGTTTGAACAACCAAAGATGAAAGCCCTTTTGAAAAATACAGGAGAGCAACTGTTGGCAGAGTGCAACAAGTTCGACCAATACTTTGGTACTGGTCTTAAAACTTCAGACCCAAAGGCATGGAATGATAAGAACTGGAGTGGAAGAAACAAACTAGGGTCACTGTTGATGCAGGTGAGGTCAGAAATTTAGGCTGTTTGGTAGCGACTACTTGAGACGCAGTAAAATGTTCAATTATTATTTAGTTAAATGGAGCTTCTGGAGTAGACCACCTAAAAATTTCATGGAAGCATGATAGTGTGTGGTAGAGACTACTGGAGAGACATTTATCTGTTTATTAATTTAGAAGAGAAAAGTTTTCAGAGTTAAAGACAATTTAGAATTTTTACAGTATCATGAAAGATCTTCGACATTAATCATAAAGGGTTTTTTTTTTTTTTGAGAACTGTGACTGTTCATATGCCAAATATTTAAATAAAAAAATATTGAGACAATGTCTCGTGTTAATGTTGTGGCATGTAATAGTAGTAGTAAATTAGTAATTTCGAGTAAAGCTATTTTGTGATTGTTTATTTACCAAATATTTAAATAATGAAATACTCAAGACGATGTTTGGTGTTAAGGTTGTGGCGTGTAATAGTAGTAGTAAATTACTAATATGGAGTAAAAGTATTTTGTGTGTTTAGTACATGCCCTTTCTATTAACTGTTCTTCATTGTTGAATACCAGCTACATTTGTTTGTGGTGCAAAAATTATGAAGGATACTTTGGTGCTGGACTTAAATATCTATTTGGGAGATAGCAAAATCCTCTGTTATAACCTATATTAATGTAACCTTAAAAGTAAATATTACTAAAAATTCTATAGAACCTTGAAAGTTCTTTGACATTTACTTTTTAGTGTTTCGTTGAGACTACTGGAGAAACATAATTAGATATATTAAACATTTGAGAGTTAATGACAACTTATAAATTATATATTTAAGTTAGCCTTATATGGGCAACATAAATCTATTACAAGTTGTATAGTGAAAGTATTGGGGGTTTGTCATGAAAACTCTGGGTATTTGTGGTGTGTAACAGTAATAGTAAATTAATAATTTTGAGTAAAACTATTTTGCGGGTTTTGGTACTTATTCTTTTTTTCAATTGTTATTCTTCGTTGTTCCATACCAGCTATAGGTAATTGAGGAGCAAATAGTACGACTGATTTTTTGGTACTGGACTTAAAAAGAGGTTTTTGTATTTTAGATGAAAAATGTTAAACATTCGAGATGACATATAACACTGAGGCTTTACTAAGGCTTGTCATTTCTGTTATTAATATCCATGGTTCCCCACCAGCTATATGCAGTTGGGGTACAAATTGTACGACTGATACTTTCGTATTGGACTTAAATACCTACTGATTATACATGAGGTACATATACTTTAGGTGAAAAATATTAAATACATTCAAGATGATGCACAATACTGAACACTAATACTGTTATAATGAACTATCTGTTGTCTGCTTTTTGGTTATATTATTCATGAAATACTCCAGGTGAATAACGATAAGGATATACTGGACACACTGAGGCATGTGTAATATTAATAGTTATAGTTAACTATCCTGTCAGTGCTAATACTGATATAATTTGTTTTAATTTTCAACATATTTGTGAAATACTTGAGATAACAGGCATTGCCAAATAAAATAAGTACAATTTAACTGATACATTGATGTCGATTGTTCACAGTAAGATGATAAATGCCACTGAACTCTTTGAGATGATTTATGTTACTGAGGTGTATAAAGATAATACTGCTATAGTTAATTTTTATGGTTATATCGTCTTGATTTTTTTTTTTTCATGAGAAATACTTCAGGTGGGTAATGATAATGAAATGCTTGAGATGATGTACAATACTGAGTTATGTGTAATATCAGTACTGTCATAAATAACTATTTTGCTAATGCTAATACTACAAAATATTTGGGCATTACTTGAGATCATTTATAATATGGATGTTCTATAATTAACTATATCTGGCCAAATCATATTTCTTGTT
The DNA here is from genome assembly GCA_964017235.1 of Sabellastarte sp. h YS-2021. Taxonomy (NCBI): domain Eukaryota; kingdom Metazoa; phylum Annelida; class Polychaeta; order Sabellida; family Sabellidae; genus Sabellastarte; species Sabellastarte sp. h YS-2021. Next base: position 124,453,268 of record OZ024932.1, read on the forward strand.
TTGGTGTTCTGATATGTACACTTAGTTTTATAGTACAAATAGTACTAATTATCTGTGCTGTATTTGAGATAATGAGTAAAGTTAAAGAAATATTTAAGGTGATGTACAGTAAAAATCATTGGTGCATTTGTACGTAATAATAAGGTGGCTATAATTGTTTCAATCATATCCTGTTTTACATTCTTTCTATACTTTATATACATATATCTTCTGAGAGTTAATATAAACCAATTTATACCTGGGAAAAGGTTGTAATAAAACCACATTTTGTAATCAGGATTTTAATTATTTAGAAAAAAAAATAATCTCTGTATACTCACCTTATAGGTATTGTTCATTGACTCCACACTCTTGTAGGATCAAGTTGGTGTTTCACATATTCTTGTTTCTTTCTAAACTCTGTTGTAAAGATACTGTTGAAGACTTACCTGTATTAGGGAAAACCTCTCAGCACTACCACTTTCACTTATCAGTAGAAGGGTATTCAATAAGGTCCTATTTCTATTTCTTTAATGTACTTCAAGCTAACTTTGGTCATGTCATACAAGATTCTTGTGTCCTTTTGTTTAGTTCTAAGAGTTGAACTCTGTATACAGTAATTAGAGTACTGTATTGCAATTTACCAAATACAATGGAAATCTATTCTTTGAGCATCTCTACACACTTTGCAAGTTATAGGGGAAGGGGCAGGTTTTTATGTATACCTCTCAAATGACTAACAATGTAAAAATTTGTTCATTAAATGTATGTGGACTATCAGACAGGAAAAAAAGAAAAGATGTATTTGCTTGGTTAAAGCAAAAACATTTTAGTATTTACTGCTTGCAAGATATACATGTTGGACCAGCAAATGAGACTTACTTTCAGCAGGACTGGGGATATGATGTAGTTTTAAATACTGTTTCAAGTGAATCAAGAGGGGTTGCTATTTTGTTTAATCCAGACTTGGATTACAAAATTATACACACAAGTAAAGATAAATCAGGAAATCAGCTTATTTTAGAGCTGCAATTGTCTGAATATATTTTCACTCTTATTGTAATTTATGGCCCAAATAAAGATGATCCAATTTTTTATGAAAATTTAAAGGATAAACTTAAAAACAATGAAAATAAACCCTTAATAATCTGTGGTGATTGGAATTTAGTTTTAAATCATAGTATAGATACAGTGGGTTATGTAAGGGAAAACAATATCCAGGCTAAAAAGAAGGTGGTAGAACTTATTGAATTATTTGAATTAATTGATCCATGGAGATGTTCTTATCCGGCTGCTAGGAAATACTCTTGGAGAAGCGCCAAAAAACCATTTCAGTTGTCAAGATTAGATTTTTTTATTGTTTCCGTAGATGTGTATGCCAAAATTTTAAAGCAGAATTACAAACCAGGATACAGAACAGACCATTCTCTAGTTTTTATAGAAATTGACTTAGCTAAATCTGTGAGAGGTAAGGGTTTTTGGAAATTAAATGTCTCCCTTTTGCATGATAAAGAATATGTTGATATTGTGAAAAGAGAAATACAAGAAACTGTAAAAGATTATTCGATACAAATTGAAGCAGATACTAATAATGGCCCTCAGTATTCCATTTCAGCGCAAGACATGTTTGAAATATTAAAATTGCGTATACGTGGTAGGACAATTCCTTATTCTAAACGTAAAAATAAAGAAAAACGGCAAAAACAAAAACTATTGGAAGAAAAAATAGAACACCTTGAAAATGAATTATCTAAAGTTGTGGAGAGCTCTAATACAGATTCACATATTCAACAGATAATGGATCAATTAGTCTATGAAAAAGAAAAATTACAATTGCTGAGGAATCAGAACTTACAAGCAGAAGTTATAAGAAGTAAAGCACAAATTTATGAACAGAATGAGAAGCCAACAAGATATTTTTGTAACCTAGAGAAGAAAAACTATGAAATAAAGTTAATCAAGAAACTGAACATTGGCAATAAAATTATACTAGATCAGAAAGAGATATTAAGTGAGATACAACATTTCTATGAACAATTGTATAGCTCTAGAATAAAAGAAGATACTACATTACAGTTACAAAAATTTCTTAATTTCCAAAATATACAAGCTTTACAAAAAAATTCTAAAAAGATATGCAAAGGTCTGATTTCTGAATATGAGGTTAAAAGAATTTTGAAAGACATGAAAAATCTAAAGTCACCTGGAACAGATGGATTCCCAGCAGAGTTTTACAAATTTTTTTGGCCTGACATTGGGAAATTCTTAATAAATAGTTTTAATGAGGCTTTTAACAAAGGGCAACTCTCTCTTACACAAAAACAAGCAATAATTACTTTGATACCAAAAGGAAATAAACCTAGAGAATTTCTTGGTAACTGGCGTCCTCTATCACTCTTGAATGTAGATTACAAACTCCTGTCTGGTGTATTGGCCAAACGATTAAAGACAGTTCTTCCAGAGATTATAAGCTCGGAACAAAAAGGCTTTTTAAAAGGCAGATATATTGGGGAAAACATTCGAACAGTCTATGACTTGATGGATTTTCTTTCCAAACAAGCTAAATCAAAGTTGCTGCTGCTAATTGACTTTCAAAAAGCTTTTGATTATCTTGAATGGAGTTACATCATTCAAGTACTGGAAAAATATAATTTTGGATCAGATTTTATCCGGTGGTTTAGCATTCTATATACAGATGCAAACAGCTGTGTTATAAATAATGGTTTCTTTTCAGAGTTTTTTAGAATCCATAGATCATGTCGACAAGGAGATCCTCTGAGTCCGTATCTTTTTATTCTCTGCATAGAACCACTTGCAATGGCCATCAAAAACAGCAGTCATATAAAAGGGGTTACTTTTGGGGATATTGAACTTAAAATTGGGCAATATGCAGATGACACTTTTCTGCTATTAGATGGTTCTGAACATTCCTTAAGGGAATCTGTGGCCTTGCTAAAGGATTTTTATAAATGCTCTGGTCTTAAGATTAATGTAGACAAGACACAGGTAGCCTGGTTCGGTAGTACCAGACAAAAAAATGCAATATGTTCTGACTTAAACCTATCATGGGTCACCAGATTCTGTCTGTTGGAGATTGATTTCGACACTAGTTTAAAAAATATCATAAAAATAAACTACGAAAAAAAATTAACCCAGATAGAAAAACTACTTCTGCATTACACAAAACTTGATTTAAGTCTTTTGGGAAAAATAACTGTAATTAAAACTCTTGCAGTGCCCCAGCTTGTATATTTCCTAACAGTATTACCATCACCTGGTGAACCTTTTTTCTTGAAGTTAGATAAACTTTTCAAAAATTTTATATGGGGAGGAAGTACAAAAATAAAGTCAACACAAATGGAAAAAGATATTCCAGGAGGTGGCTTGAAATTAACAAATATTAGATTTCTCCATTATGGTCTAAAACTTTCTTGGGTTAAAAGATTAATTAGTACTAATGGTAGCTGGCAGTCTCTTTTTATGTACATTTTTGATATCAACAAATATAGGTTTTGGGAGTTAGATATACAATCAATTACTGATATTATTTTAGCCCAGGATATAAATCCTTTTTGGAGAGATGTTATGCAAATCTGGATAGATTTTAAAAATCTCTATTCAGACTCTGACCCAAGAAGCTACCCATTATGGGGTGCTTTTTTTAACAAGAATACAAATCTGTTGAAGCTACGAGGTACTTTTGAAAGATGCAATATACATTACTTTAATGACTTATTAAATGAGCGGGGAGAAATATATGGGTATGATGAAATATGCACACTATTAAATAAAAGATTGAATTTTGTGGACTATTACAGCTTAAAACACAGTATACCAAGAAAGTGGAGATCAGGTCTTAAAGATAAACTTCACAAAAACGAAATAGTGCAGCAAGCATTGGTAAATCTACTGAAATTGCAGAAAACATGTCGAGGGGTTTATCAAACATTTTTGGAAAAACTACAAGTGACAAGACCCAATAAACAAAAATGGGCATTGGTTTTGGGGGAGGACTTTAATGAGGGTATCTGGGAACACTTCTATTCAGTTAATTTTCAGAGTACAATTGATTCAAAATTGAGAAGTTTTCAATATAAACTATTACACCGGGCAATTCCAACTAATAAGTATCTTTTTCAGTGCAAAATTAAAGATTCAGATTTGTGTTACTTTTGTCATGAAACCACTGAAAGTCTTGAACACTTATTTTGGTTTTGCCCAAAGGTCAGAAAGTTTTGGAATGATGTTAAGTGTCTGTTTAACGATTGTCAGCTGCCTAAAAATTTCATGACCCCAAAATCAGTTATTTTGGGATACAGAGGTAAAAATGATAGAATTTTGAACCATGTTTTTAATTTAGCAAAATATTATATTTTTGTAACCAAATGCAGAGAGAGAACACTAAATTTTGAACTGTTCAAAAGTAAAATTTCATATACTTATAATTTGGAAAAGAATATTGCTCAAAGAAGTTCAAATAAGAGATTAGACATGCACAAAGAAAAATGGCATTTGCTATATAATATTGTAGAGAATGCTAATACTTTGGACATGTGAATTAGATTACAACTTCTTTTGTTAAAATCCCTTTATTATAGAATTGGGTGAAAGTGTGGTGTTGGGTGGTGCTTCCTATTTGTATGTTGTGTTTTGTGTTCAGGTTTTGACTGTCTTCTTTAAATCTGTATAAGTTTATTATCTATTTATTTAATTAGTTATTAATTTCCCTTCTATTAAAAAAAAAGGTTTTTGTTTCCCTCACCAAAATGAAGTACATGCATATTAATTGTACTAGAATTATGTATTACACAACTATATGTTTAGTTATTGTAATGATGTACTTTTTGTTCCTCTGTTTGTACAGAAATTTGTAAAGCCTCTGTGAGACGGTTGCAACCTCTCCCATCTCTACAGAGTGTCTCAAAAAGTTTTTAATAGAGGGAATAAAACCTACATAAAAAAAAAAGATCCACTAAGACGAAGCACAGTTACAAAGACAGTGAAAACACAGTTGAGGAAAATTTATTTACATGTTAGTAGTAAAATTATAGAAAAATAAATAAATTTTAAAATGAAAAAATTGAAATTTTAAAAACACCATACACACAATAATAATACATACATACATACATATAATAGCACCAAGGAGTCAGTCCAGTTAGTTGAAATTTGTAAGATCAGTGTCATTGCAAGAGGGGGGACTAACCCGGCCCATCCCTGGATATTCTGGAGCCCAGATCTATCCAAAAGGAGAACTCCCTTACGCGGGAAAAACTAAGGGGTCAAGGCTACAGAAGATAGAGTAAAAATGCAACCCACTACCCCAAGGTACCAAACTAAGGGTAAACTAAGGAAAGGTAAACCACATTTGAGAGATTTTTGGTGTCCACCAAATGAAATTTAAAGTCAATTTGATAGGGGGGACATCAGGGTCAGCCTGAGTCCGCCTGTGACTACATTCTAAGGTCAAATTGTATATTCCACTAGTGAATGAGGTAGAGTACCTACCAAATAGGTTTAAGCTAAATATACGCTTAACAAAGAGTCAGAACCTGACCAGCTTGCTTTTATCTATCAATAAGTAACCCCTAACAATGCCAGGAGGCCTGAAGGGTGGAGGTGGGAAATTTATAATTTACTGATTGCATGTGTTTACAGGTAGCTGACGGATTCAAATATGAGGTTTCCCTCCAAAACCAGTAAGTCATGGATGGCCATATGTATGGGTGATAGCCATTGGTCAAGTGTGTCTCAGGTCGAACTTTAAGCATGGTACCTAAAATTTTAAGGTGGCAACTGCCCCAGCAGGCTCCTACATAGCCATGCTATACAAAATCAACATATTACTCTTTTGATCAGGAAAATGGACATTACAAAAAGTCATATAACAGTTCCTCCATCTTCATAGAAGGATTTGTCAATTTATCAGTTTTACTTTGGTCAATGCTTCTTACTGATTATAAATGTTCCACAGTAACTCTATTATTAGAATTATGGTATAAAATACATATAGACACCACTGCAACATCACTTAAATAGAAACATTAGACAATATCTGTTTCTTAAAAGCCAAAGTCTTCTTGAATGTTTTTTTTTTCAATTTTTTTTCTTTCTTTGCCTAAAGTTTTATTTTTGTGCCAAAGCCTTATGTTCCAAGTATTTTTTTAAGAATTTTTTTTCAGAATTTTTTAAGTCCATGTTAAAATATTTGAAGATTGTTAGCTTTAAATTTTCACTCACTTGCTAACTCATTTTATTGTTTGTGTTTGGGGTTATGTGATTGGTGTGGAGCAGTTTAACCATTTTTAATTTTACTTTTTTTTCAAACATGTAGCTTATTAATTCTTTTGGAAAGATTTGGGTGTTTCTGAGAAGGACATATGAATCATTAAATATTGCGAAAATAACATTTTATAGCAGTGCTCCCTGAAAAGGGCCGATTCTAGGCAAGTGCAGACTCAGATTTGAACATTTACGGAGTCTGAGTAAATGTTCGTCATAAGTTCCTTCTTTCGCCTGGATTAAAATTGATATGTGCCTGTTTCTCCTCCAATCCTTATGTCCAGCACACAGGTTTTGGTCTTTTTGGTCACTGGCTCCACTATCTGTGACTGTGGAGTTGCCCACTGGCTTACTTCCTCTCCTATTGTTTATCTGCTCCCCCGCCCTCTCCCTATGTTCCCCTCCTCCCTCTTCCTCTATTTTTGTATAGTTCTGATAAAAAAACTTCTGAAGAGTGATTTCAAGCTTTGGTCAAAACTTATTCAAATGTAGAGGTGCTTAGCGATTTATATGTATTCCCTGGGAATACTGTTCATAGATAAGCTTTGGTACTTTCCTTATGTGACAAATTTTAGGGAGAAGACTCTATTACGATAGCAGCCATAGAAGACTGTTGGACATTTTTAAATCTTCAGAGAAGGACTGTGTGACCTTGGGAAAGATGCGATCTTGAGGAAAGAAAAGTTTTTGTATACCCTATATTCCTCCCAGCATACTGTTTACAGCCTGGAATGGGGAGAGGGAAGGGACATGGCCATTTTACTGTCCATTAAACAGAATTTTCTTTCATACGTGAATATGCAATGGGCCATTTTACAAGGATTGTCGTAAAAGAGAGAAATGAGAAAGCTGTTACATTATTCACTGTATTTATTTTATTTCCGTCAAAATCAATGAACTTGTTCATCAGATAAACTAGACCATGTGGCCATTTTTCTCTCATAAACCTTTTTTTAAGAGTAAAATATATCGTATGTATGGATTTGTTCACATATATTTTAAGAGAGCCTATTTTTGTTTTAATAACACTAGTAAAACGTAGTTTCACAGCTGTTTTGCTTAAGTGTGTGATATTATAAACTAAATGCTCTGAATCTTATATGTATACCTCTAGACACACTTATAGATTCAAATGAGTTATGTACATATCAAATAGGTGGAATCTAAAATAGGCACGTGTACACTATGTGTCCTGAAAATAGTTATTATATTCGATGTGACTCCACCCACTGAAAATGTGTACAAAGATCGGTACTCTCAGTGCACGGAACACACACAAAAAATTAATCCTATATTTTATCCCATGTATTTCACACAAAGAATATAATACTTGCAAGTAAATACCCGATTCAAGATGTCAACACACACGCCACTATGTAATTACACTTTTGCAGCATTCATGGTGGAGTTGGGTATGCAGAGTATTTACAGAATTCAAAATCCAATTGGGCTTTCCTCGCTAATTGCATTTCAATGTGACTCTGTGTAATCTAGTATACCCCACTTATCAACAGGATTCAAAATCCAATTGGGCTTTCCTCACTAATTGCAGTTTGCAGAGAATTAAAATTCATGGGGTGTTGGTGTCTATATAAATCCACACCTCTTCAGACTTAAGCTTCAATTACATTGTGTTTACACATTGTGTACTGCTACACAAAGATGACTTCTGTTCTTAGTCTTGGTCAAAAGTTCAGTACTGATAAATTAGATACTGCTATTAAGAAGTATCTCAACACAGAATTACTGTGTTCTCGTAACTAAAGATACCACAGAAAAAGTAGTACACAAAAGATAAGCTCAGAAAAGACTTAATCCTGAGCTCAAGTATAATGAATTGAAGTTTGTTTGTCACTAGACAACCACTTCTAAGATAGCTTATTTCAAAACTATTGATGATGGCCAGCAACTGATGTTAAAGAATTGGATAAATGAACACAATCATGAGATCACAAAGGAGTTCTACACTCACCACCACAGGACCAAGAAGCTTGACAAGGATACACTGAAAAAAGTCTAGGAGATGCTGAGAGTGGATCCAGACCGAAGATTAGCGAGGCAGCACTTTGCAGACAAGACCTCCAAGGAGATCCAGATGAAAAATGTGCACAACATAGCAACTCGGATGAAGACTCCTCTGAACACCTCCTTCAATGCAGTGAAAAGTTTATGTGGATGAGCAGAAACCAAGTACCCCTCACTCTATATGGAACTGGCTGTAGAGGAAGGTGAATCCATAGTGTGTGGCATTTCCATGCAAGATACTGGGATGGTAGCAGCATTTCAGAGGTTTCAAGAGGTTCTTCTAGTGGATGCCACACATAAGACCAACACCGAAGACATACCACTGTACACACTTCTCTGCATCGATGGAAATGGGGAAAGCTAAGTGGCTGCTGCATTTCTAGTCCAGAAGGAAAATGAGGCCACCATCAGGAAGATGTTACAGATATTTAAGGAAAGAAATCTAAAATACAAGCAAATTACTGGTTGTCATGATGGATAAGGATATGACAGAGAGAAATGTGATCATATCAAAGATGCTTCACATATGTCTACAAATCTGCCTCTCTCATGTTTTGAGGGCATTTGGCAGGAAAACAACACCAGACAAAATGGGTATATCCCCAGGAGAAAAGGCTACAGTACTAGCCCATATACAGGAGATAACCTATTCTGGCAGTGAGGTTTAGTACATGAAGAAGTATGAAGAAATATGCCTATCCATGTCAACAAGGGTCAAAAATTACTTTAATAATAATTGGCACCATATACGCGAGCAGTGGGTAGAGGGATTGAAGAGCAAAAAGATGAATTTAGGAGTCCGTACCAATAATAGACTCAAATCCTTCTTCTCTCACCTCAAGAAAAGCCTCATTCAAAGGGGAAGCCTGAAAGAAGTCATAAAGTGGTACATGCTTTGCCAGAGTACCCTCAAGAGTGAGAGGAGTCATCGTCTGCTGCAAACCCCGAGCAAAGTCCTATGTCAGCCAGTCAGCCTATGTCAGCCAGTCAGCCCAGAAGAAGAGCCATACAGGAAGTTTCTTACTCCCTACTGCTTTAGGGTGATTCAGGATCAACTTAAGACAATCCCACAAGGCACCAGAGATGTCACAGCTACTGATTGCAAGTGTCCATTCTTCACCAGCATGAGAATCCCCTGTAAACATATCCTGGCTAATAGACTAATCAACAACTTAGACGCATTCTGCCCTAAACTAGTCAGCATTAGATGGGCAGCCACATATTACAAAAGCAAGGCCCAAGAAGCACCTGCAAGACCAAGACTGGGCATTTCCACCCAAATGACAGGACCCAAGGACAGGCTCACCTATAACAGAAAGGGACAGATACAAGAAGGCAGGGAACCAGTTGATGGAGCTGCAGAATGTTATGTTGCAGTGTGATTCCAATGAATTTGAAAAAAGATCCAAATTGATTTCAAAGCTGTTCACATAGATGTGCAGAGAGGCCAAACAAGTACAACTACTAGAGATACCAGAAGATGAAATTGAACACACTGAAGAAGTCATCCTAGATGAAACCATCCCAGAAGAAAATGAATACACTGAAGAAGAAGCCATCCCAGCGGAAAATGGACACACTGAAGGAGAACTCATCCTAGAAGAAAGCATCCCAGTGGAAAATGAACACACTGAAGAAGAAACCATATCAGAGTCTGCTCGAAGTTCACTGCCAGGTTTACAGGAGTTACACTTTGCCCCAAAATGCAGGAAGAGAGGAAGGCCCAAAGGTGCATGTGCAACTGCTGACGTTCACCATTTCACACTCTTAGTCATGCAATCTAAACAGAAGTTAGTATTACATTGGTTTGTGAATGATAGTGTAGTGAGAGAGGAGCCACTTTATAGGAGAGGAATGGAAATGTGGGGAATGCAAGCAGATCTTGAGCAGCTCTGAATTAATTGGTTGTGATGCATGCCTAGAGTGGAACTACCTGACCTGCATCAAGCTGAAGAAGAACCCAATGTGTAAGTATTGGTATTGTTCCCATTGTAAAGTCTAATGTCAATATTGTTGTCTTATTCGTGTATCTGTCTGTTAGCCTTTGTGTTTGCTTTGTTAGCATTGTAAAGTATAATCACTATTGATGTCTTAATTTTCTATCTATTTTACTATTATATGTCACTTCTACAATAAACTTCATTAAACTTGTGTATTTCATTTGTCTCGATCAGCAGTCAACATTTCCCAAGTCATCATAAAACAGTTCACAGAATTTCAGCCACATGACTTCGCAATTTTTTAATTCACCCAAAGAACCGCTTCATGATAAATATGGCCACCTCCATTGCATCATTCTGTGTCACAAGACAGGATATCTCCACCCACGGATAACATGTACCAAGCCTCGCCAAATTATATTTAAGGTGCCACACTTTGTAGTTCACCTGTGGTTTTATAAAGAAGACATGCTGAAGTACACAATACATTTTCCTTTCTTAGCCAGCTTTTAAAGTGAGATTTTGAACTTAAATAGATTTAGTTAGCAAGTATTAAATTTTAAATTATTATTTATACCATCCACCACAAGACGTAGTTAACCCATATACAGGGATATGTAGAGCGGGTATATTTTTTGGTTTAAGATGGTGCCTCTGTATCATGAATTTTCAACAAATATGTATTAAATACCATTAGGAAGGACTTGTTACAGTGCTTCTGCTCGTCTGTGTTACATAAAAGTCCATGCAGAAATGATTGAGATATCGCAAGTTAAAGATTGAATTTTTAAGTTTGCGCTTCTAGAGATCAGCTTTTTCCTTTTTTTCATCTCCGGATTTCATAAACTGTGTCATGACCGCAATGACTGTCTTTTACAGAAGTTAAGCGGCAATGAGATATGTTAGTACTAGGAAGGGGTACCGCTTCACTGCACTGCTGATGTCTCTGATGGCTTTGCGCTTATGCTAGTGGACTGAAACCCCTTTCAGCCTAGTTTTATTCGCTGGTGCCCCCAAATATATAACAGCTTTTTAAGCATTCTCTTTAAAATTGGATTTATTTAGCTGATAACTCATATGAAATGGTAGATGCTAAAATGAAACATCACCCATTAGACACATACAGAAAAATATATCTCACTCTCATGAAGATTAACACTGTAATACTCGTGCTATGCATTCGTGTCATTCGACAAGTTTTTCTCTTTATACAATTTTTAAAGTAACAGTTAATATGCTCACCCTGATTAATAATAATACTAGAATTAATAATTTGTCCATATTTCAAAGTCAAAAATAAATTCTTTATGCGTATTTTGGATTTTGTCACAATTACACTTCTGAACTCAAGACAGGTATGTGTGCAAATGCAAAACCTATAAGTAATTGTGGCTGCTTGTATGGAGTGTCTCAGATTTACCACAAATTTGAAAATATTTGTATAACACTGAACACAGAGTAGTTTACTGGCGAGATTTCAGATACTCTTTAGTTTTGTCTTTTCTGTGTGACTAGTACACATTGTGCTACAGCCTCTTTAAATAATTTTTAAGGTAGAGTTCGAGGGTAATCTAGCTTAATCTAATTAAAATACTAAATGATAATTATTTCCCACATGATAAAGACCTAGAAATGCACATTTTAAATTAAGACACATTGAGAGAGTCAGGCATCACAAAGCAGAAGTTTCAGTGGCCAAGATGTTAATATGTTTGAAATTTAGGCTCTCACCACTATGGTCATGTGTTAGAGCCCAACTTATGATAGTTTGTGTGAAACAACTATAAGGATCTATCATTATATGGCATAGGCTGCTAAAAGTCATGTAAACCTCAATCTTCACATTTAACCCATGAACAACAACTTTGACCAAAACTCCTCTGGAATAAATAATAACCTTTACTGGAGACTTCGAATCTTTTAGGGTTTTCCAATTAGAAAATGAAACTTGTGGTTTACAAATCAGAACTGTTCATTTGCTTTTACCTGGTGATAAATGTGTTCAAACTGAGTCAGCATAAAACAATGGATCTGTTGTGTGATCAAAATAAACACAGGGTTCCTGATAATTTTAAGTTCGATTATTTTTCTATTCAACTGAATATGGCCAATAAAAATGGTACAACTTTAAAGTAGACTGACTGAAGTATTTTCATATTTCTGAGTCAGAAAAAATAATCTTGATCTAATAAATGTTTAACTATGTGAACCAATGAGTGTTTGTTTGATTACAAATTCGAAAGAGTTCTACAAATATAAACATTAAATTACTTTTCACTGGGTTCAAATTTATGTCAAAACTATAGCATTGCTTCCCTGTCTTTGTTCATGGGATCAAAATAATAACATCAGATTAAAATTAAGAGAATTGGATCTCAAATCTTTTGGTTGTCAGTTCAATTATACAAACACAATGAATACGCTCTGTTATTCACAGTGATATATTCAAATTTCACAAAATAGGGCCAGTTCTGTTGAAAAAATACGGATTGATTATTTTGATTCTGAAATCTTTCGATCTAGGTTTGAATCCCCTATAGTTAATTATCATGTTAAATGTATAGAGGATACCAATTGGCCAGCCTGTTTTAAAACCTTTTCTATGTCACAACCTTGTTTACAATCATGGTATGTCGACATGACCGTAAACCCCTCATCAAAAATCAGTTAATATAAATCACTTGTACATATTATCAAGGTAAGCTTCCCCTCCCTCCCCCTCCCTCATCTGGAGATCTCCCACATCTTGGAAATATTAGAAAAATCACCATTTGGTTATTCGTGAAGCTAATTGGTTTTAACTTTCAATGGATTCATTTTGAGACATTTAAGTGAGTTGCTACAAAAACTTTAAGGTATATTCTAGAAAATATTCTGATGCTACTTCTTTGTAATAGCAAATTTTAAGTGATAATATTTAGTGAATTACTTGTTTTTGTGATCAAAAAATTAATTAAATAAATATAGCCAATTGCATCTTTTCAATTTTTACTTCAAGATACTTTTGTTGGAGACAAAATAAAATAATGACCCGTTATAAAATTTGTGATAATTTGATTCCTTTACACGCATTATATATTATAGACATGTGGTGAGTTTGAAATAGACTGGTCTCATGCGGTATCATCAAGTTATAAAACTGAGTGTTTATAACATAGGGTGAAGTCTCTTTTTTGTATTGCTTACCCCCTCATATTACTAACTCACAAGGAACTAGGTTCAAATGTTGATGTATTTTATAATATAGAATATACAGACTAACTTAACATCAATACAAGACTACTTTAAACTTTAAAAAAAAAGAATTTTTACTGTCCAAGCTTTTAAAAACAATGAACAAAAGACAAATTTTTCAGCTAATCTAACTCAAGCTGGATTCCTTCTAATGTTACTTTTAAAAAGATGGTTTACCCAATCACACCTTTGGTATTACTCCAACCTTGCAATTAATAACCAGGCTAATGAGAATCTCAGTCAGTCAGTGTGGATGTGGTGAGTTGATCAGTGTGGATGTGGTGAGCAGTATGTTTTATTGTATAAAGGAATATGTCTGTTTATGAAACAACAAGCTTTGGTTTGCTGCACTCTTTGCCATTAATAACAGAGCAAATGATTTGTCAGTCTCAGTGTAAAAGCAATCAGTGAGAATGTACTTACTACAAATCTTGGTATGGTGGCATTTTGCTATTTAACAGTTTAGCAGTTTTTCATTTAGGTTTAAATTTCAATGAATTCATTGTTGGCCTTTTAGGTGGGTGGTTCAAAACATTTGTTTTTCTGGGAGATATCCCAGTGCAACTACGTTTTCTTAATCAATTTGATAATGATGGCATTTAGGAAATTATATTGTTCATACAAGGACCATAAATGTTTAAAAATAAAACTAACTCTTCATTACATTACACTTTATTTTTGTCACTGACAGAATAATCTAATAGCCTGTCGAATTGCAAGGTTTGATTGTCTTCTGTTCCAATGATCATGCACTGTAGAAATCTAGTAACTAAAATAAATAATTGTCCATTGTAAGTTCAAGGAAAGGGCATGGATCTGATGTTGTATTACTGACGGAAAATCCTGTTTGACTGTGTATCACAAAAGATTATTCTTTCTCCATAGACCCTTGCATAAATATACACAGATGTCATTGTAATGCACCTTTTCAAATTTTTGAAAAATAATGTATGTTTAACAAATACCTTAGTGAACCAGTTGGTGTGGGATGAAACTATACCAGACAGTATTTATTTCGGATCTTTTGTTCCCTTGACAAATGACTATGCTGTACTTTTGATCAAAAGCCTTCTATTTTAACATATCTGCACACAACTCGAAAACATGAGAATGTTTAGTTCTATCCATTGTGTTTAAAACCCTGCCCTTCCATGTTTTACTTGTACCCTTTTCGTTATTACGAAAAAACAGAAAGAGTCTGCCATAAAAGTGCAATAAATTAATAAAAGTGTTAAAATTGAACCAGAAAAATTGTCAATTTGAAGGAACTGGGATAGAACCTTTATGTTCTATGCACACTAGTAAATAAGCTATTTTTTGTAATAACCTTTACACTGATTGTAGAAAGGAAATGATGTAAAATAACAAACTCTGCTGTTAACAATATCACAATCCATACGGTTTAGAAACATATTTCAAACAAAATTACTGTTAAACCTACCCGTACATAATTACACTGCAATGTAAAACACATTGTGTTTGTTACACACAGGCCCACCCCATCTCATATCAGCTGATGAAAGCACTATCAAAGTTTTCAATGAAGATGACCTAAGTTATGAATGTGTTGTTGGAAGCAAGCCACAGCTTACATCTTTTGAATGGACAGGAAATAGCGATGGAATATTTTCACAAAATCGAGGTGATCCAGAAATTAAGGACAAACTTTATGTTGAAACTAATGCGCTTTCATGGGCAACCAGTAACATAGAGGAAAGGAAGACTGTTCATAATACACAAGTATTCTGTACTGCTGCAAATGGATATGGATCAGATATGAACAAAGCTTACAACATGAATGTGGAATGTAAGTGAAATGTGCTTAAACAATGTTCTTTACAAAATGCCCTTGAATGTTTTCAGTCATATTTTCTCAATGATAACCTAAAACAAAATACTTATACCATGTATGTGAGCAGGTAACTTCTTTTTATTGTTTTATTTAGAAACCCCTTTGCAAGTACTTCATAGACACACACTACTGAAATTAACATTATATACTTTATTTTTTGTGAAACGTTTTGCAAATAGGTGGATTATGTAAATACTAATAATATTTCAGATAATTTTCGGTGTAATTCAGTATTTGTTTGCTAAAATGTAAACAGACAGCACCTAAAGATTTGCAGTGAATCAATTTCAAGCATAACTTTATATGTGATGTTCATTTATGCTCATAGTCATACCAGGACAACCTACTATTGAATTAAACCAGACCAAGGCAGATGTGGAACATGATGTGGGGGTTAAGTGTCTATTCAATGGAGTTTCTTCTGGAAACCCATCTTCCATCAAATCAAAATTCCGTGGAGAAAACAACTTTGAACAGATACCTGAAAGCACTGAAACTATACTTACTGTCAATAATGTGAATCAGGAGCAACAATATTCATGTGCCGGCATAAATATTCCTGAAAACAAAGGTGAAAAACAGGGACCATTTTCAGAGAGTAAAATGTTAGAAGTTTTAGGTAAGTCATTAAAATATAATTCTGGAAAAATGTGACTTTACATTTTTACATTATTTTCATGCAGGTTCATTCTTTGTTAATATTGGTAATATAATTAAAATAGTCTACAGATTTAATCACAACACATGGATAATTTTATACAACAATATGTCATACTGGTCATAACTGGAGTCTATTATCTAAGGCATTATTCTGCCTTTTTTTCTTTTTCGCATATTTAACATAGCATGTGAACTAACAATGTTTAATATATTTACAGTTCCACCAAAGGTTTTGGTTACTAATGATGGAAACACCAATGTAAATCCAAGATATCCAGACCCTTTCATAATGTCATGTGATGCAGGAGGAAAACCTGATGTCAGTATTGTCTGGAAAAAAGATGGTGAGGTAATTGATGACAGTTTCTTTCACCCTCCTGATTCTACTCCAGTTGATATATCAGATTATTATGGTTTGATTAAAGGGGTTAGGAGCACAATTTCTTGGAACCCTCCCACAGGCACCACTTGTGATAATGTACAATTTTATGATGGAACTTATACCTGTTTTGCAAACAACAATGGCTTGGATGGCAACAGAGATTCCCCTTCACTGGAAATCAGCTGGGAAACCCATTGTGAGACATTTTTTTACTATAGTTCAGTAATTGACTGCTAAAAATTTCTGACAAAAAATATTACGACAGATTTGATGCAGATATAAAATATATTTTTACTTTATAATAATTTCTCTGCGAGCATTGCTGTGCATCAAATGTATTTTAAAACAAAAATATACATTATTATGAATGTGCACTAAACTTTCTATCACAACACAGTTTCATTATAAATTTTAAAGAACAGCATACTTTCTTATCATTCCACACATGAGGTTAAACTTAAAACATGTCATTTTTGTTTGGTTGTTTATAAACAAATCTTAATCCATTTAAAAATGCATGGATGAATTCATTACTGGTCCCTAGTCAAGTAAATATTCTTGTTAACATGGATTTATTTTGTTATTGTTACAGTTAAATCAGTTAATATTTGTTCGTTATTGGCAACCTCTCGCTCTCATGTTTTTCCAGTAATGGACAAATAAGATAAATGTGATGGTAGCCAGAGGGACAACTAATTCAATTTTAATAGTTTTAGGAATTTTGATTAGCAGATTCTAATTTCTGTTGCTGATTATAAGCAACATATTACATGTCCCTTGAGAACACTGTAAACAGTTAATCCATTTCACTATTTTGTGGGTTTGGCAGATTTACAACTTGCACCTGTTTCAGTCCATTTGCCTATCAAGCATAAAAGGATGCTCAGCACATTGAACAAGGACACACAAAAAATTTGTGTCCACGTTGTGTGAAGTTATTCTGGCTGGCATTATATAACCAGCTTATGCAACAGAATGTTTATTAATTTGATCTTACTACTGGTTATGGTGATATCTAAACATAAAACATTTACCACATCATTGCCACACTGAAATACAATTTCACTCTAAACAAATATATGTTTAGATAATGAAAATTAAATTGGTATGTATTGTTTTAGATAAACCTATTTGGACAGGAAATACATCTTTCATAGCAGAGATGAATTCCACAATTACCTTAGCATGTTCAATATGTGCAAACCCTTGTCCAGGACAGTTTTCTTGGTATAGGAATGGCTCAAAAATTAATGAGGTATTACAAAATATAAATGATAATGATGATATTGCAAATTTAAATACTTTATGTTCTCTTCAACATGCTTTTCAACCGTATTTGTCTATTGGTCATAGAAAAAATTGCAGAACGTGTTGCAAAGTTTGTCTTGAGATGTGTAAAACTGAAGGAAAGTTGACTAAAATAGCTATTTATAAAAACATAGAAACAGGGAAATCAATTTTGTAGTTTTTCAGCAAATTACATCTCATAGCATGTATAATTGTGATGTTTACAATACATTTAGTACAGCATAAGATCATATCACACAGAATAAGATATATATTTTACAGTGATTAATAATTTAACTCTCCTTTATTGAATGTACCTACATAGAAATTTAATATTGAACCATATTGCTCAGTAAATATCAAATAATGATGTAATACACACTACATACAATTTCCATATTTGAGGCTTTTATCTGGTTGGAATTGTATTTGATAATAAATAAGAATATTTTATTCCATAATAGGGTCAAGAAATAACGCTCCACCAACTAACCAAAGAAAGCTTTGGTGTATATGAATGTAAAACTGGGAATGAAGTGGGAGAAAATAGCTTTTTCATAGAAGTCATTAGCTCTGGTAAGTTTTGCAATATACCACTGGACCAAGATTCAGCCAGCTCTTTGGCCCTCTGGTTCAGTTTTCTACACCATTAACTTTGTTAGACTCATTTATTGACTGTGACTTCTGATATTCCAGGTTATCCACCATATTGAATCTTATTTAAACAACAATATCAAGTGCAAATCCAATGTCATTGATGGAAGAGATTTCTGTACACTCCTATAACAAAGTTGTAAGTCGAAATATAGCAGTAGAGAACCAATTGTGATAGTCAATTTTACAATGATAGTACAAATGAGTATGGCAAATAAGTCTGTTTACTATCGTTTTCCACACTTCAAACTTGATTAAGCATTTAATGTGTCTACACACTCCCAATGATTGACAATGATACCATTGATTCAGTGCTTTAACTGTTTTAAAGCTGAAAAAACTTCAAATCTTCGTCATTTAATAAAATTTTATTACTTTTACTTTACCATTAAATTGGTAAAGTATGCATTTGTAATTTTAAAAAGACGGGATAGTCTATATCCATATAAACTTTCGTCTTGAGTATCTATTTTTATAACATAAAGTAGGGTAACTTGTAAGCATTAAAACCTTGCATTTATTGTGTGTCACAAAGCAAAGGTGTGATACATCTATTATGATATGATTGTTATTGATCTGGTAATATAAATGATAGCTACATTGTCTCCTTTCCACTCTAGACTTTTGGTCCTTACTTTCGTAGAAGAAAACAAGTAACTTTATGCAGTTTAATAAACTCGCATGTGCTACTTTAAAGATTCAAGAAAAGAAAGTCTTTCATCCTTTTCAAATTAACCCCTTCACTGCTGACCTTCTAATTATTGTTTGTCTGGTGCCCTGTCGGTCTTGCCAGATGTTAGAAAAAAACATCCTAAGCTGGGCTTTGGCTGGGACTGTCCTGTTCATTCGCCAGGTGGTTCGCATTTACACTTTCTCTTTTTGTTGTCTACCTTAGAAAGTCTCCTTTTTAGCTTAGAACAGCAGGGAAAGTAGGGTGGGAGTCCCCCTGTCCAATAGATAAGGTATCAACTAATAAAAACTTAATTTACTATTAAATTTGCTAGTTTATTGTGTTAATACATCTTACCTAGTGGATAGATGCAGAAAAACTACCCAGTGGATGGAGGGTAGCTGAATAAGGGGAATTTCCCCCTATTCTTTGTATAAACTTGACCCCAGTGTACAGGGAGAACTAAGGGGGAGATTAGAGTTCTGACTCACCTAGTAGAGGAAGAAGAACAGGAACTGAAGTTACTATCACTATACTGCTGTATCCACTTAGGATCATGGCAGCCCAGAAGCCAGGATAGTCAAAGCTTCATCTTTTGTTTTTACCTATGTACACACTATATACCTGTGCTTTCCTACAATACTATATTATTTGTGGACCTGATGAGCAGCTACCACAGGGCCTAAGTGGTACAGTTCCAAATCTACCTAAGCCACGTCTTTCAGATTAAAATTTATATGTAAGAGTAATATCTAGTTAACTTAGTGCAAAATCATATATATGGGACATTTAGCAGTCCAGTGGAGGGATGAAAGATATTTCAAAAGTGACCAAAGTGAGTCAGTGGTGATTAAACAAGAAAGTCAACAACGTAAAAAAATGATTAATAAGATCTTTATTTATGGGTAATGTATAAAAATTGAATTTGTTTATTTTTTATGTAATGTCAATTGACAGGTAATATAATTTTGGGTTTGTGTCAGTATAATAAATTTATTAACTGTGTGTATTGCAGGGGCTCCAGTTATCCAAGATTTAAGGATACTAAGCAACAAAACGTCCACTGTGGTGCCTATCTCTTGGTTTATTTTGTCAGATGGGGGCTATGCACCATTGAGTTTCACCATTTATAAAAGGACTGGCAATGCCGAATTTCATGTAGTCACTGATAATATAGCAAATTATGCCAAGGAAGGACAAACAATAATCTTTGATGTTCTTGGACTTCTGCCACAAACATTGTATGACTTTAGAGTGCAGGCAGAAAATAGCAGGGATAGAGATGTTTTAAGTGGAAACATCAGCAATTCCGGGGACACAACAGGTGGGATACCACCATTTGCGACCTTTATGGAAAGGCTATGATATGTCGCATTATTATATGAAGAATTCTATTCTTGACTTTCTGTAACTTTGAAGGTGTTTGTGCAATACATTGACATTACCATCAATTGTTTGTTTACAAGAAAACCTGATTTTGCATGGTAATTTTGTTCAGATAAAAATATGTTTTTGTTGACATACTTTGTTTAAAATACAAAAATGTTTCTCTCACTGTGTTAGACTTGTCAATGGTTAACTGCTATCATTCATTGCAGCATCACCAACTGTTGAGATAAAATGGGTGGATGTAAAAGATACAGCTATGACTATAGTATGGAAATTTAACCCAGGCATCTTGACAGCTGAGATGATTGCAGTAAATCAGGTAATATTGACATATTTATGCAAAAATTTACATTTTCTTTATCGCATTTAATGTGTAATAAATCTGCTTTGCAATGAATCTTTTCAGACAAAATATCCCATAACCTTACACATTTATTATCACACCTTGGTGTATTCATATTTATTTATTTTGGGCTTTACATCTCTTTCAACACTGTACAGGTCATATATCACGATGGGTAGTTTTGTAGGCAGAGGAAACAAGTACATACAGCTGGTCAAGGTTCTGTACAGTAAACTGCTGATCATCAGTGATCAACTACCAACTTTCCCACATAAGTTTCAGGATTTGAACCGCTGATCTCAGAGATAGGAAGCTGGTGTATTAATAACATGCATTGAGACATCTACATTTAACAATATATCGAAGATTTGAAAAAAAAGTTCAACTTTCAGAAGGTGTATTTTGAGATAAGAGTTCATCAGTGTATTTTATTCTATGCTTTAACTGTTGTCTAATAATCTACTCCTTAACAGATAACTCTGTGCATAGTTTATGATAACAGAGGTTCACAGACTATATATCCACATATCAACAACTGTGGCATACCTGCCGAGTTAGAAGAGTATGTCATTGAAGGGAAATTTCACACAAAAACAGTTATCAAGTTAGTTTCATCATTGATGAAAATGGCTACTGTGGGTCAAATGCTTGGAATGGAAACTTTATAAGCGAACCTGAACCTAACGGTAAGTATATCACTTTCCAGTAAAATTCATATCAAGGTAAAAGGTGGGGTATTTATTTGCAGAAAACAGAAATTTTCTTTTAAGCAAATGCTGGATAAAAGCTCCAGTGTGTGAGGCTAAATACATGATATCCATCCTCTTACACTGTATGATATTTGTGAAATAAATTCCTCAACTTCTTAAACATTTTAGTCACTATTAGAAAAGAAGCAAAAATCCATGGTGAATGGATGTACCATTAGTTGCCTCTTCAAACCTCAGTTTTGAGCTGTATTAAAATGAATCATAGGAAAGTCGGCCATTTGACAAATCAAACACTGTCTGATAAGCATTCAGAGAAAAACAACCTGACCAAAAATACATAAGTCTGATTATTTGAATTCTGTTTTAATAATTCTAGAAAGTGTTAAAAATAGGATTTTACAATTTAAATAGATAACAAATGCAGGTTTCTTTTGATGTATCTTCAATCACTAACCAAAACACACATTCACCAAGAACTTTCCATTAAATATGTTATATTAGGGAATCATGAATCGATAATTTATTATGAACTACTTGCCAATGGGCAGATAACTTGGCATAAACCCAAACTTAGCATAAATAGTAATCCACACAACTGAGTCAACATCAGTAGATTTATAGCTTGTGTTTTTTTAAATTCCTAGTTTAATAAAATAATTCCAGCTGATAACAATTAAAACAAACTCACAGAAGTACTTACTTTTCAAGTTGTGCTATGGATACTCTATTATTCAACAAAATCAATTTAAGTTAAACAAAGCAACAAATATCTTTAAAATGTTGTCTAGCTCCAGCTTTTAAATATACTTTTCCATCATTTCTTCAAACACAAACTTTTATGCAACCTCAATCTTTTTCAGTGACATCAGGAGGCATGGCAGCTAGTACTGTATCAATAATCCTGATCCTGGGTTTGGTACTAATTTTATTGTTGTTACGTTTGTGAGTTCTTCAAGTAAACACCCAGAAGTGACATGGTAAGGACTTAATATCAGAAAGAAAGTTCTTTTTAAACTTAGTGATTTTGTTAACTTTACAGGGAAACATGTTTTATAACTTTTACCGACCTTTTTGTGCTGGTGAGGTACCATTTCTACAATAATGAATAAAGAATTTGAAAAGCAGTTGTTTTTCTGAAACCAAGAGTGATTCTAATGAAATGGATATCACCATATCTATGTGTAGCATGCAGGTTGAAGTTTTATCCGCATGGAATCTTCTGCATGGATACTTGGTGTTTTAGTAGGGGTTCAGTGAAAAGGAAGAGATCCTGTTGCAGTGAACCTTAAATATTTATCTGAAAGACTGGTCATTGAAACAATGATTTATCTTAATTTTTATATCTGCTTTATGCAATAATCCCCATTTTGGTAAATGATACTACATGAATACATTAAGAGATGCTAGGATGGAAGTCTTTGGCACTATTTTATGTATATAATGGAATTGTGAATTGGCATTGCAGTATGACCTTTGTCATATTTTAAGTTTAATGTACATGGGAAATTATAGAACACCATCAAAACCAAATTACAAGAATTTTGTTGATAATACATCTAAGTGCGGCACACTTTCCATGTCATGAAATGTTATACATGTCATCTCATTAATGTTGATATAATGTTGTTCTTTTCTCCATGTTTCATTTCATAAGTAGGAAAGAAAGACAGTCCTTCAGAAAACAAAAGGTAATAGGAATGTTTTGATATTTATTGTGTTTCTTTCTTAATCTATTTTTTTTGCAGTTTCATAGAATAATCTAATTATTCCATATAACAACTAATATGAACTATTCAACAAGTAAATTATTTCACTCTATTGTGTGTTCTGTGGAGAAGTACAATTTTTCGTAAATACGTGTATTTTATTAATTATGTAAGATACATAAATGTTGTAGACATCATTAGACAGAGATTTTGCACTTTCTGTTTGATTATACTTTATGTAGAAATGGTAGACGAACATCTTGTAAAAATGTTTTATATGTTACTACAGATATGTTTCATAGTTAATTATATGCATTCTGTTGGCAAATGCAAAGTTCTTTTACTTATTATTAAAGTAAAGTGGGCGATAATAAAGCTAAAAAGTACCTCTTGGTCCATATTACAGGAAGTTTTCCTAGAAATTACCATACACACACTCGTTATCTTTCAGGCTCGAATTGTATTCAAATGTCCCCTATCTTGATAAAATTATAAAAAAATACACCACACATATGATTTTCCTGTTAGTCGTGGTATACCATAAATTGAATAAATTATTTATCAATTACTGGTATGTACCAATTTGTTGTAGATCAAATGAAGTAGACACATGGGAACATGTTAAATAATGATCATTTTTTGTCTTTCCTTGATCATATAGTAACTAGAAAGTACCCCTAGACTGCCGACCTATGCCAGGGCAACCCAGTATCTCCATATTGTAACTTCAACCAAATACTCACTGATAACGAGACTGTTGAAAATTCGGCATTTCTGTACCTAAAGTACACTACGTTCTCTCCCAAAATTTCATCACTTACTCCTTTGGTAAGACTTCAACCATACATAGATTTTACAAAACTGAGTTCATCACTTTTGGAGGTATGATGAACGTAACAGAAAGATAAACAGGCAAACAAACGCACCCAAAACAAAAACTTACTTGGCATAGGTAATGATATTTTGGCCTCATCATTAAATCTAACTGGGGAGTAATGTTTGGAATGTATTTGATTGTTCTTCTTTGCTTTCTAGTTCTATGTACTTGTTATGTTTGAGATAAAATCTAAAAGTAAGAAATACTTCATAGCAATATTTTATTATGGTTGAAGTTCGATCAATCCATGTTTTTTTCTAGAATTATATATTTGTTATGTTATATTCATAATAGTAGCTAGCTATAGCTGCAGCATTATACACAGTTTGTAACTAATTGCCATTACTCTGTATCAGGTTACAATGAAATACACATGAATCAAAATCAACCTGACATCCAGGCTTATGAAGACCTCCATCATCAGCATTATGAAAATACAGGATTTCAGCTTTATGACTCTTTGAATAAATATTCAACTGATAATGTGTAAAATATGCATTACCAAGTTTTCAGGTTTAAGATTTTTATAAAGCATATTCTTATTTTATTAAACATAAATAATTGGCATTTATGTAATGTTTATAGCAATTTGTTTTGCTTCAATGAATTTCATTTATAATAGAAAATGGATGGAACTGATAAAAATATGTAGTTACAATATTTTTATCCCTGCATTTTTTTGTTTATTTTTAATGACATGTTACTTTCTTAATTTGGTGCAAAGAAGTTGAAGAAAGGCTCTTCAGATAAAAAGAATAATTTTTATAGACCAAATATGGAAAAACAAAAGCTTTTCTTTGGATCACCAGAAAAAAATAGAATCACATGAATTCAAGAGTTGTAAAATACACTTTTTTTATTTAGTTTAAAGCAAATCCCAGTTTTATTATCTACACCATTGAATGACTATCAATATATTTAATAGTTAGTCTTAACCTACTTGAAGATTTGTGGAGATTGTGTGAATGTGTAAAACAAGTATATTTAATTGATGTTCAGTGTGATGCAATTAATGTTTGGTTTTTCCAAGTCATATGCTTATCTTAGTTATTTTTCAAGTATTCAAGTACTTTACGTCCATACTGTTTTTTCATTGATGGTTATGGCAAATCAAATAAATCAACCTATTTGATAAGAATCTATATACTTAAACCACTTTATAACACAGTCTGTTTTTAAAATCCAATAGCAATACAAATCTTAGAAATCCAGTTTTATCGCTTTCAATGAGGTTTGCAAAAGCAAATCGGGGATAAAGATATTTCAATAAGTTAGTTTTTGTTGTTTCATGTTGTTGTTTTAGTCATATCTTTTGATCATTTGGATTTTGTTTTCAAGAATGTCTTAACATGAAAGGCATCTGTGAAAAATAGCATTTGATCACTTGGAATCCTGAGCCTGATTAATGGGTAAGGAAGTCCCTGCCACTGTGGCACAAGACCTTTAGTCTGAGTGCATGTGTTTCATTATATGTGGCATGCATCACCACTTTCCAGGCCTACCCCTACCACAACATGCATTTACTTTTATTTAGAGAAAGCCACATAATCATTTTAGCATCCCTTGTCCCCAAAACCCTGTTCATTTCACCCAAATTATCTCTCCTCTGTACTATCTCTTGGAATTTTCCACCAAACTAATATTTAACCTCCCAGTCTTCATTTTAATGTTACACTCCCCACTTCATTACTATTTAATGCTTGTCCTCCGATAATGATGCATTGATTTTGCATTTGTATTGCAGATTTTAAATCTTCTTACTAGCAACATTGATCACATTCAGTTTCAAAAGCTTCTACATAGTTTATTATCATTTCATGAGAAACAAATTTACAGTGACTCAATTATAACAGTAAGTCCTATCTTTCCCTATATATTTGGCATTCAACATTTCCTCTATACTTAATACATGATCATAACTATCGCCCATCTTCAGCAAGTTTTACAATTTAATATTTTATAGTTAAAAGTGTCAAGTGCATGAGGAATATAGCCCCGATTCAACCACAATTTATTTTCCAATGTAGAATTCATTTGCAATCTATTCAAGATATGCTACATCCTAGTTCCACTGTCTTTAGGCTGCAGTCAAATGTTCCAATAATATTTTGAACAGTATATCATACACTATGGAATTAAAATTTTAGTTGTGAATGTCAAAAGAATTATTATGACAATAATACATGCACATGAAAAATATTTTCTTTAATTAGTTTATGACTTATATTTATGGTGCTATGACTTAAATTTTATTACACTACACTAACCTGTATTGTTAGGAGGTCAACTGCTGCATGGCAAATGGCTAGGATGTAAAAAGCTATTTTTCTAGGTTTCTAAAGCTTCCATAACAAAAACAAAAAATCTAGAGAAATCTAGTTAGTATTGTGGCTGATGAGCATTAAAATCTTAATAAACACATACAAACCAACATAGATGTTCAAACTGCAGAGTCAAGATGTTGGTTCAATATTCATAAAAATGCCAAATACATGCACATGCAAATCATGTTAATCCTATTACAATGACTATCCAAGTCAATGAATATTCCAGTACTCACATTGTAGGAATATATTTAAGTGACAACTCCTAGTACTGTTTTATAACGGATAATATTTTAGACAAGAAGCAGAGTGTTAACCCCGTGAATTTTATGGCCTATCTTTGCCCATGAATATAAACAAACGTTAGAACATTATGATTTATCCCATGAACCCAAAGGGCAAATCAAACTTCTTACAATAGTACATTATGGCGGAAGCCCATATATTAATATAAGCTCAAACTAAAGTTTATATTCAAAATATAAATCACAAGTTTGAGAAGTTAGAACAATGTGGCAAAGATGGGTGATCAGTACAGGGGAACCAGTAAGCTGCATGAAAGGGGTATACTTTAAAATTTTAGACAGGTGCTAGACCCTAAGCCAGAAGAACAAAATTTAGTAATAAAAGAAGCAGCTTACATGTAAATTTTGAATTTTGGTATATTTTTAATATGAAAAACTGATAAAGAAAACTGCAGCAACGTTTAAAGTCAAAACTGAATCAAAAGAAACCGCAATAAGGTCAAAAGGCAAGTTGAATATGAAGTACCAAACTTGATAAAATCATGTAACATAATATAATCGATCTAAGTTAAAACAGATAAAATGTTGAAAAACAGGCTGAGAAGAATGACCTGAAGATCCCAGCATAAAGTAGAAATCAAGTCTGTGAAACATAAGAACCATAGGATTAAAACAGTTTTTCCACATCTCAGTGGAAAAACTTGTGAACATTTCTTGTAATAAATCCAATGGAGAGCATTGACTAAAACAACATATTATTGTAATAACAATCTGCTTCAAATTCAAGGACAAGTTAATTGTAACCTGTCTAGCACAAAAACATACACCTTACAGAACTGTGCAATACAGTCCACCTTAAAAATTACATATCACATAAGAGTCTGGCCATTATTGAATCATGCAAATCATATAAATACATAAACACCACAGAACTGGCAAATGTGTACAGTGTAATAGGCCAGCCACCTCACTTGGATCCGAAGTGTAATATAATATCAAATACAAGCCTCCAGAAATAACACACAACCTTCATCCAGATATATCACAAGCAATCACTTCACACCAAGGCAGGGGCCAAGGTGGCAGAGTGCTAACACTCTCGCCTCTCACCTCTGATGCCAGGGTTTGATTCCCTGCCTGGCCTCAAGTGGGAAAGCTGGTAGTTGCTTGCCATTGGTCGGCAGTTTACAGTACAGAACCCTAACGAACTGTATATACTGGTTTCCTCTGCCCATCCAACTACCCGTCGTGATATGACCTGTACAGTGTTGAAAGTGACATAAAACCCCAAATAAATAAATAAAATAAAACACACCAAGGCAAGGTGAACCAAAACAAACTATGACTGACACACATGTTAAGTTCAAACATGACTTCATCAAACATCATCATAACTAGAAAACTATATTAATATCAAAATCAAACACAGATGATTTATACGTATATAAAATAGTTATGAATAGCAATATTTAGTTCGGTGAACAGGCTACCTCAGTAATGCAATATGAATGTTCTTGCAATGGAAAAATTACTTTTATGAAACATTAACGTGAAGTTAGTGTGATGTTATAGTAATTCATATGGGATCTGTAAAGCAATGAATAGCAACTTAGCTATTGCATTTAATAGATAGTAGGATTTAATAATGTAGTCAAAATAATCGAGGATTGGCTAGGGAGGGAATTTTTTATGTTGTCCCTCCCAGCTCTGTAATTGAAATGTAAAAATGATACAAATATTTTATAATAGAAGACACGTGAACCATTGAAATTGTATCTTTCATTTCCCAACCAGTACTCTAATACTACATAATTAAACCACAAATTTTAAAGGTTAACCCTGTGGAATGAGCCCACTGGCACCTACATTCCACAGAAGTAAGATGGCATTTCAAATTTCTATCATCTTTGCTTTTTGAACATTTTCTCCAATGGAAGACAGGTATTTTTTTACAACTTTGGGTGAAATTGAAGATCTAATCAAAGGTTCCAAGAAACTAAAATATTATGGACAGAAATTTGAACAGGTAATTGCAAAAATAGTAAGAATGCAAGAAATGTTCTGAAGTGAGTAAGGTGAGCACAAGAGGTTGAAGGTCTATAGGCTGCATCAATTCTGCTCCAAGCCCCTTGAATCAGATGTGATGATGACTGTGAGGCATCTGAAATCGCAAAGACAGATCCCGTTTAAGGTGAGATGGTTTTACATTGTCCAAAAAATGATCATTTTTTGAGTTGCTTGAGTAATTTTTGGTCTACAGGCTTATCTGAATGTAATCTGGACAACAAACCAGCTTTCACATTTAGGTTGCCCCTAATGTGCTCAATAGATAAGTTTGTGTTATGAAGGGCACATATGAACCAAATATTGCAGACACATGCACCTAGGATGTTTCATGGTTATTAAGTATCTGTACAAAAGCCAAGCTGTCGCATCTGATGCAGACAGATGCATTTGCCTACCAGTGTCCCCAAAGTGCCACCACAATGTTAAGCATTTCCAGATGGTTTATGTTTAATGTCACGCCTGGAATAGTGAATACTGGGCAAGAGTAAACTCTGACCACATGCTCCCCATGCCCATAAGGCATGCATCGAGAAACAGTGTTTCCTAGTATGGTCTGGGGGTTTGTTTAAACATGGTAATGCCATTGAATGGGGGTAAAAATTTTACTAACCAATCTCGATCAGCAAAATATTCTGTGGTGAGTTTTATACTGTTCCGTTAGTGGAGTCCCTGAGGAGAGCCAGAAGTGACTGCAAACCTTTCTTGGTAGTATATTTCTTATGTTGTGTACCAAGACATTCCATCAAATAACACAACTTTTTAGGATCAATGCTAATGGTAGCCTTAGGTGTGTCTATCAGTATGCCAAAGCAAGTAATGACCTCTGAGGGGTCAAGTGCTGTAATAAGATGACCAAAGCATGAAAAATTCATTGGCTATACTCTGTGGGGCAACTACCACATAGTCATCAACATAGGCGCGGACCTTACAGCCTAAGTCTTTCGTCATGAAAGCAATTGTGTCAAACGTCATCTGGAATGCTGCACTCCTGTGCGTCCAGCTGAACGCGACGCTCAAATTGAGGTAAAACTGGTCATTCCAGGATATGCCAAACTTGACGGCATCTACAGGGTCAATGCGAAGAAACTCTAACTCAGATGCAACATAATGTTCCGAATACTGTAATGTTTCATAGACCATACTTTGCATGTAAAAGAGTATCTTTTACTGAGATTTACAACACTCAACTTACAGCAAAGTTTAACATAGAGTATAGGTACATTTTATAGGTACTTATTGTATAGGTACTTTTTATTGGCTAATTTATCAATACACTTTCATGAAATCTGAGAGCTTGCCTGAAACTTTGGTTTGAGAAGGAGAGTTCAGTGATGTTAGAAAGTATTTAGACTGGTTTTGTGACTTGAATATATTCCAAATTTCAGTTCAATGGGATAGTACCTGAACCCATAGGCATTTGTTGGTTCAATGTTTAATTTTTAACACGTGTCTCCATTACTTCATCAATCTGCATGTCAATAACCATCAAAAGCTAATCATCTATATGGAACCAGTAGACAACCAAATCTTCTCATTTAGATGTGGGACTTCCATAAGAGAGAGGTCGAATGACACATAAAAATTCCTACCTCTCGAGTTTTATTCCCAGCCAAATATTAACTGAATGTTAGTTGCTTGGCAGTGTTTATTCATTTCCATGCAGTATCTGCAACTAGTATTCATTCATTCATCCCCTGCATTTTATTTCATCAGGCTAAAGCTGTTTTTGCTGTTTCACCTTGCATTTCCTATTGAAAAAGACAATGAGAGAAATATGAGAAAATATAATGTCACTATCTTGGTATTGGGTTTGATTTTGTGTGGAGGTATATTCAGTATTTTAAAATAAGTTGGTTTATCACTTGGCTCACAGCTCAATGGCCCTAACTCAAATTTTGCTCATGACAACATACAGTAAACTCTGTACTGTCCACAGTCCGTGTCTGATGAGTTCAGCTGGGGGCCGGTTTCACTGATGAAAAACTTGGCTAACTCAGGGCCTTAAATCTCAGTCCAAGAGGGAGAAACACAAATAGTTAAAAATTCAACATAAGTGGCTTTTATTGTTACTATTTAGTACTTGTATTAGCAACATGTTAAAACACAAACTAAGAGTTCTCTATACCAAAGTCCACAACTTTGCACTGTTACATTAGGACCAGGAAACGTATAGACAAACCCTGTATTTATCAATCTGGTCACATAACTTTTTCTTTAATCAATGAAAACCAAGTAATTGTACACATGAACATGGTTTCAGTACAAAGTTTGGAATAAAGTTTTTATGTGCAATGTCCCTTTTAAAATATTTAAAATCTCAAGATTCATCTGTAAAACTTGTCAAGGTATTATTTTACAAATACATTTACACTAGTAAAGAAAATCCACTAAGAATTAAATTATTTATAGATTTTTCAACTCTGTTGGGATTATCATTTGATATGCATACAAGACCAGATAGTGATCTGTTGGCATATATTAAAATATAAAAGATCTTCAACCGTGGAAAATTGAAGAAAAATGAAATGTGCCAAGCCAAAAATGCTGAATCGGTAGGATTAGAGTTTTTGTTTTAAAGTTGTGGCCACAACCCCAGCTGCCTTGAGTGTACGGGTCAAATATTTCCATACCGCCTCAGACTTCCCATAGCCATGGGAATTAATGTTCTCTAGAGGAGGTCAAATGCTAAAGAGGCACCATTACGACGGAAAACATGAAAGCCAAAGTCCTTTGGTAATAAACCATATTTAGAAATTGCTTCAGGAAACAAATACCTAGCTTTACTTGCAGTAAGGGGAATGAACTGACCAGTCCGAACATATGAAAATAAGGGCTGGGAAGATTTCAACTGTAACTCTTTAATTAATGTTTTCAAGCCATAACTGGCCAAATCAATGGATCAATGTATAGGAAGCTGTACAACACGTAACTCTTTCATACTTTGCACTGTTTTTGATTGCTTGACCACAAAATGAAGGCCAGGAAGTGCCCATGTTAGTATACATCTTTTACTACAGGATACCTAGTTATGTCAAACTCACACACAAAATTTGGAAGAAGTGTAGGTAATCTAAAAAATACAAAAAGGGGGTTAGATATAACGTTCTCATAGTACTACCAAATACAGGATGGTTTGAAACTTGACATAAATTCTTAAGCAATAAAATGTTTATAATGTTTTAACCTTAACTGCACAAGGTACGCTAACTTTCACAGCTTTCACAAATAGTGTCACTTTCCTGGAAGACAACACTTTAAGCGGCTACTGGTAGATGTTGAAATAGTGGACCAATACTGAAACATTGTTCTGCAGGCTAGCTGACCCTATACCGTTCTCTACCAGGTACTCCAAATAACAAAGCACAGCAAGGTCACAGCCCAGTCTGCCATCTACGTGTAGCTGAAGACAACAATCGACAAAAAGAAAGAGTACCTACAAAATACAAGACAAGGCAGTACATATGCTACTGGTCCGGGGGGGGGGCTACGTCTCAGTGGCAGGCAGCATAAGTTCGCTAGAGGGAAAGAACTATTTACAATTATTCAGAAATATAACATTATCATTCTGCAAGTATTTGTACTGGCTCACCCTAGAAAAGTGTTGTTTTCACCTGCAATATGTTTAATTTTCATATTAATGTTATATGTGGCACAAATTAACCGAATAGATTTAGCACATTCTGAAAGGAAAGGATCAGTAATCTTGTGAGCTATAAATGCATTGACTACTGCCCAATTATCACACCAGATGATGCAATAAGTATTGCACAAATGCTCAGCCCACCATCATAGGGCAACCAAAATATTGGCAGCCTCCAAGTGTACTATGGACATTAAGGCAAGGAAGATTAAATATAAATAGCATATACTGTACCTTGATAAAAGGCACCCAAACCAGTTAAGCAACTATCCACATATAGTTCACTGGTGTATCCGTATCCACTGAAAACCTCAAGAAACTGGGTAAACCAGTTAATATCTTTAAAAAGGAAGAAGTTAAATAAATATGTCACCTAATGGGAGCTTGTCAAAGTGCTTGCAATATTCTGTTAGTAAACAACCTGGCAGGCTAAAGACAACGATGGATATGAAGCAAATTACTCACTAGCTTCTGTAACTGATGTCTGCTAGCTTTTAGTCAACCAATGAGCAATAAGACGTTTAATTTTTAGCATTTTAGCGGGAATGGTCAATACCCCAGTATGAGAATTTATATTGATGCCAAGACAAGTAATCTCATAATGTGGTGCTTCAACTTTCTTATAATTGATAGAAAGACCCAGACAATCTAGTAAGTAAGTCTAAAAGCATGAGAAGCCTTAGAGGGGGGGGGACCCCAATTATATCATCCAAATAATTCATAACCCAGTGATGTTGCATTCAAACGTGATGGCATTGGTTGTTAATTGACAAGCTGATGTCCCTTGTTTAAATCCGAATGCCAACGAGACGTCGATAAACGTCCAATTCTGCCACATAAGGCCTAATACCTTGTAGTCAAGGTGGTCGATTCTCAGATTACGAAATGCTCTCTCTGCAAATCCACTTTGTACAACAAGGCAGTTGCACCAATTTCATTAATGTTTTGAACAATACTATCAATAGTTGGATATTTTAACTGTAATTCAATAAAGTCAAAGAGATTATCTGGAAAGAAAGGTCCACTATTACCCTAGTCCCTCCATCTGCCTTATCCCTGGTCATTAAAGGCGAATAATGTGTATTCTCAAAAGTTGAGCTCTTCAGTAGACATACCATGGCATTATGTGAAACTTCATCTGACAAATACTTATCCACTGCTTCAGGATTTCTTAAGGCTGATGCATGATTGGTGACCCTAGCTACTGGTTTAAGCTGTTTATAACCAACATTCAAAATGAATCCATACTGTAAGCATTCAAATAAAATAGACAAATCATAGTTCATAGACAAATGATATTTCATAAAAGGAAGAAAGCCAAACTGTCCATGATATCCCTTGTCCAAATCCCCTAGGCATTGAGTAAAATGGTCATACTCATCCCCCCAGACAACATTTTGATTTTCTGGAGATTTTACGATTACGACATAAAATATTACTGGTACTAGCAAAATTATGAGTAATAGTAACAGAAAATGAACCATATGCCCCTTTAAAAAGTTTGAAATTGATGTGACTTAAACATTCTTCATGTTGAGAAATCTCAGTCAAGACGCCGGGTGAAGTGCCATTATTGTTGACTGCCTCAATATTATTGAAAGTAAAAGTATTACATGTACACGAACTAGCTTCCCAGTCCACAAAGGAAGGTAAAAAACATCATTACCGTTAACTCTGCTATCATTAGATAATGTAGTAATATTTAAATTATTCTAAGAAAATACACCAGAACAGTAAAAATATCATAAAACTAGAAACAAGGTTCACTATACCAAATATTATCACCACTAAACATATCATAAATAGAAATAGAACAAGAAGTATTCACAAAAGTATCACTGCTGTAGCTAATGTGGACAGCTTCTGAACTATAAAGTACTTCAGAATGCACTGTACCATGACTGCCATTCTTCACAATATGGAAGTGCCGAGTCAAGCTTACGTCGCCTACAGATAGTACAAAGTTACAGAACTTCTTACAAAATAGACTACAGTTCAAGGAAATGTCAACTAAATGACCAGCACTATTAGTGCACGGAACAAATACTTTTGCAAAACATTACAGTTTATCATATTGTCACAATATTTAAGATTCAAATTAAAAACTGGAGCCTCAACATTAAACACATCAATATCAATTTTATAAAAATTGTACTGAAAATCACTGAGATCAGAATTGCAGCCACTAAGTGCATCTAGATCACTGAAAATTGCATGGTCAATGGGTGGGTCACCTGTACAACTATCACTACTAGCCTCGTCAATATGAAATAGTGGGTAAACTGAATACAAAAATGGTATGGTACCAGCAACACTCCAATTCTTAAACTCGCTGACTAGCAGAAGTATTTTTGTTGTCATTTCTCAACCTATGACATCTATTTTTGGAATGCTCAAAATTTTTACCTGAGGCCAAATAACAGTAACTGCAATACTGCTGATAGGTGACCCCCTTTTCAACATGTCGACTTTGTTACTCATGTTTACATGGACCTATATTGTACAATTAACAGATAAACACTTTGTCTGTACTATCATTTGGCTTGACCATAGAGGAACTAGCAAACCACTCATTGAGTATTGCGACCTCTAACCATTTCAATGTCATCTAATTTACTCCAATCTAAAACCTCTCTCAATTTCTTGTAGCACAACTCCATGTGCTCTGTTAGCTGTTGGAAATGAGAGTTCAATGGCATCTTGAAGGATGCTGCCAAAAAGACCTATATTGTACAATTAACAGATAAACACTTCGTCTGTACTATCATTTGGCTTGACCATAGAGATAAACACTTTGTCTGTACTATCATTTGGCTTGACCATAGAGGAACTAGCAAACCACTCATTGAGTATTGCGACCTCTAACCATTTCAATGTCATCTAATTTACTCCAATCTAAAACCTCTCTCAATTTCTTGTAGCACAAATCCATGTGCTCTCTTAGCTGTTGGAAATGAGAGTTCAATGGCATCTTGAAGGATGCTGCCAAAAAGAAGTAACATATTGGTTCTAATTTTGGGGCTATTCTCTTCCAAAACACAGCAAACAAAACTCTGCGTCAGCTGTAAAGCAGACAGGTCATCATAAGTTGGTTGTTTACCACTAGTAGTAGTACAAAAATCTTGTGGCCAACTGATAGTACGACAAACTTGATGAATACCTGCCCTCTAACGACCAGATTTTATAATTGCAACAGTCTCTTCAAACGTTGGAAGCTGTTTGTTACCATCATCCTCCACCCGAGGTGAACTGTGTGCTGCCAGTACTGGTGATAAAGGGGTTGCACTGACATGAGTTTGAGCCTTGTCACCCATTTTCACCACTACATCTACCAACTTGTCCACATTTTTCAACAACACCCCCACACTCACACACACTAGCAGTACTAGTTTTAGCTTTCTTACATCCCATTGTGGACAAGAAAACATGAGAGGTTGACTGGAAATAAATGTGCATGTACCACCAACTGACAGAGTACTGTCAGTGCTTGGTTAAGTGCAAAATTTAAAGTGCTGTAGTTGTGGCACAGTGTGATGAGCATTTGTCTGCTCACTGAAGTTAAGTGGCAATGGGCTACGTTAGTAGTTGGATGGGTGACCGTCTGAGTTTTAGACCAGCTGTGGGATGCGTTTCAGTTGGAATTTCTTTGTGTTCCCAGACTTTTGTAAATTCTACTCGTGTCTCTGATGGCCTTACGTTCATGCTATGGGACCAAAACAACTTTTGGCCTTGTTGAAATCTAAGACCAAGGACTTACTGTTTTGTTGGCAAAGTTTAAGAGTAAAGACTTAAGTGTAAGTCTAAGTCTGGGATTAAGTCCCTTTGTGAAATTGGCCCCTGGTTAAAGAGACATAAAATCCAAACCAACAAACCAATATTGTAAACGGTGGTAATTTTACTGTTGTTCATGAATAAACAAAGATCTTGATACTTTGAAGGCTGTGCACTTCATCACTTCAAATTTTTGACGCTATGATGGAAATTTTGTAGTCAGAACATTTGTATAAAAAGATTCACTTTATTATGTACTTCTATCTTTTTCAATTTTAGTGGACATTTAATTTAAACATGAAGTGCTTGTGATTACAGCATTACGGACAAAGTGTCATAATACTATATTAAAACTTTAGTCACATTTAAGACCACTTCTGTTATCACTGAAGTGGTACCTCAGAATTTTGTGATATTTTGTTAAACCGAATTGAGACATATTACGCTAAAAAGTTAAATATGCTTTGGTATCATCTCTTTTCCTATTCAATATAGGAACAGCCTAAAGTATTTTTCTTTGCTGACATCAAACAGTTTTCAACAAAAAAAACTTTAACCTTCTGTATTACTTTGTCCTTTTCGATATGATACTTTGTCCCTTTTCTAAGGAGCCTATAATTTGTGTGAATTTGTCTGTTTCTTTTCAAAAAACTAGCGAACAAATCTTTATCAATTTTTTATGTTTAGAGCCTTCCCAAATGAAGAAGTAATTAAATTTCGGAAAAGTTACAGATCACACTCTGGATGCAAAACCCTCCGATTTTTTCAACAGTGATTTGTGGCTTCTGGTTGAGATTATTCACATATTATTAAATGGATATTTTCCTGGTCATGATGTCCCGTCATAAAGGTAACAATAAAAAGCAGTCTTTGGATGAAATTTCAACATTTCAATATCTCGTTTGAGACAAACACATGATTGACACGAGCCATTGTAGATATTGTACATTAAAATTAAGTAGTCTTTTAACTTTGATTTACCTGATTGACTATCGGTTAGTCATGGTAACAGAAGAAGTGAATGAAATATTTGGGGTGTTTTCTGTCTAACTCTATCTATGGGTTCTTAGGCAATATCACCTGCCCGAGGCCTTCATAAATTTATATAATATTGCCCAGAATTTTTTTTATCTTCCCTACACATAAACTTAATTGTATACGACAGTGTACGAGTCTATCTTGGCAAAGATTAAACCTAATGCTTGTGTAAAGTTCCTCCAAATACTTGAAATGTGACATCACAAACCAATACAATTTATGTCATTCATAGAGAGACTGAAGAAAATTGATAATTCGCTAGTTTTTGTTTGATTTGGTTGCTTATTTATGTGATCATGAATACTTTATATTTGAAGAATTTAATGTTCATATTATTTCTAATCGAGGGAATATAGATAGTCATACTTTTATTTTTAAATTATGCAACAATTGGCTTGCATTTTTTTCCACTTTTCTGGTACAACTCAAAATTGCCATATTTTTCTTTAAAAATTATTGGCAATGTTTATGTTCAAAGCACATGCACATTGACGAATTTGAGATGAAAAGGGCATTGGAGTGATATTTTTTAATCTATGAGCGTATTCGGCAATCTATGTCGGTGTATGCGGCACACGAAGAATTGTTGTCGAACACCTCAGATTTAATCCTTGGAATGTGAAATTTATCCTCGCCAAGTAATCTCCACTTGTCCGCCAATTGCCATTTGTACTCAGTTCCCAAGAAGTTGTAAGAGTGGCGACGTGGAATATATAATATTTATTTTCTACTTTAACACCCGATTTTTTACCAGGCACAATATAAACATTTAAAGTATATTTTAAATTAGAATTCAATTAGAAGTTAGAATTTAATGGTGTATTTGTACCCTAACTGGCCACAGAACCTGCCTGGCAAATTTCCTAAGTAAAAGCAAACTTTAACCGTAGTCAGCTCCAAGGTCATACAGCTGACCTTCAACTATGGAAGGTCAAGATCACAACATAACAAACGGTCAAAGAAAAGCAGGCAGGTTGGGCAGAAAGTGCTAAATTATCTTCTAAAGTCCATAGGTCCTATATCAAAGACTGCCCAACCCACCGGCCAATCAAGCAACAATTAGGTCATGAAAGCAGGTCCTGGAGCAATGACCTCCAAGGTCAAACCAGAGGTCAGATCAACACGAAGCAAGGCAAGGTAAAGTGGCCAGAAATGCTAGTCAGTGTGTTCCCAGCTGATAACTCATAAAGGGGGTTGTACTTAAATGTTGAAATGTTAGTATTTGTACCATACTGTGTATTCACAGTGTACAGGGTGAAAATAAGAACCACCCAAACGCAAGTAGAAACTAGGGATGTAGTGCATGTTGAAATGCAAGGGCTACCGGGGAAGAAGTAGTGACAGAAGAGGAAAGGTAAGTCCAGATGGCATCTGACTTCCAAATTCCATGTTTCAATATGTGCTCAAGGGGAACACCATGGCTAAAGGCCCAAGCAGCCCCAACCCTACGGCAGTCATGAAATGTAAGTACTTTATCTAGACAAAGAGCCTTGGAAATGTCTTTTAGGTGCTGGCGAGCCACAGAATCAGTCAATGGGACCAGGCCTTTGGTTCTAGGGATAAAAAACACTGGGGAATTGTCAGTACCTTGAAATCTACAAAACATAACGTTGAGAGCCAGGATGGGGCAAAGGTTCGAGCCTGCTAAATCAGGCAAAGAAACAGTGGCAAATTATTTTCTATTCTGCATTGTTTTCGACCATTTTAACAGCAGGACCGCTCCTGATTCCCTAAAAATTACATCTCTACGAGCCAACTGTCTAGTGTGATCAAATGAGGCCACTGAATGTGGAAGAACTTTGGATAGCCTAAGAAATGAAAAGAAAACCACTAGATACAGAGGCTTGAAAACCACTGGAAATTGCAGATTATTGCATTGTTCAATAATACGTTCCAATAATGGAATATCCAAGTGGGCAGAGATTCTGGGGTTAAATGGAGCTTGTATCTTAAGGGCTTTCACAAATAGGCCCAATCTTTCATCTCTGAAGGCACTGGTGTCTAGCCCATGTAAAATATGCAAAGCCCTAATGGCTGTTAGATGGTTTTGTAACTGCGAGCAAGCAACCCCATTGTGATTTAAATACTCTAGAAAGCCCAAGAACAAATGAACTTTCACCTGATAGGAAAGCAGCCCAGCTGCCATCTGGAAAGCAAAGAAATCCGACCACACCCTACGGTATTGCCTCAGAGTGGAAGGGTGGAAACCTGACATATGCTTATCAACAGCAGTCATGGCCAGCTGAGTTGCATTTTTCATGTCATCTGCAAAACAAAAAATTTATATTTTGTAGTTTAGCAATGTTAAATCCAGGTGAGTTGAAATCCAGTTATATTCTGGCAGAATATGGGCAAGATTTTTACAGTTATCAGCAGTAAATTGCCACCTGGAAAGGAGTTCAGCCAAGATGTTACTTTTACCTGGTTTGTGTACCACTACGATATGTATATGAAAAATTGCACAAATAAACCAGATATTCTTGACAATCAGAGCCAAAGTAGGGTCCCTAGCCCCCCCAGAGCTCAACACCTCCACTACTGCCATATTGTCACAATGAATACGTATTCGTTGATTGGCCCAGTGAATAGACCAGACCTTGAGGGCTACTATTATGTTTAGTATTTCTAAATGGGCAATATTATAAATGAGATAGCCTTTGGGAATGGGCAAAGCATATACCATAGAAACATAGGCACCCCCTAGGCCAGTAAGACAAGCATCTAGATGTACCTCCGAATGACAATATGATTGATCATAGTAAGCAACCCCATTGTACTGAGGGAAAAAACAATTAAACCAAGCTAAATCACTTTTAAATCCGACAGTTATCAGTATTTTTCTTGTATCCACATTATTTCTTAACAGTTGCAACATTCTGTTGAGAAAAAATCTCGAATGTTTCACACATGTGGAAACATAGAGAAGGGAACCAAGGAGGGACTGAAGATTCCTTTTACTACAATATGTTTTAGACTCGCAATCTTCACATAACTGAATAATTTCTGCCGACGTTTTACTTGGAATTGAGATGGGTTTTTGTACAGAATAGAATACCCAAGCAAGTTACTGCAGTGGAAGGTGAAATTGATTTTTTCATGCTTATATCTACTCCTAACTTCCCCAATAATTTCTTCAAAATTGAAAGGAAGCATGCATTTGAGAGGGCGGGCCAGTATAGATTAAATCATCTATATAATTTAAACAATAGTGGGAAGCCATGCCGAGCCATGATATAACTAATGGCGTCTGTACAACATTGAAAAATCAATGAACCATGACAAAATCTGAAAGCTACTGATCTATCAATAAAATGTTTATCTTGAAACTTTATACCTAATACCAGGATCTATTTTAATTTGCCTAAATGCTCTACTGATGTCAATTTTGAAGATCTATGCTGAAGGTCCCAAATTTCGTAATTAATTTGTTATGGAGTCAACTGAGGGGTAGTTTAACTCATAAGGGGTACCCAGGTATATGTCTTTAGCTACCCCATTGTTAATAGAAGCCCCTTTGGTCCAGCTTAAGTCCATGATGATTCTTTTGCTGGTAGAATTTTGCTTATCTCTAATTAACAATGGAGATATATGCATATCGGTTTGCTATGGAATGGGCCTAAGATGGCTTGATATTGCATTTCTTCCTCTAAAAATTGGGAAATATCCTCCATATTTTCGTTAGCAGACGCATGATTTTCTTCAATAGAATCTAATTTACAACTTCTATCAAAATCTAAAGGAAATCCAAACTCAAGTAAATCACATAGTTGTTGGTCCCAATAATTGGACAAATAATGCCTCCAAGCTTTGATGTTAAGACCATACTGAACGGGTATACGACAGTGTAAAAAATTCAGGAGCTTACTATCTCTAATTAACTGGTGAGCCTGAAATATATGGGGTATGTCATCCCACTGCACTATCTCTCCGGTATAAATCTTTAAAACAGATTTTGGTAAGAAACCAAATTGTTTGGTAATTTGTTTAAGATCAGATTGGTGGAACATATGGTCATATGGTGCATCATACTCGTGACTAGAAAAGGACTCCATATTTGAGTCTCAATATTGAAGTTCTAAGTTTCTGGTTTGCATATGTTGTCTAATAGACTGGTGCATGCTGAGACAATCTTTGGGTGTGTTTTGGCTGGCAGTTGTGACCCCAAGGTCAGATATGATGTTGCATAAGTCCTTAGATTCCCCATCAAAAGACCCATTTTTGTTTTTTCCCACCAATTTGTTTTTGACCTGCATAGCCAACCTGGGCTAATTCATGCAACCACGTATGTTTTGCAAACTATCTGTTGCATTTGTATCTGCCACAAATGGATCACTAACATCCAAATGCTGTAAAACATGGAACCTGTGATTTGACAACATATCCGGCTTTTCCATAACAACCCCAGCCACACTGCCATCAGGCCACGTTTCTTGACAATTTTTTGCGGATTTTTTTACATTTGCAGCTATGTGCTTACCAAAGGGCTGTGACTGATTTTTGTTGGGCAACTTGACATGGGTCGGCTTATGGGCACTAGCAGCTGTATTTGCACTGCTATAGCATTGGTTATCGCCTACTATACCTAGCTTTAGTTTGTCAGTAACCCCAAGATTCCTCTCAGCCTGAGGGTATACAAAAGCACCCACACTCATGTTTGAAACTAATGCCTGAGCATAAGATTATTTGGGTTGACTTTGTCAAAAGCTTTAATTTGTTTAAACCAACATATTGCTTGATCTTTTGAAGCTTTTGATTCTGACCTACTGGAAGAAAACTGTATTGAAATAAGATTTGGTAGAAAACTTGTGGGTGGGAGCAGGTTCGAACACACCCTGTCTTACTCGTTTTTTGTCAATTTCTTGGTCTTATTCCTGCAATTTTGTTCTGAATGTGGGTAAGTTTTGCCAGATTGTTGGAAACAGTAAGCACACTTTTTGTGTCATGTGACTTTTGATGCATGCACGTGCCTTGGTTGTAGTAAGAGCAAGTATGTACCTTACTTTTAGCTTTCTTCTGAAAAATTTGAAACTTCCTCAGAAGTATTGGCCACATGTCTTTGAGTATAATCCTATCTAATTTCTCAGTCTCAGTGTAATTTTTGACTTCACCTTGCTCCATTCTACAAAGAAGGACTGCGTGGCTGCCCTGTGCCGCATCCCAAGAGAAGTCATTGGCATCCTTCATGAGAGCAATTAAGTAATCAAGCATATGCTCCTTGACTTGGGGATTCTGCTCTTCTCTTAGGGTCCGACAGAAGCCAGCCACCCATTGAACTACTGAGAGTTGGTCATATTGAATATTTTTTTGAAACCAGAAAGCACAAACTCTTGTGGCCATTTAACCCGGTTCAAAACCAAGACCTCCACAGGTAATTTTTGTACCTGCAGTTGTATTATGCTAGGTCTCTCAGTCTTTGATCCCCTGACTTTGGATGAATGCATCTTGTCTAATACACTGTAAACTTGGCATTCCGGATGGACGGCACTGATTTTGTGGCAGTGTGACCGGGGTAACTTGAGTACTGGACTTCTTTTTAGAAACTCCCTTCTTTTTTTTTGGATCCGAATCCTTCTTAACTTTCTT
Source organism: Sabellastarte sp. h YS-2021 (assembly GCA_964017235.1). Classification (NCBI taxonomy): domain Eukaryota; kingdom Metazoa; phylum Annelida; class Polychaeta; order Sabellida; family Sabellidae; genus Sabellastarte; species Sabellastarte sp. h YS-2021. The sequence goes on from OZ024932.1 coordinate 124,495,926, forward strand.
ATTCTCAAGTACATTTAATCTATCACTGATAGATGATAGCTGTGCTAAAATTTGAATGTTTATTGCCTGTTGAGTGGCAACATCCGATAAAGCACTCCCAGCAGACGAAGTACTTGGAGTATTAGAAGTACTTTGCTTACATTCTTTCCTGGGAGTTTGATTACTATCAGAACTCTCAAGAATCGCACTACAATCAAGCTCAGACCCAGCAGAATCATCTGAATCTGAATTCTGATCATTCTGTGAAATTTTTTAAATAAATCCGCATCAGTTGCCATATGAATCTGTACAGGGAGTTGTACTGTGTTAGTAAGAAAAAACAAGTTATAATGCCGTTTGTCAACCTCTGCCATTATACACACAACATTAGTATAAATAAAATAAAGTAAAATAGAAAACCACTAAGTTTAAAACCACTTAAACATGCACAGTTTCTGTTGAAGTTGCACTTGAAGTTGAAAATGTTCTCCAAATATTTTCTTGCTCTGTGCCCATGTGCCTCCAACTTCAAAATGGAAGAATTACAGGGGTTTACAGACGAGGACCAAGGGCTGACCAATCAGAAGCAGCCACATGTATATTGATACAAAGTAAAATAATTTAAAGTAGTAACCAAATAAAAGTAGTTTAAAGTAGTAACCAACTTCTTCAGAACTGACCTAGCCCACACCCTCGTGTGGCCCCGAATTAATCTGAGAAGATGTTCAGAGCGGTTCGTCTTTTCATCTCAGGATAAGCCATCTGCGCATGCTCAAGATTTCTTCAAGGAGTAATCGACTTTTATTGCCGAATATCGTCCAAATGTCAATCTCAAATGTCATATTGTTTTTCTCTATGTGTGATTCTATGAATGAGGGTAACGGTTCAATAAAATAGTGTATATTCCAGTACACAAATGCGGCTTTTCTCACAATTATTCCTGAAAACTGCCACTATCATATTTCCAAAATTTCTGGTTATTTTAACACAAGATAATAATAGTACAATATTGTGCTTTTGAAGCAGCATGATATTAATCATAAACGGTGCATCATCCAAGTAGAGGATATTCTACCACATCCCAGTAATATTTTTTTAGTTCTGCAAGCATTTGAAAGGAATTATGGGTTGGCATTTAGGTGCCTTCCTTCACCTCTATTTTTGAATCACTCCCATCATATAATGAGTCATTTAATTGACACGTGGCCATTTCTGATGTTATACTGGTTTAAGTTTTGGTCAAGGGGATAATGGCCAGATTTGGACAGACAAGATTAAATTTTAAAATATTTTTATTTTTCTGTTATTTTAGTTTGAAATTTTTATGCGTTGTACTTTTTGAAGCCTTGTCTTTACCGACAGACATCCATTGGTATGGCAGCTCATCAGAAGTACAGACAGGCAGGTTACCCTTAATATTTGTGGGAAAAGGTTGAGGTTAAGATTGAACTTCCGCTCGAGAGTTACAATGCTCTTTAAAAGGAATTTTCTGTACAACGTGGGTGCTTGGGTCTCGGTAGGATACAATTCTGATATTGAGTCTATTGTTGGCAATTTTGTTTCTCATGAAAGTACTTATTCAGAAGATATTTCCCATGTGGTAAAACATAAACATGACCTCAAAAAGAATCTAGGAAAGGGTTGCATGGAAAGCGGAAAGTAATAAGGGATCCAAAGTCAGTAGTTTAACTGGATCTGACTTTGATTAATGAAATATTATGTCTCAGCTTGACGCAATTGGTAAGCATTTATCTGTCATTGAAACTTCAGCTTATGCTGCCTGGCCTAAGGCCAAAAATTCTGTTTGTGAAAGGGCTACTGCGAGTTCAACTCTCCCTGATTCCTCTCCTGAGGGCAACATGCATGCAAGTTTACCCGATTTACACACTCTCAGACATGATTGACTAATTCAAGGGCAGTTCGAGGACTATATTAGACTGTTGTCTAACTGCTAAAAAAGGTACAGATTCAAGAATGAAATCACAGTGAGCTGGTTCTGTCGATATTTATGTTAAGGAAAAAGTAAAGTGGCCTCATGAGTACGTCCCTTTGTGGAAATACTGAAGAAAATGTAATTTACAACCAACTTCATGCCTGGATTTTGTAGGATAATTAGAAAGATCATATGTTGGACTACTTAATCTCCCTCCTTGATAATTCAAGTGATTTTTTGTGGTAAGCCAAAGCCAGCCATGTGGTTTTGTTATGTCAAATGGAACAAGTCAAGGTCACAAGTTGGTCACAGACTGGTAACATTGACTGGATCTGAAGAGCAAATGCACAAAAATATCTTTTTCCATCTCAAGCAATGAATGGCAATCAAACATTCAAGAAAAATGCCAGCAGAAAAGTCCCAAATCCATGCCATGTGTGTATTTTAATGATATTTCTTGCAATTTTTCAAAACACCATGAGACAAAAAGGTTTTTAAGGCATATTTGTAGTTCTTGCTTTACCCAAGATGGGAAAGTTAGTGACCCCAGTGCTCTAGAAAATCGAGTAACCCTGAGCATGGTCAGTGGGGTTTCTTTACAACCTGGTCGTGCCAGGGATATTGTGGACAAAAAGGTTTTTCAGGGTAGATTTGTGTATAATACTGTTATGAATGTTTCTGATGTACAAAGAGCTTTTTGGGCTCCCCATTTAATATGAAAACAGTGGCTTGCTGGTAGCAATATATGCAAGCCATTGGTACTTGGTAGGACTTTTCCTGATGTAGTTAAGCAAAATGCTTACTCTCATAATACCAGTGTCAACAAATCTGGGCCTCTGGATGAGATGCAGGCTGTTAGCCGACAGCGCAAACTACCTGGGTCAGTCAAGGAGGCAAATATATCGAGTGGCACTGTTGTCCCTCTTTCTTCCCTTACAGCTTTTGTCAGTGCACACACAAATAATGACCGCCTTTCTGTTAGCTCGAATCTCAATATACCCTCTTGGATGGTTTATCTTAAACAGTATTGGGATCAACAGTTAATAGACTTACTCAAATTTGGATTACTTCTAAATTTTGATAGGGTCTCAGATCTGGTTTGCACTAAAGGAAATCACCCCTCAGCTGTTTAATTTAGGGAACATGTAACTACATACATTAATGAAGAATTATCCCATGGTGCCATGTTGGGACCTTTTGATCACAAGCCTATACAGTTCACATTTCTGCTTTGGTGACCAGGGAAAAGCAGGATTCTGAAGTTAGGTGAACCATAGTTTACCTTAGTCGGATGAAAGGTTACTCTGTTAACACTGTTTTTTCATAATGTTTGTCTTGGTTCTAAGTTTATTTTGAACTACCCTGCTGTTGATGATATTGTAAAGACTTATACAGTTGGGACCTGGATCTATCTAATCTAAAATAGCTATCAGTCCAGCTTTTCGCCAGTTGATGGTCGACCCTGGAATCAAAGATCTCTTGGCCTTACAACAGGATTACTAATTCATTGATCAGTCGGTAATATTTGAATACAGCCATCCTAGGGGGCATTTTTGCTTTAAAAGCCTTTATTCAAGCAGTTCCTGGTGCTCAGGATGACCCCACTGTTTTATATCCTTAAGTATAGCAAATATGTCCCTCTTTTGGATAGCAAGAAGTAGTGCCGGAAGCCCCAAGGTACCATCCTTGATCTTCTCTGTACATCTGAGCAAGAACCACATAACCCGTAGTCTATCCACATGAATCTGTATTCTGCGACAGCTAGGGCCTGGAGAACCATCTGGTTCAGAACTTCTCCACGTTTTTCCACTATTCAGGGCTACCAGGGCAGCACAAATATTTGTGCTGGAATTCATCAAGAATGGCTTCGCACATCTGGGGAATGAATTTCCAGATGGTGGAGCAGCCAACCAACCAGTGATACTGCAAGGAGATGCAGGTCTATCCTGTTGCAAGATGTCTCAACTTTATTGCCCGTTTCAGTCCAACTTCTAATGGCTTTCTAAAATTGGTGACAGACTTCTTGATGTGGTAGTGTATGCATTCTTGTATGTTCATCTCACACATAACCATGCCACTCAGGCCTTTGATAGACTGAAAAAACTGCTTGGATGATGTCAGAAGATGGCTTTCCACAAATAAGCTTAAACTAAATCCAGACAAGACAGAATTTATTCTGTTTGGCTCAAGAAATGTCCGCACAAAACTCAGTAAATTTTTCCTGGTTAATATACTTGGTAACCTCCTTTCACCTGTGATGCAATTAGGAACTTAGGTGTCTGGTTTGACTCTGATTTTTCCTTTCCTTCCTTTTCCTTTCCCTCTTGCCATGTCAGGAATATCGGTAAGGCTAGTTTTGTTCATATCAGGGATTTAAAGCGACTCAGAGGATATCTTACACGTGATGCTGCTCTTTTGGCTGCAAATGCCTTGGTGGGAAGTCGTCTTGACTACTGTAATTCCTTGTTTAGAGGCCTCTCTGCTCTAGACATTCGGAGGCTCCAATGTGTTCAGAACAGTCTTGCACGAATTGTGGCTAATACCACCAAGTACTCACATATCACTCCTGTAAGAAAGAGTCTTCATTGGTTGCCTGTCTTGCATCGCTCTGTCTTCAAGACAGCCCTATTGGTGTACATGTTTCTACATAGTGGCCATTCAAAATACTTTGAACCTTTCCTTAAACCCAGACATAGTGTGTACAGAACACGTAGAAGTCAATCTGATGGTGTGCTGCTTGAGGTCCCACATTGTGCTTCAATATATAAGTCTAAAAAGCATTTTGGCCTTAGCTTTGCATATGATGCCCTGAGGATTTGGAATGATCTCCCTGATGATGTACGCTCAGCTAAATCTCTCTCCTCATTCAGGAAAAAGTTGAAAACTTACCTCTTTGAAAAAGCTTACCCACCCTAGATTATCCCTAGTTTTCATTTTGTCTTCTCCGTGGTGTCGACCCCTGCAATGTCCCTGATTTAACGATTACGATCTCTGGTTTTGGCTTTCTGCGTCTTAGAGTCTATCATTAGATAAGAGATTAAGCACTATAAAAGTATAAGTAGAATTAGAATTCTTCAATGAGGTGAAAAAGGCAGGGATCTCTGGAAATATTCTGGTATTCTGGGATGTTAGTCTGTATGAGTTCGGCCAGGAGGTTGTTGTAGCATCACTTGTCTTGTCTTTGAAGTATCCATTGCATGACCCAGGGGATGGGCGACTTCCTTCTTCTCCAGGGGGGGTGGGGGGTGGGGGGTGGCTGAGACTGAGGCTGTGGTATTGGCTGTAGGGCAGGTGATAGTGCTCGGTTTAAATGTGTCCTTCTCTGTTTTCCCATCAAGATTGGAGAAGGCTTTATAATAATCTTTTCTGATTTTGCCTAATTGCATCAATAAAATATTGTTTATGAAAAAGATGCAAATAAAAATATTAAACTCAATTAAAAACCATAAGTACCCTAAGCTGATGTAGAAAGTCTCTCTGATGTGTTGCTGGCATCTTTTCAATGACAAATGATGTCTTTTGTCAGCCAGAGGGGGTTTGTATAGTGCTGGTCTGGATCCCAACTCCAGGATTTAATTAGCCCAGTTGGAGTGATTCAGGAAAATGGACCAGTCCTGTCTGTTTGTCAGTACATCTTGTCGGTGCTTTCTACGGTTTGTCTGTTAGGGTTTACAGCTTGTCCTGTGTGTTGTTGTGAAGAAAATCATCCCAACCCTAAGTCAGGTCGGGATCTTGATCCAGAAAAGACGGTATGAGCTATGTCCTGTTGGTGGAGATTTAACCAACCCAAAATTTTTGCACGCTTTTTGGTGGTTTTTGTTACCAATGTTAGAGTCATAGAGTCAGTTATAGGATCGGCTCCAGTGAAACACCCCCATCTGGTTGAGAGAAGCTTCATTTTGACACCTTATTCATCTACTCAAGAATTGAGTATGAATGTGGCTGCCAGCCATATTGGATACATTAACGGAGACATAAGTGTTTTGTATGTCACTGCCTTCCCAATAAATCAGAAATGATGCCAACACAACATTGAAAGACATGAAACCTGCACTACATTTAATGCGTTATGAGGTGCATTTACCTTGACCTTGAGCTTTAGAAGTGACTATATTGGCAATACCCTTTAGGCTCTGATTTTCAGGTGTTTTTAATGCTTGGCACATTGCCTGGGCATAATATAGGCTCTTAAACTTATAAAAATCCAATTTCCAATTTGCACTCAGCACATTGCAAGTACGTTTACTGTACACAGTTCTAGTGCTACAACTACTGGGTGGAGTTTTGTACTGTTACTTAGTACTTAGTGACTTAGTACTTTGTTTTGATAGTCACCCATACTCTTGTCTTTGAATGGCACTGCATCACTGATCCATTTTTAGACTCTGACTGCGTTTGGTATTCCTGCAGTCCTTTTGGAGGTGGGCAAAACATAATCTTTCCCCCAAATCAGAAAGTTGGGAGCGATTACCAGTCTGGCATAATTTACAGGGAACTATCTGATTGGTGAACTGACCTTTCTTGACCTGAGGGGATGGATTTTAAATGATTTTTTTGTGCATGTGCTCTTCTGAGCCTGTCAGTTTTCTCAATCATGTGTCAGTCGACTTTACGATCTTCTATCCTACACAGGAGGGCATGGGTTCCTTTATCAGAGGCCCAACCATAGTCCTTCGCATCTTCCATGATTTTGGTCATATAGTCTAACATGCTATTTTTGTTTTTTACATTTTATTTCCTCTCTAATAATATTACTAGATCCTGAGACCCATTGAAAATGGAGAAGTTGTCATAAGAAACCCTATTCTTTGAGGTACTTGCCAAAATATGATTCTGCGGCCATGGGACCTGATACTTGACTGATATTTGATCATTTCCCCTGCTTTGTGACTTAAACATAATCTTTCTCATTGAGAGAGGTAAGCTGTTTAAGTCTCTGGTCGACAGCTTTCTGTATCTGTTTTGATCACTTCAACATTTTCACACTAGGGATGATAGCATCATCCTCAGCGTCACTCACATCGTGATCCAGAGTCATGACAACAGAGCTAGTAGCTGAGGTACCTGCTCCATCCTGACTGAAATATCTGCCCTGCAGCTGTGCCTCCATTCTATCCATCTGCCGTTCCATTGTCGATAATCTGGAAGGTCTTTCATGCTGCTCATTACAAGCAGACCAACTGAAAAATTTGGGCATAATGCCTTATTTTCTGCTGAATAGTCAAAATAGTAAAAATGTAGCTAACCTAATTAGTACTCAAAGTGACACATTAGATAGAGTATACAAACCAATAACGACAAACACACCATAAAGTACTGAATGTACCTAAAAAGGCTGGAGGGTCAATAAATAGTAAAAACGCTATATAAAATCCAATATAAAATGACGACAAAGTTAAACTAACAAGTAACCCGACAACCTACTTTTCAACATACATGAAATGACACAATCAAGAATGACTGAGCCATTTAAATTACTTTTTCAATTATGAATAATCCAAGTTTAAGTTGTATATAAAGTAATAGATATTATCAACTGAATTTTAAAATATTTCTTTTACATTTCACACATCATATTCAAAAATGTGCAATTAACATTTTGAAAACCACTTTTTATGATACTGAGGACTAACATTTCTGTCGATCGAACGTTTTCATACATTTTCTCCATACTAGTTTATACAAAGGTGCATCCTTTGATTATTTGGGCACATTTTTATCTGTTATATTGTTTCCATGTTTTACTTTTTATTACACTTTTGTATGTTTACATATGGGTCAAGAGGCTGCAATAAATAAGTAAATGAAGAGGTAAATCAGTAAATAAATAAATAAATAAATTAAGCCCTAATCTTTAAATTAATGTCATTGTAATGAATTGGCAGTAATTTGAACTTTTCAGATAGTACATTTTTGTTGCTGTAGATATCTTTAAATGGATAAAACCACATGATGTAATTTCAGTCTGTAAATACTTTTGTCAACATTTACTGTGAAAAACAAAACTCGTAACAAGGCTGAAGTACCCACGTAATTTGTATTAACTAACTAGCTCTTCATCTTAAAGATAAGTAACTGATAATATTGAAAGGACACATGGTTTATAACATCTTCACTAATTAGTTGTTAATTTTGTTAAAATGTTGGCCATTATAGTACTGGTATTAACATTAAACACAGGAAATGCTAGAGCCCTTACATATGATTTTACACCAAGCTATATAAACACAGGAGAAAAATTTACACAAGTTTGCACTTTTAACAAAGATCCGGTATTATCAAGGGTGAATGGGGGCGATATATGTATGATTAACTGTGATATTATTGGTTGTAATTTAAATGGAAGAGCACAGGTCAACTGTTCTAACACCTGGATACAAGTTTACGTAAGTTCAGCAGAGGAACGAGACTTTGGTACCTGGAGATGTGGTGGAGATGATACATACATGGACAGAAGTTTGTCAAAATACGGTTTGTTTTGCCTATGCTCAAGACAATTTACTATTAACAAAACCTTTTAAATGCACGGTATATTTAGGAAATTAATGCCAACGCGTAATCGTCAAGTTCCATTGAACATCAGAGTCACTCTGCAATGTAAAGTTATACCATCTATTGTTGTGCTTTGACGTTATTTTTTGCTTAAAACACAAAAATTTCTTTTGTTGTTTTTTTCCTAACATGTCATATGTCATCGGAAGAAAATTCAGACTAAGCATTTTTGTTTGTTCTTACTTTGCTATTCTACAAACTGATTCTGGCATAATATTATCTTATATTTTAAATTAATTTATCAGTGATTTGGTTAAGTCAGTCTGATTTTTTGTGTGTACTTATATCGACCGTTTTAATGGCCTGTTTTGGTGAGATTATAAGAGAAATTAAATATACATATTTATTTTAAAGATGGTGTGAAGACATATAAGTGAGGTCCAATAGAATAATTTTAACTGAAAATTCAAATTAATTTATTGTTTAATTTGTTGATATGTTTAATATATTTCCCTTCGATATTTAAGACTATAGAATCCCATGGCAAGGATTTGTTCACATTGTATCTAAAGCTGATTCAATATTGCTTGTGGTTGTTGATCGCAGTTTCTCAATCCACTAATTCATCAAAGCTACCCTCATTTATGTCCAAATAAGTACACAATATGAAGTGCTATATAAATCCTTATTGATTATGTCATGGATCATTTTAGTCTTTTTTAACACATTCACGTTAATGGGAACATAAATGTAAGCTGAAAGCCACATTCAGTTATTGTAGACTATTTCACACTGATACTTTTTATCCTAATTTTGTGGGAATATAGAAAAATCATATAAACCCAATCTTACCTAAGTTAAACTTTTATGGTGCTTAATCTCAATTATTGATAGACTCTAAGGTTTAATTTTACCCGAATGTGCAGAATAGTTGAACCCAAGAAGACACACACCAAAAACAGGCGGGGTGTAAAAATGTACAAAATTTACTCGACCATCTTATTCTTCATATGGATCAAATAATTTGTCAAAAACCTCATTCTGACCGACTCTGATTGTACTCCAGTTCTCCTCAATTTCAAAAGACATCTGTCAAGATTCATTTCAATCTGGAGATGATGTGATTCAAAAGCCATATGTTCAATCCTATTGCTATCCGATCTAGCAAAATGGAACTAGGCTTTCAATAGATCAGGATCCTAGAAGGAAATCAACCATCTACTCGGCGCACCCCTGATTAAGAGGAGAGACCATCATGGATGCTGCACATCATTCTTTCTTGAATTAAATACATGGGATGAATAAGCCTACAGGAATTTTCTCACAATGGGGAGTAAACTTTTCAACAAGATAAAGCACAGAATGGAACTACACACCCAAAGAAAAGTCAATTGGTTCAGAAGGCCTTTGGATGTCAGGCTCAAGTTTTATGCCACTTTGACGCAATTAGCAACAGGTTAATGGCATGGGTGGGGAAGTCCAGCATCACTAAGTTAAGTCTGCTACGCTATACTGACGAAATTTCAAGATGAATTTCTACACTGTTCCACCACTCCGGAGGACTGGTAGAAATGGGAGCAGGTATTTAGGGCCAAATGGAACATCTCGCTTGTGGGCTCCATAGATGGAAAACACATGGCCATCAAGAAAATTACTACATGATGGGGGATGATGCTTTTGCGGCTCAAACCTTGGCACATAAAGTCTTTCTCCAGGTGAACCTTCACCAGAGATGAATGTGTTTGTAATTACTAAATATCGAGGCACAGAAGTGTGGTTGAGAATGTTTTGGGATCTTGGCCAGTGAATTCTGAGTTAACCTAACCATGATGCATCTTAAGTTTGTCGCCATGATAGCCCATAAGTGATAAACTACATAACATCCTCAGTAATCCTCCGAAATCCATAAAGACTGGCCAAGCAGTAATGACATTTACTCATAACCTACTTTGTAAATAAGGTCGCAGTACTATGGTAGGATGAATGAATATACAAGAAAAAATAATTATTAAAACCAATAGTTTAGTCATATTGACCAGTTTGAAAATCCAATGAGGATAGACCAGAAGGATTGATCTTGCTAAGACATTTACTACAGTGAATAATATACCCCAATTTCAGAACACTGGAAGTAGCCACACACTCGATAATTTACAACAGTTGGTTGAAGAACGAGTCGCCTTACTTGAGACTGACAGCACAATAACAATATGGTATGGTTTGACATTGCAAAAGTGGATATATTGTAAATGATGTACCTCATACAAAGCCACACCTGCAATGACCAATGAGTCATGTTTGATGGGGATAAAGTTCTCGTTTTGTGACTCGTTGGATACACAGAATATCCCCTCTGTCCACAACATGTTGACAGTATTGGTAGTGACCATTAAACTGGCTAAAGTCTCTCCTGGGCAATCATACGTAGAGCTTTTCCAGCACTGATGCATAAAGTGGAAGAGGTAAGCTTAACATGAAACCATACACAAGCACTAGTAGATAATAGACTCACTCTCTCACATTCTATCATCATCTTTAGTGGGTCAACAACGATGCCTCTTTGACCAGCCATGTCTAGTGGCACAATGATGAGCTTGCCCATACAGGACCATGTCAACGCCAAGAGACCCACAATGTTTCAACATGTTTGTCCATATTGTTATTTATTTCTAAAGAGGAACAGTGTGCATGCTGAATCAGAGTGTTTAAACAAGATAAAGAGTGGCAACCAGGGACTCTTTGGCCATGCCAATTTTCATTGTGAAACTAACTTTGAAATACATTGTGGTAGGTGCTATCATGGGGTTCTCCCCAGTTACCTTCGTGTGGGGGACATCTGTCATAGTCCAGTCTATTTCTTTATTTGTACAATACATTGTAATAATAATATCAGTGATAGTAAGATTTTTTTAGTAAGATAAACAGAACAGGACTTATGCCAGGGCTATGCGTGGATGATGATACAGCTCACTAATCTGTCAAAATACAGTTGTGACTACCTATTCACAATAATAAAAGACCATACATTATACGGTATATTTAAAGTAAACTCTACACTGTGATCCAAACACACTTCTATTTATCTTATCTTTGTTTTGTCACAATGAGTGTGACCTCTGAAGGTTTAAGTCACAATAACCTGCTAACTGTCTTCTCCAAAGAGTAGACATACAGTCTGAACAAATGGAATGGAGAGGAGTAGACACACCCTATCCCAAGGATAGGATATCTTAATACACCTTCTATCTGGTGTCGGTAAAACCTAAGAAATCCAAATTTCAAAGCTTCCATTTCATACCTATCAACTCAGCAAGTAGCTTCTATGAGTAAACCTACTGTCTGTAAACACTAGGAAAATGCACCTACTCTCCCCTCGATCAACAAAATCAAAGTTGAATGAAATGTGGCTTACTGTGAGCGCTTAGTCACCTACCTGGGTAGCCTTAGAACATTATTTTTATAATACAATGCGATGTACTTCCTCCATCAGATTTTGCGCAGTCGATGTTGTTTTTGTTTGATCCACATTTAAGCTGGGTTGCCATTTCAACTTGCTGGCCATTCATTCACAACCTTAATAATTGTTGTCATGGTAAATGACCTTAAATATAAATGTAAAATATGTGATATGTTCTGGTTATGGCAAAGTCAAGAAACAAAATAAAGTATTATAATAATCTTGTGAGTAGTGAAGGGGTGTCCTGTGCTATCATTATGACAACAAAACAAGATACCGATCGGGGCTAAATAACTCATTTAATGCATGTAAAATTAAAGGAAACTTGTGGTTTAAATAAAAAAATACAGAAACATTCTAATTCTAATAGTACTTTTATAGCGCTTAATCTCTTATCTAATGATAGACTCTAAGACGCAGAAAGCCAAAATCAGAGATAGTAATCGTTAAATCAGGGACATTGCAGGGGTCGACACCACGGAGAGACAAAATGAAAAAGTAGGGATAATCTAGGGTGGGTAAGCTTTTTCAAAGAGGTAAGTTTTCAACTTTTTTCTGAATGAGGAGAGAGATTTAGCTGAGCGTACATCATCAGGAAGATCATTCCAAATCCTTGGGGCATCGTATGCAAAGCTAAGGCTAAAATGCTTTTTAGACTTATATATTGAAGCACAATGTGGGACCTCAAGCAGCACACCATCAGATTGACTTCTGCGTGTTCTATACACACTATGCCTGGGTTTAAGGAAAGGTTCAAAGTATTGAAACATCATTATTTAACCATTATCATTCTTTCTGTCCACAGTTGCAGTTTCCTTGACATACATAAATTTTGATCCCAGCATAATTGAAGACCAGAATTACACATTCACTTGTCAAACCACAGGTGGTTATCCTGGATCAGTGATAAAATGGCAAATCAATGGGAATCCTGTGGATGATGATTCGGTAGTCCAAGATAACAGTACAGATCCCAACACACAGATCAGCCACTTGACTCTAACAGCTAAACGGGACATGAAAACTTTACAGTGCATTGCTCATCAGGTACCCAATAAAGATCCGGTTAGTGGCGAAGTGAAAACATTGAATGTCTTATGTAAGTAATTGACATATTTTCCTTTTTTATTTTTTAATTTTATATAAAATAAACTTCATATTGAATTATTTTTCTTCCCTTTTTAGTAACAATGCTGATATTTTTATGTCCAATTAATATCATTTTTAACTTAATCAAATAACTTTGCTTATCAAAGTACAGTGAAAGAAAATTAATTTAACTGTTCTTGTGCTCTTCAAGGACAACATGAGTATTTTTCACAGTAAGTCTATGTTAAATAAACAAATTACAGATCCACCACAACAGGCAACCACTACCACCCCACAACTGACTCATTTAGTTGGTGACACAGCTCATTTTGAGTGTGGAGTGAGTGGACATGGCCATCCAGAGGTTTACACCTTTTTGTGGACAAGGGCTAATGATGCTAGTTTTAGAAACAAGACCGATACTGGTGTAGTAGAGATATTAGTGACATCAGTGAATCAGGAGGACACATATTACTGTACTCCAGAGAATGTAGCAGGACAAGGAGATCCAGCAACAATAGCACTGACTGTAAACAGTGAGTAACTAGACAAAAGTATTTACAATTTATACATTTAACTAATTAATAAAACAGGTCTTTTGTAAACAATATTTTTCAGAAAACGGTGTCAAATGGGAAAAGCAAAACCAGTGGAATTAAGAATTTAAAATCATCGGTTTTTCAAATTATAAATTTTCTAAATTGTCATTCACATGACATACAAAACATAAAGCATTTTTCTTTACTTATTGAAAGAGAGTTATATGAGAATTGTCCCTAAGATGAGTTTTCCCGTAAGAAAATCTTCAATAAATTCTTCAGAAAATGATATTTAAAAACACCACAACAAACACTAAAACCTACACTAGAAGTGTTTAAAAACTTTAATTTATCATTTCTGCCAGTGATACACTTTTATCACTTGGAGCCATAAGATAATTGTATTGGACAATTGATGGTCTAGAGCTTTAGCCGTGCTTCAATCAAAATCGACATATTACTCTTTCGATCAGGAATACGTACAATACTAAAAGTCATATAACAGTTCCTCCAGCTTCATAGAAGGATTTATCAATTTATCAGTTTTACTTTGGTTAATGCTTCTTACTGATTATAAATGTTACAAAGTAATTCTATCTGTAGAATTACGGTATAAAATGCATATAGACACCACTGCTACATCATTTAAATAGAAACATTAGACAATATCTGCTGTTTCTTAAAGTCAAAGTCTTATTGAATGTTTTTTTTCTTTGCCTAAAGTTTTCTTTTTTTGCCAAAGTTTTATTTTTGCCAAAGTTTTATTTTTGTGCCAAAGCTTTATCTTCCAAGTTTTTTTTATTTGAAGTTTCTTAACTTTAATTTTTTACTCACGCGCTAACTCATTTTATTTTTGTGCTTGGGGGTTATGTGATTGGTGTGGGGTAGTTTCACAGTTTTTAATTTTGATTTGTTTTCAAACATGAAGCTTATTAATTCTTTTGGGAAGATTTGGTTGTTCCTGAGAAGGACATATGAATCAGCAAATATTGCGAAAAGGAAAATTTTACAGCAATGGTCCCTGAAAAGGACCGATTCTAGGCAAGTACAGACTCAGATTTGAAAATTTACTGAGTCTGAGTATATGTTTGACATAAGTTCCTTCTTTCACCTGGACTGAAATTGATATGTGCCTGTTTCTCCTCCAATCCTTATGTCCATCACACTTTCACCTCTCTCAGTTTTTGGTCTTTTTTGGTCACTGGCTTCTGTATCTGTGACTGTGGAGATGCCCCTCGTCTTACTCCCTCTCCCCCATCTATTGTTTCTCTGCTTCCTCTCCCCTCTCCCTATGTTCTCCTCCCCCCTCCTCTATTTTTATGTAATCCTGATAAAGAAAAAAAAACTTCTGAAGAGTGATTTCAAGCTTTTACCAAACTTATTCAAATGTAGAGGTGCCTAGCGATTTATATGTATTCCTTGGGAATGAAGTTAATAGATAAGCTTTGGTACTTTCTTTATGTGACATGAATGACAAATTTTGGGGAGAAGACGCTATTAAGATAGCAGCCATAGAAGACTGTTGGACATTTTTAAATCTTCAGAGAAGGACTATGTGACCTTGAGAAAGGTGCGATTTTGAGGAAAGAAAAGTTTCTGTTTTCCCTTTTTTCCTCCCAGCATACTGTTTCTCCTGTAACTGGGAGAGGGAAATGACATATCCATTTTACTGTCCATTAAACAGAATTATCTTTTATACGTAAATATGAAATGGACCATTTCACAAGGATTGTCATAAAAGAGAGAAATGAGAAAGCTGTTACATTATTTAGTATTGTAATTTTATTTTTGTTAAAATCAATGAACTTGTTCATCAGATAAACTGGGTAATGTGCCATTTTTTTTTCTCATAAATTTCCTTTTTAAGAGTGAAATATATCGTATGTATAGATTTGTTCACATATATTGTAAGAGAGCCTATTTTTGTTTTTAATAACACTAGTAAAACGTAGTTTCACAGCTGTTTTGCTTAAGTGTGTAATATTATAAACTAAATACTCTTAATATCATAAGTATATTTCTAGACACACTTATAGATTCAAATGAGTTATGTACATGTCAAATGGGTGGAACCTAAAACATAGATCTGAAATACTTTAAAACATCATGATATATGCATGATATACAAATAGATGTCCAAATATTTTATATGTTTATGTAAGATCCATGCCTAACCAGTTATACAAACATTTCTCTTCTGTTTGTGCTTAGTGTGTGTTAGTGTTAACGTGAAGTTCATTTGCTTGCTGTCATTCACAGCACACATTGTGTTGTTAAATACCATGCCATCCTAAATATGCTGTGTTTATAAGTCTTGTCATAGATTGATGTTAATTAAATCACTTCTATTAACATAAGCAATCAGAATAATTAATTTGTAAATTAAATTAAAGAAATAAGCCAGTACATCTAAAATCCATGGTCAATATTTAGTACAGAAATATTATGACAAGTTGTTCTTTGTAAACAGTTGAATACAAATGAAGTTATTAATCAAGGGTTCATATGTTCAGTATTTTATATGATGCATTGTAATGTAAATACTTATTCTTAGTTCCAGTAATTAAAGTTTACATTTTGTTACAATCTTAAATAGAACTCTGGCCATTTCTATATAAGTTAGAAGGTAATACAAGTATAAGGAATGAGAAGTATTGCTTCATAGCTTAGAAATCCAGACACAGGAACATCTTCCCATATTTAGAGATGAGTTTGGCAAAATATGTGGTCACATGGCATTTTCAAACTTAAGAATTCATAATTCCCTGCCAGTCACATGACTCTCCATATTAGATACTGTTATCTGCAAACTCTTAGATAATACATCACATGACCACCACCAGTTCTTATTTCTTGGTCACATGTTTTCCCACATTTCTTATGAAGACAGGTCACATGAGTCCTTACGGATCCTGTTTAGGCAATGTTTTGGTCACATGACCAAAATGTATATAAGAATTTACTAACTTACGAAAATCCTTGATCATGTGACTTCCGTATTTGGACATTTAATGAATTCTGTGAACCTGTGACCATTAGTTCCTGTAGCATTCCAGAGAGAGAAATGTTTCTGACTCAGGGCTTGCATTCCACAATTTGTTATTAAAAGAGCCAGTTTAGCTAGCGAGAGCAGATTTTTTTCCAGAGAGACTTTTGACCAGAGTAGTGAGCAGAGCAGGATTACAACTGAGGCACCATCTTTGTAACTTTTTGTGAAAAATAACTTTGTGGAAATAAAGAATTGTTTGTTGAAAATTACATCTTATATATTTTATTTGAATTCAACCAATTGTCAAGTATACAACCCAGGAAAACCAAGAAGAAAACAAACACTACAAAAATACAAACCATACTCTACTTGACAAGTTTGGAGGCTCTGCTTTTAGCTGATAGAAGGAACTGCTGGGATTAAACTTCAAGAGAAGCTGAGAAAAAAAGCCAGAAAAATCGGACCTAAAGTAAACCCCAGACACAACAAACAGAATGATGGTGCCTCAACCAGTGGAAAGGGAAATGCAGATCAGTCACTGTACTGGTCATATCATGGTGGGTAGTTTTATGGGCAGAGGAAACAAGTGCATATAGTTGGTCAAAGTTCTGTACAGTAAACTGACAACCATTGGTAACTACCAACATTCCTCAGAGGTGGCAGGCTAGTGTTATACCATTATTGCACCACTGTGCCCCCTCAATGATTACAAAGTAGATTTTGACATGCTTTGAGATTCCCAATGGCAAATTCAGTCAATTGTTTCCCCGAGCATTCCACCTTTCTCTGCGTTATTCCATTAGATTTGGATCTCCATGGCCAATCTGGTGATTTTTGTGACCATCATCATGACCAGATCTTGATGGATGGGTTTATCTGGCTCTTCAGGTCATCAATTTTTTGTTCATTGGCCCAGACAGGGAAGTTTTTGAAATCACCTATATCTTGAATTACATTAAGGTGAAACCATTAAGCCCTCTGGCCTTCCCAACTATAAAGGGGTGCGTATACATCTCATGTCCAATATGAATGTTCAAAGATTACCCAGATAAACAACTTTTACAACTTAAAACTTGGGTTTCCTTTGTCTCTTTGCTAAACCCTTGGTTTTTGTAATACTCATATTAAAAACCATCTCTCAGCCTTGCAAAATAACCAGACAATCAAGAAATACAATCAGAAGCAATGTTGGGCCCCTTTGAGAATATTCCTTCCAGTCAATTTCATTGCTCCCCTTTGTTAACCTGTCGCAAGGTTGCTGGTAGGCCTATAGCAATCTTGAATCTGCCTTACACACAAGGCCTTTCAGTCCATGATTTTGTTGATTAGGCCAAGTTTCATGGGACAGAATTTGCTCTTAGTATTCTGCCAATTCACAAAATAATTGCAAAGGTCAGTAGTATCGAAGATGAAGTGGGGCTCTCTAAAGAAAATATAGGTAGAGCATTCAGGAGTGGACCCAGCCAATGCATTTTTGTTTTAAATGGAAAGGAGTTTGCTTTCTGGAGATCCCAGTCGTGTTCAAGTGGGTCCACAGTAAAGCGGGTTTCAGATGCTCAGCAGCACAATTGCGTTCATTATGGTTTGGCAAGGCCACAACGTATTGCCTACATGGATGCTTGTGAGTGATATTGGCACTGCGCAACAAGCAATCAACACATTAATGACTTTATTACATGAGTTTGGTGTTCCGAATAATCCAGATAAAGTTTTACTCCTGCCAATGTCTCACTATGTCTGATCATCACAGTTAACACAGTATACAATACAGTTAACAATGACAACGACAAATTAGTGATGATCCATGAGCAGTGCTCCAGACTCATGTCTAAAAAAATCTCAGCAGAACAGCATATCAATCCTTGTTAAGTAAGCTTATTTATATCCACAAATGTGTGGGACCTGCTGTCATTAAAAACAGAATTTTGGCATTGTTTAGAGCTAATCATGACAAAAATAGGATTAAATTGACTGATGAGTTTTTCCAGGACATGGCCTGGTTTAAAAAATTTTGCCTGCCTTTAAGGGAATTGTTTTGTTCAGGAAGCCACTACTTGATACAAACCAAATTCTATGTATAAATTCTTCCCTCACATGTCAGGGAGGAGTTTGGAGGGATAAGGTATATGTTACACCAACATACCCAATGCAAGGCTGTTCACTGGGAGATGATGAACATCCTGTTATTATTTAGATGATTTGGTAAATATTGGGTGCACGCCACTATTGACAGTTTTTGCAACAATTTAGCTGTAGTCCAGGAGGTCAACATAAGTAAGAGTAGGGACCCTTTCTTAGGTGTCTGTATTACGCATATTTGGCCAATATAAGGAGTATTGGATATTGACGTAGGCATATCTTTGGAAAATGCAATTCAGCAGCAGATTTGTTGTCTAGACACTGTTTTGAGGCAAATCAGTTGATTATAAGTTGTTGTCATACTTGTGTTGGAATTATTGTTTGGACATGGATCTTCAATTATAATTGCAGGTTTGCATGCTTTCGTAGCATTTCTAATGTTATTTTTCATCCCCCATTTTGCATCTTATTATCAAATGGACTGAGACATTGCAGGATAATAAGTCTCGTCACATGCTTCAGCTCCCTTATATCAATAGCTTGTACCTATGCCCGGTCAGGGCATTACAAGCCCTGCTTAGATCCAAACCCTTTCCTCCGACTGCTCCACAATTTGCAAATCTTGATCCTCATATTGGCCAGGTCATAGATGCCAGCATAAAGGCCCTCAAAACTGTTCTTAAAAATCTGAACTTCCCTACAAAGTGGCATGGTGTTCACACATTCCAATGATCTGGTGCCACTTTTGCTTTTGACAACAATATTTCACTGCAGAACATAATGGCTAATGGGCTTTAGAAAATTAGTTCTGTTTGGACATACCTTTAAAATATTCCCATTGCCCCTGTACCATTCCTTCCACCGTTGCCTGCTTGATCCCTCATGTTATCGTTGGGCTTGGGGTTTTATAGTTTTGCAGTATCATTTTTTTCTTAATTTTAAATCATTGACTTTAACACTAACATGTAAAAATAATCCAAATGAAGTTTGTGTGACTCTCTAACATTGACCTGTGACTTTTATGACCTGGTAGTCGAGTGGATACTGTAGTGTTTGGTTTCCAGTTTTGAATCGTTAAGGTCTCCTCTGAGCTCCTACTGGTTCATGATTTGAACTTAGGAAACTGGGGCTATCATGGCCCTGTAGGAAGTCTGCAGTTTCTGTGGTTCTCTGATTGTTTTACATAATCAAAGACATTGTCTAGTTCAATAAACAAGGTCATGCCTCATTGCATTCAGGAACCCCAGACACATTGCTTCAAGGTTTTGACGAAGGAACAAAAAACATTTGAACCCACTTTCCCACCTCTGACACAAATTTATTTTCTCAAAAGCCTGGACTCCCTGGACTTATCTCCATTGGATTGATTTGGTCTCTTGATATAATTTGAATTCGTGGGTATATACCACTCTCAACTTTTGTCTCAGCAAGCTGCCTTGTATTTCACCTTTGTCTGGACCCTTGCTGTCATATAGGGGCCTTTTATTTTGATAGGCTGATGTTGCAGAGCCCATTGGGCAGAATCATGCGTTTCAGATTATGAACATGACCTTTAACCTTGGTGAGGTCGGTTAGTTGTCATTTGTATGATAAATAGTGTACTTCATTAGTCATGGTATATGTTGTCACCTCTCTTACTATATAAAGAAGCGTAATAATTAGTATGACATTTGATTAAAAAGTAACTATCTTGGCTGGGCGAGGTCAGCTATATGTTGTTTAACTGATAAGTTGTGATAATGTTGAAGTGTAATGATTGAATATGAATGGTTTTCTTTTCAATCCATGAGCTGGAGTTGTATTCTGTGCTGTACCCTATTGAAGAGATTACTATGAATACATTTACTTCATGCATATTTTAATGATGTGCTTCATTTATGTTAGTATTAACAATTGTATAGTATTTTTAAAATTTTACAATATCACT
Organism: Sabellastarte sp. h YS-2021; assembly: GCA_964017235.1. NCBI lineage: Eukaryota > Metazoa > Annelida > Polychaeta > Sabellida > Sabellidae > Sabellastarte > Sabellastarte sp. h YS-2021. The sequence continues at coordinate 124,516,410 of OZ024932.1, forward strand.
TTAAAACTTTTAAAACTTTTTCAATCAGTACTTTTTGTACTAATATGCAAATAAAATTGTCCAAATGAAGTTTGTGTGACTCTCTAACCTTGACCTTTAACCATTATGACTTAACAGTCATGTGGATACAATGGTGTTTGGTCTGGGGTTCGAATGTTTCAGGTCTCCTCTGAGCTCCTACTGGTTGATGGTTTGAACTTGTGAAAATGTTACAGAGATCTGATAGCAATATCATATTCACTGATGTTACTGGACTATCATTGATGCATAATTTATAATTAAATTCATTTGAATTGAAAATGAAAGATAATTCTTGAAAGTGTTACATACAACTTATTACAGTGAATAATTTAGATACAAATAACTTTAAAATTTCTCATGATATTTACCATAATTAATATTGAAACCCATTACTAATATGATAATAAATAAGTAAGAATGTTTTTAAAGGATATACGCAAAATCTCAACCAAATGAAATATATATTTGCACATTATAACCCAATTGTTTTTTCTTAATTTGTTTAGCTCCTCCGGTAATTACTAATCTGACAGTTAACTGGAATACAACCTCTACAGTTATACCAGTCATTTGGCAGTTACAGAGTAATGGAGGTCATTCAGATGTGACATTTGTGATATGGGTTAAACTGGCTTCTTCTGGTAGTTACCACATCTGGAAAGACAATATACAGTTGGATGTAAAAGAAGGAGACAAAGTATCAGTAGATGTTGATACCTTAGTACCAAACAAGCAGTATGATATGAAGGTTATGGCACAAAGTATTACCCCAAATGGTGACATCAGAAGTGCTCCTTTGTATACGACTGGGTTAACAAGAGGTCAGTTACTATACCCTATGTTGAAACTTCATCATATAGTATCGATGAAACCATTTTTGACAAAAATAACACATAACTACTAAAGAACATTGTTAAGTTTTACACTAGTATCTATAATCTCAATATATATCTGTTATACAACATAAATAACCATATTTTCAGTTCAGAAAAAAAATTAACAACCAATACTCAAACCAGTCTCATTTGACTCACAGCAAATATCACTGAAAGTCTCCTAAATATATTGTATTTTCAAGGATCACCAGTAATTGATATAGAAGAAATACTTGTTTCATCCCATGACATGATTGTTACCTGGTCATTTCAACCAACTGTGAGTAGACAGAAACATATTAACATAAAACTGGACATTTTGTTAAAATATTCAGTGTTTTGTTAATTTGTTCATATGCCGAAGTATTGTCAATTTGTTCCTTTAATTTTCATTCTAATTTCTTCATCGCTCACAGGTAGAGCCTCATCTGACAATGTGTTTCAAGCATTGGGTTAGTGATAATGGAGAAGACAGTTCAGTTATACACCCAGGTTCCGGAAGGTGTGACATTGAAGCATTTACAAGAAAAGAAACAATCCATGGCAAATTTGAACCCATACACAAATATTATGTTGAGTTGATTGTGTATGAAAATGGTTTTTTTGGGATCCAATGCTGGAAAAAATTTTGAAGCTTCTGTTCCTGAAAATCCAGAGAAGTCATGTTAGTGTTAATACATTACTAAAGTTGCAAATTAATTTGGTTAAATGTGACGAGATGACTCTTTTTGCATGATACTTGGATATCCATAATTTCGGTTCTTATTTGATACATTAATATATTGACATATTTGGGACATCTTTTGTTTGATATGTGGAATTTTAATAATTTTAATTATAAGCGTCAAAAATAGCTCTTTTAAAATTCAAACCAGTTATTCAATGAATCAATGTTTCTTATTTCAGTGTCATCAGGAGACATTGCTGCTATCATTCTTGCAATTCTATTAGTTTTGGTCTTAGTGTTGTTTTCACTGCCTGTCCTGGGACTTATAAATTTTAATGTGACCTTATGCAAAGGTATGTGACATGGTTATTTTGATAACCGAGTTTGTTATAGACAAAAAATTAAAGAGTGTTTAAAAAATAATTTTGAATAACTTACTGTACTCATTAAATAAATTCAATAAGTTTTATTGATGGTTGGTTTACTTCCTAGATAATTCTTACTATAAGTACAGTGTTGAAATGGCTGTTTCCTTGATTCAGGAAGTCAGTCGGGCTGTCATAGTTTATTACAGTTTTACCTTATAGTACATGTTTTCAGTCACTGAACTGTTAACTTATTGTTAGCTATGTCCCTGATTGCTCCAAGATGGCTGTTGTTACTCCTCTCATCAAGAAATTTTCCTAACTGGTGAAAATTTAAAGAACTAACTTGCTATATCATGGCTTACCTTAATATAAACAAAGCCTAAAGGTGTTTTGGTCCCCTAGCGCGAGTGCAAAGCCATCAGAGACATCAGTGGTGCACTAGAATGTGGGTACTCATACAGGTTTGCCAACGTTGCTTGTACATACATCCAGTGAAAGAGAGAGCATTGATTGGAGAGCAACATAGGGAAATTCAGAATCCACAGGTGTTGTCAATTTCATCAAAGTCTGGAGACAAAATATAAATGTTGTTTGTAGAAGCCTAAGCTCTATCAAGGCTAGCACATAAAAAATGGTCACTGAACTGAGATGGCTCTTTTTCCATTAAAACTGAGATACATCTATCCTTATCATGTGGCAAATCTACTACATGTACTTTAATTTCACTTGATCTCTTGGCTGCCTTTGATACGATGGAATATTCAACTGTACTCAATTGGCTTTCATCATGGTTTGGTCTTAGTGGCTCTATACTAAAGTGGTTTGAGTTCTACCTCGTTGATCACTATTAGTCTGTAAAATTTGGCTCTATATTATTCTCCGACTTCTCCCCAGGTTCAGCTTCTCTAAACATGTACAGAATGTATGCTAGGTTAGCTTTCTGTGACCTAGATATGTTAAAAGGGATTGATAATATCTTATAGATTAAGTTTATTTACTTGTTGCCACTGGTCTTGTTAGAAGTTGCTTAGACTGATGCAGTTCATTTAGTTGGAATCCATCAAAATCAATTATACACAAATTGCATTCATGCATTCAAAACAGTTGTGCAGGAAATGTATGAAGCTTAAGTAAACTCCCTAGAATAACTCCTATTCTCAAGAAATTACAATGACTGCCAGTTTTCTAATTTTCTTCAAACTGGTTACCCTAAATACTTTGATGTATTTCTTTCCCGTTATACAAGTCTGTTCAATTTAAGAATCATTAAGTCAATTTGGTCATAGTCTATTTCTGGAAAGAAATTTAAGTCTCATATCCTTGTCAACGCATATCCACAATAACAGCTTCATTAATCCAGCATCTTATTGGTTTTGACCTTATTTTGGTTACATGATGTTTGAGACTGAATATCATTCGGACTGTTGTAACTTAGAGTCAGCTTTTTAACTGATGATTAAATGTTATGAAAGCTGATTAAAATTGGCATTGCTGAAACAAGTTTGATGTGCATTTACTGGAGAGGGATCTAGTATCAATTATAATTTATTAATAGTTACTTTCATTAAATTTAACAGGGCATTATATAAATCTATTCGTATGTATTGCATTTCATGCATGCATGTTTTAATGTGACCCCTACAGGATGTCAAATATGGAAACTTAAGATATTCAGGAATCAGTATGTGTTTATGTCTTCTAAATTTTAAATGTTTTGTTACACAGAGTTACAGGCACAATTTATTATTATGGATGATTTGTTTGATACATTATATTTTCATATTCAGGAATGAACAAAACAGAAAACAGAGCAAACAGTGACAGGTAATAAAAATAAACATAATTCTCAATTTAATTGCTGAATCAATTTTTTTCACAGTTTCGAACACATATAAATATTAGCAACAACTGGGAGTCACAATAGTGTATTAATATATTACAGGGCCAATGAAACATATTCATGGGATAAAGGTAACTGTTACTTCTTGTTACTACCTCTACCGAGGAGGCTATGTTTTTGGCAGCATGTAAAATTTGTCTGTTTGTTTGCAACATTACAGTTATGGACAAATTTTGATAAAAGATTTAAGCAAATGTCAACAATTGCAAAAGGAGTAGATTGTTCAGTTTTTGGTGGTAATCAGGTAATTTTAAGTAATTTTTAATCATTGCACTCCAAGCAATATTGTGTTGACACAACTGACATATTTGGCCTTTGGGTTTGCGCTCATCGAATAAATAAAGAATATTTAATGAATACAATTGCATAATGTTTCTATTTTTTTATATTTTATTTTCTTTTGGTTATACAGTGGTATGAAACACAATGAAAGAAATACAATTTTTCCTAATAACACAAAACTACATTTGCAACAATTATTTTGGAACATAGCTTGCTCTGTGTGAAAGAACACCACATAGAGGTTTGATAATAAAAGAATAATGTTATCTCAAGACTTATGAGACGCATATTTATACTTACGTATGTCTAAGTGCATCATGTAAAATTGCAAATTTTTCCTCGAATACATGCAATTTATAACGTTTGAGGTAAATATTTTTGTCTAAGCTCAGTTTCCATTTCAGTGTACTTATACTCATTAAACAATAGGTCACTACCATTCCTCTTGCATTTGGCAATGAAATATTTACCAATTAGTATAACATAATTGATAAGATAAAAATGCTTTGGGGTGTAGTTAATGAGACCCAAAAGTATATCTAGAACAGCAAAATTGACGGATGTATTGAATAATGTACTCAGCCAATCAGATATTTGGATCCAGAAAGTATTCACTTCTTTACAGTAATAAAAGTAATGTTCCAGATTATCTATTTAGCCACATAAGATACAGTCAGGAGTCATTTTTATGCCCCATTTATGGAGGTTGAGATTACATGTAAATACTCTGTGCATAATCTTATATTGTAGAATTATTAAATAACTGTCCAACAAGATTTTGTAAGGCAGTTGGTAGATATTTTTCCAATTGATACCCTCCAGAAATGGGTAGAATTCTATTCACTTATCTTGACTATTTGAATTTGATGTAAGCGAGATAAGCATTTACCTTTTAGATTTTATTTTGTGGGTAATCTAAACAGCTTGTAATTTGGTTATATTTCATGTCATCCATGGTTATGCCATATTCATTTTCTAATATTGCTTTACTTTTAACTTTATTTGTATCTTTATCAAACATATCACCAACAAGGACGATCCCAGCATTTCTCCAGTCTCTGTATTGAATATTTATAGGTCTGTTATCTATTAAAATGTTTGGGTTTCCATACAACTCTTCATTCGCAAATTCTTTAATGTTTCGGATATTTGTTGTGAGAAATCTGAACCATGTTTTCAACATACCTTGGTAAAATGGAGTTTTAATATTACTTTTTATTGCAGCATACATCTGCTTTTTTAAAATATTCTTTATGTCAGGACCCATCAAGTTTTTAGCTAGTATTTTCCATGTGGCATCAATGTTGCTGCTTAATCTTTTAATCCACATTATCTTAGATTTGTCAAGTATATTTTTAAGCTGTAACCATTTTTAAACCGCCAAATTCTATTGGCTGGATTAAAACGTTCTTAGAGATTAAATGTTTTCTGTCACTCCAAATAAAGTTAGTGAACATTCTGTCCAAATTAATCAGGAATTTTTCACTAAGAGATATTGCTGAAGATAACTGCAAGAGATGTGGAATTGCTAGTGATTTGATAATAACAATTTTACCCCGAAGTGTCAGAGGATTATATTAACAGTATTATATTTTCTCCGATATAATGTTCTAAATGTTGTATCAAGTACTCGCCGAAGAGTCTCTGATCATGCTTGTTATTTATAGTCGGTGCGTATATGTTTACAAGTATAATTCTTTTATTGTCTAAAATCCAATCTAGCAGTATGAATCTACTGGAACTATCATTATCTACTTTGGTGATGGTGATGTCCAGATCTTTTGATATCATGATGGCAACACCACGACTGTTAGATGTGCCGTGGGAAAATACAATTTTACCTTCCCAGCAGTTCGTCCAATCTTTTTCAGTGTCCGGTGTGGAGTGAGTTTCCTGCAGAAAGCAGGTTTGAGATTTTTTTTAAACTAACCACTGAAGTACTGCAAGCCTCTTATGTCTGTCTCCTAAGCCTCTAGTATTAAAACTAAAAATATTTATATCAACCATTTTTGATAAAGTATAATACTTCCTTCAGATAGGAAAATCTGTGGTTCACCTTCAAACAAGAGCAAGGCTATGATCAAACATTTCACATGAATTTGTACATTGTATTTTGTCACTATAGCAGTTGGATTTGAGTTACATATACCACAACAGCAATTGATTACACAGAAACTAAAACAAACATGAAAAAGACACTGAAATACAAAACAAAATACAAGACAAATATACAAAAGAGAAGCCACCATGGCTGGCTATATATATATATAAAAAAAATTAAGTAAATTAATTTATGAAATAAAGAAAAACAAAACAAAGAGAGAGTTTTTTTCCTGACAAAAAGTTTTAAAGCAACAAGGAAGTTAGCTCGATTTAATTTAGATTCTTTTGTAGTAGATGAATAAACTTAAGCATCTATAGGCTGTAGGTAACTAAATAATTATTCTAGTTTAAACAGGAGCACTGGTATTAAAGAATTAGGTCAAAGTTGGGGTTTTATGTCCCGTTCAACAGCCAGGGTCATATTGGGACAGGTCCTCAGAATTGCCACTTGAGGGACTCGAACCCACAGAGGTGACAGCCTATGATTAGATGCCAAACTTGCTAACCACTAGGCCACTGAGGACCTGTGGTATTAAAGAAAAACCTGTAACTGTTTATTATTAATAATGTACTCTTTCATTATTTTTGTAGACATTTATTAATAATGTTCTCATTTATTTCACATAGGCAAATACAATTTTTAAAGAAAAAACTTTTTAAATAGGTTTCATGAAAATATATTAATTAATAAGGTTCTCATTCACTGGAGTTCAATAAAGTTCTCATTCATTGGAATTCAAGTCAAGAGTTCCAAATAACAATTTAATGAATTGCTCTCATATTTATTGTTAGAATTTCAATCTTCAACCAGATTGCGCTCAGCTTAAACAAGCTGTAAATATTTATTAACAAGTTCACATTTATTACACAGAGTCATACACTTAATTTGCTAAAAAGTTAACCATGAAGTTTTTTTGTTTTTTTTTTCCTTTACGACACCGTTATAATTTATTTATTATCTTTTATTTACATTAAGCTGAGATACAAATTATTCTACAATTAAAAGGTTTTCAAAAAAAGTTTTTCCTTTACGACAAAGCTATACATAATTATTTATTGAATTCCTCTCAAAATGAATTGTTCTGCAAATTCATATTAAGGTTTTTTTTAATCTTTGACCTAACACTCTTAAATAAAATACCATACATTACAAAGTAAATAAACTTAAATCATACAATGGTACTAACCTCAGACATCATAATTGCAATGATGTAACACAGGCCTTTATACATGATAAGATCAAGATCAACATTACAACAACAACATCATTTATATTAAGATTTCATTTTTCCTCATGTCATTTATCTTAACACTCTAAGTTATAGACCACACATTACAAAGTAAATAAACGTAAATCATACAATAGTACTAACCTCAGACATCATAATTACAATGATGTAACACAGGCCTTTTAACATGATAAGAACAACATCAAGGAGTTATGCAAAGTTATATTAAGTTTTCATTTTTCCCCATGTCATTTATCTTAACACTCTAAGTTATAGACCACACATTAAACTATACCATACACAGTAAATGATGAACTTAAGGCATACAATAGTACATATACTACAATCTGACATCATATACAGTGGTGACTACTCAAGCACAGGCCTCAGGTACACAGGTAATAAGAACAATATCAAGGAATTATGCAAATTTATATTAAGATTTTTTCAATGTCATTTAACTTAACACTCTTGTATTTAATACCATACACTCCAAAATAGATGAACTTGAGGCATACAATAGTGCTAGCATCTAATATCATAAATACAATGAGGACTACTCAAACACATTCCTTACTAGTAATTTATACAATATCATGGAAATATGCAAGTTTTTAGTAAGATTTATTTTTTGCATGTCATTTAACTTAATACTCTTAAATGCCATACACTACAAAGTAAATGAACTTAAGGCATACAATGGTACTAGCGTCTAACATCATAAATACAATGAGGACTACTCAAACACAGGTCTCATTAGTAATTTCTACAATATCATGGAAATATGCAAATTTATATTAAGATTTTTTCCATGTCATCTTACTTAATAATCCTAAGTTAAATACCATACAATAAAAAGTAAACAAACTTGAGGCATACAAGAGTGCTAGCGTCTAGCATCATAAATACAATGAGGACTACTCAAACACAGGTCTTGTAGGTAATTAGTATAATACCAAGGAATTGTGCAAATTTATGTTAAGATTTTTTTTTCCAATTTTTTCCATCTTTTTTTTAATTAGCAATTATAAGTCCATTAAAGTAGAACAAAACAATGATATTTATATTTAGACTAACAGTTTGCTCTTACATCATTATACCACTCGGTAGGCACAGCTCAGTTAAAACTGCTCTTGCAGAATGATTACTTTAAAGTTTGTCTGATTTGTACAAGCAATTTACCAAGCTTATTTTGCCCTACCCATTTGTTTTTAATCCAGATATTTTCATCTTGTAGAGCAAGGCCCACACCCAGTATTTATCCTTTGGATTAGCTTCGACCAGTGTTGAGTTTCCAGTGCTTTTAAGGAATTCGCCAAGTTCATGATTCTGAGTAAATTTAGCAATCAGACCCTCTCGCATGTACTTCTCATGAACACTGTCCCAGGCTGCTTTGTTTGAGGTACAAACTTTAGATCCTAGCTTCTTTGCTACAACTGGATCAACATAACTCAATATGGATGTATCTGTTGCCTCCTCACCAAAGTGCTTTGCTGCTTTATACATGTAAAACTGTTCCACATTGGCAAAGGTAACTCCATCTAATTTGAACTGTGATGGAAAGTGGTTACTGATGGTACTGCTTACTGTTCACAATAAGCTTATCCATGTTTAGCTTTACTTTATACTTGCCACCAGATGTGTGGACGGCATGTAGAACTGGTGTAAACATCTTGCGGCGACGGATAACTTCTGGCACAAAGTCTTCAAATACCAAAATTCCAATATCCTTAAATTTCTCTTTGGCTTGCAGTAATGCTTGGCGGTCTTTATAATGAAAGAATTTAGCGATGATTGGTCTATCCTTCGGACTGTGGCATTCTCTGTGGCACCTTGATGTGGTGTGTTTTTCACATTCAAAAATTTGAGATTGTTTCGTCTAGATCTACCCTCTAAAGAGATTAACCTCTCTTCCAACTGGCAATTTTTTTCTTCATAAGCTTCTACTTTTGATGCTAACTTGTTGTGGCCCAATTCAATGTTGATAACTTTTTCAGTTAAAACTCTGAGGCTGTCAAGAGTGTCCGAGTTAAATTGTATGCCTCTTTTAACTTCCTCTATGTCTATTCCAGTGGATAATTTAAAGCTATCCAATGAGTCTGAATTGGACTTAATAACCTTTTTAACTTATGTAATCTCAGCAGTGATCTTCTCTACTTCCTGTTTCAGCATGACTCTGACTCTGACTCTAATCCTGACATAGTTATCGGAGAGTCAGGAGAGTCCGGTGATACAAGCTCAAAGTATCTCGTTTTTGCTTAGTGCCACTGGGCTTACATGAATTGCTAACCTGGTTTGACCTGCATTTCCACCATCAAGTTAATGCACTCGATATATTTTCTTTAAGTATAAAGTTTGTTTTGTCAGAAATAAAATTTACTTGTTTCAATTATTATAACAGACTCTGTATTAAATATTGAAACTTCTGTTCAATATTGTAAATCTAAGTAAACAAGGGTGATGTTGGTTCGCCAAATACATCAGTCAATCACAAATAAATGAGGCCGATTGTTTTGGTTTCAACAAGTATATAAAGCATATTTCCCTAAAAAGCTAAAAGCTTCCAGGCATTTGATCATAGTTCTGTATTAACATCTAATTAATCAATACCCAGGCAGGAGACAGCTTTTTGTTTATGCACCAAGTTTATCAAGTTGATGTCACATAGGTGTATCACCAATGTAGCATTTAATTTAGGTTTCCATATATGGCAAAATATAGAATTTTACCCACAAAATGATAGTATCCAAAACAATATTAAAATTGTGAAAGAGAGAGACAAACAGGCTCATAAACATCTTTTATCCTGCAATCACACATATATTATGATATCATAGTAATCCTTGACTTTTAATAAAGTTGTAAGCTAAATCCCATCCTTGTTCTATGTTTAAATCATGATTAAATTACTGTAAAAACCCTCTCTTAAAAAACATCACATCACTGCCTCTCCAATCTAGCCATCTAGCATACTGTTTCTAATAAAAATATAAATTACGCTGATTATGTATTTGCAGTTTATAAACATTATATTTGTCCTTATGTGTAACTAGCTAGTGTTTAACTAGCTTGTAACATACAAGTCCATTTGGGATATGATGTAATTTTTTACATTATCTATATCAGGATACAATGAAGTACACCTGAGTCACAATCACCCTGAAGGCCAGAAGTATGAGAAACCACAGCAGCAGTATGAAAATACAGGATTTCAGCCTTATGAGTCACTGGATAAATGCACCGAAAGCTCCACTGACAAAGTATAGGAGGAATAAAAATCAGATCTAAAATAAAGTTTCTGACATTGTAATGTTACATACATTAGAACATATTTGTACATTATAGAAGTTCTATAATAGAACATACTTTTTAGCCTAATAATACACAAACACCTATCTAAAATAAAGTTTATTATTGATTAAAGATGCATAAAAATTGAGGCCCCAAAAGAGTATTGTATATGTGCTTGGTAATTTGAACATGGACAAACCATAAATCATGTTATCTTGAAGGCTGGTATGTGCCGTCAGTCCATTGTCAAGCTTTATGTTGGAAATTTTATTGTCCAAGAATTCAGATGGAGGATACTTCCTTTGTATTTATTTCCATCCTTATTGCATTTGAGTGGCTATTATATTTAAACAAGAAGTGCTTATGATTGCAAAAGTATTGACAAAATGGCATGAGGCAACATAGAAAACAGAACACTTCTGTTATCACTGAAGTGGTACTTTGACTTTGGATTTTCTAGTTTTCTTTAAACACATACAGACAAAATTACACAAGGAAGTTAAGACATTAGCATATAGAGTAGAACCTCAATTATCCAAACCCAATGGGAGACATCTAGTTAAGTCACATAAACGAGAGGTTTGGATAGTTGAAGGAAACCGAAATTCGCCGTCTATGGGTTCCAATTTGGTGATAATTGAAGAAAAATCATTTTATGCATTAAATATTGACGTTGGTGGTCACTGATGAAGTAGTTTAATAGGTTGGTGTTATATAATATAACTGACCTCTAATTTTTGCTTCTCTATATCTATGGATGTTATCATACCTTTTATTTAAAATATTACACGGACTCGAGCTGGGTGTGTTTGTTTTGTATATGCACTATGGACGTTTCATTTTTAGATAAACATCATCATGCATTTTGTCAATTGAAAACTCCAGGAGATTATTTATTGTAAAAATCTATTTGAACACGTCTTTCATGGGTATATTCGGTTGGCAATGTATTGTTATATTTTTCTTTGAATAGATGTCAGTCTGTGAATGAACCTACTCCGGGAGATTATAAATTGCAAAACCCAATCGAACATGCAATGAGTGATAGGCATTTTATCAAAGAAGTTGTGGGCTCGTGTAAATGAATGAATCCCTCCCTATTGAAACAATGCGATAAAGATCAAAGAAGTTAGGTGTTCTTTTAGATGGTATGTTTTTTTAAAGCACTAGAATTAATAGTTTCCGAGAAAATGTAAAATCCCGCAATATCACTCACATTAGACATGCATTGTATGTACTGCCAGTAGGGAGACAATATTTCGGTTCAGTTTATCTGGAGATTCAGATTATAGAGGGCTGGATAATTGAGGTTCTACTGTATGTACTATGATATCATGTTTATCCTATATTATATGAAAATATGCAATTTTGCACTTACTTCTTGGGTGGCAATTTTGAGTTCTCGACATGTTCCAACAACAAAGGTTATTGTGTGGTGTACCTTAGCCTTCTGCATTATTTTGTCATTTTACATGTATTGTAATTGTTAACAAAAGAAAATTTTGCTATTATCCAAGTCAAGTACTGTTTTACAATATTATTTTTAACATTGTTGTCAGATTCACGTTTAATGATGCTGGCAAAACTAGCTACCAATGATATTTAATGCATCCCATGTGAGCATAACTTTCCCAATCTTTGTCAGAATATTCACTTTAGAATGTGAATGTAACTTCTTCATTGCTACGATTTATTTGTTTCAGATTGAGATTGATTCACCAAGTTTGTATTGATCCGACTGTCCACTGACTCGTCAAAGTAACACACATAGTACAGATACAGATATGCCATGTGCTTCTAGTGTCTGATACCCCAATGTAAAAAGATATGATACATCATTATTTGTTGTTATAAGCAGCAGTCAGCCTGGATTGGACATATTCTTAAGTCAGTAATGATGTACATTAATTCAATTCCTTGGAGATCTCCTTGAAGATATGTAAAATCAAAAGTGATTAAGATTTATTACTGAACAGTAATGGTAAGGAATACAAGGTCATTTTGGACTGTCTATTTCCTACAATAATAATAAACAAAATCAAATGACTGGATACCTCCCCAGTAAGGGATTGAATCAAACAGGGTAAAGATTTAGTGCCATTTAACAAGAGTCAAACTCCACTGTGTTACATTCTGCAGGGTATTCCACGATAGGGGCCTGGCAGGGCAGTTTGCTACGACCTTCACTCACGAGGTCTCATTAGAATTGGTCAACTGTTGTCAGCCAATAAGATACGTTCATATTTCTGTCCACTGTGATGTATCTGGAAATAGGTCATTTTGATATCAGAAAGAAATCTGAATGCATGACACAAGAAATTTTAGAATATTAATTTAAATGAACATCTTATAGGATTTTATTACTTCTGTTTGAGTATATTGGTTTTGAAATGTTGGGTAAAGCGAAGAAAAAGAACACCAGTGACTATGTCTAGGAGGACAGTAGCTACATTGGCTCATCTGAGGATATCCAGGAAGAAAACTAGAAAGCAGTCAAATTTTGATTGATATACATCAGACCAGAAAAAAACCCAATAGGCACAGTAACAAAAAAATTGAGATAGAGATATTCCATGTGCTTCTAATGTCTGATACCCCAATGTAAAAAAATGTGATATATCATTATTTGTTGTTCTATGCAGTAGTCAGCCTGGAGTGTTCATATCCATAAGTCAGTAATGATCTACATCAATCCAATTCCTTGGCAACCTCCTTCAAGATATTTAAAATCAAAAGCGATAAAGATTTATTACTGAAAAGTACTGGTAAGGATTACAATGTCATTCTAGACTACACCATTCCTACAATAATAATAAACAACATCAAATGAAAATGGTGTTTCCTCAGTGACACATGGTAGTTCATCTACTAATGATAAAACTGTCATATCTGCAAATAATTGAAGAGTCTAACCAGAACTTAATGAGGCGGGCGATCAGATAGAGTCAGAGGAACACAAATACAGCAAGATGCAAGCAGTACATCTAGTAGTGCAAAAGGGCTCACATCATCCAGGGTCCGACAATCGGTTCTAGACCTGGTATCAATCACTGCAAGAAATGCACAGGGACCTGCAAACGAAGGGTGTCAGGGCATGATTATGCCAGATGTAAATGTCCTCAGACAGAACCCCACAGGTCACAAGCAGTGTTCAGTTGGTTGTGTCGTATGAACAACAGCCTACAGCAGATTTGACCCAAGGTAGGTACATTTTGACTAAAAAGCAGGACGAAACAGACATTATCATTGCCCCTCCCCAGTTGAAAGGGGCAAACTAAAGGATTAATGCAGGTGGTGGAAGGAATCAAATTACTTATGATGACCTCAACCTACTCCAATGGGTAGTTGGACTACTGACAAATATACATGAAATTTAGGATCCGGTAATGTCAAAGCAAGCATTAATGCAGGTCATATTGACGGTACATGCTGCCACATTTATACCACGGAGAGCTAAGAGGTCCATGTGGGTGACTTCAATGAACAAAGTGGAACAAGGTAGCTTGTTATGGGCAGACAAAACACAATGGGCCATTAATCGGCTCTCATATTCTCAGGTTGCCATGCTGAGCTTCACAGAGAGAGACTTCACAGAGCCAACAGAACAAGAAATTTTGCAAATACTATAATGAGGGATCTTGAATGTACCAAACTAATGATGGAATTTACAAGCATGTGTGCAGTTTTTGTTTCAGACAGGGCAGGAATCTGGCCCATGTGGAATCGAAGTGTAATTTTAAGGCAAAACAGTAAGGCAGTAACTCCAAATAGAACATTAGTCTACCACCTGGACAGAGAAACTATAACTTTAAGTGTGTAAAAAGTAAATTGACTGAAGACAGTAAAAACGTTAATAGTGGTTCACATGAGTATATTAAAGATGTTATTAATGTTGTGGACAGTCATTATAAAACTCATAATTTTACCTGTACTTAGAGGGTAGATGGGTGGATCGGGCCGAAACACCTCCAGGGAGTGACCCTTTTCTGTGTAATGATGCTGAAATTATAGCTTGGGACAATGTTCTTCAGAATTGTTTTGTAAAATTGATGGGTATTGTGGTGCTTATAACATGTACCCAGAAGTGTGGCAATGTAGTGAACAAATTGAAAATAAGACTGTTGATTGTGGTGATGTGGCATGTTGGGTATTGTGTGTCTTGACATAAATATTAAACCCGTTAAAAGCCGTTAGAGGAAATTAGGTTATTACCACCAGATGGACATTATATTGATTGACGATGAATAGGATGTTCCACAGCATTACTTTGTTTTTGTGCAATAATAATAATAATAATAATAATGGCCTGTCATTAGATGGTTTCCTTGACATTAGAATACAAGATCGTGGTGTTGTTCTGTACATAGGTAGGTAAGTAGGTATCCCTTCACAGGGCAGTTTACAAGTTTTAAGTACACATTGTATGTACATCATTGAGCAGACAAAAGGTTTTTGTGAAACTTGTCCTAAATTAGTGTACAATAATTATAGAATGGATGAGCGGGTTTAGGACAAGTGGGCCAATTCATATGAGGAATATAAGGACAAGCTTATTTTGGAACTGATGGCGACACTGGACATGTCACTCACTGATAGAGATTTAAATGAATAGTTTAAAACACATAAGGCCCAGAAAGGAGTACACACAGATTGTAATGACAGTGCTGTTTGTGGTAGTTTTCTGGAGACATAACACGAACCAAGGTTAACCAAGACCATAATGTGCATGATAAAGCTATGAGGTTTCTAAATCATTATGAATCAGCATATAGTTTTTTTTAATTGGATAGCGAACCCGTGCTTTTAACCACAGGGCAAGAATTCCCATAAAATCGCACTTAAACATTGATGCATGGGAATGGCAATGGGCAGATTATTATGATCAGCACTTCATACAGTACTTGCATTTTGGTTTCACTTTGTCATCAAGGCACACAAGTCAACTCAGGAACATAAGCATCCTTAAGCATTATTTTGTACATCCTAAATCAATTGCAGAATATTTGAACACAGAGAAACAAATGAGGCGATCGTGGGCCTAGTAACAGAAGTACATCACAGCGAGTTTCACTGTTCCCCTAAACCAAAATAAGGCACTAAATGTTGTATCATTTTAGACCTATCTTTTCTGGAAGGTAACTCTATAAATAATCATGTACAGAGAGATGAGTTGGACGGCATGCCTTTCACTCTAAGGCTCTTTACAGTTGATGACATATGTTGTGAAAATACCTATGTGCCATCATCCACTACCCTTCAAGATTGATATTCCGTGTGCCTTCCGTAACTTGCATGCAGAATCAATGGGATGTGCAGTACTTTTTGGACCTTGAATCACATTTGGTTTGGCTCATTGCATGGCCACATTCTAAATTGTGGCGGACACAATCGCAATTGCGTTCATTAAAGAGGTTGTTCAGTCTACCCCTACATTGTTAATTTTATTTAAGTAGTTGAAAAGGACAAAGCTGATGCTTATTTTATGAAAATCACACGTCTGACCAATTAGGACTCCCAATAAATTTGGATAAATACACAACCCACTCACCCCCCCCCCTTGAGAAATGTATTTCCTGCTTAGGCATACAAATTGACATAAAAAGTGGCAACGTTGAGTACAGACGAAGGAAAAAATGATGCCATCTATGCAGGGTGTCAACACATCAGACAGAAAAGACATATCATGAGAAAAGTCTCTGCTTGCCAAATTATTATATGTGTACAAGTGTGTTGTTCCAGCCAGAATGTTTGTTAATTGAATTTTAGCATTGTTTGGAAGTAGCCACAATTCTAGAACTATACACCTAGATACTGAGTTATTCAAAGATATTGACTGGCTCTTGACCTTCTTACCAGTTTTTAATGGATGTACGTTTTATGAAAAAAACACACTGGGCTTGAGGCATATGAAGAGTTCATTGATGTGTGCCTGACAAGAGTGGGTTGTATCTGGCAGAATAGAATCTACGCTTTGCCTATTATTCACATTCTGTATTTTGAGTTAAGTACTGTCCATTTTGAAATGATAAACTTGGTAAACGCCCTCAGACTGTAGGGAAAGTTCAACACAAAAATTCAGCATTTAAGGTTCACTGTGATAATATGTGGTGAACAGTAATAGGGTCAGGGATATTTGTATCAGAAACATATGATTTGTTACGGCACGCTGGGATATTGACATTTTCTTCAGCATTCTTTCATTTGAACTTACAAGTATAATTTCAGGTGCAACTGCAGCGTCACAAAAACTCCTCTCATCTGTATGGGAAAAGGTTGATGCAGCCTAGAGACCTTAAACTGATATGACTCATCACAGACACTTTTGGACTTTTCTGAGTTATCTTATTTTTAAAGGGTCTTCCTATTACAATTAACTTGCATAATATGCTTACCTTTATTGAATATTTACATGCGAATGGCATGTCTTCTAAGATCATCAAACACTACGTCTTATCAGCCTCTGTCATGGAAGATTGTTATAACATTGATCATGAGACTTTATCTCATTCATGTGTTGTTAGACTGCTGAGAAGTATAGATATGAACTCAATGTTTGCCCCCACACCTCAGGGGGTTTTTAATGCTAGGACCGTATATTTCTTATCCATATCATATGACAATTTGAGGGATCCTCTGTTGTTCAGAGCAATTTTCCTGACGGTGTAATATGGCTTCCTGAGAATGTCAAGCATTGCACCTCACAGTGCCTCTAGGTTTGACCCTCTTGGACATTTGTTGCTAAACAAATTATATTCTAGAAATTACCTCCTGATGCTCCCTTGTTTGCCAATAATTACCCACATAGAGCCTCTCTTACATCCCATCGTAAGTGCACGTACATCCTAGTTACAGAGAAATATCGGCTGATTTGAAAGGGACGCTTAAGCTACACTTACGATTTTATAACAAAATTTCAAGGTCGCAGAGACCCCGCAATGAAAATTTACATGCACGTTATTCTCTGCGTGCATGTAGTATGGCTTTACACGCATCCATGTCTTAAGGGTAACTTACGAGAGACTTGGGCACTTACATTCTCCTTGCAAGTGTTGTAGGTTCTCCCCATTTACTTACATTGTTTGCATGTGCTGTAAGATACACTCACATGTACCTTGTTGCATGAATATAAACCCATTGTGCAAGCTGTAGCAAGTTGCAGTCTGTTCTTTGATCTTCAAGTTGTGACACTCTTGTTGGTCGAATACACCTTGTTTGCACATGCAAATCTCTGCTACCCCACTACCAGGCTACGTTCATATTTTTCAACAATATTTCTAGCACACTTACATGTGTATACACATATGATGGAGAGAGGCTTTATTCTCAAATTATAGACACCAACATGCAGGATGTTTTGAAGAAAGTGCTGACACACAGAAATACTCCACATACGTTTAAAGTATCAGGGGTGACTTTTGACATTGATTTACAAAACATAATGGCTCATAGTCTTTAGAGATTTTTATCTGTCTGGATATATTTTCAAAATGCCTTGTAACAACTTATTTTGTATCAACGACTTATTTTGTATTATCTGACTTATTTTGTATCAATTTTTGACTTATTTTGTATCACCGACTTATTTTGTAGAAAAATTGCCTTATTTTGTATTACTTGGCCAACTTATTTCGTACCAACAGCTGACTTAATATGTTACAAAACGGTGCGCAGAATTTTGACAAGATTTCAGGGTGATGCAAAATAAGTTGATAATACAAAATAAGCTGCTCTATAGACAGCTTGTTTTGTATCACTGATTTATTTTGTAGTAATTTCAAATCACCTTTCATAGTGGCTTGTCTCCATCAAAGGATGGACTCAAAAGAATTTAATTCTTACTGGATTCAATCTTGTAGTCCATTTACCATTCACCTGATAGTAATTCTTATTTTCAGCACTGACATTGATACAAAATAAGTCGATAATACAAAATAAGCTGCAATATAGACAACTTATTTTGTATCACTGACTTATTTTGTATTATCAGGTTATAAAACTCCAAACTGTGAAAATACATCCAAATTGTTATAATTTTCAAATATTTGCCTCTTATGAGCCATTCCATAAAGACCATGCAATTGTCCTTGGATATGTAGCCATTCCTATTGCAAATTGAAGATCCTTGGACATTTCAAAAACTACAATAGGTGCAATATGTTAAAAAAGACATAACAATCATTTGGAATGATGATCAATGTGCCAAACTTGACATTATTTTTTCATCCTTTTCATGTAATTTTCATGATAATTTTGTAGAACGAGGACTTCTTACATTGGTAATTAGCACAGAAGAATTGAAAAAAATTATATTTATCACTGAAATTTTAGTATTGCAAAGGTTTTGGTTATTAAAATGATACACAGTCATTCTTGTTTTCTTTCTGATACATAAAAATGCCTAATGCTACCAATGGACCAACACAGGTGCCACCTAATGAATAATGCTGAGCTGACATGTGATTACCATTTGCCTGTTGTCTACAGAATTGGACATTTTTCAAAACAGTATTTTGGACATATGTAGCTTTTATGCTGTGCAGGTATCATTGTCACCCAGGTACTGGTGTCAGGCTGGGAAGTTGGTCAGTCTCTCAGCCAAGTGGATGGGCTGGCTTCAGTAATAACTCATCCCTGCTGTATTTCATAAACCATAAGCGGTAGGATGTTGAACTTTGATAGAGACATTGAGAGATATTGGTTAAGGGGGGTAGGTGCACAGCATCATAGTACAAACTTGATTTAACCTTTGACCTTGCCATAGTTACTTTAATCTTTAAAATATTATCCAGCCCATATCTTTCAAACCAGCCCATATCTTTTAAGGTGTAGGATGTTGATACTTGGTAGGGATATTGGTTCGGAAGTATAGATTAGCAATGTGCAGTGTAACATGTTGACCTTTGAGCTTGTCATAGCAATGCTGACCTTTATAGTCTTTAAAAGGTTGATACTTCACATGAACATTGGCTGGGGGACAGATGTATTGTTCAACTTCATAGTCTTACATCAATGCTCCCTCTAACTTTTACTCTGTAATGTTGAACATGAATATAGTATTGAGACAGATGTTTTTTGAGTGTATGAAGTGTACATTTTAACATCTAATCTCATCGAGTTCATTGATTTTCCCAAGGTTCTAGGATCTGGCCATCTCTGATGCTATATTTTATCGGGAAACAACATGTTTGTTGCAACCACTTGCAGTATTTTAACCTTTTTATTCTACTGTTACTACCGATAAACAAAATCTGAGCTCTCTATATGTAAACTTTATCTGACTCAACAAGGGCATTTATACTTCCACAAATATATTCCAATCCAAGATTTAACAGAAAACTCAAGTTCATTTACAGATGCAGATATAATTTTCAATATACTACTGACTAGTCTTATGAATTATATCTCTGTGGAATGTCAGTGCTGAAAATAAGAATTACTATTAGGCAAATGGTAAATGGACTACAAGATTGAATCCAGTAAGGATTAAATTTCTTTGAGTCCATCCTTTGATGGAGACAAGCCACTATAAAAGTGAATTGAAATTACTACAAAATAAGTCAATGATACAAAACAAGTTGTCTATAGAGCAGCTTATTTTGTATTATCAACTTATTTTGCATCACCCTGAAATCTTGTCAAAATTCTGCGCACCGTTTTGTAACATATTAAATCAGCTGTTGGTACGAAATAAGTCGGCCAAGTAATACAAAATAAGGCAATTTTACTACAAAATAAGTCGGTGATACGAAATAAGTCAAAAATTGATACAAAATAAGTCTGGTAATACAAAATAAGTCGTTGATACAAAATAAGTTGTTACATGCCTCCAAGGCAGCATTAGTAATACTTCAAACTTTTGCCTCCCACATCCCTACTCACCTCTCGGTGGGTGTGGCATTTTAAAATACCTTATAATCATTTAAACATTGAATTTTTTAACCATTCTACATAGAAGTATTAACATGTAAAATAAAAATCCCAAAAAGATTAGTGACCTTTGAACTTTGATCTTGGACTACCTTTGGTTATATATCTTAGCCGTCATAAAGAAACTGTGCAGGGCAGGCTATTATAGGGGCTGGTAGGGCAGTTTTGCTATGGTCTTAACTCACTAGGTCTCATTAGAATTGGTGTACTGTTGTCATCCAATCAAATATGTCCATATTTCTGACTACTGTTAGGTAACTGGATAAATGTTATTGTAATTTCAGAAAGCAAGCTGAATGCATGAGGAAAGAAATTTGCATGAGTCTTGACCCCTTCCAGCCTAATCTCTCTTTAAGGGAGGTCCCCTTGTATAGAGATATAGACTCATGTCATAATTGGCATAGGTTGCACCAAGCTGATCCTGGTCGGCCCTGCCAACTATTCTTTTCATTTCAACAGCTGCAGCTGTTTCTAGGGACCTGATCCTCCCCTAGAATAATTGTTTGAACTAGTGTTACACACTGTCCATGTAAGGTTATGAACATTTTAACTTTCAGTGTTCTGGACCCCTACTTTGTGTCCCCAGGGTAGAGAGTTCTCCTGCTGGATAGATGTAGTTCACTGTCATAACTTGGAACAGGTTGTCCCAGCAGACTCTTGTGGCCCTTCTTTAACATGACCTTTTCATACTAATTTTGACAATTTTGCTTGTGTTTGAGCCTTTTGAACTGGCCTTGACAAGTTAGCTGTGGACACCCGATGGGTATTTATTAGATTTCTGAACATTTAGTGGGTATTTCAAATGTACCAATTTGATGTTTTGTTCCCTACTGGCACTTAGTTATATGCTTGAGTAGCTTGTTTAAGCCATTGTGACATTTTAAAATACTTAATAAAGCAAAGAGAGGTGGTCTTCTATGAGTGTGAATAAAAGGAAGACCAAAATATGCACAATTTCAAAGGTTTGGTAATCTTTTGAACCCGATGATAGGTATATCTGGGAATGTGTTGGAACAGTCATAACTGTGTTGGATTATGTTCCAATTGTCATGAATGAATCCCTTAATGTTTGGGTTGCGTGGGTTGTATCTCGTAGTCATGACTGGAGTCTTATTAGGTTCTTTAGTCCTTACCTCAAGTAGGCCATTTTGTGTGAACCTACTTGCTCTGAGCATGTGGTTTTTCAGGGTATTGAGTGGGTACCCCCTCTTCATCTTTGAGGTCATTCCAGGTTTTGGATTTATCTGGTCCCCTTGGTGTGGGGCAGAAAGTCAGACCTTTTTCTAAGGCTCTAACCTGATGTTCATTGAGTTCAGTATTAGAGATATTAATAAAATTATGACCTATGTGACTTTCAAATTAAGTGTTAGGTGGTAGTATGTCTGTTGTAACATTGATGGATGCAAGTTCAATTTATAACTTAGATTGAGCCATGACGTGAATCAGAGTGCAGATTCAGGTGAAGATTTAATAGTTCAGCATGCATCCTGTTGATGGTGCTAGCTAGGCTGATCTTTTTCCTCTGATTACTTTTCAACCTCAAACAAAAGGGCTTACACTCCACTGGGTAGCTGTAACTATCTGGTGCAGCACTAGTGGAGGCTTCGTCAGTATCAAACTCTTTTCTCTTTTCCCCCTTAGGTTTGAGGGGGGCAGAGTCTTCTGTAAGGTTTCATCTTGCTTCCCTGAGGAGATGGATGGTCTAATCAGAAAGTCTCTGATGAGAAAGTTCAGTTTATACAAACTTTCGAAACACAATACACATTGTAGAAGGTATTAAGTGCACCCACAATATCTATTGTGAACTTTTACTTGAGTGGACTTTACACTTAAACCTAATTTTGTTGTAATTTTAAAATACTTACCTTGTAATCATTTTAAACATCTATTTTTTTAACTATTGTACATAGAAGTATTAACATGTAAATTAAAAATCCCCAAATGACTAGTGACCTTTGAACTTTCCTGGACCTTGGACTTCCTTTGGATAGACATCTGAGGCATCATAAAGAAACTGACTACTCTTTATGATTTCTTGATTTTTTCAAAGAGCTCACATTTAACATATGTTACCATTTATATGTGGTGTAGGCTAACTTTTGCAGACATCCATCAAGAAGAAACATTTGCTCAATATGGAATTAGGGTATCTTGATTCTAGAAAAATGCTAAATTCTCCAAAGTATTCCTTAACTACAGTTATTAAATTTACACGAAGGTTACAAAAGGTCTGGTTGGATTTACACATTATTGTATAACAGCAAAAATAATAAGGATGTATTGATCAGGTGCTGAATAGATGAAAAAATCATCCAACACTATGTTGTCCCAAAGGCACAGTTCGAGTGGCAGGATGAATGGGATAAGATAGTCCTCAACAGCAGTCTAACACCACTGATACTAGTCTGGGTTGTTGAGTGCTTCAAGAAATCTGTTTCATGTAGTTGTAGGAGTGAAGTGATACTTAGGCTGGTTAAGGGTTATTACTGAAAATGTTCTGAAACATACACAAAAACGATGTATTTGTCAGTACATGGCCCTAAATGGCTAACAGTAAGAGTTTAGTATATTAAACTCTACTATTCAGCCTGCAGGCAATGCAACACTAGGTATTCTGAACTCTCTAAAGTCTACTGATGTCTGCCTAAGTTTTGTAATAAAGAAAGTAATTACAATTGGTCAGGTGACTGTTGACTGTGACATTTACAGTCATGTATCAACAGCAATTTTCTTATTTGGAACAGAAAAGTTTTCTCAGTATGCAACGGCAACTCATCCACCAATGTGGCACCATTCCCTTTTAGGGTAATGCCCATGGTGTTGTTATTAAAGAAAATATCTGAAATATAATTATTTGTTATATTTTATTTGCAAGTGTTTACATCACTACTTGGCTCAGCTTGTGGTCACTTCACCCTCCTATGTGTGTCCATGTCCGATGTCAGCCTTCCTGTCTGCCTAGTGGGGTCAGTTATCGACCATTGGGGGGAGGTCTGGTTTGTGATAGCCCTAAATTCAAAGTGAGGTGACCTCAACCTGAAATGTAAAACATATCAGTGACATAGGTAAATTTGACCTTGAGGCCATTAGATGACTTCTGTCATGTTATATCATTAACTTTGTTTGTATCTATATATTTTGTATAATGGGCAATGGCCAGAATTTATATACATGAACTCTAATCTAGTAGTAGTCATATTTAACTTTTATTTTTAACTGTCATTTAAATTTCCTCGGTTATTGTACGATTAAATTTATTAGTCCACTGTGTCTGTGTTGGTTCTTGACCGGGGATGGGGGGACTGCAGGGGAAATACATAAGTGGATGATAAATATAGTATTTAAAATTGGTTTATTTACATAAGTCCATTTACCAAGTTTGACATCTAATTACATGCTGCCAAGTCACTTTTTTGTAAAAAAATACTTTAGGAGCACTCACATGCCTCCTTGATAAGTTCAAATTGTTTGAATATGTCATCAATTTCCAACAGTTCTTATCAGATCTTGCTTTTAAGAATATAATCCTAAAGCTATCTTGGCATTGGTAAAAATGTTTTTTTTAATTCAACTCAGTCTTATACATTTCTTAATATTTGTAAACATATGGAGAGCAACTTACCGAATGGTTGACTGTATATCTTAATGATCCAACCGCAAACTAATAAAATTTGAATTTGTTTGTGACTGATGTCAGCTAATAGGATTGAGTAGTCAAATGCAGACACTTGTAGGACTGGAAAGACACCATTCCAGAATCAAAAGGATCAGGAAAATGGACTTCACTATATCTTTGGGTGCGACAAGAACACAACAATGAGGCGTAATTGTCTATATAAACCCCATGGATCATGAACTTGCCACAATTTTACTGCTAGGTTTTGTCACGACAACATTGATGTGCGAATTAATCTACTAATCTGATACTCTCTGATGTCTCTACTTCACTTGAAAATAGATACACAATCCAGCTCCCTGGGTGGAGATATCATCATCAAGTATTGTACTTTGGGGCCATCATTTGCAGGTCAACCTAAGACATTAGACAACATTAGACAGGTAACTTTTTACATAAATTACAGTATATATAAGGTCAAAGTTACAAATCAATAAGATGAATTTTGAAGTCAATTCTGGTTGATTTATTTATCTATTTGGGGTTTTACATCGCTGTCAACACTGTACAGGTCATATCACTACAGGTAGTTGGAAGGGCAGAGGAAACCAGTACATACAGTTGGTCAAGGTTCTGTACTGTAAACTGCCGACCAACGGCAAGCAACTACCAGCTTTTCCACTTGAGGCCAGGCCCCTGGCCTCAGAGGTGGGAGGCGAGAGTGTTACCACTCTGCCACAGTGGCCCCTCAATTTGGATTGAAAGTGGTCAGATTAGGTCAAAAGTGAATACTCAATAGGGGGAGCCAGGGTCCGCCTGGTCCAGCCTATCTCTAATTCGACAGGACCTATATCTACCCAAAAGGAGAACTCTCTTGGTATAGACATCCCAAGACGTCCGGGCCAAGTAGGGTTAGTGTGGATCTGGATCTCGTCTATGACTACCCTAGGTAACCGGCTGAGGGAGGCAACAGAAGCCACAGGATCTTAAGTATTTACTCTAAGTTGATCAGAATTAGAGTTCGAAAGTGGAAACAAAACTGTCAAGCTTAAGTGGACGAAGCAGGGTCAGTCTGGCCCAACCTATGCCTGAGAATACAAAGGTCTATATAAATCCCACTATAAGGGGAGAGCTCCCTTATGTTGGTGTAGACGTAAGAGGTCAGGACCTAAGAGGGTAATACAGCCACATTACATTCAAAATGAAAAACCCAGCGTTACCAGCTCAGGGGGACATTAGCTAATTCTTTGACAAGATTACTCACACTGGGTACCTTGTTCTTATGGGTAAAGTACCTACTAGCCATGACGACCTACATAATAAATAGAAGAGTGTGTTAAGGTAGCCTGCAACAGACACAGCAGGCCCCTGACAAGCTGTGCTTACACTATCTCCCAGGGACTTTGCTGGAGAAAAACTAATGGACCTTTCTGTCTCATCTTTGAGGTTGCAGTTGTTGAAAATCCGCCCATCAGAACTGCACACAAAGACACTGGTCCACTCCCAGTAAACATTTTGATTTTTCTTCAAATGTTTTGAGAGAAATAATTGGTGAAGTTTAAAAATGATGGGTACAAAACCCACTTATAATAGAAGGTTTTCAAAATATTTTATTAAGACCATTTACTAAAATTTTAATGACAAATGTTAGAAAAGCAATACAAATGAACATTACAATGTCTCAAAAATATAACTTGGCATTGCTTTGGCAATGCTAACCTTTAGTGGGGCAAAAAGTCAACTTCAACATGTTTTAGGTTGCTCACTAATGAAAATATTGAAAATGTAATTTTTATGTCTAAAATTGAAAGATATTGGCTTCACAATTGTGCCCCGATTCAATTCTTACTTTTAGGCATTGCATGTGGGATAATTTTTGACAAAGTCCTCTAAAGCCCCGTATTATTGCTCAACCCCATCTTTGTTTGCAAATGTTACATTTAATAAGTATTCTGAAAATATGGGCACATAAAATGTTTGTGATAGAATGTTGTGAAATCATTTGATAGAAAACATTTAAAATTTTTTTTTAAAATGATGGGTATGAAAACCAGTTTCTATTAAATGTTTGTAAAACATTTTTGAGCAAACGTTTACAAAATATTGTTGACAAATGTTGTTTAAACATGTTTACTGTTTATCGCACATTTCATGATGTATGTTTGGTTTCATTTTTGAGCAATTTTTTAAATGTTTAAAAAAGCATTTCCAGCCAACCGATTTTCTTGAGTTATTTTATAAACGTTTATTAAATGTTCACAGCAAAAACAGTTGTATAGAGAATGTTGCTCAATTTTTTTAACATTACAAAGTAAATGTTTACTTGGAAATGTTTAGTAATCCAAAGATAGGCTTTTAAAACGTTTTTTTTAAACATTTAAACTATTTTAAATCTTAAAT
Source organism: Sabellastarte sp. h YS-2021 (assembly GCA_964017235.1). Classification (NCBI taxonomy): domain Eukaryota; kingdom Metazoa; phylum Annelida; class Polychaeta; order Sabellida; family Sabellidae; genus Sabellastarte; species Sabellastarte sp. h YS-2021. The sequence goes on from OZ024932.1 coordinate 124,543,089, forward strand.
TGATCTTGGAGGCCTTCATTTCCAAACCAAAGAGTGATTTATACACGTGTGTAGAAAATTTCTTATTTTAAGCTGATTGAATTTTATCGGGGTTGACAACCATCAACAAAAAGTCATTATAAGATAAGTAAGAGTGTTTGTATTTAAAGTAGACCTTACCAAAGATAAATATATGTGATGCAACATGTAGGAAAGGTACAACAGACCAATTAATTTGACTTGAATATTTTATTCAAGATTTATTTTAAAGGTAACCATGCTATATCAATATATTTTTTTATTTGAAGAAAATCTATGAAGCTGTTTTCAGGTGTAGGACGCACCTACTTTCCACATAGCTACCTGTTACATTACTTGTCATTGTCAAGCTTATATTACTAGACTGTATAGACCTGTATGATACCATATACAGTGGAGTAATTATTTGATGAAATATTAATTTCAATGTTTTTAAATACTTAAATGTAATTGGTTTGTGTAAAAAAGTTTCGTTGATGTGTATTGTACTTTGACCTTATTGGGTAATATCTTATGTAGTGTTGTATTGTGATATTTTTTTTTCTTTTGGTGTTATACTTCATTTGTCTAGGCTTGTCTTGTTTACAGTTCCATTGTGATGTTTATAGATCTTATCTGCCTTATTTATGTCTTATTTTATTTGTTGTTAATTATTTAGGATTATTTAGTGTATTTATTATTTTAGTGCTCTGCACTTAAATATTAACTTAGCTTCCGCTAGACATATCATCAGATCAATATTATAAATTACAACAAGACATAAAGAGGCCATATTGTCAAAAGTTCAACAGTCTTATATTCATTTAGCTTATTTTCATGTAAAGAGGTTTTATAAATGGATACTAATTGGGTATTGGGTAAATAAAAAAAATTACAAGTATGCTTAAAAGACACTGTTTGTGTAATGAAAGGAGTTTGACCTCTCAATCATTTAATTTATTGTGTATGTTAATAGGATGTCTTAGTACCTACAGGATTAAACAGACTCAAAAAGAGACCGGAAAAACTTTTTGTTTACAATTTCTTCTGGGACGGTCTCTTTATATATCAAAGGATAATACAAATACCACACATAATCACAATCCGTATATTGCATGAGAGAACTATAGTTTTTCAGAAAATTATAATGGTTTCTAGCATTTATATCGCCCTCGTGGTACTGACAAAATGTAAGTAATATTTGTCAAAATAATGTATTTTTCTGTAATATTGATCTTTTGTATGCAATTCTTATAATGGTTTTACTGTTCTGTTATAGATATACTTAAAACATCATGTCAAAATCTTGAAGTTCCACCAAATGGAATTAACGTGCATGATGATTTCACAATGAAGTGCCACTTTGGAGAGTTTTCAGAAAAGGATATAGTCTACACTAATTGGTATCACAGTAATGAGACACCAGAAAATATATTGTACAGCCATGTCCCTAATCAAAGTGGTGACAAGAGGAATGAGTGGCAGCAAAGAAATGTGACTGGATTGTACCACAATACTTATCATGAAGTTTCTGTTAAACAAGCAGTACAAGAGGATCAGAAATTGTATGTCTGTGAATTTTTTGTTATACCAGATGGAGTTAAAAGTGCTAAGGCATTGCTGCATGTACATGGTATGGTGGCTATAAAGTGTTATTACAATTTGTGTCACATTGAAATTGATTAACAGTACAGTTTTACTGTAATATATTGTTGTAAAACTGGTATTGATTTTAACAAAGATTAAAACTAATGTTTGTATTGCATGACGAAAGATAAAAAAATGTATAGAAAAGATATTGAACATATTTTCTGCTCTAAGTGGATTAACCAGAAACAGAAGGTTTAACTAATACAATGTGTCTTTTACGCAACACAAACAAAACAAAGTGTGGTATTTCATGAATCTGAAATACACAAAAGATAGATGTATTCCCCATTGTAGTTAAAGTTTTTTTTCACAAACCTAATTTTAATGGTTTTTATTTTTGTAGGAGTACACATAAACAAAACAATATTTTGTAAATTTATGACAAGAATTATTATTAGTACATTGTTTTGAACTTGCTTTTGAAACTGCAATTTCCAAATAATATAATAGGAATAGTTTCATATTTTATCATGGTTTTCCTGTCAGACATTGCTCTACAGAATTCTGTCTTCTTGAATGCATTTCATAATAAAGCCAGCTAAAGAAAGGTAATTTTTTATTTATTTGGGGTTTTATGTTGCTTTCAACACAATACAGGTCATATCACGATGTTTAGTTTTGTGAGCATAGGAAACCAGTACATACAGTTGGTCAAGGTTCTGTACTGTAAACTACTGACCATCGGTAAGCAACCATCAACTTTCCCACATAAGGTATGGGGTTTAAACCACTGTCCTCACATGTGGGAGGCAAATGTGTTATCACTACACCACCATTGCCCCCAAAGGAATGGTTAAAGAAATGCTCATTATGTCGATGTAATGAAAAATAATAGTAAATCATCAGTATATATCATGTTTCCCATAAGTTTTTGAAAAAAAGGAAATAAAATTATATTTTTCACAAAAAGTAAAGATTACAAACTATTCCTAAATGTAAAATAACAGATAATTTTGTATATTACAATGCGCGACAACATCAGTATATAACAGATTTAAAGCTAAAATTTGTTGATACTTATTTGATCTCTTTGTGATGGGTCTTATTGCAGTGCCTCCTGGACAAGGAAAGACAAACATTGAGGTACAAGATGAGATCATTGAAGGACATTTAGCTACATTTGTATGCATAGTTAATAGCATCAGGCCAGTGAACAAAGTAAATGTGAAGTGGAGAATTGGTGCTAGCGGAGAAGAAAAAAGCAGCACAAACATATATTCAAAAGAAAATCCTGATGGTTTGTTTTTGGTAACAGCTGAGTTATCTGACATGTTTGCGGAAGACAATAATGGTGATTATATTTACTGCAGAGTTTACTGGGAAGATTTATACCAGTACGAGGTTAGCCAAACTATGGACGTTTTGTGTAAGTATTAAAATTGATGTAGATATTAAAATAAGCAGATTGAGTGAATCTTAATGTTGCAACAGCTTATGGTTTACATCTCATTTCCACTTTAATATATTATAAATCATGTATTCAAACATGTAAGCCTTTATTGCTGGAAAAATACAGATTACCTTGTTGACATTACCAAACATACATTGCAATAGTTATGTATATATTAGTTTGCAATGCCATAAATACAAGCGCCAGCATATGTTTGTATTTATTTCCTATGAGAACAATATTTTCGAAGATTATTTAATCAATATCTCTGTCCAGGTGAGTTATTGTGTTTGATCTTTATTTAAACATTTTCTTTGCATTTTTCTGCACAGGAGTACATACACATTCCATTTATCCCCCTTATAGATCCTCCAGGACAAGCTCAGCCAGATAAAAGCATATATTATGCTACTTCAGTGTCTGATCTGGAAGTGGGGTGTAGTGTAAACAAATATGGAAATCCAGATGACAATACGTTTATATTTATTCAAACTGACCACCCCTCATACACACTTTCCAGTGAAACGGGAAAAACACAGATTGATATTTCCTCTGAAGCACGAGATGGGGATTACATGTGTTATGCCAAAAATCATCCTCTTCTCTATGGAGAAAATGGAACTTTTGCTGTTGTGGTGACTGGTACATTTTACATTATTTCCATTAAAATAACTCAACCAAGAGTAGTGAGCTTTGTTTTACAACCTATACTTTTCATTCTTCTTGTTTGAATTTAGCACAACCACCGAAAGAGTCTTGAAGGTGCCATTTTACAGAAGCATATATTTTAATTGATAATGAATCACTGTTGTAATATATCATTATATTTTCAAGTCAGCAAGCATTGTGCCAACCAAAGTTTTGTTGAATAAAGGGATGTGATTTTTAATTTTAGTAACAACTTTTAAAATGTGGCTTAATTACATATTAGCTTGCAGATAGATATTCAGGCCACACATTATGAGAAACAATGCTATCTTTCAAGAGACAATGATTAATTTGCTGCTGTCATACAAAGTAGTGTAAGGTATATTTGGAAAACAAACTTCAAATGATAGAAATGTGCTACACTGTTTACTTCCCGATTCCACTATCACAATTTTAACTTGTAATGTCTCATGTATGGAGTCCTGAGTGTAATCTTATTACTGGCACAGTATGCCATTTGACTTGTAAAGCTCTAGGTAGAAATCATGGCTAACTTAGATGATTGTCAAACATGTTGAACTTCTTAAAACCTTTATAGTGCAGACTTCTTCTTGAATACTCATGACCAATATTGTTCTGATGCAGTCTTAACTATTGTTTGAGAGCTACAACTTTTCTTCACAATATTGCAATTCAGCCTTCAGAAGTAGGTCATAAAGCAGACCTTTCTACCCATATTTCACTCCTGGACAAAACGCACAGTTTGTTCTTTGGCCCATATTCATCCAGATTAATCAATGTAGACTCTGAGTACACAGTCGCAGAGCTCTACCTATATGTCATACAACTGTAGTACATTGTTTACCTCATACCTTTAACCACATTGGTTCAAGTATCAGTACCTGAGATGATAAAGCTGATATTTGGCAGTGTTATCTTTAGAGTCCAACTACAGTCTAGTAATAAAATAAAGCATGTCCTACAACAAAAAAACAATAAAAAACAATATCCTATAGACATTGTAGCCTTATATGTTATTGTGGATTAAAGTAAACTTACATTGCAGTTTCTCCAAGCATCATTGCAAAACCTGAGGATAATATTGATGTGTGGTACAAAAATCCACTCAGCATAGTGTATAATGTGTCGGCTAAGCCTCGCACAGAGATTGTTTGGCAATTTCCTGGACCAGATGGGATTTACACAGGAAAAGATGATGCTGATGGACATGCTGGTGACCGTGACTTGCTGATCATCACAAATTCACATGCACATTGGGCCAGTGAAGATATTAATAACAGGAAACAAGGAGGTGGAACTCTCATTGTTAACATGGAGCATGATTCTTCAACTACCACACACAGTCATCAGATCAATCTGGAATGTCAGTATTCATTTTCCTTTAACAGTAATTGCTATATATTAATATTTTCAGTGCATATTAGAGCAGCTGTTGCAAAAGGTGGTTAATTAAAATACAAGACACTGCATACTTTGCCATTTTTGCTATACAATGCCTCCTAGTTGGCTAAGTTTAGGCAACACCATAAAACACACTGTTGCTATGATTTTGTGTTGATATACTTCTACTCTTCCATTCTATTATCTCTGGTGTCATTCAAAATCTTTTTTTCTGAGAGATAGGATTGGCCATTGCAGATCTGCAGAACATCACTATTGTGGTTGAATGTAAAAATCCATTTGCACACGTTTGTACTAATACAAACAGTAATCCTTTACTGATGTTTTTGTGTATATTTGAGACATTAGGATTTAAGTTTATATTTGAACATATTTGAATATTTATATTTGATTCAAGACATTGCAGTATTTTTCTGTATCAAGTTTAAAATTCAAACAATGTACATAGCTGAATATTCTTATGATTTCAGTTATATTTGAACAAACCCAAACATTTAACAAATTCAGACATTACACTATTTTTTCTATATCAAGTTAAAAATTCACAGACTGCATATAGCTGATCACACTTTGACCTTTTAAGTATGATATATGTCTAATGTGAGTGATGATCAAATAAAATTATTCTGTTGTTTTGTATTCTGAACAGATGAACCTGGTCAATCAACATTTTCTTTGCAACCAGCTATCATAGATGTTACAAAAACGACTGAACTTTCATGCAGTTCCGGTGAAGATCCTGGCAATCCAGCTGCTAGTACTTATCAATTTAAAGATGATGATACATGGACATCAGCAAAAGAGTCATCAGGGAAATACTCCTTAACCATTGACACTGTGGAGCAAGAGAAAAACTACAGATGTACAAGTTTTAATGTACCAAACAGTATTGGCATTGAACAGAATGGCCCAGATTCAGCAACTAAAAAACTCACAGTCCTAGGTATATTAATGTTATTTCTTCATAAACATTTTCATGTGTTAAGTTGTAATTACATAATTATGTAAAAATATATTGTTGTTTCATAAGAGTCTCAGTTGTAATGCAACATTATCAAATTGAGCAGAGTCTCATAAATATTTTATAAGTGTTATTATATATTAGCATAATTATTTTATTGTGGTTTCTCCATTTGTTAGTGGGTTTGCTTAAAAGTGGTTTATATTTTAACCACTGACTCAAATTCAGCTTGATACATGTCTTTATTTTCTTTGATTATTAGAATAAATAATTCCTATAGTTTCTGTACTACATAAGGTACCTGTGTTTTTCGAGTTTTACTTTGTAGCATGTGTGGCACCATTTTTTAAATTTGAAAATATTTACGAGTGGGAATATAACATCGTGTATGACAATTATGAAAACATTAGGACGATATAAAATTTGCTAACTGCTAATAAATGTAATGATAATCTCATTTTCATTTCACTTGATGTTCATTTACTGTAAAATAATAAAATTAAATATTATTCATATTTTCTATTTTCACAGTCCCACCAGCATTTGTAAACACAAATGGGAACCCAGACTTTGGTATTTTATACAATGACTCATTCACTTTGAGCTGTGATGCCACTGGGAAAGAAACTGTTTCAATTACATGGAAGAAGAATGGCCAAGACATATCTTCAGAGGATTTTCATGATCCAGTTACAATTGATATTGACATTGACAACCATTATGGCTTGACACAAGGACGTCAAAGCACAGTCACACGCAAAATGTTCAGGGATCATTACAGATGTGACAATATTGAGCAATATAATGGTGAATATACTTGTATAGCACAAAACAAAGATCCAAGAGGAAATGACAGAAGTGTCACTTCTGATCCCTATATCATCTCAACCCAATGTAAGTATTGCATAGTTGTTTTTCATCATTATTTATTACTTTGTGGGTGACAACTTAAATTCCAGCACATCAAAGGATCTTCAACAATTTTTCGCCATACAGGTGTTGCTATTATTATTATTATTAACCCTGTTCACATGGTCTGTGATAATAATAGGCTTAATGTAACGTAATTTCATTAACTGATGAAAATAATTTACTAAGACATAAAACAAAGGACCAAACAGAAAGGACAGAAGTGTCACTTCTAATCCCTATAGCATCTCAACTCAATGCTAGTATTGCATGATTGTTTTATCATTATCTAAAACTTGAGGCAGCAACACTCTTCACAAGGTCTGTGATAATAATAGATATAATGAAACATAATATCCTCTGAAAAGAATTTAACAGTATAACTTTTGCCTTTTCATATAAAGACCCAGCTCATTGGATAGATGCCCATAGTACAGTCCAATTTGCAGAATTAAACCAGTCCTTTTCAATGGAATGTACTGTTTGTGCACATCCTTACCCATTCTATGTGTGGTACAAGACAGGGCAAAAGTTAGAGGGTCAGGTAATGTACAGCAAAATACAATTTGGTTGACAGTCATGAATCTCTTACAACTGCCACCGCCTTCATTACTCAGAAAATAGTAACTACATATTTAATATTGTCTTGAAACATTATTGTCAGTCAAAACTGGTTGATTATGCAGAAGGTAAACCAGCATTACATCTTTGTATTTATGAGAAAAAAATTAAGCTGCAAGAAAGGTTCTCGTGTAGCAGTCAAGCTTTATTCTCTTTTAGTTCATTGCAGTTTCAACAGCTGAAACATTATTACCCCTCTTTTTGTCATATTATAATTGTTTAATTAGCAAAGTGTTTTGAATTAAGTAGAATAAATCTAAATAATGAAAATAGTGTTTTCCTTTTTGGGCATCAAGATAAACAAGATTGAAGAGATAGTTGCCAATCCTTATTTTTCATATAATATAATTGTTTAATAAGTGTTTTGAATCAAGTAGTATGACTGCATTTAATTTAAACATTTTTTCCGTTTTATGGGCTTTAAGATAAACAGGATTTATGAGATAACTGCAGTTGGTATGGATGATTTCACAGAATACTGGTGTGAAGTTGATAATGGAATTGATGTACCAAGAATGTTTAGCATGTGGCTAAATCAATCCGGTTTGTTATTTTATCATTATTAAAGTTGTATACATTTCAAATTGCAAGTGTGTAGTCAAAAAGGAAATATGTCGTAAACATTGTTAGATATATGGCACAGTGGATATACATTATTTGGCATCCCTAGAAATATTTTGATAGACCTTTTATGATACGTGTAGCCATTTGGAACATGTGTCAAACTGCATATGTAATCTAAATATACCTTAATGAACAAGCTATTTGCCTGTGTATTATAATCTACCGAGATATGTGCCATAAAAGCTTAGTTTTATTGTATAATGGGGTATAATGTGGTGATAATCAGTGAAATGTAAGATTTTGTACTAAAATGGGGATGAGGTGTAGTATCTAAGTATAATTCGATAGCTAACCAGTTTGTAGAGTGATTTGGAAATTTAGATTATAGAGGGTTGGATATTCGACGTTCTACTGCATGCTTTACAAAATACTGTGTTGATACTTAATTTTCATGATGCAGCTTACTGAGTGAGGTGTTTTTATCTGTATTCTAGACTTCGTTGAAACAGATATGAATCTGTTTTTCCATAAGGTAACATTACATGAGTGCAAATAAGTTTCAGCTTTGCAGTCATATTCAGTTCATAGGCAAGTTACAATTTTTTCGATACATAAGTTGAAAATATTCCCAGTAAATATGATGTACAAACTATTAAAAGTAAATGAAAAACTGAAATTTTACTTTGTAGTGTCTCAACTGGGGTACTTTATATCTACTAATGAACAGAAAGAGGTTTACCTACATCATTTTTATTTCAGTTTATAATAAAATCATTGCGTCACTGATAACAGTGTTTTAGGCCCATTATTGTCATTTTTATAACAACAGATTTCTTAATATGGGTGGTAAGTATTGGAAAATGTCATAAATGCCGCTATAACTGGAGATAGATTACTTTTAAGTAGTACTCCTTCATATTTTGAACAGTTAATTCAATTCTACCATATTATAATTGTGTGATAGTGTGTATCTTTAAGCCATGTTTGGCCTTTTGAGTTGGAAGGTAACTTTCCATCAGCCGTTGGTGTACATGATATTCTATTACAAAACGTGTCATGGTATTGTATAATCCTGCAAGATAATTGCAGCACATTGAACAAATACAGATTTCTTCTGACTCTATCAGATGAAATCCAGCTGTCAAAGTTCAATGAACATGCTATTTTTGTTTCACTTGCAAAATATATATTGCAGGTCCACCGATCATTGCAGATTTGACAGTTTTGAATAACAGAACATCTACAGTAGTGCCACTATCCTGGTTTATTGAGTCATATGGTGGTCATGCTCCTGTCACTTTCACTGTGTATATGAAGTTGATTGGTGAAGCTGAATTTAAAGTAGTCAGTGACAACATTCACAATTATGCTAGTGAAAAAAATATCATGAACTTTGATGTTGTTCAACTCCTACCAGAAACTCATTATGAGTTCAAAGTGAGGGCCAAAAATGACAGGAGTGAGAATGCTTTCAGTAAAAACATCAGTAATTCTGGAGATACAATAGGTGGGATGATGGCATTTTTTGAATATATTATCAGACTAATATTAAGCATTTTAGTGAGAGCTCTATGAGTTGCTTATGTTTCAGGTGCACTGTGCTACCATTTAGTATAAGTTGGTTGTATATTTCAAATGTGCACATTACATTTACATGTGATGGTATGGTCTAATGTTTAGTATAATGCTTCACGTACACATATAATGACTTAAACATCTTGACAGAGTTAAGTTACTTTGATATATTTCTTGAAATATTTTACCTTGTACAGATTCACCAATTAGAGTTATCTTGGAGTTATGAAGCAAATAACAAAATGGTGTTCCAACTTTACTCACATTATCAATTATTTTCAATTTATCAGCCTCACCACATCTTGAGATAAACAGAGCAGAGGTACAAGATACAAGAATGATTGTTGAATGGAAATTTTTCTCAAGTACTATTTCAAGTCAAGCAGATATCACCTCATTAAATAAGGTAAGTATTATAATTTTAGGTGATACAACATCTTGTCTCTTAGGCATTATTTTCTAAATAGAAAGAGCTAAAATACTTTACAATTTTGTTTAAATGTATCTCTAAAATATTTGATTATTATTATAATGTTTAATTATTATTGTCAATTATTATTTAGCACACACACACATATATATATAAACATGAACATTTGAAATGTCCAGCCATTTAAATTATACTGTTCTAAAATAATTTATATGTGAACAGGTCACACTGTGTATTATTTATGATAATGGGGGGCACGAGGTTACATATCCTGATGTCAACAATTGCAGTATACCTGCTGAACGACAAATATATGTAATTAAAGGACAGTTTAACAAGAAAAGTAGTTATCAGATTAGTGTTCGAGTTAATGAAAATGGTTATCCTGGCTCAAATACTTGGGTTGGGAACTTTGCAAGTGAAGCAGAAGCACTCAGTAAGTATATGGCCTGCTGATATTCTACCTTCATAGACCCTTTTTTATTCTTACAGTTTAACACCTATGGTATCTTAACTGAAGGAAGACTTATGACTATCATTTTAAGAAATAAAGTGTGAAAAGTTACAGAAAGGTAAAAGTTGGGGTGTTCCCACCCCTTTCAACATCCAGGAAAAGTTACACAGTTCAATATGAGACTACTCTGGGGCTGAATCACCTTTCCTCTTGAAATCTTGAAAAGCACTGTTATCACAGTTGCTAATCCAATTTTATGAGTTACTGTAAGACCTTGATTATTGTAATTTTGAGTTGAGATCGGTAATTTGATATGACTGGTCATGTTAAAAAGTGCATGGTGACACAAGTGTGATTTCTGTTGAGCAAAAGGCAGGTTACATGGTCAGAAATACAAATTGATATAAGCCCAGGCTACTCTAGTGATTTTTTGGGGGATTTATGTGATTAACATTTTGTGTGGAAAAGATGAATGAGTTCCATTTTCTACAAGAATGAACAAGATAATTTTCAAAAGCAAAAGAATAAGTTCTACCACTACAGAGATAAGTAGTGGTAATAAAAGCATTAGTGACAACTGTCTTATGGTCAGAAATATCAGAAATGACAACAAGGGAGAAAAATACCCACAAATGACAAATTTTGTTAATTTTTTCATAGTGTATATAAACATACCATGACAAGGATATTTCATATTCACTGTTCAACAGGTATTATGGAATTCTGTAACATATAATTTAACTTAGAATTACACCATAAGCAAGTACTACCTTGGTATATATTACTTGTTCTAGATTCCAAACAAAATAAAGAAGAATTGTGTTGTAATCATATATAAATTTTTATACATTTTGGTATGGATTCTAAGTATAAAATTGTTTAATTTGTAGTAGCACCACATTTTGCAATATACCTAATTTTTTATGGAAAATGCATTGTTACAGTTCCCTTATAACACATTAGTATAATTATTGTTAAACATTCTTTTCAGCTATTTCAAATAGTACTGTGTAATTTCTTTTTCTTTACACTGGTGAAATTTACTTGTTAGTCACAATTAAAGAGACACATTGTGTACCTTAGTTGCACAAATTGTAATTTTACATTTTTGTTTTAGTGTCATCAGCCGGAATAGCAGCTGTTGTTCTTTCAGTACTTCTGGTCATGGTTTTGGTAGTGAATTTAGTATTGTTAGCTTTGGGTGTTCTGCAATTTAACACCAACAGATGCAAGAGTAAGTACCATGTTACATTGACAAAGTTGATGATAATCAATCTGGTTTGACATAACCTAAATTAGCTTACCTATTTTCAAATGTTCATTTATTGCCATCAGTAACCTTATTTAATTCCTTGGGTACCATTGCTGGCATTACTGCTAAATGATTAATCAGGCAGAAGTTATCTCTCTGCTACAACTCTCAGAGTAAAAGTCACAAAAAATTCTTATAAAATGGAATTCACCAGGACATATGCAAGTAAATCCTGGTACTGACTTCAAATAATTAAAGTCCAGGGATCATAATAGTAAGCATAAGTAATAGTATCCTTTTCAAGAAGCGTGTTCAGCTATGTATTTCAGTCCATGTTCACAGAAGGAAATTAAGTCGAACACCTCAGATATAATACTCAGAATGAGATATTTACCTGCGCTAACTCATCTCCAGCTAGTTAGCGAACACTTTGATTTCAAGCTGATTTGGGAAAAATGTGCAGAAAATATTAATTAATAATAGTTATAATGAAACAAATTTGTACAAAATTATATTTCCCTAATGCATATTCTTTCAATATTATTAAAAAGGAACATTTACATTGACAAAGTTTGTATTTATGATACAATAATCTGACACCTCATTCACATCCATATGACTTATTTGCTCTGATATGCACAATATTTCTTGGAGGGGTGCTCAACTTTCCAGGCCAAATATGCTCAGTAGCAGGTCTGATGCTGATCTGTAGAGTTATCGTTGGTAGTGACGAATTAACCTGGTTATATATTACTCTGTTGCTGTATGACAGTGATTAAAAGTTATACAGTAGTTGAGATGGAAATTTTTGTGAATTACAGATTAATTGTAGCATATTAAGAACCCTCCACAACAATGTCGTGTATATCAGTTGCAGACCCCATAAAATATTATTATCAAAATGTCCTTATTTGCTTTACCATTACATATACAGGTCATTCAACTTAAATGTCTAAAATATGTTTGTTATTTTCTTTAATGTTTCATATAGAAATGAAGCCCACATCCTCAAACAGCAAGAGGTAATGCATACACTTTTGTATTTGATTTCTTTTATCTTAGTTTGTATTTTACAATTTCATTTTTAATTGTTTCAAATACCATTGATTACTATTCAGTGTAAATTTGTTACAGATCGGATGAAGCAGAAACATGGGAGAAAGGTAAATCATTATGATAGTCTTCTTGAGATAATGCACAGGGAAGCATGTATTGGGGTTATTATAACCTATACAGTTTCCCTTGCTGAGATAAACTTTTAAAATAATTTACTAAGTAAACACATCACTGCTTAAAGGTACTTTGAGTTGATAGCTAACAATTGTCCTCTTTGTCTGTTAATTAAAAGGTTTGGTATCTAACTATGGGCTGTGATGTCTATGTGGATTTGACTTCAACAAATGCTAATGCTGTAGGCTAGCCCCAATATAAACTTGGTTGTTGAGTATGCTGTAAAATTCCGACTTCGACCTTTGCCTAATACAAAACATGTTTCACTCTTTGGGCAATCAATCTTTTTTTACTTTTAAATGTTGCTTTAGTTTGTGATTGTTTACATCTGCATTATGTAATGGCAGTTTGCATAACTTTTAAACTTCATATATATCAGGTTACAGTGAAATTCACGAGAATCAAAACCGACTTGACAACCAGACTTATGAACAACTTCAAATTCAACATTATGAAAATACAGGATTTCAAGCTTATGAGTCACTTGATAAGCTCTCTTCTGACAATGTGTGAAAGCACACTCACGAAGTGTATGCTATATACTTTTTATAATACAAATGTATATTTTATGAAATATAAATATTTAACTATTATGTATGTTGAACTTATTTTTCTCTGATGGATTTGATTTACAATGTACAAGTGATTAAACTAATACAAAATACAGGATTCCAAAATACCACCATAATATTACTATGTTGGCATTGCTTGTTCACTTAAAATTATATGTTACTCTGTACATTAGTGTATTGCTTAAAGTTTGAAAAAGAACTCTATCATTTATGTATACTTTTTCATAAAAGACAATTTTTGAAAATTAAACCTTTCAATTGAATCTTGAGAAAAAAGTAGTTATTGTAAATTTCCAAAATTTGTAAACTCCCGTTATGGTAATATAAAAATATAAATATAAAATATTTATATAATAAAAAAACATATAACTTATAGCTGCTGTGAACCTACTTGAAGTTGCATGGAGATAACATGATTAATTTTAATAAGTCTTGTGGTAGTGGTAAAACCCCAGCATCTTTATTGCAGTAAAATTGTATTTGCATATTCTTTTTCTTGTTATTTCTCAAGAATTCAAGTACATTTTGTCAACATAGGCATAATCAATCAACCTATTGAAATGCAATGTGTATACTTAAACAATTAATAAAATATCCTCTTAAATTTATGGTTTCAATGATGTCATTTACATGAACATCTTGTGTCAACATAATCAGGGAAGAACGTCCAAACACTTTGGTATTTCCATTTTACAAACTGGACTTGTACTGTCTTGAGAAATCAAATAAAATGTGACTTTGTGCACGTCTGATTTATGATTTCCTTGAAAAATGATTAAAAACACTGGCTAACAAAGCTGTTTCAATAATTTTATCTATGTTTAAGTCACATTTATTTTATCATTTGTACTTTTGTGTATAGCTACTATAGCTTCTAGCACAAACCTACCTGGATGCTGGGATTCCTGTATTCTTTGCTCTGAAGCTGGTTTCATGAAGCCTCCATTGGAAAGGACGTTCTTCAGTAAAGGAATGTAATTATTTTCTTTGGGAAGACCACCTTAAAACTTTGACAAACCATCCTTTCACTCGCCTTACCAAAGGTCTTCCTTGAAACTTAAGTAGGGATCACATGTTTATTAAAGTTATTAAACATTCCTTGAAGGACACTTCCTTGAGTTTAAGGTAGGTCCTTAGCTTCCATGAAATTAAGGGATTTTTCAAGGTCTCCTTTAAAGAAGGAGTCTTTGTGAAACTAGGATTTTTAAAGAAGGAAGAAATTCAAGGAAATCCTTGAATTTAAGGTGACCTTTATCTAACGGAGAATTTGTCAAACCAGCCCCAGTATCCCCATTTACTAGGCCTGCGTCTACCACACCCTGTCCATCTCTATATTCAGAGGACCCCTAATAACTACTTTGACATTCTGTATCTGGCAATATCCCCTCTTTTTTCTCTTTTGCTTGCTTTCGACTGGCCGTCATATTGCAGTTTCCAGTACTCCTTTTAGATAACTTCCCTCCTTCATCACTATGTAGCTCTTTTACATTGAAGTAATTTCCCTTTCCTCAAAATCCAGGTCAAAGACAAAATGGTCATTGATCAAAGGGGCCCTTTTAAAATTATCCCAAAGATAAAATACCTGGTCAAATCAGCCCCCAGATCAAAAACCCTAGTCATATTAACCCGCCCAAGAAAATTATTGTGCTTTTAAACAGAATATATCAAAGAATGAGGATCATACCTGGTCAAAATACACTGTGAAAGTGTACTAGGCTCCACATAGATTACTATATTGAATGCAAGCAATATAAAGTGACCAAACGTTGAAGCAAACTTTTTAGAACCAGGGTGTAGGGTTATACACTGTGGATCTGGATCACATTCTGATATTTTGTTGATAAACGAATGCATTTCTGATATCTACTTTCAACAAGTGTGACCATATGCTCACAATCTTTGCAGAAATTTATAACTGAAATTTTTGTATTTTTATGCAGCCATGAATTAGATTGAAGTTGTAGTTATGGATTTTGGTTGTGAACCGTATTAAAGTTAAAAACATTTTATGTACTTGGGAATTTTATTTAAGAAACACCATATTCAAAATTATAATTGATGGTGAAATGAAAAGATTTATAACCCAAGGGAAAAGAAAAAAAGTTTAATAATAATGACTGATGCTCTGTAATGAGTATATGACCTTTAAAACTCAAAGAGGCTCTTCAAATCCCATTGTTTAATAATATTTTTCAATTGTTATCTAAAGATACAGTATTTTTCACTGATCTGGCTTCTCCATAACTCTAGGTCAATAATTTCGGACCTGATATCTTTGCAGACTTTTCTAGCTCAAACTTTATGTTTGCAGCCCAAAGCATCTGGATTTTTTTTTCAACATCTGATTCGTCCATTTCCATAGATAAGTAACTTATCTTCAAGAATCCTAACTCCAAGTTATAATTAAATCAGCTGCTCAGGCAACTACATGCAATCCTATGCACACATTCATAAGGAAAACATTCGCAAATGTGCTCTTTCGCACCTTTTGTGTTGTCACAACACCTCCATACAGATGTTCAATGATGTCATTTTATATGTCATTTTGATCCTGGTAAAGGGTGCTCTGATTGACTGATTCTCTTTGCTGAAATTATCTTACTCTGTGTTATACACATACACAGTTTTGAAAACTTTTTTCATTCATCGTGGGACTTATTAATTGTAGTAAAAACAGATTAGCAAAAGACTGAGAATAGAATGTATTCATCACAACATCCAAAATATTTTTATATATGTTAATCTGGTTTCTGCTAGCCTAATACATTCTTATCTGATGTACTATTCATATATAAATGTTGGTCAGCCTTACAGTCTGTCACATTTAATGATATCAAACGCTATAAAATTTAATCTTATTACATTAAATTTTATTTCTTTTTCCACTTTGGGCCAAGTTTGAATGGCTGTTTTAGTGCCCAGTTTGTAGATGTCGGATTTACCAAGGGCTGATTGACCAAAAGACTGATTTGTCCAGCTCCCCAATTTCCATGTTGACGTTAACTATTTAACCATATTACACATTGCTTGTTACAACATGAAACAATTTGTAGCCATGAGGTAGTTTATACAATTAATTAAATACAGCAGAAAATGACAAGCATAGATTTCCTCTTAAATTATGTACAAATGCATCAGAAATAATCTCGTCTTAACATCTGTATCACATATGCACAGCGTTTTGATCCTGCTTGAGATTTAAAAGAACCAGCTAGTTTCAATGCTTGGCTACAAACTCCACACTTTAGCTGGAACCTATCAGACCTACGTTAGATCCTACTGCAAAGCTAATGCGTAAGTCACATCTTTCTATGCAGTCTGGGAAGCACGGTCTGTAAGGGGCCTGCTCTTTCAGTTGGACAGTACCTTAAACTAGCCTTCTACTTATTCCTTTCTTTATTATGGCAACCACTGGTCACTAACTAGGAGCCAATCATATTGATAGTTACACACCACTTACCACGTTTAAACTAGTGGGGTTTCACTTTGTTACAAATTCTTGAAGGAATAACACTGAATTTATGTGTGTGATATCGTTTACAGTTAGTTTTAGGGGTTTTAGTTTTTGGTGTTGATTTTAAATATTTTCGAGATAACAACTATGCCATTAAACACAAAGACTTGGCACAAACGGTGGCAGAAAGAAGGTGACTGCATCTGCCAGGTCTCGAATTTTGACCAGAAAAGTTCGGAAATCTGCTAACATTACTCATGGATCATATCTAGAGGAACAAACTGGTGTAAGTAAAAATTCTGCCACGAATCATGATTCCTCAGTGCCCTTGGGACAAGATTCGACCACAACCATAATTTCCATGCTTCAAAAACTGTCTGAATCAAATCAATCACTGATGCAAAGAGTCAAAACGATTGAACAAAGGCATTCCAGTGACTGTGTAACCATTAACTGACCTTCACAGTTATCTGAACATCCAGCACAAGGACACAAACCCATGGTATCCACCTCGTGTCTACCCCAAACTCAACTGTTGCATACTTCCCTTCAGGCACCCCTGATTGATAATGGGATGCAGGACCACAACCTGGGAATCACACAAATGCAAATATCCCATGAAGGCAGGACACACCCATACAGGACCCTTTGGTACCTAAAGCTACATCAGCTGATATTCAAACTGATGGAGTGGTTCCATCACTGGAAGCCATAAGACGTATGCTAACCACATCCAATGCAACGTCCAACCTGCTGGTGCCGTATGAAGATCAAGCCAAAGCATCAGTTCAAGGTAGGCAGCCAAGAAAATCAGGGCGATACAACTCGACTGACATACAGCCCCGGAGTTTTGGTGGCCCAATGAGGGCTTTCATGGTCAAATAGGAAAAAAGAAGTTGACATATGATGATTTGACACTCCCTCAATGGGTCACCGGGCAACTTACCAACATTTACCACATGAGGGACCAGACCACAGCCAGACAGGCCCTCCTCCAGGTCACTCTGGCCATGAAAGATGCAACTTCCCTACCCTGGACAACAGTGAGGAATGCTTGGGCTACATCAATGCATGACCTGGAGGAGGGCCACTTGTGTTGGGACAACTCGACACAATGGGCTATCAACAGACTCAGCGCATCTCAAATATCAATGGCCAACTCAGAAATGACCCATCCTACACACCCCAAGAAAATTTGTAAATTTTTAATGAAGGTGTATGTTCACATGATGCGAATCACAGTGGTTACAAGCACTGTTGCAGTTTTTGTGATAAGCAGGAGAAGAATTTCAATCATCCTGAAATTAAGTGTATGAACAAGACCAAGACCAAGGACAGACAACAACATAATACCTAGAACATAAGATCACCTGGACAGCTCACAACTGTAGATCTGGACAGTCACATTGGACATAGTAATCTGAACTGGAGGGTGAGGATTACCAGTAATAAGCCTGTCATAAGTAAACATGACTCTTTGCAGGAATGTAAATATTCTGTATCACATGTACATAATACTCATATATGTCAATATAAGAAGCAGTTAACAAACATTGCTAACACAGAGCAAGAATCAGATATTGGTTGGTACAATGTGAATTGTTCTGAAATGTTGTATGATAATTTGTTTTTAATTTCTTTTTCAGTTCGAGAACCAGGGGTCGATAGGGGCGATTATAGTGCCCAATATGACGTGGGTCATACAGGTCCTAATTAGACCCAAAATACTCCTAACATATTCCATCCTGATAGGGTTAATGGTTTACAATCCATAACCACTGATGGTTTACACCTTTCCTCGTGTCACACTTTCAATCCATATCCTAAAGCATTCTAATCAGTGTGATCTGGGCATCACTGTCATGATATGTACCACATTCAAAATCATTTTGCTCCAATGCATCACACAAACAATCAACTGATATGGTGTACTGTAGGTTTCACAAATAAATACTGACAGAATACTGATCAGAGTTTTGATACACAACTAGTGTTTATTTCAGATCAGAGAAAAAGGTTTTTATTATTGAAACTTGCATAAAACTAGCAAAACAATCACTCTTGCAACATGCAGCGATGCTCAGGTAGGTTTTTTGTGTTTATGGTTACTATCAAATCCCCATTGAGTTTTATAATACTTATGACACGGATCCGAAGTTGGTATGTGATAATTATATACGAGACATACAAACTAAGGAAAGACATAATATGTCATATTCTGAATACATGGAAATTGTGATTGACAAATTGATCAATCAGCAGCATCAGGATTGCCCTAATCAACAGGACAATTCAAATCCTGAATTCTGCGAGTTCTGTCATTCTTCTGCCTGCTTCTGTCGCACCATCGCCACTGGCATCACATCTGAATGATTTAGTCATCATATCTAAACAGGACATCCATAGCCCTTCAAAAAATTTGGTTTTCTAGCCCATAGTGAACCAGAGTTCACATTTATTGGTCTTTATAGGCACTCCACCTCTCCAGATAACCTTGATAGCTATATTTTTGCAGGAAAAATTATTAAGGAAACAGGGTTACCCAATCACAGGATGGCAAGATTCACTATTTCATGTGGTCTCAAAATTGAGGCCTGGCATCGGTATCTCACTGACCACCCTGACAAGAGACTGATTGAATACCTTACTTATGGGTTCCCACTTTCTATTACCGACTTTGATAGTTATGTAATAATAGCATATCAAACCATTATTCTGCTCTTCAATTCCCAGCTTCAATTGATCACTATCTCCAAAAAGAATCTGATCTTGGGGCCATGTTCGGCCATATTTGACCAAGCTGACGCCCCCTTTTATCATTGTTCTCCTTTACTCATGAGACTCAAGGGAAATAATGATATGCACGTCATTCTTAACCTGTCATACCCTGCCGGAACGTCATTAAATGACGCTGTCACCAAGCACCTCTTTGATGGTCAGCATTTCACATTAAAATTTCAACTGTGGATAACATATTGGATGGCATTAAGGTAGGGCCATGCTAGCTAAAATAGCACCTCTTTGATGGTCGGCATTTCACATTAAAATTTTCAACTGTGGATAACATATTGGATGGCATTAAGGTAGGGCCATCCTAGCTAAAATAGATATCTCCAGGGCATTTAGGAATCTGTGTGTGGACCCAGCTGACGCATTCAAATTTGGAATCAAATGGAAGGATAAATATTATCTAGATAGGGCGGTGGTGTTCAGCTGGGTCCACGGCAGTGCGTCGTTTCAGATGACGTATGACGCCGTCATTCATATCATGGCCAAGGAAAAATGCCAAACTTTTGCCTACATTGATGACTTTATACTGGCATCCCAGGAAGCTGATGCAGACCATCATTTTGACAAGCTATCTGCTTTATTCACTGCATTAGGCTTCCCCATGAACATAGATAAGCGCTCCCAACCCACCAGATCCCTCACCTGCTTGGGCATCACCATTGACTTAGATAACAACTCACTTTCCATAGATAAGGACAAGCTGGAGGAAATCTATACATGCAACAAGGTCAGATCCAAGCACACCATCAGTAGGAAAAAATTTCAGTCCCTTCTAGGGAAACTTATCTACCTGCATAAATGCATAGTCCCAGCTAGGATTTTTATCAACAGGATATTGGCACTTTACAGAGAGAATGCACCTTCCAAAAGAATAAGCTCACCAATGAATTTTTCAAAGACATTGACTGGTTCATCACTTTCCTCCCTGTCTTTTCAGGCAAAAGAAAAAATTTCAAAAATGAAATTAGAAACTCTAGTACCTTACATATCGATGCTTGCCTCACTGGAGTGGGTGGCATTTGGAACAATAGAGTCTATGCTGCCCCAGTTCCCCAACATGAGAATTTCCAACCAAAATATAACCCACTTGGAGATGATCAATGTCCTAATATCCCTAAGACTTTGGGCCAAATGGTGGGCCTATTCAGCTGTAGTGATTAATTGTGACAATTGTGGCTGTTGTCCAGATGGTCAACTTGGCAAAACCAGGGATAATTTCCTTAGTGCATTTATCAGGAAGCTATGGCTTATTACAGCTTCTAATGATATTCAACTCACCCTTACACATGTCCAAGGTAAGAACATACTGGCGGATTCACTTTCCAGAATCTACTCAACTAAAGGCATATCCCAAACTCTATTTGATTATTTAACAGAAAACTGTCATTGGGAAAGAATCCCTCAGCAATACTTTAACCTTGACCTTTGGATCTGATTTCAGGTGGCAACCCAGCTTCACAGCACCTCCTCACCTCAGCCTGGCAAAGAGTCCTGACAGCTCACCGACCTGCCACCAGCAGAGCACAGAGTACTCGCTTCAGAACTTTCCTAGTCTTTTTATTATTCTATAACCTACCAATTTACTTGGAGGTTCACAATATTTTAGTTTCCTTGAGTTTCTCACCAAGAATCATATCTCACATAAGGTGGTCAGGAATTTCCTCCATGTTCTCCTTGGCTTCATTTTATAATAAATAATTACCAATAATTTCCCTCCATTCTCTCAAATCATTGACACTCACATTAGGGATGCACTTAAATCAGTACTATCAATCTTGAACATTTCACCCACTGGACATGGGTTCCACACCTTTAGGAGATCAGGTGCCACATTGGCTTTTGACAACAACATCACATTCCAGAACATCATGGCACATGGCCTCTGGCACAGCTCAGCCATCTGGACCCATCTTCAAAATGCTTCCCAAGCAGCCTCCATCATCCCTTCTACCTTTGCCTCTATTATCCCTTCTTCCTTCTGGTTTGACTTGGGTTTTTTTTTAAATTTTCATATATTTTTCAAATTTTTAAATACCTATATTTTAACTTACCATTTTACACTAACATGTAAATAAAATGCCCAAGCTTTGTTCTGCATATTCATTCATCTTGACCTTCACTATGACCTTTGAACTCAACTAACCTACTGCATCCAACTGTATGTTTATTTATTTATTTACCCATTTATTTACCCATTTATTTATTTAATGGCGATGATGTTACCCCTATGTCTTTAATGCCAGTGTTTAAAATTTGGGAGTGCCACCCAGCACTTACTATTTGTGTGCTCCTATAGATATACCCAAATCTCTGGTAATATCACCACAGTTCAGGAAGTGACCAAGATAGAGATGAATATTATAAAGTAATAAATAATAAAACCGCCATATGCGGAGAATTTTTTCATTTTTTTTTCATTTTTTATCCACTTTGCTACCTAACATCTATAACACGTGCCTTGCTTTGTTGCTATCAACTTATATTGCAACATTATTGTATTTAACTCCCTAAAATTGCTAAAACATGTTACATAAAGCACCCTATGTGTAAATTGACATAATATATAAAACAATAAAAATGCTTAAAATGTTTTATGTTAAAACACTATATGGGTATGTTATGAACCCTTTGCAGTTTACAATTATAAAGCACACTTCTGAGTTATTCTACAATCTACAGTAACGTTACATCATTTACAATTTTTATTTTGTTTCTTGGGCTTGCTGCCCACCACACTGCTAATCTATGAACATACCATGTTAATTGTTGTATGTAATTATTATATACAATGACAGAGCCACCATTCTTGTGATGATACATTTCAACTAAGGGTGGGTGGGTAGGGAAATAAACTTCCACAATGCTCGGTTGCAAATTCAAAAGTGGAGCCAAAAGAGGCCAGCTTATATAATGAGAATGCCTGGTGTAGGAATACAAAACATGAAGTTATTTAAAGGATACAAGGGGTACTATTATCAATTAAGGTACACACAAAGGAGGTCACTTCCATAACGGACCTGCATGCCTTTAGGGCCATGACTGCAATAGTTGGAAATTCTAATGCAATTCTAATTCTAGTTGACCCCTACACTTACTGAGTTGCACTTGGGCCATGATAAATCAATTACTATTATTTCTTGAGGATTATGGGCATTTGGTGTCTCAATGGTCATGAAAGGTGATGCATGACAAACCAATATTGGATTACCCACAGAAAGGACCAATAATTGCTTTGTGTTGAATCTCTTGATTTAAAAATATACCAAAGCAATTTGATGGAATTCAACAGCCAAGGGGTAGAGCTTCTTAGTAAGCATAGTGTACATTTTCAAGTACAATCCACCTTAAAATCCAAATTCAGATCAACAGAATTGTCATATTTAATCAAAGTTTACGGCTATTCTAGGGTATATTACATTTTGGAGATCCCTAATTTGACGGTGTTATGCATAGGACTCCTAAATGACTTTTCCAGTATGACCCGATTTTTTTTCAGACAACTATGTTAAACAAAGCTAAACTTGAAGTCTGTCTGCTTTCTTCATTCACTCAACAACAAATTTTGCTGAGTGTTAATATTGCCAATCTAAGTGACAATACTAAAGATGAGAAAGATATATTATAATCCATATTTCAGCATAAAATTCATGTTATAACATGTTGGTATGTTTGTCTAAAAGAGCTTTTACAATATCACCATTCCTATCCTGGGTAGTGCACTGACCAATTTATTACAACTTGCCAATTAAATTATTCAGCAGACATGTGGGTGGAGCTTGATGTTACCACCATGGATAACATCATTGGTCAGTGATGTACAAGGCATACTTCAGCTCAATAACCAAGAAATATTTAGTATCAACCGATTTTGTTAGGGGAATGAATACCTGAGCACACCTTTTGCAATTAGCGGGGCTAAATATGACTCTGCAATGGGCAAATTAGTTACTCAAAGGTGCATTTGTCTATACTTTGCTTTGGGTTAATCTTGTAGGCTGTGAGATATTTTCCCAGCAGGAAATATTCCTGATATGCAAAAAGCAAATTGAATGCTATAACTACATCTGATTGAAATAAATATGTAATTTGATATTTTGAAACTTTTTACTTAATTTTACAACGTGATCACGTTCGCAAGACATATCACTAATTTAAGTTATTTATTTGAAATATGGAATTATATTGATTTTCTCTACATTAATGTATTCTAAGCAAAGCCTGTGAGAAAAGGCAGAGGGTAGAATGTATTCATCACAACATCCAACATCCAAAATGTGTTGATCTTTGTACATTTCGCTTATGCTTGCCTAATACATTGTTATCTGATGTACTATTCGTATATAAATATTGGTCATCACTACAATCTGTCGTATGATGGATATCAAACACTATCAGATTCACTCTACATTACATTTTATTGTTGTTTCCACTGAGATCTTGCATTAAAGCAAGGGATGCCCAAAATGAAACCAGAAATGCCTACGGTGTACCCCCTAGTCCCATCCCAAAGTAGAGACAGGGGAGGTGAACACATGTGACCTCCAGCAAGATTACCCAAATTTGCACAATTTTCAAAATAAAAACTGTGAAAGCTTGTAGTAAAACAAACCTTGCCATGGTCGGAGGATATGTATAGACCATAAAACAAAGATAATAAAACACCACATGGGTGCGTTATGCGCCATGTACAATTTACAATTGTATACAATAAAAATGATCCATGATCAGTTGCATGGATCACCAACACATTTTATATTCATACTATACCAGTGTCTATCAAAATTAATATGTAAAAGGCAATTAGTCATATGCACCTGTTAACCTTACCAAATTAATATAATAATAATTATATATTTGCATGCACGCAAGAAATAAAACAATGAAATTAACACTGCGCATATAACTTGCACAACATGCCAGGCTGTGAGGCATAGAAATTCAAATTAACATATTGTGTCTCAGGCCTAAAAGAGCCTAAACAGGAAGGACAATCAGGAAGCAGCAAGCTAGCTGCAAACTAAGTCACTTGGCTGCAATAGATGAGATCCTGTGGAAGACAAACTAGCACAAAAGGAGGGAAGTCTGAAACTAGAAAACTACACTTACACAAAGAAAAACCCAGCAGGTCCCAAAAAGGGACGGACATGGTGGGAGAAATTTATATTTTCAATAGGACCCATTCCAAGTCTGAAAAGCAAATGGAAGAATACACTTTGCTCTGTAAGAAATCATGAACTTCTAATACTAAAATCAGTTGTCCATGGATTTGAACCCGAAAGGTTAAGTTTGATAACCACTAGTGATAAAAGTAGTGTGGGTTTGAACTGCCATTGACTGTATTCCAGTGCATGAATAAAAACAGCTAAGTTAAAGGTGAAGATTTGAACCCAAGGTCTGCAAGGTGAAGGTCCAGTGTGTCTACCACTTAAAAAAAAGATGAGTTTGACAATTTTATTCACATGTTAGTACATATTATACAATTGATAGCTTGTAAAGAGACTTTTAAAATGGATATAAAGGAAATTTTAAAACACCATACTCTAAAATGTCATTACACAGTATCACAGAACAATGTATCACCTCTGACAAGCATTAAAAGCATTACAAGAATTAGGTCATATTACCAAATTGGGGTCAACTACCACAAGGGTCAGTTAAGGTTAATGTCCAAGTTGGTAGGGGGAGCCAGGGTCAGCCTGGACTGACTAAGGTCTCATTCCTATGTAACCTACATCAATCCCATATGGGAAACTTCCCCGACAGCGAGACTGACTCCCGGGGGTCCCAGTTACTAGAGTCAAATAGGTCCTTGAGATACCAGATCAAGGTCGAAACAAAAGATCTCTGTACAACTGCAGTCTGGGTCAAAATGACTTCCGAGCTAATGAGAAATGTTAGCCAGTTCAAAAAGCAGAGGAGTGGTCAAATCGAGTAGGGGGATGCCAGGGTCAGCCTGCACCACCTAATCTCTAGCCAGGATAACCCACATCAATCCGAGGAGAGCTCCCTGAAGAGAGACAGACCTTCAGGGGTCAAGGTTACCTTACTGCAAACATGTATTAGTTTGAACCTTGGAAACAAGGAGAACATCGAAACGAAAGGTCTCAGATACTACTATAATCTTAATCAAACCCAGTAGAAGAGACTAAGCTATTGGGATAGGAGATAAAGAACTTAGTCATGTCAGATAGGGTGTCACCATGGTCAGCCTGGGCCGCCTGTTGCTAGTGTGGGGAGGGTGGGATGGCTAAAAATATTTTCATGTTTCTACTTTGAATTCTGAATCCAAAATGGCCTCTCTTATTTGCCATGAAATCAATGAGGCGTCAATCATATTTGATTGGCCAGGAATCAGTCAACAGGAAAGTTTTCCTGGCAACGAGGAACAGTGTGCCTAGAAATTTAAGGTGGGTTCAATTGCTCCAGCAGGCCCCTGAAGTTCCCCTCACTGAAAACAGTTGTCCATGGATTTGAACCCCAAAGGTTAAGTTTGATAACCACTAGTGATACAAGTAAGTTGGGTTTGAACTGCCATTGATATTGTATTCCAGTGCATGAATAAACACAACTAAGTTAAATGGTGAAGGTTTGGACCAAGGGCTGCAAGGTGAAGGTCCAGTGTGTCTATCAGTTAGTAAAAGATGAGTTTGACAATTTTATTCACATGTTAGTACATATTATGCAATGGCTAGCTTGTAAAGAGGCTTTTAAAATGGATATAAAGGAAATTTTAAAACACCAACCCCATTTACAGAAGTTTGGGTACAATGGAGGAGGAAGTAGTGGGAATAATAGAGGGGGCTTGAGAGGCATTTTGCAAGTAGGTCCATATGGCCAAGCTTCGCCATAAGCCGTGAGACATGATGTTTTGCAGTGGAATGCTATGGTCATAGGCTAAGGTGGCACCTGACCTTCTGAAAGTGCGGAAGCCAGGGCCAACATGATTGATGTTCCTACTTATGTGGATGGTCTTCAGGGCCTGTCTGACCTGGGTGTCAATGAATTGATAAAATAGAGGGGTATTGGTGGCAAATAATGGGGCGGTGGGTGGCAGTTGCCTGGTTGAAAGGAGAGCTTTGAACAGGACAGAAGTACATGTATAAATTGTCAATTTCCAGGAGTTCGACCATATGGTGAGATTTGTTGTCTTGAAGGGTTTTGGTCCACCAGGTGGGCCCCTGGATGGCCAAAAATAAGGTCTTGACGGAGGAAATGTTTACTGGGGTCAAACTGAGATCTACTGTGAGGGGCCACATCAGACATGCGCAAAAAGGCATAGAAAAATGATAAGAAAATGGCTCTGAATAGGGGTGGGTCAGAGATTTGGTCACATGATACCAAAATGGTATATAAGATCTTCACATCAAAAATTCCTCTAGGGGTGGGTTGAAAACTGGAGTTGATGGAAATGCATCTAACATATCTGGCCACTGAGGGGTGGAAAATATCTGGGTGGTTAATCTGATAGAATTTGGCCATGGTGGAAATAGAGGACAGATAATTTTTAATAACTTTGAGTGAGATATTATTCTGGTATAAGTACTCTAAAAATGCAAGGATGTTAGAAAGGGTTATAATGAAGGGGGAGTTTGTGAAACATAGGAAGGATAAGTATGTCCTAAGGTGAGTCCTGTGAGCTGTGGTTCTGGACAATCTATACGCTTTGTCAATTCTGCTCCAGGCTGTTGCCACCAAAGGGAAAGTGTCATACTGGCTAATAAAATTAGTTGAAGAATTTTAGAGGTATGTTATCCCATATGTAATTGGTATGCAACTGTTGCAGTTGCTTGCTGTTGACTGGATCTGGAGAGTAGAGCCTAGACAACATATCTGCAATGTTATTATGTTTGCCTGGGATGTGGTTGATGTCTAATTTGATATCCCATGTAGCTGAAATAAACCATATGTTTCTAATGCATGCTATGGGCCACGGTGCCAGAGTGGTAACACTCTTTCCCCCCACCTCTGAAGCCGGGATTCAATCCCCGCACAGCCTCAAGTGGGAAAGCTGGTAGTTGCTTGCCTTTGTTTGGCAGTTTACAGTACACAACCCTAACGAACTGTATGTACTGGTTTTCTCTGCCCTTCTAACGACCTGTCATGATGTGACCTGTACAGTGTTGAAAGCGACATAAAACCCAAAATAAACAAACAAATCTAATACATGCTGAGAGGAATTGGTCTCTGGTCTTACTGGTCTTCACCACCTGAACCACGGCCATGTTGTCACAATGTATTCTAACATATGAATGTGCCCAAAATTTGGCCCACAACCTAAGAGCAATGACAATATTAAACATCTCCAAGTGGACAATCCCTAGGTGAAAGCCTGGAATGCCTAGCACAGGGGTAGCATACACTCTATTACTCCAAGTAACCCCCAGTCCAGTAGGGGATGTATCCAAGTGGAGGCTATAAAAGTAAGGTATTGAGACTTTCCTAAGGTATGTGACACCATTGAAAATGGGAAGGAAAGATATGAATCACTGAATATCCTTGTGAAAGCCTGAATCTAAGTGTATTTTTTGCTTGGGAATTACGCCTAAAGATTCTATTAATGAATGTCCTAGCTGGGAGTACACATTTATGAATGTATAAGAGCTTCCCTAAAAGGGATTGCATGGCTTTCCTGGTAAGAGTGGTTTTCTTACTAGCATGGATGCACTCCATGTAGATCTGCTTAGGCTTGTCACTGTCAATGCTCAAAGTATTTATGAATGTATAAGAGCTTCCCTAAAAGGGATTGCATGGCTTTCCTGGTAAGAGTGGTTTTCTTACTAGCATGGATGCACTCCATGTAGATCTGCTTAGGCTTGTCACTGTCAATGCTCAAAGTATTGCCTGCTATGTCAATATGGATTTCCAGGCATGTGAGGGCCCTGTTAGGGGGTTCTTATCTGAATTCATGGGGAGGCCTAGTTCGGTTAACAGAGATGAAAAGTCATGAAAACTGCTTCGGTGACTTCCTAGGAGCCAATTAGGATGTGATCATCAATATAAGCCCACATCTGATGATTTTTGGTTTCCATGATATATATATATGATGGCGCTGGACATCATTTGAAAAGCTGAGGAACCATGGACCCAGCCAAACGTGACCCCTTTATCAATGAAGTATTTCCCTTGCCAATGAATGTCAAATTTCAAGGCGTCGACTGGGTCAACCCTCAAGTTTCCTAAATGCTCTGGCTACGTCAATTTTGCTGAGATATACATCACCTGGAGTTTACAAAACTTTTGCAACAATATTATCCACTGAGGGGAATCTTAAGACAAATTTGATGCCATCAAAGTAGGACTTGTTGACCTTATCATTAAGGGAATTGCCATAAAGGGTATGATAGATTACGAATAACCCTACATTTGTTTCCATCTTTGGGTCTTGTTAGGAGGGTGAACAGTGGAAATAAGGCGAGGTAACCTGGTCTACTGGACCAATCATAGCCCCACGTGCCATCTCTTTGTCTAGGTATTGCTGCACTATCAAGGGTTATTGAAGGGCCGGAAATGGTTAACAACATTGGTATTGTTAAGAGCATCAGGATTCTCAATAGATAGAGGGAAGCCAAATTGGAGATACTGCAGCACAATACGGTCTGGATAATCTTAAAGCTAGTTTACCCAGGCCTGTAGATTCAGAACCGACTTTAGAGAAAAAGACCTAGCCTGCTGATAATTGGGCTTATTGATATCTCTTACTATATCAGCTATATTGATGCATTGCTCGACTGTTTCAATGTCTATAGTCTCCCTATCTGGGCCTATAAATTGGAAGTTGTCTGACTCCTCTAATACCTTCAAATCACCACTTTCATGAACATTAGCCAAGAATAGAACAGTCCAATTGATCGATGATTTTTCAATTATTGACACCATATACTGTTCGTATGTGACACCATGAAGCTCAAAGTAATAACAATCTGGTTTAAAATTCTCATGCGCAATATTCGGATCAGTGTGACCATCTGCCTGAGGAACAATATTGCCATGAAAATCTACATGCACGTATAATGAAGCAATGATCTGAATGGGACCTGAAGGCACACTTGTGCATGTATATATTGTGAAACGTTGTGTGTCCCTTGCTTGTTCCAAGAAAGCCCAAACATGGTCCCAATGTTTTTGGTTGAAAATAAACACCAGGTATACATAATTGGTACCTGTATAAAACTGGTATTGGGTAAAGTCAACTCTACAAAGGGGAATACCTTCCCCATACATGTGACAATCAATTTGATGTGAAACAGTGTAACCAATATCACTCTTAAGTCCAGGTCACACTGATCCGAATGAACTACCGTCAGATTCAAGTTGTGACAATTTGTTGTTAGTATCAGTGTTAGTATTTGATATCAATGACCCACCACCAGGATTAGTGGACATCAGGAGCCTGTGGTGATGTGCCCTTCAGCAAGTCCCTCCATCCTAAGCACGGGACAGCTTGCTGCAACATAACAGAAACATCATGTGAATCATCAAAATCAAAATCATCATACAATAAAGCATCAATATATGCGTTAAAATTACATACAGTATCACTTTTATGAGCTACATTACGAGCTTTTACATCAACTTACTTGAACCTAATACAGAGTGAAGTTCATTGTCAACCGACTTAGTGTATGTATGATCAAATGCATGATCAGAAATAGTTCCAGAGTCAGATATCTTGTTCAGACTATATATCCTCCTGTGGAATCATTGTAATTTTCAAAGTGACTTGTTCCTAGCCCAGGTGGAGGACCTGACCCCTATTTATTAACGTTTTTTCCTGACCTCTCTGTTTGAATGAACATTTGGTTTTTGGATGAGTGTTGTTACGTCCTTGTTTTGCACAAAAAGCACAGTTATGCCTAAATTGTCCATGATTTCCTTCATGAGAGCAGTTCCCTTCGTTATAGTAACGACAAACCTTCTTATGACCTTGGTACTGACCTTGACTTGTGACTTGACTGTTTGCCATAGTGATTTGCGATGCACTTAGCCTGTTTATAGCCCATTGGGTGCTATCAGCTCATGTAAGACAGCCCTCTGCTATGTTATGAATGGAATGACCCCATGTGTCACATACTGCCTGCCAGTGTAAGGAAGTCGTGTCCCTGAGGGCCAAATGGAGTTACACCTGCCTAATGATAATGAAAGGTCATCGTACAAAACACGTTTCTTCCCTTTAGATCCATGGTAGCCCTCATTGGGCCAGCCATACTCAGGCAATGCAGTAGTTGTATCAGTAGTATTGTATTGCCCTGAACGTTATGACGCCTGCTTACCTTGCAATACTTGGTTCTATATCTGCACATCATATGAAGTGAGCATGTTGCATACCGCCTGAGAATGTGGGATTCCGGTGAAGAACGTCCACCCCAGGTATGATAAAATCCCTGTCTAGGTCCCTTGTCTGTGAGGGTTGGGGGATATCCGCATTCCCTTGTAAAGCTGAGGGCTGGGGTATGGCGTCTTGCCCATGTATTCGGTTCTGATGCCCTGTTGACGCTGCTTGTAGCATGAATGCGTTTGGTGGGTCCCCATCATGGGAGTGCAACCGCTGCCTAACAGGTGTGACATCAATTGATTGATTTCTTTCAATAGCTTGTACACATTCACCTAATTCTTTCGTTGAATCAATCATCAATTCTCTTCAAATATGCTAATATGGCATCATTAGATGTTTTTTGAAGGGCAGGGCCAGAATCAGGACCAGTGGATGACGATGAAGGAACATTACTTACAGTTTTCTTTGTAGTATCTTGAATGTATGAACCATTGTCTGAAGTCCTTTTTCCCTGTGTTGATTCTGGCCCTGGCTGACGCTGTCACTTTTTTTCCTGGCATTAGCCACTGGCTCCTTCCTTGTACTTGGCATATTCACAATTATATGTAACTAAAACCAACTAAATCTGTATATATTGGCGCTAAAAATATTTTAATGTTTTTACTTTGAATTCTGAATCCAAAATGGCCCCTCTTATTTGCCATGAAATCAATGAGGTGTCAATCATATTTGATTGGCCCAGAATCAGTCAAAAGGAAAGTATTCCTGGCAACGAGGAACAGTGTGCCTAGAAATTTAAGGTGGGGTCAACTGCTCCAGCAGGCCCTTAAAGTGGCCATGCTGAAAAGACATGATTAATACTAATAGAAAACTAAAGCGGCCCACCAGGAATGAACTCACAGTTGCCCAAGACAACTGCCCACACTCCCATGGACCCCCTCCCCCCTCACCAATTGCCAAGGATAAGGTGCAATTGGAATTAATTATATTTTAGATCAAGGACCACAGCACCTGGAAGTCGGAATGTGTCTGGAGGTAAATTAAGGATGAGCAGTACAATGGTTTTATAGTAGTTGTGTTTCAACGTATGTTGCTTTAAAATATTATGCCCTACTGTTGCTGTTTCAGGTGTTTTTCTTGTGTTCTCTGATCATGTATTTTAGGTATTTTAGGTGTATAGATTACTCAGCAGCTGTGGTTATAGTCTCTTAGTTCACTAGCATCATAAGTTTAACTCTGGTTAAAGAACATTTGTTGCCAGTATGCGTTAACTAGTCACGTGTGTCTCATTTCGTGATAGCCATTAACTCACACTCCCCCAGAAGGGGGAGAATAAATAAAAAGAACCACGTGGGGTTAACATTAATTTTTTATTCTACTAAAGATCTTTTTTATATCAACAACACATATAATGTACTCATTCAAGGGGAATTATTTAGAATATGAAAGCAAAATCTCTAGCCCCAAGCCTTTGCTGGGAGATGAAATATTAAGTTTTAAATAACATATGAAGTAGTCCTAGTGGGCTTAATGTGTACTGGTCCAAAGACTATGGGCCTAGAGTCAGTTTTGGAAAATGCCCAGAATGAACATTTTGAAGGTTAATAAACCCGAAGGCCAAATAAAGATTATAATTTGGATTTATTGTAAATGTTGACCAGCAAAGAGTGAGGTAGGTACCCGACAAGCTGAGTAAGGGATTAATTTTGAAAGGGGATATATCCCGGTGGTCAAAAGGTGAAAGGTTAAGGAATATAAGCTTGTAGGGTAAAGAGTTGAAAGGAGGATGTTTTATTCGCTGAAAATCCACCAAACAGCCAAACTAGGAATGTAGGTAGGAGGAAAAAGTCTGAGAGACCACTGAAGAACTGGTGGCCTGGGAACTGATGTAACGCCAAACAGCAGTGGAGGACCATGAGCTATGTAGCATTATATGTTGAATGGGCACAACATGTTGAAAGGCCCATGTAGTGCCTCCTTTTCGAAACATATGGAAAGTAAGAGTAGGGAATATATGTAATATATTGGAAATATCTTTTAGATGTTATCGAGCTCTTGAATCAGTCAAGGGAAAGGTTTGCTTTCAAGATTGAATCCTGAACAAAGGGTCGTTGGATTCACCAGGAAGGAGGGCAAACATGAACTGTAAAGCCCTAATTGGGCATATTAAAGAATGACCTAGCTTTTGTATGGCAATAGTCTGGATTTGTTGTCTTTCTTGATTGGTTTTAGACCATTTTAGTAGTACTGTATCCCCAAGTGTTGAAAAAATTATGTCACCCCTACAAAGTTGTCGAGAAGGGTCAAAGTTGTGAGTAGAATGTAGCAAAACATTAGACAACCTCAAGAAGGAAAAGAAAAGAAATGAATATAATGCCGAAAAAACTTGAGGATGCTGAAACTGAGAGCATGCCTGTGATATGTTGTGCAACATAGGTTCGGTAACTATGGATTGAATTTTCATTGACAAAGGTTTGTTCATTTTTGTAGCTCTAAGGAAAAGGTGAATTCTATCATCATTCATGAATGTGGTGGGCAAGCCACACATGACAAAATTGGTTCATATAGCAGCCAAATAGTTGGCAATATTAGAAGGTGACATACCATTTTGGCAGAGAAATTCCATGAAAGCAAGTAACTGAAAGGTATCTACCTGGGAAGGGATCAGCCCAGCTGGTACCCGGAATGCCAGGAACTCTTTGAACATTCTGTCATGTTCTGTTTAGTGGCCGGACGATATGACATCTGGAGTCTGGCACAGGCCCTGAACGCCAGCTGGGCTGTCCACAGGTTCGAATCTGAAACAAGAAATTTAAATATTATTATTAAAAATCATCAAATCTCGATGAGTATGTATCCAGACATGATCAGGTAATAGTATATTCAATTTTTTATGTCAACTGCAGATCCACGCTATCTGGACAGTAGGTCCGCTGTGGTATTTTTGGATCCCTGGATATGAGATACATGTAGTTGTATGTTAAATATTGAGGTCAACAACCAAATGTTATGAGCACAAGTGGCTAGAATGTCATCTCTGGCTCTGCCAGTTTTCAGGATGTCTACCAAGAAAGGCATAACTTTTTAATGTCCTGAAGTTTATTTTGAGGAATAGAAATAGTTCTAGTTTCTGTGTTAACCAGAATACCAAGGCATATGGCAGAAGTAGTAGGAGATACTAGCTTTTCCATACTAATATCAAGACCTAACTGTTGCAATAGCTGCAATTAGAAAGTATAGGACTGGTGAATTTTGGGTGGTAAACCAGTATATATTAAATCATCAATATAGGTCAAAAGACCAGGAAAACCATGTTGACGCATGATATGATGTATGGCGTCACTGCAACGTGTAAAAAACATTGAACCATGACAAAATCCGACGAGCAGCATAACGTCTAAGAAGAAATCTTTATGTTTTAAGCCTAAGAGATCAATGTCCCCAGGATCAATCCTTAAATGCTTAAATGCGCAGCTGATATCAACCTTATACAGCATGGCTCCTGGGGCCAACTGAATCGTCAGTGATATGATCTACTGATAGATATTGAAGCTTAAAGTAAGTATCTCGGTACATATGTCTATTAACCCCAGCATTAACAGAACAGTGTTAGGCCAACTAAGGTCTACAATGGTCCTACACTTGGCCGAATCTGATTTAGGCCTTGTCATGAGTGGTAAAACATGTATTGGAAAAGGTAGTTCAGAAAGTGGTGCAAGAAGTTCCCTATGTTGTAGCTCAGTACTTAAGTACTTATCAACCTCAGTTACATAGTCATTAGCTGAAGTATGATTGTCCAGGTCGATTGGAGGGGATACATCCTTTTGAAATCTAAGGGGAACCCGAATTTGATGAGATCAGGCAGTTGCTGATCCAAATAGTCATGTAAATATGACTGCCATACTTCAGGCCTAAGTGGGCCTTGAACTGGTATGTGACATGATAAGAAATTAGGCAAACCACTGGATATAACCATCTTATGCACCTGTATTAGATCAAGGACAACCCCCCAGTATCTTTCTGGCCCCTGGTAGAGCTTAAGATCAGTAAGTGGGATAAAACCTAATTCTATTTGAGTTTGTTGCATAAACCGGTTATAATCAACACATGAATGGTGATTTGTATAAATGTGTGGAGGTAATTTTTCATTATCAGAAATATGGACCACAGAAGCGCCATTTATGTCAAAAATAGGAGCCATTTGTTGGCTTTCCTCTGGCATTGGTGCTTGGACGAGGTGAGCTTCCCTTGTAGAACCCTGGAAGGGATGAAAATGCTCATCGGGATTTTTAACAAGTGGACTTGAACCTACACCCTGTATATCAAGCGCCTTGTACCTGGGTTGAGAACTGGTATGGTCCTGAGGATTGCTTCCCTGAGCAAGAGTACGATATGACCTATTATCTATGCCAGACATTGGTGTGCTTTTTCTATCTGTAGTTAGATGCTTGCCAGCCAACGTTTTGTTCATAGAAAAACTGTTATCAGATGCTTGAGAAATGTTATCTACTATGTCATTAGAAGCAAGAATCTGAAATTTATTTGATATGTTCAAGCCGAAATCAGAATTCTGTGTGTTGGAAACAACACTAGGCACATGTTGTAGACAACTATTGGAAGAAGTAGGGTGGTTGTTAAAAACACCAGCAAGGCGTGTGGGTCTTCCAATTTTTGGAATGCACTCTTTCAACACCTCTGCAAAAGACCTGCCATTGTATGTATTAGCAAAGGCTTTGGCCTTGGACGCCCAAGCTGTCCAAATGTTTTTGGGACCTTATATTCTAAATGTTTTTGACAGTTCTTTGCATGTACCCATCTTGTGGTATGGATGTACTTTTTATGGATGTACTTTTTAAATTTTTTGTTTTGTTACGACAATCCAATTCACTGTGTCCAACATTTTTTTCCCAAAGTGCCAAAGTAATATGAACATACGTGTCTATATAGGACACCTTTAGTTTCATGTGTCTTGCCAAAAGAACATGAATTTTTGTTGAAAAAATTGCAGGGCATGACCTTTGTAGGCTTTTGACTGTCTTTCAGGTCAAAGATAGATTTTATGGGGCTACCATGTCTCTGGACAATGGCCCTTCGAATTTTATCAATTTTGTCCATACAACTATAATCTCCCCTTGTTCCATTCTACATAATAGAACGACGTGGCTGGCCTTTGCCACACCCCAGGAAAAATCCTGGACATCGTCCAACAGTGAAACCAAATAATCAAGCATGTGCTCTCTCATTTTTGAATTTTGTTCTTCCTTCATGGTGCGACAAAAGCCAGCCACCCATTGTACCACTGACAACTGGTCATATGAGACCCTTTCTTTATTGGAGCCGGACAGAATGTATTTGTGGGGCCACCTGACTCTATGTTTAACAAAAACATCTTACCCACCCCTTTGAGACTTAATTTTTGAATCTCCTGTATTCACTAGTTGATTCAGTTCTTGTATACGCTGCTGTACCCTATCATGTATGAGAGTCCTGCCTAAGTTCAAACAAACTAGGCATGGGCTTATTTTGTTGATTTTGGCATCCCCTTGCGCTCCCATGCTTTCATCTACGGCTAATGAAAAGTTACCTTGTATTTTTATAGGCAAACTGTTAGAACGTCAGACTCAACTTTGTTAGGTGTACAATTACAGTTAGTATCAACAGTAGTTACTATAGTCATGTCAAGACGCTCATAATCATTAGCCTCAAAAATGGTACAATCAGTCAGATCAATCAGTTTATCAATCAGTGACAACATATATTGTTCATATATAATACCATAAGCTTGAAATAAAAACAAACCCTTTTAAAATTCTGGTGCATAATATTTGGATCTGTGCGAACACCACCATAAGATCCATCTTCACTCAGCCAACTAATGTGCATGTGCAATGAGTCAACAAATAAATGGGGTCTGTTTGAACGTGAGTACATGGATATGCATTGCAATACTGGGGATTGCCTTTCTGTTTCAAAAAAGCCCAAGTGGGAGCCCCATTTTCTTGATTCATGAGGAATACCAATTATAAATAATTGGCACCCATGTACAATTGGTGTTGAGTGAATTCCACCCTGCAAAAGCGGATATTCTGTCCCAGATGCGTGTAATGAATCGATTGCAGTGAACTAGCATTACCCATGGTACCAATAGACCTAGGTCACACTGATCCGTATAAATCACAGAAACATGTCAATCTTGGTATATATCAGATTAATAATTATCATTCAACAAAGCATACACGTTGAAAACATACAATGCACACAATATATTGTACATGTTGAAATTACAACTATAATTACTTATATCGACCTCAGTTTTAAGCTTATTAGACATGAAACAACTATCACTACTCTGACTGAACAACATGTCTAGACATACTGCAGAGTGAAGTGTGTGGTCAATTAACTTGGTCTTTGTACAATCAAAATCATGATAGTCAATGATTCTAGAGACAGACATACAATTGTAATTGAATAGTCCCCCCAAAAAGTTATATGATTCTTTAAGTAACATGGTGTTGTCCCGGGTGGTGGACCTGACCCCTATTTAATAACGTTTTTGTCCTGTCCTTTCTGCTTAAATGAACATTTGGTTACTGGGTGAATGGTATTGCATCCTTGTTCAGCACAAAAAGCACAGTTGTGTCTAAATGAGCCATGGTTTCCTTTATGTTAACAGTTCCCTTCATTATAATAACGATAACCCTTCTTCTGACCTTGATATTAACCTTGACCTGTGACTTGACTATTAGTCATGGCAATCTGTGATGCACTCAATCTGTTTATTGCCCATTGAGAACTGTCTGCCCATGTGAGATGGCCCTCCTCTATGTCAAGCATGGAGTGGCCCCATGCGTCATGTATCACTTGCCAGGGCAAGAAAGTCGCATCCCTGAGGGTAAAATTAACCTGGAGTAGTGCCTGCCTAAGTAGTACTGAATCGTGGATTTGGTGAATCCTAATAAGCTGGCCTACAGCCCATCTAGGTAATGAGAGGTTGTCACAGATGATACATTTTCCCCTTTGGATCCATGGGAGCCCTCATTAGGCCAACAATATTAGGGCAGTGCATTGTTGATGTGAGTGGTATTGTAATGCCCCGAGTGTTGTGACGTGGCCTGCTTACCTTCTAATACTTGGTTCACGATCTGGGCATCATTTGAAGTTAGCACATTGTTTACCGACTGTGATACCGTGGAATTTAAGGACATCTGCGTTTCCCTGTGGCACTGAAAGCTGAGGTAGGGTTCTTTGCTGGTTCACATGTGATGTATGTCAGATGGCAGGAGCAGGGTCTTGAAATCTGAGGGAATGACGGTTTTGATGCCCAGTTGACGCAGATGGTAACATGAAGGTTTTTGGTGGATCCCCTTCATGGTAGTCTGACTGTTGCCTTAGACATCACGTGATTGGTTTCTTTCAATTGCTTGTACCCATTCATCTAGTTTGTTTGTTGAATATATTCCAACATAGTGTCAGTGGATGTTTGTTGAAGGGTGGAGCAAGACTCAGGGCCAGTAGATGATAATAAGGAATATTACAGTTTTACAATGTCACAGTTTTAAGTGCTTTCCTGAATATACCATCCATCATTGTCCAAAGTCCTCTTAGCCCGCCCTGTGTCAGTCCTGGCCCTGGGTGATGTCATCACTTTTTTCCTGGCACTAGCTACTGGTGCTTTCTTTATACTTGGCATTGTAATGGTTTAATATCACTTAAATCAACTAAAATCTGTAAATTATCGCCACCAAAAGTGTTTTTCATGTTTCTCCTTGAGATTTCGAATTCAATTTTATTTGCCAGGAAAATCAGTGAGGTGTCAATATGATTTGATTGGCCAAAAAACAAATAACAGAAATATTTTCCTAGAATAAAATAAGGTAGGGTCAAACTGCTACAGCAGGTTCCTAAAGTGGCCGTGTTGATAACAATCTATGAAAGAGTAGTAGGGACATCTTTAATTTTCTTTCTAATTGTCGACTTATTCATTCAAGGGTTTTATTTGCCACACATTTGACTGACTTTGTGACCGGTGGTCTAAGCAAAAAAAAAATTAGAGCCAGAACTTCAAACATATTCTTGTTGTCTTAGGAATTTCTGAGAAAATACATCAACTTATGGATTCTATCAGATACAAATTATATTAAATGATTTGAATGGATTTTATTATTACCTCTTTTCAGTCTGAGGCTGTCAACTACTAATTCTTAAGTACCATTTCATCGGTTGATTGGAATGAATCTTGGAACCTGGAGTCCTGTGGCCACTATTGTGCTGTGTTGACAAAATTAAGCTTGATTATCTACACAAAGGAATGGTCTAAAGCGGTCTACTTCAAGAGGAGATAAATTAAAGTTTTTTCAATAAATTGATTTTATAA
The DNA here is from genome assembly GCA_964017235.1 of Sabellastarte sp. h YS-2021. Classification (NCBI taxonomy): domain Eukaryota; kingdom Metazoa; phylum Annelida; class Polychaeta; order Sabellida; family Sabellidae; genus Sabellastarte; species Sabellastarte sp. h YS-2021. The sequence goes on from OZ024932.1 coordinate 124,582,657, forward strand.
ATGATTTACACTATCATTTACTTAAGTTTGATAACATGTTGAGATTACTTGAAGGTAACTCAAAAGTTAAAGTTCACATGTTCATATTAAGGTTGAACTCATATTAATTTCAGAACGGAGAATTTTTCTTTTTTTGAGGTTGCCAAGGCATTAAGGCAGCCATAGGTACATGTTAATTCCTGCTTATGAGGGTCATTATCTGTGCATGTTATCAGACGATTATTTTTGCCATTAGAAAGGCACTATTTGCTGGTGTAATTAAAAGTTTACTGCTCAATTTTTTTCCAATGAATGCCATGTTTGACCACTTGGTGTTACCTGACTCAGTACACTACTGAATATTCATCATGTGCACATGTAATCATTTTTTAAAAATAGCGTTACAGTGATATCTTTTACAACTCATTTTGATGAGTCTATAGGGCCTTATTCCAAAACCTGGGGCCATGGTGGCAGAGTGGTAACACTCTCACCTCCCACTTCTGAGGCCGGGGTTCGATCCCCGTCATGGCTTTAAGTGGGAAAGCTGGTAGTTGCTTGCCGTTGGTCGGCAGTTTACAGTACACAACCCTAGTGAACTCTATGTACTGGTTTCCTGTGCCCTTCCAACTGCCCATCGTGATATGACCTGTACAGTGTTGAAAGCGACGTAAAACCCCAAATAAATAAATATTCCAAAACCTAAAGTAGTTCAAGATGGCATTGATATGTTCATTATTTTTCTGAATGGTATTATTGCTATTTTGTGAATGTTCATGTACATGTTAAACAGAAGTTATTCAAAACCTACTTTATGCCCTTATATGGATGTGTGTAGATCAGACTTCGATTCTAGCTATATAGTATTATATTCTATGGTGCTTTGTGCAGTCAAAGTAAAAGTTGGAGTTTTCGTCATGTTTAACTTTAGATTTATTTGTTGTTTTACGTCGCGTTCAACAGCCAGGGTCATAATGCGACGGATAGTTTACAGGTGGAGGAAACCACCGGGGATCAGAGGCGAGAACTCTAAACGCTACACCACAGAGCCCCCTCGTCATGTTTAACAGCCAGGGTCATATTCACAGTTGTCAATCGACACCGACAGAAATGTGCACTTCCGGCAACTCTCAGCTACTTGTTTAAGACTTTTATAACAAGAAATCAATTAAATTCCGTTATGTTAAAGGTAGTAAATATTGTACAGTGACTGTGCTGAAATATACAATAAATACATGAAGGAATATTTGACAAACAACCATATTTTAAAATATTTTGTTGTATTGGAATTATAGCATTTTGAAAAAGTTTATAAGAATACCGGTTCAATGTGTGATCAAAATGTTATGATTACTTGTACAATGGGAGATTTGTAGCCTTGTTTTGTGGATTTCAGCACATAGTTTGTCAACATTTGTAACTTTCTGAAGGGAAAACACTGAATTTCTCAGTTTAAACTTGATAATAATTGCTAACTTGGCAAAAAGTGGTTGTTTTGTCCATATGCCAAAAAAAAAATTTTAAAAACAATAAAATTACTTTTTTGTTAACTTAGCATTAATTACTGAAGTTTTATTATTAAATACAGTGTTTTTTCTTCCGAAAAGTCATGTATGTTAACAACATATGTACTTAAACCCTCTAAAACAAGCCTGAAAATCACGCATTCAGCAGGTATTCATATCATCAGGTGCACACATTCACCTAGTATTCATAAATAATTTTTGAAATTGCTATAACTCGTATTCAAGAAAATATTTTAAAATGTGACTGTTTTGTAAGTATCCCCCCATTAATTTGTCGTATATTGCATATCTTATAATTCTAAAACATTCCCTACTTTTATAATTATGGAATTTAATTGATTTCTTCCGAGAGAACTGCCGGATGATCACAGTGCTTATAGTGTGTTTGACGACAATGATATTGGGGCAAGTTCTCAGCATTGCCACTTGTCAGACTTGAACCCCTAACTACTAGGCCACCGAGAACCTCTGCTCCTTTGTGAAAATGTTTTGATGTTGGGATTGCCTCTCTTGTTTCACAGAATATAAAAATTCTATTGATAGATAGATAGATAGATATTTTATTGCCTCCAAAAGGAGAGAGATAAAATGTAAATACAATGCAATACAGACAAAAATTCTATCATTATATGTAAAGCAAATATATAAGATGAAACAGATTAATATAAGATATTCAACAGTACTCTTGATTTATCACAGTCAGATTGTAATAAAAACAACACAGTGTCCTTTAGTCCCTTGTTTTCAGTATTATGTACTTCTAGCATTATCTGTCTCTTGCATTCTGTAAAACAGGTAGTATCACATATGTATTCATTGAAATTAATATAATATTTGTGACTAGTCAACAGAACTCTATGTAAAATGTTTTTTGAACTTAAAACTTCCCCGCTTACTATTTTTGAGAGCAGAAATGAGTAATATGTATTAAAAAGGGAGTTTGAAAAAAGCAATGATCTAAAAAGAGTAAGTTCCTGGATACACACTGATGTCTGAAGTGTTTTCATGTCTAAAGCTTGTAGCAAGGGTGAGCTCTTACAGGAAGTTTTTAAACCCAGTGATGCTTTCAATAATTTTGTTTGAGCATACTGGGCCAAGTGCAGTGCAGAATTTGATTGGAAAACACATTCCATGCCTTATGTTAACACTGGCTGGACTGCAGCTTTGAAAATGTGAGGGATAGTGGCAGGGTTAGATCCATGTTGACACAATCCTGATCCTTGAAGAGCATAGAAGGCCTTACACATTGCCTGAGTACATGACTGAGCATGACTGTTGTGGTCATTTGCAAGTACTACGCCCAAGTGTATTATTTCTTGCTCTTCCACAAGTATTTCACCATTGAGGAACCACTGTCTTCCCTTAAACTTGCTCTTTCCAAAAGTCATACACTTGGTTTTTGAAGGATTAAATTTTAGCCCATGCATTGTTATATAGTCTGTAGCTTCATCAATTAGAGTTTGCAAACCTGGTATGCTAAGACTACTCAATAAAAGATCATCTACATAACAACATACGTTGTAACTTACTCCATCAATATTTATTCCACAGGACTTTGATGATAATGTTTTAACAAGGTCTTGATAGAAGATGTTGAATATAAAGGGAGAGGATAGCCCTCCTTGTCGGGTCTCTATAGAGATTGGTATTGGATTAGTTATAGCATTTCCCCATTTGATAATCACTGTTAGGCGACTGTACCAGTAAACGAGGATTCTCCAGAGAAGCGGAGGCACAACTTTCAAGGCCTTTTGGAACATAACTGCATGAGGGATGCCATCAAATGCAGATTCAGCATCTAGAGCACACAGATAGACTGGTGACTTATTTCCTGTACAATAGTCAAACACATCATGAGTAAGAGCAGCTGCCATTGAGGTTCCTCTGTTGCCAATGAATCCAAATTGAAGATCATGAAATTCATGTTCACCTGATTTCTGCAAGATGTGTATTTCTAACAGTTTTGAGAATGTTGTAGAGATAACAATGGGTCTGTAATTTTTTGGATTGGCGGGGTCAATGTTTTTTTCAGCAATGGTATGAGTAATCTTTGAGTAAATGATCAGCAACAATTCCAAACTGGATACACAGGGTCAAGATATTGCAGACAGCTGAAGTGACCTTTGTCTCTGAGGCTAATTTTAAATGCTCCACACAGATACCATCAATGCCTGCTGCAGTGTGGAGTTTAGACAAGTAATTCTTTACGCGAGCCTCAGACAAAACAAAGTGTTTATTCACCTTGTCTTTGATTGTCATATAACTATTAGTTACATCTGTTTCAGCCTCTTTTATTAACTTTGTGGTATTTTTAGTGTTCTGAGAAAATCTTTTAGTATAGAAATCATATAGGGTATTAAGATTGATGTCTGAAGTACTGGACTGTGATGATGGTTTATTGTGATGCACTAAGTTCTAGAACTTTTTCATGTTCCGTGAAACAAGATAATAGTTCAGTTGTCTGTAATGTTTTTGGTTCCTTTAGGTCACAGCATGCCTGCAAGCATTGCGATATGTTTTTTTTGCATGTTTATAACAGTGGTACACTTGGCCTGATATTGGATGTCCAGCTGAAGCCCAAACTTTGTGCCAAAATCTTTGCTTATCTCTTGTGAAGGTGCAGTCAGAATTCCACCACCATGACCTTTTCCCTCTACTTTGTGGTGCACTAATTTTATCAGTTACTTCCTGGACAGCATCACACAACCTGTTGACTTCTAGTTTTGCATCTTACATAGTTATTATACTTTTCATATCCATATTAGGTAAAGTGGCTGCAAGTTCTGTAACATGTTGAGCAAACAATCTACTCTGATTTTCATTTGACCAGTCAAGGCATGGATAAACTTTATTAAATCTCACCAGCTTATCCTCAGTTACCATAGATTTTGGTTCGACTTCAAGTCTTATCCGGAGATACATTGGGATATGATCACTGACTATATCATCAGTGTCATGTAATATTGAGCAATTTGTGACACTTTAGTGAAAATACCTTGAGCAAAATATATGGTCTATGTATGAGAATGTATTGTTTCTGCTGTAGGTATAATTGATTTGCTGTGCATGTCTAAAGTTGCAAGAAACAAAATCATTTTGACAGAGAAAGTCATATAGCAGAAAACTGTTGTTGTTAAATGGTGACTTTTTATGCCAATTTCTGGGCAATTTCAGGCTTTGTGGTAAGGACGCATTCATATCTCCCAGGAATATAACAGGTGAAGGATCATTACAGTCAATAATGCACCGAATATCCTCCAATGCCTCATAATACTCAGCAGTCTGGGATGCAGATCCATTAAAATGGGGCATGTACACACCTATTATTGTGACCAGAATTCTTTCATGACTTCAAATTTGAAGGGATAAAATTCTATCATTTTCAGTTTTTAGTGGAATATATGTTAACCCTAACACTTTTTTTACAGATAATACCAACACCCCCATAAGGGCATCCCTCCAGAATTGTCTCTGGGTCAATACTTGATTTGAAATTAGACCAAAAACCTGCCATCCCCATATCATTGGAAACAGTACAGAGTTCGCAGGGTTTGAGCCAGGTTTCTGAAAGAAATAACATATCAGTAGATTTCATCAAGTCCAAATTAGAACCATAGGAACTTTTGAAGCCATGACAGTTAAAACTGACAACTGAAAAGTCACTGGTACTTCTGGTATTTGTGATGGTATTGTTTTTATGATGGTATTGTGGCCAGTTGTAATCTCTGCTGTATCTTGATTCATCCCACTCATCCCAGCTTTACTCTTGATTTTGATATGGCCTGTAGTAGTGAGGATCTCTCTGGGATCGCCAAGATGTGTTTGAGTCATTGTACTTTTGACCATTTTGCCAAGCAGTATTTCTTGTGGAAGCAGTGTTTCTTGTAGAAGAATATCTGCTGTTCTTGGGTTTAGTTTTGGCCATGTTAGAAGAATATCTGCTGTTCTTGGGTTTAGTTTTGGCCATGTTGAGATTCTATATATGAACTGTTCTTTATCTTGGGGTACAGTGACAACAAATGATTGTTGCTGTTTTTTCCTTTGCAGTGCTTTAACAGAAATGCTGTTCCTGTCGAAACCTTGGTCAATCAATTCAGAGACAATGTCATCAGTAGAGACACTACTTGCCACTTCCCCTATGTATATCCTAGCGACCTTGGCCTTGGTTTCATTTTTTGCTGATTTCATGTGAGTTGTTTTTGGTTCAGTTTTGATGAACAAGTCATTTTCTGCTGGTTTCCGGTCATTTTTGTTAACTAGCACTGATGAGAAAATGCTAGAAGAAGCATGCTTTGGCTGTTCTTGTTTATTTGATGACTTTTGACTTTTGTCAGCTTGTCTAATACTGGGTGACACAGACTGTTGACTGTCAGATACTTCTTCTGCACCTGATGTGAGGATCTTGTTTACTTCAACAGCATGACTCACTATTTCTTCAGAATCATGAGTACAGCCACTATTGCTAGGCTGACATTTGAGAGAAGTGTCAGCTTTCTCCAGAGACACAAGAACATATACATGATTTTTCTTGTTTTATCCGTTGAAGCTCTTGTTCCATCTTTTCTATCTGTTGGGTTAGTTTTGCAACTGTTTGGAGAAGATCAACATAATAAATATGCAGGGAGCTGTACTGATCAGTTTTGCCCTGGTTGGTTGCACTATCCATGGTATGTTCTAAAAAGATCTTGTCCAGCTCTTTTCACACTGTTTGATTTGCAATACACTGTCCCAGGTTGATAATGTCTGAAACCATAGTCCGAGTTACTGTCCTGTTTATAATTCTGCGACCTTTGTATTGTGGGAATATTGCAATCATCCCATCACATAGGTGGTTGTGAATAGTTCATAGTAAATCTAAGGGGACAGATGAGATTGAATTTTGGATGTCTAAGGAAGAGTAATGAAATATCATATCCAGTGAGTTTAAGAAGAGTTCTAGATATCTGTCTTCTGATACAGTTTTCAGTTCTGTCAAGTCTTTCACACACTCCACATTATCCTGGTCAGCAAATTCATTCCTCTCTGTAGAAGCCCCATTCATACATTGTTTCTGTGTAGGCAGCCCCTGGGGATGGTAAGTGTTTGGAAATCTAATAGAGTTACAGTGACAACAAAGCATTAAGTCACACTGGCAGAGAGAAACCTGTTGCCCACTTCTATTAAATGGGCAATCATTATCAGGGGTTCCTTCACACCTTGGCATTGTGTTTGTTCAATAGTTAATGAATAAAACCTTCTGCAGTCACACTGCTAATTATTGGAGCCAATTTATCTTGTTAATACAAGGTGACACTTTGATTTGTTATGTTTAAAACATAGAACAAGGTCAAATTTAAAATATCAAATTTATAAAAGTATCTTTTTGTAAAATCATGCACAATTTGTAGTCCCAATCACTGTAACTTATCCAACAAGTTCACATTACATTTTGTGAGACTTATTTTCAAAAAACACAGTAAAATGTCATCAATATTCAAGAATACAAAAGTTTATTTTTTTCAAAACATGCAATAGCTAAGGTTAAAACTGAAAATGTCATATCCAAAGGTCAAAATCATTCCCAAAAATGTCAAAGTCGAAAAGTTTCCAAAATCACTGATCAGTGTAAAAGGTCAGATAAAGGTCACGCTGAAGTTGTTTATACAGATATAAGAAGTGAAACACCAGCTTGGGAATGTTTGGATAAAAATTTTAAACCCCAACATGGGTATCACAGTATCATACAATATATAGAATGACTAGCAATAAAGTACCTTCGCACAGAACAACTTGTGTATTAGCAGCGATACATGAATATAAGCACACATTGATAATGTAAACATAGTGTTAATAATCATACAATCAGTGAAGTCAATACTGAACACCTAAGAATTATAAGTTGGTCTAAGGTTTAAATCGGTAGGGGGTCCCAGGGTCAGCCTGGCCCGCCAAGACCTAATACAACTAAGTGCCCCATCAATCCGAGGAAACCTCCCACTGTCAGTCAAGCAGAGTGGACCAGCACAAAGAGGAGCAATACAACTAACTATCTCATCAATCCTAGGAGAACTGTTCCTGGCGCCACCCATGACGGACCAATAGTTAGAGGAGATGCCAAATCTGTGACACGGTTTGGAACCTTATGGTCAAAATTGGTGAGGGGATAACCAAGGTCAGCTTGGGCCGCCTAGTCCCTGATATAACTACATGTCCTCACAGAAGGGGACTGCATAGAGCATAGAGCCTATACAACTAACTACCTTATCCATGCAAATGCAAGAACTGCCAATTGGTGGCACTCAAATGGGGACCGAGGACCTAGAGGAATTGTCTGACTCAAATGATAAGTGTCAAGTGGTGGGATAGTGAGTTTTAAAACTGATTTTGCTTGTTGAAATGTTAATTCAAAAGTGAAGATGAAAGTGACAACAAAGTGGCAACAACAAAGCATGTGATTGGCTGTAACTATGTAAACAGAGATTAATATTAGGACTGCAGAGAATAAGGATACTATAGAGTGGAAACACAATGGAGATCAGTAAGGTCGTGTCAAACTGACAGAGCAGGCCCCTCACAGGCCGTTCACTACACAGTGTCGAAACTCCCAGTTCAGTGTGAAAGGTCAGATAAATGTCAAGCTGAAGTTGTTTATACAGATATAAGAAGTGAAACACCAGTTTGGGAATTTTATTATTTACATGTTAGTATTATGTACAGGTTAAGAGGTAAAAATTTTAAATGTTTGGATAAAAATTTTAAACCCCAAAGACTACAAAGAGGAAGGGAAGATGGAAGCAAATGTGAGCGGAATGATGGAAGGGGCAAAGATGCTTGCTGTAAATAGTACCAAACTGAAGAGCTCCTCCAAAGATCATGAGCCATAATGTTCTGGAGAGGGATATTATTATCATAAGCCAGAGTAGCTCCAGACCTTCTAAATGAGTGGATCCCATGACCTGTTAAGAGGTAGTTTATAGCCTTTAGTATGGATTTGAGTGCATATCTGATTGTCTCAATAACCTGTGGGTGAGGAGGAGATAGCAAAAGCAAACAGTGGTGCATTGTGAGGTAATGGCCTGGAATGGAGGAGGTGTCTAACGGAGCAGAACTGTTTATTCTTTAGGCTAGGAAGTTAAAAAATATATACATCCTTCCCTAAGAATGTGCCTAGAAGGTTTGAAGGCCTATATTCGACATCCTAAGGAATCAAAAAAATGTAACAAGAAAATTTCTCTGAATAGCTTAGGAACATCTAAAAGCTCACAGTTCTGAGATATGGCCTGGAGAACCGACAATGTAAAAATAGCCCTGGGTGTAGGTGAATAAGGGAGATTGATAGAAATTGAACATAAATAAAGTGAGACAGAAGTGTAATAAAGATCACATGAAGGTATGAAGAACAACTAGGAAATGCTTTTCAAAGAAGATATGTAGTTAGCCACAACTTTAGGAGAAATTTTGTTATGAATCAAACATTCAAGAAAAGCTAAGATTTTAGCCAATAAAAACTAAATCTCAAAGTTCATGTTACTGCAAAAGCAATAAAAGTTTTGAAGTGATGCATTTGGGCATTCCTTGTAGATGCTCTAAAATGTTGTGGTTATCCAGTCCATAGCCGCTCTAACCAGTGGTTTGGTGGTTGAGGAAGAGCCTACAATCACAAGTTAAGATTAAGGTTAAAGTACTGGCTATAAACCTATTCCCACATGTAATCATTAGCAATGTTGTTGATGATCCACTGGGTTCTCTGAATATAACCTGGAGAATGCATCTGCAGCTACATTACTTTTGCCCTTGATATGTTCAATTTTGATAGTAATGTCATACATGGAAGCTTCTAACCATATGTTTCGAATACATGCGGCCAGCATAGGGTCTTTGGTTTTTCCTGGCTGGACCACTTGCACCACAGCCATGTTGTCACAAAAGAAAGTTACACTCTTATGTTGACAGTGTTTTGAACAGATCCTGATAGTTATAAGTATGTTAATCATTTCCAAATGTACAATTTTAAAGGCAAAATCAGGGATATCCAGGATGGGGATAGCATACACCCTATTTCCCCAAACTCCTCCAATGTCTGTTAGAGAGGCATCGATACAGAGGGTTTCATTGTCTTCAAGATCATCTTTGTTGATAAATACCACCCCATTAAATCTAGGTAGAAAGTGAATAAACCACTGAATATCCCTAAAGATATCTTGAGTGAGGTGAATATAAGCCTTATTTGCATTGTCTCTGAGTAAAGCCAAAATTCTGTTCACAAAAATATGGGAAGGACGAACACATTTGTGTATGTACAGCAATTTTCCTGTGAGGGATTGAAATTTTGACTTCGAAAGCTTAGTTTTGGAGTTAACCAGCGCACATTCGCCATAAATGGCATCTATTTTTTCCTGTGCCATGCTGATAATATTAGTATTAATAGTCACATCAATACCCAGGCACGTTAACCTTGTGAAGGGGGGGGGGGTCTTTTCAATACTTGGGGGAAGTCCAAGTTCAATTAACAGTTCACAAAGGTCATTGAATGCTTTTCCTGCCTTAGATTTAGGAAGGACAGCAAGGTAATCATCGATATAGCAGAACAATCTGTATCCCTCCTGCTTCATTATGTGGGCTACGGTGTCAGATAAAAGCTGAAACGAAGCACTGCCGTGTGCCCAGCCGACCCGTCAATGTAGTACTTCCCTTCCCAAGAAATTCCCAACTTAAGGGCATCCACAGGGTCGACCCTAAGGTTACAAAAACCCCTGACAATATCTACTTTAAATATGACTGGGTCTTCACATTGGCGTATTTCATCCACAGTATTATCAATAGCTGGGAATCTAAGTACAAAAGGGGTACCATCAAATCTGTCTCTGGTCACATTGTCATGAACAGAGGCACCTCTAGGGTGGGACAAATTAAGAATGACCGTCCTTTTATCATTGTCTTTTGGTCTAGTAAGTATAGGGGAACAGTGATACTGGTGATGATCTATCTTATCTACTGACCCCAGATAGCCCCGAGCTCACTTTCCTTAATGATATATTGGGATACTGCTGTGGAAAATTGGATAGCAGAAGCATGATTGGACACCATAGCATTACTTAGAGCTGATTGATTACTCAAAGATAAAGGATAGCCAACTTTTATATATTGCAGAAGTTTCTTATTTGGATACTTGCGTAATTACTTCTTCCAAGCCTCTATGTTCAAACCCGACTAAATGGGTATATGTGCCTGCTTATAATTTGGAACTCCAGTATCTAAGATAGTATTAGCTATATCAATGTATTTATCCACAGTATCAATCAAGATTGGGGCCCAATCTGGGCCTATAAATTCAAAGTTCATAGAAGCCTGGGGTAAAATCCCTATGGTTCTGTCCTTATCATAAAAATCATATATCTTGCCACAGGATGGGCTGTCTGCCTCATCCTCAGGATTAATCCTGGAAACTTGTAAGTTGTTATTATCAGTATTAGCTTTTGCTACACCACCACCAACATCAGACTTATTTACATCATTTACTAATGATAAGTTTAAATTAACTTCATCTCCAACTGCAACCATGTCATTTTCATTATCACATTAACTGTCTATGAGTACTTGCAAATACTTAGTGTATGAGCAACCATAATACTGCCTAATCAATCTGTCTTTGCAGTAGTATTCATAAACACTTTTGAAATCGTACTCATCATTATTTTACGTTGTAATATTATGTTATTTACAACTGTAAACTGAACCTCAATGTAACCCATTTATACTGAAGAAGCATGTGCCTATGGAGGCTAGCACTGTAGCCCCATAAGTAAAATCCCTGAATAATACTATCACTAGATTGATGAATATATACCACTATGAAACCTTCCTCTTCATCAGTATAAATTTTTAAATTAGTACCATCAATAATCTTAAAATTGACAACAGTATTTTAGTGCTTCCAGGCATATGCTTCACATGACTAAACTCGTCTTTGACTAACCATAACATATCTTCACTATACTCTGGTTGGCAAGTTGAGTTAGTAATGTTAGTACATGTACACACATTCTGATGCATATCTGACGTCTGATAAATTGGTATGTCATTTACAGGGAACTGGTACTGCATGTTACAATCCCTCAAGGATTGACTATGCCCTTTATGTTGTGCCAGAATTCATTGAATACCACAGTCAACACTACTAACAGGTAATATCACGTTACTATTATTGCAATTAAAATACTCATACATCTTAAAACATGGTTGCAATTTGTTACAATTAGTCATTAAACTATCAGTTGTCAAAGTTTTTACATCTCGATGAACCCCAAAGGGTTGTTCTTTTGAAGTTACTTGATTGCAGTTTCGATTTTTACTGTTCAGACCTTCATTTAACACACACACCCACGCTTGGTGTCCTTTGGTATTACATGGTTGTTATCTACAAGTGGCCCTGCCTGCCACTATTGTGTCTGTGGTCTATCCCTAGCGTTGTTCTTTAGCCGACACCTTGACTCTTGATGATGGTTAGATTTGCCTTGTTTAAAGCAATGTGAACAAAAATGCTTTTGCATCCCATGGTGTGCATCAAAAGAGCAAGTCCCTTCATTGTAATACCTACATACCCTTCCCCTGGTCTAAGATTCTCTTTGTAAGGTTAGCATAGCTACTTGAGCATTACTCAGTTGGTTGATGGCCCACTGAGTGGTGTCCCTTCATGTGAGCCTTCCCTCCTCCATGTCATGCATGGAGGAAGCCTATCAACCAGACTGGTGGATGTCTTCTGACTTCCTTATGGCTTCAAGGCTCAGGATGACTGCATCATGGACGTCTGGTTGTTTAGGATGCCAATCCCTGTACCCCTTGTGTTGTACAGCTTGTGTGAGAGCGACCTCTTGACCTTGATTTGACCCCAGACCAAAGTGAACTCTACTGGAATCATCCCCTGTAGCCTGCCCTGTGTGATAGGAGGTTGCGAGACCATGTCGAGGAATAGCCCCCTGGCTTGACAAAGCTTGAATAGTGGATGGGTGCGAACCACCCTCCACCTGGGTCCCTGCGGATGCATGGAGTCTTTAAGTAGGTGAGGACAGCAGAGTGGAATTAATAGAGTTCTGATGCTCCAGGTGCTCTATACGCCTTACAATGTCTCTATTTGATTCCTCAAGGCACTGAAGACAAGCTACCAGTGTGGTGTTGGGGTCAGAGTGAGAGGTACATTAAGAGGGATCGGATCAAAATTTGTACTCATGTCAGTCTGACTGTCCAAGTAAGAGCCATCTTTTACACTAACTTTCTTGGTTCGTGTTTTCTTCGTTGCCATTTTCTTCTGTGCTACTAGAGTTTTCTTCTTTCTAGACATATTTGACACTAAAATCACGTTACACTAATAATTATTTTTAAAACTGATGTTGCTTGTTCAGATGCTAAATCAAAACTTCATTCCTTAGGGCCAAAGTTTCATTGTTTGGGCTGATTTTTTGTCTCTTTTTTGTTTAAGTTCTTATTACAAAAGTTCAAAATTATTCGAACTTACAGTGTCAGGTAGATAATCGTTAGTATGAAAAATATGGTTTTCACATGGTGGATATTTGTTCATAAAAGGTTGCATTGCTCATGATACTAATTTGTTGCAGTAGCAGTTGTAGCATCAGCTCACTTGGAGTCAGTAGATCCAAAGGTTTTCTGTAAATATTTTGAAAAAAATGATCAAAAATATGCTAATTTATTTTATTACCTCGTTTGGTGAAAGACATCAATGATTTCACTTGACAGGCACAAAACCTTTCTACACTGTCTTACATCTTGATTTGGAAAAGGGAGCTGTTTCCTTACATGATACTGGTCCATTTTGCAAAATTTATATGGCACATGCCCAAAACAGGTTGACAACGCTCCTGTTTATGGCAAAAGCAATGATTCCTACCTTCAGTAGGGAGCTTGATCCAGTAAACATTTTTGTGTTACCAAATTTATTTTTACGAGACTAATATTAAACATATTAAAATACGTTGATGCACACTTAAAAAAATACACTTCAAATTCTCGGGTGATACTGGAATCGTAACATGAATAATTGCTGGATTAGATAATAACGCTCATATTTTCACCCTGCCTCATTTATCTATCATGTTTTAATTATAACAGATACGACACTGATTATATTTATAGTGTCATAACTAATTGCAGGCTTCTTAGAAATAGATTAAAAGTTCACTGAAAATTTGGTAAAATTTTGTACTTCATTTGATTCTGCAAAATACTGTCATTCACCAATTGAAAAACAAAACACAGTTTTATCTACAATTATTGACATACAATGTTGACTGAAGATGCATCAATGCAATAAAGGTAAAAATGCGGTTTGCAATTGCCTTGTTTTTTGCTTTATCTACAAAAAGCAAGTGTGAATTATTTATGTTTTCTTTGATCAAAGAAACAATTCATGGCCTCCAAACTGCGAAAGACAACATTTCAAGCTGATATCTTACTACATTTGTGTTAACTACATTAGTGTTAACTGGGATATGTCAAAAGAAAAATACATTGATAATAAATATGAAGTAATGATGAACTATTTGTTTCGATAATGAATGGCATAAATGTGTAATGTAGTGTGTTTTTATTATCTCTGTAAGGCTTCCTTTGTAAATATTTATGTGCTGTCTTTTTTAAATATTGTATTATTACATGATTAATGACCTCCAAGATATGCTTGTCTGGTATAAAACAGGAATGCTGTCCTGTACAAAGAAGGCAGTTTCATAATTTTTTTTCCCCACAACACATTCAAAAATGTACAGTAAAATTTTTAATACACAAATTTATATGACTGTGAGGAATAGCATTTCTGTAATTAAAGCACTAAATATTTTCAACAGTGTGCTATCCTATTATTAAATTGTGTGGTCAATCAGATCAAAGATTTTGCTACATTTATCCCATATCTAGTCAAAATATTAAATTATTGTCAGTCTTCTGAAATCCCATTTTGTTACATTATATTTTCAATACTGTGGGCAGACATTGTTACATATGAAATACTAGAATGAAAAACCAAAGTGTGATCACTTTTATCAACATTTACTGTAAAAATAATGAATTCTGGAGTGCCACTTAAATTTGCTTTTCTTGACTAAGTCATTATTTCTAAGATAAGAAATATATATTGTTGAACGGACACTTGGTCAATAACATCTTCAATAATCAGTTGTTCATTTTGTTAAAATGTTTGCCATAATAGTGCTAGTGTTTATTTTAAAAACAGGAATTGTTAAACTTCTTACATATGATTTGACACCGAGTTATATAAACAAGGGAGAAGGGTTTACACAGGTTTGTACGTTTAATGCTGATCCAGTGTTATCAAGGGGAGAAAATGGTGACCTTTGCACGGTTGGTTGTACTGTATTTGGCTGTAACCTACAACATAGGGCAGACATCAACTGTTCTAACACCTGGATACAAGTTTTAATCAGTTCAGCAGAGGAAGGAGACTTTGGTACCTGGAGATGTGCTGGAGATGATACAAGCATAGACAGACGTTTGTCAGAATATGGTATGTCATGAGATTATGCGAGATAATTTCACATTATCAATAATTTGTAGGTGCATACATAAACCAAAGCTCTTTCAAGTTACATGAAGATTTAGGGTAATTAATGTCTATACTTGTATGTTTTCAAATTTCATATTGTGATATTATTAGATGAAAAAGAATTTATACAAGGTTCAGCTGAACTTCAAATTAACTCTAGAAAACCTTCCTTTATGCCATGGTTTAGTGCACTCTGTCGATCGTATGTCACACAAATGGTGTTTGACTTTCACTTTCTCCTTTAAGGGGTGGTTTGGGCTGATCTGTAATGTTATGAATAACTCGTCAACTACACTCCCTGAACCTGCACTTTGTGCTAGATATGTATTTGTTAAGAAACACACTACTAAAATTCATTTTAGTGGCGACTCCTGTGTGAAGCAATATGTTTTTTTAAACCTTGAATCTACTTTAATTGAGAATATATCAGCATATCCTGATACTTCAATCATGGACTGTATTTTAGCCTTCCTGGACCCCATATCACACATATGACGCCACTGGTATACCAGATGTAATCGTAAAACCTAGATTTAGTATGTGGCAAGTAATTTGTGGGCCAAATTTCAGACTTATAAACCAACATTCGGTATTGGTTTGTGCTGATTTATATCTATTTTTGGCAACTTTTACAAAAATATTTTGGTAAAATAATTTCTGTTCTGACATGTAATGTTCCAAATGCACCTAAAATATTCTCATTAATTACTATAATATGCATGAAATTAAATTTGGGCTTCAGATTTGCAATATTATGATATAGTTGACATTTCCCTCCTGTAGGGGATAATGCCCTATACACCCCGGAAAATGAAATTCTTAATATGGCCGTTGAGTGCACAATACAAATTCATTTTCTGATATAAACTGAGTTTCCTGTGAAAATTTCAGCCAGATTGATCAACTTTGAAATGTCACAGATCATTAGAAAAAAATCAGACCACGTCTCTAGTTTTTATATTGCTTTTCTTATTATTTTGCTATGTGTAATTACTGTGAAATCATTTTTTTTATATTTTCAGTGATTTTATTAAATCTATCTGTCTTTTTATGAGTAGTACACCATATTTACATATGGTAACAATTCCAATGCACCAATGAAAAGAGAATGTCCAGACATTCATTGAATGGCTTAAGAAATGGGGGAGCTGGACGATTCGACCCTTTGTCAAAGCAGCCCCAGACAAGTTGGCTCCCTCATAAAGTCAGCCCTGGGCCCTGGACAAATCAACCACTAGCTGTAAAACTTTTGTAATTAGAATTTATTTATAGACATGCAGAAAACATTTGACTGGGTTGAAATTTCTTCAAGATTATTCAAACAGACCCTTTGGCCCTTTGCCAATGCAGCCCTAAACAAGTCCGCTCCGTAAAAAATTCAGCCCTGGGACCTGGACAATCAATCACTAGCCGAAAAACTTTTGTAAGGTAGGAATAAAAGACATAAAGCACGAGAATTTGTCTTTTATTCCTATTCTAAAATAATTACATTGATATTTTGTTCAAAATAAAGGGTAAATCTTACGCAAAAATCAAACAAATCCAACACCATGCTAGCTGTTCCATCAATGCAACATACATGGTGATGGATGTGCAAACTGCCTTTTGATTAAAATATTGTTTGGAAACCCCCCTCCGTGATCTCATAAATGTTACTGAATAGTCTTTAATAATCTTTAAATAAAATATTGATAAAAATCCTCACAGAATTATGTGACTTTATATTTGCTGCATATAATTTACGTTTTATTTTACCGCCAGTTGTTTGTTTACATTTGTACGCCAAGGGACAATGCATGCAGAATTCAACAGTGTTACTTTATTTACCATTCTATATTCGCTGTTCAAGCATTGCGCAAAAGATGTGTCCAAGGTCACTGCGCATTGTACTATTTTAGAATTAGAATTTATTTATAGACCTGCAGAAACTATTTGACTGAGTTGACATTTCTTCAAGATTATTCAAACAGATAAATAAGGGGACCTTCCAACACAAACTTAACTGAAAGTATGTTGAATTATAATCTGGTCCATGTCAATGTTGACTAAAGGGGGATATTCTGTATAATTACGTATTTTGGCAAGAACTTTGGCTAAGTGTGATTACATCAAAGATAATTGGATGCTGTAATCAATCCCTTTTAACCTATATCCATTACATACTTGTTTATGTAGGAAATATTAAAAGTGCAATTATACTAAATAATAGCCTCTGCAGATGAGATCATAACTTGTGTGATTTTTTATCAGAACAATTGGCTTTCAATATATGCTACTGTTTCATTAGTACCTTGGTTAATAATGCCTCTGCTTAGATATTAAATTGTTTTGTAACTCTTGTGATCATTTGAGAAAAATTGGTTTTAATTCACTAATATTTGTGTATTATTAATATAAGTTTTTATTAACATCTGTATAATATTTGTAAATGCTTTGGGACTAGCTAAATATTCTTTATACTTTATATTTTATTTCATGAATTAAACTTTAAAAGAATAATAAATATTTATTCACTCTTTTTTTAGCATGGCCTGACAGGGGCCTGCTGATTCAGTTTCATGCTACCTTAAACACAAACCATACATAGAATGACATTACGCTTTGTTATGCTTAGCAACCAATCACTGCACAGATTTAACCCTATGTAGCTAGGGTCTACAAAAGCATAGCCATTTTGAATCAAGATTTTGAATGGACAACAAGGGAATGAAAACTTTTGATGTGGATTTACATGTTAATATTTTAGTGTTTTAATTGTGAATATGCCTTCTGAAGAAGTCGCCCTCTGAAGCCAAGAAGAAGTCACTCACCTCCTCCAAAAACAAGGCTTCCACGAAGAAGATCACTAAGAAGAACAAAGTCACAGACATGAATGATGGTTCTTATTGACAGAATCAGGGAGCCGTGGGGCATTCTTCAACACAGGGAAGTGTGAGTACTGTATCAAATGCTTCAGGTAGTTCAATCCAACAGGAAACGTCAGTAGCCACTAATCAGGCCATTTTATCCATGTTACAAAAATTGATGCTTCGAATCAGGCACTCACTAAGAGGATGGACGAGTTGGAGCGTCAGAATACTATCAGTTCTACCCCTGTTACTTCACCCACATGTCCAGACCCCCGGGTCTCCCAATACACAAGCATACACCAGGGACAGATGGCTCAATCTGTTACTCAGGCAGGTGGGGGCGCCAGTCAGGCCATTCCAGTCACACATCATAGTGCTATGAATAACATCCCGATAACCGCTACTGCTTCAGTACAAAGTGTATCTAGGGAATTAAGCAAGGTCGCCAGGGATGCCATGGCTCCCAGATTAGAAGTCATGAGGTCTATCCCATCTATTTCATCAGCAGTGTCGCAACTTCTGGCGCGTTATGACAAACAGGCTGACCAGGATGCCATGCCAGATAAGGGTCACAACTACAGGAAGAAATCAGGCAGGTACAATATAACTGATACTTCAGATGGCCCAACGAGGGCTTGATATCCAATTCCAACCTCAAGAAGTCCACTTATGATGAGCTTAATATGGCACAATGGGTTTCAGGGCAGCTGAACAATGTATTATTAATTGAAGATAATGTAACTATGAGAAACGTTCTTACACAAGTGGCCATGGCCATGAGGGATGCTGTGTCTTTGCCATGGGCAGCAGTGAGGTCAGCCTGGGCAGTATCCATGACGGACATAGAGGAAGGTAGCTTAACTTGGACAGACTCCATGCAATGGTCCCTCAATAGAATCAGTAATTCTCAGCTAGCCGTGCTTAATTCTAACAGTGTTGTTGCTGGTGGTCAAAAGGTCAAGATCTGCAAATTCTTCAATGAAGGTAGTTGCACCA
The DNA here is from genome assembly GCA_964017235.1 of Sabellastarte sp. h YS-2021. NCBI lineage: Eukaryota > Metazoa > Annelida > Polychaeta > Sabellida > Sabellidae > Sabellastarte > Sabellastarte sp. h YS-2021. The sequence continues at coordinate 124,601,559 of OZ024932.1, forward strand.
ACGAAGGTCACCATGGGATTTATAAGCATTTCTGCACATTTTGTCACAGACAGGGACATTCTTTGGTACACCCAGAGTTTAGGTGTACAGCTCGTAGTTCGACTCGTACTCAGGATCAAAAACCAGCAGCTAAATAGGATCCAGGTCAGGCCACAGTCCACCCTGAGGATCTCTATGAACCTACAAAGACAGACTGTCAGTTAGTAAATATTGATAGGAATAATTTTATTGATAATGACTTTAAAATTGATTATGGATGTTATGGATGTATATTGAACAGAGACAGGAACTATGTGAATAATAACTTAAACATGAATAATTCTGATTTGTATCATAATATGTCTTGTGATGGTATTCAGATGGGAGTTAATATTATGAAAGAAACTGTATTATGTGAAGATATTGTACTGTATGATGATCATAATGTATTTACTGAAAATGAAGGGGTCACTCTGAACCCTAGTAATCAGTTACATGAATCTGGACATGATTTTGTTGATAAAATAACTGTGAAAGTATATAACAAGGTTGGCCTACACTCCTGTACATTAGGTATAGAGGGTAGGGATGAGCACGATAAGACAAGGGATAGGAATAATGATCAGAAACTTAAGAACATAACTGTAATGCAGATACTGAATAAGCAATGTTATGATGATGGAAATTGGGGTTATACTACCTATTTATCGGGTATTACTTGTTATGCACAGATAAGTATGATTCAGGATACAGTTTGAAACGTTGTGGTCATCCCCCTGAAGGTTACCTAGAAGTATTAAAGGTGGTTAACTGTGTGATACTAGAGACAATGAATGTAACCAATCATATAACTTTAAATTCAGACATCAATCATAATCCAAAGCTGGTTTATGATAATTATTGCAAAGACCAACAAGTTTGGCAGTATTATATTTGTGATTACATCACATATATGACCAACATCATTGATGACCTGATTGGTAACGCCGATCAGGAAATTACTGATTGTAACAATAATCATCAGGAAAACTCTGATGAGCAAACGCCTCAACAGAAGGGGCATAGTGATATGACCATACACTTGAATGAGTTTATAGAACCACCCGACACTGAAAGTAAAAATGTTGATATAACCAAGCATGGAGCCAAAGACTTCAATTATCTGGACAAGAAAATCGGATATCTGACCCAAGTACAAACAGATTTCAGTTTCATAGGGCCGGACAGAAAGCCAGTTGAGCTGGATTCGATTGACATGCTATTGAACATCGCTGATATTATCAGACATACAGGTCAACCAAATTACAGATGTGCTAGGATACCCATCAGATCCGGTTTACAGGTGGAAGCCTGGGAGAAATACCTTAAAGACTACTCGGATAAAAGGGTTCTGCAATACATAAGATTTGGTTTCCCACTGTCATTAGTTGACCCTAATGAACTAAACAATACTAATATCACTAACCATTTTTCTGCATGCCAGTATCCTCGACAAGTACAGGGGTATATTGACAAGGAAATAAGTTTGGGTGCGATTTTGGGGCCTGTTAATCATATTGATCACAAACAATTCCATTGTTCACCATTATTAACCAGGCCCAAAGATATTGGCAAAAGACATGTCATTTTGAACCTTTCACACCCTTATGGTAACTCTGTTAACAGCCATGTAGAAGGGGACAAGTTCGATGGTCGCCGTTCATATTAAAATTCCCTACTGTAGATGATATTGCTCGAGACATAATAGAATGCTCTGAAGATACTTTGATTTTTAAAGTGGACATGGCTCGCGCGTTTAGAAATCTGAGAGCTGATCCTGCTGACAGCCTGAAGTTCAGTATTTACTGGCGTGGCGTGTACTACGTAGACGTAGGGATTGCGTTCGGCTGGACGCACGGCTCGTCTTCTTTTCAGATTTTGTCTGACGCAATTGCTTATATTATGAGTAAGGAAGGCATCCAATTAAGATGCTACATCGACGACTACATTGCGGTAGTACCAAGATCTAAAGCACACGCTTCTTTTCACAAACTGTATGATGTACTGACCGAACTCGGCCTACCTCTTAACTACCACAAGTTGACGCCTCCCACTAAGCGGTTAACATGCTTGGGTATAGACTTTAATATTGAAAGCAATACTATGAGTATTTCAAAGGACAAATTGGAGGCCATTTATGGAGAATTTATTGAAGTTAGTACCAAAAGGTCACTTTCCAAGCATAAAAACCAATCTTTACTAGGTAAACTGCTGTATATACAGAAATGTGTTAAACCGGCTAGGGTGTTTATCAAAAGGATCTTGGCCGTATTTAGAAGCAATACTCATTTAAAAACTATTCAGTTATCTGAAGAATTTCACAGAGATATACGGTGGTTCTTGACCTTTCTTCCAACTTACAATGGCATTTCTTATATATGTAAACACAGATTGGATACTGGTCAGTCTCTGTACTTGGATGCCTGCCTTACTGGCATGGGAGCAGTTTGGCGAAACAGGGTATATGCTACACCTATCCACAACTGTGGCGACCTGAATTTAAAAATTATTCATCTTGAAATGCTGAACATCATTATTGCTCTCAAGACCTGAGGTGGGAGATGGCGGCATTCAACCATAGATATATTTTGCGACAACCTTGGGGTGGTACAAGTGGTTGAGACCGGTAAAATAAAAGATTCTTTCTTAGCTCTGTGTGTTCGAAACATTTGGCTACTCACAGCTTCTCTTGATATTGAGATTAGCGTAAGTCATGTACCAGGAATCCATAATGTCATTGCTGACACATTGTCAAGGGTTTACTCTGACAAACAAGTTAACCTTGATCTGTTAAGTATTTTGCAGGATAACTACATTTGGGAACATAACCTAGTCATTATTTTGACCTCAACCCTCACTTATAATTTCAGATCTGGATCTTCCTTCTTCTCACCTATTGAGGACAGCACTTTCCAGGACAAAAACAGCTTATAGACCTGCAACCAGGAATGCTCATCTTACTCATATTAAGACTTACCTTGCATTTGTTATATTCATGGAACTTCCAGTGGAATTGAATGTTCATTCTATTTTGGCATTTTTGGAATATTTATTCACTAACTCAGTGTCACACAAAGTCATTCTGAACTATATCTCTTCTCTTAAGAAAGCTGCTGTCAAGTATCATTGGAACTCAGAGGTTCTTTCTCATAGATTAGTGTCAGAATACCTTAGGAGTATCTCCATCAATACTAGATTTGCCCCTACCCATAGGGGTATTTTTAACCTTACTACTTTGGCATTGATATCTCAAGCATGTGAAATTTTGATGGACCCACCTCTGTTCCGAGCAATTTTCTTGCTCTTTGTTGTCCAATCTTTGTTTGGACATGTTTGAAGGTGAAGGTTTAAAAATATGGGTTTAAAAAACGTTTTTGATAGAATGTTTTTAAAACATTTGACAAGCAATGTTGTTTAAACATTTTATGTGTACTGTTTAAGAAACATTTTATGATTAAATGTTTAAAAAACATTTCCAGCAAAACCTTCATTTCTTCAGCTATTTTATAAATATTTTTAAAACATTTCCAGTCAAACCTAAGTTCTTGAGTTATTTCAGAAACGTTTAATGAACATTTTCAATAAAAACTTTATTAAAGAGAATGTATAAAATATTTTTTAAACATTACAGCATAAACATTTACTTGGAAATGTTTAGAAAACCATAAAATAGGGTTTAAATAGGTTTTAAAAATGTTGTGTAAATGTTTAAACCATTTAAAAAAGTTTCTAATGTTTACTGGGGTCTGTTTATCAGTATGGCTTGTCGGGACCTGATACAGCTTGTCTGTTAGGGGTTTGGGGCTTGTCGTAATACTTCTATGACTGGTCGTGCAATAAACGTCCACGACCCTATGTCTTGTTGGGAAGGTCATTACATCCTGTCTGTAACTATACCATCCTGTCGGGGATTTCATAACCGACTCCGCATTTCTGCGTGCTTTTTCCCACAACCCTACCACTTTTGCAACTGACCCTAGGGTTGGCTACTGGGTCGGCTCCAGTGGAACACCTGCAATATATTATAGTTATTTAACATCTAGGAGCCAATTTGACCAGGTTAATATTTCCAGGGGCCGATTGGAACAGGTTGTTATTTCCAAAGGGCCGATTTGACCATGAAACTTTTTCTGGGGGCCTTTTTGACGGGGGCCGATTTGGTAAAGGGCCGAATTGACTACGATGCCAGAAAAGGTTGTTGCACACACTCATGGAAACAATAATGGGTTCATAAACACTTCAATATTTACTTTTAAACTGACACATTTTAATGGTCTCTCTTCACGAGAATATGAGAAAACTTAAGAAACCCATATATACTCAGTGTCCCAAAGTGAGAAAAATAAGAAAGAAACCAGTTGGGGTAATACAATTATTCTAATTTACAATATTACACTAATTTTTATTTACAATACTGAACAATTTTAAAGCCATCTTATCTCAATGTTACAAATTAGGTTACTTATTCTAAACCATAAGGTGGCCTTAAGTGATATTATTTCTACCAGTTTAAATTACTTTATTTACACTTGGATTTAACTTAAGTTAAAATAATTCAAGCTGACTTTAAGAACATGAGGGTAAACAAACCCAGTTTAAGAGTCAAACTAGTTTAAGATTCATAGTATTAATAAGTATATGGATAATTGTGACAATATGTAAGGGAACCCCAAACCTCAAGTAAATTTAGTACTAGTAAGAACGGAGTATTTGGAAGGCTAGGGCCACTTAAGCAGATTCTTGGTGGTCTTGAGTGACATATGACAATACTGTGTTCGACGTACTGTTACGGGACATACTGGAAAGGAGGGGAGTGTAGGAAATTTTAGTACTTTTTCTTTGAATTGATTTGAATTAACCAAAATGTGGGTGCCGAATATTATGTCAGCCGTAGCTAACTGCTCAAGTGGGTTAAAAGTATAAGAGGAATGTGGAACAAGTTTGGAAATACGACAAAAAGTAAAGAATGAAAGTAGGCATGCAGCTTTGAACACATAACCCATGAAGATAAAATCATATTGATGTATGATTGCCTTCAGTGTATCTATGTCTGTAACAGACTTCAAGACCTGTATGAGAGGCTTGTGGAGGGCCAATGCTGTTATAATATTTAATTCTAGAGTCTTCAAAAATTTGGATGTTAAGGCCAAAGAGGGAGAACTTGGCCTTAATGGCTGACAGGTGATTGGCAAGGTTGGAAGGGATTTTGTTATTGGAATCCAAAAATTCAAGGGAGGAAAAGAGAATGATGGGTGTGATTATCTGTTGACAAAAATAACCTAAACATCCTTTGGTAGGCAAGGGTTGTGGACTGTCTGAAGGAAGCCAGAAGTCTATTGAAGACTCTGGAAGCCAAGGGAGTCAGCTGAGGGGAATATCTACAAATTAAATATTCCAATCTATAAATAATGAATCTGGAGGGGGATATACCCATGTATGGCAAGATATTCATGTCACTTATTTTTTTGCTTACGGATCTATAAGACTGGAGAGGGTATCAGCCACATGGTTATGCTTACCTAAGATATGGACTGTGTTAAGGTGAATATCAGCTCTAGCCGATTCCATATTAATATTGCCAGCCAATGCTGCTAAGATCATATCTTTAATCTTACCAGAGTTAATGACGAAGATAAACATTCTGTTAAGAAAAGTTCTGGCCACCCTAACGCACTTGGAAATATATAACAAGCTCCCCAAAAGGGACTGCAGTTCCCTTTTCTTACATTTGGTCCCATTCCTTGCAAGTATTCTTGATTTCAGAGAGTTTGTCTGTGGGTATGGATAGTGTGGGGTGTCGATCTGAATGCCTAGACAAGTGACTTTTGTACTAGGAGGAACTAGTTTGGCTTTGCTTATGGTGATTCTTAGTTCTTCCAGTAAACTATGAAAGGTATTGGAAGTTGAATTTGCTTGACTACAGAGGGAATACCCAATTATGTCATCTATATAGGTATTGATGTTATGACCCTTCTGATTAATTGTGAACTGCACAAATGGGAGACAAGTGTCCAAGAGGTAGTTTGAAAGCTTCAGACCTAACAAATCATAATCACCAGGATCCAATTTTACATTTCTAAATGCCCAGCTGATATCTATCTTGAAAAGTAGTGAACTTTTGCCTAATTTTTAATTTTTTTTTCAGTGATATGATACATTGTGGGAAGGGTGAGTATCAATGGGGTATCAAGATAGCAATCCTTACAGACCCCAGCATTATCCGAGGCATCATGATGGAAGCTGAGGTCAGTAATCACACGCCTATGACGTGCATTAGGCTCAGGCCAAGTCACCAATGGGAAGCTGTATATATTTGGCAAGGGTGGATTAGAAAAGGGGCCTAAAATAGCCCCAAATTTTATTCCCTCATCAAGGTAGGCTTGTATGTCCGAGATATGGTCGTTCCTGAGGTATGGTGTTTACCTTCCAATCTTAAGACACTGTCTTGATGAAAATCTAAGGGAAATCCATACCTAATTAATAAAGGCAATTGATTATCCCAATAACCAGCGAGTTATTTATCCCATACATCCGGATGTAGTTGAATGATGTCTGAAATTTGTGCATCCATGAAATTAAAATTTTAAGAATTTTGGATGCAATTATGTGCAGTTATAATATCCATGGGTGGGGATTTTGTTCTGTAGATCCGAACTTTTGTCACCATTTTTATAAGAGTTTTTCTTATTTCTATTTCCATAACTCCTTTGAAATGCTGTATTCAATACACCTCATGGTAATTGCTATTCACATTGTCAACATTATCAATGTCAATATCACGACAAGGGGGCGAATCTATTTGTCAGTTTGACATCTTGATCTTTGACAATAGAAGTAGGGACTTCATGCTTTGTTTACCTGTCTGCAATTTCTATCATGATTTCTATTCGTAAATATCCTACTTTTTAAATTTGACACCTTAACAATAGATGGATCACATCTTTTGACATAAGACATTGATGTTTGTTTGAATCAAGTTTGTAAATATGTGTACTGTTTGTACTACCCCTCAATGGTGGACTTTCACGCTTTACAATATCAGAATATGATACTTTGCAAAGCCTAGCCCGATCCAATCTCCAGTTGCAACTGTTTGACAAATCAGAATTTGTAAATGTTCTACTTTTGCAGACCTTAGAAAAGCTTTTGACTGAATTGTGCACTTCACGAAAGCAGTGCCCTACTCGTTTTTGTGACTTTGTTGACAATCTTCTCATGGATGAGCATTGTTTTTACCACTCATATGGCAGATTGAGCAGATGCACAAGTACATTTAACCACCTGTTTCGTGGTCAGTACAATGGGAGCATAAGACTTTTTGATGAAATTTGCAAGGAATTGCATTGTCTTACTTTGAAACCTACGTGAACTGTTAGTCTGATTACTTTGTACTTTCTGCGCATGAGCTCTAGGTATTCTATCACGTTTATGGGCTTCCTCCCATTTGACTTTGCCCTCCTTCATCTTTCAAGTAACACCGTATGGGCTCCTGTGGCTGCTGACCAGCCAAAGTTCTGACAATATGCCATCAGCTCACTCATATAGTCTAACATACAATTTTTTACATTGGTTTTTGCTCATCTTTGATAATATTACAGAACCCCACAATCTATTGAATCACTGTCATAAGAGATTCTAGACTTTGTGCTAGTTTTTGGGCCAGGGTATCTCTTGCTTCACCCACACTGTTTCAGTACTGCCCCTATGAGGTTTAAACTTGCCCTTGTCCTGTTAGTTTTGAAGGCCTCTGATGCAAGCATCAACTTGATTCGGTATCTGCTTAAACTGCATCAGGAAGACGTGCTCCCTCCTGACAGGTCCCTTGGCTGCTGTAGGCTCCTGGGTGGCCTTTTCTTCTTGTTTGTTTGTTGACCTCTTCCATTTTTGACACTCTGCCGTTCAAATCTTTAAGTTGTTGTAGGATCTCAAAGTTAATGTAATCTGTTGTAGTTGTTGGAACAGGATCAATGTTTTTTTTTTTGCATTTGTCATATTTGTCATAAATTGTCTTCCATGTGAGCCCCCACAGTTATTACAGTCAAATACTTTTTATGTGTCATTCTTCAGTAAAATACAAACCCTCTGGTTTGAAGCATGCAAATATTAAATGTCAGACAGGGATAGTGAACCAAAAAATAAATAAAGCTTAGAAACTTGATACAGTCCTGTATGACAGCTTCCTACAGACCAATATTCGCACGACTCCAAACAGACTCATAAACCACTGGAACACTCTTTGAACAGTCTGCAAGCATAAGTTCAAATCAGAGGCTTGAGACAGCCCAGGATAACACATTAAGTAAAACATTCCACCATAAAATTAAAACTACATTTATAAAATCAAATCCTGAAGGCAATCAGATCCACTTCAGGTAAAACAAAATTATTTTATATAAAATGACGTCTAAGCCGTTTACAAACAAGATTTATGATGAGGCAGGACCCCAATTGGCATGAATAGTAAACCCTATGTAGGTCAGAGGTGAACAATAAGAGAGTTAAAAAGAAAAACCTCACTAAAATCACTGAAATGGGTGTCACCTAGGGTGGCGCCCTATCATATCTTAATGATGATGTGAAAATATGTTATCAGGAATAATGTAACAAATATAACTGCATCTTACTGCAACTTCATATCAAGTGTAAATTGTTGATATGGTTAATATGTTTTAATTGATACATGAACCAATGCCATGAACCAATCAGTCGGAACTTTATTTATTTATCTAGTATATGACAACTATATCACAGTTACTTATGTGTGATGGCAATTCATCGGTCCACTATTAGCCATAGTTGACAACTTACAATGATAAGGGGAACAATATTTGCCTGGAATCAGGCATGGGATGAGTTTAAGGACGGTGAAGGGTAGTATTTGGTAAGATGTTACAAAATTTTAACACATCAAGCCCAATTAAGTTACATCAAGTTGCTCTCCCCGGAATCTAAACTAAATGAACAACAAAAATGTCATATGAGCCCCTAATGACTGTTTTATGACTGGCAATTTCTTTTACATAGAAGAAAAATGACCAACATAAAAGGAGTAACTACATATGAAATACATACATACATATACATATTAAGTTATTAAAATCATCTTTATTCGAAGTAACAGTTGGAACATAAAATTGAAGCATATCCCTTTTATTGTAGTGCTTATAAGTTACTAATGAGAAAGACACATTGCATCTCTTAGATATGCACTCCCAGCTACATGGACATTCAAGGTGACTCACAGTTAAGTTTACATACTTTAAAAACTTTAAGGAAACAAATGTTAAGGTTTTTACAGGTAACCATAAAGTCGTTGATAGTTGCCACAACACAATATAATGAGCATAAATATATTAAATATAACACTAATTTGAGGTGTTTCAACAAACATTGGGTTAACAGTTTTGGAGTTACTTTAATTTAAGACTATTTAGACGTGACATCGATGTTGAAACCATTGTTTCCTTGCAGTCCTTTCTTATCTATATTGTTGATGGTTGCATCAATTAGACACATTACAGGTGTCGTAGACTTTGACACTTCTGGTATCACTGTTTTGGTAGCACTGCCTCTCTACCTTAAATATATGTTTTATTTTCACTGTGTCCTTTGATATTCTTTATTTAACAGCACTATAGTCCAGAAACAATTTCTCACCTTTCTTTGTTGACACAAGCTTTCAACATTATACTTTGATTTTGTAACACTGTTGAACTTTACAATTTTTTCAATTACTTTTAATTTTGGAATTACAATAGCTTATTTAAGTCTTTCAAATGCATTTGAGTATGGTTATCAGTGTGGATTGAACATTGCGATGCTTTAACATACCCTCTGGAAGAAGGAAACCTGACTCTTCAGCACTTAACAAAAAATACCATCTTTTGTTTAACTCAGGATATCTAAAAACATGGAGGATACTAAAAATATGTGCTTATTTCATCACGATGGTTCTTGCATATTTTGCAAGAGGCTATTGCCACCAGCCCTACTACTGATGCTTCATCTCAGCAAACTATTAGATTTAAATAATGAGGTCATTGTGATCCAATTTCAGAATCTTGATATGGCCAACAAAAACGTATCCCTACAGATAGATGTAACTAACTACTCGACGAATTCTACTGCAGCTACATCTTCACAGGATCAAAGTTGGGACACAACATCATATGCCTTAGCTCAAGCGGGTTATCAACTACTATATGTACGATATGTCAGAATTCAAGCTAATCAAGAGTTTTTGCAATACAGCTAATGGACATCCCCTGATTTCTGGTGATGCATATCTATTTATTACTTCAAATTCAAAGCTTAGTGATGCTTTGGCACTTCCACAGACTTGCAACCACAACACCAGCCACGCCAATGAAGGCATAGTTTCTGGCATAGAGGTTTTCCAAGTGACTGTGTGACAACTTCTAAACCACTCTGATGCTCACATCCAGGCAAGCCGACTAGACCTAGTTTAAGATTATATAGCACAATGAAGGTTTTTGTTTGCAATTTGCAGGGAAGAAACCGCCCATGTGGTGATCTTACACTTGTCCATTGGGTTTCGAGCCAGCTAATCAACATGACACAAATTCGGTTCAATGAGTTTAAGCTCTCTCTATGACAAAAATAGTAAAAGGCTGGCTATATCGGTCAAACATGACACAGTGGGAATTGAACAAGTAGCTAACATACCATGATACTTAATAGTTATAATTTTAATGCACGCAACCATAACACAATTTGTTTATATCACAATGTGTTTTTGCAGCAATAGTGTTATTATTACTTTTATTGAGGACCATAATACGTCTTGTCATTAATATGACTCCAAAAGACATGGGACTCATAATCCTTGATCTGCCCTATCCACAGGGTAATTCAGTAAATGACAGCTTTGATAAGAAGGTCTGGAATTTATTGTTAAATTTCCTTCTGTAGAGAAAAGTGTTTACAATGTTATTTTATGAAAAGACGCAGTTCTTTTTCAAATTCTATGCTGTTAAGGATTAATTGGTAGGATGCCATGCTGACGTTGTGATAGCTTTAGGGTAGGTCCACAATTAAGAAAACCTCAAATTATTATCGGTGTAGTGCAGTAGTTTATACATCAGTACCACATCATAAAATTACATGACTATATGTCAGAATTACCTGAAGGTAAGGATTGCTGTTTGAACTATGGAGGAACAGAGTTTGCATCATCCCTTTGTCAACCAACCAGACCATATATATACTACTGGGCACTTTGATTTGATGATTTGTGGCATCACATTAAGAATTTGTGCTAGATTATGTTGGCACTTCAGCAACATAATATTTGGTGATAATCATCATTATCACATGAGGCCACAGCAAAACAGCCCATTTCTAGTTATTAGCTTCAGAAACATGTAGCTCTTCACTGCATATTGAGACAGATACTGCTATTTCATCACTTCAACTGTTTAACACTATGAAGTTTTGTGTACTGCTCTCTGGTTAATCACTGTTGACCTTAGAAGGGTTTCTGTACTCTTATTATTTGTCATCCGAGGTATAAAAGAACGGTTTATCATACATTGCCAACTTTGGTAAAAAATAGTGATTGGGACATTCAAACCCTGCCACATAATGTAGTAGGTTTTTACCTCAGGAGTATCACCATGAACTCAAAATTTGTACCAACAATCAGAGGGATTTTAGGTCTTTCTTTGCTTACTTCTATCTAACAGGCTTATTATTTGTAGTGCAATTCCTTAATCAAGTTTTCTGCAACCACAATATTTGAAGAATAAATAGTATGTTTGCATACCAGGGACACACATTTTGCACTGGTTTTCCACTTGTGAGCCATGGATTTCACACACTTTGCCATTCGTGGACAATCTTGAACAACAGTTACATCATATCATGGACTGTTTGGGCCTACTTCCAGAATGCATCACATGCTCCCTCCTTTATACCAGGTACTTTGGTCTCTGTTTTGCCCCTAACACACAAGCTTGTAATTGGCACTTGGAAATTTTGATTTTATCAAATTTTCTGTACTCTTGGGGTTCAATAGTACATTATAATTTTCGTCATTGACTTCTCACCATTCCACTACTGAGAAACTGTTGATGGCATGACCTGCAAAGGGCCTGCTAGATCAGTTCTCTACTATAAATATCTGCTGTTGTATTTAGACTCTCTCATCTTTTATTATTTATTTGATACTTGGAATCAAATACCATCATTTTTTCTACCTTTCTTTTGTATGCAAAAGCCTCCCATATTGAACTTTATTTTTTAAACTATTGATTAAGTTTAACTCAAGTAATTCTGACCCCTCATCACAACTGCTGGTGTATGTGCGTTTATTTTATTACCCTCATGATGTGTTATTGAAAGCCTTTCACTGAAATATTTAAAATAATGAAACAAGCAAAAATAAAAAGGACAGTCTTACTTAAACAGACATTGAATTTTTTATTTTCAGTTTTATAAAGTAGTTTTCCTCATTTATAGTTCCAGTTACTTTGGACTACATAGATTTTGATCCAAATATCAATGAAGACCAGGAGTACACCTTTACATGCCGGACTACAGATGGTAATCCTGGATCAGTAATAAAATGGCAAATCAATGGTAATGCTGTGAATGATGACTTGGTAGAGCAAGATAACAGTACAGACCCCAAAACACAGATCAGTTACTTATCCCTCACAGCTGACCGTGTTATGGAAACTTTACAGTGCATTGCTCATCAGGTACCAAACAAAGCCCTTGTTAATGGAGAAGTGAAAACATTGAATGTTTTGTGTAAGTAATTTAACATATTTATCTTTTTGTGAGATAATATGGTTACCTTAATACAAAACATATTAAAACCTTATATAATTGAATACAAACTACCCTGGCCACAGCTGTCTAGAAATGTATGGAAGCTGTCACAATATGCCATTAAAAGCCAAATTTTCTTAAAAAATTAACAATGATCCTGTCCTTTTGAGTACTGAATATTTATGTTTGTATGCCCATTTTCCTATATTTTAATGTCTACATAATATCAATTACTACATGACTATTTTTTCAAAGTGGGTCTATGTTAAATACACGTAAACAAATTACAGATCCGCCTGTAAAGGCTATAACCACTGCCCCACAACTGACTCATTTAGTTGGTGACACAGCTCGCCTCGAGTGTGAGGTGAGTGGAGATGGAAATCCAAAGGTTTACACCTTTGTATGGACAAGGTCAAATGATGCTGGTTTCACAGAGAAGACAGATATTGGTGTGTTAGAGATGCCAGTGACATCAGTGGAACAGGAGGACACATATTACTGCACACCAGAAAATGTAGCAGGTCAAGGGGATCCAGCAACAATGACTCTAACTGTAAACAGTAAGTAATTAGAGAGACAAAAATTACAATATTTTGCACTTTATATATATCTTGAGTACTTAATAAAACAGGTCTACATAAACAATGTTTCAGAAAAAAACAGTGTTGAGTAGGAAAAGGAAAAACAATGGAATATTTCAAAATTATCAAAATCATCATTTTTTCAAATTACATTTTCTAATGTGGCATATACATGACATATGCAAAGTAATGGGGCAAATTTCTGTATGTATTAGCCAAGAGTTATTTTTACGATGCATTTTTTTTCAACAAATGTAAGTAGATCTTTAATAAAAATACTTCTAGTGATTTTTACATAGTGACGTTAGAAGCAATCACACCAGCAATGTTTTAAAATCTCTAACTTATCATTTTCCCCCACTGACAGACTTTTGGCATATACAGAAATAATGCAACTAAACTCGGAAATTGATGACTGGTAGTTTTTAAACATTTAATAACTAGGTGGCCATGGTTTGATCAAATAAACAGGTTAATATATTGAATCAGGAATAAAAAAAAGTCACATACCTTTTCCTTCTGTTTTATACAAATATTTATGAGTTGATCAGTTTACACTGGTTTGTCAAAACAAAACTTATCACACAATGTTTCAATGAAGATGGGCTGTAAAATTATAATTGAATATATTTCTAATGGATCAAATTTAAATGATTTTCCCTGTAACACACTCACAGTTTGTGCTTCTGACATGCAATATTCCTTGCCTATAAAACCATCCGAAGTTAAGACTTTCCTTTAATACCAATTTGAGACTTGTATCAATTTAGGCCTTTCCATTCAACCATATAGACTGTTTTATCAACAAAAAACTGTCTTGGTGAATGTATTCAGTTATGGAATTCTAAGAGCTCAACTATCGTGTCAAAATCACCAACGTATTCGATAGTATAAGACTAAATTTTGTTGTTATTCTTATAACCCTAAAGAATGAATATTGTAACTAATTCATGTAAAAATAAACAAAAACTTATTAATCTTTTACAGTACATTTTAAGGGGCCACGATATAATTTGTAATTTGCTAATAGCCTCTCTCTCAAATACTGATTTTACCTGGCCAATAAGAAGTTAGGGCACAATAAATCACCCACTAGCATTACGTAGGGGTCACATATAAATTGAAAGTCATTGTGATTACATGAAAAAAATTACAATTAATCTTGGTTTTAATGATGTTGTCAAGCAAGAAAATGTTATCTAATACAAAAAAAGGGTCACTGCATCAGCCAGGGCCAGGATATCTGTTAAAAGACAAGAGGAGAGACATCTTTTCAACTTGACAGATCAAATCTGGAGAAAGTCAAAGATAAGCAGACTGTAAGTACTGTAAATAATGTGGGTGTTCCACCACACGACTAAAGCTCCTGCTTATGGGTTTTTGGGTTTCGGTTTCAAAAATTTGCTTAGTCCCAGACCTAATGTAAGGGTCGGTTGTGGTCGGTTTAGGCTGTGTGAAAAATCAAACATGTTTGATATTTCTCACGACTCAAACCGATTCATATTTCCCGCCCTCAACAAAATGTCCAGTTCCAGGCTTCCTCAGGCCTCCTCAGACCCAACTTTACACAGTCGTGTCTTGTCCCAGGCCACCTGCGACCCTTAGTCCCAGACCTCCCTAGCTTAGTCCCAGGAGGCCGGTTGTTAGTCGCCGACTCGTATAAGATGTGTATGAATTTCATGCGTGTGAAAGTGAATCGGTTCCATTAGTCCCCGGAAGCCTCAGACTGTCTGCGGTGTCCTGGGACTCAAAAATCAAGGTCTGGGACTAAGCCCCGACTAAGAGCAGCCGACCCTAACCAATCCAAACCGCCTCCTCAGGACACCTGGGACCATGCAAATTTAGTCTGCGACGGTCTGAGGACGCCCCGGGAGGCCTGGGACTAACAACCAATTAAGAACCAACTCTTTTCCGTGCGTCTGAAATTAAAATGAGGCAATGAGGGGGTCTGAGACTATATAAGCGACCGTACACAGATTCTCGTTGTTACTGACTGTTTGGCTACTGAGAGACGTGTGTCACTGTTTTGTAGGGGTTTTCAGTTTTTTTAAATATCATATAATATACTTGAGCTTAAGGGAAATTTCACAGTTAGGAGACACATTTTACTATTTTTTAATTATTTTGTCATTGACTGGATTATGAGGAAAGAGAAAGGAGGGAAGAGAGGAAGGAAGAAGATGGAAGAGAGGCAAGAGGAGAGGGAGAAGGAAGGTGAAGTACAGGAAAGGATGGAGGAAGTTACAGAGGAAGGGATTGAGGAGATTAAGGAACGTCCAGAAGCTATTGAGGAAGCTGTCGAAGAAAAGAGAGGTGTTAAGAAGATACAGAGTGCCATTCATCAGCCAAGCATGACAGGAACAGAAGAGAGGCTCTCTGGGCAGAAATATCTGCAGAACTGAAGCTCCAGCCCTTTGATGTCAGAAGATGGTTTGAATCCCAGAAGACGTGTTATGGCAAGCTGTCCAAGCTCCTATCTGGCCAAGCCCCAAGGGAGATGACCAAGAGACAGTCCTGGGTTTACCAGCAGATGGGTTTCCTTAAAACCCACATCAGACGAAAGGGGGCCAACAGAAGTTCAGGGTTCGAGGGCAGTCCCAACACCAGCAAGCAGGACAAATCTCGTGGATCTACTACTGATACAGAACACCTAGAGTCCAGTGTCCTGAGGGAGAGGAGTCAGTCTATCCTTACATCTACACCCATTTCAACAGACTCCAAGATTCTCGAGCACTTTGACCAGATGAGGACATTGATCTCAGGTTTTCTGCAGCAGAAGTCAGACAGGCAGCCCTTCTTTGACTATGTGGCATCAGAGGCTGAAAAGATGGCCCAAAAAGAATTTGAAGACCTAAAGGGCAGGATATTTAGAGACATTGAAAGTATTAAGAGCAACCGTAGACATCAGCCACTTTCCAGAAGATCAGTCACTATCACTACGGAGTCCCAGAGGGTCCGGATACTGCCAACAACCACTCAATAGGCGTCTAGTTCCACTCTAACAGCAGCTAGCAGCAGTTTTGTGTACTATACACCAAGCTCCATTGGCTTCGGTAACCCTACATCAGTCCTAACTGTACAGGACGAAGGGAGCAGACACAACTTACGTGGAATATTAAGCCAGCTACCAGATCTAACATCAACACAGATCATCGAGCAGCCCCAGCAGCAGCAACCGCAGCAGCAGCCCTTTACTATCACCACTTCAGCACCACCTCAACAGCAGCAGCAGCCTCCTCAGTAGCCATCCAGTTAGGGCAGGTCTTTGACCTGCCAGGCCCTTCTCAGGGCCACCAAATCTTCCAAAATCTATTTATTAAGCTACATGTTATTCACATTCCCCTCCCAAAAACCAAAAAGTTCAGTACAAATACTTATCACAAGAAAAAAAAAGCCCAACACTTACACCACCCCACACATAAAATAAATAACCCGTGGTACTACACTTAACAACATAAGGCCACATGAAAAATATTGATAAATGAACTCCAATTATGGCCAATAATATGCTCTTTTGTAACTTAAAATCCATGGGATTGTTTTAACTTTGTAAAAAAAAGTCCAACACTGACACCATCCCTAGATTTTTGGCTATCACATAGCCACGAACCCAAAAGCAGAGAAACCCACTAGTGAACGTAACCCCCAACCAAGAAACTGACACACTAATTTCCAAACACAATTATCCCACGCCCACCCCCCCCCCAAAAAAAAATCCACAAACATATAAACTGTACCCTGAGCACAACCATTTGGGTGATGATATTTTATAATTTTTCTGAAGCAAGGAAACAGATTTGATTGGGATATTTGTAATAGTTTAAAAGATATTATATAAATTCACTCTTAGTTTCAGTTATTTGTCTATAATTGAATCAAAATTTAAGGCAAATTTGCGTGTAGTTTATAAAGATTTGGGAGTTTGGCATTGGGTTTGTCTGTTTGTCTGTCTGTACAAGTTATATTTGGCATGGGGTTTGTCTGTTTGTCCGTCTGTACAAGTTATGTTTGGCATGGGGTTTGTCTGTTTGTCCATCTGTACAAGTTATGTTTGGCATGGGGTTTGTCTGCAGCAAGCATAGCTCATTAATTGTTTTTGGAATATTTGGTAGTCCTGAAAAGGACTGTTTGTTAGTCCTGAAAAGGACTGTTAGTTAGTCCTGAAAAGGACTGGTTACTGCAGCAGGACTTATATTCTGCCATCTTGCCAGGCCACTGCTCCCTCATTATTGAAGTAGTCCTTCAGGTAATCCCTCTGTCTTTTGGCTTCTCTAGCAGGGTTTCTGTCTGGGCCACCAGCAGCAGCACCACCAATCAATCCACAATCACCAGGCACATCATCATCATCCTCCCCAGGCTGTTTCCCACCATGTTGACCTTGATACTGGCTTCTCAATATGTTGTGCAGAACCACACAGGTGAATACCATTTCCCTGACTGTGTCTGGGGGTAGTTCGATAGTGGTCCTCATCACTCTGAATCTTGAGACCAGGATGCCAAAAGCGTTCTCAACAACTCTCCTGCTCCTTGATATTCTGTAGTTGGCAATCCTTTCCTCTCTTGTTAACATCCTTCTGCCATAGGAATTCATGAGCCAGGTCTTCAGGGCAAACGCATCATCTGCAAGGATGAAGTAGGAGACATCTACCACCCTGGGTTATAGGTGCTGGGTCAGGGAAGCCTATGTTGCCATCATCAATCTTCCTCTTCAGCTGAGAGGCATTAAATATCTGGGCATCTGAGCAAGATCCAGCTGTACCCACATCCACCCATCTAAACTTGTACTGTCCATCTACCAAGGCCAACATTACTATTGGAAAGAATCCCTTATGGTTGTGGTACAGGGCTCCAGTGTTCTTGGGTTTCTTCAGGGCCACATGCTTTCCAGGGCTCCCAGGGCATGTGGAACATTCCATCTGATCCTGAATTCCCTTTCCAGTTATTTCCACTCATCTGGAGTAGTAGGACATATGAGGTACTCTCTGGTGAACTCATCCTGGATGGCCCTGCAGACCTCTGGTAGAAACTTGGAGATGGTGGATCTGCCAACCCTAAACTGACAGGATAATGAGGTGTATGAGTCTCCAGTGGCCAGATATCTGATGGGTAGGGCTAACTTCTCCCCAACACTGATTGGAGCTCTATAGTTGGTGGCCTGCCTGGCTATACGTGGTTCCAGTCTGTCTTTATCATTTCAAAAAATTCTGGGGTCATCTTCATGTAATTGGTGAATCCTGGAATGTCTGCGCCATACAGATCAGCCATAATGTTGTGGTAGCCCCCCCTATGCTCTCTCTGTAGTAGCCATGGCCTGACCCACATGTTGTGCCTTCTTCTAGGTCTCTGTCTGGCTGGTGGTGGTGGTGCTGGTTGCTGTGGTCGACGTAGAAATAGAAAATACATGATTATTTGTAACTGAATAAAAATAAAAAAGCCCTAAGTTGTTGTTGAAGTTGTCTTCCATTAAAAGGTGGCATCCTGCTGTGTTCCTAGAAAAGTAATGGTGATTTGATCGCGAATTTTATATATATATACTCAGAAAATCCAGTTTTCTTACAAAACAAGAATCGGCCACCGTGGTCTGGGGAGGCCTGAGGAGGCCTGAGGACACCAGGACTTAATCGTGAGTTAGTCGGGGCTTAGTCCCAGGAGACCTGAGGCGTCCTGGGACCCAGTCGGTATGTGTACGACAGGATCGTGCTTCAAACTGACCAGAAAACTGGCTTAGTTGGTTCTTAGTCCCAGACCAGTCTGGGGCCACCTGGGGCGTCCGGAGGCTTCCTGAGGCCGATCTGTACTTAATCCCAGACTTCAAAACCGATTCAGTATTCCTGCCCATTTTACCTTATTTTTCACCGACTGTTCACGATTAAGGGTTGGGGACAGGATCGGGAGTTAGTCCTTTGGTGGAACAGGGCCATAATGCTCACCAACCTTGTGCATCTGGACTGTCAAACAATGGCACAGTTATGACCATGTTACAGGAGCCCAGTGTATTGACAGGGTAGAGCAGACAGCAGATAGGGACGCAACACCCTTATCCCTTGGTCTCACACTCATGTCCCTTTATCTCATTCATCACTCCCCGGTTCTCCTTATTTTTACCTGAATCACATTGATGTAGTGGATCCAGTTTGGCATTCACTGATTCTCTCTGGATCGAGCTGTTATCGGGGTAAAGTCACGGTCTCGTCTAAGACTCACATTCAGCAGCAGCACTTGAGGGCAGATCAACTACATGGCTCCGAGTCTGCTAAAACACAGCCCCAGGAGAACATTTCGTTGCATCCAGACTATTGTGAAACTCTTATTCACAGTCTACAAACCCTTAACACCCAGACCCCAACTGTGCCTGATGCTGTGAACAAACCTATTGCCATGTAGCAACCTTTTGTCATATGAGGCTTGTACTCAATCATACCTGGCACATGTTAAGTAGGATACAGCCAACGAGGCAGATGTAATAGTCATGATATCATCTCAGTTTAACCTCACCTAACGTAGCCCAATGAGGGGGTTCACGTGTCAAAGAGAATAAAAATCCTCATATGTGACAAGTTATTTCTTCCCCAATGGTTTCCTAGGCAGCTCACTAAGATTTCGGCCATGTCAGATCCGGTGTAGGTGCTCCATATGGCTCTTGCCATGAGAGATGCAGCTTCATTGCCCTGGCAAGCTGTCAGGGCTGCTTGGGCCTCTTCAATGCCCCACCTGATGGGAAGTAGTCTCACTTGGCCAGACTTGACCTATTTGGCAATTAATAGGTTGAGCCCGTCTCCAATAGCCCTCGCCATCGCCAGGCCCCATTCTCAACTTCAGTTGGAATAAGACCCTGTAAATATTACAATGAGTCTTCTTGCTCACATGAGGGCCATCACGGGGCTTGCCCGCTTGTTTGTTCTTAATGTCACAGACAGGGAAAGCAGTTTAGCCATCCAGAAAATAAATGTAATGCTAAACAAAGCTTGAATGGGACGACACTGCAAAGCAACACCTAGGACAATGCCAGACCACTTGAACATGGACACAAGGGAAAATTCAAAGGACTTAATTGTGCTATATTAGTAAATTGCAAAACTTAGCATTAATTGTCACATTTCCATCTATAGATGACATTGTCCAAGAAATATGTAAACATGGTGACAACATCACCATTGTAATTCACCATCACAATTGTAAATAAAATGGCAAGGTGATATCTTCATTGATGTTTTGGTCGTGATCGACTGGGTCCTTGCAGTAGATTGTTTAGTGCGTCGACGATGCTATCACATATGTAATGGCCAATCATGGGCCAAAATGCTTGCCAACATAGATGACTACATTCTTATATCTTCAAACAGGACTATGAGTAGTATTTTCAATGCCTGACATCACTTCTATCTTCTTTCTATTATAAACAAACTTGCGTGGGGTATACAGATTAACTCTGATGCTAACACTTTCAGTATCTATCCAGAGAAATTGCAAAACATTTTGTTCAGATTACTTAGTCATCAGTTAAAAGCATAATCTGACCAAGGCAGTCTTTCAGTCATTTTTAGGCAAATTAGTATTTATTCACAAATAAATAAAATGTTAATAGAATGCTAGCTTTGTTCAGAGCCAATTTCGAATCTAAAAAGATAGCCTTGACATTAGATACTTCAATGCTGTCACATATATTGATAAGACAGAAATTTTAATGGCCATTCTATGGAAATAGATACCTCATTGACGGGTCTGGGAAGTATCTTGAACCAAGAGGTTATTTATGCTACACCCATCTTCAATTTATATAGGATGGACCTTAATATTGAATCACTGGAAATGCTCAATCGGGTCACAGCATTTAAATTATGGGCTAAGAAATGGGCTCATTCTACAAAGAAGTTCTACTGTGATAACCAGGTGGTAGTTCAAGTGGTGAAGACTTCACTAACAAGGGATTACATGTTTGCACTATTTAATATATATCTGGCTGATCACTACCACTTGTAATATTAGGCTAGAAAGTAACCATATTCGATGCTCTTACTATAAGACGGCAGACCTGCTCTCTCGCTTATCTCGAGTAGATAGAAATTTGCTTGATATCATTCAAGATATTTGTATTTGACATAGGATCCCTATACAATTCTTTATTTTAAATTGCAATTATATAATTTCAGGTGCATCTACTGTCTCCAGTCCTCTGATAAAAAATCCTGGACCAGAATTCATTATGCACATAGATCTTTTGCAGAATCAGCTCACTCATTATACTTTAATCTTTTCTACCTTTTTTCATGAATCTTTTACTGACAATCTCATTCTATAACATCCTTACATTCCTGGAGTACCTATACCAGAATTTACTGTCCACCCATGTTATTTCTACCTACCTTTCCTTCATCTAAGCCAAAGCTTAATTGAACAGCTGGGATTCAACTGATGCATCCCATGGCACCATGAAAAGATAAATACGTTGCATTAAGTTAAATTGAGCTTTAACCATACCCCTAGAGGCATCTTTGACATCCTTACAATGTATCAGATCTTACTTTCTTCTGATAGACATTTTCTCTGGCCATTATCTTGATAGCCTTAAATTGACTAAGATCCTCCATAAATACAAGACCCACACTGGATCCAATTTCGAACCATTCAAAACCACTTTCTTTGCCCAGTCAAACCCTTGATGTCTCTCCTCAAATATATACCACTTATTTCTTCACCCCCCACCCTGTTTGCAACTAAATTTTACCAACATGCTCAGATCATAGGCACTCATATACGAGATGCATCAAAGAGAATCTTATTGCATAAAAACATTCCTCTCAATGGCCATGGCTTCAATAGACTTAGGCTATCCAGGGCCACGCAATTGTTTGATAATAATATTCGGCTCCAGGATATTATGGCTCATGGGCTCAATTAGAGCTCCTCAGTGTGGTGCTATCAAGAAAATACATTCTAGATTCCTTCAATTATTCCCTCCACTTTTTCTTGGGTCATCCCTCCTTTCTTTTAGTTGGCCTTGTGCCCACATACATTATCTATCACTTAGTAAAAATTTACACTGTACACGTCACTGTTATACACACTGTATATTCGTTTATTCAATATTTATATATTTAAATATTAACATAGCTATGCTATTATTAATAAATAAATGATGACAGTTTGAACTTATATCCTTCTCCATTCAATGTATCTTAACCTTTGATTTAGAGTCATTATTCCACAAAACTAAATGTGCATTCTGCAACTTAATTTGTATAAATGACTTGTTTTTAATGAATTTGTTTTGAATCAACCTTTGACCTTTTCGCAACTGATTTGTTTAACAGCAAAGTTGCCTTATTTTATTTTACTTGACTGATTTAATAGAAAATGGCATTACATTAAAACTACAGTGTGTATATTTCGGGATGATTTTTGTATCAGCAACCTATTACAAACTTACTTTGTATCAATCACAAATTGATAAAAATAACCCTAAATTGTTTCAGTGAAAAATGAGCCAGACATTAAATGTCTGCTTTATATTCAATGTTAATATTACTGAATATTTCGATCTGCAAATAACAGTTCCCATCAGAGGCTGTGCGTTTGGTGGTATAACATAACATAAACATAACACATGATTTTTATATAGCGCTTATCACTTAGTATGTCTCTAAGCGTTGTAGGATCTAGACATTGTATGCAAGTCTGAAAAAGTATGTTTTGAGCTGCCTTCTGAAATCTAACAGTGAATTTGAAGATCTAATGCTAACAGGTAGATTGTTCCACAGAGCTGGAGCAGCATGAACAAATGCCCGTTTTCCATAACTGTTTCTAGGAACCTTGACTGGAAATGCTATGTTGAAATTTCTGGATGATCTTGTTAATCTTGCTGGTTGTGCTAACGAAATGAGGTCAGTGACATATGTTGGTGCTAAGCCATTAATGCTTTGTACACATCAGTGAGAATACTGAAAGCAATCCGCTGTTGTATTGGAAGCCAGTGAAGTTCTTGTCTTGCTCTATTAATGTGGTCATACTTTCTCATTTTGAGGATGACTCGGGCTGCTGAATTTTGTACAGTTTGTAGTCTGTGCAAAAGACTTTATTTACTCCATAAAGCAGGCAGTTGGCATAGTCTAGTTTTGATGTTACCAGGCCTTGAATTATGCAGGAACATGTATAATTTGACAAATATTTACGAATTCTGGCAATTTTATGAAGTTGTAATTGACAGGCCCTGCACTTTTTGATGATAAACTCTTCCATGTTCATCCGTGAATCAAAATAGGCACCTAGGTTGCAAACAGACCTTGTCGGGGTGATTGTACAGTCTCCCACCCTGATAGAAACAGAAGGCATTCCTTCCAAATATTTTCTAGATCCAAAAACAAAAACTTCAGTTTTGTCTTCATTCAATTTCAAGATGTTTTGTGACATCCAAGATTTTATACTATCAATGCAAAGTTCCAGATGTTGTAAGGATGCAGCCATTGAGCTTTTGTTGAATTCAACATGTAGCTGAGTATCATCTGCATATAGCATGTGACTCACTCTATGTTTATTTGCAATGTCCGCCACAGGAGCAACATATAAAGTGAAGAGTATTGTTCCAAGGACAGAACCCTGAGGAACACCAAAATTAAGATACATCTTTTCAGATGAGTTGTTATTTATTCTCACTGCCTGACTTCTGTTGGAGAGGTAGGATCTAAACCAGTCTAGTGCTGTTCCATTAATGCCAAATCTAGTTTCTAGACAATGAAGAAGTTGTTCATGGTCAATAGTATCAAAGGCAGCACTTAAGTCAAGAAGGACTAAGGTGACCACTGTTTTATTGTTCAAGGAAGACAAGATGTCATTTTGGACACAAAGAAGTGCAGACTTTGTGGAATGGAAAGGTCTATATGCAGACTGCATTTTTCACCATAATTCATTCACCTCTAAATGTGTTCTGAGACGAGCTGCAACAATTTTTTCAATGACCTTTGATAGGAAAAGCAAGTTTGATACAGGTCTATAGTTTTTCAAAATTTCTTTATCCAAGTTTTCCTTTTTTAGCAGAGCAGTTATATTGGCATGCTTCCAATTTACGTGGAAATACTCCCTCTTCCAAGGATTTGTTGACAATACGGGTAATGACTGGAGCCAGGGTGTCTAAGTTATCCTTGATCAATCTGGTGGGGAAAGGGTCATGGATTGCAGAAGCATTAGAACTAGCACTTATTATCTTTCTGACTTCATCTTCATCCGCAGGTTTGAAAGACTTTAGAGCGACTTCTACGTTTGGGTGAATGTACTATTTGATGTCAACATCTTTCTGAGATAAAGAGTTGGTTGATCTCATTTTAAGAATTTTGTCAATGAAGAATTTATTAAATGTCTCGGCCAATAGTTGATCTGAGTCACTTTCGGGAAGTTTGGGTTGCTTAACTTCACCTAGTAATGTTTTAGACAAGTCATACAGCTTTTTTATATCATTCCTACTTTGATTAATTTTGCAGGAATAAAATTCTGTTTTGTGTTTTGTCAAGAGAAGCTTAACTGTTTTACATTGTTCTTTATATTTCTCCAAGTCAGCTTCTAGTCCTGATTTTCTGTATTTTCTTTCCAACCTCCTCTTCATGACTTTTGCATGCCAGATATGACTATTAAACCAAGCTGTGTTAGGTCTGATTCTAACATATTTTCCGAAAAGTGGAGCATTATTTTGCAGAGTTTCAGATAAACTGACATTATATCTTTGTACCATAGAATCAAGCGATTCTGTAGGAAAGCTTAATTTTTGTAAATTGCTATTCAAAACATCCATATCTATGTCTTTGAGTTTACGGTATCTGAGAAACTTCTTGACCAGGTCAGGTTTTTTGTCCAGTAAGAACCCAGAAAGTAATAGGTGATCTGAAATACCTGGATTGCTGACAGATATTGGCCCAAGCAGTTGGTCATCTTCTCAAGCAATGATTAAGTCTAAACAGTGACCTTTAATATGTGTTGAAGTTTTTACCAGTTGTTGCAAATTTACACTGGATAAGAGGGCTGAGAAAGACTGTGTTTGATGATTATTACTGTCATCAAAATGTATATTGAAATCCCCCATGATAAGGGCAGATTTAGGAGAGCTAGAAAAAGAAGCCAGATAGTCACTGAATTCATCCATAAATGAGTTAAAAGTAAATCAATTTGCTGCACTTGGTGGAGGTCAATAGAACACGGTGACACACACTGTGGAAGACCTTAAATTTAGTTGGAACTCCTGATGTTCAAAAGTTTTAAAATTACTCTCGCTGGTAACTTCTTTAACACTCATTGAGCTTTTGTACAACAATCCAATACCCTCTCCTGCCATGCATTGTGACTGAGCACAATGAAGGAAAGAATATTCTTCAGGTGTAAAACTTTTCACAATATCTGATTCTATATTGCTTGATGAAAGCCATGTTTCTGTGATAGCCAAGCAATCAAAGTCTTTGTCAATTATCAATTTATGAATAACTTCAGTTTCATTTCTAATTGATCTTGAGTTTAACAATGCATATTTGAGCCTGGAGGTGTTATTTCCAATATTGTGGGAAATGGTAGCATTCAATTTTCCTTTTTTCAGTTGATGTTTTAACTTAACAGCTGCCCTTTTTCCACATTTTGTTTGTTAAGCATTTAATCCTAGACTTTTGATGGTTCTAATTACATCCTGATGTATCCTAATGTAAGAACTTATACCTTTACTTGCTAAGAGCTCATTTCTTGTACATTGAATCATTAGTGACTTATCCCAATAAGAAGGAGAACAGAGCCTTGTGCAAGGCTATGCTGGATGTGCACATCAATGTGGTGTGTCTGGCAGGGAAGTAATATTTTATCACAGACCACAGGATACCACATTTCAGCTTCCTTGAGTCTGTTTACACAACCTCTTTGCGGTTCAGGTCTGTGTGTAGTTATCAAGAAGCACTGTGTTGCAATGATGACTGGCCACATGTCTGTTTTTAATCCTTTGTTTTTATGCACCACTTCTACACACTTATTCAGATTTTAGACTTGCTATCTCAGACCGTTTGTTTAAAAGTTTATTGAAACCACAGTATCACTCTTCACTATGTCATTTCTTCTATAACCTGATACTAAATATGTGATATATCCTTTCATAGAAACAGTGTAAAAAGTGCCTTATGCTGGAGTTTCATAGTTATGCTGACACACAGGCACTCACTACTCCACTCAAATCTCTATTTGGTATCTATCCCTGCTGAAAGGGCCTCCATTCATATCTGGTGGATCTGTGTTAGATTCTGTAGGTCAGACAGCTATTCCCCACCCTCATCACAATTGGTATCAACATATTTATGTGAGTTTATGCCCTCTTACTGCACCCCTTACCCACGCGTCTGTTTCATTTATCACAAATTGGTCCAAATTATGGCCACAGTTAATTTCTGGATAGTCGGCCAAGGCCAAGTAATACAAACAAGAGATTTAAAATATGTTGACAGTTGAAATAAAATAAGCTAGGCAGTACAAATCAAATAATTTGTATAAAACCAGTTGTGTAACAACTGGGCAGCCTAAACATTGAGTCATGTAATGAACAGAAGGATCACTTAAACTTACATAACATGATGCTATTAATACAAAGCACTAGTAATCTACCAAACATTTCAATTTGGCTAAGAGAGGCCATCACACATTCCTCTTCTTATTGAGGCCTCCCACCAAATTTTTATTAGGCCAGCTCTTAGTTAGGTCAACATGACGAAGTTATTACTGTTAAATCCATTAAAGTTGTCTTCTTGTTGGGCTTGTGCGTCATACTGTGACAATACACACAGACGCCGAAGTGCTGGTAATGTGTCCAACGATGGAGCCATCTAGTATGCCCTTGTAACAACTTATTTTGTATCAACGACTTATTTTGTATTACCTGACTTAAATTGTATCAATTTTTGACTTATTTCGTATCACTGACTTATTTTGTAGTAAAACTGCCTTCTTTTGTATTACTTGGCCAACTTATTTTGTACCAACAGCTGACTTAATATGTTACAAAATGGTGCGCAAAATTTTGACAAGATTTCAGGGTGATACAAAATAAGTCAATAATACAAAATATGCTGCTCTATAGACAACTTGTTGTGTATCACTGACTTATTTTGTAGTAATTTCAATTCAACTTTTATAGTGGCTTGTTTCCATCAAAGGATGGACTCGAAGGAATTTAATCCTTTGAAGATCCTTGGACGAAAACTACAATAGGTGCAATATGTTAAAAAAGACATCGCAATATTTTGGAATGATGATCAATGTGCCAGATGTTTACATTGTTTATTTTTTCATCCTTTTCATCTTATTTTTATGATAATTTTGTAGAACAAGGACTTCTTTCAATGGTAATTAGTACATAAGAATTGGAAAAATTGTATTTATCCCTGAACTTTTAGTATTGCAAAGGTTTTGGTTATTAAAATGATACACAGTCATTCTTGTTTTCTTTCTAATACACAAGAAATGCTTAATGCTACCAATGGATCAACACATGTGCCACCTTCTCCATATTCTATTGAATAATACTTAGCTGACATGTGATTACCATTTGCCTGTTGTCTATACAATTGGACATTTTGCAGAACAGTATTTGGGATATATGTAGGTTTTACGCTGTGCAGGTATTGTCACCCAGGCTGGGCAGTTGGGTAGTCTCTTGGCCAAGTGGATGGGCTGGCTTTAGTAATAACTCATCCCTGCTGTATCTCATAAACCATAAGGGGTAAGATGTTAAATCTTGATATTGTGAGACATTGGTTAAGGGGTGTAGGTGTGCAGCATCAAAGTATTACCTTGATTTGACCTTTGACCTTGCCGTAGTGACTTTGATCTTTAAAATCTTATCTGGCCCATATTTTTCAACTGTAAGGTGTAGGATGTTGATACTTGGTAGGGATATTGGGTAGGGAATATGGGTTAGCAATGTGCAGTGTAACATGTTGATATTTGAGCTTGTCGTAGCAATACTGACCTTTATAGTCTTTAAAATGTTGAAACTTCACATGAACATTGGCCGGGAGCAGGTGTATTGTTCAACTTCATAGTCCTACATCAATGCTCCCTATAACTTTTACACTGTAATGTTGAACATGAATATAATATTTAGGCAGATGTTTCTTAAGTGTATGAAGTGTACATTTTAGCATGTAATCTCATTGACTTCATTGATTTTCCCAAGGTTGTGGGATCTGGCCATCTCTGATGCTATTTTTATTGGGAAACAACATGTTTGATGCAACCAGTTGCAGCATTTTAACCTTTTTATTCTAGTGTTACCACCAATAAACCAAATCTGAGCTCTCTACATGTAAACTTTATCTGACTCAACAAGGGCATTTATACTTCCACAAATATATTCCAGTCCAAGATTTAACACCAAACTAAAGTTCATTTACAGATGCAGATATAATTTTCAATATACTACTGACCAGTCCAATTAATTATATATCTGTGGAATGTCAGTGCTAAAAATAAGAATTACTGTCAGACAAATGGTAAATGGACTACAAGAATGAATCTGGTAAGGATAAAATTCCTTTGAGTCCATCCTTTGATGGAAACAAGCCACTATAAAAGGTGAATCAAAATTATTACAAACTAGGTCAGTGATACAAAACAAGTTGTTTATAGAGCAGCATATTTTGTATTATCGATTTATTTTGTATCACCCTGAAAATTTGCCAAAATTCTGCCCACCCTTTTGTAACACATTAAGTCATCTGTTGGTACAAAATAAGTTGGCCAAGTAATACAAAATAAGGCAATTTTACTACAAAATAAGTCGGTAATACAAAAAAGTCAAAAATTGATACAAAATAAGTCAGGTAATACAAAATAAGTCGTATCAATATAAGTAGATAATTTCAATAATTTGTGTCAAAAAACTAAAGTATTTTGTATTTTACTTTTCTCCTTAGGTCGTCCACAAATGGTTGATCCACCTGTGTCACCTTACACAAATTTCTACACTGATGATCTGTCACTAGATTGTGTAGTAGAAGGAAAACCAGGCTTTGGTGTTGGTATTTACTGGGACATTCCTGACACTGCAAAAGATATATACAAGTCAACAGATCAGGGGTCTGAACCAAATGGCAAGCTCACTAAACACACAGTGAGACTGGAATGGAACACAGCTGACATCCAGAGGAGGAAGGCTGGGAATCAGGTGCCGATCAAATGTCATGCTGACAATGGAGTAGATGGTGGTCCACAAGAGCAATCTGTTACACTCAATATAGAATGTATGTGTAGTTTCACTTTCTATAAAATGTGGTATTAAATATTTACAGTGATTAGCATATATTAAAGTGTTTCATATTGCCCATTATAGGGCATATCTATTTACTTGTGTTTCAAAACTGTGTCATTAATGATACACAAACGGGTGGTGGCTATACCAGTTTACAAAGCTATCACCTCTACTTTTTTGTTGTTATTTGAGATTTGCAGTTTGAAACATTATTTTGCAGCAAATGTTATTTTTTTATTTTCACAGATCCTTCTGGCAAAGCATCTCTGGAACTGTCACCCTCTGTTATTGATGTAGAAAACTCTGTTGCGTTAAGCTGTAGCCATAATTCTGGTTCTGGTAACCCACCAGCTACAACATACATCTATAGAAACATCAATAGTTGGAGTGACACTGGATCAAATAGTTACCAGTTGGAGATCAACAGTGTTACACACGAGACAGATTACAGTTGTGCAGGAATTAACTACCCAGGTGCACATCCTGGTGGGTTAGAGGGAGAAGTATCTGATACAAAACCTCTTCAGGTTTTAGGTATGATTTCTTTTGTGAAATAAAATAATGTGTGTTTTCATCATTGCCTTAGGCCATTGTTCTCTTATAATGAACTAACACATATATAGTTTATTAAAAGTCTAAACCTATATAGGTGCTTTTAATTGGGCTTATGTTAATACATTATGTTTAGAGAACACAAATACTTTTAGTTTTATAAAGAACGTTCTTATTTGCAATTGTGGGGATATCATTCAATGCATTATAAACCATATTATTACAACTTAATAGCAGTGACACACAAGATCACTCAGAGTGTGCATATCTCACCCTTCACATCCAGCATTGCTTGTGACTGCAATGATTCAAAATCCTTTTAAAAATTTATTGATCCAATCTGTGATCCATATCGTACCACATCAGATCAATGTTTATAGTACTGTCATTCTACCGTTATTGATGGTTAAAAACTGTGTCCAATCAGTGGCCGTATGCCTGGAGTGTGAACATCTCAGACAAAATGGGGTGATCTTGGTGGTGATTCCACAGTCGAAAAAAACTTCTAACTGCAGGACAACTGCCTGTAGTGTGAAATTGTCACTATAGATTTGAGGCATAAAATGATTACATTAAATCTGGTTAAGACCTTAACTCCAGATCAAATGGAAGCAATCAGGCTATCAGAAAAACTCAATGACAAAGAAATACCACAGACAGCCGTTCCTAACCCCAGACCTTATGTGGGAAAGCTGGTAGTTGATGGTTGGTAATTAACAGTACAGAACCTTGACCAACTGTATGTACTGGTTTCCTCTACTTACAAAGCTACCCTTTGTGATATGGCATGTACAGTGTTGAAAGCAATGTAAAACCCCAGATTATTAAATATATAGCTATACCTAGTCAGTATGTTGTGGTCATTCATATGTTACTACAATAAAAGTTCACCAGTGAATGTATGAACTTTATTTACACCCTCAGATCTGTGACAGCAAAAGCACAAGCAAGGCCTATTTTGCTTAATCAATAACATTTCATCAGAAAGAATCAATGTTTACGTGCCATTATAATTAAAGCATTGGTAAATAATTTTAGCATTCTATTTCCACCAATGGAAGCTTAAGAACAGGGATGGGGTCAAATACATGTAAATGTATTTAAATACAAATACTTTCAAAATTTTAAAATACAAATACAAGTACAAATACTTTTTTGTAAATGTATTTGAAATACTTTCAAATACTTTTAGACAAAGTATATGAAATACTTTTCAAATACTTTTTCATTTGCGATATATGAGAGTTGAAATAAAAGCACATCATTTAAATTTATAGCCTCTGATATTAATCCCCAAAAAGATAATTTTATTGAAAATGATACTCAGGAGATAAACATTTTACCTACTCAAGGCACTTATGTTAATCCCCAGAAGGATAACTTTAATGAAAATCTTATTCAGGAGTTGAACATTTTTACCCGCTCAAGCCATTTATGTTAATCCCAAAAAGGATAACCTAATGCAAATATGGGCTTGTGTTTAACTAAGGCATATTACATCAGTCTATACAAAACTGAGACTTCACTGAAAAAGACCTTCCCCCAACTCTGGAAAGCAGATGAATACTGAGTCTACACCAGTCTCTCGTAAAGAAATACTTGTGTTAGAGAAAGGGTGACTAAAACAAAGATGTATAGAGCAAGGGACTCATTACACTGCCTTTATAACAATATACCCTTTGGACTCGCACCATACTGTAAAAGGTTCGTTTCGGTTGTGTTTTGGAATCTGAATAACAACATATATGCTTTTGATAATAAGTACTAACCATCCCCAACTTTATTGTGATACATATATATATTATGTAAAAGATAAAAAAGTATCATATATGCAGAACAAAGTACATAACTTCAGTTAAGAATAGCTTATTCTAATAATATGGGATATAAAATATGCCTGTTTCATAAATTTTGAAAATAATTTCCCCCACACTCCAATTGGATCATGAAATTTATAAACAAGTTAGGGTGACAGATTGCAATACTAAATGTGTGATTGGCAAGGACATCAGAGTAGCCTCGCCTGACAAGCGTAATAATTAAACCATACATATTTTTCAAGTTATTACGATACTGTTGTTCAATCACATGTAGATACAAACCTCAGATTTCATATTTTGAATTGCTTCACTCTGGTTTAGATTGTGTAAATGTAAAATGAAGTTGTTTGCAATAATCCCATCAGAACTTACAACATTTACTTGTAAAAATATTTACACCTACTCTGAATAAGCATTTTATGCCACCACTACAAACACACAAATGATAACTTATGTCATAGCAAGTTGGCACTCTTCTCTTCTTTTGCTATTTTTATGTTAAAAAAATACATGTTTTAAAAAACCAAAACCGTGAAAAACATGTCATCCAATTTATATTTTATTTCTGAATAAAGATAAGTTTTCTAGACAGAAAACTCAGAACAAACATCACAAGTGTAGTTCATTTTTTTCAAGTATTTTTTTTCGAAAAAGGATATTCTACCATTGTAAAGAAAAAGGGTTTGTCCTTTCTACTTTTGGGTTGTTCATATATTGGCGATCTAGTTAACTTATGTTTAATTAAGATGCCTAAAACATTATTATCACCAATTATTTTTGAAATATAAAATCTGGAAAATATGTGAGTGGTTCATATATTAAAATTTTATAAGAAATGAATGCAAATCACTACAACCAATATTCCACAACAATTTAGTTCATATTTAGATGTTTAGTAGACAGAGGATTTTCTTGAATCAAAAGAAATTAACCAGTTGATTCTCTAGTCTAAACTATCATCATGTGCAACAAAATCTGCAG
This sequence comes from Sabellastarte sp. h YS-2021, assembly GCA_964017235.1. Lineage (NCBI taxonomy): Eukaryota > Metazoa > Annelida > Polychaeta > Sabellida > Sabellidae > Sabellastarte > Sabellastarte sp. h YS-2021. Next base: position 124,634,567 of record OZ024932.1, read on the forward strand.
GAGTGTATCTATTCTGTTAAAAATCAAAAAGCAATCTTTGATACAGGCCAGTTTCCTTCCACATATGGTCAGTATTGTTCTATGGCCTGACATGGAGTGATGTCTGGGGTACTTGACTACAATATTTTAAAATTTCGGCAATTTTAACAGCAAAGGCTACTGGAAACAGTTCAGCTTTAGATCACAATATCAAAGTATACGAAAGGACACAGATTTGGGCAAAATGATCAACCCAGAATAAATGATTGAACATTAACATTAACCATTGTCTCATATTTCTCATACAATATGTAAGATCTGGATTACTGCATCTGTGTTACAATATTGAAGTCAAAACATTAAACATAGTGATGCGCAGATTTATAGGTATGACATGAAGAACCTGCCAATAATAATTTGCAATTATAAGCTTGCATCTGTTTCTCTATATTTTTGTGAATTAAAATGTAATACTAACAGGAAGAGGCAGTGTTATGGGGCTGTTCCTCTGGAGCCAACCCTACAACTGATCCTATGACTCTTGAGTCAGTCAACTGAGTCGGGGATCTGGAACAAATTTCCAGAAAAGAGTATGTAAAAATTATGAGTTGGTTAGAACAGTATGTAATACATCCTAGATCAAACTCCCAACGTGACTTGGGATGCTTTTCTCCATGACATTATATCGATGCATTGGCTGAGCAGGATGACAGGACCTGAAATGTGACATGGAACTACCTTTTGGACAGAAGAATCTGGCATCTATCAGTTCTTTTCAGGACTACCCAGGAATTTTAAGAACTTTTATTTGAGCTGTTTCACCATTGTCCCACAAATTTCAACAAGTTTTTCAAAAGTCTCCAATAAATTCGCACCAATTTCTAAACAATTTTCAATCCAATAATTTCTAAATGCAAGTCCAATAATTATGTGTATTAACTTCAAAAGATTTTTTCATAAATGTCAAAATTCGTAAACCTTCAGATTTGCAAAAGCAACATAAGTTTGAAAAGTTGACAAAAATGTTTTTTTTAAAAGTTTCAAAGTTTTTTGGAAGTCAAAATACTTTTGAAGTCTGTATTATTTTCTTTGAAGTATTTTTTCAATCACCCACTTACTCTCTCACTCATTTTTTCTTGCGTTTTGAATTCGGTGTGGGACAGTGTAATGTTTTTTGCTTGGGTTTTTTATAACCTGCAGCATATTGTCCTAAAAATAACCTTTTGTAGGTAGCTGTAGGAAGTCTACTCCTGCTGCTGCTTGGGCTTGGATGACTGCTGGGGAGCTGTGTTGGCTGTGTAGGATGGCTCTTGCTGCTGAGTGGTTGGAGGTGAAGAGCTGTGTGTTGATTTCGGTCACTTGGTGTTAACGGTTGAGGTGTATCCATCTGCTGGTAGCTCACAACTGACTGTATATTCCAAAAAAGGTTACTGACGGTGGGTTGAAGGCCTCGATACAGGGCTCATGGCGAAATATAGCTGTCGTGAAGTCTCTAATTGTTAAACATTGATAACTAAGTATGAAGTCTGCTGCCCTCTGGGCTGTTGTTGTCCTCTTGACACCACTTTACTCTGTTAAGCTTGCCTTGTCTTAAAAGTGCTCATTGATTTTGTTGTAAAGCTCCTCATGATCCTTGGCAAAGTCTGCAATAGCCTCCTAGTCTGAGTATGTTAAATAAATGTTCATCATATGTCCTTTCTTGCACCTGGATTGACACACAGTAGATGTACTGGTCTCTCCTCCACCTTCTGTTTCCATTTAACATTCATTACTCTCAGTTCTTGGTCTTTTTTGTCTTTGACTGCAGAGTTCCTGTGCTCCCGACTTCCTTCCTCTATTGTTTCTCTGCCTCCTCCCTCTTCCTCTGTTCTCTCTCGTCCCTCCTCCTCTGGATGTCGCCAGCTGTATCTCCAAACTCAAACTCTGTAGTTGTGTCTGTGTGGATATTTATCCTCCTGACATTCTTTCTTGACATTTTAGGACCTATCTCATAAATCAAACCGAGACTTTAAAAAACAAAAGCCTTTCAGGTAGCCAGCATAAGTTATATCTGTAAAGTATATTCTAAGTTAATTTGCAAAAAGAGAAAAGAAAAACAAAAAAGACAGAAAAGTCTATCTCAACACTGTCAGTTGTAACCTATCACAGTTGACAATCTTTTATAGACACAGATCCCACAACTGACAAAGCTGTAAGTAAGTGAAATAAAACCAGCCTGTTCTACACACTTCCACACCTGTCTGTTGCTGTAACCACCCTGTCAGTGTCCTTTTATGTCTTGTCCTCTTTTGTTCCCAGCTTGTCCTGCTGTGATGTTACTAACAGTGTAATCAAAGACTTGGAGACTGCCCATCTTGATGGGAAGTGACCAAGTCAGGTCTAACTGTTTAAACCAGGCCAGTTTCCTTCCACATCTGGTCAGTATTGTTCTATGGCCTGACATGGAGTGATGTCTGGGGTACTTGACTACAACTGGCCGGCAAGTGTTTCCCAACAAGATGGTAACACTATAGTACAGGTCTAGAAGTGACTATGACAGGACCTGACAAGACATGCCAGGTTCCAGATGGGCGGAGCCACAGTCAGGATCCAGAGTTGGGGAGGGTTGGTGAAATATCAAGCATGTTTTATATTTTGCTGATCCACCAACAACAAGCTGGGAAACTACAACTGACCCTAACAGACTCTGTAAGCATTACTCCCACCTCTAGAAAAATTTATAGTTACAGACAGGATGGCCCCAGTAGAACAGCTCCATTATGAATGTAAAATGTCTTGAGTCTATACATACCTTATGAAGTCTAGTTGACAAACCCTATAATATTTATCCATCTAGGACCTCTATGTAAATTATTAATACCATTTGTGCAACGTTAGTGTAGTAAATCATATGTTTGAAATGAAACTGGTGATATATAATTAGAACATAGTTGGAGATATTTGGATCTAATTACTTTTTATACTACTTGAAAATTCAAGTTCTGTTCTTTATGTTGGTATAATTACGATGCAGTGTTCTTTCCTGAAGGATTCTGATTTTTATCATGGTTCTGTCTTTTGACTCTGTGTTTAAAATCTCTAACTTTTTTGTCATAAAAAGCCATTTCAATTTTCCACTTTTTGAATCCAAACACTGACCTGAACTTCTAAGGAATTTTATTTTGTAATTATCATACTCGGGAATTTTCTTCTATGATATCCTATCGCCTCCCACCTCTGAGGCCGGGGTTCGATTCCCGGCATGGCCTCAAGTGGGAAAGCTGGTAGTTGCTTGCCGTTGGTCGTCAGTATGTACTGGTTTTCTCTGCCCTTCCAACTACCCATCGTGATATGACCTGTACAGTGTTGAAAGCGATGTAAAACCCCAAATAAATAAAATAAATCTATTATATCCTACATATTTATTACGGTAATCCTCAATATTCTCTACAATGTTTTCTTGTATGTAATCTGAACCATTGACTGCTTCATGAATTTGACAATGTAATCTGTTTAATGCAACTAATTATTTCATTCTTTGCTTTTTCTGTAAGAAGCAGTTACTGCCACTGAGTTCATCCTGCAGTGAATCAAATTGAATTGAATATTTTTTATTTATCCAACATTATAGCAGAAATCTTTTGCATCTGTGCAGGAGAAGACTCTTGTATTAGGACTGTATCAGATGCAAACTGACACTAACAAATATGATCATCTATATAGAATGTTTGTATGTAAAACATTTAAAGCCATACAACACAGATTAAATTGTGCTTCACAAATTCTCTACAGTTTAAGGAATACATCGTCCACATCTTTCACATATATTTTCCTGCTGCTGAAATTGGACTGGTGCACAAGATATTCAGAAATGGCATGCACAATTAATACAGCTGCATTTATATTTGCAAGTTCTGATTGAATTGGTTATGCACTGAGAAAGTGGACAAAGGTCAAAGTTGGGGATTTACGTCCCATTCAACAGCCAGGTTCATATTGGGACAGGTCCTCAACATTCTCACTTGTGAGGTCGAACCCTCAAAGAGTTGACTGCCTGTTATTAGATGCCACACTTGCAAACCACAAGACCACTAAGGACCCCTGAGAAAGGGGATGACATGTGGTGCACAGCACCAATCATCCCCTTAGGTGCTGATGTCCAAAAAGACAGCTTTGTTTGTCCAGGCCAAAGTTTTTACCAGAAAAACTCCAGTATATATCAAAGCTATTTCTGTGAACATTTATTTCTAGTGCCACCAAGCATACTAAATCCAACCTCAGATATTGATAACACACCAATATACAACCAAGAGTATTCATTAACCTGTGAAGTAACTGGCAAGGCTGAAGTTGATGTAACATGGTTGAAAGATGATGGTCATGTCACTGGTTTCAAGCCACAAATTGACACAGAAATATCTATCAGTGATGGACCTTATGACGTAACCACTGGTGTGCAAAGTACATTGCCATGGAATCCACAAGGTTCAGAAGCTACTTGTGAAACTGCAACAACGTATAATGGAAATTACAGATGTGTTGCAAAGAATACTGGTCCAGATGGAGGAGAGAGGGATAAAATGTCTGCAGTAATCAAGCTAACCACAAAATGTGAGTAATTAAAATAGCATAATGATATCTCAAACATAATTCCGTAGTATAATACAATGTGTACATAAAATCTTTGCTATTTGTAAAAAAGCACAAATATACTCCAAAATAGTTTGCCTAAATTCACTAAAACTACACTACGTAAACATAGCATACATAGAGTAAAGAATACACTTGTGAGATACTTAAATAATTATATAATAATATAATTAGAAAATTCAAGATTTAGTTCATAAATAACTTTTTGCTATTAGAATTTGGTACTTTCAGATCCTCCAATTTGGTATGGATCAAATACAACAAATGCTGATCTGAATAAAACTGTGATAATAAACTGCACTATTTGTGCTGAGCCCATGCCAACTGAATACAAATGGTACAAAGATGATACATTTCTTGAAGGAGAAGTGAGTAAAGCTCCAGTAGAGTTCTACTCTTTAAGGTCAGACTTTACACTGACAAAATATAATTTTAATTTTTCACTATTACATCATATAGATAATGCCAACAGCAAAATGTATTAATATAGCTGAGTATAAGGAAATACTGTACATTTACAGTGTGATTTCCATTTTTATATTTTAATAATTACAGTCAAACAGTCAAGTGAACATTGGATTTGTAACAAAAGAAAGCATTGGCATATATACTTGCGAGAGTGGGAATGACATTGATGGCATGAAGAATTACACAATAAATGTGAAAGAAGCTGGTTAGTACAAAATTACTTTCTAAAACGTAAACTGTCAAAATTGAAGCTGATGCACTTGACATATTTTATCAAATTTAGATAGCTCAGCAAAAGTTTTCAAATGGTTCCCAATTCTTATTCAGTATCATTTCTTGTAAATATTGAGTAAACAAAAACAGTGTTATATCATTAGCAGACACTAAATGAAGTCAACCAAATTAACATTTGTCTAATCAGATTGGTTTGATGCTCCTTTTTTCTGATTCATATAACTGTAGTTTAGGCATAAATCACATGTTTAATTAATCTAAGGCATGTTTATCCATTCCAGGAAGAATGTGCATTACTTCCATTGACAATTGACATACATATTTCAAAGAATAATCTAGTATTTTTGTAGTAAACTGAGGCATATTGTAATACTCCTTTTCACCATATGTGACAATGTGATAATATCTTCAGTAAACATGCTATCTGAATATACTTTACAGGGCCACCAATCATTGGAGATTTGACAGTCTTGAATAACAAAACATCTACAGTGGTGCCACTATCCTGGTTTATTGTTACTGATGGTGGTTATGCTCCTCTGACATTTACTGTGTATAAGAAGATGTTTGGCGATGCTGAATTTAATGTAGTGTGTGACAATATACAAAATTATGTCAGAGAAAGAGAGACCATAAACTTTGATGTTATTGAACTTCTACCCGAAACCCAGTATGAATTCAAAGTGAGGGCAAAGAATGACAGAACTGAGAATGCCTTCAGCGCAAACATAAGCAATTCTGGAGATACAATGAGTGAGTTTACACCATTTATAGTACCTCCCAATGGAGTCCATTGAGAACAGTTTACGACAATTTCAAGCTGTTTGAAAGTATTGCAAACTTCTGCTGATCCTTATCAGATTTTTATTATCTTAGACCCCTACCATAAGGTAATCTTTTTGATCTAACAGTTATCTCAAACTTGTTTTACAGTCACAAAGCAATCTTTTCCATCTTAAAGCAATTGCAAACCTATATTTGTTATCTAAGAGGCTCGTAAACCCATTGAATGGATCAAGAATTTATCGCAGACCTAATGGAATTTTTGAGGCAATGGCAACATCAATTAAAAAATATCTGGAAAATATCTTTTACATTGGTTACGCAAGTAAAACCCATCTTAAACAGAAATTGTAGATAGAAATAGAACATTCTACAATTAAAGAAGGTCATGAGGCCATGAACCACACAACAAAAGGGTATGACCCACGAATTGGTTGAGGGCATTGCGTATGTATACTTAATCTGAATATGTTTCAACAATATTGTTTCACCATTTTGTGTGATGTAACTTGGTTGGTATATTGCAAATATCTGCATTATATTTGCATTAGTTGGTGTGGTCTAATCTTTAGTTTGGTGCTTTAAATACAAATATTATGACTTCATTATCTTAAAATAATTAAGTCACTTTAATACATTTTTAGAAATGATTTTCCACATGGATACAAGAAAATGTGTTCTAGCTTTATTTTTTTTATTTGATAAGCATCACCTTATCTAGAAATAAACAGAGTACAAGTAGAAGACACAAGACTGACTGTAGAATGGAAATTTAAACCAAGTATTATTTCAAGCCAAGCACATCCCACAACTGTATATCAAGTAAGTATTATGTTTCTCTATAAAAATTATTTTTATGAATTATAGTTATTAGTTATCATTAATCCCTTATGCATGGAATGCTGAATAATGTTTAGTTATAGTTTTGCCTTTGTTGCTTTCACAGGAATTTAATTTAAAAAAATCAATGTATCCATGAACAGGTCACACTGTGCATTGTTTATGATGATGGAGGCCACGAGACTATATATCCTGATGTCAACAATTGCAGTATACAAGCTGAACTTCAAATGTATGCAATCAAAGGACAGTTTAATATGAGAAGTAGTTATGATATTAGTTTTCTTGTTCATGAAAATGGCTATCCTGGGACAAATGCTTGGGAAGGAAAAATTACAAGTGAAGCGGAAGCAGTCTGTAAGTATATGGCTTGCCAACATACTACTTATATAAACTTGTTGGTGCTTGTTTACATACAAGCAACTATAATTTCTTCATTTGAGAAAAATTAATTGCTATCATTTATTGAAACAACTGTCAAAAGTTATGCAATCTAGTATCCCTGATGCTGTTGAAAAATGACAGAACAATTGAAACATCATGTGATTGGTCCTGAGTGGAAAGATAGGTTGATTGACAAACATAAAACCCCCAACCTAGTGCTTATAAACAATAAGCCCAGATCACTATAGTAGTGGGGCATTTCTATGACCAATCTTTTCGTCTGAAAAAAATTGCTGAGCTCCATTTTATAAAAGAGCAGACAAGATAGTTTCCAGCAGTGAACATATAGTTGGTAAAATCATAAAGGTAAGTTGTAACACAAACCATTAGTGGCAACTGCCTTAGTTTCAGAGATCAATAGTTGAGACCTACTCACACAGTTCTATGTAGTTGTAACAACTCGTACTTGAATTTTTGGCAGCAAGCCTATTCTTATGACTTCATAAGAGACCCCATTTCTTGGTGGTGTACATTTTAAAATAAGTCACCCTGTATAGCCATTCTGTCTCCCTCGCCCATGAAGTATGTACATTTTAGTTGTATGTGCATTCTCACATTTTAGCATGTAAGAGGCTGTGGTAGATTTTCAAACATATTTGCAATCTGCTATGAGCTGGAACTGGTGTCTATGCCATCCTACCCAATGCGAAGCTCAGAACCTGATATATTACCAAAACATGAAAAACAATGAGCCACATATGAGCTCAGACAACCTAAATATTTATGGGTTGTTACCTCATAGCTCATGAGGCTAGCACAGAACTGTGTGACCTAGATGTCGCAACTAGGCAGAGAAATGCTTAATCACAAATTATTTTAAACACATTCAACATTTCAAACAAACGGCAACTGCTGAAAATGCTCCCATCCATCGTAGGTAAAAAATAAGTCATATGGCAATTCAGAAGCAAATGGATACAAGCAATATTTTTCAACCAAAGGAATAATCAAATGAAGAATATTTAAAGAATATTAAGATGAAGAGTAATAGAAAAGGAAATTTACTATAATAAACATAAATATATTGAGTCAAAATATAGCCAATATGAATCAAAACATTGCCATAAATTACAGTAGACACATCAGGAAATTGCATTTACAAATAAATAGATCATTGCCACATGAAAAATTTAGACACAAACCTATTCAGATGGAACTATTAATTGTTCTTGTTAGAAGAAAGCCTAAAAAATTGATTTAGCAAGGAATTTAACAAAACTACAGAACTGGTTTTGCATAACTTTTCTGATGCAATTCAAACATATTGTGTAATATATTTCCTTTACCACTATACATAATTTCCACCATTACACGGGTATTTTAATGGCTATTCTGCAACATAAAATTTAATCCAGGATTGTACCAAAAAGAATAATCACTACTATCTTAAATTTTAAACTTTTGGTGTGGATTGCAAGTATAAAAGTAGTAAATGTCGAGTTGTAAAATTTTTTTAATTTGTAGCATTACAGTATTTCACAATATTCCGCATATTTCTGTTTCAAATGCCTGGTTACAGTTTACCAATAACATATAATCTTAATATTGCTAAAATCGTAAATATCCTTTATAATAGTAGATTAAAGAATTGTTCATCCTAAATAAAGGGCATGTTGTTTTTTCACATATTTAAAAAAGTATTGCCATTTCGTTTTGTTTAAGTTGATTAAACTATCTTGTATTTATCTACTGAAGACACTTATTGTAGCCAGCCATACACCTTGGGATTTAATTTTATTGTTTTAGTGTCATCAGGAGACATAGCAGCTGTTGTTCTTTCAGCACTATTGATCTTGGGTTTGGTAGTGATTTCATTATTACTATTTCTTGGTGTTATTCAGTTTAACATCAACAAATGCAAGGGTAAGTACTATATAACGCTGAAAAAGATGTTCATGGTAAGTAAACTAGTTTAACATAACTTTACAATAAAATAGCTTCTCTATTTTCAAATTTTCATCCATTGCCACAAATTTCCTTATATACTTACTGGGGTACCTTTGCTGACATGCTGCAAAAGAGTAAAAAGACGGACGTTATCTCTCTCACTAAATTTTTTAAAATTAAATGGAGTGCACTAGAAAATAAGAAAAAATAATTCCTGATGCTGACTCCATTTAATGTAGAATCAAAGAAATGTTATACTAAGTATTAGTAACTGTCTCCTTTTCCTTCAGTCCATGTGGCACACAAGGAAATTAAGTGGAACACCTCAGAATATTCAGAATGAGAAATTTATCTGTGCTGACAAAACTCCAACTGTTTTGGGAGCACCTTGATTTTTAGTTGATTTAGGAAAATGTGTAACAATGTTAATTATAATGAAGTAAATTTAAACAAAGTATTATTTTGAACATTATTATTTATGACACCTTTAATCCAACACATTTTTCATATTCATACAGCTTGTGTGCTCTGATATGCACAAGATTTTTTCAAGGTATACTCAACTTTCAAGGCCAAATGTACTCAACAATACGTCCAATGCTAATCTTAGGAGTTGTCATTGGTAGTGATGAGTTCACCTGGTTATGTGTTACTTTGTTGTCATACGATAGTAATTTAAAGGTATACAGCATGAGTAGTTGAGGTTTAAATCTTCCTTACTTAATTGTACCATAATAAGAACCCCCACAACAATGAAATGTGAAATCTGTTACACACACAATAAAATAATATGAAAGTGTATTTGCTTGTTTCACCATTCATTATTAGAAACTTTACATGTACAAGTCATTCACCTTAAATGTGTAAAATATGTTTGTTATTTTCTTTTATGTTTTATACAGAAACGAAGCCCACTTCCTCAAACAGTGAAAGGTAATGCATATAATTTTGTATTTCATTTTGTTATATTAGCTTGTACTTTACCATCTTATTTTTAACTTAATTTTTCAAATGCCATTGACTACTATTCTATGCCAATGTGTTGCAGATCAAATGAAGTAGATACATGGGAGAAAGGTAAATCATTATGATACTCTTCTTGATATATTGTACAGGGAATCATGTATTAGGCTTATTATTGCCAATACTGTTTCCCTTGGTGAGATTATATTTTAAAGTAAAGTCAACCAATTACTGCTTAAAGTGGTTTTCTTTGGACAAAATATGCCCTCTGTTGCCTAATAATTAGAAAGTATGTCATCTAACTATGAGCTGTGACCTCCATGTGGGTTCGAATTCAACAAGTGACAATACTGTAGGTTTGACCCTACATGACCCTAATTGTTGAACATGATGTAAAATACTGCCTTTGGTCTTTGTCTAGCTATGCAAATATAATACAATACATAATTTACTCTTTGGCCAATAAACACACTTATAACTTTTACATGTTACTTTAGTTTGCTTTGTGCATGTTTGAGTCTTCATGGTGTAATTGCATTATGCATATTGTTAACTTTTCTTGCTCCATGTATATTAGGTTACAGTGAAATTCATGAGAATAAAACCCAACTGGACAACCAGGCTTATGAAGAACTCCGTCATCAGCACTATGAAAACACAGGATTTCAGTCTTATGAGTCACTTGATAAGTACTCCTCTGATGATGTGTAAAAGTACACTCACAGAGTGTATTCTTTTTAACTTTATAAATGTATATCCATGAAAGACAAATAATCAATAATTATGCAGGTTCATAATTTTTTTTGTTTTATGAATTCCATTTCTCATATGTACATATGTAGATATTGCCCTCTCTACATTGTTGGTTTACTGAAACTTATATGTTACCAGAGGCAGATACAGGATTTTCCAAAAGTGGGGGCATGGGCTGACGCGGTTACGAATATTTCATACTTGGACATTGTGTAGCAGGACATATCATGCAGTGCACAGACAAAATGCAGGCAGACAAAGTACTGGTGGACAAAACACCAGTCAAAGATGCATGGGAGGACAAACTGCTGGCCATTTTATGGGACAGGGAGGGCAAAATTCTGATCTTATCAAAACACTTTATACATCATATTGATGGTTAAGCAAACTGAAAAAGCCTCTAGCAGAAAAAAGCCTCTGTAAAAACCTGCAGTAGAAAATTCCTAAGTATAAAAGCCCTCTAACTAAATGGTACATAACACATTCACACAAGCGCTGCCAAGTAGTGTATACCATGTAACAAAGGCTTGGGTACTTTCTACTGGGATTATTTGTTGATGCATTAGTTTTATACTGTGACTTTTTCTGCAGTTTTTCTTTTCTACTTGGGCTTTTTTAAAACTCAATTGTCAGACACATACAGAAATTTACTGTCATGAATACAATAATATGAAACATAAAATAAACTTCAAAAGGGTTTCCCATAATAAACAATTGGATAACTGTAAAAACATTGGGAGAGAAACATACTTGAATCTAAATATACATGCCACAATGTTTCTTCAACTTTTTCATTTTATAATAACTGATTCTTCATTGTTTCTCTTTAAAAATGCATTAATCAATTGATTAAATTTGATGAAACATTTTTAAAATTTAACTTCTTTGCAATTAAATCTTATCATAGCTACTGTAGCAAGTTCTAACTGAAACATGGAAGTGCAGGAATAATTTTTATGTTTTCACAAATGTGTGAGACATTCAGTCAACCTTTGTCATCATAGGATTCCCAATTACAATACTAAGCTGCATATTTCACCCTCTTTTAAAAAAATTATTCAGTACAGCAACAAGAATAAATTTTCATTACTTATTGTTTGACTGAATAAATTTATTCATTGCAAACCCAAAAATCCCAGTTACAACACCAAGTTACAGATTTTTAACCCTCGATCTCCTGAAAAAAATTCCTTTAGGACTGCAAGAAGTATGGTTTCACGCATAGTTTTCTTGCTCAGAACATATCTATTCTCTACAAACCAAGGAGTCAAAGCTAGAACACCAATTGGTTGAAAAAATTTATTCAGCACTGCAATGAAACTTAGTATGATTGTCACATCTTACTGTTTGGCAGAATAAATTTATTCATTGCAAACCTAGGAGTCCCAGTAACAACACCACATTGCGTGAAACAGTTTATTCAGCACTACAATAAGACTATACATCTCTGCTGAATAAATTAATCCAGCAATTAGATGAGTTGGTTTGTCTGATCTTACCTCTGAGGTTACCAGTTAAAAGTGAAAGTGTGAATGAATTTATTCAGTCAAAAAATCACAGATTTCTTACTGTGCACACCTGGTTGCAAACTGAAAAAAGTGAAAAAAATTATTCAACACTGGTATAAGTTTGGTGTTCTCAGAACTCTTGTTTTGAATAAATTTATTCATGGATACCCAAGAGTTCCTACTTCTGAGTTCACACACCATGTTGCAAACTGGAGAAACCAGTGAAAAAATTTATTCAACACTGTTATAAGCTTGATTAGTGTTCCCAGAACTGGATAAACCACTGAACAAAAAAAAATGAGAGTAGAAATTGGATGGAACAATTTATTGAACAGTATCATCAAGTTGGTGTTCCACCTTTATTATCTCAAAAGTATATTTTATCATTCGCCTTTAATATATTTGTCTTGTTACCTCCACCTGCCAGAGGTTATGTGATCAGCAGGATTTGTCTGTCCGTCTGTTAGCAAGGTTACTCAAAAACTAATGCATGGATTTCATTCAAATTTTCACAGAATGTCAGCATATTGGGAAGGAACAAATTATTGAATGTTGGAGGTGGCTCTGCCACTGATGCCAATTTTCAGGCCACCTTAAAGTGAAAAAAATGCTTTTTTGGCAAAGTTACTCAAAAAGTGGATTAGTGCATGGATTTCATTCAAATTTTGACAGAAATGTCCACATACGGGTAAGGAACAACTCATTAAATGTTGGAAGTTGTGTTGCCACCCATGTCGATTTTAAGGTCACCTTAAAGTGAAAATTGCATTTTTTGCAACATTATTCATGGATTTCATTTCAAATTTTCACAGAATGCCTTCATTTGGCGAGGAACAGTTCGTTAAGTTTTGGCTGCCACCCATGTCGATTTAAAGGCCACCTTCATTTGTCCGTATTTTGTCCGTTTGTCTGTCCATCCATCTGTCCGTCCACATTTTTGTTTCCGGACTCTAACTCAAAAATGGTTTGTCCAATCAAATTCAAACTTGACAGGGACATAGATCACCATCATAGCTAGGTTCCTTTGAAATTGGTGTAATTCCGTCTGCTTCTTTCTCCATTTTTTGCCTATTTGTCTGTCCTGTCCACATTTTTGTTTCCGAACTCTAACTCGAAAACGGTTTGTCTAGTCGAATTCAAACTTGACAGAGAGATAGATCACCATCATAGCTACGTTCCTTTTGAAATTGGTGTAATTTAGATATTACCTTGCTCTAGTAAACCTGACCCTTAAATTCTCTCTAGGCTATATTACAGAGCCTGTGTGGTGTTGGACATTAAGACTTGGTTAGTACTTTAATCGGTTTGACCTTGCTGTAGTAAACTTATAAACTTACCTTTAAATCTAGTCTTGGCTATGTCTCATCCCTTATTAGAAACTGGAACCTTATTGTGGCTAGCAAATGATAAAACATAGGGCCTACCAATATTATTTTTCTTCACATTTTTATCATTTCCATCCGATTGAAAAGATGTTTCAACTTTTAAGCCCAGTCTGTGACACAGCCACATCCAATTCAAATTATTAAGCGATTTTCATTATAAAACATCTTTTTATCCTTTCAATTTTATTACTTTGCTTTACATTTCTTTACTTCCATGTCTTTATTCTAAATTTTCAGAAATATCTTGTGGAATTATGGCCTATTTAAAAGCAACAAGTCATGGAAACAACAAATGGCAACTGTGCTACACTACATATACTTAAAATTAATAGAGTAGAACCACGATTATCTGATTTTCAGTTATCCAACCTCAAAAGGGGGCCACAGTGGCAGAGTGGTAACACTCTCGCCTCCCACCTCTGCAGCCGGGGTTCGATCCCCGTCATGGCCGTAAGTGGGAAAGCTGGTAGTTGCTTGCCGTTGGTCGGCAGTTTACAGTACAGAACCCTAGCGAACTATATGTACTGGTTTCCTCTGCCCTTCCAACTACCCGTCGTGATATGACCTGTACAGTGTTGAAAGCGACGTAAAACCCCAAATAAACAAACAATCCAACCTCAAAACCACGCTCCCAACTGCATTTAAGCCTGTTATTTTAGCCCTTCTATTATCTGACCATTCTATTATCTGACCTAATTGTTACTCCCCCAAGAGGGTCGAATAATAGAGGTTCTACTGTATTCATTATAGAAACTGAATCACACTTGATTGATTCAATAGTCCACCAAACAGTATCTAATCCAGTATATACTTTTAAATACATGGTTAATGGTTCCAAAATTGTCTAAACAATAAATGTAAATGTGTAGTTGACCAATAACAAAAGGGTATACTTCTTTTAACTAACTATGACTTACTAACATGAAGATTCACTTGTAAGAAAAAAAGCTAGTACTAAAACAATATGTTTTCATTAGCTGAGCTGGCAACATTTGCAGTGTACACAGAAATTATGGAGATTAAATGTTTGACATGCACTGACCACAAGAACATCTGGAAAGTATAAATGTTGAGCATTGGTTACACATTGGAATCCAGATGTGACCCGGGGTTTATGGCATCTGATAAGTGTAGGGAGAAGCTACATGCAGCTTGAAGTAGTGTGAGCAGTAAAGGAGGGTTTAATTAGAAGCTTTAGGACTCTCATGTCCAGAAATGATTAATGTAATTGAGTACTATCTGAACTCTTCCAAAGTTGCTTGGAATGTTACAGTGTGAATACCCCATAGAGAGCTTAATGACTAAAAGTGCTAATTGAATGAAATACATGCCAAAATATTTTTATGATACTAAAAGGTTAATAAAATTCCTTTCTGTATTTACATATTTTGAAAAGTTTTAACTAAATTTATAAATTTTGATTAAATTGAAGTTTACAATTTCATGTATGACCGGAAAATAGGAATATTTTCTTATGTCACCCTTTCATAACTATGCTAATTGGCAAACTTACGAATGGGTGAGTATAAAATGAAATTTCTTATTGAGGAATGATTAAGTTAATCTGAGTAGTTAAAATGTATTATAGGCTAGCTATGCATCAAATAATTTTATCATGATATTCTATTTGCAAATTTGTTTTAAATTTATCTCCTATATAATTAATTATGTAGTAAATTTCATTTATAATACATTCATTTGTAAAAGATAAAACATGTATACCAACACCATGGGCTTATCAGCCAAAAAAAGAAATTTGTATCTCTTACCATGAATTAATCCAACAGCAGTATTTCCATTGTATTATTCTTATAAGTGTTGCTTGTTGATATCCCTCCAGAAAATATTATCCATTATTGACCCTTAATTGATACTTTTGAACACTAACATGCTCAATTTTTTGAAAGATTAGGCAAAATGTGACAAACTTAACTTAATAACTAACAAAAAGTTACTGTGCTCAGTTTCTTCACAATCTGTCAGAATTTACATCAAGTGAAGAATCTTGTAACACATTAAAGATAGCCTTTCTCAAAAAGAATGTTGGTTAGATAAATAGGACATGTCTGACCTCTTAAATTCTCAACAGAACAGAATGATATCAGAGAAGCTACCTTTGCCTGAATATTAGTTTATTGGTGGGTTTCTTTGTTTCTGTGCCAAAAAAAAGCTAAGATTAAGGTAAACAATGCAAAGAAATTAGTCGGTCTAAGCTTTAATGATCATAATTTTGGCTCTAAATACATTGAATTTAAGATTTGAACTTCAAGAATTCTGCTATAAACAGGATTTCAACATTATGGTACAAGAAATATTGTAGTAGAAAACCTGCTTCCGATTCTATTCATTTCTACCCCACAGCCTTAAAAGGCTTTGGGGTATTGTTTTCACCCATGGTGTCTGGTTTGGCAGGTGGTCGGCGGCGGGAAAAATTTTGTCCGGGACATATAAAAAAGTATAAGGTGTAGAATGTTCATACTTGGTATGGACATTGACTTTGATTTGACCTTTGACCTTGCTGTAGTGATCTTGACCTTAAAATCTTGTCTGGGCCATATCCTTTAGGGCGCGTAACCGTAATTCAGCATAGCTTTTTTAGTGTGTTTGAAATGCAGGGCTGTTTTTATTAGTAAGTTTTTTGCTTTTACGAGCAACAGCATTTTTGGCACCAAATTACGCTTTTGCAGCTGAACAGTAAAAGCTAGCGCGCATTTCAAAGACCCTAAATAATGGTCGCAAATTTACGCTTTTGCACTCTGAGGGCAAAATCCAGCCCGCGCTTGAAAGGATATCTAAGAAACTGCAAGCTGTAGGTATTGTTTTCACCCATGGCGTCCGGTTGGGCAGGTGATCGGGTGGCGGGAAAAATTTTGTCCGGGCCATATCAAAAAGTATAAGGTGTACGTTGTTTATATTTGGTATGGACATGGGTTAGGAGGTGTAGATGTGCAACGTCATAGTATGACCTTGATTTGACCTTGACCTTTAAAATCTTGTACCTGCCATATCTCTGAAACTGTAAGGTGTAGAATGTTCATATTTGGTAGGGACATTGGTTAGAGGGTGTAGATGTACGGCATAGTGTGACCTTGATTTGACCTTTGACCTTGCTGTAGTGACCTTGACCTTTAAAATATTGTCACGGCCTTTTCATATTTGGTATGGACATTAGTTAGGGGGTGTATGTGTGCAACATCAGCAACATCTTAATGAGACTTTGGTTTGACCTTTGACCTTGCCCTAGTAACCTTAACCTTTAAAATCTTGTCATGGCTATATCTCAGATCCTGTAAAGTGTAGGATGTTGATGTTTCTTAGGGACACTGGTTAGAGGGTATAGGTGTACAACATCATATGACCTTGATTTGACCTTTGACCTTGCCTACTAATGTTTGCTTTTAAATTTTTTGTACAATGAATGAAGACACCCAGTGGACATAAATTTTATTGAATTATTTTGTTTTATAATCAGCTATGTCACATAAGTGATGTTTAGCATGCTGCATGCATTCGTTATAAATTTTCATGTATTTTCTTAATGTTACTCATGTTGAGTAAAATTCTGAATAAACCAATAAGTGAGAATTATTTTGTAAAGTTTTGATTCTGTAAGAGGCAATATTGCAACAATAGAAGCTAAATTAAATTAAACAAGGATACATATTAACAGCATTAAGTAAAATAGGATATTAGCCCTCGGAGAGTGCAGACCTCTGCCAAGCGTGAATCCACATGATCCATACAGTGATTAAGATCACTCCTAAAATCTAATCACTGGTTCCTTGTTCCATTTAGGACATTTCCTGAAAATTTCATCAAAATCCATCCATAACTTTTTGAGTTATCTTTAAAAATTACATTTCATGGATCCAGAAGATCCAGATAGTGATCTGGATCACTTCCAAAATTTAATCATTTCTTCCTTTTACCTTTTCAGACATATCCTGAAAATTTCATCAAAATCCGTCAATAGGTTTTTGAGTTATCTTGTTCACAAACAAATGGACAGACAGATGGACAAACCCAGGCAAAAACATAACCTCCTTGGTGGAGGTACTAAAAATGTGGTCTGTGGTGTTGTAAAATAATAGTTGGGATGCCTGCATCAACTTGACAAATTAACTTAGCAAAGTTAATCTGATAAATTTGATAAATATGCTGTCAGCCTTGTGCCAGGCCAGATAGTTATCAATTAAATAAGGTGTTACATGGAGCATTCCCATCAATTTTATGCACTAGGCGTGAACTAAAAGTTTGATCTTCAAGTAAGCATACGCTTTGTTTATAGATAGATACTAATTTATGATGATTACAGTATCACATGTGTCAGAAAAATAAAGCAAGATAAAACAGTGAAGGCACTCTTTCATCTAAGACTATCTAGGGACATTATCATATAGGGTATACCACTCACCTCATTAGAGAAACAACATCACACCAGAATTTTTAGACATTAAGTGTGAATACTGGATAAAATTATATTTTTTTCAAAGAAAAAATGATAATTGTGGAATACAAGCCAACCCAACCAAAGACCAGAAAAAAATGTTTTCACTCCAGTCACACTGGTTATATGGGTTGCATGTAACCAACCGGCCTATTAGATTGATGTGTCCGACATCCATCTGTCCGTCTGTCTGTCCACATTTTCATTTCCGGACTCTAACTCAAAAAACGGTTTGTCCAATTGAATTCAAACTTGATCAGGGAGATAGATCATCATCATAGCTAGGTTCTATTTGAAATTGGTGTAATTTTGTCCGTTTGTTTGTCTGTTTTTTGTCCGTTTGTCCAGATTCTAACTCAAAAATGCTTAGTCCAATCAAATTCAAACTTGACAGGGACGTAGATCATCATCACAGCTAGGTTCCTTTCAAAATTGGTGTAATTCCATTTGTTCATTTGTCTGTTTTTTGTCTGTTTGTCCGGTCAAAATTTTCATTTTCGGACTCTAACTCGAAAACACTTTGTCCAATCGAATTAAAACTTGACAGGGAGATAGATGCACCATCATAGCTAGGTTCCTTTTGAAATTGGTGTAATTCCCAGGCATCCCAGTGAAAACGGTAAAAAAGGTTTTTTAAAAGGCTATTTTAGAAGAGAAAAAGGTTTTAAATCTGAAAAAAAGGTTTTTTTCCCGATTAATATAGCACTCACGCTGTTTTGAAATAACAATTCTGAAAGATCAATTCATTTTATTAGTTGTAAGGCCATACGTATAATTTTTGAAAGAGAATGACTGGATTTACCTTCCACCATGACAAGTAAATTGCAACAACTTGGCACCAACAAATATCAAGAGAGACCATCTCTTACACCACAGACATTCATTGGGTATTTTTGTAGCACTAACTTTGTGTGATTCTGCGATGCACAAGTCCTATAAATAATTTTTCATTATTTTTAGTCAATCTTCCTACAATGATAAGATTGATCCTTAAATGATCCTATTTCTGTATAATCTAAAACAGTGGGAAAAAGTTTTGTAGGGATTGTGTGCCTTTAATATATTGGTGGAGAGATGAAATACCATAAAATACTGTGGTTAGACTTCAGAGGAGATTGACTTATATCTGAAGAATTTTGGATTTCTTCTTATTAATAGAAAAAAAGGCCAGCCTCAGCATGCAAGAACCCCAGCCCACATGTACAACTAAATGGGCAACAACACTGAGATTTGAGAAAACTGTAGAAACATCTTCAGTTGTAAGACTACAGAACCCAGATGTTGTCAGATGTAAGATTCACAGCCCATGATTTCTTACAAGTTGTTTTCACATTTTGAAGCCCTAGAGCCAATTATAAGGGAGATATAAGGTTTGTTTAGCACCATGACCCTACAGGACCTTGAAGCAGGGGTCAAAGTTCAAATCTGACACTTGCAAAAGATTTCCTCATTCCAAACACCTAGGACCAATGATAAGGGAGATTTTAGGCCTTCTTGATATGACCCCCATGATTCGGCCCCATTTGACATTAAAGATGTGATGTGGCAACCATTTTGTTTTCAAAACAACACCAAAATCTCAGGCAAGCTTTCCTAGCCACTTTAGCTATTTTGTGTAACAAGACCACTACTGTGGCATTTACGTCCCACCAGGTATTAAGAAAAGGTGGAGGCGGTCTGACCATGAAAAGCCAAGGGAGCAATAATAAGGGAGATAAAAGGCCCCTTCATCAGTATGATGACCCAACTGACCCTTAATGCAGGGAACAAAGATCAAATCTGACACTTGCAAAAAGATTGACAAGACATGATTTCCTATGGGTTGTTTTCACATTTCGAGGCTGTAGAACCATGTCGTCCCGCTTCCCCTCACAGTTTATGCAAACAGAAGCACCATTCATTTTGGGATATATCTCCAAGGAATATGCATACCAAAATATAGTTTAATACAAGGGGGAAAGTAGATATTGAAAGGAAAAGGCTGCCAGAAAAAGTTGATATTAGTCACAGTACACGGGTCAAGTTCTGGTTTAAATTTAAATACCCCCAATACTCAATAAGTATTACAGCTTAAAAGCCTAGATTTTAACATGTTTTACATAAAAAGGTGGCTGGGCAACTTCACTTGCGAAATAGCTTAGTTTATGTTAGTTTAGAAGTTATGGGCAAGACAAGACAAAAATAGGAAAAATTTTATATAACTAGAAAATTAATCACTTTCCAAATAATCAAAACATATGAAAAATACAGAAAAATAAGTTACCAGGTGGCGTCTTTATGGACTTTAAAAATTACCTAAATGTCAACTAACTTTAAAGTTGCAATATACGAAAAGGAACAACTGTCCCCAGGTGAGATTTTGGCTGGGTAAACTGCATAAAAGTAGTAAAAAGTGCAGAAAACGGGTCCTGATGGGAATGTTTTAGAGACCTTAAGGTGACCTTAAAATTTAAACTACAGAGCTTTAGACAAAGGTCACATATACAAGTTATATTTAGTACAGTTTGAGGCTGGTCAGACTTTTCATTTCTAAATTAGAAAGCAGAATTTGTGAAAAAACCCAGAAAAATGTCCCCCGGATAGGGTCTTTATGAGCATGATACACAGGTTCAATATCAACTTTAAGCCTTGATTTTTGGCATATGGACAAAGAACATGTTAATATATTATTAGATAAGATATTAGGTGGGTGATTGACATAGTTTGAAAGCTATAGGG
This sequence comes from Sabellastarte sp. h YS-2021, assembly GCA_964017235.1. Lineage (NCBI taxonomy): Eukaryota > Metazoa > Annelida > Polychaeta > Sabellida > Sabellidae > Sabellastarte > Sabellastarte sp. h YS-2021. The sequence continues at coordinate 124,655,605 of OZ024932.1, forward strand.
CTTAAAATGGAAAAACGTTCATAAAATTTGGACATAGCTTGTATGGAACTTATGTTTACTACAGTTTGAGTCAAGTTAGACTTGCCATTTCCAAGTTACAAGGCAAAATATGTGAAAAATGGAGAAAAGAATCTGCAAGTTAAGTCTTTATGGGCCTCAAACACAATTTTAACCTCAATATAAATTCTTGAATTTTCAACACATGGAAGAAGACTTAGAAGAATATATTAATTTGTTCTCAGAAAGAAAATTAGCCATATGAGCCACATAGTTTGTGACCTAGAGGGGTTTAGGTGACCAAAGGTCCACCTCTGCCCTTTAAGTGGCCATAACCTCTGTATTATTGGGCATTTAAGGTCACCTTAAAATTTGGTTCATCTCCAAATACATGTGTGTGCCAAGTTTGAATTAAATCCATAACGGTGTTATCAGACACACAAAACGCACAGCAGCAGTGCAACAAACATGAAACCATGATATACCCAACTTTCAGCTGGGAATATAACAGCTGTAGACCTTCCTACTTTTTAGGTTTTCTTGGAGACTGATTACTGCTGTTACAGAGTGCTAACTCCTCTCAGACCAAACATATTTGTTGGTATCACAATGTCAACTTCACTGTATGATATAATCAGAATGTACGCACTATAAAATTTAATTTTCATCAACAAATTTGACTGCTGGAAAAAAAAGGTTTTAGTTTTAAAAAAAGGTTAAGAAAGGTTTTCACGCCATTTTTCAGCTTAAAAAAGGTTTTTCTTGAAAAAAATGAGAAAAAAAGGTAAAAGGCTAAAACCTTTTTAAAAGGTTCCCCTGGGATGCCTGAATTCCGTCTGTTTGTTTGTCCATTTTGTCTGTTTCTCCATCAAAATTTCTGTTTCCATACTCTAACTCAAAAACGGTTTGTCCAATCAAATTGAAACTTGACAGGGAGATAGATCATCATCATAGATAGGTTCCTTTTGAAATTGGTGTAATTCCGTCTATTCGTTTGTCCATTTGTTAGTCAACATTTCCGTTTCCGGACTCTAACTTGAAAATGCTTTGTCCAATCGAATTCAAAATTGACAGGGAGATACATCACAATCATAGCCAAGTTGGTGAAATTCGGTCTGTTCGTTTGTCCGTTTTTCATCCATTTGTCTGTCCATCCGGCTGTTTGTCCACATTTTCGTTTCCGGACTCTAACTCATAAATCCAATCCGATTTAAACTTGACACGGAGATAGATCACCATCATAGCTAGGTTCCTGTCGAAATTGGTGAAATTCTGTCTGTTCGTTTGTCCATTTTTTGTCCATTTGTCTGTCTATCCGTCTGTCCATCCACATTGTCCATTTTCATTTCCGGACTGTAACTTGAAAACAGTTTGTCCAATCGAATTCAAACTTGTTGGTGATCTATGTCCCTGTCAAGTTTGAATTCGATTGGACAAACTGTTTTTGAGTTACAGTCTGGAAATGGATATTTTGACGGACAGACAAATAGACAAAAAACAGATGGAATTACACCAATTTCAACAGGAACCTAGCTATGATGGTGATCTATCTCCCTGTCAAGTTTGAATTCAATTGGACAAACTGTTTTCGAGTTTCGAGTGTCCGGAAACGGAAATTTTGACAGACAAACAGACAAAAAACGGACAAAGGAACAGACAGAATTACACCACTTTCAAAGGAAACCTAGCTATTATGGTGATTTATGTCCGTGTCAAGTTTGAATTTGATTGGATAAACCGTTTTCGAGTTAGAGTCCGGAAACAAAAATGCGGACAGACAGACAATTGACAAAACACGGACAAACGAACTGACAGAATTACACCAATTTCGAAAGGAACCTAGCTATGATGGTGATCTATGTCCCTGTCAAGTGTGAATTCGATTGGACAAACTGTTTTCGTGTCCGGAAATGAAAATATGGATGGACAGATGGACGGACAGACAAATGGACAAAAAACGGACAAATGAACGGAATTAGACCAATTTCAAAACGAATCTAGCTATGATGGTGATCTATCTCCCTGTCAAGTTTAAATTTGATTGGACAAACCGTTTTTGAGTTAGAGTCTGGAAACAAAAATGTGGACGGACAGACAGACAGACGTCGGACACATCAATCTAATAGGCAGGATGGTTACACACAACCCACCTAAAAATAGCCAGCTTCGGCAGGCAAGAATCCCCAGGCAAGATGGTGCAAGTAAACAGGCAACAAAACGATGTGCCAAAAGGCGAGTTGCACAAGCAGCAATAAGGTTAGCAACTGGACAAAGTGTTTTCAAGTTAGAGTCCGGACACAGAAATTTGGACGGACAAACAAACGGACAGAATAACAGCAATTTCAAAAGGAATCTAGCGATTACGATCTATCTCCCTGTCAAGTTTGAACCATTTTCGAGTTGGCGTCCGGAAATAGAAATTTTGACGGACAGACAAACTGACAAAAGCGGACAAACCAACAGACACAATTACACCAATTTTGAAAGGAACCTAGCTGTGATGGTGATCTATATCCCTGTCAAGTTTGAAATTGATTGAACAAAGTGTTTTTGAGTTAGAGTCCGAAAACAACAAAGTGTTGACGGACAAACGGACAAATAAACAGACGGTATTACACCAATTTCGAAAGGAACCAAGCTGTAATGTTGATCTATCTCTCTGTCAAGTTTGAATTCGATTGGACAAAGTGTTTTTGAGTTGGAGTCTGGAAACGGAAATTTTGATGGACATACAAAGAGACAAAAAATGGACAAACGAACCAACGGAATTACAACCTAGCTATGGTGGTGATCTATCTCACTGTCAAGTTTGAATTCAATTGGACAAACCGTTTTCGAGTCCAGAAACAAAAATGTGGACGGACAGACGGACTTCGGACACTTCAATCTAATAGGCGGGTTGGTTACAACCTGCCTAAAAATGTAAAAAAGAATTAAAAATTTTTCCCCAATGTTTTTCAGATATTAGGTTTTCACTAATGTACAAGTAATTCAGATATCTAAAACAGTAAATCTTATTCTGACCAATATGTTGCATTTTTCCCCCTGTGTTGTTGTCTAAAAGGTAAATTTAAGTCTTATTGCATACTTAGTGTTCAGTTATATACATGTACATATGTGTGTTCTTATGTGAGTAGCATCTAGCAGATTTGGACAATATGTCATTTGCAAGTGGTATTTGTATTTTGATTGTTATCTTTCTACATATAGAAATATAGATATTAAATCCAGCAAGAGGGTTTTTTTTCTAGAGAGTAAACTGAAGGTGAATGCATGACAGTAGGATTACATACATTACTGTATAGGGGAATGATTAGAATATAATGCTGAGTGGTATGTATTTATATGCAATTATATTATTACAGTAGACTTATTTCAGTAGATACTTCGAATCATATGTGTGTAATACCATATATTAAAGATATTAAACTGTTGCCAATACAGAATACTTGTTTTGAAAAAAGCATTTTAGTTTGGCCTTTCAAATATGGGATTCATCTCAATGACTGATGTTGAATACATGCACATGTATAAGGAAGGCAAATTTGCTCAAGCCTTTAAGCTTTGAAAATTTGTGGATTAAATTCACTTTAATTTATAATCATACTCAGTATTTGGCAGAACAGTACTGTAGAATTTCTAGTTGACAAAGACTGGAAACACATTGCTGTAGATAAAATGTACAAAGTATATTTGAAACACTGTTTTCTTTTATTTTGAGAGCTCAGATCGTTACACTAATTTAGCACCTCTTTGAAAAGGGAGACTTATTGTATCCACCGGATCCTATCTGGTGGAAACTATGGATTACGCATGAGTACGCCGCCACCACAGTGTGTAGAGATTTTCTTGTTACCCCTCTAGAGGCCAGGGTATTATAGGTAGACTTCTCAAATTTGCAGGATATATTCATATCCATAAAATCTTGCCTGGGAATATTTTGGGCCTCATTTTGAAAAACAAGATGGCTGCCACGGATGTTTTTCGACTTTTAGCAAGGAGTTTTGTTGGCCCTCTAGAACAAAGGACATTATAGGTAGAGACCTCAAATTTGCAGGATATGTTCATCATTACAAAATTTTGACTGAAAATATTTTTGGCCTTATTTTAAAATACAAGATGGCTGCCACAGGCATTTCTTTTTAGTCACCAAAAGTGCTTATATCTCCTTTATTATTGGTTCTAGAGGTTTGCAATGTGAAACCAACCTGTAGGAAATCATGGGCTCCGAATCTTTAGATGTGGTTGGATTTGACCTCGGGCCCCTCCTTAAAGATCAAATGAGGGTATCCAAACTTAAAAGTGATAATAAGTCGCTTATTATTGGTCCCAGAGGTTTGGGATGGTAAACCAACCCTTAGGAAATCATTTGCTAGGAATCTTCTGGTGTGGTCCGATTTGACCTTGGGTCAATCCTTCAAGGTCAAATGAGCATAGCCAAACTTAAAAGTGGGTATAACTCGCTTATTATTGGTCGTAGAGGTTTGGGATGGTAAACCAAGCTATAGGAAATCATGGCCTGGGAATCTTCTGGTGTGGTCGGATTTGACCTTGGGTGCTTCCTTCAAGGTCAAACGAGGATAGGGAAACTTAAAAGTGGTTATAACTCATTATTGGTCCTACAGGTTTGGGATGGCAAACCAACCTATAGGAAATCATGGGCTGCGAATCTTCTGGTGTGGTCGGATTTGACCTTGGGTGTCTCCTTCAAGATTAAACAAGGATGCCAGACTTAGAATTGGTTATTACTCGCTTATTATTGGTCCTAGAGGTTTGCAATGTGAAACCAACCTATAGGAAATCATTTGCTGGGAATCTTCTGGTGTGGTCAGACTTGACCTTGGGTCCCTCCTTCAAGGTCAAATGAGGATAGCCAGACTTAAAAGTGGTTATTACTTGCTTATTATTTGGGAAACCATCCTATATGAAATCATGGGCTCCGAATCTTTTGATGTGGTCGGATTTGACCTTGGGCCCTTCTTCAAGGTCAAATGAGGATAGCCAAACTTAAAAGTGATAATAAGTCGCTTATTATTGGTCCCAGAGGTTTGGGATGGTAAACCAACCCATAGGAAATCATTTGCTAGGAATCTTCTGGTGTGGTCCGATTTGACCTTGGGTCAATCCTTCAAGGTCAAATGAGCATAACCAAACTTAAAAGTGGGTATAACTCGCTTATTATTGGTCGTAGAGGTTTGGGATGGTAAACCAAGCTATAGGAAATCATGGCCTGGGAATCTTCTGGTGTGGTCGGATTTGACCTTGGGTGCTTCCTTCAAGGTCAAATGAGGATAGGGAAACTTAAAAGTGGTTATAACTCATTATTGGTCCTACATGTTTGGGATGGCAAACCAACCTATAGGAAATCATGGGCTGCGAATCTTCTGGTGTGGTCGGATTTGACCTCGGGTGTCTCCTTCAAGATTAAACAAGGATGCCAGACTTAGAATTGGTTATTACTCGCTTATTATTGGTCCTAGAGGTTTGCAATGTGAAACCAACCTATAGGAAATCATTTGCTGGGAATCTTCTGGTGTGGTCAGACTTGACCTTGGGTCCCTCCTTCAAGGTCAAATGAGGATAGCCAGACTTAAAAGTGGTTATTACTTGCTTATTATTTGGGAAACCATCCTATATGAAATCATGGGCTCCGAATCTGTGGTCGGATTTGACCTTGGGCCCTTCTTCAAGGTCAAATGAGGATAGCCAAACTTGAAAGTGGTTATAACTCGCTTATTATTGGTCCTAGAGGTTTGCAATGTGAAACCAACCTATAGGAAGTCATGGGCTCCAAATCTTTTGATGTGGTTGGATTTGACCTTGGGCCCCTCCTTCGAGGTCAAATGAGGGTAGCCAAACTTAAAAGTGCTGATAACTTGCTTATTATTGGTCCTAGAGGTTTGAGATGGTAAACCAATTTATAGGAAATCATTTGCTGGGAATCTTCTGGTGTGGTCCGATTTGACCTTGGGTCCATCCTTCAAGGTCAAACAAGGATAGCCAAACTTAAAAGTGGTTATAACTCCCTTATTATTGATCCTAGAGGTTTGGGATGGTAAACCAACCTATAGGAAACCATGGCCTGGGAATCTTCTGGTGTTGTCAGACTTGACCTTTTTTCCCTCCTTCAAGGTCAAACGAGGATAGGGAAACTTAAAAGTGGTCATAACTTACTTATTATTGGTCCTAGAGGTTTGGGATGGTAAACCAACCTATGTTAAATCATGGGCTGTCAATCTTTTTATGTCGTTGGATTTGACCCTGGGCCCTCCTTTAAGGTCAAATGAGGATAGCCAAACTTAAAAGTGGTTATAACTCGATCATTATTGGTCCTAAAGGTTTGCAATGTGAAACCAACCTATAGAAAATCATGCACTGCAAATCTTTTCATGTGGTCAGATTTGACCTTGGGCCTCTCATTCAAGGTCAAACAAGCATAGCCAAATTTAAAGTGCTTATAACTGGCTTTTTTGGGTCCTAGATGTTTGCAATGTGAAACCAACATATAGGAAATCATGGGTTGTAAATCTTTTCATGTGGTCAGATTTGACCTTTGGCCCCTCCTTCAAGGGTAAACGAGGAAAGCCATACTTAAAAGTGCTTATAACTTACTTATTATTGATCCTAGTGGTTTGTAATGTGAAACCAACCTTTTGGAAAACATGGGCTGTGAATCTTTTGATGTGGTCAGATTTGACCTTGGGCCCCTGCTTCAAGGTCAAATGAGGGTGGCCAAACTATAAAGTGCTTACAACTTGCTTATTATTGAAAAAATGCTGTTTATCTTTGAAACAATATTATTTGACCTTTTCCAGTGGATACATCTTGCATCTGGCCACAGATGCGTCCTTGGTCTAGTTTGATTAGGATTGAATGTTTGTATAAAGTTTTCTTAGCCATTTAAAATCAAATGAGCAACAAACATAAACTTTATCTTTTAACATATGGGGGTACTTTATGAAGGCTGTTTTAGTACAAAATTAAAAAAATATGGTACATATTTGGGATTGAAGTATGAGCTGTATTAATATCATGAAAGTATATGTGTTTGGTAATTAAATATTTTCAAGATTATTACTATGAGATTTAGATTTAGTTGTTGTTTTACATTGCATTCAACAGCCAGGGTCATATTGTAATGGGTAGTTTACAGGTGGAGGACACCAGTACATACTGCACTGTAAACCACCAGGAATCGGCAAGTAACTACCAACTTTCCAACATAAAGCGCTCAGCCCGAGATTCGAACCGGCGGCCTCAGAGCTTGGAGGCAAGAACTCTAATACTAGGAGACAATTGGTAGCTCAGTTGGTAGATCATTCGCCCACTAATCTGTTGGCCCTAATGCCAGCATGGCTTTTACTCCCTAGTGGTAGAAGCCACTCTGTTTCTTTAGGTATGAAACTAGACTCAGATTGTTTATGATGGGCTGGAGAGTTCCACTAATGTATCTTAGCTGATATATGTGGGTTGGTGCCTGACAAAATCTTTGGCATGGGTTTATTCAGAATACTCCATTTTCCTCCTACAGCTATCAGGTAAATGGACAATGGAGTATGAGATTGAACATGGCAAGCAATAAGTATTGCTTTTACCAGTGTTGAATATATTTTATCAGTGGTCTCTCCAGTTTGTAACCTGGTGTGTGATGTAGGAACTTTGAGCTACCAATGGAAAAATGTATTCAAAACAGCCAATTCTTAAACCACTGATCAAACTTCTACAAGCCGTGTTGAATAATTTTTTTCAGTTGTCTCTTCAGTTTGTAAGCTGGTGTATGATGTAGGATCTCTGAGCTACCAATGAAAAAATTTATTCAAAACCAGCCTGTTCTGAAAACACTAATTAAACTTCTACCAGCCATATTGAATAATTTTTTTCAATGGTCTCTCCAGTTTGTAACCTGCTGTGTGATGTAGGATCTCTGGTTAACCAATGAAAAAATTTATTCAAAACCAGCCTGTTCTGAAAACACTAATTAAACTTCTACCAGCCGTATTGAATAAATTTTTTCAATGGTCCCTCCAGTTTGTAACCTGCTGTGTGTTCTCAAAACAATGATCATATTTCTACCAGCCAAAGTTATTAAGTTAAGCTATCAAAGTTTGACTTAATAACTATCTCAGATATTAAAAATGTTGCATCCACTAAATATTTGAAAAATTTTGTCACCTCAATGTTACAACACAGCAACAGAATGCAAGTAGGTTCATTCTATGAGTGGGAATGCAACAGTGTGAAAATTATTCAAAATTTGAGACTATCCAAATAGTCTCAAATTAGATTGGAGTCACTTACTGGCCAACTTCTAGGGTAATGAATTTAAGGAAACATATCCCATTGCAATAAATTTTGAAGATTTCTATGGTATGATGCACTCAATTCCAAGAGATTGGTTAAAAGGTCACAAAATAAAGAACTAAACAAGAGTGAAATGAACCAGTGTTTAATATAAAATCTCTTGCAGCAAAAACAGGTAGCAAGTGGCCATATAACACAATGAGGTTGCCAGTTAACTATTTCAAAAGATATGACATAAAATGGTCTGAAATTCTTGAAAAAAAATCAGAAGATCTGAATGGACAAAATTATATCAAAATAACTACCTTAGTGTCACAGAAACCTCACAGAGAGGTTTTCAGTATCAGATTTTGCTTAGAACAATACCGGCCCAAAAATATCTCGCAAAATGTAAATTAGTCAGTAGTGACAAATACTGGTTCTGTAAAGAAGGTGTTGAAACTATAGAACATTTGGATGCAACTCGGGTCAGTGTGGACATCAGAAATAATATAAATTATATAAATGTACTTTTTGGGCGGTGTAGCACGTCATAAGAAGGACAGTTTGAACTATCGCTTCAGACAAATGAAGGAATATGTGTAGAAATAGAAAATGTTGTAAAAAGTCATTAAGTATTCAAGGTTTTAAAAACTTGATAAGACATTATTATTTTGTAGAAAATTGGACAGTAAAAATGATTATGGTATTGCCTTGGGTTATGCAGATCAATGAGAAATGCTGATTTGTTTAATTGAAACAGATTTTAGTTTTAGAAACTAAATAAATAACATATCAATAAAATGTCAACAACAAGCAATCTGAAAGGAGACATAGGAGTAGTGGAAAACTCTTTAAATTTTATGTATTTTTTCTCTTAAAATAATAAATATATAGGTGTGTATTCAACAGTAGAAAAAAGAAGTTTCTGCTATTTGAAAGACTTTAAAATGGGCTGTAATATATATATATATTGCATATATTATGCATATATTATGCATAAATATATCCTTGGTGCATCCTGCGTGGTGCTGCTTCTTTGTAAAAGTCTTGGTGACATGGAATTGGCCCTACTTGGTCTACATCAAACTTACCAGGGTCTTCAGTAACAGATTGAAAACGGGCCATGGAAGAGGATACGACACTATTAACATGATTAGATACAGACTGGCTATTAACTTGAGAAATTACTACATTTTTCCTCTTGCTAACACTACAAACAACAACAAAATCAAATTTTTCAACAATAGATTACAAGATTATAGGGGCTTTGTTGACAAGTTACTGGTCGTTTTTTTAATTCACTAGGTTGAATTTGTTACAGTCTTTCCTACCATGCCCAAACTCTTTTCCTACAGTATTCAAAAAGAAAACATGCACACGTTTCACATACAAGCCATTAAGTTCATGGCTTCCAGGGAAGCCACACGACCCAGATTGGTTGTTCCTGCATGCCAGCCTATTGCCTGACCCCTTTTTGACATTGTTATCTCCCGAGTTGTTAACTGCAGAACGAGCATAGGTTTCCCTAACTTTTTTGAATTTTTAAAATGTCACGCCAATCCAAAACCCTTTTTTGCATTCTATACATCAAAACCGTGTGAGTGCCCTTAGAAGCCCCCCTAGCTGTTGTCAGCTGCATATTGCATTAATTCAGTTAGATAGTTATACATGTTTAGTTTTTTAACATGATCCATTTCTTCCTCAACAATTCTGAGAGACCCTAAAAGCCACTGAGTCATGGCTAAATCCTTAGATGATGGCCGTTTTACAATGTACCAACAAATGCCAGATCCTGAGGCCAGCCAACAGTGACCTTTTAATCAATTTTATTTTTTAAATTACAGCTTTGACCATGAACATGTATATTCTGACAGTTACTTTGCACAGAAAGTAGCAGCTGCATATTCCAATTCTTGTAATCTAGCATTCACTGCTCCTTGTATCTCTCCAGATGATGTCAGTCCAGCCATTGGGGAACCACATAATCAAATTGCTCACCTTGATTGCCTGGTGTAGTAGTCAGACCTGCTGTTTCTATCCGCTATGGTCGTGGTAGGAGGGACCATAGTAAAACAAAAACCACCTGTCGCCAGTGATACAAACACAGCTGTTATCTGAGAGGTAGATAGAGCACTGTGCTGAGCAGGGCTGATGAGGGCCCTGCTGGGGCAGTTGGTCATTCACTTAATATTCACCCAACCTTAATCCTCTAGGTATGGCCCCCAATTCTGCCGACCAATAATTCTAGGAACCAATCAGAGGGAACTCTGATGCTTTTGAATTCACCTCCATCATTCACCTTGAATTCACCTCCTTCACTTTTTTTAGGTAACGAACATGAAAACATTGAACTTTGAACCCACCATCCCACCCTCACTCAGGGCTATTGAGTATAGAAACTATCCATCCCCTAATCTGGCAAATTAGGGTGAGCTGCCCTCTCTGGCTGTGACCCCTTGTGACCTAATCCCACCACAAGGGAGTTCTCCCATTGGATTGATGTAGGCCTGAGAGAACTTTTGGGATAGGCTGTGCCAGACTGACCCTGGTTACCCCTACTGATTTGTACTTTTGATTTCGCACTCTGAAATTTGATCCAAATCATAGTTATCAAATGGATCCTGAGTCTCTGATGTTCCTTAATTTGGCACATTAATGATATTCCAGTTGCTCAGTTGCCCTCCTCGGCTGTGACCCCTTGTTGCCCAGTCCCAGCACAAGGGAGGTCTCTTCTTTGAGTTGACATAGGCCTTGGAGTCTTAGGGATAGGCTGTGCCAGGCTGACCCTGGTTACCCCTACCAATTATACATGTCGAAGTTCGGGAAACTACCAGTGTGAGTTCCCCTTGATGTCATTATGGTTTACCACTCAAGTGTCTGTTTACATGTCTTTATGGTTTACTACTCATGTGTCTGTTTACATTAACCTTATTTTATAGACTTTAGTCTGCACTTTTTGTACAAAATAAAATCCTCACACACATAGTATTGTTCAAATACCTTACCATGACCTTATTGACCTCTGACCTTGCCTAGGTTACTATCATAACTGACCTTTGACCTTCTCCCGTCATAACCAACATAGGTACAACTGAGATAGGGACCTGCCAAACGTGAGTATTTATAAGGAGTAGGTGTACTAGGTGTACTGTTTTCAACGTTACTGAACTGTGCAGATATACAACATATAGTTACTAGTATCATAGATCTACCAGACCCTAACTCTAGACGGTTATTAGGGTGTTATTAGGAGCCCAGGAGTGTCTTTCAAAACCACTCTCATGCCCTGGGTCACAATTAATCAAACTATCATCAGGTATGCTGAGAAGTGTTGCAGAACCGTGAGTAGGCTGTGTGTCCGTACATCTAGAGCACCGCTTGCCTTTTGGGGATGATTGCCTTGCTTTGCATGTAGAACACTTTTAAGTTTTACGAGGCATGGCTGTTTACTCACTGACTGTGACTGTAATTGGTTAGGTCACCGTTAATCCACTGGACAAGAACTCCCTTTCCCCCAATAAAATCAGGCCACACTTCATATAACATGTTCCAACAAAAGGTACACAAATAAAAATAATGTTTTTCTTTATAAAAACATCAAACACCCTAACATGGTAAAACCAGAAAGTTGGCAGACGGGCCTAAATTCAAATTTACGGTAAAATAACTATGAATGTGTACCCCTTGCTCTCAAACATGGAACTAACACAAAGTTAAGGGCTCGCATTACGACCAGACCAAAATGAATGTGGAGTGATAGAGCATTGGCATACCGAGCTTTATTAATTCATATAAAGGCGGGGTTACACTGGGGGTGGGGGGTGAAAAGTCAAGGTTCTGTTTGCCCGTAAATTCTACCAGATTGTAACAAACGTGTATGATGATTAATTTACTATGTCCATTTTATCATATTGATTATAATTTAATTTATATCTTAGATTGCCCCGTTGGTGGAAATTTTTAAACCTTACCTTAACTTATTAATTGGAGACCAGTTGCCGAGATAACTGAGTCTTTCACAACTTTTATGTAAAGTTTAGGCAGGAATATTAACAGTAAAGAGTTAGGTTCCTTGAAATTCGTACTTGCAGACTGTCTTAATGTAACAATTGCTAAAAATGGAACAAGATAAAAGGTACAAAATGCCACTAAACTGGATTTATTTGCTGCATAAAATTGCTATAAACAACACCAAATATATGTTTATGGACACTTTTGAAATAATAGAGGCTGATAGGAATATATATGCCGCCGTAGATTAACATGAAAATGTTTCAGTGGATTGAGGAATGATTTAGGCTAGATAAGGACAGCTACAAGGTGTTTACCGAGGTATGCAGAAACATCTATGGTGAGTTATAGCAGGAAGTCGCCATCAAAATCAAGAAGAAAGGAGGGCAAGATGACTGTTATTTACCTGATTGTCAATGATTTCCTAAAGGACCATGAGGAAATTGGCAACACATGGTTCGAGTCCCAAAAAGGCTCAATATGAAAAGCTCATGCCTCTGTGAAAACAGGTATAGCATGAAGACCTGCATTTGCTCTGAAACACACTAGTCATCCATTCTCGTTACCACCACTACTAGTGTGGTGTTGCAGCTTTGATCAGCAGACTAGCATGTCTTATGCTTATTCTAATTCTAATTGGACTTTTATAGTGCTTAATCTCCCACATTCAAAGGAGACTCTAAGGTGCAACAAAACCAAAACAGTCAATCAATTTCTGTATCCAGAGACAGAATTAAGACCAAGCACCACAGAGAATGTCAGGGATGAGTAAGACTAAGGTGGGTATGTCATGGTGTACATGTATCTTTTGAGCTACTTTCTGAAAGAGGCTAGGGACGGGGCGCAAGAATCTAATCATCAAAAACAAAACTATAACCAAACTGCAGATTTATAGATAGAGGGTTGGAACATTGGAACCACAAGGAAATTAGTTAAACTTCTTCATGGGATACAGAGTGAGGTAGAGGATGTGCCACAGATTTACCAGCAGCACCCACAGCAGCCACTGCCGGGGAATACATATTGGAAAACACCGACACAAAGATGCTTCCGGCACAAGCAAGCCAGCTTCTCCATCCAGGACAGCCAGGCCAAATGTCACAAGTAGGACAAAAGCCCAAGGGCCATCAGATTTAATATATATATACAAGTTCTTAATGAACAAGTACAGGGTCAGCAGTCATCACAGCCCACACAGCAGGGGCAGTAAACTTACTGCAAGTAACATTTTACCTGTAAAATGTTTCCTTTTAGAACTGCTGTTGTTTAAATGTGCTTCTGAAGACCACCCGAATCTTCACAAAACTATTGCTAAGCTATGTGTTTAAAAATCCCAAATAAATAAAAAAGACACTACACCGTCCCCACAAAAACATATTACCTCCCATACACAGAAACAAAAAATTGAATGAGGTTGGGTTAAAAAGGCTTTATGGCATTTTAGCGAAATTTAGACACTTGCGAAACTTGAAAACATTTAAAATAATTTTTATTTTACCCTTGAGACTCTTTTAAACTTTTAAAAAGATTTTGATCCGCTTGAAAAACTTTAAAAATCATTTTGCAACTTTACAAACTTAAAAATTTACACTTTAGTAACTTCAAAAATTGAAAGGAAAGGAAATGGAAAGTTCTTTTGGACTTTTTCTAACTTATTAGGATTTCGTTGGAAACTAGTTGCATTTGTGTTGGAATGTTTTTTGAAAATTTGTTGGAAATTAAGCAAAAGCTGAAATGTAAAGTTCTTGGAATAAATGGGTAGTCCTGAAATTATTGGTATAATTCGAATAATTGGATAGTCCTGAAAAAGACTGATGGATACCAGCTACTTCTGTCCCCAGGGAAGGTCCTTCGCACATCCTCAGACCCTCTCCCCCTGCCCAGCCAATGCACCAACATGGTTAAATTAATCCTTCAACAGATCTCTCTTTTACTTTACCAACCTTGAGGGATTCATGCAGTTTTCATCTGACACACATATTAACTGTACTATGGGACATCATCCTGTGGGTTAGGTGCTCGGGCTCCGCTGCCCTGATGTGTCCTAAAGATGTTGTGTAGTACAATACATGTCAATACTGTGTCCCTGACAGCCTCTGGCGTTTGCTCCATTGTGTTGAGTAGGACCCTAAATCTGCTCACTCATATTCCAAAAGCAATCTCAATTGCCTTCCTTTCTCTGGAGATCCTGTAGTTTGTTATGCAGTACCCCGGTCAGTTTTCTTCTGCTGTATGGTTTTACTTGCCACAGCTTCACTCCCTCTCCTTGGTTCATGCTAATTAGGCGTAGATTATTACAGTCTTTACCATTTAGCTTACAGTAATCATAGAGTAAAGATGCAATTTATTGTTTTAAGCAACACCAGGAAATACTAATACCTTTCTCCTAACCATCCACGGGCCGTTCATCCCCTGAGAGATTATACAAATTTAACTTACAATAACCAAAGAGCAAACACGCAATTTGTCCCTAAGTGGGCTTAGGAAGGTGGCCTGCTATAGCATTTATATTTGGCTCCTTGCCCTCTACTTGCCATGATCGATTCATCCCCTCTTACCCTCATTGGGAGATTTACCGTTTGCTCTGTATCCTTTTAAATGGCCATACATTTTTAAATGGTGTACTTGCTACTTACCACAATTTTGTTTCATTTTATGCACTTACTTTTCATATTTGTAACTTTACCTCTGTTTACACTAGACTGAATGTTGGGCAACTGCTAATGCAGTCCCCAGTTCGTCCCCCAAGGCAATAAAAGCCAGCAATGGGATTAATGTCTATTCAATCTACCAAACTGATTTTTATATGAACACTACAAAAATTAGATTTTATGTACCACATTATTAATTTAACTGAACTTGCTTACAACACCACTGATTGCAGGAACACACGAGAACCTGAATGTGAAAGAAAGGTAAATGAATTTAGTTCAAGGTCAACCAATTTTACTTGACCTTGACACAGCCAAGGTCACCACAATCCAATGTGAAAGAAAGGTGAAATCTAGATACAACGTCAAGCAATTTCCTCAACCCTGAAATCAATTAGAGATGACCAACAGGATGGCATTGCCCTAAGACAATGGGTTCAAACCCACGGCAAGAGTGAAAACATGCAACCAGTAGAAACAGTGTATCTGAGGCAACTACTACATAAGTATAACTAAAAAACCCAAGTCACAAAGGAACCTAACATGTGAAAAGTGGCTGGTAGGTACTATCGTGAAATTACTGCAGGGTGGAGGAAAGCTATACAGCATGAGTGATAGCCAAACATAAAAAGGGTATTGCTAATGATTAACTGAATAAATTATGAATTTTATAAGATATAAGGTTATAGTAGGATATTTGTACTAAGTGGAGGAAAGTCATACCACATATCAGTAAGCCAAATACGAAAAGTGGCTGGCAAATGGAGAATTTAGAGATAGATAAGCCGCAAGTGCCAAGTAGGGGTTAGAAGTAGGACCCTGAGTAGAGAGAGGCAGCAAAGGCCTGTGACATTGGGGAAGATATGGAGGGGGAGGATACCAGATATGTGTGAATGGCATCTGACTTCCAGGTGCCATGTTTTTATGAATTCGAGTGGAACACCATTGTGGAACACCCAGGAAGCTCCAGCCCTGCGGAATGCATGGAAAGTTAAAGGGGGAGAAATTTTTAGGGCAAGAGATATTGGGCAACTGCTAGTACTATTCACACAAAAAATTTTTAGCTCATCTGTTGTGTTGATACCTTCTGTCAATCGCCAATGTTTGACGGGCCAATTTTTTTCAATCAAATAGTGATCTTTGATGCAAAAGCATATTTTGAAAACACCCACCATCCAAAATTTTCATCCTGAGGCAATATTCAGATATTTCGACGGACAGGGCTGACCTTGATAAATGTTCCCCTGTAATGAAATACAGGGTGAGGTTCTTCCTTGGTATCCCACCACCCACCATCTATTTTGACAAAAGAGCAAGACTAAAAATATGTTCACTAACTACCAATATATTTTGGAACTGGAATATCCCCTTTTTTGGATATCAGCACCTTAAAGGATGTTTACATCAATTTCCGCGTTTTATAAGTGTTTCTTACATACTTAAAATGTGTAAGCGTAAAGGATTTTTACTATAAAATCATATCCAGAACTAAGAAGCAACAATATATATTCATGCATAATAGTTAAGAAGTGCTTTATATCTACTCTTTGAACAAGTTTTTACCCAATGTACACCTGCACACAATTTTACTTTTAATAGGTGCTCATTGCTCCAGTGGGTTAGCACGTTGGGCTTTGAATCACAGACTACAACCCGAAGTCACAATGCCGAGAACCAATCCTCATATTACCCTGGCTGTTGAAGGGGACATATAACCACACTTCGACAAATTACTTTATACCTTAACGTTAATTTTATGTATAAGCATATGTAACCAATAAGTGATATTAATATAACACCAAATGTTATATGCACTTCTTGGTTAGTTCCTAGAATTACTTGCCATTTGTGTGAGGGATTTTTTGGCCAAAGACACACACACGTGATGATGGGACATATTGTATTCACATAACAGATATATCAGCATATATCATAGACTTTCTTAAGATACTAAAATTTGATGAGCAATTGGAAAAAACCTGTGGCAGAGGAGAGTTGGTTAGTAAATTTCCTTGTGTATATTCCAATGCCAAAATTAAAAGTGATGCTGCCTCTGACTACTCCCAAAATATGTTTCTATCCCTGTGTCCCATTACAGTATCCAGCGGAGTGGGATTTTTTTATTCACATAAGCTAGTGTTTTGTCTTCTGTGTTAAGCAGGACAAGGCTGATCCTCCAATTACTCAACTGTTAAAATCTCGCACCAGTTCTTATCCCTAATTTGAGTTCTTAGAGTGATATAGGGCAGTTTTACATTAGATATAGACTTGACCACTGCAATCCAGGCTTCACTTGCATAACTTGGTCAGAACCCCTAGGATAGTTTTGCAATGAAAATATTTTGCACTTAATCCAGACCATTCTGAGAGCTGACTTCACTGGCCATATTCATGTTGAATTTGCTTGGCTATGTTTTTATCCAGGTGTTTTTATCTCTGATCTTAACCCCGGCCATTATCCTGTGAAACGAGAGTGTGGAGTGCACAGGTTCACCAGACCTTGATGTGACACATGATCTAAACAACGTTAAAATTTCGGGCATTAACATTGTCTGTGTGTGATCACTTGTTACGTTTAACCCTTTGCACAAGGTTATTGGTGTCATGGGTTTCTGCAGGGTTTTGTTTCTTTACTTGATTTTAGTTTTTAGAGTTTAAATATGGCTCCCAAGAAGACACTCGTACGTTCTGGAAGGAGAAAGGTTGAATCATCCATTGCCTAAACATGAGGTCTACCAGTAAGAGATCTCTGCTAAATCTTTCACTAATGGACATATCTAAAAGGACAATCAGAAGTTGTGAGTACCATTAATACAAACAATGTTGATCCCGTCTTAGCCAACCTACACAAACTCGACACATCAAATCAGGATAATTAAAAAGGCAGGAAAAGGAATGCCATGATTCTTTAGACAATTCAACTCATGTAAATTCTAACGTAGACATCAGAATGACAGTACCTTTATATGCCACCTAAACTATCAAAACTATGTATACCACCCAAGTCAGTTTTATAAATCAGTTTACACATGATCATGGAGAAGATCCACGTAGGCTGCAATCAACAATCCCAGCAATAGATACAGCTCAGTACCTGACTTGTCAGGACTTGACATGCCATGTGACAGCTGGAATGCAGACACCTCTACTTAGACAGTACCCAAGAAAATCAGGATGTTTTGATATTTAGGACACATATACAGTAAAACCTAAAATTCGATAGCCCATGGAAGGAGTGGCTGGGTTGAAATAAGCATTGAATAACATACAACAACCTGTCACTTCCCCAATGGTTGCCTGGTCAACTATATAATGGCGCTCAAATCTAATTATTTTTCAGCATTTTACCTCAAGTATTACTTTAAATGCTCCATGCACTGAGGGGTGCATCATTATTACCCTGACCCACGGTACACCCAACCCCATGCTGGTTGCTGGCTACTCAATGTTCTATGGATCCCAATCAATTAAAGAGAAATAATACTATAAAAGACAATGCACCACTTGTATAATAATGTAACCATATCATGGATGGGGATTTTAAAATGAGTAAAACTTTGAAAAGACAACATAATTTCATGCATAATGCTTTAAGTACTATTGTACTGTGTTGTGATTCTTCACATCATGTCATTAAATCTCATGATATTACGTGGCCCAGTGGTTAGAAAATTTAGGATCCAATCATAATCTGTTATATTTGTTAAATATTTTACTTGTATAACATTTCTTCGTGTACTTAAAATAGTTACTTATGTGGGAATAGTGGCCACATAATTGGACAATTGTGGATGCACGTGTCTCATAATACACCACTTGTGGTTAATTAAGCACACTTTACCATCATGGTCATAGATAGATTAACTAAGGATGCTAAAATAACATGTAACAAATGAAATTAACTTTGTATGAATGTTTATACGTCATAGCACCAGCGTTTAACAGTACCAATATATTAAACTATGAGGCTTATGGCCTTCAATCTCTTTAACCATAAGCTAATGTAAAAACCACCAAATGTTAGAGTACATTATATGCACTATACATTATTTTAAGTAAAGTATCATTATGTAAACTGAAAGAAGTGAACCTGGGCCCGTATTCACTAAAGCTCCTTTGTTCCATAGAACCCTAAAAATAAGGATTTCCTTTATTTCTTGCTCCTTCTTTTGTTTTTTTTGTATTAATTAATCTTCCCTTAAACAAGGAGCCAATTTTCTTTCCTTAGATTTCAGGGAAACCTTAAAAACCTAGGAAGTCCTCAACTTTCAAGGGAATCTTGAATTTTGATATTCACTAACCTTACCTTACTAAGGAATCGTTGTTTTTACCTTAATTTTTAAGATAAGTGTGCGACCTTTATGATAAAGGGAATTTTGGTGGTATAACTGTTTAAGCAAAAAAAAGAGGTAATTGGTTAAATGTTATGACATTTGCACCTTTTTTATCCATACTGCATCATTTATATCACCATATGTCTTTCTTTGAAAGTTTTGGGATATTCAGTTCATATGTCGCCAAACCCAATGAAAATGTATTTGATGTGTGTGTCACAATATCTGTGTGAAAAGTGGCTATTACCACAATAGGAAAACTTCCCAAATGACAGATACAGAAAAAATATATCCTGAAAGAAGAGTGCGTAGCACAAGTATTATATAGTTAATCTTCATGAGTGATATATTTCTTTTCTGTGTATGTATAACAAAGGATGTTTTACTTTATTATACATCATTTTGTACCATTTATGGGTTAAATAATATGAATATTTAATGAGAGGATGTGAAGAAGCATATCAAAAAGCATGGGCACCAGTGATTATAAAAACTGAAATGTTTAAGCTGCAATATCTCAGCTATTTCTGCATGCTTTTTAATACAGCAAATATGAGCAGAAGCACTATAAGACATCCTTTCTAATGATATATAAATAAAATATATCCCCCTCCCTATGTCCCTCTATATGGGTCAAATAGTATTTGCGCATGGTGGATAATAAAATGTGATATGCAATACAAAAATCTTTAAAAGTTAGATATTTATTTCTTAAAATATGAAATATAATCTTAAACGGCAATATAAAACACATCATAACACTAATCGTATGCTAATAATAAACATAAAAAAGAAAATGCAAAAATTGGGGAAAGATAAAGGAGCCTAAAGTTTTGAAAAAAACGTTTTTAACTAATCAGATGACCGAATACACTCCTTTAATAAAGGATCCTTTATTTAAGGTCTCCTTTGGTAAGAAAACCACAAAGGAGGTTTAGTGAATAGCATTTTAAAGGCCATCTTACCAAAGGAGATTTGTCACCTTCCTTTAATCAAGGGACCTTAAATATTATTTATGTGCTTGTCACATTGCCTCAGTTAAGGCCAGGGTCCAACTTCTTCTTATTGTTATTTACCTTTTGTCAAGGTGTCAAACTAATTTGTCACATTCAGTCATTAGTACCCAGGTGTAAATGCTTAACATAGTGTCAATCCCGGCAGTTCATGAGTGTTTACTTTATTTTCCCGCCACAAATGTTTTCCTTACCCCAGCTGGGGTCCTTTTTCATCATTGTATTTTTAAATCTTGGGATGAAAGCTTCGTTTGGGAACTTGGAACTCTACACAGAACAACATTTTATGTATTTTAGGATTTTAACTTTATGTTTACACTTGTGACTGTTAAGTAATTTATCAGTTATGGCGGATAACCAAGCTCAAATGCCAAAAGCTAACTGTACAAAGTGTGGGATAAAGCACTCCAGGCCAGTTGGTAATCGGTGTAGGAGACAGTTGAATGTTAGTGCTCCTGTTGGGGGTTCAAACCCAGCAGTTGACATACAACATGGGGTTCCTCCCCCGGGTGATGCCAGTAGTACAACTCACACCCCAGTGGATGTGGGCTCATCAGCTAGCTCTGCAAGTGCTAATACATCACAAGTGAGTTCGAAATTAGACCTTATTCTGAGAAAGATGGAGACAATCGAAAACAAGAATATCGAGTTAGAGAATAAAATTACCACTATGACCTCTGGCAGAACATCTGTTAAGCTGGCCCATTCCTCACCAAAGAAATCTCACAAATGTTTGAGAAGGTGCGAATCTAGATCTTCTTTGAGAGCTCCTGCCCGGGGGGAATACACTGGATCCTTAGCCGACTCTTCCTCTGACGAAGATTTCGATCCCATGAGCTCAGGGCGTCAACTACACCGTCATAGTTCGCGTCTGTCTGACTCACACACCTCTCAGCAGCAACTGTCTTTGGATTTCTTGAAGAATGATGACCACGTGCAGAAAAAGGTCCAGAGGCAGCTAGAGATGTTGCAGGGACAACACAGGACAACATCAGGTAAATCTATAAAGTCAGGTCTACATAGGGCTGGTGACAACTCTGTCAAATGTGAAATAGCTTGGCCTCACCACCACTGCTTCCCGGGGGCTGGGGGTCAGCTGCCAGATTGTAAGGAATTGTCTCCGCTACAGTTCATGGTGGGCTTCCTTGGCTGCCTCCAGGAGGAAACCAGCTCTACTGCACGTGCAAACATGGTGTCTTATGGAAGGCATCTCTTCCAGGATGCCGTGGAGACAAACTGGACCACGGCTCGCCATGCTCATATGATATTGCTGCAAGATATAGAGAGAGGCAAGTGTACCTGGAGGGATGCTGATACCATAGAGAAAATTCGCATTCGCAACACTGCTCGTGTGATTCAGCCTAAGGCAGCCAATAGCAACCAGAAGCAACACAAAAATGGCCAAAAGGAAATTATTTGTGCTGATTATAGCGGCAATACATGCAAACACTCGACAGATCACGTGGTTGAAGGAAAAATTCATCGCCATGCCTGCTCATATTGCATGCAGGAGGTAGGAAAACTGTGTTTCCACAGGGTACAGGACTGCCTGCGTCGAAAAGGTAACAATAAGGACCAAAAAGGACACCATAGCTGATACCTGAGAACAGCTAGAAGGGTCAACACCAACAGGCTGGTGAACACAAATTGCCACAGGTACTTTAGTGACAGTAATTTTAGTGATATTTGTTTTAGCTCTGTAAATAGTTATAGGTCTTCTCAGGAGAACAATCCTATTTTACATCATGAATCAAGTGATATAGTGTTACTGTCGGGAAATTGGTCTGACTCGTGTGTTCTTGACAATTCTTATAAGTGTGACACCCCTTTACCAGTCAGTCAAGGTAATATGGCACTTCATGAATCACAGATGATCAATCAACTTTGTACATGTGAAGATGACACTCTTAAGTGGTGTTTTATTCATAGCAGAGTGACTGACCCCCCAGAATTAGTCGCCAGTGTTAATAAATTTGGATTCATACCCACGTGTGCCATTGAGTACCCACTTTTTAGGCCTTCATATGACCTGGAAGCAGACGACTTGCAACAATGGGCGTTCCAGGCACATTTGATGGTCAGATCTACAGGTGTTTTAACTACAGAAAGGCCAGAATAAGGGTGCCAACAGAACTGCAGGTTGACCACTGGAGGGCACTTTGTAACAGTTATCAGGACCAGAATACCTGGAATACCTGGAATACCTGGAATATGGTTTCCCACTGTGCATGGACAGATCCAGGTTCGAGTTCAATGCTACTTGTGAAAATCATCCTTCAGCCACTCAGTACCCCTCTGACGTTGATGCATATTTTAGGAAAGAGGTGAAGCATCAGGCCATTGTGGGTCCATGTACTTCTATCCCTTTCCCAGTACATTTCTCCCCTCTGCTAACGAGACACAAACCAGATGACACCAGGTGTGTGATAGTAAACCTCAGTCATCCACAAGGTCGATCTGTTAATGACTGTATTAATGACGGTATCTATGGCGACGTCACTTTCACTCTCAAGTACCTTAAGGTGGACCAGATAGTACAGAAGGTCGTAGAACTGGATTCAGATGTCTTATTATCGAAAATCGACGTCAGCCGTGCTTTTAGAAATCTGAGGGTCGACCCGTCAGATTATGACGCCTTGGGTCTGCATTGGAATGGTCACTCTTTTCTGGACGTCAGTGTACCCATGGGGATGAAGACGGGCAGTGCCCTCTGCCAGTGAACAACAGATATCCTGAGGCATATCATGGCGTCACTGGGCGTCAACGTCTACAACTACGTAGATGACGTAATATGCGTCCACCGACGTCACAACGCAACGCAAGAGTTTCGCACTCTCTACTCACTCTTTGAGCTCTTAGGGCTTCCCATCAATCCCAAGAAGGTCTGTCCCCCTTCCAGGTCCCTGACATGCATGGGGATTGACGTCAACGTCGACGCTGGCACTCTGACCATCCCTCAGGACAAGTGTCTCCAGATCTTGGACCTGTGTCGGGTTCTAGTCCACAAGAAATTCATCTCAAAGAAAGCACTCCAATCCCTACTGGGGAGACTGATTTACATCCACAGATGTGTCCCCCCTGCTAGGGTATTTGTAAACAGACTTCTCAATGCTTTACGCTCGGGCAACACTAAGATCAAGGTTACTCAGGACATGGTAAAAGATATCACCTGGTTTATAGAGTTTCTTCAGCACTTTAATGGCACCGTTATGTTTCCGCAGTCTCGCCCCCAAGTGGAAGTGTATGTGGATGCTTGCCTCACAGGTATGGGGGCCATTTGGGAATCCCATGTCTATGCTGTCTCTCATAACATATGGGCCACCCCTGGGGCGTCAATAACTCAGTTGGAAATGTGCAATGTTTTGGTGGCTATGAGGGTCTTTGCAAAATTGTGGTCTCAGAAATGTGTTAATTTTAACATTGACAATCAGGCTGTAGTGCATGCTCTTCAATATGGTAGAATAAAAGATCCATTCATGCAATCTTTGGCCAGATCAATATGGTTAGTGGCTGCTGCACATGATATCCAACTGCAATATAAGCATATCCCTGGAGTACTAAACAAAGAAGCTGATGTCTTGTCCCGTGCATTTGACCCCTCTTGTGACCTGGCTAAGCTGCTTGAGTTTGAAAAGTATAACTGGTGGCCCGTTCAGGGGTTGTGGTGTTACCCTAATGCTTTATTGTGATTCCAGGTCACCACAGTTCCCTGGTGTCTTCCGCATACAGCAGAATCGACAATGCTCTCAGGCCCAGGACAGCAAAGGCCTACCTCGAGAAGTTCAAACTCTACATAGCCTTCACCTCCTGCTGCCGGATTGTGTTGGATCATGGGGACTCGATCCTGGCGTTCCTGGAACTCTTGGCCTAAAATGGCTCCAGAAGTCACACTCTGGCTAACTATGTTTCAGTGCTAAAACATTTCTTCAGACTGTATGACCTTGACATCACTGGTCTCGTGCATAGAAAAATTCATTTATTTGTGAAGTCTGTTAGCATGAATTCAAAGTATTTTCCTAGATATAAAGCTACTTTCACGATTGAAACTCTCACTAAACTGGTGCATGCCTGTGATAAAATTATGTATGGGAAAGTATACAAAGCTGTTTTCCTCTTATCATATTTCGGGTTTTTGAGGCTCTCAAACATTGCCCCTGCTAGTAGCAAGTCATTTGATGTAACAAGACACTTCTTAAGAAGTGATGTCATTTTTGGCCCCCCTGGGGCCCATATTGTGTTAAAATGGGCAAAGGCCATGCAGAGTTCCCACTCTCATCAGATTGTACAAATCCCACTTCTTCCCCTGTCCCCTATATGCCCCACCTCTGCTCTCAAGTACCTCCTTGCCTTTGTTCCAGCTTCAAAGAATTCCCCCCTTTTCCTTATCCCCAAACCCTCGGGTTTGGTCATCCTCACCTCCCCCATGATAAGCTCCACCCTCTCCTCCCTGCTCCGCTCCCTCCATCTTAACCCATCTTGCTATGGGTTTCACTCCTTCCGCAGGTCTGCTGTGTCATGGGTGGCTGATCACAATGTTCCTCTCCAAAACCTCCAAGCCCATGGGGGTTGGGCCTCCTCTACCATTCATTCATATCTTAAGTATACACCCAAAGCATCATCACGAGTAGCAAACACTTTTCAACAAGTCCTATCTACTCACTAAGTAGGGGTTTGGGCCTTTTTCAATGTCAAGTACTGTGTTAGTTTTTAATATGTTTTAGTATCATGTCTTTGTTTATTGTACACTTTAACCACGTTTTATATTTATGTATGTGGAATAAAGGCTCATGTCCCAAATCATGAATCTCTCCTTATACTTAATCTCCAAAAGTCAAAACTCTTGTACTTAATCTCACTTTAAACTTCATTCATCTGTGTAACCTAACTCTTGGACTTTGGCCTTGACTGTTATTTATGTGCTTGTCACATTGCCTCAGTTAAGGCCAGGGTCCAACTTCTTCTTATTGTTATTTACCTTTTGTCAAGGTGTCAAACTAATTTGTCACATTCAGTCATTAGTACCCAGGTGTAAATGCTTAACATAGTGTCAATCCCTGGCAGTTCATGAGTGTTTACTTTATTTTCCCGCCACAAATGTTTTCCTTACCCCAGCTGGGGTCCTTTTTCATCATTGTATTTTTAAATCTTGGGATGAAAGCTTCCCACCCTCCTCCCCGGCCTTACCCCCTACACCTTTGTCTGGTCATGGGGCTATTGTGCCTCTTACACTCACTACACTGCCTATCCAGTCATGTGAATCTAATTGTGTATACATCCTTATATTTACATAATTTAATTCTATGTGGGCCTTTTTCAATGTCAAGTACTGTGTTAGTTTTTAATATGTTTTAGTATCATGTCTTTGTTTATTGTACACTTTAACAACGTTTTATATTTATGTATGTGGAATAAAGGCTCGTGTCCCAAATCATGAATCTCTCCTTATACTTAATCTCCAAAAGTCAAAACTCTTGTACTTAATCTCACTTTAAACTTAATCTCATTCATCTGTGTAACCTAACTCTTGGACTTTGGCCTTGACTGTATAGGAGGTTTAGTGAATACAGCCCCTGAACCTTTAGTAAGGCTATGGCGTAATATGAATGGTTGGGAAATTCAAGAAACTCGTTTCACTATTAATCGTGACACTTTAACCCTGATAAGAAAAGTAAAGAAGCTAATATGGGATTTTGACCATTTTATTTACTAATCAATGTGGCTTAAATGCAAACACAACATGGATAGACAGATCATATATATATTTTTGTTTTTGTTGTTCATGACGACTATATTTTTATATTATCGAGCACAAAGTTTACAAAGTGGTAAGTCTGAAATGGGTATGAATGTTTAATAAAAATGATTTAGTGTATTAACATTTCCATGTCTGTGGCCTTCACAGAGCTCACAAAAAAATTTCCTCGGAAATTTTATTTTCAGATATCAAGATTGAGTTCTCGCCACAATATATAGAAAAAGAAGAATCCTTTACCCTTACCTGCACTGTGAGTGGTGGACAGACAACAAGAGTAAACCGTGATGCAGATACATGTGTGTTAGGTTGTTCACCATTTGACACTTCACTGTGTGATCAAGCAGGCAGAACATTTGACATAAATTATGAAGGAAACAAAGTTATTGTCAGTGTGAGTCCTGCTGTGGAGAATGACTTTACCACCTGGACTTGTGGTGTTTTCAATGGTGGTTCAGATAGTGAACAGCTACAAAAGTTTGGTAAGTGAAGAAATCAAGTCAAATCCAAAATTAAAAAGGTATTTTATTGAAACTTGCCAATTTATTGGTATCTGATAGATATTTATATAAGTTACATAGTTACACAGCTATATGTGGTAAAACCAGAAAGCAATTTCTAAACTGTCTAATATTCTGCATCAACATTACGGTTGTTATCAACTTTCCTATGCATATTTATTGGCTGAGAAACAATAGTCTGTACGTTTGTTTCAATGATTATATTTAAAATACTATGTAATATATAATAAAATTGTACGTTTTTGAATTGCTTGATTGTACTTTATTCAGAAAATGCTTGCAATATATCTTTGGAGGAAAAAAATAATCCCTGATCATTGGATGGAACAGCCAACATGGCGGCGCCATATATGACGTTCACTTGGATATTTTTTTAATCTTACAAGTATTTAACATATTTTATATTAAACAGTCATGTTAGAATAGAAATATAGCATTCAAAAAATGTCTAAATGTAGAATTTTAGACGAATTGACGTAGGCTAAGCACTCTGGCTTCGCCTTCGTGCTCATATCACGTCAACCCATCTAAAATTCTGCATTTAGATGTTTTTTTCATGCTATATTCCTATAACAAACCATGCAGCGCATCATCTGACTTCATTTTTCATTTTGACAAACTGTATTGGTTCTATTCATTCCACTCACTTTTAAGTCTCTCCTACATCCCATTGTATACATATGTGTGCACCTGGCCACGGCCAAAAATAAATTGCAAGGAACACTCAAGTTACACGTATTGTATTCAGCGTTAATTTTTGAGGTCATAGACTGGATGTGGTGGAAACTCTGTATACAACTTATTTTGTGTTTGCAGCATGGCCAGGGGCCGATTTCATGAAAGCCCCCATTGGAAATGACCTCCTTTGTAAAGGAAGGTCATTTTTATTCCTTTGGGAAGGCCCTTACCAAAGTTTTCCTTGAAATTTAAAGAGGGAGCAAATGTTCATTAAAGTTGTCACACATTTCTTCGAGGACACTTCATTAAGTTTAAGGTTGGTCCTTAGCTTCCTTGAAATTTAAGGGAGTTATTAAGGTCTCCTTTAAGGAAGGAGGCTTTCTGAAACTATAATTTTTAAAGAAGGGAGAAATTCAAGGTTATTGTTGAATTTAAGGTGACCTTTATATTAAGGAGGCTTTATGTGTTGATGTTGTACCAGCGCTCTTTAATATCCAATATCACTACTGTAGTAGTCCATCAAATTGTTCCTCAGCACCTTTCCTTCAAAGATTGGATGTCCAGCTCCTCCTGCATCTGTGTCTTTGAGCTGAACATTTGCATACCAGACACCAGGTTTATGGGTATAAATGCGGTTTGCAGGGTCAGACCGGCTTCTGCAGTATTTATAGCAATGTTTGACTCAGGCAAGATAATAGATAGCCTTAGCGATGGACCAGAATGTCAAAAGCATTTTCAACAACCCACTAGGCACATGACAGCCTATAGTTAAAATTTCTCTTGGACTGATAGACCTCAGCCACTGAAGGGTTTCAGTATTAACTTGTGCAGGGCAAAAACGTCATCACAAAAAGGTAAGTAGGGTTAGTCACGGTTGCAAATTAGGTATGCATGCTGTATGGCAGGTAAAATACCCATTCTTGCATGTTTGTTTAAAGTGAAATGTATCACAGGCTTACTAGAGGTGCATGTGTGAGACAGCACATGTGCAACACACTCATGAGCATTAAATGTCTAAATTCATTTAGGAAGTATGAAGAAGAAGAGGATGAGTGTAAAGAACAATATCAGTCTAAGTTAGTGGCATGTAGCAACTTATTTTGTATCAATGACTTATTTTGTATTATCTGACTTATTTTGTATCAATTTTTGACTTATTTTGTATCACCGACTTATTTTGTAGAAAAATTGCCTTATTTTGTATTACTTGGCCGACTTATTTCGTACCAACAGCTGACTTAATATGTTACAAAACGGTGCGCAGAATTTTGACAAGATTTCAGGGTGATGCAAAATAAGTCGATAATACAAAATAAGCTGCTCTATAGACAACTTGTCTTGTATCACTGATTTATTTTGTAGTAATTTCAAATCACCTTTCATAGTGGCTTGTCTCCATCAAAGGATGGACTCAAAAGAATTTAATTCTTACTGGATTCAATCTTGCAGTCCATTTACCATTCACCTGATAGTAATTCTTATTTTCAGCACTGACATTGATACAAAATAAGTCGATAATACAAAATAAGCTGCAATATAGACAACTTATTTTGTATCACTGACTTATTTTGTATTATCAGGTTATAAAACTCCAAACTGTGAAAATACATCCAAATTGTTATAATTTTCAAATATTTGCCTCTTATGAGCCATTCTATAAAGACCATGCAATTGTCCTTGGATATGTAGCCATTCCTATTGCAAATTGAAGATCCTTGGACATTTCAAAAACTACAATAGGTGCAATATGTTAAAAAAGACATAACAATCATTTGGAATGATGATCAATGTACCAAACTTGACATTATTTTTTCATCCTTTTCATGTAATTTTCATGATAATTTTGTAGAACGAGGACTTCTTACATTGGTAATTAGCACAGAAGAATTGAAAAAATTATATTTATCACTGAAATTTTAGTATTGCAAAGGTTTTGGTTATTAAAATGATACACAGTCATTCTTGTTTTCTTTCTGATACATAAAAATGCTTAATGCTACCAATGGACCAACACAGGTGCCACCTAATGAATAATGCTGAGCTGACATGTGATTACCATTTGCCTGTTGTCTATAGAATTGGACATTTTTCAAAACAGTATTTTGGACATATGTAGCTTTTATGCTGTGCAGGTATCATTGTCACCCAGGTACTGGTGTCAGGCTGGGAAGTTGGTCAGTCTCTCAGCCAAGTGGACGGGCTGGCTTCAGTAATAACTCATCCCTGCTGTATTTCATAAACCATAAGGGGTAGGATGTTGAACTTTGATAGAGACATTGAGAGACATTGGTTAAGGGGGGTAGGTGCACAGCATCATAGTACAAACTTGATTTAACCTTTGACCTTGCCATAGTAACTTTAATCTTAAAAAAATTTTCCAGCCCATATCTTTCAAACCAGCCCATATCTTTTAAGGTGTAGGATGTTGATACTTGGTAGGGATATTGGTTCGGAAGTATAGATTAGCAATGTGCAGTGTAACATGTTGACCTTTGAGCTTGTCATAGCAATGCTGACCTTTATAGTCTTTAAAAGGTTGATACTTCACATGAACATTGGCTGGGGGACAGATGTATTGTTCAACTTCATAGTCTTACATCAATGCTCTCTATAACTTTTACTCTGTAATGTTGAACATGAATATAGTATTGAGACAGATGTTTCTTGAGTGTATGAAGTGTACATTTTAACATCTAATCTCATCGAGTTCATTGATTTTCCCAAGGTTCTAGGATCTGGCCATCTCTGATGCTATTTTTTATCGGGAAACAACATGTTTGTTGCAACCACTTGCAGTATTTTAACCTTTTTATTCTACTGTTACTACCGATAAACAAAATCTGAGCTCTCCATATGTAAACTTTATCTGACTCAACAAGGGCATTTATACTTCCACAAATATATTCCAATCCAAGATTTAACAGAAAACTCAAGTTCATTTACAGATGCAGATATAATTTTCAATATACTACTGACTAGTCTTATTAAATATATCTCTGTGGAATGTCAGTGCTGAAAATAAGAATTACTATTAGGCAAATGGTAAATGGACTACAAGATTGAATCCAGTAAGGATTAAATTTCTTTGAGTCCATCCTTTGTCAAAATTCTGCGCACCGTTTTGTAACATATTAAATCAGCTGTTGGTACGAAATAAGTCAGCCAAGTAATACAAAATAAGGCAATTTTACTACAAAATAAGTCGGTGATACGAAATAAGTCAAAAATTGATACAAAATAAGTCTGGTAATACAAAATAAGTCATTGATACAAAATAAGTTGTTACAGTGGCATATGAAAAAATTTCAATGGAGGCAACGTGCGTTAGCACATATTATCATAGGTAAGAGGCTTTAAGAGTGGCAGGGTTATATTTTTATTAAGACTAGATTCTACTTCTTTATTCTTTTGTGCTTAATCTCCACTTTACTTCTAACCTTGTACGAGTAAATATATTGTGTATATATTAGCGCCTTACATTTCTCTCTTGACAAAATTGGTTTTAATTTTAATTGGTCTCTTTTATAGTGCTTAATCTCATCTGGATGAAAGGGGACTCTAGGGAGCAACTGCATCACAACAGTCAACCAATTTCAGAAACCTGGGATATAGAAGAGGTTAAGTACCACAAAAACACCAGGGATGATTAATACTAAGGTGGGTATGCCTAGGTTTACAGGTAGGTTTAAAGCTGCTTTCTAAAAAAGGCTAGGGTAGTAGGATGGAAAAATCGAATCAGAAAGAGTATTCCAAACAGTGGGAGCATCAAACGCAAAGCTATAACCACACAATTTGAAAGTCTTGTGAGAATAGGGTAGAATTTTGGAATAGCAAGGAAACCTCTCTGACTTTACCTGGTACTATAAGAACTGCTTTAAGAAAGAAAACTGTAGGGAAAACCAGTATGAAGAAACTTGTAAACAGGTGCAGCTGTTTCAAACACTGAGCAATGTTCAACAGAAATCCCGTGCAATTTCTTATGTACAGGAGCTACACTGATTTTTCTACTGGCTCTAGCTACACTATTTTGGACACACTGTACTTTACACAGACTAATCTTGGAGAGAATCCTGAAAAGTGAGTAGCAGTGCTGCAACTGACTACTAACAAGAGCACTGACCACAAGTGTAGAATAAACAGCCTGACATGTATGAAGTCACAAAGTTGTACAAATAATTTTTGCAGGCACTTTTAGCATGTATAGAAAAGAACAAATCATATTTAATCAACTGTTAAAAGCAGCAGGTGTATTTATCTGGCACATGAACTTAGGTGTCATCCACATAAAAAAGAAACTTTATACCTTCGTGTTTACCAGTGATGAAACTGAAAGGAGTTGTGTTCAATGAAAACAACAAAGTTCTTTCACACTGGTGCCTAAGGGACTTTTGCAAATCGAAAAGAATCAAACAACTAACAGACAGAATGTTTCTTTGTCACTCTGGATAGTGGTGCATGCCCATCAAAACAACAACCAAATTATATATGTTTTGTTCAAGATCAACTACAGAATTCACAGGAGATGTCATGAAGGGAGTAATTTTAAGATCAGACATTGAAATGGTGGTGCCTTCTAAATAAAACTTTATTTGGGATATGAGCCGTTTGATGAGGAAAGGTAATTGAACATTGGACTTATTCGTGAGCAAAAATAAAATCACAGATTTTAACATAAACATTAGTAGCCAGAAGATAGAATGAAGTAATGCATGTGACTTTGCAAATGCGTAGGTTGACTTACTGACTGTTTAAGATTATATGAATCAAGAAAGGTCATTAATTTACAACAGTCACCGACAGATACATCAACATGGATATTGAAATCACCACAGATATAATGCTGACAGTTAATAGACAACAGAAAACCAATGAAGGACATGAACATGTCTAAAAAAGTACGTGATTCTGGGGGATGATAGGTCCGCACAATCATTTGTCTGTAAACCCAGAGTAACAGGACAAGGGTTAATGAACACTTCACAGGCCAGTAGAAGCCGCAACAAAACCTCTTTGATTGACCAATGTTGGGAATTTATGACATAAAGTAGTGTAAGAAATATTTTTCAACTTACTCCAGAATGGAACCAATCAGGTATGTGAGCAAGTGCAACTGCAAAAAGTGCCAAGAAAAGGAGAACACAAAGGACATATCTGACTACTGGGATTGTTGCAAAGTAGTAAGCCTCCACTTATCTTAACAATGGAGAGCCACTAAAAGGAAAATATGTCCTCACACCTCACACAATCTGTGTCCAATCCTGACAGGCGAGTTTTATTTAGGTTTAGCTGCCGGGATATATCGCCCCTTTAGTTACATTTGTCATGCAAAAAGGCAATGCCCTTTGTCAGGTAAGAAGACACCTAAGAACAAAGCGCCCGTACATAACTCTCAGAAAAAAACCTAGTGATTAGTACAGTCTCTGATGTTACTACAAAATTGGCCCCCATGGATTAAAGGATACATGTATTAGTTTCAAAATGCGCAAATCACACTCTTGTTACCAGAAAAATTGGAGGGGTATGATGGATGGGAAAGAAGAGACTTTACTATTTTCACCAACACAACCTGACCATACTTTATAAGAAGACAGCACTTCTTTTCACAGGAAGTCTCAAATGCAGCCTTTATCATGTGTCTGTCTAAAGACTGAATATTTTATGGATTACTTAAAATTCCATCCCGTTACAATAATGACAACAAAACCTAAGACAACAGTGTCCCACACCCAGACATTGAAGGGACCTCTAAAACCTGTTGCAACATAAACCCAAGAAATGATACAGACTGATCAGACTGTGGTACAAGAATTTAATTAAAGACCATCGTGCATGAATTTTTTTTGCATCCCTGTGCAGATTATGTGTGTAACAACACAGCTGCGAAGTCCCATCTTCAAACTCCAACTAGAAAGCACATTAAAAGCCAGTTCAATCTGACACTTGGGAAAAACAAACAGATCCATCTCTGAAACTGTGCCACGTCACACAATGTGATTTAGAACTCTGAAGTCAATGTTTGCAATATAAAACAGTGTAAAATGAAGTGAAGTTAGTGTACATCTTCTTTTAATGACTGTAGACATCAAATTGTAATGATCATGTAAATTTGCACCTGAAAGTTTGGATTTTTAAATGTATGAAATTCTTGTAGTAGTGTACTTTGTTGATTATAAAACATTTTAATGTAATTTGTTGGAATTGTACACAAGAAATAACCAAGTTAGAGACTATACTTGAAGGTTTCATAAAACGTTTTGCAACCCAAGCCAAAAGAAAAAAATAACAATTTACTAACAATGATTGATACACATTCATATATGCATGACTGTAACCAAACCATCTCTTAGAATCACATTCTTTGTAGTTAATATTTGAAATGTTATCTCTACAGAATCGTCACTCTCACACATGCTCTATTCCTCTCTGTCACTGACAATTCTAGATGGAGTCTGATTGGCAGCTTTCATATTAAAGAATAAATGCCAATTATCATGTTAAATTATAAAACCTTTTCAAACAAAATTATCCTTATTCATTTAAAGGTAAACTTCAGAAAAAATCACTTCAAAATACAATTTAATCAGCTACATATTCAATTACATCCAATCCTTCCCAATACATTTATAACAGAAACCATTGCAAATATGCAGTTGTGTACCTTTTATTTCATCACAACACCTCCACACATATTTTCAGGGATGTTATTCTATATGCCACTTTGAGAGCCTGTATCTCAATTGGGGATACTCTGATTGATGTCTGATTTTCTTTACTGGGATTGTCTAACTCTCTGGCACACATGTACAAAGTTTTAAAGAAACTTTTTGTCATGCACTGTGGACTTTAAAACCCGTAGTTTAGTCACATTGACCAATTTGAAAGTCTAATGAGAATACAGGATAGACCAGGAGGATTGATCTTGCTAAGAGAGTGAATGATATATCCCAATTTCAGAACACTGGAAGTAGCCACACACTCAGTAATTCACAACAGTTGATTGAAGAACGAGTTGCCCTACTTGTGACTGACGGCACAATTACAATTGGGTATAGTTCGACATTGCAAAAGTGGATATGATGTAAAAGATGCACCTCATACAACGCCACACCTGCAATGGCCAATGAGTCATATTTGATAGGGATAAATTTCATGTTGGGTCAATTTGCGATTGGATTTGTGATGACTCGTTGGATACACAGAATGTCTCCTCTATCCACAACATGTTGACAGAATTGGTAGTGATCATGAAACTGGCTAAAATCTCTTCTGGCCAATTGTAAGTGGAGCCTTGCAGCACTGATGCATAAAGTGGAACAGGGAGCTTATACACAAATACTAGCAGATAATAGACTCACTCACTCACTCACTCACCTTCTGTCATCTTTAGTGGGTAAACAATGATGCCCCTTCAAGCAGCCATGTCTAACAGTGGCACAGTATCTTTTAAGAAGGTGGTGTGCAAGTGGCACAATGATGAGCTTGCCCATATTCACAGGACCACTGCAACACCATGAGACCCACAATGTTGTTTCAATATGTTTGCCTTTATTGTTATTTATGTCTAAAGAGGAACAGTGTGCATACTGAATCAGAGTGTTTAAACAAGATGAAGAGTGGCCACCAATAGGGACTCTTGGGCCATGCCAATTTTCATCGTGAAAGTAACTTTTAAATACATTGTGGTGGGTGCTATAACAGGGGTTCTCCCCAGTTACCTTTGTATGGGGGACATCTGTCATAGTCAAGTATATTTCTTTATTTGTACAATACATTGTAATAATAATATCAGTAATAGTAAGATTTTTAAGCAAGATAAACAGAACAGGATTTAGGCCAGGACTATGTGTGGATGATGATACAGCTCAGTAATCTGTCAAAATACAGTTGCAACTACCTATTCACAATAATATAAGACCATACATTATACGGTATCTTTAAAGTGAACTCTATACTGTGATCCAAACACACTTCTGTTTATCTTATCTTTGTTCTGTCACAATGAATGTGACCTCAGAAAGTTTAAGTCACAATAACCTGCTAACTCTCTTCTCTAAAGAGTAGACATACAGTCTGAACAAATGGAGTGGAGAGGAGTAGACACACCCTATCCCAAGGATAGGATATCTGAAAACACCTTCTATCTGGTGTCGGTAAAACCTAAGAAATCCAAATTTCAAAGCTTCTATTTCATACCCACCAACATACGAAGTAGCTTCTATGAGTAAACCCACTGTCTGTAAACACTAGGAAAATGTACCTACTCTCTCCTTGATCAACAAAATCAAAGTTCTTGAGTGTATAATTACATGCACCTTCCAACACATTACACTTGTGAAATCAGTGTTATTATATATGTCATCATGTAAGAAATGTGGTATATATTTTGTAGGCTTGGCAGTGTATCCTTTCATGTACAGTATCCGTGAACACAGACTATCTGTATCAGAATAACACCAGTCTCTAAACATTTTATTGAGACCAGCTTGTGAATGAAATGTGTTTTACTCACCAAATAAGTCTTGCTTACTGTGAGCGCTTAGTCACCTACCCAGGGTAGCGTTAGAACATTATTTTTATAATGCAATGCTATGTGCTTCCTCCATCAGATTATACTCAGTCAGTGTTGTTTTTGTTTGGTTCACATTTAACCTGGGTTGCCGTTTCAACTTACTGGACATTCATTGATCAACCTTAATAATTTTTGTCATGGTAAATCACCTTAAATATAAATGTAAAATATGTGACATGTTCTAGCTATAGCAAAGTCAAGAAACAAAATCAAGTACTATAATAATCTTGTGAGTAATGACAGTGTGTCCCTTGCTATCATTATGATACAACAAAAGAAGAAGAAACAGATACCGATCGGGGCTAAATATCTGTCATTTAAAGTATGTAAAATTAAAGGAAACTTGTGATTTAAATAAAAAGTACTGTGGCATCATCAGTTAACCATTACCATTCTTTCTGTTCACAGTTGCAGTTTCCTTGACATACATAATTTTGATCCCAGCATAATGGAAGACCAGAATTACACATTCACATGTCAAACCACAGGTGGTAATCCTGGATCGGTGATAAAATGGCAAATCAATGGAAATCCTGTGTATGATGATTCAGTAGTCCAAGATAACAGTACAGACATCAACACACAGATCAGTCACTTGATGCTACCAGCTGACCGTGATATGAAAACTTTACAGTGCATTGCCCATCAGGTACCCAACAAATATCCAGTTAGTGGAGATGTGAAAACATTGAATGTCTTGTGTAAGTAATCAATACATTTCCTTTTTTATTTTTCAATTTTGTAAAAACATTTTATATTCAATAATTTTCCTGCCCTTTTGCGCAACAAATCATATATGTTACTGTTTAATTAATATCAATTTTTAATCAAATTAATTTGCTAATCAAAGTACAATGACAAAAAATGAATTTTAACTCTTCTGGTGCTCCCAAGGACTACATGACTAGTTTTTCACAGTAGATCTATGTTAAATAAACAATTTACAGATACACCACAACAGGCAACCACTACCACCCCACAACTGACTCATTTAGTTGGTGACACAGCTCGTTTTGAGTGTGAAGTGAGTGGACATGGCAATCCAGAAGTTTACACCTTTTTGTGGACAAGGGCTAATGATGCTAGTTTTAGAAACAAGACAGGTACTGCTGTATTAGAGATATCAGTAACATCAGTGAATCAGGAGGACACATATTACTGTACTCCAGAGAATGTAGCAGGACCAGGAGATCCAGCAACAATAGCACTGACTGTAAACAGTGAGTAACTGGACAAAAATATTTACAATTTATACATTTAAATAATTAATAAAACAGGTCTTTTATAAACAAAATGTTTAGAAACAGTGTCAAATGGGAAAAGCAAAACCAGTGGAATTAAGAAATTAAAATCATCAGTTTTTCAAATTATAAATTTTCTAAATTGGCATACACATGATATACAAAACATAGGCAATTGTCTTTATTTATTCAAAGAGAGTTATATGAGAATTGTCCCTAAGATGAGTTTTCCCATAAGAAAATCTTCAATAAATTCTTCAAAAAATTATATTTAAAAAAAAACACCACAACAAACACTAAAACCTACACTAAAAATGTTTAATTTATCATTTCTGCCAGTGACACACTTTCATCACTTGGAGCCATATATTGAACAATGGATGGTCTACTGCCTTGCTACCAATTATCGCCGGGTACCAATTATCGCCAGACAGAATTCAAACAGATACAATTTCACTAAAGTGGCATCCCAAGTCTAGCACATAAGGTAAAACTTTTCCCAAAGTGAATGGAACAAATACACAACAAAAAGCTTTCAAAATATATGACCATTACTGAAATATGAAGGTTTATTTTTCTGGTGGCGATAATTGGTACCCGGCGATAATTGGTAGCAAGGCAGTATAGCTTTCAGACATTTAGTAACCAAGTAGCCGTGCCTCGATCACAGTTGCCAAAGTTCAAGCTATAAAACGTAGTTAGTTTGAAGATGGAGGAATGTAGGGTTGATGAAAGCTAAACCAAGATCCACTAAGATAAAGCACAGTGACAAAGACAGTGAGAACACAGTTGAGGAAAATTTATTTACATGTTAGTAGTAAAATTACAAAAAAATAAATAAATTTTAAAATGAAAGAATTAAAATTTTAAAAATACCATACATGCAATAATACATACATACATACATATAATAGCACCAAGGAGTCAGTCCAGTTAGTCGAAATTTGTAAGATCAGTGTCATTGCAAGAGGGGGGACTAACCCGGCCCATTCCTGGATATTCTGGAGCCCAAATCTATCCAAAAGGAGAACTCCCTTAGACGGGAAAAACTAAGGGATCAAGGCTACAGAAAATAGAGCAAAAATGCAACCCACTACCCCAAGGTACCAAACTAAGGGTAAACTAAGGAAAGTTAAACCACATCTGAGAGATTTTTGGTGTCCCCCAAACGAAATTTAAAGTCAATTTGAGAGGGGGAACATCAGGGTCAGCCTGAGTCCGCCTGTGATTACATTCTGAGGTCAAATTGTATATTCCACTAGTGAATGAGGTAGAGCTCCTACCAAATAAGTTTAAGCTAAATATACGCTTAACAAAGAGTCAGAACCTGACCAGCTTGCTTTTGTCTATCAACAAGTGACCCCTAACAATACTAGGCGGCCTGAAGGGTGGAGGTGGGAAATTTATAATTTACTGATTGCATGTGTTTACAGGTAGCTGACGGATTCAAATATGAGGTTTCCCTCCAAAACCAGTAAGTCATGGATGGCCATATTTATGGGTGATAGCCATTGGTCAAATGTGTGTCAGGTCGAACTTTAAGCATGGTACCTAAAGTTTTAAGGTGGCAACTGCCCCACCAGGCTCCTACATAGCTGTGCTATGCACAGTTGCCAGAGGTCAAGCGATAAAAGGTAGTTAGTTTGAAGATGGAGGAATGTAGAGTTGGTGAATGCTAAACCAAGATTCACTAAGCACAGTTACAAAGACAGTGAAAACACAGTTGAGGAAAATTTATTTACATGTTAGTAGTAAAATTATAGAAATATAAGCAAATTTAAAAATGAAAGAATTGAAATTTTAAAAACACCAAACCCAATCTGAAAAGAGGGAGAATGTTATGGGCAAAGGTGAGTGGAACAACCAAGGAGGAGAGAGAAGACTGTTGAATATATGACCATACAACCGAGCTATGTCAGGTACCATGAGACATGATGTTCTGTAACTGAACATTATGGTCAAAGGCGAAGGTAGCACCAGACCTACGAAAAGCATGGAAGGGGTAGCCCACAGTGGAGAAACCTGTATGTCTGAGCACTGTTTTAAGTGAATCTCTAATAACAGTGTCAATTACTTGACTGTGGGGTGAATGAATGGTAGCAAACAAAGGGAAAGTAGAGGGAAGGGGCCTAGAATTTAACAGGGCCTTAAGGGCATTAACTGGACACAGAAATGGATTGGAAATGGAGGGCAGTTGAACAATATGATATGACTCAGAGGACTGCAATGTTTTGGACCATTTCATTATCAAGTGAGCTCCTGGAGGGCTGAATATAAGGTCCTAAGGAAGCCATAAAATGAAACTAGAAAAATTGCTCTAAATAAGAGAGGGTCTGGTAATATGTGGCATGACATTGAAATGAGGTAAATGGTCCTAATATCAAAGACACCCTTTGGTGAAGGGAAAACTTTTGAATTGATGGAGATATTCCGAATGAATATGGAAAGAAGGGGATGAGAAAAAGATTTGGTGTCAAAATTATAATAAGAGGCACAAGTTGACAAAGATGAAGAATGCTGTTTAATCATTTTAAATGAAATGTTCTTGTTATGTAAATACTCCCCAAAAATCAACAAATTATGAATTGAACACACAAAAGGTAGGTTTAGGAACATCAGAAATGCCATGAAAGTCCTAAAGTGGCGCATATGTGCTGCTGAGGTGGAGGGTCGAAAGGCAGTTGCTGTTCTTCCCAAAGCTGAACTCAACATTTGAGTAGACTTCAATGTGGCATCTGAAATCTAATTGATAAACTAAGGCCAAAGTAGGAGGGTTCAACACTGTCCCAAGAGTAATTTACTTTAAGATCATGTAATATTTCTTGATTAATAGGTTTATTTGAGTGTAATCTAGACAGAACATCTGCCCTGACGTTGTTCTTGCCTCTAATGTGCTGTACCTAAAGAGAAATATCATAATGAGCAGTAACTAACCAAAGATTTCTAATGCAAGCCCCAAGAATGGATCTTTAGTTTTGCTAGTAGCTACCACATAGACACAGGCATCATTATCACAATTCACCCTCACTGAGCTGTGTTTCCAATATTTACCCCAAACACGTAAGGCAATGACAATATTGAGCATTTCCCAGTGTACTATTTTAAGTGCAAATCCTGGAACTGAAGGGACAGGAGCCGAGTACACCCTGTTCTTCCATACTGCACCTACTCCAGTTAGGCAAGCATCCAACCATAATGAGTTCGAACCCTCAACCCTAGGTTTATCAAACTTGATTGTACCATTGAAGTGAAGGAGGAAGACCTGAAACCAGGTAGTGTATCTGAAAAACTCTCTAGTTAAGTAAATTCTCGGAGCAACTGCAGGATTCTGTTGACAAAAATCCTTGCTGGGACCACACATGTATGTATGTATATCAGCTTGTGTAGCAGGGATTGAAAGCTCATTTTTGAAAGATATTTTCTATTGGAAACCTGGAAACACTCACTGTGAATAGTTTTAAGCTTAACTTGGTCTATGCTGAGTGAAGATTGAGTAATGTCGTGTATTCCAAGGCAAGTGAGAGCCTTACGGGGGGGACACATTTGTCAGAATTCATAGGGAGATCTAACCTAGTAAGAAGGGAGGACAGAAAGTCGAATTGAGACTGTGCATCTTTAGCTAAGGCAATGCCAATTTAATCATTGATGTAGGCCACCAAATCGTAACGCTTCCACCTCATAATGTAGACGATTGCGTCTGAGTTTAGTTTATTTGCGGTTTTACATCGCTTTCAACACTGTACAGGTCATATCATGGTGCGAGGATTGATTGGCTGCCATGTGAGAGGACTGATTTTCTAGCTCAGCTACACATTTGGTGAGAGCTCGGTTTGACTGATCTAAGCATTCTAGATAGGCCAAAATAGCATCTGACTTGTCTATGGGTGTGGCCTGTGATGTGGGGGCTTGGTCGGATGGAACAGAGGAAGGCACATGGCTAACATAAGCATCATTACTTAATGCGGAAGTAGGCGGTATGTTGCCTTCAAAGAGCGAATTACTCACAATATCACCTTGTAACACTTGTGTCATAGATCCATCCAAGTCCAGTCCTTTCTTGTTGTTCTTCCATGTACCCTTCTTAGGTGCTGGAGTTTTCTTTGCTTTCCTTGGCATGAATCACTGATAAAATGTATAAAACATTAAAATTCCACCAGCTAAAAATAAAACCTTTGTTTGAAAATTTATAATTTACTGATTGCATGTGTTTACATGTAGCTGACGGATTCAAATATGAGGTTGCCCTCCAAAACCAGTAAGTCATGGATGGCTATATGCATGGGTGATAGCCATTGGTCAAATGTGTGTCAGGTCGAACTTTAAGAATGGTACCTAAAATTTTAAGGTGGCAACTGCCCCACCAGGCTCCTACATAGCCGTGCTATATAAAATCAACATATTACTCTTTCGATCAGGAAAATGGACATTACAAAAAGCCATATAACAGTTCCTCCATCTTCGTAGAAGGATTTGACAATTTATCAGTTTTACTTTGGTTAATGGTTCTTACTGATTATAAATGATCCACAGTAACTCTATTATTAGAATTATGGTATAAAATGCATATAGACACCACTGCTACATCAGTTCAATAGAAACATTAGACAATATCTGTTTCTTAAAAGCCAAAGTCTTCTTAAATGTTTTTTTTTCAATTTTTTTTCTTTCTTTGCCTAAAGTTTTATTTTTTTAACCACAGTTTTTTTTTGTGCCAAAGCCTTATTTTACAAGTATTTTTTTAACAATTTTTTTTAACAATTTTTAAGTCCATGTTAAAATATTTGAAGATTGTTAACTTTAAATTTTCACTCACTCGCTAACTCATTTTATTTTTTGTGTTTGGGGGTTATGTGATTGGTGTGGGGCAGTTTAACAATTTTTAATTTTAATTTTTTTTTTCAAACATGTAGCTTATTAATTCTTTTGGAAAGATTTGGGTGTTTCTGAGAAGGACATACGAATCAGCAAATATTGCGAAAAGGACATTTTATAGCAGTGCTCCCTGAAAAGGGCCGATTCTAGGCAAGTGCAGACTCAGATTTGAACATTTACTGAGTCTGAGTAAATGTTCATCATAAGTTCCTTCTTTCACCTAGATTAAAATTGATATGTGCCTGTTTCTCCTCCAATCCTTATGTCCATTACACAGTTTTTGGTCTTTTTGGTCACTGGCTCCACTATCTGTGACTGTGGAGTTGCCCACTGGCTTACTTCCTCTCCTGTTCCCCTCCTCCCTCTTCCTCTATTTTTGTATAGTTCTGATAAAAAACTTCTGAAGAGTGATTTCAAGCTTTGGTCAAAACTTATTCAAATGCTGAGGTGCTTAGCGATTTATATGTATTCCCTGGGAATGATGTTCATAGATAAGCTTTGGTACTTTCTTTATGTGACATGAATGACAAATTTTAGGGAGAAGACTCTATTACGATAGAAGCCATAGAAGACTGTAGGACATTTTTAATTCTTCAGAGAAGGACTGTGTGACCTTAGCAAAGATGTGATCTTGAGGAAAGAAAAGTTTTTGTATACCCTATATTCCTCCCAGCATACTGGAATACTTATACTAAAGCATACTTTACAGCCTGGAATGGGGAGAGGGAAGGGATATGGCCATTTTACTGTCCATTAAACAGAATTTTCTTTCATACGTGAATATGAAATGGGCCATTTCACAAGGATTGTCATAAAAGAGATAAATGAGAAAGCTGTTACATTATTCACTATTATAATTTTATTTCCGTCAAAATCAATGAACTTGTTCATCAGATAAATAAGACAATGTGCCCATTTTTCTCTCATAAATTTCCTTTTTTAAGATTAAAATATATCGTATGTATGGATTTGTTCACATATATTGTAAGAGAGCCTATTTTTGTTTTTAATAACACTAGTAAAACGTAGTTTCACAGCTTTTTTGCTTAATTTGTTTATTTGGGGTTTTACGTCGCTTTCAACACTGTACAGGTCATATCACGACGGGTAGTTGGAAGGGCAGAGGAAACCAAGTGTGTGATATTATAAACTCTGAATCTTATATGTATACCTCTAGACACAGTTGTAGATTCACATGAGTTACGTACATGTCAAATGGGTGGAACCTAAAATAGGCACGTGTACACAATGTGTCCTGAAAATAGTAATTATATTCGATGTGACGCCACCTACCAAAAATGTGTACAAAGATCGGTATTCTCAGTGCACAGAACACACAAAAAAAATTAATCCTATATTTTATCCCATGTATTTCACACAAACAATATAATACTTGCAAGTAAATATCCCATTCAAGATGTCAGCACACACGCCACTATGTATTTACACTTTTGCAGCATTCATGGTGGAGTGGGGTATGCAGAGTATTTACAGAATTCAAAATCCAATTGGGCTTTCCTCGCTAATTGCATTTCATTGTGACTCTGTGTAATCTAGTATAGCCCACTTATCAACAGGATTCAAAATCCAATTGGGCTTTCCTCACTAATTGCAGTTTGCAGAGAATTAGAATTCATGGGGTGTTTGCTGTCTATATAAATCCACACCTCTTCAAACTTAAGCTTCAATTACATTGTTTTACACATTATGTACTGCTACACAAAGATGACTTCTGTTCTTAGTCTTGGTCAAAAGTTCAGTACTGATGAATTAGATACTGCTATTATGAAGTATCAAACACAGAATTACTGTGTTCTGGTAACTAAAGATAGCACAGAAAAAGTAGTACACAAAAGATAAGCTCAGAAAAGGCTCAATCCTGAGCTCAAGTATAATGAATTGAAGTTTGTTTGTCACCAGACAACCTCTTCTAAGATAGCTTATTTCAAAACTATTGATGATCGCCAGCAACTGATGTTAAAGAATTGGGTAAATGAACACAATCATGAAATCACAAAGGATGTCTGCACTCACCACCACAAGACCAAGAAACTTGACAAGGACAGACTGAAAGAAGTCTAGGAGATGCTGAGAGTGGATCCAGACCGAAGATTAGCGAGGCAACACTTTGCAGACAAGACCTCCAAGGAGATCCAGATGAAAAATGTGCACAACATAGCAACTCGGATGAAGACTCCTCTGAACACCTCCTTGAATGCAGTGAAAAGTTTATGTGAATGAGCAGAAACCAAGTACCCCTCACTCTATATGGAACTGGCTGTAGAAGAAGGTGAATTCACAGTGTGTGGCATTTTCATGCAAGATACTGGGATGGTAGCACCATTTCAGAAGTTTCCAGAGGTTCTTCTAGTGGATGCCACGCATAAGACCAACACCGAAGACATACCACTGTACACACTTCTCTGCATCGATGGAAATGGGGAAAGCTAAGTGGCTGCTACATTTCTAGTCCAGAAGGAAGATGAGGCCACCATCAGGAAGATGTTACAGATATTTAAGGAAAGAAATCTAAAATACAAGCAAATTACTGGTTATCATGATGAATAAGGATATGAC
Source organism: Sabellastarte sp. h YS-2021 (assembly GCA_964017235.1). Taxonomy (NCBI): domain Eukaryota; kingdom Metazoa; phylum Annelida; class Polychaeta; order Sabellida; family Sabellidae; genus Sabellastarte; species Sabellastarte sp. h YS-2021. Next base: position 124,700,104 of record OZ024932.1, read on the forward strand.
AGAGAGAAATGTGATCATATCTAAGATGCTTCACATATGTCTTCAAATCTGACTCTCTCATGTTTTGAGGGCATTTGGCAGGGCAACAACACCAGACAAAATGGGTATATCCTCAGGAGAAAAGGCTACAGTACTAGCCCATATACAGGAGATAACCTATTCTGTCAGTGAGGTTTAGTACATGAAAAAGTATGAAGAAATATGCCTATCCATGTTAACAAGGGTAAAAAATTACTGTAATAATAATTGGCACCATATACGTGAGCAGTGGGTAGAGGGGATTGAAGAGCAAAAAGATTAATTTAGGAGTCCGGACCAACAATAGACTCGAATCCTTCTTCTCTTACCTCAAGAAAAGCCTCATTCAAAGGGGAAGCCTGAAAGAAGTCATAAAGCGGTACATGCTTTGCCAGAGTACCCTCAAGAGTGAGAGGAGTCATCATCTACTGCAAGCCCTGAGCAAAGTCCCATGTCAGCCAGTCAGCCCAGAAGAAGAGCCATACAGGAAGTTTCTTAGTCCCTACTGTTTTAGGGTGGTTCAGGATCAACTTAAGACAATCCCACAAGGCACCAGAGATGTCACAGCTACTGATTGCAAGTGTTCATTCTTCACCAGCATGAGAATCCCTTGTAAACATATCCTGGCTAATAGACTAATCAACAACTTAGACACATTCTGCCCTAAACTAGTCAGCAATAGATGGGCAGCCACATATTACAAAAGCAAGGCCCAAGAAGCACCTGCAAGACCAAGACTGGGAATTTCCACCCAAATGACACTACCCAAGGACAGGTTCACCTATGACAGAAAGAGACAGATACAAGAAGGCCTGAAACCAGTTGATGGAGCTGCAGAATGTTATGTCACAGTGTGATTCCAATGAATTTGAAAAAAGATCCAAATTGATTTCAGAGCTGTGCACATAGATATGCAGAGGGGCCAAACAAGTGCAACTACTAGAGATACCAGAAGATGAAATTGAATACACTGAAGAAGTCATCCTAGATGAAACCATCCCAGAAGAAAATGAATACACTGAAGAAGAAGTCACCCTAAAAGATGCCATCCCAGCTGAAAATGGACACACTGAAGGAGAACTCATCCTAGAAGAAAGCATCCCAGTGGAAAATGAACACACTGAAGAAGAAACCATATCAGAGTCTGCTCGAAGTTCACTGCCAGGTTTACAGGAGTTACACTTTGCCCCAAAATCCAGGGAGAGAGGAAGACACAAAGGTGCATGTGCAACTGCTATGTGATTGCCAAAAATTAAGAAACTGAAGAAGACTAGACGTTCACCATTTCACACTCTTAGTCATGCAATCTAAACAGAAGTTAGTATTGCATTGGTTTGTGAATGATAGTGTAGTGAGAGAGGAGCCACTTGATAGGAGAGGAGGAGATTGATGTTGTAAATATCCCTAGTCAACTGAAGGATAGTCAGGTAGATGTCAAAATGCTAAGACAATTCTTTGACAGTGATGGATGGAAAATAATCATTGAAATCAATGACCAGATTAAGGAGGAAGAATGGAAATGTGGGGAATGCAAGTAGATATTGAGCAGCTCTGAATTAATTGGTTGTGATGCATGCCTAGAGTGGAACTACCTGACCTGGATCAAGCTGAAGAAGATCCCAATGTGTAAGTATTGGTATCGTTCCCATTGTAAAGTATAATGTCAATATTGTTGTCATATTTGTGTATCTGTCTGTTAGCCTTTGTGTTTGTTTTTGTTAGCATTGTAAAGTATAATCACTATTGGTGTCTTAATTTTCTATCTATTTTTTACTATTATATGTCACTTCTACAATAAACTTCATGAAACTTCTTCTTGTGTATTTCATTTGTCCCCATCAGCAGTCAACATTTCCCAAGTCATCATAAAACAGTTCACAGAATTTCAGCCACATGACTTCGCAATTTTTGAATTCACCCAAAAACCCGCTTCATGATAAATATGGCCACCTCCATTGAATCATACTGTGTCACAAGACAGGATATCTCCACCCACGGATAACGTGTACCAAGCCTCGCCAAATTATATTTCAGGTGCCACACTTTGTAGTTCACCTGTGGTTTTATAAAGAAGACATGCTGAAATACAAAATACATTTTTCTTTCTTAGCCAGCTTTTAAAGTGAGCTTTTGAGCTTAAATAGAATTTAGTTAGCAAGTATTAAATTTTAAATTATTATTTTTACCACCCACCACAAGACGTAGTTAACCCATACACAGGGATATGTAGAGCGAGGTATATTTTTTGGTTTAAGATGGTGCCTCTGTATCATGAATTTTCAACAAATATGTATTAAATACCATTAGGAAGGTCTAGTTACAGTGCTTCTGCTCGTCTTTGTTACATAAAATTCCATGCAGAAATGATTAAGATATCGCAAGTTAAAGATTTAATTTTTAAGTTTGCGCTTCTACAGATCAGCTTTTTCCTTTTGTTCATCTCCGGATTTCATAAACTGTGGCATGACCACAATGACTGTCTTTTACAGAAGTTAAGCGGCAAGGGGATATGTTAGTACTAGGAAGGGTTACGCTTCAGTGCACTACTCATGTCTCTGATGGCTTTGCGCTTACGCTAGTGGACTGAAACCCCTTTCAGCCTTGTTTTATTCACTGGTGCCCCCAAATATATGACAGCTTTTTAAGCATTCTCTTTAAAAATGGATTTATTTAACTGATAACTCATATAAAATGGTGGATGCTAAAATGAAACATATATCTCACTCTCATGATGATTAACAATGTAATACTCGTGCTATGCATTTTTCTATTTATTCAATTTTTAAAGTAACAGTTAATATGCTCACCCTGATTAATAATAATACTAGAATTAATAATTTGTCCATATTTCAAAGTCACAAATAAATTCTTTATGCGTATTTTGTTCCTGATAATTTTAAGTTCGATTATTTTTCTATTCAACTGAATATGGCCAATAAAAATGGTGCAACTTTAAAGTAGACTGACTGAAGTATTTTCATATTTCTGAGTCAGAAAAAATAATCTTGATCTAATAAATGTTTAACTATGTAAACCAATGAGTGTTTGTTTGATTACAAATTCGAAAGAGTTCTACAAATATAAACATTAAATTACTTTTCATTGGGTTCAAATTTATGTCAAAACTATAGCATTGCTTCCCTGTCTTTGTTCATGGGATCAAAATAATAACATCAGATTAAAATTAAGAGAATTGTATCTCAAATCTTTAGGTTGCCAGTTCAATTATACAAACACAATTAATACGCTTTGTTATTCACAGTGATATATTCAAATTCCACAAAATAGGGCCAGGTCTGTTGAAAAAATACGGATTGATTATTTTGATTCTGAAATCTTAGGATCTAGGTTTGAATCCCCTATAGTTAATTATCATGTTAAATGTATAGAGGATACCAATTGGCCAGCCTGTTTTAAAACCTTTTCTATGTCACCACCTTGTTTACAATCATGGTATGTCGACATGACCATAAGCCCCTCATCAAAAATCAGTTAATATAAATCACTTGCACATATTATCAAGGTAAGCTTCCCCTCCCTCCCCCTCCCTTATCTGGAGATCTCCCACATCTTGGAAATATTATAAAAATCACCATTTGGTTATTCGTGAAGCTTAATTGCTTTTAAGTTTCAATGGATTCATTTTGAGACATTTAAGTGAGTTGCTACAAAAACTTTAAGGTATATTCTAGAAAATATTCTGATGCTACTTCTTTGTAATAGCAAATTTTAAGTGATAATATTTAGTGAATTACTTGTTTTTTGTGATCAAAAAATTAATTAAATAAATATAGCCAATTGCATTTTTTCAATTTTTACTTCAAGATACTTTTGTTGGAGACAAAATAAAATAATGACCTGTTATAAAATTTGTGATAATTTGATTCCTTTACACGCATTATATATTTTAGACATGTGGTGAGTTTGAAATAGACTGGTCTCATGAGGTATTATCAAGTTATAAAACTGAGTGTTTATAATATAGGGTGAATTCTCTTTTTTCTTTTGCTTACCCCCTCATATTTTTTTTTTATCTTTTATTCATTTTTTTTTTCAAAAGCAAGTCAAGGTGTTACATGAAGCAAATATACAGAAAAGGAGTAATATAGATATACTCATTAATACAGTAAAAAAAAAGAGTTTACAGACAAAACAGAAAAACAATTTGCATATTAATTATCTGGTCATGCATACTGATACAAAATCTCCCAAACACTATCATTCTAGATGACAAATCATAATGCCTTTAAATTTTCAAAAAGGACACCAAATTTTTGAAAGAAAACCTGTTTTTTGCCTCGATTTATGTGGGAAAGATGGTCAGTAACCAAATTAGATTTTAGGGCTCTGCAGAAATGATCCCAGTAAATTTCTTTCTGTGACCTTTTTTGTTTATTAATAAAGTATTTACCATAAAGGATAATATAATTCATGGCATAAAAATGTAGTTTATCAACATGGATACATCCCAACAAAATTTCTAAGATTGTGAAATTTACAGGTTTAGAGAATATATTGCTAAGCCAATTTTCCAAGTAAATCCAGAATCTTCTAGAAGATTCACAATAGTAGAAAAAGTGTTCCAAATTATCTATTTCACCACATTCTAGACAATTTGGAGATTCAACAATCTTCCACAAAAAAAGTTTGTGTCTACAGTTAAAAACTCTATGGAGTATTTTATACTGTAGACTTAATAAATGTGTGGCACGAATTATTTTTCCTGGCAGTAAATAAAAAGATTTCCAATTAATTGTGTCTAAGAAAGGGTAATATTCCACCCATTTGTTCTGGCTAGTGGGAGCCTGATATAAGTGCTTAATCAATTGACAGTAAATCTGTTGACTACTAATTTCATTTAACTTTTTCGGGCCAAAGGTTTCAACACTACTGGCAGTAACATGTATTGTTTCTATGGAAGATTGTTTTATTGAACTTACTATTTTATTATATTTTAGGTGGGGAATCACAATGTTAAACTGGTTTTCAAGTTCTATTTTCCCTCTAAAGGAACCATTGCTTTGTAAAATATCTGAAACATTTGAAATACCAGCTTGCATCCAATCAGAATATTCTGTGGATATGTGTTGGCCTCCAATTTGAAATACATCATTAAAAAACAATGGTTCAGCAAGAAGTTCAGTAAAACTTGTTGGTTTGGCATTGATAAAGTCAAGCCAGTGTGATAATATACCACAATAAAATATGTTTCTTGGAAAAGTCAATAGAGAAGAAAATTTTAATTTCCTAAATAAATGTTCCTTGGTAATGCCCATCAAGTAGAAATTATTATTATTATGTATTTATACTCAGCGCAATATCTCCATATACAACAGGACTCAAAGCGCTATTTAACCAATCCGACTGTACAGGTACAGCCCCAACTCACAAGTAACTGACATTCCCCTAACTAGAAGATAGAGGCTCAAGGATGACCATTTATCAACGTCCTTGAGGTTCTTTAACCTGCCACTGGGGATAGGACCCAATGACGGAGGACCGCCATTTTAAGTGGTCATCCGAGCCACTATGTATCTGCCTGTACCTGGGATTGAACCCACGTCCTCTGAGTTACTAGACAAGTGTGTTACCCGCTAGGCCACAGTGGCAGATAAGAAAGACAAAACTTTCCATTTCGCATTGATTGGGTTCATAAGTCGTTTAAACCACATGATCTGTGCTGTTTTAACTACCTCTAATACCGATACCATTTTTAGACCACCCAGATCCAAAGGCTGAATCAGAGTGTTTTTAGCTATTAAAGGTTTTCCATTGTTCCAAATAAAGCTAAACAACAAGGTATCGAGTTCAGTTATAGTTTTTGAGTCTACTGGTAACGTTGAGGCCAGCACCTGAATATGTGGTATTACTAAGGATTTTACAACTGTGATTTTGCCTTTCAGTGATAGAGACCTAGCTTGCCAAGCATTTAGTATGTCCTTGATAACTTGCACTTTCTGGTTTATATTCAAAATAGCAGTATCTTTATAGTTGAGGGTGAAATAAGTGCCCAGTGTTTTGAAATTATTTCTTATCCAACTAATTCCAAGATTTGTGTCTTCATACATTGAGCCATCATTTTGTACAATTATTGCTTCAGTTTTTGCTTTGTTCAACTTTAACTCAGCATATTTATAAAATTCTTCAAAAGATTGTAGTGCTTTCAGAATGGATTGATTGTCACTTAAAAACAGGGTCATGTCATCCGCGAGTTGACATAGCTTTATGCAGGTGTTTTTGACACAAATTCCCTTTATTGAATCGAGGCTACGGATTATAATAGCAATAACTTCAGCCGGCAACAAGAACAAGAGAGCACTGAGTGGACAGCCTTGTCTGATACCTCTAGAAATGTTAAAGTATTCAGACTGATACCCGTTATTTGAAACACAACTTTCAATGTTATTGTAAAGTATAGAAATCCACTTTTGAAACGAACTGCCAAAACCAAATCTTTTTAGACAGCAATGTAGAAAGTTCCAACTTATTTTGTCAAATGCCTTTTCAAAATCAGCTAGCAAAATAAGACATGGGGTTTTGAGCAATGTACAATAGTCAATTATATCACTGATTAGTCTTATATTATCACCACAGAATCGGTTTTGCATATAACCAATCTGATCAGGATTTATTATTTCAGATAGTGCAACTTTGAGCCTTTTTGCTAATACCTTTGCTATAATTTTATAATCAGTGTTTAAAATTGACAAAGGACGCCAAGACTCTAATTTAGTTAAGTCCTTGCCCTGTTTTGGTATCAAACAAATTACACCTTGTCTCTGAGACTGGCATAATTGACCTTTTTTAAAAGCATCCTGAAAGGTTTTTGTCACTAATTTAGAGATATCATTCCAAAACATTTGGTAAAATTCACCTGGAAGGCCATCTGGGCCAGGAGCCTTGTTGTTTGCTAAACCTTTAACTGCATCTTCTATTTCCTGCAGTGTGATATCAGCATCACAAATTTCTTTAGAAGCATCAGATATACGAGGAATATCATATGCATTTGTATAGTTCATACAATCTAACAGTGATTTATTGTGATCTAAGTAATCGACTGAAAAAAGTTTATGATAAAACTCTTTCTGCGCTTTCAATATTTCAGCTGGATTACTGATACGTTGGCCGTGTATGTGTAGTGCTTTTATTTGGCACTTCTTTTGCTTTGCTTTTTCTAAATTTAGAAAAAATTTCGATGGTCGTTCATAGTCCTCAATAAATTTACATCTTGATCTAATTAGGGCACCTTTTGCCTTTTGGTCATAAAAATTTTCTACTTCTTTTTCAATATTAGCAATTTCTTCAAGAAGATGTGATGTAGGCATAATAGAGATCTTTTCTTGTAGGATTTTTAAGCGTGAGTTCAAAGAGTCAATATGTTCACGACTTTTCCTTGCATTTTTTATTGAAAAGGAAATTGATTCTGTCCGAATTCGACATTTTACGTAGTCCCAAGCCATTTCTTGAACTTTTAGATTTGAAACATCTAATTTTGCTTCCCTAATTGTGGCCTTAATAAGATTAATAAAGTCTTCATTTCCAAGTAAATTTGTGTTCATTTTCCACAGACCTTTACCACGTTTAGGTTGGTCTTCAAGAAGTAAACATATTTGGAGCAAACTATGATCAGATTTTAGACCTGGAAGTATATCAGAAAATTTTGCTGTATATTCCAAATTGGATGAGATAAGAAAAAAGTCAATTCGTGATTGAGCGAGTCCATATTTTGTTTTTTCACGCCGTGTATATCTAACAGATTCTGGATTTTGTAGTTTCCAGATATCTACAAGATCTATTGTGTCACACAGTTTGTGTAGGTAATTATTATATGAATGATTATGTGGATTGGTTATAATACTTTTTAGGGATTCTATATTTTTATTGAAATCACCACCAATTACAATATTGTGTCCTAGATACATCTTTAAATTGTCCCAAATATAGGCTCCAAAATTGGCCTGATCAGATGGTTTATCAATAGTTGGAGCATATAAGTTAACCAAGATATAGCTAATTTCCTTTACACAGCAATCTAGTAAAATAAAACGACCCTCATTGTCAAGAATTTGCAAATTAATTTTAAGTTCCAAATCTTTTCCAGTCAAAATTGCTACCCCACGACTATTTGATTCACCATGGGAAAATATTAAGTTTCCATTCCACTGTTGCCGCCAACTATCTTCTGTGTCTAAAGAGGAATGTGTTTCTTGTAAAAAATAGATGTCACCTTTTAAATGCTTGAGCCACTCAAAAATTGAAGCCCTCTTTGTCCTATTGCCAAGACCTCTACAGTTGAAACTGTAAATGTTCAGTGTATCTTCCATAGGTATGCCATTCAATACAAAAACAATAATCTGAGAAACCATGTACCAGGAAGCATGTAAAATACAAAATCAACAACATCAAGCAAATTATCTTTTCATACGTGTTGTACAAAACCCAAGGAAAAAACAATTGAGTAACACATCTTAATTCCCTTTGCAACACAAAGACAAATGAATACATAATTAAATGAAGATAAACAAAAGAAAAAACATGCTGCATGGCCAAGCACTTATTTGCAACATGGCCTAGTATACAAAACATCCAAGTTGAGGACAAAACAAGGAGAGAAAACAAGGACTTTGGAATAAAGTAAAGGAAAATAATAATTATAAATAAATTGACTGGAATAGGTGAGCAAATAGTACCAAATTAAATTATGTAAATAAAATACCTTAAGATATTCAAAGAGAAATGTATGAAGAAAAAAATAAAAATAAAAAGTAAATCTATTTCACTAATTAGCTTTGCTATTTTACTTTCTGCAAAGGCAAAAACCTCCACTATCATCATACATTGAGTGCCTATAAATTTGACTCACAAATATACAGTTCTCTCAGTAAAGAAATTTTTGTGCAAATTAGCTTTAATATTTTAAATTCATGGTAATAGTGCACCCTTCAATAATATCATACTGTGGGCACTCAAACTAGCAATGCCTAATAGCTGGACTGTCTGGAATCATAGAGTATCCATAGAGTGTAGTCAAATGGAATATTTAACTAGTTTTAAACCGCAGTACCTATTCAAAGAACAAAGAAAAGGAAATGTTAACAATGTATGCATCACAATACAGTACTATGTAACTATTTTTGTAAATATTCTGTTTGTACTGATATTACAAAATAAAACAGATTGAATATTAACTTTTAACCATTGGGTTTCTGTTAGCTTTATATCTTGTTAGTAAGCAATTTGTATTTCAGGCGATTAATTATTTGTAGGACTCAAATGTTGTAATTTTAGAGATTTGCATTATTTACTAATTACAGATTACATGTGATAGTACTGATGAGAAACTTTAACTTGAAAATTTCAATTTGAAATATCAGATATAGATTCATGAATAGTTTGTACACTCTCAGTTAAATTTTTATAAGTTCTATTTACAATTATACAAAACATGGCATCCAGGGTCTGTCATAAAGGTATTAATAAATTTTTGTCCATTAAAAATTACACTTTTATCAGTTCTTCTCAAACTTTATCAGCTCTCCTTACAAACATACATGAATATAGTACAGGTTATCAATTTAAGAGCTTTATAGTAATCATTATTGATTGTAATAACATAGAGTAATAATAGAAAACAACTGAAAAAAAATTTCAATTCTGCCATTTAAAAAGCAATTGGGTTGAACATCTAATCTAGTTCAAACAATAGAAATAAATTCAAATGCATTTTAGAATTGTTTACCAGAACAGATTTAATCGGTTTATGAGTTCTGTCAATTCAATCCAGCACGGATCTCTTCCAGAGTTATGCCAAGTTTATTTTCCCCTGTACCTTTCAGTGCTCCTTTGTCATACAAAGAACGTCCATTGCCCCAAAAACTGTCAAATTTATTACACTCGACAATAGTTTTTCTTCCAGTGTCCAGGAGGAACTTGGCTAAGTTATGGTTTTGGCTAAATTTAGCTGTCAAGGCTTTTTTCATCTCCATCATTTGGATTTCTTTAGGCCAGCAATCTTTCCCCAAAGAGTCGCCCAGCTTTTTCATGTCTACTGGGTCAGCAACATGCATTATCTGGTAGGCGATTGACCAGGCTCCACAAAATTTAGCCTTTTGGTGTTGGAAGTACTGCTCCACACAATCATAATAATTTCCATCCAGATGGAATTTACTTGGAAAAAAGTTGCTCAGTGGGCAAAACCTTCCATGGAATAACACTGACTCCATCTGATGCACGGATCCCAGTTGTTCTACCTTGAGTGGTTCTGACTTGTAACAATCAGCTAAAGTATGAGCTTTGTTATTGAAAATCATCTTGTCTTTGGATAAGTGAGATGTGGGATCAATCCTCTTGGCTACTTTTAACACTTGTTGTAACTGCTTTCTAGTCCTTACGACATCATCTGGGAAGTCTCTGGTGATAAATAACGAACTCTTAGTTTTGTTGGCTATAGAAGTAGTAGTGGTTGCATGCTGCTTCAGAGACATCCTTTTGGAAAACACTTCAAACACTTGAGCAGAATATATAAATTGGACTATTATTGGCCTTGTGACTACAGCTTTCCTTTGACCAATTCTGTGTGCCTTATTTATGATGATTCTGCTTTGTGCATCTGCTATGCCTAATTTTTCTACCAGGAAAGACTTTACCGTAAATTACCTATTTAGCGCACAGTGCGCTAAGCAAAGTCTATTTTTATTCAATATTTGTTAGGAAAAAATGTCCCTTTTAGCGCACCCATCATGAAACACTTTCCGGGATGAAGTTTCCGTCAATCCGGTAGAAAAACGGTGTTTCGACATTTAGAAATACCCACTTCCTGTAAATATGGCGGTAGATGAAAACAAACTCGACAGTCGTGATAAAAATGTCAATTTATTAAGTAAAAATACGTAAATTATATAGAAAAATATGTGGATATTGAGAAAAATTAAGAAAGGTAAGATTTAAGCTGAATAATCGATCATAAGAAACCTTTTATACCCAACCGCGATTGTGCACTGTCACTGTCTGATCGGTCACCCACTAGAAGTTGCCAAGTATATTGCTTTGAAAAGAGATAGGGTGCGGTTACAAGGGCGGATGCGCTAAATAGGTCATTTACGGTATGCCATCTTCGCACCTTTCATTTTCTTTTTCAGGAATGCCATGAAAGATCAGATTGTTGCGACGTGAATATTCCTCTAATTTAATTATGTGTTTCCTCAACTCTGCATTTTCCTTAGCATATGCCAATTCAAAAGCAGCCATTTGATCTTTGGTAACTTGACTTTCCTCAATTACCTCAGTTCTAGCTTTAATTTCTCGCAAGGTATGGTCATTAAAGTCCACACTAGACTCCAAAGCATCAATTCTGTTCTTTTGGTCAGATAAGGATTTCTCAAAGTTTCTCACATCTGACACAAGTTCATTAATTTTACTGTTCATATTGCCAATAGGTTTTACTGCCTTCAAAATTTGCCCTAATACAGTTTGTAGAGCAGTAATATCAGTTACCTCAACATTTTCTATTCCATCCAAAGTGGCTGTGGAAGTTGAGAGCGTTGTTTCCATGGCTTGGTCTGTAGCAGCAATACTAGGTGAAGTTGAGAGCCTTGTTTCCATGGCTTGGTCTGTAGCAGCAATACTAGGTGAACTACTACTATGAACTATAGTTGTTTCATCCACTACTTTGTCAAGAGAATTAGTATCCTTGGTGCTTGTGTGAACAAAGGTGTCCATTTTACTTTGGCAAGAGTCTTTATTACTCTTTTCACTTTTTTTACTTTTTGGAAATTGACCACTTTTTTGACTGTTCTTAGTATTTGGCATGGTTCATAGTTTTTACCCTAAATGCACACGCAAGTATCCTTTACATTAAATATATCACAAGTCAGTACTGAAAGACCAAGCTTCACAATATGGAAAACCAAGGTTAACAAAGCACAAGTTCAATTTATACTAGAATACCATTAAAGGAATACATTGAGAGCTTTAAGAGTGACCCACTTTTCCTTGTTGATGTTTCAATTAATGTGCCAGCAAACTTCACTATAACAAAACACCTTGTCAATGTGCTTTCCAAGAGTGCACTGTGCAATCAACCATGGCAGTCACATAAGAACTTTTGATTTATATGCCATAGTTACTTTTTTTTTAACCCAAATTTATCATTTACTATATTACCCACACACTGCATCTTTTCAATTTTTACTTCAAGATACTTTTGTTGGAGACAAAATAAAATAATGACCTGTTATAAAATTTGTGATAATTTGATTCCTTTACACGCATTATATATTTTAGACATGTGGAGAGTTTGAAATAGACTGGTCTCATGAGGTATTATCAAGTTATAAAACTGAGTGTTTATAATATAGGGTGAATTCTCTTTTTTCTTTTGCTTACCCCCTCATATTACTAAGTCACCAGGAACTAGGTTCAAATGTTGATGTATTTTATAACATAGAATATACAGACTAACTTAACATCAATACAAGACTACTTTAAACTTTAAACTACAAATCTTGGTATGGTGGCATTTTGCTATTTAACAGTTTAGCAGTTTTTCATTTAGGTTTAAATTTCAATGAATTCATTTTTGGCCTTTTAAGTGGGTGGTTCAAAACATTTGTTTTTCTGGGAGGTATCCCAGTGCAACTACGTTATCTTAATCAATTTGATAATGATGGCATTTAGGAAATTATATTGTTCATGCAAGGACCATAAATGTTTAAAAATAAAACCAACTCTTCATTACATTACACTTTATTTTTGTCACTGACAGAATAATCTAATAGCCTGTCAAATTGCAAGGTTTGATTGTCTTCTGTTCCAATGATCATGCACTGTAGAAATCTAGTAATTAAAATAAATAATTGTCCATTGTAAGTTCAAGGAAAGGGCATGGATCTGATGTTGTATTACTGAGGGAAAATCCTGTTTGACTGTGTATCACAAAAGATTATTCTTTCTCCATAGACCCTTGCATAAATATACACAGATGTCATTGTAATGCACCTTTTCATATTTTTGGAAAATAATGTATGTTTAACAAATAAGTTAGTGAACCAGTTGGTGTGGGATCAAACTATACCAGACAATGTTTATTTCGGATTTTTTGTTCCCTTGACAAATGACTATGCTGTACTTTTGAGCAAAAGCCTTCTATTTTAACATATCTGCACACAACTCGAAAACTTGAGAATGTTTAGTTCTATCCATTGTGTTTAAAACCCTGCCCTTCCATGTTTTACTTGTACCCTTTTCGTTATTATGAAAAAACAGAAAGAGTCTGCCATAAAAGTGCAATAAATTAATAAAAGTGTTAAAATTGAACCAGAAAAATTGTCAATCTGAAGGAACTGGGTTAGAACCTTTATGTTCTATGCACACTAGTAAATAAGCTATTTTTTGTAATAACCTTTACACTGATGGTAGAAAGGAAATGATATAAAATAACAAACCCTGCTGTTAACAATACGACAATCCATACGGTTTAGAAACATATTTCAAATAAAATTACTGTTAAACCTACCTGTACATATTTACACTGCAATGTAAAACACACATTGTGTTTGTTACACACAGGCCCACCCCATCTCATATCAGCTGATGAAAGCACTATCAAAGTTTTCAATGAAGATGACCTAAGTTATGAATGTGTTGTTGGAAGCAAGCCACAGCTTACATCTTTTGAATGGACAGGAAATAGCGATGGAATATTTTCACAAAATCGAGGTGATCCAGAAATTAAGGACAAACTTTATGTTGAAACTAATGCGCTTTCATGGGCAACCAGTAACATAGAGGAAAGGAAGACTGTTCATAATACACAAGTATTCTGTGCTGCTGCAAATGGATATGAATCAGATATGAACAAAGCTTACAGCATGAATGTGGAGTGTAAGTGAAATGTGCTTAAACAGAATTCATTACAAAATGCACTTGAATGTTTTCAGTCATATTTTCTCAAAAATGACCTAAAACAAAATACTTATATCATGTATGTGAGCAGGTAACTTCTTTTAATTGTTTTATTTAGAAACCCCCTTGGCAAGTACTGCATAGATACACACTACTGAAAATAACGTTATATACTTTATTTTTAGTCAAACTTTTTGCAAATAAGTAGATTGTGTATATACTAATAATATTTCAGATAATTTTCAGTGTAATTCAACAATTGTTTGCTAAAATGTAAACAGGCAACACCTAGAGATTTGAAGTGTCTCAAATTCAAGCAAACTTTTGTGTGTCATCTTCATTTATGCTCATAGTTATTCCAGAACAACCTGCTATTGAATTAAACCAGACCAAGGCAGATGTGGAACATGATGTGCGGCTCAAGTGTTTATTCAGTGGAGTTTCTTCTGGAAACCCATCTTCCATCAAAACAAAATTCCGTGGAGAAAACAACTTTGAAGAGATACCTGAAAGCAATGAAACTATACTTACTATCAATAATGTGAATCAGGAACAGCAATATTCATGTGCTGGTATAAATATTCCTGAAAACAAAGGTGAAAAACAGGGACCATTTTCAGAGAGTAAAATGTTAGAAGTTTTAGGTAAGTCATTAAAATATAATTCTGGAAAATGTGATTTTACTTTTTACATTATTTTCATACAGGTTCATTCTTTGTGAATATTAGTAATATAATTTAAATTGTCTACAGATTTAATCACAACACTTGGGTAATGTCATACAACAATATACTAAATAACGTTATACAATAATATACAATAAAATGTAATACAACTGGTCATAAGCGGTGTACCTCATCTAAGGCATTATTGTGCCTTTTTTCTTTTTTACATATTAACAGAACATGTGATCTAATAATGTTTAACATATTTACAGTTCCACCAAAGGTATTGGTTACAAATGAAGGATATATCAAGGTAATTCCAAGATATCCAGACCCGTTCACAATGTCATGTGATGCAGGGGGAAAACCTGATGTCAGCATTGTCTGGCAGAAAGATGGTGAGGTAATTGATGACAGTTTCTTTCACCCTCCTGATTCTACTCCAGTTGATATATCAGATTATTATGGTTTGATTAAAGGAGTTAGGAGCACAATTTCTTGGAACCCTCCCACAGGCGCCACTTGTGATAACATACAATTTTATGATGGAACTTATACCTGTTTTGCAAACAACAATGGCTTGGATGGCACCAGAGATTCCCCTTCACTGGAAATCAGCTGGGAAACCCATTGTGAGACATTTTTCTACTATAGTTCAGTAATTGACTTCTGAAAATTTCTGACACAAAATATTACGACAGATTTGATGCAGATACAAAATATGTTTTTACTTTATAATAATTTATCTACAAGCATTGCTGTGCATGAAATGTATTTTAAAACAAAAATATACATTAATATGAACGTGCACTAAACTTTCTATCACAACACAATTTCATTGTAAATTTTAAAGAACAACATACATTCTTATCATTCCACACATGCGGTTAAACTTAAAACATGTCATTTTTGTTTGGCTGTTTATAAACAAATCTTAATCCCATTTAAAAGTGCATGGATGAATTCATTACTGGTACCTAGTCAAGTAAATATTCTTGTTAACATGGATTTATTTTGTTATTGTTACAGTTTAATCAGTTAATATGTGGTCGTTATTGGCAAGCTCTCACTCTCATGTTTTTCCAGTAATGGACAAATAAGATGAATGTGATGGTAGCCAGAGGGACAACTAATTCAATTTTAATAGTTTTAGGAATTTCGATTAGCAGATTCCAATTTCTGTTGCTGATTATAAGCAAAATTTTACATCTCCCTTGAGAACACTGTAAACAGTTAATCCATTTCACTATTTTGTGGGTTTGGCAGATTTACAACTTGAACCTGTTTCAGTTCATTTGCCTATCAAGCATAAGGATGCTTAGCACATTGAACAAGGACACACAAAAAAATTGTGTCCATGTTGTGTGAAGTTATTCTGGCTGGCATTATATAACCAGCTTATGCAACAGAATGTTTATTAATTTGACCTTACTACTGGTTATGGTAATATCTAAACATATAACATTTACCACATCATTGCCACACTGAAATACCTTTTCACTCTGAACAAATATATGTTTAGATAATACAAATTTAATTGGTATGTATTGTTTTAGATAAACCTATTTGGACAGGAAATACATCTTTCATAGCAGAGATGAATTCCACAATTACCTTAGCATGTTCAATATGTGCAAACCCTTTTCCAGGACAGTTTTCTTGGTATAAGAATGGCTCAAAAATTAATGAGGTATTACAAAATATAAATGATAATGATGATATTAAAAATTTAAATACTTTATTTTCTCTTCAACATGCTTTTCAACCTTATCTGTCTATTGGTCATAGAAAAAATTACAGAACGTATTGCAAAGTTTGTTTTGAGATATGTAAAACTGAAGGAAAGTTGACTAAAATAGCAATTTATAATAAACATAGAAACAGAGAAATCAATTTTGTAGTTTCAGCAAATTACATCTCATAGCATGTATAATTGTGATGTTTACAATACATTTAGTACAGCATAAGATCATATCACACAGAATAAGATATTGTACAATGATTAATAATTTAACTCTCCTTTATTGAATGTACCTACATAGAAATTTAATATTGAACCATCTTGCTCAGTAGATATCAAATAATGATGTAATACAAACTACATACAACTTCCATATTTGAGGCTTTTATCTGGTTGGAATTGTATTTGATAATAAATAACAATATTTTATTCCATAATAGGGTCAAGAAATAACGCTCCACCAACTAACCAGAGAAAGCTTTGGTATATATGAATGTAAAACTGGGAATGAAGTGGGAGAAAATAGCTTTTTCATAGAAGTAATTAGATCAAGATTCAGGCAGCTGTTTGGCCCTCTTGTTCAGTTTCTACACCATTAACTTCGTTAGACTTATTTATTGACTGTAACTCCTGATATTCCAAGTGCAAATCCTATGTCATTGATGGAAGAAATTTCTGTACACTCGTATAACAAAGTTATAAGTCGAAATATAGTAGTAGAGAACCAATTGTGATAGCCAATTTTACAATGATTGTTGAAATGGATATCACAAATAAGTCTGTTTACTATCGTTTTCCACACTTCAGACTTGATTAAGCATTTAATGTGTCTACACAATCCCAATGATTGACAATGATACCATTGATCCATTGCTTGAACTGTTTAAAGCTGAAAAACTTCAATCTTCATCATTTAATAAAATTTTGAAATTAATTGGTATAAGTATAAAGTATGCATTTGTAATTTTAAAAAGAAGGGATAGTCTATATCCATATAAACTTTCGTCTTGAGTATCTATTTTTATAACATAAAGTAAGAGTAACTTGTAAGCCTTAAACCTTGCATTTATTGTGTGTCACAAAGCAAAGGTGTGATACATCTATTATGATATGATTGTTATTGATCTGGTAATATAAATGATAGCTACATTGTCTCCTTTCCACTCTAAACTTTTGGTCCTTACTTTAGTAGAAGAAAACAAGTAAGTTTATGCAGTTTAATAAACTAGCATGTGCTACTTTAAAGATTCAAGAAAAGAAAGTCTTTCATCCTTTTCAAATTAACCCCTTCACTGCTGACCTTCTAATTATCATTTGTCTGGCGCCCTGTCGGTCTTGCCAAATGTTAGAAAAAACATCCTAAGCTGGGCTCTGGCCGGGACTGTCCTATTCATTCGCCAGGTGGTTCGCATGTACACTTCCTCTTTTTGTTGTCTACCTTAGAAAGTCTCCTTTTTATCTTAGAATAGCAGGGAAGGTAGGGTGGGAGTCCCCCTTTCCAATAGGTAAGGTATCAACTAATAAAAACTTTAAACTATTAAATTTGCTAGTATATTGTGTTAATACATCTTACCTAGTGAATAGATGCAGAAAAACTACCCAGTGGATGGAGGGTAGCTGAATAAGGGGAATTTCCCAGAACTCTGACAAGTAATAAAGGTGACTAAGGCAATGGTTAAGTAGACCAGCCCTAAGCAAACACCCTGCCCCCCCTATTCTTTGTATAAACTTGACCCCAGTGTACAGGGAGAACTAAGGGGGAGATTAGAGTTCTGACTCACCTAGTAGAGGAAGAAGAACAGGAACTGAAGTTACTATCACTATACTGCTGTATCCACTTAGGATCATGGCAGCCCAGAAGCCAGGATAGTCAAAGCTTCATCTTTTGTTTTTTACCTATGTACACTATATACCTGTGCTTTGCTACAATACTATATTATTTGTGGACCTGTTGAGCAGCTACCACAGGGCCTAAGTGGTACAGTTCCGAATCTACCTAAGTCACGTCTTTCAGATTAAAATTTATATTTAAGACTAATATCTAGTTAACTAGTCCAGTGGAGGGATGAAAGATATTTCAAAAGTGACCAAAGTGAGTCAGTGGTGATTAAACAAGAAAGTCAACAACGTAAAAATGATTAATAAGATCTTTATTTATGGGTAATGTATAAAAATTGAATTTGTTTATTTTTTATGTAATGTCAATTGACAGGCAATATAATTTGGGGTTTGTGTCAGTATAATAAATTTATTAACTGTGTGTATTCCAGGGGCTCCAGTTATCCAAGATTTAAGGATACTAAGCAACAAAACATCCACTGCGGTGCCTATCTCTTGGTTTATTTTGTCAGATGGGGGCTATGCACCATTGAGTTTCACCATTTATAAAAGGACTGGCAATGCCGAATTTCATGTAGTCAGTGATAATATAGCAAATTATGCCAAGGAAGGACAAACAATAATCTTTGATGTTCTTGGACTTCTGCCACAAACATTGTATGACTTTAGAGTACAGGCAGAAAATAGCAGGGATAGAGATGCTTTAAGTGGAAACATCAGCAATTCAGGGGACACAACAGGTGGGATACCACCATTTGCGACCTTTGTGAAAAGGCTATGATATGTCGCATTATTATATGAAGAATTCTATTCTTGACCTTCTGTATATTTGAAGGTTTTTGTGCAATACATTGACATTACCATCAATTGTTTGTTTACAAGAAAACCTGATTTGCATGGTAATTTTGTTCAGATAAAAATATGTTTTTGTTGACATACTTTGTTTGAAATACAAAAATGTTTCTCTCACTGTGTTAGACTTGTCAATGGTTAATTGCTATCATTTATTGCAGCATCACCAACTGTTGAGATAAAATGGGTGGATGTAAAAGATACAGCTATGACTATAGTATGGAAATTTAACCCCGGCATCTTGACAGCTGAGACACTGATGCTTGCAGTAAATCAGGTAATACTGACATATTTATGCAAAAATTTACATTTTCTTTATCGCATTTAATGTGTAATAAATCTGCTTTGCAATGAATCTTTTCAGACAAAATATCCCATAACCTTACATATTTATTATTTACACCTTGGTGTATTCATATTTATTATTTTTACATCTCTTTCAACACTGTACAGGTCATATATCACGATGGGTAGTTTTGTAGGCAGAGGAAACAAGCTGGTCAAGGTTCTGTACAGTAAACTGCTGATCATCAGTGATCAACTACCAACTTTCCCACATAAGTTTCAGGATTTGAACCGCTGATCTCAGAGATAGGAAGCTGGTGTATTAATAACATGCATTGAGACATCTACATTTAACAATATATCGAAGATTTGAAAAAAAAGTTCAACTTTCAGAAGGTGTATTTTGAGATAAGAGTTCATCAGTGTATTTTATTCTATGCTTTGACTGTTGTCTAATAATCTACTCCTTAACAGATAACTCTGTGCATAGTTTATGATAACAGAGGTTCACAGACTATATATCCACATATCAACAACTGTGGCATACCTGCCGAGTTAGAAGAGTATGTCATTGAAGGGAAATTTCACACAAAAACAGTTATCAAGTTAGTTTCATCATTGATGAAAATGGCTACTGTGGGTCAAATGCTTGGAATGGAAACTTTATAAGCGAACCTGAACCTAACGGTAAGTATATCACTTTCCAGTAAAATTCATATCAAGGTAAAAGGTGGGGTATTTATTTGCAGAAAACAGAAATTTTCTTTTAAGCAAATGCTGGATAAAAGCTCCAGTGTGTGAGGCTAAATACATGATATCCATCCTCTTACACTGTATGATATTTGTGAAATAAATTCCTCAACTTCTTAAACATTTTAGTCACTATTAGAAAAGAAGCAAAAATCCATGGTGAATGGATGTACCATTAGTTGCCTCTTCAAACCTCAGTTTTGAGCTGTATTAAAATGAATCATAGGAAAGTCGGCCATTTGACAAATCAAACACTGTCTGATAAGCATTCAGAGAAAAACAACCTGACCAAAAATACATAAGTCTGATTATTTGAATTCTGTTTTAATAATTCTAGAAAGTGTTAAAAATAGGATTTTACAATTTAAATAGATAACAAATGCAGGTTTCTTTTGATGTATCTTCAATCACTAACCAAAACACACATTCACCAAGAACTTTCCATTAAATATGTTATATTAGGGAATCATGAATCGATAATTTATTATGAACTACTTGCCAATGGGCAGATAACTTGGCATAAACCCAAACTTAGCATAAATAGTAATCCACACAACTGAGTCAACATCAGTAGATTTATAGCTTGTGTTTTTTTAAATTCCTAGTTTAATAAAATAATTCCAGCTGATAACAATTAAAACAAACTCACAGAAGTACTTACTTTTCAAGTTGTGCTATGGATACTCTATTATTCAACAAAATCTATTTAAGTTAAACAAAGCAACAAATATCTTTAAAATGTTGTCTAGCTCCAGCTTTTAAATATACTTTTCCATCATTTCTTCAAACACAAACTTTTATGCAACCTCAATCTTTTTCAGTGACATCAGGAGGCATGGCAGCTAGTACTGTATCAATAATCCTGATCCTGGGTTTGGTACTAATTTTATTGTTGTTACGTTTGTGAGTTCTTCAAGTAAACACCCAGAAGTGACATGGTAAGGACTTAATATCAGAAAGAAAGTTCTTTTTAAACTTAGTGATTTTGTTAACTTTACAGGGAAACATGTTTTATAACTTTTACCGACCTTTTTGTGCTGGTGAGGTACCATTTCTACAATAATGAATAAAGAATTTGAAAAGCAGTTGTTTTTCTGAAACCAAGAGTGATTCTAATGAAATGGATATCACCATATCTATGTGTAGCATGAAGGTTGAAGTTTTATCCGCATGGAATCTTCTGCATGGATACTTTATGTTTTAGTAGGGGTTCAGTGAAAAGGAAGAGATCCTGTTGCAGTGAACCTTAAATATTTATCTGAAAGACTGGTCATTGAAACAATGATTTATCTTAATTTTTATATCTGCTTTATGCAATAATCCCCATTTTGGTAAATGATACTACATGAATACATTAAGAGATGCTAGGATGGAAGTCTTTGGCACTATTTTGTGTATATAATGGAATTGTGAATTGGCATTGCAGTATGACCTTTGTCATATTTTAAGTTTAATGTACATGGGAAATTATAGAACACCATCAAAACCAAATTACAAGAATTTTGTTGATAATACATCTAAGTGCGGCACACTTTCCATGTCATGAAATGTTATACATGTCATCTCATTAATGTTGATATAATGTTGTTCTTTTCTCCATGTTTCATTTCATAAGTAGGAAAGAAAGACAGTCCTTCAGAAAACAAAAGGTAATAGGAATGTTTTGATATTTATTGTGTTTCTTTCTTAATCTATTTTTTTGCAGTTTCATAGAATAATCTAATTATTCCATATAACAACTAATATGAACTATTCAACAAGTAAATTATTTCACTCTATTGTGTGTTCTGTGGAGAAGTACAATTTTTCGTAAATACGTGTATTTTATTAATTATGTAAGATACATAAATGTTGTAGACATCATTAGACAGAGATTTTGCACTTTCTGTTTGATTATACTTTATGTAGAAATGGTAGACGAACATCTTGTAAAAATGTTTTATATGTTACTACGGATATGTTTCATAGTTAATTATATGCATTCTTTCGGCAAATGCAAAGTTCTTTTACTTATTATTAAAGTAAAGTGGGCGATAATAAAGCTAAAAAGTACCTCTTGGTCCATATTACAGGAAGTTTTCCTAGAAATTACCATAAACACACTCGTTATCTTTCAGGCTCGAATTGTATTCAAATGTCCCCTATCTTGATAAAATTATAAAAAATACACCACACATGATTTTCCTGTTAGTCGTGGTATACCATAAATTGAATAAATTATTTATCAATTACTGGTATGTACCAATTTGTTGTAGATCAAATGAAGTAGACACATGGGAACATGTTAAATAATGATCATTTTTTGTCTTTCCTTGATCATATAGTAACTAGAAAGTACCCCTAGACTGCCGACCTCTGCCAGGGCAGCCCAGTATCTCCATATTGTAACTTCAACCAAATACTCACTGATAACGAGACTGTTGAAAATTCGGCATTTCTGTACCTAAAGTACACTACGTTCTCTCCCAAAATTTCATCACTTACTCCTTTGGTAAGACTTCAACCATACATAGATTTTACAAAACTGAGTTCATCACTTTTAGAGGTATGATGAACGTAACAGAAAGATAAACAGGCAAACAAATGCACCCAAAACAAAAACTCACTTGGCATAGGTAATGATATTTTGGCCTCATCATTAAATCTAACTGGGGAGTAATGTTTGGAATGTATTTGATTGTTCTTCTTTGCTTTCTAGTTCTATGTACTTGTTATGTTTGAGATAAAATCTAAAAGTAAGAAATACTTTATAGCAATATTTTATTATGGTTGAAGTTCGATCAATCCATGTTTTTTTCTAGAATTATATATTTGTTATGTTATGTTCATAATAGTAGCTAGCTATAGCTGCAGCATTATACACAGTTTGTAACTAATTGCCATTACTCTGTATCAGGTTACAGTGAAATACACATGAATCAAAATCAACCTGACATCCAGGCTTATGAAGACCTCCATCATCAGCATTATGAAAATACAGGATTTCACCTTTATGACTCTTTGAATAAATATTCAACTGATAATGTGTAAAACATGCATTACCAAGTTTTCAGTTTTAAGATTTTTATAAAGCATATTCTTATTTTATTAAACATAAATAATTGACATTTATGTAATGTTTATAGCAATTTGTTTTGCTTCAATGAATTTCATTTATAATAGAAAATGGATGGAACTGATAAAAATATGTAGTTACAATATTTTTATCCCTGCATTTTTTTGTTTGTTTTTAATGACATGTTACTTTCTTAATTTGGTGCAAAGAAGTTGAAGAAAGGCTCTTCAGATAAAAAGAATAATTTTTATAGACCAAATATGGAAAAACAAAAGCTTTTCTTTGGATCACCAGAAAAAAATAGAATCACATGAATTCAAGAGTTGTAAAATACACTTTCTTTATTTAGTTTAAAGTAAATCCCAGTTTTATTATCTACACCATTGAATGACTATCAATATATTTAATAGCTAGTCTTAACCTACTTGAAGATTTGTGGAGATTGTGTGAATGTGTAAAACAAGTATATTTAATTGATGTTCAGTGTGATGCAATTAATGTTTGGTTTTTCCAAGTCATATGCTTATCTTAGTTATTTTTCAAGTATTCAAGTACTTTACGTCCATACTGTTTTTTCATTGATGGTTATGGCAAATCAAATAAATCAACCTATTTGGTAAGAATCTATATACTTAAACCACTTTATAACACAGTCTGTTTTTAAAATCCAATAGCAATACAAATCTTAGAAATCCAGTTTTATCGCTTTCAATGAGGTTTGCAAAAGCAAATCGGGGATAAAGATATTTCAATAAGTTAGTTTTTGTTGTTTCATGTTGTTGTTTTAGTCATATCTTTTGATCATTTGGATTTTGTTTTCAAGAATGTCTTAACATGAAAGGCATCTGTGAAAAATAGCATTTGATCACTTGGAATCCCGAGCCTGATTAATGGGTAAGGAAGTCCCTGCCACTGTGGCACAAGACCTTTAGTCTGAGTGCATGTGTTTCATTATATGTGGCATGCATCACCACTTTCCAGGCCTACCCCTACCACAACATGCATTTCCTTTTATTTAGAGAAAGCCACATAATCATTTTAGCATCCCTTGTCCCCAAAACCCTGTTCATTTCACCCAAATTATCTTTCCTCTGTACTATCTCTTGGAATTTTCCACCAAACTAATATTTAACCTCCCAGTCTTCATTTTAATGTTACACTCCCCACTTCATTATTATTTAATGCTTGTCCTCCGATAATGATGCATTGATTTTGCATTTGTATTGCAGATTTTAAATCTTCTTACTAGCAACATTGATCACATTCAGTTTCAAAAGCTTCTACATAGTTTATTATCATTTCATGAGAAACAAATTTACAGTGACTCAATTATAACAGTAAATCCTATCTTTCCCTATATATTTGGCATTCAACATTTCCTCTATACTTAATACATGATCATAACTATCGCCCATCTTCAGCAAGTTTTACAATTTAATATTTTATAGTTAAAAGTGTCAAGTGCATGAGTAATATAGCCCCGATTCAACCACAATTTATTTTCCAATGTAGAATTCATTTGCAATCTATTCAAGATATGCTACATCCTAGTTCCACTGTCTTTAGGCTGCAGACAAATGTTCCAATAATATTTTGAACAGTATATCATACACTATGGAATTAAAATTTTAGTTGTGAATGTCGAAAGCATAATTATGACAATAATACATGCACATGAAAAATATTTTCTTTAATTACTTTTATGACTTATATTTATGGTGCTATGACTTAAATTTTATTACACTACACTAACCTGTATTGTTAGGAGGTCAACTGCTGCATGGCAAATGGCTAGGATGTAAAAAGCGATGTAAAACCCCAATAAATAAATGAAGCATTTACAGGTAGAGAAACATCCAATGCACTTATCATCACACATGTAAGTACTATGTACATTTTACTGCATATGAAGCTATTTTTCTAGGTTTCTAAAGCTTCCATAACAAAAACAAAAAATCTAGAGAAATCTAGTTAGTATTGTGGCTGATGAGCATTAAAATCTTAATAAACACATACAAACCAACATAGATGTTGAAATTGCAGAGTCAAGATGTTGGTTCAATATTCATAAAAATGCCAAATGCATGCACATGCAAATCATGTTAATCCTATTACAATGACTATCCAAGTCAATGAATATTCCAGTACTCACATTGTAGGAATATATTTAAGTGACAACTCCTAGTACTGTTTTATAATGGATAATATTTTAGACAAGAAGCAGAGTGTTAACCCCGTGAATTTTATGGCCTATCTTTGCCCAGGAGTATAAACAAACGTTAGAACATTATGATTTATCCCATGAACCCAAAGGGCAAATCAAGCTTCTTACAATAGTACATTATGGCGGAAGCCCATATATTAATATAAGCTCAAACTAAAGTTTATATTCAAAATATAAATCACAAGTTTGAGAAGTTAGAACAATGTGGCAAAGATGGGTGATCAGTACAGGGGAACCAGTAAGCTGCATGAAAGGGGTATACTTTAAAATTTTAGACAGGTGCTAGACCCTAAGCCAGAAGAACGAAATTTAGTAATAAAAGAAGCAGCTTACATGTAAATTTTGAATTTTGGTATATTTTTAATATGAAAAACTGATAAAGAAAACTGCAGCAACGTTTAAGGTCAAAACTGAATCAAAAGAAACCGCAATAAGGTCAAAAGGCAAGTTGAATATGAAGTACCAAACTTGATAAAATCATGTAACATAATATAATCGATCTAAGTTAAAACAGATAAAATGTTGAAAAACAGGCTGAGAAGAATGACCTGAAGATCCCAGCATAAAGTAGAAATCAAGTCTGTGAAACATAAGAACCATAGGATTAAAACAGTTTTTCCACATCTCAGTGGAAAAACTTGTGAACATTTCTTGTAATAAATCCAATGGAGAGCATAGACTAAAACAACATATTATTGTAATAACAATCTGCTTCAAATTCAAGGACAAGTTAATTGTAACCTGTCTAGCACAAAAACATACACCTTACAGAACTGTGCAATACAGTCCACCTTAAAAATTACATATCACATAAGAGTCTGGCCATTATTGAATCATGAAATCAGATATAAATACATAAACACCACAGAACTGGCAAATGTGTACAGTGTAATAGGCCAGCCACTTCACTTGGATCCGAAGTGTAATATAATATCAAATACAAGCCTCCAGAAATAACACACAACCTTCATCCAGATATATCATAAGCAATCACTTCACACCAAGGCAGGGGCCAAGGTGGCAGAGTGCTAACACTCTCGCCTCTCACCTCTGATGCCAGGGTTTGATTCCCTGCCTGGCCTCAAGTGGGAAAGCTGGTAGTTGCTTGCCATTGGTCGGCAGTTTACAGTACAGAACCCTAACGAACTGTATGTACTGGTTTCCTCTCCCCATCCAACTACCCGTCGTGATATGACCTGTACAGTGTTGAAAGTGACATAAAACCCCAAATAAATAAATAAAATAAAACACACCAAGGCAAGGTGAACCAAAACAAACTATGCCTGACACACATGTTAAGTTCAAACATGACTTCATCAAACATCATCATAACTAGAAAACTATATTAATATCAAAATCAAACACAGTTGATTTATACGTATATAAAATAGTTATGAATAGCAATATTTAGTTCGGTGAACAGGCTACCTCAGTAATGCAATATGAATGTTCTTGCAATGGAAAAATTACTTTTATGAAACATTAACGTGAAGTTAGTGTGATGTTATAGTAATTTATATGGGATCTGTAAAGCAATGAATAGCAACTTAGCTATTGCATTTAATAGATAGTAGGATTTAATAATGTAGTAGTCAAAATAATCGAGGATTGGCTAGGGAGGGAATTTTTTATGTTGTCCCTCCCAGCTCTGTAATTGAAATGGAAGAATGATACAAATATTTTATAATAGAAGACACGTGAACCATTGAAATTGTATCTTTCATTTCCCAACCAGTACTCTAATACTACATAATTAAACCACAAATTTTAAAGGTTAACCCTGTGGAATGAGCCCACTGGCACCTACATGCCACAGAAGTAAGATGGCATTTCAAATTTCTATCATCTTTGCTTTTTGAACATTTTCTCCAATGGAAGACAGGTATTGTTTTACAACTTTTTTTTTTTTTTTATTTTTATTTTCTTTTTTTATTCAATACATGAAAATTTAATACAACATTTAAAATATAATTTGAAACTCATTTTTTTGCTAGTGAACTGTATTATTACTGTATTTTATTGGTTTATCACAAAAAAAAATCACATTTATATACTGTGAGAGCCGCCTCGCTTACTTTTCATATATTCTCAAATAATGGTTCCCATGATAACCAATTTTGTAAAGACATATTTTTGCCAATTTCTTTCAACTTTAAAAGTGTAATCTGTTCAGCAAAAATTGATTGAAATTTCTTTTGAAATTGATAAATATTCAAAGTTTTAAAGTTTTTTGCACAGCGGAAAATATACAACTTTGCAGTAAGAATTAATAAATTAATTGGTTCAAAATTTTTATCATGTAGAAGGTAACCGAATATAACTTGTTCCAAATCGAAGGACCACAATAGTTCAAGTTTAATTCGTATCCAATCAGAAATATTTTTCCAGAACTCTTTTGACTTGTTACAGTTATAAAAAAGATGTGAAATGGTTTCTTCACTGTCTATACAAAGTCTACAGACACTAGATTCTTCTATGTGTGTAATTTTTAAATATTTTCTCACCCCTATAATCCTAAAAAGAATTCTATATTGAAACCACGTAAGTGAGGCATCACTACTGAATTTGAAACAGACTTTGAAAATTTGTTTCCATTTATTCTCCTCTATATCTTGACCACATTCAACTGACCAGTTAAGCTTCATTTTTGGTTGAAAATCACTATTGTTTAATATTTTATACATATCTGAAGCTCCCCTCCTGTTTTTTAATATAATATTCAGATGGGATGGTCTACCTGGTCCTATTTTTTTAACCATGGTAGAAAAACTTTCAAATTTACCTATATAAGTCTGGACTAGCTTTTTGATTCTGTAATACTCCAAAATATTTATTGGGTTTAGCTTAAATGATTTCCTAAGTTCATGAACTGTACAGAAATTGCCTTGTTGATCCAAAACATCTCCTACAAAGATGATACCTCTTTTGTACCACTTTGGATAGTACAATGGGAGCTGACTTATTTTTTTGTTGAACCAAAGAGGGGTATACAAGACATCCTGAGGGCATTTTTCAGAACTAGTCTCTACAACATTTTGCCATGATATCAAAACATCTAACCAAAAGGGATTTTTGACCTTCAGTGGTATATTCTCATACCAAATGGGCCCAAAATTAGTGATGTAACTAAATGATCCCAAAATAAATTTGGCAAGGTGTGACCATGGAGCATTTTGATCTGTATTAAGGCGTCTGATCCAAGTTGATTTTAAAGCAAAAATATACTTTTGAAGGTTTATCATTTTAAGCCCTCCGTCAATATATGGTCTACATATTTGCCTTCTTGCAATCTTATCTGGCTTTCCACCCCATACAAACTTGAAGAGCATGTCCGATATCTCCCTTATTGTCATTGAATCTGGGCTCGGTAGTGATATGAAAAGGTGATTAAATTTCGAAATCACAAATGTTTTGATAATTGTGATCTTTCCAAAAGGTGTTAAGTGCCGATGTTCCCATTTATTCAGTAAATGTTTTGACCTTGAAATTGCGATTTCATAGTTTATTTTTGGCATTTTCTCTAAGTCAACATTGAATTCTATACCCAACATATTAAATTCTGTGATGCCCCACTCTAGTCTTGATTTAACATTTAGTTTATCCTTACTATACCTCTTTCTACCTATCCAGATAATTTTTGTTTTTGAAGTATTCATCACCAACCCAGACATGGAACCAAATGTTTCAATTGTATTCAATGCTGCTTCCAGAGAGCTTTGGGACCCATCCATAATTATTGTGGTGTCGTCGGCAAATTGAGTTATCTTATATTCATTCAAACCAAGAATTATACCTTTAAGCTCTTTTTTATTAGTTATAAGAAAAGATAATATTTGGCCACAGAGAAGAAATAAAAATGGGGCACAGGGATCACCTTGCCTACATCCACGCTTTATATTGAAGAAACTTGACAGAATGCCACATTGTAGGATTGCTGCTTGGATATTGGTATTAAACAGTTTGATCCAGTTTATAAACTGTCCCCCAAAACCAAAATATTGAAGTACATCGTAAAGAAATTTCCATGAGATGGAGTCATAAGCTTTGGCAAAATCTATTAGCATCAATAAGCCATCTAGTCTATTCTTTTCAGTGCAATGCATAATATCATATACTAAGCGTGTAGAGTGGCCAATATACCTTCCAGCTATAAAACCAGTTTGTGTTTTGTCTACTAGATAATCTAATACAGTCTTTAATCTGGATGCTATAGCAGCAGATGCTATCTTATACGGAACAGATAGGAGCGATATTGGACGCCAGTTTTTTAAGATGCTTCTATCTTTATTACCTTTTGGTAAGCAGGACACTATGCATTGTCTTAAAGTAAGGGGAAGTTCCCCATTTTTAAAGCTAGTATTGAGAGTTCTCTTAATAATGTGTTTCAAGTAAGGCCAAAAAACTTTGAAAAATTCTGCAGGGAAACCATCAATTCCTGGTGTTTTCCCATGATTCATATTTTTTAATGCATTTCCTAACTCTTTTAATGACAGTTCCCCTTCTAAAGATTTGGACTGTTCAGCAGTTAATTTGTTGCAACCATAAGGCTCTAAGATTTCTTCCAAATTTTTATTTTCTAATTTATGATCATAATTATCGAAAAGGGTTTCATAAAAACTTTTTATTTCTGTTAATATTTTACTCTGGTTGGTGGTTACAGACTCATCATCATGCCTGATGGATTTAATTATTTTTTCTGTATAACGCCTGTTTTCCAAAGCACAAAAAAATTTACTGGGCTTTTCTCCTTCTAGTAGCCATTTGGTACGGCATCTTATCATATGACCCCGAATTTTTTCAGACCTTATTGATTCCAGCTCTTCCTTTTTGTCTTCTAAAAGATTTATAACAGCTGAAATATTTCTACTTTTCTCCAAATTTTTTATTTCTTCTACCAGAAACTTTTCTCTTACCAGTCTTGTTTTTTTGAACTGTGAAGAAAATTTAATAGATTCCCCTCTTAATCTTAACAATAATGTTTCTAAGAACAAACTGTCATTAATTGTTAGTTGAGCATTCTCTAAATAATCTGTTTCTAAAAATTTAAGATTATATATTCGAAGAGCATATTTATATATTTCGTCTCTGATAGCCTTGTTTATTACGGATAAATAATCTTGGTTCTTTAAAAATGATGTATTAAGTTTCCAGATACCTTTCCCTTGTTTAAATTCTGACACAATAAGTTCCAATCTCATAATGGAGTGATCAGTTCTATAACCTGGTACTATATCACATTTGTCTACTATATCTGCCAATGCGGAGGATGCTAGAAAATAATCTAAACGTGCTTGTTGGAGGGGGTTTTTCCTCCTCCAAGTATATCTCAAGGTATCAGGATGCATCTCTCTGAATATGTCTATTAAGTTAAAGTTTTCCATTGAGTTCAGGACTACCTTTCTTGATTTAGGATTGTTAATGGTAGAGTAATTGTAGCAATCTTTTTTGGGGTCAAGTGTTAAATTCAAATCCCCACAAAGGAGCACATACGATTCCTGTGATGAAGCTATACAGTCACCTATATTATTATAAAAAACTGGCGAGTCTTTATTGGGACCATACACATTCATTAACTTTAGACTGAATGTATCTAGTTTCAAACGGACTGAAATCATATTGCCTAATTCATCATTCTTTATTTCACCCAATTCGTATTCAAAATTTTTCCCCAGAAGGATTGCCACTCCACGAGAGTTCGATCTGTTACCATGTAATATACATTCCCCTTCCCAGATCTTTTTGATCTCTTGAATATCACTGTTTAGCCAATGTGTATCCTGTAGACACAGTATATCTGGATTTTTTTCTTTTAAATAGTTTAGTACATCAATTCTTTTAGAATAAGTACGGAGTCCCTGGCAATTAACCGACAACACCACAACATTTTTACCTTTTGACACAAGTACAGATGGCAGAAAAATGAGGGTCCCTGAGTACACCAATGGAGGCAGCTTTGTTACCAGTAGGTCTAGTGGGCAGCACAACACAGCATATTAAGCGTACAACTATCAACAATTCACTTTCATAATTTCTTTGAAGTATAATTTGTATTGAAACAAAACTAGGAAACACTGTAACTAAATGCTTATAATACATGATATATATACAAAAAAGAAAAACCAATAACAGGAAACAAATAACAGACAGAGAAAAAGAAGAAAATTATGTCCCTATTCCTTGCAGTATACTTCCTCTGTATTTACCTCTGGATCTGACTTAACCAGTTTTTGCATCAGATATTACATATTTTAGAAATTACATTCATGTCATTTTGCCTCATGAGAAGGACAGTAAAAATTGTCCAATTTATTAGAAGCACACTGTATGATAAAAAATAGATAATAATTACCAGCTGATAATCAGTTCAATAAGAACTAGGAGTATGATAAAAAATAGATAATAATTACCAGCTGATAATCAGTTCATCAGACATTTACGTGTTTTAACATTGGAGAGGAAGGTAATCATCACAGGGGACTCCATGTTTTTGGTATTACAGTATACCCTTTAGATGTCAAGGTACATTACAATGAGCTATTCGACTTCTAGACTAATTAAAACTATGAAGCAACCAATGGCATGTTAATTGATTTATATACTTGATTTCTTACTTAGAACGAGTTACATATACTATGTACCACTTCTCACATAAAATAAGTTATTGCTTTAGGCCCCTATAGCCAGGGTCATATTAGGGCAGGTTACCAGCATCTGACACTTATCACTTCTCACATAAGATGTCTTACAATTTGTACTGTTTCCAGTAATGTATATACGTTGCTAATTGTCACAAAATCAAGGTGATGACTTGTATAATAATTAACACTCTTTCATGAGATTCCATACAAAGTTTTAACATACTGTGCACAACAAAGACAATTTTTTTTTTTTTTTTTTTTTTTTTTTTTTTTTTTTTTTTTTTTTTTTTTACAACTTTGGGTGAAATTGAAGATCTAATCAAAGGTTCCAAGAAACTAAAATATTATGGACAGAAATTTGAACAGGTAATTGCAAAAATAGTAAGAATGCAAGAAATGTTCTGAAGTGAGTAAGGTGAGCAGAAGAGGTTGGAGGTCTATAGGCTGCATCAATTCTGCTCCAAGCCCCTTGAATCAGATGTGATGATGACTGTGAGGCATCTGAAATCGCAAAGACAGATCCCGTTTAAGGTGAGATGGTTTTACATTGTCCAAAAAATGATCATTTTTGGAGTTGCTTGAGTAATTTTTGGTCTACAGGCTTATCTGAATGTAATCTGGACAACAAATCAGCTTTCACATTTAGGTTGCCCCTAATGTGCTCAATAGATAAGTTTGTGTTATGAAGGGCACATATGAACCAAATATTGCAGACACACGCACCTAGGATGTCTCATGGTTATTAAGTATCTATACAAAAGCCAAGCTGTCGCATCTGATGCAGACAGATGCATTTGCCCACCAGTGTCCCCAAAGTGCCACCACAATGTTAAGCATTTCCAGATGGTTTATGTTTAATGTCACGCCTGGAATAGTGAATACTGGGCAAGAGTAAACTCTGACCACATGCTCCCCATGCCCATAAGGCATGCATCGAGAAACAGTGTTTCCTAGTATGGTCTGGGGGTTTGTTTAAACATGGTAATGCCATTGAATGGGGGTAAAAATTTTACTAACCAATCTCGATCAGCAAACTATTCTGTGGTGAGTTTTATACTGTTCCGTTAGTGGAGTCCCCGAGGAGAGCCAGAACTGACTGCAAACCTTTCTTGGTAATATATTTCTTATGTTGTGTACCAAGACATTCCATCAAATAACACAACTTTTTAGGATCAATGCCAATGGTAGCCTTAGGTGTGTCTATCAGTATGCCAAAGCAAGTAATGACCTCTGAGGGGTCAAGTGCTGTAATAAGATGACCAAAGCATGAAAAATTCATTGGCTCTACTCTGTGGGGCAACTACCACATAGTCATCAACATAGGCGCGGACCTTACAGCCTAAGTCTTTCGTCATGAAAGCAATTGTGTCAAACGTCATCTGGAATGCTGCACTCCTGTGTGTCCAGCTGAACGTGACGCTCAAATTGACGTAAAACTTGTCATTCCAGGATATGCCAAACTTGACAGCATCTACAGGATCAATGCGTAAGTTATTAAAGGAGCGGGCCACATCAACTTTAAAGATAACAGGATCATCAGAAGAAATGTGCATGCAATTTTCATTGCAGCGCCTGTGCGACCGTGATATTTTGCTATAAAATCGCAAGTGTACCTTAAGTGTCCCTTGCAAATGAGACGATTTCTCTCTGTAACCAGGACGTACGTGTACGTACAATGGGATGTAAGAGAGGCTTTAGGTATATTCTCCCAACAAGAGTGTCAATACTTGAATATCCATAAACAAACTGCGACTAGATACAGGCTGCACCGTGGGTTTATATACATGCAAGGTACACGTGAGTGTATCTGATAGCAAGTGCAAACACTGCAAGTAAATGAGGAGAATCTGCAACACTTACAAGGAACATGCACGTGCAAAAGTCTCTCATAAATGATCTTTGAGACGTGGATGCATTTGTGACCATACTGTGTGCACGCAGAAAATAATCTGCATGCCAATTTTCATTACGGGTCTCTGCGACCTTGAAGTTCTGTTATAAAATCCCACATGTACCTTAAGTGTCCCTTGCAAATGAGCTCACTTTTCTTTGTAACCAGAATGTATGGGCATGTACGATGGGATGGATGTAAGAGAGGCTTAAAGTGATTTTTAACATTTTAGGAGTCAATTTTATTACATTTTATATGCAAAGAGTAGCTTCCATACATTTACGCACGCCTTTCTAATTTACTAAACAACTACACTATCTTAATAAATATAAGATGCCACATTTGCAGATATAAATGTTTATACAACAAAAAAAATTCAAATAAAATTACACAAGTGACATGCATATTAATTCTATATTCTTATGATTATTTTATACCTTGGATGTAAATTCAATTTTTGACACAAAGTGGGGCCTAGGTATGGCTTGATCCTTCATAAACAACATTCTACCTAGAGACATGGGTTTGTTAATTTTTTGAGTACTACTTGTTCAATATGGATTTTTACTTGATCTTCGCTTATGATAAGGAATATTGCCATATCTCAATGTACATTAAACAGTACCTGTAAACTTAAATTTAGCATGGGTCTAATTTTGTCCCACTTAGTGAACTGATATCCCTGGTGCCACATGTAATATACATGTCACACACATTTCAAGTGAAAAGACCTGCAGCGATATATGTATTATGATTAGTGATTCAGTTGATCTCAGCAGCTTTGTATTACCAATTTTTTTCTTAAATAACATGTATAGCAATAAATATTATAAATATGAAAACCATATACATGATTAAATCAATATTGTTGTCAAAAATGTGAACTTTAGGGAGCAATGTAATACAATGAATGAATGTTAACTTCTAATGACTTTTTCATCGATTAAGAGTATAACTTCATCTGTCAACAGAGCAGCCAACTTTATTCTAAGCCTCTTTAGTGATTGATCAGAGACTGTGGGGATGACCGGTTTTAGTAATTTCCCATTTTGCGGATAAAGGTATTCTTGCTATTAACTCCTCCAAGTAGTTTATGATATTGGTTGTGTACTTTTGTCTATATATTTGTTTTTGTCTCTTTCTTTGCCAAAAAACTAAATAATGAACATATTTTGATGACGTTTTTGGTAAATATTGACAATGATACAAGGAATAAATGATTTAATTTTAGTGGTGACCAAGATTATGTACTGGATCAAGAAATTATTTAAACACGTCTTTAGCAATCCACATGTACCCAATATTAGAAGTGTTTTTCCCTTGGAGGAGGTTATCACTCTCCAAAGCCTCTTGTGTTTTTCAAAAATATTTAGTAATAAAATAATTAATTTAACATAACAATTATTAAAATATATAATGCTTACCGTTACTGATTAAATGTAAATGTCTATTGTACCTATGTTGATTGATCACGTATGAATATATAAAGTTTTTATAAATTTTTCATTGTAATGTCAGTGAATTTGTCTAGATTGTAGTGTTTAATTGCATTTGTGATATGATGTAATTTGTTATTTTATCTGCAAAAGGATACAATGAATTACACCTCAGTCACAATCACCCTGAAGACTAGACATATGAGAATCCTCATCAGCAGCAGTATGAAAATACAGAATTTCAGCCTTTTGAGTCACTGGATAAATACACTGATGAAGTGTAGCAGAAAATCGAGCTCAGATCCAACATAACGTTTTTAATACTGCATTGTTTCATAGACCATACTTTGTACGTAAAAGAGTATCTTTTACTGAGATTTACAATCTCAGCTTACAATGAAGTTTAACAGAATATAGGTACGTCTTTTTATTGGCTAATTTATTATTACACTTTCATGAATGGTAATCTGAGAGACTGTCTCACACTTTGGTTTGACAGTGAGTGTTCAGCGATGTTGGAAAGTACTTAGTCAGATTGGTTTTGTGACTTGGATATATTCCAAATTTTAGTTCAATAGGATTATTCTTCAACCCATGGGCATTTGTCCGTTAAATGGTCATTTTGTAAAACATGTCTCCATTACTTCATCAGTCTGTATATTAATAACCATCAAAAGTCTTTTATCCATATGAAACGTATAGCCAACTAAGATCCTTTCATTTAGATGTGGGCCTTCAATAAGGGATGGGTCAAATGACATAAAATTTCTACCTATGAGGCCTCGAGTTTTATTTCTAGCCAAAAATTAAGTGAATGTTAGTTGCTCGGCAGTGTTTATTCATTTCCATGTAGTACCTGTAATTAGTATTCATGCCTCATATCCTTCATTTTATTTCCTCAGGGTAAAATTTAGGGTGATTTTGCTGTTTCATTTTGCATTCCCTATTGAAATAGACAATGAAAATATGAGGAAAGAATATAATCTCACTATCTTGGTATTGGTTTTGATCTTATGTTGATGTACATTCACTATTTTAAAATTAGGTGGTTTATCACTTGGTTCACAGCTCTATGGCCCTAGGTTCAAATTTTGCTCATGACAACATACAGCAATCTCTGTGTACTTTCCACTCTCTGTGTCTGATGAGCTTAGCTGGGGCTTAGCCAAGTTTTTTGGCTAAATTTGGGACTTAAATCTAAGACTTTGGTCTTGGCTAGGTCTGGGGCTTAAATGGATTTCACAAAAGATGACTTAGCTAAGTCCAAGCTAATTAAATAGCCACAGTGGTTTTCTGTGTCAATTGACCTTTTATATATATTTAAAATACCATTGGTGACATATATCCTTCATTTGATGCATTTTATCTAAGTATAAAATAAGTGCTGTTTTGAAATGAAAAACCTTGTTACCACATGTAAACTTCCAAAGACTACTTTAGGGAGGTGTTTTACTCAATTTGCAGTCATTTCAAATATGCAAGTGGAGAAACATTTATGTTCCTTTAAGTCGTTTAAGTCCTTTTTACAAAATTTAAACCCACTACCCACCAGATTTAAAGCTAAGTCCACTGACTTATCAATTGATGGACTTTGTGGCTGCTTTGTGAAATCTAAGACCACAGCTTACCGTTTTGTTTACAAAATTTGAGACCAAAGTCTTGAATTTAAGTCATAGTCTGGGCTTAAGTCCTTTTGTGAAATCGGCCCCTGGTTAAAGAGACATAAAATCCAAGCCAACAAAAGAATATTGTCAATGCTGGTGATTTTACTGTTGTTCATAAATAAACAAAGAACATAAATTTTGGTATTTTGAAGGCTCTTGTGTGCCATCACTTCAATATTTGTCGTTATGATCGATATTTTGTAGTCAGAACGTTTGTATAAAAAGATTCATTTTTTATGTATTTCTACCTTTTTCAATTAGATTGGATATCTAATTTAAACCTGAAGTGCTTGTGATTACAGTGTTAAGGATAAGTGTCATAATACAACATTGAAACTTTAGTCACATTTAAGACCACTTCTGTTATCACTGAAGTGGTACCTCAAAATTCCTTGGTATTTTGTTAAACCAAATAGAGACAAATTACACAAGGAAGTTAAATATGCTATGATATTAAACCCGAATTTTTCAACAGTGATTTGGAGTTTCTGGTTGAGATTATTCCCAAATTATTAAATTGATCTTTTCCCGGTCATGCTGTCCCATCATAATGATTACAATAAAAAGCAGTCCTTGGATGAAATTGCAACATGGGGATATCTGACGGCCTTGGTGCTCTGTGTAGTTCTTTCTAGATAAACATATGATTGACACGAGTAATTGTAGATATCGTACATTAAATCAGGTAGTGTGTTTTAACTGGAAAATTTTAATTACGTAAATGTAGCTTTTATAAGCTGCAAGCTTACCATGTGGGACTGAGTCCTTTTTCGGAGGCCGCTGGACTCCAGCCAACGATTAAGAAAAATAACCGCTTGGAATTGGCCAAGTCCATGGTTTAGTATGTACCCTAGCAGTGTCGTTTGGTGAATAGTCCTTCTTCTCTTGTGGTAATTTAGTCCATTCCACCTCAGCTAGAATACAGCGGGGAGGTAGGGTGGGAATTTCCTCAATCCCACATGGTAAGCTTGTAGCTTATAAAAGCTACATTTACGTAATTAAAATTTTCAATTTTATTGCGTTACAATAGCTTACCATGTGGACTGAGTGCTGAATTCATCCACCCGGTGGCAGGATTACAGCTGAGACTGAAGAAAACGCAGTTATTTGTTTGAATTTAGAATTACCAGATATGCAAATTTTTTTTGAACATTGTCCAAAATGCCAGTCTAAGTCCCTATTACAGCACCCCAGGTTTAAGGTTGGGTCTGTAAGTAGCCAAAAGCCAGAACTGAGTGAATGACAGTACGGATACTGTCTAGATGTTCTAAGAGAAGAGAGTGCAGCCGAGATCACTCATAGAGAGACCATAAGGGCATCACTGCTAAAATACAGCCCTAGGCCTAAATCTCATTACATTTGCCATCCGAAAATGAGATTGGGATACATAGAAAAATGTACTTGCGTTTGCCGGAAGCCAAAGCTAGCAGGAAAGCAGTTTTGAGAGTAAGATGTTTGGGGTCTGTGTCTTTCATAGGCTCAAAGGGCGCTTTTGTGAGCTCATTGAGAACAACAGAAAGGTTCCACTGAGGAAGGTTTCTGGAACTTTTGGGACAATCCCTGTGGAAACTTGAGAGTACCCTGTGAAGATCTGCATTATGTGCAATATGTTGGCCCGTCGGGCCCAAGGTGTCAACAATGGCAGTCCTGTAATCATCAATGGTCGAGGGGTGCCTGTTTAGGTTTTGGTACAGGTACATGAAAAAATCTGAGACTTGTTTCACAGATGGAGTGGAGAAATCCACCGAATTTTCTCTATACCATTTTTTCAAATAGGG
This sequence comes from Sabellastarte sp. h YS-2021, assembly GCA_964017235.1. Taxonomy (NCBI): domain Eukaryota; kingdom Metazoa; phylum Annelida; class Polychaeta; order Sabellida; family Sabellidae; genus Sabellastarte; species Sabellastarte sp. h YS-2021. Next base: position 124,738,842 of record OZ024932.1, read on the forward strand.
CCTACTTTGATTTCCAGATGGTCCTTCTTGATGACCGCTGAGGGGCAGCAATTCTCTCTGCCACCTCCACAGAGAAGTCTTGTTCTTGGAGTTGTCCACTCCTAGACACCAGACGTAGAGGTTGAGATGTTGCGGATTGCTGTGGAATATGTAGTTGTGGGACTGTTTGAGAAGTGTTGTTGACACTGAGAGTTGCAGTGGTATCTCTGTTGAGAGCTGCACTAGGTCCCAAAACCAGGACATCCCTGGCCAGCCTGGGGCTATTACTATGAAAAGGCAATGGCATTGCCTGATTTTTTCGGATCACTCTGTGAAGGAGAGCCGTTGGAGGGTAACCATAGGCAGTGAGCTCCATCTCTGTCCCAGGCCTTTGGGTCTGGGATAGGAGACGCATATAGAGGGAGTTTGTGGTTCAGATGAGTGGCAAACAGGTCGACGTGAGGAGTTAACCACTTTTGACAGATTTGTTTGAACACCTGTGGATGTACTGACCATTCTGTCAACTGTACTTGGTCGGACCTGGACAGGAGATCAACCATCACATTCAGACACCCTGGAATGTGTCTGGCTTTCAATGTTATGTTATAATGATGGCACCACGTCATGATCTTCCACAGGAGCGCACACATCTCCGCTGAGTGAGTCCCTCCTTGTTTTTTATATAGGCTACCACTGTTGAGTTGTCCGTAGCAACTAGAACTGTCCTGACACTGGTCCTTGAATCTTTGAAGGGCCAGTGAGACCACCTTCAACTCTAAGACGTTTATGTGTGGCCTTTTTTTCCTGATCTGACCACAGACCCTTTGTAGAACTTTGATCTAAGTGAGCTCCCCAACCTTCATTTGAGGAGTTGGATACTGTGGACTTTGGGATGAAGGTCTGTGCCTTTCATCACATTTGCAGGATTCTCCCACGAGTCTAGATGTGCAGAAATCATTTCTGTCCAAGGAAGGAGGCTGTCCAGCGACTGAGGATATCTCCAGTGCTCCTTGAGATGAAACTGAAGGGCTTCATGTGAAGGCGTCCCTCCGGGACCATCTTCTCTGTTGAGGCAAGCAACCCAACTAGTGACATCAAACATCTTGCAGTCAAAACATGTTTTGACTTGAGTCATAGGATCAAATCTGAAGTTTGAGCCATATCTCTTGAGTGGGTTTTACAAGGGTTGAATCTAGGTGGTAATCATAGCCTGCGAATGAAAACACCTGAGTAGGCGTAAGTTCTGACTTTTCCTGATTTATTATCTACCCCAAGGACTGGGTTAGATCTACCACTGTCTGAGTGTTCACTTGGGCTTCCTCCTGAGACTGGGTATTGGTGAAGTCTGAGACCTCTGGAGAGGGTCATTAGTTTCACTTCCTTAACAATCATTGCAAAGGCCTGGGGGGCTGAGGCCAGCCCGAAGGGGAGGGATGTGAACTGGAACACCTGAGACCTGTGGCAAAACCTTAGGTATTTCCTTGAGTTTGGGTGGATGGGAATGTGAAGGTAGGCGTCTGATAGATCTATCGACGATACACACTCCCCTGGAATCAGGGAGGTCCTGGTGGACTCTGGGGTTTCCATTTGAACTTTTCTATGTGTAGAAAAGCGTTGAGCCTGCTTAAGACCATTACCGGCCTCCACCGTTGGTGAGGCTTGGGGACTAGAAACAGGTGACTGTAAAACCCGAGAGATTTTACATTTTCACCCTTTCGATTGCGTTCTTTGACAGCAGAGACTAGATGCAGTCGGCCAGAGCTTGGTCTTTTGGAAGGGCCTTGTATTCTGAAACAATCAGAGGAAATCTGACCAAGTTGGTTTTGAGCGGAATGGCAGAATGTAGCCAGTGGTGATAATGTTTAACACGTTTGAGGAACATTTGTTTGCCAGTCTCAGCTGAAAGAACAGAGGCAAGCTCCTACTGGTGGACTGAGGGAGGCTTTGGAGGAGTCATTGGGAGGAGGGGTTTCCACGCCCTCGTCCCCTATTGTGGGGTTGAAAACGACCCCTGGAGCCTCTGAAGTTTGGTTTTCTTCTGCCAGAGGAAAACGAATGGTTACTGCTTGAGAGGAATTGCCCCCATAGGAATTGACCCCATAGTTTCCTATAGGAGCCTCTTTTCTTGTTGTGGTGGGGACCACGAAAGGGCTTGCTGATAGGGTCCAAAACCCTGAGTGCTTTTAGAGGTGCCTTTTTTAAGGAGGAAGTTCTCTCTATCCTTGACTAATTGAGACTAATTGAGAAGAGTAGGCCAGAAGGGCGAGTTCTTCAATTCTGACGTCTCAAGTCCCCTAGATGGGGATGAGGAGGGTTATTTCGGCCTCTCTTAACAGAAGGCTAGTGTTGCCCATGGTGTATAGTGGTCGACGGAGGGGCATGTTGGACCATTATACAATTCCCTCTGGAGGATTTGGGCTACAAGTTGTTTAGACAGGAAGAAGATTAGGCACCCTTCAGAATCTGTCTTTTAACCCCTTAAGGGTGGCCTTAAGAGTTGTAGAATGAAGAGGAGAGATTCTGCCTAGTGGAGGTCAAGTTCATAGAACTTGTAGGGGAACTTACCCATAGGGGTCCAGAGGGTTTAGGAGAGACACAGATCTTGGCAAACCTATGTTGAACTCCTGAAGATTGTCCCCAAAAGCAAGGTTTATAATTTACCCTCAGGTAAGTTAGAGGCCAGTAGTCCCATTCAACATTATCTTGAGGTACGGACTTGAGGGAGCATAGTTAAAGGGCCTCTTGGCCTGAGTTCCTGTTGGCCTTCGTCACCCAGGACCAGCACAGTAGACAAGGACCAAGGCAAGTTTCCCGGGACAGGAAAAAGGAAGAACGTACTGAGGGTCTACTACGGATGCTATGAAGGGAGATCAGATAGATCTACCTCCCTGTTGCTGGCCATGTTCGGCAGCAACCTGTTGAGGCTTTAGAGGAACACACCCCTTCAGGTTGTTCCAAGTGATTGGATTTGGGTCCGACCATCCAAGAGCTTGGTTTCAGGATCCGAATGTCTGGAAGGATCCGAGCGTTTGGAGCCATGGTCAAAATGAACACTGGGTGATATGCAAGAAAGGTTCCAAGTTGGATCTGACCATCCGAATGATTGGATTCAGGAACTGAGTGCTTAGAGTCCTGGAGGATCCAACCATCCAAGTGATTGGATTCAGGACCCGAGTGCTTGGAGCCCCAGAGGATCCAACAATCCAAGTGATTGGATTCAGAACCCGAGTGCTTGGAGCCTCGGATGATCCAACCATCCAAGTGATTGGATTCAGGACCCAAGTGCTTGGAGCCCCGGAGGATCTGACCATTCAAGTGATTGGATTCAGGACCCAAGTGCTTGGAGCCCCGGAGGATCTGACCATTCAAGTGATTGGATTCAGGACCCAAGTGCTTGGAACCATGAGAGGATTGTGGATCCGACAATCCAAGTGATCGGATGCAGTGGAATAAAACCAGGCATTATATTGGAAGGGAGATCTGATCCATCTCCCTTCCAAGTCAAAGATTGACTTAGCCAGGATTAGGGTTCAAACCTCTGAATAATGCAGAGAAAAAGTATTAAATAAAACATACATCTCAACCAACCAGAGTTGGTCACCCTAAAATGGCAAGCAAATATGTGCAGAATAACTCATTGAGGACAAAGACTCGTATTTGTGCTTTATTTAACATTTAAACCCTTTAAATGGTACAATAAGGTAGCAGATAGATAGGGTTTAAATTATTTATTTTATTTCGGCAGGTACCAGACCTATATATAAGCTACATACACGAGTAGGACGTCTAATCTTTTCTTCAAAACAAAGAGCAATCGGAAGTTGTCGGAGAAAAAACTCTGACATCCATACTCGAATTTGTGCTTTATTTAACTTTTAAACCGTTTAATTGGTCCAATAAGGTGGTAGAGTAAGAAATGTAAAATTCGCCACATATCTGAAATTCGCCACATGTGGAAACACTAATAAAATAAATGAATTGTGGTGAGATTTGTTAAATGTATAATAAATTAAGGTCTTTTGGACTGAAAAATGCCAAGTTTAAGACAAAACATCTTTATTTCATAGAATTAAGTAAGGTTTTTAGAGGTGGCGAAATTTAGATTTCTGGCGAATTTTAGATTCCTTACTCTAGATAGATAGGGTTTAAATTATTTATTTTATTTCAACAGGTACAGGCCCTGTATATAAGCTTCAAAGACGAGTAGCACGTCTAACGTCTTCTTCAAAACAAAGGCGACTTGGAAGTTGTCGGGAAAAAACTCCGACATCAATATACTTGTATTTGTGCTTTATTTAATATTTAAACCCTGTAAATGGTCCAATGAGGTAGCAGATAGGGAGTAAACCCTCAAAATATTTTATTCGACAGGCACTAATCCTGTATATAAGCTACATGTACGAGTCAGAAGTTCAACACTTTTCATCACTCGGAAGTAGATTAAAAATAAAGTATGATAGATATACTTATCTGTTCTGTGATTTGTCACAAAAAAAAACGATTCTATATATAAAGAAACTGATGTAGTTCCAATATCTGACGACAAGTATATCAAGACAAAACAGTAAAATATTGTGACATAAAATAAACGCTTCTAAACATGGCGGCCAACGAGAGAAGAAGGACTATTCACCGAACGACACTGCTAGGGTACATACTTAACCACGGACACGGCCAATTCCAAACGGTTATTTTTCTTAATCGCCAGCTGGAGTCCAGCGGCCTCCGAAAAAGCACTCAATCCCACATGGTAAGCTATTATAGCACAATAAAATTTGATTCACCTGTTTGACTTTCTGACTGTTCACGGGTTGGTCATGGTAACACATAGAGATGAAAGAGATGTCTGGCATGTTTTCTGTCTATCTTTCTCTATGGGCCCTTAGGCAATATCACTTGTCTGAGGGCTTCATAAATACAATACTGCCTAGAAAATGTTTTCATCTTCCCTACTTATAAAATTAGTTGTATACTAAAGTGTACGAGTTTGTCTTGACAAAGATTAAACCTAATCCTTGTGTAAAGTTCCTCCAAATACTTGAAATGTGACGTCATGTGAATGCAATTTATTCCATTCATTATCCAGTTCTTCTAAACAGAGACTGAAGAAAAATAATAATTCACTAGTTTTTGCTTGATTTGGTTACTTATATCTATGTCATCATGAATACTTTATATTTGAAGAAATTGATGTTAATCTTATTTCTAAACGATGGGTATATAGATAATCATACTTTTGTTTCTAATTATGCAAAAATTGGCTTGCATTTTTCCACTTTTCTGGTACAACTCAAAATTACCATACATTTTTTTTTAATTATTGCAATGTTTATATTTAAAGCACATGCGCATTGACAATTTTGACATGAAACAGGCATTGGGTGATATATTTTTAATCCTAATGTCAATATCATGTCATATTCCCCGCAAAGCTGCAATTCGATTGGCTGAAACTCACTCGAGGTACAATAATGTATTTCAACATTTATATGTGTTGTAGTCTAAATTTTGAAAGACAAGCGTGAAGAAAAAAGCATTTACTCTGTATCCACCGATTGTTTTCCTATATGTGTGATCTATGAATCAGGGTAACAATTCAATAAAATAGTCTATATTCCAGTATATTCCAGCTTTTCTCACAATTATTCCTGAAAACTGCAACTATCATATTTACCAAATTTCTGGTTATTGTAACACAAGATAATAATAGTACAATATTGTGATTTTGATGCAGCGTGATATTAATCATAAACAGCGCATCATACAAGTAGAGGGTATCGTACCACATCCCAGTAAACATTTTTGAGTTCTACAAGCGTTTGAAAGGAATTGCGGGTAGGCATTTAGGTGCCTTCCTTCAACCCTATTTTTGAATCACCCTTGTCATATAATGAGTCATTTAATTGACACGTGGCCATTTCTTATTGGGTACTGCTAGCTTTGGTCAAGGGGATAATGGCCAGATTTGAACTGGCTGTCGACAAGACAAGATTAATTTTTTTTTATTTTTCTGGTTTTTTTTGTTTGAAATTTTTATGTGTTGTAATTTTTTGAAGTCTTGTCTCTGCCAACAGAGATCCATTGGTAATGCAGCTCATCAGAAATACGGACAGGCAGGTAACCCTCACAATTTGTGGGAAAAACTTGAGATTAAGATTGAACTTCCGCCTGAGAGTGACAATGAAATTTTAAATGAATTTTCTGTACAATATAGGCTCTCGGGTCTAGGTCGGATACTGATTCTGATATGGAATCTATTTTTGGCAATTTTGTTTCTCGTGAAAGTACTGATTCAGAAGATACGTAACCTGTGGTAAAACATAAACATGAATTCAAAAAGAATCTAGGAAAGGTCGCATGGAAAGGGGAAAATAATGAGGGATCTGAAGTCAGAAGTTTAAGTGGATCCGACTTTGATAAACCAAAGATTTTGTCTCAGCTTGACGCAATTGGTAAGTGTTTATCTGCCATTGAAAATTCAGCTTCTACTGCCTGGCCTAAGGACAAAAATTCTGTATGTGATAGGGGTACTGCGAGTTCAAGTCTCCCTGAGTCCTTCCCTGAACATGAATGCAAGTTTACCCGATTTACACACTCTTAGACATGATTGACTAATTCGAGAGCAAGGACTATATTAGACAGTTGTCTAACTGCTAAAAAGGTACGGATTCAAGAATTAAATCACAGTGAGATGGTTCTGTCAATATATCTATGTTAGTGACCCCAGTGCTCTTGATTGTAGACAAAAATCAACAAAAAATAGTAACCCTGAGCATGGACAATGGGGTTTCTTTACAACCTGGTCGTGCCGGGGATATTGTGGACAAAAAGGTAAATAAAATTTTTCAGGGTATATTTGTGTATAATACTGTTATGAATGTTTCTGATGTACAAACAGCTAATAGGGTTCTCCATTTAATATGAAAACAGTGGCTTACTGGTAGCAATATGTGCAAGCCATTGGTACCTGGTAGGACTTTTGCTGATGTAGTTAAGCAAAATGCTTACTCTCATAACAGTGTCAACATATCGAGACCTCTGGAGGAGATGCAGGCTGTTAGCAGACAGAGCAAACTACCTGGGTCAGTCAAGGAGGCAAATATATCGAGTAGCACTGTTAGTATTCAGGGTCATACTACTCATATGAGGTCTTGTAAAAATTATAACAAAAATCAAGCCATGCCCCCACCCCCGAACCTGGTATATCCCTGTATCACAGATTTGCTTTATTAGATGTACTTGATGAAAAGGGTCCAGTGTTGAAATTGATACCTGGGATGCTTTTAATAAAAAAGGGTCCAGTGTTGAAATTGATACCTGGGATGCTTTTGACAAGTGTTTAGTGAAAAAGAGGTCCATGTAGATATCATTAAGCAGGCAAGATTACATTACATGTGATGATTACATTGCATGTAAGTTGCAAGTGTAGAAACCTTTTGGTGTTGTCCGTCTTTCTCCCCTTACATCTTTTGTCAGTGCACCCACAAATTATGACCACCTTAATGATCCATTGCTTGTGCATTAGCTAGTTCACGAGTCTGCTGTCCGAATTTCTTGGGTTTACAAATTTCTGTTAGTTCGAATCTCAATATACCCTCTTGGAGGGCTTATCTTAAACAGATTTGGGATCGACAGTTAATGGACTTACTCAAGTTTGGATTCCTTCTAGATTTTGACAGGGTGTCAGATCTGGTTTGTACTAAAGAAAATCACTCCTCAGCTGTTCAATTTAGTGAACATGTAACTACATACATTAATGAAGAATTATCCTATAGTGCCATGTTGGGACCTTTTGATCACAAGTCTACACAGTTACACATTTCTCCCTTTGTAACCAGGGAAAAGCAAGATTCTGAAGTTAGGCAAACCATAGTTTACCTTAGTGGCTGAAAGGTCACTCAGTTAACACTGGTGTTTGAAAATATATTTATCTTGGTTCTAAATTTATTTTGAAATACCATGCTGTTCATGATATTGTAAAGACTTATCCAGTTGGGACCTGGCTCTATGTTATCTAAAATAGCTATGAGTCGTGCTTTTTGCCAGTTGATGGCCGACCCTGGAGGCAAAGATCTCTTGGGCTTACAACAGGATTACTACTTCAAAGATCAGTCGGTCCAGTTTGAATACAGACATACTACGGGGCATTTTTGCCAACCAATGTTACACACTTCAGATTCCTAAAGGTTTCTGTAAGTATTCTATTGATATGTTAAACATTGTGGTAGCTTTAAAATATAGGCATATCAATGGAGAGATAAAACATAAATATTAAGTGTGATAACATGACGGCAGTTAAAGTCCTTCTGTCTGGTAGGAAAAGGATGCAGTATTAGACACATGTGCCAGAAAAATATATGTCAGATGGCAGTCTTATTTAATATCTCTCTATATATAGAACATATACTCGGAAAACAGAATGTTATTGCAGAACTGTTGCGTAGATAAAAATTTCATCAGGCCTCTTTTTGGATTTGTTAAAATTTCATGTACCGGATCACTTTGATTTGATGTGCTTAAATCATAACATTTAGTCTTGCAGGTCTCCCACAAGGGGCAACCCAGCTGATCACCCAGGCGTATGACCAGTTGTTTGAGTCTTTCATACCTTGCACTCACAGGACATACTCTCGAATGCTGGCTACTTGGTTTTTCTGGTGGTCTCTGGGTTGCCACTTAGTCAGGTAATTGTTGATAATTTTTTAGGTTTCTTTGAGTATTTATATAAAATTATTTCACTGTTCCCAACATTGCAAACTATCTGACCGTCATTAGAGCTTTGTCTATAATACATGGCCTCCCAACATAAAGTTTTAGGCATCAGGATTTGCAAATGTTTATTCGGTCCCTTAAGATCAATCAGTCTTTGACCTTGAAATCACACTCTGTATTTGATGAGGCCATGATGACACAGATAGTCATAACTTCTCAAGATCTTGAGCATCCTTTGGCTTTTTCAGCCTTATATCCTTTTTCTCTTTTTGAGGCTATCAAATATGTTTCAAGGCATTTGGCAAGTGCTTATGTCATATTCTCCAATAATATGGCCATTTTCTTGGTAAAATGGTCAAAAACCAACCAATTTAGCAAAATGGTTGTTACAATATCTATTCCTTCGCTTCCAAAATCCCCACTATGTCTTGTTGCTGCTTTAAAAGCCCTTATTCATCAGTTCCTGGTGCTCAGGATGACCCACTGTTTTTTATCCTTAAGTATGGCAATATATCCCTCTTACGGATAGTATGGTGAGAAAGCATTTATAGAGATTGATTAACATTCTGGATTTACACTATTTTCCATGCACTTTCCACTTCTTCAGGAGATCTGGTGTTTCCTGGGCCTTTAAACATGGTTTCCCTGTTGAAGCTTTTAAACAACAAGGCACTTGGACCTCTGACTGTGTTTGTCAATGCACAGCCTAATTCTACCTCTACCCTGCTCTAGGCTTTTCACCTACACATACGTCCTTGATGCATGTTTGGTTGTTTGCGAAATCTTTAAAAAAATACTTTATTTTTATTGTTTGACATTCTATTAACAAATTGGGTAAGTTTGCTTGTTTTGCTATGGTTAAATTTCATGTGGTACTTGTGTCTCACGATGGGTAAAAAATAGCCAAAAAATAATAAATAATAATAATAAATTTAGCTTGCTAGTGTTATGTAAAAATTGTAAAATAAAAATAAAATATTAAAACTTCAATACTGGGTCCTTATTTCTTCTAATTGCAATAAAAACTGTTATCGATTGTAAATCCTTTGTGAGGTCACCTTGCTTCACCTCCCCCTTGTGCGGGACTTAGATGGCTTTACACTGACCTATACAGAGACCTTCCTTTTGTAGTACTTAATTTCTTGTGGGTCACACTCACTGTTGATCCTAGGTTTGGCTTTCCAGAATTAGGACCTGGAATAATTGGTCTTGGGTTCTGCACCAGTGTGTTGGTTTGTGTGTTGGGAGTCCCTGGCTTGTGGACGGTTGCTTGGTAATTTAATTTTGATTATTTACTTGGGGTGCGGGAATGAAAGAAAATAAATCAATTTTTAAAAAAGATAATCTTAAAATATTTTGAATTTGAACTTGAATTTGAAAACTTTTTCAAACATTTAAAAAATGAAAAAAAAATTAAAATATATTTCAAAAAAAAAACTTTTTTACATAACTTGGGTTCAATGTTTTTAACAGGGGTCTTGAGATTTGTTTTGAAAAAGTTTTGAAACTTGTTAGAAATGGACTGGATTTTCTTTGAAAATTTATTGGAAATTTGAGCAACACCAGCTGAAGTAAAAGTTCTTGGAATAATTGGTTAGTCCTGCAAAGGAGTGATAGATGCTAGGGTAGTTGGTTGACACATCTCAGATCCTGTCCCCTAGCCCAGCCAGTGCCAACACATGATTAAAGTGGTGTTTTAGTAGTTCTCGTTGATGTTTGGCCTCCCATAAAGGATTCCTGTAGTTTTCATTAGACACATAAACCACCTGTTCATTTTGTAGCGCCACTACTTCATTCATTTGCTGGGGCTGGTGTTCTGTGTGCTCCTCCCTGGCGTGTCCTCAGCATGTTGTGCCACACAACAAATGTAAACACAATGTCTTTGACAACCCTTGGCCTTTACTCCATGGTGCCCAGTAGTACCCTAAAACGGCTTACTAAGATTGCAAAGGTGTTTTCAATCACCCACTTGCCTCTGGAGATCCTGTAGTTGGCTGTGGTATTGGCTGTAGGGCAGGTGATAGAGCTGTGTTTAAATGTGTCCTTCTCTGTCTTCCCATCAAGACGCAAATCAAAGTATTAAACTTAATTAAAAACCATAAGTATCCTAAGATGATGTAGAAAGTCTCTGTGATGTGTTGCTGGCATCTTTTCAATGACAAATGATGTTTTTTGTCAGCTAGAGGGGGTTTATATAGTGTTGGTTTGATCCTGACTCTGGATCCCGACTCCAGGATTTAATCAGACCAGTCCGAGTGATTTAGGAAAATGGTACAGTCCTGTCTGTTTGTCAGTATATCTTGTTGGTGCTTGCTACGGCTTATCTGTTAGGTTTTACGGCTTGTTCTGCATGTTGTGAAGAAAATCATCCCAACCCCCAAGTCAGGTCGGGATCTTGATCCAGACAAGCCGTTAGTGAGATACATCCTGTAAATGGAGATAAACCCAACCCAAAATTTTTGCACACTTTTTGGTGGTTTTTGTCTCTGATTCCCCGACTTTTCTTACCAACCCCAGAGTCGAAGAGTCAGTTATAAGGTCCGCCTCAGTAAAACACCACCATATACTTGAATACTTGAGAGAAGCATCACCATGGACACATTTTTCATCTACTCAACACTTGAGTATGAATGTGGCTGGCAGCCATATTGGATATATTAACAGGGACATAGGTGTTTTGTACGTCACTGCCTTCCCACTGAATCAGAAATGATGCCATCACAACATTGGAAGACATAAATCCTGCACTACATTCAATGCCGTTATGAGGTGCATTTACCTTGACTTCAGCAACTGAGCCTTGATGGGTATGAAGTTACACTAGTGCTGATGTTTTGTCTTTGACTAATTCACCAGTCTTTTGTCCTCTGTTATTTTTTTTACTTTTATCTGTCATCTGTACGGGATGAGCTTTAGAAGTGACTATATTGGCATTACTCTTTAGGCTCTGATTTTCAGAGGTTTTTGATGTTTGGAACACTACCTGGGCATAATAAAGGTTCTTAAACCTATAAGAATCAAATTTCCAATTTGTACTAAACCGAAGTACCTTTGTTGTACACAATTCTAGTGCTACAACTATTGGGAGGAGTTTTGTACTGTTACTGAAGTGACTTTGTTTTGAGAGTCACCCGTACTCTTGTCTTTGAATGGCACTGCATTACTGATCCATTTTTAGATTCTGACTGCGTTTGGTATTCCTGCAGTCCCTTTTTGGGGGGGTGGGGGCAAAACACATTCGTACCCCCAAACCAGGTTAGTTGGAACACTTGCCAGTCTGGCAAAATTTACAGAGAAATATCCTATTGATGGATTTTAAACGACTTTTGTGCATGGGCTCTTTTGAGCCTGTCAATTTTCTCAGTCATGTGCCAGTCGACTTTGCCATCTTCCATCCTACACAGGAGGAGGGCATGGGTTCCTTTAGCATGGGATCCAACCATAGTCCTGCGCATCCACCGTGAGTTTGATCATATAGTCTAAAATGCCATTTTTTACATTTGTTTCCTTTCTAATAATATTACTAAATCCTGAAGACCCATTGAAAATGAAGAAGTTGTCATAAGAATCCCTATTCTTTGAGGTACCTGCCAAAATATGATTCTGCGACCATGGGACCTGATACTTGACTGATATTTGGTCATTTCCCCTGCTTTGTGACTTAAACATAATCTTTCTAACTGAGAGAGAGGTAAGCTGTTTAAGTCTCTGGTCGACAGCTTTCTGTATCTGTTTGGATCACTCCAGCATTTTCATACTAGGGATGATAGCATCTTCCTCATCGTCACTCACATCCTGATCCAGAGTCATGACAACAGAGCTAGTAGTTGAGGTACCTGTTCCATCCTGACTGAAATATCTGCCCTGCAGCTGCGCCTCTGTTCTATCCATCCGCCGTTCTATTGTCGATGATCTGGAAAGTCTTTCATGCTACTCATTACAAGCAGACCAACTGATAACTTTGGGTATGATGCTCGAAATTCTGCTGAATAGTCAAAATACTAAAAATATAGCTTACCTAATCAGTACTCAAAGTGACACATTAGATAGAGTATACAAACCAATAACGACAAACACACCATAAAGTACGGAATGTACCTAAAAAGGCTGGAGGGTCAATAAATAGTAAAAACACTATATAAAATCCAATATAAAATGACGACAAAGTTAAACTAACAAGTAACCCGACAACCTACTTTTCAACATACATGAAATGACAAAATCAAGAATCACTGAGCCATTTAAATTACTTTTTCAATTATGAATAATCCAAGTTTAAGTTGTATATAAAGTAATAGATATTATCAACTGAATTTTAAAATATTTCTTTTACATTTCACACATCATATTCAAAAATGTGCAATTAACATTTTGAAAACCAATTTTTATGATACTGAGGACTAACATTTCTGTCGATCGAACGTTTTCATACATTTTCTCCATACTAGTTTATACAAAGGTGCATCTTTTGATTATTTGGGCACATTTTTATCTGTTATATTGTTTCCATGTTTTACTTTTTATTACACTTTTGTATGTTTACATATGGGTCAAGAGGCTGCAATAAATAAGTAAATAAAGAGGTAAATCAGTAAATAAATAAATTAAGCCCTAATCTTTAAATTAATGTCATTGTAATGAATTGGCAGTAATTTTAACTTTTCAGATAGTACATTTTTGTTGCTGTAGACATCATTTAAATGGATAAAACCACATGATGTAATTTCAGTGTGTAAATACTTTTGTCAACATTTACTGTGAAAAACAAACTCGTAACAAGGCTGAAGTACCCACGTAATTTGTATTAACTAACTAGCTCTTCATCTTAAAGATAAGTAACTGATAATATTGAAAGGGCACATGGTTTATAACATCTAAATATAATTAGTTGTTAATTTTGTTAAAATGTTGGCCATTATAGTACTGGTATTAACATTAAACACAGGAAATGCTAGAGCCCTTACATATGATTTTATACCAAGTTATATAAACACAGGAGAAAAATTTACACAAGTTTGCACTTTTAACAAAGATCCGGTATTATCAAGGGTGAATGGGGGCGATATATGTATGATTAACTGTGATATTATTGGTTGTAATTTAAATGGAAGAGCACAGGTCAACTGTTCTAACACCTGGATACAAGTTTACGTAAGTTCAGCAGAGGAACGAGACTTTGGTACCTGGAGATGTGGTGGAGATGATACATACATGGACAGAAGTTTGTCAAAATACGGTTTGTTTTGCCTATGCTCAAGACAATTTACTATTAACAAAACCTTTTAAATGCACGGTATATTTAGGAAATTAATGCCAACGCGTAATCGTCAAGTTCCATTGAACATCAGAGTCACTCTGCAATGTAAAGTTATACCATCTATTGTTGTGCTTTGACGTTATTTTTTGCTTAAAACACAAAAATTTCTTTGGTTGTTTTTTTCCTAACATGTCATATGTCATCGGAAGAAAATTCAGACTAAGCATTTTTGTTTGTTCTTACTTTGCTATTCTACAAACTGATTCTGGCATAATATTATCTTATATTTTAAATTAATTTATCAGTGATTTGGTTAAGTCAGTCTGATTTTTTGTGTGTACTTATATCGACCGTTTTAATGGCCTGTTTTGGTGAGATTATAAGAGAAATTAAATATACATATTTATTTTAAAGATGGTGTGAAGACATATAAGTGAGGTCCAATAGAATAATTTTAACTGAAAATTCAAATTAATTTATTGTTTAATTTGTTGATATGTTTAATATATTTCCCTTCGATATTTAAGACTATAGAATCCCATGGCAAGGATTTGTTCACATTGTATCTAAAGCTGATTCAATATTGCTTGTGGTTGTTGATCGCAGTTTCTCAATCCACTAATTCATCAAAGCTACCCTCATTTATGTCCAAATAAGTACACAATATGAAGTGCTATATAAATCCTTATTGATTATGTCATGGATCATTTTAGTCTTTTTTAACACATTCACGTTAATGGGAACATAAATGTAAGCTGAAAGCCACATTCAGTTATTGTAGACTATTTCACACTGATACTTTTTATCCTAATTTTGTGGGAATATAGAAAAATCATATAAACCCAATCTTACCTAAGTTAAACTTTTATGGTGCTTAATCTCAATTATTGATAGACTCTAAGGTTTAATTTTACCCGAATGTGCAGAATAGTTGAACCCAAGAAGACACACACCAAAAACAGGCGGGGTGTAAAAATGTACAAAATTTACTCGACCATCTTATTCTTCATATGGATCAAATAATTCGTCAAAAACCTCATTCTGACCGACTCTGATTGTACTCCAGTTCTCCTCAATTTCAAAAGACATCTGTCAAGATTCATTTCAATCTGGAGATGATGTGATTCAAAAGCCATATGTTCAATCCTATTGCTATCCGATCTAGCAAAATGGAACTAGGCTTTCAATAGATCAGGATCCTAGAAGGAAATCAACCATCTACTCGGCGCACCCCTGATTAAGAGGAGAGACCATCATGGATGCTGCACATCATTCTTTCTTGAATTAAATACATGGGATGAATAAGCCTACAGGAATTTTCTCACAATGGGGAGTAAACTTTTCAACAAGATAAAGCACAGAATGGAACTACACACCCAAAGAAAAGTCAATTGGTTCAGAAGGCCTTTGGATGTCAGGCTCAAGTTTTAAGCCACTTTGACGCAATTAGCAACAGGTTAATGGCATGGGTGGGGAAGTCCAGCATCACTAAGTTAAGTCTGCTACGCTATACTGACGAAATTTCAAGATGAATTTCTACACTGTTCCACCACTCCGGAGGACTGGTAGAAATGGGAGCAGGTATTTAGGGCCAAATGGAACATCTCGCTTGTGGGCTCCATAGATGGAAAACACATGGCCATCAAGAAAATTACTACATGATGGGGGATGATGCTTTTGCGGCTCAAACCTTGGCACATAAAGTCTTTCTCCAGGTGAACCTTCACCAGAGATGAATGTGTTTGTAATTACTAAATATCGAGGCACAGAAGTGTGGTTGAGAATGTTTTGGGATCTTGGCCAGTGAATTCTGAGTTAACCTAACCATGATGCATCTTAAGTTTGTCGCCATGATAGCCCATAAGTGATAAACTACATAACATCCTCAGTAATCCTCCGAAATCCATAAAGACTGGCCAAGCAGTAATGACATTTACTCATAACCTACTTTGTAAATAAGGTCGCAGTACTATGGTAGGATGAATGAATATACAAGAAAAAATAATTATTAAAACCAATAGTTTAGTCATATTGACCAGTTTGAAAATCCAATGAGGATAGACCAGAAGGATTGATCTTGCTAAGACATTTACTACAGTGAATAATATACCCCAATTTCAGAACACTGGAAGTAGCCACACACTCGATAATTTACAACAGTTGGTTGAAGAACGAGTTGCCTTACTTGAGACTGACAGCACAATAACAATATGGTATGGTTTGACATTGCAAAAGTGGATATATTGTAAATGATGTACCTCATACAAAGCCACACCTGCAATGACCAATGAGTCATGTTTGATGGGGATAAAGTTCTCGTTTTGTGACTCGTTGGATACACAGAATATCCCCTCTGTCCACAACATGTTGACAGTATTGGTAGTGACCATTAAACTGGCTAAAGTCTCTCCTGGGCAATCATACGTAGAGCTTTTCCAGCACTGATGCATAAAGTGGAGGAGGTAAGCTTAACATGAAACCATACACAAGCACTAGTAGATAATAGACTCACTCTCTCACATTCTATCATCATCTTTAGTGGGTCAACAACGATGCCTCTTTGACCAGCCATGTCTAGTGGCACAATGATGAGCTTGCCCATACAGGACCACGTCAACGCCAAGAGACCCACAATGTTTCAACATGTTTGTCCATATTGTTATTTATTTCTAAAGAGGAACAGTGTGCATGCTGAATCAGAGTGTTTAAACAAGATAAAGAGTGGCAACCAGGGACTCTTTGGCCATGCCAATTTTCATTGTGAAACTAACTTTGAAATACATTGTGGTAGGTGCTATCATGGGGTTCTCCCCAGTTACCTTCGTGTGGGGGACATCTGTCATAGTCCAGTCTATTTCTTTATTTGTACAATACATTGTAATAATAATATCAGTGATAGTAAGATTTTTTTAGTAAGATAAACAGAACAGGACTTATGCCAGGGCTATGCGTGGATGATGATACAGCTCACTAATCTGTCAAAATACAGTTGTGACTACCTATTCACAATAATAAAAGACCATACATTATACGGTATATTTAAAGTAAACTCTACACTGTGATCCAAACACACTTCTATTTATCTTATCTTTGTTTTGTCACAATGAGTGTGACCTCTGAAGGTTTAAGTCACAATAACCTGCTAACTGTCTTCTCCAAAGAGTAGACATACAGTCTGAACAAATGGAATGGAGAGGAGTAGACACACCCTATCCCAAGGATAGGATATCTTAATACACCTTCTATCTGGTGTCGGTAAAACCTAAGAAATCCAAATTTCAAAGCTTCCATTTCATACCTATCAACTCAGCAAGTAGCTTCTATGAGTAAACCTACTGTCTGTAAACACTAGGAAAATGCACCTACTCTCCCCTCGATCAACAAAATCAAAGTTGAATGAAATGTGGCTTACTGTGAGCGCTTAGTCACCTACCTGGGTAGCCTTAGAACATTATTTTTATAATACAATGCGATGTACTTCCTCCATCAGATTTTGCGCAGTCGATGTTGTTTTTGTTTGATCCACATTTAAGCTGGGTTGCCATTTCAACTTGCTGGCCATTCATTCACAACCTTAATAATTGTTGTCATGGTAAATGACCTTAAATATAAATGTAAAATATGTGATATGTTCTGGTTATGGCAAAGTCAAGAAACAAAATAAAGTATTATAATAATCTTGTGAGTAGTGAAGGGGTGTCCTGTGCTATCATTATGACAACAAAACAAGATACCGATCGGGGCTAAATAACTCATTTAATGCATGTAAAATTAAAGGAAACTTGTGGTTTAAATAAAAAATACAGAAACATTCTAATTCTAATAGTACTTTTATAGCGCTTAATCTCTTATCTAATGATAGACTCTAAGACGCAGAAAGCCAAAATCAGAGATCGTAATCGTTAAATCAGGGACATTGCAGGGGTCGACACCACGGAGAGACAAAATGAAAAAGTAGGGATAATCTAGGGTGGGTAAGCTTTTTCAAAGAGGTAAGTTTTCAACTTTTTTCTGAATGAGGAGAGAGATTTAGCTGAGCGTACATCATCAGGAAGATCATTCCAAATCCTTGGGGCATCGTATGCAAAGCTAAGGCCAAAATGCTTTTTAGACTTATATATTGAAGCACAATGTGGGACCTCAAGCAGCACACCATCAGATTGACTTCTGCGTGTTCTATACACACTATGCCTGGGTTTAAGGAAAGGTTCAAAGTATTGAAACATCATTATTTAACCATTATCATTCTTTCTGTCCACAGTTGCAGTTTCCTTGACATACATAAATTTTGATCCCAGCATAATTGAAGACCAGAATTACACATTCACTTGTCAAACCACAGGTGGTTATCCTGGATCAGTGATAAAATGGCAAATCAATGGGAATCCTGTGGATGATGATTCGGTAGTCCAAGATAACAGTACAGATCCCAACACACAGATCAGCCACTTGACTCTAACAGCTAAACGGGACATGAAAACTTTACAGTGCATTGCTCATCAGGTACCCAATAAAGATCCGGTTAGTGGCGAAGTGAAAACATTGAATGTCTTATGTAAGTAATTGACATATTTTCCTTTTTTATTTTTTAATTTTATATAAAATAAACTTCATATTGAATTATTTTTCTTCCCTTTTTAGTAACAATGCAGATATTTTTATGTCCAATTAATATCATTTTTAACTTAATCAAATAACTTTGCTTATCAAAGTACAGTGAAAGAAAATTAATTTAACTGTTCTTGTGCTCTTCAAGGACAACATGAGTATTTTTCACAGTAAGTCTATGTTAAATAAACAAATTACAGATCCACCACAACAGGCAACCACTACCACCCCACAACTGACTCATTTAGTTGGTGACACAGCTCATTTTGAGTGTGGAGTGAGTGGACATGGCCATCCAGAGGTTTACACCTTTTTGTGGACAAGGGCTAATGATGCTAGTTTTAGAAACAAGACCGATACTGGTGTAGTAGAGATATTAGTGACATCAGTGAATCAGGAGGACACATATTACTGTACTCCAGAGAATGTAGCAGGACAAGGAGATCCAGCAACAATAGCACTGACTGTAAACAGTGAGTAACTAGACAAAAGTATTTACAATTTATACATTTAACTAATTAATAAAACAGGTCTTTTGTAAACAATATTTTTTAGAAAACGGTGTCAAATGGGAAAAGCAAAACCAGTGGAATTAAGAATTTAAAATCATCGGTTTTTCAAATTATAAATTTTCTAAATTGTCATTCACATGACATACAAAACATAAAGCATTTTTCTTTACTTATTGAAAGAGAGTTATATGAGAATTGTCCCTAAGATGAGTTTTCCCGTAAGAAAATCTTCAATAAATTCTTCAGAAAATGATATTTAAAAACACCACAACAAACACTAAAACCTACACTAGAAGTGTTTAAAAACTTTAATTTATCATTTCTGCCAGTGATACACTTTTATCACTTGGAGCCATAAGATAATTGTATTGGACAATTGATGGTCTAGAGCTTTAGCCGTGCTTCAATCAAAATCAACATATTACTCTTTCGATCAGGAATACGTACAATACTAAAAGTCATATAACAGTTCCTCCAGCTTCATAGAAGGATTTATCAATTTATCAGTTTTACTTTGGTTAATGCTTCTTACTGATTATAAATGTTACAAAGTAATTCTATCTGTAGAATTACGGTATAAAATGCATATAGACACCACTGCTACATCATTTAAATAGAAACATTAGACAATATCTGCTGTTTCTTAAAGTCAAAGTCTTATTGAATGTTTTTTTTCTTTGCCTAAAGTTTTCTTTTTTTGCCAAAGTTTTATTTTTGCCAAAGTTTTATTTTTGTGCCAAAGCTTTATCTTCCAAGTTTTTTTTATTTGAAGTTTCTTAACTTTAATTTTTTACTCACGCGCTAACTCATTTTATTTTTGTGCTTGGGGGTTATGTGATTGGTGTGGGGTAGTTTCACAGTTTTTAATTTTGATTTGTTTTCAAACATGAAGCTTATTAATTCTTTTGGGAAGATTTGGTTGTTCCTGAGAAGGACATATGAATCAGCAAATATTGCGAAAAGGAAAATTTTACAGCAATGGTCCCTGAAAAGGACCGATTCTAGGCAAGTACAGACTCAGATTTGAAAATTTACTGAGTCTGAGTATATGTTTGACATAAGTTCCTTCTTTCACCTGGACTGAAATTGATATGTGCCTGTTTCTCCTCCAATCCTTATGTCCATCACACTTTCACCTCTCTCAGTTTTTGGTCTTTTTTGGTCACTGGCTTCTGTATCTGTGACTGTGGAGATGCCCCTCGTCTTACTCCCTCTCCCCCATCTATTGTTTCTCTGCTTCCTCTCCCCTCTCCCTATGTTCTCCTCCCCCCTCCTCTATTTTTATGTAATCCTGATAAAGAAAAAAAAACTTCTGAAGAGTGATTTCAAGCTTTTACCAAACTTATTCAAATGTAGAGGTGCCTAGCGATTTATATGTATTCCTTGGGAATGAAGTTAATAGATAAGCTTTGGTACTTTCTTTATGTGACATGAATGACAAATTTTAGGGAGAAGACGCTATTAAGATAGCAGCCATAGAAGACTGTTGGACATTTTTAAATCTTCAGAAAAGGACTATGTGACCTTGAGAAAGGTGCGATTTTGAGGAAAGAAAAGTTTCTGTTTTCCCTTTTTTCCTCCCAGCATACTGTTTCTCCTGGAACTGGGAGAGGGAAATGACATATCCATTTTACTGTCCATTAAACAGAATTATCTTTTATACGTAAATATGAAATGGACCATTTCACAAGGATTGTCATAAAAGAGAGAAATAAGAAAGCTGTTACATTATTTAGTATTGTAATTTTATTTTTGTTAAAATCAATGAACTTGTTCATCAGATAAACTGGGTAATGTGCCATTTTTTTTTTCTCATAAATTTCCTTTTTAAGAGTGAAATATATCGTATGTATAGATTTGTTCACATATATTGTAAGAGAGCCTATTTTTGTTTTTAATAACACTAGTAAAACGTAGTTTCACAGCTGTTTTGCTTAAGTGTGTAATATTATAAACTAAATACTCTTAATATCATAAGTATATTTCTAGACACACTTATAGATTCAAATGAGTTATGTACATGTCAAATGGGTGGAACCTAAAACATAGATCTGAAATACTTTAAAACATCATGATATATGCATGATATACAAATAGATGTCCAAATATTTTATATGTTTATGTAAGATCCATGCCTAACCAGTTATACAAACATTTCTCTTCTGTTTGTGCTTAGTGTGTGTTAGTGTTAACGTGAAGTTCATTTGCTTGCTGTCATTCACAGCACACATTGTGTTGTTAAATACCATGCCATCCTAAATATGCTGTGTTTATAAGTCTTGTCATAGATTGATGTTAATTAAATCACTTCTATTAACATAAGCAATCAGAATAATTAATTTGTAAATTAAATTAAAGAAATAAGCCAGTACATCTAAAATCCATGGTCAATATTTAGTACAGAAATATTATGACAAGTTGTTCTTTGTAAACAGTTGAATACAAATGAAGTTATTAATCAAGGGTTCATATGTTCAGTATTTTATATGATGCATTGTAATGTAAATACTTATTCTTAGTTCCAGTAATTAAAGTTTACATTTTGTTACAATCTTAAATAGAACTCTGGCCATTTCTATATAAGTTAGAAGGTAATACAAGTATAAGGAATGAGAAGTATTGCTTCATAGCTTAGAAATCCAGACACAGGAACATCTTCCCATATTTAGAGATGAGTTTGGCAAAATATGTGGTCACATGGCATTTTCAAACTTAAGAATTCATAATTCCCCGCCAGTCACATGACTCTCCATATTAGATACTGTTATCTGCAAACTCTTAGATAATACATCACATGACCACCACCAGTTCTTATTTCTTGGTCACATGTTTTCCCACATTTCTTATGAAGACAGGTCACATGAGTCCTTACGGATCCTGTTTAGGCAATGTTTTGGTCACATGACCAAAATGTATATAAGAATTTACTAACTTACGAAAATCCTTGATCATGTGACTTCCGTATTTGGACATTTAATGAATTCTGTGAACCTGTGACCATTAGTTCCTGTAGCATTCCAGAGAGAGAAATGTTTCTGACTCAGGGCTTGCATTCCACAATTTGTTATTAAAAGAGCCAGTTTAGCTAGCGAGAGCAGATTTTTTTCCAGAGAGACTTTTGACCAGAGTAGTGAGCAGAGCAGGATTACAACTGAGGCACCATCTTTGTAACTTTTTGTGAAAAATAACTTTGTGGAAATAAAGAATTGTTTGTTGAAAATTACATCTTATATATTTTATTTGAATTCAACCAATTGTCAAGTATACAACCCAGGAAAACCAAGAAGAAAACAAACACTACAAAAATACAAACCATACTCTACTTGACAAGTTTGGAGGCTCTGCTTTTAGCTGATAGAAGGAACTGCTGGGATTAAACTTCAAGAGAAGCTGAGAAAAAAAGCCAGAAAAATCGGACCTAAAGTAAACCCCAGACACAACAAACAGAATGATGGTGCCTCAACCAGTGGAAAGGGAAATGCAGATCAGTCACTGTACTGGTCATATCATGGTGGGTAGTTTTATGGGCAGAGGAAACAAGTGCATATAGTTGGTCAAAGTTCTGTACAGTAAACTGACAACCATTGGTAACTACCAACATTCCTCAGAGGTGGCAGGCTAGTGTTATACCATTATTGCACCACTGTGCCCCCTCAATGATTACAAAGTAGATTTTGACATGCTTTGAGATTCCCAATGGCAAATTCAGTCAATTGTTTCCCCGAGCATTCCACCTTTCTCTGCGTTATTCCATCAGATTTGGATCTCCATGGCCAATCTGGTGATTTTTGTGACCATCATCATGACCAGATCTTGATGGATGGGTTTATCTGGCTCTTCAGGTCATCAATTTTTTGTTCATTGGCCCAGACAGGGAAGTTTTTGAAATCACCTATATCTTGAATTACATTAAGGTGAAACCATTAAGCCCTCTGGCCTTCCCAACTATAAAGGGGTGCGTATACATCTCATGTCCAATATGAATGTTCAAAGATTACCCAGATAAACAACTTTTACAACTTAAAACTTGGGTTTCCTTTGTCTCTTTGCTAAACCCTTGGTTTTTGTAATACTCATATTAAAAACCATCTCTCAGCCTTGCAAAATAACCAGACAATCAAGAAATACAATCAGAAGCAATGTTGGGCCCCTTTGAGAATATTCCTTCCAGTCAATTTCATTGCTCCCCTTTGTTAACCTGTCGCAAGGTTGCTGGTAGGCCTATAGCAATCTTGAATCTGCCTTACACACAAGGCCTTTCAGTCCATGATTTTGTTGATTAGGCCAAGTTTCATGGGACAGAATTTGCTCTTAGTATTCTGCCAATTCACAAAATAATTGCAAAGGTCAGTAGTATCGAAGATGAAGTGGGGCTCTCTAAAGAAAATATAGGTAGAGCATTCAGGAGTGGACCCAGCCAATGCATTTTTGTTTTAAATGGAAAGGAGTTTGCTTTCTGGAGATCCCAGTCGTGTTCAAGTGGGTCCACAGTAAAGCGGGTTTCAGATGCTCAGCAGCACAATTGCGTTCATTATGGTTTGGCAAGGCCACAACGTATTGCCTACATGGATGCTTGTGAGTGATATTGGCACTGCGCAACAAGCAATCAACACATTAATGACTTTATTACATGAGTTTGGTGTTCCGAATAATCCAGATAAAGTTTTACTCCTGCCAATGTCTCACTATGTCTGATCATCACAGTTAACACAGTATACAATACAGTTAACAATGACAACGACAAATTAGTGATGATCCATGAGCAGTGCTCCAGACTCATGTCTAAAAAAATCTCAGCAGAACAGCATATCAATCCTTGTTAAGTAAGCTTATTTATATCCACAAATGTGTGGGACCTGCTGTCATTAAAAACAGAATTTTGGCATTGTTTAGAGCTAATCATGACAAAAATAGGATTAAATTGACTGATGAGTTTTTCCAGGACATGGCCTGGTTTAAAAAATTTTGCCTGCCTTTAAGGGAATTGTTTTGTTCAGGAAGCCACTACTTGATACAAACCAAATTCTATGTATAAATTCTTCCCTCACATGTCAGGGAGGAGTTTGGAGGGATAAGGTATATGTTACACCAACATACCCAATGCAAGGCTGTTCACTGGGAGATGATGAACATCCTGTTATTATTTAGATGATTTGGTAAATATTGGGTGCACGCCACTATTGACAGTTTTTGCAACAATTTAGCTGTAGTCCAGGAGGTCAACATAAGTAAGAGTAGGGACCCTTTCTTAGGTGTCTGTATTACGCATATTTGGCCAATATAAGGAGTATTGGATATTGACGTAGGCATATCTTTGGAAAATGCAATTCAGCAGCAGATTTGTTGTCTAGACACTGTTTTGAGGCAAATCAGTTGATTATAAGTTGTTGTCATACTTGTGTTGGAATTATTGTTTGGACATGGATCTTCAATTATAATTGCAGGTTTGCATGCTTTCGTAGCATTTCTAATGTTATTTTTCATCCCCCATTTTGCATCTTATTATCAAATGGACTGAGACATTGCAGGATAATAAGTCTCGTCACATGCTTCAGCTCCCTTATATCAATAGCTTGTACCTATGCCCGGTCAGGGCATTACAAGCCCTGCTTAGATCCAAACCCTTTCCTCCGACTGCAAGGGTTTGTTAAAATATTCAGTGTTTTGTTAATTTGTTCATATGCCGAAGTATTGTCAATTTGTTCCTTTAATTTTCATTCTAATTTCTTCATCGCTCACAGGTAGAGCCTCATCTGACAATGTGTTTCAAGCATTGGGTTAGTGATAATGGAGAAGACAGTTCAGTTATACACCCAGGTTCCGGAAGGTGTGACATTGAAGCATTTACAAGAAAAGAAACAATCCATGGCAAATTTGAACCCATACACAAATATTATGTTGAGTTGATTGTGTATGAAAATGGTTTTTTTGGGATCCAATGCTGGAAAAAATTTTGAAGCTTCTGTTCCTGAAAATCCAGAGAAGTCATGTTAGTGTTAATACATTACTAAAGTTGCAAATTAATTTGGTTAAATGTGACGAGATGACTCTTTTTGCATGATACTTGGATATCCATAATTTCGGTTCTTATTTGATACATTAATATATTGACATATTTGGGACATCTTTTGTTTGATATGTGGAATTTTAATAATTTTAATTATAAGCGTCAAAAATAGCTCTTTTAAAATTCAAACCAGTTATTCAATGAATCAATGTTTCTTATTTCAGTGTCATCAGGAGACATTGCTGCTATCATTCTTGCAATTCTATTAGTTTTGGTCTTAGTGTTGTTTTCACTGCCTGTCCTGGGACTTATAAATTTTAATGTGACCTTATGCAAAGGTATGTGACATGGTTATTTTGATAACCGAGTTTGTTATAGACAAAAAATTAAAGAGTGTTTAAAAAATAATTTTGAATAACTTACTGTACTCATTAAATAAATTCAATAAGTTTTATTGATGGTTGGTTTACTTCCTAGATAATTCTTACTATAAGTACAGTGTTGAAATGGCTGTTTCCTTGATTCAGGAAGTCAGTCGGGCTGTCATAGTTTATTACAGTTTTACCTTATAGTACATGTTTTCAGTCACTGAACTGTTAACTTATTGTTAGCTATGTCCCTGATTGCTCCAAGATGGCTGTTGTTACTCCTCTCATCAAGAAATTTTCCTAACTGGTGAAAATTTAAAGAACTAACTTGCTATATCATGGCTTACCTTAATATAAACAAAGCCTAAAGGTGTTTTGGTCCCCTAGCGCGAGTGCAAAGCCATCAGAGACATCAGTGGTGCACTAGAATGTGGGTACTCATACAGGTTTGCCAACGTTGCTTGTACATACATCCAGTGAAAGAGAGAGCATTGATTGGAGAGCAACATAGGGAAATTCAGAATCCACAGGTGTTGTCAATTTCATCAAAGTCTGGAGACAAAATATAAATGTTGTTTGTAGAAGCCTAAGCTCTATCAAGGCTAGCACATAAAAAATGGTCACTGAACTGAGATGGCTCTTTTTCCATTAAAACTGAGATACATCTATCCTTATCGTGTGGCAAATCTACTACATGTACTTTAATTTCACTTGATCTCTTGGCTGCCTTTGATACGATGGAATATTCAACTGTACTCAATTGGCTTTCATCATGGTTTGGTCTTAGTGGCTCTATACTAAAGTGGTTTGAGTTCTACCTCGTTGATCACTATTAGTCTGTAAAATTTGGCTCTATATTATTCTCCGACTTCTCCCCAGGTTCAGCTTCTCTAAACATGTACAGAATGTATGCTAGGTTAGCTTTCTGTGACCTAGATATGTTAAAAGGGATTGATAATATCTTATAGATTAAGTTTATTTACTTGTTGCCACTGGTCTTGTTAGAAGTTGCTTAGACTGATGCAGTTCATTTAGTTGGAATCCATCAAAATCAATTATACACAAATTGCATTCATGCATTCAAAACAGTTGTGCAGGAAATGTATGAAGCTTAAGTAAACTCCCTAGAATAACTCCTATTCTCAAGAAATTACAATGACTGCCAGTTTTCTAATTTTCTTCAAACTGGTTACCCTAAATACTTTGATGTATTTCTTTCCCGTTATACAAGTCTGTTCAATTTAAGAATCATTAAGTCAATTTGGTCATAGTCTATTTCTGGAAAGAAATTTAAGTCTCATATCCTTGTCAACGCATATCCACAATAACAGCTTCATTAATCCAGCATCTTATTGGTTTTGACCTTATTTTGGTTACATGATGTTTGAGACTGAATATCATTCGGACTGTTGTAACTTAGAGTCAGCTTTTTAACTGATGATTAAATGTTATGAAAGCTGATTAAAATTGGCATTGCTGAAACAAGTTTGATGTGCATTTACTGGAGAGGGATCTAGTATCAATTATAATTTATTAATAGTTACTTTCATTAAATTTAACAGGGCATTATATAAATCTATTCGTATGTATTGCATTTCATGCATGCATGTTTTAATGTGACCCCTACAGGATGTCAAATATGGAAACTTAAGATATTCAGGAATCAGTATGTGTTTATGTCTTCTAAATTTTAAATGTTTTGTTACACAGAGTTACAGGCACAATTTATTATTATGGATGATTTGTTTGATACATTATATTTTCATATTCAGGAATGAACAAAACAGAAAACAGAGCAAACAGTGACAGGTAATAAAAATAAACATAATTCTCAATTTAATTGCTGAATCAATTTTTTTCACAGTTTCGAACACATATAAATATTACCAACAACTGGGAGTCACAATAGTGTATTAATATATTACAGGGCCAATGAAACATATTCATGGGATAAAGGTAACTGTTACTTCTTGTTACTACCTCTACCGAGGAGGCTATGTTTTTGGCAGCATGTAAAATTTGTCTGTTTGTTTGCAACATTACAGTTATGGACAAATTTTGATAAAAGATTTAAGCAAATGTCAACAATTGCAAAAGGAGTAGATTGTTCAGTTTTTGGTGGTAATCAGGTAATTTTAAGTAATTTTTAATCATTGCACTCCAAGCAATATTGTGTTGACACAACTGACATATTTGGCCTTTGGGTTTGCGCTCATCGAATAAATAAAGAATATTTAATGAATACAATTGCATAATGTTTCTATTTTTTTATATTTTATTTTCTTTTGGTTATACAGTGGTATGAAACACAATGAAAGAAATACAATTTTTTCCTAATAACACAAAACTACATTTGCAACAATTATTTTGGAACATAGCTTGCTCTGTGTGAAAGAACACCACACAGAGGTTTGATAATAAAAGAATAATGTTATCTCAAGACTTATGAGACGCATATTTATACTTACGTATGTCTAAGTGCATCATGTAAAATTGCAAATTTTTCCTCGAATACATGCAATTTATAACGTTTGAGGTAAATATTTTTGTCTAAGCTCAGTTTCCATTTCAGTGTACTTATACTCATTAAACAATAGGTCACTACCATTCCTCTTGCATTTGGCAATGAAATATTTACCAATTAGTATAACATAATTGATAAGATAAAAATGCTTTGGGGTGTAGTTAATGAGACCCAAAAGTATATCTAGAACAGCAAAATTGACGGATGTATTGAATAATGTACTCAGCCAATCAGATATTTGGATCCAGAAAGTATTCACTTCTTTACAGTAATAAAAGTAATGTTCCAGATTATCTATTTAGCCACATAAGATACAGTCAGGAGTCATTTTTATGCCCCATTTATGGAGGTTGAGATTACATGTAAATACTCTGTGCATAATCTTATATTGTAGAATTATTAAATAACTGTCCAACAAGATTTTGTAAGGCAGTTGATAGATATTTTTCCAATTGATACCCTCCAGAAATGGGTAGAATTCTATTCACTTATCTTGACTATTTGAATTTGATGCAAGCGAGATAAGCATTTACCTTTTAGATTTTATTTTGTGGGTAATCTAAACAGCTTGTAATTTGGTTATATTTCATGTCATCCATGGTTATGCCATATTCATTTTCTAATATTGCTTTACTTTTAACTTTATTTGTATCTTTATCAAACATATCACCAACAAGGACGATCCCAGCATTTCTCCAGTCTCTGTATTGAATATTTATAGGTCTGTTATCTATTAAAATGTTTGGGTTTCCATACAACTCTTCATTCGCAAATTCTTTAATGTTTCGGATATTTGTTGTGAGAAATCTGAACCATGTTTTCAACATACCTTGGTAAAATGGAGTTTTAATATTACTTTTTATTGCAGCATACATCTGCTTTTTTAAAATATTCTTTATGTCAGGACCCATCAAGTTTTTAGCTAGTATTTTCCATGTGGCATCAATGTTGCTGCTTAATCTTTTAATCCACATTATCTTAGATTTGTCAAGTATATTTTTAAGCTGTAACCATTTTTAAACCGCCAAATTCTATTGGCTGGATTAAAACGTTCTTAGAGATTAAATGTTTTCTGTCACTCCAAATAAAGTTAGTGAACATTCTGTCCAAATTAATCAGGAATTTTTCACTAAGAGATATTGCTGAAGATAACTGCAAGAGATGTGGAATTGCTAGTGATTTGATAATAACAATTTTACCCCGAAGTGTCAGAGGATTATATTAACAGTATTATATTTTCTCCGATATAATGTTCTAAATGTTGTATCAAGTACTCGCCGAAGAGTCTCTGATCATGCTTGTTATTTATAGTCGGTGCGTATATGTTTACAAGTATAATTGTTTTATTGTCTAAAATCCAATCTAGCAGTATGAATCTACTGGAACTATCATTATCTACTTTGGTGATGGTGATGTCCAGATCTTTTGATATCATGATGGCAACACCACGACTGTTAGATGTGCCGTGGGAAAATACAATTTTACCTTCCCAGCAGTTCGTCCAATCTTTTTCAGTGTCCGGTGTGGAGTGAGTTTCCTGCAGAAAGCAGGTTTGAGATTTTTTTTAAACTAACCACTGAAGTACTGCAAGCCTCTTATGTCTGTCTCCTAAGCCTCTAGTATTAAAACTAAAAATATTTATATCAACCATTTTTGATAAAGTATAATACTTCCTTCAGATAGGAAAATCTGTGGTTCACCTTCAAACAAGAGCAAGGCTATGATCAAACATTTCACATGAATTTGTACATTGTATTTTGTCACTATAGCAGTTGGATTTGAGTTACATATACCACAACAGCAATTGATTACACAGAAACTAAAACAAACATGAAAAAGACACTGAAATACAAAACAAAATACAAGACAAATATACAAAAGAGAAGCCACCATGGCTGGCTATATATATATATAAAAAAATTAAGTAAATTAATTTATGAAATAAAGAAAAACAAAACAAAGAGAGAGTTTTTTTCCTGACAAAAAGTTTTAAAGCAACAAGGAAGTTAGCTCGATTTAATTTAGATTCTTTTGTAGTAGATGAATAAACTTAAGCATCTATAGGCTGTAGGTAACTAAATAATTATTCTAGTTTAAACAGGAGCACTGGTATTAAAGAATTAGGTCAAAGTTGGGGTTTTATGTCCCGTTCAACAGCCAGGGTCATATTGGGACAGGTCCTCAGAATTGCCACTTGAGGGACTCGAACCCACAGAGGTGACAGCCTATGATTAGATGCCAAACTTGCTAACCACTAGGCCACTGAGGACCTGTGGTATTAAAGAAAAACCTGTAACTGTTTATTATTAATAATGTACTCTTTCATTATTTTTGTAGACATTTATTAATAATGTTCTCATTTATTTCACATAGGCAAATACAATTTTTAAAGAAAAAACTTTTTAAATAGGTTTCATGAAAATATATTAATTAATAAGGTTCTCATTCACTGGAGTTCAATAAAGTTCTCATTCATCGGAATTCAAGTCAAGAGTTCCAAATAACAATTTAATGAATTGCTCTCATATTTATTGTTAGAATTTCAATCTTCAACCAGATTGTGCTCAGCTTAAACAAGCTGTAAATATTTATTAACAAGTTCACATTTATTACACAGAGTCATACACTTAATTTGCTAAAAAGTTAACCATGAAGTTTTTTTGTTTTTTTTTTCCTTTACGACACCGTTATAATTTATTTATTATCTTTTATTTACATTAAGCTGAGATACAAATTATTCTACACTTAAAAGGTTTTCAAAAAAAGTTTTTCCTTTACGACAAAGCTATACATAATTATTTATTGAATTCCTCTCAAAATGAATTGTTCTGCAAATTCATATTAAGGTTTTTTTTAATCTTTGACCTAACACTCTTAAATAAAATACCATACATTACAAAGTAAATAAACTTAAATCATACAATGGTACTAACCTCAGACATCATAATTGCAATGATGTAACACAGGCCTTTATACATGATAAGATCAAGATCAACATTACAACAACAACATCATTTATATTAAGATTTCATTTTTCCTCATGTCATTTATCTTAACACTCTAAGTTATAGACCACACATTACAAAGTAAATAAACGTAAATCATACAATAGTACTAACCTCAGACATCATAATTACAATGATGTAACACAGGCCTTTTAACATGATAAGAACAACATCAAGGAGTTATGCAAAGTTATATTAAGTTTTCATTTTTCCCCATGTCATTTATCTTAACACTCTAAGTTATAGACCACACATTAAACTATACCATACACAGTAAATGATGAACTTAAGGCATACAATAGTACATATACTACAATCTGACATCATATACAGTGGTGACTACTCAAGCACAGGCCTCAGGTACACAGGTAATAAGAACAATATCAAGGAATTATGTAAATTTATATTAAGATTTTTTCAATGTCATTTAACTTAACACTCTTGTATTTAATACCATACACTCCAAAATAGATGAACTTGAGGCATACAATAGTGCTAGCATCTAATATCATAAATACAATGAGGACTACTCAAACACATTCCTTACTAGTAATTTATACAATATCATGGAAATATGCAAGTTTTTAGTAAGATTTATTTTTTGCATGTCATTTAACTTAATACTCTTAAATACCATACACTACAAAGTAAATGAACTTAAGGCATACAATGGTACTAGCGTCTAACATCATAAATACAATGAGGACTACTCAAACACAGGTCTCATTAGTAATTTCTACAATATCATGGAAATATGCAAATTTATATTAAGATTTTTTCCATGTCATCTTACTTAATAATCCTAAGTTAAATACCATACAATAAAAAGTAAACAAACTTGAGGCATACAAGAGTGCTAGCGTCTAGCATCATAAATACAATGAGGGCTACTCAAACACAGGTCTTGTAGGTAATTAGTATAATACCAAGGAATTGTGCAAATTTATGTTAAGATTTTTTTTTCCAATTTTTTCCATCTTTTTTTTAATTAGCAATTATAAGTCCATTAAAGTAGAACAAAACAATGATATTTATATTTAGACTAACAGTTTGCTCTTACATCATTATACCACTCGGTAGGCACAGCTCAGTTAAAACTGCTCTTGCAGAATGATTACTTTAAAGTTTGTCTGATTTGTACAAGCAATTTACCAAGCTTATTTTGCCCTACCCATTTGTTTTTAATCCAGATATTTTCATCTTGTAGAGCAAGGCCCACACCCAGTATTTATCCTTTGGATTAGCTTCGACCAGTGTTGAGTTTCCAGTGCTTTTAAGGAATTCGCCAAGTTCATGATTCTGAGTAAATTTAGCAATCAGACCCTCTCGCATGTACTTCTCATGAACACTGTCCCAGGCTGCTTTGTTTGAGGTACAAACTTTAGATCCTAGCTTCTTTGCTACAACTGGATCAACATAACTCAATATGGATGTATCTGTTGCCTCCTCACCAAAGTGCTTTGCTGCTTTATACATGTAAAACTGTTCCACATTGGCAAAGGTAACTCCATCTAATTTGAACTGTGATGGAAAGTGGTTACTGATGGTACTGCTTACTGTTCACAATAAGCTTATCCATGTTTAGCTTTACTTTATACTTGCCACCAGATGTGTGGACGGCATGTAGAACTGGTGTAAACATCTTGCGGCGACGGATAACTTCTGGCACAAAGTCTTCAAATACCAAAATTCCAATATCCTTAAATTTCTCTTTGGCTTGCAGTAATGCTTGGCGGTCTTTATAATGAAAGAATTTAGCGATGATTGGTCTATCCTTCGGACTGTGGCATTCTCTGTGGCACCTTGATGTGGTGTGTTTTTCACATTCAAAAATTTGAGATTGTTTCGTCTAGATCTACCCTCTAAAGAGATTAACCTCTCTTCCAACTGGCAATTTTTTTCTTCATAAGCTTCTACTTTTGATGCTAACTTGTTGTGGCCCAATTCAATGTTGATAACTTTTTCAGTTAAAACTCTGAGGCTGTCAAGAGTGTCCGAGTTAAATTGTATGCCTCTTTTAACTTCCTCTATGTCTATTCCAGTGGATAATTTAAAGCTATCCAATGAGTCTGAATTGGACTTAATAACCTTTTTAACTTATGTAATCTCAGCAGTGATCTTCTCTACTTCCTGTTTCAGCATGACTCTGAATCCTGACATAGTTATCGGAGAGTCAGGAGAGTCCGGTGATACAAGCTCAAAGTCTCTCTTTTTTGCTTAGTGCCACTGGGCTTACATGAATTGCTAACCTGGTTTGACCTGCATTTCCACCATCAAGTTAATGCACTCGATATATTTTCTTTAAGTATAAAGTTTGTTTTGTCAGAAATAAAATTTACTTGTTTCAATTATTATAACAGACTCTGTATTAAATATTGAAACTTCTGTTCAATATTGTAAATCTAAGTAAACAAGGGTGATGTTGGTTCGCCAAATACATCAGTCAATCACAAATAAATGAGGCCGATTGTTTTGGTTTCAACAAGTATATAAAGCATATTTCCCTAAAAAGCTAAAAGCTTCCAGGCATTTGATCATAGTTCTGTATTAACATCTAATTAATCAATACCCAGGCAGGAGACAGCTTTTTGTTTATGCACCAAGTTTATCAAGTTGATGTCACATAGGTGTATCACCAATGTAGCATTTAATTTAGGTTTCCATATATGGCAAAATATAGAATTTTACCCACAAAATGATAGTATCCAAAACAATATTAAAATTGTGAAAGAGAGAGACAAACAGGCTCATAAACATCTTTTATCCTGCAATCAGACATATATTATGATATCATAGTAATCCTTGACTTTTAATAAAGTTGTAAGCTAAATCCCATCCTTGTTCTATGTTTAAATCATGATTAAATTACTGTAAAAACCCTCTCTTAAAAAACATCACATCACTGCCTCTCCAATCTAGCCATCTAGCATACTGTTTCTAATAAAAATATAAATTACGCTGATTATGTATTTGCAGTTTATAAACATTATATTTGTCCTTATGTGTAACTAGCTAGTGTTTAACTAGCTTGTAACATACAAGTCCATTTGGGATATGATGTAATTTTTTACATTATCTATATCAGGATACAATGAAGTACACCTGAGTCACAATCACCCTGAAGGCCAGAAGTATGAGAAACCACAGCAGCAGTATGAAAATACAGGATTTCAGCCTTATGAGTCACTGGATAAATGCACCGAAAGCTCCACTGACAAAGTATAGGAGGAATAAAAATCAGATCTAAAATAAAGTTTCTGACATTGTAATGTTACATACATTAGAACATATTTGTACATTATAGAAGTTCTATAATAGAACATACTTTTTAGCCTAATAATACACAAACACCTATCTAAAATAAAGTTTATTATTGATTAAAGATGCATAAAAATTGAGGCCCCAAAAGAGTATTGTATATGTGCTTGGTAATTTGAACATGGACAAACCATAAATCATGTTATCTTGAAGGCTGGTATGTGCCGTCAGTCCATTGTCAAGCTTTATGTTGGAAATTTTATTGTCCAAGAATTCAGATGGAGGATACTTCCTTTGTATTTATTTCCATCCTTATTGCATTTGAGTGGCTATTATATTTAAACAAGAAGTGCTTATGATTGCAAAAGTATTGACAAAATGGCATGAGGCAACATAGAAAACAGAACACTTCTGTTATCACTGAAGTGGTACTTTGACTTTGGATTTTCTAGTTTTCTTTAAACACGTACAGACAAAATTACACAAGGAAGTTAAGACATTAGCATATAGAGTAGAACCTCAATTATCCAAACCCAATGGGAGACATCTAGTTAAGTCACATAAACGAGAGGTTTGGATAGTTGAAGGAAACCGAAATTCGCCGTCTATGGGTTCCAATTTGGTGATAATTGAAGAAAAATCATTTTATGCATTAAATATTGACGTTGGTGGTCACTGATGAAGTAGTTTAATAGGTTGGTGTTATATAATATAACTGACCTCTAATTTTTGCTTCTCTATATCTATGGATGTTATCATACCTTTTATTTAAAATATTACACGGACTCGAGCTGGGTGTGTTTGTTTTGTATATGCACTATGGACGTTTCATTTTTAGATAAACATCATCATGCATTTTGTCAATTGAAAACTCCAGGAGATTATTTATTGTAAAAATCTATTTGAACACGTCTTTCATGGGTATATTCGGTTGGCAATGTATTGTTATATTTTTCTTTGAATAGATGTCAGTCTGTGAATGAACCTACTCCGGGAGATTATAAATTGCAAAACCCAATCGAACATGCAATGAGTGATAGGCATTTTATCAAAGAAGTTGTGGGCTCGTGTAAATGAATGAATCCCTCCCTATTGAAACAATGCGATAAAGATCAAAGAAGTTAGGTGTTCTTTTAGATGGTATGTTTTTTTAAAGCACTAGAATTAATAGTTTCCGAGAAAATGTAAAATCCCGCAATATCACTCACATTAGACATGCATTGTATGTACTGCCAGTAGGGAGACAATATTTCGGTTCAGTTTATCTGGAGATTCAGATTATAGAGGGCTGGATAATTGAGGTTCTACTGTATGTACTATGATATCATGTTTATCCTATATTATATGAAAATATGCAATTTTGCACTTACTTCTTGGGTGGCAATTTTGAGTTCTCGACATGTTCCAACAACAAAGGTTATTGTGTGGTGTACCTTAGCCTTCTGCATTATTTTGTCATTTTACATGTATTGTAATTGTTAACAAAAGAAAATTTTGCTATTATCCAAGTCAAGTACTGTTTTACAATATTATTTTTAACATTGTTGTCAGATTCACGTTTAATGATGCTGGCAAAACTAGCTACCAATGATATTTAATGCATCCCATGTGAGCATAACTTTCCCAATCTTTGTCAGAATATTCACTTTAGAATGTGAATGTAACTTCTTCATTGCTACGATTTATTTGTTTCAGATTGAGATTGATTCACCAAGTTTGTATTGATCCGACTGTCCACTGACTCGTCAAAGTAACACACATAGTACAGATACAGATATGCCATGTGCTTCTAGTGTCTGATACCCCAATGTAAAAAGATATGATACATCATTATTTGTTGTTATAAGCAGCAGTCAGCCTGGATTGGACATATTCTTAAGTCAGTAATGATGTACATTAATTCAATTCCTTGGAGATCTCCTTGAAGATATGTAAAATCAAAAGTGATTAAGATTTATTACTGAACAGTAATGGTAAGGAATACAAGGTCATTTTGGACTGTCTATTTCCTACAATAATAATAAACAAAATCAAATGACTGGATACCTCCCCAGTAAGGGATTGAATCAAACAGGGTAAAGATTTAGTGCCATTTAACAAGAGTCAAACTCCACTGTGTTACATTCTGCAGGGTATTCCACGATAGGGGCCTGGCAGGGCAGTTTGCTACGACCTTCACTCACGAGGTCTCATTAGAATTGGTCAACTGTTGTCAGCCAATAAGATACGTTCATATTTCTGTCCACTGTGATGTAGCTGGAAATAGGTCATTTTGATATCAGAAAGAAATCTGAATGCATGACACAAGAAATTTTAGAATATTAATTTAAATGAACATCTTATAGGATTTTATTACTTCTGTTTGAGTATATTGGTTTTGAAATGTTGGGTAAAGCGAAGAAAAAGAACACCAGTGACTATGTCTAGGAGGACAGTAGCTACATTGGCTCATCTGAGGATATCCAGGAAGAAAACTAGAAAGCAGTCAAATTTTGATTGATATACATCAGACCAGAAAAAAACCCAATAGGCACAGTAACAAAAAAATTGAGATAGAGATATTCCATGTGCTTCTAATGTCTGATACCCCAATGTAAAAAAATGTGATATATCATTATTTGTTGTTCTATGCAGTAGTCAGCCTGGAGTGTTCATATCCATAAGTCAGTAATGATCTACATCAATCCAATTCCTTGGCAACCTCCTTCAAGATATTTAAAATCAAAAGCGATAAAGATTTATTACTGAAAAGTACTGGTAAGGATTACAATGTCATTCTAGACTACACCATTCCTACAATAATAATAAACAACATCAAATGAAAATGGTGTTTCCTCAGTGACACATGGTAGTTCATCTACTAATGATAAAACTGTCATATCTGCAAATAATTGAAGAGTCTAACCAGAACTTAATGAGGCGGGCGATCAGATAGAGTCAGAGGAACACAAATACAGCAAGATGCAAGCAGTACATCTAGTAGTGCAAAAGGGCTCACATCATCCAGGGTCCGACAATCGGTTCTAGACCTGGTATCAATCACTGCAAGAAATGCACAGGGACCTGCAAACGAAGGGTGTCAGGGCATGATTATGCCAGATGTAAATGTCCTCAGACAGAACCCCACAGGTCACAAGCAGTGTTCAGTTGGTTGTGTCGTATGAACAACAGCCTACAGCAGATTTGACCCAAGGTAGGTACATTTTGACTAAAAAGCAGGACGAAACAGACATTATCATTGCCCCTCCCCAGTTGAAAGGGGCAAACTAAAGGATTAATGCAGGTGGTGGAAGGAATCAAATTACTTATGATGACCTCAACCTACTCCAATGGGTAGTTGGACTACTGACAAATATACATGAAATTTAGGATCCGGTAATGTCAAAGCAAGCATTAATGCAGGTCATATTGACGGTACATGCTGCCACATTTATACCACGGAGAGCTAAGAGGTCCATGTGGGTGACTTCAATGAACAAAGTGGAACAAGGTAGCTTGTTATGGGCAGACAAAACACAATGGGCCATTAATCGGCTCTCATATTCTCAGGTTGCCATGCTGAGCTTCACAGAGAGAGACTTCACAGAGCCAACAGAACAAGAAATTTTGCAAATACTATAATGAGGGATCTTGAATGTACCAAACTAATGATGGAATTTACAAGCATGTGTGCAGTTTTTGTTTCAGACAGGGCAGGAATCTGGCCCATGTGGAATCGAAGTGTAATTTTAAGGCAAAACAGTAAGGCAGTAACTCCAAATAGAACATTAGTCTACCACCTGGACAGAGAAACTATAACTTTAAGTGTGTAAAAAGTAAATTGACTGAAGACAGTAAAAACGTTAATAGTGGTTCACATGAGTATATTAAAGATGTTATTAATGTTGTGGACAGTCATTATAAAACTCATAATTTTACCTGTACTTAGAGGGTAGATGGGTGGATCGGGCCGAAACACCTCCAGGGAGTGACCCTTTTCTGTGTAATGATGCTGAAATTATAGCTTGGGACAATGTTCTTCAGAATTGTTTTGTAAAATTGATGGGTATTGTGGTGCTTATAACATGTACCCAGAAGTGTGGCAATGTAGTGAACAAATTGAAAATAAGACTGTTGATTGTGGTGATGTGGCATGTTGGGTATTGTGTGTCTTGACATAAATATTAAACCCGTTAAAAGCCAGATAAGGAGGAAATTAGGTTATTACCACCAGATGGACATTATATTGATTGACGATGAATAGGATGTTCCACAGCATTACTTTGTTTTTGTGCAATAATAATAATAATAATAATAATGGCCTGTCATTAGATGGTTTCCTTGACATTAGAATACAAGATCATGGTGTTGTTCTGTACATAGGTAGGTAAGTAGGTATCCCTTCACAGGGCAGTTTACAAGTTTTAAGTACACATTGTATGTACATCATTGAGCAGACAAAAGGTTTTTGTGAAACTTGTCCTAAATTAGTGTACAATAATTATAGAATGGATGAGCGGGTTTAGGACAAGTGGGCCAATTCATATGAGGAATATAAGGACAAGCTTATTTTGGAACTGATGGCGACACTGGACATGTCACTCACTGATAGAGATTTAAATGAATAGTTTAAAACACATAAGGCCCAGAAAGGAGTACACACAGATTGTAATGACAGTGCTGTTTGTGGTAGTTTTCTGGAGACATAACACGAACCAAGGTTAACCAAGACCATAATGTGCATGATAAAGCTATGAGGTTTCTAAATCATTATGAATCAGCATATAGTTTTTTTTAATTGGATAGCGAACCCGTGCTTTTAACCACAGGGCAAGAATTCCCATAAAATCGCACTTAAACATTGATGCACGGGAATGGCAATGGGCAGATTATTATGATCAGCACTTCATACAGTACTTGCATTTTGGTTTCACTTTGTCATCAAGGCACACAAGTCAACTCAGGAACATAAGCATCCTTAAGCATTATTTTGTACATCCTAAATCAATTGCAGAATATTTGAACACAGAGAAACAAATGAGGCGATCGTGGGCCTAGTAACAGAAGTACATCACAGCGAGTTTCACTGTTCCCCTAAACCAAAATAAGGCACTAAATGTTGTATCATTTTAGACCTATCTTTTCTGGAAGGTAACTCTATAAATAATCATGTACAGAGAGATGAGTTGGACGGCATGCCTTTCACTCTAAGGCTCTTTACAGTTGATGACATATGTTGTGAAAATACCTATGTGCCATCATCCACTACCCTTCAAGATTGATATTCCGTGTGCCTTCCGTAACTTGCATGCAGAATCAATGGGATGTGCAGTACTTTTTGGACCTTGAATCACATTTGGTTTGGCTCATTGCATGGCCACATTCTAAATTGTGGCGGACACAATCGCAATTGCGTTCATTAAAGAGGTTGTTCAGTCTACCCCTACATTGTTAATTTTATTTAAGTAGTTGAAAAGGACAAAGCTGATGCTTATTTTATGAAAATCACACGTTTGACCAATTAGGACTCCCAATAAATTTGGATAAATACACAACCCACTCACCCCTCCCCCCCCCCCCCCCCCCCTTGAGAAATGTATTTCCTGCTTAGGCATACAAATTGACATAAAAAGTGGCAACGTTGAGTACAGACGAAGGAAAAAATGATGCCATCTATGCAGGGTGTCAACACATCAGACAGAAAAGACATATCATGAGAAAAGTCTCTGCTTGCCAAATTATTATATGTGTACAAGTGTGTTGTTCCAGCCAGAATGTTTGTTAATTGAATTTTAGCATTGTTTGGAAGTAGCCACAATTCTAGAACTATACACCTAGATACTGAGTTATTCAAAGATATTGACTGGCTCTTGACCTTCTTACCAGTTTTTAATGGATGTACGTTTTATGAAAAAACACACTGGGCTTGAGGCATATGAAGAGTTCATTGATGTGTGCCTGACAAGAGTGGGTTGTATCTGGCAGAATAGAATCTACGCTTTGCCTATTATTCACATTCTGTATTTTGAGTTAAGTACTGTCCATTTTGAAATGATAAACTTGGTAAACGCCCTCAGACTGTAGGGAAAGTTCAACACAAAAATTCAGCATTTAAGGTTCACTGTGATAATATGTGGTGAACAGTAATAGGGTCAGGGATATTTGTATCAGAAACATATGATTTGTTACGGCACGCTGGGATATTGACATTTTCTTCAGCATTCTTTCATTTGAACTTACAAGTATAATTTCAGGTGCAACTGCAGCGTCACAAAAACTCCTCTCATCTGTATGGGAAAAGGTTGATGCAGCCTAGAGACCTTAAACTGATATGACTCATCACAGACACTTTTGGACTTTTCTGAGTTATCTTATTTTTAAAGGGTCTTCCTATTACAATTAACTTGCATAATATGCTTACCTTTATTGAATATTTACATGCGAATGGCATGTCTTCTAAGATCATCAAACACTACGTCTTATCAGCCTCTGTCATGGAAGATTGTTATAACATTGATCATGAGACTTTATCTCATTCATGTGTTGTTAGACTGCTGAGAAGTATAGATATGAACTCAATGTTTGCCCCCACACCTCAGGGGGTTTTTAATGCTAGGACCGTATATTTCTTATCCATATCATATGACAATTTGAGGGATCCTCTGTTGTTCAGAGCAATTTTCCTGACGGTGTAATATGGCTTCCTGAGAATGTCAAGCATTGCACCTCACAGTGCCTCTAGGTTTGACCCTCTTGGACATTTGTTGCTAAACAAATTATATTCTAGAAATTACCTCCTGATGCTCCCTTGTTTGCCAATAATTACCCACATAGAGCCTCTCTTACATCCCATCGTAAGTGCACGTACATCCTAGTTACAGAGAAATATCGGCTGATTTGAAAGGGACGCTTAAGCTACACTTACGATTTTATAACAAAATTTCAAGGTCGCAGAGACCCCGCAATGAAAATTTACATGCACGTTATTCTCTGCGTGCATGTAGTATGGCTTTACACGCATCCATGTCTTAAGGGTAACTTACGAGAGACTTGGGCACTTACATTCTCCTTGCAAGTGTTGTAGGTTCTCCCCATTTACTTACATTGTTTGCATGTGCTGTAAGATACACTCACATGTACCTTGTTGCATGAATATAAACCCATTG
This sequence comes from Sabellastarte sp. h YS-2021, assembly GCA_964017235.1. Classification (NCBI taxonomy): domain Eukaryota; kingdom Metazoa; phylum Annelida; class Polychaeta; order Sabellida; family Sabellidae; genus Sabellastarte; species Sabellastarte sp. h YS-2021. Next base: position 124,780,217 of record OZ024932.1, read on the forward strand.
TGCAAGCTGTAGCAAGTCGCAGTCTGTTCTTTGATCTTCAAGTTGTGACACTCTTGTTGGTCGAATACACCTTGTTTGCACGTGCAAATCTCTGCTACCCCACTACCAGGCTACGTTCATATTTTTCAACAATATTTCTAGCACACTTACATGTGTATACACATATGATGGAGAGAGGCTTTATTCTCAAATTATAGACACCAACATGCAGGATGTTTTGAAGAAAGTGCTGACACACAGAAATACTCCACATACGTTTAAAGTATCAGGGGTGACTTTTGACATTGATTTACAAAACATAATGGCTCATAGTCTTTAGAGATTTTTATCTGTCTGGATATATTTTCAAAATGCCTTGTAACAACTTATTTTGTATCAACGACTTATTTTGTATTATCTGACTTATTTTGTATCAATTTTTGACTTATTTTGTATCACCGACTTATTTTGTAGAAAAATTGCCTTATTTTGTATTACTTGGCCAACTTATTTCATACCAACAGCTGACTTAATATGTTACAAAACGGTGCGCAGAATTTTGACAAGATTTCAGGGTGATGCAAAATAAGTTGATAATACAAAATAAGCTGCTCTATAGACAGCTTGTTTTGTATCACTGATTTATTTTGTAGTAATTTCAAATCACCTTTCATAGTGGCTTGTCTCCATCAAAGGATGGACTCAAAAGAATTTAATTCTTACTGGATTCAATCTTGTAGTCCATTTACCATTCACCTGATAGTAATTCTTATTTTCAGCACTGACATTGATACAAAATAAGTCGATAATACAAAATAAGCTGCAATATAGACAACTTATTTTGTATCACTGACTTATTTTGTATTATCAGGTTATAAAACTCCAAACTGTGAAAATACATCCAAATTGTTATAATTTTCAAATATTTGCCTCTTATGAGCCATTCCATAAAGACCATGCAATTGTCCTTGGATATGTAGCCATTCCTATTGCAAATTGAAGATCCTTGGACATTTCAAAAACTACAATAGGTGCAATATGTTAAAAAAGACATAACAATCATTTGGAATGATGATCAATGTGCCAAACTTGACATTATTTTTTCATCCTTTTCATGTAATTTTCATGATAATTTTGTAGAACGAGGACTTCTTACATTGGTAATTAGCACAGAAGAATTGAAAAAAATTATATTTATCACTGAAATTTTAGTATTGCAAAGGTTTTGGTTATTAAAATGATACACAGTCATTCTTGTTTTCTTTCTGATACATAAAAATGCCTAATGCTACCAATGGACCAACACAGGTGCCACCTAATGAATAATGCTGAGCTGACATGTGATTACCATTTGCCTGTTGTCTACAGAATTGGACATTTTTCAAAACAGTATTTTGGACATATGTAGCTTTTATGCTGTGCAGGTATCATTGTCACCCAGGTACTGGTGTCAGGCTGGGAAGTTGGTCAGTCTCTCAGCCAAGTGGATGGGCTGGCTTCAGTAATAACTCATCCCTGCTGTATTTCATAAACCATAAGCGGTAGGATGTTGAACTTTGATAGAGACATTGAGAGATATTGGTTAAGGGGGGTAGGTGCACAGCATCATAGTACAAACTTGATTTAACCTTTGACCTTGCCATAGTAACTTTAATCTTTAAAATATTATCCAGCCCATATCTTTCAAACCAGCCCATATCTTTTAAGGTGTAGGATGTTGATACTTGGTAGGGATATTGGTTCGGAAGTATAGATTAGCAATGTGCAGTGTAACATGTTGACCTTTGAGCTTGTCATAGCAATGCTGACCTTTATAGTCTTTAAAAGGTTGATACTTCACATGAACATTGGCTGGGGGACAGATGTATTGTTCAACTTCATAGTCTTACATCAATGCTCCCTCTAACTTTTACTCTGTAATGTTGAACATGAATATAGTATTGAGACAGATGTTTTTTGAGTGTATGAAGTGTACATTTTAACATCTAATCTCATCGAGTTCATTGATTTTTCCAAGGTTCTAGGATCTGGCCATCTCTGATGCTATATTTTATCGGGAAACAACATGTTTGTTGCAACCACTTGCAGTATTTTAACCTTTTTATTCTACTGTTACTACCGATAAACAAAATCTGAGCTCTCTATATGTAAACTTTATCTGACTCAACAAGGGCATTTATACTTCCACAAATATATTCCAATCCAAGATTTAACAGAAAACTCAAGTTCATTTACAGATGCAGATATAATTTTCAATATACTACTGACTAGTCTTATGAATTATATCTCTGTGGAATGTCAGTGCTGAAAATAAGAATTACTATTAGGCAAATGGTAAATGGACTACAAGATTGAATCCAGTAAGGATTAAATTTCTTTGAGTCCATCCTTTGATGGAGACAAGCCACTATAAAAGTGAATTGAAATTACTACAAAATAAGTCAATGATACAAAACAAGTTGTCTATAGAGCAGCTTATTTTGTATTATCAACTTATTTTGCATCACCCTGAAATCTTGTCAAAATTCTGCGCACCGTTTTGTAACATATTAAATCAGCTGTTGGTACGAAATAAGTCGGCCAAGTAATACAAAATAAGGCAATTTTACTACAAAATAAGTCGGTGATACGAAATAAGTCAAAAATTGATACAAAATAAGTCTGGTAATACAAAATAAGTCGTTGATACAAAATAAGTTGTTACATGCCTCCAAGGCAGCATTAGTAATACTTCAAACTTTTGCCTCCCACATCCCTACTCACCTCTCGGTGGGTGTGGCATTTTAAAATACCTTATAATCATTTAAACATTGAATTTTTTAACCATTCTACATAGAAGTATTAACATGTAAAATAAAAATCCCAAAAAGATTAGTGACCTTTGAACTTTGATCTTGGACTACCTTTGGTTATATATCTTAGCCGTCATAAAGAAACTGTGCAGGGCAGGCTATTATAGGGGCTGGTAGGGCAGTTTTGCTATGGTCTTAACTCACTAGGTCTCATTAGAATTGGTGTACTGTTGTCATCCAATCAAATATGTCCATATTTCTGACTACTGTTAGGTAACTGGATAAATGTTATTGTAATTTCAGAAAGCAAGCTGAATGCATGAGGAAAGAAATTTGCATGAGTCTTGACCCCTTCCAGCCTAATCTCTCTTTAAGGGAGGTCCCCTTGTATAGAGATATAGACTCATGTCATAATTGGCATAGGTTGCACCAAGCTGATCCTGGTGGGCCCTGCCAACTATTCTTTTCATTTCAACAGCTGCAGCTGTTTCTAGGGACCTGATCCTCCCCTAGAATAATTGTTTGAACTAGTGTTACACACTGTCCATGTAAGGTTATGAACATTTTAACTTTCAGTGTTCTGGACCCCTACTTTGTGTCCCCAGGGTAGAGAGTTCTCCTGCTGGATAGATGTAGTTCACTGTCATAACTTGGAACAGGTTGTCCCAGCAGACTCTTGTGGCCCTTCTTTAACATGACCTTTTCATACTAATTTTGACAATTTTGCTTGTGTTTGAGCCTTTTGAACTGGCCTTGACAAGTTAGCTGTGGATACCCGATGGGTATTTATTAGATTTCTGAACATTTAGTGGGTATTTCAAATGTACCAATTTGATGTTTTGTTCCCTACTGGCACTTAGTTATATGCTTGAGTAGCTTGTTTAAGCCATTGTGACATTTTAAAATACTTAATAAAGCAAAGAGAGGTGGTCTTCTATGAGTGTGAATAAAAGGAAGACCAAAATATGCACAATTTCAAAGGTTTGGTAATCTTTTGAACCCGATGATAGGTATATCTGGGAATGTGTTGGAACAGTCATAACTGTGTTGGATTATGTTCCAATTGTCATGAATGAATCCCTTAATGTTTGGGTTGCGTGGGTTGTATCTCGTAGTCATGACTGGAGTCTTATTAGGTTCTTTAGTCCTTACCTCAAGTAGGCCATTTTGTGTGAACCTACTTGCTCTGAGCATGTGGTTTTTCAGGGTATTGAGTGGGTACCCCCTCTTCATCTTTGAGGTCATTCCAGGTTTTGGATTTATCTGGTCCCCTTGGTGTGGGGCAGAAAGTCAGACCTTTTTCTAAGGCTCTAACCTGATGTTCATTGAGTTCAGTATTAGAGATATTAATAAAATTATGACCTATGTGACTTTCAAATTAAGTGTTAGGTGGTAGTATGTCTGTTGTAACATTGATGGATGCAAGTTCAATTTATAACTTAGATTGAGCCATGACGTGAATCAGAGTGCAGATTCAGGTGAAGATTTAATAGTTCAGCATGCATCCTGTTGATGGTGCTAGCTAGGCTGATCTTTTTCCTCTGATTACTTTTCAACCTCAAACAAAAGGGCTTACACTCCACTGGGTAGCTGTAACTATCTGGTGCAGCACTAGTGGAGGCTTCGTCAGTATCAAACTCTTTTCTCTTTTCCCCCTTAGGTTTGAGGGGGGCAGAGTCTTCTGTAAGGTTTCATCTTGCTTCCCTGAGGAGATGGATGGTCTAATCAGAAAGTCTCTGATGAGAAAGTTCAGTTTATACAAACTTTCGAAACACAATACACATTGTAGAAGGTATTAAGTGCACCCACAATATCTATTGTGAACTTTTACTTGAGTGGACTTTACACTTAAACCTAATTGTGTTGTAATTTTAAAATACTTACCTTGTAATCATTTTAAACATCTATTTTTTTAACTATTGTACATAGAAGTATTAACATGTAAATTAAAAATCCCCAAATGACTAGTGACCTTTGAACTTTCCTGGACCTTGGACTTCCTTTGGATAGACATCTGAGGCATCATAAAGAAACTGACTACTCTTTATGATTTCTTGATTTTTTCAAAGAGCTCACATTTAACATATGTTACCATTTATATGTGGTGTAGGCTAACTTTTGCAAACATCCATCAAGAAGAAACATTTGCTCAATATGGAATTAGGGTATCTTGATTCTAGAAAAATGCTAAATTCTCCAAAGTATTCCTTAACTACAGTTATTAAATTTACACGAAGGTTACAAAAGGTCTGGTTGGATTTACACATTATTGTATAACAGCAAAAATAATAAGGATGTATTGATCAGGTGCTGAATAGATGAAAAAATCATCCAACACTATGTTGTCCCAAAGGCACAGTTCGAGTGGCAGGATGAATGGGATAAGATAGTCCTCAACAGCAGTCTAACACCACTGATACTAGTCTGGGTTGTTGAGTGCTTCAAGAAATCTGTTTCATGTAGTTGTAGGAGTGAAGTGATACTTAGGCTGGTTAAGGGTTATTACTGAAAATGTTCTGAAACATACACAAAAACGATGTATTTGTCAGTACATGGCCCTAAATGGCTAACAGTAAGAGTTTAGTATATTAAACTCTACTATTCAGCCTGCAGGCAATGCAACACTAGGTATTCTGAACTCTCTAAAGTCTACTGATGTCTGCCTAAGTTTTGTAATAAAGAAAGTAATTACAATTGGTCAGGTGACTGTTGACTGTGACATTTACAGTCATGTATCAACAGCAATTTTCTTATTTGGAACAGAAAAGTTTTCTCAGTATGCAACGGCAACTCATCCACCAATGTGGCACCATTCCCTTTTAGGGTAATGCCCATGGTGTTGTTATTAAAGAAAATATCTGAAATATAATTATTTGTTATATTTTATTTGCAAGTGTTTACATCACTACTTGGCTCAGCTTGTGGTCACTTCACCCTCCTATGTGTGTCCATGTCCGATGTCAGCCTTCCTGTCTGCCTAGTGGGGTCAGTTATCGACCATTGGGGGGAGGTCTGGTTTGTGATAGCCCTAAATTCAAAGTGAGGTGACCTCAACCTGAAATGTAAAACATATCAGTGACATAGGTAAATTTGACCTTGAGGCCATTAGATGACTTCTGTCATGTTATATCATTAACTTTGTTTGTATCTATATATTTTGTATAATGGGCAATGGCCAGAATTTATATACATGAACTCTAATCTAGTAGTAGTCATATTTAACTTTTATTTTTAACTGTCATTTAAATTTCCTCGGTTATTGTACGATTAAATTTATTAGTCCACTGTGTCTGTGTTGGTTCTTGACCGGGGATGGGGGGACTGCAGGGGAAATACATAAGTGGATGATAAATATAGTATTTAAAATTGGTTTATTTACATAAGTCCATTTACCAAGTTTGACATCTAATTACATGCTGCCAAGTCACTTTTTTGTAAAAAAATACTTTAGGAGCACTCACATGCCTCCTTGATAAGTTCAAATTGTTTGAATATGTCATCAATTTCCAACAGTTCTTATCAGATCTTGCTTTTAAGAATATAATCCTAAAGCTATCTTGGCATTGGTAAAAATGTTTTTTTTAATTCAACTCAGTCTTATACATTTCTTAATATTTGTAAACATATGGAGAGCAACTTACCGAATGGTTGACTGTATATCTTAATGATCCAACCGCAAACTAATAAAATTTGAATTTGTTTGTGACTGATGTCAGCTAATAGGATTGAGTAGTCAAATGCAGACACTTGTAGGACTGGAAAGACACCATTCCAGAATCAAAAGGATCAGGAAAATGGACTTGACTATATCTTTAGGTGCGACAAGAACACAACAATGAGGCGTAATTGTCTATATAAACCCCATGGATCATGAACTTGCCACAATTTTACTGCTAGGTTTTGTCACGACAACATTGATGTGCGAATTAATCTACTAATCTGATACTCTCTGATGTCTATACTTCACTTGAAAATAGATACACAATCCAGCTCCCTGGGTGGAGATATCATCATCAAGTATTGTACTTTGGGGCCATCATTTGCAGGTCAACCTAAGACATTAGACAACATTAGACAGGTAACTTTTTACATAAATTACAGTATATATAAGGTCAAAGTTACAAATCAATAAGATGAATTTTGAAGTCAATTCTGGTTGATTTATTTATCTATTTGGGGTTTTACATCGCTGTCAACACTGTACAGGTCATATCACTACAGGTAGTTGGAAGGGCAGAGGAAACCAGTACATACAGTTGGTCAAGGTTCTGTACTGTAAACTGCCGACCAACGGCAAGCAACTACCAGCTTTTCCACTTGAGGCCAGGCCCCTGGCCTCAGAGGTGGGAGGCGAGAGTGTTACCACTCTGCCACAGTGGCCCCTCAATTTGGATTGAAAGTGGTCAGATTAGGTCAAAAGTGAATACTCAATAGGGGGAGCCAGGGTCCGCCTGGTCCAGCCTATCTCTAATTCGACAGGACCTATATCTACCCAAAAGGAGAACTCTCTTGGTATAGACATCCCAAGACGTCCGGGCCAAGTAGGGTTAGTGTGGATCTGGATCTCGTCTATGACTACCCTAGGTAACCGGCTGAGGGAGGCAACAGAAGCCACAGGATCTTAAGTATTTACTCTAAGTTGATCAGAATTAGAGTTCGAAAGTGGAAACAAAACTGTCAAGCTTAAGTGGACGAAGCAGGGTCAGTCTGGCCCAACCTATGCCTGAGAATACAAAGGTCTATATAAATCCCACTATAAGGGGAGAGCTCCCTTATGTTGGTGTAGACGTAAGAGGTCAGGACCTAAGAGGGTAATACAGCCACATTACATTCAAAATGAAAAACCCAGCGTTACCAGCTCAGGGGGACATTAGCTAATTCTTTGACAAGATTACTCACACTGGGTACCTTGTTCTTATGGGTAAAGTACCTACTAGCCATGACGACCTACATAATAAATAGAAGAGTGTGTTAAGGTAGCCTGCAACAGACACAGCAGGCCCCTGACAAGCTGTGCTTACACTATCTCCCAGGGACTTTGCTGGAGAAAAACTAATGGACCTTTCTGTCTCATCTTTGAGGTTGCAGTTGTTGAAAATCCGCCCATCAGAACTGCACACAAAGACACTGGTCCACTCCCAGTAAACATTTTGATTTTTCTTCAAATGTTTTGAGAGAAATAATTGGTGAAGTTTAAAAATGATGGGTACAAAACCCACTTATAATAGAAGGTTTTCAAAATATTTTATTAAGACCATTTACTAAAATTTTAATGACAAATGTTAGAAAAGCAATACAAATGAACATTACAATGTCTCAAAAATATAACTTGGCATTGCTTTGGCAATGCTAACCTTTAGTGGGGCAAAAAGTCAACTTCAACATGTTTTAGGTTGCTCACTAATGAAAATATTGAAAATGTAATTTTTATGTCTAAAATTGAAAGATATTGGCTTCACAATTGTGCCCCGATTCAATTCTTACTTTTAGGCATTGCATGTGGGATAATTTTTGACAAAGTCCTCTAAAGCCCCGTATTATTGCTCAACCCCATCTTTGTTTGCAAATGTTACATTTAATAAGTATTCTGAAAATATGGGCACATAAAATGTTTGTGATAGAATGTTGTGAAATCATTTGATAGAAAACATTTAAAATTTTTTTTTAAAATGATGGGTATGAAAACCAGTTTCTATTAAATGTTTGTAAAACATTTTTGAGCAAACGTTTACAAAATATTGTTGACAAATGTTGTTTAAACATGTTTACTGTTTATCGCACATTTCATGATGTATGTTTGGTTTCATTTTTGAGCAATTTTTTAAATGTTTAAAAAAGCATTTCCAGCCAACCGATTTTCTTGAGTTATTTTATAAACGTTTATTAAATGTTCACAGCAAAAACAGTTGTATAGAGAATGTTGCTCAATTTTTTTAACATTACAAAGTAAATGTTTACTTGGAAATGTTTAGTAATCCAAAGATAGGCTTTTAAAACGTTTTTTTTAAACATTTAAACTATTTTAAATCTTAAATTGATCTTGGAGGCCTTCATTTCCAAACCAAAGAGTGATTTATACACGTGTGTAGAAAATTTCTTATTTTAAGCTGATTGAATTTTATCGGGGTTGACAACCATCAACAAAAAGTCATTATAAGATAAGTAAGAGTGTTTGTATTTAAAGTAGACCTTACCAAAGATAAATATATGTGATGCAACATGTAGGAAAGGTACAACAGACCAATTAATTTGACTTGAATATTTTATTCAAGATTTATTTTAAAGGTAACCATGCTATATCAATATATTTTTTTATTTGAAGAAAATCTATGAAGCTGTTTTCAGGTGTAGGACGCACCTACTTTCCACATAGCTACCTGTTACATTACTTGTCATTGTCAAGCTTATATTACTAGACTGTATAGACCTGTATGATACCATATACAGTGGAGTAATTATTTGATGAAATATTAATTTCAATGTTTTTAAATACTTAAATGTAATTGGTTTGTGTAAAAAAGTTTCGTTGATGTGTATTGTACTTTGACCTTATTGGGTAATATCTTATGTAGTGTTGTATTGTGATATTTTTTTTTCTTTTGGTGTTATACTTCATTTGTCTAGGCTTGTCTTGTTTACAGTTCCATTGTGATGTTTATAGATCTTATCTGCCTTATTTATGTCTTATTTTATTTGTTGTTAATTATTTAGGATTATTTAGTGTATTTATTATTTTAGTGCTCTGCACTTAAATATTAACTTAGCTTCCGCTAGACATATCATCAGATCAATATTATAAATTACAACAAGACATAAAGAGGCCATATTGTCAAAAGTTCAACAGTCTTATATTCATTTAGCTTATTTTCATGTAAAGAGGTTTTATAAATGGATACTAATTGGGTATTGGGTAAATAAAAAAAATTACAAGTATGCTTAAAAGACACTGTTTGTGTAATGAAAGGAGTTTGACCTCTCAATCATTTAATTTATTGTGTATGTTAATAGGATGTCTTAGTACCTACAGGATTAAACAGACTCAAAAAGAGACCGGAAAAACTTTTTGTTTACAATTTCTTCTGGGACGGTCTCTTTATATATCAAAGGATAATACAAATACCACACATAATCACAATCCGTATATTGCATGAGAGAACTATAGTTTTTCAGAAAATTATAATGGTTTCTAGCATTTATATCGCCCTCGTGGTACTGACAAAATGTAAGTAATATTTGTCAAAATAATGTATTTTTCTGTAATATTGATCTTTTGTATGCAATTCTTATAATGGTTTTACTGTTCTGTTATAGATATACTTAAAACATCATGTCAAAATCTTGAAGTTCCACCAAATGGAATTAACGTGCATGATGATTTCACAATGAAGTGCCACTTTGGAGAGTTTTCAGAAAAGGATATAGTCTACACTAATTGGTATCACAGTAATGAGACACCAGAAAATATATTGTACAGCCATGTCCCTAATCAAAGTGGTGACAAGAGGAATGAGTGGCAGCAAAGAAATGTGACTGGATTGTACCACAATACTTATCATGAAGTTTCTGTTAAACAAGCAGTACAAGAGGATCAGAAATTGTATGTCTGTGAATTTTTTGTTATACCAGATGGAGTTAAAAGTGCTTAGGCATTGCTGCATGTACATGGTATGGTGGCTATAAAGTGTTATTACAATTTGTGTCACATTGAAATTGATTAACAGTACAGTTTTACTGTAATATATTGTTGTAAAACTGGTATTGATTTTAACAAAGATTAAAACTAATGTTTGTATTGCATGACGAAAGATAAAAAAATGTATAGAAAAGATATTGAACATATTTTCTGCTCTAAGTGGATTAACCAGAAACAGAAGGTTTAACTAATACAATGTGTCTTTTACGCAACACAAACAAAACAAAGTGTGGTAATTCATGAATCTGAAATACACAAAAGATAGATGTATTCCCCATTGTAGTTAAAGTTTTTTTTCACAAACCTAATTTTAATGGTTTTTATTTTTGTAGGAGTACACATAAACAAAACAATATTTTGTAAATTTATGACAAGAATTATTATTAGTACATTGTTTTGAACTTGCTTTTGAATCTGCAATTTCCAAATAATATAATAGGAATAGTTTCATATTTTATCATGGTTTTCCTGTCAGACATTGCTCTACAGAATTCTGTCTTCTTGAATGCATTTCATAATAAAGCCAGCTAAAGAAAGGTAATTTTTTATTTATTTGGGGTTTTATGTTGCTTTCAACACAATACAGGTCATAGCACGATGTTTAGTTTTGTGAGCATAGGAAACCAGTACATACAGTTGGTCAAGGTTCTGTACTGTAAACTACTGACCATCGGTAAGCAACCATCAACTTTCCCACATAAGGTATGGGGTTTAAACCACTGTCCTCACATGTGGGAGGCAAATGTGTTATCACTACACCACCATTGCCCCCAAAGGAATGGTTAAAGAAATGCTCATTATGTCGATGTAATGAAAAATAATAGTAAATCATCAGTATATATCATGTTTCCCATAAGTTTTTGAAAAAAAGGAAATAAAATTATATTTTTCACAAAAAGTAAAGATTACAAACTATTCCTAAATGTAAAATAACAGATAATTTTGTATATTACAATGCGCGACAACATCAGTATATAACAGATTTAAAGCTAAAATTTGTTGATACTTATTTGATCTCTTTGTGATGGGTCTTATTGCAGTGCCTCCTGGACAAGGAAAGACAAACATTGAGGTACAAGATGAGATCATTGAAGGACATTTAGCTACATTTGTATGCATAGTTAATAGCATCAGGCCAGTGAACAAAGTAAATGTGAAGTGGAGAATTGGTGCTAGCGGAGAAGAAAAAAGCAGCACAAACATATATTCAAAAGAAAATCCTGATGGTTTGTTTTTGGTAACAGCTGAGTTATCTGACATGTTTGCGGAAGACAATAATGGTGATTATATTTACTGCAGAGTTTACTGGGAAGATTTATACCAGTACGAGGTTAGCCAAACTATGGACGTTTTGTGTAAGTATTAAAATTGATGTAGATATTAAAATAAGCAGATTGAGTGAATCTTAATGTTGCAACAGCTTATGGTTTACATCTCATTTCCACTTTAATATATTATAAATCATGTATTCAAACATGTAAGCCTTTATTGCTGGAAAAATACAGATTACCTTGTTGACATTACCAAACATACATTGCAATAGTTATGTATATATTAGTTTGCAATGCCATAAATACAAGCGCCAGCATATGTTTGTATTTATTTCCTATGAGAACAATATTTTCGAAGATTATTTAATCAATATCTCTGTCCAGGTGAGTTATTGTGTTTGATCTTTATTTAAACATTTTCTTTGCATTTTTCTGCACAGGAGTACATACACATTCCATTTATCCCCCTTATAGATCCTCCAGGACAAGCTCAGCCAGATAAAAGCATATATTATGCTACTTCAGTGTCTGATCTGGAAGTGGGGTGTAGTGTAAACAAATATGGAAATCCAGATGACAATACGTTTATATTTATTCAAACTGACCACCCCTCATACACACTTTCCAGTGAAACAGGAAAAACACAGATTGATATTTCCTCTGAAGCACGAGATGGGGATTACATGTGTTATGCCAAAAATCATCCTCTTCTCTATGGAGAAAATGGAACTTTTGCTGTTGTGGTGACTGGTACATTTTACATTATTTCCATTAAAATAACTCAACCAAGAGTAGTGAGCTTTGTTTTACAACCTATACTTTTCATTCTTCTTGTTTGAATTTAGCACAACCACCGAAAGAGTCTTGAAGGTGCCATTTTACAGAAGCATATATTTTAATTGATAATGAATCACTGTTGTAATATATCATTATATTTTCAAGTCAGCAAGCATTGTGCCAACCAAAGTTTTGTTGAATAAAGGGATGTGATTTTTAATTTTAGTAACAACTTTTAAAATGTGGCTTAATTACATATTAGCTTGCAGATAGATATTCAGGCCACACATTATGAGAAACAATGCTATCTTTCAAGAGACAATGATTAATTTGCTGCTGTCATACAAAGTAGTGTAAGGTATATTTGGAAAACAAACTTCAAATGATAGAAATGTGCTACACTGTTTACTTCCCGATTCCACTATCACAATTTTAACTTGTAATGTCTCATGTATGGAGTCCTGAGTGTAATCTTATTACTGGCACAGTATGCCATTTGACTTGTAAAGCTCTAGGTAGAAATCATGGCTAACTTAGATGATTGTCAAACATGTTGAACTTCTTAAAACCTTTATAGTGCAGACTTCTTCTTGAATACTCATGACCAATATTGTTCTGATGCAGTCTTAACTATTGTTTGAGAGCTACAACTTTTCTTCACAATATTGCAATTCAGCCTTCAGAAGTAGGTCATAAAGCAGACCTTTCTACCCATATTTCACTCCTGGACAAAACGCACAGTTTGTTCTTTGGCCCATATTCATCCAGATTAATCAATGTAGACTCTGAGTACACAGTCGCAGAGCTCTACCTATATGTCATACAACTGTAGTACATTGTTTACCTCATACCTTTAACCACATTGGTTCAAGTATCAGTACCTGAGATGATAAAGCTGATATTTGGCAGTGTTATCTTTAGAGTCCAACTACAGTCTAGTAATAAAATAAAGCATGTCCTACAACAAAAAAACAATAAAAAACAATATCCTATAGACATTGTAGCCTTATATGTTATTGTGGATTAAAGTAAACTTACATTGCAGTTTCTCCAAGCATCATTGCAAAACCTGAGGATAATATTGATGTGTGGTACAAAAATCCACTCAGCATAGTGTATAATGTGTCGGCTAAGCCTCGCACAGAGATTGTTTGGCAATTTCCTGGACCAGATGGGATTTACACAGGAAAAGATGATGCTGATGGACATGCTGGTGACCGTGACTTGCTGATCATCACAAATTCACATGCACATTGGGCCAGTGAAGATATTAATAACAGGAAACAAGGAGGTGGAACTCTCATTGTTAACATGGAGCATGATTCTTCAACTACCACACACAGTCATCAGATCAATCTGGAATGTCAGTATTCATTTTCCTTTAACAGTAATTGCTATATATTAATATTTTCAGTGCATATTAGAGCAGCTGTTGCAAAAGGTGGTTAATTAAAATACAAGACACTGCATACTTTGCCATTTTTGCTATACAATGCCTCCTAGTTGGCTAAGTTTAGGCAACACCATAAAACACACTGTTGCTATGATTTTGTGTTGATATACTTCTACTCTTCCATTCTATTATCTCTGGTGTCATTCAAAATCTTTTTTTCTGAGAGATAGGATTGGCCATTGCAGATCTGCAGAACATCACTATTGTGGTTGAATGTAAAAATCCATTTGCACACGTTTGTACTAATACAAACAGTAATCCTTTACTGATGTTTTTGTGTATATTTGAGACATTAGGATTTAAGTTTATATTTGAACATATTTGAATATTTATATTTGATTCAAGACATTGCAGTATTTTTCTGTATCAAGTTTAAAATTCAAACAATGTACATAGCTGAATATTCTTATGATTTCAGTTATATTTGAACAAACCCAAACATTTAACAAATTCAGCCATTACACTATTTTTTCTATATCAAGTTAAAAATTCACAGACTGCATATAGCTGATCACACTTTGACCTTTTAAGTATGATATATGTCTAATGTGAGTGATGATCAAATAAAATTATTCTGTTGTTTTGTATTCTGAACAGATGAACCTGGTCAATCAACATTTTCTTTGCAACCAGCTATCATAGATGTTACAAAAACGACTGAACTTTCATGCAGTTCCGGTGAAGATCCTGGCAATCCAGCTGCTAGTACTTATCAATTTAAAGATGATGATACATGGACATCAGCAAAAGAGTCATCAGGGAAATACTCCTTAACCATTGACACTGTGGAGCAAGAGAAAAACTACAGATGTACAAGTTTTAATGTACCAAACAGTATTGGCATTGAACAGAATGGCCCAGATTCAGCAACTAAAAAACTCACAGTCCTAGGTATATTAATGTTATTTCTTCATAAACATTTTCATGTGTTAAGTTGTAATTACATAATTATGTAAAAATATATTGTTGTTTCATAAGAGTCTCAGTTGTAATGCAACATTATCAAATTGAGCAGAGTCTCATAAATATTTTATAAGTGTTATTATATATTAGCATAATTATTTTATTGTGGTTTCTCCATTTGTTAGTGGGTTTGCTTAAAAGTGGTTTATATTTTAACCACTGACTCAAATTCAGCTTGATACATGTCTTTATTTTCTTTGATTATTAGAATAAATAATTCCTATAGTTTCTGTACTACATAAGGTACCTGTGTTTTTCGAGTTTTACTTTGTAGCATGTGTGGCACCATTTTTTAAATTTGAAAATATTTACGAGTGGGAATATAACATCGTGTATGACAATTATGAAAACATTAGGACGATATAAAATTTGCTAACTGCTAATAAATGTAATGATAATCTCATTTTCATTTCACTTGATGTTCATTTACTGTAAAATAATAAAATTAAATATTATTCATATTTTCTATTTTCACAGTCCCACCAGCATTTGTAAACACAAATGGGAACCCAGACTTTGGTATTTTATACAATGACTCATTCACTTTGAGCTGTGATGCCACTGGGAAAGAAACTGTTTCAATTACATGGAAGAAGAATGGCCAAGACATATCTTCAGAGGATTTTCATGATCCAGTTACAATTGATATTGACATTGACAACCATTATGGCTTGACACAAGGACGTCAAAGCACAGTCACACGCAAAATGTTCAGGGATCATTACAGATGTGACAATATTGAGCAATATAATGGTGAATATACTTGTATAGCACAAAACAAAGATCCAAGAGGAAATGACAGAAGTGTCACTTCTGATCCCTATATCATCTCAACCCAATGTAAGTATTGCATAGTTGTTTTTCATCATTATTTATTACTTTGTGGGTGACAACTTAAATTCCAGCACATCAAAGGATCTTCAACAATTTTTCGCCATACAGGTGTTGCTATTATTATTATTATTAACCCTGTTCACATGGTCTGTGATAATAATAGGCTTAATGTAACGTAATTTCATTAACTGATGAAAATAATTTACTAAGACATAAAACAAAGGACCAAACAGAAAGGACAGAAGTGTCACTTCTAATCCCTATAGCATCTCAACTCAATGCTAGTATTGCATGATTGTTTTATCATTATCTAAAACTTGAGGCAGCAACACTCTTCACAAGGTCTGTGATAATAATAGATATAATGAAACATAATATCCTCTGAAAAGAATTTAACAGTATAACTTTTGCCTTTTCATATAAAGACCCAGCTCATTGGATAGATGCCCATAGTACAGTCCAATTTGCAGAATTAAACCAGTCCTTTTCAATGGAATGTACTGTTTGTGCACATCCTTACCCATTCTATGTGTGGTACAAGACAGGGCAAAAGTTAGAGGGTCAGGTAATGTACAGCAAAATACAA
The DNA here is from genome assembly GCA_964017235.1 of Sabellastarte sp. h YS-2021. NCBI lineage: Eukaryota > Metazoa > Annelida > Polychaeta > Sabellida > Sabellidae > Sabellastarte > Sabellastarte sp. h YS-2021. Next base: position 124,796,565 of record OZ024932.1, read on the forward strand.
TTTGGTTGACAGTCATGAATCTCTTACAACTGCCACCGCCTTCATTACTCAGAAAATAGTAACTACATATTTAATATTGTCTTGAAACATTGTTGTCAGTCAAAACTGGTTGATTATGCAGAAGGTAAACCAGCATTACATCTTTGTATTTATGAGAAAAAAATTAAGCTGCAAGAAAGGTTCTCGTGTAGCAGTCAAGCTTTATTCTCTTTTAGTTCATTGCAGTTTCAACAGCTGAAACATTATTACCCCTCTTTTTGTCATATTATAATTGTTTAATTAGCAAAGTGTTTTGAATTAAGTAGAATAAATCTAAATAATGAAAATAGTGTTTTCCTTTTTGGGCATCAAGATAAACAAGATTGAAGAGATAGTTGCCAATCCTTATTTTTCATATAATATAATTGTTTAATAAGTGTTTTGAATCAAGTAGTATGACTGCATTTAATTTAAACATTTTTTCCGTTTTATGGGCTTTAAGATAAACAGGATTTATGAGATAACTGCAGTTGGTATGGATGATTTCACAGAATACTGGTGTGAAGTTGATAATGGAATTGATGTACCAAGAATGTTTAGCATGTGGCTAAATCAATCCGGTTTGTTATTTTATCATTATTAAAGTTGTATACATTTCAAATTGCAAGTGTGTAGTCAAAAAGGAAATATGTCGTAAACATTGTTAGATATATGGCACAGTGGATATACATTATTTGGCATCCCTAGAAATATTTTGATAGACCTTTTATGATACGTGTAGCCATTTGGAACATGTGTCAAACTGCATATGTAATCTAAATATACCTTAATGAACAAGCTATTTGCCTGTGTATTATAATCTACCGAGATATGTGCCATAAAAGCTTAGTTTTATTGTATAATGGGGTATAATGTGGTGATAATCAGTGAAATGTAAGATTTTGTACTAAAATGGGGATGAGGTGTAGTATCTAAGTATAATTCGATAGCTAACCAGTTTGTAGAGTGATTTGGAAATTTAGATTATAGAGGGTTGGATATTCGACGTTCTACTGCATGCTTTACAAAATACTGTGTTGATACTTAATTTTCATGATGCAGCTTACTGAGTGAGGTGTTTTTATCTGTATTCTAGACTTCGTTGAAACAGATATGAATCTGTTTTTCCATAAGGTAACATTACATGAGTGCAAATAAGTTTCAGCTTTGCAGTCATATTCAGTTCATAGGCAAGTTACAATTTTTTCGATACATAAGTTGAAAATATTCCCAGTAAATATGATGTACAAACTATTAAAAGTAAATGAAAAACTGAAATTTTACTTTGTAGTGTCTCAACTGGGGTACTTTATATCTACTAATGAACAGAAAGAGGTTTACCTACATCATTTTTATTTCAGTTTATAATAAAATCATTGCGTCACTGATAACAGTGTTTTAGGCCCATTATTGTCATTTTTATAACAACAGATTTCTTAATATGGGTGGTAAGTATTGGAAAATGTCATAAATGCCGCTATAACTGGAGATAGATTACTTTTAAGTAGTACTCCTTCATATTTTGAACAGTTAATTCAATTCTACCATATTATAATTGTGTGATAGTGTGTATCTTTAAGCCATGTTTGGCCTTTTGAGTTGGAAGGTAACTTTCCATCAGCCGTTGGTGTACATGATATTCTATTACAAAACGTGTCATGGTATTGTATAATCCTGCAAGATAATTGCAGCACATTGAACAAATACAGATTTCTTCTGACTCTATCAGATGAAATCCAGCTGTCAAAGTTCAATGAACATGCTATTTTTGTTTCACTTGCAAAATATATATTGCAGGTCCACCGATCATTGCAGATTTGACAGTTTTGAATAACAGAACATCTACAGTAGTGCCACTATCCTGGTTTATTGAGTCATATGGTGGTCATGCTCCTGTCACTTTCACTGTGTATATGAAGTTGATTGGTGAAGCTGAATTTAAAGTAGTCAGTGACAACATTCACAATTATGCTAGTGAAAAAAATATCATGAACTTTGATGTTGTTCAACTCCTACCAGAAACTCATTATGAGTTCAAAGTGAGGGCCAAAAATGACAGGAGTGAGAATGCTTTCAGTAAAAACATCAGTAATTCTGGAGATACAATAGGTGGGATGATGGCATTTTTTGAATATATTATCAGACTAATATTAAGCATTTTAGTGAGAGCTCTATGAGTTGCTTATGTTTCAGGTGCACTGTGCTACCATTTAGTATAAGTTGGTTGTATATTTCAAATGTGCACATTACATTTACATGTGATGGTATGGTCTAATGTTTAGTATAATGCTTCACGTACACATATAATGACTTAAACATCTTGACAGAGTTAAGTTACTTTGATATATTTCTTGAAATATTTTACCTTGTACAGATTCACCAATTAGAGTTATCTTGGAGTTATGAAGCAAATAACAAAATGGTGTTCCAACTTTACTCACATTATCAATTATTTTCAATTTATCAGCCTCACCACATCTTGAGATAAACAGAGCAGAGGTACAAGATACAAGAATGATTGTTGAATGGAAATTTTTCTCAAGTACTATTTCAAGTCAAGCAGATATCACCTCATTAAATAAGGTAAGTATTATAATTTTAGGTGATACAACATCTTGTCTCTTAGGCATTATTTGCTAAATAGAAAGAGCTAAAATACTTTACAATTTTGTTTAAATGTATCTCTAAAATATTTGATTATTATTATAATGTTTAATTATTATTGTCAATTATTATTTAGCACACACACACATATATATATAAACATGAACATTTGAAATGTCCAGCCATTTAAATTATACTGTTCTAAAATAATTTATATGTGAACAGGTCACACTGTGTATTATTTATGATAATGGGGGGCACGAGGTTACATATCCTGATGTCAACAATTGCAGTATACCTGCTGAACGACAAATATATGTAATTAAAGGACAGTTTAACAAGAAAAGTAGTTATCAGATTAGTGTTCGAGTTAATGAAAATGGTTATCCTGGCTCAAATACTTGGGTTGGGAACTTTGCAAGTGAAGCAGAAGCACTCAGTAAGTATATGGCCTGCTGATATTCTACCTTCATAGACCCTTTTTTATTCTTACAGTTTAACACCTATGGTATCTTAACTGAAGGAAGACTTATGACTATCATTTTAAGAAATAAAGTGTGAAAAGTTACAGAAAGGTAAAAGTTGGGGTGTTCCCACCCCTTTCAACATCCAGGAAAAGTTACACAGTTCAATATGAGACTACTCTGGGGCTGAATCACCTTTCCTCTTGAAATCTTGAAAAGCACTGTTATCACAGTTGCTAATCCAATTTTATGAGTTACTGTAAGACCTTGATTATTGTAATTTTGAGTTGAGATCGGTAATTTGATATGACTGGTCATGTTAAAAAGTGCATGGTGACACAAGTGTGATTTCTGTTGAGCAAAAGGCAGGTTACATGGTCAGAAATACAAATTGATATAAGCCCAGGCTACTCTAGTGATTTTTTGGGGGATTTATGTGATTAACATTTTGTGTGGAAAAGATGAATGAGTTCCATTTTCTACAAGAATGAACAAGATAATTTTCAAAAGCAAAAGAATAAGTTCTACCACTACAGAGATAAGTAGTGGTAATAAAAGCATTAGTGACAACTGTCTTATGGTCAGAAATATCAGAAATGACAACAAGGGAGAAAAATACCCACAAATGACAAATTTTGTTAATTTTTTCATAGTGTATATAAACATACCATGACAAGGATACTTCATATTCACTGTTCAACAGGTATTATGGAATTCTGTAACATATAATTTAACTTAGAATTACACCATAAGCAAGTACTACCTTGGTATATATTACTTGTTCTAGATTCCAAACAAAATAAAGAAGAATTGTGTTGTAATCATATATAAATTTTTATACATTTTGGTATGGATTCTAAGTATAAAATTGTTTAATTTGTAGTAGCACCACATTTTGCAATATACCTAATTTTTTATGGAAAATGCATTGTTACAGTTCCCTTATAACACATTAGTATAATTATTGTTAAACATTCTTTTCAGCTATTTCAAATAGTACTGTGTAATTTCTTTTTCTTTACACTGGTGAAATTTACTTGTTAGTCACAATTAAAGAGACACATTGTGTACCTTAGTTGCACAAATTGTAATTTTACATTTTTGTTTTAGTGTCATCAGCCGGAATAGCAGCTGTTGTTCTTTCAGTACTTCTGGTCATGGTTTTGGTAGTGAATTTAGTATTGTTAGCTTTGGGTGTTCTGCAATTTAACACCAACAGATGCAAGAGTAAGTACCATGTTACATTGACAAAGTTGATGATAATCAATCTGGTTTGACATAACCTAAATTAGCTTACCTATTTTCAAATGTTCATTTATTGCCATCAGTAACCTTATTTAATTCCTTGGGTACCATTGCTGGCATTACTGCTAAATGATTAATCAGGCAGAAGTTATCTCTCTGCTACAACTCTCAGAGTAAAAGTCACAAAAAATTCTTATAAAATGGAATTCACCAGGACATATGCAAGTAAATCCTGGTACTGACTTCAAATAATTAAAGTCCAGGGATCATAATAGTAAGCATAAGTAATAGTATCCTTTTCAAGAAGCGTGTTCAGCTATGTATTTCAGTCCATGTTCACAGAAGGAAATTAAGTCGAACACCTCAGATATAATACTCAGAATGAGATATTTACCTGCGCTAACTCATCTCCAGCTAGTTAGCGAACACTTTGATTTCAAGCTGATTTGGGAAAAATGTGCAGAAAATATTAATTAATAATAGTTATAATGAAACAAATTTGTACAAAATTATATTTCCCTAATGCATATTCTTTCAATATTATTAAAAAGGAACATTTACATTGACAAAGTTTGTATTTATGATACAATAATCTGACACCTCATTCACATCCATATGACTTATTTGCTCTGATATGCACAATATTTCTTGGAGGGGTGCTCAACTTTCCAGGCCAAATATGCTCAGTAGCAGGTCTGATGCTGATCTGTAGAGTTATCGTTGGTAGTGACGAATTAACCTGGTTATATATTACTCTGTTGCTGTATGACAGTGATTAAAAGTTATACAGTAGTTGAGATGGAAATTTTTGTGAATTACAGATTAATTGTAGCATATTAAGAACCCTCCACAACAATGTCGTGTATATCAGTTGCAGACCCCATAAAATATTATTATCAAAATGTCCTTATTTGCTTTACCATTACATATACAGGTCATTCAACTTAAATGTCTAAAATATGTTTGTTATTTTCTTTAATGTTTCATATAGAAATGAAGCCCACATCCTCAAACAGCAAGAGGTAATGCATACACTTTTGTATTTGATTTCTTTTATCTTAGTTTGTATTTTACAATTTCATTTTTAATTGTTTCAAATACCATTGACTACTATTCAGTGTAAATTTGTTACAGATCGGATGAAGCAGAAACATGGGAGAAAGGTAAATCATTATGATAGTCTTCTTGAGATAATGCACAGGGAAGCATGTATTGGGGTTATTATAACCTATACAGTTTCCCTTGCTGAGATAAACTTTTAAAATAATTTACTAAGTAAACACATCACTGCTTAAAGGTACTTTGAGTTGATAGCTAACAATTGTCCTCTTTGTCTGTTAATTAAAAGGTTTGGTATCTAACTATGGGCTGTGATGTCTATGTGGATTTGACTTCAACAAATGCTAATGCTGTAGGCTAGCCCCAATATAAACTTGGTTGTTGAGTATGCTGTAAAATTCCGACTTCGACCTTTGCCTAATACAAAACATGTTTCACTCTTTGGGCAATCAATCTTTTTTTACTTTTAAATGTTGCTTTAGTTTGTGATTGTTTACATCTGCATTATGTAATGGCAGTTTGCATAACTTTTAAACTTCATATATATCAGGTTACAGTGAAATTCACGAGAATCAAAACCGACTTGACAACCAGACTTATGAACAACTTCAAATTCAACATTATGAAAATACAGGATTTCAAGCTTATGAGTCACTTGATAAGCTCTCTTCTGACAATGTGTGAAAGCACACTCACGAAGTGTATGCTATATACTTTTTATAATACAAATGTATATTTTATGAAATATAAATATTTAACTATTATGTATGTTGAACTTATTTTTCTCTGATGGATTTGATTTACAATGTACAAGTGATTAAACTAATACAAAATACAGGATTCCAAAATACCACCATAATATTACTATGTTGGCATTGCTTGTTCACTTAAAATTATATGTTACTCTGTACATTAGTGTATTGCTTAAAGTTTGAAAAAGAACTCTATCATTTATGTATACTTTTTCATAAAAGACAATTTTTGAAAATTAAACCTTTCAATTGAATCTTGAGAAAAAAGTAGTTATTGTAAATTTCCAAAATTTGTAAACTCCCGTTATGGTAATATAAAAATATAAATATAAAATATTTATATAATAAAAAAACATATAACTTATAGCTGCTGTGAACCTACTTGAAGTTGCATGGAGATAACATGATTAATTTTAATAAGTCTTGTGGTAGTGGTAAAACCCCAGCATCTTTATTGCAGTAAAATTGTATTTGCATATTCTTTTTCTTGTTATTTCTCAAGAATTCAAGTACATTTTGTCAACATAGGCATAATCAATCAACCTATTGAAATGCAATGTGTATACTTAAACAATTAATAAAATATCCTCTTAAATTTATGGTCTCAATGATGTCATTTACATGAACATCTTGTGTCAACATAATCAGGGAAGAACGTCCAAACACTTTGGTATTTCCATTTTACAAACTGGACTTGTACTGTCTTGAGAAATCAAATAAAATGTGACTTTGTGCACGTCTGATTTATGATTTCCTTGAAAAATGATTAAAAACACTGGCTAACAAAGCTGTTTCAATAATTTTATCTATGTTTAAGTCACATTTATTTTATCATTTGTACTTTTGTGTATAGCTACTATAGCTTCTAGCACAAACCTACCTGGATGCTGGGATTCCTGTATTCTTTGCTCTGAAGCTGGTTTCATGAAGCCTCCATTGGAAAGGACGTTCTTCAGTAAAGGAATGTAATTATTTTCTTTGGGAAGACCACCTTAAAACTTTGACAAACCATCCTTTCACTCGCCTTACCAAAGGTCTTCCTTGAAACTTAAGTAGGGATCACATGTTTATTAAAGTTATTAAACATTCCTTGAAGGACACTTCCTTGAGTTTAAGGTAGGTCCTTAGCTTCCATGAAATTAAGGGATTTTTCAAGGTCTCCTTTAAAGAACGAGTCTTTGTGAAACTAGGATTTTTAAAGAAGGAAGAAATTCAAGGAAATCCTTGAATTTAAGGTGACCTTTATCTAACGGAGAATTTGTCAAACCAGCCCCAGTATCCCCATTTACTAGGCCTGCGTCTACCACACCCTGTCCATCTCTATATTCAGAGGACCCCTAATAACTACTTTGACATTCTGTATCTGGCAATATCCCCTCTTTTTTCTCTTTTGCTTGCTTTCGACTGGCCGTCATATTGCAGTTTCCAGTACTCCTTTTAGATAACTTCCCTCCTTCATCACTATGTAGCTCTTTTACATTGAAGTAATTTCCCTTTCCTCAAAATCCAGGTCAAAGACAAAATGGTCATTGATCAAAGGGGCCCTTTTAAAATTATCCCAAAGATAAAATACCTGGTCAAATCAGCCCCCAGATCAAAAACCCTAGTCATATTAACCCGCCCAAGAAAATTATTGTGCTTTTAAACAGAATATATCAAAGAATGAGGATCATACCTGGTCAAAATACACTGTGAAAGTGTACTAGGCTCCACATAGATTACTATATTGAATGCAAGCAATATAAAGTGACCAAACGTTGAAGCAAACTTTTTAGAACCAGGGTGTAGGGTTATACACTGTGGATCTGGATCACATTCTGATATTTTGTTGATAAACGAATGCATTTCTGATATCTACTTTCAACAAGTGTGACCATATGCTCACAATCTTTGCAGAAATTTATAACTGAAATTTTTGTATTTTTATGCAGCCATGAATTAGATTGAAGTTGTAGTTATGGATTTTGGTTGTGAACCGTATTAAAGTTAAAAACATTTTATGTACTTGGGAATTTTATTTAAGAAACACCATATTCAAAATTATAATTGATGGTGAAATGAAAAGATTTATAACCCAAGGGAAAAGAAAAAAAGTTTAATAATAATGACTGATGCTCTGTAATGAGTATATGACCTTTAAAACTCAAAGAGGCTCTTCAAATCCCATTGTTTAATAATATTTTTCAATTGTTATCTAAAGATACAGTATTTTTCACTGATCTGGCTTCTCCATAACTCTAGGTCAATAATTTCGGACCTGATATCTTTGCAGACTTTTCTAGCTCAAACTTTATGTTTGCAGCCCAAAGCATCTGGATTTTTTTTTCAACATCTGATTCGTCCATTTCCATAGATAAGTAACTTATCTTCAAGAATCCTAACTCCAAGTTATAATTAAATCAGCTGCTCAGGCAACTACATGCAATCCTATGCACACATTCATAAGGAAAACATTCGCAAATGTGCTCTTTCGCACCTTTTGTGTTGTCACAACACCTCCATACAGATGTTCAATGATGTCATTTTATATGTCATTTTGATCCTGGTAAAGGGTGCTCTGATTGACTGATTCTCTTTGCTGAAATTATCTTACTCTGTGTTATACACATACACAGTTTTGAAAACTTTTTTCATTCATCGTGGGACTTATTAATTGTAGTAAAAACAGATTAGCAAAAGACTGAGAATAGAATGTATTCATCACAACATCCAAAATATTTTTATATATGTTAATCTGGTTTCTGCTAGCCTAATACATTCTTATCTGATGTACTATTCATATATAAATGTTGGTCAGCCTTACAGTCTGTCACATTTAATGATATCAAACGCTATAAAATTTAATCTTATTACATTAAATTTTATTTCTTTTTCCACTTTGGGCCAAGTTTGAATGGCTGTTTTAGTGCCCAGTTTGTAGATGTCGGATTTACCAAGGGCTGATTGACCAAAAGACTGATTTGTCCAGCTCCCCAATTTCCATGTTGACGTTAACTATTTAACCATATTACACATTGCTTGTTACAACATGAAACAATTTGTAGCCATGAGGTAGTTTATACAATTAATTAAATACAGCAGAAAATGACAAGCATAGATTTCCTCTTAAATTATGTACAAATGCATCAGAAATAATCTCGTCTTAACATCTGTATCACATATGCACAGCGTTTTGATCCTGCTTCAGATTTAAAAGAACCAGCTAGTTTCAATGCTTGGCTACAAACTCCACACTTTAGCTGGAACCTATCAGACCTACGTTAGATCCTACTGCAAAGCTAATGCGTAAGTCACATCTTTCTATGCAGTCTGGGAAGCACGGTCTGTAAGGGGCCTGCTCTTTCAGTTGGACAGTACCTTAAACTAGCCTTCTACTTATTCCTTTCTTTATTATGGCAACCACTGGTCACTAACTAGGAGCCAATCATATTGATAGTTACACACCACTTACCACGTTTAAACTAGTGGGGTTTCACTTTGTTACAAATTCTTGAAGGAATAACACTGAATTTATGTGTGTGATATCGTTTACAGTTAGTTTTAGGGGTTTTAGTTTTTGGTGTTGATTTTAAATATTTTCGAGATAACAACTATGCCATTAAACACAAAGACTTGGCACAAACGGTGGCAGAAAGAAGGTGACTGCATCTGCCAGGTCTCGAATTTTGACCAGAAAAGTTCGGAAATCTGCTAACATTACTCATGGATCATATCTAGAGGAACAAACTGGTGTAAGTAAAAATTCTGCCACGAATCATGATTCCTCAGTGCCCTTGGGACAAGATTCGACCACAACCATAATTTCCATGCTTCAAAAACTGTCTGAATCAAATCAATCACTGATGCAAAGAGTCAAAACGATTGAACAAAGGCATTCCAGTGACTGTGTAACCATTAACTGACCTTCACAGTTATCTGAACATCCAGCACAAGGACACAAACCCATGGTATCCACCTCGTGTCTACCCCAAACTCAACTGTTGCATACTTCCCTTCAGGCACCCCTGATTGATAATGGGATGCAGGACCACAACCTGGGAATCACACAAATGCAAATATCCCATGAAGGCAGGACACACCCATACAGGACCCTTTGGTACCTAAAGCTACATCAGCTGATATTCAAACTGATGGAGTGGTTCCATCACTGGAAGCCATAAGACGTATGCTAACCACATCCAATGCAACGTCCAACCTGCTGGTGCCGTATGAAGATCAAGCCAAAGCATCAGTTCAAGGTAGGCAGCCAAGAAAATCAGGGTGATACAACTCGACTGACATACAGCCCCAGAGTTTTGGTGGCCCAATGAGGGCTTTCATGGTCAAATAGGAAAAAAGAAGTTGACATATGATGATTTGACACTCCCTCAATGGGTCACCGGGCAACTTACCAACATTTACCACATGAGGGACCAGACCACAGCCAGACAGGCCCTCCTCCAGGTCACTCTGGCCATGAAAGATGCAACTTCCCTACCCTGGACAACAGTGAGGAATGCTTGGGCTACATCAATGCATGACCTGGAGGAGGGCCACTTGTGTTGGGACAACTCGACACAATGGGCTATCAACAGACTCAGCACATCTCAAATATCAATGGCCAACTCAGAAATGACCCATCCTACACACCCCAAGAAAATTTGTAAATTTTTAATGAAGGTGTATGTTCACATGATGCGAATCACAGTGGTTACAAGCACTGTTGCAGTTTTTGTGATAAGCAGGAGAAGAATTTCAATCATCCTGAAATTAAGTGTATGAACAAGACCAAGACCAAGGACAGACAACAACATAATACCTAGAACATAAGATCACCTGGACAGCTCACAACTGTAGATCTGGACAGTCACATTGGACATAGTAATCTGAACTGGAGGGTGAGGATTACCACTAATAAGCCTGTCATAAGTAAACATGACTCTTTGCAGGAATGTAAATATTCTGTATCACATGTACATAATACTCATATATGTCAATATAAGAAGCAGTTAACAAACATTGCTAACACAGAGCAAGAATCAGATATTGGTTGGTACAATGTGAATTGTTCTGAAATGTTGTATGATAATTTGTTTTTAATTTCTTTTTCAGTTCGAGAACCAGGGGTCGATAGGGGCGATTATAGTGCCCAATATGACGTGGGTCATACAGGTCCTAATTAGACCCAAAATACTCCTAACATATTCCATCCTGATAGGGTTAATGGTTTACAATCCATAACCACTGATGGTTTACACCTTTCCTCGTGTCACACTTTCAATCCATATCCTAAAGCATTCTAATCAGTGTGATCTGGGCATCACTGTCATGATATGTACCACATTCAAAATCATTTTGCTCCAATGCATCACACAAACAATCAACTGATATGGTGTACTGTAGGTTTCACAAATAAATACTGACAGAATACTGATCAGAGTTTTGATACACAACTAGTGTTTATTTCAGATCAGAGAAAAAGGTTTTTATTATTGAAACTTGCATAAAACTAGCAAAACAATCACTCTTGCAACATGCAGCGATGCTCAGGTAGGTTTTTTGTGTTTATGGTTACTATCAAATCCCCATTGAGTTTTATAATACTTATGACACGGATCCGAAGTTGGTATGTGATAATTATATACGAGACATACAAACTAAGGAAAGACATAATATGTCATATTCTGAATACATGGAAATTGTGATTGACAAATTGATCAATCAGCAGCATCAGGATTGCCCTAATCAACAGGACAATTCAAATCCTGAATTCTGCGAGTTCTGTCATTCTTCTGCCTGCTTCTGTCGCACCATCGCCACTGGCATCACATCTGAATGATTTAGTCATCATATCTAAACAGGACATCCATAGCCCTTCAAAAAATTTGGTTTTCTAGCCCATAGTGAACCAGAGTTCACATTTATTGGTCTTTATAGGCACTCCACCTCTCCAGATAACCTTGATAGCTATATTTTTGCAGGAAAAATTATTAAGGAAACAGGGTTACCCAATCACAGGATGGCAAGATTCACTATTTCATGTGGTCTCAAAATTGAGGCCTGGGATCGGTATCTCACTGACCACCCTGACAAGAGACTGATTGAATACCTTACTTATGGGTTCCCACTTTCTATTACCGACTTTGATAGTTATGTAATAATAGCATATCAAACCATTATTCTGCTCTTCAATTCCCAGCTTCAATTGATCACTATCTCCAAAAAGAATCTGATCTTGGGGCCATGTTCGGCCATATTTGACCAAGCTGACGCCCCCTTTTATCATTGTTCTCCTTTACTCATGAGACTCAAGGGAAATAATGATATGCACGTCATTCTTAACCTGTCATACCCTGCCGGAACGTCATTAAATGACGCTGTCACCAAGCACCTCTTTGATGGTCAGCATTTCACATTAAAATTTCAACTGTGGATAACATATTGGATGGCATTAAGGTAGGGCCATGCTAGCTAAAATAGCACCTCTTTGATGGTCGGCATTTCACATTAAAATTTTCAACTGTGGATAACATATTGGATGGCATTAAGGTAGGGCCATCCTAGCTAAAATAGATATCTCCAGGGCATTTAGGAATCTGTGTGTGGACCCAGCTGACGCATTCAAATTTGGAATCAAATGGAAGGATAAATATTATCTAGATAGGGCGGTGGTGTTCAGCTGGGTCCACGGCAGTGCGTCGTTTCAGATGACGTATGACGCCGTCATTCATATCATGGCCAAGGAAAAATGCCAAACTTTTGCCTACATTGATGACTTTATACTGGCATCCCAGGAAGCTGATGCAGACCATCATTTTGACAAGCTATCTGCTTTATTCACTGCATTAGGCCTCCCCATGAACATAGATAAGCGCTCCCAACCCACCAGATCCCTCACCTGCTTGGGCATCACCATTGACTTAGATAACAACTCACTTTCCATAGATAAGGACAAGCTGGAGGAAATCTATACATGCAACAAGGTCAGATCCAAGCACACCATCAGTAGGAAAAAATTTCAGTCCCTTCTAGGGAAACTTATCTACCTGCATAAATGCATAGTCCCAGCTAGGATTTTTATCAACAGGATATTGGCACTTTACAGAGAGAATGCACCTTCCAAAAGAATAAGCTCACCAATGAATTTTTCAAAGACATTGACTGGTTCATCACTTTCCTCCCTGTCTTTTCAGGCAAAACAAAAAATTTCAAAAATGAAATTAGAAACTCTAGTACCTTACATATCGATGCTTGCCTCACTGGAGTGGGTGGCATTTGGAACAATAGAGTCTATGCTGCCCCAGTTCCCCAACATGAGAATTTCCAACCAAAATATAACCCACTTGGAGATGATCAATGTCCTAATATCCCTAAGACTTTGGGCCAAATGGTGGGCCTATTCAGCTGTAGTGATTAATTGTGACAATTGTGGCTGTTGTCCAGATGGTCAACTTGGCAAAACCAGGGATAATTTCCTTAGTGCATTTATCAGGAAGCTATGGCTTATTACAGCTTCTAATGATATTCAACTCACCCTTACACATGTCCAAGGTAAGAACATACTGGCGGATTCACTTTCCAGAATCTACTCAACTAAAGGCATATCCCAAACTCTATTTGATTATTTAACAGAAAACTGTCATTGGGAAAGAATCCCTCAGCAATACTTTAACCTTGACCTTTGGATCTGATTTCAGGTGGCAACCCAGCTTCACAGCACCTCCTCACCTCAGCCTGGCAAAGAGTCCTGACAGCTCACCGACCTGCCACCAGCAGAGCACAGAGTACTCGCTTCAGAACTTTCCTAGTCTTTTTATTATTCTATAACCTACCAATTTACTTGGAGGTTCACAATATTTTAGTTTCCTTGAGTTTCTCACCAAGAATCATATCTCACATAAGGTGGTCAGGAATTTCCTCCATGTTCTCCTTGGCTTCATTTTATAATAAATAATTACCAATAATTTCCCTCCATTCTCTCAAATCATTGACACTCACATTAGGGATGCACTTAAATCAGTACTATCAATCAGCCATCTGGACCCATCTTCAAAATGCTTCCCAAGCAGCCTCCATCATCCCTTCTACCTTTGCCTCTATTATCCCTTCTTCCTTCTGGTTTGACTTGGGTTTTTTTTTAAATTTTCATATATTTTTCAAATTTTTAAATACCTATATTTTAACTTACCATTTTACACTAACATGTAAATAAAATGCCCAAGCTTTGTTCTGCATATTCATTCATCTTGACCTTCACTATGACCTTTGAACTCAACTAACCTACTGCATCCAACTGTATGTTTATTTATTTATTTACCCATTTATTTACCCATTTATTTATTTAATGGCGATGATGTTACCCCTATGTCTTTAATGCCAGTGTTTAAAATTTGGGAGTGCCACCCAGCACTTACTATTTGTGTGCTCCTATAGATATACCCAAATCTCTGGTAATATCACCACAGTTCAGGAAGTGACCAAGATAGAGATGAATATTATAAAGTAATAAATAATAAAACCGCCATATGCGGAGAATTTTTTCATTTTTTTTTCATTTTTTATCCACTTTGCTACCTAACATCTATAACACGTGCCTTGCTTTGTTGCTATCAACTTATATTGCAACATGATTGTATTTAACTCCCTAAAATTGCTAAAACATGTTACATAAAGCACCCTATGTGTAAATTGACATAATATATAAAACAATAAAAATGCTTAAAATGTTTTATGTTAAAACACTATATGGGTATGTTATGAACCCTTTGCAGTTTACAATTATAAAGCACACTTCTGAGTTATTCTACAATCTACAGTAACGTTACATCATTTACAATTTTTATTTTGTTTCTTGGGCTTGCTGCCCACCCCACTGCTAATCTATGAACATACCATGTTAATTGTTGTATGTAATTATTATATACAATGACAGAGCCACCATTCTTGTGATGATACATTTCAACTAAGGGTGGGTGGGTAGGGAAATAAACTTCCACAATGCTCGGTTGCAAATTCAAAAGTGGAGCCAAAAGAGGCCAGCTTATATAATGAGAATGCCTGGTGTAGGAATACAAAACATGAAGTTATTTAAAGGATACAAGGGGTACTATTATCAATTAAGGTACACACAAAGGAGGTCACTTCCATAACGGACCTGCATGCCTTTAGGGCCATGACTGCAATAGTTGGAAATTCTAATGCAATTCTAATTCTAGTTGACCCCTACACTTACTGAGTTGCACTTGGGCCATGATAAATCAATTACTATTATTTCTTGGGGATTATGGGCATTTGGTGTCTCAATGGTCATGAAAGGTGATGCATGACAAACCAATATTGGATTACCCACAGAAAGGACCAATAATTGCTTTGTGTTGAATCTCTTGATTTAAAAATATACCAAAGCAATTTGATGGAATTCAACAGCCAAGGGGTAGAGCTTCTTAGTAAGCATAGTGTACATTTTCAAGTACAATCCACCTTAAAATCCAAATTCAGATCAACAGAATTGTCATATTTAATCAAAGTTTACGGCTATTCTAGGGTATATTACATTTTGGAGATCCCTAATTTGACGGTGTTATGCATAGGACTCCTAAATGACTTTTCCAGTATGACCCGATTTTTTTTCAGACAACTATGTTAAACAAAGCTAAACTTGAAGTCTGTCTGCTTTCTTCATTCACTCAACAACAAATTTTGCTGAGTGTTAATATTGCCAATCTAAGTGACAATACTAAAGATGAGAAAGATATATTATAATCCATATTTCAGCATAAAATTCATGTTATAACATGTTGGTATGTTTGTCTAAAAGAGCTTTTACAATATCACCATTCCTATCCTGGGTAGTGCACTGACCAATTTATTACAACTTGCCAATTAAATTATTCAGCAGACATGTGGGTGGAGCTTGATGTTACCACCATGGATAACATCATTGGTCAGTGATGTACAAGGCATACTTCAGCTCAATAACCAAGAAATATTTAGTATCAACCGATTTTGTTAGGGGAATGAATACCTGAGCACACCTTTTGCAATTAGCGGGGCTAAATATGACTCTGCAATGGGCAAATTAGTTACTCAAAGGTGCATTTGTCTATACTTTGCTTTGGGTTAATCTTGTAGGCTGTGAGATATTTTCCCAGCAGGAAATATTCCTGATATGCAAAAAGCAAATTGAATGCTATAACTACATCTGATTGAAATAAATATGTAATTTGATATTTTGAAACTTTTTACTTAATTTTACAACGTGATCACGTTCGCAAGACATATCACTAATTTAAGTTATTTATTTGAAATATGGAATTATATTGATTTTCTCTACATTAATGTATTCTAAGCAAAGCCTGTGAGAAAAGGCAGAGGGTAGAATGTATTCATCACAACATCCAACATCCAAAATGTGTTGATCTTTGTACATTTCGCTTATGCTTGCCTAATACATTGTTATCTGATGTACTATTCGTATATAAATATTGGTCATCACTACAATCTGTCGTATGATGGATATCAAACACTATCAGATTCACTCTACATTACATTTTATTGTTGTTTCCACTGAGATCTTGCATTAAAGCAAGGGATGCCCAAAATGAAACCAGAAATGCCTACGGTGTACCCCCTAGTCCCATCCCAAAGTAGAGACAGGGGAGGTGAACACATGTGACCTCCAGCAAGATTACCCAAATTTGCACAATTTTCAAAATAAAAACTGTGAAAGCTTGTAGTAAAACAAACCTTGCCATGGTCGGAGGATATGTATAGACCATAAAACAAAGATAATAAAACACCACATGGGTGCGTTATGCGCCATGTACAATTTACAATTGTATACAATAAAAATGATCCATGATCAGTTGCATGGATCACCAACACATTTTATATTCATACTATACCAGTGTCTATCAAAATTAATATGTAAAAGGCAATTAGTCATATGCACCTGTTAACCTTACCAAATTAATATAATAATAATTATATATTTGCATGCACGCAAGAAATAAAACAATGAAATTAACACTGCGCATATAACTTGCACAACATGCCAGGCTGTGAGGCATAGAAATTCAAATTAACATATTGTGTCTCAGGCCTAAAAGAGCCTAAACAGGAAGGACAATCAGGAAGCAGCAAGCTAGCTGCAAACTAAGTCACTTGGCTGCAATAGATGAGATCCTGTGGAAGACAAACTAGCACAAAAGGAGGGAAGTCTGAAACTAGAAAACTACACTTACACAAAGAAAAACCCAGCAGGTCCCAAAAAGGGACGGACATGGTGGGAGAAATTTATATTTTCAATAGGACCCATTCCAAGTCTGAAAAGCAAATGGAAGAATACACTTTGCTCTGTAAGAAATCATGAACTTCTAATACTAAAATCAGTTGTCCATGGATTTGAACCCGAAAGGTTAAGTTTGATAACCACTAGTGATAAAAGTAGTGTGGGTTTGAACTGCCATTGACTGTATTCCAGTGCATGAATAAAAACAGCTAAGTTAAAGGTGAAGATTTGAACCCAAGGTCTGCAAGGTGAAGGTCCAGTGTGTCTACCACTTAAAAAAAAGATGAGTTTGACAATTTTATTCACATGTTAGTACATATTATACAATTGATAGCTTGTAAAGAGACTTTTAAAATGGATATAAAGGAAATTTTAAAACACCATACTCTAAAATGTCATTACACAGTATCACAGAACAATGTATCACCTCTGACAAGCATTAAAAGCATTACAAGAATTAGGTCATATTACCAAATTGGGGTCAACTACCACAAGGGTCAGTTAAGGTTAATGTCCAAGTTGGTAGGGGGAGCCAGGGTCAGCCTGGACTGACTAAGGTCTCATTCCTATGTAACCTACATCAATCCCATATGGGAAACTTCCCCGACAGCGAGACTGACTCCCGGGGGTCCCAGTTACTAGAGTCAAATAGGTCCTTGAGATACCAGATCAAGGTCGAAACAAAAGATCTCTGTACAACTGCAGTCTGGGTCAAAATGACTTCCGAGCTAATGAGAAATGTTAGCCAGTTCAAAAAGCAGAGGAGTGGTCAAATCGAGTAGGGGGATGCCAGGGTCAGCCTGCACCACCTAATCTCTAGCCAGGATAACCCACATCAATCCGAGGAGAGCTCCCTGAAGAGAGACAGACCTTCAGGGGTCAAGGTTACCTTACTGCAAACATGTATTAGTTTGAACCTTGGAAACAAGGAGAACATCGAAACGAAAGGTCTCAGATACTACTATAATCTTAAACAAACCCAGTAGAAGAGACTAAGCTATTGGGATAGGAGATAAAGAACTTAGTCATGTCAGATAGGGTGTCACCATGGTCAGCCTGGGCCGCCTGTTGCTAGTGTGGGGAGGGTGGGATGGCTAAAAATATTTTCATGTTTCTACTTTGAATTCTGAATCCAAAATGGCCTCTCTTATTTGCCATGAAATCAATGAGGCGTCAATCATATTTGATTGGCCAGGAATCAGTCAACAGGAAAGTTTTCCTGGCAACGAGGAACAGTGTGCCTAGAAATTTAAGGTGGGTTCAATTGCTCCAGCAGGCCCCTGAAGTTCCCCTCACTGAAAACAGTTGTCCATGGATTTGAACCCCAAAGGTTAAGTTTGATAACCACTAGTGATACAAGTAAGTTGGGTTTGAACTGCCATTGATATTGTATTCCAGTGCATGAATAAACACAACTAAGTTAAATGGTGAAGGTTTGGACCAAGGGCTGCAAGGTGAAGGTCCAGTGTGTCTATCAGTTAGTAAAAGATGAGTTTGACAATTTTATTCACATGTTAGTACATATTATGCAATGGCTAGCTTGTAAAGAGGCTTTTAAAATGGATATAAAGGAAATTTTAAAACACCAACCCCATTTACAGAAGTTTGGGTACAATGGAGGAGGAAGTAGTGGGAATAATAGAGGGGGCTTGAGAGGCATTTTGCAAGTAGGTCCATATGGCCAAGCTTCGCCATAAGCCGTGAGACATGATGTTTTGCAGTGGAATGCTATGGTCATAGGCTAAGGTGGCACCTGACCTTCTGAAAGTGCGGAAGCCAGGGCCAACATGATTGATGTTCCTACTTATGTGGATGGTCTTCAGGGCCTGTCTGACCTGGGTGTCAATGAATTGATAAAATAGAGGGGTATTGGTGGCAAATAATGGGACGGTGGGTGGCAGTTGCCTGGTTGAAAGGAGAGCTTTGAACAGGACAGAAGTACATGTATAAATTGTCAATTTCCAGGAGTTCGACCATATGGTGAGATTTGTTGTCTTGAAGGGTTTTGGTCCACCAGGTGGGCCCCTGGATGGCCAAAAATAAGGTCTTGACGGAGGAAATGTTTACTGGGGTCAAACTGAGATCTACTGTGAGGGGCCACATCAGACATGCGCAAAAAGGCATAGAAAAATGATAAGAAAATGGCTCTGAATAGGGGTGGGTCAGAGATTTGGTCACATGATACCAAAATGGTATATAAGATCTTCACATCAAAAATTCCTCTAGGGGTGGGTTGAAAACTGGAGTTGATGGAAATGCATCTAACATATCTGGCCACTGAGGGGTGAAAAATATCTGGGTGGTTAATCTGATAGAATTTGGCCATGGTGGAAATAGAGGACAGATAATTTTTAATAACTTTGAGTGAGATATTATTCTGGTATAAGTACTCTAAAAATGCAAGGATGTTAGAAAGGGTTATAATGAAGGGGGAGTTTGTGAAACATAGGAAGGATAAGTATGTCCTAAGGTGAGTCCTGTGAGCTGTGGTTCTGGACAATCTATACGCTTTGTCAATTCTGCTCCAGGCTGTTGCCACCAAAGGGAAAGTGTCATACTGGCTAATAAAATTAGTTGAAGAATTTTAGAGGTATGTTATCCCATATGTAATTGGTATGCAACTGTTGCAGTTGCTTGCTGTTGACTGGATCTGGAGAGTAGAGCCTAGACAACATATCTGCAATGTTATTATGTTTGCCTGGGATGTGGTTGATGTCTAATTTGATATCCCATGTAGCTGAAATAAACCATATGTTTCTAATGCATGCTATGGGCCACGGTGCCAGAGTGGTAACACTCTTTCCCCCCACCTCTGAAGCCGGGATTCAATCCCCGCACAGCCTCAAGTGGGAAAGCTGGTAGTTGCTTGCCTTTGTTTGGCAGTTTACAGTACACAACCCTAACGAACTGTATGTACTGGTTTTCTCTGCCCTTCTAACGACCTGTCATGATATGACCTGTACAGTGTTGAAAGCGACATAAAACCCAAAATAAACAAACAAATCTAATACATGCTGAGAGGAATTGGTCTCTGGTCTTACTGGTCTTCACCACCTGAACCACGGCCATGTTGTCACAATGTATTCTAACATATGAATGTGCCCAAAATTTGGCCCACAACCTAAGAGCAATGACAATATTAAACATCTCCAAGTGGACAATCCCTGGGTGAAAGCCTGGAATGCCTAGCACAGGGGTAGCATACACTCTATTACTCCAAGTAACCCCCAGTCCAGTAGGGGATGTATCCAAGTGGAGGCTATAAAAGTAAGGTATTGAGACTTTCCTAAGGTATGTGACACCATTGAAAATGGGAAGGAAAGATGTGAATCACTGAATATCCTTGTGAAAGCCTGAATCTAAGTGTATTTTTTGCTTGGGAATTACGCCTAAAGATTCTATTAATGAATGTCCTAGCTGGGAGTACACATTTATGAATGTATAAGAGCTTCCCTAAAAGGGATTGCATGGCTTTCCTGGTAAGAGTGGTTTTCTTACTAGCATGGATGCACTCCATGTAGATCTGCTTAGGCTTGTCACTGTCAATGCTCAAAGTATTTATGAATGTATAAGAGCTTCCCTAAAAGGGATTGCATGGCTTTCCTGGTAAGAGTGGTTTTCTTACTAGCATGGATGCACTCCATGTAGATCTGCTTAGGCTTGTCACTGTCAATGCTCAAAGTATTGCCTGCTATGTCAATATGGATTTCCAGGCATGTGAGGGCCCTGTTAGGGGGTTCTTATCTGAATTCATGGGGAGGCCTAGTTCGGTTAACAGAGATGAAAAGTCATGAAAACTGCTTCGGTGACTTCCTAGGAGCCAATTAGGATGTGATCATCAATATAAGCCCACATCTGATGATTTTTGGTTTCCATGATATATATATATGATGGCGCTGGACATCATTTGAAAAGCTGAGGAACCATGGACCCAGCCAAACGTGACCCCTTTATCAATGAAGTATTTCCCTTGCCAATGAATGTCAAATTTCAAGGCGTCGACTGGGTCAACCCTCAAGTTTCCTAAATGCTCTGGCTATGTCAATTTTGCTGAGATATACATCACCTGGAGTTTACAAAACTTTTGCAACAATATTATCCACTGAGGGGAATCTTAAGACAAATTTGATGCCATCAAAGTAGGACTTGTTGACCTTATCATTAAGGGAATTGCCATAAAGGGTATGATAGATTACGAATAACCCTACATTTGTTTCCATCTTTGGGTCTTGTTAGGAGGGTGAACAGTGGAAATAAGGCGAGGTAACCTGGTCTACTGGACCAATCATAGCCCCACGTGCCATCTCTTTGTCTAGGTATTGCTGCACTATCAAGGGTTATTGAAGGGCCGGAAATGGTTAACAACATTGGTATTGTTAAGAGCATCAGGATTCTCAATAGATAGAGGGAAGCCAAATTGGAGATACTGCAGCACAATACGGTCTGGATAATCTTAAAGCTAGTTTACCCAGGCCTGTAGATTCAGAACCGACTTTAGAGAAAAAGACCTAGCCTGCTGATAATTGGGCTTATTGATATCTCTTACTATATCAGCTATATTGATGCATTGCTCGACTGTTTCAATGTCTATAGTCTCCCTATCTGGGCCTATAAATTGGAAGTTGTCTGACTCCTCTAATACCTTCAAATCACCACTTTCATGAACATTAGCCAAGAATAGAACAGTCCAATTGATCGATGATTTTTCAATTATTGACACCATATACTGTTCGTATGTGACACCATGAAGCTCAAAGTAATAACAATCTGGTTTAAAATTCTCATGCGCAATATTCGGATCAGTGTGACCATCTGCCTGAGGAACAATATTGCCATGAAAATCTACATGCACGTATAATGAAGCAATGATCTGAATGGGACCTGAAGGCACACTTGTGCATGTATATATTGTGAAACGTTGTGTGTCCCTTGCTTGTTCCAAGAAAGCCCAAACATGGTCCCAATGTTTTTGGTTGAAAATAAACACCAGGTATACATAATTGGTACCTGTATAAAACTGGTATTGGGTAAAGTCAACTCTACAAAGGGGAATACCTTCCCCATACATGTGACAATCAATTTGATGTGAAACAGTGTAACCAATATCACTCTTAAGTCCAGGTCACACTGATCTGAATGAACTACCGTCAGATTCAAGTTGTGACAATTTGTTGTTAGTATCAGTGTTAGTATTTGATATCAATGACCCACCACCAGGATTAGTGGACATCAGGAGCCTGTGGTGATGTGCCCTTCAGCAAGTCCCTCCATCCTAAGCACGGGACAGCTTGCTGCAACATAACAGAAACATCATGTGAATCATCAAAATCAAAATCATCATACAATAAAGCATCAATATATGCGTTAAAATTACATACAGTATCACTTTTATGAGCTACATTACGAGCTTTTACATCAACTTACTTGAACCTAATACAGAGTGAAGTTCATTGTCAACCGACTTAGTGTATGTATGATCAAATGCATGATCAGAAATAGTTCCAGAGTCAGATATCTTGTTCAGACTATATATCCTCCTGTGGAATCATTGTAATTTTCAAAGTGACTTGTTCCTAGCCCAGGTGGAGGACCTGACCCCTATTTATTAACGTTTTTTCCTGACCTCTCTGTTTGAATGAACATTTGGTTTTTGGATGAGTGTTGTTACGTCCTTATTTTGCACAAAAAGCACAGTTATGCCTAAATTGTCCATGATTTCCTTCATGAGAGCAGTTCCCTTCGTTATAGTAACGACAAACCTTCTTATGACCTTGGTACTGACCTTGACTTGTGACTTGACTGTTTGCCATAGTGATTTGCGATGCACTTAGCCTGTTTATAGCCCATTGGGTGCTATCAGCTCATGTAAGACAGCCCTCTGCTATGTTATGAATGGAATGACCCCATGTGTCACATACTGCCTGCCAGTGTAAGGAAGTCGTGTCCCTGAGGGCCAAATGGAGTTACACCTGCCTAATGATAATGAAAGGTCATCGTACAAAACACGTTTCTTCCCTTTAGATCCATGGTAGCCCTCATTGGGCCAGCCATACTCAGGCAATGCAGTAGTTGTATCAGTAGTATTGTATTGCCCTGAACGTTATGACGCCTGCTTACCTTGCAATACTTGGTTCTATATCTGCACATCATATGAAGTGAGCATGTTGCATACCGCCTGAGAATGTGGGATTCCGGTGAAGAACGTCCACCCCAGGTATGATAAAATCCCTGTCTAGGTCCCTTGTCTGTGAGGGTTGGGGGATATCCGCATTCCCTTGTAAAGCTGAGGGCTGGGGTATGGCGTCTTGCCCATGTATTCGGTTCTGATGCCCTGTTGACGCTGCTTGTAGCATGAATGCGTTTGGTGGGTCCCCATCATGGGAGTGCAACCGCTGCCTAACAGGTGTGACATCAATTGATTGATTTCTTTCAATAGCTTGTACACATTCACCTAATTCTTTCGTTGAATCAATCATCAATTCTCTTCAAATATGCTAATATGGCATCATTAGATGTTTTTTGAAGGGCAGGGCCAGAATCAGGACCAGTGGATGACGATGAAGGAACATTACTTACAGTTTTCTTTGTAGTATCTTGAATGTATGAACCATTGTCTGAAGTCCTTTTTCCCTGTGTTGATTCTGGCCCTGGCTGACGCTGTCACTTTTTTTCCTGGCATTAGCCACTGGCTCCTTCCTTGTACTTGGCATATTCACAATTATATGTAACTAAAACCAACTAAATCTGTATATATTGGCGCTAAAAATATTTTAATGTTTATTTGCCATGAAATCAATGAGGTGTCAATCATATTTGATTGGCCCAGAATCAGTCAAAAGGAAAGTATTCCTGGCAACGAGGAACAGTGTGCCTAGAAATTTAAGGTGGGGTCAACTGCTCCAGCAGGCCCTTAAAGTGGCCATGCTGAAAAGACATGATTAATACTAATAGAAAACTAAAGCGGCCCACCAGGAATGAACTCACAGTTGCCCAAGACAACTGCCCACACTCCCATGGACCCCCTCCCCCCTCACCAATTGCCAAGGATAAGGTGCAATTGGAATTAATTATATTTTAGATCAAGGACCACAGCACCTGGAAGTCGGAATGTGTCTGGAGGTAAATTAAGGATGAGCAGTACAATGGTTTTATAGTAGTTGTGTTTCAACGTATGTTGCTTTAAAATATTATGCCCTACTGTTGCTGTTTCAGGTGTTTTTCTTGTGTTCTCTGATCATGTATTTTAGGTATTTTAGGTGTATAGATTACTCAGCAGCTGTGGTTATAGTCTCTTAGTTCACTAGCATCATAAGTTTAACTCTGGTTAAAGAACATTTGTTGCCAGTATGCGTTAACTAGTCATGTGTGTCTCATTTCGTGATAGCCATTAACTCACACTCCCCCAGAAGGGGGAGAATAAATAAAAAGAACCACGTGGGGTTAACATTAATTTTTTATTCTACTAAAGATCTTTTTTATATCAACAACACATATAATGTACTCATTCAAGGGGAATTATTTAGAATATGAAAGCAAAATCTCTAGCCCCAAGCCTTTGCTGGGAGATGAAATATTAAGTTTTAAATAACATATGAAGTAGTCCTAGTGGGCTTAATGTGTACTGGTCCAAAGACTATGGGCCTAGAGTCAGTTTTGGAAAAATTGGCCCAGAATGAACATTTTGAAGGTTAATAAACCCGAAGGCCAAATAAAGATTATAATTTGGATTTATTGTAAATGTTGACCAGCAAAGAGTGAGGTAGGTACCCGACAAGCTGAGTAAGGGATTAATTTTGAAAGGGGATATATCCCGGTGGTCAA
Source organism: Sabellastarte sp. h YS-2021 (assembly GCA_964017235.1). Taxonomy (NCBI): domain Eukaryota; kingdom Metazoa; phylum Annelida; class Polychaeta; order Sabellida; family Sabellidae; genus Sabellastarte; species Sabellastarte sp. h YS-2021. Next base: position 124,821,797 of record OZ024932.1, read on the forward strand.
AAGGTGAAAGGTTAAGGAATATAAGCTTGTAGGGTAAAGAGTTGAAAGGAGGATGTTTTATTCGCTGAAAATCCACCAAACAGCCAAACTAGGAATGTAGGTAGGAGGAAAAAGTCTGAGAGACCACTGAAGAACTGGTGGCCTGGGAACTGATGTAACGCCAAACAGCAGTGGAGGACCATGAGCTATGTAGCATTATATGTTGAATGGGCACAACATGTTGAAAGGCCCATGTAGTGCCTCCTTTTCGAAACATATGGAAAGTAAGAGTAGGGAATATATGTAATATATTGGAAATATCTTTTAGATGTTATCGAGCTCTTGAATCAGTCAAGGGAAAGGTTTGCTTTCAAGATTGAATCCTGAACAAAGGGTCGTTGGATTCACCAGGAAGGAGGGCAAACATGAACTGTAAAGCCCTAATTGGGCATATTAAAGAATGACCTAGCTTTTGTATGGCAATAGTCTGGATTTGTTGTCTTTCTTGATTGGTTTTAGACCATTTTAGTAGTACTGTATCCCCAAGTGTTGAAAAAATTATGTCACCCCTACAAAGTTGTCGAGAAGGGTCAAAGTTGTGAGTAGAATGTAGCAAAACATTAGACAACCTCAAGAAGGAAAAGAAAAGAAATGAATATAATGCCGAAAAAACTTGAGGATGCTGAAACTGAGAGCATGCCTGTGATATGTTGTGCAACATAGGTTCGGTAACTATGGATTGAATTTTCATTGACAAAGGTTTGTTCATTTTTGTAGCTCTAAGGAAAAGGTGAATTCTATCATCATTCATGAATGTGGTGGGCAAGCCACACATGACAAAATTGGTTCATATAGCAGCCAAATAGTTGGCAATATTAGAAGGTGACATACCATTTTGGCAGAGAAATTCCATGAAAGCAAGTAACTGAAAGGTATCTACCTGGGAAGGGATCAGCCCAGCTGGTACCCAGAATGCCAGGAACTCTTTGAACATTCTGTCATGTTCTGTTTAGTGGCCGGACGATATGACATCTGGAGTCTGGCACAGGCCCTGAACGCCAGCTGGGCTGTCCACAGGTTCGAATCTGAAACAAGAAATTTAAATATTATTATTAAAAATCATCAAATCTCGATGAGTATGTATCCAGACATGATCAGGTAATAGTATATTCAATTTTTTATGTCAACTGCAGATCCACGCTATCTGGACAGTAGGTCCGCTGTGGTATTTTTGGATCCCTGGATATGAGATACATGTAGTTGTATGTTAAATATTGAGGTCAACAACCAAATGTTATGAGCACAAGTGGCTAGAATGTCATCTCTGGCTCTGCCAGTTTTCAGGATGTCTACCAAGAAAGGCATAACTTTTTAATGTCCTGAAGTTTATTTTGAGGAATAGAAATAGTTCTAGTTTCTGTGTTAACCAGAATACCAAGGCATATGGCAGAAGTAGTAGGAGATACTAGCTTTTCCATACTAATATCAAGACCTAACTGTTGCAATAGCTGCAATTAGAAAGTATAGGACTGGTGAATTTTGGGTGGTAAACCAGTATATATTAAATCATCAATATAGGTCAAAAGACCAGGAAAACCATGTTGACGCATGATATGATGTATGGCGTCACTGCAACGTGTAAAAAACATTGAACCATGACAAAATCCGACGAGCAGCATAACGTCTAAGAAGAAATCTTTATGTTTTAAGCCTAAGAGATCAATGTCCCCAGGATCAATCCTTAAATGCTTAAATGCGCAGCTGATATCAACCTTATACAGCATGGCTCCTGGGGCCAACTGAATCGTCAGTGATATGATCTACTGATAGATATTGAAGCTTAAAGTAAGTATCTCGGTACATATGTCTATTAACCCCAGCATTAACAGAACAGTGTTAGGCCAACTAAGGTCTACAATGGTCCTACACTTGGCCGAATCTGATTTAGGCCTTGTCATGAGTGGTAAAACATGTATTGGAAAAGGTAGTTCAGAAAATGGTGCAAGAAGTTCCCTATGTTGTAGCTCAGTACTTAAGTACTTATCAACCTCAGTTACATAGTCATTAGCTGAAGTATGATTGTCCAGGTCGATTGGAGGGGATACATCCTTTTGAAATCTAAGGGGAACCCGAATTTGATGAGATCAGGCAGTTGCTGATCCAAATAGTCATGTAAATATGACTGCCATACTTCAGGCCTAAGTGGGCCTTGAACTGGTATGTGACATGATAAGAAATTAGGCAAACCACTGGATATAACCATCTTATGCACCTGTATTAGATCAAGGACAACCCCCCAGTATCTTTCTGGCCCCTGGTAGAGCTTAAGATCAGTAAGTGGGATAAAACCTAATTCTATTTGAGTTTGTTGCATAAACCGGTTATAATCAACACATGAATGGCGATTTGTATAAATGTGTGGAGGTAATTTTTCATTATCAGAAATATGGACCACAGAAGCGCCATTTATGTCAAAAATAGGAGCCATTTGTTGGCTTTCCTCTGGCATTGGTGCTTGGACGAGGTGAGCTTCCCTTGTAGAACCCTGGAAGGGATGAAAATGCTCATCGGGATTTTTAACAAGTGGACTTGAACCTACACCCTGTATATCAAGCGCCTTGTACCTGGGTTGAGAACTGGTATGGTCCTGAGGATTGCTTCCCTGAGCAAGAGTCCGATATGACCTATTATCTATGCCAGACATTGGTGTGCTTTTTCTATCTGTAGTTAGATGCTTGCCAGCCAACGTTTTGTTCATAGAAAAACTGTTATCAGATGCTTGAGAAATGTTATCTACTATGTCATTAGAAGCAAGAATCTGAAATTTATTTGATATGTTCAAGCCGAAATCAGAATTCTGTGTGTTGGAAACAACACTAGGCACATGTTGTAGACAACTATTGGAAGAAGTAGGGTGGTTGTTAAAAACACCAGCAAGGCGTGTGGGTCTTCCAATTTTTGGAATGCACTCTTTCAACACCTCTGCAAAAGACCTGCCATTGTATGTATTAGCAAAGGCTTTGGCCTTGGACGCCCAAGCTGTCCAAATGTTTTTGGGACCTTATATTCTAAATGTTTTTGACAGTTCTTTGCATGTACCCATCTTGTGGTATGGATGTACTTTTTATGGATGTACTTTTTAAATTTTTTGTTTTGTTACGACAATCCAATTCACTGTGCCCAACATTTTTTTCCCAAAGTGCCAAAGTAATATGAACATACGTGTCTATATAGGACACCTTTAGTTTCATGTGTCTTGCCAAAAGAACATGAATTTTTGTTGAAAAAATTGCAGGGCATGACCTTTGTAGGCTTTTGACTGTCTTTCATGTCAAAGATAGATTTTATGGGGCTACCATGTCTCTGGACAATGGCCCTTCGAATTTTATCAATTTTGTCCATACAACTATAATCTCCCCTTGTTCCATTCTACATAATAGAACGACGTGGCTGGCCTTTGCCACACCCCAGGAAAAATCCTGGACATCGTCCAACAGTGAAACCAAATAATCAAGCATGTGCTCTCTCATTTTTGAATTTTGTTCTTCCTTCATGGTGCGACAAAAGCCAGCCACCCATTGTACCACTGACAACTGGTCATATGAGACCCTTTCTTTATTGGAGCCGGACAGAATGTATTTGTGGGGCCACCTGACTCTATGTTTAACAAAAACATCTTACCCACCCCTTTGAGACTTAATTTTTGAATCTCCTGTATTCACTAGTTGATTCAGTTCTTGTATACGCTGCTGTACCCTATCATGTATGAGAGTCCTGCCTAAGTTCAAACAAACTAGGCATGGGCTTATTTTGTTGATTTTGGCATCCCCTACTTCAGGAAGTACCTGAGTACCTACAGCATTTATATCTATGTTTTTTTTCCAGCTGTGACCTTTTGGTTTTACCTTTGCCCTTGATTTTTTTTACATCAGTGGTTTTCTGACAATTTTTGGTTTCAAGATTGTGTAACTGTTTACCAATGGTTTGTAATTGCTGTAAAATTTCACAATTTATCAGATCCTGTGAGCTGGTCATAGCATTGCTCCCGATCCGGTTGCATCTGAATCATCAGAAGCATTCAACAAACCCGAACAATCAAGATCAGTAATATCGGAACTTTCTGAACTGTTTAATTTCTCCTTAGTATCACAAGATTTCAATAATCTTTCCAAAATTTTCGGCCGTATCAATCTGAACAGGTACCTAAAAAGTACTTGATTTTTGTGACCGCAAATTGTACTGTCTGCTGCTTTCCATAATTTAAAAATGCAGTATTTTAACTCTGATATGCATTACCAAATGATAACAACACCACTGTAAATGCATACAACAACTAATGTGATGTTACTAACATTTAAGTTACCTAAAATATAAAAATTTGTTACAAGTAAACAACAATTGTATCTAAAACAACTAAAATAGTAAAGAGTAATACTATACAGTATGTAGGTGCCATGTGTTGAACTAGACCAAAACCACTCAGACAGGTAGAGAAGCTCTGTTTTTGATGTTTCTCGTCTTCTGGCCAGAATTAAAGTGATATGTAGTGGTCAACCTCATAGTCAGTCTTGAGAGTTGACCAATGACATTTTTCATAACAATAATATGCATAGTCGAATAATCTGTATCAAAGTTCATGATCAAATGATAATTATAATCAAGCACAAACTCCCCCTTCCCCCCGGGGAATGAGCCCAGCAGCACCCACATGCTGTCCAGCACTAGGCATGTGAGGGCTTTAGTGGGGGGAGGGGGGTTATTTTATCTGAGTTCATAGGGAGGCCTAATTAGGTTAATAGAGAGGAGGGATCATGAAAGGCTGCTTCTGTGGCTTCCTTGGAGCAAAAAAGGATGTAATCGTCAATATAGGCCCACATGTAATGATCTTTGATTTTTATGATGTATGTGACAAAGCATCAGCTAGGTCAACCCTCAGATTTCTGAATGCTCTGGCGACGTCAATTTTACAAAGGTATACATTACCTGGAGTGTCCAAACAATGCAACAATACCATCCACTGAGGGGAACCTAAGGACAAACTTTAACCTAAATTGACATTTGTCCACCTTGTCATTAAGAGTATTGTCATATGGTTTAGGGCCGGTTAAGAATGATTCTACATTTGCCCTCGTCCTTAGGTCTTGTTAGGAGTGGTGAACAGTGAAAATCAGGTTTAGTAATCTTATCTACTGGGGCAAAAATGGCCCATGAGCTATTTCTTTGTCCAGCTATTGCTGTACTGCATGGGGGTATTGTAGAGCCGAATACTGGTTGACAATATCTGTATCATTAAGAGCATCAAGATTCTCAATGGATTAGTGAAATCCAAATTTGAGATACTGCAACAGGATATGGTGAGGGTTGTGTTGAGGGTAGTGTTCCTAGGCCTGTAGTTAAGACCTGAGCTGAGAGGGAACCTAGCCTGCTAATAATTAGCTTTATTTTTACCACTTATAATGTCAGCGATCCTTATGAACTGCTCAGCCGTTTCAATGATTACAGGACCGCTATCTGGGCCTATGAACTCAAAATTACCTGTTTCTTGAATAAGAACGTCCCTGATCTTATTGGGTATGGCATAGTCTGAACTGGGAGGCGCTCCCATGCTTTCATCTACGGCTAATGAAAAGTTACCTTGTATTTTTATAGGCAAACTGTTAGAACGTCAGACTCAACTTTGTTAGGTGGACAATTACAGTTAGTATCAACAGTAGCTACTATAGTCATGTCAAGACTCTCATAATCATTAGCCTCAAAAATGGTACAATCAGTCGCATCAATCAGTTTATCAATCAGTGACAACATATATTGTTCATATATAATACCATAAGCTTGAAATAAAAACAAACCCTTTTAAAATTCTGGTGCATAATATTTGGATCTGTGCGAACACCACCATAAGGTCCATCTTCACTCAGCCAACTAATGTGCATGTGCAATGAGTCAACAAATAAATGGGGTCTGTTTGAACGTGAGTACATGGATATGCATTGCAATACTGGGGATTGCCCTTCTGTTTCAAAAAAGCCCAAGTGGGAGCCCCATTTTCTTGATTCATGAGGAATACCAATTATACATAATTGGCACCCATGTACAATTGGTGTTAAGTGAATTCCACCCTGCAAAAGCGGATATTCTGTCCCAGATGCGTGTAATGAATCGATTGCAGTGAACTAGCATTACCCATGGAACCAGTAGACCTAGGTCACACTGATCCGTATAAATCACAGAAACATGTCAATCTTGGTACATATCAGATTAATAATTATCATTCAACAAAGCATACACGTTGAAAACATACAATGCACACAACATATTGTACATGTTGAAATTACAACTATAATTACTTATATCGACCTCAGTTTTAAGCTTATTAGACATGAAACAACTATCACTACTCTGACTGAACAACATGTCTAGACATACTGCAGAGTGAAGTGTGTGGTCAATTAACTTGGTCTTTGTACAATCAAAATCATGATAGTCAATGATTCTAGAGACAGACATACAATTGTAATTGAATAGTCCCCCCAAAAAGTTATATGATTCTTTAAGTAACATGGTGTTGTCCCGGGTGGTGGACCTGACCTCTATTTAATAACGTTTTTGTCCTGTCCTTTCTGCTTAAATGAACATTTGGTTACTGGGTGAATGGTATTGCATCCTTGTTCAGCACAAAAAGCACAGTTGTGTCTAAATGAGCCATGGTTTCCTTTGTGTTAACAGTTCCCTTCATTATAATAACGATAACCCTTCTTCTGACCTTGATATTAACCTTGACCTGTGACTTGACTATTAGTCATGGCAATCTGTGATGCACTCAATCTGTTTATTGCCCATTGAGAACTGTCTGCCCATGTGAGATGGCCCTCCTCTATGTCAAGCATGGAGTGGCCCCATGCGTCATGTATCACTTGCCAGGGCAAGAAAGTCGCATCCCTGAGGGTGAAATTAACCTGGAGTAGTGCCTGCCTAAGTAGTACTGAATCGTGGATTTGGTGAATCCTAATAAGCTGGCCTACAGCCCATCTAGGTAATGAGAGGTTGTCACAGATGATACATTTTTCCCTTTGGATCCATGGGAGCCCTCATTAGGCCAACAATATTAGGGCAGTGCATTGTTGATGTGAGTGGTATTGTAATGCCCCGAGTGTTGTGACGTGGCCTGCTTACCTTGTAATACTTGGTTCACGATCTGGGCATCATTTGAAGTTAGCACATTGTTTACCGACTGTGATACCGTGGAATTTAAGGACATCTGCGTTTCCCTGTGGCACTGAAAGCTGAGGTAGGTGCTCTTTGCTGGTTCACATGTGATGTATGTCAGATGGCAGGAGCAGGGTCTTGAAATCTGAGGGAATGACGGTTTTGATGCCCAGTTGACGCAGATGGTAACATGAAGGTTTTTGGTGGATCCCCTTCATGGTAGTGTGACTGTTGCCTTAGACATCACGTGATTGGTTTCTTTCAATTGCTTGTACCCATTCATCTAGTTTGTTTGTTGAATATATTCCAACATAGTGTCAGTGGATGTTTGTTGAAGGGTGGAGCAAGACTCAGGGCCAGTAGATGATAATAAGGAATATTACAGTTTTACAATGTCACAGTTTTAAGTGCTTTCCTGAATATACCATCCATCATTGTCCAAAGTCCTCTTAGCCCGCCCTGTGTCAGTCCTGGCCCTGGGTGATGTCATCACTTTTTTCCTGGCATTAGCTACTGGTGCTTTCTTTATACTTGGCATTGTAATGGTTTAATATCACTTAAATCAACTAAAATCTGTAAATTATTGCCACCAAAAGTGTTTTTCATGTTTCTCCTTGAGATTTCGAATTCAATTTTATTTGCCAGGAAAATCAGTGAGGTGTCAATATGATTTGATTGGCCAAAAAACAAATAACAGAAATATTTTCCTAGAATAAAATAAGGAAGGGTCAAACTGCTACAGCAGGTTCCTAAAGTGGCCGTGCTGATAACAATCTATGAAAGAGTAGTAGGGACATCTTTAATTTTCTTTCTAATTGTCGACTTATTCATTCAAGGGTTTTATTTGCCACACATTTGACTGATTTTGTGACCGGTGGTCTAAGCAAAAAAAAAATTAGAGCCAGAACTTCAAACATATTCTTGTTGTCTTAGGAATTTCTGAGAAAATACATCAACTTATGGATTCTATCAGATGCAAATTATATTAAATGATTTGAATGGATTTTATTATTACCTCTTTTCAGTCTGAGGCTGTCAACTACTAATTCGTAAGTACCATTTCATCGGTTGATTGGAATGAATCTTGGAACCTGGAGTCCTGTGGCCACTATTGTGCTGTGTTGACAAAATTAAGCTTGATTATCTACACAAAGGAATGGTCTAAAGCGGTCTACTTCAAGAGGAGATAAATTAAAGTTTTTTCAATAAATTGATTTTATAAATGATTTACACTATCATTTACTTAACATGTTGAGATTACTTGAAGGTAACTCAAAAGTTAAAGTTCAAATGTTCATATTAAGGTTGAACTCATATTAATTTCAGAACGGAGAATTTTTCTTTTTTTGAGGTTGCCAAGGCATTAAGGCAGCCATAGGTACATGTTAATTCCTGCTTATGAGGGTCATTATCTGTGCATGTTATCAGACGATTATGTTTGCCATTAGAAAGGCACTATTTGCTGGTGTAATTAAAAGTTTACTGCTCAATTTTTTTCCAATGAATGCTATGTTTGACCACTTGGTGTTACCTGACTCAGTACACTACTGAATATTCATCATGTGCACATGTAATCATTTTTTAAAAATAGCGTTACAGTGATATCTTTTACAACTCATTTCGATGAGTCTATAGGGCCTTATTCCAAAACTTGGGGCCACGGTGGCAGAGTGGTAACACTCTCACCTCCCACTTCTGAGGCCGGGGTTCGATCCCTGTCATGGCTTTAGGTGGGAAAGCTGGTAGTTGCTTGCCGTTGGTCGGCAGTTTACAGTACACAACCCTAGTGAACTCTATGTACTGGTTTCCTGTGCCCTTCCAACTACCCATCGTTATATGACCTGTACAGTGTTGAAAGTGACGTAAAACCCCAAATAAATAAATATTCCAAAACCTAAAGTAGTTCAAGATGGCATTGATATGTTCATTATTTTTCTGAATGGTATTATTGCTATTTTGTGAATGTTCATGTACATGTTAAACAGAAGTTATTCAAAACCTACTTTATGCCCTTATATGGATGTGTGTAGATCAGACTTCGATTCTAGCTATATAGTATTATATTCTATGGTGCTTTGTGCAGTCAAAGTAAAAGTTGGAGTTTTCGTCATGTTTAACTTTAGATTTATTTGTTGTTTTACATCGCGTTCAACAGCCAGGGTCATAATGCGATGGATAGTTTACAGGTGGAGGAAACCACCGGGGATCAGAGGCGAGAACTCTAAACGCTACACCACAGAGCCCCCTTGTCATGTTTAACAGCCGGGGTCATATTCACAGTTGTCAATCGACACCAACAGAAATGTGCACTTCCGGCAACTCTCAGCTACTTGTTTAAGACTTTTATAACAAAAAATCAATTAAATTCCGTAATGTTAAAGGTAGTAAATATTGTACAGTGACTGTGCTGAAATATACAATAAATACATGAAGGAATATTTGACAAACAACCATATTTTAAAATATTTTGTTGTATTGGAATTATAGCATTTTGAAAAAGTTTATAAGAATACCGGTTCAATGTGTGATCAAAATGTTATGATTACTTGTACAATGGGAGATTTGTAGCCTTGTTTTGTGGATTTCAGCACATATTTTGTCAACATTTGTAACTTTCTGAAGGGAAAACACTGAATTTCTCAGTTTAAACTTGATAATAATTGCTAACTTGGCAAAAAGTGGTTGTTTTGTCCATATGCAAAAAAAAATTTTAAAAACAATAAAATTACTTTTTTGTTAACTTAGCATTAATTACTGAAGTTTTATTATTAAATACAGTGTTTTTTTCTTCCGAAAAGTCATGTATGTTAACAACATATGTACTTAAACCCTCTAAAACAAGCCTGAAAATCACGCATTTAGCAGGTATTCATATCATCAGGTGCACACATTCACCTAGTATTCATAAATAATTTTTGAAATTGCTATAACTCGTATTCAAGAAAATATTTTAAAATGTGACTGTTTTGTAAGTATCCCCCCATTAATTTGTCGTATATTGCATGTCTTATAATTCTAAAACATTCCCTACTTTTATAATTATGGAATTTAATTGATTTCTTCTGAGAGAACTGCCGGATGATCACAGTGCTTATAGTGTGTTTGACGACAATGATATTGGGGCAAGTTCTCAGCATTGCCACTTGTCAGACTTGAACCCCTAACTACTAGGCCACCGAGAACCTCTGCTCCTTTGTAAAAATGTTTTGATGTTGGGATTGCCTCTCTTGTTTCACAGAATATAAAAATTCTATTGATAGATAGATAGATAGATAGATATTTTATTGCCTCCAAAAGGAGAGAGATAAAATGTAAATACAATGCAATACAGACAAAAATTCTATCATTATATGTAAAGCAAATATATAAGATGAAACAGATTAATATAAGATATTCAACAGTACTCTTGATTTATCACAGTCAGATTGTAATAAAAACAACACAGTGTCCTTTAGTCCCTTGTTTTCAGTATTATGTACTTCTAGCATTATCTGTCTCTTGCATTCTGTAAAATAGGTAGTATCACATATGTATTCATTGAAATTAATATAATATTTGTGACTAGTCAACAGAACTCTATGTAAAATGTTTTTTGAACTTAAAACTTCCCCGCTTACTTTTTTTGAGAGCAGAAATGAGTAATATGTATTAGAAAGGGAGTTTGAAAAAAGCAATGATCTAAAAAGAGTAAGTTCCTGGATACACACTGATGTCTGAAGTGTTTTCATGTCTAAAGCTTGTAGCAAGGGTGAGCTCTTACAGGAAGTTTTTAAACCCAGTGATGCTTTCAATAATTTTGTTTGAGCATACTGGGCCAAGTGCAGTGCAGAATTTGATTGGAAAACACATTCCATGCCATATGTTAACACTGGCTGGACTGCAGCTTTGAAAATGTGAGGGATAGTGGCAGGGTTAGATCCATGTTGACACAATCCTGATCCTTGAAGAGCATAGAAGGCCTTACACATTGCCTGAGTACATGACTGAGCATGACTGTTGTGGTCATTTGCAAGTACTACGCCCAAGTGTATTATTTCTTGCACTTCCACAAGTATTTCACCATTGAGGAACCACTGTCGTCCCTTAAACTTGCTCTTTCCAAAAGTCATACACTTGGTTTTTGAAGGATTAAATTTTAGCCCATGCATTGTTATATAGTCTGGAGCTTCATCAATTAGAGCTTGCAAAACCTGGTATGCTAAGACTACTCAATAAAAGATCATCTGCATAACAACATATGTTTTTTTTGTCCTACATGTCACAGGAGAGGAAAGTGGTTTTTTTTGTCTTGTGTGCTTTTTTGGACATTTCAAGTGGATATGTTTTGTCTTATGCAATAATTTTGGTACCACAAGAAAGATAAAGTAACATAGAATCAGCTGACCTGACTGATAATCAGATCTTAATAAAGTCAGTGCAATTATAAACAGTTTTATGTTTTTGCAAAAACTCAAAAGTCTTTGGATAAACTGATATTACACACAAAGTATTGGTTTACTGATTAAATTGTTTAGTGGGGAAATTAATTTATCAACAAAAGAATAAATAACCACTTCACACCTTGCTTTTTGGCTGAGGGATAGTGAACAAGGTGTGTCAACTGAATCCTTTAGGAGTGTGTTAGCCTTTCACAGAGCTTGAAATCTGGTAACCTTTCATGAAAAAAACTCTTTGCAGCCTTCAGTTGGACAGTGTAACTTAAGGGGAAAGAAATATTAGCCTTGCTGCATTGTGACATTTCATTACCTAATTGGACTACAACTCTTATTATTAAAAAATAGCAAATATGGATTTACCACAGGTTCAACCTGTCTTTATAAATGCCAAAGATATTATCAACTTTAAAACTGTGCAGGAGTATGAAATTTGTGAATCAGTTACAAAAGTCATATCTAGGGACAAACTGATTGCAACCCAACGTGTCCGCATGCTTTGGAGGATTTATGTGAAAGACAATGAAGCAAGGATAAACTTGTGCACATCACATCTTAACATCAGAGGACAAACTGTGCAAGTATTCTCTAACAATCCATTTAGGGCAGGCATTGATACAGACCAAATTGATGATGATGTGATTAGAATAGTTATCAAGGAAGTCCCCTTATCAAAGGGCAACAGGGACATTGAAAACTATTTAACCTTGAAGGACATAAAATTGAAGAGGCCTATAGAGTTTGGTAAAGTGAGAAATGATCACAATGAACTTACAAACTTTCTGAATGGTGATAGAATAGTATATGTTGAACCTTTCCGAAATCCACTGCCAAGAAGGGCTCAAATTGGAGGAGGAAGTGCCGTTATCTTCCACAGAGGCCAAAAGAAATGGCAAAAACCCCTCTGCAACAACTGTTTTCAAGAGGGTCACTTTCGAAATCAATGCCAGAATGAGCCTTGCTGCATGGTGTGTAAAAAGCCAGGTCACAGCCCAGGTGAGCCTATCTGTCCAGGATCAGCAAAACAGTTGCATAAGAATGTTGAGCCTTTCCAAGGTTATGAAAGCCCATTGAGCAACTATTATCCCTGTGACTTTAAAGTCTTTGGTGTTGAGGTTAAGTCAGCTGAACATGGCTATCAGTTCTATAAGGCTGTACAGTGTGGACATGAGGATATTGCGAACCAGGTTCTCTCTGCAAAAACTGCATTGCATGCAAGGCGCATTGCCTCATCACTCCCTTTTAATCCAAACTGGGAAAGTGTTAAGGAGGGTCAAATGGCACAAGTCCTGGAAGCAAAGGCAAAACAATGCCAAGAATTTTGTGACATGCTAAAAGAAAGCGGAACAAAGATCTTAGCCGAAGCTGTACCTGGCGACTTCTTTTGGTCGGCAGGTCTCAACAAATGTGACATTTTAAAAGTGAAAAAGAACAGTTGGCCTGGGCAGAATCGAATGGGGAAACTTCTTATGGATATAAGAGCAAAAGTTGCAAAAGAAAAGCCACAGAAATCAAGCCAAAGAAGAAAAAATCAGGGAAAGACAACATCCAGCCAAACCAATGACAGAAGTGAATCAGAATCAGATTATTATTTTTCTGACTAGTAAATTTGTAGCTGAGGTTATATTTTGTGGGAGTGAATATTGTGAAGTCTGTACTCTGACTACTGTAGAACAATAAGCTTTATTATGTTTATTTGATACGTGAAGTTACAGTATATATTGTAAAAAATGCCAAAAAAAATTCAGTTTATTAACATGCAATGTTAGAGGTCTGAATGACCTTAACAAGTGTAGGAACATATTTTCATGGATAAAAGATCAAAACATTGATATTGCTTTCCTGCAGGAAACCTTTTGTACTCCAAACTTTGAACAAAATATAAAAACTGCCTGGAAAGGTGAGGTTAGAAATGCATGTTCTGATTCCAGTCACTCAAGAGGTGTAAGCATCTTGTTTTCTGAAAACTTTAAAGGTAAAATCATAAACACTGAAATCGGTGAAAATGGTAGAACTTTATTGATTAATTTAGAGTACAATAACAAAATATTCACAGTAGTGTCTGTATATGCTCCAAACTATGAATACAGCAGGATAGAGTTTTTTAAAAAACTGACTAAGTGGGTTCAACAACATACAATTAATAGTAATAATGTTATCATTGCTGGTGACTTTAATGTGTGTGTCCACCCTGTGGATAGGTTTCCTCAAAGGCCTTTGATAGATAAAAGTAAAAAATATTTTGATGTTTTTCTAGACCAGTGCAAGTTGCTAGATTGTTGGCAAACAAAACATTCAGGTAAGCCCGGTTTTACGTATTATGATAAGAAACACAAAACCAACAGTAGATTGGACTATTGTCTATTATCACAAAACTTAAGTAATGTCTTATCTGAAATTTTTATTAAACAACCACCAAGGGAAAGAAATGTTATTGACTATAAAGCCCTTATTATTTCCTTGAAATTAAATACCATAAAACGGGGTCCCGGTTACTGGAAATTAAATAACAGTATTCTGGGAGAGCATGAGTACACTTTCAATATTCAAAATATTATAAAAGACACAATTGGGTTATGCAAAAACAAATTGAGTAATCGACTTATCTGGGAGCTATTAAAAATAAATATCAAAGAATACTCGGTGAATTTTAGCGTTAAAAGAGCAAAATTATTAAACACAGAATTAAAAGATCTTCAGAATGAGTTAGACTCTCTTAATGATATCATAACTGAATATCATATTAGAGGAGAAACTACTGCCAACCTTGAATGTCAGAGGGATATTTTACATTCCAAGTTAGTGAAACATTACAAACTGAAGAGTGAAGGTATTGGTGTACGATCTAGGGCGAAGTGGATAAGTGAAGGTGAAAAAAATTCAAAATATTTCCTTGGTCTTGAGCAACAAAGGCAAAGTAGTAATATCATAAAAAAATTAAAAGTAGGGGATAAAACTGTGTCTAATGAAACTGATATTCTCAATGAATTAACTAAGTTTTATAAAAATCTCTATTCAAACCATGAGTCACTTTCTCCAAATGTCAATAGTTACTTAGCAGGCATTCCCCTACCAGAACTATCAGCAAAAGATAAAAAGTTTTGTGACAATCCTTTTAGTGAACAAGAGTTTAAGGACGTTGTTTTTGACTTAAAACTAAATAAATCCCCTGGTTTAGATGGTCTGACACCAGAATTTTACAAAGCTTTCTGGAATTACATAAAGTCACCTTACTTAGATATGATAGCCGAGTCATTCTCCCAAGGTATCTTACCAGAATCCACAAGAAAATCTGTAGTAACTTTGATCTACAAAAAGGATGACAGGGAGTTGTTAAAAAACTTTAGACCAATTTGCTTAAGTAATTATGACTACAAATTATTATCATTTGTTTTGGCCAAAAGACTTCAAAAAGTAATTCACCATTTAATAAGCACGGATCAAACTGGTTATATTAAGAATAGAAATATAGCAACAAATATAAGATTGATTTCTGATGTAATTGAAAAATGTGAATTTGAAAACTTACCTGGTTCGGTAATTGGGCTTGATTTCGAAAAGGCTTTTGATAGCCTCAGTTGGGAATTTATGCAAAAAACAGTCGAGAAGTTTGGCTTTGGGGATTTTTTTTGCAAATGGATTAATATCATATATACTGATCCATCCCTTATCATAAAAAATAGCGGATGGTTAACCAATAAGATAGCTATGGAAAAGGGGATTAGACAAGGATGCCCTATGTCAGCACTTTTATTTATCCTATCTGTCAAATGCCTGTCAACAAAACTACGTATGTCAAAAAACATTGACGGTATTAAAATTGGAGATACAGAAATACGAGTCCTGCAATATGCAGATGACACAACATTGACCGTGTCAAATAATTCTTCCATAGTCCAGGCACTTCAAATAATACATGATTTCACTGTTTTTTCTGGACTAAAATTAAATATGGAAAAATGTGAAGGACTATGGCTAGGAACATTGAGAAACAATCCAAAAAATTTTCATCAAATCAAATTCAACACTGAAACAATTAAAATTCTTGGGGTTTATGTAGGAACGGACAGTCAAAAGTGCATATCAAAAAACTGGGATCCAAAACTCAAACTATTTCAGAACTTATTGCTAAAGTGGGAATCAAGAAAAATCACAGTTCTGGGAAAGGCAGTAATAATAAATGCACTGGCCATACCCCTGATAAATTTCCACCTATCTGTCCTAACTGTACCTGAAAGTATACTGAAGCAATTTGAAAACATGATATTTTTTTTTCTATGGGGAAAAATCCATAAGGTTAAAATGAGAATAGTTATTGGAAGCCCAAGGTGCGGTGGCCTTGGTATCACGGATATCTTCTCCAAAGAAAGGGCATTGAAAGCTTCCTGGATCCCAAGGTTAATTGATGGATCAAAAACAGCAAAAATCTTGCAAATGCACCTCCAAAAATGTGAGATACCATTGCATATATTGTTAAAAATGAACTTCAGAAATATAAATAAAATCGATTGCTTACAAAAACTCCCCTTTTTTTACAAAGATGTAATTAGTGCATATCACTCATGTAAATATATACAGCCAATTGTGAAACAAAATAATTATGACTTTTTCTCACAAGTTATATGGGGAATGAACTTTTCAGATTCAAGGACCTTCCTCTGTGTTTCAAAAACTGGATGGATTGTGGCTTTATTTTAGTTAAAGATTTATTTGATGGTGATGGTAAGTGGGTTAGTGAAAATTATGTCTTTAATAGGCTAACACGTAAACAAAACTGGATGAGTGAATACACTATTTTGAGAAAGGTTATTTCTAATATTGCTAAAAATTTTGATCCTAAATGCTGTAAGTATATTAATGTAGCGAAAGCTTATAGTAGAAAAGTGATTTTAGGGAACTCCGTTTTCAACCTTTCCTCAATAAATGCTAAAATTCTTTATGATGTTTTGATTACAAAAAAGTTTATTAAACCCTACACTGAAAATATGTGGCAAAGTGAAACTGAGACAATTATATCCAGGAATGATTGGCATATTGTTTACAACATGAATTCAAAGCTTCAGTACAAAAAATTTGCTGAATTTAAGTATAAAATACTTCTTAATTTTTTAAGCTGTGGAGAAAGGGTCAATAGATGGGATAAAGATATTTCAAAATTTTGTGAATATTGTAAAGATAGAGAAAATGTTTCACACATGCTGTTTTCCTGTGATAGAGTAAGAAATATTTGGTTTTTAATAGGTAATGAATTAAAAATAACGTTAAGACTGAAACATATTGTGCTAGGTTTTCTGGACAGAACACAAAAAAGTGAAGTTAGAAACCTAGTTATCACCATCATAGCATACTCAATATACAGCTGTTGGAATCTATGTAAGTTTAAAAAACAAAGCTATAAAGATGCAAATATAAATGTGACGATAAAGAAGAACTTACAGTTTTACAAAGCCGTCTTTGTGTATTTGCTTGACAAAAAGGTTATAACTATTTACAATTTTGTGTAGATAAAATTTTACATATTTTGTAATATTTCAAGAGTAAAGCTACTAATTTATGAGTACTTAAACAAAATTAATTTTTGATTGCTACTAACTTTGAGCTAAAGTATTTCTTCATTGTACTATTATTAGTGGTGGTATGTTAATGAAATATGCCTGTCAAGTTTACACTCATACTGTGTATGAAACGCACATGGACAAGAATCTGATGGTGGGTTGGCTACCTTTGCCCTCCCAGATTCTGTGCACAATTGTTAAAAAAAAGGGTAAATAAAATAGTTATTGGGGAAAAAAAAAAAAAAAAAAACATACGTTGTAACTTACTCCATCAATATTTATTCCACAGGACTTTGATGATAATGTTTTAACAAGGTCTTGATAGAAGATGTTGAATATAAAGGGAGAGGATAGCCCTCCTTGCCGGGTCTCTATAGAGATTGGTATTGGATTACTTATAGCATTTCCCCATTTGATAATCACTGTTAGGCAACTGTACCAGTAAACGAGGATTCTCCAGAGAAGCGGAGGCACAACTTTCAAGGCCTTTTGGAACATAACTGCATGAGGGATGCCATCAAATGCAGATTCAGCATCTAGAGCACACAGATAGACTGGTGACTTATTTCCTGTACAATAGCCAAGCACATCATGAGTAAGAGCAGCTGCCATTGAGGTTCCTCTGTTGCCAATGAATCCAAATTAAAGATCATGAAATTCATGTTCACCTGATTTCTGCAAGATGTGTATTTCTAACAGTTTTGAGAATGTTGTAGAGATAACAATGGGTCTGTAATTTTTTGGATTGGCGGGGTCAATGTTTTTTTCAGCAATGGTATGAGTAATCCTTGAGTAAATGATCAGCAACAATTCCAAACTGGATACACAGGGTCAAGATATTGCAGACAGCTGAAGTGACCTTTGTCTCTGAGGCTAATTTTAAATGCTCCACACAGATACCATCAATGCCTGCTGCACATCCAGTGTGGAGTTTAGACAAGTAATTCTTTAAGTGAGCCTCAGACAAAACAAAGATTGTTTCAGCCTCTTTTATTAACTTTGTGGTATTTTTAGTGTTCTGAGAAAATCTTTTAGTATAGAAATCATATAGGGTATTAAGATTGATGTCTGAAGTACTGGACTGTGATGATGGTTTATTGTGATGCACTAAGTTCTAGAACTTTTTCATGTTCCATGAAACAAGATAATAGTTCAGTTGTCTGTAATGTTTTTGGTTCCTTTAGGTCACAGCATGCCCGCAAGCATTGCGATATGTTTTTTTTGCATGTTTATAACAGTGGTACACTTGGCCTGATCTTGGATGTCCAGCTGAAGCCCAAACTTTGTGCCAAAATCTTTGCTTATCTCTTGTGAAGGTGCAGTCAGAATTCCACAACCATGACCTTTTCCCTCTACTTTGTGGTGCACTAATTTTATCAGTTACTTCCTGGACAGCATCACACAACCTGTTGACTTCTAGTTTTGCATCTTACATAGTTATTATACTTTTCATATCCATATTAGGTAAAGTGGCTGCAAGTTCTGTAACATGTTGAGCAAACAATCTACTCTGATTTTCATTTGACCAGTCAAGGCATGGATAAACTTTATTAAATCTCACCAGCTTATCCTCAGTTACCATAGATTTTGGTTCGACTTCAAGTCTTATCCGGAGATACATTGGGATATGATCACTGACTATATCAGCAGTGTCATGTAATATTGAGCAATTTGTGACACTTTGGTGAAAATACCTTGAGCAAAATATATGGTCTATGTATGAGAATGTATTGTTTCTGCTGTTGGCATAATTGATTTGCTGTGCATGTCTAAAGTTGCAAGAAACAAATCATTTTGACAGAGAAAGTCATATAGCAGAAAACTGTTGTTGTTAAATGGTGACTTTTTATGCCAATTTCTGGGCAATTTCAGGCTTTGTGGTAAGGACGCATTCATATCTCCCAGGAATATAACAGGTGAAGGATCATTACAGTCAATAATGCACCGAATATCCTCCAATGCCTCATAATACTCAGCAGTCTGGGATGCAGATCCATTAAAATGGGGCATGTACACACCTATTATTGTGACCAGAATTCTTTCATGACTTCGAATTTGAAGGGATAAAATTCTATCATTTTCAGTTTTTAGTGGAATATATGTTAACCCTAACACTTTTTTTACAGATAATACCAACACCCCCATAAGGGCATCCCTCCAGAATTGTCTCTGGGTCAATACTTGATTTGAAATTAGACCAAAAACCTGCCATCCCCATATCATTGGAAACAGTACAGAGTTCGCAGGGTTTGAGCCAGGTTTCTGAAAGAAATAACATATCAGTAGATTTCATCAAGTCCAAATTAGAACCATAGGAACTTTTGAAGCCATGACAGTTAAAACTGACAACTGAAAAGTCACTGGTACTTCTGGTATTTGTGATGGTATTGTTTTTATGATGGTATTGTGGCCAGTTGTAATCTCTGCTGTATCTTGATTCATCCCACTCATCCCAGCTTTGCTCTTGATTTTCATATGGCCTGTAGTAGTGAGGATCTCTCCGGGATCGCCAAGATGTGTTTGAGTCATTGTACTTTTGACCATTTTGCCAAGCAGTATTTCTTGTGGAAGCAGTGTTTCTTGTAGAAGAATATCTGCTGTTCTTGGGTTTAGTTTGTTCTTGGTGTCTTGATTTTGCAGCTTGGGGCAGAAAGGGCCGTACTGTGATATCCTTTGGCCATGTTGAGATTCTATATATGAACTGTTCTTTATCTTGGGGTACAGTGACAACAAATGATTGTTGCTGTTTTTTCCTTTGCAGTGCTTTAACAGAAATGCTGTTCCTGTCGAAACCTTGGTCAATCAGTTCAGAGTCAATGTCATCAGTAGAGACACTACTTGCCACTTCCCCTATGTATATCCTAGCGACCTTGGCCTTGGTTTCATTTTTTGCTGATTTCATGTGAGTTGTTTTTGGTTCAGTTTTGATGAACAAGTGATTTTCTGCTGGTTTCCGGTCATTTTTGTTAACTAGCACTGATGAGAAGATGCTAGAATAAGCATGCTTTTGCTGTTCTTGTTTATTTGATGACTTTTGGCTTTTGTCAGCTTGTCTAATACTGGGTGACACAGACTGTTGACTGTCAGATACTTCTTCTGCACCTGATGTGAGGATCTTGTTTACTTCAACAGCATGACTCACTATTTCTTCAGAATCATGAGTACAGCCACTATTGCTAGGCTGACATTTGAGAGAAGTGTCAGGTTTCTCCAGAGACACAAGAACATATACATGATTTTTCTCGTTTTATTCGTTGAAGCTCTTGTTCCATCTTTTCTATCTGTTGGGTTAGTTTTGCAACTGTTTGGAGAAGATCAACATAATAAATATGCAGGGAGCTGTACTGATCAGTTTTGCCCTGGTTGGTTGCACTATCCATGGTATGTTCTAAAAAGATCTTGTCCAGCTCTTTTGACACTGTTTGATTTGCAATACACTGTCCCAGGTTGATAATGTCTGAAACCATAGTCCGAGTTACTGTCCTGTTTATAATTCTGCGACCTTTGTATTGTGGGAATATTGCAATCAACCCATCACATAGGTGGTTGTGAATAGGTCATAGTAAATCTAAGGGGACAGATGAGATTGAATTTTGGATGTCTAAGGAAGAGTAATGAAATATCATATCCAGTGAGTTTAAGAAGAATATCTGTCTTCTGATACAGTTTTCAGTTCTGTCAAGTCTTTCACACACTCCACATTATCCTGGTCAGTAAATTCATTCCTCTCTGTAGAAGCCGCATTCATACATTGTTTCTGTGTAGGCAGCCCCTGGGGATGGTAAGTGTTTGGAAATCTAATAGAGTTACAGTGACAACAAAGCATTAAGTCACATTGGCAGAGAGAAACCTGTTGCCCACTTCTATTAAATGGGCAATCATTATCAGGGGTTCCTTCACACCTTGGCATTGTGTTTGTTCAATAATTAATGAACAAAACTTTAATTTGTTATGTTTAAAACATAGAACAAGGTCAAATTTAAAATATCAAATTTATAAAAGTATCTTTTTGTAAAATCATGCACAATTTGTAGTCCCAATCATTGTAACTTATCCAACAAGTTCACATTACATTTTGTGAGACTTATTTTCAAAAAACACAGTAAAATGTCATCAATATTCAAGAATACAAAAGTTTATTTTTTTCAAAACATGCAGTAGCTAAGGTTAAAACTGAAAATGTCATATCCAAAGGTCAAAATCATTCCCAAAAATGTCAAATCTTCCTAAAAGTCGAGAAGTTTCCAAAATCACTGATCAGTGTAAAAGGTCAGATAAAGGTCACGCTGAAGTTGTTTATACAGATATAAGAAGTGAAACACCAGTTTGGGAATGTTTGGATAAAAATTTTAAACCCCAACATGGGTATCACAGTATCATATAATATATAGAATGACTAGCAATAAAGTACCTTCGCACAGAACAACTTGTGTATTAGCAGCGATACATGAATATAAGCACACATTGATAATGTAAACATAGTGTTAATAATCATACAATCAGTGAAGTCAATACTGAACACCTAAGAATTATAAGTTGGTCTAAGGTTTAAATCGGTAGGGGATCCCAGGGTCAGCCTGGCCCGCCAAGACCTAATACAACTAAGTGCTCCATCAATCCGAGGAAACCTCCCACTGTCAGTCAAGCAGAGTGGACCAGCACAAAGACGAGCAATACAACTAACTATCTCATCAATCCTAGGAGAACTCCTCCTGGCGCCACCCATGAGGGACCAATAGTTAGAGGAGATGCCAAATCTGTGACACGGTTTGGAACCTTATGGTCAAAATTGGTGAGCGGATAACCAAGGTCAGCTTGGGCCGCCTAGTCCCTGATATAACTACATGCCCTTACAGAGGGGGACTGCATAGAGTATAGAGCCTATACAACTAACTACCTTATCCATGCAAATGCAAGAACTGCCAATTGGTGGCACTCAAATGGGGACCGAGAACCTAGAGGAATTATCTGACTCAAATGAAAAGTGTCAAGTGGTGGGATAGTGGGTTTTAAAACTGATGTTGCTTGTTGAAATGTTAATTCAAAAGTGAAGATGAAAGCGACAACAAAGTGGCAACAACAAAGCATGTGATTGGCTGTAACTATGTAAACAGAGATTAATATTAGGACTGCAGAGAATAAGGATACTATAGAGTGGAAACACAATGGAGATCAATAAGGTCATGTCAAACTGACAGAGCAGGCCCCTCACAGGCCGTTCACTACACAGTTTCGAAACTCCCAGTTCAGTGTGAAAGGTCAGATAAATGTCAAGCTGAAGTTGTTGATACAGATATAAGAAGTGAAACACCAGTTTGGGAATTTTATTATTTACATGTTAGTATTATGTACAGGTTAAGATGTAACAATTTTAAATGTTTGGATAAAAATTTTAAACCCCAAACCCAAAGACTACAAAGAGGAAGGGAAGATGGAAGCAAATGTGAACGGAATGATGGAAGGGGCAAAGATGCTTGCTGTAAATAGTACCAAACTGAAGAGCTCCTCCAAAGATCATGAGCCATAATGTTCTGGAGAGGGATATTATTATCATAAGCCAGAGTAGCTCCAGACCTTCTAAATGAGTGGATCCCATGACCTGTTAAGAGGTAGTTTATAGCCTTTAGTATGGATTTGAGT
Source organism: Sabellastarte sp. h YS-2021 (assembly GCA_964017235.1). NCBI lineage: Eukaryota > Metazoa > Annelida > Polychaeta > Sabellida > Sabellidae > Sabellastarte > Sabellastarte sp. h YS-2021. The sequence goes on from OZ024932.1 coordinate 124,844,610, forward strand.
GCATATCTGATTGTATCAATAACCTGTGGGTGAGGAGGAGATAGCAAAGCAAACAGTGGTGCATTGTGAGGTAATGGCCTGGAATGGAGGAGGTCTCTAACTGCGGTAACGGAGCAGAACTGTTTATTCTTTAGGCGAGGAAGTTGAAAAATATGATGAGCAGATCTTTCTTGCAATGTCTTGTTCCATTTCAAAATTAAATGAATTCCAGGGTCTGCAAAAATGACATCCTTCCCTAAGAATGTGCCTAGAAGGTTTGAATTTTGTTCTGGAATGGGGGCCTATATTCGACATCCTAAGAAATCAAAAAAATGTAACAAGAAAATTTCTCTGAATAGCTTAGGAACATCTAAAAGCACACAGTTCTGAGATATGGCCTGGAGAACCGACAATGTGAAAATAGCCCTGGGTGTAGGTGAATAAGGGAGATTGATAGAAATTGAACATAAATAAAGTGAGACAGAAGTGTAATAAAGATCACATGAAGGTATGAAGAACAACTAGGAAATGGCTTTCAAAGAAGATATGTAGTTAGCCACAACTTTTGTTATGAATCAAACATTCAAGAAAAGCTAAGATTTTAGCCAATAAAAACTAAATCTCAAAGTTCATGTTACTGCAAAAGCAATAAAAGTTTTGAAGTGAACCATGTGGGCATTCCTTGTAGATGCTCTAAAATGTTGTGGTTATCCAGTCCATAGCCGCTCTAACCAGTGGTTTGGTGGTTGAGGAAGAGCCTACAATCACAAGTTAAGATTAAGGTTAAAGTACTGGCTATAAAGCTATTCCCACATGTAATCATTAGCAATGTTGTTGATGATCCACTGGGTTCTCTGAATATAACCTGGAGAATGCATCTGCAACTACATTACTTTTGCCCTTGATATGTTCAATTTTGATAGTAATGTCATACATGGAGGCTTCTAACCATATGTTTCGAATACATGCGGCCAGCATAGGGTCTTTGGTTTTTCCTGGCTGGACCACTTGCACCACAGCCATGTTGTCGCAAAAGAAAGTTACACTCTTATGTTGACAGTGTTTTGCCCAGATCCTGATAGTTATAAGTATGTTAATCATTTCCAAATGTACAATTTTAAAGGCAAAATCAGGGATATCCAGGATGGGGATAGCATACACCCTATTTCCCCAAACTCCTCCAATGTCTGTTAGAAAGGCATCGATACAGAGGGTTTCATTGTCTTCAAGATCATCTTTGTTGATAAATACCACCCCATTAAATCTAGGTAGAAAGTGAATAAACCACTGAATATCCCTAAAGATATCTTGAGTGAGGTGAATATAAGCCTTATTTGCATTGTCTCTGAGTAAAGCCAAAATTCTGTTCACAAAAATATGGGAAGGACGAACACATTTGTGTATGTACAGCAGTTTTCCTGTGAGGGATTGAAATTTTGACTTCGAAAGCTTAGATTTGGAGTTAACCAGCGCACATTCGCCATAAATGGCATCTATTTTTTCCTTTGCAATGCTGATAATATTAGTATTAATATTCACATCAATACCCAGGCACGTTAACCTTGTGAAGGGGGGGGGGGGTCTTTTCAATACTTGGGGGAAGTCCAAGTTCAATTAACAGTTCACAAAGGTCATTGAATGCTTTTCCTGCCTTAGATTTAGGAAGGACAGCAAGGTAATCATCGATATACCAGAACAATCTGTATCCCTCCTGCTTCATTATGTGGGCTACGGTGTCAGATAAAAGCTGAAACGAAGCACTGCCGTGTGCCCAGCCGACCCGTCAATGTAGTACTTCCCTTCCCAAGAAATTCCCAACTTAAGGGCATCCACAGGGTCAACCCTAAGGTTACAAAAAACCCTGACAATATCTACTTTAAATATGACTGGGTCTTCACATTGGCGTATTTCATCCACAATATTATCAATAGCTGGGAATCTAAGTACAAAAGGGGTACCATCAAATCTGTCTCTGGTCACATTGTCATGAACAGAGGCACCTCTAGGGTGGGACAAATTAAGAATGACCCTCCTTTTATCATTGTCTTTTGGTCTAGTGAGTATAGGGGAACAGTGATACTGGTGATGATCTATCTTATCTACTGACCCCAGATAGCCCCGAGCTCACTTTCCTTGGTGATATATTGGGATACTGCTGTGGAAAATTGGATAGCAGAAGCATGATTGGACACCATAGCATTTACCATAGTTTCTTATTTGGATACTTGCGTAATTACTTCTTCCAAGCCTCTATGTTCAAACCCGACTAAATGGGTATATGTGCCTGCTTATAATTTGAAACTCCAGTATCTAAGATAGTATTAGCTATATCAATGTATTTATCCACAGTATCAATCAAGATTGGGGCCCAATCTGGGCCTATAAATTCAAAGTTCATAGAAGCCTGAGGTAAAATCCCTATGGTTCTGTCCTTATCATAAAAATCATATATCTTGCCACAGGATGGGCTGTCTACCTCATCCTCAGGATTAATCCTGGAAACTTGTAAGTTGTTATTATCAGTATTAGCTTTTGCTACACCACCACCAACATCAGACTTATTTACATCATTTACTAATGATAAGTTTAAATTAACTTCATCTCCAACTGCAACCATGTCATTTTCATTATCACATTATCACATTATAATACTGCCTAATCAATCTGTCTTTGCAGTAGTATTCATAAACACTTTTGAAATCGTACTCATCATTATTTTACGTTGTAATATTATGTTATTTACAACTGTAAACTGAACCTCAATGTAACCCACTGGGGGATCTTTATACTGAAGAAGCATGTGCCTATGGAGGCTTGCACTGTAGCCCCATAAGTAAAATCCCTGAATAATACTATCACTAGATTGATGAATATATACCACTATGAAACCTTCCTCTTCATCAGTATAAATTTTTAAATTAGTACCATCAATAATCTTAAAATTGACAACAGTATTTTAGTGCTTCCAGGCATATGCTTCACATGACTAAACTCGTCTTTGACTAACCATAACATATCTTCATTATACTCTGGTTGGTAAGTTGAGTTAGTAATGTTAGTACATGTACACACATTCTGATGCATATCTGACGTCTGATGAATTGGTATGTCATTTACAGGGAACTGGTACTGCATGTTACAATCCCTCAAGGATTGACTATGCCCTTTATGTTGTGCCAGAATTCATTGAATACCACAGTCAACACTACTAACAGGTAATATCACGTTACTATTATTGCAATTAAAATACTCATACATCTTAAAACATGGTTGCAATTTGTTACAATTAGTCATTAAACTATCAGTTGTCAAAGTTTTTACATCTCGCTGAACCCCAAAGGGTTGTTCTTTTGAAGTTACTTGATTGCAGTTTCGATTTTACTGTTCAGACCTTCATTTAACACACACACCCACGCTTGGTGTCCTTTGGTTTTACATGGTTGTTATCTACAAGTGGCCCTGCCTGCCACTATTGTGTCTGTGGTCTATCCCTAGCGTTGTTCTTTAGCCGACACCTTGACTCTTGATGATGGTTAGATTTGCCTTGTTTAAAGCAATGTGAACAAAAATGCTTTTGCATCCCATGGTGTGCATCAAAAGAGCAAGTCCCTTCATTGTAATACCTACATACCCTTCCCCTGGTCTGAGATTCTGTTTGTAAGGTTAGCATAGCTATTTGAGCATTACTCAGTCGGTTGATGGCCCACTGAGTGGTGTCCCTTCATGTGAGCCTTCCCTCCTCCATGTCATGCATGGAGGAAGCCTATCAACCAGACTGGTGGATGTCTTCTGACTTCCTTATGGCTTCAAGGCTCAGGATGACTGCATCATGGACGTCTGGTTGTTTAGGATGCCAATCCCTGTACCCCTTGTGTTGTACAGCTTGTGTGAGAGCGACCTCTTGACCTTGATTTGATCCCAGACCAAAGTGAACTCTACTGGCATCGTCCCCTGTAGCCTGCCCTGTGTGATAGGAGGTTGCGAGACCATGTCGAGGAATAGCCCCCTGGCTTGACAAAGCTTGAATAGTGGATGGGTGTGAACCACCCTCCACCTGGGTCCCTGCGGATGCATGGAGTCTTTAAGTAGGTGAGGACAGCAGAGTGGAATTAATAGAGTTCTGATGCTCCAGGTGCTCTATACGCCTTACAATGTCTCTATTTGATTCCTCAAGCCACTGAAGACAAGCTACCAGTGTGGTGTTGGGGTCAGAGTGAGAGGTACATTAAGAGGGATCGGATCAAAATTTGTACTCATGTCAGTCTGACTGTCCAAGTAAGAGCCATCTTTTACACTAACTTTCTTGGTTGGTGTTTTCTTCGTTGCCATTTTCTTCTGTGCTACTAGAGTTTTCTTCTTTCTAGACATATTTGACACTAAAATCACGTTACACTAATAATTATTTTTAAAACTGATGTTGCTTGTTCAGATGCTAAATCAAAAGTGAAGATGAAAGCCAGTAAACTAGTTTATTGACCTCCACAAAGCGTGTGATTGGCTGTAACCATGTAAACAGAGGTTAATAGCAGGGCTGCAGAGAATAAGGAGACTATAGAGTGGAAGCACAATGGAGATCAATTAGGTCGTGTCCAACTGACAGTGCAGGTCCCCAACAGGCCATGCACTCCATCACTGATTTTAAACTTCATTCCTTAGGGCCAAAGTTTCATTCTTTGGGCTGATTTTTTGTCTCTTTTTTGTTTAAGTTCTTATTACAAAAGTTCAAAATTATTCGAACTTACAGTGTCAGGTAGATAATCGTTAGTATGAAAAATATGGTTTTCACATGGTGGATATTTGTTCATAAAAGGTTGCATTGCTCATGATACTAATTTGTTGCAGTAGTAGTTGTAGCATCAACTCACTTGGAGTCAGTAGATCCAAAGGTTTTCTGTAAATATTTTGAAAAAAATTATCAAAAATATGCTAATTTATTTTATTACCTCGTTTGGTGAAAGACATCAATGATTTCACTTGACAGGCACAAAACCTTTCTACACTGTCTTACATCTTGATTTGGAAAAGGGAGCTGTTTCCTTACATGATACTGGTCCATTTTGCAAAATTTCTATGGCACATGCCCAAAACAGGTTGACAACGCTCCTGTTTATGGCAAAAGCAATGATTCCTACCTTCAGTAGGGAGCTTGATCCAGTAAATAATTTTTTTCCCACAACACATTCAAAAATGTACAGTAAAAATTTTAAAACACAAATTTATATGACTGTGAGGAATAGCATTTCTGTAATTAAAGCACTAAATATTTTCAACAGTGTGCTATCCTATTATCAAATTGTGTGGTCAATCAGATCAAAGATTTTGCTACATTTATCCCACACCTAGTCAAAATGTTAAATTATTGTCAGTCTTCTGAAATCCCATTTTGTTACATTATATTTTCAATACTGTGGGCAGACATTGTTACATATGAAATACTAGAATGAAAAATCAAAGTGTGATCACTTTTATCAACGTTTACTGTAAAAATAATGAATTCTGGAGTGCCACTTAAATTTGCTTTTCTTGACTAAGTCATTATTTCTAAGATAAGAAATATATATTGTTGAACGGACACTTGGTCAATAACATCTTCAATAATCAGTTGTTCATTTTGTTAAAATGTTTGCCATAATAGTGCTAGTGTTTATTTTAAAAACAGGAATTGTTAAACTTCTTACATATGATTTGACACCGAGTTATATAAACAAGGGAGAAGGGTTTACACAGGTTTGTACCTTTAATGCTGATCCAGTGTTATCAAGGGGAGAAAATGGTGACCTTTGCATGGTTGGTTGTACTGTATTTGGCTGTAACCTACAACATAGGGCATACATCAACTGTTCTAACACCTGGATACAAGTTTTAATCAGTTCAGCAGAGGAAGGAGACTTTGGTACCTGGAGATGTGCTGGAGATGATACAAGCATAGACAGACATTTGTCAGAATATGGTATGTCATGAGATTGTTCGAGATAATTTCACATTATCAATAATTTGTAGGTGCATACATAAATAAAAGCCCTTTCAAGTTACATGAAGTTTTAGGGCAATTAATGTTTATACCTGTATGCTTTCAAATTTCATATTGCGATATTATTAGATGAAAAAGAATTTATACAAGGTTCAGCTGAACTTCAAATTTACTCTAGAAAACATTTATGCCATGGTTTGGTGCGCTCTGTTGATCGTATGTTACACAAAGGGTGTTTGACTTTCACTTTCTCCTTTAAGGGGTGGTTTGGGCTGACTTGTAATTTTATGAATAACTCGTCAACTACACTCCCTGAACCTACACTTTGGGCTAGATATGTATTTCTTAAGAAACAGACTACTAAAATTTATTTTAGTGGCAACTCCTGTGTGAAGCAATATGTTTTTTTAACCTTGAATCTACCTTAATTGAGAATATATTAGCATATCCTGATACATCAATCATAGGCTGTATTTTAGCCTTCCTGGACCCCATATCACGCATATGACACAACTGGTATACCAGATGTTATACTAAAACCTAGATTTAGTATGTGGCAAGTAATTTGAAGCCCAAATTTCAGACTTACAGACTAACATTCGGTACTGGTTTGGGCTGATTTATATCTATTTTTGGCAACTTTTACAAAAATATTTTGGTAAAATAATTTCTGCTCTAAATGCGCCTAAAATATATATATCCTCATTAATTATTAGAATATGCATGAAATTAAATTTGGGCTTCAGATTGGCAATATTATGATATATTTGACATTTCCTACCTGTAGGGGACTATGCCCCCTCACACCCCGGAAATTGAAGTTCTTAATATGGCCATCGAGTGGGATGGCCCAATACAAATTCATTTTCTGATATAAACTGAGTTTCCAGATTGATCAACTTTAAAATGTCACAGATCATTGGAAAAAAATCAGCTCACGTCTCTAGTTTTTTTAATTTTGTTTTTCTTATTATTTTGCTATGTGTAATTACTATGAAATCATTATTTTTTTTATATGTTCAGTGATTTTATTAAATCTATCTGTCTTTTTATTAGTAGTTCACCATATTTACATATGGTAACAATTCCAATGCACCAATGAAAAGAGAATGTCCTAACATTCATTCATCGATAAATGGCTTAAGAAATGGGGGAGCTGGATGATTCGACCCTTTGTCAAAGCAGCCCTAGACAAGTCGGCTCCCTAAAAAGTCAGCCCTGGGCCCCTGGACAAATCAATCACTAGCTGAAAAACTTTTGTAATTAGAATTTATTTATAGACCTGCAGAAACTATTTGACTGGGTTGACATTTCTTCAAGATTATTCAAACAGATAAATAAGGTGACCTTTTCAACACAAACTTAGCTGAAATTATGTTGAATTATAATCTGGTCCATGTTTATGTTGACTAAAGGGGGATATTCTGTATAATTACTATTTTGGTGAGAACTTTGGCTAAGTGTGATTAACATACATCAAAGACAATTGGATGTTGTAATCAATCCCTTTTAACCTATATCCATTATATACTTGTTTATTTAAGAAATATTAAAAGCGCAATTATACTAAATAATAGCCTCTGCAGACTAGATCATAACTTTTATTATCTTTTTCAGAACAATTGGCTTTCAATATATGCTACTGTTTGATTAGTACCTTGGTTAATAATCCCTCTGCTTAGATATTAAATTGTTTTGTAATTCTTGTGATCATTTGACAACAATTGCTTTTAATTCACTAATATTTGTGTGTTATTAATATAAGTTTTTTATAACATCTGTATAATATTTGTATATGTTTTGGGACTAGCTAAATATACTTTATACTTTATATTTTATTTCATGAATTAAACTTTAAAAGAATAATGAATATAACAAGCTCCCCTAAAGGGACTGCAGTTCCCTTTTCTTACATTTGGTCCCATTCCTTGCAAGTATTCTTTTTTTTTCTTTTTTTTTATTTGTCTGTAAATGATACATTTATCAATAAGAATACAGCAATATTTTCAGATAACAATTTATAACTGTACAAAGAATACAAATAAGTGATATAGAACTATTGTAAAAGAAACTTTAGAATTACAAGGGACATGTTCACTTGATCAATGCATGTGGTTATTCACTCCATAATCAATTTCCAATTTTTCCATTTTAAGTCAAAAAAGGCCTCTTTATCTTATAGGTTTGCCAAGAGCTTTTCTTCAGCATACGTGTGCTTGAATTGATACATTAGTCTGTCTAGACACATAACGGTATTATTTTTAAAAGAGTCAAAAATGTATTTTTTTGTCAGGACCAGCGAAATATTTATAGGGGTTCTATTCTGATCTGACAGTAAATATCCCAGCATAATATCCAGATTGTTTAATCTTAACTGACAATTTATTTTCTCTTTGACATACATTTTTATGTTTTCCCATAAAGTTACAATAATAGGGCATTCAGTAAAAATATGCATTAATGTTTCTGGAGCATTGTCACATTTTCTACAAAGTGAAGATGATGATGCTCCTATTTTGTTTAGATAATGATTTGTTCCTAATATCCTGTAGATTATCCTCAGCTGGAACCACACTAGGCTATTATCATTTGTTGTGTTAAAACATACCTTAAATATATCACACTAAGTTGATTCATCTATATTGAGGTATAAATCTACATTCCATTTTAACTTCATCAAATGATTATTTTTTTGGTATTTATTGACGTACTTATAAAAGTCTCTAGTTCCCTTATCAGATCGGTACAGAATCTTTATATGATTTGGTATATTTGGTCTAGAGACATTGTTGTGCTGAAAATTAGTTTCTTTCAGTAGCTGATTACAAATACTTTTGACTCTCAAATAATGCAGAAAGTTGATATTTCTTAGATTATATGACTTTGTCATTGTATCTAGTGACCTAAATTGGCCATTATCATCTAAAACATCGAGATGGAGCGGATCCTTTTACTGTACCATTGAGAAATATAAAAAGTCTCATCTGACAATGTTTTATTGTACCATAAGGGGGTTGTCAGAATCTGTTCACTTGTGAGTAGCTGTTGATGTTTCAATATATCATATGCTGACTCAAAGACATCATTCCAAAATTTATTTGTTATATTTTTATTTAATTCAACTATATATTCAGGACCCAATCCAGTGCACTTTTCTTGGTATTTTCCAAAGGTTGCTTGAAATAACTTGTTCCATGGGGCATCCGTTTGTCGTAACAATTTTCTAAACCAAGTTGTTTTTAAACATTTTATAAACAGTTTTACATTGACCATATTAAGTCATTGAGAAAGTTATTGAGAATACGAGGTGAAACAATCAAATATGCTTCTCACAAGAAAAAGCTCAGGAAAGAAATTGAAAATAACCTTCTCTCTGAGATAGATTCTTTGGAGAAAATTAGTTTCTTTCAGTAGCTGATTACAAATACTTTTGACTCTCAAATAATGCAGAAAGTTGATATTTCTTAGATTATATGACTTTGTCATTGTATCTAGTGACCTAAATTGGCCATTATCATCTAAAACGTCGAGATGGAGCGGATCCTTTTACTGTACCATTGAGAAATATAAAAAGTCTCATCTGACAATGTTTTATTGTACCATAAGGGGGTTGTCAGAATCTGTTCACTTGTGAGTAGCTGTTGATGTTTCAATATATCATATGCTGACTCAAAGACATCATTCCAAAATTTATTTGTTATATTTTTATTTAATTCAATTATATATTCAGGACCCAATCCAGTGCACTTTTCTTGGTATTTTCCAAAGGTTGCTTGAAATAACTTGTTCCATGGGGCATCCGTTTGTCGTAACAATTTTTTAAACCAAGTTGTTTTTAAACATTTTATAAACAGTTTTACATTGACCATATTAAGTCATTGAGAAAGTTATTGAGAATACGAGGCGAAACAATCAAATATGCTTCTCACAAGAAAAAGCTCAGGAAAGAAATTGAAAATAACCTTCTCTCTGAGATAGATTCTTTGGAGAAAAACCTATGGAGCGATAACTATGATAGCTACTTAGAAAAAAAGTCACAGCTTCAAACCATTAGGAAAGATGCTATAAAGGGGCACCAAATTCGATCAAGAGTGCAATGGTTAAATGATCGAGAAAAACCTACTAAATTCTTCTGTTCTCTTGAGCACCGTAATTATATTGAGAAAACTGCAAAAAAATTAAATTGCGAGATGGTACCTTGAGTACTGATCAGAAAAAAATCCTGGCAGAATTCCAGAGCTTTTACACCAAACTTTTCCAGATTGATGATTCAAGTCTGGAAAAGATTGATCTAGAAGATGTTTTGAGACACTGTCAAACACAAAAAGTTCATGGTTAACATATTAATCAAATTGAAGGGCACTTAACTATTAAAGAATTGAGCAAAGCTTTAAAGCAAACTAAAAATAATAAAACACCCGGAATAGATGGTTTTCCGGTAGATTTTTTAGATATTTTGGAGGGAGCTCGGTGTTTGGATTCAAAAGGCTCTAAACAGCAGTTATGACAAAGGAAAACTGTCTCTCTCCTTAAGACAGTGCCTGATAGTATGTTTACCTAAAAAAATAAAAGCAGGGAAGAAATAAAAAATTGGCGTCCCTTATTAATGCTTCCAAGCATTTATAAGCTGGCTTCAGCAGCTATTGCTAATAGAATCAAGCCTTTACTGAACTATTTGATTGACAGTACTCAGACAGGTTTCCTATCGGGTCGAGATATTGCCGAAAATACCCGTTTGGTATATGATATTATTTATACTACCGAAAAATTAAACATATCAGGACTCCTAGTTTCAATAGATTTTCAGAAGGCATTCGATTCCATCTCATGGGAATTTATTTTCAAAACTCTCTCATATTTAGGTTTTGGAGCCAACTTTCAGAGATGGATTCGATTGTTCAATACAGGTATTACAGCAAAAGTTTTGCAAAATGGTTTTCTCTCGGATAACATAAACATACAACATGGGTGTAGACAAGGAGATCCCATCTCCCCTTACTTATTTATAATTGTGGCACAGATATTAACAATATTAATTATTCATAATCCCCAAATAAAAGGTATTTTTATCAATGGTGTTGAATTCAAAATCACACAATATGCAGACGACACCACACTCTTTTTGAACGGTTCACAAGACTCATTATTAGCTGCATTAAACACACTGGAAACTTTTGGAACATACTCTGGGCTTAAAATGAATACAGAAAAACTCGGGTTGTCTGGATTGGAAGAAAAAGGCATTCAAAAGAAAAATTAGTGGACAAAGGCCTCCTATGGGGATGTACACAGTTTGACCTACTGGGAATAAAATTCTCAAACAACCTTATGGATATGTTGGAGATCAATTATGACAAAAAGATTTGTGAAATAAAGAATCTTATAAATATCTGGGAGAAGCGATATTTAACACCTATAGGAAAAGTAACAGTTGTGAAAACTTTTATTTTGGCAAAACTAAATCACTTATTCTTGGGGTTGCCAAACCCTACCCCACAATTACTAAAAAAAATTGAAGATTTATGTTACAAATTTTTATGGTCAAATAAACCTGACAAAATAAATAGGAATATAGTAACCCTTGATGGGCAATCAGGTGGACTTAATATGCAAGTATTCTTGATTTCAGAGAGTTTGTCTGTGGTGCATTGTGAGGTAATGGCCTGGAATGGAGGAGGTCTCTAACTGTGGTAACGGAGCAGAACTGTTTATTCTTTAGGCGAGGAAGTTGAAAAATATGATGAGCAGATCTTTCTTGCAATGTCTTGTTCCATTTCAAAATTAAATGAATTCCAGGGTCTGCAAAAATGACATCCTTCCCTAAGAATGTGCCTAGAAGGTTTGAATTTTGTTCTGGAATGGGGGCCTATATTCGACATCCTAAGAAATCAAAAAAATGTAACAAGAAAATTTCTCTGAATAGCTTAGGAACATCTAAAAGCACACAGTTCTGAGATATGGCCTGGAGAACCGACAATGTGAAAATAGCCCTGGGTGTAGGTGAATAAGGGAGATTGATAGAAATTGAACATAAATAAAGTGAGACAGAAGTGTAATAAAGATCACATGAAGGTATGAAGAACAACTAGGAAATGGTTTTCAAAGAAGATATGTAGTTAGCCACAACTTTTGTTATGAATCAAACATTCAAGAAAAGCTAAGATTTTAGCCAATAAAAACTAAATCTCAAAGTTCATGTTACTGCAAAAGCAATAAAAGTTTTGAAGTGAACCATGTGGGCATTCCTTGTAGATGCTCTAAAATGTTGTGGTTATCCAGTCCATAGCCGCTCTAACCAGTGGTTTGGTGGTTGAGGAAGAGCCTACAATCACAAGTTAAGATTAAGGTTAAAGTACTGGCTATAAAGCTATTCCCACATGTAATCATTAGCAATGTTGTTGATGATCCACTGGGTTCTCTGAATATAACCTGGAGAATGCATCTGCAACTACATTACTTTTGCCCTTGATATGTTCAATTTTGATAGTAATGTCATACATGGAGGCTTCTAACCATATGTTTCGAATACATGCGGCCAGCATAGGGTCTTTGGTTTTTCCTGGCTGGACCACTTGCACCACAGCCATGTTGTCGCAAAAGAAAGTTACACTCTTATGTTGACAGTGTTTTGCCCAGATCCTGATAGTTATAAGTATGTTAATCATTTCCAAATGTACAATTTTAAAGGCAAAATCAGGGATATCCAGGATGGGGATAGCATACACCCTATTTCCCCAAACTCCTCCAATGTCTGTTAGAAAGGCATCGATACAGAGGGTTTCATTGTCTTCAAGATCATCTTTGTTGATAAATACCACCCCATTAAATCTAGGTAGAAAGTGAATAAACCACTGAATATCCCTAAAGATATCTTGAGTGAGGTGAATATAAGCCTTATTTGCATTGTCTCTGAGTAAAGCCAAAATTCTGTTCACAAAAATATGGGAAGGACGAACACATTTGTGTATGTACAGCAGTTTTCCTGTGAGGGATTGAAATTTTGACTTCGAAAGCTTAGATTTGGAGTTAACCAGCGCACATTCGCCATAAATGGCATCTATTTTTTCCTTTGCAATGCTGATAATATTAGTATTAATATTCACATCAATACCCAGGCACGTTAACCTTGTGAAGGGGGGGGGGGGTCTTTTCAATACTTGGGGGAAGTCCAAGTTCAATTAACAGTTCACAAAGGTCATTGAATGCTTTTCCTGCCTTAGATTTAGGAAGGACAGCAAGGTAATCATCGATATAGCAGAACAATCTGTATCCCTCCTGCTTCATTATGTGGGCTATGGTGACAGATAAAAGCTGAAACGAAGCACTGCCGTGTGCCCAGCCGACCCGTCAATGTAGTACTTCCCTTCCCAAGAAATTCCCAACTTAAGGGCATCCACAGGGTCAACCCTAAGGTTACAAAAAACCCTGACAATATCTACTTTAAATATGACTGGGTCTTCACATTGGCGTATTTCATCCACAATATTATCAATAGCTGGGAATCTAAGTACAAAAGGGGTACCATCAAATCTGTCTCTGGTCACATTGTCATGAACAGAGGCACCTCTAGGGTGGGACAAATTAAGAATGACCCTCCTTTTATCATTGTCTTTTGGTCTAGTGAGTATAGGGGAACAGTGATACTGGTGATGATCTATCTTATCTACTGACCCCAGATAGCCCCGAGCTCACTTTCCTTGGTGATATATTGGGATACTGCTGTGGAAAATTGGATAGCAGAAGCATGATTGGACACCATAGCATTTACCATAGTTTCTTATTTGGATACTTGCGTAATTACTTCTTCCAAGCCTCTATGTTCAAACCCGACTAAATGGGTATATGTGCCTGCTTATAATTTGAAACTCCAGTATCTAAGATAGTATTAGCTATATCAATGTATTTATCCACAGTATCAATCAAGATTGGGGCCCAATCTGGGCCTATAAATTCAAAGTTCATAGAAGCCTGAGGTAAAATCCCTATGGTTCTGTCCTTATCATAAAAATCATATATCTTGCCACAGGATGGGCTGTCTGCCTCATCCTCAGGATTAATCCTGGAAACTTGTAAGTTGTTATTATCAGTATTAGCTTTTGCTACACCACCACCAACATCAGACTTATTTACATCATTTACTAATGATAAGTTTAAATTAACTTCATCTCCAACTGCAACCATGTCATTTTCATTATCACATTATCACATTATAATACTGCCTAATCAATCTGTCTTTGCAGTAGTATTCATAAACACTTTTGAAATCGTACTCATCATTATTTTACGTTGTAATATTATGTTATTTACAACTGTAAACTGAACCTCAATGTAACCCACTGGGGGATCTTTATACTGAAGAAGCATGTGCCTATGGAGGCTTGCACTGTAGCCCCATAAGTAAAATCCCTGAATAATACTATCACTAGATTGATGAATATATACCACTATGAAACCTTCCTCTTCATCAGTATAAATTTTTAAATTAGTACCATCAATAATCTTAAAATTGACAACAGTATTTTAGTGCTTCCAGGCATATGCTTCACATGACTAAACTCGTCTTTGACTAACCATAACATATCTTCATTATACTCTGGTTGGTAAGTTGAGTTAGTAATGTTAGTACATGTACACACATTCTGATGCATATCTGACGTCTGATGAATTGGTATGTCATTTACAGGGAACTGGTACTGCATGTTACAATCCCTCAAGGATTGACTATGCCCTTTATGTTGTGCCAGAATTCATTGAATACCACAGTCAACACTACTAACAGGTAATATCACGTTACTATTATTGCAATTAAAATACTCATACATCTTAAAACATGGTTGCAATTTGTTACAATTAGTCATTAAACTATCAGTTGTCAAAGTTTTTACATCTCGCTGAACCCCAAAGGGTTGTTCTTTTGAAGTTACTTGATTGCAGTTTCGATTTTACTGTTCAGACCTTCATTTAACACACACACCCACGCTTGGTGTCCTTTGGTTTTACATGGTTGTTATCTACAAGTGGCCCTGCCTGCCACTATTGTGTCTGTGGTCTATCCCTAGCGTTGTTCTTTAGCCGACACCTTGACTCTTGATGATGGTTAGATTTGCCTTGTTTAAAGCAATGTGAACAAAAATGCTTTTGCATCCCATGGTGTGCATCAAAAGAGCAAGTCCCTTCATTGTAATACCTACATACCCTTCCCCTGGTCTGAGATTCTGTTTGTAAGGTTAGCATAGCTATTTGAGCATTACTCAGTCGGTTGATGGCCCACTGAGTGGTGTCCCTTCATGTGAGCCTTCCCTCCTCCATATCATGCATGGAGGAAGCCTATCAACCAGACTGGTGGATGTCTTCTGACTTCCTTATGGCTTCAAGGCTCAGGATGACTGCATCATGGACGTCTGGTTGTTTAGGATGCCAATCCCTGTACCCCTTGTGTTGTACAGCTTGTGTGAGAGCGACCTCTTGACCTTGATTTGACCCCAGACCAAAGTGAACTCTACTGGCATCGTCCCCTGTAGCCTGCCCTGTGTGATAGGAGGTTGCGAGACCATGTCGAGGAATAGCCCCCTGGCTTGACAAAGCTTGAATAGTGGATGGGTGTGAACCACCCTCCACCTGGGTCCCTGCGGATGCATGGAGTCTTTAAGTAGGTGAGGACAGCAGAGTGGAATTAATAGAGTTCTGATGCTCCAGGTGCTCTATACGCCTTACAATGTCTCTATTTGATTCCTCAAGCCACTGAAGACAAGCTACCAGTGTGGTGTTGGGGTCAGAGTGAGAGGTACATTAAGAGGGATCGGATCAAAATTTGTACTCATGTCAGTCTGACTGTCCAAGTAAGAGCCATCTTTTACACTAACTTTCTTGGTTGGTGTTTTCTTCGTTGCCATTTTCTTCTGTGCTACTAGAGTTTTCTTCTTTCTAGACATATTTGACACTAAAATCACGTTACACTAATAATTATTTTTAAAACTGATGTTGCTTGTTCAGATGCTAAATCAAAAGTGAAGATGAAAGCCAGTAAACTAGTTTATTGACCTCCACAAAGCGTGTGATTGGCTGTAACCATGTAAACAGAGGTTAATAGCAGGGCTGCAGAGAATAAGGAGACTATAGAGTGGAAGCACAATGGAGATCAATTAGGTCGTGTCCAACTGACAGTGCAGGTCCCCAACAGGCCATGCACTCCATCACTGATTTTAAACTTCATTCCTTAGGGCCAAAGTTTCATTCTTTGGGCTGATTTTTTGTCTCTTTTTTGTTTAAGTTCTTATTACAAAAGTTCAAAATTATTCGAACTTACAGTGTCAGGTAGATAATCGTTAGTATGAAAAATATGGTTTTCACATGGTGGATATTTGTTCATAAAAGGTTGCATTGCTCATGATACTAATTTGTTGCAGTAGTAGTTGTAGCATCAGCTCACTTGGAGTCAGTAGATCCAAAGGTTTTCTGTAAATATTTTGAAAAAAATTATCAAAAATATGCTAATTTATTTTATTACCTCGTTTGGTGAAAGACATCAATGATTTCACTTGACAGGCACAAAACCTTTCTACACTGTCTTACATCTTGATTTGGAAAAGGGAGCTGTTTCCTTACATGATACTGGTCCATTTTGCAAAATTTCTATGGCACATGCCCAAAACAGGTTGACAACGCTCCTGTTTATGGCAAAAGCAATGATTCCTACCTTCAGTAGGGAGCTTGATCCAGTAAATAATTTTTTTCCCACAACACATTCAAAAATGTACAGTAAAAATTTTAAAACACAAATTTATATGACTGTGAGGAATAGCATTTCTGTAATTAAAGCACTAAATATTTTCAACAGTGTGCTATCCTATTATTAAATTGTGTGGTCAATCAGATCAAAGATTTTGCTACATTTATCCCATACCTAGTCAAAATGTTAAATTATTGTCAGTCTTCTGAAATCCCATTTTGTTACATTATATTTTCAATACTGTGGGCAGACATTGTTGTGGTTATCCAGTCCATAGCCGCTCTAACCAGTGGTTTGGTGGTTGAGGAAGAGCCTACAATCACAAGTTAAGAATAAGGTTAAAGTACTGGCTATAAAGCTATTCCCACATGTAATCATTAGCAATGTTGTTGATGATCCACTGGGTTCTCTGAATATAACCTGGAGAATGCATCTGCAACTACATTACTTTTGCCCTTGATATGTTCAATTTTGATAGTAATGTCATACATGGAGGCTTCTAACCATATGTTTCGAATACATGCGGCCAGCATAGGGTCTTTGGTTTTTCCTGGCTGGACCACTTGCACCACAGCCATGTTGTCGCAAAAGAAAGTTACACTCTTATGTTGACAGTGTTTTGCCCAGATCCTGATAGTTATAAGTATGTTAATCATTTCCAAATGTACAATTTTAAAGGCAAAATCAGGGATATCCAGGATGGGGATAGCATACACCCTATTTCCCCAAACTCCTCCAATGTCTGTTAGAAAGGCATCGATACAGAGGGTTTCATTGTCTTCAAGATCATCTTTGTTGATAAATACCACCCCATTAAATCTAGGTAGAAAGTGAATAAACCACTGAATATCCCTAAAGATATCTTGAGTGAGGTGAATATAAGCCTTATTTGCATTGTCTCTGAGTAAAGCCAAAATTCTGTTCACAAAAATATGGGAAGGACGAACACATTTGTGTATGTACAGCAGTTTTCCTGTGAGGGATTGAAATTTTGACTTCGAAAGCTTAGATTTGGAGTTAACCAGCGCACATTCGCCATAAATGGCATCTATTTTTTCCTTTGCAATGCTGATAATATTAGTATTAATATTCACATCAATACCCAGGCACGTTAACCTTGTGAAGGGGGGGGGGGGGGGGGTCTTTTCAATACTTGGGGGAAGTCCAAGTTCAATTAACAGTTCACAAAGGTCATTGAATGCTTTTCCTGCCTTAGATTTAGGAAGGACAGCAAGGTAATCATCGATATAGCAGAACAATCTGTATCCCTCCTGCTTCATTATGTGGGCTATGGTGACAGATAAAAGCTGAAACGAAGCACTGCCGTGTGCCCAGCCGACCCGTCAATGTAGTACTTCCCTTCCCAAGAAATTCCCAACTTAAGGGCATCCACAGGGTCAACCCTAAGGTTACAAAAAACCCTGACAATATCTACTTTAAATATGACTGGGTCTTCACATTGGCGTATTTCATCCACAATATTATCAATAGCTGGGAATCTAAGTACAAAAGGGGTACCATCAAATCTGTCTCTGGTCACATTGTCATGAACAGAGGCACCTCTAGGGTGGGACAAATTAAGAATGACCCTCCTTTTATCATTGTCTTTTGGTCTAGTGAGTATAGGGGAACAGTGATACTGGTGATGATCTATCTTATCTACTGACCCCAGATAGCCCCGAGCTCACTTTCCTTGGTGATATATTGGGATACTGCTGTGGAAAATTGGATAGCAGAAGCATGATTGGACACCATAGCATTTACCATAGTTTCTTATTTGGATACTTGCGTAATTACTTCTTCCAAGCCTCTATGTTCAAACCCGACTAAATGGGTATATGTGCCTGCTTATAATTTGAAACTCCAGTATCTAAGATAGTATTAGCTATATCAATGTATTTATCCACAGTATCAATCAAGATTGGGGCCCAATCTGGGCCTATAAATTCAAAGTTCATAGAAGCCTGAGGTAAAATCCCTATGGTTCTGTCCTTATCATAAAAATCATATATCTTGCCACAGGATGGGCTGTCTGCCTCATCCTCAGGATTAATCCTGGAAACTTGTAAGTTGTTATTATCAGTATTAGCTTTTGCTACACCACCACCAACATCAGACTTATTTACATCATTTACTAATGATAAGTTTAAATTAACTTCATCTCCAACTGCAACCATGTCATTTTCATTATCACATTATCACATTATAATACTGCCTAATCAATCTGTCTTTGCAGTAGTATTCATAAACACTTTTGAAATCGTACTCATCATTATTTTACGTTGTAATATTATGTTATTTACAACTGTAAACTGAACCTCAATGTAACCCACTGGGGGATCTTTATACTGAAGAAGCATGTGCCTATGGAGGCTTGCACTGTAGCCCCATAAGTAAAATCCCTGAATAATACTATCACTAGATTGATGAATATATACCACTATGAAACCTTCCTCTTCATCAGTATAAATTTTTAAATTAGTACCATCAATAATCTTAAAATTGACAACAGTATTTTAGTGCTTCCAGGCATATGCTTCACATGACTAAACTCGTCTTTGACTAACCATAACATATCTTCATTATACTCTGGTTGGTAAGTTGAGTTAGTAATGTTAGTACATGTACACACATTCTGATGCATATCTGACGTCTGATGAATTGGTATGTCATTTACAGGGAACTGGTACTGCATGTTACAATCCCTCAAGGATTGACTATGCCCTTTATGTTGTGCCAGAATTCATTGAATACCACAGTCAACACTACTAACAGGTAATATCACGTTACTATTATTGCAATTAAAATACTCATACATCTTAAAACATGGTTGCAATTTGTTACAATTAGTCATTAAACTATCAGTTGTCAAAGTTTTTACATCTCGCTGAACCCCAAAGGGTTGTTCTTTTGAAGTTACTTGATTGCAGTTTCGATTTTACTGTTCAGACCTTCATTTAACACACACACCCACGCTTGGTGTCCTTTGGTTTTACATGGTTGTTATCTACAAGTGGCCCTGCCTGCCACTATTGTGTCTGTGGTCTATCCCTAGCGTTGTTCTTTAGCCGACACCTTGACTCTTGATGATGGTTAGATTTGCCTTGTTTAAAGCAATGTGAACAAAAATGCTTTTGCATCCCATGGTGTGCATCAAAAGAGCAAGTCCCTTCATTGTAATACCTACATACCCTTCCCCTGGTCTGAGATTCTGTTTGTAAGGTTAGCATAGCTATTTGAGCATTACTCAGTCGGTTGATGGCCCACTGAGTGGTGTCCCTTCATGTGAGCCTTCCCTCCTCCATATCATGCATGGAGGAAGCCTATCAACCAGACTGGTGGATGTCTTCTGACTTCCTTATGGCTTCAAGGCTCAGGATGACTGCATCATGGACGTCTGGTTGTTTAGGATGCCAATCCCTGTACCCCTTGTGTTGTACAGCTTGTGTGAGAGCGACCTCTTGACCTTGATTTGACCCCAGACCAAAGTGAACTCTACTGGCATCGTCCCCTGTAGCCTGCCCTGTGTGATAGGAGGTTGCGAGACCATGTCGAGGAATAGCCCCCTGGCTTGACAAAGCTTGAATAGTGGATGGGTGTGAACCACCCTCCACCTGGGTCCCTGCGGATGCATGGAGTCTTTAAGTAGGTGAGGACAGCAGAGTGGAATTAATAGAGTTCTGATGCTCCAGGTGCTCTATACGCCTTACAATGTCTCTATTTGATTCCTCAAGCCACTGAAGACAAGCTACCAGTGTGGTGTTGGGGTCAGAGTGAGAGGTACATTAAGAGGGATCGGATCAAAATTTGTACTCATGTCAGTCTGACTGTCCAAGTAAGAGCCATCTTTTACACTAACTTTCTTGGTTGGTGTTTTCTTCGTTGCCATTTTCTTCTGTGCTACTAGAGTTTTCTTCTTTCTAGACATATTTGACACTAAAATCACGTTACACTAATAATTATTTTTAAAACTGATGTTGCTTGTTCAGATGCTAAATCAAAAGTGAAGATGAAAGCCAGTAAACTAGTTTATTGACCTCCACAAAGCGTGTGATTGGCTGTAACCATGTAAACAGAGGTTAATAGCAGGGCTGCAGAGAATAAGGAGACTATAGAGTGGAAGCACAATGGAGATCAATTAGGTCGTGTCCAACTGACAGTGCAGGTCCCCAACAGGCCATGCACTCCATCACTGATTTTAAACTTCATTCCTTAGGGCCAAAGTTTCATTCTTTGGGCTGATTTTTTGTCTCTTTTTTGTTTAAGTTCTTATTACAAAAGTTCAAAATTATTCGAACTTACAGTGTCAGGTAGATAATCGTTAGTATGAAAAATATGGTTTTCACATGGTGGATATTTGTTCATAAAAGGTTGCATTGCTCATGATACTAATTTGTTGCAGTAGTAGTTGTAGCATCAGCTCACTTGGAGTCAGTAGATCCAAAGGTTTTCTGTAAATATTTTGAAAAAAATTATCAAAAATATGCTAATTTATTTTATTACCTCGTTTGGTGAAAGACATCAATGATTTCACTTGACAGGCACAAAACCTTTCTACACTGTCTTACATCTTGATTTGGAAAAGGGAGCTGTTTCCTTACATGATACTGGTCCATTTTGCAAAATTTCTATGGCACATGCCCAAAACAGGTTGACAACGCTCCTGTTTATGGCAAAAGCAATGATTCCTACCTTCAGTAGGGAGCTTGATCCAGTAAATAATTTTTTTCCCACAACACATTCAAAAATGTACAGTAAAAATTTTAAAACACAAATTTATATGACTGTGAGGAATAGCATTTCTGTAATTAAAGCACTAAATATTTTCAACAGTGTGCTATCCTATTATTAAATTGTGTGGTCAATCAGATCAAAGATTTTGCTACATTTATCCCATACCTAGTCAAAATGTTAAATTATTGTCAGTCTTCTGAAATCCCATTTTGTTACATTATATTTTCAATACTGTGGGCAGACATTGTTGTGGTTATCCAGTCCATAGCCGCTCTAACCAGTGGTTTGGTGGTTGAGGAAGAGCCTACAATCACAAGTTAAGAATAAGGTTAAAGTACTGGCTATAAAGCTATTCCCACATGTAATCATTAGCAATGTTGTTGATGATCCACTGGGTTCTCTGAATATAACCTGGAGAATGCATCTGCAACTACATTACTTTTGCCCTTGATATGTTCAATTTTGATAGTAATGTCATACATGGAGGCTTCTAACCATATGTTTCGAATACATGCGGCCAGCATAGGGTCTTTGGTTTTTCCTGGCTGGACCACTTGCACCACAGCCATGTTGTCGCAAAAGAAAGTTACACTCTTATGTTGACAGTGTTTTGCCCAGATCCTGATAGTTATAAGTATGTTAATCATTTCCAAATGTACAATTTTAAAGGCAAAATCAGGGATATCCAGGATGGGGATAGCATACACCCTATTTCCCCAAACTCCTCCAATGTCTGTTAGAAAGGCATCGATACAGAGGGTTTCATTGTCTTCAAGATCATCTTTGTTGATAAATACCACCCCATTAAATCTAGGTAGAAAGTGAATAAACCACTGAATATCCCTAAAGATATCTTGAGTGAGGTGAATATAAGCCTTATTTGCATTGTCTGAGTAAAGCCAAAATTCTGTTCACAAAAATATGGGAAGGACGAACACATTTGTGTATGTACAGCAGTTTTCCTGTGAGGGATTGAAATTTTGACTTCGAAAGCTTAGATTTGGAGTTAACCAGCGCACATTCGCCATAAATGGCATCTATTTTTTCCTTTGCAATGCTGATAATATTAGTATTAATATTCACATCAATACCCAGGCACGTTAACCTTGTGAAGGGGGGGGGGGGGTCTTTTCAATACTTGGGGGAAGTCCAAGTTCAATTAACAGTTCACAAAGGTCATTGAATGCTTTTCCTGCCTTAGATTTAGGAAGGACAGCAAGGTAATCATCGATATAGCAGAACAATCTGTATCCCTCCTGCTTCATTATGTGGGCTATGGTGACAGATAAAAGCTGAAACGAAGCACTGCCGTGTGCCCAGCCGACCCGTCAATGTAGTACTTCCCTTCCCAAGAAATTCCCAACTTAAGGGCATCCACAGGGTCAACCCTAAGGTTACAAAAAACCCTGACAATATCTACTTTAAATATGACTGGGTCTTCACATTGGCGTATTTCATCCACAATATTATCAATAGCTGGGAATCTAAGTACAAAAGGGGTACCATCAAATCTGTCTCTGGTCACATTGTCATGAACAGAGGCACCTCTAGGGTGGGACAAATTAAGAATGACCCTCCTTTTATCATTGTCTTTTGGTCTAGTGAGTATAGGGGAACAGTGATACTGGTGATGATCTATCTTATCTACTGACCCCAGATAGCCCCGAGCTCACTTTCCTTGGTGATATATTGGGATACTGCTGTGGAAAATTGGATAGCAGAAGCATGATTGGACACCATAGCATTTACCATAGTTTCTTATTTGGATACTTGCGTAATTACTTCTTCCAAGCCTCTATGTTCAAACCCGACTAAATGGGTATATGTGCCTGCTTATAATTTGAAACTCCAGTATCTAAGATAGTATTAGCTATATCAATGTATTTATCCACAGTATCAATCAAGATTGGGGCCCAATCTGGGCCTATAAATTCAAAGTTCATAGAAGCCTGAGGTAAAATCCCTATGGTTCTGTCCTTATCATAAAAATCATATATCTTGCCACAGGATGGGCTGTCTGCCTCATCCTCAGGATTAATCCTGGAAACTTGTAAGTTGTTATTATCAGTATTAGCTTTTGCTACACCACCACCAACATCAGACTTATTTACATCATTTACTAATGATAAGTTTAAATTAACTTCATCTCCAACTGCAACCATGTCATTTTCATTATCACATTATCACATTATAATACTGCCTAATCAATCTGTCTTTGCAGTAGTATTCATAAACACTTTTGAAATCGTACTCATCATTATTTTACGTTGTAATATTATGTTATTTACAACTGTAAACTGAACCTCAATGTAACCCACTGGGGGATCTTTATACTGAAGAAGCATGTGCCTATGGAGGCTTGCACTGTAGCCCCATAAGTAAAATCCCTGAATAATACTATCACTAGATTGATGAATATATACCACTATGAAACCTTCCTCTTCATCAGTATAAATTTTTAAATTAGTACCATCAATAATCTTAAAATTGACAACAGTATTTTAGTGCTTCCAGGCATATGCTTCACATGACTAAACTCGTCTTTGACTAACCATAACATATCTTCATTATACTCTGGTTGGTAAGTTGAGTTAGTAATGTTAGTACATGTACACACATTCTGATGCATATCTGACGTCTGATGAATTGGTATGTCATTTACAGGGAACTGGTACTGCATGTTACAATCCCTCAAGGATTGACTATGCCCTTTATGTTGTGCCAGAATTCATTGAATACCACAGTCAACACTACTAACAGGTAATATCACGTTACTATTATTGCAATTAAAATACTCATACATCTTAAAACATGGTTGCAATTTGTTACAATTAGTCATTAAACTATCAGTTGTCAAAGTTTTTACATCTCGCTGAACCCCAAAGGGTTGTTCTTTTGAAGTTACTTGATTGCAGTTTCGATTTTACTGTTCAGACCTTCATTTAACACACACACCCACGCTTGGTGTCCTTTGGTTTTACATGGTTGTTATCTACAAGTGGCCCTGCCTGCCACTATTGTGTCTGTGGTCTATCCCTAGCGTTGTTCTTTAGCCGACACCTTGACTCTTGATGATGGTTAGATTTGCCTTGTTTAAAGCAATGTGAACAAAAATGCTTTTGCATCCCATGGTGTGCATCAAAAGAGCAAGTCCCTTCATTGTAATACCTACATACCCTTCCCCTGGTCTGAGATTCTGTTTGTAAGGTTAGCATAGCTATTTGAGCATTACTCAGTCGGTTGATGGCCCACTGAGTGGTGTCCCTTCATGTGAGCCTTCCCTCCTCCATATCATGCATGGAGGAAGCCTATCAACCAGACTGGTGGATGTCTTCTGACTTCCTTATGGCTTCAAGGCTCAGGATGACTGCATCATGGACGTCTGGTTGTTTAGGATGCCAATCCCTGTACCCCTTGTGTTGTACAGCTTGTGTGAGAGCGACCTCTTGACCTTGATTTGACCCCAGACCAAAGTGAACTCTACTGGCATCGTCCCCTGTAGCCTGCCCTGTGTGATAGGAGGTTGCGAGACCATGTCGAGGAATAGCCCCCTGGCTTGACAAAGCTTGAATAGTGGATGGGTGTGAACCACCCTCCACCTGGGTCCCTGCGGATGCATGGAGTCTTTAAGTAGGTGAGGACAGCAGAGTGGAATTAATAGAGTTCTGATGCTCCAGGTGCTCTATACGCCTTACAATGTCTCTATTTGATTCCTCAAGCCACTGAAGACAAGCTACCAGTGTGGTGTTGGGGTCAGAGTGAGAGGTACATTAAGAGGGATCGGATCAAAATTTGTACTCATGTCAGTCTGACTGTCCAAGTAAGAGCCATCTTTTACACTAACTTTCTTGGTTGGTGTTTTCTTCGTTGCCATTTTCTTCTGTGCTACTAGAGTTTTCTTCTTTCTAGACATATTTGACACTAAAATCACGTTACACTAATAATTATTTTTAAAACTGATGTTGCTTGTTCAGATGCTAAATCAAAAGTGAAGATGAAAGCCAGTAAACTAGTTTATTGACCTCCACAAAGCGTGTGATTGGCTGTAACCATGTAAACAGAGGTTAATAGCAGGGCTGCAGAGAATAAGGAGACTATAGAGTGGAAGCACAATGGAGATCAATTAGGTCGTGTCCAACTGACAGTGCAGGTCCCCAACAGGCCATGCACTCCATCACTGATTTTAAACTTCATTCCTTAGGGCCAAAGTTTCATTCTTTGGGCTGATTTTTTGTCTCTTTTTTGTTTAAGTTCTTATTACAAAAGTTCAAAATTATTCGAACTTACAGTGTCAGGTAGATAATCGTTAGTATGAAAAATATGGTTTTCACATGGTGGATATTTGTTCATAAAAGGTTGCATTGCTCATGATACTAATTTGTTGCAGTAGTAGTTGTAGCATCAGCTCACTTGGAGTCAGTAGATCCAAAGGTTTTCTGTAAATATTTTGAAAAAAATTATCAAAAATATGCTAATTTATTTTATTACCTCGTTTGGTGAAAGACATCAATGATTTCACTTGACAGGCACAAAACCTTTCTACACTGTCTTACATCTTGATTTGGAAAAGGGAGCTGTTTCCTTACATGATACTGGTCCATTTTGCAAAATTTCTATGGCACATGCCCAAAACAGGTTGACAACGCTCCTGTTTATGGCAAAAGCAATGATTCCTACCTTCAGTAGGGAGCTTGATCCAGTAAATAATTTTTTTCCCACAACACATTCAAAAATGTACAGTAAAAATTTTAAAACACAAATTTATATGACTGTGAGGAATAGCATTTCTGTAATTAAAGCACTAAATATTTTCAACAGTGTGCTATCCTATTATTAAATTGTGTGGTCAATCAGATCAAAGATTTTGCTACATTTATCCCATACCTAGTCAAAATGTTAAATTATTGTCAGTCTTCTGAAATCCCATTTTGTTACATTATATTTTCAATACTGTGGGCAGACATTGTTACATATGAAATACTAGAATGAAAAATCAAAGTGTGATCACTTTTATCAACGTTTACTGTAAAAATAATGAATTCTGGAGTGCCACTTAAATTTGCTTTTCTTGACTAAGTCATTATTTCTAAGATAAGAAATATATATTGTTGAACGGACACTTGGTCAATAACATCTTCAATAATCAGTTGTTCATTTTGTTAAAATGTTTGCCATAATAGTGCTAGTGTTTATTTTAAAAACAGGAATTGTTAAACTTCTTACATATGATTTGACACCGAGTTATATAAACAAGGGAGAAGGGTTTACACAGGTTTGTACCTTTAATGCTGATCCAGTGTTATCAAGGGGAGAAAATGGTGACCTTTGCATGGTTGGTTGTACTGTATTTGGCTGTAACCTACAACATAGGGCATACATCAACTGTTCTAACACCTGGATACAAGTTTTAATCAGTTCAGCAGAGGAAGGAGACTTTGGTACCTGGAGATGTGCTGGAGATGATACAAGCATAGACAGACATTTGTCAGAATATGGTATGTCATGAGATTGTTCGAGATAATTTCACATTATCAATAATTTGTAGGTGCATACATAAATAAAAGCCCTTTCAAGTTACATGAAGTTTTAGGGCAATTAATGTTTATACCTGTATGCTTTCAAATTTCATATTGCGATATTATTAGATGAAAAAGAATTTATACAAGGTTCAGCTGAACTTCAAATTTACTCTAGAAAACATTTATGCCATGGTTTGGTGCGCTCTGTTGATCGTATGTTACACAAAGGGTGTTTGACTTTCACTTTCTCCTTTAAGGGGTGGTTTGGGCTGACTTGTAATTTTATGAATAACTCGTCAACTACACTCCCTGAACCTACACTTTGGGCTAGATATGTATTTCTTAAGAAACAGACTACTAAAATTTATTTTAGTGGCAACTCCTGTGTGAAGCAATATGTTTTTTTAACCTTGAATCTACCTTAATTGAGAATATATTAGCATATCCTGATACATCAATCATAGGCTGTATTTTAGCCTTCCTGGACCCCATATCACGCATATGACACAACTGGTATACCAGATGTTATACTAAAACCTAGATTTAGTATGTGGCAAGTAATTTGAAGCCCAAATTTCAGACTTACAGACTAACATTCGGTACTGGTTTGGGCTGATTTATATCTATTTTTGGCAACTTTTACAAAAATATTTTGGTAAAATAATTTCTGCTCTAAATGCGCCTAAAATATATATATCCTCATTAATTATTAGAATATGCATGAAATTAAATTTGGGCTTCAGATTGGCAATATTATGATATATTTGACATTTCCTACCTGTAGGGGACTATGCCCCCTCACACCCCGGAAATTGAAGTTCTTAATATGGCCATCGAGTGGGATGGCCCAATACAAATTCATTTTCTGATATAAACTGAGTTTCCAGATTGATCAACTTTAAAATGTCACAGATCATTGGAAAAAAATCAGCTCACGTCTCTAGTTTTTTTTGTTTTGTTTTTCTTATTATTTTGCTATGTGTAATTACTGTGAAATCATTATTTTTTTTATATTTTCAGTGATTTTATTAAATCTATCTGTCTTTTTATTAGTAGTTCACCATATTTACATATGGTAACAATTCCAATGCACCAATGAAAAGAGAATGTCCTAACATTCATTCATCGATAAATGGCTTAAGAAATGGGGGAGCTGGATGATTCGACCCTTTGTCAAAGCAGCCCTAGACAAGTCGGCTCCCTAAAAAGTCAGCCCTGGGCCCCTGGACAAATCAATCACTAGCTGAAAAACTTTTGTAATTAGAATTTATTTATAGACCTGCAGAAACTATTTGACTGGGTTGACATTTCTTCAAGATTATTCAAACAGATAAATAAGGTGACCTTTTCAACACAAACTTAGCTGAAATTATGTTGAATTATAATCTGGTCCATGTTTATGTTGACTAAAGGGGGATATTCTGTATAATTACTATTTTGGTGAGAACTTTGGCTAAGTGTGATTAACATACATCAAAGACAATTGGATGTTGTAATCAATCCCTTTTAACCTATATCCATTATATACTTGTTTATTTAAGAAATATTAAAAGCGCAATTATACTAAATAATAGCCTCTGCAGACTAGATCATAACTTTTATTGTCTTTTTCAGAACAATTGGCTTTCAATATATGCTACTGTTTGATTAGTACCTTGGTTAATAATCCCTCTGCTTAGATATTAAATTGTTTTGTAATTCTTGTGATCATTTGACAACAATTGCTTTTAATTCACTAATATTTGTGTGTTATTAATATAAGTTTTTTATAACATCTGTATAATATTTGTATATGTTTTGGGACTAGCTAAATATACTTTATACTTTATATTTTATTTCATGAATTAAACTTTAAAAGAATAATGAATATAACAAGCTCCCCTAAAGGGACTGCAGTTCCCTTTTCTTACATTTGGTCCCATTCCTTGCAAGTATTCTTTTTTTTTTCTTTTTTTTTATTTGTCTGTAAATGATACATTTATCAATAAGAATACAGCAATATTTTCAGATAACAATTTATAACTGTACAAAGAATACAAATAAGTGATATAGAACTATTGTAAAAGAAACTTTAGAATTACAAGGGACATGTTCACTTGATCAATGCATGTGGTTATTCACTCCATAATCAATTTCCAATTTTTCCATTTTAAGTCAAAAAAGGCCTCTTTATCTTATAGGTTTGCCAAGAGCTTTTCTTCAGCATACGTGTGCTTGAATTGATACATTAGTCTGTCTAGACACATAACGGTATTATTTTTAAAAGAGTCAAAAATGTATTTTTTTGTCAGGACCAGCGAAATATTTATAGGGGTTCTATTCTGATCTGACAGTAAATATCCCAGCATAATATCCAGATTGTTTAATCTTAACTGACAATTTATTTTCTCTTTGACATACATTTTTATGTTTTCCCATAAAGTTACAATAATAGGGCATTCAGTAAAAATATGCATTAATGTTTCTGGAGCATTGTCACATTTTCTACAAAGTGAAGATGATGATGCTCCTATTTTGTTTAGATAATGATTTGTTCCTAATATCCTGTAGATTATCCTCAGCTGGAACCACACTAGGCTATTATCATTTGTTGTGTTAAAACATACCTTAAATATATCACACTAAGTTGATTCATCTATATTGAGGTATAAATCTACATTCCATTTTAACTTCATCAAATGATTATTTTTTTGGTATTTATTGACGTACTTATAAAAGTCTCTAGTTCCCTTATCAGATCGGTACAGAATCTTTATATGATTTGGTATATTTGGTCTAGAGACATTGTTGTGCTGAAAATTAGTTTCTTTCAGTAGCTGATTACAAATACTTTTGACTCTCAAATAATGCAGAAAGTTGATATTTCTTAGATTATATGACTTTGTCATTGTATCTAGTGACCTAAATTGGCCATTATCATCTAAAACATCGAGATGGAGCGGATCCTTTTACTGTACCATTGAGAAATATAAAAAGTCTCATAAGGGGGTTGTCAGAATCTGTTCACTTGTGAGTAGCTGTTGATGTTTCAATATATCATATGCTGACTCAAAGACATCATTCCAAAATTTATTTGTTATATTTTTATTTAATTCAACTATATATTCAGGACCCAATCCAGTGCACTTTTCTTGGTATTTTCCAAAGGTTGCTTGAAATAACTTGTTCCATGGGGCATCCGTTTGTCGTAACAATTTTCTAAACCAAGTTGTTTTTAAACATTTTATAAACAGTTTTACATTGACCATATTAAGTCATTGAGAAAGTTATTGAGAATACGAGGCGAAACAATCAAATATGCTTCTCACAAGAAAAAGCTCAGGAAAGAAATTGAAAATAACCTTCTCTCTGAGATAGATTCTTTGGAGAAAATTAGTTTCTTTCAGTAGCTGATTACAAATACTTTTGACTCTCAAATAATGCAGAAAGTTGATATTTCTTAGATTATATGACTTTGTCATTGTATCTAGTGACCTAAATTGGCCATTATCATCTAAAACGTCGAGATGGAGCGGATCCTTTTACTGTACCATTGAGAAATATAAAAAGTCTCATCTGACAATGTTTTATTGTACCATAAGGGGGTTGTCAGAATCTGTTCACTTGTGAGTAGCTGTTGATGTTTCAATATATCATATGCTGACTCAAAGACATCATTCCAAAATTTATTTGTTATATTTTTATTTAATTCAATTATATATTCAGGACCCAATCCAGTGCACTTTTCTTGGTATTTTCCAAAGGTTGCTTGAAATAACTTGTTCCATGGGGCATCCGTTTGTCGTAACAATTTTTTAAACCAAGTTGTTTTTAAACATTTTATAAACAGTTTTACATTGACCATATTAAGTCATTGAGAAAGTTATTGAGAATACGAGGCGAAACAATCAAATATGCTTCTCACAAGAAAAAGCTCAGGAAAGAAATTGAAAATAACATTCTCTCTGAGATAGATTCTTTGGAGAAAAACCTATGGAGCGATAACTATGATAGCTACTTAGAAAAAAAGTCACAGCTTCAAACCATTAGGAAAGATGCTATAAAGGGGCACCAAATTCGATCAAGAGTGCAATGGTTAAATGATCGAGAAAAACCTACTAAATTCTTCTGTTCTCTTGAGCACCGTAATTATATTGAGAAAACTGCAAAAAAATTAAATTGCGAGATGGTACCTTGAGTACTGATCAGAAAAAAATCCTGGCAGAATTCCAGTCCTTTTACACCAAACTTTTCCAGATTGATGATTCAAGTCTGGAAAAGATTGATCTAGAAGATGTTTTGAGACACTGTCAAACACAAAAAGTTCATGGTTAACATATTAATCAAATTGAAGGGCACTTAACTATTAAAGAATTGAGCAAAGCTTTAAAGCAAACTAAAAATAAAAAAACACCTGGAATAGATGGTTTTCCGGTAGATTTTTTAGATATTTTGGAGGGAGCTCGGTGTTTGGATTCAAAAGGCTCTAAACAGCAGTTATGACAAAGGAAAACTGTCTCTCTCCTTAAGACAGTGCCTGATAGTATGTTTACCTAAAAAAATAAAAGCAGGGAAGAAATAAAAAATTGGCGTCCCTTATCAATGCTTCCAAGCATTTATAAGCTGGCTTCAGCAGCTATTGCTAATAGAATCAAGCCTTTACTGAACTATTTG
Organism: Sabellastarte sp. h YS-2021; assembly: GCA_964017235.1. Lineage (NCBI taxonomy): Eukaryota > Metazoa > Annelida > Polychaeta > Sabellida > Sabellidae > Sabellastarte > Sabellastarte sp. h YS-2021. The sequence continues at coordinate 124,876,195 of OZ024932.1, forward strand.
ATTGACAGTACTCAGACAGGTTTCCTATCGGGTCGAGATATTGCCGAAAATACCCGTTTGGTATATGATATTATTTATACTACCGAAAAATTAAACATATCAGGACTCCTAGTTTCAATAGATTTTCAGAAGGCATTCGATTCCATCTCATGGGAATTTATTTTCAAAACTCTCTCATATTTAGGTTTTGGAGCCAACTTTCAGAGATGGATTCGATTGTTCAATACAGGTATTACAGCAAAAGTTTTGCAAAATGGTTTTCTCTCGGATAACATAAACATACAACATGGGTGTAGACAAGGAGATCCCATCTCCCCTTACTTATTTATAATTGTGGCACAGATATTAACAATATTAATTTATTCATAATCCCCAAATAAGAGGTATTTTTATCAATGGTGTTGAATTCAAAATCACACAATATGCAGACGACACCACACTCTTTTTGAACGGTTCACAAGACTCATTATTAGCTGCATTAAACACACTGGAAACTTTTGGAACATACTCTGGGCTTAAAATGAATACAGAAAAACTCGGGTTGTCTGGATTGGAAGAAAAAGGCATTCAAAAGAAAAATTAGTGGACAAAGGCCTCCTATGGGGATGTACACAGTTTGACCTACTGGGAATAAAATTCTCAAACAACCTTATGGATATGTTGGAGATCAATTATGACAAAAAGATTTGTGAAATAAAGAATCTTATAAATATCTGGGAGAAGCGATATTTAACACCTATAGGAAAAGTAACAGTTGTGAAAACTTTTATTTTGGCAAAACTAAATCACTTATTCTTGGGGTTGCCAAACCCTACCCCACAATTACTAAAAAAAATTGAAGATTTATGTTACAAATTTTTATGGTCAAATAAACCTGACAAAATAAATAGGAATATAGTAACCCTTGATGGGCAATCAGGTGGACTTAATATGCAAGTATTCTTGATTTCAGAGAGTTTGTCTGTGGGTATGGATAGTTTGGAGTGTCGATCTGAATGCCTAGACAAGTGACTTTTGTACTAGGAGGAACTAGTTTGGCTTTGCTTATGGTGAATCTTAGTTCTTCCAGTAAACTATGAAAGGTATTGAAAGCTGAATTTGCTTGACTACAGAGGGAATACCCAATTATGTCATCTTTATAGGTATTGATGTTATGACCCTTCTGATTAATTGTGAACTGCACAATGTCGCTTAGGCGGTAAAAAATTGATGATCCTTGACAATATCCAAATGGAAGACAAATGTCCAAGAAGTAGTTTGAAAGCTTGAAACCTAACAAATCATAATCACCAGGATCCAATTTTACATTTCTAAATGCCCTGCTGATATCTATCTTGAAAAGTAGTGAACTTTTGCCTAATTTTTAATTTTTTTTCAGTAATATGATACATAGTGGGAAGGGTGAGTATCAATGTGGTATCAAGATAGCAATCCTTAGAGACCCCAGCATTATCCGAGGCATCATGACGGAAGCTGAGGTCAGTAATCACACGCCTATGACGTGCATTAGGCTCAGGCCAAGTCACCAATGGGAAGCTGTGTATATTTGGCAAGGGTAGATTAGAAAAGGGGCCTAAAATAGCCCCAAATTTTATTTCCTCATCAAGGTAGGCTTGTATGTCCGAGATATGGTCGTTCCTGAGGTATGGTCTTTACCTTCCAATCTTAAGACACTGTCTTGACGAAAATCTAAGGGAAATCCATACCTAATTAATAAAGGCAAATGATTACCCCAATAACCAGCGAGTTATTTATCCCATACATCCGGATGTAGTTGAATGATGTCTGAAATTTATTCTGTAGATCCGAACTTTTGTCACCATTTTTATAAGAGTTTTTCTATTTTCATAACTTCTTTGAAATGCTGTATTCAATACACCTCATGGTAATTGCTATTCACATTGTCAACATTATCAATGTCAATATTGCACGACAAGGGGGCGAATCTATTTGTCAGTTTGACATCTTGATCTTTTACAATAGAAGTGGTGACTTCATGCTTTGTTTACCTGTCTGCAATTTCTATCATGATTTCTATTCGTAAATACCCTACTTTTTTTAAATTGACACCTTAACAACAGATGGATCACATCTTTTGCCATAAGACATTGATGTTTGTTTGAATCAAGTTTGTAAATATGTGTACTGTTTGTACTACCCTACAATGGTGGGCTTTCACGCTTTACAATATCAGAGTATGATACTTTGCAAAGCCTAGCCCGATCCAATCTCCAGTTGCAACTGTTTGACAAATTGGAATTTGTAAAAGTTCTACTTTTGCAGACCTTAGAAAAGCTTTTGACTGAATGGTGCACTGCATGAAAGCAGTGCCCTACTCGTTTTTGTGACTTTGTTGACAATCTTTTCATGGATGAGCATTGTTTTTACCACTCATATGGCAGATTGAGCAGATGTACAAGTACATTTAACCACCTGTTTCGTGGTCAGTACAATGGGAGCATAAGGCTTTTTGATGAAATTTACAAGGAATTGCATTGTCTTTACTTTGAAACCTACATGAACTGTTAGTCTAATTACTTTGTACTTTCTGTGCATGAGCCCTGCATATTCTATCACGTTTATGGGCTTCCTCCCATTTGACTTTGCCCTCCTTCATCTTTCAAGTAACATCGTATGGGCTCCTTTGGCTGCTGACCAGCCAAACTTCTGACAATCTGCCATCAGCTCACTCATATCGTCTAACATACAATTTTTTACATTGGTTTTGGCTCATCTGTGATAATATTACAGAACCCCACAATCTATTGACTCACTGTCATAAGAGATTCTAGACTTTGTGCTAGTTTTTGGGCCAGGGTATCTCTTGCTTCACCCACACTGTTTCAGTACTGCCCCTATGAGGGTTAAACTTGCCTTTGTCCTGTTAGTTTTGAAGGTCTCTGATGCGAGCATCAACTTGATTCGGTATCTGCTTAAACTGTAGGGTGTCCATGATGGGCATCAGGAAGACGTGCTCCCTCCTGACAGGTCTCTTGGCTGCTGTAGGCTCCTGGGTGGCTTCTTCTTCTTGTTTGTTTGTTGACCTTCTCTTCCATTTTGACACACCATTCAAATCTTTAAGTTGTTGTAGGATCTCAAAGTTAATGTAATCTGTTGTAGTTGTTGGAACAGGATCAATGGTTTTCTGTGTTTTTTTTTTGCATTTGTCATATTTGTCATAAATTGTCTTCCATGTGAGCCCCCACAGTTATTACAGTCAAATATTTTTTATGTGACATTCTTCAGTAAAATACAAACCCTTAATACATGCGAATACATGCGAATATTAAATGTCAGACAGGAATAGTGAACCAAAAAATTAAAAAGCTTAGAAACTTGATACAGTCCTGTATGACAGCTTCCTACAGAGCAATATTCGCACTACTCAAAACAGACTCATAAACCACTGGAACACTCTTTGAACAGTCTGCAAGCATAAGTTCAAATCCTAGGCTTGAGATAGCACATTATAAAATCAAATCCTGAAGGCAATCAGATCCACTTCAGGTAAAACAAAATTATTTTATATAAAATGACGTCTAAGCCGTTTACAAACAAGATTTATGATGGGGCAGGACCCCAACTGGCATGAGTATTAAACCTAAGTAGGTCAGAGGTGAACAATAAGAGAGTTAAAAAGAAAAACCTCAATAAAAACCACTGAAATGGGTGTCACCTAGGGTGGCGCCCTATCATATCTTAATGATGATGTGAAAATATGTTATCAGGAATAATGTAACAAATATAACTGCATCTTACTGCAACTTCATATCAAGTGTGAATTGTTGATATGATTAATATGTTTTAATTGATACATGAACCAATGCCATGAACCAATCAGTCGGAATTTTATAATTTTATTTATTTATCTAGTATATGGCAGCTATATCACAGTTACTTATGTGTGATGGCAATTCATCGGTCCACTATTAGCCATAGTTGACAACTTACTATGATAAGGGGAACAATATTTGCCTGGAATCAGGCATGGGATGAGTTTAAGGACGGTGAAGGGTAGTATTTGGTAAGATGTTACAAAATTTTAACACATCAAGCTAAATTAAGTTACATCAATAAGTTACAAAATTTTAACACATCAAGCTAAATTAAGTTACATCACTAATTTGAGGTGTTTCAACAAACATTGGGTTAACAGTTTGGAGTTACTTTAATTTAAGACTATTTAGATGTGACATCGATGTTGAAACCATTGTTTCCTTGCAGTCCTTTCTTATCTATATTGTTGATGGTTGCATCAATTAGACACATTACAGGTGTCGCAGACTTTGACACTTCTGGTATCACTGTTTTGGTAGCACTGCCTCTCTACCTTAAATATATGTTTTATTTTCACTGTTTCCTTTGATATTCTTTATTTAACAGCACTATAGTCCAGAAACAATTTCTCACCTTTCTTTGTTGACACAAGCTTTCAACATTATACTTTGATTTTGTAACACTGTTGAACTTTACAATTTTTTCAATTACTTTTAATTTTGGAATTACAATAGCCTATTTAAGTCTTTCAAATGCATTTGAGTATGGTTATCAGTGTGGATTGAACATTGCAATGCTTCAACATACCCTCTGGAAGAAGGAAACCTGACTCTTCAGCACTTAACAAAAAATACCATCTTTCGTTTAACTCAGGATATCTAAAAACATGGAGGATAAGAAAAATATGTGCTTATTTCATCACGATGGTTCTTGCATATTTTGCAAGAGGCTATTGCCACCAGCCCTACTACTGATGCTTCATCTCAGCAAACTATTAGATTTAAATAATGAGGTCATTGTGATCCAATTTCAGAATCTTGATATGGCCAACAAAAACGTATCCCTACAGATAGATGTAACTAACTACTCGACGAATTCTACTGCAGCTACATCTTCACAGGATCAAAGTTGGGACACAACATCATATGCCTTAGCTCAAGCGGGTTATCAACTGCTATATGTATGAGATGTCAGAATTCAAGCTAATCAAGAGTTTTTGCAATACAGCTAATGGACATCCCCTGATTTCTGGTGATGCATATCTATTTATTACTTCAAATTCAAAGCTTAGTGATGCTTTGGCACTTCCACAGACTTGCAACCACAACACCAGCCACGCCAATGAAAGCATAGTTCCTGGCATTGAGGTTTTCCAAGTGACTGTGTGACAACTTCTAAACCACTCTGATGCTCACATCCAGGCAAGCCGACTAGACCTAGTTTAAGATTATATAGCACAATGAAGGTTTGTGTTTGCAATTTGCAGGGAAGAAACCGCCCATGTGGTGATCTTACACTTGTCCATTGGGTTTCGAGCCAGCTAATCAACATGACACAAATTCGGTTCAATGAGTTTAAGCTCTCTCTATGACAAAAATAGTAAAAGGCTGGCTATATCGGTCAAACATGACACAGTGGGAATTGAACAAGTAGCTAACATACCATGATACTTAATAGTTATAATTTTAATGCACGCAACCATAACACAATTTGTTTATATCACAATGTGTTTTTGCAGCAATAGTGTTATTATTACTTTTATTGAGGACCATAATAAGTCTTGTCATTAATATGACTCCAAAAGACATGGGACTCATAATCCTTGATCTGCCCTATCCACAGGGTAATTCAGTAAATGACAGCTTCGATAAGAAGGTCTGGAATTTATTGTTAAATTTCCTGCTGTAGAGAAAAGTGTTTACAATGTTATTTTATGAAAAGACGCAGTTCTTTTTCAAATTCTATGCTGTTAAGGATTAATTGGTAGGATGCCATACTGACGTTATGATAGCTTTAGGGTAGGTCCACAATTAAGAAAACCTCAAATTATTATCGGTGTAGTGCAGTAGTTTATACATCAGTACCACATCATAAAATTACATGACTATATGTCAGAATTACCTGAAGGTAAGGATTGCTGTTTGAACTATGGAGGAACAGAGTTTGTCATCATCCCTTTGTCAACCAACCAGACCATATACATACTACTGGGCACTTTGATTTGATGATTTGTGGCATCACATTAAGAATTTGTGCTAGATTATGTTGGCACTTCAGCAACATAATATTTGGTGATAATCATCATTATCACGTGTGGGACAGCAAAAACGCAAACAGCCCATTTCTAGTTATTAGCTTCAGAAACAAGTAGCTCTTCACCGCATATTGAGACAGATACTGTTAATTCATCACTTCAACTTTTTAACATTATGAAGTTTTGTGTAATGCTCTCTGTTCAATCACTTTTGACCTTAGAAGGGTTTCTATACTCCAATTATTTGTCACCCTACGTATAAAAGAACTGTTTATCATACATTGCCAACTTTGGTAAAGATCGTGATTGGGACATTTAAACCCTGCCACATAATGTAGTAGGTTCTCACATCAGGAGTATCACCATGAACTCAAAATTTGTACCAACAGAGGGATTTTAGGCATTTCTTTGCTTTCTTCTATCTAACAGGCTTATTATTTGTAGCCCAATTCCTTAATCAAGTTTTCTGCAACCACAATATTTGAAGAATAAATAGTATATTTGCATACCAGGGACACACATTTTGTACTGGTTTTCCACTTGTGAGCCATAGATTTCATACACTTTGCCATTCGTGGACAATCTGGAACAACCATGTCTAGTTACATCATGTCACGGACTGTTTGGGCCTACTTATAGAATGCGTCACAATCTTCTTCCTTTATGCCAGCCCAGTAAACACAGCAAACATTTATAAACATTTAGTAAACCTATAAACGTTTTTAAAGCCAAATATAAACCTAAATATTGAGAATTATTCAATATTATGGGTTTATAAACGTTTCAGCAGCATTAGTTTGGTTTATAAAAGTTTATAAACATTTTTAAACCTTTACAAAGGGTTAAAAATATCTTAACCTCACTTTCATTTGGGATGTTGACATCGGCACAGCCATTTTGAGAGAAACTGGAGAAATATTTCTGTTACTATATCTTGCTGTATCACTGTTGTTTGAAGCTATCATTATATTCTAAGTAGAGATATAAAAGTATATAATATCATCAAATTATATACTTCTATATATCTACTTAGAATGTAATGATGGCTTCAACAGTGATACAGTAAGATATACTTACAGAAATATTTCTCCAGATTTTAAACACGTGTATAAATGTTTATAAACATTTATGTATAAACATTTATAAACGTTTATGCTTAAACATTTATAAACGTTCATAGGCAAACGTTTAGGGACCCATCATTTTAAACCTAATCTAAACCGTTGCTGGTTAGGTTTATAAACATTTATAAACATTTGTAATGTTTACTGGGAGGTTCTTTGGTCTCTGTTTTTGCCCCTAACACACAATCTTGTGTTTGGCGCTTGGAAATTTTGATTTTATCGAATTTTCTGTACTCTTAGGGTTCAATAGTACTTATAATTTTCGTTTTACTGACTTAGAAAATGTCAAAAACGTATATTATCCCATCTTTCATCCAACATCATTGACTTCTCACCATTCCACTACTGGGAAACTGTTGATGGCATGACCTACAAAGGGCCTGCCAGATCAGTTCTCTACTATAAATATCTGCTACTTTATTTAAACTCTCTCATCTTTTATTATTTATTTGATACTTGGAATCAAATACCATCATTTTTTCTACCTTTCTTTTGTTCACACAAGCCTCTCATATTGAATTTTATTTTTTTAAACTATTGATAGTAATTCTGATCCCGCATCACAACTGCTGGTGTATGTGCATTTATTTCATTACCCTTATGATGGGTTATTACATGCCTCACTGAAACATTTAAAATAATGAAAGCAAGCAAAAATAAAAAGGACAGTCTTACTTCAACAGACATTGAACTTTTTGTGTTATGTTTTATAAAGTAGTTTTCCTCATTTATAGTTCCAGTTACTTTGGACTACATAGATTTTGATCCAAATATCAATGAAGGCCAGGAGTACACCTTTACATGCCAGACTACAGATGGTAATCCTGGATCAGTAATAAAATGGCAAATCAATGGGAATCCTGTGGATGATGACTTAGTAGAGCAAGATAACAGTACAGACCCCAACACACAGATCAGTTACTTATCCCTCACATCTGACCGTGTTATGGAAACTTTACAGTGCATTGCTCATCAGGTACCAAACAAAGCCCTTGTTAATGGAGAAGTGAAGACACTGAATGTCTTGTGTAAGTAATTTAACATATTTATCTTTTTTGTGATACTTTGGTTAGCTTAATACAAAACATATTAAACCCTTATATAATTGAATACAAACTACCCTGGCCACAGTTGTCTAGAAATGTATGGAAGGTCTCACAATATGCCATTAAAAGCCCAAATTTCTTTTAAAAAACTTAATAATTATCCTGCCCTTTTGAGTATTGAATATTTATGTTTGTATGCCCATTTTCTTATAATTAGTGTCTACATAATATCAATTTTTAAAATAACTTGCTGATTCAAGTATACAGAAACAAATGAATTGTAACTGGGTCTATGTTAAATACACATAAACAAATTACAGATCCACCTGTAAAGGCTATAACTACTGCCCCACAACTGACTCATTTAGTTGGTGACACAGCTCACCTTTAGTGTGAGGTGAGTGGAGATGGAAATCCGAAGGTTTACATATTTGTGTGGACAAGGGCAAGTGATGCTGGTTTTACGTATACTGAAATTGGATGTTTTGAAGCAGATATGCTTAATGCATTTACATCACATGGTGATAAGATTACCATAGCTTATGAAAATTTAGTGACTGTCTTTCAAAATAATAATGTGGGCTTAGAATTGTCCAGTCAAATAAGCAAATTTTAAGTGAAAGTTGTTGTTGATTTAGGGCAATCAAAACAAGTTAATCTGTGTAGATGACAAAGAGAATAGATATGGTATGCTGACAATTTCAACCATCAAAGCAAGTTTGTCCAAAACAGATTATGAAAAAAACCATATGTCGTAAATATTTAATTACTAACCCAGTTGGTCATATACACAGTGTGATTTTTTCCTGAGATTTAATGTCCATGATGATTGTTAGGTCAGTTATATTTTATCTGTATTATACAGTTTGATAAATAAAAATAAGTGGCAATTATTTGCACAGAAGGTGATAAAATGCACTTATTTTTTATGCAATAAGAATTGAAATATGTGTCTCATAAATGCTTTGATGTAATTGTCTTTAAATAAAGTAACAGAAATCACCATTAAATCAGTTCAGTCCTCTACACACTATACTTATTTTTGAACCCTATATTAATAAAATATTGTATTGTTAATTTTACAGATGCACCTGTAAAGGCCATAACCAACACTTCTCAACTGACTCATTTAGTTGGTCAAACAGCTCGTTTTGAGTGTGAGGTGAGTGGAGATGGAAATCCAAAGGTCTACACATTTGTGTGGACAAGGTCAAATAATGCTGGTTTTACAGAGAAGACAGATATTGGTGTATTAGAGATACCAGTGACATCAGTGGAACAGGAGGACATATATTATTGTACTCCAGAAAATGTAGCAGGACAAGGGGATCCAGCAACAATGACACTGACTGTAAACAGTAAGTAACTAGAGAGACAAAAATTACAATATTTTGCACTTTATATATATCTTGAGTACTTAAAACAGGTCTATATAAACAATTTTTTAGAAAAAACAGTGTTTAGTGGGAAAAGGAAAAACAATGGAATATTTAAAAATTATCAAAATCATCAATTTTTCAAATTATACATTTTCTAAAGTGGCATATGCATATGTCGCTTGACGCCACAGCGGGTATTGTGTTTTCAAATGATCCGATTTCAAATTGCATGAATTATGCTACATACTGGTTTATAAGGTTCATCATTGCCGTTTTTTACCACATACATAGTTCACTTTAACAAATTTTTGGTCTAATCTCCTTCATATTTCCCACATTCCCTGTTATCGCGGTAGTAATTCTCCCACCCATTTGTTGTTGTAATTCACAAGCCCCCTTATCACTTGACATGTCCCAGTGATTAGTTTATGGTTTTATGTTCCAGTGATCATTTTATTGTTCTTTATGCTGAATTACCATGAGTGAATTCTCTCACTCTGGCTGATTACAATTTCATCCAAAAACCAAGGTGTACTGGTTTGGGCGGTGGTATTGGTTTTCTGTGTAGAAAAACCTGTTCTCCCAGTATTATCTATTTACCAGTTTTTAGGTCATTTTGAAATTATCATACTCTCTTTCAAGTCCGATTACAATAGCTTTGTTGCTGCTTGTTTGTACCATCCTCCAGGTTCTTGTACTACTCAGTTTCTGGAAGATTTTCTGGCTCTTTCTGGCTTTCTGTCTTCGACTGGTTCCAGTTTCATCATTTTTGGTGACATAAATATCCATTTGGATGTTGAGTGTGGTGATAGGTCCAGGTTTAACAACTTCCTTCAGTGTTGTGGTTTGGTTCAAAGTGTCAGTGGCCCGACTCATTTACTGGGTCACACTCTGGATGTCTTGATATCTCTTTGTGACTCTGATTTTGTCCGCAATGTTAGTGTTGGAGATTTCAGCTCATCATGCTGCCATAAGATGCCAACTTGATTTCTCCCACCCATCAACCAGTATCGACAAATGAGTCTCTTATTGTTGGTATCACAGGATCAATATCGACCAGTTCCAAAATGGCCTCAATAATATACCGTTTGTACGGTCCCCTAAAGGTACTGCTGCAGAACTGTATGATCAATGCATAACTGGTGTAGCACAGGTACTTGACAAGCATGCTCCTATCATCTCACGCAAGGCAAAACAGCAGTCAGATTAGTGGTTGTCTGATTCGTATCGCATGGCTCGATCTCTTAGGCGGCAAGTTGAACAAAGCTGGAGAAAACATAAGTCAGAGTTGAACAGGTCAAGGCTCCACAGGCAAATTGCCTGGTATAATTGACTGGCCAATAAAGACAAGGGTTCATACTACACTAATCTCATAACTGCAAATAGTGGTGACCCCAAGAAGCTATGGCAGTATTTATGGGAGGTGTTGCATCACACCTCTGAGACTGTCCTGCCTGCTTATAGCTCAAACAAAAGCCTTGTGGACATGTTTGCTTCTTTTTTCTCCAATAAAATAAGCAAAATCAGGAACACCTTTTCTAATTCTGGCTCTTTCAATGATGCACCTGATTTGGTGCCTCCAGCTTTCAATGCCTTTATGCCTGTCACTGAAGATGAGGCCCATAAGTGTATCAGTGAATCCCCCACTAAATCTTGCTCACTAGACCCTATACCGACATTCCTCCTTAAGGATTGTCTTGATATCCTCCTCTCTTGTATTACGAAGTTGGTAAGTTATTCTCTCATTGAAGGATCTTTCCCAAATTCTTTCAATAAGGCGGTTGTCACCCCCTCATAAAAAGGCTTCCATTCCCAGAGACGACTTTAAGAATTATTGCCCAGTGTCTGGTCTTTATTTCTTGTCAAAGTTGGTTGAGCGAGTCATTGCCAGGCAGCTAACATCACACATCAATAACAACAAACTGGACAATCCTCATCAGTCAGCATATAAGCCAGGATATTCCACAGAAACTGCTTTTTTGTCAATAAAAAAACGAGGCTGATCATTCTCTGGCACGCGGTGAACCCACAGCTCTAGTACTTCTTGACTTATCAGCCGCATTTGACACTATAGACCATAATATTCTCCTTGGTTACCTTAAATCCTGGTTTGGTCTTGGTGGAACAGTTCTAAGGTGGTTTGCTTCCTAAACATAACAGTTAGGCACGTGTGTTAGGGGTGCAATAAGAGGGCATAAACTCACACAAATATGTTGATATCCATTGGGTGAAGGGTGGGGAAGGCCCAGATATAAAATAGTTTCTGTCTTTTACGTTTAGTGAAGGAATCTTGGTTGTTGTGCCCCCCCATCCATTACACAATGCTGAACTTCATATTTTTGACACTATGCTTGGGTTGAGTGAAGTGTCTTGAGACAGGTTGAATTTAGAGCATTGAATTTCTGAACATTTCTGTAGTGTTCATACATTCTCTGTCTAATTGGTCTTTTGGTCTCCTATGTATTAGAGGCCACATTCTCAGGTGGGTATCTGTCCCTACTAGTAGACTGTCTCTCAGATGATGGAGAGACAGTTCTCTTTCTTTTGGTGCCTTTGGTGGGTCCCTTGTCAGCTTCTTTCAACTTATTTGAGGTTCCAGTAGTTGGAGTGTTAAATGCCGTGTCATTATCCACTATAGGTGGCTGATACTGGCTACCAGAGCACTTTCACTGAAAATGTTAAATGTATAGACGATAAGAAGTTATTGATAAAACTTTTATTGTTTTATTCAAATGTTTTTATCCAGTTATTCACATTACAGTATGATATTAACATGAATACTGATAACTACTGTAAACCTTTTTCCCAGGGGCAGCTGGGTTGCCCTCCCCTATAGCATTGCATTCCCCTATAGTAAAGGTCACTAAGTTACAGCCTTGGCTTTAAATTCAAAAGCTGTGAAGAGAGCATCTACAGCAGTGTGCTTTATTTTTTGTGTGACAAAAATATTTTTAGTGTGTCATGTAAGTATTTTAAGTGCATAATTGATGAAAATCTGGTTTACCTGCAGCACATGTCATAAGATTTATTCACATAGATCAAATCTCAGGAGACATATTAAGAGTGCACACCTGGCATCCACATAATATGTTGGACTGCCACTCACTTTTACATTATTCTATTTTTCACTGACAATTATTACGGTATAAATACTAAGATATAATTACGAATTATGGGTGAGTAAGTATGAATAATCAGCTACAATTTACACACATCAAATCAATACCACTGAGTCCTGTGATCTGATTCAGTGCCACAAGAAAGGGTTGTTACAATCACCCCACTATCTACCACATCTAGGCGGATTTTGTAAGAGATGACTGAAACAGGCACACTCTTGACTCATATAAATCACCCCTCAAGACAATGCTATAGGAGAGTGCAACCCAGCTCCCCCTGGGAAAAAAGGTTTACAATAGTTATCAGTATTCATGTTAATATCATACTGTTATGTGAATAACTGGATAAAAACATTTGAATAAAACAATAAAAGTTTTATCAATAACTTCTTATCACCTATACATTTAACTTGAAAAAAGTTGTATATTATACATCCTCGACCATTAATAAGATTGTATTTAATGGAGAGTATAATAACTATTCCATTCATCAGTTAGTAAAATAATTTATTGATGAATGTGACTAAAAATTACAGATAAAATTTTATTGGTCAATTTAAAGTGATAAATTCACTATTTTAAGTCAGATACAAAAAATCTGATCCGATACCCCGGATATGATCCTGAGGATCTGAGAAGATGCTACATTCACACTTCAGGTGATCCCCCTATCCCACTCACAGCCTCTGATGAGAACTGACATAATTCAGATCGAAATATTCATACACATTAAACTGTGAATATAAGGCAGAGATTTAAAGTCTTGACCTACTCTTCACTGACTCAAGTACCTATTGTGGTTTGCTTCCTACTTAAGAAATCGTTGCCAGGCCATCAAGATAGGCTCTACACTATCTGAATTAAGCAATCTCATCTATGGCGTTCCACAAGGTTCTCTTCTGGGTCCGTTGCTGTTTTCACTCTATACAACACCACTTAGTAAAATTATTTGCCTCCACTCGCATATTCAACTCCATTTTTATGCAGATGACACTCAGTTATACACCCATCTCTCCAATATGAATGCTTCTTCGGCACTAGCCAAGCTAAATGCCTGCCCTCATGATGTCCAAGAGTGGATGTCTCTCAGTAAATTGAAGCTCAACCCTGAAAAAACTGAATTTATTGTCTTTGGTTCTAAGGATCAATGTCAGAAGATTTCCTCTCACTTTCCTGTTAGCATTCTTGGTAGCCTTCTTCATCCAGTTGATTCTGTCAGAAATCTAGGTGTGTGGTTTGATGCAGATTTTTCATTCTCTGAGCATGTCAAGAGGACTTGCAAAGCGTGCTTTCTTCAGATGCGTGACCTCCCTAAAATTAGAAAGTATCTTACTCCTGAAGTGGTAGTCCTTGCAGCAAATGCCTTGGTTAGTAGTCGTCTTGACTATTGTTACTCTCTGTTCAGAGGTTTGTCAGGTTTCAATCAGCACAAATTGCAAAGTATTCAGAACACCCTTGCTCGTATTGTTACAAATCATAGAAAGTATGTTCATGTTACACCCATCCTAAAGAAATTCCACTGGTTGCCTGTTAAGTACCGATGTATTTTCAAAACTGCAACACTTGTGTATAATTTTTTGCATAGTGGTTCTCCTTCCTATTTTGAACCGTTCTTGTCTTTTAGTAGTTGTCCCTGTAGTACTAAACATAGTCACCCAGATCATCAATACCTTACAGTTCTTCCTTTCCATTCATCAGTCTTTAAGTCAGCCAAACATTTTGGCCATAGTTTTGCCTTTGATGCTCCTAAGATCTGGAATGAACTCCCTCAAGATGTTCGCAGTGTAACATCAGTTGTCTCCTTCAAAAAGAAGCTTAAACATACCTATTAGCAAAAGCCTACCCACCATAGCCTCCCCCGTCACGTCTGTGTCTCCTTGGTATGACCTGGCTATGTCCCTTGGTTAACGCTAACTACCTGGCTTTATGTTTAGATGCACCTTAGAGTCCATCAGTGATGGAGATTAAGCGCTATAAAAGTCCACATTAGATTAGATTAGATACATAACATATGCAAAGGAATGGGGCAAATTTCTTTATGTAGTAAGCAAGAATTATTAGAGAAATGCATTTACGATGCATTTTTTCAACAAATGTAAGTAGATCAAAGATAAGCAGACTGTAAGTACTGTAAATAATGCTCACCAACCTAGTTCATCTGGACTGTCACACAATGACACAGTTATGACCATGTTACAAGAGATAAGGGGCTAGAATGCAGCTTTAGCCCAGTGTATTGACAAGGTACAGCAGACAGCAGCTAGGAATGTAACACCCTTATCCCTTGGTCTCACACTCATATCCCTCTATTTTTCATTTATCACATCTTGGTTCTCCTGGGGTTTGCCTCAATCACATTGATGTAGTGGATCCAGTTTAGGACACACTGAACCTCCCAGAATCCAGCCGGAATCAGGGTCAAGCTGCAGTCTCGTCTCAGACTCACATTCAGCAGCAATGCAAAGCTAGTGATACTACTGACACCCTAATAATTAAATGTTATATTGACAATAATGACAGCCAAACAAAGATAAAAGCCAATTCATATACTTTTGACCTTAATGAGAGACCAGTAAGAGATATAAATATTCCCTGTGAAAACTAAATGTGATATTTCCACCAAATCAACTAACTTCCAGTTCTTTGGCCCTGACAAGGCCACTTCTAGCATATCAAGCAAAAGCCAGTATCTGAGAATAGACATAACTATTATGTAGTCGGGCCTTCAAATTACAGACAGGCTAGACTTCTGCATTAAAATCTGGTTTAAGCAT
This sequence comes from Sabellastarte sp. h YS-2021, assembly GCA_964017235.1. Classification (NCBI taxonomy): domain Eukaryota; kingdom Metazoa; phylum Annelida; class Polychaeta; order Sabellida; family Sabellidae; genus Sabellastarte; species Sabellastarte sp. h YS-2021. The sequence continues at coordinate 124,891,668 of OZ024932.1, forward strand.
AAAAGCTTTGAAAAAAACCGCTTACATGACTATCCAATATTACTGTTCAATATTCGAAGTATGATTTTCCTCTATCACTAAAAAAATCCTAGACATCTTCCCAATCATTTGGTCAAAAATTATTTTTCGGTTCCTTAACTCCCAGTAGCAATCCAAGAATGCTTAGCCAAAGACCAGTCCCAAGGGGCAATATTGTGCCCTATCAGCAACCTGGGTCAACATCCAGAACATGCAGAACTAGACAACAGGACTTGGACAAACATAAAATAATCTTAGGCCGATCGTACCCTCGTACCTATCCATAAATGACGAGGTGGAGAAACTCCCTTTTAATGACTCAAATTGCCCATGAAATGTGTAGACGTGGTGACATCACCATTGCCAAGATGGACTTGGTACTTGCGCAATTCAACACCAACATGTAGGCCCAGATGACGCAATCAAATTGGGAATAAAATGGCAATTTGAGATCTTCATTGACGTTGTGGTCATGTCTGGCTGGGTCATGTAGTGCATTGATTTAATTCACAAGCAATACTTTCACGTTTGTAATGGCCAAATCAGTTGCCAAAATGCTTGCCTACATAGATGAATACATTCTTATATCTTCAAAAAAGGACTGTGAGTAACATTCTCAACGCCTCATGTTACTTCTACATCAGCTGGGGTTCTCTTGCAACCCTCATTGCCTCCAGTTATGAGAAGCTGTAATAATAAGGCTGTGTGGGGATGATATAAATTTATTAACAATAAAACATGTAAACTAAGTTGTATTTACAGTTACAAAATGACAATAACATTTATATATTTAAAGTTTTACACATTGAGGCCACCATAAGCGAGCCAAATAAGACAATTAAGGGTGGGCTTAGTCCTGAACCAGACTAAGGTGACCCTACAGTTTTTGAAATTTTGATTTACCTTGAGGTGGCCTCAGGGACTTAATGTTAGCATATATTAAGGACAGTAAAATAAGAACATAAGGTGAATAACCTTTTCGTATATTTTCAGTTTACTTATTTAGGCCACCCTAATAAGCAAGTTGAAGGTATGTTGAGGTCGCCTTAGCCCTGAACCCAGACTAAGGTGACCCTGAAGAGAATTTTGAGATTTTGACTTAGAGTAAGGTGGCCTCAAGCCACTTAGGGTTACGGTTATATTAACCACAATAATTATAAGTATAAAATGAGTATAATAAGAGGAGTTAAACAATTAGATATTAAAATTAAGGTTTGAAATACTTATGCTGTTGGTTATTTATGTGAAACAGACCCCAAGCCCCAGCTAGGAGGTAGGTGTAGATAGTAGTTCCTGAAATTTGAGGGCTACCTGATGAGAAGCATTATGGTCAAGGGTGATATATCTCCAGACACACTCAGACGTCCAGGTGCCATGGCTCATAATTTCTTATTTCTTATTAATATTTGAGTTAAAAGCAAAAGTGGCACCTGAACGCCTGAAGGTGTGAAAGGTGATATTGGAGTTGTGCAAGTTTAACTTACTCAATATGTCATTGAAGTGACGCCTAACTCTGGTGTCTGTGAGTGGAACCCATTGTGTGGACATTTTATACTGAAATAATGGAGAATTACTATGGCCAGGTGTGATGGATAACACATTTTTGATGGCCTTTACGGGGCAGATGGGGTTTGAACCCAGTGATGGAATTTTTAGAACTTTTATCACATTTCTGGACTGCAATGTTTTTGACCATTTTATAAGTACATGAAGTCCAGGAGGAGCGAAAATAATGTCTCCCCTGGCCAATTGATGCAATGGTGAGTACAATTTTTGGGAGTGAGGGACCAAATTCGTGAGTCTGAGAAAAGAAAAGAATGCCAGAGTGTAAACCGCTTTAAAAATTTGGCCCATATAAGAGGAGTCACATAGCCGAACTATGAGCTGTAAGGTAGGTATATCAATTATTTTTTTAAACTGAGCTTTAAAGGGTCTGTGCATCACCATAGCCTTCTGAAAGCATTTAATTTGTGGATCACTGAAAGGTGATGTTGAAAGTCCATATAGGGCTAGTGTGGTTTTGATGGCTGATAAATGGTTTGCCATGGCTGATGATGACAATCCCGAAAACTCCAAAAATTGCAGATAAGCCAGCACAATAAGAGGTGAAATTTCTGACATTTGTATATTCATAAATACCAAAAAGGCTAGAAAAAGGTGGAACATACTTCTATAAGCTTGCTGTGTGGCAGGTCTGAAAGCCATGTGAGTTTTCTGAATTGCTGAGTGGACCAGGGAAGACACTTGAGGTGGGGTACCTGAGGTTAAAAATATTTACCTTTTAGATGGACCAATCAATTTCTAAGACATCTGGTGGTAATGTGATCCACACATGCTGTGGGATAAGTTGACTTAATCTTACCATGGGTTTTTTGGTGGTAGCAAATCTAGATAGCAAGTCAGCTACCACATTGTTTTTTTCCTGGGATATGCCTGACTACAATTTCTATATTATAAGTTGCCAATAGCAGCTGAATGTTCCGGGCTATAGCTGCCAATGTGAGATCTTTTGCTTTACCTGAATTTAGTACACACACTACTGCCTCATTGTCACACACAATGGAGATTCGCTTATGAAGCCACTGGCTTCCCCATGCCCTAAGTGCTACTAATATATTCAACATCTCCAAGTGGACAATTTGGAAACTGAGGTAGCCAAGGGGGACATCCAAGGCATAGATGTGACTGCCCCATACTGCACCTAAACCTTGAAGGCTAGCATCCAAATCAATCGTGCCATCCACCGGTATTTGATCAAAAAAGGTGACACCATTAAAAGTTGGCAAGAATTTTTGAAACAATTGATGTCCCACCTGGCTTCCACAGTTAAATTTGTTTGACCTTTGTCCTCCATAGCACGCAAAAATTCGAGCAATCTATTCACGAAAAACCGTGAGGATTGAACACATTTACTGACATATAGCAAGCTACCTAATAGGGATTGCAATTGGCGCTTGGTACATGAATTTTTGTGAGTCCAGGACTTGCACATGGTCATGATTTCTTGTAATTTTTCTGAGGGTATGGCCAAAGTGAAATCTTTGGTATTAATGAGAATGCCAAGGCAATTCATACATGTGGTCGGTGTTACTAACTTCTTTTTTGAGATTTCAAACCCGAGCCTGGGAAGCAGCGACTGCAAGGCATCAAAAGAGGCGTCAATTCGGCTTGGGAGGTCAATTCCTAGAATGTTATCTATATAGTTGATGATGTCATAGTTTTGGTGAAGCATAATGTGACGTACAGCGTCGCTTAGGCGCTGATACAGCAAACTGCCATGCCGATACCCAAAGGGTAGGCAGGTGTCTAAATACCAGTCTAAATGAAGCAAGCCTAGGAGATCATAGTCCCTAGGGTCTATTTTTATGTGTCAACATGCAACCTCTGCCTAGAACTTTTATTTGATTTATAATGGTGTCTATGGTTGGGAGTTTTAAGAGGAAGGGGGTGCCCAGATACCTGTCCCTACCTATGCCCGCATTGACAGATAGACCTTTAGGAAAACTAAGGTCAATAATGACCCTACGGTGGGGGGCATTTGGCTTTTCCCTAGTCATGAATGGTGAGACATGAAGATTTTTTAATGGAGGTTCTTTGAAAGGCCCCATAACCTATTTCTTCTGATAAGTAGGCCTCTACATCCTGTGGATATACTTTTGCTGAAGTATGATTATCCAGGTGACTTCTTAAGGGATTATCCCGTTGAAAGTCTAAGGAAAACCCAAACCTAATAAGGGAACATAACTGATTATCCCAATAATCTGTTAACAACCTCTCCCACACATCAGGGTTTAATTGAGATTTGACTGTGATTTGAGATTTCACAAAGTTATAATCTCCAGAATTCTTGACCATGTTAGGAAGGACAAGTGGATTGCAGTGGGAGTGTTTTGGCTGACAAATTTCAGGTACTTTTAAAGTGCCCAAAGGAATGAAACCGAATTTAAACTTATCCTGTTTATCCCATGCCTGTAATGTTGGACAGCTGGGCAGTGGTTGTTTGTATGTGGATACTTTGTTTTTGATCCTAAGAGGAAGGTCATACTTAGTATCACTAACTTCCCCATGCTTGAAATCATGCTCATTGGTATCCATGGTATGATAAGTTTTATGATGGCTGAGGGTTGTAGGGAGGTCATTAGCAGTTCCAGCAATTATGGAATTTTGTTGACTACTACCTACAATTTGTTTAGTCTTTTTGACCTGAGAAAGCATGGGACATGTCGCTTCAGCCAGGTCACAATTTGCCTGCAAGGCAGTACCGACATTAGGAGGCGGTTCAACGGCGGTGTCAAGACATTCGAGTAGTGAAAACTTGCTAAAACAAGGAATTTCATAATCTATCCGACCTACCTTGACTTGAGGGCACAGTTTCTCAGCCTTTACCCGAGCACTTTGAGGGGCCATGTTGAAACCACTTTTTGACTGAAATTTTTTGACCGACTTTTTACTAGGCCATACCGACCTGGAAATTTGCTTGATACTGTTTTTGATTTGATTTTGACCAGTACGAGCTGAATTTTTCAAGACTTGAGCATAGGAGTACCCTTTGAACTTGTAGTAGTCAGCTCTCCAATTAGAGCTGCTACTGACAGCAGTAGAGGAGTGAATAACTCTACTAGTATAACACTGAGAGTTGCTTGTCATTCTATTACTGTAAGGCACTGCATTACTGCAGTGCCTTATTCGTTTTTTGCAAATTCATTTTTTTTCTTGGCATTTCTACTATCCCTAAATGAGTGATTTAACTGTTTACCACTATTATTGCAAAAATTGCAAATGTGTTTATACAGTTGGCCCCCTGTTACATGATCAGCCTTGTGGGTACATTTACCAGTTTGAAAGTACCTACATGGGACCCCTTGCATTTCCCCAGTTTTCCTACCTTGTACGGTTGAGGGGTTGACTACAATTTTCTGAGCATGAGCTCTTCTAAGTCTATCAATTTTCTCGGTCATTGACCAATCAACCTTGCCCTCCTCCATTTTACACAGGATGAGGGCATGTGCACCTTTTGCTAAGGCCCACCCAAAGTCTTGGGCATCCTCCATAATGTCGGACACATATTCTAACATTGCATTTCTAACTTTTGTTTGTTTTTCTTCCCTAATTATGGCACACATACCTGAAATCCACTGGAAGACTGACAAACTGTCATATGTAGTTCTGTTTTAGCAGTACCAACCAGCACATAGTTTTGAGGCCATGGAACCTGTTGTTTTACAGTTACCTGATCTTTGCCTCCTCTTTGTGATTTGAACCTACCTTGTTCATTTAGTGACACCAGTTCCAACAGTCTACTATCAACAGCTTGTTGAATATTCTTAGATCCCTTTAGGAACTTGGCACTGGGTATAATAGCGTCATCCTCAGTGTCACTGTCATCTGAACTCGACGTAGAGTTCAAAACACTGCCAACCGACGCCTTAACTGACTGGCCTGCGGCAGACTGACCACCTTGTATCTGCTGCTCTGTCCTTTCAATTCTAGCCTCTATGGCTGACAACCTAGAACTCACAGAGGAAAGGGCATTAATAATTTCCTGGTTGACGCCCCCATCCACCCCCTGCTGCTCCACCCCACTTGCAGTGGCAGTACTGCTATCTAATTTTCCCATCTGACATTTTGACCAACAGGCCATTTATGCTGGCCTCCACAAGCCGAACAACTGAATACTTTAGGCATACCAGCCAAATACTACAATACTGTACTTATTTTTCAGTTATTTTTTAAACCAGGAGCGTCGTTATGGAGTGTTTGTATCACACAATGTGACTTTAATTTTTTAACGTGAAACCCCAATAATAACCCCCGTATTACTGTGACAAAACCAATATAGACAAATATGACACTCTATATAACGAGCCAGTCGACAAAGAAGTTATATAATCAATTCACCTGCTTGAATCATCAAAATTTTTATAAACTAGTTGTCAGTAATTTTACATAATCAGTTATATGCTTCATGCATCACAGTTTATATTAACGAACTATTCAACAAGGGATTTACCTGATCAGTACTAGTTGTCAGTAAATTTACATAGTCAATTTATATCGTTCATGTATCACAGTTTATATTAACTAACTATTCAACAGAAGATTTACCTGATCAGTTTACATGCTCGTCATATACAAGGTATTACACAATACTATCAACACACGTTTATCGTTACAATATGCAAACCATACAATACCAATGACCATCCATACATCATAGTACGACACAATGGTTGACAAACTACCACCAATTTTTTTATATTTTCAAACACGTCTGCCCTGTCTGACTTCCCTATCAAAAGTGTTGAATTATTTAATTTTGGCGGTTAACCTGCTCACCAAAGGTCAAAGGTCACCCAATCATATTTTGACACATGTTAACAAGAAGAGACGTTTTTATATAAACTGGAGCAATGAGAGGTTTGTGACTTTAGGTCACACACCCCCAAACAAACATACATCGCTTCTGAAAGTTTGACCTGCTTTGGCATACAGATTGACTTGATTCTAACAGTTCGAGTGTCTATCCCGAAAAACTGTAAAGCATTTATTCACATTGTTTAGTTATTAGTTAAAAGCATAATCTGACTAAGGTGGTCTTTCAGTCACTTTTACACAAATTATTATACATTCATAAATGTGTGTGCCAAGAACACACTTTTGTTATTGGGATGTTGGCTTTGTTGAGAGCCAATTTTGAAATTTCAAAAGATAGCCTTAACATCAGACCTCATTTGATTTTTGACTTTCTTTGCATCTTTCAATAGCGTCACATATATTAACAAGCCAAAAATTTCGAATGGCCATTCGTGAAAAGATATGCCTCTTTGACGGGTCTGGGAGGTATCTGGAACCAAGAGGTTGTTTATGCTACACCTATCTTCAATTTATATGGGATAAACCTTAGAACTGTACCTCTGGAAAAACTCAATCTGATATTAGGCTAGAAATTAACAATATTCAATGCTCTTCCAATAAAATGGCAAACTTGCTCTCTTGCCTATACTCAGATAAAAAAGTGAATAAAAATTTGCTTGATATCATTCAAACAATTTGTACTTGGCTTAAAATTCCAAAACAATTCTTTAATTAAATTATAGTGCAGAATATCCAGTCCTCTGCTACAAAAAGCTTGGACCAGAATCCATTCTGCACATACACTTGCCACAGATACAGCTCACTCACTATACTTTAGAGATTTCCTATCTTTTTTAATTTTCATGAAGCTCAGTCTTCATCTGAGTCCGTAACATCCTTACATTCCTGGAGTGTCTGTACCAGAATTCGCTGTTCACCCAAGTTATTTCCACCTACATATTCTCCATCCAAGCCAATGCTTAATAGTACAGCTGGGATTCAACTAATGCTTCTGTGAATATATGCTTAAATAGCATTAATATTAATTTTTTAATTAATATTAACTCGAGCTTTAACGCTACCCTTAGAGGCATCTTTACATCCATGCAATGTATCAGATGTCACTTTCTTCTGGTAGACACTCTGGCAATTTTCTTGAAAGCTTTAAATGGACTAAGATCCTTAAAAACCACAAGCCCACCACTAGATCCAAATACGAATCATTCAAACTACTTTTTCATTGGTCATCCCTCCTTCCTTTTAGTTGGACTTGGGGCTGTTTTAAAATCATACCAAGTAACATTTTAAAGCTTCAACTTTCTATCTTACTAACATGTAAACAAACTTTTTCAATCATTTTCTTTCTATTTTCACTTTTGTATGACCTTTAACCTAATGTCCTTCAAGATTGAACTACATCTGTTCCACTGAAGTCTTAGATTTGAACCTTTGGCTGGTAGAACAGTTCTTTATCTTGACCACTCAACAAAGGTTCGTGTCTGGGCAACTGACAAGGAATTGCTTACAGAATGCCACATTCTGAAATGTGCAAAGTTGAAGCATGTGCAAAGTTATGTTGGACAGAAGTGGAGAAAACAACATCTAATTAATTTTCACTGTACTCTCTCATGTCTAGATCACACCTTTCTATGTAGTCGTTTCTGTACATATTGACTTCTGTTTCACGATCTTGTCTTGATTTCTCCTAATATAGACTTTGTATCTGGCTTGTGGACAAAGAGTTATCGCAGATATCCACCCAAATCCTCTCCATCCCTCCAGTGTGTAGAGCTTAATACATTTTATGAAAGGACATAACTTTTTCAAATATCACAAATGCCAATTGATTTTCATTCTGTGCTAAATTATTCTAAGCATATCAAACCCGAGAACACCAAATCACCATAAACACCTTCTACATGAAAACAAGCTCAAACATGACATGACAACCAGACATTAATATGCCAGTTCTGTTGTAGCCCTTGATATGACAAGTGTTGTTGTGTTTGAATAAGTATTGCTATTATCCACGTCAATCTGACTTGTCCCCAGTTGCCTAAAAGTTAGTAACTTTGGCATTCAATAACAGGCTGACAACCTAGTTGGAAATGACAGGAAATCCTGGTACAGTTAAAAAATGAGAGATGTCATTTGTGTCCACATACATTAGAACCAAAGTTTACACTGTAGTTGTCACTATTATATATACTGCATATTAATTTATTCAATCTTTTATATATTTAAATATGAATATAGCCATCACTGGCAATAAAACAATGACAGTTGGAATATTGATCAGCACGGCCTCTGAAAGGGGGGGGCCTGCTGGGTCAGTTTATGGTCTACCTTAAATTCTTAGGTATTTCATTAACACCTTACCTGTTGTTTACATAACAACCAATCAGATTCAATTGGGGTTCTAATTCATAGCCCCAGAAACTTGGGGCCATTTTGAATCAAGATTTTGAAGAGTAAACAAGTGATCTGAAGAAATTTATTCATTTTCTAAGTTTTAGTGTTTTACAATATTGGATATGCCAGCACATCGTAAGAAGTCCCCTGCTACTGAGGGGAAGAGGAAAACGAGGGCTTCTGATAAAGCCAGAACTTCACCCAGGAAAACAAAGAAATCTAAAGCAGCGTCGTTAAATGACGGTTCTTATTTACAGTTACCAGATCAACAGGCATCAGTAAGTACTGTCACTTCCTCTGCTCACTCACAGATATCTGCGTCGACTGGCCAGGTTATTATTGACATGTTAAACAAACTTGACGCTTCCAACCAGGAGCTAACAAGAAGAATGGACAGGTTTGAGCACGGTAGCGTCAGTTCCACACCCCTGACTTCACCCACCATTCCTCCGAGAAATCATACACAGGTGGCCAGCACCCAGCAATCAGTGTCTACTGCTCCACCATTACATCAACCCAGTTCCGTTAGACTCGCCACGACGAATACCGAGGGCCACGGTTCCAGTACGGTATACACACGACCTCCAACGGCAGTGAATCAGGCCAGAGATGCAGTAGTGCCCAATGTGGATGTGTTGAGATCAGTTCCCAGTATCTCTACTGCAGTTTCACAGCTGTTAGCGAATTATGAGCAGCAAGCAGACAGAGAGGTTCTTCAAGGTAAGAGCACTGTTATTAGAAAGAAATCTGGCAGGTACAACACAACTGATACGACATCCTTAGGGCCCCAGTTTCGCTGGCCCAATGAGGGGCTGGTTTCTGCATCACACCTCAGAAAACCCGCGTATGACGATTTAACTCTAGCACAATGGGTATCTGGTCAACTAGCTAACATCTTATTAATTGAGGACCACACATTGTCCAGGAATATGTTAACTCAGATGGCAGCATCAATGAAGGATGCCGTGTCCCTTCCGTGGCCTGCCGTGAGGTCAGCTTGGGCTGTCTCAATGACCGACATCGAGGAGGGAAGGTTGAGCTGGGCTGACAGCATGCAGTGGTCGATAAACAGAATTAGCAACTCGCAGTTAGCTATGCATAACACACAATCCGTGGCAGCATCGGGAGCTAAGGTCAGGATCTGTCGCTACTTCAACGAGGGCACGTGTACCAGTGAAACGCATCATGGGGCCTACAAGCATTATTGTAGCCATTGTTACAAACAGGGACGTTCGTTAGGACACACAGAACTTAAATGTTTCCACCGCAGTTCTACTGGTTACCAGGATCAGAGATCTGTGACAACAAAATAGGGCTTTGGTCGACCCCTGAATCACCCTCGGGCGATGTCGCAAGGTTCGAACCCAGGAATTCCTGAAAAGACAGACAATCAGCATGTAATTTTGAATACTATAAATCAGAAGGACATTAATGACATTAAAAATGTGTTAAACTTTGATAAATGTAACATTATAGACAGAACTTTTATGAACAGTAATAATGTGAATAGTATGAGCAATGAAAATGGCTATTGTGTTGGTAGTGTACATGTACCTAACTCTTTGTTTTATTATCACTATTATATGGCCCCTGGGTGCGAATATTACCCCCAGGGCTATGCCATGCATCATGATAACAATGTCACTATATTGCTTTATGATAAACAGAGTAACCATACCCACACTGCGGTTATGTATGATGAGATTGATCATGATGGATTACCAAGGCATCATGACCACACAGATAGTTACGATGTATGTGACAGCAAAGAATGCACCATGAGTTTCACCAACTACTGTTCCTATGTAAATGAGCAATGGGCTAAGGTGGTTTACATTCATAGCCAGTCTGATGACAGAATCAGAGGTTATTATTTGTATGCACAATCTAATCATGGTGGTTGGCATACTCTGACTCCTTATATAGGGCATATAGATGGCATGCTGCAGATTGTTAAGACTGTCACCATTCACACGGTAGCTGTAAATAATAGTAACTGTGGTCCTGAGGGCAATAATTGCAGTAGTCCTAGTATTGTCTATAATAATTATTGTCAAGACGGTGCAGCTTACAAAAAATATGGCTGCAGCTATACAGATCATATCACTGATATCATTGATGTGTTAATTCAAGATACGGATATAGATGGTGAGGGTTGTAATACAAACCAATTAGGCATTGATATGAAAATTTCACAAGCTAGTGACGACCCTTACCAGGCTATATCCCCGACTAAGCTCGCCGATCACGTACACCGTACAATGGATGGGGAGTGGCGTTCGGATGATAGAACAGCAACTGATTTCAATTATCAGAACAAGAAAATTGGATTTTTAAATCTCGAAGCTACTGACTTTTCATTTGTGGGCCCAGATAGGGAACCCACCAAAATTGATTCTATTGATAAGCTATTGAACATTGCAGATACCATCATAAATACAGGTGTTCCAAATTACAGGATGGCGAGAATACCAATCGAATCAGGCCTCAATATAGAAGCGTGGGAACATTACCTGCAAGATTATGCGGATAAACGCGTCCTCCAGTACATAAAATTCGGTTATCCATTGTCACTGGAGAAGGCACATGAATTATCCAATAAAACAGTAATTAACCATTATTCTGCAACACAATATCCTAGCCAGGTGCAAGAATACCTGGACAAAAAGAAAGCATTAGGGGCTTTATTAGGCCCGGTAAACAATATAGAACACGACCACTATCATTGTTCACCTTTGTTAACTAGACCAAAAGATGCAGACAAGAGGCGTGTAATATTAAATCTCTCGTACCCTTATGGCCAGTCAGTTAACAGCCATGTAAACAAAGAGAAATTCGATTCAAGCACGTTCTCATTAAAATTTCCCAATATTGACAATATAACACAAGACATCATAGATGCCAAAGGTGATGTCGTACTATTTAAAGTTGATGTAGCCCGTGCTTTCCGCAACCTTAGGGTTGATCCGGCTGATGCTCTTAAGCTGGGAATTCACTGGCGTGACGCATTCTATATTGATCTAGCGATCGCGTTCGGATGGACGCACGGTTCTGGATCGTTCCAGCTTTTATCCGATGCTATAGCTCACATTGTGGCCAAGCGGGGACTTAAGTTACATTGCTACATTGATGATTACATTGTGGTCACCTCAAGGTCTAAAGCTGAAAAGCAATTCACACTCTTGTGCGACCTACTTGATGAACTGGGTTTGCCTTTAAACAAGGACAAGCTAACCCCTCCCATGAAACGTATCACATGCTTGGGTATTGATATTGATGTGGACAATAACACCATGAGTATTGCTCAGGACAAGGACATTCATACAGAATGTCTGGCGGTCAGTAAAAAGACTTTTCTCACTAAACAAGCATTCCAATCCTTATTAGGTAAACTCATATATATACAGAAATGTGTTAAACCTTCTAGGGTTTTCATTAACAGAATCTTGGACCTTTTCCGTACTAATGCTCATCTTAGGAGGATACGGTTGACCCCTGATTTTCATAAAGATCTTCAATGGTTTATAGCCTTTTTACCATCTTTTAATGGTATTTCTTACATTAAGAAGTCAAAGGTGGATGATAACCAATCACTCTTCCTAGATGCTTGTTTAACAGGTATGGGGGCAGTATGGCGCGACCGAGTATACGCTACACCCATACATAATTGCCCTGACCTTAAACTCACAATTGTTCACTATGAAATGCTCAACATAGTGATAGCTTTACGAACTTGGGGTACCTTCTGGCAACATGGCTCCATATCCATCAGATGTGATAACCTTGCAGTGGTTCAGGTGGTCAAGACCGGTAAAACCAGAGACAGTTTTCTGGCCCTTTGCATTAGGAATATATGGTTTCTTACAGCAACGTATGACATAGACCTTATAATTTCTCATATCCCAGGAACAGGCAACAAGATAGCAGATACTCTTTCTAGATTATATTCAGACAAGCCAGTGAATTCAGATACTTTATGTGACCTTGAAAAGAACTATATATGGGATACAATACCTCCACACTACTTTGACCTTGATCCTTTGTAATTTCAGATCCTCACCTACCATCAGCACCACTGGTGAAATCTGCTTTGAACAGGACACAAGATGCATACAGGCCTTCTACAAAGAACGCTCATAAGACACATCTTAGAACTTATTTGTCATTTACCATATTTATGTCTCTTCCTCCAACTCCCTGTGTTCATTCATTATTAGCTTTTCTAGAATTCCTTCATGTGAATTCATTATCTCATAAAGTCATTCTTAATTACCTCTCATCTTTAAAACACTCAGCAACAAGGTTTCATTGGCCTCTGCCCCCCTTCACCAATCATTTAGTTCGTGACTACTTGAGAAGCATATCTATCAATTCTCAGTTCGTACCTACCTCCAGGGGTGTCTTTGACTTGTCAACTATGGCTGCGATCTCATGAACTTGTGAAATCCTGGACGACCCCCTCTTATTCAGAGCCATATTCTTAACAGCTTTCTTCGCCTTCTTCAGGATGTCCAACATGGCCCCTCACTCCAGGTTTAAATTTGACCCTAATAGGCACATCCTTAGACAGGATGTTCTTTTCCATCATCCTGGGGCTCATATATTAATCAAATGGACAAAAACCCTTCAGGACAATAAATCACATCATTTTGTTCAAATCCCAGCTTTACAGAACAAGGTCTTATGTCCAGTCAGGGCCATACAACAGCTACTAGCCTCAAGGCAGCTACCCCCTGCTTTTCCTTTGTTTGTTCACAAGGACCCCCCCTACCATCCTGTCATTGATACAACAATAAGACTTGGTCTCAGGAAAGTCCTATTACACATTGGTGTTCCACTTTTGGGCCATAGTTTTCATACCTTTAGGCGTTCTGGAGCGACCTTAGCCTATGATAATAACATTCAGCTCCAACACATAATGGCCCATGGTTTATGGAGGAGTGATGCAGTTTGGACCTATCTCCAGAACGCCTCCTTGGCTCCTTCGATTATACCCACAACTTTTGCGGGCATAATCCCACTTAACCTTTAGTTGGGCTTGGTGTTTTTAAAATCTTCCAATTTTATTGAAATCTTTTAAAACTTTGTCATTAACTATACTAACATGTAAATAAATTCCTCAAACCAGAACTGACCTTCACTTGACCTTTCATTTGACCTAGGAAGCTGTGATCAGCATGGCTTGGTGCTCAAAGCGGAACTGACCTTCACTTGACCTTTCATCTGACCTAGGAAACTGTGATCAGCACGGCCTCTGAAAGGGGGGGGCCTGCTGGGTCAGTTTATGGTCTACCTTAAATTCTTAGGTATTTCATTAACACCTTACCTGTTGTTTACATAACAACCAATCAGATTCAATTGGGGTTCTAATTCATAGCCCCAGAAACTTGGGGCCATTTTGAATCAAGATTTTGAAGAGTAAACAAGTGATCTGAAGAAATTTATTCCCCTCCTCCCACCCTGGTACATAGGAACTGTGGTGGACACTACTAGGTCAGATTTGACCTTAGGCGGCTCCAAGCTGACCTTGGATGACCCCCTCTCGATTATGACACTAACAATGCACAGATACTGTAGGCTCAAGGCAGGGCCAGGCAATACCCTGGTAGCCCCCTCTCGGATTGTTCTCACTGCTACCAAGTCGGATCCGGCCCGAGGCCGATATTGTCCCCATGACATACATACAAGATACTAAATGAATATTAAATACTATTACACGAGCTGTTATGAGTCAATAAGAACGGCTTCTTATAAAGACTGAGAAATGGTGTGGCACGAGCTGCTGTGAGTTCATAAGAACGTTTCTTTATAATAATACCATGAAACGCGTCTTCCTTTTATGTATATGGTAACTCACACAAGTTGTACTTACCTGTGATATGTCTCCTGTGATAGTGTGTTTTATTGTATGGTGTTTTTAAAATCTTCCAATTTTATTGAAATCTTTTAAAACTTTGTCATTAACTATACTAACATGTAAATAAATTCCTCAAACCAGAACTGACCTTCACTTGACCTTTCATTTGACCTAGGAAGCTGTGATCAGCAAGGCTTGGTGCTCAAAGCAGAACTGACCTTCACTTGACCTTTCATCTGACCTAGGAAACTGATATCACAGGTTACATTCAAATAATCTTCTTACCAACTTTCTTCATTCAATAAGCCTTTGATTTAGAGTCATAATTCCACATAACAGAACTGAATATGCATTTTGTAACTTAATTTATATGAATAACATGTTTAATGAACTTGTTTCGAATCAACATTTGACCTATTTGTAACACTAATTTGCTTTACAGCAAAATTCCCTTATTTTATTTACTTGCATGATGTATTAGAAAATGAAATTACACTAAAATTTAATATGCATTTTTCGAGATGATAAACAACTTGTGTTGTATCAACAGCTTATTGGCTATTACAAACTTACTTTGCATCAATCACAAATTGATAAAAGCTAACCCTAAAATGTGTCAGTGAAAATTGAGTCAGACTTTAAATATCTCTACGTTATATTTAAAGTTAGTATTTCTGAATATTTCGATATGCATATAACAGTTCTCATCAGAGGCTGTGGGTTGGGCAGTATCAATTCCTGAGTTGCTTAATAGGCCTCGACTCAGATCTGATGGATGTCAGATCCGGTGAGTTGGATAGCTATTTCCGGCCCTCCACCAAATGAGCATCAACATATTTGTGTGAGTTTATGCCCACTTACTGCATCTCTAACCCAGGTTTCATATATAGATAATGGCCAAGTGGCGCTCCATTATGCAAACTTAATGGCCTGAGGCCCTGAATGGAAGCGCCACGAGGTAATTATCTAATTATAAAACCCAACCTGGAAATTAAAACCAATTTGTTAATTCAATAATTTAACACCCTGTACCAAATGATCAACCTAGACAATCTTAACAATATTTTCTTTGGTGTGCATACCATATGGGGCTGTCACCAAATTAGTTCTATGGCCTTTTTTTATTTCAATACACAATCAACCCTGTTCACCATGTCTATCACTGGTGTTCCTTAATTGGAAAATATAATTTTACATAAAGCTTGAAAAGTTTTAATATATTCTGACTGCCACAAAGTTTAACCATGGATAATGATAATCAGTAAAATATGGATCTGTGACTTACAGAAAGCACTTTCCAGAAAAAAAATTAGACTGCATATTTAACAATGCTGTGGATAATTTGCTGTGAGTGTTTCAACTTATTTTATTAATTTGTGCTTATTTTAAGACAGTAAGCTATTATCTTTGTGTTTCAGGCATTGAAAGTACTAGAAACTGGAGAATTACTTACTTGTTTTATGTTGTGTTGAAGTTTTTGGGTTTTTCAAGATTTATATTTTGTGTGCTTCTTTGTCTCTTAATTTGGAATCAAGGAAAAGTGCATCCTGAAAATATTGTCTCCTGGAAAAAAGCCTCATAGAAAGAATGCCTACTCCACATTTTGTATTTCAGTAATACCTACTATGAAAATTAATCCACAACATTAACAACAAATTTATTTCAACCACAGTGTATCATTTTAGAAGCATATAAGACACTGTAATAAGGTTGAAAATTTAAATCAAATTTAAAGACAGGAGTAATGCATTTTAGTACTGTATTTTTGCAATATTTTTTTTTATTTTACTTGAGTAAACTTTGAGCCACTAAAACGCTCCTTTTAATATAGTATGCTTGCTAGATTTTCACAGTGAGTTTGTTTGAAAGTTAGCTTCTCCTTTGATTATTTTCACAGAAGATTATTGTAAAGTCAGATTGTAAAAAAATACAAAGAATTAAAAAATATCCAACTTCATAAATTAAATTGCTTGTTTTGTATTTGTCAGGAGGTATTTGTTTATGGTAGCATTTTTCCATGAGGTATTTTTCTTTGAACTCTGAATGTATTTCAGAATTGAAAAGACTTTGCAAATGTACCCACTGAACTAATTAATATGAAAGAAGTTGTGAAAACATTTCAATATTGAATGCATTGTGCTTAGGATGACTGGGAAATACTAAGTACCCTTTTGTTCTTGGCAGACTGACCATTGAACTAAATTACAACCTACCGTAGGAAAAATAATGTAGTGTTAACTCTCCATTATGCAAAAATAATGGAGAGTTGAGACAATGGAAGGGTCACCCGTTCTTAATTAATCACAAATTGGTCAAAATTGTCACCACAGTCAATTTCTGCATAGGCAGCCAAGGCCAAATAATACAAATAAGATATTTAAATAAGTTTAACAGCTGAGATAAAATAAGTCAAGTGATACAAAACAAATGATCAGTATAAAACCAGTTCTCTATGGAACAACCGGGCTGCCTGAACCTAAGGTCATGCATGAACAGGAACATCACTTAAAACATACATAACATGATGCTATAAATACATAACACTATTAATCTACCAAACATCTCACTCTAGCAAAGAGAGGTGATCATACTTTCTTCTTGTTATTGAGGCTTCCCACCAAACCTTCATTGTTAGTGGGGCCAACATGACAAAGTCGTGACTGTGAAATCCTTGTTTGGCCTGTGTGTCACACTGTGACAATACACACACAAGCAGAAATGCTGGCAATGTTTCCAATGATGGAGCCATCTTATTATGCCCTTCCTGTGGGTGAGAAAAGTCATAATTAAGTCAGCTGTCCTCATTGTCCCTGGAATAGGTATTTGAAAGTGTGGCGTATGAGGTTCCTGACTCTTTCCTGAGATGAACGTATGGTTCTGCCCTGTGGCAGTGGGATTACAATTTCCAGTTCCAGTGTGGGACAACTGATGCAATACTGTGATAAATATGAACACAGTTACACTACAGGCAGTATTGTCTCCTTTAATGTGTTTTACATAACTCCTCATTCCCAATGTATTCTCAGTAAGTTTTATATACTGTGATAGCATCTGATTTTATTTTTAGAGTTTTTGAAGTTTTAAACTGTTATTTCTGCCTTCCGTTGAAGGCATTAAGTTATTTAGGGAATTTATTGTATCATTGATTTTATTTCACTTTGTTTTATTCTGTACATTTTTTCTTTGTCACTTCTATTTTTGTTGCATATATCAGTTTGTCAACTTTCCTTGTGTCAAAGGGATAACGCAGAATTTTTGGCTTAAGCTATGCCGAGGTATGACAGGGAACAGCAAATAATGAATGTAAAGAGTAAAACATAAGCATTACATAACAAACAATTGTGTTTAACATTCTGCATTTGTTTTGTAAAAATTCAAGATGCTAATTAGCTTTACATAATACATTGTTTCGTAATTGTGACCTTTTCTTTGCTAAAACCCCAGATACTATGCTTCATTACTATTATTAAGACACTTGAGGTGGGTGGTTTAATAGCAAAATAGCAATATGATAAACCCCTAAAAGCAAACACATTCCTACAATGAAGAAACATTTGAAGGTTTATTCTGTAAATATATTTGAAAGATATAAGATATTTTGTGACCAGTTTTTAGTAAGTTTAATGACACATAATTTTATGAATTCTGGCCTTTAACTGTATTTTCAAAATGAGTTAGACAACAGTGTTGCTGGAGGGAAAGTATCTACAAAATAGCAGAAAATGTTGACAATTTTCCTATAAGTTTAGACTGAAAAAAGTTATTTCTTGTCAGTATTATTTCATTAACACAAACACATGTGTTTACTTGACTTGTTCAAACTAATGATCACAAATACTATTCTTGTCACTGTATGAAATTCTAATTATACAGATGATATGATTGAAGATGTTAAAAGTGTGCAATTCAAGCAATTATATGATATGAGATCATTTTTGCCCATTTACGACATAGTATGTTTTACGGTTTTTAATTAAAGTTAATCCAGACTTAGGTCCATCTTTACAAGTATTCTTAATCTTTGAATTATTATCAGTCTTACCTTTTCAGCTATTTTTTTTACTTTTTAAATTCCTAAAAATTTAAAGAATTCTAACCATTCTAATTTAGATATTGGTCACCAAAATGTCTTATTCAAGGACGAAAACACTCTAAACTCTTTGCATGCACTTATGTAAATGAATATTGTCAGTCAAATACAAGAAAAAATGAATCCATATCATTATAAGCTGATAATCTCAATTGCTTAATTATTTATATATAATTTATCTTTTACTTTTCTGTTCAAGGTCGTCCACAAATGACTGATCCAGTTGGCTCACCTTACACCCATTTCTATGCTGATGATCTGTCACTAGATTGTGTCATGGAAGGAAAACCAGACTTTGGTAGTGGTATTTACTGGGACATCCCTGACACTGCTAATGATATATACCAGTCAACAGATCAGGGATCTGAACCAAATGGCAAGCTAACTAAACACACCGTGAGACTTGAATGGAACACAGCTGACAACCAGAAAAGGATGGCTGGGAATCAGGTTCAAGTCAAATGTCATGCTAACAATGGAGTAGATGGTGGTCCCCTGGAACATTCAGTTACACTCAACATACAATGTATGATTTGATTAGTTTGCTATCAAACGTGGAATAAATATATTTACAGTAATAAGTATAAATTAAACTTTTCTTCATATTGTGCATAATAAGGCACAAGTATTGCACTTGTGTTACAAAAATGTGTTATTTTAAGACACACAAATAATGAAATATATTAAATCATGTGACATAAGTTTGTAGACTGTTAATACATCATGAAAGTGTGAGCTCTTTAAATATGTGGACTATGGCTTGGCGTGATAATTTACAACAGCAGAAGTTTCTATTTAGTGCTTAAGCATTATTTCCAAGCATGTTATTCTTTAACAGATCCTTCTAGCAAAGCATCTCTAGAACTGTCAACCATTGTTACTGATGTGGAAAACTCTGTCGAGTTGAGCTGTGACCATGATAATTCTGATCCTGGTAATCCACAAGTTACAGAATACATATATAAAAACACCAATGGCTGGAGTCACACTGGGTCAAATAGTTACCAGTTGGAGATCAACAGTGTTACACAAGAAACAGATTACAATTGTACAGGAATTAACTACCCAGATGCACATCCTGGTGGATTAGAGGGTGAAGTATCTGATAAAAAAAATCTTCAAGTTTTAGGTATGATATTTTTTAAAGTTGACATAATGTATGTGTATTTTTGTCCCTGAGTTAGACCATTATTCTATAATGATGAATTAACATATTTATTATACTTGAAATTATATCACTGTATTTAGTTTTTGAGCTGAATTGAATAAACTGGAGTTCTTTAATTTTGTTCTGACATATATATAAATATGTACAACATCACATATCATCCGCCATTTATCAAAATAACTGTTGTGTAAGTTCATTGACACTAAACTGACAGAATTTGCATACATGTTTACTGCAAACAATTTTCTGATCTGATTAAACAAACATCCATCATAAATTTCAGCAAAATATTGGGACATATTGTCTGATTTCACAGAAAATTACTAACAATTGTTGTTACCGGTAACCAAGATATTTAGTTGTAATTCCGCCAATGACAGTATCCAAGACAGTTCAATTATTAAAATCCTAGGTAAAACTTTAGAAATTTGAAAAATGTCAAATTTGTGAAACACCAACAAGCCAGAAACAACTCGTAAAAAAGATTATAGTGACAAACAAGTGTGAATTTTTTTTATTTTTAATGTGGAAACGTTGCATAGTTAAATCAACATTAAAAACAGTAACCTAGTAACAACTGTGTAATACATTAGGATGTATTGACAATATGGCTATCTAACATAATTACTGAAACATTTAATAATTCATTGAAAAAACATATTCCACAATGTCGTTACTACAACAAAATAAGGGATGCATGAAAACAGGTGGCAGGGTCAAGCCTGGCGCTCACTTGAGACTTAACAGTTTGTGATATCTTAACTGTTTTGCCTTAATTGGAAAGGAAAATCCAGAATCAGCCTGGATCTACCTAGACCTTTAAACGGCTGCAAACTATCTGTATAATTGAAACTCCTACAACAAGGTCAGATATGGGGAAGTATTCTAGAGACACAATAACAATGAATATTGTAGTGGAGAAAAATTCTGAATCCAATGTGCACCAAGTGATTTTTAAATTGCATGTAAGAATCCCATAAAACCCAAACCCAAAATTATGATTTCAAAACTGATCCGGACTGTGAAGTAATGGTGTTTAAATTAGTAAAACTTGTTTTAAAAAGCAAAAATAACAACAACTAACAAATAAATCCAAACTTGTTGCAGATATATATAACTGAATTTTAATGCATAGAAAAAAAACTCCATAGCATACTCAGAAATTGTCTTATTATTATTATTACACAGAGTAGATGTCAGCTGTTATTCATTTTATGTAGTCAAATGTATGTAAATGTAAGCATCTTAAGTTTCTTAAATTAAAACTTAACACTTCTGTGAAATGCTGGTCACGGTTAGAAACTAGAACTATATAGAATTATTTGAATTGAAATTATATAGTATGTCCCACCTAGTTAGAAAGATTAATAAAATAGTATCCCACAGTCTGCACATATATCTTATTCCAAACATAATCAAGTTCTTACAAACAATTTTAAAATTCAAATGTGTAAATAATAATAAACAATAACAAAATAACTTGAATCAAAACTATTCCAAAATAAAGCGATTTTCAGCAGTCTTATATTGATAAAAGTTGCATTATTTTAGGATAACATGTTAAATTGACCTCCTAGCAAGACTATTTTTACAGTAAAATATTTTTAATTTGACAGTACTTTTGTAGTTAATTTAGACCTTGGAATGATTTTGTTCTTTTAGGTCTGATTTGAGTAACTTTTCCAGATGAATTTTCTTTATGCCGCTCATGTATCAATTCATGTCACATATAGGTAGAGTAACCATAGAAACTCAAGCTGACAACAACTACTACTCTAACTACAAAAATCATCATATATATTAAATGTTTGAGTGTATGCATTTAAAGACATGCAGAACCAATACTGAAAACAGCGATTCACAATTCTATAATGCAGACTGGTTAGTGTTTAAGTAAGTATTTTTAAGTTACTGAAGTTAGATGAATGCACTGGATATTTAAGAATGACATGCAAAATTAAAACAGCTACAAGTTATATGTGTATTCTATGTTTGAATTGGTTATGAACTAAGAAAGTGGAGGTGGTGTGTCACCCTATACATGTAAAGTTGGTAATAAATAATAATTAAAATAAAGGTTCTAATGTCCAAAACATTTATATTTAGTGCCACCACACATACTATCTCCAACCTCAGATATTGACAATACACCAATATACAACCAAGAGTATTCCTTAACCTGTGAAGTAACTGGTAAGCTTGAAGTTGATGTAACATGGTTAAAATATGATGATCCTGTAAATGACTTCAAGGATCAAATTGACACAGTAATTTCTATCAATGATGGACCTTTTGATTTAACCACTGGTGTAAACAGTACATTGCACTGGGAACCACAAGGTTCACAAGCTACTTGTGAAACTGTAACAAAGTATGATGGAGATTACAGATGTGTGGCAAAGAATACTGGTCCTGATGGAGGAGAGAGGGAAAAAATGTCTGCAGTAATCCGGCTCACCACAAGATGCAAGTGCTTCAGATATTATCATAAAATTGCAAGCCTATTTCTCCATTTTAAATACAAATTATTACATGCATAGAAATGTCACAAAATATATTTCTGCTTTAAGTAATAATCATAAAGATATTCCATAATAAATAACTTAGTTTGTCAAATCTATAGTACTTAAACAGAAGTATTTTGAATATTTTTTGTATTTATCAGAGAGAGTTACATAATAAAATAAGAATTTATTAAGAGTTACATAATTTTAATATTAGATAATCGGAATATTCTAGAATTATTTTAACATTGAATATTTCAAATGATTTTGTAAATCTTACTTATTTAAAGATCCTCCAATGTGGTATGAACCCAATGTAACAAATGGTGAGCTGAATAAATCTGTGACAATAAACTGCACTATTTGTGCTCAACCCATGCCAACTGAATACAAATGGCACAAAGATGGTCAACAACTTAAAGGAGAAGTGAGTAAAATTAAAACAAAGTTACATAGTTGAATACAAATATTTGTTTAGATGAAGCATGACTGCCCATTAACAATGTTACTTTTACATTTAATTAGATGTAACTTATGCTATTGCCAAAGAAAAATATTTGCATACTTTAAAGTTATGAGAATTGTGTGTAGTGTTATTGCCCATTATAAAGACCAGAAGTGCGCAGTGAACGAAAATCCGTCTGTGCGCATAGAATCAGCACGGACTAACACCTCCAATAGCGGCCCGCTTAGAAACAGAAGTGCTGTTTCGATTGCTCGATTGTGTGTTGGTAGTAATATTGTCTGCTTTTACGTGAGCGATCATGCATACAAAACAATATGGTGGCACCCTTGTTCGTTTCACCTCATAAAAATAAAGGCATGTTTCTTAAAACCACATAGACCGGTCTTTGTAATAGTAATAAATACCTCATGCTCGGGCATTTGTTACAGGATATACGCCCGGCAAAAATTCTTTAATAATGCCCTCGAGCCTAATGGCGCTCTGGCATTATTTGGAATTTTTGCCGGGTGTATATCCTGTAACAAACGCCCTCACACTCAGTATTTATTACTACACTATTGCAACTAGTGTTTTATTATCCACCACACAACGTATTTGACCCGTATATGGGGATATATGGAGCGGGATGTACTTTTTTTGTATACACCGGCACCCCGGTAATGTGGATAATAAGCGTCAATAACTTCCGGTTTTCCAATAATATCTCGGAAACTATGTTATAATATAATAATGTATAATATATCATTAGAAAGTTAGTTTACAGCGCTGCTTCTGCTCATGTGTGTTGTATAAAAATCCATACAGAAATAAAGGCGCTATTGCAAGTTAAAGTCTGATTTTTTTTATATTCACTTGTGCCTGTGGTTTTTGACAGACTTTTCACATTCTCTGTTTAAATATTCGTATTATTTCACCCATAAATCGTACAAAATGGTGGATAATAAAAGGAAAACACCATATAATATTATCTTCATTCATGGAATATTTTTTCTGTATATGTCATTCGGGAAGTTTTCCTGTTATATTTATAATATAGTCAGGTTATCAAGTGAACATTGAGAGAACAACAAAAGAAAGCTTTGGAATTTATACTTGTGAGATTTCGAATGGCATTGATGGCATCAAGAAATACAATATAAATGTCACAGAAAATGGTTAGTGCAAAGCAAATTTTTAAGATTGGAAATTTATTTATTTATGTATGATATATAACAAAGGCTGCCAAATAGTTTTTTAAAGTTAAATTAATTGAAGCTTATTGAAATTTGAATGTTGTCTATTCCTCACGTGAGTTTATTACTATTCACTATTAATGTTTAGCCAAATCAATTCCTGAATAGCCTAGATTAATTCACCATTGTCCAATCCAAGTTAGTTTGAAAGTTTATATTTCTCAGTTATTTATTGGCTCTTAATTGGGGAAATTAGAAACACTGCTATACCTTCACGTATACTATGTGGACATGAATAACTGTTACCATCTAAGCTAGAAGAATTAAACTCTTGTTTGGAGAACATTTGTGACTGTTCATACTCTAATGGTAGACATTACATATAGTCTCATATTTTAAAATCATTGTTTTTAGTAGTTGTGTTAAATGCCATAGAATTTAGTGCTTCAAAATATTCTATTCAAAATGTGTCAGTATATCAATATTGTCACAAATTGCAATATATACTCACGGGCTACTCCTATTCTCAAACAACTCCATTGGTTGCCACTTGAATTTCAGTGTATATAAGTATCTTCAGAGTGGTTATCCAATCTATTTCAGTCTTCATTTGTCTATTAGTTGTGGAAGATATGGCATAAGATACAACTGCCCAGATAAAAGGTTCCTGGAGGTTCCACAATACTACCCATCTGTACACAAATCAAAAATGACTTCGGTCACAGTTTTGCTTTTGATGTTCCCACACTTTTAAATGAT
Source organism: Sabellastarte sp. h YS-2021 (assembly GCA_964017235.1). Classification (NCBI taxonomy): domain Eukaryota; kingdom Metazoa; phylum Annelida; class Polychaeta; order Sabellida; family Sabellidae; genus Sabellastarte; species Sabellastarte sp. h YS-2021. The sequence continues at coordinate 124,916,468 of OZ024932.1, forward strand.
CTGCCTGATGATGTTCATTCTCCTCCAACTCTTGCCTGTTTCAGGAAAAAGCTAAAATCTTATCTCTTTGATAAGGCCTTCCCACACTAGCATGTAAACTACCCGAGGTATCCTTGCTGTCAACCTGGTTATGTCTATGGGGTGAGGATTACTGAACTGGACATGGTGTTGCACCTCAGAACCTACCTTGACAGACATTAAGTGCTATAAAAGTACAGAATAGAAGTAGAACTTATGCTGTAAGATAATCACAGAAGCAATTTATTTTCATCATACCACCATCACACCAATTTTAGAAAAGTTATAAGTTATGCTATCTACTTTTAATCTGCGGAATATCTATTGCAGGGCCGCCAATTATTATGGATTTGATGGTCTTGAGTAATAAAACATCCACAGTAGCACCATTATCCTGGCTTATTGTGACAGATGGTGGGTATGGTCCTCTAACTTTTACTGTGTACAAGAGGACCAGAGAAGTTGAATTTGAATTGGTGAATGATAAAACACAAAATTATGTTAGTGACGGGGAGACCATAAACTTTGATGTTGTTGGACTTCTACCAGAAACCTGGTATGACTTCAAAGTAATGGCACAGAATGGCAGAACTAAGAATGCCTTCAGTGGAAACATCAGTAATTCAGGAGATACAGTGGGTGCGATGACAGCATTGCTAATGTTTTGTCAGAATAATATTTAGGAGATCAGTTGAAGCATGCCATATCTTCATGCAGTGCATACAATTCAGATATATTGTGCCACAACTTACTGCCATATAATTTGTTTGTATTTTCTAATGTATATTGTGATTTCAGCAGAAAAATATTGTTTGAATGAGAAACCAAGTAACATTCATATATTTTCTACAAATATCTTTTCACCAGTGAAAATTCCAGAATTTGAGTAATCAAAACAAGTAAACAAAATGTTATGACCACTTATCCATTATTTGCAATTAATTATTGTGGATTTTATCAGCCTCACCTTTTCTAGAGATAAGGCAAGTAGAGGTACAAGATACCAAAATGACTGTAGAATGGAAATTTGACCCAGGCACATTGTCAAGCCAAGCACATACCATTGCATCAAATCAGGTAATTATTATTGGAAAATATCTAATTACTTTGTTTTACTTGGGTTTTAGCATTCGCCAGGGGAGACATGGTTTTTTTTTTAAATTCTCAATTAAAATTTTTAATTTTGCAAAAGAAACTGGTCGGTATTTATATATTTTACTGCTATTGTATGAAATGGGTGAAAAATTCACAAACCAATAGATTAGAGACTGTCAGTATGCTCAAATATTAGTTTAAAGTACTGTTTGTCATTCAATGGGTGTTATCACCTACCTGGTAATTCCTGCGGTAACTCTTTCAATGTTTTATACACAAATCACACCAAGTGTATTACATGTAAAATAGATATATATATATATATCATAAAATATTGGTTAGCAATCCACATTCCCTGTCCACTGTTTTTTTAATTTTAATTCTATACATCTATCAAACACAAGCACCAATGTACTCCTTCCTAACCTAGTATCTTTTAATTTTGGTACTGTGATGCTGTAATAGAAAGGTTTGTCACAGGAAAGGTAGGTGCACCTATTTCTAAATTTGGATTTCATTGGTCATGCATTGTACTTTCTGGTTCTGTTTTTCCATCCTTTTGACTACTCGGTCAACAGCCACCACCAACAAAAGTAGATTGCCTTCACCAAAAATTATTCACCCAAGTTTACTATCCTCTTCGGAGACTATCACATCATTGCTTTTGTCACCCTGCAGGCATATTGTCGTCATGTGACCCACTGTGTCAACCCTTGGCGGTCCATCATCCGGATTCTTTCCATCGGTCAGAAATTTCAAAGCCTGTCTGTTGAACGCCCGGTCATTGCATAACAAAACATCAGCCTTTGGTGATTTTGTTTAGTCAAATGATCTTGACATGGTTGGTGTCACTGAGACCTGGCTAAGGCCATCGGACACACAGGGCCTAATAGATGAGATAACCCCTGCAGGTTTCCAGCTTCACCATATCCCACGCAGGAACAAGAAAGAAGGAGGAGTTACTGTCTTTGTCAGGAATGTCATTGATAGCGTGCTTTGTTAAACTGATCAGCGGGACACTTTTGAACACACTACCGTCAAAATGTCAGAGTGACAGTCAAGCCAGCTCCTGATATATGTCATCTATTGACCTCCGAGCACCAGTAAAAGCAAATTTATTGAGGAATGCAACTGTTTCATGGAAGCGGCTGCTTTGTCACCACATGAAAATATAATCCTGGGAGATGTCAATATCCAGCTAGACAGTCAAAACTGCTGGACAGATAATTTCAACACAGTTTTGTCGGATTTTGATTTTATTCAATATGTGTCAATGTCTATGCACATACAAGGACGTATCCATGATGTACTCTGCACTAGTAAATCCATAACTTCCTCAGTTCACCATTATGGAAAGGACGCCATATCAGACCACCTGGCTGTCTTTTTCACCACAACATTTCCATTCAAAAATTCCTGCAGAGTTAAACACTTAAAAATCAGAAAACTTGGCAATATAAACAAAACTGAATTCATGTCTGATATTGCAAATTCTGAGCTTATCCAGGCTCCTTACAAAACAGCCAGCTTACTATCACACCAGTATCTTCATACCCTTAGGAATTTACTGGACAAGCACTCACCTGTACATGAACACAAATCTCCACAACATGTCAACAAAGGGTTCATAAACAGCGAGATTTTGGCAGCAAAGAGACACAAACGCAAGCTCGAGAGGGAGTGGCAAAGGGACAACTCTGCCATTAATTGCAGTAGGTATAGAGCTGCAGTGAACCATTTCAACCGCCTCTTGGAATGTGCGAAAACCAAATACTATAGTAATGTGGTTAGGCAAAATGAGGATAGCCCCAAGGCCTTGTGGAATTTCATAAAGAAAGTTCTCCATAGATCACCAAAAATTGTGATTCCAGATCATACTACCATCAACAGTTTAATCAACACTTTTGGCAGGTATTTCACAGACAAAATTGCTAAACTAAGATCTGGATTATTGTCTACTGATGTTGATCTCCCTGTCACAAGCTCCTACAAAAATAAGTTTGTTTCTTTCCAGACCATCTCAGAGGAAGAAGTCCTTAAATCATTAAGTCCACACCAAATAAATCATGTGACTTGGATCTAATCCCAACATCATTGGTCCTTGATTGTATCAGTGTGCTCTTGACAGCTATTACAAATATTGTGAACTACTCGATACAGGAGGGCAGTTTCCCATCCTGTTTTAAGACTGCACATGTTACACCCTGAAAAAAGCTGGTCTTGACAGAAATATTCTCAGGAATTATCGACCAGTGCCATACCTCAGCTACATCTCCAAACTCATAGAGAAAGCTGTGGCTAGGCAGATAAATGAGCACATTGCTCACAAGGGTATATCTAATGAAAATCAGTCAGCATATAGAGTTTTTCACTCAACTGAAATGGCATTGTTAAAAATACAAACTGACATTGCCACCTCAATGGACAAGGGTGCAGCTGTTGGATTAGTCCTTTTAGACGTATCTGCAGCCTTCAATACAATAGATAACTCATTCCTAATCAACTATCTTCAGTACTGGTATGGCATTGATGGAGTAGTGCTTAAGTGGGTTCAGTCATACCTCAATTCAAGGAAACAGCAGATCAAAATAGATGGACATCTTTCAGATGCTTTTCAACTCCCTGATGGGGTTCCCAAGGGCTCAGTTCTGGGCCACTCCTTTTTTACTCTATATGCAACCCCACTTAGTTCAGTCATTTCTAAATTCAATGTGACCCATCACTTATATGCAGATGATACACAAATTTACTTGGAACTTGACTCTAGGGACTTTGATTCTAGTATCACTGAACTGATAAATTGCCTTGAGGCGGTCCAGGCTTGGATGGGAATTGATAAACTGAAATTAAATCCTGACAAGACTGAATTCATAGTCATTGGTGGTGATCATATCAGAAGCTCTCTGAAGTCATCTTTCCCAGTTAGTTTGCTTGGCAATAGCATGGAACCAGCTGAATCGGTCAAAAACCTTGGTGTCATCCTGGATGCAGAAGATTCAATGCAAAGACATGTGGCTAATCTCTGTTGCATAAGTTACTACCCTCTCCAGGAACTATGAAGGGTCTGCAGGTGCTTAAATCTTGAAAAAGCTGTAAGGGTGGCAAATGCCTTGGTTGGCAGTAGCCTGGATTACTGTAACTCACTGCTTTACAACACAAAAAAGGCATATACTAACAAACTACAGAGTTCAAAATGCCTTATGTCGTACAGTATGCAAGCTAAATAAATATTGTCATGTCACACCCTTCCTGCACAAACTACACTGGCTTCCCATTCATTACAGTATATTGTTCAAATACAGTCTCCTTACTTATAAAGCAATACATTTCAGCCAACCGCCATATTTTTCCTCTCTAATTAGGCAGAGTAATCTCACACGGGGCAATTTCCTCATCTAAACCAAATAAACGCTCAGAGCTGCATAGCTTCATAGCAGACTCTCCGATGGAGTGGAACAAGCTTCCTCAAGCCATTAGAACCATAGAAAGCATTTCTGGTTTCAGAAAACAGTTGAAAACACATCTTTTCAGGTTAGCTTATCCTCCACCATAGCCTATCTTCCCTATCGGATGCTAATATGATAACGGACCTTGTTTTGGAACTGGACTTTCCCTTTTGGCACATCTGTGCCTAAGAGTATGTTTACATCAATTCGGCACTTTATAAGTGTTTCTAACTTACTTACTTTGTTTAAATCAGATTAATAATTAATATAATGATGTTCATATGTTAACTGACACGAGAAATGTAAAGTCCTGTAAAAAAGCTGTAGCTTTATTTTTTGTGACTTTCCTTGATTATTTGTCTGTCCATAAACAGGTCACACTGTGTATTGTTTATGCTAATGGGGCACACGAGGTTATATATCCTGATATCAAGAATTGCAGTATTCCTGCTGAGCTAGAAAAGTGTGTGATTGAAGGAGACTTTGACACCAAAAGCAGCTATGACATTAGTTTGCTTGTTGAGGAAAATGGATATCAGGGGACAAATGCTTGGGATGGGAAAATTTCAAGTGAAGCAGAACCTATATGTAAGTATATGGCTCAAAGTAGTTGAGGCTTATCTAAAGTATTTCACGCCAAATTCTTGGAGATTTTCTAAATGTAAACAGAAAAAAGTGATGTTATGGTTACTTACTATATAAATGAAGAGGTTGTTCCATGTGAATAAAAAAATGGACTGGTTCCCCCAGAAAAAAAAGACGCACAGATAAATTTCAATTGCATGATATCAAGATAACCTAGTTCAGATTGCTTGAATGTAGGCTGTAATTCACCCTTTTTGAGTTATCGTTAATATAAAAGGTAAAAGGTTAATATTTCGTTTTATTGACCAAATAATGGAGATGCATATTATTTAACACAACACATGAAATATAATTAACACAAAATATCAGCATGACCATGAATAAGTAAGTAATTCTGAGTTATTTTTCCTTTATGTAAGTGATTAATCGATGGTGGCCCATTGTGTTAATTAAAGTGTCTTATATTATGTTTAATATTTGATATTTTACGTAAAATGGCCAATTACCGCAAATTGCTATTGCCTTTGTATCAAGAGAAAAATCGGCAAAACATTGACTAATGTTAATGATAGAAAAGGGGGAATAAGTGAAATGCTATAGATTTGTATAAAAATCTTCATGAAATTCAGTAATTTTGTTTGATATAACAGTAACTAGTAATATGTTATGGCTGTTCTTTCGATACCATTGCTTCACAAGTTGATCTTGCCAATTTAAATTTTGAGCTTGGCGGCAAATTGCTGTGATTGATCCTGTTAAAAAATGGTGGGAAAACTGATAAATTGTGTAATTTGTCTGTGAAGTGACCTCCCCCCCCCAAAAAAAAAAAAATATAAAAAGTAATGGTCATACGCCCTGTCCCCAACTGCTACAACTCACAGGTTAATTCGTAATGATAAACACATACCACTCTAGTGCAGATATGTAGCTGCAGCAAAACAACAATCTGTGAAACAGAATGAAAATAAATGTACTAATGCTATATTATGTGCCTAGAAATATGGTTTTAAATTGTCACACATAACATAGACAATATAGTTACAAATATATATACCATCACCTTATGGAAAAAGAAACTAAGTATAGGTTAATGGCCAAGTAAGTGTCCAATATTTGAAAATAATGGACTGTTTACCAGGTCCTGATGGGCATCTTTGGAAATATATAAAAAGGTTTCTGGCCAAAATTATAGAGTGGAACAGCTGCCCATTAATGAAAGATACTGGACACTTTTAACAAAAGAAAATCTATCAGGTGTAGTTTAACCTTATTTAGGTCAGAAATATTTATTTACAGGAATTGTTAATGCCTGATTTATGAAAGCTTTTCACCAAATAACTGAAAAATGGCGACCTTTATGATATATCCTGTGTCATATAATTCCATGCTACCTTTAATTTAACATAGTTGCTTTATTTGTGTACTTGATGTATTACCATATGCATTTTGATTGAAAGTTCATGTTGATGCTATTAACGTAATTTTTTTAAAAAATACAAAAACGAGTACTTCTTTGCATGTGTGTTCTTGTGAAACAAGGAAGATGAATATACATCCTATTATTAATCTGTTACAGTATTACTAAAATAACAAACTTTCTTTCACATAATTGATATTTATACTTAAGATTTGCTCATCCTAAAGAAGGAATATATCTGTGGTCAACTACTTCAAATACCACTGTGTAATTTGTATTTCCTTGTATTTTGTATGAACTTTTAGCCATTTACACATGCTCTTAAAGGTTTGAAGCTGCAGCTAATTTTGCTAAAAATAAATATATTGAATCATGAAAACAGTCGGTTGTATACCTTAATAATAGCAGTGGAAAATTTTCTGTTTTAGTATCATTAGGCGGTATAGCAGCTGTTGCTCTGTCATTACTTCTGATCTTGGTTTTGGTAGTGAATATGTTACTATTAGCGTTGGGTGTGCTTCAATTTAACACCAGAAAATGCAAGGGTAAGTACCATATTTCAATAACAAACATCTTGATAAACTCTATGGTTTCCTGTTTGGACTGGCATACTTACCTTCTTCTTCATTTTATTTTATTACAGTGACATGTATTATACTGTAACAAAAGGTATTACAAAACATAAAGAAAAAGAAATATCCAGCTCTCTTTTGGGCTTATAAGTTACTTTAAATATAAAAAAATCAAAACATGATTGGTTTGATTAGTTGAAACTAGGCATTTATATTATTATGATAATAAAAAATAAAAAATTGTGTAACCACAAGTACACAATTACAGTCCAAAAAGTGTATCATATTTAAAGAAAAAAAAATATGTCACCATTTATGTCATTCCTCCCTTGCAATTGCTTATTGAGTTATGACTTTTTTGCAGTTTTTAACTTTTTTGGATTCGAGGACATTTGAGGATCCTTATCAATCTTAGTAAAAATATTTCCATTATTATTATTGTGTTGTTATTGTTGTTGTAGTTGGTTGTAAGTAATATTTCTGATTTCATGTCTGTAATCAAGGAAAATTTATTCCAAGTAGAATTGTGAGTATATTTTGAAAGATGAAACCCTGTTATATTATTGCTGATCGCAAAGCCTTGTTATTAGTAGTGATCAGTTAACCAGGTTGTTTGCCAAGTTGTAATTTTTACAAAATAATCCATATTGCAATAAGACAATTAATGATAATTTCACAAAGAGATATTTGAATGGGAAATGTTGACAATATTACTTATATTCTACAGATTATCATAACATGAACCTTCCATGGAACCCCGTTTTACAACAAATATAATAAAGAATCTGATAATCCACAAATAATGAAACCAATATTGTTAATATATTTAATTTCTACTCACCACTTATGACATTAAATATTGTATTTGCATGTCATCCACCTTAATGTTTAATAGTTTGTCATATTGTTCCATTTAATACACAGGAAAGAAAGACAATTCTTCAAACAGTGAAAGGTAAAACGCAGAAGTTCTTTTTTGAATAATTCTCTATTTCTTTTAGTATTATCTAATGTTTTCACTTCTTTCAAATACAATTATCTGTACCAATATATTACAGATCTGATGATGGAGATACAGGAGAAAAAGGTAGATAAGTTACATTATCTTTATTTATAATAAACAGTAATGATTTATTCAGTTTAATCACTGAATTGTACCTTTACAAAGCTGAATTACAATTAAAATTATGCTATGCAATAGTAGATATTGTGATGGGAATCTCTTTTATTCGGTAAATATATGTATTACAGATGATGTGTATCATTTTAAGTGTCCTGCATGACAGTCTACATAAAAAATAATGTAATGGTAAAGCAGATCAGGGGGGGGGCCACGGTGGCAGAGTGGTAACACTCTCGCCTTCCACCTCTGAGGCCGGGGTTCGATCCCCGCAGGGCCTCAAGTTGGAAAGCTGGTAGTTGCTTGCCATTGGTCAGCAACCCTAACGAACTGTATGTACTGGTTTCCTCTGCCCTTCCAACTACCTGTCGTGATATGACCTGTACAGTGTTGAAAGCGACGTCAAACCCAAAATAAATGAATAAATAAGTAAAGCAGATCAGGTACTTGCAATGCAAATACTTAAACCATTGTCGTATTATTCTTGTATATGCATTTGTAGATTAGCCTTGTCGATGTCAGGTTACCCAGTTTCTGAAATAAGCTTTTAAAGTAAGGAAACAGTTTAGTATGCAAACATGTGCAAGATTGATTAAGTATTCTTCTTAACCATACAAATATAAATCAAATACCACTTTTTCTTTTTTTTTCACTTTTAACTCTTGTAATAATTTATGTTATATTTATATCTACTCTGTGTTTTTGCTTATTTTAATAATTCCAATTCACTCTGTGGATTTCAGGTTACAGTGAAATCGACTTGAATCAAAACCAACCTGACAGCCAGACTTATGAACAACTCACACATCAGCTCTATGAAAATGAAGGATTTCAGCCTTATGAGTCACTGGAGAAATACACACCCGATTGTTTGTACAGCAACACAGGGTCATATACGTAGATTACATGTACAGGGACACTTACCCACAGTGTAAGCATGTAGTTGTGTTAGTAAGTATACAGTACAAGACCACTTTGTTTTACATGAATTGGTGTCACCACACAGTCCATAATTTGGGATTAGTAAAGTTAAAGAGGGCTTCGGTGTTCTATTGGTTTTACATCTAATCACATATTGTCACCTCTGTGTGGGTTCAACTGCCAAAGTCACACTGCTGAGAACCTCTCCCAGTATTATCTTGGTTGTTAGTATTAAGTCACAAACACTACAACATATACACTCAAAAATCTCCCAAATCCTTTAGGTACCTAGTAAGTATGTAAGGAAGGAGCCAGAAACAACTCTAGGGGTGAACTTAAATATTTCTATCATTAGAGGATCATGTACTATAGCTTTGGAATTTTGCAAAGGAGCTACAAGATTTAGAAACCCAGTTTATATCTGATGTCTTGAACTGGTAAGGTTGTGAGAAGAAAAAACCTTCAAAGAGTACAGCAATTAGGAGGCATACGACTAACTGCGACAGTAGTAAAAAGGGTGAGGAATAATAAGTGAGAAAATTTATCAGAGGAGAAGGGACTGTTCCCTTTTGATACTAAAACTACAAGTAAGTTCAAAAACGCTGTTGACTAGAAAAACATACATGGCGTTATAATGCCATTACAAATAGGAATCCAGTGTGATGTGAAATAATTCCGGGAAACCAATCTCTTTTTTACTTTTACTTTGATAGGTAATAGTCTGGATGAATACAAACTGAGATGCCATGCCTCTGAAGCAAAAAGATTTTGGAAAATGCCAGCGTACATTTGATGAAATAAAATAACTGTAATATAATATATTGTATGTTTCATAACTAAAACGTTCATGCTGTTCAATTGCTCTTCTGTATTTATCCCTGTTGTTGGCTTTAAAATCTAACTCCAGATCATATTTCTATTTTTTTTCATTTTAAGAGTTAGTTCACTACAAATCTGTTATATGTATTATTGCAAAGGTTGTATTACAGAGCTTATGTTCGTTTTTGTTGCCTTAAAATCCATGCAGAAATGGCGGAGAGATTGCAAGTTAAAGTTTGAAGTTTTTACATTAAGCCGTACCTATATATTATGGTCTTTTTGGGGGACCACGGTGATGCAGTGGTAACACACTTGACTCCCAACTCTGAGGTCGGCAGTTCAAACCTCAGACCTTATGTGGGAAAGTCGGTAGTTGCTTATCGATGGTCAGTAGTTTGCAGTACAGAACCTTGACCAACTGTATGTACTGGTTTCCTCTGCCCACAAAACTACCTGTCATGATATGACCTGTAAAATGTTGAAAGCGACGTAAAACCCCAAATAAATGAATTATAGCAGTTTTTTTCTATATATTTTCTTCAAACACGGATTTACGTTTTCTCATTAATCATCTAAAATGGTGGATAATAAAAGTAAACGTCCCTTTTTAGACATGCACTCGAATAATTCTGTCATCTTCATATGTGATGTATTTCTTTTGTGTATGTCATTTTGGGAAGTTTTCTTGTTAAATAGCTATTTGTCAATTTTATACCCGTCAGTGATGACATTTTCAACATCATGTTCCAGACAGAATCTTGACAGAACTGTTAAAGTTAGTGGCATTTGCCTTTAATAATGTGGACTTGTCTCATCAATCTAAATCCAGGAACCTCAGACATATACACTTCCTTGTTGCAATTTGTAAAAGTGGCTGGCTGATAGAAATGTTTGTAATCAGTTATCTCCATTTTTATTACCTTTGCTTAATCAGGTCGTAAATGTATCATTTATATTTTTGTGTTTAACTCTGCCATACATTACATTTTTTATTAACCAAGAAGTACTTCATACTGGTGGTTTTACTGTGTTTTCCCCACTAAAATTACCATGATCAGGTCACTGGTCTTACAAATTATGGTTTATCAGAGATGTTTGGACTGATTGGTCTTCTTCAACAATTTTGAACGCTCGTTTAAATGTACTTGACCCATTTCACATTCCGGTAATAAATATTGTGTTGAACAATTTCCCCTGCTAATACATGGCTACCTTTGTAGGGATCTAATGTAATCCAAACCGTTACAGAGCTCAGTCTCCATCATTTGACAGACTCTGAGGTGAAACTAAAATAGACATATAGAACAATCATGGCACATTGACATAGCCAAGTGATACCAGAGAAGCCATGTGTAGCACGGTGGCTAAAATGATAGGCTTTTGCAAACAAAAACAGTTTGGAGCTCTTTTTAGGGCTGGTGGTATTAAATATGATCCTGATCTGAAAATCTAAACAAAAATATTGTGGGAAGTTGGAAAAAATATTGAGCTTTTCCCACACACAAAGGTTATTCAACTGAAAAGATTACAATACCTCTCCTGACTACGCTAAGATTTAGAAAGATCACTCATTGTCTTAAATTCTAATCACCCTTGGATAGCAGAGAAGTATAATCTATACAATAATTTTGCTACTTTTGTTCTTTGTTCTATTTTAAGCAGAAAGATTGGAAATATGGAGAAGTGTGAACAGATAGGTCGTAGTACTAAAAAGATATTTTGCAAGACCCAACAGATTAGTCTTGAGACAGTTGCTATAGATAAAATCGGTTAGGAGTTATTCAGGATAAAATGTCTGAATACATATTTAAATGGGTTGAATATATTACTGAGTTTATTGTCACTAAAATTACATTCCCAGCCTTGATGAGTTACAAAGTAACAAAATTATTGTACCCAGGACTGTATAATCTGGCACAACAGCTTCAATACAACAGGGGTATGATCCATTTCCAGCATTGTTGTAAATCTTAAATATAAAAGTAGAATGTCCATTGAGTGGTTTCTGACACTAGAATTCCATAAGATTAATTATAGTTACAATGAAGGCATCTTTTCAATCAATTATGCAATTAAAAAATAAAATGGTATATTATGTGGAACAGATTTAACCTTTTCTCAATCAATCTCTTGGGAAACAGATATTAAGTCCCTAACACACAATAGACTTTTATCACAAGTGTGACCGAAACAGCCTTGATCTTTGCACTAAATAATATGCATCTGCTTGAAATATACACCATGTGGGGGGTCTTGTGACGAGACTCTATCTAGGTATTTTAGAAACAATGTCATGGTACCTAGATGAACACATATTGTCATCTAGTTGAGCACATATTGACATCATTTTACAGACTTAATTACCAATCATAATGCCCTTAGTTATGGTGGTTAGAATAACACAGGACAACTGTTGAACCAACCCCTTTGAACAGTGGAACACCATCACCTGTTGAAATAAGTGTGAAAGCCAATGATTGATTTTTTCTTTCGTCTTATGAACACTTGCACTTACTATGATACTCTGTGTAAAAAACATGGAGCTCAGCATTATACAAAAGATGAAAACGAAATAGAGCAATGCCATGTGTAATATTTTATTGGAGACCTGCCCAACATCCATCTAGCAGGCATATATATCATCAAATAATATGACATAGCATTGAATTATACATTTAATTTGTGCCATCATTTACTATTTTTTAAGGCTGGATGGAATCACAGTATGATTTTGTTGCTGTTATTCCAATGAATCTATTTAAGCCAGTGTGAACACAGATAATTTTTTCATTAGTGGATTAGAATGCATGGATCCATGACATGACAATTTGACATACGCTAAAATAGAAAATTGGCAATAGGGTTTAAAACCAAATTAGGATAGCAAACACAAATAAACCAAGGAAAGGGTATCAGTTTCCTAGTTCAAAAGATTAGGTCAAAGGTCAGGAGATGGTAAAAGAATATGTGTTGGACACATTTTGAGGCATTTTATTTACAGGTTAGTATATATATATATGTACATACGGATAAAACTTTAAAATTTTCAAAATTTTGAAAGATTTTAAAGGCACCATACAGTATCACAGAATAAAATTATTACACAAACAGCAACTAGTGACATATCACAGAAAATAAGTACTTAGCAATTAATAATTGTACAGCAGCTTGTGCCACCACTTGGTTATGTTAAGTAACTGTAGATAAATTCAAGAGGAAGCCCAAACTAGCTGGCTTGCCGAGTGTAGAAGTGAAAAGTGAGAGAAATGAGAGGGGGCTACCAGGGTAATGCCTGGCCCTGCCTTGATCCACAAATGTTTGTGAACTGGTAATGTCACAATCGTGAATGTCAAAATCGAGAGGAGGTCACCCAGGGACAGCCTGGGGCCACCTAAAGAAACCACGCAGCTGTAGTTGTGCCATGGAGGGAGGTGGGAAATAAAATCTTCACTACTTGTTGTTGATTCAACTGGTAATTCAAAATGGCCCTCCAAATTCAAACTGAGGCTACAATATTGAACCCCATAGCATTTTCATTGGTGGGAATCCTTGACCCCATAATAGGTCAATAAGGGGGATGTAACTTTAAGGTAGTTGGCAAATTGAGGCTGGACACACTGATATGTTATGTGGCAATTATGACTCTGAAAAGGGGACCTTGTATCTTGGTAGTAGGCTTATATACACTTAACAAAACATAACAGATACCATTAAAACAGGAACACATTGAACCATAAACACGCCTGGATGAGTTAAATGTTTTCAGCTCATATTTATAGCTTGCTGGGAAAACACGGAAACGTGTGAACTAGTTTTTAAAATATTTCTTTACTAAGCTCATTATTTGCTACTTTATCCCAAGCTTTGTATTTACCTAATCAGTAATAAGATAACAGATAACCAACTCCATTGAAGAAGGGCATTACCATCTTGCAAACTCGGTCAACTTGGAATTCTTGGTCTAGACATAAATTCAGCTTGATAAAAACAAAACACAGGTATTGATCATAAACATAATGAATCACAGTTTAATGCCTTTCATCTAACAGACATTTTGGTACAGTCTATATACAGTATAAGTAGAAATTTTACCCAGAAGATAGTTTCAGTAATTCTTTATTTATAAGAAATTCAGTACAATTACATTTCACAAATGGCTATTTTCTGCTTGAGATATTAATAGAGATTTAAAATTTCACTGGCAATGCATTTCCACTATTCAAGCTCATTAGTTAAAATACCTAAAATTAATACCTAGTAAAAATTTCAACTTATATAATGTATAAACTTCCATTTGTTACAGAGTTCATTGACCTTGATTTAACCTACTACATTGAACTCGGGGGTGGCCTCTGTGAGCACTGTGTCAGCAATATATTGAACTAGGATTCATATCCAGGTCCCAACTTAAAGATTATCGGTGACTAACATATTGTCATCTACCTTAATGAACTCTAAATTACTCTTTTCTTCATCTCTGTTGTCTGTGTTTTTCTTCATGCTGTGGCGACTTTTTCAACAGTTTGAACATTTAACTGTTAGATTTCCATTATTTTAATCCTTCCACTGTATTCCTCTTTCATTGTATACTTGTCTAGCCTTTCGTGTTGCCATAGTGATGTCTCCATCTGCCATTTTAATATGTAGCAGTAGGCTCTGAAAATCTAGCATGTGTCACTTTAGATGGCAACAAATACATACGGATCCAGAGTAGTAGTGGTGTGTAATCAAATCACTTTGTCATTCAGATTCGTCGCATTGAAGTGGCAGAACTGCTTGCAAGCATGGAGAGTGGCGACAAATCTCAGTGCTGGGCCATGTTACCCCCTCCTTTCACTCCAAAGTTTGGTTACTGACAATCGTGGACAGTCGTCATTAATTACCTAACCAGCTGTAGCAAGGTCCTGAATATGAGGCCTGGGCATAAGTATACATTGGACAACGGTGTTTTCAGAAAAAAAACGTAATAATAAAGATAAATGTGGAAATACAACAACAACTACAGACTCTCTATGTTAAAAATAAAAGGACAATACAGTATCTAAACATTTTACAGAAAAGTACCAGTGTTAACAGGAAAATACAACTCTCCAGCAGAACTACTCCCAAACACTGAGCAAATGAACAAATGGTGGAAACAGAATATTGGGACAATTTATTATATAGGCGTTGAGGTCTGTACACACTAAATCCATCCAATACATATTGGTTAATGGCCAAGTAAGTGTCCACTATTGGAAAAACCCTCTTTGGTCACAGTTTTGCTTTTGATTCTCCCACAATTTGGAATGATTTGACTGATGATTTTTTAATTGGATTTTGGTGTTGCGCCTTAGAGTCTGCCTGGAAAAGATTACGCGCCATAAAAATACATAATAAAATTTAAAAAGAATGATGTTTGTTTTGCCCCAACTCTATAGCACACTGATCACACATCGTAGGATTTTAGAACTCCACTGTCTTCTTTTAAAATCAGCACCTGGCATTTGGCAAAGCAACTCCCTCTTGACAGACATAGAACTGAAATTATATAGTAAAACTTGATTAAACTAGAAAGCACTCCAAGACCACAGACTTACGCCACGACAGCCAAGAAATTGTAATAAGATCCAGGAGCTGGACTTTTGCTAATTCAGCCAATTCTGCAACTTTGGATCCTTAAAAGTTTTACCCCTGCAAAACTTGGCCCCAATTGATACAAATAAAAGGTAATTCAATAAGAGTACTTTTGTAGAGCTTAATCTCCATAATATGATAGACTGTAACGCTTACACTTATTTATGGATCATAGATAATACAATTATGTTTCAGGTTGCCATCTCTTAGTTATAACCCGACTCCTATAATGGCAAATAATGTTGGATAATTTTTTATGAGCATGGTATGTTGGTTTCACAAGAATCACAAAGTATGATTGACACTTATCAAAGTGATTTTTGTAACCAAGTCCTACTGACATATGTCCTTTATTCACATGTTTGTGTAGAATAATTAAAGTTGCAATTAGATTGCACTAAAGGTCAAATAATCTTGGAATAATCTTTATTATCACATTATGACAAGGGTGATGACTTCTTAGTGGATATTTAGTAACAGTGCAACTAACTTATGCCAAAGAATTTTGATTTCTGTGATCAATACCTTTTGTTCTCTGTCATTTGTTTATGTCAGTATTATTAAAAGTGCATTTGATAGAGATTAAATGCTATAAAAAGTTTTTATTAGAGTATAAACAATATGATTTTTGGGGGCCGACTTGACCAGGGGATTTTTTATGGTGCTAATATGACTAGCAGATTTTATCCTGGGGTCCGATTAAATTAGGTAAAGGGCCAATTTGTCCATGATTCCATTTAGATCGTTCCCAAAATGCAATATGTTCTTCCTTTCCTTATTTCTTTCACAGACACATAAAAAATCAGAAAGACCTGTTCATTATTAGTGGGGTGAACCAAATCACATAGAAAAGAGACTGTTTAAAAATTTGTGATTTTATATCCAGATGATGATCTTAATCTGTCCTAAACTGTTTCCTTTTCAGGCTCTATCCGCATTAAAATTCATAAAGATGCATCCGTTAGCTTTTGGATTTATCATAAACTCAGACAAACTGACTGACAAACAAGTAAACAAATGCCTCCAAAAACATCATCTCCTTGGTGGAGGTAAAATTATGTCATTACAATGAACTTCCAATAGGGTCACCTTCTCATTTGTTGGCCACAGGTAACAGCACATATATACTAAACTTCAAATAGTTGAGGTATTAAGTCTCTGCAACATTCACCTGATAGATCCATAAACTGATTGCAGGGTTTTATCAATTAGGGACAGAAAAAGTAATATTGGTAATATTTGTATAAATATCAGAGTTATATCGGGCTCAATGTTAACAAGATATACACCTTTTATTTGAGTTATTGGCATTAAAAATATGTGAAGTATTCAATGTGTTATTGAGGTTCAAATTTAAAAATTCACCAAAATTAAACCCATAAACGCTTCTAGAAAATATGGTAAACTTCAAATAGTTGAAGCATTCAATCATTATCTGCCATTTTTCAGAATTTTTAGTGGTTGAAGAAATATTAGGAAAACAATATCTGAACAAAATGAATAACACACATATTATATGAGCTATTACAATTAAAATAGATAAAATACTCTATGTGTGATCGAGGTTCAAAGCAAACAATGCACCAAAATTAGACCCATAAATTGACCAATGCTTCTACTTCAGCTTGCAAAATCATTTTATACTGTCCCTATAATACACAAGTATCTCACAAGTTTTGGCTTGGTAAATTGACCTCAGTGGCCTAGTGGGGATAGCAAGTATAATAGCTAATCACTGGCTATCAACTCTACGTGGGTCTGACTCCCACAAGTGCAGATGCTGAAAGCCTGTTTCAAAATGTCAAAGGTTAAAGTTGGGGTTTCACATCTCGTTCAACAGCCAGGGTCATATTTGGGCAGGTCGTCAACATTGCCACTTCTGGGAGAGGGCCTGTTTGTAATATTGCTCTGGTTGTTGTCCCTACCAGGAGCTTATGTTCTGGGTAGCTTTTGTTTGTCTGTCTGTTTGCCAGTTAGTATTCATAATAAAACAATGAAAAGAGCAGCCAGAAAAAAATATTTGGATAAAGCCTGATCAAAGAAAGAAAGGGGGATTACATTTTGAGAAAAATCTAAATTTTATTTTGGATATTTTCAAAGTTTTGGAACTCACCACCATATCCCCCCATGTGCACTTCTAGTGACACAGAAAACAAGTACAGATAAGGTTTGTTATCATTACCAACCAGTGTGCAGTATATAGTATATATTTTATTTTGGTTTTAATGTCATTTTCAACACTGTATAATTCATATCACCGCAGGCAGTTTTTAAGCCAGAGAAAACCAGTATATACAGTTGGTCAAGGTTCTGTATTGTGAACTGCTAACCATCGGAAAACAAATACTAATCTTCGTACATAGGGTCCCCAGTTTGAACCAAAGACCTCTAAGGTGGGAGGCGAGTGCGTTGCCACTAGGCCACCATAGTAATTAAAGTCTTAGCCCATTTCTTAATCAAGAAACAAAACTCTTAAAGCAACAAACTTTTGCTACTTCAACATGCCATTATATTTTCATTACTTAGAACAGTGCAGTATGCTCAATTATTTACAATTATTTTTCTGCTGCACTACTTAATGCATTCCTTTAAAAGAACTAAAAAGTAATTTTATATATACAAGATATTTGACACCCACTATACTTTATTGATTATTTGTTACTTTATGCTCAGCTGCATATTTGCCTAATCAGCAATATGATAAGAGATAATTACGGCCATGGGAGAGGAACATTAACATTTATAAAAGTGGGTCAGCCAAGAGTTCTCTGGTCTAGACATTATTTCAGGTGAGCTAACTTAAACATAGGTATTGATATAGTGAGATACTAAATCATTGTTTCATTGCATTAATTTCAAGTATGCTTGGATACAGTGATATATATTTAGGTGTACGTATATTTATTTTGTCAATACTTTAGGGTTAATTTTAGTTCCTCAGTAAAAGCTTGCCTTATAATTTAGTGACTAAATTATGAACTACTTAGAATAAAACTTAGAAGGGTGTCTATCAGCACTATAGCAGAGACTGTTCTTCAAGTCTCAAATTTGTCACTAATGTTTAAATTTTATCTCAGTGGTCACATCAATAAAAGAATATGTTGACGTCTGAATTTTGCCTCAAATTTAGTCTTATATATGACTGAAATTTTTCACTGTACAAAATATTGATTTTTTTTGCTTAGTTTATCAGTGTGTAAATTTGAGTCAAATGTTCACCTCAGTGAAAGGTCAGTGAATTAATGCCTCATAGACGTTTTAGCCACTGGTCCACTGAGGCGCTCACACAGCTTACAAATTTATGTCTTTTGTATCTTTATTTATTTATTTGGGGTTTTACATAGCTTTCAACACTGTACAGGTCATATCACGACGGGTAGTTGGAAGGGCAGAGGAAACCAGTACATACAGTTTTTGATGGGTTCTGTACTGTAAACTGCCGACCAATGTCAAGCAACTACCAGCTTTCCCACTTGAGGCCGTGCCGGGAAC
The DNA here is from genome assembly GCA_964017235.1 of Sabellastarte sp. h YS-2021. Classification (NCBI taxonomy): domain Eukaryota; kingdom Metazoa; phylum Annelida; class Polychaeta; order Sabellida; family Sabellidae; genus Sabellastarte; species Sabellastarte sp. h YS-2021. The sequence continues at coordinate 124,935,569 of OZ024932.1, forward strand.
TGAACCCAAGCCTCAGAGGTGGGAGGCGAGAGTCAGTGGCCCCTCTTGTCTTTTGTGTCAATCATCCTGAATGGCTAAATTACTTGCCTACTGTATTTTTGTGTACAGTTGAGCAGAATGGCAGCTTACAAAGCCAAGCTGTATATAATTTAGATAACTGATATACTGCTGCCTTCTTTAGATTAGCATAACCTCATTCTCCTACTGATCTATTAAAAATGTTGGAAGAATATATTGAAACAACATTTATGTCTGTTTATTCATGCACTAAACATGAAAACAGTATATACACTTTGAATCATTTTTTCCACACAAGAAAAGGTTTTTGATGGCATGACTCTCCTTAAAGATAACCCAGATATGGATCCGAGTAATGGCTCCATAATTGTTTTTGTGGATTTTTTTTTTCAGTATCAGCATACTTGCCCGAGATAGTATTCATTGGATCACCCATTATATTTTTACATAAGGTATGGTCTACCCAAAGCTTTGTTCTCCTTTTTCAGTTTCAATTTTCTTTGGTGTCTAAGCATATTGGAGTTGATCAGGACGGAATCTGGATATGGATTGAAAATTGAAAGCAACATTTGTCAGCACTACCTCCTAACTTATTAGGTGTAATTGTATTTTAGTTTGGTGTATTGGGGCTTTACGAGAATCAACAATAATACACAAATAATTTTATTCGTCAGAACAATATTAATAAACTTTTTTTAATAATGACAAGTTATAAATATAATAAACCAGCATAAAATCAACGTCTAAGGATTCCTTTTAGGGGGTAATAATACATTTTCTTCTTGCAAATAGAGCCCCAATTTGGCTCATGACTAATCAACATACAAAATTAATACATTTTGTTATATTGCTAATCCTGTGAATATGATCAATCAATTCACAGCTTATAGATCATTTATAACAGTTATTCCAATGTAGATGTTGAATGAATTGTTAATATAGTTAATTTATTGTGCCAAGTAATGTTGTGGGACATTTTTATTGGTTTAGCTTTTATAATCAGCACTTAGAATTCAGGTTCTATTTCAAGTGGCCAAAATTTTTCCAAAATTTGAGTACTAATATTTCCAAGCAAAATTTACCATTTCTTCAGTTTCATTTTGCAATGTATTTGAGCATATTGGAGCATACCTGTTTGTGAAATTATTAAGTATTGGATAGTCCAAGCCAATCCAAAGTAAGGTGTTTCACATAAGCCCAGAGCTCTAGATGAACAACTCTAACCAGAAATATACTTTTAAATTTCCATCTATTAAGGTATCAAAACTGAATCCAGGGGACTTTGGTGCAAGTACTGGAGATGGGACTTTGATAATGAACTAGAGAAGGGACTTTGATAATGAACTGGAGAGATAAACTTTGAGGACTTCGCTTCTTTCACTCACTTTGTCGAATTATAGTGGAAAGCCTTTTGGGACACACCGGATTGTATCAGAGTGGTCTTGAGGATAGTATATATTTCACTACAAGAAATTACAATCATAGCTGTATGCTTTACAGAATTGCTAACACCTAGGGTTATATTGAGACAGACACAGGGTATCTAAAACCTGTTACCATAACTTGGATTCCAATATATGATGGTTACTGGAGATGTAACGGATCATTTGCCAAATATGATGACAACGAGATATGTTTAGATCCCCTAAATTGTATATTCAATATCTGCTGTAGGCCTCTTGTACGAACAGCATGAATCAAACAATTTCATAACTGCCCCCAGTTTTTTTATATATATCACAGATGTGAGAAGTCTCATTGTACTTGAATGATGTTGATCTGGATAACTTGGTTCTCAGTGCACATTCCTGAATGCCACGCCTTGTTTCTATTGACACTGTGGGGTTTTCATTTCTGGATGGGGTTTTCATCTTAAAGACTGATGGCTCATCTGTAAATGGAGACATAACATGTTTGATGTTTTATTTTGTTATAAAGACCACTTGAAACACCAAGTCCAGATCACTTTTCAGTGAAACCAAAGACTTTTATAAATACCATTTCCTTTTTGAAAAGAAGGAAACCTCAGCTCTGTTTAAACATGAATGGTTGTCTCACCAACAAAATTGACTAGATAGATTATAATACCCACAAGACTGGTCATAAACTAATTAGGACTGACAGAATTGGTTGAGCAGGCTCAAGGGATGACTCACTTTAAAATTGTTTCAAAAGTTTATTTTATGAGTTTTATGCCCGTTACCTTTGCAAGTTAAAAATAAGATTATCCTCTAGACTTTATAATCTGGGTAGTTGGGAGGCAAAGCCCTGACCATAGAATAGAGGTATTCTCAAGGTCTTCATTATGTGATAAAAATATAGCAACAACATGCTGCCAGAGCAATTCTTGACCAAGTTTTCCTCATATTCATTTTGATAAATTTGCAATTAATATTGAACCTAGGGACAGTTGTCAAGCAGAACTAATTTCATAAGATTTGTGAGCCTGTTCTTTATATTAAATTGTCAACAAAACCTAACTAATTAAAGTGATGTTAAAAACATTTTTTGACACACATGAATCTTCATTTTCAACCATGTCCACTTTTTCATATTCACTGATCTTCCTTGTATAAGATAATGACAAATGACTCAACATGGCTAAGATTTGAGGATGGACAGATCTGTTATGTCAAAGATACCAAAAACTACAATTACAAGATTTTTGTGCAAGTGTGTGATTTGAATGATACCAGAAAGTACTTACCTGCAATGAGGCTACAAGGTATGTCAATAAGATATGGTATGGCTTCAGTCAAGGTCATTGCTTTAAGCCCATTTGGTGAGACACATTTAGGGTTATCTCTGTAGATATTATATTGACATGACACCAACCATAGAATGCAGGCATCACAACGTAATTGAGTAGAGCGTAGATATATTCTGAAGTAATTAGCAGAAGAAAAGTATGGAAGGCAGTAGTCACTAACTGCAGTGATCGGGTTGTTCTCTAGATATAAGATTTTCAGCGATGGATGATAGGTGCCATTGCTTGGAAATGTGATCTAAAAAATATTTAAATATGAAAGTTTTTAAATTAGTATTTGTTACTTTGGCATGTATGCATCAAACACATCAGATCTAAAACAATCCAATACAATTGGCTAAGATATAAGATTTCTTAAAGAGGAAGAAATTGGTCCAATATCTATCAGTTCAGCTAGCAATGCTGACTTTTACAATATCAAAGCAGTCAATCCTAGAGCTCTAGATCTACCTAACGAATTATCTGCCTTCACTTTACTTTTGGATCTACATTGATGCAGATGTTTAAATTCTAATTTAGCGAAATATTTGAGATATACAGGACTTTATAAAGTAGATAATCATATTATCAAAGTGTAAAATTACACAAACTTTATTTTTCACCATTAATTATAGGAAAAGTGTGATTAAATGTATAACTTGTGCACCACTTGACCACTGAGGTTTCAAATTACATTGCAGTACAAATCCAATTCTCTTTCCATTTTCACTGCAATGCCTGTGTAACATTATCCTTTTTCTCACTGGGCGGTGTGGTAAACTTATCTCCAAATACTATATCATGTGTACAATTAATGGAACAGACATTTATGTTTGGTCGTGTAGCTATGCATAAAATTGTTGATAGATTCTGACTATTAACCCTTAGGCTGAAGCATTTCAATATATAATATTAAATAATCATTGCACTCATATAAGTGTATAGCTCAATCAGTCAGTTTTCTGTCAGCTTTGTCTTTGATGTTCTGAGCAAATTTTGGAATGAATTGCCAAATAATGACTCCAAAGCTTCTTTTATTTACAAATTCAGAAATAGATTCTTGTCTTTTTGCACATTCACCATTTCGTTTTTATATAAATGTGTTACCCCTATGGTGCTGACCATTATTTAAAATCAGTGGTGGTATTCACTAACATTCCAAATCTTAGTCTTATCTTAGTCATAAAATTTATGACATTTGTCTTAGTTAAGATAGGTTCCAACTTGGTATTCACAAAGCATGTCCTAACTTCACCTAAGTCCCCTGTTGCAAATCTTGTGAGAGTTTGTATAACCACATTATAATTACTGAGATTTCATCATGTGATGTAACCATTCTTGTCCGCTTTTTGTGGTACAATGAATGAATTTAGTACAGTTGAGAGGAGTTCTGAACAAGACTTATGACCATAGTTAGGCCTAAGATAAGACTATGATTTTTTGTGAATATCATTTTCTCTAGGACAAATATCCTAACATATTTTTATGACAAAAATCCTAAAGTTAGGACTAACACTAAGATAGGTATGTTAGTGAATACTGCCCCTGGATGTTATTATGATCATAGTTTTTCTGCATACAGTACCTCAGAGTCTGTCTTGTGATGGAGATTATTTGCTAGAAAGTTTTATTAGAATTACATATTCCTTATTCTGATTGCATTTATGAACATGAAAGATTATTTCTGTCTATCGTGTAATATGATTTTTATCTGCAGTGTTGACCAGATGAAAAATTCTATTTGTATTATTACTAAGAAAGAAAATCGAATGTAATGTACAAAACTGATAAAGAAAATTACCTGTGTAATGTCATTATGTCTCAGATTAACAGTCACCAGTTGTGGAAATACTGCAATGTAGAATTCTAAATCAAACTCAGTAATGCGGTTTCTTTCCAGATGCAGGTTTACCAGCGAGCTTAGGTTGTATCCATCTTCAATAAACAGTGATTCCAGATGGTTATGATATAACTCCAGATTAGTCAAAGCAGGTAATATAGGGGTGGATAGTTGTGTAAGGTTGAAAGTACCAAGCAGGTTACATATGTTTAATCTTACTTTTTTCAGTTTATCCAGAGAAGTTCCATTTTTCGCAGGTGCCATTTCTATGTTATAGTTCCTGTTTAGGTTAATATCAACCAAATTTTTAAGCTCAACAAACATACTTAAGTTAAATGTTGATATGCCAACATGTTCTAACTCAAGATAAGTAAGACTGCTGAGGTTTTGTACTTTCACATGTTCATTGATCACCTGTGTGTACGATAGTGATAACTGATTTAACTTGACCGTACCATTTGAGGATGGATAGATAAACTCTGTCAAAGGATTTGATCTGAAGGTTAAATATGTAATTTCATTAATGACTGAAAAGGTGTCCATATTTATACTGGTGAGTCTATTGCTGTCAAAATAAAGATACAGTGTGGTTAGTGGCTTGGTGAGGTTGATGGTGGTTATCTGGTTTGAGCTGAAGATCAAGGTTCTCATCAGGGGAAAGTCAGCAAAGTAGTCAAGATTCACTGCTTTTAATCGATTATGGCTGAGTGAGAGGTATGTCATATTGCTTCTAAATGGTGTCAAGTCTGGCACCTGGAAAAGAAACACAGAACAGAAATCACAACAAGCAGTGTCTTTGGTCATGCAAAGCCCCACAGATATCCTTTGCAGAGTTATACTATCTTTGAAGAGGAACAGAGGAGGGGTAGACCACATCTTGTGTAAAAATAAAACCCTAATGGAATTAATGGGGGCCACAGTGGTGCAGTGGTAACACAGTCACCTCCCACCTCTGAGTTCGGTGGTTCAAACGTCGGACACTATTTGAGAAAGTTGGTAGTTTCTTACCGATGGATAGTGGTTTCCAGTACAGATCCTTGACCAACTGTATGTACTGGTTTCATCTGCCCATAAAACTACCCATCGTTATAAGACCTACACATTGTTGAAAGCGTTAACAAACGTTAACACCCAAATAAATAACAAATTAATTAACTGATAGGATCAATAGTTCTTGAGTTACTTAGAAGATATTGTGGAAAAATCTCCCCTGTAATTCCACAGTCTCCATCATGATCTAGATCATCTTTCAGGGGACTGAGCCACATATAGACCTGACTCTGTGTGAAAAATGATCCCAGTCTCAGTATAGTTTTTCAAGTTATGCACAAGGCCAAACAGAGGTGATTTCTGTGCCTTCCCCCTTTATGGGAAAGGCTAATTGCAGTCTCTATGTCATTTTGCAAAAGATCCAGGGACAAGAATGACTTGTAACTGACAACGGTTTCAAAAACATTGTATTCTTGTTAGTAAATATAAGTTGTGGATTTCACAGGTAAAAAAATCAATTATAGCTCAAAGCTCATATTCAACATATATGCCCATATGCCCCTGTTCCACTGAGGGATTAAGCCCCGATCCTGTCTGGGACCCTTAATCGTGGACAGTAGGTGAAGAAAAAGCAAAAATGGGCGGGAATACCGGGTCGGGGGTGAAGTCTGGGATTAAGTACAGATCGTCCCCAGGAGGCCTCAGGACGCCTGAGGCAGCCCCAGACAGTCCCCAACTGGTCTGGGACTAAGCGCCAACTAAGCCGCATTTCTGGTCGGTTTCAACCGCGATCCTGTCGTAGACAAACCGACCGGGTCCCAGGACGCCTCAGGCCTCCTGGGACTAAGCCCCGACTAACACACGATTAAGTTCCGGCGTCCTGAGGCATCCTCAGGCCTCCTCAGTCTTCCCTAGACCAGGATCGCCGATTCTTGTTTTGCAAAGTTGCTGGGTATATATATATAAAATCCACGATCTAATCACCATTGCTTTTCTAGGAACACAGCAGGATGCCACCTTTTAATGGAAGACAGATTCAACAACAACTTAGGGTTTTTTTTATTTTTATTCAGTTACAAATAATCATGTATTTCCAATTTTTACCTCGACCACAGCAATCACCACCACCACCACCACCAGCACCCATACAGAGGCCTAGAAGAAGGCACAACATGTGGGTCAGGCCATGGCTACTACAGAGAGAGGAGAGGAGGGCCTTACCACAACATTATGGCTGATCTGTATGCCACAGATATTCCAGGATTCACTAACTACATGAAGATGACCCCAGAATTCTTTGAAATAATAAAGACCAGACTAGAACCACATCTAGCCAGGCAGGCCACCAACTACAGAGCACCAATCAGTGTTGGGGAGAAGTTAGCCCTCACCATCAGATAATATGGCCACTGGGGAGTCCTACACATCATTATCCTGTCAGTTTAGGGTTGGAAGATCCAACATTTCAAAGTTTTTACCAGAGGTCTGCAGGGCCATCCAGGATGAGTTCACCAGAGAGTACCTCAAATGTCCTACTACCCCAGATAAGTGGAAAGAACTGGAGAGGGAATTCAGGATCAGGTGGAATGTTCCACATGCCCTGAGAACCCTGGATGGGAAGCATGTGGCCCTGAAGAAACCCAAGAACACTGGAGCCCTCTACCACAACTACAAGGGGTTCTTTTCCATTGTCATGTTGGCCCTGGTAGATGGACAGTATAAGTTTAGATGGGTGGATGCAGGTACAGAAGGATCTTGCTCAGATAGCCAGATATTTAATGCCTCTCAGCTGAAGAAGAGGATTGAAGATGACAAGATAGGCTTCCCTGACCCAGCTCCTATAATCCATGGTGGTCCAGATGTACCCTACGTCATCCTGGCAGATGATGCTTTTGCCCTGAAGACCTGGCTCATGAAACCGTATGGCAGAAGGATGTTAACCAGAGAGGAAAGGATTGCCAACTATAGAATTTCAAGGGGCAGGAGAGTTGTGGAGAACGCTTTTGGCATCCTGGTGTCAAGATTCAGGGTGTTGAGGACCACCATTGAACTACCCCCAGCAACAGTCAGGGAAGTGGTCTTCACCTGTGTGGTTCTGCACAACATACTGAGAAGCCAGTATCAAGGTCAACCTGGTGGTCAGCAGCCTGGGGAGGACGATGATGATGATGTGCCTGGTGATTGTGGATTGATTGGTGGTGCTGCTGGTGGTGGCCAAGACAGAAACCCTGCTAGAGAAGCCAAGAGACAGAGGGATTACCTGAAGGACTACTTCAACAATGAGGGAGCAGTGGCCTGGCAAGATGGAAGAATATAACTCCTGCTGCAGTAATCAGTCCTTTTCAGGACTAAGAAACAGTCCTTTTCAGGACTACCAAATATTCCAAAAACAATTAATGAGCTATGCTTGCTACAGACAAACCCCATGCCAAACATAACTTGTTCCGACGGACAACAGACAAACCCCATGCCAAACATAACTTGTTCAGATAGACAAACCCCATGCCAAACATAACTTGTACCAACGCACAAACAGACAAACCCATGCCAAACATAACTTGTACCAACGCACAAACAGACAAACCCCATGACAAACATAACTTGTACCAATGCACAAACAGACAAACCCCATGACAAACAGAAGTCACCCAACTGACAAACAGACAAAACCAGTGCTAAACAATATTCTCAAAACCAGGACCCTAACCCAAACATGAATTGCTAAATAGAATAAATATTGCATATAATATGAAAGCTACATCCTCATTTGACTTAATTTGGGATTTATTTTGGAAATATATTTGAAACAGAAATGTTTTCCTGGAAATCTTAAAAATAAATTCTTCTACTCCACTTGACAAATAATTATTCGATATAACTACTAAACTGATTTTAATAATGGGAGATTATGTTTGCAAAACACTTTGTCAGTTTTTTGGTTTGGGTTTTGTTTTCTATTTTGTTTGTCAGTTTTTCGGTTGGTGGTTATGTTTGTCATTGGGTTTGTCTGTCAGTTGGCAGTTATGTTTGTTATTGGGTTTGTGTGTTTGTGGGTTGGTATGTGATAATGCCTTGTAACTCTAGGGAAGGTGCAAGTGTTGGACTTTTCAATTACAGATTTTAAACTATCCCATGGATTTTCATCTAAGAATGGGCTGATTAATGGCCATATTGGGATTTTTTTTAATATTTTTTTATGTGGCCTTTTTTGTTATGTGTGGTTAAATAGCGCTTTGAGTCCTGTAGTATATGGAGATATTGCGCTGAGTATAAATACATACATAACATAACATAACATAACCATGGGTTATTTATTTCATGTTTGGGGTGATGTAAGTGTTGGGTTTTTTTTTTCTTGTGATAAGTATTTGTACTGTTTGTTTTTTTTGTTTTGTTTTGGGAGGGGAATTGGAATAACTTGCAGCTGAATAATTGTTTTTGGAAGATTTGGTGGCCCTGAAAAGGGCCTGGCAAGTCAAAGACCCGCCCTGACTGGATGGCTACTGAGGAGGCTGCTGCTGCTGTTGAGGTGGTGCTGAAGGGGTAATAGTAAAGAGCTGCTGCTGTGGTTGTTGCGGCTGTGGCTGCTCCACGATCTGTGTTGATGTCAGATCAGGTAGCTGGCTTAAAATTCCACTCAGGTTATGTCTGCTCCCTTCGTCCTGTACAGTTAGGACAGATGTAGGGTTGCTGAAGCCAATGGGGCTTGGTGTATAGTAGACAAAACTGCTGCCAGCTGCTGCTTGAGTGGAACTAGACGCCTGTTGAGTGGTTGGTGGCAGTGTCCCGACCCTCTGCGACTCCGTGGTAATAGTGGCTGATCTTCTGGACAATTGCTGATGTCTACGGTTGCTCTTAATACTTTCGATGTCTCTGAATATCTTGCCCTTTAATTCTTCAAATTCTTCTTGAGTCATCTTTTCGGCCTCTGATGCCACATAGTCAAAGAAGGGCTGCCTGTCAGACTTCTGCTGCAGAAAACCTGAGATAAGTGTCCTCATCTGCTCAAAATGTTCGAGAATCTTGGAGTCTGTTGTTGAAACAGGTGTAGATGTAATGACGGACTGACTCCTCTCCCTCAGGACACTTGACTCGAGGTGTTCTGTGTCAGTAGTTGACCCACGTGATTCGTCCTGCCTGCTGGTATTCAGACTAGCCTCGAACCCTGAACTTCTGTTGGCCCCCTTTCTTCTGATGTGGGTTTTAAGAAAACCCATCTGTTGGTAGACCCAGGACTGTCTCTTGGTCATCTCCCTCGGGGCTTGGCCAGATTGGAGCTTAGACAGCTTTCCATAACGCGTTCGCTGGGACTCAAACCAACGTCTCACATCAAAGGGCTGGAGCTTGAGTTCTGCAGATATTTCTTCCCAGAGAACCTCTCTTCTGGTCCTGTCATGGAAACGTGAATGTTCCTTGTCATACAGTTCAGGGTGCTGCTTTAGAAATTCCACAATGGAAACTTCCTGACTGTCTGTAAAAGTGGTACACACCCTGGCTCTCTTGGCTGAAGAATGGCACTCCAGATCTTCTTCACACCTCTCTTCTTCTTCTGCCACAGCTTCCCCAATAGCTGGACCTTCTTCAATCTCCTCCTCCTCTCTCCTCTCAGTTCCTTCTTCTGTAATAACTTCACTCCTCTCCTCTACCTCACTTTCCTTCTCTCTCTCATCCATCTTTTTCTTTCCTCTCTTTCCTCCTTTCTCTTTCCTCATAATCCAGTCGACAAAATAATAAACAAATAGTAAAATGTGTCTCCTAACTGTGAAATTTGCCGTAAGCTCAAGCATATAATATATAAAATAAAAACTGAAAACCCCTACAAATCAGTGACACATGTCTCTCAGTAGCCAAACAGTCAGTAACAACGAGAATGTGTGCGCGGTCGCTTATATAGTCCCAGACCCCCTCATTGCCTCGATTTCATTTCAGACGCGCCGAAAAGAGTAGGTTCTTAATCGGTTGTTAGTCCCAGGCCTCCTGGGGCCTCCTCAGACCATCGCAGACTAAAAATGTACGGTCCCAGGCGTCCTGGGGAGGCTGGTTTGGATCGGTTAGGGTCGGTTACCCTTAGTCGGGGCTTAGTCCCAGACCTAGATTTTTGGGTCCCAGGACACCGCAGACGGCCTGAGGCTTCCGGGGACTAATGCAACCGACTAACTTTCACACGCATGAAACATACACATCATATTTGAGTCTGGGATTAACAACCGGCCTCCTGGGACTAAGCTAGGGAGGTCTGGGACTAAGGGTCGCAGGCGGCCTGGGACAACACACGACTGTGTACATTTGGGTCTGAGGAGGCCTGAGGACGCCTGGAACTGGACATTTTGTTTATGGCGGGAAAAAATAATTAGTTGCAGTCGTGTGAAATATCAAACATGTTTGATTTTTCATGCGGCCTCAACCAACCACAACCGACCCTTACAGAAGGTCTGGGACTAAGCAAATATTTGAAACCGACCCCCAAAAACCCTTAATCGGGAGCCTTAGTCGTGTGGTGGAACACCCACATTAGAATACACTAAGAATATTTGTCATAACAATGTGTCTTTAATTGAGTTTGTTGAGACACAATATATCAATGCTGACAACACAGCTAATAGAGTGAATTAGTTATTACTTTTATAATTCTAGAAGTTTTGAGTAATTCTAAAATTATATTTTTATTTCTCGGCTTTCTTGGTTTTTGATGCTGGTCATCTGGTATGCAGTAACATTTTAGTCAAAGATATCTTTTTGTGTCCTGGACATTACTATGTAATGATGTTTCCTTTAAGTATTTGTTGCAACACATGAGCGTGTGAGTCCAATTTGTGATAATAATCACCATTATTATTATTAGAAAATAATAAAATTAACAAAAGTATCATTCTATGCAGGACATGCAAATCTTGCAAATGTTAAAATTAAAAGTAAACGCTGTGCAGCTAAAGCTTCTCTGACATCCTGTCATACGTGTATATACACATAAGTGTGCTGCAAATATTGTTGAAATATGATGAACATAGCTTTGTTGTGGTGTAGCGGAGATTTGCACCTGCAAACAAAGGGGTATTATCCTAACATGAGTGTCACTACTTGAACATCAATGAATAGACTGCGACTAGATACAGGCCCTGCAGTGGGTTAATATGGATGCAAGGTATACGTGAGCGTATTGTACGACATGTGCGAACCCTGCAAGTGGATGAGGAGATCTTGCAACACTTGCAAGGGAAATGCAAATGGGATTTTTTTTTAATATTTTTTTATGTGGCCTTTTTTGTTATGTGTGGTACCATGGGTTATTTATTTCATGTTTGGGGTGATGTAAGTGTTGGGTTTTTTTTTTCTTGTGATAAGTATTTGTACTGTTTGTTTTTTTTTGTTTTGTTTTGGGAGGGAATTGGAATAACTTGCAGCTGAATAATTGTTTTTGGAAGATTTGGTGGCCCTGAAAAGGGCCTGGCAGGTCAAAGACCCGCCCTGACTGGATGGCTACTGAGGAGGCTGCTGCTGCTGTTGAGGCGGTGCTGAAGGGGTAATAGTAAAGAGCTGCTGCTGTGGTTGTTGCGGCTGTGGCTGCTCCACGATCTGTGTTGATGTCAGATCAGGTAGCTGGCTTAAAATTCCACTCAGGTTATGTCTGCTCCCTTCGTCCTGTACAGTTAGGACAGATGTAGGGTTGCTGAAGCCAATGGGGCTTGGTGTATAGTAGACAAAACTGCTGCCAGCTGCTGCTTGAGTGGAACTAGACGCCTGTTGAGTGGTTGGTGGCAGTGTCCCGACCCTCTGCGACTCCGTGGTAATAGTGGCTGATCTTCTGGACAATTGCTGATGTCTACGGTTGCTCTTAATACTTTCGATGTCTCTGAATATCTTGCCCTTTAATTCTTCAAATTCTTCTTGAGTCATCTTTTCGGCCTCTGATGCCACATAGTCAAAGAAGGGCTGCCTGTCAGACTTCTGCTGCAGAAAACCTGAGATAAGTGTCCTCATCTGCTCAAAGTGTTTGAGAATCTTGGAGTCTATTGTTGAAACAGGTGTAGATGTAATGACGGACTGACTCCTCTCCCTCAGGACACTCGACTCGAGGTGTTCTGTGTCAGTAGTTGATCCACGTGATTCGTCCTGCCTGCTGGTATTCAGACTAGCCTCGAACCCTGAACTTCTGTTGGCCCCCTTTCTTCTGATGTGGGTTTTAAGAAAACCCATCTGTTGGTAGACCCAGGACTGTCTCTTGGTCATCTCCCTCGGGGCTTGGCCAGATTGGAGCTTAAACAGCTTTCCATAACGCGTTCGCTGGGACTCAAACCAACGTCTCACATCAAAGGGCTGGAGCTTGAGTTCTGCAGATATTTCTTCCCAGAGAACCTCTCTTCTGGTCCTGTCATGGAAACGTGAATGTTCCTTGTCATACAGTTCAGGGTGCTGCTTTAGAAATTCCACAATGGAAACTTCCTGACTGTCTGTAAAAGTGGTACACACCCTGACTCTCTTGGCTGAAGAATGGCACTCCAGATCTTCTTCACACCTCTCTTTTTCTTCTGCCACAGCTTCCCCAATAGCTGGACCTTCTTCAATCTCCTCCTCATCTCTCCTCTCAGTTCCTTCTTCTGTAATAACTTCACTCCTCTCCTCTACCTCACTTTCCTTCTCTCTCTCATTCATCTTTTTCCTTCCTCTCTTTCCTCCTTTCTCTTTCCTCATAATCCAGTCGACAAAATAATAAACAAATAGTAAAATGTGTCTCCTAACTGTGAAATTTGCCCTAAGCTCAAGCATATAATATATAAAATAAAAACTGAAAACCCCTACAAATCAGTGACACATGTCTCTCAGTAGCCAAACAGTCAGTAACAACGAGAATGTGTGCGCGGTCGCTTATATAGTCCCAGACCCCCTCATTGCCTCGATTTCATTTCAGACGCGCCGAAAAGAGTAGGTTCTTAATCGGTTGTTAGTCCCAGGCCTCCTGGGGCCTCCTCAGACCATCGCAGACTAAAAATGTACGGTCCCAGGCGTCCTGGGGAGGCTGGTTTGGATCGGTTAGGGTCGGTTACCCTTAGTCGGGGCTTAGTCCCTGACCTAGATTTTTGGGTCCCAGGACACCGCAGACGGCCTGAGGCTTCCGGGGACTAATGCAGCCGACTAACTTTCACACGCATGAAACATACGCATCATATTTGAGTCTCGGATTAACAACCGGCCTCCTGGGACTAAGCTAGGGAGGTCTGGGACTAAGGGTCGCAAGCGGCCTGGGACAACACGCGACTGTGTACATTTGGGTCTGAGGAGGCCTGAGGACACCTGGAACTGGACATTTTGTTTATGGCGGGAAAAAATAATCAGTTGCAGTCGTGTGAAATATCAAACATGTTTGATTTTTCATGCGGCCTCAACCAACCACAACCGACCCTTACAGAAGGTCTGGGACTCAGCAAATATTTGAAACCGACCCCCAAAAACCCTTAATCGGGAGCCTTAGTCGTGTGGTGGAACACCCACATTAGAATACACTAAGAATATTTGTCATAACAATGTGTCTTTAATTGAGTTTGTTGAGACACAATATATCAATGCTGACAACACAGCTAATAGAGTGAATTAGTTATTACTTTTATAATTCTAGAAGTTTTGAGTAATTCTAAAATTATATTTTTATTTCTCGGCTTTCTTGGTTTTTGATGCTGGTCATCTGGTATGCAGTAACATTTTAGTCAAAGATATCTTTTTGTGTCCTGGACATTACTATGTAATGATGTTTCCTTTAAGTATTTGAGGGGCCACGGTGGCAGAGTGGTAACACTCTCGCCTCCCACCTCTGAGGCCGGGGTTCGATCCCCGTGATGGCCTTAAGTGGGAAAGCTGGTAGTTGCTTGCCGTTGGTCGGCAGTTTACAGTACACAACCCTAGCGAACTCTATGTACTGGTTTCCTCTGCCCTTCCAACTACCCGTCGTGATATGACCTGTACAGTGTTGAAAGCGACGTAAAACCCCAAATAAAATCCTTTAAGTATTTGTTGCAACACATGAGCGTGTGAGTCCAATTTGTGATAATAATCACCATTATTATTATTAGAAAATAATAAAAATAACAAAAGTATCATTCTATGCAGGACATGCAAATCTTGCAAATGTTAAAATTAAAAGTAAACGCTGTGCAGCTAAAGCTTCTCTGACATCCTGTCATACGTGTATATACACATAAGTGTGCTGCAAATATTGTTGAAATATGATGAACATAGCTTTGTTGTGGTGTAGCGGAGATTTGCACCTGCAAACAAAGGGGTATTATCCTAACATGAGTGTCACTACTTGAACATCAACGAATAGACTGCGACTAGATACAGGCCCTGCAGTGGGTTAATATGGATGCAAGGTATACGTGAGCGTATTGTACGACATGTGTGAACCCTGCAAGTGGATGAGGAGATCTTGCAACACTTGCAAGGGAAATGCAAATGGGATTTTTTTTTAATATTTTTTTATGTGGCCTTTTTTGTTATGTGTGGTACCATGGATTATTTATTTCATGTTTGGGATGATGTAAGTGTTGGGTTTTTTTTTCTTGTGATAAGTATTTGTACTGTTTGTTTTTTTTGTTTTGTTTTGGGAGGGGAATTGGAATAACTTGCAGCTGAATAATTGTTTTTGGAAGATTTGGTGGCCCTGAAAAGGGCCTGGCAGGTCAAAGACCCGCCCTGACTGGATGGCTACTGAGGAGGCTGCTGCTGCTGTTGAGGCGGTGCTGAAGGGGTAATAGTAAAGAGCTGCTGCTGTGGTTGTTGCGGCTGTGGCTGCTCCACGATCTGTGTTGATGTCAGATCAGGTAGCTGGCTTAAAATTCCACTCAGGTTATGTCTGCTCCCTTCGTCCTGTACAGTTAGGACAGATGTAGGGTTGCTGAAGCCAATGGGGCTTGGTGTATAGTAGACAAAACTGCTGCCAGCTGCTGCTTGAGTGGAACTAGACGCCTGTTGAGTGGTTGGTGGCAGTGTCCCGACCCTCTGCGACTCCGTGGTAATAGTGGCTGATCTTCTGGACAATTGCTGATGTCTACGGTTGCTCTTAATACTTTCGATGTCTCTGAATATCTTGCCCTTTAATTCTTCAAATTCTTCTTGAGTCATCTTTTCGGCCTCTGATGCCACATAGTCAAAGAAGGGCTGCCTGTCAGACTTCTGCTGCAGAAAACCTGAGATAAGTGTCCTCATCTGCTCAAAATGTTCGAGAATCTTGGAGTCTGTTGTTGAAACAGGTGTAGATGTAATGACGGACTGACTCCTCTCCCTCAGGACACTTGACTCGAGGTGTTCTGTGTCAGTAGTTGATCCACGTGATTCGTCCTGCCTGCTGGTATTCAGACTAGCCTCGAACCCTGAACTTCTGTTGGCCCCCTTTCTTCTGATGTGGGTTTTAAGAAAACCCATCTGTTGGTAGACCCAGGACTGTCTCTTGGTCATCTCCCTCGGGGCTTGGCCAGATTGGAGCTTAGACAGCTTTCCATAACGCGTTCGCTGGGACTCAAACCAACGTCTCACATCAAAGGGCTGGAGCTTGAGTTCTGCAGATATTTCTTCCCAGAGAACCTCTCTTCTGGTCCTGTCATGGAAACGTGAATGTTCCTTGTCATACAGTTCAGGGTGCTGCTTTAGAAATTCCACAATGGAAACTTCCTGACTGTCTGTAAAAGTGGTACACACCCTGGCTCTCTTGGCTGAAGAATGGCACTCCAGATCTTCTTCACACCTCTCTTCTTCTTCTGCCACAGCTTCCCCAATAGCTGGACCTTCTTCAATCTCCTCCTCCTCTCTCCTCTCAGTTCCTTCTTCTGTAATAACTTCACTCCTCTCCTCTACCTCACTTTCCTTCTCTCTCTCATTCATCTTTTTCCTTCCTCTCTTTCCTCCTTTCTCTTTCCTCATAATCCAGTCGACAAAATAATAAACAAATAGTAAAATGTGTCTCCTAACTGTGAAATTTGCCCTAAGCTCAAGCATATAATATATAAAATAAAAACTGAAAACCCCTACAAATCAGTGACACATGTCTCTCAGTAGCCAAACAGTCAGTAACAACGAGAATGTGTGCGCGGTCGCTTATATAGTCCCAGACCCCCTCATTGCCTCGATTTCATTTCAGACGCGCCGAAAAGAGTAGGTTCTTAATCGGTTGTTAGTCCCAGGCCTCCTGGGGCCTCCTCAGACCATCACAGACTAAAAATGTACGGTTCCAGGCGTCCTGGGGAGGCTGGTTTGGATCGGTTAGGGTCGGTTACCCTTAGTCGGGGCTTAGTCCCAGACCTAGATTTTTGGGTCCCAGGACACTGCAGACGGCCTGAGGCTTTCGGGGACTAATGCAACCGACTAACTTTCACACGCATGAAACATACGCATCATATTTGAGTCTCGGATTAACAACCGGCCTCCTGGGACTAAGCTAGGGAGGTCTGGGACTAAGGGTCGCAGGCGGCCTGGGACAACACGCGACTGTGTACATTTGGGTCTGAGGAGGCCTGAGGACGCCTGGAACTGGACATTTTGTTTATGGCGGGAAAAAATAATCAGTTGCAGTCGTGTGAAATATCAAACATGTTTGATTTTTCATGCGGCCTCAACCAACCACAACCGACCCTTACAGAAGGTCTGGGACTAAGCAAATATTTGAAACCGACCCCCAAAAACCCTTAATCGGGAGCCTTAGTCGTGTGGTGGAACACCCACATTAGAATACACTAAGAATATTTGTCATAACAATGTGTCTTTAATTGAGTTTGTTGAGACACAATATATCAATGCTGACAACACAGCTAATAGAGTGAATTAGTTATTACTTTTATAATTCTAGAAGTTTTGAGTAATTCTAAAATTATATTTTTATTTCTCGGCTTTCTTGGTTTTTGATGCTGGTCATCTGGTATGCAGTAACATTTTAGTCAAAGATATCTTTTTGTGTCCTGGACATTACTATGTAATGATGTTTCCTTTAAGTATTTGTTGCAACACATGAGCGTGTGAGTCCAATTTGCGATAATAATCACCATTATTATTATTAGAAAATAATAAAAATAACAAAAGTATCATTCTATGCAGGACATGCAAATCTTGCAAATGTTAAAATTAAAAGTAAACGCTGTGCAGCTAAAGCTTCTCTGACATCCTGTCATACGTGTATATACACATAAGTGTGCTGCAAATATTGTTGAAATATGATGAACATAGCTTTGTTGTGGTGTAGCGGAGATTTGCACCTGCAAACAAAGGGGTATTATCCTAACATGAGTGTCACTACTTGAACATCAACGAATAGACTGCGACTAGATACAGGCCCTGCAGTGGGTTAATATGGATGCAAGGTATACGTGAGCGCATTGTACGACATGTGCGAACCCTGCAAGTGGATGAGGAGATCTTGCAACACTTGCAAGGGAAATGCACGTGAACAAGTGAACTTCTGCTATAAAATGGCACAGGTACCTTAAGTGTACCTTGGAAATCTGCCGGTTTTTCTCTGTAACCAGGACGTACGTGCACGTATGGCAGGATGTAAGTGAGGCTTTACCAATTGTTTGGCCTCAAGATTTCTGGGCAGTGGGTGCAAGGAATGATATTGTTTATTTTGGATAAAAACTGTGTATTGTGGACAAAAATTGTGTAGGAACTAAGGATCGAATTTTATAACATTCAGTGTTGATGCAGGGTGCCATTGAATTATCTTTAATGGTCAAGGTTGGTGTTGTAAGTTCCGTTCAAG
The DNA here is from genome assembly GCA_964017235.1 of Sabellastarte sp. h YS-2021. Classification (NCBI taxonomy): domain Eukaryota; kingdom Metazoa; phylum Annelida; class Polychaeta; order Sabellida; family Sabellidae; genus Sabellastarte; species Sabellastarte sp. h YS-2021. The sequence continues at coordinate 124,953,899 of OZ024932.1, forward strand.
GGGCAGGGGTCAAATTGGGACAGACTGTCACAGCCCTGCCACTTGTCTGAGTGGAAGCCACACATAGATGAGATTTGATGCCAAACTTGCTAACCTTTAGGCGACCAAAGATCTTAAACTGACGGGGTTGAAAAGAATGTACAAATATATTGTAACTGGTCATTATAAAAATAAATTAATCATGTAATTACAAAATAATTTACCTGAGTCAGATAGTTGTTGTTAAGATACAAGCCAAGTAAAGTTGTCACTTGTTCTCTGACAGAAGTGGTGCTGAGGTTAGCATCTGTCAATTGGTTGTTGTGTAAGCTGAAAATTGTTATAATCGAAGATAATCATGTATAATATGTATAAAAGGCACACTTTTACAAATGACAGCTTTTAACGACGAGTCAATTATAGGCATATCAATTCTGATATAGTTGTGAATGATGAACAGCATTTACCATGGTTACATATTGCCATTTCACCCCTATCAAAGAAAGGTTTCAAAACACAAAGTAATAAATTGATGTGGTTCAGTTTATTTTTTCAGAGAAAACATACTGTCATAAAAATGTAAGGAATTGTGGGTAGAGATGAAAATACACCTTGACCTACTTTTGAAAGGTTATTGCTAAAATTTGGAAAAGCTACCAAATTTTATTAACAATCTTGGGAGTCTCTCATGAGATATTGTTTCAATTGAAAACTGTTTGTTTCTCAAACCATGGTGTCTGTGGCCAATTGTATGCACTTGTTTACGTACAGCTCTAACTTACAAGTACTTTCTGATAAATTACCTTAACAGCAAACATTATTTATATTTCATATTTATTTAAATATAATATAGGACCAATAGATACATATTAAAACAAAAATGATAAAATATAGGTCTTCATATATTCCTAGAATTCCTTGTAGTTTCTGTTAGGGTTTGTTTTTGGTGAAAGAGAAAAGCAAGAGAAAGAGAGAGAAATTATATTTTGTTAAATAATCTTTTGTTTACATATGAATGTACTGAATATGATTCCTAATGTCCTTTTCAGGCGGTAGGTCCCGTGGTAGAAGTTTTACTTGGTGGCAGAACTGCACACCAGGTCGTCCCATATTGTCTGAGTTGTTCACACTACAGGCAGACAGCCACTGATCAATGACAGTAGGATGACAGTACCTCAAACGTTGGTCACTGAGAAGCAAGTTCCATTAATCTTAACTCACCTTCTGTAGCTGTCAAATGAACACGTGGCTAAACGACCAATACCTTAACTCACCTTATGTGGTCGTATTACACGAAAAGACAACCGAATCACAACATTATGTACAGCATGGACCACACATTCGGTTAACATGGTCAAAAGCTGATACACGCATGCGTAAAATTGTCTGCACATGCTCACGGTACCAAAATCAAAGGCGGAAATTTTAAAGAGTTTAAAACTTCTGTAGGACTTGCAAGGTAATTGATGGTTCACCACTGACTTGTAAGGTCTCAAACAGATGTCAGACGGTTATCCAAGGACAGGGATGTTTCACCAAACCCAGGTTACTGCTGGTGATACAACCTGTAGTGTGAAAGGGGTAAGGTAAACAATGTTTTTTGAGAGAGATAGTTTTCAATTGAAACAATGTCTCACAAAAGAAAGAGTTAATAACTAAAGATACAGGTCACTTGTATAAATCTGAATATGAATGTATCTTATGAAGTCAAGAGAAACAAAAGTGTCAATTGTACATGTCTAGTAAAAAATTGTAAACACATTGCTCAATTTAAATTGACATTTTTGTTCGCAAATTTGTTACTGATAATTTGGAAGTTCTGCTATTCAAACATGTCTGTTCCTTCTTTGGCATTGAGGGATGTGCAACTGTGCTTCAATCCCTTTGCAGTTGAAACAAGTGTACACGACCCATTTATAAACAAAAAAATTCCCAGATTGATTTCAAGGCAGTAAAGCCCAGTGCACACATGAGCAATTTTGGCATAGCTTAAAAATATAAATCCCAAAAATACATTGGTTCCACAACACAGGTTGCGGTGTAATCCCTTCTGTTTAGAATAATTTCAAAATTTCAATTTTTTTGCAGATTCTTGTGAAATCATTAGGAACTTTTATTGAACATTTATATCTTTAATTTCATTCAAACACAAGACTAAATTTTGCCTGTTTTTGTACAGAATACACACAGAATATAAACCGACTAATCAAAATAAAGATTGAGATCACCAATTTTCAACACAGTGGTGTTGCACTTCATTGTGAAGGGATTGATTAATTACAAAGTGAGTAACATAAAAAAATATCGTGTTGGACAATATGTTTACAATTGAAGATAAATTTCATTACTAACAGTTTATTACCTGTTTTGAGTCAATCAGTAATATAAAAATGTAATTATATATGAAAAACTGCACAAATATGAATAATTCAATAATTTTGCCTTTAAAATTGTTTTATGCTCAGCTCAATTCCAGATCTGTAGCTAACATTGCCTCCGATATTTTATCACATTAAAACATAACATTTTACAAACCCTAAACATGGCTGGTTTAAGTTATGCAAGGGCCAAATTACTGGTTTTCCTGATAAGTAAGGGATCTTTAATTATGTTGTCTATGTATGACCTATTTTGCCAAACATGCCCTTATGTTTCAGTTATAAAAATCTGTCTCCATAACCAAATGATGAAAATACTGATGCATTAAAGGCCTAGTAGCGTCAAATCTAACATACTAATATTTTAGGCTTAACACATTGCACTGATCATCCTGTTTACATAAATACCACTCTTTTGAAAAACAATCCAGTATTCATGATTTTTCAGCCGATTTATTTACTCTAAATTAGCCATTTTTCCTGTCAAAACCTGCCAGTAAGAAACTGTGTGTACTACATCAACTATATGCACAACAAATATGCTTGTACTGTGAATGCTCTGTGTGTATACAGAAACACACAGTTTCAGTGTGGTGCATATTTTTTTTCTCATTTGTGTGTGTAGATAATCAAACTGGCTGACATCATTTATCATTATATGTCTGATGAAAATAATTTTCAAAACTTATTCGATTTTGATGATAATAATAGTGTACCAAGTAGCAAAAATAGTGGAGAGAACACAGACCTTAATTACCAGATAGGATTGATAGGAATGTACAAGAATAAAACCTTATAAGTTTGAGGCCTGTATATCTGATTATGAAAGTAGTAATAAGAAGGATAATTTGGACCAAAATTATTCATCTTAACTTCATGGCTAAGACAGTATTAACAACATTTGAATGTGTAACGGTGAGATATATACTGCATTATCATACTGGATAATAATAAAATATTTTATATCTGGAGCCTGTGAGAATCTTAAAAATGTGTAATATCTCACATCTGGTTCTATAGGTTCTGGGTGATTGTGAGGATATGGGACATCTGGGTTTTGAAATTGAAAACCAGGGGTTAGATTTAACCTTTACAAATGAAAACATTAACATAAAATTTTCTCATTTCTATCAAAACAGTACTATTCCACTTTTTAGAATGATATAAATAAACCTTTAAAAATAATCTTTTTCTTAATTTTCTCAGTATTCTTCAAAACAACAAAGTAGATTATAATGTTAAGGAGGGGCCATGGTGGCGCAGTGGTTCAAACCCGGGACCTTATGTGGGAAAGTTGGTAGTTGCTTACCAATGGTAGACAGTTTACATGAACTATATGCACTGGTTTCCTCTGTCCACAGAACTACCCATCATCATATGACCTGTACAGTGTTCAAAGTTATGTTGAACCCCAAATAAATAAATAAATATTATGTACAGTAGAACCTTGATTATCCTAACCCAGTGGGAGACATACAATCCAGTCGGATAATCGAGGGGTGCGGATAGATGAAGGAAACTGCAATTCACCATCTAGAGGTTATCGAGTGGTCAATAATAGAAAAAAATTGCTTCTATGCACCTTATATAGACGTTGGTACTTATTTATTTGGGATTTTACGTCGCTTTCAACACTGTACAGGTCATATCACGACGGGTAGTTAGAAGGGCAGAGGAAACCAGTACATATAGTTCGCTAGGGTTCTGTACTTTAAACTGCCGACCAACGGCAAGCAACTACCAGCTTTCCCACTTACGGCCATGACGGGGATCGAACCCCGGCCGCAGAGGTGGGAGGCGAGAGTGTTACCACTCTGCCACCATGGCCCCCCTATAGACGTTGGTATTCATGGATAATATATTTAATATATCTGTATAATATATTGTAACTGACCCTCTAATTGTTGCTTATTTGCTCCATATCTATGAATATTATCATTTTTATTTAAAATATTACACAGATTTGAACTGGGCAAGTTCGCTTGGTACATGTATTGCTGCCGTTTTAATTTTAGATAAATATCACCACGCATTTTGTCAATTGAGAAACTCCAGAAGATAATGTATTGTAAAACCCAAAGCAAACACGCCTTCAGTGATAGGTGTGTTTGGTTGGTAATTCATTGTTGATGTCTTTTCTTTTATACACGCTGTCAGTCTGTGAACCCACTCCGGGAGGTTATAAATTGCAAAAGCCAATTGAACATACTTTCATTGATTGGCGCATTATGAAAGAAGTTGTGTAGCGGGGTCGTGTAATTGAATTAATCCCTCTCCTATTGTAACAATGGTGATAAAGATCAAAGAAGTTAGGCATTTCTGTGAATGGTACATTTTATAAAGCACTATAGAATTAATAGTTTCCGAGACTGTAGGGAGACACGATTTTGGTTCGGTTTATCCGATTTTCGGATAATAGAAGACCGGATAATTGAAGTTCTACTGTATATTAATATGGCAGTAGATTTAAATACATCAAATTCTTCCACAGGATCTGAACATCAAACATATGTCACATATTGCTTGATTAAATTAACAATGTTAGTTACTTGTTAAAGGAGGGAAAATTATCTAAAATATATTATAAAGTTAATTTGCTTTCCAAATAATTTAATTTCACTTTTGAAACACATTGAAATCCCCACATCAAAAATCACTCAATATTTGCACAGAAATCCCAAGATGTAGAATTGAAAATGGCCAAGATAAAATATCCATAAAGTAAGAGAATAAAATAATAATAATATACAATACACTTTATTTAAAGGGTGTTTGAGTATGTTTCAGAGCATACATTAACTAAAATGTTAATGTCAAACGGTTTGACTCAACATTTTAGTTAATCAATGCTCAGAAACATACTCAAACATCCCTCAAATAAAGTGTAAACAGTATTGTACCTTTAACTTTCAAAGCATTTTTTAAAGAAACAAATCAGTAGGCTTGACCTAATAGCAGTAATAGTCTGTATACCTTTACTTATATATTTTGTTCAACTTCTACATAGACAAGACAAATGAAAACTAGTTTCCCTGATTGTAATTAACAACTACAATTATGTTAAGAAGAACAGGAAATGGAAGTCACATTAAAGGTCTACATGTGTATACAGAAATGAATTAATAACAAGACAAAATAATAATGTATTTTTAAATACTATAGTATTAGGAATTTTTATATTGGTGATTTTTAATGCCACATCTTGATTTTCTATGGGTTTGAAAATATTCAGAGATATTTAATCTGGGGATTGTCAATCTATAGATTTTTATATGCAATCTTTACTTATAGTCAAGCAATTATAAATAACAATTGGTCAATGTAATTTTGACAGTTTTTTATCAAGTTCATCAACAAACAGCAAATCATATAGTGAATTTAGTACTGTGTTCACTGACTGTACACACAACAGATGACGTGTGCACAAGAGATAAAATGGCTACTGTTTGTGTTGAAGCAGAAAGTCGACAAGCAGCATAAAAAGTGAAATGTTTATCTAAGTACACAACTCTCAGGTGTGTGGTTATAACTACTGGGATGTGTGTATGTTAGTTGAATATTTGAGACAAAGTTGTATGTTAGGTGCTACTAGACCTTTAATCTACAATAGCAACTTTTGCAGCCTTTCATCCCTACCCCAAATCTACCCATTAACCTGTATCGGAATTACAATGGACACATCACATAGAAGAGATGTTGGAATCTAACATAACTATGACAAGACACATTATATTTCACTGGGTTCAGAATAACATTTTCCCCAATGTCAGTTGGGATATCCTAAGATGTTTGAATGCTTGAAAAGAGAATCTGCCATGTGTACGGAAGGTAGGGCACATTTATCTAAAAGCAATTTCAAGTAAACTTTTATTGATGTCTATTGCTTCCTGTAGAATTATATAAATATTACTGACACTTGTTTTTATCAAGATGAATTGAGTTGCAATCATTTCACCTGCATGGTTAATTGAATGATTAACTGCTTGAAAAATATACAACTAATTATATGATTCACAAATAATAACAGATTAATCATGGGCTTACTTTTATCATATCTTGATTTTGCTTTTTCATGATACTAATTGACATAGAGATAGCACTGCAAGACGTGCAGCCAGCAGTGTAGCCAAGGTGTACAAAGTCCGATGTAGATGGCCAGATGACGGCACAGTATCAGCAGACAAAGTGTGGGTAAGATCAATAGGTAAAGGTTAGCAAGACCAAAGAATAAAACACCACAAACTCTTCATGAGTACAATACAATATAATAATACAGCAATAATTAAAGAGGTTTTTTGTGTAGGACTTCCATTTCCTTTATGCAAAAAGAACACCTGTATTGATAGGAATAATATATATAATGGGTAATTTGTTTAATTACTTTCGTCGAACACAGACTTTGGTACAGATATTTATTTGAGTTCATATTCTTCTATAAATATTTGTCTCGCAGTTCATTAAACTCAACCAAAGAAGGGGGTGGGAGATGGTATTGAACTTCTTCTGTTTGACTCTGATCTAGGTAATTTTTGCAGACAGGGTCGGCGTCTATTCGTGGCTTGGTCCTCCACAAACATAATCAGGATTCATATTGAGTCTCCAGAATTTGTTTTCTTATTTTATATGAATATTTTGTACTTACTGTACACACAAGATAACGGCACAGAAAACTATACACATAAGACAAGGTGTGTAGCAGGGTCTATATATGCAAATCAGTTCATATTGGAGAAATGAGAAGACAAAATCATTGTCAGAGTGACAGATATCCTCTTTTTACCTTGCAAGAATAAAACAAATTGACAAAAAGTGATAGCTTGATTTACAAATCTTCATCACCCATGCTGAATTGTTATATAGATAATGGCTAAGTGGTGCTCTATTATGTAAACTTAATGACCTATGAGTCCTGAAGGGACAAAGTGTCATTAAGTTTACATAATGGAAGCACCAGGAGGCCATTATCTATTATAGAACCCCTTGAATTGAAACAAATTGATTAATTGAAAAAATCTAACACACGTTTCATTTAATGGTCAACCAATGCAATCTTTGCAAGATTTGCTTTGGTATGAATATCATATGTGTCTTTCACTCAATTAGTTAGGAAGTCTCTTTAATTTCAATACATAATCAAAATTGTTTCACCATGTCTATCACTGGTTTTCCTTTTTCAGAAAAATTAAATGTAATTTTGGGTAGAGCTTGGAAATTGGGATTGTAATCTGAACCACAAACTTTAACCATGGATAGTGATTATGAATAGAATATTGGGATCTGAGAATAACAGAAAGCACTTTTCAGAAACATTTAGATCGTTCATATGGCAATGTTCATGCTGTCAATAATTTGTTGTGGTGAGTTTTTCATGTTACTATAACTGTCTTGTGTTTATTTTAAGACAGCAAGTGAATATTTTTGTGTTTCATTAATTGAAAGTACTACAAACTGTTAAATTAGGTTTTCGTTTTTTTCAAGTTTCATAAGATTTGCATTTTTGTCTTTGTCTCTAAATTTAGAATCAAGAAAAAATGCCTCCTGCAAAGATAGTCTCTTGGAAAAAAGCCTCATAGAAAAAATGCAAACTCTATCTTTTGCATTCCAGAAATGCCTCCTAACAAACAAATCCATAACCTTTAAATGCAAAATTTATTTCTATCACATCTAGTGTATCATTTCAGAAGTATATAACAAAATGTATTAAAATTGATTAAAATCAAATGTAAATCCAGTACAAATACATTTCAACACTACTTTATAGCACCACTTTTTCCTTTCCATTTTACTTCAGTAAAAAATTCTTTCATGTAGCATGATTTGGATTGTAAATCAATAATTGAGAGAGCCCATAAAACCACTCCTTTTAATATAGTATTGTGGGATAGATTTTAATAATGCACACTGTAAGCCACCGAAATGACTCTCTTTTATTGATCACTACTTGACACATGATTTCAGCAGACCGAATCCTGGGTATGTTTAAAAGGGTAGCTGCTCTTGTGTTAGTGTAAAGTCATATTGTAAATATTAAATGTTGTGAAAACAATTCAACGTTGAATGCATTGTGCAGAAGATGACTGACAGAAACCCTTTTGTTCTTGGCAGACTGCCCGCTGAACTAAACTACATTTCACTGTTAGAAAATAATGATGTGTTAACTCTCCATTTTGCAAAAATAATGGAGATTTCACAAAATAGGACGGTCACTGGTCTGGGTTTTATCAATTGATCTCTCTTTCATCTGCATTATAATGCATGTGTCTTTATGCATGGCTAATTTGTAGCTGTGAATTTTTCAAAATTTTGACATTTAGTATATTGCTGTCTTTTTAATACCTAACTGTTGGGATGTAAAACCCCAGCTTTGACTTTGTCTTCTGTTATCCTCCTGCTGTCTCCTCCTTACCTTACATTCAAGCCGATGAAGTGTACACTGCAGTCTGTCATTTTAATCTGCATCAATAGCTGGGAAAATCTGGCAATGTTACTCAAGGTGGCAACAGAGATATACAGATCCGGAGCCATAATGATGTGTCCTCATCTCCCTTTCAGGAATGCCCTAATAGTGTCTTCAAGAGTGCCAGAATAACCATGGATTCTCCTTCAATTACTGTCATTATTTGTCAGTTGTCTCACAATAGTCTTCAGCAGTATTACAGTATTTGAGATAGTACTTGTTCTGTAAGAATTATATTAGACCATTTATGTTTTCCCACACTCTTTCTAACATCGCTTTGAAATAAAAATCTCAGCCAACCTGGGTGGTTTAAAAGTAAAGAAGATTACCATCAATAAACAAGTTCTCTCTGCAGGTTAAAACCCAAATAACTTAAACTAACTTAAACATAAACAAAAATATCCTTTGTTAACATTTAAAATGACTTCTAATAATAAAATTTACTTCCTTTGGATACTCCGTTGTAATGAAAATGCTTTAAGGCTGCCTTGACATAACTCATTATCTTTCAGATTACGGTGTCATATTGCAACCTTAAACTCCAAAAAAAACAACTCCATAAATAATTTCATCAGACCGACATCCCATTATTATAAATATATAAGTCATCAGGTATCCATTGTAACTGCAGAAGTAGCTCACTGCATTAAGTTAAGGTAACCTCAAATTGCAACTTAAAAAGAATTACTTGCGTAGTAGCCACACTGTATATATGTAAATACTGCTGAGTAGATAATAATAAATTTCATTCCAAATACACCTTCTTTTTCTGGGTAATTGATTAATACTTTTTGAAGAGGCTGTTGGCTACAGCCCCCAACTAACATGCAATGGGATTATATATATTTTATTGTACAAGATTAAATACAAATACTAAAAGTTATTGTAAGAGCGTTATAGTAAGACAGCAATATGGGTATATATAAGCACATAATGAAATAATTCATACACAAATTAACAGTGATCTGGAAGGTGACATTATGAAAGTGTATGCTGATATAATTAAAATCCCAGATCCAATTACCTTAAAACAATAAATATATTTGACCACCAAGGTCAAATTAAAAGGTCACATAAGTATCCCCAACCAGGTGAGATTAAAAGGTCACAACAATTAACAGAGCGCTGAGGTCACAGTTCAATCAGCAAACTGAAGGTCAAATGATTTACCTAGATTGTGAGGTCAAAGTTCTACCATGAAGGTGACTGAAGGTCATAACAATAAGTGGACCTGTGTAAAGACAGTTACAGTTGACAAAAGGTATGCTACATAACAGGGCCCAAAACACCCAACAGAGGTAGGAGGTCAAGCAGAGAAGTGTGAACGAAAAGTATCAGGGACTTGTGAAGCATTAGCAGGGGGTAACATGATGTATGTCATAACACAACTGGAGGTCCAAGTACCTTGAACCTGGTTCTCTTGGTTCCAAAGGCCCAGGAAGCCCCAACCCTGTCGAATAAAAGTTTAAGTTCAGGGATCTGGAGAGGCCTAATACTGCCGAAATAGTCTGGTTCCCTTATTTAGAAGTTTATGTTCTCACATGTAAAAAATGCCTGTTCCTGCTTGTCATTAAGGGGTGAGCAAATGTGCATTAATCATATTGCAGCTGAAGATAAGTGTACAGGACCCTTTTATGAACAACAGTTTCCCAGGTCAATTTCACAGCAGTAAAACTCATTGCACACATGAGCAGTTTTGGCGCAGCTAAAACATATAGAAATCCCAATAATCTATTTGATCCATACACAAGTTGAGGTGTAGTTCCTTCTGATTTTCTGATTTTACAAAATTCTTGTAGGTCCTTGTGCAACTGTTATTAATCGTTGTTGAACATTTATGCATTTTATTTCCTTCAGACACATAAACAGACTTTGTTCCTTTTCGCAGAGAATTCACAAAGAAACTGAATAATGATGAACTGAATAACGATCACAATTACCAATGGTGTAAATGTACATTGTTTTTGACACTTCATTATGAGGCAATTGTTTAATTACAAAGTGAATAGTATGTACAAAATTGTGTGGAATATTACTTGTACAATTGAAGGAATTTATCATTAGTAATTATTCAGTACCCTTCTTGATTTAATCAATTATATAAAAAATAATATATAGATGAAAAAACTGCCTACACTTAAAAGTTAATTTCCCCCAATAATTTCTCCCAATCAGCTTCTATTAAATTTCACAAGAAACTGCATCACTCTCATGTGCAAGCTCCTTAAGTCATATCCATTGATACTTCAACCAATAAGGATGGATATAAGTAAACTCATCTGTGATTTATACTGATAAATGTTGATTTGAATTTGTGTACCAAATCTTTTTACATCATTCACACTTTCAGACACCTTTATGTAGCCACCTTTGAAGTATAAATGTGTTTAAAGGGTACACATCTTTGGAAAAGGTCTATCCGTATTCTGTAGGTAAAATTGCCTGAAATATTTAAACAATTAAAAAGTATCATTTCACAAACCATAATATAGCTGGTTTAGGTTATGTGAGGTTCAAATTATTGGTTTTCCTGATACTAAAGAGATCTTTCATTCTGTTGTCCATGTATGACATACTTTGATAAAGCATACCCTTATGATTGAGTTGCAGAAATTGGTTTCCTTAACCAAATGAGGAAAACACTGATACATTGGTTACTTTTTGTAGCCTTTCATCTCTGGGCCAAATCTACTCAAGAACCTGTGAAAGAATTACATTGGCTACAGTACATTGGAGATGTGTGAATCTAACATAACTGTGAGACCACACATTTCATTGCTCTGGACTGAGAATAACCATTTTTTCCAATATCAGTTGTTATATCCTAATATATTTAATGCTTTAAAAAGAAAATCTGCTGTATATGTGGAAAAAGTAGGGCAAATTTATCCAAAAAAAAAACAGTTTCAGGTAAAATTTTATTGATGTATATTGCTACCTGTGGAATAATATAAATATTACTCAGACTTAATTTTATCAAGATGGATTGAGTTTCAATCATTTCACCTATATGGTTCAATAAATGCTTAACTGGTTCAAAATTATGCAACAAATTGCTTGATTCACAAATGACAACAGATTAAGCGTGGGTTTACTTTAATTATATTGTGATTTTGAACCGTTAAGATACTGACAATCACGAGACATCAAAGATGATAAATGTAAAATATTCACAAAGGCTAGGCCACTGTCAGCTCCATTGCAACATTTTTAAGTACAATTACATGTAGATGGAAGAGAAAAAATGGACACAATGGGTTCTGAACTTTGGAGCAGACTCAAGTAAGCTGAAGCATGTCACTTGGAAGGAAGTGCACTCGCTACAAAGTGAGACAGTTGAATGGTTACTTTTATGGACTACTGCATCCATACTTTACTGCTTAAACTCAAAGTTACAAAATATTTACGTTTCTTAAGCCCAAACTCATCTTAAACCTCAAACATGAACTATTTAAACTCAAACTTTAAGCTTAAACATGACATATTTAAACTTGTAAAACTTAAACTCATCTTAAAATGCCAACATTAACTATGTAAACTCAGACAGAATAGTTGACTGTCTTTTCCCTTTGTTTTAGTACTCAGTGTCTAGATATTAACACATGATTGCCCTGAAAACAAGCAACTTTACGACTGGATAATAAATCAAGCACAACAATGCTGTCGAAAGACACTTGAGTTTAAGTATAAAGTCTGAGGTAAAGTTTATGCTCATATGAGATCAGTCTATAAGGGTAGACAAATAAGTTAATGCAATTAATAAAGACAGAAGGATTAGGGAAAGGCTTATTTTTACAGAAGTTTAAATCTACCATGTAATAAGTATGTTAAATAGAACATAAATGACAAAAAAGATCCAACATAGAAATTGTATGTTAGAAGAACATACTATATACAGTAAAATGTAAGAATGATAAAAGATAAATGAATGATAAAAGCCTGAGGAACCCAAAGTATCCAAGGAAGAAAATGGCTTTATAAGTGGCATGAAAGGAGATTTTATCACAAGCAGGTCAAGCTTGAGGACAGGGACGGAAAAAATTGCTTTATACTTTGGGGAATAGGGGGAAAATCATAAAAACAGCTGTAATAATGAGATGAATTTTCCTGTGATTCAAAGGGGATCCATCAAGATGCTGAGGAACCATTTTAAACCAGAAACTCAGGAAAGGCTAATATAGTGTCCACATGCACGTATTCAAACTGGTACCATGCAGTGAAAAGCAATAAAAAGTTTAAACTTTGCTAGGTAGGCTGCAGCCATACTGGGTCTCAAACCAAAGTGAAGTCTTTGGTAAGCCTGTTTCATAATGACAGCCTGTACTGAACCCTGACAGGCCACCAGGTACAGTTATCAAACAGCTCCAAATCAACAGTTGCACCCTAAAATAATCTGGATAACCAATTTGCTTTATAATTGTTAGTTTCTGATACATGTTTAAAATCTATTTAATGTCTCTGGCTGCAGCAAGGAGCCACATGGATATGGCTACAGACTACAGAGTTCTGAGTACCCCCCCCCCCCCCCCGGCCCTTTTAACTCCACATACTTTCAGCCACTTGTGTGATCTTTAAGGCAAGGTGTGAGATACACAAGGTGTAGATGGACCGATTGCTTGCAGCAAAGTGATTTTATCCTCCAGTTTCTATTTTTTTGTCCTCTAATTCTTCCATCTTCTTCAATATAAGGCCTAGCTTTGAATCTAGTTGTGATGACGCCGAGGTGGTTGTATGTTAAGCCAAGTGCACCCTGTGAAGATGTATCCTACTCCACTGATCTGTTGAAGTCAGCAGACACTGGCGCACTGGTGTCAAGAATATTTTTGCATCTAACACCCACAGACCTGTGATGCTTGATGCCACACCGTGTACATTTCACTAAGCCAGAATGGGACATGTTAAAAGGATTCTTTACACACATTGAAAAATTCTAAAGACTGCATGAGTAAGACCACAATCACAATCATAGGTCTTGTAAAGCATTTAACTCTTCCTAACTCTTACAGAGACATTATAACCCTAAAGAACTGGCTAGTTGTTACAAGCAACTGCGACAATATTATTGAAAATGTTAAATATCAAAATCAACATAATCTCAGCGTGAAGAAAAACTGGGATTATATGTCTAAGTGTCAAGAAACTTTGTAAATTTGGCCCCTGGATGGTGACCGGAGGTTGTCTATAGGTGCCTTATATTTTTTTTTTGTAGCTGTAGGGATGCTGCATTGCCCAAATACATATATGAGATCGATAACCAGCATTGCCCCCAGTCAGTTCTGAGTTTTCGTCTATCGCTGTAGTGGATTGAATCTACCTAGAAATGGGGTATATTTACAAACTCATTTCAACTCAAGGAATTCATTATCTTAAACCATCTTGATATCTTCCCAGCATTGCACCCAGCATAGTAATTCCCTTTTAACAAACTACCTGTGATACTGACTGAAATTTGTCTATCATATTGACCAATATTTACTCAGACTCTGTTTCTTGAATTCTAAAGTAGAGCTGATCGCTACACTAAGGTAAGCTTACATTGAAAATAAACCAAGATCACCAAGGTTCAGCTCACTTGTAATTGCGATTCAGTTATTTGACATGTGTCAAGCACTTTAAGACCACCCTCAACTAAAGATTTTGTATTTTAATAGCTGCTCTCTGGCTAGTCTTAAATTAATGTTGTTATAACTGTATTTATGTTATCCTTTTTAACCAGTAATTTAACTTAATTAAGTAAACAAAACCAAGCTTTAAGCTAAGGTAATCTTAAACTGTGTATACCAATAAGAGATTTGAAAGTGCTCAGTACATGCATACTGTATAAGTTTAATAAGTACAGGAAACTAGTTTTTCCCACCTGGGTGTTTGAATCCCATCTCAAATTGGCTTTAAGATCAGGCCACTGATGAAGGATTTCAGTACAGGAAGAAAGACTTTGAATTTTATGTATTTCTCTTTCTAAACTCTTATTACTTTTCATTCATTACTAATTTTGTATTCTCTGATTTTGAATATCTTCTCTCATTTGATTCTCTCATTCTGATTCTATCAAATGTGAGTTCACCTCACAATTTATACTAAAATATAACAATGCAAAATTTAACAAAACAACATACCATATGTGGTGTAAAGACAAGTCTCAGTTGAGCAGAACCAGATTGAGCACACAGTTTGCTCGGTACAACGCAATTATCAGCCGAGACAAGGCTGAATACTATACAGCACTGTCATCAATGACAATTGCTGACATCTACCACAACTGTTGCACCACTAACGAATTTATAATCCAACCTGTCTCACTTCAGAGAGGTCTTAGAGAATGAGATACTTAAGATTATCAAAAAGTCCCCTAAAAAACCATGTATTTTAGACCCAGTCCCTACTTTTCTTCTCAAAGACTGTGTGGATATCTTACTCCTATCTATTACAAAACTTGTCAATTTGTCTCTGATTGAGGGCGTTTTTCCCCAACAATTCAAGAAGGCTGTTGTCACCCCTTTTAAAGAAAGCATCACTTCCAAGTGACGACTTAAAGAACTATCATCTGGCATCAGGACTTTAAGCTAAGGTAATCACAGTTTGCTCGGTACAACGCAATTATCAGCCGAGACAAGGCTGAATACTATACAGCACTGTCATCAATGACAATTGCTGACATCTACCACAACTGTTGCACCACTAACGAATTTATAATCCAACCTGTCTCACTTCAGAGAGGTCTTAGAGAATGAGATACTTAAGATTATCAAAAAGTCCCCTAAAAAACCATGTATTTTAGACCCAGTCCCTACTTTTCTTCTCAAAGACTGTGTGGATATCTTACTCCTATCTATTACAAAACTTGTCAATTTGTCTCTGATTGAGGGCGTTTTTCCCCAACAATTCAAGAAGGCTGTTGTCACCCCTTTTAAAGAAAGCATCACTTCCAAGTGACGACTTAAAGAACTATCATCTGGCATCAGGACTACGTTTTATGTCATAATTAGTGGAGCAGGTTGTTGTCAAACAGCTTGTGCAACACATCAATAGTGACAATCTGGACAATCCTCATCAATTAAAATAAAAAAAACTGGTCACTCCACTGAAACTGCCCTGCTGCATATTAAAATGAAACTGTCTCACTGTCACATGGGGAGCCTACTGCACTTGTCTTACTTGATCTGTTGGCCGCCTTCAATACAATTGACCATGATACTCTTTTGAACTATCTTAAGTCCTGGTTTGGTGTGTGTAGCATGACCCTGAAGTGGTTCTCCACCTATCTCAGCCACTGATTCCAGGCAATCAAATTGGATGAGCTCTCTCAGAATTGCACAAGCTGCTATTAGGAGTGGTACAAGGCTCTGTCCTTGGCAATCTGCTCTTCTCTCTATACACCACTCCTTTGAGTAAGGTTATTCGAAGGTCTTACAATATCAAATTCCATCTTTGTGCCGATGACACTCAGTTGTTTGTTCATTTGTCATACAACAATGCCACCTCAGACTTTGATAAATTGAATTCTTGTCTTTAGGATGTTCAGAAATGGATGTTGTCAAGTATGCCTAAATTAAACCATGAAAAAAAGTTCATCATATTTGGTTCTCATGGTCAGCTAAAGAAATTAGATTCTTACCTTCCTGTTAGGATATTTGGTAATCTTCTGAATCCATCGGCTGTTGTAAAGAACTTGGGTCTATGGTTTGATGCTAATTTTTCCTTTGCTGATCATATCGGCAAGTGCCCTGGTGAGCAGTCATCTGGACTACTACAACTCTCTTTTCAGAAGTCTGTCCAGTTTCAACATGGGCAAATTGCAGTGTATTCAAAACACACTTGGTAGAATTGCCAGAAATTGCAATAGATACTCATGGGCTACTCTTATTCTAAAAAAAACTCTCACTTTGGTTTGTAAGTTTCTTCACAGTGGTCACCCAAGCTATTTCAGCCCTCATTTGTATATTCGTTGTGGAAGATATGGCAAAAGATACAATCACCCAAATAAAGGTTCCTGGAGTTGCTCAATTCTCCCCATCAGTACACAAATCAAAAAAAAAAAAACACTTCGGGCACAGTTTTGCTTTTGATGCTCCCACACTTTGGAATGATCTGCCTGATGATGTGTGTTTTGCTCCAAATCTTGCATGTTTTAGGAAAAAGCTAAAATCTTATCTCTTTGATAAGATATCTCTTTTACACCATGTTAACAAGTAAACTTCCCGGCGTCTAGGTGTTGTCCACCTGGCTATGTTTATGGAATGATGATTATTGAATTGTACCTGGTGTTGTACCTTAGAGTCTGCCTTGGCAGAGATTACACACTATAAAAGTTCAGAATCGAATAGAATAGAATACAGTGGTTGGTTGCAAAAAAAATCACATTAAACATAAAAAGCAAATACAAAAACAATAGATAAATTAATGCCCAATGAATTTTCATATTAAAACAATAACCATTTACAATGATTTACAGTGTACAATAGAACATCACAGCAACATAAAATACACCAATAACCCCCGACAGCTAACAATATAGCTATGTAACAGCATGATATCTCTGATTCAAATTAACAGGGGGTTAAAATCAAAGGTAATATGAAGGTCATTATGGCAGGTATTTGAAATTAGACATTGCATCATTGAAGGATATTAAAATGAAATCTACACAAACCACAAAGATTACCAAATCATATATAGAACTCCATTTACAAAAAAAAATTCAGCCACATAACTAGGGGGTTTAAGTAAACTCACCAGAATCTTAAAAGTAAATGTGCTAATTTTTACGGCATGAGTATGTTTGGATTTTTATAACACTGCAGATGGATGTTGACACTGATTATTCTTCTGGCCAATTTATTGGATGGATTATTAATTGTATCGGCAGTAAATCTTAATACACATATTAAACCTGTAAGAGTGCAGTTAAGAGTTATGCAGGAACTCACTGTCAAGTAGATTGTATGTAATACTTCAGCAGCAAGTTGGGTCTGTTTATTTTTGTTGCTGAATATGCCAAAGGTGAAATTTAGTAAGATATCTGTAAAGAAAATTTTCTACTTTATGGACCAGTTATTGATAAATCAATATTTTTGATTTTGCAATAGAGGTTGTTTTATCAAATCAATTAAGTACCTAATATATTTTTTTTATTTTATCTTACTTCGGGATATCAGTGAAGTTGATTGACTTGAAGCTAACCTACAAAACATTAATAGTTCCAAAAGTGTTCCACTACTCAACAGTAACCCAGTCTAGAAGCAAATCAAACTAGATTAACTGTCACCAATGTGGCTGTGGGTTTGAATCTAGTTAATGGTTTGTCTTTGTATGAAATTCCCTGTAGGAAAATATGCAAACCATTTATTTTATCCACTACAGCTACTTAAGCTAGTGGGGCTTTTCCACTGGAACTAATCCTTCCCAACTCTAAGGTCAGTTTGGATTGCTTACAGTGTTTACAGCTATGGTTGGTTAGGTGTGTTGGGCTTTACTTGGTTGGGTCACTTAAATATAAACATGTTTGATATTTCACCTACCATTCACAACCATTCAACTAGCTCCTCCCAAAATGAAACCAGGTTGTCCTTGTCACTTCCAGTCCAATCTTGTATTGTTACCATCTCATTGGGAAACACTTGTCAGCCTGTCCTTTTGAAGTACCTTTGCCATCACTTCACAACAAGTTATAGAACAATACCAACCTCACTTGAAAGGAAACTGGCCTTTCCTGAACAACTAAGACCAGTCTTGGTGGTTTCACATCACGACTGGAAATCTCCCACTCTATGTCCACAGAGATGGTTTCATCACAGAAGGACAAGCCAGGAATACAGCAAAAAAGATGTAAGACGAAACTTACAGGGTAGCTACAGTCACAGATAAGCTAGGAAGTGTATAGGACAGGTCTGTTTCATGTCTTCCTCTTATGTTTTCCTGGTTATGGGATCTGGACCTATGACAGAATCCATCAATTGGAATTTTAACACCAACAGATGTCACATGATAGCATTGAAATGGGCTTTTCGTTTTGGGGGGAAATAAAGTTAGGGTTTAGTTTACAGACATAATTTTCCTGGGTACTTGATAGGCTTTGTTTGGTTTTTTAAAACAAAGTGCTCGATGATGGCTCTTAAGAAAGCGAGAAAGAATACCAGGAAGATGGAAGTCCCAACAGATTCACCCATAGAGTTTGAGTTGGGGGATACAGTTGCTGACATTCAGAGGACGATGGGGAGGGAATACGAGACAGAGAGAGGAAGCTGAGAGGCTACAGTGAGAGGAGAGGGGGGACAAACGGAAGAAGCCACAGACAGAGGAGACAGAATAGGAAAGGGACAAACCACAGAAGAAGGAGTCATTGCAGGAGAAGAGACAAGGGACAGAAAGATATGGCTGTGTAATGGAGATGGAGGCAGGAGGGGGGATAAGTCTGTCATTCTGTCAATCATATAGGAAGAAGGCCAATATGACCAACATTTGATAATGGATTCTGATGAGACAATAGTAGATTTTACGAAGGACCATGAGAAACTATGTAAGAACACTAATGAGCTCTCCAACTGCTTTGGTCCTGACTGGCTATTCCAACTCCAAATTAATCAGTCCAATCGAGGTGAGTCTGTACACTGATTTAATCTTAACAGGTTGTCCCTATAGATTATTATGACCAGCTTGTCAGTTTGTCGACTTATCCTAATAGCTTCAAGTTTGATCATGTAGAAAATCTGCCCAAACCCAAGTCAGGTTAGGAGGACAATCTAGAGCTAGCTAGAATGTGCTTTGTGTTGTAATGTAGGTCGAGCTGACTTTTTAATTTTCCCACATTACAATGTACCCAACGCACAACTTGCCTTCCTGCCTCTAGAGTCAGTTAGGGTCAGCTGGAGTTGGCTCCAGGGGGATACCCTTATATGTTTAGCATATGTTTATTTTTATAGTCTACTGAGCAATTTTTGGACCAAAATCCAGAAAAGAAGAACTAGTTCAAAATATTTTAGCTCCCTTTTGCTAATTATGGATAGTTTCAAATGAGTAAACAACTGTAGACTGTTATTATATTTAATAACTATGTATCGTATAGATATACTATATGTATCCTCAGATAAACTATTTTACAGAGCTCAGTTTTGTTGCTTTAAAATGCATGTAGAAATGGCATAGAAATAGTCAGTTACAAAACTGATGTTTCTGTATTTTCCAGTGACCATTACTAGAGTGATGCTCTGTATGTGGTATTTTTACATTATTTATGTAGGAATGATTTAGTTTACTAATTATTCTAAGAAAAAGGTTAACACAAAATGTAAAAAGAAACACACTTGTAAAAATGTGTTTGTGTTCAAATCACTACAGAATCATTATCTCAGTGTTTATAAGCATCCATCTCATAAACATATTTAAAGTCGTTACAGTTGAGCCTTTCTCTCTATTACTTCTATTACCTTTCTATACTATTACTTCAGATGTGGATTCCTTACAATTTATGTTGTAAGTAGGTAAACTTATCTCTTCACTCTTATGATCAGTTTTGTCTATTTTTTTCATATCAGGACTAATATTCCTTTAAAATTGGAGTGAACTACATTATCTCATCTAATCTACTGCTTTGCAGGTGCCATGTGTTCTGCAAGGAGGAACCTGAGGCAATAAACTAACAAATGGGTAAGTAAACAACTGATAGTCACTCCAGGATTTTATTTCAACACTATAGACTTTGAAATGGCTTTATGATGTGTAATAGTGTAGGTTCTGCAATTACTGCAATGAATTAGCACACAACCGATCAATCTACAGCTTTTTTGGAAATCTCAGTATAACAACGGTCATTTTATGTATATGTAGCACATTTTAAAAGGAATTATCATCTGACATATTACTTTTTATGTAGTTTCTTTAATTTCATCCTTTTTATATTTATATGCTACCCCAGTACATTGTTATACCAGCTTCCTCAAAAAGTGGGTAGTATTGTATTATCGCCCATCTTGCCGGGAATTATCGTTGTTATTCTCATTAAATACTTGAACAATTTTTTCCCTACATCAAGTATTGGGTATTATCAACAATCTAATTTGTGTCTTGTAAGTTTATTATTAGTGTATTTGCGATCATTATATAGCCATTCTCCTATTTTTGGTGTCTTGTTGTGTTGCCACTTAGCTTAAGGTGAGGCTGTAGTGTAGGGTGTTAGGGTGCCTGTGAGTTGTTCCAGGACGAAGAATTGTGAATGTGTTTTAGGCATAGGGATAAATTTCTTGAGCCCCCCCCCCCCCCCCCCCCCCCCCCCCACCACCACCACCTGTTGACCTTAGACCAGGGCTTCTTATTTATGAAACCTGCCAGTTATGTTTATTCTTCGGGTATTCATCTTTATGGCACTGTTTACAGTTGCATTGGCTCACAGGTATGAGTGGTTCAACACTAGAGTATCTAATACATCATGTCAGCCTTTGATACGGGTTGCAAAACATTTCTCATATTTGTGTTCCTGCTGAAAATTTTCAACAATGGTTAATAGAAGAGGGCTTATGTTGTTACTGCTACTGGGAGGAGATGTGTCCCTTAACCCTGGTCCGCTCACACTCGATGAAATAAGTTACCACTCCTAGCTGATATGGTTGCTTCAAATAACCTTGACTTTCTATGCCTCACGGAAACTCATATTCTTCCCTTTGATACAGACAGCTTTTTATGGTCTATAACTCCTCTTGATTTTATTTTTCCTTACAAGCCTCATCCCTCAGGTATTGGTGCTGGGGTTTGTTTTTTTTATTAGATCCTCCTACAGATCCCATATAATAGAATCTCCTTTTTATCAGTCATTTGAGAACATGGTAGTCTCAATCGGGCTTCATGGCCATTCATTGTTGTTTGCCTGTAACTACCGCCCTCCAGGATCATGTACCTGCAACTTTCTGGACGAATTCATGTCATTTGTTGGTTACCTTTCATCTATTAATTCTCCATATTATATCTGTGGCGCCTTCAACATTCATGTTGATGTTCCAGTTGGCGATGGTTATAAATTCATTACCTTTCTTGATTTGTGTGATCTGAAACAGTTAGTCAATAAACCTACTCATCTGCATAGTCACATATTGGACCTCATTTTATCTCCCAGTGATCAGGATACTATTGCCGATGTCAAAATTGCAATTTGTATCTGATCATGTATTAGTCAAATGCACAATTGCCTTCCCTTGTCAAGTGGCTCACACTCCAAGTCTAGTTCAATATAGAAGGTACCACCATATCAACATGTCTGACTTTTGCTCAGATCTCAAAAATACTTCCTTTGTCAAGTCTCAGGCTGATGCTGTAGTTGATCTGTATGAACAATATGTACATGATTTGGGTAATGTTCTTGATAGGCATGCACCTCTCATATCTAGAATGACAAATAAAGATTCTGCAGATTGGAAGTCCAATTTGAGAGAACCTGGCATAGGACTAAAAATCCACTGAACAGAAATTGGCTTTGTTGTCAGATTTTGCGGTGCAATGCACTTGTAAACAAGGATAAGTCAGACTATTACAGCAAGCTGATTTCAGACAATAGTCATGACTCTCGTTAACTATGGCGTGAGCTGCATAAAACCCTGAATAGGGTTTCTGATGCCACACTTCCATCCCATGAGTCTGAAAAGTCATTGGTTGACCAGTTTGCCTCCTCTTTTCCAATAAAATTAAGAAAATTAGAGATACTTTCGCTTGCTCTGGCACTGAATAGTAGGTTCACCCTCCTTCAGATCCTCAAAAAATTACAGTCTTTAAGCAAGTTTCTGAATTCTGTTGATAAAATAATTAATACATCACCAATAAAATCACGCCTTGGCCGACATTCCTTATCAAGGAATGTATTGACATATTGCTACCATCGCTTACAAAGCTGGATAACTGCTCACTTATAGAGGGATGCGTTCCTGGTGCTTTCAAATCTGCCGGGGTCACTCTTCTTATTAAAGAGCCAAATCTTCCTTCAGATGACCTGAAGAATTATCACCCTGTATCTGGCCTCAGTTATATATAAAAATTGGTAGAACGTGAGGTTGCTAAGCAACTGTTAGAAGATATTCATGTTCATAATTAAGACAACCAATATCAGTCGGCATATAAGGCTAGTCACTTAACTGAGACAGACCGCTGTTAGGTAGTACCGTCAATAAAAATTGGTTCTACTTTGTCAGGTGTTTGTAAACTCCTATTTGGCGTCCCCCAAGGTTCTGTCCTGGGCATTTGTTGTTCTCATTGTACACCACCCCCCTCAGTTTGATTATCAGTAAACATAAATGAATAAAGTTTCATTTCTATGCAGATGACAGCCAAGTTTATGTACATTCATCCCAGAAGAATGCATCTGCTGCCTTTGAAAATTTGAACAGGTGCCTAGATGATATTAAAGAGTGGATGTCAACTAGTAAGCTCAAATTGAATCCTGACAAGACCCAGTTTATTATATTTGGTTCTAAGAGACAGAGGGACAAGTTGAAACCATGTTTTTCAATTGATATCTTGGGCAGTCCACTCGGCCCTGTTGATTCAGTCAGGAATTTTGGTGTGTAGTTCAGTTCAGATTTGTCCTTGTCCAAGCATGTTCAGAATGTCTGCAAAAGTTGTTTTGTCAAACTCTGTGATTTCAGCCATGTCAGGCAGTTTCTTACTCATGTTGTTTCTGTGCTTGTGGCTAATGCTTTTGTTAGTAGTCGGTTGGATTACTGCAACTCTGTTTTTAGGAGCCTCTCCAAGTTCAATTTACCCAAATTACAGTGTACCCAAAACAGTGCAGCCAGAATTGTATTGAGCACCAGTCGATACACCAGTATAACTCCTGTGCTTAAGAAATTGCTGTGGCTTCCTGTTGGACAGCACACAGTGCTTAAGACAGCCATACTTGTTTATAAGTTTCTTCATACAGGTTTTCCCAGGTATTTTGCTCCATATCTTTCTTCCTACAGCAGTTCTTATAGTACCAGGCGCAGTCAAAGTGGTGGCAATTTCCTTGTCATTTCAAAGTTCTATCCTTCACTTCATAAATCTCAAACAGTTTGGTTATAGTTTTGCTTTTGATGCCCCCACTGTGTGGAATGCTCTTCCAGATGAGATTCGTGCCTCTCCTTCCCTGGCCTCTTTCAGAAAGCAGCTCAAAACCTTAGCCTGGATCATCCCCTGTTGTTCTCTGTGGTGCTTGACCCCTCTGTTATCTCTGGAAACCAAAATGTTTTTGACTGCTTTTTGTTTTGTTGCAACTTAGAGTCCTCTTGTATCGGGAGATTAAGCACTATGAAAGTCCAATTAGAATTAGAATTATAAAGTTATACTTTTTTGTGTTGGTGATGCCCATTGGCTAGATGGTCAGTTTATTATTTACTTTATTTCATGACTTAGTTAAGGGGTACACCTATTTATCAAACCAAGCGGTACAGAATGTACCTTTACATACTGTGACTTTATCTGAACCAACAACGACAATGAACAAGTTTATTTCTCACCACTAAATTGGCATTATTGCAAAACTAACAGGGTTATGTAAACAAAACAATCACAAACCAGATATTTTACAAGTTATACCGCTTATTTATGCCAATTTAGAAACAAAATTGGTTCACAATAGAAAGTTATTTTAATTGTAATCAAATAACTATCTGGTCATTAATTATTCATGGGATGCACACCCAAAAATGACTACAGAAGCATTCATCTAGATATTCATTTTGTCAGTGTGTAAGATTTGTTAAATTCATCAAAATTAAATACAAAATATCCAAACAAAGGTTGACAGATAATAAATAACAACGAAAATTGACAAAGTCAGATGAGCATTTTATATTTACAAAGATAAAGAAAATGTAAATTGCATGTAATGTATAGTAACTGTTTGTACAATAAAACTATACATGGTTTTATACCGAAACACATTAGCCCTGTTGAAATGAAAAAAGAAGACTTTAAACAGTGTTTCTTCCGATTTCTGTTTGACAGAGAAATACACATATATAGTTTTAATTGGATCCCAGTTTTGATCTGGTTCTGTTACAATCACTTTCCTTCTCATAATACATTTATCTTTGATTCCCGTACCCTTCAGATCATGTGTTTACTTGAGTATCATAAATTAAGCTTACCTTGTAAACACATATTTTTCTTTCAAGTGTTGTAATTCATTTAAATAAAAATCATATCTCCTAAAACCTATTTTAAAAATCATTGTTGAAAGGACTATGAACAAGCAGCCAAGAAATTTATGAAACAAATTAAATTTACAAGGCAAATCTTAAAAATAAGTCAGATTTTGCAATAGTCAATTGAGACTTAGCTGTCAAATAAAATCTTGCAAGGTTTTTGTAAAATTTCTGTGACAAAAACAGCTTAAGTCACAATTTCAGTTTTTTGGAAACCAACAAACCAGCTGTAACTCAAAAGTCTTATGCAATCATACGATACAAGCCTATACAATATGATTCCACTATGAAGTGAGAACTGACATGACATATTTGTCAATATGGGTGCATGATGACATGATATAAATTTATACAATTTCTATGTTAAAGAACTATTATTGAATCATTTGGTATCATTAGCACAACAGAGCTGAAGTTAAACTTATCCAAACTTCATTTTTGGACTGATTGACTATAAACTTAGTGTACGTACAGTATAAATCAAACAATTGCATAACTACCTCCAGTTTTTTTGTATATATCACAGATGTGGGATGTGTCATTGTACTTGAATGATGTGGATCTGGATAACTTGGTTCTTACTGCACATTCCTGAATGCTATGCCTTGCTTCTATGGACACTGTGGGGTTCACATGTGTGGATTGGGTTTTCATCTTGAAGAAAGATGAGTCATCTGTAAATAAAATTTCTTAGAGATTAAATAAAATATAAACTGTTTGAGGGTTTATTTTGTTTATACTTAGAAAGTTTAAACTTGGGTGATTGCTATGATGTCATGCTGGAGGAAAGGACAGGAACATACAAAAAACATTTGATTCGTTCCAAGTGAAAAGATGGAGTTATAAGATAGAAAAGATAAGACTTACTACATTCACAACCTCCACATTCAATAAACCACATTTAACCACACAGAAGAATTGTTGTATGACTTTTGTTCCCTTGGAAAAGGATCACTTACCTCCATTAAAACAGGATTGGTTGTCTCATAAAAACATAGCAAGATTGGATGCAACACTGACAAGACTTGTCATAAAATCCAAAATTTTGATCATAAAGTTTGCTTTCAAGTTTCTTTTTTATCATTTTTGACAAACATATGTCATTACTGGGATTATGCTCCTCATAAAAGTTAAAATAAGACCCTATGGAATGTATCATCAGTGGAATAAGGTATATCTGTTGTTTGCTCTTTATATTGAATTGCGAAGTAAAACTAACTTAAATATAGAGTTTTAAAACATTTTGACTAAGACACAAAGGTGCATGTTTCATCCATTTTTTAGATCTGTAGTTGTGTTTTATGTATGGACACATGTGTAAACTTGAATCATCCAGTTATATTACACATACACAATTTCAATATATGCAGATTCATTGATGCCCTGTTTATATGACAATGACAAATGACTTAACATGATCTTACCATTGAGGATGTATTGATAAACCCTCTGAAAGGATTTAAGGTCCAAACTACATTTACAAAACTATTGAGGCAATGTCCTACTCAGTAAAATGACTCTCTGCTATAAAGTACCTACCTGATCTGAGACTGCAAGGTATGTCAATGAGATATGGTATGGCTTCAGTCAAGGTCATTGCTTTAAGCCCATTTGGTGAGACACATTTAGGGTTATCTCTGTAGATATTATACTGGCAAGACACCAACCATAGAATACAGGCATCGCAACGTAAGTGCGTTGAGTGTAAATATATTCTGAAGTAATTAGCAGAAGAAAAGTATGGAAGGCAATAGTCACTAACTGCAGTGATAGGGTTATTCTGAAGATACAGGGTTTTCAGAGTTGGGTGGTAAGTGCCATTTCCTGGAAAGGTTATCTGAAATAAAAAACAAGGCATCTTTTAACTTTTTAACAGTCATGTAGCAATTTTTTTTGCCAGTATGCACCAAACCTAACTGGATCTGATACAATCCAATACAATACGCTTTTTATCAATTTTGCTTAAATTGTTGTAGATGCTCACAGGCCTTCAACACTACGCAACAGTTAATTGAAGAAAAGGTGTTTGACACAAGTTCAAATCTCTAGACCAATGTGAGTAATTATCTGAATTTACTTTACCTTGGCTCTGCATGGATTCAAATTTTAAAATCCCATATTCAGTGGATCAATAGGACAGGTGTAAAACTTTACAAAGAAGATAATAATATCCTGTAAGGGCCAAATTACATTAACCTTGTTTTAACCTTTCAAATGTTAGGAAGGACATGCATATAATAATATGTATCACTTTTATCTGTTTTGGATTTTAATCCCATCTTTTTCAGATTTGTAAGAAATATTATAGTTTACTATGCATTCTAGTTTACATATCTTTTTATTCAAAATATTAAAAGTGAAAACAATTTTGACAATGATAGCATTAATGTATTGATATTGGCAGTAAGATTTATGTTAACCCACTTAATCATACAACTCACATTGTAAGACATACTTATTAATCCTTTGATCATTAATAATTCTCACAATGCAACCTAGTTAATATTTGCTTCCATTGGGGCTTTCAATTGTTAGAAAAATGATATATTCATGGAAATGTGATGTCCAATTAGAAAAAAAAACGAATAAAGGCATAAAAAGGCATCTTTTAAATACACACTTACACTTTGAACCAACAAAAAACAAGAACGCATACCTATGCCAGGGACATAACAATAAGTAAATGTTAAAATCTGGATTATTTTTGTATACAGACGGTGCTCTAGATGAGTGTCAAAATGTAATAGGCTCTAATTTGAACAAAGTCCAATCTTCTGATTTGTTTCATTATGATCCAACCAATAGCATTTGCATAATCTTGTTAACAAACAAACAGACGGACAAATGAACAAACAGAGAAAGAAAAACTGGTCATGAAAATAGTAGCCCATTTATGGAGGTATTAAATAACATTAGAGATGGCCATACCCCACAGCCTGTTGAAATTGCATTGGACACCAGTAGATATGGAAAAGTACAAAGATCAAGAGTCTTTCAATACAAGCCATGTATATTTTTAAATGGTGAGGGGGAAATAACTCTTAAGAAAAAGAAAATGTATGCAAAAAACAAAGTATCAAAACAAAACAATTCAATAGCAAAATGGCAGCATTAATTAGTAAACTAAAGTTGTCAAACACTATTTATAGATCAAGGTCAATATAGCAAGGGTAAAAGCCCAATTAAAGTCAAACTAAGGCATTGCACATCTAAACCCCAACCAATGGTGACAACACATGTCAACTTCCTTTACTTCAAAGTTTCAACACATAGCCCGTACAAGATTTAAAGTTCAAGATCATTATGGCAAGGTCAAAGATCATATCAAGATCACACTGTGACATTGTACATCTACATCAACATGCTACACCTTACTGTTTCTAAGATACAGACCAGACAAGATTTATTCAGCTTCCTGCCCAGCCAAAAACCATTAGTGAGCACAATACATGTACAGCCTGTAAAGACTGTGAGGTAAAATTACCTACAATGCAACAATATTTCTTTCTTACTGGAATATTTCATAATTCAATGTACAAATACCAAATGGTGTACACAAAGTTATGGTATAGATAGTTGTACATTGTCCTGTTACTCTTCATAAATTATTGAAATATTCTAACAATTGACCCTGAACTGGAGCTATTTATAGGTAATCTTCCAGTTTAGGATTTGGTGTTTCAGATGATTTCAGACCAAGAAGAGTATTGAAATGACATTACAACCATATATTCCCCTGTCTTACACAATGACATGAAGCATCTTTACATAAACTTCATAATAATGTTTTTGGACATGAAATGTTATTTCATCTTATTTGTTAATATGTGTTCTTCCATGATATGATTATGAAGTAAAGCTTCCCTTATTGCTAATTGTGTAATATATTTTCTTTATCATTTTGTGGATATATAATATACCCTCTTTCTTGTTTAGGAATATTATTATTATTACTTTCTTATATCTCAAAATGAAAGATGGCGAGTACAATCTTCTTCCTTTTAATGAATAGTAAGTACACTTACCAAAGATTTGGCAAGAATTGTCTAATAATATGCATTCATCTACTCCTATTCCTACTTTCAAAAGGGCACTTAAATCCTGTATCTTTGGTAAAGCATATCCAGCTTTGATTTTTGGGGGTAAAGAAATTCTCTCCTTTGATGTGGACCATTTTAAAAATCTCTAGCTTTTTCATAAAGATCACAGTTTTTGTGCCTGAAGATCCATGTGGTTCGTCTTTTGATGTAAATTAAGAGCAATAAAAGCGTTTTGTTTATGAAAATTAAGTATTTTATCTCTGTAGCCTGTAATATTATTTCTCTACAATGATGAATGAATAAAGGATTACATTTGAAAATAAATTTAAAACGTAAAATCCAATCTAAAATACACAAGAATTGAACAAAAGTTACCTGTGTGATGTCATTATATCTCAGGTTAAGGGTCACCAGTTGTGGAAATACTCCACTGTAAAAATCTAAATCAAACTCAGTGATGAGGTTACTGTCCAGACGGAAGTGTATGAGTGAACTTAAGTTGTATCCATCTTCAATGAATAGTGATTCTAGCTGGTTATGATGTAAGTCCAGATAAGTTAAAGCAGGTAATATGACAGTAGATACTTGTGAAAGGTTGAATGTGCCAGGTATGTTACACATGCCTAATATTAGCTTGTTCAGTTTATCAAGAAAAGTTCCACTTGCCACAGGTGCTATTTCCAAGATGTAGTTCCCCTTTAGATTGAGATGCAACAATTCTTTAAGATCAACAAACATAGTATAGTTAAATGTTGATACATGGGCATATTGTAACTCAAAATGGGTAAGACCACTGAAGTTTTGTACTTTAACATGTTCATTGATCACCTGTGTGTATGACAATGACAACTTACTCAACATGACTGTACCATTTGAGGACGGATATATAAATTCTGTCAAAGGATTTGATTTGAAGGTTAAATATGCAATTTCAGAAATTACAGAAAAGATGTTCATATCTATACTGATGAGTCTATTGTTGTCAAAATAAAGATACAGTGGGGTAATTGGCTTCGTGAGGTTGATGGTGGTTATCTGGTTAGAGGTGAACATCAAGGTTCTCATCAGTGGAAAGTCAGAAAAATAGTCCAGATTGACTGCTTTAAGTCGGTTATACTTGAGAGAGATATATGTCATACTGTTGTTAAATGATATCAAGTCTGGCACCTGAAAAAATAAAAACAGAAAAAAAATCACAACAAGCAATGCCTGAAGGAGCACACACCCTACCCAGTCTTCCATAATCAGATATTCTAACATGATGGCGATGTAACAGAGCTTCTGATTGGCTAATCGAGTAGAAATACCATGCTCAATATTACCACAAAGTTGTGGCTGTTAATTACTGTTATCGTTAGCCTTCTGAAAACGTAAAATACAACACAAAAAAGTAATAAAAAATTTTTATTATGGACATATCATGTTAGAATAGGGATATAAACCCAGAATCCGTGCTCTAAATTTGCGTAGAGCATGGATTTTTATGGTATATCCCTATATTAGCAAAAACCCTAAAAGGTCTGGAGTCCCTATGCGGATGATGATGAAATTATTGAGGGCTGAGCCATAGGTAAAACCCCACTTTGTTTCAAAATAAAACCCCAATGCAATTAATAGTTATAGAGTAGCTTTTTGTTGAAATATCGCACAACAAAAAAACTTTTCCATTCAGATCTGGATAATCCTTAAAGATGGCTGAGCCTTGAGTAAACCCATTTTTTGGGGAATACATAATCTCATTTAAAATTTTTGAGTTATGTGCCATGGTCCATTAGACAAATGACAAGCGGATGTAATTACAATGTCTTACCCTCCTCTTTGGGGGCAACTGTAATGATGTGTTATGTATCATTTGGCAAGAAGAATGCCGTGCTACTGAGAACTGTTTCACAAACATTGTCATCTTGCTCATAAAAGTGATTCACAGACTTCAGAGCTCAAAGAATAAATTCAGCTCTGAGGCTATATTTATCAAGATATTTACTGCTATAATACACTACAATATTTCTCAAAACTGTTATAAAAGTGTATTTCCAGTGCAGTTTCAGTGCAGATACAGTACCTCCATGGTGATTACAAGCTAATGTATCCTATTAGTTATCATTATGTTGGAATTTTAGATATTCTCAATAATTAAGACAAATGCTATTGTTTTATTTTACCATTGTGCTATATGCAATATGCAGTGACCAAGTTAAACATTTACTTAAAATAAAAAATATTCTCACTTCAAAAGTTGAGCACTAAACACAAATCAGTCTGAGTAATCATTATTACAAGTAATTTATTCAATGTAAGGAAGTTCTGATATTTACTGTATAATAATGTAATATTTTTTTCAAATGTGTATACTCATTGAAGTTGCAGTTGTAAATTTAAATTTGCATGGCTCATATTTGTCTTATCGTTTGTTTTAAAGAAATACTTTTGTCAAAGCAGATAAATTGATTTATACATGCTTTAATTAATCTATCCCCCTTATCCTTAAAATTTTTTATAAAGTATTTGCCATGCAGGAGAAAAAAATTATACTGGACGTCTGTACTTTGTAGCAGAATCTCTAGCATCGAGAAAAATATTATTTAAAAATCTTTTTTGAGCCCCATTTCAAAGTGAACCCAGAAGTCAGAAGGAAAATAAATATACCATGAAATATTTTTAGGCGCACCTCTTCAACCCAAGCATTCTTGCTTAGTATTTTTTCCCCTTGTCACACTGACAACTGGACCGGTTCTCAGTGGCCTAGTGGTTAACAAGTTATGTGGGCAAGGCCTGATAGGGGCCTGCCTCGGCAGTTGTCACCATTTAGTATCATGTTACCTTAATTAGTATTCGGTTGATTGTATGCCATGAACTATAGAATACTAACCTATGACATCTGGGTCAACCAATCAATTAGGGGTCCGTGCTGCTTGATTGATTTTATCCCTGAATGCATGATCATTTGAACTTGAGTTATCATTGAAAGAACACCTTGAAAATAATTTGGTGGCTATGTGTGATATTATGCCGGGTTGTACTTTGCTTTTAGTATTTTAGTATTTTAGTTCTATTGCACATATTATACATATATATTCTGTGATATCATAATGAAGTCCAATATGAAGAATAAGAAAACTCCGGCATCGACTAACAAGAAGAAGTCACTACCTGCAGCGTCTTCTAGATCGTGTAGGAAGGCTGCCAGGGAGGGCGTCAGGAATTCACAGTCAAACGACGGTTCGTATCTGGTTTCTGACGCTAACGCTTCCTCTGAAGTCCCTGCCATGCAATTAACTTCCAACTCTGCCCCTGGTGAAACCAATAACATTGTTCTCATGGCTTTCCTCCAGAAGTTAGACGACTCTAACCGACAGATCATGCGTCGTATGGATGATCTGGAGAGGCAGAACACAATCAACTCGACGCCTGTAGGTTCACCCTCCACTGGTGCTCGACTGGTCACCATAGATGAGAGGCCCACAGTTCAAAATCATAGATCTCAGTGCACAGCTGGGCCCTCGGAGGCGTTGAACCCTAGGGAATTATTTGCAGCTCATCCACCACCCACTGTTCCTGAGTTGCCTGGGCAAGTGAGGGGTAACCGTCATACTTCCGCCAATGCTGAGGATAGACGTGTCTCAGCTAAACCCAGTCTCGTTCGTTCAGCGAATTCAGAGTTATTTGCTCCATCTAATGGTCATCTGAACAATCATATTTTTAGATCTACTGACGATTCAGCTGTTAGGCAGCCCACTGTGCCCACTGTTGACGCGTTGAGGAGGATGCTGACTGTGAACGACGCTGTTACTCAACTGCTGTCACATTATGAGCAAGGAACTGGGCAGGAACTAATCCAAGGTAAGCCAGTGTCTAAGCGATCTGGTAGATATAACAATACAGACACAAGTGCTTTGTATCCACAGTTTAGGTGGCCCAACGAGGGCTATACTGGTGGGGCCACCAAGAAGAGGATTGGTTATGATGACCTTTCAGTTCCCCAGTGGGTGGCAGGGCAGCTCACTAATGCTATCCAGATACAGGACAATGATGTCCTAAGGTCAGTACTTACTCAAATGGTTTTTACTATGCGAGACGCGTCATCCATCCCTTGGCCTGCAGTCAGAGAGGCTTATGCCTGTTCAATGCATGAGGTGGAAGAAGGTCGACTGGCCTGGAGTGATTCAACTCAGTGGGCATTGAACAGGCTTAGTGCATCACAGGTGGCTTTGGTGAATGGTCGAACTTTATCTCAGCAACAGAAAGGAAGGACATGTAGATATTATAATGAAAATTCTTGTACTCATGAAGGTCACCATGGTATTTACAAACATAACTGTGCATACTGTTGGAAGCAGGGTAGGAGTAACACACACCCAGAGACAAAGTGTCATTTAAAGGGTAACATCAAGCAGCAGGACAAGCAGGCTAGTAAATAGGAGAACGCTGGATCACCTGAAGCTTCCAGTAATTGTTATTTAAATTTTTCTTTTGAAGCTTCTTCTCAAAGTGACATTGTAAATGATAATTTCATACAAAGTGAGTCGAAGGTAAATGTTGAAGTAAGTAATATTGTTGCTAGGTGCAATATTAGTGCCGAAATTGGTAGAGTTGGTCCTCATGGATATGAGGATTATGCCTTGGTTCTTAAGCCTTGCAAGTTGATGAGTTATGATGATAAATCTAGTGTATATCATTATTTGCAATGTAAACCCCCAGGCCAATCAGGTGTTCCTGTTGGGTTTGTTAATGAAATGTGTATCTCTTCATTTGCAGGGCATCATGTAGATAAAACCATGACTCCTGGTGCTGTAATCAGTGTTGATAACCTTGATATTAATACAGTTAATCCATTGTCACAGTGTGACCATCAAGTAAAAGAGAGTGCTGCAGTTGAAGATGTCGCTTTGCTTGGAGCTGAGGTGCCAGATACTCATTGTTCAGGTAGCATCTGTGGTATGTCAGTGATGAATTGGCAAAAATTTGATGATTGTTTAGAATACAGGTTGGTTTATATCCATGAGGGAAGTTACTGTGTGTCGAGGGGCTTTTACTGGGCTACAGGTCATGTAAATCCGAGTATCTGGCACCTCAGTCATTGCTCTTCAGTTCCTGAGGGTACTCTTCAGGTGCTGGAGTTTGTCTATGTCAGAGATGACTGTGTGAGTTTAGATGCTGCCCCTTATGAGGTAGATATGTATTCTGATTACTTGAGGGACTTGCAATGTAGACAAAAGTTTGGTTATAGTTACACTGAGTATATGCAGCATGTAATTGATCAACTGTGTCATATGCAGGATGATGCTCTACCAAGAGAAATAGTCTTGGAGGGCGTCAGTCCTCATGAGTGTGTGGAGCAGTTTGCTTCGTATAAGACTGCAATTTCGTGTCATAATGATGGCATTGATGAAGATGGTAGTCACGCTCTGCTTGACAAGGGTGATCCTAACACAACTAACACAATTTCAGATCCAGTGTCGATAGCCCCACAGCAGAGTAACGCCACTTTGCCTTGCAATTCTTGTATTTCGGGTGAGCAGCTCACCCTCCTCAGAGACATAAACGATCCGCATAAGACTACGGGGTATTTAGCACATGATGAAACCACCTTCTGCTTTGTGGGTCCTGATAGACTTCCACAAAGCATTGATACAGTTGAGCGTTTTGTGGCAGTTGCTGAAATTATTCAAAGCACTAATCTTCCGAATTATAAAATGGCCAGAATTCTGGTGTCTTCTTCTTTGAATATCCCAGCTTGGGAAAGGTACTTGTCTGATTATCCAGATAAACGAGTGATTCAGTATTTAAAGTTCGGATTTCCCCTTTCTTTAACAGAGGGCCATAATTTACACAATACTGATGTATCCAATCATGCTTCTGCTGTGCAGTATCCTGAAGCTGTTACTGAGTATTTAGAGAAAGAAATGGCTTTAGGTGCCATCCTAGGTCCTGTTGATAAAGTCCCTCATGATAATTATCACTGTTCTCCCCTTCTTACTCGTCCCAAGGACCTTAACAAACGTAGAGTTATCCTTGATCTCTCATATCCTGATGGTGCCTCAGTTAATCATTTTGTTGATAAAACCTTATTTGACGGTTCGCATTTCACCCTTAAGTTCCCAACAGTAGATAATATTGTTCAGGATATCATAAACTGTAACGATGACCCCCACCTCATCAACATTGATGTGTCACGTGCTTTTAGGAACCTTAGGGATGGCTTAAAGTTTGGTCTTAAATGGGGTGATAGCTACTTTATTGACGGGGCTATAGCGTTCGGCTGGGTGCACGGGAGTGCGTCGTTTCAGTTAGCTTCCGACGCCGTCAGATTTATTATGAAGAAAAAGGGTTTTGACATGTTTGCCTATATTGACGATTTTATGATAGTGTCACCTAAACATAAGGCTCACTTGGCCTTCCATGCTCTATATGACCTCTTGTCAGAACTAGGCCTGCCTATTAATCCTGCTAAATGTGACCCCCCCTCAAAAGTCCTTATATGTCTTGGAATTGAGGTTAATATTGATGCAAATTCCATTAGTATTCCAACGTCCAAGATTGATAGTATTCTTGAAGAATGTACTTTCATATATGGCAGAACTTGCATTAGTAAACATGCTTTCCAATCTCTTCTTGGTAAACTGTTATATGTGCATAGGTGCGTTCGTCCAGCTCGCATGTTTGTCAATAGAATGTTGTGGTTATTTAGGAAGAACTCAGGTAAACGACGTATATGTCTCAATGAGGAATTTAAAAAAGATCTGTTTTGGTTTATTAAGTTCCTCCCAGCCTATAATGGCATTACAATTTTCAGAAAGAAAGCCCTACAAGGCAATGAAACCCTCCACATTGACGCTTGCCTCACTGGTATGGGAGGGGTGTGGAATGAGAATGTTTATTCCACTCCCATTTTTGGAATACCTGAGCGGTTCAGGAATATAACTAACTTGGAAATGATAAATATTCTTGTAGCTCTTAGGGTGTGGGCTGAACAATGGGCCCATAAAAAAGTTTTGTTCAGGTGTGACAATCTGGCAGTTGTTCAGGTGATCCAGACTAGTAGAACTAGGGACCAATTTTTGGCTTGCTGTCTTAGGAATATTTGGCTTATTGTGTCAGTATATGATATTGAATTACACATACTGCACATTAGTGGCAAGACCAACAGGGTGGCTGACGCTCTGTCTAGGCTTTACTCTGATAAGGCTATCCCAGATGATATTAAACATGATCGTGACACTAGATATCAATTTCACACAGTACCTCCTGATTATTTTAATTTGGATATTGGTCTCTAATTTCAGGCGCTACACCTGCCTCTTTGGAGCTTATTTCGTTGGCTACTGCAAGAATTGGCTCAGCATACAGACCCTCCACCAGGAGTTCTCACAGTACCCATTTCAGGACCTTCCTGGCATTTGTGATGTTTATGGACTTACATCCAAAATTTACTCTGCATAACATATTGTGTTTTCTTGAATTTCTTCATGTCAATGATCTTTCGCCCAAAGTGATCAAAAATTATCTGTCCTCCCTTAGATCAATGGCAAAATTTTACAAGTTACCTGCTGAGGACCTGTATAATCATACTGTCACTTTATACCTATGAAGCCTCACCATTAATTCTAAGTTCAAACCTATTCCCAGAGGCACTTTCGACATCCCAACTCTTTGTAAAATTTCTGAAGCATGTGAATTATTATCTGATCCCCCTCTGTTTAGGGCCGCCTTTTTGTTGGCATTCTTTGGATTTTTGCGCATGTCAAATATTGCTTCACATTCCACTAGGCAGTATGACTATTTCAGGCATCTCAACCGTCAAGATGTCATTTTTGCTCCCCCAGGGGCCCATGTCCTGTTGAAATGGATAAAGACCTTACAGGACAGAGTTGGCCATCATGTAGTGCAAATTCCTCAATTAGATCATCCCCTCTTGTGCCCAGTGTTGGCCCTTAAGAGATTACTGGACTCCCGTCCTTTGTCACCTTCTTGCCCTTTGTTTGCTTCCAAGTCCCCCCCCCCCTTTCACCCAGTGATTGATACTAATATCAGGGATGCCCTTAGATCCATTGTCACCTCACTCCATCTTGACCCTGCAGCCTATGGGTTCCATGCATTTCGCAGATCTGGGGCCACTTTGGCCTTTGATTCACACATCCCCCTTCAGAACATTATGGCTCATGGGCTATGGAGGAGTCCTTCTATTTGGACTTATCTTCAAAATGCATCCACAGCTGCATCCATTATCCCTTCCACTTTTTCTTCCATCTTCCCCTCTTCCTTGTGATTTGGGTTTGGGCCAGCTAAAATTCTTAAATTCTTTTAAAAATTTTATCCTGTTTTACCTAACAACATGTATATAACTAACATGTATAATAAAATTTCCCAAATAGTGTTTTACTGATGTGTTGGTGGTTAGAAAAACAAGTATTTGTGAGTGGGTTAAGATGCCACTCTTATTACAATGTTTCGCGAGTGGGTTAAGATGCCACTCCTTTGACCTTTTGACCTGCTGTAACCTTTTGAACTATGAAAGTTCATATGGGTTTTGGGCAATTAGAGCTGGTAGATTGAGAGCTTGTACATTTTATCATGCTACTTATACTTTACTCATATGGCCATTCAGTTTGACCTTTGGTCTGACCTTTCTCTCACATCAGGGTCAACTGCCTACCAGAGCAGTCTACAGGGTCATAGCCTTTGCCTGGTCTCACAACTGATGTGGGCAAGGCCTGATAGGGGCCTGCCTCGGCAGTTGTCACCATTTAGTATCATGTTACCTTAATTAGTATTCGGTTGATTGTATGCCATGAACTATAGAATACTAACCTAGGACATCTGGGTCAACCAATCCATTAGGGGTCCATGCTGCTTGATTGATTTTATCCCTGAATGCATGATCATTTGAACTTGAGTTATCATTGAAAGAACACCTTGAAAATAACCCACCTCCTGCCCCCTTCTTACTCTGCTTCCACCACTATGGTCACATTATTATATGGGTAGGCACATATTATATGATGCCAGAGGTAGATAACACTAGATGCTGTGGACACAAGTTGTCAGTTCATTGTGTTATATGCTGGAGTATCACATTGTTAAGAGGTTTTATAGCACCAGATGCTTTTATGTGCCTGTTGGGCCAGCTAAAATTCTTAAATTCTTTTAAAAATTTTATCCTGTTTTACCTGACAACATGTATATAACTAACATGTATAATAAAATTTCCCAAATAGTGTTTTACTGATGTGTTGGTGGTTAGAAAAACAAGTATTTGTGAGTGGGTTAAGATGCCACTCTTATTACAATGTTTCGCGAGTGGGTTAAGATGCCACTCCTTTGACCTTTTGACCTGCTGTAACCTTTTGAACTATGAAAGTTCATATGGGTTTTGGGCAATTAGAGCTGGTAGATTGAGAGCTTGTACATTTTATCATGCTACTTATACTTTACTCATATGGCCATTCAGTTTGACCTTTGGTCTGACCTTTCTCTCACATCAGGGTCAACTGCCTACCAGAGCAGTCTACAGGGTCATAGCCTTTGCCTGGTCTCACAACTGTGGCATCTAACCATAGACAGTCACCTATGTGTAGGTATGACTCCCAAAAGTGACAATGCTGAGAACCTGTCCCAATATGACCCTGGCTGTTGAACGGGAGGTTAGACACCAACTTTGACCGTTGACACCCACAACTGGAATTTATAATGGTATTTTTCCATAGTAAGTAGCTCCAGGAATACAAAGTAAGTCGTTTTTAGGAATGCTTCTTTTTATTTAGTAGATTTTTGTTAATCCATACAAAATTTTTAAAAGGGTATCTAGCGCTGAAATAAGCTTCTCAATGAAAATAAAACTTGTCTCTGGTATTTACATATGGACTATGATACAGGACCTAACAACTGTTACTGTCTCCTTCAATGTCAGACCAATCTGATGCCAAGCAAGCACAATACCTTTTGTCATTTCTATTCTTTCCTGTGTATTAGTTTTGATTCCTGTAAATTGGTAGGCAAATAGGACATACAGTTTTTTTTAAAATTACCTTTGTTCAGCTAAATGCTATTTCTTTGCAATAATGACCCATTACTGCAACTGATGATTAATTTGCTTTGTGAGGTTTAAGTCTGTATATCTACAGAATTTCTTCAAAATTGTAATGACATACCAGACTGAGTCATATAAAAAAGAATCATGTCCTCAGGAAGTCGGCATAACTCTATGCATGCATCTTGTATCTTTATTGCATGAATACAGTCTAGACTGTGCAATATTAATAGAACAAATTCCACCAACTTAAATAGTGTATTGTGTGTGTATTGTGTATTTATTTTTATACTTTAAAATTCTGCATAGAGGGTAGCAATCAATTTTGTCAAGATGACATAAAGTGTGATGATCTGTACAGTACTTTAAAAATCCAAGCATATAGTATCGGAGGCTTTGAAAGCCAGATTACAAAATCACTGATGCTGCTTGGGTTCAGTTGGCAGTATTCTAGAATATCACCAATTGGTCCTATGCAAATAATGATCAACAATGAAATCCAAATAATGATTCTTTAAATATCCAATATATTAAGGAGTTATCACTTCCTAAATTTACTGATAGCTTACTTACTGTCATGCTATCAACATTCAAAATTGCATTTCTATTGCATTTCAAACACAGTTCGAAGAACTACATATCTAAGATATTAGTGTTAAAAAACGAGTAAAATTCAACAGGGAATATGTCTGGACCTGGGTTTCTATTATTTGGTTGGTTTTTAATTACATTCTCTCATCTTCAGTGATATTAAAATTACGGATATGTTGCAAATTTTAGGTAATGCTACTTTCAGCTACTTTTTCAGCAACTGTTGTTAACATGATATTTAAACATGTTCATGTGAGTACAACGTGTCACTATTTTTATTACTGTTAGAAATATCTATTGTCCTGAGAATTTTTCTCAGGAAATGCAACATTCAAAGATTGTCAGGACAAAGTGCCAAATGTGCAAAAAAGTATAGAAATGCAAATGCATCCTGACAATCAGTGCCAGACTAGGAACTTCCCCATTTATCTAGGAACCTATCCCAATTCCACTACTACATAATACTTTCTGTTCACTTTTATGTTAAAACAGGGTGAAGAAGATTTGCAGGTTTTCACATCCCTGTTTAAACATAACAATACCACAAATTTAAATTTGATTAGGTTTTTTACTGTCTTTAAAGTTCAATAGCAGTAATAAATTTTCAAGACCTCAGGTGTAGGTGAATTTAATAACATTAATGACACAATATATGCTCGAGGGCAACACAGAGTACACGGTGGAGCATTGGTAACACACTCGCATTGGTAACACAACTGCATGTATCGGTTTCCTCTGCCCATCGTGATATGACCTATACAGTGTTCAGAACAACATCAAAACCCAAATAATCAAACAATCGAGGGCAACACCATTACTGTTTCACATGCTAAATATACTCTCTGAGGTAGCTAATTGTAACAATAGGTACATAATACTTGAAGGAAAACAGCTGAGAACTTTAAATATTTCACTTCTTTGTTAAAGTGTTATTGTCACACAACTGTCTAATGATTAAATTTTAATGTTAATTGGCCATTAATGTTGTGGTTATATACAGAATCGTATCCACAAAAGGTGTTACAAAACATATGCTATAATTGAGTAAATAACAATATCTTTAAATATGTTGATATTATTTTTGACAAAAGAGTTTACCTGAGTCAGGTGGTTAGTAGAAAGATCCATACCAAGTAAATTTGTTACTTGTTTTCTGATTGATGCGGTGCTGAGGTTGGCATCTATCAGTTTATTGTGGAATAAACTGCAAATTGTCATAGTTGAGGATAAATTATACATACGATGGCTATAAAGGATCAGTAAAAGACGTGCATAGAAAAAAATTCACATAATTAATCCATATTTCAATTTAATAGTATGAACACTATTTACCCTAAGAAAATTAGATATACATATTGAGGTTGAGCTCTCCCAAAGGAAGTGTTTAAAACAAACCCTGAGGTGTAAAGCAAAATGTATTTGGAACTACTTTGAAAGACAATTGCTAAAAGTCAGAAAAGCTACAGAAAGTTAATGAATAATCTTGATATTTTCTTCGATATATTGTTTCAATTGAAAACTATCTTTCTGAGAAAGTATGTACTGCCCGTAGTGTACCTACGCACAACCCTAACTTGCAACTATTCTTTTATAACTATCAGTAATAATATTTAACACTTTGTATTATATATATTTCCTATTTATTTACAGAACATATAATTAATAGAAATATATTAATACAACACAACTGTAAAACAATTCCAAGAATTCCTTTAGCTTCCAGTAGGTTTTGTTTTTACCTAAAAAAAACATTTGTATGAGGATGCAGTCTTGACAGAAAGAGAGAAAAAAATGATACATTTATCATGCACCATATAAATTTGTTTACACTATACATATACTAAAGGTGGTTTCTAAGTTATAAAATTGGCCCTGGCCACAAGAGATAGTTTTCAATTAAAACAACGTCTTGTAACAGAATGATACAGTCTACAGAGCAAGACGAGAGAATTAAATTTTTGTCAAGTACTGCTTGGCACTCTAAGTAGATACATGATTCTACTTGCAATAAAACTTAATATAGAAAATTTATAGCTGTTTACTATCAGCAGTACACATACATGTCTGGGGGATATAGGTAACACCTTATACGGAAGAGACAATGGTACCTCAAGTAACAGTATTTCCAAGTGCGATTTCCAATTTTTGTGCCATGCTGTAGCCCTGATTTCAATTAGACATATTCTCATCATGCTGAAAACACCTTAAAAGGGTGAGTTTATATGAATTTTTATGACACAAAAATTACTGCCTAGCATTAATTGGCACAGCTTAGCCACAAAAGGCTTATTTGTGATAATTAACATAGATTTCTATTGAAGCATGCAATGACAGAAATACAAGTTGTAAATAGACTGTGTCCACAAACAAGTCAAACCAAGCATTCTTTATCCACAAATTTAAATAAATGAATCTTTTACAGTACTTTAGGGTGGTAATATAATCTCTACTCCTAGCAAATGAGTTATAACTCTAGTTATACAAATGCAAATAAAGTAACCTTTTCCAGTTCTTTTCAGGAACGATAATATAATTTCTACTTGAGGTCAAATAGTTAGAAAACTTACTTTAAAAATTCTGTGTCCTCCCTGATGTCAGTTGGAGTTTGCCCCATTTTCCTTCCTCCATAGTCACAATGTGTATACCTTGGCCAACCTGGAGGGACCACTAGCACAGAATGAGCAGTTGACCAGTGCCCACCACAAGCTGATACCCCCTGATTGTTTAACTGAATAGCCAGCAACACCAACAACACAACTCGTAAATTCTGATAGCATCTGAAAGCCATTTTGAATTGGTGAGAACTTAACATATGTGTTCCTTATACTGCACCAAAATTCACCTTTAAACTATATGTTTCAATGGCGTCATTCTTACCAATTACAAAAGTCAAACTGTTGAATATAAATAGGAAATTCTATTGCGCAAATTTATTACTGACAATTTAGAACTACCACTAAAAAAGTACGCCTGTTCCCTCATCGGCAGCAAGTTTTGAAAATCTAGGCATCAATCATGTTACAATTTATATATTTATATTCAAGTAATTTGTATGGAATGGATGGAAATTCTCATGTTCCAACTTCTTCAATAACATTATTTAGCTTATTAACCAATGGGAATGGATGTAATTTACATCATAATGAACATTGATCTGGCTTTTCGTGTTCCAAACCTTTTAACTCCATTCTCACTGTCATTGATTAGTCACCCTGGTGTTGCCACATTTTAAAAATAAATGTCTTTAAAGCGTGCCACCACGCCCCATCCTTTTGTAAATGGAAGGAACAGCTTGATTGAGATCCACAGCAAAAAGTGGCCTTGAC
This sequence comes from Sabellastarte sp. h YS-2021, assembly GCA_964017235.1. NCBI lineage: Eukaryota > Metazoa > Annelida > Polychaeta > Sabellida > Sabellidae > Sabellastarte > Sabellastarte sp. h YS-2021. The sequence continues at coordinate 124,996,857 of OZ024932.1, forward strand.
TGTTTGAAAGCATTCAAAAATATGACTGGGCACACACATGAAAACACACATATTTTTGCACTCTATCAAGAATAGAGCATTTATTTTTCAATATCAATGTGAAGATTGCAGGATGTGACAATTTCTTGCATCAAAACGACAATCTGATGCATGCACATATTCATGTGAAATATATTCCCTAAGATACATGAAATATCACTGCACATTCTTTATATGGTCCCCAAGACCAGATTTAGACCATGTCGTATTTTATCTCATACATTACATCTTGATGTAATCTCGAACAATGAGATAAGAGCAGGCTATAAATCTGACCACTCAGTTCTATATATTCTTATAAATAATTTTGAAAGTGGAAAGGGTGTATGGAAGCATAATATAGATCTCCTGAAAGAAGAATCTTACTTGAATTTTGCTAAGGAACGTATACTTGATGAAAAAGGAAATATTCAGTATATGACATTATGGAATTTCTGAAAACTTCATTTACAAAACTCCTTTGTTTTTATTTGGTAAAAATCTAGTGATGTGGGTTCAATCTTTTAATCAGGACATAACAGCCTGAGTGTTGCAATGTGGTTTCATGTCTGATGCCATTAACATAGAACGAGGCGGTAGATAGGGTGGCCCTATTTCCTCTTATCTCTATATTCTCACAGGTCAGATACAATCTTAATTTCACATTATGTTGAGATAAAAGGAAACAATATAAAATGATAAGAATTTAATATCACCTAATGTGCTGATGATAATACTCTCAAAATGTTAGAAATCTTTGTCTCTGTTTTCAGATTAAATGTCAACAAAGACAAAAATTTTGATATATATAGGAACAAAGAAGCATTGTAAAGATAAATTGAAGAAAAGCAGCTTGCACTGTGGCTGTACACAATTTGATTTTTTTGGGATTAACCTTTTCAGTGGTGGACGTTTCTGAACTGATACACTTAAACCTCAATGTCAAAATACTTGAAATCAGTTAAAAATTCATTAATAGAATCTTGGCCTCTAACTAATATTTGCATAAAATAGAATTGTCAGATACCCCACTTTATTCTAGATGCACTGTTACATTAGAAAGAAGTCTTCATTTATGTTCTCAGTGTCATGAATCCAAAAAATTTTTGATTTCATTTGAAAATCTTATTTATGATAAGACATACTTTAGGATAAAATTTAATTATTCCGACATAATACTTCGTTATTTATCTGTAGATCAAAATAATATTCCAATAAATACATTAATAACAGCTGCAAAAAGTATATATGTAATTCTGTCATATCAAAAAGGCAATTGCACATAATAGCTTTCAAGCATAAATTTTCAGATATATATATTCACTTTGAATATATACACTTTAGTCTCAAAGTACAATAAACAAGAGGCGAACTTATAAAAAATATGTGAAAATATGACATACATGACATACATGGCTTCCTGTGACTTGAAATGAAATTCCCTCTATCTAAGTACAGGCCAGGTCACACTGTGGCGAGGCCGCTATGAATTAAGTGGCAAATAGGAAGAATTCCTGCGAATTAGAAATCGTGGTAGTTCACCACAGAAAGGGCGGGAAAGTTTGGTCACATGGTTAAAATTTGAAAAATCCATGAATTACTGCGATCCGGCTACCAGGGGCTACTACCATCTTTATCTTGTTGAGGATCTTGATGCGATATTCTCATCACCCAGTCAAGAATATCTTGTTGCTGTGAAGAACATTGACGAACATGTGACAAAGTTTGTAGAGGTACTTACAAATTAATGCGAATTGTGGAGAATCCCGTGAGATATTCTTGGACTCAGCCACGAACATGGTGGAGGGTCGAGGAATCTGTGAGGAGCCCCTGACGAGGAGGAAGAACGTGCTGAAAAGATGTGACGACCAATTCGTGGATAATGCCAGTTCCTATATAAACTACCTGGATCATCTGGATTCACTTCATTTCTCATCAGACGTCGGACAGTGTACATCAAAGGCTATGGATTTACAGAGACTCAGACTATCGCAGCAACTGTATGAGGCTCATCGTTTAAATCAACAGAATCAGATTGTGATTGCACAGATACTGGTTGACAGACAGAGAAGGCATCGACCAAGGCCCAGGAGGTACTGGGTGAAGCCCTGGCTCTCCAGGAGGCTGGACTATGGATGCTATGATTGTTTGATGAGGAAGCTGGAGGCTGAGGATGTGGGGTCATTCAGAAATTTTGTCAGGATGGACCCAGCCATGTTCAGAGAGGTGTTGCAGAGGGTGGGGCCCAGAATTGAGAAATATGACACATGGTACAGAAAGTCTATCAACCCTGGATGCAGACTTGTAATCACACTTCATTTCCTGGCCAGTGGAGAGAAGTACAAGAGTCTGATGTTTGGCTTCAGAGTAGCACACAACACCATCAGACTTTCATTCAGTCATACTTCTGGCTCTTGTGGATGCCAAGTACAAGTTCCTGTGAGTGGATGTTGGCACCAATGGATCCAGTTCTGATGCCCAGATTTTTAATGAATGTTATTTGCACTTGGGCAATGTTGATGGCATCTTGGATGTACCTGATGCAGAGCCACTGCCTGGTGATGACCGTGATATGCCATACTTTCTCATTGGGGATGATGCCTTCTCCCTGAGGACCTGGTTGATGAAGCCGCTTAGTGCTAGAGAACTGCCTGATGAGGAGAGGATCTTTAACTACAGACTGTCTCGTGCAAGAAGGGTGGTGGAGAATGCCTTTGGCATCATGGCCAACAGATTTGGTTGTCTTCTCACCACCATGAGTCAGAATCCAGAGACTGTTACCTCTATTGTATTGGCCTGTTGCACATTGCACAACATCATGAGACTCAGGTATCCAGGCATCCACCAGGGGCTGGCTGATGAGGAGGATGACAACCACAGAGTTATCCCAGGACAATGGAGGCAAGGTGCTTGTTTGCAGGACATTGAGGATGTGGCTGGTGGCAACAGGGATACACAGGTTGCCAAGAGACAGAGACTGTATTTGAAGCATTATTATAATGCTCCAGTAGGGGTCATGGCATGGCAAAGAGACATGATTTGAGACTTTCACATATGCCAAGGACATTTCTTAATAGTGACTGTATTGTGTTCAGTATTTTTATAATTCAGTGCTACAGCATTATCTGTGTTACATTGTGTATTGGGAATTATATACTTGTTGAAATAAAGTTGCAGTTCTCTTGTATTGCAGTAAAGTTTTTGTCACAATACACTTCATATATGTATTTCTTGTTACTAAGATGAAATAGGTCAACTCTGAAACAAAATCTGGTCATACACTTAACATGTCACAAAAACCAGTTCACATCTTATCCACCACAGGGTAAAGAAGGTCACACAGGTCAAAAATCAATCAAGGCCATAAGTCAAAACTTGATCAAATCAAGGAAAGGTAAAAAATTTAACCAGCTCCAAGGTGGAAACTCTGCAACCAAAAGCCGACTGCTATGGATTCAGAGCATAATGAAATCCAGAAATGGAAGATAAACAAATTTTAACATTGACCACCTGTTAAAATTTGTTTATATTTCATTTCTGGATTTCATTCAAAACTTGTGCAACTTCTACAGTGACCCACTGGGTCATATTGGGTCATATTAGATCTTGCCTTGGTAACCACTAGACCACTTTTTTGGATCATGCATGCCAAGATGTGACACTCACAAAGTATTATGTCATTATGTTGTCAATGTGTTTTTAACAAAAGAAAAACAAGCTATCACATAAAGAAATATATTTTTCCAACAAGGTCAAAAAGGACGTATCACAATAACATAGTCATGAAAATAGACACACCTGTACTTTTCAATGTAAAGAGGCAACCAAATTAGCTCACAGCTACAGTTAAGATACTGCTCACAACAACAGCTGGAAAAGTGAAACTTGTTACATATACCATTACTCACCGCTAGAGTTAACATACTACTCACAGCGAAGGTTAAAACATGAAACTTGTTACATATACTTGGTTTAAAATAGTAATCGTAACAATACTTGAGGTTACAACACAAAGAATTTACTTTACACCTGGTTGGGAATTACTTTTTACATCTCACAAAAATTACTTCTCAAGTGTCTATAGACTGCATTTACTTAATGAGACAAAGTTATTACTAAACCTAAGAACCTTGAGAGTCATCCGGATTAAGTAATGTCATAGGTGTCATAGGTGTTGAAGGCACACTGGAAATACCTGCAAATGACACATTTAAATCTGATAAATTAAGATCTGATAGTCCTATTGTCCTTCCCTCGGTGTCTGTAATGACAAACTTGGTGGATGAACTGCCAGATGATGAACCTGCAGACTGTCCAGAGGTACTGTGCCCCGATGGAGTCTGGAAAATAACAGTGGTCTGGCCCTGGGTGTCTGAAGCTCGAGGCACTGGGGTGGCGGAGGCATTTGTGTAATGGTGTACTTTTACTACTGCGGCTGCTGTTGCAGTGGCTGTTGAAAGATAAGTTGCTGTTGCTGCTGCAGCTGCTACTGCTGTAGCTTCATCTGCTGCTGCATACTGTCTGGCTGCTTCTGCCTGTCATCCAGCTACTTCTGCCTATCGTCCAGCTGCTGCTGCCTGTCGAGCTCCTGGCTCTGGTTGTCCCTCTGTGAAAGTAGCTTGGACTCCTTGAGGGTCTGGTTGAGGAGGTCCATACTGCACATCTGGTATGTGGGGCAGAGATCCTCGTGGATTTTTACCATGACACTTGACATCCAGCCAGCCCAAGCAGTCCTGTCATTGGTCTGAGCCTCCATGGATGTCAAGAGTCTCTCCAGCCTGTCAGACATCTGGGCGCTGTTGTCACTCTGCTCACACATCTTGTCCAGGAGCTCTGACTCAGTGCTGGCGCTTCTCCTCGTAGTTCTCCTGCCAGTTGTAGCAGAAAGGCTGAGAGGTGAAGGAGGAGTGCTGCACACTCTGGGTTCACCCAGGGATCCTGGCTCCACAGGCTCATATGCAGGATCCAAGTTTGTGGATAGTGTGAAGGTATGATGGCAGTGGCAGAAGTAGCAGATGTTGAGGAGGTTGAGGCAGAGGTAGATGTGGTGGAAGCTGGTTTCTACTGAAAGTAAAATAAAACAAACACAAAAGGTAAGCATATGGCAAATGTGTACAAGAAACAGTTCAGGTAGGTACTTTGAAGTATGAAGTATTAACGTCTATCTCACTGCAGAAAATTTTACATATCTTTGCAAAACATTAGTGTTATAGCTACAAGATTGTATCCATAAGTAGTCACTGTTTCCAATTAATGAGCACACTATGCAGCAAAAAGATCAGGATATCCAGGTAAGTCAGACTGTGAGAATATACTTACATTGCAGGACTGCCTGGAGGGGACTCTGAAGGATGTGGTCATCCAGGAAGCTGAAGGACCTCAGGATCCAGGTGTCCCTGTCTGTGTGTTCCTTTGCCCCATCACCAGACTTCTTTGAGGTAAGCTTGCCATACCTTGTCCTCATCCCCTTAAACCAGATCTTCAGGTCGACAGCTGAAATAAGAAGAGGAGACAAGAACACATTAGGTAGGTTATTACCATAACAATGGGTTATAATCAGTTTTACATTGCTTTACATCTGTGGTGTCATCTTCAAACGGGTGAAACCAAATACATCACCTTGAGGTTTAGCATACAATTCAAAATAAAGTAAAATAACAGAATAAGTAAACATCCAGAATCATGGGATTTACGCATTATTCTACACATAGTACCTCCATCACAATTTAAATTATTACATGATCACCTGAAATTATATAAAGGTTATATCATAATGGTTAGTGAAACTCACCTTCCATGCCCATGGCCCTGGCCTGGGTTACCCAAGCGACCTCCTTCCTGTCCATGTCCCTGTACTCCTTCTTGGCCATTTCAGGATGGTTCTTGAGCCACTCAGCCATCTCATCCTCTTGGGCATCTGTCATCCTCACCAGCCTCTTCTTCTTGTACCTCCCGTGGGACTGGCTGTCTTGGGTGGCCTCGTCCAAATCGTCTGTGTCCTCTGGCTGGGTGGCCTGGGTGGCTGTATCCCGGGGTCTGATACTGATGCTTGTCAGGCAGTTCATCTTGCTGTTCAGACTGTTGAGGCTGTTGAGGCTGTTCTGATGCTTCAATCTGAGGCAGAGTAACCCTCTTCCTCTTTCCCAGTCCAGGTCTTTTCACCATATTTCTTGTATGAAATATATCCAAAAAATTATCCAAAGTTTGTCGATGTGAACACATTGAAGAAAAATTGGCAAGTGATGCAACTTGTTCGCGGGGCCCTGCTTTTATAGTCTCCAGTCAGTTTGTTGTGTGCTACGAAGGTCGTAACTGATTGGTAGCCAGTTCTTCGTATGCGCATCCAGTTTGCCAATCAATGACGAACTACTGCGACATTCGCTGCTCATTGGCTGAGAGGAGTGACGAATATCTCCAGGGCCTCGTAGCATATTCTTCAGCGGCGACGATGCATGGCTTTCCCGCTGCAAATATTGTTGCTTGTTCTTCGTCTTTCACACGACAATCTTCAAAGGAAAGGTGGCAAACAATGAAGAAGCCTGCTACGAAGTGGTGCATTTAGGTACGAAGGTGCTACGAAGTCGATGAACCCGCCACCATCTGTGAAGAATTGCAAAGATCTGGACGAACCGGGGCGATAGTTTGGAACAGTTTGAAACTGTCGTAGCCAGATGACGATCCATGTAGAATGGTGGAGAACAGTGAAGATGGACCAAGAATATGCTACCAACAGGGACGAATTTCAGGATCGCTCTTATTTGCCACTAAAAATCGCCACTGTGTGACCTGGCTATACCATTGCCAAAACTTTCTCATCACGTGAAAAAGTATAACATGTAAAGAATAAAAGTGTTTAACTTTTTACACCATTAATGAATTGTCTCAGATTTTCCATGTCCTTTCCATGTATAATTGTAAATACTTCGATAAAGTTACCTTCTTGTACATGTACTGTTGTTATAGGAAACAATAGAAAAAATTAATTAAAAAGAAAATCTGCTGTGTGATTTAAAAAAAGTATGGTACAGTGATCTCAAAAAGCCAAATAAACCTTTAAAAATCATTTAAAATAGAGGGTTGATACAAATATAAGTCCTTCTTATCAAAATTTAAAAGTTTTTTAATATTTTCTTGAATGGTGTAACTGCTTAACTGGTTTAAAAACAAGCAACAGTTTGTATGAGATACAATTAACAACAGATTAAATGTGGACTAAATTTAGCCAGACCTTAATTTTTCAGTCTAATATTGACAGATGTCAGAGACCATGAAAGATGTTAAATATTTTTCCTTGTCCAACATTTTCAAAGTATAAATCAGATTAAAAAATACCCTAAAATACAAGGGTGTAGGAACAAAACCCTAATGCTCATCCTTTTTATTGTTACTGCTTGATTTAGTGTCACTGTTTAAATACATCTCAACAAAATATGGCATTATAATCAATGAAATGTGTTAAAAATGGTGACAACCTTCAAGATTATAACACCTTTGTTTAAAGCACCATTTTTTAAATATTCAATAATAATATCTTGTCGATGTTTGCTTTGCACAAAAAGATTGGACATCAAGCCACGACCATGGAGATGATCAGAGATCCAATAGCAACTGACTCATAAGTAATCTCAAGAAGTCATTATCCGTTATTGTATAATGGTTCTTAACTATAACCGGGGGACATTTTTCTACACTCTACTCATATTCTGCCTTGTAACTTGGAAGTTACTTGACCAGCCTCAAACTGTATTGGGTATAATTTCCACTCATCACATTTACCTGTTGCAAAATTTGCAGTTTTAGTTTTAAGGTCACCTTAAGGTCTCGAAATTACTCACATTAACCAAGTTTATGTACATCTTGCTACTTTAACCTATGTATCTCTCGAACAAAGTGGCTCATCTAGCTAATATCTCCTCTGAAAATATGTTTTCTTTATATGTACAAAATATCAAGGCTTTAAGTTGACACTTACCCTGTAATATATGCGCCATAGAGGGGACCTTTTGTAGACTTTTTGCATATTTTGTCTGATAACGTTGCCTGATAATGGTTCTGTGTATGTCAAACAACTAACCACAGATATCTATAAGCGTTTAACCTGTTGACAGGCTACCTTTAGATGCAGAAAAGGTACTGTTTCACAGACGGAGAAGACAGTGGCTGAAAAAGACAAAGGACTGACAATAGTGAAATTGAAATGGGCCCAGAGGGTAGATTAAAGGCCGACTAAACAGCTACTGGAGTGCCTATGAGGCTATAGTAGACTTTGTCAAGGATTACAAGGAGTTTACAACAAAGCCAATGACGTGTTCAAGACAAGGAAGGAATGCAAGTGGGAAAGATTCACAAGCAACCACAACCTTTCGGTGAAGGTGAGCAAAATTTAGCTTGAATCCCAAAGGACTCGCTATGGAAAATTAACCAAGACCAAGTCACACCAGCCATGCATTGCCAGCACTGCCAGTATGAGTATAGTGTCCCAGCCTTCATCAGACGACCAGCAGGTATTGGATCAGTTTGCTGAGATGAAGACTATGCTCACATCTTTCCTTGGGCCAAGACAGAAGAGCACCAGAAAAACCTTATGCAGCTACCTGGCATCTGAAGTATAATACTTGAAAGGAAGAAACTTTCAGACTTTTCAAATTGAGGCAGTGGGACTCTGGGATACAGAGCAGGGCAGAGGAGCGGACCTGTCGATCACAGCAACCTACATTTTCTAGGAGCTCCAGTGCAACTTCCATATATGTGCCAGGAAAAACAACTTAACTATTCCAGACACCAAGATGCCTCAAGTCAGGTCATACAACCAGTTCATCCAAGCCAGGTGGTGTCATAAACACACCAGCTGGCTTGGGCAGTAGTTTCATGATTAGTTGTTGATGATCAACAGCCTAGGACTTCTACAAGACATCTCAGGCCTCTCTAGGCTCTTGGAAATATAAAGTCAGTCATAAACTACCAGCAGATGGACACCAAGTGAACAGCATCAGCACACTACCACTCCTCCAACCACGCAGCAGCAACAGCCTCCTCAGAAGCCAGCACAGTCTCCTCAGTAGTCATAGCCCAAGCAGGAGCAGCAATAGACTTACTGCAACTACCTTTAAAAGGTCCTTTTTAGGACTACTTCTATAATAGGTCCTTTTCAGGACCACGGCTGATTCAAAGGTCCTTATCAGGACAACCCAAATCTGCCCAAAACAATTAATCAGTTAAGTAAAAAAACAAACACAAAAACATTACCCCGCCCTACACAAAACACATGAACCCAATACACACAAAAACAAAATGAGTGAGTGAGTGAGCAAACGAACAAACAAACAATGAATGAATGAATAAATTTTATTTTTATTAAAGAATACATATATAAGTTATTACAAACCTGAATGGATGTTCATGAATTGTGGTCAACATGATGAGTATCTGTCTGTTTACTGAATTTGAGTGGCAATAGGCTATGTTAGTACTGGGATGGGTGACTGCTTCGGTGCACTACTGGTGTCTCTGATGGCTTTGCAGCTCGGGCCAGTAGACTAAAACCCCTTTTGGCCTAGTTTTAATTAAAGTAGCATTGCAATGTCTCCTGTCTCTCTACGTGAGCTCATTTGTTAAAATCAATGCATTTTTCGTTTAAATATTCTGTGTTACTCTTATTGCCTTTGATAAATACTTTTTAAAAATTTTTCTTTACTTCAGATAGTACATTTTATGTTTGTGGGAATTGTAGAATTTTATGGTATTTTTTAGAACCACTGAGTTATAATCAGTGTGATAGATGCTGTTTTTTATGTCACGAATTACTCAGTTAAAGAAACTTTAGCCTTAAAATGCACACGTCTGATCGGTCTAACGAAATGTCTTTTTGCTGTTAATTGCTTAGATAGGCTAGAAAATGGAGGTATAGTATTGCTGCAAGAATTAAATTGTTATATCACTTCAGAAAAGCAATGGAAAACAGAGAAGAAAGGGAAACAGTTTCTTCTTAACTGGTACATCTAATAGTAAAGATTTGGGAATCTTAATGAATGATTCCTTCAAGGATAAACTTAAAATACTACCCATGAAAGAGAAAACATGTATATGTTACATTGTGAGATTGAGAAGGCACACATGATTATTTTAAATCTAATTACTTGCAGATGACCTTTACTTATTTTGAATTTCTTTATATATTTATTTTTTCAAGCCACTTAAATTGGTCATAATTCAGGTCCTCAATATACAAAACATATCTCGAAGTATCTGTGAAAATGTAAGATAATTCTGTCTCATAAAATTTTATACACTTTTACAAATTACAGATATGGAGTCAGCATTCTTTATCATACAAGGAGCATGTAATGATCATTAAATCTTTAATTCTTCCTCAAGTAACATTTTTATTCCCTAGGCTCCAGAGGCTGTTTTTGAAACACAAGAAAGAAAATATTCAATTAAATAAACCAGAAATCAATACAAGAATCATTAAAATCAGTGATGGTGGACTTATAATGCCACAAATATTATCTGAGAAACGTATGATAATTAAATACAATTATGAAATATTAACTAGAAAACTAAAAGAAATAACAATTTAATGCACCCGCTAAGTACCAAAGAAAAGTTTTCTAGTAGTCTCAATAGGTTTCACACTCAGATTCTTACTTCGTTGGTACAAAAAAGGGAGCCAATTAGTGTGATTAAACTACAAAATTAATTGAAAGTGCTTTTCTGAATCTATTTCTGACGAATAATCATTAACTCTAACAAAAGGTTATGTTTATGGGTGCATTCATTTGTTTGTCGTGGTCTCTCTCCTTTTGCATTAGATAATATGTATTGAAACGTGTATAATGTATTTAAATCTACTGCCCCTAAAATCTGGAATGAATTGTCATCTGATCTTTGTTCTGCTTCCTCTGTCACCTCGTTCAGAAGGAAAACTCAAATGATATTTATTCACCAAAACTTTTCTACCACAGTTGGTTTTTACCTGTTGTCTCTGTGGTAACGGTCAGAGCTATGAATAGGGACTGATGAACACTGCTTATGATTATTGCATCTTTTGATTATTGATCTGCTTATATCCCGAAGACTAAGCACAATAAAAGTCCTAAAATGTAGAATACAATATCATGTATAGGACATATTATGAATAAACTTATATTATTGCACTGGCGACTTCTGGTTCACACAGTACATAATTATTACATAATTATGAAAAAATGTAGCTATCATCAGTAAAGCCAGGGTTGTGACTGTTATTGGAACATTGGTTGTAAAGTCTGCCACCAGAGTCACTTCTCCTCCACTGGTGGACATACCTTTAAGCTTACGAACTTTAGTGTAATACAACGATGGTGTATGTTCGTTAGGGAAGTACTGTTTTTTCTAAATTATTTACCGTTATCACAATATCTACAGTTAAACCCCCTCTACATCTGTCTAATTCCAGTGTTCAATCCACATAATACTTTTCATCTTATATAGTCCCCTTTTAGATAAAATTGTTAGATAATTACAGATATAAACTGCCCATTTTATCATATGATCCCCTTTTATCACTCACATTCCCCGTTATCGGGGACTATCTTCCTCATAATACCCACCTACTAATCACAGAATTTCACAAATTTTATGTTCAGTTTCAAATATAAACCCCCCAAGTTCTCAAAATGATTTTCTTCTATATCCTTCTGGCAATCCAACCAGTCATTGCTGCATATCAGCACCACATTAACACAAGCATTCAATATCCTGATGTGGTTAGTTTCTGTCCCTTTAAACCCCCTACACCACTTTCTGTCTACATTTCAGCATCAAGTCTTCAATATTAATCCCACCAGCTCTGTCACCTTCCCGTCTCTTCATCCTACTCCTGCTTGCCGGTGATATCAACCCAAATCCAGGACCACCTAATTGTCTCCATGTCACTTACGCAAACATCAGATTCATAAACAATAAATATCTGGCCACTGCAAAATTTATTTCTGACAATGACACTGATCTCTTCGCCATGTCCGAGACCTGGATTAGAGCTGACACCACAAGTGCCAACCTGTCTGAAATCACCCCACCAGGTTACAATCTTCATCAACAGCCACGTGAGGATCATCGTGGTGGAGAACTGGGTTTTTTGTAAAAGATGGCTTGGATTCTTCCGTTGTTCCCACAAATAAATGCACTACCTTTGAAAATTTTCTTATCAAGATATCCCTACACAAAAAATCCTTTTACCTTTTGAATATATATAGACCACCATCCTCCAGTACTTCAACCTTCTTGAACAGTTCCAGTCACTTTTAGAGGATATTCATCACACCACTGAAAATCTGGTGATCCTCGGCAAGTTTAATTTTTACCTTGAATCACCTTCCTCAAATTCAAAAACCTTCAATTCATTGATTGACTTATTTGATTCAAAAACCTTCAATTCATTGATTGACTTATTTGATTTATTCATGGACACACTCTTGACCTGCTCTTAACCAAATCCAAAAATGACAACATTTCTAATGTCCGTAGTACTGATGCTTTTTCGATCATTTTTCAATTATTTGCGCACTACATTTCCCAACCCCTAGATCATAAATATCATAAAATCAATAAAGAGAAAATGAAAACAGATCTCACAGCTTCTGATCTAATCAACAACCCGTCTAAGGATGCTGATACTCTCTACGAACAATATCACACTACCTTGACCACCCTTATTGACAAACACGCACCACTTCATACCAAACATACCAAGGTGAAGTACATCCCAGGATCGGTTAACAAAGCTGTAATTGCGGCAAAAGAGACCAAGCGTTTGTTCGAAAAGGATTTGGCGCAGAAACAAATTTCACTTCAACAGATGTCCATATGTGCAGAAAGTCCACCAATACAACACATCTGCATGCAGGCCAAATCTGAATTTCTTAAAGCAAAAATTCAGGATAACCACCATGACCCCAAAAAATTATGGCGAGTCCTTGGCGATGTGTTACACAGACTGCCAGCAAAGATGCTACCATCGATAAATCCCCCTCAACTCTTGGCTGACAGATTTGTGTAGTTCTTCACAGAAAAATTGAAAAATTATGCTCAACTTTTCCTACTTCCCTGAAGTCACAACACATCTCCCCAGACTCTCCTCCCCCAGTGCTTTCCAATTTCTCTACTGTAACCAAGGATCAAGTAACTAAAATTATTATCTCCAAGTAAATCATGTTCCCTTGACCCTTGGCCCACTTTTCTTGTTCTTGATTACCTGGATATTCTCATCACTCCCATCACTTCAATAATTAGTGTCCTATTTTCTTTCAAGCAGGCCCATGTTACCCATCCTCAAAAAATCATCCTTAGACAAAGAAATTTTCAAAAACTATAGGCCTGTCTCCAATCTGAACTTCATTTCAAAGATACTTGAAAGGGTAGTGGCAGTCCGGCTACAAACTCACCTTGATGAAGCTGGCCTTATGACTGCCTTCCAATTGGCATATAGAAACCAACTGAAAGTGCTCTCCTTAATATTCACAACGACATTTTCCTCAATATGGCCAAAGGGTCTGTCACAGCCCTTACCCTTTGGATCTATGCACTCTGTTCAACACCATTGACCACACCATTCTCCTGGACAGACTTAATGTTTACTATGGTATAAGTGAACTAGCACTTGGTTGGTTCAAATCATACCTGTCAGGAAGGATACACTTGGTCAAGGTAGGTAGCACACCTTCTCATCCTGCTGCACTCCAGTATGGGGTCCCACAGGGTTCCGTCCTTGGTTCAATTCTATTTTCCCTCTACACTAACCCAATTAGCTCAGTCATTCACTCTCACAGTAGTATTAGCCACCATTTCTACATCAATGACACTCAGTTATACATAACACTCTCACCAACAAATTTCTCTCACTCTGTACAAAAACTAAAAGACTGCCTAAACAACATTCAAAATTTCATGTTCACAATCAAATTAAAACTCAACCCTGAGAAAACTGAGTTTATTCTGATAGGCTCCAAAAACAACCGTAAACAACGCCTTTCCTACTTTCCGATCAATATTCTTGGTAATCAGGTCTCACCAGCGCAAAGTGTTAGGAACCTCGAAGTGGTGTTCGACTCCAATTTCTCATTCTCAGATCCTGTATCACAGGTCATAAAGTCCGCCAGAGTTCATGCGAGAGACCTCTATAGAATTCGTCCCCTTCTAGACCTGAATACATCAGTTCTTTTAGCAAATGCTTTGGTGAGCAGCAAATTGGATTACTCCAATTCCCTATTCTTGTCACTTATAGATTTTGAATTAAGAAGATTGCACTTAGTCCAAAACTCCCTCTGTAGGGTTGTCACCCGTTCCTCTAAATACTCTCACATTACCCCTCAACTGAAAAAACTCCACTGGCTCCCTGTCAAATATAGGATACAAGATTGGACAATGCATGGGTAATGCTACAGGTCATGAGTGTTTAGGGAGCCATAGCACGACAGAACATCAACACCTGTGCCAAGTACCACATGGCCTCACTTAGTCCAAAACTCCCTCTGTAGGGTTGTCACCTGTTCCTCTAAATACTCTCACGTTACCCCTCAACTGAAAAAACTCCACTGGCTCCCTGTCAAATATAGGACACAATTCAAAATTGGTCTCATTACATACAAAATTCTCAACCAGGGTCAACCAGTTTACTCAAGAGAATTAATTCATCCCTACACCTCTTCCAGGAATACAAGGCGAAGTACCCCTAAACTCAAGTTCCTTCACACCCCCATTTTTGACCGTAAGGTTTATAAATCAGTCAAACTTTTCTCCAATTCTTTCAGTCACTATGCCCCGGTTCTTTGGAACTCTTTCCCCTTCCAAATAAGAAATAGCCCCTCTGTAACACCTCCAAACCCACCTCTTTAATTCCAGTTTTGCAACTAAGTTTCCTTCCCTCTTGGTCACACCCGCAATTTCAGATTTCTGACCTTGACGCCCCTCGACTCTCCTTATGATAACAATTTTTGTTAACTTAGCGCACTGAGTTTCCCTTTTTGGGGAAGATATTGCGCCTGCAAAGCAGTAGATTAGATTAGACTTAGATTGGACAATGGATGGGTAATGATACAGGTCATGAGTATTTAGGGAGCCATAGCACGACAGAACATCAACACCTGTGCCAAGTACCACATGGCCTCATTGGCAACGATCTGTATGTACAATTGATTCATTCTTATACTACTATTCTTAAAGCACACCCCTCTACAAGTTATAATAAAAAGTTGCAAGTCCACCTGCTCTCTGCCTGTTACTCGTAGTTTTAAGAGCACCATGTCTCCATCCACTCAAAAAATGGACGTAAGAACAGGTACATGTATTCATTAATTTATTATTTTTACAGAAAAGACTATGATGTTTATGTTCACAAGATAGCTGAAATACAGATATAAAAAGAAATCTACAGTGATCAGTCAGCATGTGGATATATAAGGTGTCAGAAAAGATTCAGAGCCATTAATACATTCTACATTTTGCCTTATATAGAGAGTTTAATACCATTTCGGGTCAGTGGAAAAATCTGAAGTTATGTTTGCATCCTTGATTGAAACTATTGTTTTTCCATTTTCTTTTAGCTTGTACTGGTAAGTACTGAAATACGACTGATAATTGAACCATCCAACCACAAAGGTCCTGTGTAGTATTTGCTGCAGATGGTGAAAGGAGTCAGGCAAGAGAAGCAACACTTACAGAAGTGATATGCTGGGGGTAGCTAGGTTTTTTATTTGGTATGGCCTGATAATTTCGAAATTTGTGATTATATACAATAGGGTATTGTATATCTCATTAATGATCCCACTGACAAAATAGTATGCCTGGGCATACTGGCTTATACATAAGCAACGCCCCAGTATGTTTTGATTTGTAGTAACTATTGGTGTAATTGTTTGTCTTGTCCCCTGGGCTGGCACTGATCAATTAAATGCATTTCTCTCAGGGACAGTTCTCATATTTAGACAGTTGCATTCCCTACTGTGTTTATTATTTGTTAATTTGTCCCAAGCTTTATATTTGCCTGATCAGCAAAATAATAATCGCTAATTAGACCAACAAAAGAAGGATATCAACACCTTTAAAACTCTGTCAACAAAAAGTTTTATGGTGTAGACTTCCATTAAATTAATGCTTGAAAAAACACCTGTATTGATTGTAATAATGTTATATGTAATGGAAAATTTATTTAATTCCTTCCGTCGAACACAGACTTTGGTACAGATATATTTAGTTGACTGCATATACTTCCGTAAATATTTGTCCAGGGAAATGAACCTTTTATATTTATTTGGCCGTGTGTATAACTCTGATCTCCCACGAGACATGTGGGTGTCTCCGGGGCTCAGTCCTTGACCTAAACTTTAACTAAATTTTGTTATTGTAGATTCTTGTGTCCATGTGTTTTCTTATCTCCTCTGTGATTAGCAACTGGGAGATGACCTTTCCCTCAGCATTTCAGTAGGTCATTTTGAATATGGAAGGTGACCTGTGAACAACAAAAAAAAAACATTTCAGCATATTTTAGTTTCTTAGATTTTTTTATGTGCTGTTAGATACAAGTATGAATGAGGGCAGATACAACCTGAGGTCTAACAAAGGGGAGTGCCGAGTACCAGTCCAGCACCAGTTGGCATCAGACAAGTGATAATACAAAGATAAAAAAAATCTAAAGTTAAGCAAAAACGGGTGTTGAACATACTGGAACTAGTGCTGCACACCCAGTCGGTTGAGAGAAGAGGCTAGTATTCAGTAGGAGGTTAAAAAGTAGGCTTAGGCATCTGGCCATAAATCTTAAACCAGGAACAAGATTAAGTCCTAAAGGGGTGGGATTGTGGATGTTTTTGTAAACCATAAAGTGAGATACCTCAGTAATTTGCCCCAGCTGATCAAAATAAGGATACCTACAACTATCCCAGTCCAACGGATGGCTAGTTTTGGTCAGATCATCCAGGAGGAGTCAGATACCAAAGTTAGAGAACATGTGTTAGATTATGTCATTGATTTATCAGATGACGCCACTAACTTCTCCTAGGCTTTGGCAAAGGCCAGTGATTCTTTATTTCTGTTTCAGAAGGAGCAGGAGGAGATTAAGAATTTGTTAGTAACAGATAAAATCCACAGGATCCGTGGGACGGACACAAGATAAGAACACCTCTGCCAAGACCACCCCTTGTGTTTATTACAATAAGGGTGTTTGTCTACAAAAGCATACCCAGGAGATTAAAGGGGTATTATACAAACATTTATGTGAATCATGCTGGTCAAAGGATGGTAAGGAATATGCCCATCCACAAACTGAATGTCTAAAAAGAGCAATAAACTACTAGCCCTGAACATGGTTTGGGTTTGAGTTATGTCCATAAGGAAAGGACTGTCACAAATTCTAATTATTCAAAGAATTGCTTGTATTGTCTTGTCGGTTAAGGTCAAATATTAAACAAGTTTTTGACAAATCCTTTGCTTTTATAAGGACTAGGGATGATAAGATCTATGCTCAGGTTCTACTGGGTAAGTCTGACAGCAGTCATAATGTTATTGACAAATGGGGTCATAGTCAATACCAAACCCCTGTGGCTGACTCTTCTGCACTTAGAGATACTGGTACTATTATTGAAACCAGTACCCCTGTGGTCAAGTACAGTCCTGTCAGAAAAGAAAATGTTTACAAGAAACAAACTTGTGGGATGGAATAATAGTCAGAATGATACTTCTCAAGTTAGAGGTAAGTTCACTTCTGATCTGGTCGATCCTCAAGATGGGAACTGTAACCTAGATCTGAATGGGAACCAAGATTACATAATAAATACCAAGTGCTGGAAAGTTTACAGGATAACATGCAGGTAGGTTCTTGTCCGGTGACAGTCATGTTTTAAACCAGTCCATGATACCAGTAAGTCAAATCAACTATTAGACTGTCAGTAATGGTGGATAACAATCTCCAGTTTTTCGGGTCTACCGATCCCAGTTCAAACTAATCTTAATGTAGCCAATTGGATGAAATACCTGGTGGATTATTTTAACCAGGAATTACCGGATCTTACAGAATTTCGGATTTCCACTAGATTTTGATTGATCCACACGGTTGCAAAGTATTTTGGTAAACCATGCCTCAGCTTGCATTTATCCAGATCACATGGATAGATATATCCAGGAAGAAATTAGTTTTCAGGTCATGTGGGGTCCCTTAGATACCAAACCTTTTGATATCCATATCTCCCCTATTATGACCACGGCCAAATCGGATTGGGACTGCAGATGAACTATTATGGATTTACGTTTTCCAAAAGGTTTGTCATTATGATGTTCTCATAGATATATACTTGGGTACCAATTGTCAAATGCATTACCCATCTTTAGATTCGATTATGCGAATTTTAAATGCTATAGGACTTTCAACTTATATTTTAAAGTCAATATTAACCAAGCTTTTAGGCCTATCTGTATAGATCTGGGGACATTGATCTTTTAGGCCTCCATCATAGGGGTAAGCTGTTACTGGACTCATCTCTCCCATTCAGATTTTGCTTGGATGCATATTTCTTAAGTAAGATAACAGATGCAGTTAGGTTCATAATGGCTAAGTATGGTCATAATGCACTCCTACATTACATAGATGATTTAACCTATTTCTGCTTGTCTTTATCTATATCTCAGGATATTGGACTAGATATTAGGGATAAGAAACTTTGTCTAAGTATAT
Organism: Sabellastarte sp. h YS-2021; assembly: GCA_964017235.1. Lineage (NCBI taxonomy): Eukaryota > Metazoa > Annelida > Polychaeta > Sabellida > Sabellidae > Sabellastarte > Sabellastarte sp. h YS-2021. Next base: position 125,015,575 of record OZ024932.1, read on the forward strand.
ATGCCTGGATATCTTATTTGATACGGTTAAGAGAACTATGTCTATTCCTGATAAAAAATTACAAGAAATTTGTCAAGTGTGTCACAATTGTTCAGATAAAGGATTTCAACAAAGAATGAACTTCAATTTTGATTGGGCTTGTTATTATACATTACCATATGTGTTAAACTAGCTCATTGTTTTCTCTACCGGATGTTACAATTGTTAAGGGATAACACCGATAACCAAATGGTCACCTTAACCAAGGAATTCTTCCAGGACATAAGTGGTTTCAGACCTTCCTCTGGTTTTATAATGGGGTTACTTTTTATCATCATTCTCACCTCCAAAAGCATAACTGTTTAAGTTGCTTTAATGAAGTTGTAAAAAGTTGGATTCCTTAGCCAACAATGTGTGTTCTAAAGATCACTGCTACAACTCTCATTCAATAAATGTGTCTATGGTAACTTCAGAAACATAACAAGAGGGAGTGCAAAGTTAATAGTATGTCAAACTTCATCATCTATCCCCCCCCCCCCCCCCTATTTTGAGTGTTTATTTGTCATTACTATTTAACAGTTCAATTATTCATGGTTTTACTCCTGATGAAATGCTAAGTGGTACTATTATACCTATTCCGAAGAGTAAACGCAAGTCAATCCATGACTCAAGTACCTACAGAGGCATTGCTTTAAGTAGTATATTTGGAAAAATAGTCGATAATATTATACTGAAAAGTAATTCTGAAGTTTTTAAATGTTGTGACCTACAGTTTGGTTTCAGAAGTAACCACTCCACTTCACAGTGTACTTTTGTTCTCAAAGAGATAATACAATATTACACAAATAATAATAGTAATGCTTATTGTATGCTTCTTGATGCCTCTAAGGCATTTGATCATGTGCATTATATTAAACTGTTTAAGTTGTTGACAGAGAGGGGAATATGCCCTGTTATAGCAAGATCCTTGTTAAACTTGTACACAAACCAAAAATTATGCATAAAATGGGGAGCTATAGTCTCTCCCACATTTAGTGTTAGAAATGGTGTAAAGCAAGGGGGTGTGCTTTCACCCATTTTATTTTGTGTTTATATGGATGAACTACTGTATAGATTAAGGTTATCTGGTTTTGGCTGTCATGTAGGTAATATATCTATTCCTGCTATCGGCTATGCAGATGATGTGGCTCTTCTTGCACCTACTATTTCCAGTTTGAAACTACTTCTGAATGTTGAACTCTATTGGTAATGAATATTGCGTCAAAATCAATCCAGATAAAAGCAAGTTGCTTGTCTTTGGTAAGTCTTACAACAGTGATATAAACATTGTCTTTAATGACAGTATTATACCCTTGAGTTTACAAACAGATCATCTTGGTCATGTTGTTGGGCCAACTATCGGTCATGTAGATATTAATTCATTATGTAATGATTTTATGTTGAGAATGAACTTTCTTTTAAGTAACTTTAAACATTGCAGCCACGATGTGAAGTACAGACTGGTTAAGAGCTACTGTATGGCCTTTTATGGTTACATGTTAACGTTACTTGATTGACTAGGGCCAGAGATTCTATATTCGGTCTTTGGCAGTTATCCATAATGCTAATGTTATTGTCTCTCATATCCGAGGTTCTGGTAACAGAGTTGCAGATCTCTATCTAGATGGCACCAAACTCCTGAGAATGCAAAAAAAAAATAGTGTTTGGTTGAGTCTCCATTATGGATCAATACATATCTGGATTTTACCTCATTAAATCATGATAATCAGCTTCTTTTTTGTGTTTTTATTTTGTAGGCTCTCAGGCATCAACAGCTCCTCTGCCTACTCAGGCTTACCTGCGACTTTGGTCTGGCTTCCGTTCAGCAACTTTGGCTTCATATAAGAAACTGTTTTTTTTACCTTGGATATTCTGGCATTCAGATCATATAACTAACCATATTACTGCTGTGTGATCCATATGCATTGTTTACGATTGTGACACTTCTTTCAGGGACCAAAGGATTCCTTTGTTTATGTCCCTTAAACTACCTCGCAACTTTACTCCATAAATCTTCAATAGTTACTGATGAGACCGTATTTTTGCCAATTGTAATAGCTACTTCCAATTTGCAGTTGCTCATTTGTAGTATATGAAGCTTTATATTTGCTGGTCTTTTTTTATTTCCTTTAGGTTGTCAAATATGTTGTCACAGACTGTTAACAGCTTTGACAACACCAGACATTTGTGTGTAGGGGATGCTATCTTTTCAGATTCCAGAGATGTAATTCTCATTAAATCATCCAAGACCACATAGGACCGGATCAAGACCACTACTTTGGATATTCTCTATTTAGGTGACTCCTCATTATGCCCAGTCCAGGCTTTGCCAACAATGTTTTCTAATATTTCTTCCCATGTGGATTTTCCTCTTTTTCAGGTTCCCTACAAGGTTTCTTTCAAGCCCCTCACAAAATCGGCAGCCAGAAAGCATCTCAAGACTATTGCGACAATACTAGACCTCTCCAGATCCCTGACCTTTCACAATTTCTGACGGGGTGGGGCTTTCTGGGCCTTTAGTAAATGGGTTCCTGTCTATGAAATCCAGGCCCAATGTACGTGGATCTCCAATGGTGTATGGAGGTATATCACACTACCCCCGGCTCATGCTTTACAAGTCTCTGATACTTTCCGTTCACACCTCTCTGCTTGACCTCCTCCTACCCCTGTTTGATGTTTGACCCTGTTATGTAGCATATCTTTTGTCAATTGTAACTGCCGCTACATGGGTCTAGTTATTGTCATGACCTTCAGTCACCATCTGACCTTGCAGCCACTTAACTGGTTAGTCTTGGCTGCTTTGGTTTTAATGTAATTTGATTATGGATGAACTTTGACCTCATTACCTAGGGTTAATAATTTGACCTTTCAATTTGATAATTGAACTGTGACCTCAGCTTTCTGTTAATAGCTGTGACCTTTTAGTCTCTCCTGGTTGGGGATACTCATGTGACCTTTAATTTTGACCTTAGGGGTCAAATATATTTATTGTTTTTAGGGAACAATATTCGGATTTTAATTATATCAGTATAAATTTTCATAATGTCACCTTCCATATCATTGTTAATTTGTATATGAATTCTTTTATCATGTGCTTATATATACCCATAACGTTCTTACAAGAACTTTTATTAGTTGTATTTAATATTGTATAATTAAATATATATAATCCCATTGCTTGTTTGTTGGTGGCTGGGAATGTGTGTAATTTTTGCCGGTAGTGTGTGTGTGTGGGGGGTCTATTCGTGGTTTGGTCCTCGACAAATACAATGAGGATCAAAATTGGCTCTCCAGAAATTTTTTTCTTATTTTATATGAATAGTTTGTACTTATTGCACACACAAGATGGCAGCACAGAAAACTATATGGAAAAGACAAGGAAAGGTGTGTAACAGAGTCAATAACCACAAATCTATTAATAACAGCCCCATTCACTAATGGTGGATAGTTAAAAATGAGTAAACAACTGTAGAAGGATTGTGAATATTTAATAATTATGAATTATATAGATGTGTTGCATGTATCATCAGATAAGCTATTTTACATGCCAGGGAAATGTAAAGTTGCAAAATTGAAGTTTCTATATTTTCCCATGACCGTAACTATAGCGATGTTTTGCACATGATATGTTTTCATTCTTCGTGTAATAATGATTTTACTAATTGACAATAAATGTCAAAAATAGCATCAGAGATATCTGTACCGCACAGCCCGGGGAAATAGTGTTCATCACCATGAGATATAGAAGTAGTGGAACTGTACAAAGATTGGGAAGCTGTCAGATCAGTGTCAGTTATATAAAGGTCCAAATAATATTTAAGTATAGAAAATAATGTCTTAGAGAAGGAAAATGTCTGTAAATGTTAAGTTTTAAAACAAGATAATTCATCAGCAAGATGGCAGCATTAATCAGTAAACTAAAAATTACGAAGCTGTAAAATTTGTCAATTGGAGTATAGCTGTCAATGGAAATAACACACTTATTTAAAAGTACATATAATAATCAGTTGCAGCAATCCACATATCTTTGTCATAAGACGGCAGGTCAACACACATGGCAGGTCAACACACTTGGGCAGAGCCAAAGTTAGAGGTCACACCATGATGATACACTTACAAATCTTAACCAATGTCCCTACCAAGTGTGTATCTTCTTACATAATCCAAGAAATGGCAAGGACAAGAGTTCAAACTCATGGTCACTGTGACTAGATCAAAGCTCAAATCAAGATCACACCATGATGTTGAACACCTACAACCCCTAGCCACTTCCTACACTTTACAGTCTCTAAGATATTGATCAGACAAGATTTTAAAGGTAAAGGCCACTTAAGCAAGGTCAAAGGTAAAATCAAGGTCACACCATGACGTTGCACACTTAGAAGCCCCAACCAATATCCCCACCATTTATCAACTGCCTACACCTTACTGTATCCGAGATATTACCCGGACAAGATTTTATAGGTCAAGGACACTACACCAAGGTCATAGGTCAAATCAAGGTCACACCATGACATTGCACACCTACACCCCCTAAGCAATGTCGATACCAAGTATCAGCTTCCTATACCATATGGTTTCTGCGATACAACCCGGACAAGTTTTTATATTTCAAGGTCACTTCACCAAGGTCAAATCAAGGTCACACCATGACATTGCACACCTACACCCAAATCACTACCTTTTTATTTTGCAATATCAGAATCAAGATCTCAGTGTTTACAAGCATCCATCTCATAACATATTTTAAAATGTTTACAAATGGGCCTTTCTCTCTAAACCTTTTTTCCAATATTTTCAGATACAAATGCCTTACAACTTATGTTGTCAGTGGGTAAGCTTACCTTTTGACTTTTATGATTTGTTTTGTCTATTTTTCCATGTTAGGATCAATCTTCTTTTAAAATTGGCATGGAGTACATTATCTGATCTAATTTATTGCTTTGCAGGTGCCATGTATTCTCTACAAATGGGAACCGATAACCAATAGTCACCCTTGGACTTTATTTCTATAAACATAACCTTTTGAAATGGCTTTATGGTGGACAATAGCGTAAGTTCTATATGAAATCTCTGCAATACATTAGCACATAACAGATCAATCTACAGCTTACAAAGTTATATTTTTTGTGTGATGGTAATCCCCATTACTTTATTTTGGGACAAATTTAAGGTGTACACCTGTTTATCAAACAAAGTGGTACAGAACGTATGTTTACACTTTAATTGAAATGAGATTTTATTTTGTTGTGTGGCATATTGTTGCTTGAACTGAACCAATAATGATAATGAACAAGTTTATTTGTCACAACAAAATTTACAATATTACAAAATTTGCAGGGTTACAAGGAAAATAATCACAAACTACATATTTTTCAAGTTATGCTACTCCCGTTTGCCAGTTTAATAGCAAAAGTAGTACATAATACAACACTAGCGGATCGGGGGGGGGAGGGTTCAGAATTTTTTTCCCGGGGGGCGTGCCCCCCACCCTCCTAGTTATGGTATGTCTGATGTGAACCCCCATCTTACTTAAAAGATGGATCCGCCCCTGTACAAAGTTATTTCAATTGTCATCGAAGAACTATCTTATTATTAATCATTCATAGGATGCACACCCAAAAATGACTGCAGAAACATACATCTAGATATTCATTTTGTCAGTGTGTAAGACATATTCAATTCATTAAAATTAAATACAAGATATTCATACATAGGTTAACCAATAAACAGCAACAACAGAGACTAATAAATTCAAATAAACATTTTGTATTTACAAAGCCAAAGAAAATGTTAATCGCATGTAATGTATACTAACTGTTTGTACAATAAAATTAAACATGTTTTTTATATTGAAATACATTGACCCTGTTAAAATTAAAGGACTTAAAACAGTGTTTATTCATTTTCTGTTTTTACAGTGAAATACATATACATAGTTTTAATCAGATCCTAGTTTTGATGTTGTCCTGTTTAAAAAATTAAGCTTACTTGTTATCTCCTACAACCCATTTTAAAAATCATTGTTGAAAGAGCTATGAGAAGTCTATTTGTACATAATAACTGAACTAGGAAGCAGGTAGGTTTAGGCAAAAGCAGCCGACAAATTCATGAAAGGTCCAAAACTTAAACATATCAAATTTGCAATGCAAATCTTATAGATAAATCAGTTTTAGAAAAGTCAATTGAGACTTAGATGTCAAATAAAGTCTTGCAAAGTTCCTTTGACAAATGACAAAATTAAGTCACAGTCTTATTTTTTGGAAGCCAACAAATTAATACCAACTGCAAGCCGATACCATATGATTCAATAATGAAGAAAGAACCAGCAAGGCAGTCCTTGTCAATACACACCAATGATAATATGCTATAAATTTACACAAGTTCTATGTTGAAGAAATTTTTTAAAAGCAATTAGTATCATTAAAATATACAACAGAGCATTTTAGACTGATTTTGACAAATCATTTTTACTTTTTTTCAGTTTAAAAATGACTTGTATCTTATCAAACTACCCCTAAGTACATATTTCACACAGCAGCCAAAGCTGTTTGTTTCACATCCTTGCCTACAGCTACAGTTATTTTGAGCCAGAGTATTTCACACCTCTTTCTGCAAGTTGTATTCCAAAGCATGACTATGGACTTCAGAACAAAGTGATTATTTGCCACACTCCATAAGGGCAAGGGATGTTGGTCCTAAAGTATATATACCCAAAGTTAGTTCTAGTGTATGTACAGCATGAATCAAATAAGTTCAAAACTGCCCCCAGTCATTTTAAATATATCACAGATGTGAGAAGTCTCATTGTACTTGAATGATGTGGATCTGGATAACTTGGTTCTTACGGCACATTCCTGAATGCCACGTCTTGTTTCTATAGACACTGTGGGGTTCACATGTGTGGATGGGGTTTTCATCTTGAAGAATGATGAGTCATCTGTAAATGAGGAATATAAGTTTTTAAATTAGGTAAAATATGAAATGTTTGAGGATTTATTATGCTTTATACTTAGTTACTTCTAAACCTATCTGGTTGCTATGATGTCATGTTGGAAAAAAGGATAGGTTGTTATTAGATTTCATTAGATTCAGATGTCTGTTTTTTTTATTTTGAATAATGAATTAAAACTAGCTCAGATTTAAAGCTTCTAAAACTTTTAATAAACATAAAGATGCACTTTTCACCCATTTTTCTAGGTATTTATTTTGTTGTATCTATACAAGGACACAAACTTGTATCCATCAGGCAAACTACACATATTTCATCTGAAAGCATCTATTTTTATAGATCTCTGGTGCATACAATAAACATAAATGACTCTACCTGATCGGACTATCTGAGTATGTATTGTTCGGATTTAATCTCAAAACTACAGTTATAAGACGTTTGTGGCAGAGTGCGGTCTATTGATCCGACTCGTAAAACTACCTACCTGAATTGAGACTGCAAGGTATGTCAATAAGAAATGGTGTGGCTTCAGTCAAGGTCATCCCACTAAGCCCATTGGGTGATATGCACTTAGGGTTATCTCTGTGGAGATTATGTGGACATGACACCAACCAAAGAATACATGCATCACATCGTAGCTGAGTAGAGCGTAAGTATATTCTGAAGTAATTAGGAGAAGAAAAGTATGGAAGGCAGTAGTCACTAACTGAAACAATAGGATTGCTCTCTAGATATAAGGTTTTCAGTGATGGATGGTAAGTGCCATTCCCTGGAAATGTTATCTGAAACGAACAACAAGAAATCCTCAGAACTGAAAGTCATTTGGCATTTGTTGTTTTGGCCAATTTGTTGTTTTTGCACCAATACTAATCGGATCTGATATGATTAAACATAATAATAACTAAATACAAAACTTCTTCAAACTGAAGGAAGCAAGGATAAAAAAATTCAAAATTGATCCAGAAAATTATGAAGTTCTTAGCATTTTAACTGTAAGTCAGTAGTATATATTTGTCATAACTGTTGTTCTTCTCATAGACATTAAAACTTCTTCAAAATAAAAAATGCTTAGTATTCACTAATATCTTATTATTGCCATTGTGTATTGCCAAGATATATCGCATTACCTTCACCATTATTACCAATTCTGCTTAAACTGTTGTAGATGCTCACAGGCCTTCAATATTACATTCCACAAATGCTATACCTATGTCAGTACTTAACTGACTTCACTTTACTTTTGGCTCTGTACAGATTCAGATGTTAAAATACTAAATTTAGTGGAACATTGCACAGATACAAGACTTTATGAAGTATATAATAACATCTTAAAAGGGCAAAATTACATGAACCTTTTTATACCATTTCACATTTTAGGAAGGATAGAAATATAATAATATGTATCACTTGTTTCTCTTTTGATTTTTAATCCCATCTACTTCATTGCTTTATACATTCTAGCTTACATGTCTTTTATTCAAAATATTAAAAGGTGAATAATTTGGATAATGATAACACCAATAAATTGATATTTGCAGTAAGATTTATCTTTTCATCTCACTTCATCTCATAACATACATTGTAAGGTACTTTCTATAGTTAACTCATAATTTATATTGTAAGGTACTTTCTATCTTTAACTCATAACTTACATTGTAAGGTACTTTCTATCCTTAACTCATAACTTATATTGTAAGGTACTTTCTATCCAAGATGCTAATTAATCTTTTGACCACAAAGAATTCTCGCAATGTGACTTTAGCTAATGTTTCCTTTCATGGGACTTGTAAATTAGCTACCACACAAAGTCCCCCACACAAAGAAAAATAAAACTAGAGTTATAGGAGAGCAGATACCTCCCTCAAGCACAGTATAATAAGTAAATTTCAAAAATCTGGATTTTTTCATACGGTGATCCAGATGATTCTCAAAATTTAATAAAAGTTGGACCAACTAATCAGAGATACCCCACAACCTGTTGCAATAGCCACACCATTACATATGGAACAGGTGAAACAGTACAAAGAATCAAGTCTTTCAAAACAGACCACTTAAGTTATTAAAAGGTGCAGGAGCAACAACACTTATTGGAAAGAAAATGTATGCAAAGACTAAATATCCATGCAAGACAACTCAGTAGCAATACGGTAGAGTTAACTAGTGAAGTCAAGTTGTGAAACAAAATTGAAAAATCAAGATTTAAAGTTCAAGGTCACTATTGCAAGGGAAAAGCATCGCAAACCTACACCCCAACCACTGTCCATACCAAATGTTAACTACCTACAACTTACAGTTTCCAAAACGTATCCCATACAAGATTTAAAATTAAAGCTCATTATGGCAAGGTCAAAGATCAAATCAAGATCAACCTATGGCATTGAAAACATAAACCAACATGCTACACCTAACTGTTTCTAAGATACAGCCCACACAAGATTTATCCTGATGCCCTCCCAGCCACAAACTATTGATGAAAATAACCATTATTTCTTTCTCACTTTAATATGTGATAATTTAATCTACAAATACCATATGGTTTGCACAAATTTATGGTATAGCTATTTATACATTGTCTTGTAACTCATAAATTAGTGAAATATTATGATGATTGACTCTAAATTTGAACTATTTACAAGTAATCAGTCAGTATAGGATTTGGTGTTTCAGATGATTGCAGACCAAGAAGAGTATCAAAATGGCAAGACAACCATATATTCTTTTGTCTTACAGAATGGCATGAAGCATCTTGTACATGAACAACATAATAATGTTTTACATAAACATATGGATACAAACTGTTCTTTGATTCTATTTATGAATATGATATATATTCTCATGGAATTTGGTTTGTTTCTCCTATTGTGAGTATGAAGTATGCTGTCTCTCTTGTTTGGGAATATTAATTTTCTAATATTTACTGATAAAAGATGTAAGAGTATGACCCTGTTCCCAATAATGAATATTTAGTATTCTCTTCTTCCCCTACTCATTATTATTGATTGAACTCACATAATTATACAACTCAACCAAGCAGTTTGGTTTACATTTGCCTTAGACACCCTAAACCTTGTGCAAGGTCCTTCCTCGGTGCATTATGATTCTCTGAGAGCATTTCCCTCCAGTTACTTCCAGTGAGAGTGTAAAATCCAGACAGTTATAAAATGCACTCATTCATTGTCTCGAAAAGAAAACCCTAAAGTAAAGACTTGTGAGCAAGTCTATAGACACTCCAAACATTTGGCATGAATAGTCTCATAATATGCATGAAAATTAATTACCTGTGTGATGCCATTATGCCTCAGGTTGAGGGTCTCGAGCTGTGGAAATACTGCAATGTAAAAATCGAAGTTAAACTCAGTGATGAGGTTTCTTTCCAGTTGGAGGTATACAACTGCGCTTAAGTTGTATCCATCTTCGATGAATACTGATTCAAGTTGATTATAATATATCTCTAGATGAGTTAAAGCAGGTAATATAGGGGTAGATACTTGTGTAAGGTTGAAGGTGCCAGGTATGTTACACATGGCTAATTTTAGCTTGTTCAGTTTAGCAAGAGAAGTTCCACTTGCTACAGGTGCCATTTCTATGTTGTAGTTCCTGTTTAGGTTAATCTCCCACAATTCTTTAAGGTCAACAAACATACTGTAGTTGAATGTTGATATCCCAGCATATTCTAACTCAAGATGAGTAATACTACTAAGGTTTTCCACTTTCTTATGTTCGTTGATCACCTGTGTGTATGACAATGATAAATGACTTAATTTGACTGAACCATTTGTGGATGGATAGATAAACTCTGTCAAAGGATTTGATCGGAAGGTTAAATATGTAATTTCAGTAATTACAGAAAAAGTGTTCATATCTATACTGGTGAGTCTATTGCTGTCAAAATAAAGATACTGTGGGGTAATTGGCTTGGTGAGATTGATGGTTGTTATCTGGTTTGAGGTGAAGATCAAGGTTCTCATCAGTGGAAAATCAGAAAAGTAGTCAAGGTTCACAACTCCTTTCAGTCGGTTACGGCTGAGAGAGATATACGTCATACTGCTTTTGAATGATTTCAAGTCTGGCACCTGGAAAATACATACAAAAAAAAGTTTCAGCAAGCGGTGCCTAGAGGAACACTCACACACATTATTCCAGAAGCAGGTATTGGTAAAAAATTAACAAAAATTATGTAGTCACTATAGGACCCCACTTTGTGTGAAAATGAAACCCAAATGGAATTAATAGTATTAACTTATAGAGTAGATTTTGTCAAAAATGCCTCTACCCACTCCACCCCTACCCCCTCAAAAAAGGAGCCTCTATTCAGATTCAGAACATATTTGAGGGAGGACTTTGCCATGTGTTGACCCATCTTTATGAAAATAGGTCCTGAATCTTAGGTATAGTTTTCGAGTTATGTGCATGAACCCATAAGAAACAACTAGCGGATGTGATTACAATGTTTTTAGTGTATTTCAAGTGCATTTTATGCATATAAAGCTTCTTTTACATCCCTTCATCTATATACAAGTAAGTGTGCTACGAATATTGTTGAAAAAATATGAACGTAGCCTGGTAGTGGGGTAGTACAGATGTGCATGTGTAAACAAGGTGAATTGTTCCAACAAGAGTGTCACTAGTGGAATATCCTAGACCAGACTGCTACTACCTACAGGGTGCAGATTTGGTTTATGCACATGCAAGGTACATGTGAGTGTATGATACAGCCCAAGTCTCTTATAACTTGCCCTTGAGATACAGATGCATTTGTAAAGCCTATCTTATATCCCATTTTATGTGCACGTACATCCTGGTGACAGAGAAAAATCGGCTGATTTGCAAAGCACATTTAAGGTACACTTGCGATGTTATAACAGAATTTAAATATTGCAAAGGCCCTGCATTGAAAATTGACATGCACATTTTCTGTGCATGCACGCAGTGTGGCCATAAACGCATCCATTTATCAAGGGTAACTTACGAGAGACTTGCACACGTGCATTTCCCTTGCAAGTGTTGTAAGATCTCCCCATTCACTTGCAGGGTTTGCACATGTCGCATAATACACTCACATGTACCTTGCATCTACATAAACCCACTGTACGACCTGTAGCTAGTTGTGGTTTGTTCTTTGATTTTCAAGGTGTGACACCGTTGTTGGAAGAATACACCTTGTTTGCACGTGCAAATCTCTACTGCACCACTACCAGGCTACATTCATATATATATTCAACAATATTTGCAGCACACTTGCGTGTATATACATGTACGATGGGATATAAGAGAGGCTTAACCATACTGCATGCATGCAGAGACTAATGTGCATGCTAATTTTCATTTTGGGGTCTCTGCAACCTCGAATTTCTATTATAAAATTGCACGTGTAGCTTAAGTGTCCCTTGCAATCAGCCATTTTTCTTTGTAACCAGGACATATCTACATGTACGATTGGATGTAAGAGAGGCTTAAAATGGACACTACCTTCTTGATGGTTAAATACTTATATATGTGATTTGTTGTCATCACCTTTTTGAATTTAGAAATTCTTACTACTGAAGACAAATGTTATATTTTTTTAATTTCTTGTAATGAATTTACATCAATATAATTTTAAACATATACTTAAAATAAAACATTCTCACTGTAACATTTCAGTACTAACCCTAAATGAGTCGTACTCATCATTGTTATAGGTACCTCATCATCCAATGCCTGATGATTGTGTTATTAAATAAATGCACCATTAAATATTTTAGGCCCACCTCTTCAACCCAAGCTTTCCCACTTGATCATTCCTCAGTTTACACCCACAACGCAAATTTGTAATGGAAATTATCCACAGTAAGTAGCTCCAGGGATACAAAATAAGTCGTTGTTAAGACTGCCACAGTTGACAGACTGTACTAGAGAAGCTTCTTGCAATTTTTGGCTTTTTGCTATACCATATTAAATGTTCCAAAGGTCATCTAATTCTGAAATAAGCTTGTCAATAACAAGAAAAAGTTTCTGCCTCTTATTTTGGAACCGTGAGCCTGAAAAGATGATTTTATGTATGCGTGTTTGAATTTTTTACTATGGTAACTGAAGGAGAGGTCCACGGTGTATACAAGGTTTTCACTCGGTTGTCCTTCAGTATAACAAGACGACATAAGGTGAGTGGACGTATTGGTCATTTCACCACCTGTTCATCCGACGGCTACCAAAGGTGAGTTGAGATTAATGGAGGTTGCTTCTCAGTGACCAATGTTTGTAGTACTGTCATTCTACTGTCCAATCAGTCGATGTCCACCAATAGTGTGCACAAGTCGGACAAAATGAGACGTCCTGGGAGGTGGTTCCAAAGTCGAGTAAAACTTCGAACTGAGGTATGTACTGCCTGTAGTGTGAAAGGGGCTTTACCATGGTGTCATTCCAACAAATTCTTATTTGTCTGATATTTTCTGGAAATGAGTTTGATTACATGTAGGTATTTAAAGGTATTTGAAATATGTTCCAAACTTTTTATTTTTTCCTTGGTCGACTATGAATCTGTAATTTAACAGAGCCGAACAAACTTATGAATTGTTTCGTTATGGCGCAAACATTGTAAAAAGTTTTCAATATTGAGTGTGTGCACCTATGCACCTAATATATTTTCTGTAGAAATGTTAAAATAATTCTTGTAGAGATTTTTTTAGAGATCTTGTAGAGATTTTCAAGGTACATAACACAAATTTTTGTTTTGATGAGCATTTGCAAGGTGTCCATTTTATATAACAGTCATAGACTTATGATTATATATTAAATGTAAAAAATGAACAATTATGAAGGCATTAACAAGGGCATGATGATACTTTTGACATCAAAAGTTGAATGATTAAGTTAAAATTAGCTAAGTATGATCAACACATATCAAAGCTAATTGGATGCTCTAATCAATCCTAGGGGCCACGGTGGAGCAATGGTAACACACTCACCCCCACCTCTTAGATCAGAGTTTGAATCCCTTCCTGACCTCGAGTGGGAAAGCTGGTAGTTGATTGTCATTGTTTGGCAGCTTATAGTACAGAACCTTGACCAACTGTATGTACTGGTTTCCTCTGCCCTTCCAACTACCCATCGTATTATGACCTGTACAGTGTTGAAAGCGATGTAAAAAGCCCAAATAAATAAATCCAATCAAACCTATTAACCACTGTCTTAAAAGACTTGTTTATGCTACAATTATTAAAAGTGCAATTATATTAAATAAAGAGCTTAAGCAGATATGATTATAACTTGTGTGATCTTTTGAGAATTAGCTATTATTATAAGCTACTATTTAATTATTATAAATGCTAATAATCCATTAGTATGAATTTTGTTTAGGATATTAAAAATAATAGAATAATGGAACTCTGCCCACTGTGTTTTTTTAAGTTTTAGCAATGAGTAGTGGTATAAACATATAAAAAGTAACATTTAATTATAGACTGGTAGAAAAAATTAAGGAGTGATATTGTTGTTTGTGTATACAGACACATACATCTAAGTTTTGGTTCCATTTAAAAGCTAGGGGCTCATTTGATCAAGTTTATATTTTCAGGGTGCAGATTTGGCTCGGGTACTATTTCGAAGGTTTCGATTTGACTGGTACTTTTTTCTGCGCGGGGGGGAGCGATTTGACAGGGGCCGATTTAGTAAAGGGCCGAATAGTCTGTGACACCAGCAAACAGATAAAAGTATAGTATATGGTCAAGTGACCACCTGAACGTTATTGTAGTGTTATGTTTACAATCTTATGTCCACAACATCGTAAATATAAATTGTTCATGATGAAGAAACAATATTATTTAAATTGTTCACTAATAATGAGATCACTTTCAATCTGAATACAGAAATATACATATTAAAAGCGTTTTTGATTGTTGCCTCTGTTTGGGTTGTGTCAAAGTTCTAAACCATTTTATCATTAGTGTATAATTATACATGAAAAATATTAATAAATTTATTGTAATTGACCATCTTAAAAAATAACTTGAAGATTGTGACAAAACATTTTACCTGAGTCAGGTAGTTACTGGACAGATCCATACCAAGTAAAGTTGTTACTTGTTCCCTAATAGATGCAGTGCTGAGGTTGGCATCTATCAGTTTATTGTTGTGTAAGCTGAAAAAATAACATAATTTAGGATAACTTATTTAAAATATGACCATATATGATCAATAAAAGACGTGCTGAACCAGTTAGACTTCATTAACACTTTTTCAATTCAAAAACTCTCCGGTACGATGAAAGTAATTTACCCCACCAAGATCTATAGTGAAGTGAAAGTGCTGTTGAGCTCTTTTTAAGGAAGTGTTCATCACACAGTAAGATTTTCGAGCAGAAACAAATCCCAAAACAATGGTTTCTAAGAAAGATATTTTTCAATTAAAACAATATTGTTGAAAAATATCAGCTAGATCCAATGTACAGAAAGATGCCTTCTACATTACAAGGATAGAATTGGACAATGTATTTTGAAGTACTGTTGGCGCTGTAACTAGGCACATGCCTCTACTTGGCACAAAACTGAATATAGAAAATTTATAGCTGTTTATCATCAGCAATACTAGTACATTTCTGAGGATATATAATAGGAAAACTTCCTGAATGACATATACAGACAACAGGTAGTAAAACGAGTATGTACCAATCGTCTGAAATCGCGTTCGTCCATGATATCTTGTCCTTCACCTTGTTTGTCAAGTGAATTGGAAATTCGGTGGGGATTTCAATAATACAATGTAAACAGAACCTGCCCTGACACTGTCCTGTGGTAACCCACACTAGTGAGTACCCAATCACTGCATTACTGTTAATCTTTATTTTTTTTATCATACTCCATTATTGTTATTCTTTTTTTTATTTCTTTTCTTTACACCATTCTATTCTATCCACCATTTTGTATGATTCATGAGTTAAATTTACCCATGAATAAATAAAGTATCATTTTGGAAACCTACTGTTGAACTACTAGTCAAATGCACATATAAGTTAATGCATTGCGCAAGATAGGTCCAGTCTTGTCCGCCTCCTCTTTTCATGGGGGAAAGAAGGAACTACTTATATTTATCCACCATTTTGTGAGACAGAAATTAAGTGAGATCATTGTCTAATCTAGTGGAGTGTAAAGGTCACTTTACCCTACAAGTCTTCCTCGGAGCTTTTTGTATCCACAATCTAAAGATAGGAAAAAGTGTTGCCATAGCAACTTTTGTTGCCAAGTATTACCAAAAAGCTAATCCGCTCCTATCCATGCAGGGGTTTGAAATGCTAATAAATCATAAAAATATTTATAAGTCCAAGAAACAGAAAAAAATGTTCCCATGGCAACACTTGTTGCACAGAATATCCGAAAACTAATCAGCCCCAAGCCATACTGGGATATGGAATATGATGAACTTATAAAAATATTTATAAGTCCAAGGATTAGTTTCCAGGTATTGTTAAAACTTTCATCAGCTCTAATACATGCAGGGGTTTGGAATACGAAAATACACAAAAAGATTTTTAAGTTCAAGAAAGTTAAGCAACAAGTGTTTCCTGTTATTGCTGAAAAGCTAACTAGCCCCAGTTTCCTTTGCAACAAACATATCCTGACAATTTGTTTAATATATGTGCACAGGTTTTGATTGTAAAGCACCAACAAAATTAAAAGTCCAAGAAAGTTGTTACCAAAACGTTGCCAAAAAGCATAACCACTACCCTTCTAGTTCCCCTTGCAAGAAATAAATCCTGAAAATATTGGTTAAAATCTTTGCAATAGTGTTGTCTGTAAAGAACCCCCCAAAAATTAAAAAAAGAAAACAGAGAAACAGAGCTGTTAGAAAATGTTGCCTAAAACCATATCACAAGTTCTTTTTGAAATAAACATATTCGGAAACTTTGGAATAATGTAAAATTCCCATAAAATAACAAGAGAAAGAAACAGAGCTGATCAGAAATTCTTCTTGTAATAAACATATGCTAAAACTTTGGGAAAATGTCAAACGCCATGGCAACACTCGTTGCCAGATATTGAAAAGAAAGCCATCACATAAGACCTATCATGCCATTTAAGGTCCACACCAAATTTAGCTGAGATATGTAAAATACTGTACCTGTAAATAGGCAACAATGGTGATTCAGGTGGAAAGTCAAAATAATATTCAATGCCCAGCAGGTTGAATATAATAATTAGAAATGTTGTAACCTTAAACTCGGTTTTTAACTATGACGTCTTTGTAGAAACATTACTATTAAGATCTTATTTTAGTGGTGCAGATATATGCACATGTTTAATTTAATGAAAACTCTCAACTACAACTTTAACATTGCCCAAATATCAATAAATTTGTCCTAACCTTAAACTGAATCTAAGCCAACGCATATGTTGAGATTTTTAAGGTTATACTTTAGGGTTTTAACGTTTGTGGGTGCTCTACAGTCTAAACCAATACATGGATTTTCACCACATTTTCAGGACATGAAAACTGAAACCGGATCTAGAGCTGAGTAGGTTTTGGAGGGTATCTGGGAACACCTGTTGCCATGGCAACAAATTAAATATTTTCGGTCTTAAACTTCTTAATTGAAAAATAGGTGCTATTAAACCAATGTAACTACACGTGTTTTTATCTCCTAATGTCATTTTGCAAGTGTCAAATGTGACCTTTGACCCCTGCTTCAAGGTCATGTAGGGTTATCATGCTAAAAGGGTATATATCTTAATCGGTTCTAAGGCTTCAAAATATGAAAACAACTTGTAAGAAAACAACTTGTAAAAAATTATAGTTGTGTCCAGCATTTAAATATGCTTAAATCTATTGCCCGTAATTTAAGATATTATCCAAAATTTTACAATAAACATAACTATAATTATGTCATTACTGGGAATTTAAGGTCACCTTTATGGGCATTTCTATACGATTAGTTACACATACCAGCAAAATATAAATCAAATATATGATGCCATTTTGTTATACTTTGCGGAAATATCACATACCAGCAAAATATAAATCAAATATATGATGCCATTTTGTTATACTTTGCGGAAATATAGAAAACCTTGAGTTCAGCACAATTCTTTTACACATGGGAGTTTAAAGTCACCTTAAAATAGACAACACCATGAAGACTAGCTATATACTAAATTTGATTTGAATCTGTAAAGTCATTTTAAGCTATTGTTAATTAGTTATTACTTATCAGTTGTATTGTTATAAGTGGGATTTTAAGGTCATCTTAAAATAGGGCACTTATTTATGACCTCGAACATCCACATTCAAAATCTGAATTGTAGCCTACAAGTAATTTTAGAGATATTTTCCAGAAACAATGCATGACGATGATGCTGGCCATATTAATGATCCATCACAGCTACTAGTGACACAAAACTGTTACAACCTTAAACTCACAAGTTCAAAAACATCAGTAATTTATTGTAACCTTACAAAGGAGACTTTTTTCCTTTTGTCTAGATATGTGTACATGTTGAATATCAATGAAAAAATCTCGATAACCACATCAAGTATATTTCACACACCAAACAAATTGTTACAATCTTAAACTCAATGTTGGTTTGCAGCTGTGAGGGACATGCCAAGAATTGCACAGTATTTGAAATACTATTCAAAAATTTCCAAATTTAAAGTTATTACTTGAAGTTTAAGGTCACCTTTACGTATGGCACTTATCAATGGCCAGTTACATATACATGCAAATGTGAATCTTTACACTATTTCCAGTACACTCTATGCAAAAATGAAAAAAAAACTGAACATATTTTTTATACATGGGAGTTCAAGGTCACCTTAAAATAGGACACACCAGTTACAACCACATGCCAAATTTCAACTAAATTGTTGTCTGGAAATAAAAAAAACTTAAACTCAATATAAGTATATATGACTGGGAGTTTAAGGTGGCCGTATAATAGGGCACACCTTAAGGACCAGTTACATGCACAAACCAAATTTGAATTTTATCTGTTAAGCCATTTTTGAAATACTGTCAGAAAACGAAGTTGCGACACATGATGCCACAGGAGAGAGGACAATGCAATTTCTGTGTGCCATCCAGCATAGATGCTGGTGATACAAAAATATATCCCAATCTGCAAATCTCCCAATATAAGCGATATATGCTCCTTGGTGGAAAGTAAAATACTATATATGAGGAGACAGTGGTTGTGATAACATTTCCAAGTGAGATATCCAAGTTTTGTGCCATGTGGTACCACTGATATCAAGTAGAAATTATATTAACATTCTGCTGAAAACACCTTAAAAGGTGAGTTTATATCAATTTTTATGAGACAAAAAATCCTCCTTGCCATAATTTGGCACAACTTGACCAGAAAAGTCTTATTTAAAATAAAAAACACATGGTTTTCTATTGATTAAAGCATCGATGACACAAGTACAAGATATAAATAGACTGTAACTGCAAACAAATGAAACCAAATATTTTACCCCCAAAAAATGCAAATAAGTTAACTCTTGTACAATGCTCTTTAAGGCGTGATATAAGTTTTACTCAAAGTGAGAAAATAGTAATTCTAGTTATACAAATGCAAATAGATTAAACTTTTACAGTGTTTTTAAATGGATAATAATATTATTTCTACTTGAAGTAAAATAAATAAAAATCTTACAATAAAAATTCTGTATCCTCCCTGATGTCAGTTGGAGTTTGCCCAATACTCTTTCTGTCATAGTTACAATATGTATATCTTGGCCACCCTGGATAGATCACATGTATGGAATTATGAGTTGCAAAATGTCCACCACAAGCTAATACTCTCTGGCTGTACATCTGAATTGCCAGCATCACCAATAAGACAACTTGTACATTCTGATAGCATTTGAAAGCCATCTTGAATTAGCGAGATCTTGATAATCCTTTATACACGTTGTTTATACTGCAACAAAATTTAATTTTAAAATATACCTTTCAATGTTGTCATTCTCACCAATTGTCCATGTCCTGCAGACATAAGAATACAAACTAATAAATATAAATTGGCAGTTCTTTTTCACAAATTTATTATTGACAAGTTAGAACTCTAGACATTCAAGCATGTCTGTTCATTCTATGACGGTAAGTGTTTAACAACTAGGCATCATTCATATTTTAGCTAAGAAGATGTGTGCAGAAGTCTTTAGTAAACAACAACTTGCCCGATCAATTTCGTGGCTGTAAAGTTCATTGCACACATTGCAGTTCAGGGTGAAGCTTACAGAAACCCAGTACACTACTTTCATACGTAAGCAGTTAGTGGTTATTTCTATGTAAAACGTTTGTAATGTTGAAAAGTTCACACAGCTATATTCGTAAATCTGTGTTAAAAATTTGTCCTTACATTTTATAAGCAGTAATATACTTCACTCCTTTAGTGTGCAGAATACACAGAAAATATAAATCAGTTAACTGTATAACTATTGCAATAAGCCACTAGTGTTAAATGCACAGTGGTCTAGGCTTTTCAGTTTGATGGAGTTGAGTAATCATGAAGGATTATTACCAAAATTATGACCTGGAACAATGTCTGTAAAATGAAGATAATTATTATCACCCTTTATAATTTAACTAATTAAAAAAAATCATATTTATATGCTAAAATCTGTGTGAAGTAAAAAGTCACATAATTCTGTCTATTTAGAATGTATTAAAAGTCGCACAAGGCTCATCACTCTTGTGTGTGAGCTCCTTAAATCACATTTTTTAGCTTATTAACCAATTGAAAAGGATATAATTTACATCATAATAAACATTGATCTGGCTTTGTGTGTTCCAAACCTTTTACCTCCACAGCAAAAGCAGCCTCAAATAGCTTAAAGAAATTCAAGACTTTTGTTCAGTAAACCTTAAACGTGATAATTTAAGGTTACGTGAATGTCAAACTGCTAGACTTTCTTGATACCTAGGAGAGTTGATATCGCTAAGCGTAGACTTACTCACTTTTTTGGTATGACATATTCTCATGTTCGAACTATGATAATCTCTATTTCTATGAATGCATACGGATGCACAACAAGATGAATCTTTTACAGTCCTTTACATCTTTTCACCCCCTGGCTAGATTTTCAGATTCAACTGTGTCAAAATTACGATTTGCAACATAACGTGGGAGGTGTGTGAATCTTGCATTACTGTGAGAACACGCATATTATTTCCCTCAAGATTACACAAGAATAAAAGCATTTTTCCAATATCAATGGAAAATTGCTGGATGTAACAATTTCTTATACCCAAAAAAGTCTGCTGTTAACTAGGAAAAAAGTATGCTACATTGATCTCAAAAAGCTAGTTAAACATAAAAAATACAATATCAAATGTTAGTTTATTTACATCTATTGCTTCAGGAGGGGTGATATAAATATTAGTCCTTTTTATCAAAAAATGAACGCAGTTTCAATAGTTTTCGTAAATGATTTAACTGTTTAACTGGTGCAAAAATAAGCAACAGTTTTTGTGAATTATAATTAACAACAGATTAAATTTAGCCAGATCTTTATTTGAATCTGATACTAGCAGATGTCAGAGAACATGAAAGATGGTAAATATTTTTCCATGTCAAATTTTTCAAAGCATAAATTAGATAAAAAATACCCTAAAGAAAATACAAAAGAAGGGTATAACAACAAAACACGTACTACCCATAACTTTTTCATTGCAACTCTTTGATTTTTTTTTAAACATGTCTGGATAAAAAGCATTGTGATCAATGCAACATGTTAAAAATTACAATAAACGTAAAATATCATAAAACCTTTGTTTAAATCATTATTTTTTCAATAAACTATTACAATATCTTGTACATTTTTGCTGTACACAACAACGGACTGGACATCAATGCCAGCACCATGGAGATGACCAGAGATCCAATAACCATTGACCCAGAGGTAATTATAAGAAATCATTATACATTATTGTATGATGCTTCTTAATTATACCAATGAGACTTTTTCTAAACTGACAAGACTGATTAGCCTCAAACTGAACCAGACATAACTTTCATATGTCATCTTTTTGTGCAAAAGTTTTGGTCTGTAGTTTCAGTTTTCAGGTCACCTCAAGATCTCAAAAAAGCCAACAGGAATCAATTTGATGTACAGCTTGCGACTTTAACCCCTGTATATCTCAACCTGCGTAGCTTATCCAGCTAATTTCACTATCTGCAAATATGTTAATATGTCTTCTTTACATGTACAAAAATATCAATGCTTAAAATTGATAATTTAACCTGTAATATAAGTGTCACAAAGGGGATTATTTCTACATATTTTGCCTTATATTTTGACCTTATACTGGTTTTGTGTATGTCAAATAACCAACCACAGGGGTCTTCAAACAGTCGACCAGTTGACAGGCTACCTTCAAATGCAGAAAAAAGGTTCTGTGTTGTTGAGTACTTAATAAATGTCCAGGTTATATGACGCTAAAGATTTTAATGCATAACAAAAGAGTCTAATCTAATGTGGACTTTTATAGTGCTTAATCTCCATCACTGATGGACTCTAAGGCGCATCTAAACATAAAGCAAGGCAGTTATCGTTAATCAAGGGACATAGCCAGGTCGTACCAAGGAGACACAGATGTGACGGGAGAGGCTATGGTGGGTAGGCTTTTGCAGACAGGTAAGTTTTAAGCTTCTTTCTGAAGGAGGCAACTGATGTTGCACTGCGAACATCTTGAGGGAGGTCATTCCAGATCTTAGGAGCATCAAAGGCAAAACTATGGCCAAAATGTTTGGCTGACTTAAAGACTGATGAATGGAAAGGAGGAACTGTAAGGTATTAACGATCTGGGTGACTATGCCTAGTACTATAGGGACAACTACTAAAAGACAAGAACGGTTCGAAGTAAGAAGGAGAACCACTATGCAAAAATTTATACACAAGTGTTGCGGTTTTGAAAATACAACGATACTTAACAGGCAACCAGTGGAGTTTCTGTAGAATGGGTGTAACATGAGCATACTTTCTATGATTTGTAACAATACGAGCCAGGGTGTTCTGAATACTTTGCAATTTGTGCTGATTGAAACCGGACAAACCTCTGAACAGAGAGTTACAATAGTCCAGACGACTACTAACCAAGGCATTTGCAGCAAGGACTGCCACTTCAGAAGTGAGATACTTTCTAATTCTACGGAGGTCACGCATCTGAAGGAAGCACGCTTTGCAAGTCCTCTTGATATGCTCAGAGAATGAAAAATCTGCATCAAACCACACACCTAGATTTCTGACAGAATCAACCGGATGAAGAAGGCTACCAAGAATGCTAACAGGAAAGTGAGAGGAAATCTTCTGACATTGAGCCTTGGAACCAAAGACAATAAACTCAGTTTTTTCAGGGTTGCGCTTCAATTTACTGAGAGACATCCATTCTTGAACATCACGAAGGCAGGCATTTAGCTTGGCGAGAGCCGAAGAAGCATTCTTGTGGGAGAGATGGATGTATAACTGAGTGTCGTCCGCATAAAAATGGAATTTAATATGCGGGTGGAGGCGAATAATTTTACTGAGTGGTGTTGTATAGAGTGAAAACAGTAACAGACCCAGAACAGAACCTTATGGGACTCCATAGATGAGATTGCTTAATTCAGATAGTGTGAAGCCTATCTTAATGGCCTGGCAACGATTTCTTAAGTAGGAAGCAAACCACCTTAGAGCTGTTCCACCAAGACCAAACCAGGATTTAAGGTAACCAAGGAGAATATTATGGTCTATAGTGTCAAATGCGGCTGATAAGTCAAGAAGTACTAGAACTGTGGGTTCACCGCGTGCCAGAGAGAGATGAACCTCGTTTTTTATAGACAATAAAGCAGTTTCCGTGGAATGTCCTGGCTTATATGCTGACTGATGAGGATTGTCCAGTTCGTTGTTATTAATGTGTGACGTTAGTTGCCTGGCAACGACTTGCTCAACCAACTTTGACAGGAAACAAAGACCAGACACTGGGCGATAATTCTTAAGGTTGTCTCTAGGAAGGGAAGCCTTTTTTATGAGGGGGGTGACAACCGCCTTTTTGAAAGAATTTGGGAAGGATCCTTCAATGAGAGAATAATTTACCAACTTGGTAATGGAAGAGAGGAGGATATCAAGACAATCCTTAAGGAGGAATGTTGGTATAGGGTCTAGTGAGCAAGATTTAGTGGGGGATTCACTAATACACTTATAGACCTCGTCTTCAGTGACAGGCATAAAGGCATTGAAAGCAGGAGGCACAGAATCCGGTGCATCATTGAAAGAGCCAGAAGTAGCAAAGGTGTCCCTGATTTTGCTTATTTTATTGGAGAAAAAAGAAGCAAACATGTCCGCGAGGCTTTTGTCTGAGCTATGAGCAGGCAGGACAGTCTCGGAGGTGCGATGCAACACCTTCCTCAATGACTGCCATAGCTTCTTGGGGTCACGACTATTAGCTGTTATGAGATTTGTATAGTATGAACCCTTGTCTTTATTGGCCAGTCGATTACACCAGGCAATTTGCCTGCGGAGTCTTGACCTATTCAACTCTGACTTATGCTTTCTCCACCTTCGTTCAAATTGGCGTCTAAGAGATCGAGCCATGCGATACGAATCAGACAACCACTCATCAGACTGCTCTTTAGCCTTGCGTGAAATGATAGGAGCATGCTTGTCAAGTACCTGTGTAACACCAGTTATGTACTGATCATAAAGTTCTGCAGCAGTACCTTCAGGGGACCATACAAACGGTATATTATTAAGGTCATTTCTGAACTGGTCGATATCAATCCTGTGGTACCGTCGATAAGAGACCCATTTGTTGATGCTGGTTGATGGGTGGGAGAAATCCAGTTGGCATCTTATGGCAGCATGGTCAGAAATGAAATCCCAAACACTAACATTGCGGACAAAATCTTGAGTCACAAGGAGATATCAAAACATCCAGAGTGTGACCCAGTAAATGAGTCGGGCCACTGACACTTTGAACCAAACCACAACACTATAGGATGTCGTTAAACCTGGACCTATCGCCACACTCAATATCCAGATGGACATTTATATCGCCACAAATGATGAAACTGGAACTGTTGAAGACAGAAAGCCAGAAAGAGCCAGAAAATCTTCCAGAAACTGAGTAGTACAAGAACCAGGAGGACGATACACACAAGCCGCAACAAAGCTATTATAATCAGACTTAAACGAAAGTATGATAATTTCAAATGACCTGAAAACTGGTGAAGAGACAATACTGGGAGAAAAGGTTTTTCTACACAGAAAATCAACACCACCTCCCCGACCAGTGCACCTTGGTTTTGGATGAAATTGTAATCTGCCGGTGTAAGAGGCCATCAGTATCATTTGGTCTAATATGCGTCTCAGCTAGACCCAGGATGTCTAGGTCACCGCATTTTATCAGGTCCTGCAGGAGAGGGCCTTTATTGCAAATGGATCTACAATTGACAAATCCAAAACTGGTGGGGCCAGGGTTTGAAGCAACATCGCCACACAACAAAAGGAGTAGTAGTAGGTTTTTAAATTTCAGTTGTGGAGGAACCTGTTTTGTATCGCTAGTGTAACAATATTTACGGATCAAGACAGAAAGCCGAAAAATGGAAGGGATACTCCGGTCAATCTTTTCGCAGTTCTGACTCCTGTCAGCATTCAGCCAGTTACACAAGAAACCAACACACAGAAAACATATCACTAGAATGACTTTCACAAATAACATGGCCGAGAACACATTACCCAGTCCAAAAACATAAAGGAAACCAGAACTGTGTGAAAATCAACTGTCACGAGAAAACAAATGCAAAAAGATTGCAAGAGTTAGCAAACCATAAAAGCAGAGGAACCCATAATTACAGCCATTCACAAGCCAGAGTTAAAACCACCACAGCAATGACCTTAAACAATAAAAATGGTAATGGGACATAAAAACCATAAAATAATCACTGGGACATGTCAGGTGATAAGGGGGAATGTGAATTACAACAACAAATGGGTTGAAAATAATACCACGATAACGGGGAATGTGGGCGATAATAGGGTATACTGATATTTAAGGAAACTAAGGCAATATTAAGGAGATTAAGACACCAAATTGTTGAAATGGAGTATATATGTTATAAAAAACGCCAATGGTGATCCTTATCAAGCAATATGTAGCATAATTCATGCAATTTGAAATCGGAACATCAGAAAACCCAATACCCGCCACGGCCTCACGCCACATACCAAGTTGGGGTTTAATTATTTTTTCTCTTCTTAGGCAGGAGCTACTCTCATTGAATTCAACATGTTTGTAAGGGAGGTGGATGAGATGCCTCCATTGTTTACCCATCATCACTCTGTGTTTAAGACTGCCTCATAGGGGTTCAGGTTCATATACATCAAGTATCCTTAGTGCTTGACTCTTTTCTTAAACCTACTTAAATACTAAAACATTAATTCTGTCACAAAAGAGATTATGACACTATCAATATCGATATCGATGAAGCATGGAACCACTATTGATGAATATTGAAATATGTCCTTACATAACTTTAATGTCTGACAAAACTTCCACGTTCAAGTTAAACTTCTATCACAACATATATACCTCTTGACATTTAATCATAAAACATCTTGAAAAACATAAATGACAAATCTTGTTAAAAATGGCATCTTCGTGGACATCAGTAAAATATCCAAAAAATCATGTGTCATAATTACTAGTTTTTAAGAAATATGTTGATTGTGTTCTTTGTTTGTTGCTGCTTGTCACAACCTCTCAGTCCAGGGAGGTCATTAATTTGCATGTCAACAAGTGTCAACCACAATTACAGTGTATTGTGGCAAGGTGAACCACTAATGAACAGTGTCAGCAATTCCCGCCAAACTGTTCCTTATTTAAGCACTGTGCTGGGGTTCCCCATCACTTTTTATGTAGTTTGTGTGAAGAAAAACTTTTACTGTGGATATTTTACATGCTGAATTTTAACTTAAACAAATTTCAACTTAACGTGCGAACACTTGGACTACAAATGCCTCAAACTTCTGGGAATATGGCTAATTGTTCCCAATGTGGTTTTAAACATACCAGACTAGTAAGAAATCGTTGTAAAAGGACTTTGAACACCAGTGCTCCCAACCTCAGAGATGTTCACAGTTCTGACGAGGATGTTGTGACAGAAACCAGCAAACAGCTTAATACTGCAGCACCACAGGAACAAGTCGTAGCATCTGGAGCTTCTGTGGCTTCCAATTCCAGTCTTAATTTTGAAGAAAGTGCTAGACATTGAAGCCAAAAATCAGCAGCTGGAGAAACAATTGCACGGGCAACGTAGCAAGGTATCGTCCAAACTTCATTTTTTGCATAGTTCTCCAAAAAGGGCAAGTTCAAGTGTACACAAATCCAGCACGAAAAATTGCAACGGTCATACCGACAACCATGATTTATCCGATGCGTCAATGGATGACACATGGAAATCCAGTGTTCACACCACTCAGATCACAGAAGATGAGTATTCGGATGTGACACCTTCAATGCAGTTTTTAAAGCAGGATGCAAAGACACAGAGGAGAGTGCAGCGAGAATTGGAGAAACTACAGGACCAGTCAAGGTCAACTAAAGCGTCAGGTAAACCCTTCGAATCAGGTCTACATTGTTCTGGGGACAATGCCATCAGACTCGAAATACCTTGGCCCCACCATTACTGCTTTCCAGCCCCTGTGGGCAACCTTCCAGACTATAAAGACCTTTCCCCATTGCAATTCATGGTGGATTGTTTTGGTGTATACAAGAGGAAACAAGCAACACCAATATGTTGGAGTATGGGCGTCATTTATTTCAGGATGCCATAGAGACCAATTGGTCAACAGCAAGGCATGCCCACCTTGTCCTTCTGCAGGACATCGAGAGAGGAAAGTGTTCCTGGCATAGGCCTGATGTTGTCGAAAAGATACAAATCAGTAACACTGCGCGGGTAATTGCCTCTAAACCGAGTGTGAACACAACTAAAGGTGTCAAAACTTCAAAAAGAAAAGATCTGTCAGGATTTTAATGCTAATACATGCAAACACCCCTCAGATCATATTGTGAACGGTGAAATAGTGAAACATGCATGTTCCTTTTGTTATTTATTTATTTATTTGGGGTTTTACGTCGCTTTCAACACTGTACAGGTCATACCACGACGGGTAGTTGGAAGGGCAGAGGAAACCAGTACATATAGTTCGCTAGGGTTATGTACTGTAAACTGCCGACCAACGGCAAGCAACTACCAACTTTCCCACTTAAGGCCATCACAGGGATCGAACCCCGCCCTCAGAGGTGGGAGGCGAGAGTGTTACCACTCTGCCACCGTGGCCCCCTCCTTTTGTTACAAGGAAGTGAACAAATTATGTTACCACAAATTACAAGATGGTCTTAGACGGAAGGCCATTGATAGTTCAAAGGACAAGGGTCACTCTAATTGATACACAACCTTCGGAACTCGGAATTTGAATACTAACAGACTTGTGAACTCGAACATTTGTAAAGTTTATGGTTTGACTAATGATAGTTATGTAAGCAATGAACATTCTCAAGACAGTGATATAAGTATTGAAAACATAAGTAGTATTTGTAGTGATGGGTATTTTTGTGATTCATATAGCAGTGATACAGTTAACTTGTCACCCGTATCTGGTCATAACGTGGCTTGGTCAGCCACAAAATTATAAAAGACTTGTGTACTTGTACTGATGTAAATATGCATTGGTGTTTCATACATAGCAAAGTGGACAGTAAACAAAGTGTACTTGTCAACAAATGTCAGAACTTTGGGTTCATTAATCAGGGCCCGTTTTCAGGCCCCCCACTGTAACTGAATCTGTCAACTTGAAACAATGGGCTTTTGACGCTCACTTGGCTGTTGCCTCCAGTAATTGTTTAACTATCAAGGGGCTAGGGTTAAAGTTCTCACTGAATTGAATATCAGTAATTGGAGGGAATTGTGTGCCAATTATGAAGATCAACTGTGTGTTGACAGAAATAACTTTGTACATAATGTTCATTTCGTTAATCATCAATCAGCTGAGCAATATCCAGCTGATATAGAAGCTTATTTTGAAAAAGAATTAAAACATAAGCCATTGTCGGGCCTTGTGATGACATACCATTTTTGGTACATTATCCCCCCTTATTGTCAAGGCCTAAACCAGGTGACACGCTTTGAGTAATTGTAAACCTTAGTGCCCCCTATGGGGCGTCAGATAATGACTGTAGAACTAATGTTCTGTATGATGGTGTACCATTCAAATTGAAGTACCCCTCTGTGGAGGATATTGTCACTGCCATTGAACAATCCGATTATGATGTCTTGCTGTCAAAAATAGATGTGAGTCGCGCATTTCGCAACCTTTGCACTGACCGGGGAGATTAGGACCTCTTAGGTCTTAGTTGGAATGGCAAGTCTTGCATAGATATAAGTATACCAATGGGTATGAAAACCGGATCCGCTTTATGTCAACGTACCACCAACGTCATTCGGCATATTATGACGTCCAATTATATTGATGACATCATATGTGTTCATAAACGTCAAAATGCCACTGCTGAATTTGACTTATTGTTTTTCCTATTTGAATTTCTAGGTGTCTCAGTCAACCCCAAGAAGCTTGTATCCCCAAGTAGGACTCTTACTTGTATGGGTATAGGTGTAAATGTAGACACTAAGCAACTTACTATTCCTTATCAAAAAGTGTTAGACATTTTAGACTTGTGTAAAGTTTATATCACAGGCAAAGCTATCACAAAGAGACAGCTTCAGAGTCTACTGGGGAAATTACTTTATGTACACAGATGTGTAACCCCAGCTAGGGTTTTTGTAAATAGACGTTTAAATAAACTTAGAACTGCTACTGGTCGAATTCGAATGGATGAAGAAATGGTAAAAGACTTAAACTGGTTCATCCAATTCCTTACACAGTTCAATGGTACTGTTATGTTTGACACATGTAGAGCACACTTCCAAGTTTTTGTAGATGCATCTCTTACTGGCATGGGAGCAAGTTGGGATAATAATGTATATGCAGTGACAAGATATTTTATTGCAACCATTGGTCTGAACATAAATCAGTTAGAGATGTTGAATATGCTTATTGCCCTAAGAATGTTTGGTAAATGCTGGAAAAATCACTGTGTCAAATTTAAGATAGATAATAAAGCTATAGTATTTGCATTACAAAAAGGAAATATCAGAGACAATTACATGCAAGCAGTAGCTAGATCTATCTGGTTAATTGCAGCCTCCAATGACATAAAGTTATTGTATTCTTATATACCAGGTGTTAATAATGTCAAGGCGGATGCCTTATCTAGACTGTTTGAAAGGGGTTTTAATTAACAGGCCTGGTTTTAAGATTGCAATTGGTGGCCTGTACACGGCATTTACTTCTATCCAAATTTACTTATATAATTGTAGGTAGTGCGGCAGAGTCACTCGTTACCCAGGCCTACAAGAGATTGGACTCTGCACTCAGACCATGAACTGCTACAGCCTACTTATCCAAACTTAAGTTATTTTTAGCCTTTGTCTCCTGGTTTCAATTTCCCCTTCTCCCCGTGGACACCCTCCTTGCCTTCCTTGAGTTCCTTACAAAAAATGGTTCCACCTTTTCTTCTCTTACAAGTTATATATCCTCCTTATGTCATTACCTCAAAATTTTTGATTTGGACCTTGCCCCCTTAGATCACAGGAAAATCCATCTTTTTATCAAATCAGTCTCCATCAATGCCCTTATACTCCTAGGTGTAAAGCTAACTTCACTATCCCTATTCTCCTCAAACTGGTTAAAGCCTGTGACAAATTCCCCTCGGGGTTTATTTACAAAGCAGCTTTTCTCCTAGCCTACTTCGGCTTCTTACGCCTATCAAATATTGCACCCCCTCCTCTACCTCCTTTGATTCATCTCGTAATTTTCTGAGAGGAGGCTCATGTCATTGTGTCATACAGTTCGGGCTCCTCCTCTGCTCCCCTATTCCTTCCCCCCTCCCTCCTCCCTTCCAATTTCTGCATCCATGATCTCTGCCACTCTTTCCAGGATCCTCTCTTCCATTGGCCTTAACCCCTCTTATTATGGCTTCTACTCCTTCAGAAGATCTGCTGTGTCTTGGGCTGCTGACAATGATGTACCACTGCAGAATCTCAAAGCCCATGCGGGTTGGTCCTCTTCTGCCATCCATGTGTACCTAAAACACACCCCAAAAGCTTCATCCACAGTAGCCCCTACATTTCAGAAAATACTTACTACATAATGGGGTTTGGGTCCTTTTTGTCAGTAACGTAGTACATTTTAACCCACTAATGTTAATGTAGAAGTCATGTGATGTGTCTGTGTAAATAAAAGGCTCTTCTCCAACTCCCGGTATTGTTATTTAACTTTTAACTATGGGGGGACTTCCCTGGACTGTGTTTCTTTCTGCTTGTCACAACCTCTCAGTCCAGGGAGGTCATTAATTTGCATGTCAACAAGTGTCAACCACAATTACAGTGTATTGTGGCAAGGTGAACCACCAATGAACAGTGTCAGCAATTCCCGCCAAACTTTGCCTTATTTAAGCACTGTGCTGGGGTTCCCCATCACTTTTTATGTAGTTTGTGTGAAGAAAAACTTCCCACCCTCCGTCCCAAACATCCTGCCATTACACCTTTTTACAGGTTATATGCTTTTAGTACACCTTGCCAGAGGTTATCTTTGTCACACGTACAGTGTTTACTATAACCCTCAGTTACAGGTTTACTTTTACTTCATTTATCACGTTTTATGTTAGTCTATTACTCTATAGTATCTTATTTTATATATACTCTATGAGGTACCTTTTTTGTCAGTAACGTAGTAGATTTTAACCCACTAATGTTAATGTAGATGTCATGTAATATGTCTGTGTAAATAAAAGGCTCTTCTCTGACCCCTGGTATTGTTATTTAACTTTTAACTATGGGGGGAATTCCCTGGACTGATAGTGATATGTTTATCAAAACAGTATATACATTTACAAAATAAATTTGTAACATTTACTTGAAGGTGTAATCTGTGTTTAGATATTAAGCTACAGAAATATTTTAATTGCATCTGATATACTGTCAATCACATTGTGTTTATGTTCCTAAAATTAGTAGAAATGTATCTCATAATAACCAGGAATAAGTGATCCTTAAAAGATCACCAAACTAACAGCATAAGCTTGATAGCATAACCTTAAAATTTATTGATAACACTTCACAAAAGAAAACAATATTTGATCTATGTATAAAAATGTAAATTACGTAAAACCAAAAAACCTACTTACTCTTGTGTTGTTTGCTGAGTTTGTCTGATGATGCTCCGATGATGTAAATAATTTAATGCAGCTGCAAGACATTGTAAGCGTCTTGTGATGTCACAATATTGATTTGCAATCTGGGGTGTTCCATTTTGCCGATCCAGCTGTTTATCTTCTTCATGATTAAAAATATATATATATATTTAACTATTCATGGGAAGTTTAAGGTTCTGAAGCTTGTTGGGATGAATAGGGTGCCTGTGAGTTGCCCATGGGACGCAGATCAGAGTGTAAGGTTATTTAGTTTGCTAGGTGTATATTACTTTCTCTTGAATGATCTTTTGCCATGAAGTTGCTGAATTTTCTATGCTTCAGTCTTTTTGGCTCAAAATTGTCTCTCTCTGTGCCCTTCATGTTCCTGGCCCAGTTAAAAATTACTGCTGCAAAATTTTCTCAAATAAGTTCCCTGCACATGTCAAGTGTCTTCTGATTCTGCTGCTGTTATCTTGTGACATCACCTTTAATCTAGGTCTTATAAACTTTGGCTTTGTTAACTGCCGTTCTATCAGAAATAAAGATCCCTTGATTGGTGACACAATCATTTCAAATAATCTTGATGTTTTGGGCCTTGCAGAAATTCACATTCAAACAGTCTACTGAAGTCCATAACTCCACTTGGTTTTTGATTCACTCATAGGCCTGGGATGACTGGCTGTGGTGGTGGTGTGGGCTTGATTACTTGGAAAGACTTTAACAGCTAAGATTGTTGATGCACCAACATATTTTACTTTTGAAAACATTGTCATATCAATTACCACTCATTCAAAATCATTTGTTGTGGCTTGTGTCTGTTGCCCCCCAGGTTCATGTTCCTCCGCCTTCAGTGATGATTTCCTGTTCTTTGTGGTTTTCTGTCATCCCTCACTTCCTCCTTCATCAACTGTGGAGACATCGATGTCCATGTGTATACAGATTGTATTGACCAAAGAAATTTTCTCAATCTACTAGATGCATCTAATCTTGACCAAAATGTAAACAAATCTACCCACTTGCATGGTCATATACAGGATCTGATACTCAGCCCAAGGGATTCCTCTTTCCTCAGCAATGTAAGAGTCGGTGATTTGGTCTCAGGTCACGCATTGGTGAAATGTCAACTGGATTTTTTTGCATGTCCTGCAATACAAAAGGTTGAGAGTATTTCTTTCCAAATGTACCATAAAATCAACATGCAAATTGTCCGTTGTAATACACTCATAAACACAGACAAGTCTGAACACTTCAGCACCATCATTAGTGGCAACAGTCATGCCCTGAATAAGCTATGGCATGCACTTCGACATGTCCTTGATAAGGGCCAAGAAATGACTTTCCCTCCGAATTAGTAAGAAAAATCCTTAGCAAACCAATTTGCTTCCTTCTTCAATCAAAAAATCAAAAGGATTCATGACATGTTTACAGCTTCTTCTTCGTTATACCACACATGTGTACACCTCCCAACCTATCTCGCTTCAATGAGGTCTCAGAGAACGAGGTACTAAAAATCATCAAAAATTCCCCTAAAAATCATGTCTTTAAGATCCAGTGCCTACTTTTATTTTGAAAGATTGTGTAGAAATTTTACTTTTAAAATTGATAATCTTGATAATCCTTTGCAATCTGCATACAAAAGTG
This sequence comes from Sabellastarte sp. h YS-2021, assembly GCA_964017235.1. Classification (NCBI taxonomy): domain Eukaryota; kingdom Metazoa; phylum Annelida; class Polychaeta; order Sabellida; family Sabellidae; genus Sabellastarte; species Sabellastarte sp. h YS-2021. The sequence goes on from OZ024932.1 coordinate 125,049,450, forward strand.
GCCACTCCATGGAAACCATTCTGCTGCATATCAAAAAGATCCATCTCTCACAGTCACAGGGTGAGCCTACTGCATTGGTCTTACTGGATCTGTCAGGTACGTTCGACACAATTGACCACACTGCTCTTCTGTTCTCTTTGTACACCATTCCTTTGAGAAAGGTTATTGGAATGCACCCTGACATCAAATACCACTTTTATGCAGATGATACCCAGTGGTTTATTCATATGTTTCACAAAAATGCAGTCCTGGATTTTGACAAACTGAAATTCTGGATGTTCAAGAATGGATTTTGTGAAGTATGGTCATTTTAAACCCAGACAAAAGAGATTTTATCATTTTTGGATCCCACGCTCAACTCAAGAAATTAGATCCTTATCTTCCAGTCAGGATATTTGGTAATTTCATCCAGAAATTCTGCAATTTGGAAGAAGATTGTAATACTTTTAGTTTAGAATTGTCGTAAACTGTTCACGTTGGACATGCAAAATACCCTCTGTCAACAAATTACAAATCAGGAAACACATCAGGATGTACCATAACTTCTGTACACAATGGATTTTTATGGTTTTAAGAATTTTAGAATGACGAGTTTTACCTCCCAAACTAACAATTTATGGAGTCATAAACTTATCGTAAAGCATTATTGTCAATGTGGAACAGCCTCAGGTGCCACTTTTTAATCTAAATTGTAGAATCACAGTAATCAAAACATTAAAAATACCACGTTTCTCTGTCTAGATCAGATTTTGAAAAGTAAACAAATGTTCAGAAATTTTATTCCCATGCTCCCACCCTGGCACATTAGGACTGTGGTAAGCATTTCACAGGTCAGATATGACCTTCAGGCGGCTCCAAGCTGACCTTGGATGACCCCCTCTCGATTTGACATATAACAATGCACAGATTTGTAGTTCAAGGCAGAGCCAGGCAATTCCCTGGTAGCCCCCTCTCGAATATCCTCACTTGTACTTAGGATCAGGTAGGACCAGGCCAGACCCTGGAATCCCCCTCTCGATGATGACATTTATGAATTAGGTTGATACTAATGAATTGTATTGCATATTACTGGGACGAGTTGCTGAGAATATGTGCATCTTGTTACGAGTTGTTGAGCACATGTCTTATTTGCTGTGATCACGAGTTATTTATCTGTGATATACCAATTTACTGTATGGTGTTTATAAAACCTTTCAATTCTATTGAAAACTTTTAAAACTTTTACCTTATACATATACTAACATGTAAATAAATTCCTCAAACCAGAATCTGACCTTATCTTGACCTCTCACACTTTACCTCACCTTTGACCTAAGAAACTGCAAAATGTTGGTCTCATAGGGACAAACTGATATGGTTTTACTCGTACAAAGAAACATTAAAACTATTTTCTGTTTCAGATACAAACACAGAAAACATGTCAAATTAAAGCACACAGCTCCCTCATTTTATACCCAGCATTCACAAAATTTTTTCTCCTTCAGATAAAGTTTTGAATGAGAATCAAAATTTCTATGTTAAATATTAATTATTTTGATATCAAAACTGGTATAGAATTATAGTTTATTCAGCTTATATGCTACTCAGCCAGTGATATTTCATGTAGCAGTAAATCTCAATGCCTGCACTTTCTGGGGGTATGTATAGTATTTTTATGTTTTATATTTAAGATTGGTAGAGGAACAGATAACGCTTGGTACCAATGCACACTTTCGGTCCCAGAAATTGACCCTTTTCGCTATGGTGTACATGACTGTATGATCATAAAAAATGGATTTTCAGATTCCTGAGTAAATTTCACACGAGAAACGCCCTTAGACCTTTTGACACTTCCGACAAAAATAAATCTTAACTAGCTCATGGACTATAACAGGATGTGAATTAGGTTCATAAAAACATAATGTGACCACTTTGTTCAAAGAAATATACTACAGGGCCCGTATTCACGAAAGGTCTTAGCCAGGGCTTAGGCTTAAAGTTGAGACTTTTGTCTCAAGTTTCTGCCCCAAAACTGCTGAGACTTTTGTTTTAGGCTTAATGGTATTCACAAAGAATTTAAGACCAGTCTTAGGCTTAGCCAAGGGCTCAACTTTAAGACTGCTTGGTAGTGGGCTTAAATTTTGTAAAGAGGACTTAAATATGACCGCCATAAACTTTTCTCCACTTCAAAATTTGAAATGGCTGTAAATAAAGTATAATTATACAGAACACCTCACTAAAGCAGTCTTTAGGAAGTTTAGATGTGGTAACAAGGTTTTCCATTTCAAAACAGCACTTTTCTTTAGATAAAATGCATTAAATGAAAGATATATGTCACCAATAGTATAGTTTGAATAGAAAAGAAAGGTCACATGATACAGAAAACCACTGTGGTTATTTGATAATCTTGGACTTAGCTAAATCACCTTTTTGTGAATATGGATTTAAGACAAAACTTAGCTGAGACAAAAGTCTCAACTTTAAGACCAAATTTAAGCCTAAGACCTGGCTAAGTCTAAGACTTTTCGTGAATACGGGCCCAGAAAATGTGAAGTCTTCAAAATATTAGATAAAAGTTCATATTTCTTCTGATTTAGGGTTCCTTTATAATAATCAGACAAATATATAAGCTGATAATTGAGACGGTGGCTGTAAAAACCCTTACAACATTTATTCATTTATTTATTCATTTTTGTTTTAGAAATTCATTTACATTGAATCAACTTTGCCCATATGGTATTGAAGCAACATTGTAAATTGCGCATTGAAAAATAATGACAAAGAAACAATGTCAAATGACCAATATTGACAAAATATTGTGAATATGACGTCAAACCAATGTGCAGGCCTCGTATTCACGAAAGGCCTTAGCCAGGGCTTAGGCTTAAAGTTGAGACTTTTGTCTCAAGTTTCTGCTCAAAAACTGCTAAAATCTTTTTCTTAGGCTTAGTTGTATTCACAAAGAATTTAAGATCAGTCTTAAGCTTAGCCAAAGGGCTCAACTTTAAGACTGGTTGGTAGTGGGCTTAAATTTTGTAAAGAGGACTTAAATATGGCCGCCATAAACTTTTCTCCACTTCAAAATTTGAAATGGCTGTAAATAAAGTATAATTATACAGAACACCTCACTAAAGCAGTCTTTAGGAAGTTTATATGTGGTAACAAGGTTTTCCATTTCAAAACAGCACTTTTCCTAAGATAAAATGCATTAAATAAAGGATATATGTCACAAATAATATAGTTTGAATAGAAAAGAAAGGTCACATGACACAGAATACCACTGTGGTTATTTGACAATCTTGGACTTATCTAAGTCACCCTTTGTGAATACGGTTTTAAGACAAAACTTAGCTGGGACAAAAGTCTTAACTTTAAGACTGGATTTAAGCCTAAGACCTGGCTAAGTCTAGGACCCTTCGTGAATATCAGCCCAGATTTCTAGGTTGTGGAAAACAATGGCCTGTGACATTTCTTCAACATTCTTTCAGTGTTGTTTTGTCTGCTTTGATTAACCAATAAGATGAAACTATGCATGTGTATAAGTTAGCAAGTGTTATATTCTAATTAAGACAGTAATTATGTCATCTCATTAGTTTATAAAGTATTAAAGATTGACATGTACAAAGCAATAGCGGGCTTTTCATTAGTGACAGTAGTAGCAAGATCTTGCATTATGTAATATATTCGGGGGCCATGGTGGCAGAGTGGTAACACTCTCGCCTCCCACCTCTGAGGCCGGGGTTCGATTCCTGGCACGGCCTCAAGTGGGAAAGCTGGTAGTTGCTTACCGTTGGTCGGCAGTTTACAGTACAGAACCCTAACGAACTGTATGTACTGGTTTCCTCTGCCCTTCCAACTACCCGTCGTGATATGACCTGTACAGTGTTGAAAGCGACGTAAAACCCCAAATAAATAAATAAATATGTAATATATTTGGATGTGTTTCATGCTTTTGTGTGAAATAATTTTGTTAGCCATCTTTTTTTACCCATTCTTTCTGGTAAGTGTTGTGATATGGAATTGAAGAAAATTTAAGTTTGGATAAAAGTAATTTTAAAAGTTTAAAGTTGATTGGATTGCTTAAATACTGGCACGCCCGGTACCTGGTTAATTTCCAAACCACAGGACACAGTTTTAGGACACACTGATACAACAGCCCAATTATGGTTCACAAATTTTGAGTACGAGTATTATATAATTAAACTTCATCAGTAATATATTTTATTTGTGTTTAATGAGGGATGTTTTACATTTAACAAGCACGAACCTCGCTAGAGCTCACATTTAAAAATAAAATATATTCTGCTCTGTACATCCTTCTACTTAGAATGTGGCTTGTGGTGGATAATAAGTTATTGTTCCCTATTCAACTACATTATCTTTGTCAGATACAGTTCTTATATTTAGACAGTTGCATTCCCTACTGCGTTCATTATTTGCTAATTTATACTGAGCTTCATGTTTGCCTAATCAGCAAGATGGTGATAGATAATTAGACCAATGAAATGGGAACATCAACACTTTTAAAACTCAGTCAACCTAAAGTTCTTTGGTGTAGACTTTCTTTCAGATGAATGCAACACAACTCACATATTGATATGGGAATAATAGATATAACAAATAATTTGTTTAATGTCTTTCATCAAACACAGACTTTGGTACAGATACATGTAGGCGTGTGCTTCTGCTTCACTAAATATTTGTCTTGCACTTCATTAAACTCGCCCCAGAAGGGGATGGGAGAGGGTATTGAACTTTTCTGTTTTATTTTCCGTGTGCAACGTTCTGATCTTATATGGGTAATGTTTGCAGACAGGGTAGGTGTTGATCCATGGCTTGGTCCTCTACAAACATAATTAGGATCCATATTGAGTCTCCAGAATTTCTTTTTCTTATTTTATTTGAACATTTTGTACTTAGTGTACACACAGGGTGGCAGTGTTGCAGGGCCATTAAGTGCAAATCAATTCATATGAGAAATGAGAAGATAAGACCATGGTCACAGTGACACCCTCACATTAGCTTGCAAAAAATCATGGACTCCACAACAATACAAAAAAGTGGCAAATAATGGCAATTTAAAAATTTTCATCACCCATACTGAATCATAAATTAACCTTTCTTATTTAGCTGTGATTTTTTTTTCAATTTTGCTCTATGGTATGTTATTGCCTTTTAAATCCATGGCTGTTGAATGGGATGTAAAACCCCATCTTTGACTTTACCTTCTATATCCCCACTGTTGTTTTCCTCTTACGTTATATTGATACCTGTCAAGTTTACGGTGCAGTGCAAGCCACAGTTATGTCTCCATCTGTCATTTTAAGGTATAGCAATAGCTCAGAAGACCTGGCATATGTCACTATGTCACTTAGAGTGGCAACAAATATATACAGATCCAGAGCCATTGTAATATGTCATATAACATGTAATATGTCTCAGCAACACTGTAATAGTGCCTTTGGAAGTGGCAGAATAAGCATGGATTAATTTTAATAGCTCTCTTTACCTTCATATATCTTCTCTTTCTGTTTTGAAGTAAGCAAATGTAGATGTACAAAATTCATGGTTCTGAGGTGACAGAAGTGCTTGCAACCTTCTTTTTCTGCTCCAACATTTGGCTAATGTATTTTGCACATAGTACTCTTTGCTGTCAACTTTTACATGAAATATGAAATATCTGTGTTAAATATATGAAAAAAAATTTTGGAGACTATATCTGGGTTTGAAGCATACTTTATGATGACTGAGCCACTGGGAAGAGTATGTTTTCCAAACAAAGTGCCGAGGCCACAGTGGCAGAGTGATAGCACTCTCGCCTCCAACCTCTGAGATCGGAGTTTGGTTCCTGACCCGACCTCAAGTAGGAAAGCTGGTAGTTGCTTGCCGCTGGTCGGCAGTTTACAGTACAGAACCTTGACCAACTGTATGTACTGGTTTCCTCTGCGCATAAAACTACCGGTCATGATATGACCTATACAATGTGTTGAAAGTAACATTAAAACCAAAATAAATAAACGTTTATGGTATTGGAAGGTGTTCTCCTCAGTAGAGCGCTGCCAAAACTTATCATGGAAAATAATTGTAAATGTGGAACATCGGGGTAACTTATAGGGATTAAGGTAATGACTTTATTTGACTAATTTTCACCAGTACTACAAATGTTTTGAATCATCAACTGCATTAATGGTCTCATGTGGTTGTTTCTCGTTCACACTACATGCGGTATGTCCCGCGGTTGGAGGTTTTACTCAGCAGTGGAAAAGCTTCCAATGGCACCTCATATCTTCCTAGATTTGGTGTTTTCATCGCACTACAGGTGGTGTAACCAACGGCTATAGGCATTGGATGAAATGCCACTGTCCTTCATCAACCGTCAGTGGCAAAATTCCCATTTAACTACACTCGCCTCGTGTCGCTGTGTTACACCGAAAGACGAGTGAGTCACAACCTTATAAACACCGTGGACTACACCTTCAGTTACCATATCAAGAACTGCGAGCATGTGCATGCTCATGACACCAAACTCAGAGGTGAAAATTTTAAACATTTTAAAACTTCTGTAGGATGCTCAATGCAATAGACATTTTGCCACTGTGTCATAAGGTTGCATACGAATCTCCGATGGTAGTTGAAGAACAGGGGCATTTCGCTCAATGCCTATAACCGTGGGTTACACTGCCTGTACACGGGTGGTCACAATTATGTCCGGGTCATAATTGTGTCCTTAAATTTATTACTAAACGTGAATGTACTCATTATGGAGGTTTGGTTAAATTTTTAAAATTTTCATGAAATAAAAGTGATCTCAAAGGGAATAATTGAAAAAAGACATTCAAAATTCTGGTTACGAGATTTTAAAAATAAACATCAATAAAAAACGGACATTATTATGAACCTGACACAATTGTGACCACCCGTGTAGTGTGTAAGGGATTTAATGAATTAGAAACAAATTAGTATTTAAACTTTTAAATCACTTAAAATTGCTTAATATGCATGCATACACACATGGACTGAAACATACTCAAGCACTACAAAGGGCTTTGAGGGGGCTCGGTGGTGTAGCGGTTAGAGTGCTTGCCTCCAACCTCAGGCCGCCGGTTTGAATCTTGGGCTTGGCGCTTCATGTTGGAAAGTTGGTAGTTACTTGCCGATGCCCGGTGGTTTACAGTACAGAATCTTGACCAACTAGTATGCACTGGTTCCTCCACCTGTAAACTACCCATCGCAATATGACCCTGGCTGTTGAACGCGACGTAAAACAACAAATAAATCTAAATACAAACGCCTTTGAAACATCATTGATATCAACATCTACTATTTTCATTGTAGGTTGTTAAGTTGTATGCACTGCTTTCCTCCATCCTTCCAGGGTACATGTGCTTCACAATATGTTAAAAAGCAATCATAAACCCAAATCACTTAAAAAATCTTACCAATCTTGCAGTACTTGAGATGGTACCTTTTCTGTGTAAGAATTATATTACCCCATTTATGTCTGTTGAAGTCTGTCCGACAGTTTTAGGAGAGCTTCAAATTTACTAATCTCAGACAACCGGGATGTTTTAAAAGTAAAAAAGATGACCATCAATAAGCAATTACTCTTTCTGAGTTCAAACTCAAATCACCAACCAAAAATAGCCAAAGTAAACTCCCCAAAATAGCTCTTTAAAAATGTTTGTCAGTCTGACGTTCAATTATTATAAATGTATAAATCACTGTAAATCCATTGTAACTTCATGCATCGTTCATTGCATTAAGGTAAGTTATAGCCATAAATAGTATCTTTCAAAATTTACTTGGGTGGTAGCCACACTATATTTATCTAAATATTGCTGAATAGATAATAGTAAACTTCATTCACAAAATATGCCTTCTTTTTTAGTGGGTAATTAACTCACACTTAGTGAGGCCTGGCACTGTTGGCTACACTTCATGATATTTCATCAATTTTTTGCAAATTTCAACCTGTTGCCAAATTACCAAGTGAAGCAGTAACTGGTAGCATTTAAATTACAAATAATTTTATAATAGTGTCATATGGAGAACATCAAAATTTAATTTTTAGAAACAAATGTTGTTTTATTGCACCGTTACCTTTTTTATTTATTTTACATAAAACTCAGTTTTTAACAAAACCTATTTACATTTTTGGTTTTTTGTGTTATTTGTTCAGCGACAATTATCCGTTCAATCTGATAAACAACTGAGGCAAAATGGAACACTCGACAAAATATTTACCAAAGGTGGGTGTTACAGTAAGTTTGTCAATATTGTACTTTTTAAGGTAGAATAAAGCAACAGTTTCACTTGAATACTTATTTGATGTTATTGGATAAAAACAAAGTGGGATGGTGTTTCTACTGATAGTGAATGTTATAAAAAAATACAAGCTGGGACAAATGGCCACCACATTGATTAATACGTGGGGACTTGGTGCACAATGAGTCTTTTTTGATATCATTAGCTTTGATGCAAGGATTGGTATACAGCTGAATTAGCTTCTCTGTTTTCATATCCTCCACTCTACATTTTTCACCTAAACCACAGACACATCAGATCCAGTCATATTTGTCTTGCATTCTTAGACACAACTTGTACTAATGGTACAGATTAATGATAATGACACACATTCGTCAGTAAGGGCCAATTTTCATTTATACTTTACGACTGAAATCAGTACTTGTTAAGGACTGATTTCTATGGAAAAAATGTGTCGAAGTATCCCACCCCAAGAGTTTATCATTCAAATGCTAAACGGTGCAAGCGGATGTCACAGGTTAAGTCATTTAAGACTATAAAACTTAACTGTAACAGTTGTATCAGCATGAATCAAGTTAACTATCGGGGCATGGCATATGCCAGGGTTTAAACTAAGTTAGTTTAGCTGTACCTTAACCTGTTTTTTTATTCATTTTGTGGATAAAAACTCGCATTAATGAGTCCAGGTAAGGTATTCGTGAGACTATTATTGGGCTCTTACATGTTGAGCTATGTAAAAAGTAACCATATTTTATCTTCTGACCAAGAGTACCGCACATAAACATCTTTGTTTGCACTCCTAAATCCCATGGTCTGGCTGTCAATGGCTAATGGACAAACAAGTCAACATTAGTTTTTAGTCGTATGCTGTAATCTATTCCATCCAATATGGGCCAATATAAACAATCTCTTAAAAGGTTGCTTAAAAGGTTCAAGGTAAATGGCTACTTAGTTCTGCAACATTACAATACCTAGTTCACTATTTGCAAGTTATATTTTTTTTTCTCAATTTATTTTAGAAAAACTGTTTAATTGTCAATCATATGGTTCAAGGAGGCTTCTATACACCATACAGACTTATACATTTTGAATCAATTTTGATTCCAATTAGTTAGATGTATTTATTTGGGATTTTATGTCACTATCAACACTGTCTAGGATAAATCACCACGGAGAGTTTTGTGGTCAGAGGAAAGCAGTACAGACAGTTGATCAAGGCTCTACAGTGTAAACTGGCAATCATGGTAATTGTAGTTTGAAGAGAAAAATTATTGATTGGTTCTGCTGGGTCTCGAACTCACAGCCTTCTGATTACACACAGAAATAAACACAAGTCTAGCTCTTTAATCAGCTGAGCTAAAGGGGAATCCCCGGAAGACCAGGTATTAATAGAACTGATATACGTGAGGATATTACAGTAATCAACTACCAACTTTTCCACATGAGGTCCAGGATTTGAACAGCCGACCTCAGAGGTTGAGTGAGTCATTAATTGGTTAGATGCAAAATCGGGTGGTCAGTTGCCTGAAGATAGCCTTAAGAGTTATGTATTGTGAGGATGTAAATCCTGCAATCCATTCTTTGCACATTGCTCCATTGAGAAGCAACTTTTCAAACAATATTTATAAATACATCAAAAGATTGCTACCTAAATAGTTCATACTATTAAATGACACTGTGTCTTTTACATTACAATAAACTCGAAAGTTCTATTTCATTTTCTAAATTTTATTTTGGTGCTAAGGCCACAGATTTGACCATTTGTTTAAGTTGTGCAATTTTCAGACAAGCTTGAAGATGTGTTAACTGAGGGATAGTAGTCTGTAAATTTTCTAGTTATTTACAGTGGGAAAAACGGTGACATAGTGGCAAGCAACCTCTCTTCCTACTTCTGAAATTGTGGGCTCATTTTTGACTAACTTCAAGTAGGAAATTTGACACTTTACCAACTGTTTCTCTAAATTGTTTTAAAAACTTATTTTACTGTTAAACCCGTTTACTGTTAAAGATAAAAACGGATAAGTTTTTGATTGTAACAAAAAAAAATTTTATGTCTCGCTAATTCCTTAGATATATCTTACCATATCCCCTGGCAAATTAATATAAGTTTTTTATCAAGAGGCATGGAATGATTCTTTAACTAACCCGATTGCAACACATAAGCTAGAACAAGACAGTGTGCTCAATAGTTAACCATTATTAGTTCTACCAAGGGGGTATGAGTTTCATGACCATCTGTCTGTTAGCAGGATAATGCAAATATTACCGGTTGGAACGTCATGAAAGGAAATCAGAAGATTGGTCTTGGTCCAACTTAGGGTCCATTAAAGGTGGGCTAGATTACTGTCGAAATACAACAAGAAATTTAGATTTTCACATTTACTTATTATTACATACCTTGGCGGAGATCTGTGCTCTCTGGGTGCTCCCGTTTTCACTACTCCTCCTTTCTTCTTCAGAAGAATTAAAATTTGATAAATATTTTTACCAAACCTACTTTATTGATAATTTGTTATTTTATGCTAAGCTTCCTATTTACCTAATCAGCAATATAATGACAGATAAATTAAGCCCATGGGGGAGGAACACTAACACCTGTGAATCTAGGTCAACCAAAAGTTCTCTGGTCTAGACATCCTAAAATTAGGTATTGATTTAATGGAAGATGAGTTCATTGTTTGATGCCATTCAAAGCAGGCTTGGGTACAGTTATATAATACTTAGGTGGGGGTCAATACTTTAGGTCAATTTTTGTTCTTTAATAAATTCTTATCTTGTAATTTGGTGACTGCATTAGCATAACATAAAACCGAGAAAGTTGTTCATGAGCACTGTGGTGACCAGTCTTCTTAAAGAGACAAGACTGGTGAAATTTTCCAGGACTCCATTTTAATACCTTTTTGTTCAAATCTCAACTTTTGTTATGGCTTAAATGTTTTCCACAGTAGGCTGTCACTAGACTAAATTTTGCCTCAAATTTAGTAATAAATGTATGAATAGAGTCTTTATTTACCTTATTGCCTTATTTTATATTCGTATATTCCTGATTCTGGTCAAAACTTTTGAACTAGTAAATTTTATGTTTGTCCCATTTTAAGGTATGTGGCAATTTACCAATCTTGATGACCTATGAAGACTTCTTTGACTTAATATCGAGGGGACTCAGTGCTGTAGCGATTAGAGTACTCGCCTTCAACCTCTGAGGTCACTGGTTCGAATTTCGACCTGGGCACTTCATTTTGGAAAGTTTGTAGTTACTTGCCAATGCCCGGTGGTTTACCATGCAGAATCTTGACCACATAGTATGCACTGGTTCCTCCCCCATAAACTATCCGTGGCAATATGACCCTGGCTGTTGAACATGATGTAAAACATAAAATAAATAAAACTGACTTAATATCTTGCATTAATCATTCATAAAATGTACCCCAAAAGGTAATTATATATTTTTATAGTTTAACTGCTAAATTAACAAACACTTTTATGTACAAAGGTAACTGTTTAACACATCCAACTGTTTATACAATAACTTCTACATTTTATGCAATATTAATATATATTAACTTGATTGAAAGAAATTTTTTAATCCAACAGCAACTCTGGAGGCTTGTATAAATCCAGTAATAATATAATTCTAGTCTATAAAATATGATCCAATAGCAAAGTTTTTACTAGTTGTAACTCCCATGACACACACTGCACCACCAATTATGATATAATATAAAATTATTTTATTAAGATTTTTTATCAGATCAGTTGATAGTCATTACACGACTGATCAAATAATCCAAACTTTCCAATTTATTTGCTAAAGTGTTCAAAATAAATTTCTTAACTTGCATGTGTCCCACAACAAACATACTCAATTTATGTAACAATACAGAGCTTTAAGGCTTAGTGGCAACAACAGAATGCTCGTTTACAAAAGTCAGTGTGGCCACTGCAACTCCTTATATACCCCAAAAGTGAACTACTCAAGTGTCTGGTGTCAGCGCCTTTGACTCACATCTGTGAGTCAAATACTAATTCCCTGATTTGTTTATAAAAATAGACCCAAAATACCAGGATGTTAAACAAGGTCAAACATGGCTACCACAACACGTGAGTTTCGCAAACATGAATAAATATCAAATTCCCACAATTCCCACAGGTTAGTAGAACAAATATTACATACCATTGAACAACCAGACCCCAAGAAACGCTTTACCAACCCTGAATATCGCCCATAATTCCCGCAAAAACTCCCAATATTGATCGTAAACCCAAACTACCAGCCATTACAGATAGATATTAATGCAACTTTTACATGTAGATCTGGGTAAAATTGTTCAAAATAAATTACTTGCTCGCAAATTTCTTACAACAAACGTGCTTAACATACTGCAATACATATTACAATGTACATACATTTTATATCAATTTACATAAATATTTTATCAATAGCTATATATTAATACAACTGTTATGTAGATCTGGGTAATTTCCCAGAATTCCGTCTGTTTGTCTTCCGTAAAATTTATACCCACACAAGAATAAATCTGTCGCTCACTCTACCAGGTTACACTTACCAGGTTTGAGATGGGCGGGGAAGCAGACCAGATCAGTCTTAAAGATAGTACATACTTGGTAAGCTGCAACCAAAGCTGTTTTCCTGGGCCTACAGCATGAACAAAATAAATCAAGCAGTTTCAAAAGTACCCCCTGTCTTTTTGTAAATATCACAGATATGAGAAGTCTCATTGTAGTTGAATGATGTGGATCTGGATAACTTAGTTCTCACTGCACATTCTTGAATACCACGCCTAGTCTGTATGGACACTGTGGGTTTCACATTTGAGGATGGGGTTATCATCTTAAAGAATGATGAACCATCTGTAAATGTAAAAGACAACATCTTCTGTAGAGATTAACCAAAATATAAAATGTTTGAAGATTTTCTGTGTTGGAAAAGGGTGTGAAAATAGAGAAAACATATGATTTGCCTAAAAAATATAGATCTTATGGACAATGTTAGGCTTTATACCCGGGACCGTATTTACAAAACAATACTTGAATAAGGTGACCTTATATCTGAGCAAGGAAAGATTTTTCACCCCAGTAAGTTTTTCATGAAATCTTCACAAAACTATACTTAAGGTCATCTTAGATTTTAAATAACAAAAATAAACTTTTCTAACTTATAAAGTATGTTTGTAAATTCATTTATTTTGCTTTAGACAAAAAAATAATCTGCAACAGTTTTCTATTGGGACATGCATGAAAATAAAATCTCAGAAAAATAAACTTCCACAACCAAAAGAAACCATGATCATCAATTATTTTAAGTATCTGATTTGATACAAAATAAACAATAGCTACACTACAATATTTATGGAAATTGCTTTGTGTAAGCTGATTGTGATAAATAGTTGGAGGTAAAGATGAGAAAAGAGACTGTATTTTCCAGATCTGTAGTTAGTTGTATTTTGTGCTTGAACACAAGTCAAATCTGTGAGGTATCTCACATATATTTTATTTTAAAACATTTAGTTTATTAAAAGCAGGATTGGTAGGTTTTTGATGGACATGGTTAAAACCTATGCTTTAAACTAGTTTAAACCATCACATCAAAAACAGGCTTTTGACACCCAAATGTCAAAAACGTCAAAAAAACAAGGAATATTGTCAAAAACTGGATAATAGGTCTTAAACTTAGTTTTCTGAATATTTTTTGCAACTAGAAACATTATGATCAGTTTATAAGTCAATTAAGGATCTTTAAATGTTATAAACAATCTTTAAGCTGCCTTAAAATGCTTCCTCTTAAGTTATTTTTTATCTAATTCCATTAAGAAAAAAAGGCTACATATATGTCCTGGCATATACTACCAGTGAAAAAAAATTCATAAACTTTGTTTTCTAAGTGTATTAGCATAATTAAATACAATATAAAACAAAATTAAACACAGCACTTTATAACAATGTTTACGTGTAATCATATTTCACTGACAAGTATCAATCGGGCATGATTTTGGTTTCTACACTTTTTGGATTGGTGACAGTAAGCTATTGAAAGACAATGGGAGAGTCTTACTTAATCACTAAGTTTTACTCAGCCCATTTAAAAGGATTATTGTGACATTTGTTGAGGCAGTTTCTTAAGCCAGTGCTGAGGCAGGGATAACCTTACTCCAGTCACTGGCAGTATAACTCAGGCCATTAAAAAGGATTATTGTGGCATCTGTTAATAAATAATAGGTCGTTTATTATGTTTACAATGTCAGTAAATTTGCATATTTCTTTTGAGACTTAAAGTTATTTAAAAAGTACCATAATGTGAGGCAAATGTAATAAAACATAATATTAATATAGTGAATTAGTTGTTTAACTAAAGATGAGTTAAACAACTAATTCATTATATTAATATCAGAAGTTTCGGCTGTTTGATACCCTTGTTGGGGTTTTTGACAGTTTTGATGGTTTAAACCAGTTTTTGACAGTTTACAACAGTTTTTGACACTGTCACGTTTTTGACGTCAAAAACCCAGACAGTGATTAAAAGAAATTCTACGTTACACAGGTGGTATTTTGAGATAGTTGTTCCTATTCAGGTAAATTTACTGCATATCAAAATTGAATGGTAGGGTTTTATGTCCTGATCAACAGCCAGGTTCATATATTTGGTCAGGCCCTCAGCATTTGCCACTTCTGGGATTTGAATTCAGATACAGGTGACTGACTGTGATAAGATGTCAAACTAACCGACTTGGCCACCTTGAACCACTTTACTATATATCAGCAATGGGTCAAGTAAAATACAAAAATAAAATTTACTACAACGAAATATATGGTCAACGGATTATTAGCATCTGGAAAAATATTTTTACAATGCCATACCTAATGCCTTTTGATCACCATGTCACAGATTTGCAGTACAAGATACTCTTCGGGATTATTGCAAACAAAAATAAAATTGTATACCAAATTGGAATAGAATACTCCAATGTGTCATATATGCCTGATGTCAGTTCGCAGAGTGGAACATCTGTTGTATGAGTGTATCAGCACACAAATATTGTTAAATGTTGATAATCCAGACATATGTTAAAGCAAGATAACTAAGTCAGCCGGGGTATGCACATTCTCATATTTATCAGTCTCCAGTTTAGGTGACAATTTTAAATGACTCAACATGACTATACCATTTGAAAATGGATGAGTAAAATTTGTCAAAGGATTTGATTTGAAAACAACAAGGGAATTTTGATAGTATTTGGTTTCAGTAAATGTGGAAAATCTCTGCTAAAAAGTACCTACCTCCACTGAGACTGCAAGGTATGTCAATAAGATATGGTGTGGCTTCAGTCAAGGTCATCCCACTAAGCCCATTGGGTGAGACACAGTTAGGGTTATCTCTGTAGACATAATGAGGACATGACACCAGCCAAAGAATACAGGCATCACAACGTAACTGAGTAGAGCGTAGATATATTCTAAAGTAGTTAGATGTAGAAGAAAAGTATGGAAGGCAGTAGTCACTAACTGCTGTGATAGGGTTGTACTCTAGATACAGTGTTTTAAGAGATGGGTGGTAAGTGCCATTCCCTGGAAATGTTATCTGAAATAAAAACTAAAAACTAGACATTCTTAACAGTGAAAGTCATTTAAATAACATGATGACTTCTTTAAACTGTGATGCAAATGGTCATGGCCATGTTTTTTGTATCAACTGGTGCCAAAAAGTGTGGCTTTATTTTTGCATATAGTGCTCCAAAGGTATGATTTGTTTGATAATGTCTGCTCAACCACGTCTTTTGTTCTCCTTTTTAAAGAAGTGGAAATTTTTTATTTGTAAAATTTATTTTATATTAATGAAAAGCATAGCCACCTCAGGTTTCTCAGGCTTTTTTGTACATGTCTGTTTTGTCTGGACCCTTTTTAATATTACTGGATTTATTTATTTAACAATTCTGTTTTTCTGTCAGAAGAGCCTTAATGTCTATATTTTAATGGGGATCAAGCACTATCAATGTATTATCACAATCAATATTACTATTACCCTATCTTTTGTATTATAAAATGTGAATTTTTAATATCTCTGTATAATGTAATATGATCTCTGAACAATGGCAAATACATAAAAGTAAAATTTATAATTTGTGTTATGGATGAAAACAAAAATCTAAAATACAAAACACAAGTGAAATGAATTACCTGTGTGATGTCATTATGTCTCAGATTAAAGTTCACCAGTTGTGGAAATGCTGCAATATAGAATTCTAAATCAAACTCAGTGATGAGATTTCTTTCCAGGTTCAGGTATACAAGTGAGCTTAAGTTGTATCCATCGTCAATGAACAGTGATTCTAACTTATTATTGCTTAACTCCAGCTGAGTTAGAGCAGGTAATATGGATGTGGACACTTGTGTAAGATTGAAGGTGCCTGGGATGTTACAAATATTGAATCTTAATTTATTCAGTTTAGAAAAAGATGTTCCACTTGGCACAGCTGCCATTTCAAGGTTGTAGTTTCTGTTTAAGTTAAGGTCTACCAAATTTACAAGGTCCCCAAACATACTGTAATTAAATATTGTTATGCCAGCATATTCTAACTCAAGATAAGTAACACTGCTGAGGTTTTGTACTTTCTCATGTTCATTAATAACCTTTGTGTATGACAATGAGAACTGACTCAACATGAGCTTATCGTTTGAGGATGGATAGATTAACTCTGTCAAAGGATTTGATTTGAAGGTTAAATATGTAATTTCATTAATGACTGAAAAGGTGTCCATATCTATACTGATGAGTCTATTGCTGTCAAAATAAAGGTACAGTGGGGTTATTGGCTTAGTGAGATTGATGGAGGTTATCTGGTTCGAGGTGAAGATCAAGGTTCTCATCAAGGGAAAGTCAGCAAAATAGTCAAGGTTCACCGCTTTCAGCCGGTTACTTCTGAGTGAGAGGTATGTCATACGGCTTTTAAATGGTATCAAGTCTGGCACCTGCAAAACAAAAAGAAAAAAAATAATATTGGTATGTTATATATTTCATAAAAATGTAGAAGCAAACCTTTTAATTGAGCATTGCTTCATCACCACCAAAGGAAGTTATGTTTTAGGGTAAATCCATTAGTCTGTTAGACAGTCATATCCTGGATACAAAAAATCCATAACGCCACTAAAATGACACCAACTCATTCTGTTGCCATTTTCATTAGTTCCTGAAAAATTCATCAAATATTAAAGAACATTTTATTTGTGCAAGTACAATTATCTCAAGTCTTTTACCAAGTTCATGTCTAGTTATCTTGCAAAACTACAGACAATAAAACAAGCTGACACTAATAAAACAAATCATGTATAGTCAATTCCAAAGAAATGTATGTGGTACTTTTGGGCAAAAAAAAACTGAAAGACCATACACAGAATACATGTGGCAAAGGAAATTTCAGGCTGAAATAAATAAAAATGACTGGGAAAATATTTATCTCACCAATTTTAAGACACTCAGATACAAAAAATTTTCAGAGTTTAAGTACAAAATATTGCTAAATATACTGCCCTGTGGGGAAAAGCCAGGAAAATGGGGGAAAAGTTCCTCAACAAAATGTACTTTCTGTGGTGAATCAGAAGATATTAGTCATCTGTTGTACAGTTGTCCAAGGATTAAACATATTTGGTGTATACTGAGCAATTGTCTCAAGCTAAATATTATCCTTAAGCATATAATATTAGGTATACCTTGTCAGAATTATTTAAGTGAAAATAGAAACATATGTATAGTTATTGTGAGTTATGCAATTTTCAGTACGTGGTCTAAATGTAGTTGGAACAATTCAGACTATAAATCGGTGAATATTGCAAACACAGTAAAAGAACGGTTATCTTTTTATGGAGAGGTTTTTGATTCTTCATTGCTTAATAGTTACCAAAGAAAAAGAATGAAAAATATGATTAAATGTATGCTGTTTCACTTATGATAGCTATAAAACTGCTTATTTTTTGTCCTTCGTATTCATTTTAACTGTCAGACTGTTCTCAAATGACTTTAGAAAAGGCTCTTGCAAATATTAATTGGATGTATTGGTTTTTTTGAAGTGAAACAGTCGGAATAGTTTTCCCTACTTCAGCAGCAAAAGGCTTAACTGGGGGTGGGACTATCCTGCTGTTTTATAAAAGTTTTATAAAAACAGTTTATGTGCTAATTTAAAAACATTCTTGTAATTGTTTATCTTTTCGTAAATCTTTACAATTGTCTTAGTTTTAGAAAACAATCTGTCTTGATATACATGGTATATTTGGTAACAGTTATTAAGACCATGTGAACAGGGTTTTCATTTATTAAATCAATTTAACAAACACCCTACAAAGTATCAATTTGAAATATCTTTGTTAGTATACTAAAATTCATTTTTCATACTGTGTATGAAATGGCACTGGAAGTACACCTTGATGGAGGGTTTGCTACCCTCGCCCTCCCAAGGTTGTCTTGCACCAATATTGTTACAAAAGGGTAAATAAATTTTTATTGTTTGGAAAAAAAATGTATAGTCAAGACTAAAAGTAAGTGTTTTTTTAAATATATCTTGATCTAAATTTTGATCTCAGAAAACGCTAGTTTTAAGAAGTACATGTAATATTACAAAGACAACATATCACCAGACTTTCAATTTCATTTCTAATATTAATTTTGATAAACTCATAATTTTTTGTTATCAACATCTTCTGTTGGATAGATTTTTCCATAACCTAATAGTCAAAGACAAACTAACTCTCATTACATGTACAGACAACACAGGAACAATTACTACAAAGAAAAAAAATAAGCAATTTGCCACAATATGTGTAAAATTTGCAATTGAAGAGCCCTGTGTCTATATTGACCATGACAATTCTAGGTATATTTATGATTTTATGGCTACATATAGACTTGAGATCTACCCAGATGCAATTAAAAAGTTTGCACAAGTTTCTAGATTTCCAATGGTGACAGATTTATTTATGCTCTGACAAATTTCTTTTTTTCTACTAGTCTATCTTATAGGGGTGTTCCACTGGAACCAACCATTTCCAACTCAAGGGTCAGCTGCCTCTGTTTACAGTGTCGGCTATGGTCACTTATGGTTTACAAAGTTTACATGATGGGTCCGCTAAATATTAAACATTATTGATAATTTGATATTCAACTGAAACTCTAAGACTTTATTTCCCGACCCTGGTTCTGTCCACCTCGGGAATTAACTTGTCCTAATCAACCCATGTCTTATCCTGGTCACTTTATATCTTATCCTGGTCATTTTGTATCTTTACCTTAACAAGGTTAACAGGTATGCTTTAAATATTAAGAAACCTTTGTCGTATAATAATCAAATTCTCCAACAGTTTTCCAACAGGGCAATTTCTCGGGAAAAGAAAGATCAAGTATCGACCAATCAACAAAATCAAAACAGGACCTCTTACAAGAAATAGGTCAACAGTATTGACACTTTAATTTTTATAGTAGTGGTTTTCAGGTTTGGACTTTAAAATTATATAAAAAATACATCACCTATTTTTGAATCTATTATAAAAAGCCACTTAATATAGAAAATTTTCATTAACGGTATTGCATCCTATTCAAACATGCAGAGGGAGATGTGCTTCTGACAATATCTCACATGACAATGAAAACCCTCTTGCCTTTTCCTGGCTTTTATACTCCAAATTCGGACTACTGGGAAAAACACCTTTAAAATGTTGTCCCTGTAGGCAATTTCTCCACACATTTATAACAAATAAAGACTATAATGAATTACCCAGTTATGGATGTAATGATGAAACGCTTGATCCCTATTTACAGATACTGCTGCATGGAAAATGGACTGGCAATACCGACTGGAGTTCTGGCCTTGATGAGTCTGTACATTTCTTCAGTCTTGTGTTTTACCTCCCTGACAGCATGTAGTTCATCCTGGCATGTCGGTATCAAGATTCCAACCTGACTTTAGGTCAGGATGTTTTTCTTGTTGATCAGATGTAAATATATTAGGACAAGCCATAGAGGCTCAACCGACAATTCATATCTGGTCACAAAAAGCCTAACTGACAAACTAACTAAACTGGAGCAGTGTCCAGATCAACGCCCACCAGACTGATTAATTTCTCGAGTCAGGCTCACTTGTCAGGATCCAACACTATGTAAATCCTTTGTTGCTGCTGTTAGTAATCCATTCTCAATGCAGAGATGCTAGCTCAACACCGGAGACTTTCTATATATGCTTGGGGCCCTGTTGTTTTTGTTGACTTTAATGTTTTGATTTTAATCCGAGTTGTAGACCAAAATGGACACATCTGAACCAAGAACCAGTACCTGCAATAGAGCCAGCATCACCATCTAGGCTAGGAAGGAAGCAAAAAACCCTTGTGGCATGCCATAGATCTTTAAAAGAAAAAAAGGATGTTATAACAACCTCCTGGCCAACTTAATACAGAGTGATAGTATGGCTTCATTTAAGAATACATACTCAAGTCTATCAAGAAGGATGACGCCAATTTTAGGAAGCCCTCAGAAGTTGGTTTGAAACTGACAATAACAAATAGATACCTGACAACTAGAGAAAAATAAAAGTCATTATAGTATCATTTGATGATTGGCCATACCACCATGTAAATTTGTCCCTGCAGGGCCATCCTTGCCGAAAAAAAAGAGGAACATTTGATCTGCCCTGACACTCCAGAAGACTGGGAACAGATCAAGGAGGAGTTAAGGACCAGATGGAATGTCTCCCACACTCTTGGGGCACTAGATTGGAAACATGTCACCATGAAAAAGCCAACTCTGAATTATACAATTATAAGAGCTTCTTTTCCAGATTCTGCTAGTCCTGGTCTACCCCAAATACAGATTTCTGTGGATAGATGCTGGATCAAGTGGGTCTTCATCAGTTGCTTAAACATTTAACTGCAAATGGCACCTTGGGGCTTCTGCCACCTGAACCCCAGAGGATCTCCAGAGGCAGGAGGGTAGCGGAAAATGGGTGTGGAATCCTATCAAGCAGATTGAGGGTACTACTAGGCAATTCAAAGGCCAAAGGTTGTCAGATATATTGTTTTGAAATGTGTTGTGTTACACAACATGCTGAGGACACACCGAGGTAGAGTAACCAAGGAACCCACTTCACAGGATGAAGTTGCAGCCATAGTAAATGAACCAGTAGAATATGTGGCTGATGAAAACTGATGGGTAAACAGGGTCTCCTTCACAGGGTCTATAGAGGCAGGAGGGTAGTGGAGAATGCGTTTGGACACCTAGCAAGCAGATTTAGGGTTTTCTTGGTTGATAAAACGTGCCAATTTCCTTTCAAGTACAGTCGGTATTGTTCTAATGGCTTGTCATGGACCCAGAACAGGGTATGTGAATATGACAGGCTAGCAAGTATTTCCCCAACAAGAAGGTACAAATCTGGAAGACACTGGGACAATACATAGAGAAAAAGGACAAGCCGTTATCCTGGTAGATGGCTCATGGTCAGGATGAAGAGTCAGGGTTTATCTGTGAGATGTCAAACATCAAAAACAACTGACCCTTGGAAAACCCCTTTAACAGACAAGTCAGTCCAATGAAACACCTTTATCCCGGTGTGTAGGAAACAGACTGATATCAAGCTGGGATATAGTACAAACTGTTATAAAGGTTCAACAGACCATTTAATTTAATAGCCGCAACTCACAACTTTTCAGTCAGTTAGGGTCATTTAGAATCAGCCCCAGTGGAACACCCCAATTAGTGAAAAGAAAGTTTTAAGGTTAGAAGAAGGATCTAGCATATCACTGAGACATTAGTCTTCTTACATCATACTTCTGATCAAGTTTCACTGGTTTGTCCCGCTGGTTTCTGAGAGTAATCTCATTAGTTTGGACCACACATATTTCCACATGTGTTTGGTTGGGTTTTAATGCTTTAATTGTTTATATTCATATGGCAACATTATCTAACCTGATGAAATAAAGAAAAGGGAGGTTTTCTTTCTTCAATATCAACGGAGCAATGCTGCTAGCTGCTAAGATTATAAAAGATACATTAATTTTAACATGATTATTTGAAATTACTCACTTTAAACGAATCACTTTTTGTCTCACATCAGAGTGCACATATTTTTATTATTATTATTAGTTGTAGTAGAATCAGTGTTGTTGTTGTAAAATGGTACACCTGAAATAGTGACATAATGAAGACATCTATCATAACTGATTATTATGACATTATGAGTTTACCTGAGTTAGGTAATTACTGGAAAGATCCATCCCAAGTAAATCTGTCACCTGCTCCCTGATTGATGCGGTGCTCAGGTTTGCATCTATCAGTTTGTTGCTGTGTAAGCTAAAAATAATCATAACTGATTACAAATTATACAGACACATACTAAATTAAATACACCCAGTGTATCCACACATTACTATGTATTTTTTCAACACTACCGCACGTGCGTGAAACATTTACTTGCTCAATGTCTTGCTAAAAGAAGATTCATTTTACTCTATGTATTTCTGTTGTTTACAGTGTAACTTTTCTCTATCATTTAATAGTTTAATACTTATTGACGTCTATTTGACATTTTTACGCAAGTAGATGGTAAAACCATATAGTAAACAAATAGTCCAAAAATAGAATTGTAGAAGTCACGTGATTTTCTAGTATACACCCAGTATATATGTTACAACTTTACTGTAACATATACATATATATATATATATATATATATTGTTTTCTTTCGGGGACATAGTTATGTCTATTATGAATATGTTTTAGATTTAAATTAGGTATTAAATATTACCCAATCCTTTTCTGTCTGTCAAAATTTTATTACACCACTTTTGTGGCTATCCAAAAACTTTTTTACTTATAAAATGATGGATTAAAACAATGATCAATAATAGCCTATCTTCAAATGTGCGATGATTGTACTGTTTATGTACTGTGTGATAGTCACAACAAAATAACACAGAGATTGTGGCTAAAAGTTGAGTATTAAAACCACAAAACTTTGACAGAAGGACGTGTCCCACGATGATCCTGGCAGATGAAGGTGATATAAAAACCAAACTTTGAAATTGACCAATCATCGTGACAAAAGTTGCAGCATACCATTGCTTTAATGTGTGGTTTTTAACTGTCTTTTGTGAATGAGATGTATATATGCTTAAACATATCCAAGTAGTTTACGTCAACCAGAAACTCCATTTGTACACTTCCGCTAGAAATATCAGATACAACTAACCAAATTTAAAGTCCCTTTAGGGTTCCTCTTATGACCATAGAGTTTACAAATCCCACAAACATTTTTCCAACTCTTTTTTCAGGCCTTTCAACATAAGCCAATCCCTGATAACCTTTAAGAAACCCCATTGTTTATTTTGGAAGATTTTAAGACGAATCTCTTCAACTCAGCTCTACAACTGCATTGTTTCCTCTTTTCAAACCGGCAGCCCTCATGTACTGATCTAGAACATCCTTTTTGTCAATTGTTTATTTTTCTAACTTAGCACCCTCATTGGGAAGATATTGCTCCTACATAGTTCTTGGTAGATTAAAATGGATATAAAATGGTTATATTTACAAAACCGATTAATGATAGATGAGTTTAACAAAGACATAATTACAAAAAGGAAATTTTACATTTTGAATATTGTCATGAATGATGAATAGTATTTATCTTGCCCAAAAAAATTTTTTAAATTTATTTGGGTTTTTACATCGCTTTCAACACTGTGCAGGTCATATCACAATGGATAGTTGGAAGGGCAGAGGAAACCAGTACATACAGTTGGTCAAGGCACTGTACTGTAAACTACCGACCAATGGAAAACAACTACCAGCTTTCCCACTTGAGGTAGAGCCTTGAACGGAACCCCTGCCTCAGAGGTGGGAGGCGAGAGTGTTACCACTCTGCCACAGTGGCCCCCAAGTATTTAAAAGCGGAAATATCCCTAAGGAGTCAGGTTTTTAAACTTCACAGAAAACATGAGGATTTATGGGTGGAAAATTGCAAATTTAATAAGTAAATTAAATTTTTATAAGTTAATACCCTATCCAATGGACAATATGCTAAACCGGTCGGCGCAGACGGGCCCACCAAACATCAGAAAAAGATGTCCTGTGTTTCCACCGGCTGGCCGGTCCGTAGTACTGTGCACTCCCCAGATGGCGCCTTGTACTTCCTTCCTGTCTAGACAACCCGACGTCATAGCATCTTTTTCGTTGTCTAAACCTCTTAGACCCCTAGTAAGCTGATAGCGGGGTTGGTGGGAGGGTCTTGTGTGTCCATTGGATAGGGTATTAATTTTATTGCGTTAATACATCCTATCCAATGGACAATATGCTGAATAACTACCGCTTGGTCGGTGGGTAAGTTACTAGGGACTTATGTGAACTCACAAATGATAATAAATTTTAACCTACGGTCTAGGCTGACTTCGTCAGGAGACCTATAGGTCCAGGCCTGGATTGACCTTAAGGTCAGGAAACCCTATAAGGCCTTGGTCGGTTGCCAACAGCCGGTTACCCGGGGCTATACCGACGTCGCCCCCCCCCCTTTTTAACAGACCTGCTCTGAGGTAGGGGGAAGAGAGGGATGAGTTCAGTCCCAGAATGTCAATAAACCTCCCAAAGGAAGCACATCACATTTTTACTATGTACATGTAGAAAATGTTTATACTATGTACATATATACAAATCTCCTCAATCTAAGGGCCACCTGTGGATCTGCTGAGCAGCCACTACCAAGCCCAATTGGTAAAGCTCCGAGTCAGCCCAAGCCACCCTTCAGATAGAACTGTGTGAGGGTATTATGTGACTTCAGTGGCAGGCTGACAAGATTGGATCTAAGGAGACTCCCAACTGGAAGACCTTTGGAGCAGCAAAGGCCCCGACATCGTGGGTTTTATCCTGATGTAAAGAGTGGGCCTCCTGGTCAGAGAGCTCATAACATAGGATCACAGTCTGCTTGATCTAAGAGGAGATAGAGGCAGATGTCTTGTCGGAACCTTTCTTAAAGGAGACAAAGCAACCACCTCCTTATTCTACTTGAGGTCTGAGGTCCTGTCCAAATGCTCTAGCCGGAAAAAAGGGGACCAGTCAGACTTGAGGGATCTATCCAGAGACGGGGGCCAGGGTTTTTATAACCACTGGGGCCACACTGTCTGGACCCTCCTGACCAGCTGATTCTTGGATAGAAGCTGGGTAATGGATATAGGGACACCGTTGACCAATTGGATTCATGGATTGGTGTCTAATATTTTTGTTTTGCCAAGCATGAATCTCACTTCTGCGTTTGCCAGACCCAAGGGCCAAGAAGAATACCGTCTTGAAGGTCAAATTCTTCAAGGGGGCCTCCTTGATTGGTTCAAATGGAGCCTTATTTAGTTGGTGCAAAACCAGTGAGAGGTTCCAGGAGGGTATGCCCCTCCTGCCTTTGGGTCTGTCTCTGTGGAAACTATCCAGGAGACGAGCGAGATTTTTGTCCTTGCTGATGTTGAAGGGTGAATTTCCCAGTTTATCAGCAATGGCTGAACTGTAACGATCAATAGTGCTGGGCTGCATCTTCCTGTCCTTATAAGGTACACAAGGAAGGCAGCAACTGACTTTACAGGGGTACCCTGAGGTCCACCTGATTAGTGACGCACCACTTGTAACAATGGTCCACTTTGCCTCATAGGCTGATCTGGTTGATCCCTTTTTAGGATCCTCAATTCTTGCTGCCACCGCCTCAATGAAGCCCTGCTCCTCAAATGCTGAGGCTCCAGGAGCCAAGCATCGAGATTAAGATTTGTCAGATTTCTGTGGGGGATCTGATTGAATGGTTGTGTCAACAGGTTGGGCAGATTGGGCAGGCTCAGTGGGATTTGGCTGGATATGGCCACTGGATCCCAAAACCAAGGCATGATGGGCCACCCCGGAGTAATCAGAATGATTCTCTTGTATGGGGAGTCCTGCAACATCACCGCTTTGCCCAATATGGCTGACAGTGGGAAGGTGTATGCTTCCTGATCCTACCATGGCAAACTGAGCGCATTCGCTGCTGTAACCAGGGGATCCTGTACCGGTGACACAAACAAGGGCAACTTGTTGTTGAACCTCGTGGCAAATAGATCTAGTTGAGGCCGGTGCCACCTGTTGCATATTGCTTGGAAGACCTCCGGAAGGGGAGACCACTCTGTTTGGGTGGTCTGGTCTAGCCTGGATAGCTTGTCTGCGACCACACTCAGCCAGCCTGTGTCGGGCTTTTAGAGTTACTTGATTTCTGGCGCACCAGGTCAAGATTCTCCATAGTAAAGCACAAAGTGGACCCGACCCCATGCCTCCTTCCCTGTTTATGTATGACACTACTGTGGTGTTGTCTGTCTCTACAAGTACTATCTTGTGCATACAGAGGTCTTGGAACTCTTGTAAGGCTAGAAAGACTGCCTGGACTTGCTTTCCAGGAGGGACTAGGTGCCTCCTGCAGTGTGTTTGTTTAAGTGAGCACCCCACCCTGCTTTTGATGAATCTGTAAAATTTGCAGATCATGTTTTATTTGGGTGTAATGGTTGGCCTGTAAGGACATTATCCTCTTGCAACCACCCTTGTAAATGTGGGTGCAACACTTTGGTATTGGAATCACCTTTTCTAGTGACTCTGGTACCCTCCAGTTGTTTTTGAGATGCCACTGTATGGGTCTCCTATGAAGTCGGCCTAGGTGAAATTGCTTTCCTGTGGCTGTTAGTAAACCTATCAGACATGAACTGCTGGACCGGACAAACCGGTAGTGACAGTATTTCTTGTATTTGTCCTGAAGGTTCTGCCAATGGTCTGGTATAGGTCAGACCCGACCGACCATGAGGTCGAACTGGTAACCTAAACTTTGGCATATTTTCACTAGATCTAGTGTATGCCGGAGACAACCCCGGTGGGACGTGGCTTTCACCAACCAGTCGTCTAAGTACTGGTGGATTATTATACCCTTGTGTATGGCCATCAGTTTCAACTCCTTGCTACTACAGTGAGCTCCATGGGTGCAGTGGACAGACAGAAAGACAGTGCTTTGAACTGGTATGTCTGACTCTGGACATGACATTTGATATGTCCTGGACTGTTCCTGTATAGGTATATGGAAGTAGGTGTTCTTAAAATCTATTGAGGTAACCCACTCCCATTGTTGGAGGGTGGTCCTGATGGTCTCCAAAAGGTTTGGTATGCTCAGACCTAGAATAGGTCCCCAATGGTTGTGTGGTTTTGGAACCAAGCAAAGTTGAAGAAGTCCAGAGATTTTGAATGCACCATTCCTTGTCCATAAGCTGATGTAATGCTTCTAACCAATATAGGTTCCTGTGAAGATGTGCATAGTATTTGATAATTTGGGTGACCTTGTCAAGCTTGGTCTTGACTGGAAAGGGAGAGTGTAGCCCTCCTTCAACATTTGTACTACCTAGGGTCCAGACCCCCAATTGTTGAAGCAAGTGTACAGGGCTGTGTAGCCGGTACCCTGCCGGTACACTTTAACCAGTTGTGAAAGCTACTGTATAAGGCTGTGTAGCCGGTCGGTGCACTGTAACTGGTTCTTGAGGTAACTGTACAAGGCTGTCTAGCCGGTAGTCGGTCGGTACATTCTGTAACCAGTTGTTGAAGCTAGTGTACAAGGCTGTGTAGCCAGTCGGTACACTGTAACCGGTTGTTGAAGTAACTGTACAAGGCTGTTTAGCCGGTAGTCGGTCGGTACATTCTGTAACCAGTTGCTGAAGGTAGTGTACAAGGTAGTGTACATGTTGTTGAATTCAGCTTACTATACGTTTCCTAAATTAATTAAAATATTTCTTGAACGCACGTCTTAGTTGTAGATTTGACAGTTGCTGGGGAAGCCCTTATGAGCTATATTTAGAAACAACTGTTGGTCGGTGTGTCACATGACCAGCTTGCTGGTCGGAGGGACAACGTGATTGGCTGATTTGGAGATGACGATCAGCTTCCGTGACCTGTCGGTGAATCACGTGACCAGCTTCGGGAAGATGCCCTCACTGGACGCGTTCTTCCTTATGTCACAGTAAGCGTGAACTGACAGGTCGACTGATGCCTGTAGCAGAGAAGTCTGTACTAGTGTGCTGGAGGTGAATTGCAGGAAATAAAAACTGGAGTCACAGTAGATGTGAGTGCAAAGAACGCACTTCCGACCTTCTTGTTCGGCGAATCACATGATTAACTTCGTGACCTGGTCGGTGAATCACGTGACCAGCTTCGTGAGTTGGTAAGAAGCACATGCGATTCGCTTGTTCTTTTAGCTGGTCGGTGGGCTGATGCTTGAAAATGCAGAGAAGCCTGGACCAGTGCGCTCTTCATCTCAGCCGACTGTATACTCAAACCAGTTTCCTGGCCATCCACTTCCCTTATTACCGACACAAAGGCCGGGTCCACAAGGGTGGGACTGAGAGTAATAAAGATGGTTCCTTCTGTGCAAGCTGTGAAGAAATCTGAAGAATTCATCTCATGCTTCTGATGAAAAAACACTCAAAACTCGAGCTGGCTGGTGTGACTGATGCCTTACAGCAGAGAAGTCTTTACCAGTGCGCTCTGATGAAGAATGCACCTTGGGGAATTCCTTCTATTTACAGTGTTTTACGTAGACTGAGGTTTCCGTGATTTCTAAGATGTTTCTATGGTGACAGTAGCTGGAAGGTTATAGATGGTACATTCAAACAAAGACACGGATAAAAATACCTGCAAATAGTATATCCATAATTCCTCAATAATGTCAATCTGCCCCTAACTACACAATGGTTGAATGGGAGGAAACTAGCAAAATGGCTGCCTTCATAATTCTTGTCGATTACTGCCCTATCATCAAAATAAAATTGAGTTAACTAGGGAGCGTTTCCAGCATATTTCTAACTGTATATCCGTGCTTGATCAGTAGATAAAACTTCTACACTGAAACCATCCACATATAAGGTTGAAAATCCGTCATAAAGCACACTTTTGCTTTAAAAATCTGGAGATGTTGAAAACACGTCTGCACAGTACATGCGCCAAACGAAAAAGATGCTATGACGTCAGGTTGTCTAGACAGGAAGGAAGTACGAGGCGCCATCTGGGGAGTGCACAGTACTACGGACCGGCCAGCCGGTGGAAACACAGGACGTCTTTTTCTGACGTTTGGCGGGCCGGTCTGCGCCGACCGGTTTAGCATATTGTCCATTGGATAGGATGTATTAACGCAATAAAAAAATATTTTAACACTACTTTTAAAAAATTAATGTCCCAATAGGACTGAGGAAATGTCCAAAGGTAGTGTATTTGTTGTGTACATGTCAACATGAACTCATCATATGCAATATTCAAAGCCAGCCTGTTGAATTTAATCCAGCAAATCAGAGCTCATGCAAGGTTTTTTTTTCCAAACAGTATCAAAATGTGCTATTAGCTAGAAATGTTGTCTATTATTTGGTAAAGGAATCCTACCTAAATATGATTTCAAACTAATGAAACCAAAGCGCGAAATATGTCAAGCCATAAAAGAAGTTTGGACCAGTTTAAGCTTCTTTTACATCCCATCTTAATTGTATGTGTAAGTGTTCTACGAATATTGTTAAAAAACATGAACGTGGCCTGGTAGTGGGCTAGTAGAGATTTACACATGCAAACAAGTTGAATTCACAAAATAAAAGTGTCCTTACTTGAATATTCAAGAACAGTTACAGGCCACATAGTGGGTTTATATAAATGCAAGGTACATTTTTGGGTCTCTGCAACCTCAACATTTTGTTGTAAAATCACAAGTGCAGCTTCAGTGTCCCTTGCAAATTATCCGATTTTTCTCTGTAACCAGGATGTATTTGCATGTACTACAGGATGTAACAGAGGCTTAATTTATATATATAACACCCAATCTGTGAAATTGCCCATTTCGTGAAATAGGCAAGAATTTTGCTCATTTTGCGATATAGGCAACTGACTTGCCCATTTCAAGAAATAGACAATTTATCTACTATTTGCTTGCCAATTTCACGAAATGGGCAAAACTTGGGTCTGACTTGCCTGTTTTGTGAAATAGCCAATACCAAGTATGAAAAATAAATTTTCATACATAAAAGTATTTTATTGTTTTAATGTTGCTGTAAACACTATTTCACACTTTATTTTCATATTGTTTATAAAACTACATTGTATTATACTGCTAAAATGATTAACCATACTGGTACACTTTTATTACCACAAAATATATTTCACACAATTAGACATTATGTTATTCAAATAAAAACATCTTTCTTCAACTCAAACATCAAATAGACATTAAACATATATTTATTGTAAATAAATAGCATCTTCAGTGATTATGATTTACAAGTCACAGCATATTGTCTTGTTATTTATCTGCACTGTCACGAAATTTGTGCTAAACCTTTGTAACCACATAATTCAATTGTAATCACAGCACAGGACCTGTATTTCTAGAGCGCCCAATGGTTAATTGCAATTCACAATACTTACAGGTTGACCACATATAAAATGAATGCTAATCTCACTGAAAGAGGCCATTCCAGTTTCTTTCATTAATTAGGACACACAATTTACAGTTTAACTTTTGATCTAACAGTAAAGAATGTACATTAAATAATGGACTGTTTTATTTCATATTTTGGTGACATAAATATTTTGAAGTTTGTTAGCTGTATAAATAAGTTACTCTTAAAAAGCAGATATTTTATTAATGCTACTTTTAACTGTGTAATATTTTACTTGCATTCATATAACTATCAAAGAAAACTTTACCATATTTAAAACTACCGAGATAGAAAAATACAATTTATTTACCTTTTTCTTTGGAAATAACAGTTTCAATATTTGTTACATATTTATAAAACTTCTATACAAAACAGGAAGTTTCTTAAAGATAATGGCAAAGTTTTTTCTTCATCTATGCATGGAAATTATATTTCACACATAAGATTGCCTATTTGATGAAATTGGCAAGCCACAATTGAATTAATTGCCAATTTCATAAAATGGGCAAGCCAGTTGGCTATTTCAAGAAATGGGCAAAATCTTTGCCTATTTCACAAAATGGGCAATTTTGTGGCTTGGGCGTAACATATACATGTATATTGTGAGGCCATCGCAGAACTGTAAAAACTAGGTGTAAAAAGTTATTTGATTTGATTTAGTACCTATTTCATTCAAAAGAAAACCATTTTTAAGACTAGTACATGCAACAATTTTATTTTTCAGTTGTGCTAGGCTATGGTGAGGAGCAGTAAGCAACACAAATTGTATATAATATTGCAGCATGAAAGATAGTTTAAAATCTTACTATAAAAATTCTGTGTCCTCTCTGATGTCAGTTGGAGTCTGCCCAATACTCTTTCCTCCATAGTTACAATAGGTATACCTTGGCCAACCTGGATAGATCACTTGCGCATTAGAAGAAGTTGACCAGTGCCCACCGCAAGCTGATACCCCCTGGTCGTATGATTGAATAGCCAGCATCAGCAGCAGCACAAATGGCAGATTCTTGTTGCCTTTGAAAGCCATCTTGAACTTCTGAGTTAATAAAGCTGATAATAAAAAAATATCTGAAAGTGCCACAAAATTCTATTTAAAATGATATGTTTCGCTGGTGTGATCGTCATCCGTTGCATGTGTCAGATAAAACATAAGAAAAACAAACTGCTCAACAACAATTGTCTGTCACAAATATATTGCTGATAATCTAAGGAGTTGTTGCATGCAAATTATTCCTGTTGTAAGATTAAGTAGTGAGCCACTAAGCATCAGTCATATTTCATTAAGGGGAAGGGCACACGATCCTTTTATAAACAGCACATTTGTTTGATCAGTGCAGTTAAGCCCATTGCACACATGAGTGGTATAGGTTAAGTAAATTGAAATGTTCACTTGGCATTAAATTTTAGCTCATTTGGCCAACTAATTTGGATTATGAAAATTAATTTCTAATAAAATTTTAAGCCTGTGAAATAGAAACTAACCATTACATAAATGTAAATCTAGTGAATACCTTAATTTGGGAATTAGTGAAATTTTCTTCTGGACAAAACTTTTTACATAAATGGTATGATATGCACAGCAGCCTAGGGTCTAATATAATCTAATTTGGACTTTTATAGCACTTAATCTTCATCAAATGGCAGACTCTAAGGTGAATATTCCTAAGTCCAGTAACATAGCAAGGTCATCAATGGATTACGTTGTACATTATGACTTAATGAATGATGTCAAAATATGTCATGGAACGATAAGTGTAAAACTGAAGGTTATTAGCGTTACACTTCAGACAGTTTAAATAATTATATTTTATTTGATTTATTTTAAACACAAAAAAAACTTAAATATAAAACGGTGATTTAGTAGTGTAAGCAAGTATTCAAATTTACACTATGTCTGATTGCACACATTTGCAAGCTCCTTTAGGGGAATTCTTTAACCGATGGGGATGATTGTAATTTACACCACACTTTATTTTTCATTGACAAACATTGAACTTGCTCTGTTAATCAATTTCAAACCTTCCTGTAAGGTTCCCCCTTCATATATGCATGAACATTTAAAATGCTTTGTTTCCGGAAGTTGGTAATTTTGTCGATTGGGTGTAACACAAATAAATATGTCATAATATTTGTTGTTTTAACAAGTAATAAATTGTGTATTTTTTGAAAATTAAACGAATGATGATAATCAGTGATCCGGACTTTCCTTCATTTTAACACAATTATGTGTGAAACATGTCACATGACAAACGGTATAATCAACTTGATTCTGAACAGTCACCTCAGTATACAAAATACTTGTTGGTCAAGGTTCTGTACTGTAAACTGCCAACCTGGTCTGGGGTTCAAAACACAAACCTCAGAGGTGGGAGGCGAGTGTGTTACCACTTTGCTACCGTGGCCCCGTTTATTGTATGAAGGTCACATTACTGACTTTACTGATAATCTAGTTTCTAAGTCGTTGACCTATGACCTACTTTAGTGTGGCCTTATGGGTAACATAATTCCCAAGGGACAAGGAGGACCTTGAATTAATCCAATGTACAGGCAAAAAAAAAACGTCAGGAATGTCCCTGTAAAATGGTAGTCCTCTGTCATTAGGTCCTATCCCCACTGGTATGCTTGGAGCTATATCTTTGCACAAAGGCCAACTTTGCAGAAACTAGAACTCAGAATTATTTTTTTTTAATATTTGTACAGCTCCTGCATTTTTTTTTTTTTTTTTGCATACCAAATAAGGAACTTGTAGTGACGGCTGAAATCAATTTAATATCTTCGCCGATTTCCCCATGCAAATTGGGCAAAGTTGGGGCACTGATTTCGATAAGAAATTATATTATCGCCCCTTAAAAAGGATCCTAAAAGGTTTATTGGTTTTATTTTACATCGGTAAATGACACCTATTACATGTATTTGTGCCAATACATATTTTAATATAAAAAAATCTACACAACTACACTTAAAACAAGGTTTCTGTGTTCAAGTTGTGCAAAGCTACGACCGGAAGCAGTATGTTGAGTTTGATGTTCAGTCGGATGAATGTCAGTCACTGAATTCTACTTCTGCAGATGGAATGAGTAAATTAACAATTTCAGTCCTGTAATAAAGGTGATATTGGACTGAATATAATTATACAATACTGTGGAAAAAACTTCTCATAAAACCGACAAAAGCAAGAATACAAAGGTGATATTGTTATACAAGTGCCTAGCATGGGTATTGTAAGCCTTCATAAATGATTTTTAATTTGTGTAATAACTGATTTCTATAGATGTTTATTCATATGAAGTGGCAATGGAGTAAACAACAAATCATGTCATCGTCTCTATGCCCCCCTATCTAGGACCAATGCAATGTCTAGTGGATAATAAAATGCAATACAATCTCACTAGGAATGACCAGACTATTGCATAGAAATGGTTATTTAGTGTGTGAACTAATCTGATGAATTATAAAAGTTAGGAGCAGGGAATAAGGTTAATCATTTCTGTGTTACGACCGATCTTTTCACTCACAAGAAATCGTTTGCTTTAGAGGTTGGGAACGACATATAGAAATCAATAAATTAAATCAATATTGGCAGGGGAGTTGACTTGGCAAAGCCATTTTCTAAGTAAAATCTATTCAGCTGAGAGTGTTGTTTTTACAAAAATGATAAAAACCACAAATAAATCACTGATAAGTATTAAATCTATCTATAGGTTTATACTAAGAATTAAGTCTTGTTGTAATGTATCTATTCAAAGTTTGTACATATCAAGAGCTTTGCTGCAGTCAACAATGTACAGAAAGTGGTGTTATAATTTTTCTAATTTTATATTAGATCAGCCTATACTAACAGTGTATTTATTACTCTTTTTATTGTTTTTATGACTATTATTATTGTAGATGTATTTATGTATATGGATTATGTGTTTGCAATAAATATTCAAATAGCAGAAAATCCGTGAACTCACATATTTGCTCATTAATATTAATGAGGCAAGTCTGTGAACAAAACATGCACTGGATTTTGATATTAAACCAGCCTTTCTAGTTATAAAATATTGTCAGGAAACCCCCTCAAAGAAATTCTGTGACCTCATATACCGATATTGAAGGTTATCGTCTGATTGATTGATGGTAGAGGACGTTGACCAATCAGAAGAGAGATAAGAAATGTGATGACAATATTTTTTTACAATTATGGCTACCACTTTAAAACCCTCTAATATGTTGAAAAACATAGCAATATACATGGATTTATCTTATTTTAAAAGGTTCTGGACGTCGGGACCGACGCAGTACACAACGTTTTTGGTCCGTAGATGAATTTTGCGGTTTCAGTCTGCCGGGTAACCATCATTGTCGAATGCT
The DNA here is from genome assembly GCA_964017235.1 of Sabellastarte sp. h YS-2021. Taxonomy (NCBI): domain Eukaryota; kingdom Metazoa; phylum Annelida; class Polychaeta; order Sabellida; family Sabellidae; genus Sabellastarte; species Sabellastarte sp. h YS-2021. Next base: position 125,084,541 of record OZ024932.1, read on the forward strand.
GGGAACAGTGGTTTATGGTTAAAATTTATTCCTTTGGCAATTTTTTTTGATATACAGTAACTGATCACCAGTGACACTATGTACATGCTTTAGCCAATAAAATGACTTTAAAATGGTTTCAGAAGACAATGGTTTCATGGTGCTTAGTAAACTGAAGCCCTCCTACCTTAATATGTATTCAGTAAATTTGTCCAATAACTAGAGCTTCTTAATTGAAATAGGCTAAAACTGCACACACGTTTTCCTGGTATAAAAAAAGAATATTTTGATGATGTGCCAAAAATGGACAAACAGAACAGATGTATTGATGTTGATATTTATAGTTCTTGGGTCTATTTTCTAGTTGGGTGGATGGTCAATGAGATTGTCAATATTCCATCATCAATAATTACTGTCTTACATTGTTAATTAACTGCTTGGTGAACTATTTATGGTATATACGGAACCCCTATTGTGCCATCACAGAAATCCATATTCAATATTTTGCAAACAGAAGCACGTCCTTGTGTGAGGTGGTTAGTGTATGTACACATGTATGTAAACATCTAATCTCCAATTGATGTTCCACTTTTGGTTGTGGGGTTTTATATAAAAGTACAAAAGCAAAAAGCGTATTTAAACTCCATTGTAGACAGAGATGGTTGTAATTAAAGAGCATTTACAATTTCCCATTCTTCTGTCTAATGAGATACAAATAAACACATCCTTGGACAGCTCAAACTTAAAAATATATCATAGCTTTCCCAATTGCGGTGGGGCCGGGAACCAGACCCCACCCTCAGAGGTGGGAGGCGAGAGTGTTACCACTCTGCCACCGTGGCCCCCTTTATGTCAAATAACGTTAATGGTACATAATAAATAGCTAATATAACATAATTAATGTCATTTTCGTTTTTGGCATTTTTTTGTTTATGTCATTCAGAAAGTTTTCCCATTTTTCGACTGGATGACCTAAACAGATTTCCATAACTTTACAACTGTATATGCTCCATGTTTTCATAAATAAATAATTGTTCTTTCTTAGAACCTTGGGATAAAAACCATGGACAATCATGTTACATTTTCCAGTTGACTCAGTTAAGATAAAGGCAATACAATAGGTGAAAGGGGTATTTTTAGGTCTATTGGAAAACAATTACAATATTTTAGCCTTGTTTAGCATTGAGGATCATGTTTATGTTAGCCTTGCTTAAGGTTCAAATTTGCATGATAGCTTTTCAAACATGGACACAGATATTTGGTATTCATAAAGCACTCACACATGTTAAGAGATAGAACTGTGTCAGACAGAGATCTTTCTCTTAGCTGAAAGTCAGTACATGTATGCGTAAATTAGAAACTGAAACTCCATTATCTGAACTGAAAACTTTCCCTAACTGCAAAGAAATTGAGCCTTCTGCAAGGCTATGTTTATGTTATCGCTTAACAACATGTACCATAGAAACTATTATAACAGATTTATATAACTTAAACGTATTTGTAACATTCCCCTGTTCTGAGCTCCCCATTCAAAATATACAACAAGATGCACTCAGAGAGAGCAAAACGCTCGACTCCATGTGACCAGTTCATCAAGTGATATAAAGTATTGTAAGGAAGACAATAAAATAAAACCAAACATGTAAATTAATCTTCATAGAAATATCAAGTAGAAAGCTAGTCATTTAAAATACATTGAAGTGGGACCTCTGAAAAATCATGAATTTTTTGTATCCAAATTAAGATCCTTATCTTTCTTTTAGTAACTACATCCCCCCCCCCCCCACATACACAAAATAATAAATAAAATAAAATAAAAAAATAAACAATAAGCACACAAAAACATTAAACTGCTGGTGAAGGTAAAAATATTTCTTAAAGGTCACTTGGTGAAAATCACACATGGTAATTTTTTGTGATGGACTGTCAAGGAATTGAAATAAAAAAAGAGAAAATAAAACAGAAATAATAATTAATAAAAATGATGAATATACCACCTCCCTCTTTATTATGTTTATTAAAATGAGAAGAAATGTTTTTACTTAAAGACAGCAAGTATCACAAGCTAGGTTTGTGACCTCACAATGACAGTTGCATTGTGACATCACGGAGTAATGACATCATCAGAAAGCAAAATATTGATTTTTTTACCTATGTGATGAAGAGAAGCAGTTTCACTGTGTATTCCCAATTAAAAATAAGAAAAACTCTCTCCTGGCTTTAATTTTCAAACAAATTACACCAAATTTGGAAGAATCCGTCTGTTCCCCATAAAATACCTTCCCACTAAATTTGAGATTGATTGATGTTATAGTTTTTGAGTTATAAGGGCAAAACGGTGCACAGACAGAGAAGCAGAATTTTCACTGTAAAAGCCCAATTAAAAATAAAAAACTCTCTCCTGGCTTTAATTTTCACACAAATTACACCAGATTTGGAAGAATCCGTCTGTTACCCCATAAAATACCTGCCCACCAAATTTGAGCTTGATTGGTGTTATAGTTTTTGAGTTATAAGAGCAAAACGGTGCACAGACAGACAGACAGACAGACAGATGGACAGACAGAAACAAACTGATTACAATAACCCTCTCCTATCGTCGAGCGTTAATAAATGTGCAAGTTTTTCCTCTGTCATTTTAACATAGAACGAAAATCTCCTAATCAGTTGTGGCGGCTGCTATGGTGATATGAAAGATTTTCCAAACCCATTTTATCTTACTCGTTTAAAGTTTCAAGGCTAGAAAACTGTACGATTGTCCAAGTGACAGGATCTGTACAATTTGGAAAGTGATGTAAAACCCCAAATAAATAAATAAAAACGGCTCTGACCTCAGTTACATTGTGGCATAATAACTTAAAATGATTCTCGCCAAAAATGCATCCTTGGTTGCATTGTTTAAAAAGTCTATGGTTCAAATATAACTTCTCTCTTGCTGTAGCTGATTCGTGGGTAATTGTAGTAAAATCACAAGAAATCTTCCCCAGCTTGTAGGATATTCTCAGTATATTCCTGCTTTGTCAAGGGTTAATCTCACGACAGTCTAAGAGCATCATATAACATCATAGAAGGGTCGCAGCAGCACAAAGATGTTTTATCATGTGGTCGCACTTCCCTGCCTATTTTAGCGAATTTGAAGTGTTCTCTTGTCTTCTATATTCACTGAGACCATCTTATCAACCATCATTATCATAGGGAGAGTCGAAGGGTGTTCAAGGTCAGTAATCCAGGATTATGGGTGTGACCAGGAGGGAAGAAAACTAAGTTGGGAAACTAGAGCTGAAGGTGTGGGTTTTGAGATGATTCCTAAAAGATGCAACAGAGGGACTGTTTCTTACATGAGAGGGGAAAGATTTCGAAAGGACTGGGGCATAGTGACTAAAGGAATGACAAAAGTGTTTGATTGATTTGTGAACTCTACGGTCGAAAGTGGGGGTTTGAAGGAACTTGAGTTTGGGAGTACTTCATAGGGGTGGATTAATTCTCTTAGGTAAACTGGTTGACCTTGGTTGAGAATTTTGTATGTAATAAGGCCAATTTTAAATTGTACCCTGTATCTGACTGGTAGCCAATGGAGATTTTTTAGTTGAGGGGTAATGTGAGAGAATTTAGAGGAACGGGTGGCAACTCTGCAGAGTGAGTTTTGGACTAGCTGCAATCTCCTTAACTCAAAATCAATGAGTGATGAAAAGAGTGAATCGCAATAATCCAACCTGCTGCTCACAAAAGCATTCGAGAACAGCACTGATGTATTAAGGTTTAGAAGGGCACAGATTCTGTAGAGGTCTCTCACATGTACTCAAGTGGACTTTATGACCTGTGACACATGGTTTGAGAAATTGAAATTGGAGTCAAACACCACTCTGAGGTTCCTGACACTTTGTGCTGGTGAGACCTGATTTCCCAGAATATTGATAGGGAAGTGAGGGATGAGTTGTTTGCAATTTTTGGGAGCCTATGAGAATATACTCGGTTTTACCTGGGTTAAATTTTAATTTATTTGTAAACATGAAATTTTGAATGTCGTTTAGGCAGTTCTTTAGTTTTTACATAGAGTGACAGAAATTTGCTGGTGAGAGTGTTATGTATAACTGGGGTCAATGGCGTAAAGGTGATAGTAGATGCTACTGTGGGAATGAATGATTGAGTTGATTGGGTTAGTGTAGAGAGAGAACAGAATTGGTCCGAGGACCGAGCCCTGGGGTACTCCATACTGGAGCGCAGCAGGATGCGAGAGTGTACTACCTACCTTGACTGAGTGAGTCCTTCCCGACAGGTATGATTTGAACCAGCCAAGTGCTAGCTCACTGGTTCCATAATAAACATTAAGTCTGTCCAGGAGAATGGTGTGGTCAATGGTATCAAAAGTGGCGGATAGGTCCAGAAGGGTAAGGGCAGTGTCAGACGCTTTGGCCATATTAAGGAGAATATCATTATGAATATTAAGGAGTGTACTTTCAGTAGAATGGTGTTTTCTATAAGCCAATTGGAAGGCAGTCACAAGGCCGGCTTCATCAAGGTGAGTTTGTAGCTGGACAGCTACAACCCTTTCAAGTATCTTTGAGATAAAGTTTAAATTAGAAACAGGCCTATAGTTTTTGATAATCAAGAACAAGGAAAGTGGACCAAGGATCTAGGGAATATGACTTACTAGGATAGTTAATAGTAATTTTAGTAACTTGATCCTCTATTACAGTAGAAAAAGTAGAGAACATAGGGGGAGGAGAGTCAGGGGTGATGTGTTGCGAATTGACAGAAGCAGAGAATGTTGAGCGTATTTTTTTCAATTTTTTTCTGTTAAGAACTCCACAAACGTGTCAGGCAAAAGCTGAGGAGGCTTTATCGATAGGAGGATCTTGGCTGGAAGACTGTGTAACATATCACCCAGGAGATGCCATAATTTTTGTGGGTTGTGGTGATTATCCTGTATTTTTTGCTTTAAGGAATTGAGATTTGGCCTGCATGCAGATTCTATTGTACTGGTGGACTTTCCGCATGTACTGGGATCTATTGAAGGTCGATTTATTTCTTCGCCAAATACGTTCAAACAAACATTTGGTCTCTTTTGCCGCAATTACAGTTTCATTAACCCATCCCAGAATGTATTTTGTCTTGATGTGTTTGGTGTGTAGTGGAACATGTTTGTTGATAAGGGTTGACAAGGTGGTGTGATATTGTTTGTAGATAGTATCAGGTTCTGTCGATGGATTGTTAATCAATTCAGACGCAAGGAGATCTGCTTTCATTTTCTTTTTGTCGATTTTATGGTATTTACAAAAGGAGAAAGTAGCATTATTCTGGAATATAAGGGTTAAAAAATTTAGATTGAAACTAACTGAAAAATGGTCGGAAAAAGCATCGGTGGTGTGGACATTGGAAATACTATCATTGTTGGATTTGGTTAAAACCATGTTGAGCGTATGTCCACGAATATGAGTCAGGAAATGAACTTTCTGAATTAAGTCAAATGAATCAATCAGTGAGTGGAAGGTTTTTGAATTTGAACATGTTGTTTCAAGGTGAAGATTGAAGTTGCTGATGATAACCAGATTTTCCGTAATGTGATGGATATCCTCTAAAAGTGACTGAAAATATTCAAAATAGGTTGGAGTACTAGAGGCAGGTGGTCTGTATATGTTCAGAAAGTAAAAAGATTCTTTGTTCAGGGATATCATGATGAGGAAATTTTGAAGGTGGATCAGGCCTTTGTAGGAACAATGGGTGCATCCAGTCCATCTTTAACAAAAAAGTCCTCCACCACAGAGGGCCTCTCATGGCTGTTGATACAGACTGTAACCTGGTGGGGTGATCTCAGACACTTGTCTGACGCTTGGCGCTTGTGGTGTCAGGTCTGATCCAGGTCTCCGACATGGTGAACAGATCAGTGTCATTGTCAGAAATAAATTTTGCAATGGCCAGGTATTTGTTGTTTATTGATCTGATGTTTGCGTAGGTGACACTTGGGTGGTCCTGGGTTTGGGTTAATATCACCAGCAAGGAGGAGTAGGATAAAGAGACGGGAAGGTGACAGAGCTGGTGGAGCAAATATTGAGGACTTGATGCTAAAATGTAAACAGAAAGTGGTGGTGGGGGGTTTGAAGGGGCAGAAACTGACAACATCAGAACATTGAATGCTTGAGTTAATGTGGTGCTGATATGCAGCACTGACTGGTTGGATTGCCAGTAACATATGGAGGAAAATCATTTTTGAGAACTTGGGGGGCTTTAAGTTTGAAACTGAATATAAAATCTGGGGAATTGTGTGGTAAGTGGGTGTATATTGTGAGAATGATGGAATTTGAGCGATAAAGGGGATCACAAAATAAAGTGGGCAGTTTTTATGTGTAATTATCTAAAAATTTTATCAAAAAGGGAGTAAAAAGATAAAAAGTTATCTGTGGATTGAAAACTAGAATTAAGGCAGACATAGAGGGAGTTTTATTGAAGATATTGTGTTAACAGTAGATAATTTAGAAAAAGTGAGGCACTAGATGTAGGAACTGGGGGATGCCGACTGTAGTGTGGCTGGGGTGTAAGTTTTGACGTAAGTGCATTGCCTTTACACAAAGAAACCAGACATTAGTTTGGAAAACCAACAGCTGAAAGATTGTGCTTACTCTACAATAAAATTTACTAATGAAGATGAATACCACTCAACAATAAAAATTCTATTGAACATGGGAATACCACTTTTTGTGTCAGTAGCCCTTATATCACGTAACAAGAAGAACTTTATGTAGCTACATTCTTAATTTGGGTTCACTTGCTACAAATGAGAAAATCATCATTTTAATGACAAAGGAAATGAAATTTCTGGCTAAATATGTTGAAAACTGCTGGACTAAGGTAAAAGATTTTCTAAATATTGTATTGGGTTTTTATACTCAACGCAATATCTCCATATACTACAGGACTCAAAGCGCTATTTGACCCATTCGACTGAACAAAGCACAGTCCAAGCTCTCAAGTTACTTGCATTTCCCTAACTGAAAGACAGAGGCTTAAGGATGACCATTTATCAACGTCCTTGAGGTTCTTTAGCCTTCCACTTGGGATAGGACCCAATGACAGATGACCACTTAAAATGGTGCCACTATGTATCTGCCTGTACCTGTGCTTGAACCCACGTCCTCTGCGATCCTAGGCAAGTGTGTTACCCGCTAGGCCACAGTGGCAGATATTACAGTAGATTAAAAATATAATAATTTTATGCAGTTGTGAATTAATAATAAAATAAGTAAAAACATAGCTTGTTGTTGTACTATCTTGATCTGATTTTATATCTAGAAGCGTGAATCAGTTTATGGGTCTAATTTTGGTGAATTTTTGACTTTGAACCTGAATAAAACAAAGAGTATTTCATATATTTTCAATGTTAATACCTCAAATAATAGGTGTGTTATCCCTGTATTACTGTGCCAAATATTAATGCCCTAATATTTATGTAAATATTAAAAATATTACTTTTTCTGTCCCTAATTGACCAAAATCCTTGAATCAGTTTTTGGGTCTATTTTGAAAAAAAGGTAAACACTAAATGAATACTTTAACTATATGAAGTGTACCATATATGGCATTGTTATATGTGGTCAGTAATCAAATAATGAGTCTGTTTAACCAATTTCAAATGTGAAGTAGTGGCTACATGTATATATTTCTAGAATATGTTTTTGGTGGAAGTAATAATCAGTTCATGGGTCTAATTTTGGTATCTTTTTTAGTTTAAGCCTTAATAACACATACAGTATTTTCATTTGTTTTCATGGTGATAGCTCAGATATATATACCTTTATCATTGTACCAGATATCATTTTCTGAATATTTGTACAAATATTGAACTCATAGTTTTCTTTGTATCTTATTGCTGAAAACCCTGTGATCGGTGAATGGGGCTATTTTGGAAAAATATGTTACACTTGACTGATTACTTCAGATATTTACAATATATGTACTATTACCTGTGGTCACTTAAGACTGACCAAATCATGATTTCAAATTGTCTAAATACAGGTATTGTTTTCACCCATGGCATCTAGCTGTACTGACAGGTGAATGGATGGGTGGGCAGGTGGGCAGGGGCAAATATCTTGTCTGGCCTGTATCTCAGAATCTGTTAGATGTTACCAAGGATGTTGATACTTGATAGGGGTATAGATGTGCAATATCATACTGTGACCTTAGTCTGACCTTTTATCTTGACTCTGTCAAAATGTTTTCTACAGTAATATAAAAACATATTTCTCATGACAATGATATATAGATTGCTGCAACTGATTATTACCTCCACCAAGGAGGTATCATTTTTATAACGGGGGCCACGGAGGCGCAGTGGTAACACACAGGTTTTCTCTGCCCTTCTGACTACCTGTCGTGATATGACCTGTACAGTGTTGAAGGCTACGTAAAACCCCAAATAAATAAATTAAGCTTCACAACTTGCAGTTTACCAATTAATGATTTGATATTGACTTGTTTTGATGCTTTGCATACATTTTAGTTATTTGTCTGGCACCTTAGTATAGCTTACAATGCAAGCTTTTTATGTAATGGTGTCCAATGCTATTTCCCCAGACTGTTAATTTTGTTTAACAGTGATGATCAGAAAAATGAAAATGTTGTAATAAAACACCCCAAACATAAATATGTGTTTACATTTGTAATTATACATCAAACACACAAAAGGTTTTATAATTGAAGTACTTCAAGACACACCACTACACGAAATACTTGGCCAAAATAGGCTCACAATTTGGTCAGTGTCCTTGTGTTACAGTCTATATATAGTGAACTTGAAACAGCTGGGGGTTCAGTCAAGTGTGACATTTTTTTCAAAATAGACCCAAAAACTGATTCAAGGTTTTGGTCAATCAGAGACAGAAAAAGTAATATTTTTAATATTTGTATAAATATTAAGGAATTAATATTCAGCACAGTAATAAAGGGATAACACACCTATTATTTGAGGTATTAACATTGAAAATATATGAAATACTCTTTGTGTTATTCAGGTTCAAAGTCAAAATTTACCAAAATTAGACCCATAAACTGATTCACGCTTCCACATTATAAAACCTCTCGCATATGTCTTTCTTCATACTGCATAAAGTGATAGATAAGCCCAACAAAGAACTGGCTATATTGTTGGAAATATTTGATTATGTACCTTTTATTATCCACACACAAACAGTATGTAAAGCACAAGCCCTAGCAAGACTCGTGCTTCTAAAGATCACTTTTTTGTCTCCTGACTTTCATGAATTGTGGCATAGTGTGATGAGTACCTGTCTCATCACTAAAGTTAAGCAGCCATGGGCTACATTAGTACTTGGATGTGTGACCACCTCAGTGCACTACTCTTGTCTCTGATGGCTTTGCAGTTTGTGCTAGTAGACTGAAATTCCTTTCGGCCTTGTTCACTTATATCTTGAAAATAATACAACCTACAAATTGTCAGAAAGGTCTTTTAACAGACCTTTAGCTCGTGTTTATTGCATAAACATCCATGCAGAAATAACTGATATATTGCAAGTTAAGGATTAAAGTTTTTATTTTGACTGTTGTCCATGTTTTTTGACAGTCCTTTTGCACATCCTCTCATTAAATATTCATTTATTTAACTCATAAATAATACAAAATTGTGGATAATAAACTTAAAACATACCTCATAAGACATATATAGAAAACATATATCACTCATGAAAATTAACAATATAAAACTCGTGCTATGCATTAGTATAATATTATCTTCATTTGTGAAATATATTTTTCTGTATATGTATATAATATGGAATTTTTCCTATTATGTATCTTTCATAAATGCATGGCACATTAATAAACAAAGTAAACAGAAAACAAATTTTGAATGATAAAACTAAAGCCTTGTTCTAAAGGGCCTTTTTATTCAGGATTGGGTCTCGCCCCGGTAATCAAGGAAGAATCTTTAGTTTCAACATTCTTTGGTATTATTAATACACCAAGTTCTTAGTACTGGCAAGTATATGCAAAACAGTCGTTGTTTACAGACTGGAGGCAGAATTTAAAACAATTGTTTATCAGGCGGATCATTTTCGGTTGGTCAATATCTTGCTAATTTTAGTTCTCTGATCAATGTCTTACATCAGACATTGGTCTACCTTTTATTAGAGAGGTTTAGTGATGGGTTTGACAGCCACCGAACGTAAAATAATTTCCGTAAAAGATATGTTATGTTTGAAGTGTATCCGTTTGCCATTTTAGGGTTTAGCCATACATCCATTTAAAGGAACGCAGGCCCACGTTGTTTCTTTGGTGAACAACAAAAGAAGCATGCTTTGTAAATATACCTCTGGTATTTATATGGCAAAATATAGCAAACTAACACTTAACCAAAATGTGGTGTACATATTTATCTGCATATATGGCTGTGATATATTTATTTGTAACATGTAGTTTTTAAATAAAATAGATAGGGGTGAGTGAACATAAGGAAGTCACTCTTTACGTATAAAATGTAATGTAATTAACCCCTAAAATGCTAAATATCACCTGATGCACATCTACTGCTGACGTAAATAAGTTTGCGTTTACGTTTTATTAGAGAGGTTTAGTTTTACGTTTTTGGCTATTAAAACATAAACACAAACTTATTTATGTCAGCAGTAGATGAGTATCAGGTGATATTTAGTGTTTTAGGGGTTAATTACGTTACGTTTTATACGTAAAGGGTGACTTCTTTATGTTCATCCACACCTATCTATTTTATTTAAAAACTACATGTTACAAATAAATATATCACAGCCATATATGCAGATAAATATGTACACCACATTTTGGTTAAGTGTTAATTCACTATATTTTGCAATATAAATACCAGAGGTATATTTACAAAGCATGCTTCTTTTGTTGTTCACCAAAGAAACAACGTGGGCCTGCATTCCTTTCTATTGACATATTGCTAAACCCTAAAATGACAAACGCATCCACTTCAAACATAACATATCTCTTACGGAAATTATTTTACGCTAGGTGGCTGTCAAACTCATCACTAAACCTCTCTAATAGCCAATAATGTAACACTAAATCTCTCTGCTGTTTCTAATTTTTTTTAATATTCCCATAAATGTAAAACACGTGATGAATTTATAAACTTCTTAATTTCAGATTGTTTCTCTTATTTGTATAATTATTACATTATCTAATAATTTTTCCTTCAATTATTTTTCTTAACAATGTACCAAGAAAAAAACTTATTTTGTTTACACTACTTGCTTAAGCTTTATTCTGATGGCCATAAATTCTTGTTTCAGATGTATTGTACAGGTGTTGCCCCTTGTTTCAAGGAAATTGAATACTTATGTAACTCAATTTTTACAGCACATTACACACATTGAATATCACAAGATTAGATACAGGAGGTGCAGTTCCTGTTTACACTACCCCCTTCAAGTATTGATAGTTTGCTGGTGCATGAATATTAATGTGTATAACCCCAGAAGAAATATAAAGGATAAAGGAAATATTAATCATTTTATGCTTACAATTGTCATTCAATATCCTCCCTCAACATTCAATGATCTCAAGATTTAAAGTGTCATTTTTGATATTTTTACATTCGATTTATGCTCAGGCAAATATCCAAATTACTACAGAGACCAAAATCATTAGCCTATCCTTACTGCACTAGTATAGCCCAAGTTAATGTGACTGCCACTCTCCTAACTGACAAACTTGGAGATAGCCATTTATCTATGTTACTGGGGTTCTTTAACCTGTCACTGGGAATGGTACCTAATGACAGAGGAATGCTGTTTGAAGTAGTCATTCAAAACACCATTATTACGCATGTGAATGGAATCTAACCAAGATACTATTTCTTATTGCGAGAGTGTGTTGTTCAAAATTGCACAGTAGCCAATGTCCTGACCTTGTTAAGTGGCGTACTGTACACGTTTTATTAACTATACTAAACTTCAAAATTCAGTACCATTTCATGACTTAATTGTTTTGATTCAATAATATGTAACTTAGGCTGACTTTCTTTTGCTTAAAATATGCATTGATGAAAGTAAAGATTTAAATGTTCCCAAATTCAATACCATTACTGAACAAATGTCATCAAAAATAAACTTCACCTTTCTTTGGCAATTGAAGTACTGCTTCCTTATGTACCAGTCACAATGCAGGCAGTATTCCTGGAAATTATAAATTTCAGGAAAACGACAGGGGTGAGCTGCCTTACCTCCTGTAAAATTCAGGTACAAAACCCCGGCTTTAATTTTGTTTGAGAAGAGAATCAAAATTCTTGAAGACATTGATTACTGTAAAGATAGTGGATATATACAGCAATATTGCATCAAATATTTAGCCACAGAAAAAAATATATATAGAATTAGCATGGAAGGTAGTAAAATAGTTCGAGAAGAGATAGGACATCCCGCAGCCAAGGTGGGTTACAGGAAATTAACTTTGTGCTCCTAGGGTAGGAGGAAATGCTCAGATGACATGGAGAAATGGTTATTTGCCAACGGTTTTAAATATAGTTTATTGGTGTTAGACCAAAATGCAACAGGAACTGTTTCCAAGTCCCCTGCACTCTGTTGATCAAGAATGTGTTTGGCCTGACTCAGATTTCACCTATGAGCACATGTATGTAGCTTATGACATCCAGTGATTATTTTACCAGCATAAACCAATTTGCAATTTTACTTGTCACCCGAATTTTCCTTCCCAGAACAAAAAATTTGCAACATATGGTATTGCAAAAGGATGACACATAAATGACATGTTTGGCTGCTGAAATCGGTAGACAGTTATTCTAAGACACATATGTGTGTACCAACACTATGCTAAGCTTTTGAAAAGATAGATGGGGTCATGGTGGGGCAGTGGTAATACACTTAAAATGAGAAATTTTGGCACATAAATTTAGATTCAAGTATGTTTCTCTCCAATTTTTTTTTACAGTTATGCAATTGTTTATTATGGGGAGTCCCTATGAAGTTTTATGTTTCATGTTATTTTGTTCGGGATAATAAACTGCTGTATGTGTCTGACGTGAGAGTGTAAAAAAACCACTAGTAGAAAAAAAAGCTGCAGAAAAAGTCACAGCTGAAAACTAGTGTATCAAGAAATAATCTTAGTAGGAAAAACCCTGGCGTTGTTGGAGAAATACCCAAACCTAGATCATTACATGGTGTATACTACTTGGCATTCCTTGTGTAATGGTGTTTTGTACCATTTAGAGGGCTTTTATACTGAGTGTAATATCCTCAGGTATATCAGTTCTATTAATACCTGGGCTTCCTCGGATTCCCTTTTAGCTCAGCTGGTTAAAGAGCTAGACTTGCGTTTATTTCTGTGTGTGATCAGAAGGCTGTGAGTTCGAGACACAGCAGAACCAATCAATAATTTCTCCCTTCCCACTACATGGTGAGATGCCTAAAGATCCTTCCCTCTCAAAGCCAAGTGAGTAAAAGTGTAATAATGTAGTCATGTAAGACCTGAGGACAGGTCTTTCCTTGGAGGGGTGGTATGTAATATCCTCATGTATATCAGTTCTATTAATACCTGGGCTTCCGGGGATTCCCCTTTATCTCAGCTGGTTAAAGAGGTAGACTTGTGTTAATTTCTGTGTGTAATAAGAAGGCTGTGAGTTTGAGACACAGCAGAACCAATCAATAATTTCTCTCTTCCCACTACATGAGATATTTTCTACTGCGGGTTCCTACAGAGGCTTTTTCTCCTAGAGGTTTTTTTCAGTTTACTTGACCATCAGTATGATATATTAAGTGTTTTGTTACGATCAGCATTTTGTCCTCCCTGTCCCATAAAATGGCCAGCATTTTGTCCTCCCTTGCAATTTGGCATTTTGTCTGCCAGCACTCTGTCCCCTCCCCTGTAGATGTCCCACTAAGAAATGTCATAACCCACGCCCGCCCCCCGCCCCTTTGGGTAAATCCTGTATCTCCCTTTGATTATCCACCTCTATTTATGAATAATTGCGTCATACTACAAAAAATATAAATAAGCAATGGCTATACTGGACACTAGTCCCAAAAAGTTACTATACAGTGACGTATTAGTTTTGGTCAGCCAACTTGAAACTCACAATAGGAAATATAATTATACAAGAAATTTTAGCAGTAATAGAAATGTAGATTGATGTAACTATTGCACGTGGAAAACGGAAAAAAATAGTACTAAATGTTTTGTTCAACAATACATGATGTATTACATAATGGACTGTATTATTTGATAAATTAAATGTTATGTGATGACCACTTTTATAGCACTTAATCTGTATTATATAACAGACTCTAAGTCGTTAGAGCCATGAAAGAAGAATGAAAATCTAGAATCCAATGGCCGTATTCATTAACATGAATCAGTGAAGATAAGATTAAATTTAATTTTGTCAATCAGATTCTGGATTAACTTTGATCCATACACTTTGATGAATAAACTTTTGGACCAAACAGATAAGAAATAGCTGGAAGAAGATTTTTTCAGGGGAAAAGATGAATGTTTTTTGTCAGTCATTACAGAGGGAACTTCAGGACCAAATAAACCCTTTCGAATACTTTTGTAATGCAGAACTTGATTCAAAACTGTGAGAATTAATAAAAACATTAAAAACAATATATTAAATCTTCTCAGAAGAGGTACACCATGGTATGTAAATAACTGTTTGATCCACTGGCTTACTTGAAACCTCTCTGTAAAATTTTGTATGATCTTGATCTGATCTTAAAACCCAAATTCGAGAGGTCATAAGGCCATTCAAAATCACTTATTCTTAAGTTAAATGTGATGCTACAGTAAACATCCTTATGGATACAAGGCAAGTGCCACATAATTGATAATACATATCAAAACAGCAACACTGCTTTGAACATACATAATCTGTACATATTAAGATAATTCTAATTTTAATTGGAATTGCATATCGCTTAATCTCCCCTATTCAAGGGGACTCTAAGGCACAACAAAACCAAAACAGTCAACCAATTTCAGTATCCAGGGACAGAAAAAAGGCCAAGCACCACAGAAAACGCCAGGTGGTGAGTAAGACTAAGGTGGGTATGCCTTGGTGTATAGGTAGCCCCAGTACTGCAAATATAAGGGTTTATAATGTCACTGTCCGGCAGATATTCAAAGACTGAAATTTAATAAGAGTTTCCCCTTTAATCCATATTAGTGAACACCACCCACGAGACATAGCAGGCAAATACCAGAGATGCCAGGGAGACTGAACAGCTATGGATGAAAGACCTTACTGAGCAGGTATGTCTACAATTTGTGTTTGAAAGATGGCAGAGAATCTGCTGTTCAGATGTGCTCAGGGACCCCAAGTCCACAAAATTGGAGCACCAAATAAAACCTGGTTAAACTGTTTTTTATTTGTGCACTGAAAGCAAGAACATGGAACATTCCGGTAATTTCTGACAGGTTTCCTTTGCCTGGTGTTGTAGTTCTACAATGCGTGTGTAGAGTATGGCCTGAAATACTTTGGAAAACCAGTGTGGAGGCACATGTGAACCGGAGTCAGAGTTTGTGAAAGTAGAGATTTATTGATAAATACTGACTGTGACACTTGACTGGTGTTTATTGTGTCAAATCTTTAATGGGCACATTATGATTTAATTAACCACATTTTGTATAAAGCTTTAAGGAGCACATAACTGATGATTTATAATTTCGAGTTCATATTTATATGAAACTGTAGTTTTAAGAATTTTCAAATATAAATCTTTTTTGGAGGAAATTTTTGATAAAAGAACAACTTTTAAGAATCTTTTAGTTCCTCAAGATTAGAAGGACAACTTGGACACATGTGTGTAAAAAGATGAGGTCCTCAGTGGCCTAGTGGTTAGCAATTTTGGCATCTAATCATAGGCTGTCACCTCTGTGGGTTCGAATCCCACAAGTGTCAATTCTAAGAACTTGTACCAATATGACCCTGGCTATTGAACAGGACGTAAAACCCCAACTTTGACTTTGTGAAGCAACACTATTGGAAAAACATATTTCAGAAAACCTCTTATTTAAGATTTTTGCAAACATTTTGTTCAGTTTGAAGAGGATTCATATTTAAATGTAGCATGTCAGTAAAGGATCGGTTTATTGTGAACAAGCCTTAACTGTGATGACTAAAAAGAATACAAACTCATCATCCTATTTTAAAAGAATTTGCTGTCTGCTACATATGTAACATATTTATCTTTATTACCTCCGCCAAGGAGGTTATGTTTTCGTTTGGGTTTGTCTGTCCGTCTGTCTGTCTGTCTGTCCGTCTGTTTGTTTGTTTGTTAACAACATTACTCAAAAACTTATGGACGGATTTTGATGAAATTTTCAGGATATGTCTGAAAAGGTAAAAGGAAGAAATGATTCAATTTTGGGAGTGATCCGGATCACTGTCTGGATCTTCTGGATCCATGAAATGTAATTTTTAAAGACAGATAACTCAAAAAGTTATGGACAGATTTTGATGAAATTTTCAGGATATGTGCTCCCTTGGCGAAGGTCTGCGCTCTCCGAGTGCTCTTGTTTAATTAAGTTTACTGTCAGTCAAGGTATTACAAGATATTTCATGCAATGGTGTGAATCAATCAGTTATTTATGCCCCATTCACACTACAGGTAGTGCATCCTGTGGTTAGAGGTTTTTCTTGGCGGTGGAACCGCCTCCAAGGATGCCACATACCTTGGTGAATCATTCACACTATAGGCAGTATAACTCGCAGTTATAGGCATTTGGGAAAATACCCCTGTCTTTCGACTAACGTTCAAGGTTTTTACGCAACGTTGTGTCACAGTGGCAAAATGTCAATTTTCCCCCCACTCACCTAATGTCACTATGTTGCACCGAAAGACAACCAAGTCACAACCTTTGCTTTCGAACATCTAGGTGTTCGTGGGCTCATTCCTGGGGACCACCTTAAAAATAAATTTTTCTAATTAGGTCTGTTTACTTGCTGCTTTTCTACAGGTAAACCCTGATGTCCCCCTTTCTGGTTTACAGGTGAATCGCTCAGATACATGTGACCATTAGTGGATTATACATTGCCACATTGAAGTTTGGAACCAGGCAGTGTGCACTTCAAAAATTTCATAGATCATTTATTCAGTCATATCACTAACTTTTACACTTACCTGTTTTAAGAAGTTGTTTTATTTGTGTAAGTGTATTTTAAAGTTTAAAACTTTCACAAGTAATCCAGTGGCCCTGCACTGGTGTATTGGCCCTAGTGGGCGTTAATTGCTTAGCATCCAAATAGGTTCTGTGGTATATTCTGCAATTTACTCTGGCTTCTGCTCAGGGCTACCCCTTTCATCTTTCATCCATTGTTTATTTACTATAATAATGTTTTCGTGTAGGTTTCGATGCTTGTGTAAACTTGTATACATGTACACATTATGAATGAGTATTACTTGTCAGTAAAAACAACCTTTTGTGTTATATATTTTAATAAATAATTTAATCCCAAGTTCATTTCTTCTTGTCTGGTGGGTCCTGGGAATGATATACACTGTCGACTACACCTTCAATTACCGTAACAATAAATTCATCTGCAAATGCCTATAATATGAAATTCATAGGCAGAAACAATTTAAACATTTTGAAACTTCCATAGGACACGCTAGGTAATGCAAATGAAATAACTTTGGATGACGCTTGATGGGATGAAGTTGCATCAGGCTACAAGAGTACTATAATACTAAGATCTCTAAATGGTTAAAAAGATGAAAGGAGATACACTACTTTAACAGAAAATTCAAATTCTAATAGGACATTTATAGCACTTATAAGCACTTAGTCCCAGTTTACAAGAGGATTCCAAGGCGCAAGAGCACCAAGACAGTCAACCAATACCAGTATACAGGGACAGAAAAGGGTCACAAACCACAAAGAACAAACCAGGGGGTATTAAGACTAAGGTGGCGTATGTCTTGATGAAGATCCTTCTGAAAAAGGCAATAGAGGCACTAATCTCAGCAGGAATAGCATTCAATACAGCGGGAGCATCAGAAGCAAAGCTATAGCCAACCTTTTGGGCTGACGTTTTAGTAGATGGATAAAACTTTGGTACAACAAGGCAATTATCATCATACTATGACTATCTAAACCATTCAAAAAACCGCAACAATAAACACAGAAGTGTTACTGAGACATCAGCAAAATAAGAGGGAGCCAAACCAAAAATATAGCCAACACAGATCATATTTTCACCAACACAGATGAAAATATAGCCAACACAGATGGTATTTTTGCCAACACAGATGAAAATATAGCCAACACTGATGGTATTTTCGCCAACACTTACAGATGAAAAATGTGCTACCACAGACAAGATTTTAGCCAACACAGATGAAAATATAGCCACCACAGATGGTATTTTCGCACACATTTGAAATCATAGCCAACACAGAAAAATATAGGTAACACACATGATATTTTCACCAACACTTACATATGAAAAATTCGCCACCACAGACAACATTTTAGCCAACACAGATGATATTTTAGCCAACGCACATGAAAACTTTAGCCCAAGCAGATGAATATTTTAGCCAACACATTTGGAAATTTAGCCAACACAGATGAAAGCTGTTTCAGTATATATAGTAACATGCACACACTTTCATTAGTGGTGTACAGGCACCATGCCTGTCAGTCCCCCACCCCGGGAAATTTTTAGTGCTGCAGTGTGAAAGAGGTCTGAGTGGTTTAAATGCCAGGAATTCCCGTTGCTAAGGGCTACTTGAGTGCACCCTAGAGCATTTTAATATTTTCTAATACAAGGGACAGGACATGTTACCCTTTAAGATTTTTCCACCCTCCCAAGCCCAGTTTTTATGTGTGTTTTATTTTAATGGTAACTGGAAATATGTTTTAGTCTGTTTGTATATTGGTCATAAGGAATTTTTATGCCTTATATGTATTATATTATCAAACAAATTAACTGTGTTGTGATGTCATTGGTGTATACAAATCACAATAAATTGGTGCATAGGTTCAATGACTTATGAACTGGACCTTAAATTATCTTATGGTCACTTAAACTTACAAAGTACATGCTCTAAAAACTCACATGCTATTGATATTGTGGTGACCTGGATTATGAACTATTAACTTTAACTTATGGTCACCTTGTAAATAAATTTCTTAAACTCATTATTATTCATATGACTTTATGTTAACATGACTTTACTGTATAGACTTTGTTAGGACATTACTCCGTAGTAGTCAAATTTACAGTTTATGTATTTTATTAATAATACTGTATCTAATCAATATAAAATGTGAACTGTCATCACTTGGTAATTAGTATTGACCTATTCAAGGGCAGACTATTCCATGTACAGTAGACATTTTTCTGTAGTAACTGGCAGTGCTTTTATCTGCCTTGGCGAAAATATCATCTGTCTTGGCTATATTTTCATCTGCGTTGGCGAAAATATAATATGCGTTGGTGAAAATATAATGTAATGTGTGTTCGTAAAAGTATAATGTGCGCTGGCGAAAATATAATGTGCGTTGGTGAAAATATCATCTCTGTTGGCTGTATTTTCATCTATGTTGGTGGAAAATTATGTACATTGTTGTAAGTTGCCAACGCAGATATTTCCAAAAAAGACAACCCTGCTGGTGGCACTGATACTCTTTCGTAATACACCGCACTGCAATCACATGATGTTTCTTTCTCTTTTTAAGACAGGTTGTTCAATCAACCAACTCCAGTAAAAGGTTCTGATAACATTTGGACCAATGTGTGAGTCCAGAACTGTAGTGGGTTCATTTGCATGACCTCTCTCATCTCTAATGCCTACATCCTGTTTAATTTTGTTTGTTACCACTTAATAGAATAGTATAGAAACATTTATATAGCGCAAAATTGATACATCCTCTAATTCGCTCGAGGTCAAAAGGGAAAAGTCCAGGGACATATCAGGTCAAGATCCAAAATAATGCTCATTGGGGGATATACTATGGTAGAGGATTAGCAAGTCTAAACAAATCGGTTTTAGCTGGCTTCAGAAACCTGTTTTTTGTGCTGTGATCAGACTAATTGTGGGAGTCTGTTCTATTCATTGGGGCAAGCCGTTGCAAAACATGAGGAAAAATAGCCAATTTCCATGAGTGAGGCTACTACTTTTGATCAAGGATAATAAGTATGTAGGTTAAGAGAATTTAATGGCCTTGAAAGTAATTAGATTATACTTAAACAAGATGTGGTATGAAATGGGGAGCCAGTTTAGTTTTGAATAAAGCGACAGACATGGCTTGTTCTATGAAGTCTTAAAACAAATTCTGCAAGGGCATTTTGAATCTTCTGGAGTTTAGCCACATTGTATTTACTTATACCATAGAGTAAGCAGTCAAGTCAACTGCTAATCATTGAGTTTGCAAGCGGGGCTTCAGTTGCCACACTGAGGAGTTTGCAGATGCGTCTTAGGTCTCTGAGGTGATAGTAACAGCACAGCAAACCTTTGTTATGTGACTAGTAAAGGTGCTTCCAGAATCGAAAGTAACACCTATATTCTTGACTATATCAGTAGGGGAGATAGAATGGCCAAGAAGTTAGGTGGAAATTTTTTTGGCATGAGGGTCTTGCTTGTCTATTACCAATGATAATAAATTCTGTTTTCTCTGGGTTCAGTTTCAGTTTCACACCATCTATTCACTTTTAAACACAGTTAAGACACTTAGTGAGCTCAGCAAAACTGAAATCAAAGTTTATATGGTCAAGTGCTAGATATATTTGGGTTTCATCAGCATACAGATGGTGGGTGACATTAAAACTGGAAATTACATCACTGAGGGGGTAGTGTAAAGGGTAAAAATGAGGAAACCAAGGACAGAGCCATGGGGTTACTCAACAGAGGAGTGAGAAAGCATCTTAAAAGCTATTACCCAGTTTAACCTTCTGTTTGCAGTTGTTAGATAGGATTTGATCCACCTCAGCAGAGTGCCATTAATCCCAAACCAATACCTGCGGTTATTAGAACGAATGTTATGGTCGATAGTGTCAAATAAAACCCAGACGGGTGACCCTTCCATTGTGTCAACTGTACATTATGTTTGCATAATGGAGAGTTAACAATACATTATTTTTCTAACAGTGGAATGTGGTTTAGTTCAGTAGGCAGTCTGCCAAGAACAAAAGGGTATTTGCCAACCATCCTCAGCACAATGCATTCAATATTGAATTGTTTTCACAACTTCTTTCATATTAATTAGGTCAGTGGGTACATTTACAAGGTCTTTTTAATTGTGCATAACATTCAGAGTGCATAGGAAAATACCTCATGGAAAAATACTACCATAAAAATTACCTCCTGATAAACACAAAGCAACCAAGATAATTTATAAAGTTGTATATTTGTTAATTCTTTGCATTTTCTTTACAATCTTAATTTACAATAATCTAACTACTTAATAACTACTTGTACTTAATTACCTTACCTTTCAAACAAACTCATCATTAAAATCTAACTCAGAATATTACATTAAAAGTAGTGTTTTAGTGACTTATAATGCACATTGTTGTTGATGTACATTCCAAGTTATGCCTAATGAAATAAGTTTTTTTTACTTTTAGTAAAATGAAAAAACATAGTGCTATAATGCAGTGATGAAATGCATTACTGCTGGATTTAAGTTTGATTTTAAATTTTTAATGTTTTTAAGCTCAAAACATGGATGTTAAATTACATTATTAAAGTTTTCTTATATACTTCTAACATAACACACTATTTGTGGTTGAAATGACTTTTGTTCTAAAATGTTGTGGATTAATGTTCTAGGGAGTATTTCTGGAATGCAAAATGTGGAGTAGGAATTCTTTCTGTGAGGCCTTTTTCCAGGAGAAAATCTGTCCAGGAGACATTTTCCTTGATTCAAAGCATTAGACAAAGAAAGACAAAAATAAAAAATCTTAATAAACCCCAAAACTTTAACACAAAATAAACATATAAGTTATTCTTCAATTTCTAATAGATTCAATGCCAACAGTACAAGATTACTGTCTTAAAATAAGCACAGATCATTAGAGTAGCATGAAACACTCACCACAACAAATTATCCACTGCATGAACATGGTTATGAACAATCTAATTTTTTCTAGAAAGTACTTTCTTTAAGTCACAGATCCATATTTTAGTCATTAAATTTGTGTCAGACAGATTATATTCAAACTTTTTAAGCTATATCCAAAATTATATTTTCCCATAAAGAAAAACCAGTGATAGACATGGTAAAACAATGTTTATTGTATATTGAAATAAATAAAAATAACAATAGAACTAATTTAGTGAAAGCCACACATGGTATGCACACTAAAGGAACCCCTGTAAAGAATGTCTAGGTTGACCATTTGGTAAAAAGTGTTAAATTACTGAATTTCCATTCTGTAAACTTATTGGCTTTTCGGCCCGTTGGGCCTCAGAGGCGATTAAGTTTACATAATGGAACGCCACTTGGCCATTATCTATGTAATACTGCTGAGGAATTTAAGTGCAACAGCTTTATGTTGCAGTCTACCATATACCAAATATTTGTTCCCCTTGGTAACCACATTACTCTTACGCCATTTCCCTCCTAAGGTTGTTGAAAGAGGCCACTGTACTATTCTCTGGAGAAGGCCAAATGTGCCTATCAGAGATGAACCAGATATTAATTCCCTTTCAAATATATTTAAACCAGAACCAAACTCATTTGTACATTCAAGTTGCAACAGTGAAAGACGACAGGAAGTTTTACTGAAATTTATTTAACAATTAACATAATAATTACAGTTCACTGAGATACTCTCAATAGATCATACAATAATACAAAAACCAATCTGACCTGACCTTAGTCCTATTTAAGTAATTAACAGTTACATTCGTCCACCATGTAAAACACCAACTTAAAACTGAACTGTGGCCAGGTTTTCAACTCTTGATATACTGGAGATCCTAGAAGGCTCTAGGAAGAATGTAAACAATACAGACCTTAAGGCTCTAGAACGAAAAGTTATATGTCCACACATATCCAAGAAAAACCAGGGTGTTTCCCACCATCAAAAAGTCGATCATTCCAGTTTTGCACAAGCGAGGTTAGCACTGGCAAGGCCAACTCTATAGACCACAGAGAAAATCAATAATTCACAGTCCTTACACGGTATAAGTATTCTGCGCTCTCATGCAGGTGTTCCACTGGAGCCCGACCCTACGACTCTATGGTTAGTTGCAAAAGTCAGGGGTTGGGGACAAAAATCCACAAAAAAAGGCGTGAAATTTGTGGATTCATTTTGCCTTCCCGACCGGACATGATATATCCAAGCTTGTCAGTATCTAGAGGCCAACCTGTCTTGGGGTCGGGTTATTTTTCTGTTGGACTGGACTGGAAACTACTAGGACAAGCCCTGAACCCCTAACAGACAAGCTGTATCAAGTCCGAACAAGCTATACTGACAAACAGACAGGACTGGAGAAATATACAGAACCCCACGACCAGACTTGCAGTCAGTATTGGCATTACAGTTTTTTATGAGTGTCTGAGTCAAAAGAGAATCAAGTGTCGACCAATCAACAACTCTGAAACTAGGTCAAGGCTGACCATTTGGATCCCATCATGTGACAAAACATCCAAATTTACTTTTTTGTTATTTTAATTATGGTTTTCAGGTTTCTGGCTTTAATATTATATAACAAATTAATCAATGTATGTCTGTCTCAGATTATGAATGAAAAAAAACCACTTAAAACATAAAACTTTCATAAAAATGTTATAATGTGCAAACAATCAGTGGGAGATGTGCTTCTGACAACATCTCACTTGACAATGAAAACCCTCTTGCTTGTTGCTGCCTTTTATACTCCAATTTTGAGCTCCTTCGAAAGACCCTATTCTTGTGAAGGTAATAACCATGCTGCAGTTCTGGTCACGTGATGGGATCCAAATATTTACTAGTGACCTAGTTTTAGATTTGTTGATTGGTCGACTCTTAATCCTCTTTTTTTCCCAGAAATTGCTTATGGGTTTTAGAGTGAGAAACATATCATGTGATGGGATCCAAATAGTTTGTTACCGTCCTTAAATTGCTCTGGTGAAAAAGGCTGCAAATTTGATTATTATGTGACCAAATAAAACACTTTTTCATGTTTATTATTAATTACTGTTAATTTTCATGTTTATTAATTAAATATTTATTGCATACGTGTGAACCTTTATTATTTGCAAACCTCAAATTATGGACATTGGCATTGTTTTTTGTCACTCATAACATAATTTTTTTATCATATTTTCACTTCACATCATGCTGGAAATGGAGGGAATAATGAACAGTACTTAAGTTGCAAAGTCGGCTTCATGATGGGACAAGCCTGGAAGTGATAAGCACGAGACTGGATGTGATACAGACAAGCCAGGAAGTGATAAGGCAAGACGAGAAGTGAACAGGACAAGCCTGTTTCCAAGTGGGTGAGGCCAACCTTGGGAACAAGAATCAGGGAGGGTCAGTAAAATATTAAACATGCTTGATATTTTTCCGACCCACCAGGACAAGCCAGGAAATAACAACCTACCATTACCAACTATGTAAACATGGCTCCCGACCCTCGAAAAATCCTTAGTTACCGACAGGTCGGCTCTAGTGGAATAGGGGTGTCAACAACATGGTGGTTAATAAAAACACATTGGCAGAGTGCCCTTCTATGTAACAACATTGTCAAACAATATTAGGGTATGTAGCTTGGTTATAAACATTTTTAGACATGTTTATATTTTAAACAAAAATCATTGAAAAACAAGAGAATTTAATAATTATAGAAACATGAAGAGACTATAAGTACGTGGTAAAATAATTTCTGGGAGGATATATGACAAACTTGTTATTTTGGAGCTTTTCAAAACATTTATAAAATAAATATGTTATTCTGGAGTTCATTTGTCAAGTACAAAACTTGGGTTTTATGTAGTTTTCAACAGCCAGTGTCATACTGCTACAGACCTTAGCATTTATCACTTGTGAAAGAGATGACAGCCTGTGATTAGATGACAAACGTGCAAACCCACTAGGTCAATGTGGACCTCACCCATTTCTTTTGCATTTTGTTGTATGTTTGTTCATCACACAATACACAGTGACACTGAATGGCTGTATAGTTGTGATGTCTATATTTTTCATCGACACTTCCGTTGGAACAGGTACAAAGATTAATGTTGTGAACATCCTTTTACACAAGATAAAGATACAGATATAATAACAGAATAAGTCACAAAATGATACAAAAACCTTTGAAAAATGTTGTTTCTGTGATCAAAGTTTTTATATCTGCTGCCTTATATAGTATTTGTCATGTGGTATTTTAACTTCTGCTAATTAGAGTTCAATTAAACCCATGTAAACCCAGTTTGTGTACTTTCTTTCCTCTGTCTATAATCTGCCAGCTATGTGACCGGATAACCTGAGGACCTTGTTCCTACTAGTAGCAGAATATTTTAAGAAACACTGACACGTATATGAATTATGTGGGAACTGTTTTTCCTCATCACCTCATTTGAACTACTTCTTTAACTGTTATTGGACTTTTGATTATTCACACAGGTATTGTTCAGTTGCGCCTTATAGTCTGTTAATTGATGGAGGTTAAGAACTATAAAATTCTACACCAGATTAAATTAGACTGTCCTTTTTTATAAAAGTCTACATCAGATTAAATTAACTGTCCTTTGCTTACAAATAATTTACTGCTCTTAAGTGCGCATTGATTTTGCATTCAAAATACATTTCCAGGCTTTATGATGAAATTTCAACTGAGGGTAAAGTGACCAGCATCATTGTTAAATATGTCACACTCGTGGGTATTCTCATTGTAAGTGAATGACATAGCTTCTGACATCTTGGTTCTATATGCACATTCTTGTTGGCCTCTCATAGTGTGAATTGTCAATACGGGCTGCACATTACTGTCTGCCGTCTTCTTTACAAAAAAGTTGGACATATCTGAAAAGCATACAAGGTTGATGCAGTTGTATCTAAAACAAACCATTTTGGAGGAATTGTGTTATGTCATTCCTGGTTCAAGTCCAGTTTTAACCAGAGCTGCTGGATATTTATGTGTTTTATTTATAAAGAGTACTTTATATATATTCAAGTCACTTCATGTACAATTAAAATAGCAAGACCATTTCCCTGTTAGCAAGATGCAGTTGTAGGTTTTATTATTAATAATAACAGAAACATTTGTACAGTGCTAAATTGTAAGGTCTCAAAAAGAGACATTCCAAATACTGAGCAAAAGTCATAACCCAGTAAGCACCTGCCAGGGCAGGAGGACTATGGTGGTTGGTATGCTAGCCTAAACAGGTAAGGCTTTGTAAGTTGGCTTCAAAAGACCTGAAATGGTCTGTTGGGATTTGATATTAAGTGGGAGCCTGTTCCATTGCAGCCATGACAAAGCTACTGGTACCTATGGCTTTTCAGGAACAAACTGAGGAACCTGATAGTCTATTTCCGTGAATCAGACCACTACACTTGACTACTATCCAAGAAGACAAATAGAGAGGTTTGAAGACAATTATGGCTTTAAAAGTGAGGAGGTTATATTTGAAAATGACAGGATATCAAATGATAAGCCAGTGGAGGTTTTCTAGATAGGATATGTCACACCTTATTCTGTCTAGTCTAAAAACAATGCAGCAAAGAAAATTATAGAAAATTATGGACAATAAACTTCAATAGTGGCTATGAGTGATTTTAGTTAAAATGAGATTATACCAAGGACTAACCAAAATAATTTGTGGCCAATTATGCAGAGTGTAGTTCTAGAGATCCTATTGGACTAATTTATTATGGACTGATTTTAGGGGGCCACGGTGGCAGAGTGGTAACACTCTTGCCTCCCACCTCTGAGGCCGGGGTTCGAGTCCCAGCATGGCCTCAAGTGGGAAAGCTGGTAGTTGCTTGCCGTTGGTCGGCAGTTTACAGTACAGAACCCCAAGAAACTGTATGTACTGGTTTCCTCTGCCCTTCCAACTACCCTTCGTGATATGACCTGTACAGTGTTGAAACCGACTTAAACCCCAAATAAATAAATATGGACTGATTTCGCAAAGTTCTGATATACTTAGCTCCAAGACTACCAATAAATATGTTACTCTGATTATTTAAAGAAGTGATTTAAGTTGGGAAAAGATCTGGATCATATTCTGGATACAAAAAAATCAAGAATATTCAATAGTTCTTTTTTCACTGATTTGGAGTTTGTGGTTATGATTATTCCAAAAGTCAAAAAGCAGTATTTGGATGAAATGACAGTACACTGCTGTCTTGCAGTGGACGGGTCTCTAGGAGTGCTGTGTCATTACCAATAAGAGAGTTTTTGCTCTTTAAAAAAATATATTAGCTTTATTATTTACAATAAGAGACCTATTGTCTTTTAAAGAAAAACTGCATTTGCTTTTCGAAAGTAAGTTACTGTTACATGAAAACACCATATTTTTGAGTAAGGTATTGTCAGTTAAAGAAAATCTGCATACATACACGTGTGGAAACTAGTTTTGATTATTTCATGTAGAAGAAGAGAGACAACTTAAAACAACCACACACTTGTTAGTCACATCATTTTGAATATTGCAGTGCAACATGCTGGAGGGGGATATTTATTTTCAAATTTTATTTTCTATGAGTTTAAAGTTCATTTTACTGTGTTTATTTTGTGCAAAACTTGGCTATGTACAGATACAGACTTGCTGTATAGACACGTGTTTTAATGTACATAAATTGTTGAGTACTCTTTCAATTAAAATTACACAGCTTAGTTCCAAAAATCCCTGTTACTCTAACCCTTTAATTTTCCAGTTATTACTAGAACAGCAAAAACCTGTAACCCAAATTGTATGATTTTCTAGATGTCACTCTGTAGTGCCACAATCATTGATACAACAAAATTGTATTTGTTTTTGTGCTAATACATTGTACTGAAATATCCCAATTTGCAATGTATGGCAACTGTTATAGAATGCTTGAAGTACAATGTTGTTTGTTATTCGAAATGCTAATAATTAGTTGAATGTACTGGTTCATCATACAATTTAATGGTTATTGTGTACTTTCTGTGTTATAATAACCCAATAATTGTTAACTGTAGTAATTGTAAGTGACATATACTCTGTCTTGTTGACCATTAGTATGATGAAACAGTTGACATTTCCGAGTGAAATATCTTTGATAAAACAATATCTTAGGTAGAACACTGAAATAATGCAAGCAAACAGAAGATCCTGGCCACACACAAATTTCACCTTTCTAGCATTTCAGTGTACGGCTTCCCCATAACTTTTTTATTTATTTTAGTTCCTGCTGATAGCCAAAGTCAAAGTTAGTTTTTACATCCCGTTCAACACCCAGGTTCATATTAGGACAGGTAACCAGCATTACCACTTGTGGGAGTCGAATCCACACAGAGGTCACCGAGGAACTCTCTCCTGTTGGTAGCAGAAAGAGCCAATGTCTTAGTAACTGGTACTAGGTTCTGGGGGAGCAGTTGTGAGGTTTTCGACCTATCTAGTTCAGGTTGTCCAGCCCATACAGAATTGGATCCCGAATAAGTTGAGCCAGTAACATGTGTATAGGGAAAGGAGCAGGTAACCTAGAAACGCAAGCTTTTTGATTCACATCTGCTAGTGCTACTGCAAATGTTTGTCCAGAACAAAACCTCAAAGTCTGACTCTATGAAGGAGAGTATGAAGGACTTGGTTTGTCATATTGATACTTGTATTGAACTCAGAGGATGACATCCATTACAATTAGGTTATGCCTCATCCGCCAGCAGTATTAGAAGTGACAGCTGCCTCTGAAGCAGTTACAACAAGCACCTTTATGACACCAGCTCGGCAAGATCTGTTGATGACCTGGACTGACTCCCTTGGGGAATCTCGGGATTACCTCAAATCGGAGTTGAGTGAGCGAGTCAGAGAAAAAAAAACTTTCATAAGATGAATATTTTGTCATGATAACTTTGAGTAATTGATCATTGTAATGGTGTTCTTCATGCGTTTTGTTATTAGTATTATTTACCTGGTTCCAATGTTCTTCTCACCATAAGGTACTCCAGGCTGTTGTAACAAAAAATGGCTGAATTTTTTACAACTGAAAGTCAGTACCAAATTATCTAGATCCATTTTTGAAAAGCAATCTATGCTATACCTAAAAGTTTACATGATGAAATGAATGATTCGAAGGTGTACAGGGGTTTAATATTGTGGAGTGAGATTCTGGAGCACACAGTAGAGGTTCATTACATGTTATCAACCACGTGTGGCAGCTTTCTGGAACGTAAACATTTGGCAGCATAAGTGTTCATTGGCACTATATGTGTTCATTGGCACCATAAGTGCTCACTTTCCAGTAAACATTTTAAACGTTTTAAAATAGTTTCAACATTTACAAAACGTTTTAAAAACCTATTTAAACTCTATTTTATGGTTTCCATGTAAACGTTTACGCTGTAATGTTTAAAAAAACATTTTATAAACATTCTATATGCAAACATTTTCACTGAAAATGTTTATTAAACGTTTATAAAATAACTCAAGAAGCTAGGTTTGACTAGAAACGTTTTTTAAACATTTATAAAATAGCTAAAGAAATGAAGGTTATGTTTTTTCAAACATTCATCATGAAATGGTTTGTAATCAGTACACATAAAATGTTAAAAAAATATTGTTGATCAAATATTTTAAAAACATTCTATCAAAAACATTTTTTAAACCCCTATTTTCAGAATACTTATTAAACCTTCATCTTCAAACATGTCCAAACAAAGATGGTGGTGAGCAACAATAGGGGATTTTAGAGGACTTTATCAAATATTGCCCCACATTGAATCCCTAAAAGTGAGAATTGAATGGGGGCACAATTTTTAAGCCACTATCTTACAATTTTAATCATAAAAATAAGATTTTCATTAGTAAGCAACCTTAAAAAGATTTTGAATTTGACCTTTGACCCCATTATTATTCAGACGTTAATATGTTCATTTGTAATGTTTTTCTAATATTTATCATTAAATGTTTAATAAATTGCACACATAAAACGTTTTAAAAACATTCCATTATAAATGGTTTTTGTACCCATAATTGTTTAACCTTTGCTAAACGTTTCATATCAAACATTTGAAAAACCCAAAAATGTTTACTGGGTTGTAGGATATTTATGGATATATGTTGGTAGTATGCAGACTATTTGTAGGTCACTGGCATATGCCTTTGGAAGTGGTTGTAAGTCTGGTAAAATTACTTTACTCTTAGGTCCTCAGTAGCCTTGTGGTTAGCAAGTTTCGCATCTGATCACAGGCTGTCAGCTCTGCATGGGTTCAAGCCTCACAACTGGGCTGAGGGCCTGTCCCCTATATGACCCTGGCTGTTGAACGGGATGAGAAACACCAACTTTAACTTTTTACCCATGATATGGCTTGTGTATGGATGTCAGCCATCGTATGTGGGCCATATGCGTATGTATGTAAGATGCTTTCTAGAACGTGACGGGTTTGTATAAGTAAGGAGATGTAAAGATTGCCTTAAGAACATGAGTTGCAGATCATGTGTATTTCTATATGGCTTGTCTGACAAAATGCTATGCTTACTAAAGGGAAGTGGTAGTACAGGTTGTGTAGGAACAATATACAGGGTTTTTCGGCTCTTTTCACATTAGTCATCCACAAAGCTGCACCATGTAAGCCTTTGACAATAATTTGTCATGGGGTAATAACTAAAGAAATTCTACCCCAGTAGATGACTGTCTTTGTCATCTCCTTCAGACCCTCTGACTTGGCAAGTATTAATGAAGAGCTTAATGACACTAGATATGGCAGTAGACATAAGGAACCATAAGGCAATAATGCTTGTGAGGTAGTGGCGATAGGTGTCCCTGATCTATGTAGCTAGTTTGTGACTCATGTGGGTCATTTTTGATTTTATTTGGGCATGGGCATAAGTGTCAATGTGTGGCTGATCATGTGCATAAGGATTTTTAATCATTTTCCAAAACTGAAAGAGGTATCCAGATGTTCAGGTATCTTTAATATTTATTATATTTTTGGAATTGGATTAAATATCCCTTGTTCTCTAGCCATCTGATAGTACTTTGTGCTTGAAGGAATATTTAAAGCTATCAAAGAATAATAGGTGTATATCTAATCATAAATAGCTAATGGAAGTTGCTTGTCAACCATTACCTGAAAATTTAAATTGTATATTTATATTCAGTGTAATATATCTTTGTACTACAGGACCTCAAAGCACTATTTCATCCATCCTGACTGCACAAGTACAGCCCAAGGTCTCTAATGACTAACATTCTCTTATTTGAAAGACAGGGGCTCAAGGATGACCATTTATCAATATCCCTGAAATTATTTAGTCTGTCACTGGGGATAGGACCAACTGACAGAGGACTGCCATTCCAAGTGGTCCAAGTCATAATGTATTTCCCTTTACCAGGTTTCAAACCCAGGTGCTCTGGGTTCATTTGAGAGCGTATTACCCACTAAGAAACAGTAGCAGTTTTAACTAGTGATCTCAACGGGTATCCGGATATCCGGGTACCCGAACCCTGAATACTTACCCGAATCCAAAATGACATACCCGAGTACCCGAATCTAATATTTCTGTCATTATCGCCCACGTTGGCTGGCCGAGTACAGACGTATCTGAACTTAATTATTTCATTTAAAAATAAAACTATTCAA
Source organism: Sabellastarte sp. h YS-2021 (assembly GCA_964017235.1). NCBI lineage: Eukaryota > Metazoa > Annelida > Polychaeta > Sabellida > Sabellidae > Sabellastarte > Sabellastarte sp. h YS-2021. The sequence goes on from OZ024932.1 coordinate 125,116,238, forward strand.
TTAAAATGCACAAGAATATTGTTTTCTCACCCTTGTACACCATGTAAAGTATTTTACTTGTCTTTTACTTTGGTTGTTTATATATTATCAAACACCGGAACCCTTTGAAAATCGTCAGTATATTAACACAGTTACTTAATTCCGAGTCCATAAAACGCTGTATATTGGCTATATAGTGACATGCATTCCTTAAATAAATAAGAGTACAATGTTTTCACACAGTATTTTATAATTTCACGTTAATAAAATTCACTTATGAACCTGAAATAAAGATAATGTTTCAATTCCGAAACTATCTTCGAGCAGTAGTTAATGCTTTTGTGATAGGTCATGTGACTCCATTTTTATATAAACAACCGTGTTTTGAATGTACAGAAGTCTTTTTTATTTAACATTTCTTCCATGTAATATTATTTTGAATGCAAAAACGTGGCTGACAAGAAATAAAGCAAATGGTTGGATCCCATTATTTCTGTAGGTTTTAAGTCTGTAAATATGGACATTTTTGTAGTTTCAGCTATTATCGCCCATCGGCGCGGATACCCGGGTACCCGCCCGTTGAAACCACCACCTACCCGGTCCTACTAAAAAGGGTTTATTGAGAACACTAGTTTTAACCTATTTTTGTCATTAAAATTTATTATTCTTATCATGTTTTATAATGCTGATCTGTTTAATGCTATGGCTATTTTCATTGAAATTATACCTGTCCCCCTTTGACATGGAAAGTCTACCATGATTTTTGCTGCCTGTATTGGCGCCTTTCCCTTAGCTCCTGCAGGTGACATACACACAGCATCTTCTGAGTAGACCTTGTACTGGCAGGACACAAACCAGAGAAGACAGGCATCACATCTCAAGTCTGTGGCGTCCAGGTAAATTCTAAAAATCTTATCTCCACCAGTGAAATAAGGTATGCAGTAATTGGTCATTGAGACAAGGGGATTGTTCCGTACCAGCAGATATTGTAAGGTTGGGTGAAAACTGCCATTCTTTGGGAAGTTCAACTGAAACAAAAAGCATAGTTTTCTGCATTGTATGCATATTATGCTCTGACTGGGTAAATATTATCTATTTTAAATCAATGGTGAAAAGAACTCGATCAATACAGGTGTCGCAATGCAGTTTTAATGGGAATATGTAATAATTATATGTGTGATGTTTATTTTAAAATATTTTTTTTTGTCTTTTTGAATGATATTATTTCAGGATAATTGTCTCAAGGGTTATTTATATTTATTGTCAACCACTTCGTTTGAATATTATGTACAATTAGTCATATCTATCTAAACAATGCAAAATAATCAGCTGTGGAAAGTATTCATGATAAGGGGCACATGAAAATGTAAAAGTTCAATTTTTAAATTGAAACTTCTATGTTAAACTACTGGTACCTTTCTAGTTATTGAAATATGAGTCAAAATTACATTTGGTTATATGAATAAGCAAAACATCTAATTACTAAGAATTACTGGGGAATAAAATATTACCAGAGAAGTTGTAAACTATAATTCTGAAGCCTGTATCTGTTTTTGCTATGTTTAAATGTCAATGATTTTTGTGTAATTAATCATTTTATAACATGAACACTGTCAGTTGTACAGATTTCACTAAGAATATAGAGAGGTTGCAATCAGCATTTCATAAAAAAATCAAAACACAAAATTACAACCTAAATTATAAGAGTATCCCGTTAAAAGAGCATCCACGGGTAGGTTCTTTTAAATACATGTTGTATTTTGGCCTTCCAATTTTTATGAAACGGGGTTCGCAGCCTCTCTAGTTCTCAACCTATCTAGTCTTTATTTCCTGGTATTTTGATAAAAATTCGTCTAATGGTAGATGATAAATATATTTTACTCCATGAACTGAAAATATTTATTCATTGAATATCCGCCATGACCTACTCTTACATCCCACCATACCGGTTTGAACACGCATGGACCACCATTTTGTGAAATTTACATGCCATGGATAGTTTGTTGGGGAAGCAGATCTTTGTACGTGTATCTTATTTACAAAGAGGTGAATCTTATGGCCTGGCTGTGTGTCAGTTATTCCTACGACCAAGCAAAAAATAATTAGCAAACCAATTTCTTCTCCATAGCCATGCTGTCTGCATGATGAAAATACCTACAGAAGACCTGCAATATACTTGAGTTTCATTTGCATGTCACATGAATGTTTAGCTAGTTTTAAAGTGGCCAACAAAAATTGTACTGTGGGATGTTAGAGAGGCTTTAAATCATATATACACTGTATAGTTTACCGCAGCTGAAACAATTGTAGGTCTGCAGTTTAGAGTGCAGACCCTTGACCAACTATATGTACTAGTTTCCTCTGTCTACAAAACTACCCGTCGTGACATGACCTATGCAGTGTTGAAAGCGATGTAACCCCCCCCCTCCCCCCACACCAAAAAATACTAATAAAAAAAATAAATAATAAATAAATAAGTAAATAAATAGGTAAATAAATAAATAAAAACAATTGTATTACCTGTGTAATGCTGTTATGGTCTAACCGCAGGTTGTTCAAAGCAGGAGCTGATCTGATATAAAACTCCAAATCCAAGTGTATAATATTATTCTTTTCTAAATTCAGCTGCTGGAGGTTCCTTAGGCTATGCCCTGGTTCCAGGAACAGAGAAGTTATTTTGTTTGCGTATAATGACAAATGAATCAAGGCTGGCAGTGCATGAGATGCAAAAGAGGTAAGGTTGAACTGACCTTCAAACTGGCACGAAGAGAGGGTAAGATATGTTAATTCAGACAGGGTTATGTTCTCAGGCAATGGTTGGAAGGTCTTAAAGGGATTTCCATAAAGCCATAAATGTGTTAACATTGGTAAGGTTGTATAATTAGACAAGTCAAGTGACACCATTTCATTGTACCCAATGAGTAGCTTAGTAAGTGTACTGAGATTTTGAAATCTTGGTATAACATGTTTCAGTATCGGCTGAGGTAACCAATTAATTGCCAGTACTTTAAGGCCCTGCAGATCCTCACTGTTTTGTGGTAAGGTAAAATTTAAAAAAGGATTGCTGCTTAGATGAAGCTCGTACAGATTACCTAAGATAGAAAAATCATTTATATCAACAGCTTTGAGATTGTTGCCTTGGAGGTATAAAAACACAACACTGATTGGTTGAGACAATGTAAAGCTAGTAATATCATTGTCTGCCAGATGTAATGTTCTGAGATTGGGAAATATAGAGAAGTAGTCAAAATCAACAGAAATTAGAAGGTTGTGTATCAATGACAGGTATGAGAGGCTGGAGTTGAAGAGACTCACATCTGGAATCTATGGAATGAAAAGAAAAGTTTTCACAAAATTAAAACACTGGGTGTTTCAATGGTTTTACATGCCTTGTTATTTCATTTTATGGGTGTTTCAATGGTTTTACATGCCTTATTATTTCATTTTATTGATTTACAAAGATCAAGGTTGGGTTTAATGTCTGGTTCACCAGCCAGGACCATATTGGTATAGTTTCTCAGCATTGCCAATTATGAGAGTTAAACCCACACAGAGGTGACAGCCTGTGAATGACTGCTAGCCCACTTGGCCAGTAAGAACTTCTTTATTGTTCTATATAGCACTTACCATATTCCTGATATAGTAACACTGTAACTCAGCCTGTCTCTAGGTTTACGTCATGATCATACATAATTGTAATTATGGATTAATATGTTAAAGGAATTTGCAGTCATGATTCCCATGCATATGTTGATGGTGTATAGGATTGAATTGGTAATTTTAAATCAGGAGCATTAATCACCAGTAATTTTAAGATGTTGAATAAGTAATCATACCATATAATTGGTAAATTGCATATCATACTGTGTTATATTGTCAAAAGATTACAATGGTTCATAATCCCTCAGGGTATATACAGCTATAATATGGCTAGAGGCTTCTGGCAATGCCCCAGTCTTGCTACAGGTTGCATTTCCATGATTGTAAACCGCAAAATACAGATGTAATGTTGTACCTAATGTAAAAGCCAGCTACACAACTCTACGAATTTGATGCAGAAAAAAATCCGAATTGAGGTGAACAATGGCCACAATGTGCAACAGAAAGCGTGCAGAATAGCTACAGAAAGGATACTCCAAAGTATCAGTATGTTGCAGAAACACAGATATCAAGGAAATAGTACAGATTGCAGTGGTGAGGTAGCAGAACAGCTCCGTATTTACCATACAAAACTTGATACTGTCATTGTTTGGCTTAAAGTTTGAGCAGTCAAAGTTTTCTAGGTATGTATCCAAGGAAAACAGAGAATATCACAGCATGCAAAGTTAACTGACAGAAGTGTGACAGTACAAGGAGGAATGAGACGTTTCATGGGCGATAACGCCCTTAGTAGGACCAGAACATTAGCAAGTTTCTTATCTAGTTACAGGTTGTTACCTCTTTGTGAATTTGACTCCCAAAAATAACAATGCCAAGGGCCTGTCCCTAAAATTGAACTTAAAGCCCCAGTGTTGATTTTCATCGATATCCTAAGTGGCCTAGTAATTAATAAGTTGTCATCTCATAGGTTGTCATCTCTGGGGTGGTTAGACTCCCATAAGTGGCAATACTATTACTCTGGCTGTTGAACATTGAACTTCACTGAGACCTAGTAATATGCTGTAAGGTGGGAAAGCAAAAGACCCAAAGATGTAATTTTCACACATATAAAATAACTTTCGCAGAATTTATAGACAGATATTATTTACCTGTGTAAATTTGTTATAGCTGATATCCAGAGCAAAAAGATGATCAACCTGGTTTCTTATCAGAGACACGTTCAGAGTGTCACTGTCTAGCTCATTATAAGGCAAGCTGAAACAATATTGCAACCTTTATATTGCTTGGCTTTGTAATTTGGCACCGCCTTAAATTGGCACTAAATTGAAGTAAACAGTAGATTCCACATGTAAACAATTTAAGTGTCTGATAGAAAACTAAAGCTCTGTAAGCTGAATGCCCATTGGCTGGGCCTTGATTTACGCCCTTGTATTATAAACCCCTTCAGGATAAGTAATTGTATTTTGTTTAACATGCAACTATCAACAATGCAGGTGTTGGGGAAACATAATTATTGCCAGGTCTTTATTGCCTGACATTTGGGTCAAATATTGCACACTGTTGATCAAAACACATGGAAGCAGATGCCTTTGTGGCTCTAAATAGACATTAATTCATACTTAACATTAAATATCACTTTAAGAAAGAAAAAACAAAGCGAAATGGTGTTTCAGCCCATCCGCGAGCCACAAATCCATCAGACAAGAAACATTTACTAGAATTGGTGAAAGTCTGGCAACAAAACAAATTGCTAGTCAGATTCATCTCATACATGGCCTAGAACTCAGTCAACTATCGAGGCACTAACGTAGCCCACTGCTGTTTAACTTATATGATGACATGTTCACTCATCACTGAAGGCCAAAATTTATTAAATTCAGGTGCCAGAAAAAGGGGAAAAATTAGAAAAAGAGTGATTACAAGGAAGAACTTGGTTCATTCACTACTCTTTGGTTTGGAAATAATACTGAGATGGAATAGACATTGATTATCTGTACTTGTGTCGCCTAATTATGTATTTAACAGGACGAGTACAGAATATCCCTCGCAGTAGCTCTGTGTACTACTGGCCTCCCCTGAAGTTCCACATCACGACACAGCATAAAGTGTACGCACCTACTGATTGGATCATAGTCCAGTGAGTGAGTGAGTGGGCGGGTGGGAGGGTTGGTTGGTTGGCTGGTTGGTCAGTCAGTCAGTTAGTTCCCTTGTCCCTTTCAAGACATACACCTATCCCATAACAGGCCCTAAGATCATCATACATGTTGCCATAATTATTATGGCAAGTTTATAACGTGTTGGCCTCAGGTGAGATCTTGCTTGGCAAGAGATCTGTCATTGCCAATAAACACTAGTTTTCAACCGTTACAGCAGAAATAAAAAAATAAGACCTTTACAGTTGGGGTATTGAGCAATCCCCACTGTGAACTTTTTGCACAATGAATACAGTGAACCCTGTATCCCCCCATTTCTAAAAATGTACTAAATGGCAAAACTTCTGGAACAAACTGAGAAGAATTGTTAGCAAAAACAAAATAGAGGTAAAGTTTCATTTTGCTTCCTGGGGAATCATATTTGTCTACCTCTTACTTTTGACCTTCTCTTGGAGGTTTTAAACCTTGTTAAATTGCCAAACAATTTATTAACAACAAAAGAAACTGTTCTAAGGAACTTGTATTAAAGGAAATAGAGAAATTAAAATGGAAGCATAACAGAAAATCTAGATCAAAATGCCACATAATTGTGCTTTTATGAAATGTTGGATAGTAAGAGCCCTAAATACCATTTTAAAATTATTTACCTTTGATGCTGTTACCCAGGTTTAGGTGTGTGTAATGTATGTTCTACTTATGTTGCTTAAGCGTGCAAGATTGGTCATTGAAGAAGTTTCTCACATTAGAACCTTCCTTGTGATCTCTTTAATGACAACAAACTTACCTCAACATTTCGGTATCCGGTCGTATGTCGTCTGGAGTTTTTCCCATGCTGTTACCATGGTACTTGCATTGAGTAAATCGTGCAGTGCCAGAAGGCATCACTAGATGTGACTTCACATTAGTTTTCCAAACACCTCCACAACAGGTAACAGTGTATGGCAACATCAACCACAATATACTACTAGACAGGACAAGCCAGGTGGTGCTCCTCAATGATGTTTTCATCATGTTCTGAGAATTTCTGATTAAACAAGAAATCAAGTTTAAACAAGAGTAATCAGAGAGTGAATACAAGGTATGTATTAATAAGTAAATCCTGATTACAAGGTATGTAATAATAAGTAAATCCTGATTACAAGATATGTAATAATAAGTACACCCTGATTACAAGGTATGTAATAATAAGTAATTCCTGATTACAAGATATGTAATAATAAGTAAATTATGATTACAAGGTATGTAATAATAAGTAAATCCTGATTATTTTCTTTTGTATCCAGAAAGTAAATGTGAAAATCCTGATTATTTTTTACCTATTCAGACAGTGTACCAAATCACTTATAAAACTTAATGAGAATACAAAAACAAATTATATTAGCAAAAACACGCATGTTTAGCTATAACTTGACAGCTATTATTCAGCCAATGGCAAGAGTCACTGAGTGACCTAATGTCGAGGCCAATAGTACTCAAAGACCCTGCAAATATGTAACAACACAAAATATAACATTTCATCCAGGAGACCACCAGTAGAATCTATTAGAAACAGTTTAAAATATATTTATTTGCATATCAGCACCAAAATGTGATGAAAATAGAATACTTAGATGTTAAAATAAAAAACAATTTTTTTTTTCAAATTGTCGGCCAATTTTATGTACTGGTAAGCATCGCCATATGAGCATTGACAGAGCCATGGAATTCTTTGGTCGTTTGCTACTTTTTTAAAGGATAGTTTAAGTTTGTGATCATATATCCAGAAAATTCTACTAAGCGACATTAGTCAGTATATATTAATTTTGTTTTATGTAAATTTCCTTGCCTCTCCACTAAGTAAAAATGCTCATACATATTTGAGAGGTTTTTCAGTCAAAATATAGTCTGTTTTTATCTGTCGCACAAAAAAGTTTGTTATAGTGGCATGGACTCCGTTTACTTTCATCGAATAAGAAACATCCTCGGCTCAGCCTTTGCCATCCTATTTCTACATTATCCTTATAGTTTGCATTCACAATGTCAGGTAGAATGATCTTGAGATCTATAAATTTTATCATTTTCTTCCTAATTCATCATTGATTTGATTTCATGCCTGACAGATATACCTGGGAAGAAAGTAAATAAGACATTACGGACAATAATGATTTTATTTTTTTATCCCTTAACATTAAATCGAGTGTGAGGACTGTTCAAAAGATATTTGAATTTAGGGGGCTCTCGCAAATCTGTGGAATTATAACTTGGTTTATAAATCATCTCCGGGTTGAATGGGGCACTGCACTTGGAATATAAACCTTGTTACTGTCATGGGTTCAAACTTCACAATTCATCCACGTTTGTCCATATTTGTAAAGCAGTCTTAGAAATATCATGTACCTTAAATTAGTTAGTCAAGATTGTGCATTGACAACCATCCGACACTGGAAGACACCTTCATCCTTTCTCACTTACGATTTTGCTGGAAATTGAACCCAGCACCTTAGGTGTAAAAAGCTGAGCTAAAAATCTAGAAAACTTTGATTCTCAGGTATCTGATTAATTTAGCTGACTGAAAGTGATCAAAAGTGTACAAAAGTATGTAAGCTGTGATGTGTGAATTCAAGGTAGTTTACTCAAACTTGCCGCTGCCAGGTAGTTCAGTCCTAGAGGGATTGGCCATAAAGGTCATATGAGAATTAGAAGTATTTTGTTAACTTTAGTATGCATGACTAGTCTGTTTTGTGAAGTTTGATTTTATTGGTCTACATATTTTGAACACTTCAAAATTCAGAATCATTTAGATTTCACACTTGGAAGGAGTAACACTGATTAGAAAGAAAACTTCCCCAACTCCTTACGTTATCAAGCCTAAATACCTAAATAGGGCCAAGGGTAAGGTGGGCACATTGCTAACTTTCATTGTAGTTTCAGACCACAAGAAACAAGCTCTGCTTCATGTTAGAGGACTTCAGTAGCGCCATCTGTCGATAGCTTGTGCTTTAGCTGCCGGTCTACACTAGCTAGCAGCCTGCTTTTGTATTTTGCAGTGCCTCGCTGGCTGCCTTCCCCTTTTTAGGCTCTTTAGACCATGGACACAATAGTATTGTACGATAAAACATACCCCTTGTTGCTTTTGATGATTGTCTATTCTAGTAGTAGAAGAATTGTGGTCCTTGACTTGTTTTGTAATTGGTCTTTTGGAGAATGCAACACCATTCTTATATGATATGTAAGTGCTGTCAGTCAGATAAAAGTCCTACATAGCAGCAACATATTCCCGTTTGGGTTTACACTACAAAAGTGTTTTTCTCACTTGAGGACAATTATAGTAGCATTGAGCAAAAACTTTAATTCATCTGCATTTACACAACATTATGCCAAATTTACAATCAGCAGGTTCATTCTATGATTTTCTAAAGTAGTTTTCTATTTTGTAAAATAGTGCAAAGCTGGAAGCAGGTTCAAAAGACACTTTGTGTACACATTTAAGTTATAATTTTACCATATTCTAAATCAAAATATAACCTCTTTGTCTTTATTTATAAATCTTGTTTTGCTCAAGTCTGGGACCTAAGGTATCTCAGAGGGTTTCTCACATATGATGCTGCTCTTATGGCTACAAATGCTTTGGTTGGTAGTCGACTCAACTACTTCAATTCCTTCTATAAATGTCCCTCTGCTTTTGATCTTCGTACGCTGCATTGTGTCCGGAACAGTCTTGCTAGAATCATTATCAATACCACCAAATACTCACATCATTCCTGCTAGAAAGAGTCTCCATTGACTGCATATTAAACATCACTCTGTATATGAGACTGCCTTACTGATGTACAAGTTTTTATATAGTGGTTATCCAAAATAATTTAAACCTTTTCTTAAACTTAGACATAGTGTGTACAATACATGTAGAAATTAAGCTAATGGTGTGTTGCACAAGGTACCATACTTTACTAAGCATTTTGGCCTCAGCTTTGCTTATGCTGCTCCAAAGATTTGGAATGATTCAGCCACTTCTAAATACTCATCCAGAAAAACGTTAAAAACTTACAAAAGCATGCCCCGCTTAGTTTCTGCTTTTTTCCAAGGCTTTTCTCTGTAGCACTGACTCCTGATTTGTCTCTGATTTTCTGGTTATGGGTTTCTGCTTTTCTGTATCAGGCGCCTAGAGTTTGTCTTTAGATGGAGATTAAGAGCTATATAAGTACTGTTAGAATTTACAGACACCAAAATGGTTCATCCTCCATGTCTTATTTCATTAAGTCCAGAAGACTTATTGGGAGAAATATCTGTCTCATTTCCTCTGCCCGATCACAGAAAATTAGCAGAAGCTTGTTTATATCCCCTACACCTTTTTTATTCAACAAACATTTTCCCAAATTCATTCTGTTTTCAGAAATAATTGAAAGAAGACTTGAAATATTAAGCAATTTATACAAAGGGTTTTATTTTTTGCAAAAGTGGAGCTTATGTTGTATCCGAACAATGAAGTGCAAAAGGGGTACTGTATAAAGTGACATTGCTAAGTGCTAACAGGGGCATAACTCATGTTTAAGCCAGTATGCCAAGGCGTACCATTTTTTTGCTACATTTTTTTGCTAGATTTCTAATGTTATATGTTTACACTGGTGTGTGTACAGACTTCCTAATTAAGCATATTGATGGAAAGCCAGGCTACCCACCCCAGAGTTTTATACAGACACACAGGCCCACCAACCACTACCAGACACCCCAGAATATACGACATTTTGAAAAAGCAGGGAGTAGAAATGGAATAAAAAGTCCCCTGGCTAATTTGTGAACTTTGACAATAAAGCTTAATTCCAAGTATGAACTTTGGTTATCAAACTTTATTTCAAGTATGAACTTTGATTATCAAACTTTATTCCAAATATGAACTTTGATCATCAAACTTAATTCCAAGTATGAACTTTGATCATCAAACTTAATTCCAATTTAAATCTGTGTGAACCTTTCGAGTAGAAACTGATCATTAGTAAAAACTTAATGCCAGAAAATTTGTGCAAATTGGACAATTTCTTGAATTTTCCTTGCATTCATAACTTAGTCACATATAGAATGTCACTTGGTCCTCTGCCAGGCTAGAAAAATGAAAGAAATGATTCATTTTTATTGTTTATCAATGACTCTTTTACTAGTTTATGTCCAATTACTCTAGTTGTCGTCTTTTATCTCTTTACTCCCAATAACCTTTGTTATATTGATATTTGCTTATACCTTAAAGAAGAATGCTGACGCAGAAGAGAATATGTCATCAGAAAAAAATGTATAAATGTAAACATGATTTAATAGGACTTTTACCCGACAGATGCAATATTTTTAAATTTTGTCCACAGGACCTAACTGGACTGTAATTTGTTCCCTCTGGTGACAAAATTCAAAGAAAAAAAATGCATCACGGGACTTTTTTTGTTTCTGTCATTTACCACTTTCCTTAAATAATATGTAAAGTAGGTCAATATTTACCTAAAATTTGCACAAAAACAGCCGTAAAAACAAACTTAGTAACGAGCACTGATGAATAGACATTTCCCAACTACCCCCCAACACAAGAAAGATGCCTGTTGGGTTTAAAATATTTTTATTATAATTTATATTCAAATATATTGTTAAGAACATCACAGTATAGTATATATATGGCAGAAAAGGTAATAAACCTGTCACCCAAGGCAGTAACATAGCATACCCATACTTAGTTTCCAAACATGAAATAACCCCCCTCCCCACCCCTTATGAGGCAAACTCGGGGCAGTAATCAAGTTACTGACCCGAGAGGGCCCTACCTTATTATCCCACGCAAAACCAGGGCAGTAAACAATTTACTAGCCCCAGCATGCAATAATTATAAAATTTAGAGATTTTCATAAAGAAACCCCAGAAATAATAAAGGGTGACAGCAAAGCCATTTGCAAGCAAGAGTTACAGAATTCATAATGTAGTAGTATAAGATATAATACAAGAGTTGCATAGCTTTAATGACAGGAATATGTAAATATGGTGTATGATAATAGAAATAGAGCATATATATCCGCCAATACATAAAAGTTACTAAGAAGTTTTAAAATACAATTACAAATACAGTCCATCCTAGTCGTATATAATAGTTACAAAAAGAAACCTCATACAAGGAAACTGGATAATCAGTAATACCAGATAAATGAAGCTATAAATTGTCATTGAAAGTATGTTACAGCCAGGTATGGCATAATTGGAATTGGAAATAGTTTGTAATGTATTTTATCACTAAGGCAGCCATTGACATCTGCCCATCTGGTCCTGAGATGCAACTGTTCATTAACGCCTCCATGTAGCAAGGAGGCACTACCAATATGAAAACTAACATCAGAAGCACAAGTGTAGCTGCTGCATTGCAAACGTTAACATCTCAGGAAGGCTTGTCACTTGTCATGATGCCAAGAGCGATACTATAGCCAACCAAGTGGCAGTTATATTATTAAGACACAGCTGTCAAGTGAAATGTCAACCATTGACAGATACCATCCATATCACCTGAAAATATAAACTACAGCAGTAATGTGTTCACAAAACATTAAGAAAAAGATAAGGGAGGGATCTCATGAGACAAGGGAGGGAAGGCAAAGATGCTTCTTCTCGTGTTTCCAACATGTAAATGGCAGAATGTAGGGTTGAATTCAGAGAGGTCCCACGCTTGACCAGCTGACCACTCTAATATGCAAATAAGGTGTACCACTAACACAAATAAAGGTAGTCCAGAAATGAGCTAGATGACACCTAAATGTCATCCCGCACATTTCCCAACTACCCCCCAACACAAGAAAGATGCCTGTTGGGTTTAAAATATTTTTATTATAATTTATATTCAAATATATTGTTAAGAACATCACAGTATAGTATATATATGGCAGAAAAGGTAATAAACCTGTCACCCAAGGCAGTAACATAGCATACCCATACTTAGTTTCCAAACATGAAATAACCCCCCTCCCCACCCCTTATGAGGCAAACTCGGGGCAGTAATCAAGTTACTGACCCGAGAGGGCCCTACCTTATTATCCTATGCAAAACCAGGGCAGTAAACAATTTACTAGCCCCAGCATGCAATAATTATAAAATTTAGAGATTTTCATAAAGAAACCCCAGAAATAATAAAGGGTGACAGCAAAGCCATTTGCAAGCAAGAGTTACAGAATTCATAATGTAGTAGTATAAGATATAATACAAGAGTTGCATAGCTTTAATGACAGGAATATGTAAATATGGTGTATGATAATAGAAATAGAGCATATATATCCGCCAAACACCAAGCTACAAAGAAAGATGTTGCTGAAAGGTGCGAGATACCTGGGAAGACACAGAAGGAACTGAGTGTATATACCGCCATACAGCAGAGGACGACCAAGTGCCATGCTGCATTATGTCTTGCAAAGGAACTCCCTTATCAAAAGCCCAGGTAGTCGCAGATTTCCGAAACATGTGAAAAGTCAAGGTGGGTGAAATAGCTAAAATGGAAGAAACCTGCTTCAAATGCTTTCTAGCTGTGGAGTATGTTAATGGAAGTAGGTTTGATTTTTTGACAATGCAAAACAAAGGTGAGTTCTTATCAGCTGGTAATTCCTGAAACATGTCGGTCAAAGCTTTCACAGGACACAATGGTGACTGACCTAAAGATGGAATGGTTATTGTTGCCATTTGATTGCAATTTTGCAAAGTTTTAGTCCACTTAACAATGACTGTGCAGAATTTTTCTGAGAAAATAATATCACCTCTTGTTAACAGTCTAGTGGGGTCGAATTTCTGTACAGAATGTGGAAGGATGTTTGACAGCCGAAGAAAGGAGAAGAATGTAAATAAGTAAAGAGTTCTGAAGAGCAAGGGGTTGTCCATTGTTTGAGAAATGGCCACAATCTGTTGAAGCATATGTGTTGTAATAATCTTTTGACCTGTCAAAGATAAAGGTGCATTGATCTTAAGGGATTTAATAAATAAAGGAAGCCTTTCATCTTGAAAGGGGGCGGTACTCAAGCCGTATACAATGAAATTTGCTCTAATTGCTGCCATATGATTGGAGATATTTGCCTGTGACAACCCTTTTTGATGCAAATGTTCCATAAATGCCAATATAATAACTGTATTCACCTGAAAAGGGGAAATCTGTGCCTTCTCAAGGAAATACAAGAAATCTTTGAACATTCTGGTATATTGATTCATTGTTGCTGGTCGAAAGCCAGATCTAAGTCTTTGAATTGCAGCAGAAGCAAGCTCTGCCGTGTCGCCCTGTATTTCTGTAAATAGAGTAACATTGTTTATATGTGTTCATTTAACATTGTCAAATCAATATGTATTGGAAGCCAGATGTGATCTGGAATAAGTTTGTTGAGAGTATTGTTATCTGCCATTGTACCTTGCCATCTAGATAACAGGTCAGCTACGACATTATGACAACCCGGAATATGGTTAACTACTAGTTCGACATTAAACATTGCAGATAACAACCAAATATTCCGTGCACACATAGCCAGTATACTATCCCGAGCACGACCTGACTTCAGGACTTCGACAACAGCCATGTTATCGCATTTTATTTCAACCGTTTTGTCCTTCCAGTGGGGACCCCACAGTTTGAGAGCCACGACTAAATTTAGTATTTCCAAATGTACAATGCTATAATTTTTAAAACTCAAAGGCAGGGGTAGGGCGTATACCATGTTATCAAAGGTGCCCCCAAACCTTGAAGGCAAGCATCTAAGTACACTGTTGCATGTATAATTTGGTTGTCATAAAAAGTGATGCCATTATACTGTGCAAGAAAAGTGTTAAACCAGTTGAGATCTCGAAAAAATTCCGTATTTAGATTTATACAAGTCTTATCAGTACTGTCCCTCAACAATTGAAGCATTCTATTTAAGAAGAATCTAGCTGGTTTAACACATTTTGTAATGTAAAGAAGCGAACCCAGTAAGGATTGAAATTGGTTTTTAGTGACTTTCTTTTTAGAAACATATTGTTGACATATTTGCTGAATTTGAGTCAACTTTTCTCTTGGTATCTGTAACGTTCTATTAACCGAATTAATTTCTATGCCAAGACATACGGCAATATGAGTAGTAACCGGATGTATCCGCCATGATAAACCTTATGGCATCTGAACAACGCTGAAAGAATACAGAACCGTGCCGGAACCCGAATGGCAAATTTCCATCGATATAATACTGGTCATGCTTTAGGCCTAATAGATCTAGATCCCCTGGATCTATTCTAAGATGTCTGAATGCCCTCTTGATATCTATTTTATATAGAAGAGCACCAGTACCGAGTTCCTTTAGACTATCAACAATGTGATCTACAGAAGGATACTTTAAATCAAAATAAGACCCCAAGTATTTGTTTTTAGGTACCCCATCATTCACTGACTGACCAGAAGGAAAGCTTAAGTCTAAAATAACTCTTCTCTTATCCGAATCTGGCTTATCTCTGGTGAGGAATGGTGATACGTGACAAGGAAAGGGGGACTGTGCAAAAGGGCCATAAATAGCACCATATTGCATTTCAGTTTGAATATATGCAGATACATGTTGAGAGTGCTGAGTTGCTGAAGCATGATTAACATAAGTTGATGCTAGATGGACCTCCCTGTTAAAATCCAGGGGAAAGTCATATTGTATAAGATCTATTAATTGCTTATCCCAATATGAGTGCAAGTATTTTTTCCATGCTGCAACATTAAGTTGTGACTTGACCGGAATACGAACCTGCATAAAATTAGGCATGGCTGAACGTCTGACCAGTGTATGAGCCTGGATAATATCAGGGACATTCCCCCATACAACTTCCTGCCCTGTATATATCATCAAGTCATTATAGGGGACAATTTTTAAAATCCACAGATTGATATTTGTTATATGCAACCGTATCAGGTATAAATTTGTTACGTTTGTGGTTTGCATAAGCCATGTCCCAGACTGGAGCCCCAGGTAAGTGATTCTGAGTTCGATTATGGTAGGAAGTATCAGTATTATCCGTACCGTATGACATACTCTGTGGGAATACGTTTTGAGGTGGGACAGGTTTACTTTGAGAACAAAGTAAAGGGAGTTCATCTTGAGTAATGGGTTTGATGTTGATTTTTTCTTTTGCATCACAGTTATTTGTACTGTTATCAGACATGCTACCCAATGTTTGCCCTTTTCCGTTTTTGTTGCCCTTGAATATAAAAGAAGCATGTTGTTTGTGTGATACATCATTTGCAGTGAGACACTGAACATCTTTGTGATACTGTGACTGCATGGCCGTACCCAATATTTGCCCATTTTTGTTTTTATTGCCCTTGAAACAATTAGAAAATGCCATGCCAGTAGTGTCCTGGCCACCATTGTTAAATGCTGAACCCAATATTTGCCCTTTTCTGTTTTTATTGCCCTTGAAACTGAAAGCAGCATTGGTGGATTGACAAGTGGGTTGTACATTAGTTCTCATCTTGTAACTGTGCAAGTACCTGAAATCGATTAGCAAGTGTCACACCTTGGCCCTGTTTTTTGTGTGATTGGTCATATAAGACTGGAACCTTATGTTTTGTAGACTTAGGTAAGTAACTACTGTTCTTGGTAATAATAGGTTCACTTTGCAAGGAATTTTTTATGACCTTTTGGGGGGTTTCAATGACAGGACCGTTATGTACGATTTCAAGATACTTATGCACAGCAGGAGAAGTCCTCTGCTGTAGCACAGACGCGTACAAGCGACAGGGATCAACATTCTTGAAAGCATTGGCTCTGGCTAGCCAAGCTTTCCAGGTAGGGCGAGTAGCCTGAAGCTGACCTGTTATCTTATCAATGGTGTTATCTTTTGTGAAGAAACATCTAGAGCCGTGGATGGACTTCAGCTTGTGTCCATCCACTGCTAATCGTTTTTTGACAGTAGTTTATTCTTATTTTTGCAATCAGTTTCCGTATGGGAAAACGTACGGCCAGTGGTTGCAAAACATGAAGCACAGATATGCTTGTACAGTACCCCCCTTGTCTCATGAGATTTCATCTGTATACAAGAACCTTGGTTATAGTAAGTGCAAGGCATGGACTTTGTAATTTTTGAGTATTTCTTGCTATTACCAGGGTATGCCGAAGCGACAGTTTGGTTGTTGGGCACATGTTTTTGTGCATTTGCACGCCGGATCCGATCAATAGCCAAAGTATCTGAATAGTCCTTCACTTCACCTTGCTCCATGTGACACAGTAAAACTGCGTGGCTGGCTTTGGCAGAAGTCCATGAGAAATCGTTGGCATCATCCATAATGGATATAAGATACTCTAACATGTGTTTTCGCAAAGCCGGATCCGACTCATCTCTCATGGTTCTGCCAAACCCAGCCACCCACTGAGTGACATTCAATTGGTCGTATGTGACCCTTTCCTTATTCAAACCGGATAAAACATATTCATGTGGCCATTTGATTCTATTTTTGACCAGCACCTCCACATTTCCGCCACGCTGAGATTTTAATTTTGAATTTGTACCTGTTTTGGCCAGATCCGACAACTCCTGAAGTCTTTGTTCGACTTTCAGTTGCAATAATGTTTCATCATTCAAGACACCAGGATTTGAACCCATGTGTTCACTAGGCTTAGTTGTTGGTTGTGTAAGTTTACTGTCTTTCCTTGATTTGGTGACTTTGGCTTTTGAACTCTTGACTTTAGATTTATCCGCAGTCTTTTTACTGTCTTTACTTTCAATTCTATCTAAGCGCTTGCCAATCTTGTGTAACTGTTCCAAGATCTGAGCATTTATAACGGCTTGTAGGTCCGGATCCGACTTGTATAAGGTTTCCTGTACCTGTTTTGGTTGGGAAGGACCAGCACCTTCCTGTGTATTTGAAATATTTAAATGTTCTTCATTATCCGAATCCCGCACTATATCACTGCAGTTAAGCTCACTACCAGATCCGTCAGAGTCGGAGTCCGACATGTTGACTTTTTCTTCGAAAGTAGCACAATTATGAGTTAAAAATCTTTGTAAAAACTGGTTATCATCCGACAGTTGTATTTCAACAGGTAAATGCACTGACTGTTGTTTGTTGGAACGCAAATTGTACATATTTTACTGCATCATGACTAGGAAATGTAAAATGTACATGTCAAAACACGAAACACATATAAAACACATAAAAGTTATGTTTCAATACTAAAACAATATAAAAAAGCACATATAAAATCAACATAAAAAGAAAACCATACAGTATCAGCCAGTCCTATTCATCGCACCATATAAAGCAAAGATGCTTCTTCTCGTGTTTCCAACATGTAAATGGCAGAATGTAGGGTTGAATTCAGAGAGGTCCCACGCTTGACCAGCTGACCACTCTAATATGCAAATAAGGTGTACCACTAACACAAATAAAGGTAGTCCAGAAATGAGCTAGATGACACCTAAATGTCATCCCGCAATACATCCATTTTAAAATGAGATATCTCCCCCATTTCCTCGTGTATTTTTATGCAAGAAAGACCTTTCTAAATATGCAGGTTATATTGTTGTTAAAGTATTTAGAAAAAACCTCTTTTGTAAAAAATATGCATATTACCCACACAATAATCATTTAGCTACCAAATTATATTCTATTTCAAGATTTGCCCAGAGATATTGATAGATGTTCTACATATTACTTGTAGTTTTTAATAAGATAGCCATAATGATTTTGTTTCTATCTAGGTATAATTTACACTAACTGTAATGGAAAAACAGCTTTTAATTTTTCTTTGAGGTATTGATACCCTATTCTAAAATGGTAGGCTGCGCAGTGAACATGGACACGTCTTTTGCGCAATGCTGGAATCGCGAATATAGAACAGTAAATAAAACAAAGCTGTTGAATTCTGCGTGCATCATTCCTTCGCATACAAATGTAAACAAACAACTCCTGGTAGAATTAGTGGTTAAAATATTTATAAAATTGTCATTTCCTGCTTGATTTTAACAATTAACATATCGTTTTAAAGCTTACAGCAAAATAAAAGCATCTACAATGACAATCTGTCAATATTTCATAACAATTTCTGTGAAAATAGAGTAACACAAAATACTTGTTTTTTACCCTAGATATTGTAGTATATTCCGGGAGACGTTTCGGTAGTTCCGAAGTTTAGTAAGCGCCCATGCGCGGGAGTTGTACAGGAACTGGGGTTTAAAGTAACACTTCAGAGTAAGACTTGGGACTGTATACATGTGTTTAACGGAAACGCACATGCGATATTACTGAATGTAAAGGAGAATTATATATATACAACAGTGTAGTCACTAATAGTAATAGTATATAGAGTTAATAGAAGTCCAGCAGTGACATAACAATTGGTGTACTGATGTTAGAAGGGACCTGAGTGGTTCTGTGTAGACAGTACCAGTAGTTAGACACCTCATCTAAGACCTGGCAACAGAACCAGCAGCACTAGTGCAAGGTGGGTGAAATTACTTCATTGGTACCAGAAGTGGGGTTTGATGGGGTGAAACATTACAAACATTATCATGTAAAGACAGTTAATCCAACATGTAATAGGTTGAAGGAAAACAACAGGGATGGTGTGAGTGCTTTAGTGAACTGTTACGTGCAACATTATCCTACAAAAGCATTATTGGATAATGGTGCCCAGATATCATTGATGAGTTCTAGTTTGTATGAGAAGCTTACTCACAAGTGTGAACTCGGGGATGGAATAAAATTGGAAGGGATTGTGAAAGATATCAAACTTGATGCAAAGTTGTGTGCAGGAGTTGAAGTTTCATTTAATGGAAAGTCAGTTTACACCTGGAAATTCTATGTAGCACCTATTACAGAACCATTAATAATTGGATTGGATTTCTTGTGTCAGTTTGGAGCAACGCTGGATTTCAGAAGAGGAATTTTCAAGATTCAAGACACAAAAGTAAATGTGAAGGAGTTTGTCATTGCAGAAGGAAATGAATTTACTTCTTGTAAAGTAGTGTTGGATAAGAAAGTGTCCATTCCACCAGAGACAGTGATTAACACGCATGCTAGGCTGGATGGATGTTTGAAAGGTGAAGTTGCTATTACTTCTTCCGGATCCAATAGAGGAGTATTGCTACCAAATCTACTTGTGGAAGCCGAGGAGAGTGTTCCAATACAACTAGTGCATGACTCTAAGCAAACTATTGTGTTGAAGACAGGACATGTGTTAGGTGATGCAGTTGAATGCGAAGTTTTGACGGCAAGTGGTGATTTAGTATCTCACGAAGTTAACATGCATTCTAACTTGCCAGAGCACCTTGTAGGTCTGTATGAGCATTCACAGAAGTCACTACAACCAGATCAGTGTCAGAAACTCAAGTCCTTATTAACAGAATACCAAGACATTTTCTCCGAAGGGAGTCACGATTTAGGCTGTTTTACAGAAATTAGCCACACCATTAATACTGGTGATGAAAAACCAATTAAACAAGCCATGCGACGAACACCATTGGGTTTTGAGAAAGAAGAAGAAGAAAACTTGAAATTAATGCTGGATATCGGAGTCATAACAGAGTCATCTTCTGATTGGGCTTCTGCACCAGTTTTGGTCAGAAAGAAAGATGGAACTCTGAGATATTGTGTAGATTATAGGGCTTTGAATTCTAAAACTGTTAAAGATTCATTCCCACTACCCTCAATATCACAGTGTTTAGATCAGTTATGTGGAAACACTTATTTCTCAACTCTGGATATGGCCAGCGGATATTGGCAAATTGAAATTGCTGAGCAAGACCGACATAAAACCGCTTTCATTACCAAATATGGTCTTTTTGAACATCAACGTATGGTCTTTGGATTATGTAATGCCCCAGCCACTTTTCAACGAGTTATTCAGTTTGTTCTGAGGGGTTTAACATGGAGCAAAGTGTTGGCCTATATTGATGATGTAGTAGTTCTTGGAAAGGGGTTTGAAGATCATCTGACCAACCTTTGTACGACTTTTGACAGATTCAGGAAATATAATCTCAAATCGAATGCCAAAAAAGTGTTGTTTATTTCATACTGAGACCATATTTCTAGGCCGAAAAGTCAGTGCGGAAGGAGTGTCCATAAATCCTGAGAATGTGGAGAAAGTATCTAAATGGCCAGTTCCTACTTCAGTTAAGGAAGTGGAGAGATTCTTAGGATTTGCCAATTATCATAGAGAGCATATTAAAGATTATGCCAGTGTGACAAGGGTTTTATATCAACTGACAGGCAGCAAAGCAGTATTTGACTGGTTAGATGAGCATCAGGAAGCTTTTGAGTTGACAAAGCAAAGACTAATAAGTGCACCAATTCTTAGCTATCCAAATGCTGAAGATGTGTTTGTTTTAGATACTGATGCGTCGGGTCACGCCATAGGAGCTGTCTTATCACAAATACAGAATGACTGTAAAAAAGTGATATGTTACGGTAGATATGTGCTTACACCAGAGCAAAGGAAGTATTGTGTTACTAGAAGAGAATTGTTATCTGTGGTTCGTTTCACCAGGCAATTCAGACATTATCTTTTAGGGCGTAAGTTTCTTTTGCGCACAGATCATAACAGTTTAACCTGGCTACTGCGGTTCAAACATATTGAGGGTCAATTAGCACGTTGGCTAGAAGAACTTAGACAGTTTGATATGGTAGTTCAACATCGACCCGGAACCAAGCATGGTAATGCCGATGGGTTATCAAGAATTCCAGATGAAGAGGAATTTTGTGATTGCTACAGAGTGGGAATTGATTTGGAGTCTTTACCTTGTGGAGGATGTAAATTTTGCTCAAGAGCACATCATCAATGGTCAAGATTTCAGGAGGATGTTGATGATGTGGTTCCACTAGCTGTAAGATCAGTTCTTACTCAGATACAGTGGCACATGCCTGGTTACAAGAATATTCTCATGCACAACTATCTAAGGCACAAAAGGATGATTTTTGTGTGGGTAAACTAATCAATTGGGTTTCGAAAGACATTACTCCAAAACAGAGTGAAGTTTCCTTATGTAGTGAAGTATTTTTACATTAATAGACATCAGTTAGTGTATCAAAATGAACCTCTTTTATACAAATGGACAGACAATCATAGTGAAAAGTTTTTATTTGTAGTGCCTAATAGTTTAAGGGAAGAAATAATGTCTCTGAATCATGATTTACCATTAACAGGACATATGGGTATTGTGAAAACGGTGTCCAGGATTCATAATTCCTACATCTGGTACAAGATGAAGACATTGACCTTTTTGTGAGGTCTTGTAGTGTTTATAACAAGAAAAAGAGATCAAATGTTAAGCCAAGAGCAAGCTTAAGACAGTATCATGCTGGATCACCTTTGGAACGAGTTCATATTGACATTCTACGTCCTTTCACAGAAAGTAATAGAGGAAATCAATATGTTCTGGTGATAGTTGACCAGTTTACAAAATGGCTAGAGTGCTTTCCACTACCGCTTCAGAGCGCGGAGTTGACTGCAAAAGCTGTTGTGGATGGATTTATATCAAGGTTTGGGTGTCCACTTGAGATTCATACGGATCAAGGGAGGACTTTTGATGGTAAACTGTTCTCATCAGTATGTGAACTGTTAGAAGTTACCAAGACCAGAACAACTCCTTATTGTCCATGTTCAAATGGTCAGGTGGAACGCTACAATAGAACTCTTTTGCAACTTATCAGGTGTTTTCTAAAAGGCAATCAGAAGCATTCGGATGACCATTTACAGCAACTCACTGGAGATATAAGATCCACAGTGAACAGAAGCACAGGTTTCACACCGAACATGATGATGTTAGGCCGTGAAGTTATGTTACCAGTTGATCTTATGATTGCTACAAAGGATCCTGAACATCTTTATCCTGCAGAGTAGTGTAAAGAAGCTAAAGGAAGTTATGAATCAAGTTCACACACTTGCTCGAGAAAAGCTGGCTTCTTACCAAAAGTGCCAACAAAGGGATTATAACTTAAAACTTAAAGTGAATACCTATGAAATTGGAGACTTGGTGTATGTATTAGACACTGCAAAGAAGGTTGGTTTGAGCCCAAAGTTGCAGAAAGTATGGAAAGGTCCAATGTTAGTTGTAGAGGCAATTTCTTCGATATTGTTTCAAGTTGCAAATAGGAAGAAGTATTTTGTTCTTCATCATGACAGATTAAAACCATGTGAGGATAGAGAAATTCTGTTATGGTTGAAAAGAAAACGTAATGCACTTTTAAATCAGCTAGACAATGGTGAGAAGAATGAAACAGATGACTTTGAAGAAGGAGATCTCCAAAGGCTCTTTGATTGTGAATACTTACCTGTTATAAATGAACATGCTCTCAATGATGATCATTTCTATACTGAACAGGAAGATCATGAATTTCAGGGAAATAATGACAGTAGTAAACTATTAAATGATAGCACTGATATTCTCAACCAAGAAAACCAAATTATAGCGGTGCCTGAAACATTCGGTAATTTGGAGCAAATAGTACCTCTACCCCCCACAAGATCTGGTCGTGAAAGAAGGCATCCATGACATTTACAGGACTACTCCCTCTAATCAGTTTTATTTTTGTTGGGGTTGGACACGCATGATAGTTAAGTAATCCTAACCCTAACATTGAACACTGTAAACTGATTCCCACTTTTTGTTTCTTTTTAGATGTCTGGTAAAAACAAGAAAGTGAGATGGGAGAAGGTGGAGTGTGAATGGAGACCAAGGTCTCGCACCTATTGTTTTGGCAATGCAGGAGATAGTGAGAGAGATAGAGAGAGGGAAAGAGATAGAAGGAGGGAATATGATGAAAGAGATAGGCGTAGATAGGACAGAGAGAGACGCCTAGATAGTAGATATATGAGGAGGTATAGGAGATACTCAGAGCACAGTGACGTGAGATCTCCCAGAAGCCAGGTTGTTGACACCCGCAGCTACCGAGATGTGGTAAGGGGTGATAGAAAGCAAGAAAAAATAGTAGTGCCACCACAAGAAGAATGTACCAGTAGTACAGCACAGGCCCACAGCTACTCTGAAGTCGTAAAAGGGGGAAAACTATCAGTAGTACTTCGATTTACTGGTCAAGACAGTCTCGCAGTAATGAAGAAGTAAGATCTGATAGAGTTGAGACAGTGCCTAGATCTGAAAAACAAAAATCGACAGATTGCTTAAGGATACATTCCTGGACAAGTCATTCTACATGTACTAGAGGACCAGAGAAACAACAGAGAGAGCAAGTACCTGAGTCAGTTCAGAGAGAACAAGTACCTGAGTCGGTTTGTAGTGTCAGCGAATTGGAGCATAGGAACACAGAGGTAGAGACTATACTGAAAGGGATGTTCCCACTTATCGACAGTGTGTGTCTGCGTGAAGTGATCTCTAGCTCACAGGTGATACCATACAACCAATCTCAGGTGGTCCAGACTTGTATGTCGAAGGTTCGACAGAAGGTACAGGAAATGGTAGGCATGACTCTGCAATCAGTTGTAACTGAGAGAGCAGAAACTGTCTCAAGGTCCAGTCCAGAGTGAAGTGTACGCTTCAGTCCAGAAGTCCAGATAGAACAGAGACAAGGGTTTGGGATCAAAAATCCACTGAAAAGATCTGGAATAGTGATGTCTGCAGGTGATAAATGGCTAAATAAAGCCTAAAGCTACTCAAGCCTCTGGGAGTTCAAGGAAGGTCACCATTGTTCTGTCAGGCGTTCCAGATGAGAACATTGTGTTGAAACGACCCGCTTCTCAAGACCAAAGTGAAGTAGTTGTCATGAAAGTGACACTAGAGAAAACTATAGTTGTAATGGAAGAGCCAGGACAGCAACGAAAGTCAAGGAAGTTGTCACTCCGTCCAGTTTGCTACATGAAGAACTGCAGTGTTTTGGTGTCACATTTCGGTAGGCATGTGATTGGTAAGCATCTACCAGTCAGTTTCGCGGTCTGGAAGGAGATGTCTCCTCAGAGAAGAATGGACTCGATAAGCTCATTTCTCAACTCAATTGAGGATGTTGTTGGTGTTCAAAGCCTTGATGAACTTCTGGAACTTGTAGTTCGTAACAAGTGGTTTCCTACCCGAATTGGTGTTAAGAAATTCGAGGAAGATGACAAGCTTGTCTGTGAGTTCATCACTGGTATACCGGAAAGAACTGAAGGAGTATCCAACAATTAGTCCCCCAAACTGTGTGGGCAGTTTGGCTCATTGGAGGCTAATCAGCACAGTGCTCAGCCATGTTGGTGAAGAAAAAGTGCCACAAGTTGATTTAGCTCCAAGTCCAAAAGAAGTTGAAGTTTCGGAAAGTAATCCCAAAGCCATAGAACCTAGTGTAGATGTTGTAGAAAACTTTGTGGATAATACTGCAGCAGTTGACACAAGACCCGCTACATTTCCTACAGAAGAACAGGTGGAAGAACTATTAGGCACAGGGACTGAAGAGCTGATGGAAACTGCCGATTCTTCAATTCTGGATGAGCCAAAAACAGTTGAGAAACCTAGTGATGTGGGACGACCATAGGCGAGATGCGTTGTTCAACAGTAAGAGTTCAGAGAGGTTACTGTTTGTAGATTCACACATACATCTGGATAAATTGCAGAATGCTAGCAAGAGACAAGACTTGTGTGAGATCATGAAGCATGGGCCGATGCCAAGTGAACTTGTTGAACTGAAATTTGCACTAGCAAACTTTTGTCATGGAGTCCCCACGAAGCAAGCTAGGGAAAAAGCTTACAAGGACAAAAGGATCTATACCACCTATGGAGTACATCCAAAACAAGCTCATGTGGTAACTAAAGACGACATGGAGAGAGTAAAAATAGCAATCCTACGAGACCCTCGTTGTGTCGGAATTGGAGAAATAGGAATTCATCTCTCAGGAAGCTTTGGATGCCATAAGGAAGCTCAGGTGAAAGTGCTTAGAGAAATTCTCAAGTTTTATGCCGAAGAGGAGCTGTGGGACAAGGTCCTAGTTTTCCATTGTCATGATGAGCACTTGTCAACAGAATCATCTGATCTGTGTTTGCAGATACTCATAGATGAAGTTCCAAGTTTTGACAAGGATATGGTGGAGATCCATAGAAACTGTTATACTGGTGGTTGGGATGAGGTGCAACGATGGACAGCTGAGTTCCGACATACCAAGTTCGGCTTTACAGGTCTACTGCTATGCCGCTTTAGACATCCAGGACTGGATGAAGTCATGAAAAGGTTAGAAACCCACCAGTTGTTACTCGAAACAGATCCCCCCTATCTGTTACCACCAGAACATAACAAATGTGAATACAACACCCCATATGGCATTGTGAATGTGGCAATCAGGATTGCAGACCTGAGATATCAAAATCTAAAGGAAATACTTGATATCACCACAAACAACGCTATGGAGTTATACAAACTGAAATAAATGTCGACAAACCAAAAGTGACAATGCATCAGGAACAGTGCTGAATGCAGGGACGTCATTGCCAGCAAGTTCTGTTGATGAACATTGAAATACGCAGAGTTGTTACTGCAGGAAATGATACACGTGTTTATTGATGAACGTTGAAATATGCAGAGTTGTTACTGCAGAAAACACTACAGTTCCATCAATGAACACTGATATGCACTTGTTATTGCTGAAGAAGTGAATAATGAAACCTCAGGAGTATGACTAAGTGTCAACAGAAGAAGGAGGAATGTAGAGTCTGGGAGACGTTTCGGTAGTTCCGAAGTTTAGTAACACCCATCCGCGGGTGTTGTACAGGAACTGGGGTTTAAAGTAACACTTCAGAATAAGACTTGGGACTGTATACATGTGTTTAACGGAAACGCACATGCGATATTAGTGAATGTAAAGGAGAATTATATGGACATTTAGAAGTAGTAGGTGGACTGACATATGTAACAGTGTAGTCACTGATATTAATTGTAGTAGTAGTAGGTCTGATATATGCAACAGTGTAGTCACTGATAGTATACAGAGTTAATAGAAGTCCAGTAGTGACATAACAATTGGTGTACTGATGTTAGAAGGGACCTGAGTGGTTCTGTGTAGACAGTACCAGTAGTTAGACACCTCATCTAAGACCTGGCAACAGAACCAGCATCACTAGTGCAAGGTGGGTGAAATTACTTCAATATCACCATGTATGTTGCATTGATGGAACAGCCAACATGGTGTTGGATTTGTTTTGATTTTTGCGTAAGATTTACCCCTTATTTTGACTAAAATAATTTGTAACCACAGAGGCCCTGTGATTTTGATGAACTTTTTAGGCTGTGACCAGTTTTGAAGAAATTAGATTTTTTTCGCAAAAGTCTTACTTACAAAGAAAGTGAAACTTGTGGCTTGGCTGCGACCATGCAAAAACTAATTTGCATACTGATTTCTACTCACAGGCCATGGTGTGCTGTCTGCGTGCTCGAAAATACAGAAAACCTGCATTTCACTTGCGTGTCACTTGCAAGTTGACTCATTTATTCCCATTGCCAACATGTAGGAACAAGTAAAGCTTCTCTTGCATCCCATCGTATGTGTATGTACATGTAAATGTGCTGCAAGTATTGTTGAAAAATATGAACATAGCCTGATAGTGGGATAGCAGAGATTGCACATGCAAACAAGGTATATTTTCCTAATAGCAGTGTCACTACTTGAACATCAAAGAACAGACTGTGACTAGCTACAGGCCCCACAGCGGGTTAATATGGATGCAAGGTACATGTGAGGGTATTGTAACGTGCAAACCCTGCAAGTGAATGGGGAGATCTTACAACACTTGCAAAGGAAATGCACAAGTCTTTTTTAAGTTACCCTTGAGAAATGGATGCATTTATGGCCATATTGCATGTACGCAGAAAAAATGTGCACATCAATTTTCATTGCAGTGTCTGTGCAACCTTGAAATTCTGTTATAAAATTGAACGGGTACCTTAAGTGTGCCTCGCAAATCTGCCAATTTTTCTCTGTAACCACGAAGTACATGCATTGCAAATATTTACTTCCCCTAAAACTGGTCATGAATATAAATTTCACAAAAAAAATCGTAAGGCCTGTTTCACCCATATTGTCGGGATGTAAGAGCAGTTTAAGATATTGCTGTTACTGCTATTTTCTTAATATTTTATGGAACAAAATATGAAAAAGATGATACGACTAAAAATCACTCCTAGAGCGCAGACTTTCTGCAAAGGTAAGGGGGTCTGCGGAGAATTCGTGATTTTTTTAACCAAACTATGATCCAGATCTTTGTTTCCCAATATGTAACCACTTCTTCCTTTGGTAAGTCTCTTCAGCATAAAAAAATCACAAAGATGTCTACATTAGTTTTGGAGTAAGCATGAACATACCACCAAGTCAAAGCAAGAGAGCTGACATTGTTAGTTTATATGACTGATAATGCAGCAGGTACCTAACAAATCATGGTATTGATTTGTGTGACTGGGAGTTATTTGCAAAAGTTCTTTTTAAAGTTTATTACATCATACTCCTTTTAAGGAACAACTAATGCTTTAAGATTTGAAGACATGGTTACTAGTTAGTAGTGCTGGGAGATCGCTTGGATTTTCTCTGTCGATGTTCGTATCGGACATTTGTAACCAAACTTCGAACATTTCTGATTATGGAGTTGAAGTGTAAAAAAGACAGATAAAATATTAATATTAAATTATATCAAGTAAAATACACACAAATTGCCACAAATATGACCAAAATATAATCTAAAAGCCATTCACAGACGTCTCCCTCACTAACAGACCATGCTTGATGTATCCTCACTTGTGATTGGCTGATTTTGATTACCTTGACAACAGTTGGAAAACCCCAAGGTGTTTCTATTTACGTTATTTTTATTGCATTCACGGCTGGTTTTGTGATTTTAACTGATGGATATTTCAGATTTTTACAAAATATTATTAAGGTTAGTATTTTATTGTGACGAAAAGGCTGCTAAGAAATGGATTTAGCAAATATCGGTTTTACTTAAAATTTACCGATCATTGATTCGCAATGAGCCAGCGAGCGATAATACCGAAGTTTGCGAACATCGTCCCAGCACTACTAGTTAGCATATGTGGGTCAGTCACAATAGGTGACCGACCTTTCAGTGTTGCTGTTAAGGATGTTCTTGTTTCTGTGACCATATTTCTTATTGGCTGACCTCTGTGTCAGCTCTACCACCAAAACCACCACTATTCTTCAGTTGCATTTTGAAAAGTGAACCAACAACACCTAAAAACTCAGATTCTCAGTGTTTTATTCGAAGCTGCCATTGGAAGTTGATCGGATGCTGTCTGTACCTGTATTTCTGTGATGTGACGCCATCATACTTTGTCTTACACATGCATAGCTCTAGGATTTCTGGCGAGATAGAAAGGTTGTATACTATTTTTTTCATACTGTTTTTGTCATCGTCTACAAATACAACCCTCCTATCCATTATACAAACTTGTTTCATACATTGTTTTTTTATATTTTATTAGTGTCAACATACCAAAGAAAACTTTCTTTTGTAAAAAGTGTGGGTATGAACATGAACTTCTCATCAATTCAAAATGTGAGAAACCCATACAGGGCAGTGATGAAGAGGAAGTGGTCAAAAGTGAAGCTGTAAACCAGGACATTAACATGTACATTTTATCAGAACTCAAAAGTCTTAGTAGATTATCAAAAGTTGAAAGCAAAGTGAATCAACAAACGCCTACTACCAGTACCAGCCGAGGTGAAACCACTGGGAGTTCTGCTGCAGTCGATAGAGACATGACGCTACCATCGCTTAACACTCTCAAAACCTCTACCAGAGTCCAGGAAGAGATTGACAGATGACTGGAAGAACTAAAGCAACTAAATTTACAAGGCAAGTAGAAGTTACAACGAGGTAGTAGTGAAATAGTACTGTGTAAGAATGAGGCCCCGTGGCCCCAAAATTTTATTTTGAGTGGTAGCACAAAGTCATATTACATATGAAAATCTGACAATGTCACAATGGTCCTCAAATTTTAGTCATATCATTAGATAAAAGACTGATATAGGTACAAAATATCTCATGCTTGCCTATCTTACAGACTTAATGGAATATAGTCAACATTTTATGTAGAAGTTTTATTAGTAAAAATGGAGGAAGGAAAGATTGACTAGTCTGATACAGAAAAAAATGACAGAGGGCATAGAATCCATGCCCAGAGACCCACTCAAAATAATACTCAGTCTGTAAATGGTAGAAACCAAAATTGAGAAAAACTTACTCCCTGTAAATTCTATCAAAGGGGCATGGATGGT
Source organism: Sabellastarte sp. h YS-2021 (assembly GCA_964017235.1). Lineage (NCBI taxonomy): Eukaryota > Metazoa > Annelida > Polychaeta > Sabellida > Sabellidae > Sabellastarte > Sabellastarte sp. h YS-2021. The sequence continues at coordinate 125,146,149 of OZ024932.1, forward strand.
AAAAAACTGACCATCAAAGCAAGGGCCATACTTATTTGTATGTTTGTTCACAATGTTTTGCAAGTGGAAAAACTAATCTCCACCCTGCAAAGGACTGCAAGCGTTTCTCAAAAAATGAACAGAACTGTCGTTACAAAGACTTACCCAACTAGAATCGTTGCTAACCCTGCCAGCCTTAATTGGAGGCAGGACTGGTTCAAATACAATAATTTTACATAGGCTGAAGTTGTTTAAAAAGATTTGCAAGGAAAATAAATACATTCTGATGCAAGCATTAGGCGTGATACAACAAAAGCTGATATTTTTTACATTTGAGGGCGTAGCAACGGTTCCCATGTCAAACATGTTAAATTACAGAGTGATACATGTGATAAACCGGGTCATGTTGCATAAGTACCAAACAAAGAAAATTTTGTTGATGCCAATGTCGGTTCTAAAAATATCACAAAATTCCCAATGTTGACAAGGCAAAAAATGACATTTACAAGCCAACAACATTATGTTTAGTGACATTGTCTCAATTGCAAATGTTTGCCAATAATAAATTCTGGCCCCTAATGCAGATGCAGGAGAACATCGCAGAAAAAACACGATACTGGCAATTTGCCATACCATGAAAATTTCACTGAAAACCGCTGTCCCATTGTTTCGCATAACAAGGTTCACTCTACTACTGCTGATGTGTCTCACTCTGTAAACATAAACCAATCACACACAGATTGTGATACTGATGTCAAAAGTCACCACAAGCCTAAGACAACTGTACTGGCTGCAGGCCATCAAGATAGTATCAAGGTGAGTGCAAATTCTGGCTTGGGCCAAGAAAAACATCATTCGGTGGGCAACGTAGTCACTTCTGGTGATTAATGACCTTGATCTTGGCTTGAATCAAGAAAAACATCATTTGGTAGGTGACATAGTCACTTCTGGTGATCAGTGACCTTGATCATAGGTTTGTTTTACAAACACAAAGCTTGTTTGTCAGTTGCTAATGGTTGAAACATTTTTGTCAATCTTGGAAGGCCCAGACTATTGGTTGTTATGGTTTTGTTCCCCTCACTGACTTTGTACTACCAGAAGCTGTTAATATCACTCCAAGTCAAGGTGACCCCATTAGTGATCAAAAATACATTAAAGACAAAGCTGTGCACAATTATCCGGGGCCACAACTAGAAATTAAATTTCAGCTGAATCCTTATGTTTGGAAAAAATATCTGCAAGGATGTTAGGCCACCCAGCTCACATTGCTGCTGTGCTGTGGCATCCACTTTGATTTTAACAAGAAGTCGCTATTTAAAAATATGACACAAATCATAAGTCTGACACTGATTTCAAAAATGATGACCAAGCATATCTAAAGGAGGAGCAAGACTTTGGTGCCATATTAGGTCCCTTTAAGGAACCCCCAATAAATGAATTACATATCTCTCCCTTCATGACAGGGACAAACCAGATTCAGCCAAGAGGCGAGTAATAATTGACCTGAGTTAAAACATAGGTGCTTCAGTTAATACAAGGGTAGGCAGGATACTTACTTAGGCACTGACTTTGTACTCACTCTTCTTAGTTTTGATCATGATTTGACATCAAATTTAGGCAAAGGTTCCAAAATTTTCAGGCAACGCCATACATTTTACCATGGCTAGAAAGTGTTTTTTTATATCACCTCATACATAGATGACATCATTGGTCATGAATTAATCAGTAAAGTAGACATGGCTTTTGATGCTTTAAACAACCTCCTTGTAGAGCTTGGTTTTAACATCAGCTGAAAGAAATTAGGCACTCCTACTACAAGGTTGTTTGCCTAGAAGTACAAATAAACACAGAAACGTTTCCAAATCTCAGTGCCACAGGAAAAACTACAGCAAATTAGGCACATATGTAGTAACTGGACTGCTTACAATGCCTACCTGGAAAACTCTTGTACATATCCAAGTGTGTCAGGCCTTCTAGACCTTTCTTGAATCGTATGTTGAACATCCTTAGGTCAGCTGATAAGTTTAGCAATGTACAACTTAATACTGGTTTTCACTAAGACTAATGCCCTTGTTCCACCAAAGGATTAAGCCCCGATCCTGTCGGCGACCCTTAATCGTGGGTAGTCTTGGAAAAAATGGAAAAAAAATTGACCAATGGGGTGGAAGACAGAATCGGTATGAAGGTCTGGGATTAACTACAGATCGGCCCCAGGACGCCCCAGGAGGCCCCAGACAGTCCCTAACTGGTCTGGGACTAAGAACCGACTAAGCCATTTTTGTGGTCGGTTTGAACCACGATCCTGTCGTAGACAAACCGACTGGGTCCCAGGACGCCTCAGGCCCCCTGGGACTAAGAGCCGACTAACCCAGGATTAAGTCCCGACCCCACAAGGTGTCCTGAGGCGTCCCCAGGCGTCCCCAGACCGAGATAGCCGATTTTTGTTTTGCAATGGGACTAAGGGTCGCAGGAGGCCTGGGACTAAGAATAGAGGGTCTGGGACTAAGGGTCGGCGACTAAGGGTCGCAGGCGGCCTGGGACCACATAGGACTGTGTAAATTTGATCTGAGGAGGCCTGAGGACGCCTGGGACTGGACATTTTGTTTATGGCGGGAAAAAATAATCGGTTGGGGTCGTGTGAAATATCAAACATGTTTGATTTCTCACACGGCCCCAACCGACCACAACCGACCCTTACAGAAGGTCTGGGACTAAGCAAATATTTCAAACCGACCCTCAAAAACCCTTAATCGGGAGCCTTAGTCGTGTGGTGGAACACCCACATTGGCTTGCTTTAACTTTAATGGAACCATCTTCTTTAAGCAAGGCAAGGTACAAAGTGAAATTGAGCTGGATTCTTCATTGCATGACTTTGGTGCTATTTTTAATAACAAGGTCTATGTCATTGTACTTCCTAGTGGTTACATGAACTTTGGTATGGTTCACTTGGAAATGTTAAACATCCTAGTGGCTCACCACACCTGGGGTGACAAATGGGCTGGGAAGGCTATTCTTGTCCATTGTGACAACCAAGCGCTTGTTTTTGTTATTCAATCTGGCAGAACCAGAGACCTCACACTAGCTGCATAGTAGATGTCAGGGGCAGTATTCAAGAACAATGCTTAGCCCATTCCTAACTTAGATCTCACGTAAGAAATTATAAAACGCTCAGGTGACTCAGGTGAACCTTACTATTTTACTATAGGTTCTAAGGTCGCCTTAGAATTAAAAAATGTTTGTAAATATGGTTTCATATTTTTACCTGAAATCCAGGTAGTACTTAAAATCTAAGTCAGAACTTATTTAAGAATTGTTCATGAAATATGACCCCTGAAATTATTTTAATCATGTGACCATATTTTCTCACTTCAAATTTGAAATTGCATGTATTCTCCTTTACTCACCAATGTTATCGTAGTACACTCGCCAAAGTAGCACCTGGACAAAAGAGAGGAGATGAGATGCAAGGAAAACACTTGTATAAACCTTGACAAAGGTTTTATCAACTACCACTTGTCATATTGAGATAATGTCCAACAAGTCAGTTTAAGTTCACCACTTGCATCTGTTGACTTCACATTCGACAAAGTGTTACAAAACAGCTGGAATAATGCCAGGTTCAAATTGAGAATCATAGTGGTGTCCAATTGCACTGATATAATGAATAGTGTAAATTTCATACAGCAGTATAAAGCTTATATACTGGAATATACATAAAACAGCTTATTTACAGCAGTCTCCAAACGAACACAGAATTGTTGTGGTACCAGATAGCATAAAATAGTGACTATACTATCGTAGATAATAGGGGTGTTATTGGAAACAAAATTAATTATTTAAAACACTGATCACTACAGTATTAAACAATGTAAATAACTGGTAGCTACAAGGAATAAACTAATGTACACATTCAGGATTGTAGCAGTTAAATTATTGCTTTGAAATGAATATACTAGAAAACATTTAGAAAACACAAATATTGCAAAAGAGTTATATAAATTTGCTCTTCCTCATGCAGTATATTAAGGTTAGGGGAAAATTTATTTTACATGTTACTAATTATAAATACTACTACAAGTCATGAAACATAGAAATAAAAAGATTTCAGAACATACTTTATAAATGTCATTACACGAGACATGTGACCAATGAGTGTAACATGAAAAAAGACCCAACTGGTTCATGAATAAAATAACTTTGATATGACCCTCATTCCAATTACACAGTGATTTTTTTTTTGCATGTTACTTTCTACACATAATGTCGCATGCCAAATTAGAGATCCCCAGTGGCCTAGTAGTTAGCAAATTAACCATCTAGGTTGTCACCTCTGTGTGTTCAACCCCATAAAGAGCCAATGCTGGGGCAATGGCCCTGGTTGTTGAATGGGACGTAAACATCAACTTTGAACTTTGCATGCCAAATTATACAAATTACTTATATTAGCGGAGGTTTTGTCTACTATATACATGCAGGTTAGTAAATCATTTATTCTCAATGATGGTTTATGTTGTTTGTCACTGGGGTAATACTCTGAATCCTATTTTATCAAACTCGTTAGAGGTATCTAAGAGCTCAAATATTCTGCCTGGAGGAACGAGACTTTTTTACCTTCAGGAATGAGACAGTGAAACTTCTTAGTGGAATACAGTACACGGTCGAAGAATGCAAGAGACAGGTCACAACAACTCAACAGGTCACCACATTTCAAATTTCAGAAGCAACACAGGCCACAGCAGGACATGAATACATACTTACGATACTGGATACTCAACCAGTCTATGTACCAGTTGTGCAGCCTACCCAGATAGCAGTACCACAACCTGTTATAGTGATTGCCAAAGTAACCACCGAGGCCAGCATCAGTATCAGCACAGCCAGCATCTTATCTAGTTGTAGATGATCAGCAGCCTGGGACTTCCAGACAACTGATGTTTACTTTGAACCCAGCAAAGACAGTTAATCGCCCTCTGTTGCATCAGGACAACAGGAAGAAAGTCGACACAACACTTCTGGATTGGCAAGGCTCTTTAGAAGCATTCCAAGTGTACTTCAATACCAGCATATTGACACACCATAACCATTTTCACCCTCTCAACTTCAACCAGCACTGTCACCAGTGCCATCTACCACTCTGCAGGAACATTCAAGACCTCCCAGCCAGTCCAGCCAGCAGAGTCAGCCCAAATAAGCAGATCAGCCTGCATTAAGTCACACCAATAGACCCTTGTAAGGGCCACCCAAATCTTCCCAAAACAATTATTAAGCTGCATAAAAAGCACACATAAACATAAAAGCACACTGTCCAATACTTACACTTCCCCCAACACATGAATATATTGTGTGAATATATTGTAGTGATTTACTTTCTTTTGGTGGGTCAAAGTTACTCAGAAATATTAGATAAAAAGTTTTATTTTTGGCCTGGGAGATATTTTGTTTTTTAAACAATTTAATTTCATGTGGGTGTGAAGTTTGAACTTTCACATCGGAGGAGTTGGGTTTCAATCTCTGTGATATTATGTTTAACTTTTGCAATATCATTCTTTGAATTATTTGTTTGTCATGGCCTGGTTGCATCCTGGCGAAGTTTCTGTAGCCTGGAATTTCAGTTGCGATTAGCTCGTCCAAGAGTGTTCTGTAGCATCCTCTCTCCTCTCTCTGCAGTATCCAGGGCATAACCCGTGGATTCTGTGGCTTCCTCCTTCTACTTGGTGGGAGCTGTGGCTATGGTGCTGGCGCTGCCTGGGCAGGTGCTGGGTTCTGCTGTCTTGAAATCAGGATACAAAATAACATGTTCAACTCAACAAAAAAACCAAAGGACCCCCATCCTTGCCATACAGTGCATCTTGATGTGTTGCTGTCATTTTTGTAGTGTGAAATGAGTGGCACATCCCTGGTGATGGGGGTTTATATAGTGTGACATGGATCCAATTCTGGATCCTGACTATATTTACTGACCCACTAAATCAATCAATCCTGTCGGCATGGTTCGGGAACATACTCTCGGCTTGTTTGTTTGTCTTTACAGCTTGTCTGCTTGTGATGCGGCTTGTATGTTAGGATTTTAGGGCTTGTCAAACTACTTTTACAACTGGCCGTGCAATAAACGTCCAAAGGGTCATAGACTTAGCCTGAAGTTGGGCTAAGTCAGGGACTTAAACCTGAGTCTTTTGTCCCAGCTAAGTCTGGGACATAAATGGATTTCACAAAGGGTGACTTACCTGTTTTCTATGTCATGTCATAATTTATTTCTAGTGAAATATTTTACTTATAGCATGTATCCTATGCTTTACTAATTTTAGCTTGGGTAAAATGTTATTTTTAATGGTAAGCCTTGTTACCACATAAGAAGGTCCAAATACTATTTGTTAAGCTGCCCCATACATTTAATCTTTATTTTTATGATTTCAAATTTTCATGTGAGAAAAATTTATGGCGGCATTTATATCTATGTATACAAAAGTTAAATAGACTCCCAAACAAACTTAGCCATAACTTAGCCAAAAGAATCAATGAAGAGTTTAAGGCAATGTCATTTGACTTTAATGCATTATATTAGTCAACGTTATAAAGGTGAAGTCAAAGGTAAGGGTTTTTGCAACAATGTTGGGTGGGACAGCTATTTTTACCGATACCACTTATGGGAGTTGAACCCAGACAGAGGTGACAGTCTGTGATTAGATCCCACAATTGCTAACGCACTAAGCCACTAAGAGCCTCTTGTCTTAGACAATGAAGATATGATTTTAAACAGGGGTACATTTGGATATCTTATGGGACAAGCGTGGCCAGAATAACAATTATCACAATGAAAATGTAATATTAACTGAAATATAAAAAGGCTGATAAATATCATTAATAACATATTAGTGACTTGACCAGCTTTTATTGAGTCGTTTAACAACTCATTAAATATGCAGTTAGGCAAATATGCAATCAGTATTTATCTATATAGATATAAATATGCTACGCCAATCCATGTCATTGCCCATTTTATTACATGGGCTAGTGTGTAGCCCATTTCATGAAACAGGCAGGGGTCTCAGTGGCGTAGTGGTAACATGCTCACTTCCCACCTCTGGGGTCTGAGGTCTATCACTCTTACAGAATTTTCTAAATGTATCAATAAAAATATGTCAATTCCAGGTTCGCGGGGGCAAACCAGGAGCAACTGCTGTCAACCTTGGATCATCATTCTGGGAGAATTACTAACATGTCATGCCTGCTACTGGAAGAATGGATAGGAAAGCTCGATGAATAATGTAAACTGAACCTGCAAATGAACAATGAAACACCATATTGGAACAGGCCCTCAGCATGTGTTACTTCTGGTGAGTTGTTAGTGATAGCTAGTTGAAGTGATAGCTAGTGATAAGATGCCAAATAAACAAACCATTAGGTCAATGAGGATTCTGACAATCTCGTCTTTTATAAAGGCCAAAATATATATACATAAACTCAGCTTAATATTATAACATGTATCACATTACATTACACAGCAGCTAAACATTTAAATACATATCCCTTGCCACATAACAGTAAGGTGAGAACTTTACTGTTTTCAACATATTTGAGACCAAAATGAAATAGTTTAAATATCAATAAAAATCAATGTATAAATTAACACAACTTAATCCGTATTTATTATAACTGTGCTATGCCAAGTCAACAAGATCAATTTATATCCCATGCAATTTAATATTATTTTAAGTAAAGATGTCCTTATTTCTCAGGTTGTAGCTATTGCGTTGTGTTGTAATATTATTAAAAGGACTTTTAAAAATAGAAATTATTACAGAAGTCTAGAACATAAAAATATTTGACAATTAGAGGTCAATGTTAAACAGAAAAGGCATAGTAGAATCAATGTCAGTAATCTGACTCTTTGTCATGTCTGCATATTCATCCTTTGGCCCAATTTGTCTGTATCCTAACATATCTAGTACAACACTGCGTCCATTATCTCTGCATGCAGTATCCAGTTTAATGGCTAAGTTGTAGGGTATTTCTGTCCTCCATTTATCAATATGTTCACTTGAATTTCTCTTAGTGGTGTATATCGAACCAAACCTATTAGCTTGATCTTTTATCTTAGGATCTTTCTTTGTAGAAATGTCAATCCATTTTTCTACCTTTTCAGACCAGTTAATTTTCAAGAATTCATAGAGAGCTCTTGTCCACAATTTAGTTTCCCTTGCCACATCCTCATATCTAATTAACCTATAGGTTTCAGTTAAAAGTTTGGAGTAGTTAGCTTTACCTTCTCGAAGTATAAACTCTGTGTCCCTCACATACTTTTTACAAATTTGCAACACATTATATTCCAGAACTTTGATGTTTTCTTCAACCTGTAGATAATCCTCCAATGCAATATGTTTTCTTGCAGCATCAACGTTCAACCGTGATAAGGCCATTCCGATGGGATGTCTTATTAGGTTTATGATGGACATCTTCTGTTCCATAAGTGGCATTAATATTCTGAGTGATGAAGCCCTTAGAATCTTCATGACCCTGATGTGTTTCTTTTGACAGATTCCTGCAACTGTTCTAAAGGAAAAACTGGTTGTATTGGCCATTCTCAGAGGTTGTTCAAATATTCTTCTCAGCCATTTTCTCCTGAGCTGGTGACTTTGTGGAAACAACCTCCTGGAGTCAGCATACAGGTCTCTGTAGGTACAATTCATTCCTTTCCTAATGTACTCAGTCATATGTTCCTGTGTATATTTGTAAGCTTCTTTATCTCTAGCCTGACCAGTTTCTAGAGATGTTAATTTCCCTGGTTCAAATAGGTAATAGATCTCATTATTTTGTTTAAAAAGTTCCCCTGTAAAAGAGGAGCCACATCTGTAAGATGTGTACAAGATGATCTGTTTGCTATTCACCTCTAATTTTGTCTCTTCTTTATCAGTCTCATTCATGCTGATCAAATTGTCCAATGTTGTCACATTCTTGTATATAATGGCTGGTGTAACTCCCTGGCTGACATAACTGCTGGGTAAAATATTTACAATTTTTGGTGTTGTAGATAAGTAGCTCTGGTGCCAGAAAACATCTCCTCTATGATAAATACCAAAGATCAGTAATATCAAAACAATAGTAACTGTTACCTTCAGTAGAAATCTCATCATAAATGATACATAACAATACTTTCTTTAGAACAGAAAATTTCCAAATTTAAACAAATATATCAAAAGTTGTAAAGAGATCTAGCGACCACCATCCTTATGTTCAACCTGGGATTTGTCCACATTGTTAATAAATAGTACTAAATATCCTACCATGTGCTTAATATTTGAGATGTACCACTAACTTTGACTTGTGAATATTGACAGATGTAAACGTATGTGCATTCAGAAGATTTCATTGATACACATGTGTAAAATAATATGGTGCCCCTGTTGGGACATTGAAGATTATTTCTTATTACTGGCTGAAAGTGCCTCACTAGGAGATTATCAGCATAGAATTAAGTCTTTTACAAGACAGTATTTTAATGCTAGTCAGTGCTTATTGGAAAACTTTTTCTGGTCATTCACTGGACAAGAGTGTAATAAATAATTAGGAAGTATATATTTAGTAACTGCCACTATATCCCCATGAAAATGTTATCTTTGAAAAGCCTTGTTATAGTATGAAGCCCAAATAAGCACATTACATATATAATTAATTAATGAATGGAATAATGGTACAGCCTTACAGTTTAGCTCTGACTAGACAGGAGGATTTGAAGTTTATTCTGTAAACTTTACATGTTAAAGTATCAGTCCAACACAAGAGTTATATATTACCAGACGATTTAACCCTGAACCATCCAAATATCAGTCTAAGCATTAAGCACAACATATGCAGACTACTCAGTTATCTGAATAAAGTATACAACTTTATTGAGGGTTACTAAGCATGTGGCTGCCAGCTATTTGTCTAGTTAAGCAGCCCAAGCTAACTATTACTTTGGTATGACACTTTTTAGACCATACACATCACATGAAAACTTGTGACAAAGAGTTTGAAACGTTAAAGATATAATAAAATACTGCCTAAAATACTTACCAGTGGTTTAAATTCGTTGTTTGAATGTAACCAAAGTAAGTATCTGTGTAGATACTACAATATTTATCTGTCAAAACCCAAAGATGATTATTTAGTGTATTTAGGAATATACTGGCTGCATTATGGATCAAGTTTAAGAATGTCCAAATGGCTTCTGACTTCCACTTACCATGCTGATTAATCTTGGATAGTTCTATATTTTTTTTGTCAAATTCCAAAGAGGCGCAGCTGCGTCTAAATGCATTGAAAGTATATGTAAAGGGGGTGGAGGCCCAGTATCGTGATAACAAGTTGCAAGAATGAACGAGCCCTAGGAGCTGTCAATTCTATCTATTCATGTTTATTTTTAACCTAAAGTAAGGTTTAATTCTTACTCTTCAGTGTTCGTAGTGACAAGGTTTTATGAACTCTGACTGTACAAGAGCATTTGCCATATAGTACGGGTAATTGGTTAAATGTCTGCATGGTTTTGCTACAAGAGATAAAAAAGGAACTCCTGGTAAACAATAAACAATGTCATTCTTGATAGGAATCTAGTCATATTACAGTCTATCGCTTTTAATGGCAACAACATGGAAAGGCGAAAAAAAGAAAGCTGTCACAAATAATGCAAAAATATATCACCATTCACATAATAATGAGTTTTGAGTAGCAGTTTCTCTGGTAAAAGTCACAGTAATAATACCTTTTAACTTGATTGGCATTCTGGCATTTACTTGTAAAGACTTAAAGAAATAAAGTGACCTTTCTTCCAGTAAGGCCAAACTTTGGCCCATCAAACAGAACAAATTAGTGTTTCAGCAAAGAAACATGGTTTCTTACTGCAACATCATGATTACCGATTCCTCCTTTTGAATGTTCTCCTGACAACCATAAAGGCTAAGAATTGTATGTAGGCTGCCATGTAGGTCAAGGTGGTCCAAGGTCAGACGGTCTTGTGGATTATATAAAAGAGCATTACGACCAATCGTTTAATTTCATATTTTTAAAAAATGAGGTCAATTTGAATCAATATTGGCTGGAAACCCAAATTGTAAAAAGTCCCCTATTGTTGGCAAGTCATAATTTTTAAATATATGTATTACCACATAGGAAGACTCCAAAAATAAGGTACTGTTATTCCAGCACCTTTATAATATGGAGCCGTATGCTTAACTACTGCTGCATGTATCTGGTTTAACCAATTTTGATCATTTTTGATGCTCATCTCCTGTACATTTGTTACCAAATTGAAACTAGGAATAAAAGTGCCAATGAACCTGAATTCACTGTGTAACCAATTTCCTTGCTCTGGAACCAGGCCAACCTCGAAGATTTGTATAATATTTGGAATATTATCAAAAGCTGTATTATGAACTGTTTGCAAACTTCATTTTTTTCTAACAAATCCAGCTCTAACCATGGCAATTTGCCCTTTTTCATTTCTTGCAGCGCTGCAGCATGTGTTCTGCATACCAAAAGAGCCACTACAGCAGCGAACCACATTTTCTACATAAAAGAACATGGACATGGTGAAGGTTTTGGTTGGAATGACTCCAGGTGGGTTAGTGTCCCGTCGGTCTACTACATATGGTGGATCTGCAAGTGACAGGAAAATAGTTTAAAGGAGGGAGCTTTCTAAATTATGCAACTCTGGAGATTCAATTATGGCTGATAATTCTAATTCTAATTAGTCATTTATAGCTCTTAATCTCCACTGTGTAGTGGACTCTAAGGCGCAACAAGACAATAGCAATATGCAAATTCAAAACCCAGGGACAGAAATAGGTCAGCACCACGGAGAAGCCATAAGTGAAATGAGCTAAGGAGGATATGCCTTTGTGTAGAGATAGGTTTCTTTCTAAAAGAGGCAATAGCGGGTGATGCACGAATGTCTTCAGGAAGTGAATTTCAAACAGTGGGAGCATTAAAGGCAAAACTGAATCCAAGCTGCTTAGTGGACTTGTGAATTTTACGTTGAAATTTTGGTACATTGAAGAATTTGGCAACACTCTGACTATGTCCAGTATTGTAAGTAGTGCGGTATGTGGATAGATGTGGAACGAAATATTTAGGGAAACCAGTATGAATAAACCTGTGCACCAGGGTAGCCAGTTTGAACTCTGAGCAAAACTGAATAGGGAGCCAATGGAGTTTCCTGAGTACCAGAGTTATCCGAGTGTATTTACACGAATTTGTAACAATTCTGGCAGAAATATTTTGGATAGACTGTAATCTATGAAGATTGACTTTAGAGAGACTCCTGAAAAGTGAGTTACAGTAGTCCAACCGACTACTAACAAAAGCATTGGCAATTGACACAGCAGCATCCTGAGTCAAGAACTGCCTAATATTTCTAAAATCCCTCAGTTGACTAAAGTTGCCTTTACAAACATTCTGGACGTGTTTAGAGAAGGAAAAATCAGAGTCAAACCACACACCCAGGTTCCTGAATGACTCGGTAGGGTGAAGTGGGTGCCCAAGATGTCGATTGGGAAACATGCATTTAACCTTTCTCTCTGTTTCTTGGAGCCAAAAAGTATGAACGGTTCAATCGGTTCAATGTCCAGAAAAAATTCTACAGAAAAAAATAGATACCCAATGAAATTTGACTAAATGACAGAAAGATTGCAAGCAAAAGGGTCCATATTGAAGGAATCATAGGACTGGGGAAAACCTTCAAAACATTAAAGAAGCCTATGAGTCAGGCTGAAGCTGCACTTGCCACTGATATTTCTAGGAATCACTTTTTTTCTTCGTTTTTTGTCTCCAGACTTTCATGGATTGTGGCGTAGTGTGATGAGTATCTGTCTGTCCACTGAAGTTAAGCTGTGTTGGTGACCGATGGGATGGGTGACCATGCTCTAATGCTGTCTCTGATCTGTCTCCATTTGCCTTTTACTCGAATAAAGTCAAAGTTGGCGTTTTATGACCCATTAAACAGCCATGGTCATATTGTGACAGCTCCTCAGCATTGCCACTTGTCAGGGTTAAACCCACACAGATATGATAGCCTGTGATCAGATACCAAACTTACTAATCATAAGGCCACTGGAGATCTTTTTTACTGAAAAAATCTTTACTACTAGAACTTACAACTTGTCATAAATGCATCATTGTTGACACATGTCTGCAGTGAACAGTAGGACCTTGACCAGCTCCATATTCACATAGAGCTTCAAGTATTACATCATCCTTGTTTATGGCTGCATCAACCTTGTAAGCCTTCTTCGTCTCGGCCCATACAGATGAGGTAAAAGAGAAAAGATCATTTTCTGTTGCCCATACAAAAACTATGCAGGAACCTGAGACACAAATATACAAAAAAAATTGTATCAATGAATCACTTGAAAGTACCCAGACACTTGTGGGATAGTTAAAATGAACTACATTTATAACACTATATATAGTTGTGTGACAGTACAATAGATTCAGATTATGACTCTGAAAATTTATTAACAATGCAACTGGAAACAGTCACTTATTTGGTTTTTAATTACAAGGGGCAATTATATCACCAATGAATCACTTCCTGGTCCATTCCACTTTCTGGTCTAATTTGTTTGTTTACATTTCTCTTTGGCAGCAGACGATTTTAGCAGTTGCAAATTAGCAAATAATATATATTTGTCAAACTTTTGAAAACACAATGAGAAAGGAAGATGTAAGTAAAATTTTTCAAATTTAAATAAATAAAGTAATAGCCAGAGATAATTTTACAAATAAATTTGATATTAATTTTGCATTGGTGGCCATATTAATGTCAAGTTGTCAGAAGCCCAAAAATTCAGAACCAGTAAGTCAAAAAATGGGTCACAAAATTTCTCCATCGCCATCCTGAATTGAAATGTGTAAAACCCAGACCATTATCAGTGTGCAGAGCAAAGTGTTGCACCCAAGCTGTTGTAAATAAATACTTCACTGACCTCAAGGAAGTACTGGACAAATATGATTTGCTTACAAACCCATTAAAGATGTTCAATGTTAATGAAACTGGTTTCAGTCCCGGAAACTGGTCACCAAAGATTATTGGTGACAAAAATGCCACGCTCCAAAGCGTTACATCTCCTCGCTCATTTACCACAACTGTATTAAGAGCTGCAAGTGCATCAGGCATAATTGTACCTCCGTACTTTGTCTTCAAAGGAAAAAGGAGCGGTAATGATCTGATAGAAGGTGCAATTCCTGGAAGCAGTTTCTCTGTGACTCAGGATGGTCCAACTCCATGATATTCCAAAACTATCTGAAGAACCATTTTATTAAACATGTCCCTGATGTTGGTGATGAAAACATTGTTATATTTGATGATGGTCATAAGTCCCATGTTTGTGTATCTTTGATTGAGTGTGCAAATGAAAGTATATGTCCCGTCCCTCACACATTACATCTTTAATAACCCCTTGATGTAGGTTTGTTAAGGCCATTGAAAAAAGCATACTATGCCCAAGTAATCAGTTTCATGAGAAACTGTGTTGGTCGAGTTTTATCCTGGTACAACATCTGCAGTATTATTTCAAAGGCATATATTTTGTCTCTTTTGACCCCATCAAATGCGGTCAATGGAATATTTCCTTATTATCCTATGGTCATATCAGATGATGCTATTGTCCCACAAATAATGAGAGTCAAGTAAATGACACAGAGATGCAGTCCTAAATGTTACTCGAAAGGGCAAGTAATGATTCGTCTGTACCTCCGTGTGAAGTTGCACCAAAGAAAATGTTGGTGGTTTCCTGAGTAAACGGTTGGTCAAGTTTCAGCCCACTTTCAAAAAACCCAGAAATAAAACCGTATCTCTTCATTGTGCTATCAATGAAGAAAAATTTGTCTGTGAAATTTTAGCCAAAGGAGTGCATAAAATTTCAAATGATAGTGGTAACACATAAACAGCAGATTCTCAACCAACCAAGGCCAAAAACCAACAGAAAAAGTACGAATTCAGAGCTCAGTGATTCCATTTTACAATCAAGTACTTCAGAGGCTGGTCCAAGTGGTAGATACAATGTTTAAAATCAAGATGACATGCCAGATGTTGATTCAAATGATATTTGTTACATTTGTAAATGATTTGTGCCCCAGGCAAAAGATTCAATTATATAAGAATAGGATTCATGTGGATACAGTGTGAAGTGTGTGAACACTGAGTTCATTATAGATGTTCCTCAGGAAAAAACTATCCGTGAGTGCTTCAAATGTCCGCACTGTAACCAAAAAGGAGAATAAGTCACATTTATTCAAGTTCTTTATTAATAGAATTGCAACTGTAATTAGAATACAAGTACTTTGTTCTAGCTACAGACTTTTAAATTGTACATTTGTACTGCTAATTTAAAAACATTGGTTACTCGGAAAACACTTTTATGTGTGTTTTGTGTCAACTTATGATGAATTAACTTTGTAGAAACAATCAAGTTGTCCTTTCTTGATATTTTTTTCAAACCCATTTTTCTTCTGTGTGTTTTAGTGGTTCACTTTTGAATGTAAACAAATCACGTAGTTGTGTCTATTTGTCAGCCATTTTTTACTATTTCTTTCAGATGTTTTGAGTTTTAATGCTGGAATAATATTAAGTGAAGTGGAGAGAACAGGTATGTAACACTACATTTTAATTTATTTTATGCTGTTTAGTAGCAATCTCAGTGCAAATCGTCATGTAGACCGGAACCTGGTTGACACAACATACAATTACAATAATTACAATTATGATTAGGTTTTAAACAGCAACTGATATGCTTGAGAGAAATATATCCAAAAAAATAATATAAATGTAATTCATACCATTCTTGATAAAGTTGTTTGCACTTCTGATCAAACATCTTATCTTGTTATTCAAGCTATTCATCAGGCCCTCTGAAGTTCACCTTCAGAAAAAAATCCCTCATTCCCAGTTACAAATCTTTATAGCTTGTGGACTGTCGCAAAATCATGTCATATTCTGGCTCTACTTTCTGTACATAGAACTGAGGAGAGGCTCGAGCTTCTAGAGATCACTTTTAAATTATTTTTTGTCTCCAGACATTCATGAATTGTGGTGTAGCCACAGTTACTATCTGTCTTTTACAGAAGTTAAGCAGTGATGGGCTATGTTAGTAATAGGATAGGTTACCACTTCAGTGCACTACTCGATTCTCTGATGGCTTTTCACTTGTGCTAGTAGACCAAAACCCCTTTAAGGCCTTGTTTTTACTTAAAAGACTCCACTTTTTGAGGGCTTCCAACTGCAGAAAGAGTTATGTTTGTGCTACATCGGATTAATGTGCTGTCTTGTATATCCCACTGTAATTGATATATATGTGTATGTAAGGTGGGTATCTTGCACAAATGTAAATTATGGTGTAAAAATACTCTATTATCACTGACACAAAAAATGGTCACCTGTCTATTAAATCTACCTTCTTTCCTGAAATCATCCCTCTCTTTCATTTTTTCATACTGCATCCTGTTCAAACATAATCTTATTAGAATCAAGGCTATCAAATTCTCCCAACCCACATACTTATCATTCTTAATAAAATCCAGTAGCCTTACTCATGGAAATCAACTTTCTCTTTCTTACATTCATCCCAAGAAAGCCATTGGTAGGCGAAGTTTCACAATGGCTTCTCCCACTGAATGGAACAGACTCCCACAATTGGTCTGATCACAGACCACAATAATAGGGTTTTGAAGCCAGTTAAGGACATACTTGTTTAGACTTGCATACACTCCACCATAATATATGTCCCCTTACAGGCACTAAATTTGGATCTTGAATTGACATGCCCTTTGACTTTGCCTTTTTTGCCTCAAGCGCATTAGAGGATGTTGTGTAAGTTTTGTGGTATATAAATGTTTCTGTTCTATTCTATTTCTGTTTTAAGTTCCTGCAAGGCCCAAGAATGATATGATTTCTTTTCAACCATAGCTTAAACTGATATTTTACACATAATAAACTTTTTTTGATTTCTTCATGAAACACAGCACACAAAAAATCAACTATTTATTTTTTATGGAATCATGACATTTATAATATTTTTTCATTTAGCAGCTCAAAGTATAGATACTCATGTGGCTATAGCTGAATTCTCATAATAATAATAATAATAATATCTCATAATATTGCTTGAGCATGCAATCCAACTCCATCACTCAGTATTTGATTATATATTTTGATATTTTGTATTTCCCACCTCAACATACATTATTTTGTCTTCATATAATAGGGTAATCCAATTTTAATAATCTGATAAATTCTTAATAATATATATGATCAAAATAAATATCTGTGTTGTGAAATTCTCTGTGTCTATTTTATCCAGTCAAATTTGTTAAATGTTATATTAAAAATACACATCACAATTAGATAGAGATGCTGAAGTAAAACACAATGTTTTTTGTTGTCTCTCAAATTATTTATCTTTTGAATGTAGTTTGAAAATAAAACAATCAAGCAAAATGTGTATAACTTAATCACAATGCTGCCCCACCTTAATTAGTTTTCAACTTTGACCACAAAAGAGTGGATCTAGATAGAGGAGCACACACCATGCTACTGAGAAAGAGTAAACACTTCCTATTGTGTGGTCCTATCAGTAATTAGTTTTAGTCACAGACCTAACAGTGAATATAGCAAGGAGTACTGATAAGATAAACATGTGAACCCCAGGACATCACTGATTATTGTATTCTCAGAGTGATAAAACGTTATAACTGAAGAGCTTATGTGGGTGTTCCACCACACGACTAAGCTTCCCGATTAAGGGTTTTTGGTAGTCGGTTTCAAATATTTGCTTAGTCCCAGACGTCCTGTAAAGGTCGGTAGTTGTCAGTTGTGGCTGTGAGAGAAATCAAACATGTTTGATATTTTTCATGACTCAAACCGATTCTCATTTCCGGCCGACAACAAAATGTCCAGTCCCAGGCCTCCTCAGACCCGAATTTACACAGTCCTATGTTGTCCCAGGCGTCCTGCAACCCTTAGTCCCAGGCCTCCGTAGCTTAGTTCCAGGAAGCCTGTTTGGCAGTCCCCGACTCATTACAGATCTTTGAAGTTTCATGCGTGTGAAAGGGAATCGGTTTCATTAGTCCCGGGAAGCCTCAGACCATCCCAGGTGTCCTCGGACTAAGAAATCTGGGTCTGGGACTAAGCCCCGACTAAGAGAAGCTGACCCTAACAGATCGAAGCCGGCGTCCTCAGGCCACCTGGGACAACACAAATTTAGTCCGCGACGGTCTGAGGATGCCCCAGGAGGCCTGGGACTAAGAACCGATTGAGAGCAGACTGTTTTCCGCGCATCGGAAATTAAAATGAGGCAATGAGGGGGTCTGGGACTATATAAGCGACCGCGCACACATTCTCGTTGTTACTGACTGTTTGGCTACTGAGAGACATGTGTCACTATTTTGTAGGGTTTTTTAGTTTTTTAAATGTAATACTTGAGCTTAAGGCAAATTTTACAGTTAGGAGACACATTTTACTTTTTTACTTTTTTATTGCTATTGACTGGAGTTATGAGGAAAGAGAAAGGAGGGAAGAGAGGAAAGAAGAAGAGGATGAGAGGCAAGAGGAGAGGGAGAAGGAAAGTGGAGAGGTAGATGAAAGGATTGAGGAAAGGGCGGAGGAGGGTACAGAGGAGGGTACACAAGAGACTGAGGAGCGATTGGAACTTACTGAGGAAGCTTGCGAAGAAGAAGAGAGGTGTGAGGAGGATTTAGAGAGTCACTCGGCAGCCAAGAGAGCCAGGGTCTGTTCAACTTTCACTGACAGCCAAGAAACTGCAATTGTGGAGCACGTTTCCATGACAGACAGAAGAAGGAGGCTCTTTGGGCAGAAATTTCTGCAGAACTGAAGCTCCAGCCCTTTGATGTCAGAAGATGGTTCAAATCCCAGCGAACGCATTATGGCAAGCTGTCAAAACTACAATCTGGTCAAGCCCCAAGGGAGATGACCAAGAGACAGTCCTGGGTCTACCAGTAGATGGGTTTCCTTAAGACCCATATCAGACGAAAGGGGGCCAGCAGAAGTTCAGGGTTCGAGGCCAGTCCAAATACCAGCAAGCAGGACGAATCTCGTGGGTCTACTACTGATACAGAACACCTCGAGTCCAGTGTCCTCAGGGAGAGTAGGAGTCAACCTATGTTCACATCTACACCAGTTTCAACAGACTCCATCTTTGACCAGATGAGGACATTGATCTCAGGTTTCCTGCAGCCGAAGTCAGACAGGCAGCCCTTCTTTTACTACGTGGCATTAGAGGCTGAAAAGATGACCCAAGAGGAATTTGAGGACCTTAAGGGCAGAATTTTTAGAGATATTGAAAGCATTAAGACCAACCGTAGACGTCAACCACTAGCCAGAAGATCAGCCACTATTACCACGGAGTCCCAGAGGGTCGGGATACTGCCAACAACCACTCAACAGGCGTCTACTTCCACCCAAGCAGCACCTAGCAGCAGTTATGTCTACTACACACCAAGCCCCCTTGGCTTTGACAACCCTCCATCAATTCTAACTGTACAGGACGAGGGCAGTAGACACAACTTAAGTGGAATACTAAGCCAGCTACCAGATCTGACATCTACACAGATCATTGAGCAGCCTCAGCAGCAGCCGCAAATCTTCACTATCACCACTACAGCACCGCCTCAACAGCAGCAGCCTCCTCAGTAGCCATCCAGTTGGGGCGGGTATTTGACCTGCCAGGCCCTTTTCAGGGCCACCCAAATATTCCAAAAACAATTATTTAGCTGCAAGTTATTCCAATTCCCCTTCCAAAACATAACAGTTCAGTACAAATACTTATCACAAAACAAAAAAAAAAGTCCAACACCTAAACCACCCCAAACATGAAACAAATAACCCATGGTACCACACATAACCAAAAAAGGCCACATAGAAAAAATATTAAAATAAACTCCCAATATGGCCAATAATCAGCCCATTTTAGCTTAAAATCCATGGGATTGTTTAAAATCTTTAATAAAAAAGTCCAACCCTTACATCATCCCTAGAGTTAAAAGGCATTATCACATACTTACCAACCCACAAACACACAAACCCAATACCAAACCTAACCCCCAACTAAACAACACACAAACCAAATACCAAACATAACCACCAACCAAGAAACAGACAAACCCAATACCAAACAGAACCCACACCAAAGAACTAACAAACTATTTTGCAAACATAACCCACATCATTGTAAAGAAAACCAGTTTGGTGGTTATATTTCCTAAATATTTGTGAAGTGGAGTAAAAGATTTTAATTTTAAGATTTCCAGGAAAACATTTCTGTTTCAAAAATTTTCCCCAAAAAGAAACAAAATGTAAGTAAAATTAGGATGTAGCTTTCAAAATATATGCCATATTTATTCCATTTAGGAGGTTATGTTTGGCTTTGTGTGTTTCTTTTGATAATTATGTTTAGCACTGGGTTTGTCTGTTTGTTAGTTGGATGACTGGCATTTATTTCTGTCTGTTTGTTGGGTGGGTGAATTATGTTGGCCATGGGGTTTGTCTGTTTGTTGGTTGCGTGAATTATGTTGGCCATGGGGTTTGTCTGTTTGTTGGTTGCGTGACTTCTGTCGGGCATTGGGTTTGTCTGTTTGTTAGGTGGATGAATTATGTTAGGCATGAGGTTTGTCTGTTTATTGGTTGGGTGACTTATGTTTGGTAATGTTTGGGTTATTTTGAACAAGCATAGCTGATTAATTGTTTTTGGAATATTTGGTAGTCCTGAAAAGGACTGGTTATTAGTCCTGAAAAGGACTGGTTACTGCAGCAGGAGTTATATTCTGCCATCTTGCCAGGCCACTGCTCCCTCATTATTGAAGTAGTCCTTGAGGTAATCCCTCTGTCTTTTAGCTTCTCTAGCAGGGTTTCTGTCTGGACCACCACCAGCAGCACCACCAATCAGTCGACAATCACCAGGCACATCATCATCTTCATCATCTCCAGGCTCTTGACCACCATGTTGACCTTGATACTGGCTTCTCAGTATGTTGTGCAGAACCACACAGGTCATGACCACATCCCTGACTGTTTCTGGGGGTAATTCAATAGTAGTCAACATCACTCTGAATCTTGAGACCAGGATGCCAAAAGCATTCTCAACAACTCTCCTGCCCCTTGATATTCTGTAGTTGGCAATCCTTTCCTCTCTGGTTAACATCCTTCTGCCATAGGGTTTCATCAGCCAGGTCTTCAGGGCAAAGGCATCATCTGCCAAAATGAAGTAGGGGACATCTCTACCACCCTGTGTTATAGGAGCGGGGTCAGGGAAGCCTATCCTGCCAGCCTCAATCCTCCTCTTCAGCTGACAGGCATTAAATATCTGGGCATATCTGAGCAAGATCCAGCTGTACCAACATCCACCCATCTGAATTTGTACTGCCCATCTACCAAGGCCAACATTACTATGGAAAAGAACCCCTTGTAGTTGTGGTACAGGGCTCCAGAGTTCTTGGGTTTCTTCAGGGCCACATGCTTGCCATCAAGGGCACCCAGGGCATGTGGAACATTCCACCTGATCCTGAATTCCCTTTCCAGTTCTTTCCACTCATCTGGAGTAGTAGGACATGTGAGGTACTGTCTGGTGAACTCATCCTGGATGGCCCTGCAGACCTCTGGTAGAAACTTGGAAATGGTGGATCTGCCAACCCTGAACTGACAGGATAATGATGTGTTTGACTCTCTAGTGGCCAGATATCTGATTGTGAGGGCTAACTTCTCCCCAACACTGATTGGAGCTCTGTAGTTGGTGGCCTGCCTGGCTAGACGTGGTTCCAGTCTGGTCTTTATCATTTCAAAGAATTCTGGGGTCATCCTCATGTAGTTGGTGAATCCTGGAATGTCTGTGACATACAGTTCAGCCATAATGTTGTGGTAGGCCCCCCTGTCCTCTCTCTGCAGTAGCCATGGCCTGACCCACATGTTGTGCCTTCTTCTAGGTCTCTGTATGGCTGGTGGTGGTGGTGGTGGAGGTACAGCTTGTGGTGGTTGCTGTGGTCGACGTATAAATAGGAAATACATCATTATTTGTAACTGAATAAAAACTAAAAAAGCCCTAAGTTGTTGCTGAAGTTGTCTTCCATTAAAAGGTGGCATCCTGCTGTGTTCCCATAAAAGTAATGATGATTGGATCGCGGAATTTATATAAATATACCCAGAAAATCCAGCTTTTCTACAAAACAAGAATTGGCGATCGTGGTCTGGGGAAGACTGAGGAGGCCTGAGGACGCCGGGACTTAATCGAGGGTTAGTCCGGGCTTAGTCCCGGGAGGCCTGAGGCGTCCTGGGACCCAATCGGTATGTGTAAGACAGGATCGTGGTTGAAACCGACCAGAAAACTTGCTTAATCGGTTCTTTGTCCCAGACCAGTCGGGGACTGTCTGGGGCCAACGGGGCCTCCTCAGGCTTCCTGAGGCCGATCTGTACTTAATCCCTGTACTTTGATACCGATTCAGTATTCCCGCCCATTTTACCATTTTTTTCACCGACTGTCCACGATTAAGGGTCGCCGACAGGATCGGGCCTTAGTCCTTTGGTGGAACAGGGGCGTTAGGTTCATGCTGCTTTTGACAAGTGATTTTCTTATTCTATCTAAATATATTTGACTTTTACATAAGAATGGCTATAGCACACAGATTTTATGTATGTATTTATTCACTAATTGTTTTGATGATCTACCAATATGCTACATTATTTTACTGTAGATAAACAAAAATAACATAAATATTATACATATTAGGATGGATAGTTTTTACAAGGTTAGTTTTCAGTGTAGAATTGAAATTTAAAAAGTGATATCCAGTTTTATTGTTATCCTTTGAGACTAGAGCTGCTATTAAAACAAAAGTCTACAAGATATTTTATGATAATTTTTAAACCAAAATAAATTAGAGATGTACAGTAATTAACTTATTAATTAAAAGTATCCCTTGAGATAAAATGAATAACTTAAAAAAGGACAATGTAAGGACTAAAAAGGATAAATCAAAATTTTCTAGCTATATCAGGTTTTTTTTTTGAAAAGCTCACCACTTTTGGGGAAAGTACACAATTAAGATACTCATATCATACATTTTCTCAAATTGAATATGTTTTTGTTCCAAACTATGACTACTTTTTCTGTCAGAAATCAAACTCGGATTTACTGTTGAAAATGTGTACATCAATTTTAGGATTTATTTGCAACCTTACATCACCAAGATGTCTAGTGGAAAGCATAACTACTTTTAATGTTTTAAATCTAAACAACATTTAGTGTTAATTATTCATGTAAAATCTGACTACTTTTCTTGTCAAAGATCTTATTTAGTGTTGAAAATATGTCAGGATTAATTTTCAACACTAAATCATCAGGATTACATGTCTAAAATATGACTATTTTTTCATGTTGGAAAACTAACTTAGATTTAGTGTTGAAAAAAAAAGTACATCAACGTCAGGATCGACACTAAATCAATGTGTTTTCAAAGGACTGAACCTGTTGGTTATGTTGTTTATTTTCATTCTTTAAAATAAATATTAATTTGAAGAAAGGTAATTTATTTTGGTGGTATTAAGGAATTCTAGAGTTTCCATGATATAACAGTTTTTTTAGTATTTAGAAAAATGGCCAATTTGCATTTTTTAACCCAAGTTCATTTTGTTTAAAGTACCAGACACGGTAGTGCTGGAATGTATATTAGAATGTATTTTTACATGTCATAATAATCAAGACTGTAAGTAGACATTTAGCCTGTATATGAGGACCATAAACACCCAACCGAGTGACATTTTTTCCTTTTTCAAATATGTTGCTCTAAAGTAAGTCTGAAAAGTCTCAATCTGTATGAAATATTATTATTTGTATTTTTGGGGAGAAAATTAGCTATGAAGTTTTTTAAGTCTCCAAAAATGGAACACGGATAATTGTATGACATTTTGCCACCTTAGGCCTTATAGCTACTTTGAAAAAGGATTAATCTTATCATTAAAGGAAAATTGACAAAAATGAAAAAAAATGGTTTAAATAATTGTAAATCACACAAAATAAGTGCCACAAAAATACCCACTGAATGGTCTGTCTGGGGATTGGTTGGGGTTGAGTCAGAGCAATCTAGTTCAAAAGGTTGTTTCATTCTGCTTTTTCTTGTTCTTTGTTTGATCAAAGTTCATGCAGTATAAGTGAGATATTGTACGTCAAAAATTTCAAGTGAGAGTAAAACATTGTAAACAAATACTTAATGATGTCAGAACCCAATTAATATAATCCTCAATATTGGATTCAATATTTAGTTATCCTGTCCCATTATCAGCACTTAAACTACCACTAGGTTACTTTCTCTGATAGTTTCAAGTGATGGGACTGAACACAGTAATATTGGCATGTGTGACAAGGAAGAAAATAAGGCGTTTGTGACATTTGTTACTTTTACCTGACCTTGTTTTAACTACAGTAAATCCCAGTTGGTGGTTATCACATTAGAAAAACTATCCAATACTAACAAGTTTTGGAGATTTAACTGTTCAATACCTAGACAGTATTGGAGGGTTATTTATCCAGTTAATGTTAGTAGCATTTAACTATACAAATTAATAATTCATTTAATTGACATTATTATCAAAAGTGCTGGTAGCTAACACACAGCTAAAACAAATGGTTTTTTTTGTTGTTGTTTACAAAAGTGATCTTTGACCACTTACTTAGAAATTACTGTTGCAACAAAATAAATTCCCAAAATGTTAAGATGTTAATAAAAGTAAAATGACCTATTAATTTGATTGTTCAGTTAAAGTCAGACTCGGCAAACAAAACTAATACATTTCACAAAATACTTAAAGTTAAAGCTGTAGCTGGTAATCCCTATGGAACAATAACATTTGGATGTGCTTAATTTAAATTTAGATTTATTGTAAATGACATTTCGGGATCACTGCTTTCAAAAGAGGATGGTGTAGTTGTGACAGCTGCCACACTACAAGCTGCATCTGAAGATGTCCTTTGAATGACATCATTTATCTTTTTACCTTTTTGTGATATTGACACAATTATAGATCTATGAACAGTCACCTCTGAGACTGACTATTCATCTATGTTTGCATCAAACAAATGGGTTGCCGATGTTGCTCAATGGGAGTGATTTGTACAATAGCCACCAATTTTTCCTTTGCTACAAACAATTTTAACCATGCTCCCAGTCTATGCCTCCCCAATTGTTGCCTGCTACACTTCACATTAGAGGTAGGTGCAGACAGTGGTCTCAAGTAAAAAACCAGGTAAATTATCTCAGGGTGTGTAGATACAGCTCTATAGATACAGCTGCAATGCGAGCATCAGTGACTTTAAGGTAGCTGGTGGGTACTCTGCTTTATCTGCTTATCTGCATGTCAAACCCCTGTTATAAAATGGGAAATAGTTCAATTAATCTGCAGTCATATCCTCAGGTTTTACCAGAATGGAACTTAAACTCAAACCAGGGTTGTCTAGACTATTTTGTTGTGATTGGCAAACCAGTCATTAAACAGACATTTGACCCATTTTATTTTCTTCTCTGTATAGCCAAATGTTTCACTGTAAATTTGCTTTATAACTATAATTTAATGGCATTACATTCAAATACCATTTAAAAGGTTCATAAAATTATTCCATGCTCTATAGTCATCATGTAATATCTTTTGCATCTAAATATGATAATATTTTACAAAACGTTGTTTATGCAATGTTCAAAATTCTAAATGATCTTGGCAATACAAAGGTTAATGTGATACAATGTGTCGTCAGTGCTCATCCACAGAGTATTTGACAGATTTGGTAGCCATAAAGTCCCACAAGGATCAATATAGCAATAATGTGTTTGTTAAAAGTTGTATGAGATAAAAATCTTCACATTACAAATTTAATTACCTTTTGACAGCTTCCGTGCTTATTCTTCACTAACTGGGCTCTTGAACCAGTCTTCTGGCATCTCAAAATATTTTTGTTCTATTTTTAGTTACTTGCAGCAGCATATCATCACTGTTATCTGAAAACTGATATCCATTTGTATTATCCACTTGCAGTTCTTGGTTTGGTATCGATGTGTGAACAGTTTCAGCAATTAAATTGAAACCTTCCTGGTTTTTAAAGAAAGAACTGCATCAATAGCTGAGTCTGTATCACGTGACAAGGTCTGACTAAACAAAATTTGTCTGGTGTAATTAAAAGACCATCACCTCTGTCGCTAGCCATGACTGACAATCTTTTTGGTCTCCATGTATTCTGTATATGACTCTTTAGAACTGTCCAATATTTGATGACCACTAACTCTCTAATACTCAAAGAAAACTCGCTAATACTCAATGCTTGTTTATGGACACCAGGAAAATAAATTTTAGGGACAGACTTTTCCACTGTTGAGGGGTATTATTTTGATGTAAAATGTATTTACAACAGACACACTCCTCGGAACTCTACAATACCAAAAACTATTGAAGAACTCGGCCTTTTTTCTTAGGAGGCAGGTTCATCAATTATATGTTATCTCACTTGCAACAACATCTTATTCTTAACATGAAATGTATATTATTATTAATGGTGCATTTTTTTTTAACTGTAACTGTGTAAGTGTGCTGATTACATTATTTTATCAGTGAATGTATATATAGTATTAAGGGTGCATTTATTTAGTTGTATCATTTGTCACAGTTGCTAACATAGTTTTTGTAGTTGTAGACTCGGAGTGGTACAAGAGAGAACCACCCACAAGATGGCTGCTTAACAAACACTCAGGCAGCTAAAGAATGGTATATACATATATGTATAATATTCGATTTATTCGATTTATATTGCTCATGTACAGTAAGGGCTCTTCCAAACAAGGCACGTTCACACTGTGTGATGTTATAGCTAGGGGGCTGTATTATTCGGTAATTTAGGCTAGAGTTAGGCTGCACTGGACGTTGCACTATGGGACTGTGATACATTGAGCTAGGGTTTTTAGCTAGGAACGTGTCTTATTTTTTTTAATGGTGGATTTGTTTATTTGGGGTTTTACGTCGCTTTCAACACTGTACAGGTCATATCACGACGGGTAGTTTTTGAAGGGCAGAGGAAACTAGTACATACAGTTCGCTAGGGTTGTGTACTGTAAACTGCCGACCAACGGCAAGCAACTACCAGCTTTCCCACTTAAGGCCGTCACGGGGATCGAACCCCGGCCTCAGAGGTGGGAGGCGAGAGTGTTACCACTCTGCCACCGTGGCCCCTCTTT
Organism: Sabellastarte sp. h YS-2021; assembly: GCA_964017235.1. Classification (NCBI taxonomy): domain Eukaryota; kingdom Metazoa; phylum Annelida; class Polychaeta; order Sabellida; family Sabellidae; genus Sabellastarte; species Sabellastarte sp. h YS-2021. Next base: position 125,173,377 of record OZ024932.1, read on the forward strand.
TAATGGTGGAGGTTGGCATCTACCTCAAACATGATATTTTAATAACATTTTATGATGTGATGATAAAGGTCACCTTACATTGGCATAAAGTAAGCTTAATTTCAGTCTTTACTTAAGGCCACCCTAAGGCTATAATACTATGGACTCTTAATGAACAGTAAATGTAGTAATTTATATGAATCTTAAATTAATGATAACTTAAACTCAGTTATGGGGGCCTTAAATTCAGCTTTTTCAAATCCTTAAGGTGACCTTAAATATAGATGTCTTTTAGTATTGTACATATAACTAGAGTAATATTAATAATAAAAATATTAATCCAATGCTGTGTTATATGTAGTGTCTCATCATCTTGCAACAGTAGGGGCACTGTTGAAGAACTCGGCTTTGGCAGGTATTGTGGAGGTCCTTGGAGTTTACCTGTATCGATAAGGGTCATTGTATTATCTCTGTTACAGTTTCCAATGGGAAAGGGCATGATGAACTATGTACAGACATCTGCTCTATTTATGAAAACATGCATTTTATGAAGGCATAAATATTATAAATACTATACATATTACTACCCAAAACTACCAGCGTCTGTACAAATAGAATGTCAGAAGTGGCTGTGAAATCTTTATTTATTAAGATTTGAAAAACAAATGCAGTGCTAAAACGTAGGATTTAAGTCAACCTTTAGACAAGCTTCAGGTTACCTTAAAGTATACATCAAATTTGTACAATAAATGTCGCTTGTAAGATTGTCACTTTAGAAAAAGGAAATAAAAAATTTGACCTAAATAAACAGGCAAATATTAATCATACTCACAGAAGCATTTGATCAGACAAGCTAAGAAGAATATCAATGCATGTACACGGAAGTCATTGATAACACGTGAAAAAATGCTAAGAAACACTTCAGGGGCACATTTAGGATGAAAGCTGTAATCTACTGGGGAAGCTAGCTTGTAAAGAATACTAGATCGATGAAATATAACAAGTTATTATATATTTGAATTAGACAATTAAAAAGTAGGTTAAATGTTTTGAAATGCCTATTGTTTTTATGTATAAGATTTGCAAGGCAGACATTTGAAAGATAAAATCTAAAAGTCCATGTTTAAACTACGATAATTTCACTGTGGGTAAGTAAATCTTTTGTAAATTGCTAAAAGACATAAAACATATCATTCAGTATTATGTTTTATGCCAAAAGTTGTTCACCTTAAGAACATCCCATTTTGGGAAACCTAGCACAGCCTCTAAGCAGCTTTGCTTTGTAAAAGTAAATGCTTTGTACGAATTGGTTCAACTAGTTTATAAATCTTGAAAGCTTATGTTCTGATCTAAAAACGTGTACTTCATCTTATATCAATCTGAATCCTCTGGCACACTACACATATTGTCGTGTATCGGCGATGCCGTTAATGCAGTTTCAACTATCAGCAACTGTCGGTAATTTCACATTGTTAATCACATTAAATCACATTTAAAGTACATTTATAACATTATGTTGGCTGCTTTATTACATTTCACATACTTTTTACCTGTTTATATATCTTCCTTCAATCATAGTTTGTTGTTAAAGTTTTGAAGTGGGAGGACAGGAAGTCAGCCATCTTTGCTACTGCAAGGGTTAAACATCTCAAGCTTTTGTCCAATCAGGTAAATGCCAAAGTTCAACAGGTCATTTGGGGATTTTTAATCCAATCACAAAAATGCATTTTACTGCTAGACAGTTGTTGACCCAGTTATTCCCTATAAAAGGGCCAACTTTGGAGTGTTTCGTCCTGGTTCACTTTCTCCCTAAGGAGACAGCACTTCTGAAGCATTACAAGTCCCAAGACTGTCAAGATGCCCAGATCTGCACAAGAAGGATGAGGTTTATTTTGTAAACTTGGGTTAGAAGTAAAGGGGGGAAATTGATAGGTAAATTTCATGGATATAAGTTAAACTTTTCTTTTAACATGATCTAGGGAATTAAAGGAAGGGAAGTGGTCAGCCCCAGTTATACTGGGTTGTACATATTTGTACATAGTGTTTGTTAGTTTGTTGAACCTAGAATAATTAAATAATGTGGGTTGAACTTGGCCTTTCAGGGAAATCATTCTAAATCTGAATAGAAAATTTAGACAATTCAGTATGTTTAGATCTTGATATTATAATATGAACCATTAGTCAAACATTACTATTCATGTTGGAACCATATCACTACCCTCGGCACGCTACAATATGTTAGGAGACACAGATATATTCATTTTACCTGCTAGCTAAGCCCAGGTCACAAACAAGTAGCTGAGATTTTATTGCAGGAATGTCCTGTAACTGATAGAGTGGCAAAAACTGACAAATTAATCCACCTAAATAATGATGTTGAATTTGATTTGATGAATGACATAGTTTATGACATCACTCAAACAATAAAATTTATATCTACCATACCTATAGCCAAATGGAAGCCATATGTCTGGATGACTGCCCCTGCAAATAAAATAAAGAGGTCATAATATCCAGGGTCAGTTGTTACATGAAAAAAAACATACTGTACATGACAAGTTAATGTATCATTGTCCCTTTATCCAATAACATTAATTCATCTGATATGCTCTAATTCAACAGCAAAATGTGTACTTTTATCAGTCACAAGATTGAATGAGTTTTTCAGTGGCCAGCTTGGCAACAATTCCTCCAACTTTGGGTCAGTGACTATTTTGGGGGATTTTTATGCAAACGCCTTTTGTCAGAATAAAATTACCTTTTTCTAATTGTGATATGTTACTTTATTCTTCGGATGTTCCAAATGATTATGAACACCATCCTCTCATTTCTCATTCCCATTTCTCAGCATATGTTTTAACTTTTGACTGTTATGGTTTTGAACAAGTCTAGTGATTATTACAATTTTTTTTTCTTTTATGAGGGGGCCCAGTGCCCAACCCCGTATATTGAGAGCTGGTTTATTAATTTACATAACACAACATCCTTTTCTATTAAAACATTGTTACAGGACCAGTGTCAAACACTGTGTTTTATCAATCAGGTGCAATGGATTTGAACAATTAAACTTTAGAATACTAGTGGGAGCTGTTTCGCCCGTCTTTGATTCAACAGCACGAGGTTTTATGGTTTTTATAACCCTCAATTTTATTATGCTTCTCCCCAATGTGGTAAAATATTTTCATTATTCAACTGGTTTCCAATGTATCTGACCATTAGTATTTGCGCTAGGTTACTGTACTGTCACAATTTACTGTATACAAACTTACTGCATAAGTCAAAATTTTGGTTTGAAGTAAAAATTTCACTAATCTTTCATTTTGACAAACTTTAGAAGAAATAATTTTCATTAATGGCTAGATTCTACTGGAGATAATAATAGAGATTTAAATTTTCACTAGGAATTAATTTTCACTCTCTAATTAACGACAAGTAATATTTCAAGTTATGCAGTAATTTTCATTAATGGCTAGATTCTACTGGAGATAATAATAGAGATTTAAATTTTCATTAGGAATTAATTTTCACTCTCTAATTAACGACAAGTAATATATCAAGTTATGCAGTAATTTTGGGCATGTCCCAACAGGAAACAATTGCCAGTTGATTTTTTTGTGTCTAAAGGAAAAGAGGTAAATTTTGTAACTTTTTTGGAATGATTTTCCCTTTTTGTCAACATGACAGTAACTTAACATAACTTACAGTTAAAATGACACAGTTATATAAAGCTGTATGGAATATTCTCTGCGGAGGGTCATTATCATGAACAGCTAAATGTATACAGCAAATTTTCCATAGCTCTTGTCCAATCAGATTCAATGATACAACTATACTTAAAGAGTTAGGAGAGGTCTTTTTTTCCTTACTTAAAATCTAGGGTGACCTTATCTAAGTAAATAATCAGTGTTTTTTGTTTTAATTTGGCATTTAAGTTAAAGTTCCTGATTGTTAGATTCCCTATAATTGTTCTAATACAGGTGTGTTTGCTATTGAGACATTTGACTAAACTCATGGATTAAGAAACTTTTTTATTGTTTAAATTGGGGCTAACCTCTGCAGATTTACAGCCGTTTGAAAATTGTGAATTAGGACCTTCTTACATAAATAATAAATATTTTTCACACCTTTATTATCGTTTGAACATAGGCGTATTTTGTATCAAAATAATTGCCTAGACTCGTGGATTAAGACACTTTTTGAATTTGTAAAAATGGAGTATTCCTCGCATTTAAAAATTGTAAATAATGACTGTCTTACATAAATAATAAATATTTTTCGATTCTTTATTACTGTTAAAACATGAACATAATTGGTTAAGACACTTTTTGAATTTTTAAAATCCGGCTTTCCCTCACAGAGTTATGCTTGTTTGAACATTATACATTGGAACTCTCATATTATGACCACCAGTTATTTCTTTAATGGGCTAATGGTAAATGGCCCCGAGTGTCCATGGGTGAAAGCCATTAGTTTTCAAAGTGATGGTTTATAAATGGTCTGATTCTAGTGAATTTTACTTAAATTAGTCTTTGTCATAGTAATTTCAAATATTTGATAGCATTTTAATTATTTAAAATAAATAGAAGTAACAGTGATAAGGAAATTAAAGGAAGCCAACGAAATTATACATATATATGTAATGCAGTGTTTTGTTTGTCATTTCCTTTAGATTATTTGGAATAAGATGGGTTAAATTTGTGTCTTGGAATTTATTTGACAAGCTTTCTTATTTTAAAATATATTTTTGGGGCGAAAGCTTGGGTAGATGCTCAGTATCTAGGGTCACTTATTTGTTTGGTTTGTGGTCGAATATCAAGTTGGCACTTTTCGGGAGTGATGCTAAAACGATTTTTGATTTTAACACTGCATGTTTCCTATTTGTTATAAAAAAGATTACTCTCATAGCGCTCAAAAACCCTGGGATGTTTGAACATCCTCTAAGCTTTCTCACAATGGGTTTTGTAATAGCCATTAAATGGCTGATATACCAGCCTTCTTGTATTGTTGTTTGGTAAATATTGATTTATACTTATATATCAAGTTAAGATTAATTTAACACACAAAGTAAGCCCCAGATAATTTCAAACTAGACATGACAAGATTAATTTAACACACAAAGTAAGCCCCAGATAATTTCAAACTAGACATGACAAGTGTCTTACCAATCACTTCCACTACAAATTCATTGACCATTCAATTTATTGACCATTATAACTCTTTAAAAACACCTCTGTTCATGGAAGACCTAAAACCCATTAATTATCTAACCCCTTCCGCCGTCCCCTAGTTCTAGTATCGCCCATGGCAGATGGCCCGTGGACGTTGACCCTCCAGTTTGGGCTAGCTCTAGTATTATTTTTTGACATCCCCTCAGGGTATGTCAAAAATAATCCACTAAACTACTAGTCTCATTGATAATGGTTAGTGTCGCCGGTCACTGAGGTAATGTCTATAGCCCTGTCTATAGCTGCAAACTTTGAATGCTACTTCGTCAATTTCGGGTGGGGTATCCGAGGGCTAACATGTTTTGTTTAATAGCCATTTATGCCGATGAAATATAGGTATTACATCTGAATCAGCTAAATAGACCTGGAAATTTGTGGAATAATATTTACAGTTTGGTATGGTATTATCCATCCCTACCTGTTGCAGTTGCCAGCCAGATACACAATGCACAATGAATCAGCAGGTGAATCAACGAAGTGGAACAAAGATTATGATTGGTTGATTAAGAATACAATTGAAATGCTTGGGATGGGACATTACCAAAAATGTGTACATCTGGAGGTTGCCAATGCAAAACCGCAATAATATGAGATAAATGTGTGCAATTTCTTCATATTTGAGGTTTGTACCGAATATTTGAAGTTTTCCTTCCATTATATGAGGGGCGGGACATATAAAATAACTTATTTTCATTTGCACACTCAATCAAAGATCCAAAGATGTTGCTAAGTGAGATTGAGGTTATAAAGTGTCATAGCCAAAACATGGCAGTTCTGTTCAATATATTGGTTATAAAAGTCTGCAAAGGCACAAAAATATAGGATAAAAGCTTATTATTTCTTCAGATTTTCGGTATATTTCTAATATTTTAAATTTCACTTCCATTTTATGTGTTGACAAGTGGCGGTTGTAAAATCTCATCACGGTATTTCATTAATATCCTCTTGATTCTGAGTCACCCGGCCTACCAACCCATCCCTATGGAATGCCCTTTTGATACTTGGTGTGAATTTACAATGAAGCCAGGTGGTTTATGTATGGAAAAAAGAAAGTTTAAGGGAATGTCAACTGATTGACCGGATGGCCATCAGACCTTGCTTGTAACACATTATAACAATCAATTAACAATTCACTAGCTGCCTGTTGATTACTGCTGCATTTTCAAAACTGCTAGATTGATCTACAAATTTCTTCGCAGTGGCTACCATAACTATATGGATCATCCTTGTCTCTGAGCAGTTGCTCCTATAGCACCAGGCATAGTTACCCTGGCCATTAACTGGCAGTTCCTCCTTTCTACCTTTCACTCTATAGGTTACTCAAACACTTGGCAATAGCTTTGCCTCTTGTGATCATAAGATCTGAAATGAAACTCTAGAAATAAACACACCTGTTTGCAAAAGTTTTTCCACCATAGCCATCTTGTCCCCGCCCCCCCCCCCCCCCCCCCAATTTTTTTGTTTATATTTAAAGTTACTCTAAAGTTCATATTATATTAGATTTGAAATGAAAGCATTCATAGACTAAAAGGCAAATCCAAAGATAGGGGCTTACATCCCTTTCAACAGCTAGGGTCATATTGGGCGGCATTGCCACAGAGATGACAGCATGTGATTAGATGCTAAACTGACTAGCTACCAGCCCAGTGAGAACATATTGAATCAGACAATAAATATGTTTTAAATAGACAGCCCTTACAATGAAAATGTGATAGTGATGGAAACATAAAACGGCTGACATAATTTCAACTTTAATAGTACTTTTAGAGAGGTTAGTCTCTGTCTCCAAGTCCATAAACACAGAGGAGAGAACCAAAATCACATAACCAGAGACATAGACTTTCAAGAGATATAGATTTTCAACTTTTTTTCTGAATGAGAATAGAAAAGTGGCTGAGCACACATCATGGTTTTCAATGATCATTGAGATAATAAATACATACTAGATATTTACATATTTATTTATACATATTTAGTTTTTTGTGTTTTTGTACCACTACTTTCATCATTGACAAATCTTTGGAACATCATATATATGCAAAGCTTAGGTTAAGGCTCTTAGTTGACCTATATACTGATGAGGCAAAGTGTGGAATGTCAAGCACCACACCATCAACTTGACTTCTATCTGTATTGTACACACTGCGTGTAGGTTATATGAAGGTTCAAAGCATTTAGGATAAACACTTTGTCAGTTCTTGTACACCAGTAAGGTAGTGTTAAATGGAGAGCGACGTTCAATAGACAGCAAATGGAGAGTCTGTCTAGCACAAGTGATGTGTAAGTACTTGTTAGTATTGGTTATGATTCTGGCAAGACTGTTGTGGACCCATTGCAGGTTAAAATAGCAATATGTTATGTGAAATACGCTATGAGATGCTTGAGATTCCTTATTTGAGCAAAACAATCCTTATAGGTGCCCTAAATATATTCAGAAAGGGAAGTCCCAAGTAAAACCACATACCAAGTTTCCTGACTGAAATTACTGTGTATGCATACTTGTAAAAGCTGCTCACTTTTTCATATTGTATCTTTGAATCAAATGTAATGAATTCAGTTTTATCATGATTAAGCTTCAGCTTTTTGACATCATCTAAGTAGTTGTTCAACCTATCAACGTTCTGAGCCATACTGTTGTGTGTAAGATGGACATATACCTGCATTTCATTGGCAGAAAACTAAAAACGTATGCCAGGATGGTTTTGAACAAGAACACTCAGAAAGCGCATACCTCCACCCAGGGACATAATAATAAGTGAATGGGAAAATCAGGATGATTTTTTGTATCCAGGTGGTGATCCAGATCACTCAAAATTTAATGACATTTAAGTTGAAATTAGTTTCCATAATGTTCCAACCAGTTGCATTTGCATAATCCTGTTAACAAACAAACAGTCAAATAAACGATCGTGACAATAATAGCTTCTTGGTAGAGCCTACTACTTTGCTGAGGAAAGCAGGGTATAATGAAAATAATAATGGACCAAGGACAGAGCCCTGGAACACAAAGTGCAAAAGTTACTTAGCATCTAATAGATTAGAGCCAATCTACATGAACTGAGACCGATTGGAGAGGTAAGACTTGAACCAGTCTAGAGCTACATCACCAAAACTAAACCAAAGAGAATCTATAAGTGTGCCTTTATCAATGGTATCAAACGCTGCAATTGGTCAATAGCACAAAAGCAGTAGCTTCACCTCTAGCCAGAGCAAGATATATTTCATTCGTGATTGACAGCGATACAGACCAAGCTCAGAAGCTGACTGATGGCCTTTTAGAAATGACAAAGTGTTGGTACCTGAAAACCTGAAAAGAAATCCCTGAACTCTCTTATTTTGTCATGAGAAGGAAGTACAGTTTCAGGAACAGAGTGCAATGCAGACCATAAGATCTGCCACAGTCTCTTTGAGTCATGAGCATTTTTACTAACAAGCTTTTTGCAATAGTTGGATTTATCCATGTGGACAAATGAATTGCACCAGGCAATCTGGTTACGCAGTCAGCTTGATTTTGAAGTGACTTACCCTTGTGTCATATTCATTTAGCAGCATTTTGGGCACCTGAGAGCCTAAAGCATAGCACTTAAAACACTTGTGTATTACTTATGGAGGGCTCTATCAGTGTTACCAGGGCATCTTACAAAGGAACAGTTGGCAAGTTTCCTCAACAAACTCTCCATTTTTGTCCAAAAGGCAATATTTTAGACCTGGATGCAGAAGGGCTGATAACATCCAGCTGACCAGCCCTTGTGCTTCGTATCGGATGACCCTACTGGCCTGAACATTGAAATAACAATGGGATGAGTTCCAGAATGTCATCAGGTAGATGGGTTGGTGTATAAAGATGATAAATTTAATCTACAGATTAAAAAAGATGAACTAACTAAAGAAAGGTACTTATACAGATTTTAAAAATTGTCAAATAATGCATCAACACAGGTTCTAGTATATAACATCCCTCATTAGACATGCACAGAAAAAATACATCACTCATGAAGACTGACAATATTCATGCTATGCACTCATGTAATATTGTCATGTTCATTTTTGATGTATTTTTCTGTATATATCTCCAAGGAAGGTTTCCTATTGTATTCTCTGAGGAATGTCAATTCTAATGCTGAGTGTTTCAAAAAAGTAAATAAATCCAATATACCTAGATAATTCTGATTCATCCTCCTTACATTATCTTTTTAAATGTGTGTATACTTCAAGGATAGTTTTATGGTTTTCAATGATCATTGAGATAATAAATACATACTGGATATTTACATATTTATTTACACTTATTTATTTTTTGTACTTTTTTTGTACCACTACATTCATAAGTTGAATATTTTGAAAGACACAACTAAGCTTTATGCCTTTACATGATGTTTGTTGTATAATTAAGATTTTCTTTAATTTGCAATTGCTATTTGTAACATATAACAAAATCAAAACACACAAAACACACACACACATATCATCTTAACTAGAGAATAACAATGATCCTAAATTTAAATTATTGATTTAAATTATTTAACTTATAGCTTTGATTTACACTTGTTAGAAGTACGTTATAGTTTGGGTTACAGTCTGGTTTAACACTCTCTGGTAAATATTTTAACTAAAGCTTTGATTTATGGCCTCCCATGTTGATTATCACTGCTTGATATTCTCTGTCAATATATTAGCTCTTTAGTTACAAGAATTTAAGATTCCAATACATAACGGGTGATGTTTTCTTCCTTTTGGACTAAGATCTGTTTGCTACAACCAAAGTTTCATTTGACAAGGCACTTAATTTTTTACAATAGGGCATGGAAAAGTTATAATAGGCTTATAACATCCATGTGCATCAATACGTTCAACTGATAAAGTTAGCAAATTCTAATCCACACGCCCCCCCCCCCCCTTTTACTTAAACATGAATTAATTTAAGTTGTCTCAACCTTCAATTGACTCAATAACTTAGGTTCAGGGGCCATACTCCCAAGTCGGATTTGGAATAATGGTGGATATTCACATAGCAATTGAGCTGATTTGTGGCTCAAATTTTGGATTAACTTTGACCCAGTAATCATAATGGATTATATTTTGGATAATATCTGAATCTTATATGGCGTACGAAGCAGATAAACTTTGAGAATTCCGCTTTAGGACAAAGATTAGTTGAGCCATTTTCTGTAAACCTTGATCTGATATTTGGCTCAGCTTAATGCCTCTTTGTGATTATGCCTCCTGTTCAGCTTAATTTCCCATAGTTGTTGAACACAAAGTAAAACAAAACCTTGACCATGTTAACTTTGTCTTATTTGGTGTATCATTAATAACAGTTGCAACAATACTAGTGGCACAGAATTTATATTACGACTAATATGACTTTTAACATTAACAGGGGTGTTCCAATGGAGCAGACCCTACAACTGACTCTATGACTCTAGGATTGGTTGCAAAAGTCGGGGACAAAAATCCAGCAAAAAGGACGGGAAAAATCTGGGTCAGTTTCATCTCCCACACAGGACATATTACATCCTGGCTTGGCTGGATCTAGAGGCCGACCTGACTTCGGGTGGGGATGTTTACATGACTAGACAAAAACTTACCAGGAAAAGCCATAAATCCCCAACAGACAAGCTGTATCAGGCCATGACAAGCCCCAGTGACAAACATACTGGACTGGAGAAATATACAGAATCACCATGACCAGACTTGCAGTCAGTACTGCCAGTCCAGTTTTTAATGAATTTCTGAGAAAAAAAGAGGATCAAGTGTTGACCAATCAACAAATAGAAACTAGGCCAAGGCTGAATATTTGGATCTCATCACATGACCCAAACTACAAAATTGACATTTTTGTCGTTTTAATCATGGTTTTCAGCTTTTTACTTCAATATTATATAAGAAATAAATCAATGAATCTCTGGTTCAGATTATAACAAAAAAGCCACTTAAAATTGAAAAGTTTCAGTAACAATAGTACATCCAGTTTAAACAAGAAGAGGGAGATGTGCTTCTGACAACTGAATCAATATCAAATTAACTATGCCAAGGCAACAACTTCAACTTATTTTCCATGCAATTTAATATTATTTTAGGTGAAGATATCTATTTCTCTTTATTTCCACATTTTACATTCATTTTGAAATATGGTTATTACGTTGCTTACAATATTGTGAAAAGTACGAAAAACTTCCTGATAGTTATCGATCAATATTTAACACAAAAGATATAGCAGAAACAACATCCGTAATTTTTGTCATTTATTGATATTCACCCTCTAATCATATTAGTTTGTATCCCAACATGTCATGAATATCACCACGTCCCTTTTCTTGGCAGTATCCAGTTTAACAGCTAAGTTGTAGGGTATTTCTGTCCTCTCTTTATTAATGTTCACTGGAATTCTTCTTAGTGGTGTACATAGCATCCCACGAATTAGTTTGTCTTTTATCCTTGGTTCTATCTTTGGAGTGGGGTAAAACACCGCTTATTGAATAATGGCTACTGAGAGTGCTGAACTATTAATGGCTCTCCTCTGACACCATCAAGTGTTTGTTTGCAAATATTCAACTCTCACTTGAACAGACTCATAAAACCTTTTGTAACTATGCTATTAACATGTCACGATAAGATCTGCATATGTTAGTAATAATATCCTTTGTGAGATTTCAGATAAATAAAAATAACAAATGCAGATATAATAATAATAGGAATAATGTTATTTTGTTCAGGCATTATAGGTTTTTACAATCATTTCTGCTGTAATGATCCATGGCATGCTTGTAAAAACCTGTAATGCCCTACAAAATCACAGTTACTGTGCTATTATTTTGTACATAATTAATGCCATAATTATGTAAACACTAGTGGTAACACTTTGAGATTACCACTTACAGAATTTTTTACTGTATCAATAAAAAGATACTTATCAATTCCAGGTTAGATGAGGCAAACCAGGTATGACTGCTTTCAACATTGGATTATCATTCTTAATATTATGAAAAGGACCTCGAAAACCAAGAATTATTGCAGAAGTCTAGAATGTAGAAATATTTGTTTAATTACCGATCAATGTTTAACACAAAAGGCAAAGTAGAATCAATGTCTGTAATCTGACTCTTTGTCATGTCTGCATATTCATCCTTAGGCCCAATTTGTCTGTATCCTAACATGTCTAGTACAACACCGTGTCCATTTTCTCTGCATGCAGTATCCAGCTTAACAGCTAAGTTGTAGGATATTTCTGTCCTCCATTTATCAATGTGTTCACTGGAATTTCTCTTGGTGCTGTATATGGTACCCCATCTATTAGCTTGGTCTTTTATCTTTGGATCTGTCTTTGTAGAAATATCAATCCATTTTTCTACCTTTTCAGACCAGTTAATTTTCAAGAATTCATAGAGATGTTTTGTCCACAATTTGGCATCTCTTGCCACATCCTCATATCTAATTAACCTATAGGTTTCAGTTAAAAGCTTAAAGTAGTTAGCTTTACCTTCTTGAAGTATAAACTCTGTGTCCCTCACATACTTTTCACAAATTTGCAACACATTATATTTCAGATCTTTGGTGTTTTCTTCATCCTCAAGATAATCCTCCAATGCGATATGTTTTCTTGCAGCATCAACGTTCAACCGTGATAAGGCCATACCAATGGGATGTCTGATCAGGTTTATGACAAACATCTTTTGTTCCATTAGTGGCATTAATATTCTAAGAGATGAAGCCCTTAGAATCTTCATGACCCTGATGTCTTTCTTTTGACAGATTCCTGCAACTGTTCTAAAGGAAAACCTGGTTGTATTGGCCATTCTCAGAGGTTGTTCAAATATTCTTCTTAGCCATTTTCTCCTGAGCTGTTCGCTTTGTGGAAACAGCTTTTTTGAATCAGCAAACAGTTCTCTGTAGGTACAATTCATTCCCTGTCTGATATAGTCAGTTATATGTGTCTGTGTGTAGTTGTATGCTTCCATAGCCCCAGGCTGACCATATTCTAAGGATGTTAATTTCCCTGGTTCAAATAGATAATAGATCTCATTATTTTGTTTAAAAAGTTCCCCTGTAAAAGAGGAGCCACATCTGTAAGATGTGTACAAGATAATATGTTTGCTATTTTCCTCTAATGTAGTCTGTCCTTTCTCGGTTTCAGTCAAAAGGATTAAATTATCTGCTGTTGTAACATTCTTGTAAATGATGGATGATGTATATCCCTGGGTAACATAACTGTTTGATTGTATATTTACACTATTTGGTGTTGTATATAAGTAACTATGGTGCAAGAAAATATCTCCTCTATGATATACACCAAATGCCAGTAAAACTAAAACAACTATTCCTGTCACCTTCAATGGACGTCTCATCATAAATTATACATAAACAATCCTTTCTTTCGGCAAAATAAGTTCCCAAATTTAAACCAATGTATCACTAGAATTAATCAATTGTATTATCCCTATCCTAGATGTCCAACCTGACATTTTACACAGTGGAACTAAATTGTGCCTAAGACGCTACACTTACATTTGAGAAGAATATACTACTAGCATTGACTTGTGGGCATTGACAGACGATTATCACATTTTATTGTGAATCGGAGTTCATTGGAGATAAAATAAGTGAAAACAACAAGTAGCTGTGCAATAATATGGTGACCCTATTAGGAGATTGCAGAATAATTATTATGTGCCAAGTTTTTAGTACAAGATCTTTGTGCACAAGATCTTTAACCTGTGCATACAACTTTATTATCTTGTGATCAGAAGATGATGTTGTGCACACAACATAATATAGTCATACTCAAAATATCCTGCTCGTAATCACAACATAACTTTTCATAACTTTACATGTACAGTGGGGACATTGGCAGAATCATTGACAAGGGCACTAGGCACAGTCATCAATATATGTTAAATATATAACAGTTAAATCCGTCTTTAAAAATCTAGCAACAACTTGTATAGCCATTGTGTGGTTCCATTGCATTAGTTGAATAAAAATGTTTAACAGACACAAAATACTAAGGCCATAAATCTTTCTAATCAAATTAAGTTGTAGATGTAGGTCGTCTATAAAGGTGAAAATGCTGTGGAACCGTATGTAGCAGCATACGAATCAATGCTCTTTGAATGCCCACCTAAGGAGTGGAACATTCCCTTGAAATAAAGCAACAATATATTTTGGACTGTTTCATAAAGCTCAGGTTAGGTTTAGCAATTCTGTCTGTAATACTATTGAATATGAAAGTCTTTTTGATTTTGAATGTCAAGTATTGGAAACTAGAAGACAGTTTCTTTTCAGCACTTGTTGTGTTCTAAAAAACAGATGTTAAAGGGTAAAAAATTGATATATAAGTTTGCAAATATGTTCAAGATGTATTTCAACAAAGGCAAACACCATTACTTTTTAATGAAACATTATTTCTAATTCTAAAAGTACTTTTATAGTGCTTACGCTCCATCTCTTGCCGAGACAAGGCATTATGTGCTTTTTAATAAAGTTCAAGACTGACTTTGTTGTTTTGTAATGCTAGTGATGATGACAGTCTTTGGTCTTGGAATGTTAACTGTTTGAAATTGGGATAGTTTCTTCTCAGGATATGACATTAATTTATTAAAATTGAGTTGTGATTTTTGACAAAGGTAATCACTATTGGGCTTGTGTAAGCTAATTATGGCAATAACAGTATCAGCATAGCCTTACAGTTATATCACTCGTTATCTACATGCATGTACATTTAAATATTGAATACACTGCCTAACAGCCTTACAATTAAACATTGTGCACCATTGTCACTGCTTCTTTATAAATGTATTGAGACCCTTCTCATAAGCTAAAATTGGCTGGATGGGTCTGTGATATGTAATTGATATAAACCTTGTTTATTGTATTTACTGTACCATTACCAGGTGGGAGTATAAAAAACAACCTATCAATCTATCTATTAAGTAGTGCTGCAACAAGGTTTGAAGAAGTTTGATAGTTCGCTGGTTTACTGCCCCGATTTCGGAGTTCGGTTCCAACGTCTGAAATTCGGACCTTGCAAAACGTTTAAAAATCCCCAATATCACACCACATCCCAACGGATCCTATTTTCACCCATCTATAAAACCTGTTTCTTTTATTGAAAATATGGCGAAATTTGTCTAAAATATGTCTAGATTTTATATTTTTGCTGTATTTTTAACAACGTGACAAGATTTTATGTGAGATTTCTGCATTTTAACTGGTTTTGAAAACATTGTTTCGAAGATCGAACTAGACCGAAGTTCGCTAGCTTGTACAGATACCAAACATCGAATCCGATATGAAGTGATTTCACAGCACTACTATTAAGTATGTCTTGTATGTGTGATGATATTCAAGTTGCAAAATTCTCTTGTGAGCTTGACTTAGCACATAGTACAGCTGGGGTCATCCAGATGGGACAGTAACACAACATGGTGAATTCAAACAGTCTTGTGACTTTGATCATGATGCCTTGGTTTTAATATTCCATCTGAAACCTCCATTTAGGTTGAACACTGCAACCATGGCTCAACGGAGGAAGGGGTATTAGTGACAATAATTATCCCTCATTTTCACAATTTAATTGGTGGGATGAAGTTGGGACAGCCAGAAAGGGAGCAGCTAGTGCTAAAAGCTTTACTTACGCCATGTTAAACACATGTTGTTGTATTGTTTTTGTGATCAAACTATTTATAAATGGTGTCTGTTAATTAATATTTTCCGAGTGATATTTTTGCTTCTGCTAAATATGATCCAATAAACGTAGAAGTAATTTCTGTACTGCCATCTTCTTTTCAATGCAAGTGTTGTATTGACCTTTTTTGCATCTACCTTAATTTTGTGAAACACTGAGTGTTTTAAATAGGTATTCTCCACTTAAACAGGTTATGTGACTTTTGCCAATGTATTTTAGTGCACTGGTTTTACAGTTCACTTGAGTGCAAACCAAAGTGGACTCCATGGTGTCTACCTGACTATGGAATGATTATTGAATTGGACTGGGTGTTGCGCCTTATAGTCTGCCTTGGCAGAGATTAAGCGCTATAAAATTTCAAAATAGAATAGAATAGATTGAATAGAATAGAACTTCTCCTACAAGGTACTTGTGTTAATCGCCATTAAATTACATATTATTTATTTATTTATTTATTTGGGGTTTTAGGTCACTTATAACACTGTGCAGGTTGTATCATGACGAGTAGTTTCGTCGGCAGAGGGAACCAGTATATACAGTTGGTCAAGGTTCTGTACTGTAAACTACCAACCATCGGTAAGCAAATACCAACTTTTTCACTTAAGGTCCAGGGTTTGAACCAGCAACCTAAGAGGTGGGATTGGAATATGTTACCACAACGTTACCGTGGCCCTTAAACTACATATTAATAGAGCAGATTATAGTAGAATCATAATAGTTAAATCGAATAGCTATCTTATTTTGGAGCACATTGGACAAGTAACTATTTGGATTTAGTACTAATGTGAGGTAAAAGCATACAAAAAGTATTGATTGACAGTGTATATAGATGTACATATTTTGTAATGTCGTAACTGGGGCTCCGTACATTATCAAGGATATTTATTATAAAAAGATAAAAGATAAAAATTTAAAAGGGATTTGGTGGTGGTTAATGCATTAATCAGGTTTTTCAACTTCATACCAAAACAAGGTTGTTGACACTTGGTGATATCCTCCGTTTATCATCAAGTAAAGTACCACTCTGTCACATTCACTGCTATCTTCAAGTGATGTCATTGAACATTGTGACATTGGCATGCAAAACATATCAAGTCCTAGCTGTACAGAGGAAGAAGGTACTGGTGACAATTATCTGACGGTGTTTCAACCACCACAATGGCTTTGTTTTAATATCTGCCTATTGTTCACAGTTCCCAGCACCACAGGCAAAAAGGAAGTAAATGTTAATGTCTTTATTTAGGAATACACTAATAAGATAAAGGTTTAAGAGGGGGAACCTCCAAAATGACATATACGAAAAACTATATCACGAATAAGGATGATAATATTATAAATATATTGTTCACCTCCATGAGTGATATATTTTGCTGTTTGTCTAATGAAGGATTTTTCCTTATATGCTCCACCATTTTGTGTAAGTAATAAGTAAAATAAGGTCATATTTAAAGAAAAAAAATAAAAAGGAGCAACAGCACTTTGTCATTTCTGCATGGACTTTAATGCAATACAACTGATAAGTGAATTAGATAACCTGTACCGTAGTAAGTCTATTAGATAGCCCGGTACCAAAGTCTAACAAGTTAATTAGATACGCCCTTTATGATACAAAGCACAGAGAGAGTGCACTGAGTATAAATGGCAGAGCAGTGATAAATATATATTTGAAACTATGATGATTTCTGCTTCCATTGCAATGCCCTCAGCCCTGAGGTAGTGGGTTCAGGTCCTGCTCATGGATACCTATTGGACTGACGTTTAACCTGCCCCAATATGACCTGTGTTTCTGAAAGAGACTTAAAACCCCCAAGTTAGACCTTTGTCCATTGATATGATATTCTGGAATTCAAAGGAATAAGTATAGCCATGTTCTTTGACATTTTAAAACACTTTATTGCCTTGGTTTACATGATCCGTTCAAACAGAAATTAAAGAGGTTCCAAACAGTGTTTCATTCACATCACAAGAAACATCAACAACAGAAATTTATATGGGAAAGTCATTTTCTACATAAAATGGCTGACAGTGGTGACATTATGAACATGAAATTACACAGAAAAATTACTTGCGTGTAATACACCAGAAAAACAGACATTGGCTTTAAAAACATTCTACCTAACCTCTTTAGAACCCCTTATCCAGAGACGTTCAACCCTAATGTAAAGTTAGCAACAACGATTTCTTCAATACAAAATTGGATAACTATCTCATTTATAAAGTAAATTTATCAATAAGATATGCTTAAATGATCACTTATTTATCTCATAACAGTTGAAGTAATACATGCCCTCTGAATATTGATATTTCAGTATTAGCTGTTAAAAGTAAGAAGAGCAACAGCTTCTAAGAATTTACTGTCGGAAGTAGATATTGAAAACAATTATGCAAAAGTTTTTACCCAAATACAGATATTTTTCAGCAACATAACCACACTCGTATATGGGAAATGTTGAAATCAAAGTTCCCAAATACTGTTGAAAGGGTTATATTTGCAGTATCCCAAGCCTCTGGGAATTCATGGATAAGATGCTGTCACATGGATTAAATTTATTTATTTGACTATACATAATGTCTATTGAGTATACATATAATTGTTAATGATTTACAGTTTTTTTTTGTTTTAGTTCTATATTTATTTACTGCCCATGTTTAGCATGTACAAACTGTAGAAAGTGCAGAATACAGAAATTACAATAAAAGAGTTCAACGACTGCAGCTCATGTTGAACCCAGGTGACCCTTATATATGTCAGTATCGGGGCCCCTCTCCCTTTATTCGCCTTTATTAAACATTCCTTGAAACACTCCCTTTAATTCAAGGAAGGTCCTTAGCTTCCTTGAAATTTAGGAGATTTTTCAAGGTCTCTTTAAGGAAAGAGTCTCTGTGAAACTGAGATTTTTTAAAAGAGGGAGAAATTGAAGGAATTTAAAGTGACCTTTATCTTAAGGAGGCTTTGTAAAACCGGCCACTGCTTCCAAATGATAAAGATATATCATAGCAATAAGCCCTCACCACTTAAATGTAGTAATCGGGGAACTCCTGTGATGAATCTGTAGATCACCAAGCACCAACATTACAAAATAGTGATAAGACATTTCATAGGAGCAAAAAAATTAAAATACCATAAAGAAAAGTCCTAGCAGTTAAGAGATAGGTCTAACTGCCTTACTACTGAAAATATTAGTTTTTTCTCGAGAGAGAAATGCTTAATCAAACAGGTATTTTGGACAGACATCTATCACCACTGCAATAACACAACTTTCGCCTTTTCACAGGAATAAAAATAACCTTCCTTTACTAAAGGAGGTCCTTTCCAACGGAGGCTTTGTGAAACCCAACCCCTGTCCTAAGGTCTATTCCTTCTGTATTGTGACCTGTCATTTTGTACTCAGGAAAATCATGTAGGTTGAATTTATATCCCACTTTTTCAACAGGATGAACTCACTCTGACACCCCACCATAAATGTTCCTACATCCTGGCCATGAGAAACGAGGGTCTGCTAGTCAAAGCCTTAGTTCTTTTAGATTAATATAAATTTATCTCAGTTCTGACTTCAAGGTCATACTCAGACAATTGGAAGTTCCAAACTTCCACGCAGACTTCCACAAATATGTTTATCAATGTTAAAAGGATCGAAATTCCTTCAGAATGTGTGGATTGTTATTGTTTATACACTGCTTTGTTTTGAAATTAGGGCACATTGCAGATAAAACAAGTGAAAAACGACTTCAGAATATAGCCAATCAGGAAGGCTGATATAAAAACTTCTGACTTAGTACAGTGTGTGCTGATGGGTTATGTGTCAATTTGCGAGACTTGTTGTAATTACATACTGTTTTATAGCCCATTGAAAACAAAAAAGGGGTTACAAAATATACTTTTCGTGTAAATACTTGACCATATTAATAAATAGACAATTTTATGTCAACAATTTTGTGTAGGTGTCTCAGCATTTCACTCAAAAGAAATCTCGAAACAAGTGCAATTTTTGTTTTCTGGTTTTGTCAACTTATATCGCCCAGTAGTAACTGTGAAATGATATTCTACTCAATTCCTTTCAATATTTGACTATGTTAGTTTGGTTGATAAAGTAATGAAGCAATGAACAGCATACCCTTTTTTATCTGTCTAGCTACACTCGAAAACCTTTTGAAGTTTACCGCAACTTCTATTGTCTGCATTGATTGGAATCATAGATCTTTTACTAAGTTTGGCAGCTGATTAATTTGTACACACTGTTGTTTGTGGTATGTTTCACCATAGTAGTTTCAATGACAGTCAAAAATGTTTATGGAAAAAATCTAAAAATCCAAAAATGCGCTGTTGTGCATCTAGGTGAAGAGGGCCTCATTCCTGAGGCTCAACCATAAAAATAATTCCACTGCTTAGTATCATTTTATCTTGACAATTTGAACCCCTATTTTCCGCCACTTGTCTGTCTGAACTGTTCATGGACTTTACCGTTCTAATATTACTTTTATAGCATTTACTTCCATCTAAAGATATACTCTAGGCACAAAATACAAAAAGCAGAAATCCATAATCATATAACCGGTGACATAGCGGTAGGTATGATTGACCAACACCAGGACAAAGATAGCACCTGCATTGATATGAACTTTTTGTCCTTTCTTGGTAGTTGTCATTACCCGGAGACTGGTGTTTGAGCCATTTAGACTTACAAGGCGGTGAGTCATTTATGCCACTTATTGTCATACCATCTATTTTCCTGTGGATGGTTATGTGCTTGTGTATACCTAATGTTTGACCAAAGCACTAAGTCCCAGATGATAAGCTTGCAGCTTATAAAAACTACAAATTTGGCCTATTTCTTGATTGATTCCAATGCATTGAAAACTGTTGTTAAATGCCATTTGGGTGGCATTGGGCTCATTTCGGCTCTCCCTGTCCTTGCATTTAGTATGATACTAAATTTGCATACATAATCGCCATTGGTCAAGACTGACCAGCGTGGGACCTCTCTGTTTTACAGGCTTCAATCCTCCATTCTGTCATTGGAAAGCAACAAGGACACACATATTTTCTCCCGCCCCTCTGGTCTCATGAACCCTTCCCCTCTAGTATCTTGGAACAGACTACTGCTTCTATTCTTCTGTATTTTCAGGGTAAGATGTGAAGGCAGTCTCATCTGGGCACGGACCTGGGTGCGGCATCTTGTAGTCTCAGCAGTGATAGCTGGGCTTGACTTCACGAAGTTGGGATCTGATGTTTATCGGATCTGCTTGGTTTCTGGCTTGTCCATACCTTGGAAGTGTCTGATTGGACATTCATGAACAGTCTAGTCTCCCAGCATTATCTTGTTTTGATATTGACACTCGCATCCAGATACATGTAATATGATTAAATTTCATGTAATGTTGCATTACCATGTCATGGTCATGCCCTTGTGTAGTATTCTATCATGCATTTATTACTAATATTAAATTTGGGGCCTTTAGCCCATGCCTAGTTAGCACCTCCATCACACTGTGGTTGGTAACTGTTATATGTAGGGACAGGCTTTATGTTATTTTGACCTATAGTGCTTAATATGCACTTGGTTTTGTACAGCGAGTCATGTTTTTTAGTATTTTATGTGTTGTGTCTTGCGCCTTATGTTTGGCAAATTTTTACATTTTTCATGGTTAAACCATATACAATATCATTACATTTTCATATTAAGCCATGTAATCATGCTTTCAAGTGAATTATTATCCATTAACATGGCTGCTCTGTCACTTTTCATCTGGGAAAGAGTATAATAAATGCTATGAACTTCATTGCCTATTGGTTTCGGGCTTGTAAAGTTATTTTGTGCACCCGTAACTCCATTGGGTCCATCAGGAAACTTGGGGTTGTGAATTACTTGATTTTGGGTCAGGGCAACTCTGTACTGCGTCTCTTGGTTATATGAGTGACAGGGTTTTTTTCAATTTGCATACTTAAATGCAGAATTCTTAATGTCCTCGTATATATGGGACATGTTGCTATTATCATTAGGTTATGACCTACTGGGCATAACTTCTTATTAGGCTAAAGTGGTTAGGTCAAAATTTTTGGCTCCCGGGTTAGCATGGTCTTGTTCACCTGATTGAACCCAGTAATATTCGGTACTTAGGGGTTATTTGTTTGTGGGACATACTATGTTAACTTCTGTTTGTCTGTCTGTTGTTGACACACTTCATCATATTATCATCAGTATTATATAATGATTGTACTACAATTAAATGTGTAACATGACATTGATGTTTTAATAATAATAAAATTATATAACCCATATTATTTCTTACTGTCTTGGGGGGGAGCTGGAAATGTATTTAAATAGAGCTGTGAAAATTCCTTTTAATGACACATATTATATATCTGTGTGTTAAAGTATTTTTTTAAATATTTGAAAACATGAACACCTCTCTTCACACTTCATGATGTTGGAACTTGGGTAATAACGTTTATTCTGACCGGGAGTGCAGACACAACAAAGCCAAATAGGGTTGTTTTATAAAAAAATTAAAGATGCACAATCCAGGACATAGTTTACTGTTACGTTTAAGGTGCATTCCCAATGTACCAGATGTTGTCCTTATGGCTTCCCAATTGACGTTGCCATTTCCTAAAAAACAGTATATTACAGTGATATTTTCCTTCTCCACCCTGTTGATGTATGATGGACTTAAGATGAAAGAGATAGGTTTGGAATCACTATGAGATGAAAAACATTGCTTTGCGACTGTAATATAGGCTTAAGATCAAAAAGATCCCCTTACGATGGGTTTAAGATGTCATAAATCTGATAAGGATCAGCAGAGGTTTGCAATAATTTCAAAGCAGTTTGAAATTCTCGTAAACTGACTCCCAATCGTAAACCCATCGGGAAGTACAGTATTTTCCTTACACAATAGGTTAACAATGGCCTTATGATCATTATGATGTACAAGATTCAGTTCCCAATTCCTGAAACTTGACAATCGGGAGTAGGGTTTACAATATATCCCAGAAATGGAATATTCCTCTTAGAAGATGATTTTGAATGCCCAATCCAGATACTGGTCCAGAACATCTTTGAGGAGGACCAAACCATGGTGAGTCCCCATGTTGTGTGGAAATATGACAGACAGACATATAGACAAACAATATGTGACAAGGAATATGTGCATATTTACTTTTAAAATTTTAAGTTGAGATGGAAGAATTTAAATGCAATATAGATATTGCAATATAGATATTGTAGTAATGAGATAACTGGTAAGGTAGCAGGAAATTAATGAGATAACTGGTAAGGTAACAGAAAATTGATGAGATAACTGGTAAGGTAACAGGAAATTAATGAGATAACTGATAAGGTAACAGGAAATTGGTGAGATAACTGGTAAGGTAACAGGAAATTAGTGAGATAACTGGTAAGGTAACAGAAAATTGATGAGATAACTGGTAAGGTAACAGGAAATTAATGAGATAACTGATAAGGTAACAGGACATTAATGAGATAACTGGTAAGGTAACAGAAAATTGATGAGATAACCGATAAAGCAACAGAAAATTTACGAGACTTACTCCTCAATGGACTTAAAAAGGAAACTATTTAGGTTTGTGCAACAAGAGCTTTGTTAATTTTAAGAACATCTTAGGACCTTTCAAAAGTGGCACTAAAAGTTTTACAGTTTGGGGCAAATTAATTATTACATTACATTTCAAAAATGGGGTTTTATTGCATCACCAGAGTAGATTAATGTGACAGGTTTAACAAGAACCTCATATCTTTTTAAAATTTGTTTATTCTGTTAGAAAAATGTACACAAAGTATGACATAAATCCTGAGTGACACAAATCCTGTCTTAGTAAACAATTATAGAAAGCACTTGGGGAGCACAGACCTCCACCGAGGCAAATTTTGCTTTTTATCCGGAATATGATCCAGATCTTTTCCAAAATATAGTCACTTCTTCCCTTGGCCCAGCCCTATCCACATAGATTTCAAAATATCTGTCCATTATTTTTCAGAGTAATCACAGACAAATAAACCCAATAAATGACTATATTTTCATCACTGCTTTTACACACAGGCCAATACTGTTTTTGCGGAGGTTTTTATCACAGTTTATATTTATCACATCCAGGTTTATAACATTGCAATTATTACAAAACACGTTTTGACATTTAACGTGTATCCTTGTTGTTTACTTTAAGTCCACGATGGCATTTTCAAATCATATATATACATCTTGTTTTACAGGAATACAGGCCTCACAATATATCCAAATTAATGAGTATTCATAAAATAGTTCCATTGCCATTGATATCTTCAATTGTTAAATGTCAGTTTTGCATGCCTTACAGAAAAAATACCAAATAAATGCATGTTGGAACTCTTGTGGGTTTATATGGAAGTAAATTTACACATTTTTGCATTATTCATTGAATATTATAATAGTTCAGTTCCCCTATCACGAATGTACATCCCAAATCCAATAGTTATTAGTCAGGAACAAAGAGTGGAGTTTGTACAACTGATCTTTTAATTCGGGAAGGTCAGAAGCCCTATTTTAAAATCCGTTTCGAGTGAGCATTCTGCCCTGAATTGTTATGACCAATTTTTTTCAGTCTTGAATCACTTACAAGCAATCATTAAGCAGCTACATCTTATCTTAATGATGTTACAACTAAATGTTGACTGTTACAGCTAATCTTGTATAGATTTTCCTCTAAGAGGCCTGTTTCATTTCTGTGAGTGTGGTTTATGATAGGTTTACCATTTGAAGTAATAAAATAATGCACTATCCAGGATATTGTTTACGATTAGGTTGGAGATGTGTTCCTGATATCAATGTGTGCAAGATATTTCCCCCATAGCTTCCCGATTAGCATTGCCTCAGAAAATCTTCCAATAGGTTTGCAATAGTTTCTTGATCAATCCAGTTGGTCACTTAAGATGAAGCAGATCGGCTTACAATTATAAGATGGAAAAGATTGTTTTTTGACTGCAAGATGGGTTTAAGATCGCTGTAACATCAAAAAGATTACCTTACAATGTATTTAGAATGTTATAAATCTAATAAGGAATGGGAGAGGTTAGCGATAATTTTAAAGCAGTTTGAAAATCTCGTATATTCTTCCTGATGGACTCCTGTATCATAAACCGTTTAGGAAGTACTGTATTGTCCATACACGAAAGGTTTATGATGGCTTTAAGATCATTTCAATGTAAAAGATTCAGTTCCCAATTTCTGAAAATTGACAGTCTTGAGCAAACCTTACGATATATCACAGAAATGAACAGCCCCATAGAAATGGAGCCAATTAATTTTGTCCAATGAGGTAGTTAGTCTTTTGTGCTTCCCAAGAGTGATCTGGACTGGGTTCTATGACGTATCATTATATATATTGTAACAGTCAGGAACACATTTTACGGCTGGTATTTTTAATCGTGCAACTTGTGTTTTAATTCAAGGCGAAGTGCTTGTAATGTCAGTTTTCCAGCCCCCTTTAAAACAGCATCAGTTGTAATAGTCGCCTGAGTACTAAATTGGGGTCTTACAATATGTCTTGAAAGATGAGCTGAGGCATTATATGTTTAATATATCTATGTCTAATTAACATTACATCCATTTCAGTATCCCTGTATTTGAGCAAACTTTAAGTAATTTCTATAAACTGTACTCAACTTAGACACATTTTAAGTAAATCAAGAATATATTTTCTGTGGTTGCGGCAAGCCATGGAGAAGTCTCAAAAGTCACTTTAGTAGGAAAACAATGTCACCACATGACACAACATTTCATCCATGTTTTACTTAAGGTAAATTCATTACAGCCAGCCTCGTTGCCATTTTGAAATTGAAAGCTCAAGGTGATATTTCAAAGTCACAAAGTTTTTGAGCTCAGCAACCCACCTCTGACACACAATTGTGACTGGCTTATCTGAATGTCGACATTTTGAAAGATCTGGACCCCCGAGGAATGTCGACCCCAGGGAGGTCTCCAATTGGATTGATGTGGATCTGAAAGAAATTGACCTTTGGTTCAAATTTGTATCTTGGGCTCCAAATTGGCACTGTATAATAAAATGTGCCAATCTTGTCTTTGCCTGTGTTGTCACCTTTGATAATGACCTTTGACAAATCGTGTCAATGATATACATGGATGGAAATTATGACCTTTGAACTCACACGACCTTCTACAGCCAACGACAGGCCATACATGATCTTATAGGTGAATTTTCACCACTTGTTGCATAGTGCTGCCACTAATTTTCATACCAAATAAGGAAGTTAAAGTGACGACATAATTAATGAAATATCGTCGGGGATTTCCTTGTGCAAAGTTGGGACACTAATTTCGATTAGAAAATATATTATCGCTCTTAAAATGAGTCTAAAATGTTTTGATTTTATGAAGGTCAATGCATTCACAAGTTGTGTCGTTTGTGTCAAAACATATTTCAGTAAAATAAAACGTAGGTAACTACACTTAAAACAATGGAAACTAAGCTTTGTAAACGTGCAGCAGTAATATGCTTTAAACAGTTATTGACAGTGCAACCAAACTCTAAACATACATCAACATAGTTACTTACTGACACTATCAGCAAGGAAAAATGTGTGTGCGGTATATAACATTGTACTGAAGTGTACTTTGTATGGGCTAGAACGTAAAGCTAAACTCTTGAGCTATAAACTCATATTATCTGTAATGCTAAACCAAAATCTTAACCATCAAAATGTACCATCAATTTACAAACTCAACATGATGGCAGGATCTAACTTTTATTGGGAATATTCCAATGTAGGTGTTAATTTAAAAATCGTTATGCCCCATTCACACTACATGCAGTATACCATGCTGTTAGAAGTTTTAATCAACGTTGGAACCATCTCCAACGATGCCTGATATCTTCCAAGATTTGGTGTATCCGTAAGGTATCACACGCATGGCCACTGATAGGACACAGTGTGTAACCATCAATAACAGTAGGGCGACAGTAGTACAAATGTTGGTCAATGAGAGGCAATCTCCATTAATCTCAACTCACCTTCGGCACACATTGGATGAACAGGTGCTACCAAAATGAGAACGAGCCATAACCTTACATAAACAGGAGAGCACGCCTTCAGTTACCATATGAAAAAAAACAAGTATTTTTAGAAGGTCACTGAAATTGACTTGACAGACACAGGTATAGGGACGGTGGTAGGCTGACAGGGGACGTGAGTGATGGTAGCTAATGTTGTGACATTCAAAGGCAGAAATTTTATAAACATTTGAAAACTTCCATATAATGCTGAAGGATTGGGATGCCGGGCCACATTATCACAAGTACACATTCAGATGGTAGTTGAAGGGCAGGGACATTTTGTTGAATGCCTATAACCAGTTGTTATACTGCGTGTAGTGTGAAAGGGGTGTAAGTATTTGGTCATAGGCATAGGAACGGGGGGGGCAGCGGGCCCCCCCCCCCCCCCCCAATCATAAAGTTGGGGGGGCGAAAAGATATCTCCGCCCCAACTTTTTGCAATACAACTAAACTCCAATTTTGAAGTTTATGTAAATTTTAACAGGTAACTGAATAATATGTGGTCACATTACACTTTTACCTTGTTCACTGCTCACATGTACCATTGTGTAAGCTACCATTTGAACTGTAAAATATTTATTTTTATGATTTGTAAAAGGAACATTTTCAGTTAACCTGTCATTGGATTTGTAAAATCCTGTGAAATGTTTCACTTATGTAGATCAAAATCATACATATAGTAACCTACATTTAATTTACCGTGTTGTTAATTATTTAGAACTTAGACATGTAGTTTCAAATTCACACAGAGGAATGGTTTAGCTCAGCAATTTGTCAGCTGATAAGATTTTTCCCAGAAAACTCTTCTTTTTTTACTGTGTGTTTATTGGACCTACCCGTATCCCATCATTATACATCTCCCTCAATTTGGGGATTAATCTTGCTAAAATAGATCTTGTATCAGATTGGCACTTGAAGGAAATATCACAGGTTCTGGAAACATGTAGTCAAGATATTAGAAATACCTTTAAAATGCGGAGGTGACTATATGTATTTCTATACCCCGACAAGGTTGGTTAAACTTAGGATTGATGTCAGTTACACTGTCATCACAAAGATTTCCTTTGGTAAAGGCAGTTGTAGGATGAATGACACCATTGAAAAGACTTTTATTAACTTCATCATTTGGAGTTTATTGAACTTTATACATTAACACATCAATATTAGTTAACATCATTAGTTACTTTGTTACTTTGTTAATACACACTTATAACCATTTGTTAACTACTACAGTTGACTTAGTAATCTCTTAGAGTTTAAATTCTAGAAGTCTTGAACCCTGAACAACAGATATCAGCCTAGTTTAACAGTTACTTTTACCACTGCAGTTATCTGCTTGCTAATAATATTGGTTGGGTTTACAAAGATGTAACTTCTATTTCCTCATCTAGTTTCGATACCAAGCAACTACTACTTGTTGTTAGTTTTATATATCTACATGTATATACACCATTGATAGCTTGTTACAAAGCGTTTGACAGTTAAAATCAATAATAAAATTGATAAAAATTACAGACTTTTGGTTTTAATTCAGTCTTTGAATGTAACCATTTAAACTCTGTTAGTTTGTAGTTTTACTGTTCAATCTGGCAATCTGCCTGCTAAGTATCTAAGTTTAGCTGTATGGGAGTGGAGGGAGGGAGCAATTATGTGACTTTCCTTTGGCATTCAAACCCCACAACTAAAATACCAGACACTGCACTGGCTTTTAAAGTTAATTTGGCGGGAGTTTTCCTTGCTGGTGTGAACCCCATTTTTGCGGGAAATTGTCTGGCCAATGAATTAGCTCACCCATCACCCCACCATTTACTATGTTTAATACTATTTCTTTAATTCTTTTAAGGTTATGGGTGCATATAGTAAAGCTTGGTTCCCAAACTAGCGAAAATTCCACTCCCCTACAACTGACTCTGACTGCTACCCAATACGCATTCTCCCACACTTAAAAATATTTTAATTGGACCATTTGAATTTGTATATTACCAACATGCAATACATTCTGTAAAATTAACCAAAATTGTTGGTGTAGAGTCGAGTCGGTGCGATCTAGTTCTCGCCCCCCCAACCAAAAATTACTTCCTACGCCCCTGTTGGTTCGCCATTAACATTAACCACTAGTTTGTAGATTAAAAGCAATGCACACCCATAAGCATTTTACATCCTTTACAACATTTAAAGTTACCCCCAGACAGACTCTTGGTGCTTGCCACAGTTCACTTATTTCAAGCCCACAATTTAGACGCTTTACACAGATTCATTTAACAATTAAAATTTTTACACAAAGGGCAACTTATTTTTCCCAATATAGAGAAATTCAGAAGAAGTGAATATAACAAGTAGATATAACATTTTTTTCCACAATGTACAACTGCAAACTGTAAGAAAAAGTAGTCAAGTGATGCAACAATGTTTGCATGCATTAAACTGAGGGTTAAATTGTATATTTAAAGATGACAAACAATGTCTGAATAAATAATTATTTAAATACTAGTCAATAAAACTCTATATTTAATAAAATAAATTGTTTTAGGTCAAAAACTAATCCCAAATAGACTGTACTGACGCATGAGTGTTTTAGAGAGAGCTACAATTTTTTTTCTTGTTACATTGGCGGAATCCGTTTTTGTGCTTTGCATGTACTATTTCGTCTTTGTAACCAGCTCAAAGCCAATCAAGATCAAACTATGTGTCTGAGAAAGTCAGTTTCACTTGCAGAAGGCAGCCACTGTGCCACTACACTGCAAAATTGTCTCATGGGATGTTCCACGGGAGGTAACCCTAAACAACCCTTACTGACTCTTGTGTTGGTTAGCTGAAACGCCCAGGAGGCCCCAGATCTTTTTTTTTTTTTTTTTTTTTTTGTTTGTTTGTTTGTTTTCTCACCACACTATCCATTAGAGGGACATATTTATGTAAGGATAGAAAACAGTGGGTCATCCTGAGCACCAAGGACAGCCTGAATAAGAGCTTACAAAGCAATAACAGTACATAATATGGATCCTGGTAAAGAAGGAATAGTTATCTCAGCAACTTTGTTCCTAAGTTGGTTGGTTTTGGACCATTTAACTAAAATAATGACATTATCATGAGCAAAAATGACATCCCCATGGGGCCAGACGCCAAGAAACATCAAATGTAGATATGGAATGAGGAACCATATTTGATAATCTCAAAAAAGAGAAAAATCCAAAAGATATATGGCTGAAAAGGCCAATGGATGGTCAAGTTTTTGAGAAATCAGAACAATCTGTGTCAACCTCATCAAAACCAGAGTTTGATTTCAAGGTCAAAGGTCAGTTGATCTTAAGATATTGAGTAAACATTTGCAACTTCTGATGCTTGAAACTTTCTGTTGGGAGTTCATATATTATGGACAGGGCTCTAATGGCAGCCAGGGACTTTGCAATGTTGGAGATAGTAAGATTGTTTTGATATAAATACTCTAGGAAAGCTAAAAAATGTCAACATTTACCTGACCCCGTGGCAGCCCAGAAACCACCAAGAAAGCCAAATAGTCAGCAAACATTCGAGAGTATGTCCTCCGAGTGGAAGGTCTGAAAGACTCAAACAACCGATCACATGCCTGGGTGGTCAGCTGGGATGCCACCAGTGGAAAACCTGCAAAACTTAATGTTATAATTTAGGCGCATCCAATCAATATGAGAAAGGATCCAGATTGGATCCGATATATATAGTTTCAATAAATCCCAAGAAGCCTGATCAAATTTATATCTAGACAAAAGGTCAGCAATAACATTTTATATGCCAGGTATATGTTCTATACAGATGTTAAATAGGGCTGCTAACATCCAAATATTCCTGGCTCAGGTAGCCGACATTGCATCCTTGGTCTTACCAGACTGAAGAACTTCAACTACTGCCATGTTATCACACTTAATACGTATTTTTTAATCTTTCCACTGATAAGCCCATATTTTCAAGGCTACAACAATGTTCAACATCTTGAGGTGGACAATGTCGTGGTGGTTAAAACCTTTAGGAATGGGAAGTGTATAACATTGGAGTTACTGTGGCACTCCATTGGGTAGATGGAGTGCCACGGTATATTAACCCATCCACATAATTGTACAGATCCCAAAAACCCACGATTTTTCATGATAAACCTGATGCTATCTGTACCTTTTTCAAAGAAATTTGAGCCATG
Source organism: Sabellastarte sp. h YS-2021 (assembly GCA_964017235.1). Taxonomy (NCBI): domain Eukaryota; kingdom Metazoa; phylum Annelida; class Polychaeta; order Sabellida; family Sabellidae; genus Sabellastarte; species Sabellastarte sp. h YS-2021. The sequence continues at coordinate 125,204,498 of OZ024932.1, forward strand.
TCTGTACCCAAATGGGACAGACCGATCAATGAAGAAGGAATGGTGTTGTAAGCCAAAAAGATCTATATCTCCGGGATCGACCTTCAACTGGCGAAAGGCCCAACTGATATCTATTCTAAATTATATAGGTCCAGGTCCCAACTGTATCAGTCTCTGTACAATATCATCGACAGATAACTTAGAACCAAGATAGACATCTTTTGAGACGCCCGTGTTAACAGAATAACCCTTCAGCAAACTGAGGTAAGCTATTGTTCGCCTAAGGTCAGAGTCTTGCTTCTCCCTGGTCATGAAGGGAGAGATATACAACTGTATAGGCTTGTTGACAAAAGGGTCCAACATAAGACCATGTGATAATTCTTTATTAATATATGTGGTAACATGTTCACTAAAGTGAACAGCTGATGAGTGCTTTACTTCAGTAGAAACCAGATCCGAGTCTCTGTCAAAATCTAGAGGGAATCTGAACTCAAGTAAGTCCACTAACTATTGATCCAATCTGTGATATTTCCTCGGGTTTAAAACCTCCAACCTCAGGGCTCCTCCCTCTGTTGTTTCTCTGCCTCCTCCCTCTTTCTCTGTTTCTTCTCCTCCCTCCTCCACTGATGTCAGCAGCTGTATCACTGTAACTCAAAGTCTGAAATATATCTCTGTGCGGACTTCTTTCTTCCTCACAGGTAGCCAACATTGCATCCTGGGTCTTACCAGACTGAAGAACTTCAACTACTGCCATGTTATCACACTTAATACGTATTTTTTAATCTTTCCACTGATAAGCCCATATTTTCAAGGCTACAACAATGTTCAACATCTTGAGGTGGACAATGGCGTAGTGGTTAAAACCTTTAGGAATGGGAAGTGTATAACATTGGAGTTACTGTGGCACTCCATTGGGTAGATGGAATGCCACGGTATATTAACCCATCCACATAATTGTACAGATCCCAAAACCCACGATTTTTCATGATAAACCTGATGCTATCTGTCCCTTTTTCAAAGATATTTGAGCCATGTCTGTACCCAAATGGGACAGACTGATCAATGAAGAAGGAATGGTGTTGTAAGCCAAAAAGATCTATATCTCCAGGATCGACCTTCAACTGGGGAAAGGCCCAACTGATATCTATTTTAAATTATCTAGATCCAGGTCCCAACTGTATCAGTCTCTGTACAATATCATCGACAGAAGGGTAATTCAAGATAAACTTAGAACCAAGATAGACATCTTTTGAGACGCCAGTGTTAACAGAATAACCCTTCAGCAAACTGAGGTAAGCTATTGTTCGCCTAAGGTCAGAGTCTTGCTTCTCCCTGGTCATGAAGGGAGAGATATACAACTGTATAGGCTTGTTGACAAAAGGGTCCAACATAAGACCATGTGATAATTCTTTATTAATATATGTGGTAACATGTTCACTAAAGTGAACAGCTGATGAGTGCTTTACTTCAGTAGAAACCAGATCCGAGTCTCTGTCAAAATCTAGAGGGAATCTGAACTCAAGTAAGTCCACTAACTATTGATCCCAATATTGAAATTTGGACAGTCAGACGCCCGAACTAGCTGATACACCAGCAAGGGATCAGTGAGGTCATTATTTGTGGGGGCACCGACATAAGTTGTAAGAGGAGACAGGGGGACAACACCAAAAGGTTTTGTCATTGGCCACTTACATGTAATGTAATCATCACATAATCTTGCCAGCCTAATGATATCTCTTATATCCTCTTTTTAAAACAAACTTTAGTCGAAAGCATCCCAAGTCTTCATTTCATCAGTAGATAAAGCTTTGCCAGAACAGGGAGATATGCATCCAAAGTGATCCCCATGTTCAATACCAGTATCTAAAGAAACGTCTAAGACTGAATTTTGCTCAGCCAATGCATCTAATAAAGCAAATCTATTGCACAAAGATATGTCAAAATCAGCATGGCCAGTGGCTTTCCCTTCATTATAATCCTTACAAAGCCTGCTGTGAGTGGTATGAACCTGGCCCAGGTCGATTGCCCTGTCAGTTAACAGCCTGTATCGCCTCCAGAGGTCCAGATTTGTTACCACTGATATTGTGAGAGTAAGCATTTTGCTTAACTACATCAGCAAAAGTCCTAATAAGTACCACGGGCTTGCACCTATTACTTTCAGTAAACCATTGTTTCCATACCGAATGAGGAGCCCTATAAGCTGTATGTACACGAGAAACATTCATAACAGTATTGTATACAAACCTATTTTAAATTTTTTATTTACATTTTTGTCAACAATATCCCGGGCATGCCCAGGTTGTAAATGAACCCCATTGACCATGCCCAGGGGTCGTTTTTTGTTAATTGTCTGTCTACAATCAAGAGCACTGTGAGCACTAGCTTTCCAACCCTGGGTAAATCAAGAAATACAAATATGCCTGCAGAAAACCTCTTTTGTTTCATGGTGTTTTGAATAATTACAAGAATTATCATTTAAATGCACACATGGCATGGATCTTTGCAGGTGGGCATTTTTCTTGAATTTCTGATTGCCATTCATTGTTTGAGATTGGGTCAGATGTTTCTGTCCATTTGCTCTTCCAATCCGGTCGATTTTAATAGTTTGTCACCAACTTTTCACCTTGCCTTGCTCCATCTGACATAACAAAACCGGATGGCTGGCCTGGGCTGCTTGCCACGAAAAATCATTTGAATCATCAAGTAGTGAAATTAAGTAGTCCAACATATTATCTTTTGTATTCTGACATGATTCCTCTCTCATTATCCGACAAAAGCCAGCCATGAACTGAGTAATGTTAAGTTGGCTTTGAGATACCCTTTCTTTGATATTTCCTGCGAAGACATACTCATGAGGTCATTTTACTTTCTCCTCAACATATCAACAGAACCAACAAGCTGTGATTTGATTCTCGGATCTGTACTTTTTTATCAGAATTAGCCAACTGTCTAATATGGTCCTCCACCTGCTCTTGAATCAGTTCATCATGTCTAATTGTGAGTAAATCGGGTAAGTTTGCATGCATATTGCCCCCATAAGAGGAACTAGGGAGACTTGAACTCGCAGTAGTCCTACCAAACACAGAATTTATAACCTTAAGACGGGCAGAAGAAGCTGAATTTTCCATGACAGATAACCGTTAACCAATTGGGTCCAGCTGAGATAAAATCCTTTAATTAATCAAAGCCTGATCCGACTGAACTTTTGACATCAAATCCGACATTACTTTTCCCCTGCGACGTGTAACTTTCCTAGATGTTTTGAAGTCATGTTCATGTTTTACAACAGGGGAAGTATCATCAGATTTAGTACCATAATGAGAAACCAAATTTGTAATGATAGAATCAATATCAGAATCGGTATTCAACCTAGAAACTGAACCCGAACGAGAAAATCCATTCAAAAAAGCATTGTCACTCTCAATCAGAATCTCAGCTATTTTTCGCAAATTGTAAGGGTTACTTGCCTTTCTGTGCTTCTTTTGTGCTGCCATATCAATAGATGTGTGTAGGTAGAAACAAGACTTTTATAACAAAATAAAAATATATATAAAACAAACTAAAAGAAAAATAAAAAGATTTTTTAAAAATTTAATCTTGCCTTATCGACTGCCAGTTCAAATCTGGCCATTCTCCCTTGACCAAAGCAAGGGTCAAACCAGTGGCCAATCAGAAAGAGAAAGGTATCAGTTAAACGACCCATTAAATGATGGGGGTGATTCAAAAATAGGGGTGAATGAATGATTAGGGTTGGCAAATAAATGCCAACCCGCAAAAAAATTGCCAAGAATGTTTTAAAGTCCCATTTTAAAAAACAAATTGCCAAGAATTTTTAAAAAAAAATTTTTAAAGTCCGATTTTTATATCTACTTTCAAAACCATTTTACTGAAAACGTCCCTCAGAAACAAAAAATCTGTAAAATTTCACATTTTATTTATCATTCAAAATTTACAAATTAAACCTTTTTAAATTTATGTCTTTTGATTTTATGTGAATTTTTTATAGATTGTTTCTTATATTTTTGGAACGTTATTGGAAAGTTCAACATCTTGGTATAAGTTTCGAAGTTCCAAATCAAAACTCAAAGGTCACCGGCCAGATTAAAACAGTCAAAGAATTTCAAAATTTCAAAAGTTTCTCAAAGTGCCGACACATTTCTCAAAGATCAAAATATTTTTAAATTTTCAAAGTTTCTTAATTGTCAAAATATTTTTTTCAAGATTGCCAACATTTTTTGAAGATCAAAAATTTTCAAGTCCACACAAATTTATTTCAAAATTTCAACTAATCAATCAATCACTCATTCACTCATTCCATCATTTTATTTTTGTGCATTGGGGTTTGTTTTCTGTTTGTTTTTAAACACTCACAGTTGAATGCTTGTTTTTGGCGCTGGCTGATCTGCTGGTAGCTCATGAATGACTGTATATTCCCAAAAGGCTGGAGAGGCCTGAGATGTTGTGTAAAGTTTCTTCGCTCATGACAGATGATACAGATGGTGGGTTTATGATCTTGATCAGACTGATGGCAAAATGTAGCTGTTCTAAACTCCCAGATTGTTGATCGTGGACAACAAGGTATGAGGATGGGGGCTCTCTGGGCTGTTGTGCTTGTGACTCTACTCGGCTTGGTTGAACTGTCTGTATCAACTGGCGTGCTGGCATCTGGGTTTCTGGAATACTTCAGATGTATTCCCTGGCAGCAGCTGATGGTTGCTGCTGCTGAAAAATCTTTGGCACACATGTGAAAGTTGTACTAGAGCTCCTAGAAAGTGTAGGTTGCTGTGTTCCTTTCCTCTGCCCTCCTCTGTGTCCCACTTAAAAGTTTAACTGCCTCATTTAAAAAGTTTGAAAGTCCCTTTCCTGCGAGATTTCTACTTACAATGTCAGGTAGTTGCAGAAGGCTGTTCTTGTGCTCTCCTGTCTGGGTCCAAGGAAAGATGTGAGCATAGTCTTCATCTGGCCAAACTCTTCATGATCCTTGACAAAGTTTACAATAGCCTCCTCATCTGTCTGTTAAATAAACATGTCCCTTCTTGCTCCTGGATTGGTTTTGTAGGTCTTTGCTGGCCTCTTCTCTACTCTCTGTGTCTATTTCATTTCACTCTTGTCAGTTCTTTGTCTTTTTCTAGGCACTGTGTCCTCAGTCTGTGACATTTCCTCAGGTTTAAAACCTCCAACCTCCCTCTCCTCCCTCTGTTGTTTCTCTGCCTCCCCCCTCTCTGTTTCCTCTCCTCCCTCCTCTATTTATGCCTCTCTGTTTCCTCTCCTCCCTCCTCTATTTATGTCAGCAGCTGTATCTCTGTAACTCAAAGTCTGTAGGTGTGTCCGTGGTGTGTCTCTTCTTTCTTCCTCACATTCTTTCTTGACTTTTTAGGACCCATCTTATAAATCAAATCAAAGAAGCATTAAAAAAGCAATGTATCCAGCAAAACTCTGTGTCCTAACTTCATTTTTTTAAAAAACCTATCTCAATGCTACTAGTTGTACTCTGTCAATGTTGAAAATCCAAATGATGCATTCCCCACGCCAAATGGCCTTTTTTTGAGGCCACAGATCCCTTAAATTCCATACTCCTACCTTCAACAAAACACCCACGTAAAACTATTTTTTTACCAACAAGCCATGACTTGGTGAAATAAAGGCTGTCCTATATACTTCCCAGCCTGTCTGTTGCTGTAACCGCATTGTTGGTTTCCTCTTACATCTTGTCCTGCTGTTTTCCCAGCTTGTCCTGTTGTGATGTAACTGACTCTGTGACCAATGACTTGCAGATTCAACGTTTTGATAGAAAGCAACCAAATCAGATGATTACGACAGGCAGGTTTGCTTTTAAGTACTGTCGGTATTGTTCCACAGCTTTTTTGTGGAGTGATGTCTTGGTACTTGTATACGACAGGCCAGCAAATGTTTCCAGACAAGACAGTAACACTATAGGACAGGTCTGGAAGTGAATAAAACAAGACATAGAAACACAAGACAAGACACGTTCCAGGTGGACAGAGCTATGGCCAGGATCTAGAGTTAGGGGGTCGATGAAATATCAAACATGTCAAGTCAAGCCAAGAAACCATAAGTAACCCAAACTGACTCTGTAAACATTGCTCCCAACCCTCGAAGATGGCACCAGTGGAACACTCCTATTGGTCAAGTACAGGAATGAGGTAAGTGGGAACGTCAAGCATACCTCGAAACCAAAGAGTGAAAGCAGTGTAACTGTTTGGAAGGCAGGGTGTAAGAAAATGTTACCTTGTTGCCTGTTTTTTTCTGGTTTCCTGGTTTTGCTGGTTTGGCCTGATGTTCTGACTTTTTCATATCTTCAAGTGACACAGAATCTGTAGCCAATCCATTATCTTTTTGTCCCTTTTTTCTGCTGGTGCTTTTCACTATTTGGCTGCTGGATTTTGTTGGTATAGTCTGTGAATGGAAGTAAACATCAAATCACAACAAACCAAAGGTGCTCATATAACGTGATATAAATAAACTATTGTGATACATTATGCTATATACAAAAATAGAAACACAAATCAGATGACTATATCAGTTTGGCTAAGGTTGAAGTCAGTTACAAAGTATAAACTGGTCTAAATTTTATTATTAGCTTTAGTGTATTGGAGAATACGTTCTTACTCTTAAACTCACTTAGTTGTGAAAGGGGTTATCTTGAGGTTCTTCATCATGAACATTAACTGTTGTGCATCTGCTGGAATATGATTCTGTTGACTTTTGATAACTGAAAAAACATTATCATGCAACTGGCTTCTTTACAAGTCCGATGGAAGGAAATCCCCAAAGCTTATTTTCACATTTGATAAACATTACCAACCAATAAATCATCAAAATATCTATGAATACATTTTTGTAATTTTTTTTTGTAATTATGAAAACGTTTTTGATGATCATGAAGATGCCAAACTACATATGGTGACATTTTGCGTCACAGCTAAAGCATGCCAAACATAATAATTTTTCTGTAGATACTGTAGTATATAATGCATTTGTTAGGCTACGGACGACCTTATTGACATGGTTTTGCTATTAGTCTTATCTATAATTAAAATATTGTCATTGTATATTTTACATGTTTATTACAATTACAAAGTAAGGCTAAAACGTATCATGAGATTTGGATGCCTTGCTATACAGAACTGGTAAAGACATAATGTTGTAATGGCATGCAAACACCTCCTGGTACACATGTGGCCAAACAAATGTTTCTGTTTTACCTGAACAGAATTCAGTATTTCAACATAATACTAAAATAGAAGTCAATGGATATCAAAATCCTTTATCTCTCAAATGAAACAATATTCCTATCTAATGCCCTGTTCCACCACAGGATTAATCCTTGATTGGTCCTGGGACTCTTAATCCTTGAGAGTCTGTGAAAAAAGCATGAACAATGGGTGGGGCAATGAGGTTGGGATCAAGTTCTGCAATTGTTCTCAGGAAGCCTCAGACCTCCTTGTAATACGATTCATCACCGATCCTGTTGGGAATATACTGACTGGGTATCAGACTGGTCTCAGACTTCCTCAGATTTCCTGGGACTTATAACAGATTTCCTCAGACAGCAATAGCCGATTCCTGTTTTTCTTTTTGCATGGTGGGTCAGGGATAGATCTGGGATTACGTCCAGACCTCTTGAGACTAAAACAAAGCCGACCTGTCATTAATAGTCCCAGGAAGTCTGACACAACATAAGATTGTGTAAATTTGGATCTGAGGAGGTCTCTGGATGTCTGAGACTGGAATAATTGTGGGTTGGGGCAACAGTGGATCGGTTACAGTCGTGAAAAATATGTTTGATTTTTAAACTGACCCCAACAGATCCAAACGACTCAAGCAGACTGTCTAGGACAGGAGCCTCAGTAGTGTGGTGGAACAGGGGCATAAGACAGCAATAAGTGATTTTTGTTGAGATCTGGGATTAAGTCCAGGCCCCCTGGGACTAAGAGTTCTGGGCTTAAGAGTAGCAGGACGCCTCAGGCAACATAGGATTATGTAAATTAGGGTCTGAGGAGGCCTCAGGGGTATTTGTGGGTAGGGGTGAAAGTGGATCGGTTACAGTCGTAAAAAATATCAAACATGTTTGATATTTATACAGACCACCACAGATCCAAACAGATTCAAACAGAGTCTCCAGGAGTCTACCCTAAATCGGTAGCCTTAATCTTGTGGTGGAACAGGGGCATAATGCTTACAAGGTACAATCATATTATTTTGATATTTTAATAGAGTGTTTTCGTGCAATTACAGGATAGTACTGTCCTGTCATCGTGGTAAAATAAATAAATTTGGACCTGTACAGCCTTCATTATGTTTCAAGGCAGCCAGGAAATGTGGATGCTACATAGGCAACACCTGGATATTGAACTTTGTAATAGGCTTGCTACAAAGAAATTTGATACCTTTAAACTCTGTTTCAAAGGACGTGATCAATCCTTTCTTTTCCGATGCTTCTGCCAAACATGATACTTTTTCAGACTATTCCTCGTTATTTCTGTTATTTATCTCAAAATTGAGAAAGTTTCATCAACAAATGTGCCTCTGTTATCAGCTTTAGTCTGTTAGAATATAGAGAAAAAGACATTTGTGACAATAAGTTTAAAGTACATTTGCCTTTCAATATACACTATTAACAGGCTAGCCTTGCTGAGGCTCAAATTTGTATTATATCTTTTTGAGACATGTACACAGATATTGTGTATTCATACATCAATCGTACATGTTACAAGACAGAAGCCCATCAGTCTCTGTCTCAGCACTATGCTCATTTAAAACCCATATATGTAAGAGTACACTGTATGAACTGAAGTTTAATTATCTGAACTAAAGGTTTTTCCCAGTCAACAGAAACTTGAGCCTTTAACAAGGCTATTTACAGGCTAAAGTCCCAAGGAAGCTTGAGAGTCCCTTTAGAGTGATAAATTAGCTTTTCAAAGTTGACGGATAGAAGCGCCAAAAATATTGAAAAAAAATGAACATTTGAAATCTTACAAAATTAACCGAAATTGATTTCATGATCTAAAATAAATTTAAAAGATATAAGATAAATGTCTTGAACAGTCATTGGGCATAAACGACAAAATGATGTAAACACCAATTGTAAAAATCCACAAGCATCTGATTTACCTGTTCAATTTCTGAATTTTCAAAACCAAGATTAATTCCAAGTGATCTTTGCTCAGTGCCTATCTTTTTCGATATCTCCAGTAGTTTTTGTCTGTTAAAACTTCTGAAATACACATCAAATACAAAAATTATGAGGCAGCTCCATTTCTAAGGGTGGTCCAGAAGCAGATTGGGATCACACTGTGGGAGTGGCAATTCTTGTGGTACGGGTGCATTAACTTGACTTTACCCTCTTTTCAACTGTTTTTTCCAATCTGTCCATGGTGGTACAACGTACATCTACATACTGCTCCATATCTTAGCCCATTCTGAAGCAAGACCACTGCCAGATAAGGGCTAACTATATAATTCTGTGCCAAAACACGAGTTTAATCCAGTGTGTCCACAGTTGTACTTGAATGTAGTTGAATATCTCCGAATATGATCCCTATATGGCAAGTCCCTTCAAAATTGCCTCTGTTTCACTCACATGCAGAGTGCTATTGCTCTATTTATTTATTGAGGTTTTTTTTGTCACTTTCAACACTGTACAGGTCATATCACGACGGGTAGTTGGAAGGGCAGAGGAAACCAGTACATAGAGTTTGTCAGGGTTCTGTACTGTAAACTGTCGACCAACGGCAAGCAACTACCAGCTTTCCCACTTGAGGCCATGCCGGGAACCGAACCCCAGCCTCAGAGGTGGGAGGCGAGAGTGTTACCACTCTGTCACCATGGCCCCTTGCTATTGCTCTAGAATCGGGTCATGTACAGGGCTATTAGTGGCCATCCTGGGTGATATGGGGTTTGTCTCGTTCCCGGATGGATGAATATGCATCTCCTGACACCAAGGATTCATATAAAACTGCCCTGAATCCTCTTTTTCTATCATTTCTATGATTGTCAACAATCAGCAGATATCTGTAAAGTGCTAGGTATAGCAATGATACTTATTCTAAACCCAAAATTGTCGGAGAAATGTTGCAAGAAATTCAATCCAGAATTCAACTTCAGAAATCCTTCAGAAGACCTTTCAGCAGTAACCTCAATTTGGCTGTGACCCTCAGACATTTGGCCTCTGGAGAAACATTTCTCTCACTCCAGTACAATTTACAGCTCGTTAGTAGCACCATTGTTAAAATCATCCCCAAAGTATGCCAGGTCACCAGTGACAAGTACCCAGATGATGTCAATACACCACAGAGAGGTCTAGATATAGGGAGCATCTTCATAGACAGAACATTGCACATGCCTTGCAAACATACAGCCATAAGATGCTTGGCTTCAATTCAATTGCTTTTTATTTTATTAGTTTTTGGTTGTAATTTACACTAATTGGTTGTGATTTACAATATATGTTAATTATAGCATTTAACGGTTCCATTCACAGAAATTACTGCTTTTTAAACTTCTTCCACACTTACTTGTTGCCACAATCTGGCATATATTTGCGAAACAGGTCTAAGTTCTTTACATTATAAACAACATTCTAACACTCTCAAGTATATTTTACAATTAAAAAATAAACAAAATGACACCTTTCAGTTATTAGTTGTATGATTGTTAATACACCACTTACCAAGTTACACCAAATAATTGAATATTAATGGCGACAATCCAAAAGTCATAGCTATACCAATAAGTATCACACATAAATTTTAATTTCACCCATGTTAAAGTCTCAAACCATTTATTAACTTGCAGTAAGAATACCAGAAAAAGTTCACTTCCTGTTATAAACCAAGCTGGGCAGATAAAGTAATGTGCCTTATATAATTGGCTTTATGTCAATTGTATTTCGACTGTGTAATATTTATGTAGCAGTCTCATCAGAGGTTATGATTTATTCCAGTCAGCTCTCCCTGAAGTACATTAGGGGTTTTGGCTTGTACCCCTGGTTTGTACCGGTATAGAACCGCTTTAGGGCCGGTTCTGTACCTGTAAACCTGTAAATGTACCGGTTTGGGTTTTTGATAGAAACTGACTTAAGTGATCTCCTGTAAAATATTGATTTAATATTTGAGAGGGAGTTAGAGGGTTAGAGCCTCTAAATATATGTTTTTAGAGCGCTCTAGAGTTTATTCATACTGTATGTGTGCCTGTAAAGATGGTGGTGAATAAGTGTTATTCATTGCCTGGCTCTTTATTGAGCTCAATTTATAAGGGGAATCCACCAGGTATAGGTCCAGTATTTGTTATTTATTATAATTGTATTTTTATGCTTCATTATTGTGTTTATTTTATATTTTCTGGAAACAAACACTATAAATAAAAGACATAAGACTCTTTTCTCGGTCCATGGTAAGTATTTTATTATAATAAATTTTATTTATTGTAAATAATGTATACAGTAAAAAACAGGATACATAGAAAAATATAATAAAAAAGTGTATTTATTAGAGTTAATTCAATTTAAATTTTTATTTAAAATTTTGTTGTCCTGTAGCTCCAAGCTCCATTTGGCGGTGGTGGAGGCAGGATAATCTTTCTGGGTGATGTTACAAGGGTGGGTCTGGTGGGTACCCTTGAACATATGGCTTCATAGGCTGTGTTATCTATGGTTAAGGCCAAGGGTTTCTTTAAGTGTGGGTTGAGGTTCTGCTGTGGTTTGCTGGTAACCTTTAGCTCACTTCTGGTGAAGGTAGGGCTATTTTTATGCCTAGGGAATTCCTTGGGGCTTTTTGGTTTGGTTTCCCCTTGTAGTCTAGACTTCCACTTATTGTAGGCCGAGGTGTTGGGGAGTGGCATTCTATGCCTGTCCTCCCTAGAGGTGATGGGTTCTTCATGTTCAGGTAAGGTGCATGTTTCAGCATCCTTAATGATGTAGGCCTGTCTTTCTAATATTAAATGTTCTTGGTAGGTGCATTTACGGCATGTGATGTCTTCAGTTTGGGTTCCCCCATTTTTCTGTAATATGAGTGGTACACATCCTATCTGGCTAGTGGGTTTGGGATTAATTTTTAGATAGGTTCTGGCCTCATCAGATAGCCCATGTGTAGTCAGCAGTTCCTTATGATATGGTCTTATGTTTAGTAGACCCAATGGGGAGGTGTTCACTGCACTATCTGTGTCAGGGTTGACTTGTTTGTCTGTAGTGGTTGCAATGGATACTTTTGTGATGGGTTGTTCATCATCACTTATGGTCAGGTCCTCTTTGATGAGCGAGAGCCAGTCAGTGGTGCCATTGCACACAGAGGTTGTTTGCTCAATGTTGTATGAGGTACTGGTTTTTGTGCTGGTGGTCCCATTGGTTTGCTCAGCGTTGTGCGAGGTATTAGATACACAGATGGGTTTAGGCTGTAAGTTAATGTTCTCTTCTGATTGCTTTAATATCAATGGTTGGTGATATTTTGTAGTGTGTTTGATGAAATCAGTTCTTCTAACATATGATTTATTGCAGCTGCTGCAGGTATATCTGTGGTTGTTGTGGCAGCTATTAATATGCCTTTGTAAACTAGATTTGTTCTTATAGGCATTATTGCATTCACCACATTTATATTTGAGATTATCCATGATTATATGATTTATGTTTTTCAGGTCTACACTATTACAACTTTATATATCTTAGTGATGAATTAGTGATGTCATCAAGTTGTTCTAGTGAATAGTGGTTGTGACGTAATTATGGTGCTTACGTAATCGTAAGAATGGTGATTATGTCATAATTTATTGTAAATATTGAATATTTTATGTTTTTATTCAATATTATGAAAATTATATTATTTTTTTATTCAATATTATGAAAATTATATTATTTTAATTTTCATAATATTTCATAACCACTACAGACAAACAAGTCAACCCTGACACAGATAGTGCAGTGAACACCTCCCCATTGGGTCTACTAAACATAAGACCATATCATAAGGAACTGCTGACTACACATGGGCTATCTGATGAGGCCAGAACCTATCTAAAAATTAATCCCAAACCCACTAGCCAGATAGGATGTGTACCACTCATATTACAGAAAAATGGGGGAACCCAAACTGAAGACATCACATGCCGTAAATGCACCTACCAAGAACATTTAATATTAGAAAGACAGGCCTACATCATTAAGGATGCTGAAACATGCACCTTACCTGAACATGAAGAACCCATCACCTCTAGGGAGGACAGGCATAGAATGCCACTCCCCAACACCTCGGCCTACAATAAGTGGAAGTCTAGACTACAAGGGGAAACCAAACCAAAAAGCCCCAAGGAATTCCCTAGGCATAAAAATAGCCCTACCTTCACCAGAAGTGAGCTAAAGGTTACCAGCAAACCACAGCAGAACCTCAACCCACACTTAAAGAAACCCTCGGCCTTAACCATAGATAACACAGCCTATGAAGCCATATGTTCAAGGGTACCCACCAGACCCACCCTTGTAACATCACCCAGAAAGATTATCCTGCCTCCACCACCGCCAAATGGAGCTTGGAGCTACAGGACAACAAAATTTTAAATAAAAATTTAAATTGAATTAACTCTAATAAATACACTTTTTTATTATATTTTTCTATGTATCCTGTTTTTTACTGTATACATTATTTACAATAAATAAAATTTATTATAATAAAATACTTACCATGGACCGAGAAAAGAGTCTTATGTCTTTTATTTGTAGTGTTTGTTTCCAGAAAATATAAAATAAACACAATAATGAAGCATAAAAATACAATTATAATAAATAACAAATACTGGACCTATACCTGGTGGATTCCCCTTATAAATTGAGCTCAATAAAGAGCCAGGCAATGAATAACACTTATTCACCACCATCTTTACAGGCACACATACAGTATGAATAAACTCTAGAGCGCTCTAAAAACATATATTTAGAGGCTCTAACCCTCTAACTCCCTCTCAAATATTAAATCAATATTTTACAGGAGATCACTTAAGTCAGTTTCTATCAAAAACCCAAACCGGTACATTTACAGGTTTACAGGTACAGAACCGGCCCTAAAGCGGTTCTATACCGGTACAAACCAGGGGTACAAGCCAAAACCCCTAATGTACTTCAGGGAGAGCTGACTGGAATAAATCATAACCTCTGATGAGACTGCTACATAAATATTACACAGTCGAAATACAATTGACATAAAGCCAATTATATAAGGCACATTACTTTATCTGCCCAGCTTGGTTTATAACAGGAAGTGAACTTTTTCTGGTATTCTTACTATGAGTGCCCCTTCAATCACTGTTAGCCAAACTGATTTCCTGGATGCCATGTCACGAATCAACGTCACCTCAGAACCACCTAGTGGCTGTGACACACCCGTCCCCATGGCCAAAATCTCAGATGAGACTTTGAACACCCTCAATGCTGTCAGTTCCAGACTCGAAGCCAGCACCTCCAGGGCCACCAACCCCCAAAAGAGGAAGAGAGCCAACATCTCTAGAACCAGCATACCACTGGTACACCTCTACAATGTCTAGCATTGAAGATACACACTTTTTAGAAACCCTCAAATCTGAGGCAAAATCTACACAACCCGGTATACTACCAAAAAATACCAGGTTTTAAAGTTACATAGGTCACACCGTCATAAACTTATCTAACACAGACCTCACTCAACACCAAGCCAAACCCACCATTTGCACCAGGTTAGGCAAATGTACCTACTGCCCATTACTAAAAAATAAGGATACAGTTGAATGTAACTTTACTTAAAAGTCACACAAAACCATAGACTTACCAAAACATGTCACATGTGAAATATCAAATATAATCTATTTGATAACATGCACTAAGTGCCACAAACATTATGTTGGCGAAACTTCAAGGGCACTTAGAAAAAGGATGTATGAACACAAGGCTTCTGCACAAAAGGATGGACAACCCACACCAGCCTCACGTCACTTTAAAAGTGATGGACACAACCACAAACATATGCAGTTCTCAGTGTTAGAGTGGTGCACACCAAGATCTGAAGCAGCCAACACTTCCAGACGAAGACGTACTGAGTTGTCTTGGATCTTCAGATTGCACTCCCTGGCACCCATGGGCATCAACCAATTTGTGTGATTATGGATGGCTATTATCCGGATTACACTGGCACTCAGTAATCCACCCCCATCCTCTTTTCTACATTTATTAACTTGATCTCAGTCCTTGTTTCTTCACAATCAACAGTGTCATTACTGTTATAGCAAAAGCTGCATATAGCACTTTCAAAAAGCTTCTACTTGAAAAGACTTGGATCTCTTTGTCTTGATAGGAAGTGACCAAGCCAGGTCGGGGGATGTTTATGACAGGCTGGTTTCCTTTCAAATACAGTCAGTTTGATGCAGTACCTGGACATCACTTTACAACAGGCCAACAAGTGCTTCCTGACATGTTGGTTAAACTATAGAACCAGACAGGATGTGTGTTCCACAAGCTGTACAGACGCATGACAGGATGGTTTCCAGGTGGGCGGAGCCAAGGTCGGGATTAAGAGTCAGGAAATATCAAACATTTGATATTTTGCCGATCAACCGTGACAAGCTGGGAAACTACAAGTGATCCCAGCGACTCTGTAAACATCACTCTCGGCTCTCAAAAAATCAGTACTTACTGGCAAAACAGCCTAAGTGGAACACCCCCATTAAGTTCATTTGACCCGATATCTTACAGTAGAGAATGGAGACAGTTCAAGTCGGTTCATTACCTCCTTGGGTATCCATTAGGTCATCTGATAAAGTCTACAAAATCTAATCCCCACGCCTACATTTACTGCAACATAAGTTAACTCAAACTAAAGTTGTCTTAACCTTAAATTGGTACAGCCACATTTCTTAGGAAAGTGTGATACAGATGAGAACTTCACTGGTTATATATTTGAGACCAAAATGAAATAACTAATTAATATAGAAATTAATATAACTTAATCAATATCAAATAGAGCTGTGCTAAGCAGTCAACAATATCAACTTATTTCCCGTGCAATTTAATATTATTTTAGGTGATGATGTTCTTGTTTCTCTTTATTTCTACGTGGTACATTCATTATGTAAAATTACAGCTTGTAGATACATTACATGCTGCTGTTATATTGTCTAATATTGTGAAAACGACTTCCAAAAACTCAAATTATTACCAAAGTCTAGAATGTAAAAATATTTGACAGTTACCCATCAATGTTTAACACAAAAGGGAAAGTAGAATCAATGTCAGTAATCTGACTCTTTGTCATGTCTACATATTCATCCTCTGACCCAATTTGTCTGTATCCTAACATGTCTAGTACAACACTGCGTCCATTATCTCTACATGTAGTATCCAGTTTAACAGCTAAGTTGTAGGATATTTCTGTCCTCCATTTATCAATATGTTCACTTGAATTTCTCTTAGTGGTGTATATGGAACCCCACCTATTAGCTTGGTCTTTTATCTTTGGATCTTCCTCTGTAGAAACATCAATCCATTTGTCTACCTTTTCAGACAAGCTAATTTTCAAGAATTTATAGAGAGCTTTTGTCCACAATTTAGTTTTCCTTGCCACATCCTCAAACCTGATTAACCTATAGGTTTCACTTAAAAGTTTGGAGAAGTTAGGTTTACCTTCTAGAAGTATAAACTCTGTGTCTCTCA
This sequence comes from Sabellastarte sp. h YS-2021, assembly GCA_964017235.1. Classification (NCBI taxonomy): domain Eukaryota; kingdom Metazoa; phylum Annelida; class Polychaeta; order Sabellida; family Sabellidae; genus Sabellastarte; species Sabellastarte sp. h YS-2021. The sequence goes on from OZ024932.1 coordinate 125,221,161, forward strand.
CATACTTTTTACAAATTTGCAACACATTATATTCCAGAAATTTGATGTTTTCTTCACCCTGCAGATAATCCTCCAATGTGACATGCTTTCTTGCAGCATCAACGTTCAACCGTGATAAGGCCATACCAATGGGATGTCTTATCAGGTTTATGACAAACATATTCTGTTCCATAAGTGACATTAACATACTGAGTGATGACACTCTTAGAATCTTCATGACCCTGATGTGTTTCTTTTGACAGATTCCTGCAACTGTTTCAAAGGAAAACCTGGTTGTATTGGCCATTCGAAGGGGTTGCTCAAAAATTCTTGCCAGCCAGTTTCTCCTGAGCTGCTGACTTTCTGGAAAAAATCTCCTGGAGTCAGCATACAGGTCTCTGTAGGTACAATTCATTCCTTTCCTTATGTACTCAGTTATATGTTCCTGTGTATATTTGTATGCATTTTTACCCCCGGCCTGACCAGTTTCTAGAAGTGTTAATTTCCCTGGTTCAAATAAGTAGTAGATCTCATTATTTTGTTTAAAAAGTTCACCTGTGAAAGAGGAGCCACATCTGTAAGATGTATATAAGATTATCTGTTTGATATGTACCTCTACTTTTGTCTCTCCTTTATCAGTCTTATTCACGCTAATCAAAGTATATGAAGTTGTAACATTCTTGATGGCCGGTGTAACTCCCTGGCTAACACAGCTGTTGAGTAGTATGTTTACAGTTTTTGGTGTTGTATGGAAGTAACTCTGGTGCAAGAAAACATCTCTTCTATGATACAAACCAAACATAAGTAAAACTAAAACAATAGTTACTCTTATCTTCAGTAGAAATCTCATCATAAATGATACATAACAATCCGTTCTTTAGAGTTGAAAAGTTCCAATATGGAAACAAATATAGCACCAATTTTAATGAATTCTAACAACCATCATCCTAAGTGTTCAGCCTGTTAGTGGTACCGATTGTTACTGAATTGTACTAAAGATCCTACCGAGTGCTTAATATTTTAGAAGTATGTACTTCTAGCATTGATATATGGGTATTGACAGCTTCTTATCGACTTTCACTGTGAATTGGGTTTTTTTATATTATTGTATTTCCTACACAGTGCAACAACACTATACATTGCTTTGTTCTCTTCCTTTTTTATTTATAAAAAGGACTCTATACTCTTAGGTTAACAATGACAGTATTTTTATGCAAGAAAAACAATTTGTAAAGCACATGGATTGTTTTATGGTCCTAAACTCTTGGGGGAAGGATAAAACCCAGCCTCCTACCTTTCCCACTCATTAATCCAACAAACAAACATTTCCACAGGCCAATCCTGTTCATAACAGGGGTTTTTAAAGATAATGCCAGGCTTACATCGAGCTACGTTTCTTACCATAAGTGTGCGACTGGAAAATTGAAGCTGTTACACCAATTTTCAACTTGATAATCTTCCCATACCACCCAAATGGGGACAAACTCAGTTTTCCCTTTGCTAACCGTCACCTTAACCATCACCTCCCGCTTCTACATGTCTTTTACCTTTCGTACAAGTGTGACTGCACCCTTATAAGTAGGTTTCTATCAAATTTTCACCTCGTCATTCCCCGTCTGTATCTGTCCATAAGGTTGCCTTATTTTGGCAAATGTTCATGCTACATGTCATTCTAAGTCTGTTACCACTGTAACTGTTGATGTCCGTACACTTTGTAGCCTGTCAAAGGCACCATCGCAAACCATTGTAGTCTGTTTTGAAATGTTCCTCACTGTTACTGAAGCTACCATCACTCTTAGTTTCTTCATGTTTACACTCCATCACCATCTTTTGCTTCACCTCACTTTAAGTGATATCTGCACCATGTCACACACCGTTTGTATACTCCTTAGTATTCTGCCTTATTCTGGGAACCATGTCTCAAAGCCGTCACTCCAAATCTGTTACCGTTTCAACCTTTGACGCTTTTGCTTCACCTCTACTGCTGGTACAGGACCCATTGCAATACGTCAAAGACCTCTCTGTCCCATAGATCTCTGCTCCCCTTGCAAATGACACGTCAACAGCCATTTCTCTACGTTTGTGGTACATCACCAGACTTCTCGTTAAGTTCTTTGCCTTTGCACCCCTTTGTGTCATTTTTGTTCTGTTGACATAGCCTCCTGACGCTTCACCTGTCTCTCCATTTCAATAATTCATTGTATTAATAACAAAAAACACAATAAGGTGTGATTATGCAAGCAACAATTTTAAGAAAGTGTGATCAGAAGATTAACATCCATATGTATTAACAGACAACGGACAAAACATAGCACTGTGGCATTTAATAAGCAGCCAACAACAGTGTATAAATGCAACAAGCATTTTTAAGTAATAAATATTCTGTTAAATTCTTAATTCCCAACTGAATATTTCATGATAATTAAATACTCAGTATTTTAACATGTAAAAATATTTTTCTAATAATATGATACATATTTGTAGGTTACACAGTTGAAGAGATATTGTTACAGAACATTTCACAGTGGTGCTGTAAATCCCTCCAAAATACGGCCTCCGGTCAAATACGGCTCACAGTGGATAATAGAATGAGGAATAAAATAATACGGCTCACAGTGAATAATAAAATGAGGAGTAAAATAAGGCATTTTACATCTGTTATTTTTATCTGACTTTGCCTCAACCACTATAATGCTTGCTTATTATCTCTGTAAAGGTCACAGTTTCCAACGAAAAAAAGCCAAAATGAACTATGTGCAAACATTTTCTTATTTATGAAAAAATAATGAAGGTATAAATATAAATATTACCACCCAATACTACCAGCATCTGTACAAATACACAGTCATTGTGGTGGAGTTCATAATCAATAGTGATACAACAATTTTTATTACGTTTTAAGTACTTTAAGAGCACCAAAGAAAGTCAGAAGTGGCTGTAAATTTATTACACTGAAGTAGTTCCATGTTGAAGGTTGCATCAGCAGTGAAACGAAACCCAAGTAGACTGGTTAATATGACTAAACAATCAACAGAGAGGCTAAGCTAGCATAAAATTGCTGTTATGCGACAGGTGTTATGTGACAGTTTTTCATGTTGCCGACAAAATAGTCTATGAATTAATATAAAATCTTCTTGGTACGATGCCTCAGGTCTGAATAAAGGTAGTAAAACCCCCAAGTGGGGAAATATATATTTCCATATATTTCTACAAGAACCATCTATGCTATTTATAATTGTAACAACATATATACGCTGAGTTTCCATTAACTTTGAGGTCCACCCTTGTGGGTTCTTGTACTGAAACAATGGGGATTTTTTTGAGCCTGGTGCGATGGCTAGAATATTTTTGATAGCTGAAACTGGGCAGATGGGATTAGTATGCAAAGCAGGAATTTTCAACAATTTAACTGTGTTTGTTGTTTGCAATATTTTGACTACTTCAATAAGACATGGAGACCAGGTAAGGCTAAAAGAATGTCAGCTCTGGCCAAGTTATAGACGGGAGAGTATGTATTTTTGGTATGTGGAACTAAACTTGAAAAAAAAACTTGAAAGCCTTAAAAGGAGAAGAATGCCAAGGAGTAAGGAGTAATGTGAGATAATTTAGAGGAACGGATGACAACCCTGCAGAGTGAGTTTTGGACTAGCTGCAATCTCCTCAACTCAAAATCAGTGAGTGATCAAAAGAGTGAATTGCAATAATCCAACCTGCTGCTCACCAAAGCATTCGCTAACAGCACTGATGTATTAAGGTCTTGAAGTGGACAAATTCTGTAGAGGTCTCTCGCATGAACTCTAGTGGACTTTATGACCTGTGACACGTGGTTTGAGAAATTGAAATTGGGTCGAACACCACTCCGAGGTTCTTGACACTTTGTGCTGGCGAGACCTGATTTCCCAGAATATTGATAGGGAAGTAGGGAGGAGTTGTTTACGATTTCGGGGGGAGCCTAAGTCTCTGATCTCTAGATCCCTTTTTGCACTGCATTTTTACACTGGGGATGATGTCATCATCTTCAGCATCACTCACATCCTGATCCGAACTCATGACAGCAGGTTTGGTGTCTGAGGTGCCTGCCCCATCCTGACTAAAAGATCTACCCATCAGCAGTGTCTCAGTCCTGTCCATCTGCTGTTCCATTGTGAACACTCTGGAACTTAGTATTTAAGGCTGCTCAAACTTCTTGATTTAACGATTCAGTGACGTTTTCACTACTTTGCATACTGGAAGTACAAATCTCCAGTAAATTATTTTGTTTGAACTGGCACTAGACCCCACAGGTCTCTTATGCTGCCCGTTACAGGCAGAGCAACTGAATACTTAAGGCATGACGCCTGAAATACTACTGAATAGTCAAAATACTGAATATAAAGTTAACTTCAATAATCTGTAAAACGTTACATAAAATCTGAATCAGCGTTAATGAATAGTCCAAGTACTGAATATAGAGCCAACTGATCAGTATTCAAAAGGGCAAGTTACAGTATACAAACTAATGATGATATGCACACCAAAAATCTACCTGCAAGCATGCGGGACAGTAAACAGTAAAAGCGTTACATAAAATTTAAAGTTTTTTTTATTTGGGTATTACGTCGCTTTCAACACTGTACAGGTATATCACGATGGGTAGTTGGAAGGGCAGAGGAAACCAGTACATACAGTTTGTCAGGGTTGTGTACTGTAAACTGCCGACCAACGACAAGCAACTACCAGCTTTCCCACTTGAGGCCGTGCCAGGAACCGAAGCCTGGCCTCAGAGGTGGGAGGAGAGAGTGTTACCACTCCACCACTGTGGCCCCTAATTTAAAGTTAACAAAACAAGTAACTCGCAACCTACCTGACAGCATGCATAAATAAGAATCACTGAGGAAGGGTCAAAGGTCAACCAATGAACATTTAGTGTTTATGTAACAAGAATATGTGTTAAAAATAACATGTAGCAATGAGAAGCACACAACTAATGTTATACCCCCAATCAATTTTGGCTTTTTGTATTAAGTAAGTTTTCGACAAATATTTCTAAATAATAATATTATTATTATTTATTTGACATGTTCACCATTATTGAAATATTTGTTAGGTATGGTTATTTAAGACAATTTGTTACATACATTTATGTAATTGATCAATTGCTGTCATCTATCATTTGTGACTTGTAGATTATTTACGTTCATTAGTTAGGTGGTTAAGTAGCACCTCATATAAGTGGGAGACTTTTGGATGGGTCTATATAAGGCCTATCTCTAGTCCTCCAGGGGAACTTCCAAGTTTTTAGTTGAGTGGGTAGAGTGATAGAGTCAAGTTCTCTATCACAGGATTTTTCTCCCAACCCATGTTGGAAGTTTAGAATATAGTATAGTTCTAAGCCCCACGTGGCAACATCTTATCTTAAGAGAATAGCATACAGATTCATCATTTTGTGTTGAGAAAGATACATATGTATAATTAAATAAAAACAGGACACTGAACTACAATTAATGTGTTAATTATAAATCGGATCCAGACTACACTGAAGCTTCATACTAGCTTTCAAGTGCTGCTTGAAAGAATGTCACCTAAAAAGGAAATAAAAGCTTCACTTAAAGACCCAGCAAATAATAATACTCACAGAAACTTTCATGTACCACACAGTCCAAGAAGGAGAGCAATACATGTATTTGAAAGTCCTTGAGAATAAGCTAAAAAATGCTGACAAACACTTCACAGGCCCATTCACAGGAGTCTTTAGTCTGAAAGCTGTAATGTATGAGGGACGCTAGCTCATAAAGAATGCTTGATCTATAAAGAGACAAAACAAGTTATGATATCTTTGAATTAGACAATAAGAAAATAGGTCAAATATTGTGAAACACCCCTTTTAACTTCCATGATTTACCACACAGGCATCCATTTGAAAGATTTTTATTTTAAACTATTAAATTTATTTAAATGCAATTGAACTAGACTATATACACCACACCATTGTCAAAACTGCCTTATATTAACAGCAGTATGTGTCAATATTTCGAAAGCTCAATTACTTTTCTCATCGGAGGCTGAGAAACAAATCCCCTTTTGTCCTGAGGTACAAAAAATGCTATCCGGCCAGAGCCTCCATTTTATTACTCTTAGCCGGCGGATTGAGCCTCTAATTAGAGGCTCAGAGGGATTAATCTAATTAGAGGCTCAATCCGCCGGCTAAGAGTCATAAAATTTTTCTCCACATAATGCCTTGCAGCAATTTTGACTATGAGGTTGTGATATATATCTTTACTTTTCAATGTCAAAAGAGGTACTGTAACATTTTTGCTCTTGTTATAAAACATCATTTGTTTTTTTTTAATTTTCATGAAATTTGCGAGGGAGGTATTGAATAGCCGTAAATAAGGCTTTAGTACCCTTTTTACAATTGTATATTCTCTAATCCTATCTTTTTTGCTGGGTATTTTAAACTAAAGCTTTCGTTGTGGAAATTTCTATGCATATCAAACAGGTTCTTGACATAAATGATATTCATTTATCCATTTGATAGATGAAATCTGTAAGTTTATGCTTAAGTCATCTTTCATTATTATTCTGGTTTGTGTCATTATCTGCCCATCTTAAGAGCATCCAATTTTGGAAAAAAACAACATATCCTTAAATCAGCTTGTCAAGATGGGAAGTCTCTAAGTCTTTGACCATAGGGTCTCAGCAGGACAAACCAGGAACATATCATGACAAGCTGTAAACAGAATCCGACAAGGTGGTTACAACATGAGACAAGCTGGGAAGTGTGTAGGACAAGCCGGCCTCATAAAACCAACCCACGGCTTGTCTGCTATGAAATCTATGAGTATATAAGGCCACTCGGTTTGTGGAATGTATCCTTTGGAATCTGACATCTGATGGATTACATCTGGCAGCGTTTATGATGAGATTTTTTGTTTTTAGTGTTGAGATACAATTTGGGCTGACTTGTTGATAGGCTTTTATTTTTTTAAAAATCATGTTTTAAAAGGCAAAATAGGTCCTAAAACAAGCAGAAGATTGAAGAAGATGAAAGTCCCCACAGAAACACCTACAGGGTTTGAGTTGGGGATACAGTCGCTGACTTACAGAGAGGGAGGGGTGAGAGACAACAGAGACACAGGGAGGAGAAGGCACAGAAGCCACAGAAGGAGGAGAGGGAAGAGGCCAGAATGGAGGAGACTACACAATCAGCAGAGGCGGGAGTGGTGGATCAGAGTCAACACATGTCAATCTCACTCCCGGCACAAAAAGGGGCATGGGACGAACATTTACTTAATAGACTAAGATGAGGAGGCTATTGTGGACTATGTCAAGGAGCATGAGGAGCTCTATGACAAGACCAATGAGCACTTTAAGTACAAGTCTAGGAAGGAATGCCTGTAGGAGAGGTTTGCCAACAACTGCAAACTGTCTGTCGAAGTGTGCAAGACTTGGTTTGAATCACAAAGGACTCGATACAGAAAAATCACCCAGTCCAAATCTGACCAGGCTCTCAAGAAAATTACAGAGAGGTAGAACTGGATTCAGGATAAATTTAACTTCTTGAAGATATGCATCAGATGCAAGGGACTCAGCAAATCTTCAAGCTTCAAGTCTGCAGCCCAAGGAGCCAGTGCAGTTTCCGAGCATTCAACAGTAGACAAGCAGCTCGTGGTCCAGTTTGCACAGATAAAAACTATGCTGTCATCTTCTCTCAGGTAAAGGCAGGAGACCACCAGAACAGCCTTCTGCAACAACCTAGCATCTGAGGTTCAGGCCTTAGAAGATAGAGACTTTTAAACATTCAGTAATGAGACTGTGAAACTTTTAAGTGGTATCCAGAGCAGGGCAGAGGAAAGGAGCCAATCAGTCCAGCAACCCAAGCAACCTACACTTTTTAGGAGATCCAGTGCAACTTCCACAGAGTTTTCAACAGCCACAGCAATCTGCACCAGCTGGTCAGGACTACATCTTAATTATTCCAGAGACTCAGATGCCAGCAGGCCAGGTCCTCCAACCAGCTCAGCAGAGCCAAGTGGCACCCAGAGCACAGCAATAACCCAGTGGGCAGCCAACTTCCTTCATAGTTGTTGATGATGAACAAGCCGGACTTCAAGACTGCTTCCTTTCACACTGATCCCAACGAAGCACTTCAACCCGCCATCAGTTGCCTCAGCCACAGGCGAAGAAAGTGCACACAACAAATCAGGACTCTCTAGCTTCTTTGTGAATCTCCAGTCACTCACAAGTTACCAGCAGATCAACATACCTCAACCATTTTCACCAAGTGAACTTCATCAAAATGCCACACCTTCTCCAACCACCACTGCGCAGCAAGAACACCAAAAGCAACCAGCCAAGCCTCAGTCTCCTAAACAGTCAGCCCAAACAGCAGCCATAAAAGCCACTGCACATGCCTACAGTCAGTCCTTTTCAGGACCACTGCTGTAAAATTTATTGGTCCTTCACGTTACCATCCGAATCTTCCGAAAACAATTATTTAGCTGAATGTTATTCTCTCTTGTGTTGCGAGTTGTCTTCTGCTGTAGGCTTTCAGCATTCATGGCATGAAGGCAACAGCATCATCACTCAGCAAGAAATAGTGCAAATCTGGCCCATCCTCCCCCAGTGGTTCAGGTGGTGGAAGCAGTTTGGGCACTTGCAAGCTCGACCCCCAGTTAAAAACTACAATAATATGATATGCAAAAGAATATTTTTCTAGCGCTTAATCTCAATCAGATGACATATTCTGGGGCTAACATATATTTATGAAAAGTACATCAGGTAAGCATGTATGAAGTAAGCATCCCTTAATTGGAACCTAGTTTCTATTATTAGCAAATAATCTGGGATGATGCCCTACAGTTATGTTTGTTCCACAATGACAGCAATTGGCAAAGTGTGATTAATGCATATCAAAGATATTTCGTTGATGGTATCAAGTCCTATAGACATCCGTTTGGACTGAGTAATTTGATTCTATATCAGAAAGCAAGTTATTTAGCTTAGATATTCATGTACAGTACAATTACAAATGCTCAAACATCAAGTTCCATTATGGAGTACTTGCATATTTACAAATCATCAAATAATCTGCTTGACTTTGCAATTTTCAATACTTTTTACACTTGAAAGTGAATCCATTCAGTCCAAAGGGAGAACACATATATTTTTAAACAATCTAAAATTCAACATGACTGGCTCTTATTGTCAGGATTAGTACTATATTCATTAGTGACATGTTAAATATAAGACCACAGTTGTTCCACACCAAAGTCTAATACTCTGCAGTATTTTATAGGTGACCAGCAAATGTACAAACAAACCTTTGCATACAACATAATCTGGTCCTGATTAACATCAGTTAAAGTTTCATGAGTTTTAACTGCCAGTAAGCAGTGATTACATGAACGTGTTATGTGGGTGTTCCACCACACGACTAAGGCTCCCGATTAAGGGTTTTTGAGGGTCGGTTTGAAATATTTGCTTAGTCCCAGACCTTCTGTAAGGGTCGGTTGTTGTCGGTTGGGGCTGTGTGAGAAATCAAACATGTTTGATATTTCTCACGACTCAAACCGATTCATATTTCCCGCCGTCAACAAAATGTCCAGTCCCAGGCATCCTCAGGCCTCCTCAGACCCAAATTTACACAGTCGTGTGTTGTCCCAGGCCGCCTGCGACCCTTAGTCCCAGACCTCCCTAGCTTAGTCCCAAGAGGCCGGTTGTTAATCCCAGACTCAAATATGATGCGTATGAATTTCATGCGTGTGAAAGTGGGTCGGTTGCATTAGTCCCCGGAAGCCTCAGACTGTCTGCGGTGTCCTGGGACCCAAAAATCTAGGTCTCGGACTAAGAACCGACTAAGGGTAACCGACCCTAACCGATCCAAACCGGCCTCCCCAGGACGCCTGGGACCACGCATTTTTAGTCTGCGGCGGCCTGAGGACGCCCCAGGAGGCCTGGGACTAACAACCGATTAAGAACCGACTCTTTTCCGTGTGTCTGAAATGAAATCGAGGCAATGAGGGGGTCTGGGACTATATAAGCGACCGCGCACACATTGTCGTTGTTACTGACTGTTTGGCTACTGAGAGACGTGTGTCACTGATTTGTAGGGGTTTTCAGTTTTTATTTTATATTTTATATACTTGAGCTTAGGGCAAATTTCACAGTTAGGAGGCACATTTTACTATTTTTTTATTATTTTGTCGACTGGATTATGAGGAAAGAGAAAGGAGGGAAGAGAGGAAGGAAAAAGATGGATGAGAGGGAGAAGGAAAGTCAAGTAGAGGAGAGGAGTGAAGTTATTACAGAAGAAGGAACTGAGAGGAGAGAGGAGGAGGAGATTCAGGAAGATCCAGCTATTGGGGAAGCTGTGGCAGAAGAAGAAGAGAGGTGTGAAGAAGATCCGGAGTGCCATTCTTCAGCCAAGAGAACCAGGGTGTGTGCCACTTTTACAGACAGCCAGGAAGTTTCCATTGTGGAATTTGTAAAGCCTGAACTGTATGACAAGGATCATTCACGTTTCCACGACAGGACCAGAAGAGAGGCTCTCTGGGCAGAAATATCTGCAGAACTCAAGCTCCAGCCCTTTGATGTGAGACGTTGGTTTGAGTCCCAGCAAACCCGTTATGGGAAGTTGTCCAAGCTCCAATCTGGCCAAGCCCCGAGGGAGATGACCAAGAGACAGTCCTGGGTGTACCAACAGATGGGTTTTCTTAAAACCCACATCAGAAGAAAGGGGGCCAATAGAAGTTCAGGTTTTGAGGCCAGTCCAAATACCAGCAGGCAGGACGAATCACGTGGCTCAACTACTGATACAGAACACCTCGAGTCCAGTGTCCTGAGGGAGAGGAGTCAGTCCATCATTACATCAATGCCCGTTTCAACTACAGACTCCAAGATTCTCAAACACTTTGAGCAGATGAGGACACTTATCTCAGGTTTTCTGCATCAGAAGTCAGACAGGCAGCCCTTCTTTGACTACGTGGCATCAGAGGCCGAAAAGATGACTCAAGAAGAATTTGAAGAATTAAAGGGCAAGATATTTAGAGACATTGAAACTATTAAGAGTAACCGCAGACGTCAGCCATTGCCCAGAAGATCAGCCACTGTTACCACGGAGTCCCAGAGGGTCGGCCTACTGCCAACAACCACTCCACAGGCATCTAGTTCCACTCAAGCAGCAGCTAGCAGCAGTTTTGTGTACTATACACCAAGCCCCATTGGCTTCAGCAACCCTACATCTGTCCTAACTGTACAGGACGAAGGGAGCAGACACAATCTGAGTGGAATCTTAAGCCAGCTACCAGATCTGACATCAACACAGATCGTCGAGCAGCCTCAGCAGCAGCAGCAGCAACAACCGCAGTAGCAGCTCTTTACTATCACCACTTCAGCACCGCCTCAACAGCAGCAGCAGCCTCCTCAGTAGCCATCCAGTCAGGGCGGGTCTTTGACCTGCCAGGCCCTTTTCAGGGCCACCAAATCTTCCAAAAACAATTATTCAGCTACATGTTATTCCAATTCCCCTCCCAAAACAAAAAAGTTCAGTACAAATACTTATCACAAGAAAAAAAAAGTTAAAGTCCAACACCTACACCACTCCAAACATGAAACAAATAACCCATGGTACCACACATAACAAAAAAGGCCACATAAAAAAATTAAAAATAACTCCCAATATGGCCATTAATCAGCCCATGTTTAGAATAAAATCCATGGGATAGTTTAAAATCTGTAAGTGAAAAGTCCAACACTTACACCTTCCCAAGAGTTAAAAGTCATTATTACATACTTGCCAACCCACAAACAGACAAACCCAATACCAAACATAACCCCCAAATAACAAACCCAGTAAGAAACCCAACATCCAACTACCAATAATAAACCCAACCCCAGTAACCATGAACCAAGAAACACAAAAACCCAACATTAAATAGAACCCATGCCAACGAACTGACAAACTATTTTGCAAACACAATCCCCATTATTGAAAACAAAACTAGTTCCATGGTTATATTTTCCACATTTTTGTGATTAGAAGTGAAGATTTAAAATTGAAGATTTCCATAAAAACATTTCTGCTACAAATAAATTTCCAACCCATGAACAAAAAAAAATTGGTGAAATTAGGAGGTGCATTTCCAGATATATAAAAAAATAATTCAATTTAGGATATTATGTGTGACTTTGTGTTTGGCTTTTGTTTAACTCTGGCTTTGTATGATTGTTGGGTGACTAACTTGAGTTAGTTATGTTTGGCATGGGGTTTGTCTGTTTGTCCGTGTGTACAAGTTATGTTTGGCATGGGGTTTGTCTGTTTGTCCATCTGAACAAGTTATGTTTGGCATGGGGTTTGTCTGTTTGTCCGTCTGAACAAGTTATGTTTGGCAAGGGGTTTGTCAGTCTGTAACAAACATAGCTGATTAATTGTTTTTGGAATAATTGGTAGTCCTGAAAAGGACTGTTTGTTAGTCCTGAAAAGGACTGTTATAGTTAATCCTGAAAAGGACTGTTTACTGCAGCAGGACTTATATTCTGCCATCTTGCCAGGCCACTGCTCCCTCATTATTGAAGTAGTCCTTCAGGTAATCCCTCTGTCTTTTGTCCTCTCTAGCAGGGTTTCTGTCTTGGCCACCACCAGCAGCACCACCAATCAATCCACAATCACCAGGCACATCATCATCATCATCATCCTCCCCAGGCTGTTGACCAGTAGGTTGACCTTGATACTGACTTCTGAGTATGTTGTGCAGAACCACACAGGTCATGACCACTTCTCTAACTGTTTCTGGGGGTAGTACAATGGTGGTCCTCATGACTCTAAATCTTGAGACCAGGATGCCAAAAGCGTTCTCCACAACTCTCCTGCCCCTCGATATTCTATAGTTGGCAATCCTTTCCTCCCTTGTTAACAGCCTTCTGCCATAGGGTTTCATGAGCCAGGTCTTCAGGGCAAAAGCATCGTCTGCCAGAATGAAGTAGGGGACATCCTGTGTTATAGGAGCTGGGTCAGGGAAGCCTATCCTGCCATCCTCAATCCTCCTCTTCAGCTGAGAGGCATTAAATATCTGGGCATCTGAGCAAGATCCAGCTGTACCCACATCCACCCATCTGAACTTGTACTGTCCATCTACCAGGGCCAACATCACAATGAAAAAGAACCCCTTGTAGTTGTGGTAGAGGGCTCCAGAGTTCTTGGGTTTCTTCAGGGCCACATGCTTCCCATCCAGGGCTCCCAGGGCATGTGGGACATTCCACCTGATCCTGAATTCCCTTTCCAGTTCTTTCCACTCATCTGGAGTAGTAGGACATTTGAGGTACTCTCTGGTGAACTCATCCTGGATAGCCCTGCAGACCTCTGGTAAAAACTTGGAAATGGTGGATCTTCCAACCCTGAACTGACATGATAATGATGTGTAGGACTCTCCAGTGGCCAGATATCTGATTGTGAGGGCTAACTTCTCCCCAACACTGATAGGAGCTCTGTATTTGGTGGCCTGCCTGGCAAGGTGTGGTTCCAGTCTGGTCTTTATCATTTCAAAGAATTCTGGGGTCATCCTCATGTAGTTGGTGAATCCTGGAATATCTGTGGCATACAGATCAGCCATAATGTTGTGGTAGGCCCCCCTCTCCTCTCTCTGCATTAGCCATGGCCTGACCCACATGTTGTGCCTTCTTCTAGGTCTCTATATGGGTGCTGGTGGTGCTGGTGGTGGTTGCTGTGGTCGACGTAAGAAATGGAAATACATGATTATTTGTAACTGAATAAAAACCAAAAAAGCCCTAAGTTGTTGTTGAATCTGTCTTCCATTAAAAGGTGGCATCCTGCTGTGTTCCTAGAAAAGCAATGGTGATTAGATCGCGAATTTTATATATATATACCCAGAAAATCCAGCAAGTTTGGAAAACAATAATCGGGGATCCTGGTCTGGGGAAGACTGAGGAGGCCTGAGGACGCCTGAGGACGCCGGTAGTTAATCGTGGGTTAGTCGGCTCTTAGTCCCAGGAGGCCTGAGGCGTCCTGGGACCCAGTCAGTATGTGTACGACAGGATCGTGGTTGGAACCGACCTGAAAACTGGCTTAGTCGGTTCTTAGTCCCAGACCAGTCGGGGACTGTCTGGGGCCGCCTGAGGCGTCCTGAGGCGTCCTGGGGACGATCTGTTCTTAATCCCAGACTTCAGTACCGACCCAGTATTCCCACCCATTTTTGTCTTTTTTCCACCGACTGTGCACGATTAAGGGTCCCAGACAGGATCGGGCCTTAATCTTTTGGTGGAACAGGGGCATTAACAGCACAAAGTTTCGGATAAAATCACAATTTACCCAGTTTCTTTTAAAGTAAAAAATCTTGTGATTTTTCTCTACAACTTGTCTAGGAATGATTTGAGTTTCAGGAAGGAAGATGTATTAAACAAGTATTTGACATTCTCCTAACTCTTGTCAGCCTTCCATATTTTGGTCCGTAACCTATGCTAAGTTTTTGCTCAGATTTCAAATTTGAGGGGAGAAGTTGAAGACAATGTCAGGAATGTGGAACCACCGTTTTAGCTGAAATGCCTAACTACTTATCTACATTACCCTTTTTGAGCCATCCATCTAAAAGGTCAAAATTGGTAGTTTATGTCACTTTTAATAGCTATGGTCCTATCAAGTCATATCTTTCAAACATTTTGTTCAATTTAGTGTTCACTGATACACCAAATTTAAACAAGGGCATTGGCAAACACCAGATGAACCACAGAAAAGTATCCTTATAAATCGAAGAGAGCTTGTCCTTGATATTCAGTCAATTTGTCATTTGACATATAAATGTCTTTGTGCAGTAGTTCATACATATCCACAGTTTTGGACATGTTTATATATTGTGTCATTTATGAAGTTTAGTTTCATTATGGTTTGTAAACTATAAGCTTATTACTGTTTACAATTTACCCATACTCAATCAGTTTAAGAGATATAGCTCTGCAACTTGTGCAGAACACTAATCTTAACTTAATTAATCACTGCAAAAGTTGACTGTTGGTGTCTAGCCCAGGGTCTATGTACAGTTATATACCAAGGATAAACTGAATCTGTGTAATCTTAAAGTGATTCACAAGTGGCTATTGTTCAGACTATAACGCCGCCTTAAAGTATACAGCTATGAAGGTCCAAATAACTCCCATATGCAAATTATAACTGAAACTCCCTCTGTAAGTGGTAACATTAAAGTTGCTATGATAGACTTATTTGTCAGGAGTTTAAGCCCACCATACAGCAAAAATACTCTTAATACTTTGTGTCATTCACTGACCAAATATAAATAAAATCGATCGGGTGGTTTGAAACCATTCAATACATAACATTTTTAAATTTTGCATTGCGACGTCACAATCAAGACCACTGTACGTGGTTTCAAGGAAATGACCTTTACTTAATTGGCTTTGGCACAATATGAAGGGCCTAAATATACCATAAACAGTCAAAAGGAAATTGTCCATTTTCTATTTCAAACCCTGACGCTTATGTTGTTTTTCAGTTGTACTTGATTGATAGGTGAAGGGTATGAATATGGAATGTTAAACCCCAAAACAGTTAACCGAAGTTGGTGCTTAATGTGGGTGTTCCATCACACGACTAAGCTTCCCGATTAAGGGTTTTTGGGAGTCGATTTCAAATATTTGCTTAGTCCCAGACCTCCTGTAAGGGTCGGTAGTTGTCGGTTGTGGCCGTGAGAAAAATCAAACATATTTCTCACGACTCAAACCGATTCTCATTTCCCGCCGACAACAAAATGTCCAGTCCCAGGCTTCCTCAGGCCTACTCAGACCCAAATTTACACAGTCCTATGTTGTCCCAGGCATCCTGCGACCCTTAGTCCCAGACCTCTGTAGCTTAGTCCCAGGAAGCCTGTTTGGCAGTCCCCGACTCATAACAGATCTTTGAAGTTTCATGTGTGTGAAAGGGAATCGGTTTCATTAGTCCCGGGAAGCCTCAGACCATCTCAGGTGTCCTGGGACTAAGAAATCTGGGTCTGGGACTAAGCCCCGACAAAGAGAAGCCGACCCTAACCGATTTAAGCCGGCGTCCTCAGGCCACCTGGGACAACACAAATTTAGTCTGTGGCGGTCTGAGGACGCCCCAGGAGGCCTGGGACTAAGAACCGATTAAGAGCCGACTGTTTTCCGTGCGTCGGAAATTAAAACAAGGCAATGAGGGGTCTGGGACTATATAAGTGACCGCGCACACATTCTCGTTGTTACTGACTGGTTGGCTGCTGAGAGACGTGTGTCTCTGTTTTGTAGGGGTTTTCAGTTTTTTAAATATCATATAATACTTGAGCGTAAAGCAAATTTTACAGTTAGGAGACACATTTTAGTTTTTTACTTTTTTTTTTGCTATTGACTGGAGTTATGAGGAAAGAGAAAGGAGGGGAGAGAGGAAAGAAGAAGATGGATGAGAGGCAAGAGGAGAGGGAGAAGGAAAGTGGAGAGGTGGATGAAAGGATTGAGGAAAGGACGGAGGAGGGTACAGAGGAGGGTACACAAGAGACTGAGGAGCGATTGGAACTTACTGAGGAAGCTTGTGAAGAAGGAGAGAGGTGTTAGGAGGATTCAGAGAGTCACTTGGCAGCCAAGAGAGCGAGGGTCTGTTCAACTTTCACTGACAGCCAAGAAACTGCAATTGTGGAGTTTGTGAAGGAGCATCCAGAGCTCTACGACAAGGAGCATGCACGTTTACACGACACGACAGGCTCTCTGGGCAGAAATCTCTGCAGAACTGAAGCACTAGCCCTTTGATGTCAGAAGATGGTTCGAATCCCAGCGAACGTGTTATGGCAAGCTGTCAAAACTACAATCTGGCCAAGCCCCAAGGGAAATGACCAAGAGACAGTCCTGGGTCTACCAGCAGATGGGTTTCCCTAAGACCCACATCAGATGAAAGGGGGCCAGCAGAAGTTCAGGGTTCGAGGCCAGTCCAAACACCAGCAAGCAGGATGAATCTCGTGGATCTACTACTGATACAGAACACCTTGAGTCCAGTGTCCTCAGGGAGAGTAGGAGTCAACCCATGTTCACATCTACACCAGTTTCAACAGACTCCAAGATACTTGAGCACTTTGACCAGATGAGGACATTGATCTCAGGTTTCCTGCAGCAGAAGTCAGACAGGCAGCCCTTCTTTGACTATGTGGCATCAGAGGCTGAAAAGATGACCCAAGAGGAATTTGAGGACCTCAAGGGCAGAATTTTTAGAGATATTGAAAGCATTAAGAGCAACCGTAGACGTCAACCACTAGCCAGAAGATCAGCCACTATTACTACAAAGTCCCAGAGGGTCGGGATATTGCCAACAACCACTCAACAAGCGTCTACTTCCACCCAAGCAGCCGCTAGCAGCAGTTACGTCTACTACACACCAAGCCCACTTGGCTTTGGCAACCCTCCATCAGTTCTAACAGTACAGGACGAGGGCAGTAGACACAACTTAAGTGGAATACTAAACCAGCTACCAGATCTGACATCTACACAGATCATTGAGCAGCCTCAGCAGCAGCAACAGCAGCAGCCGCAACTCTTCACTATCACCACTACAGCACTGCCTCAACAGCAGCAGCCTCCTCAGTAGCCATCCAGTCAGGGCGGGTCTTTGACCTACCAGGCCCTTTTCAGGGCCACCCAAATATTCCAAAAACAATTATTCAGCTGCAAGTTATTCTAATTCCCCTCCCAAAACATCACAGTTCAGTACAAATACTTATCACAAAAAAAAAGTCCAACACCTACACCACCCCAAACATGAAACAAATAACCCATGGTACCACACATAACCAAAAAGGCCACATAGAAAAAAAAATTAAAATAAATAATCTCCCAATATGGCCAATAATCAGCCCATTTTAGCTTAAAATCCATGGGATTGGTTAAAATCTTAAGTTAAAAGGCATTATCACATACTTACCAACCCACAAACACACAAACCCAATACCAAACCTAACCCCCAACTAACCAACACACAAACCAAATACCAAAAATAACCACCAACCAAGAAACAGACAAACCCAATAGCAAACAGAACCCACACCAAAGAACTAATAAACTATTTTGCAAACATAACCCCCCCATCATTGTAAAGAAAACCAGTTTGGTGGTTATATTTCCTAAATATTTGTGAAGTGGAGTAAAAGAGTTTAATTTTAAGATTTCCAGGAAATCATTTCTGTTTCAAATATTTTTCCCAAAGAAAAACCAAATATAAGTAAAATTAGGATGTAGCTTTCAAAATATATGCAATATTTATTCCATTTAGGAAGTTATGTTTGGCTTTGTGTGTTTCTTTTGATAATTATGTTTAGCACTGGGTTTGTCTGTTTGTTAGTTGGGTGACTGGCATTTATCTCTGTCTGTTTGTTGGGTGGGTGAATTATGTTGGGCATGGGGTTTGTCTGTTTGTTGGTTGCCTGACTTCTGTCGGGCATTGGGTTTGTCTGTTTGTTGGGTGGGTGAATTATGTTGGGCATGGGGTTTGTCTGTTTGTTGGTGGCATGACTTATGTTTGGTAATGTTTGGGTTATTTGAAACAAGCATAGCTGATTAATTGTTTTTGGAATATTTGGTAGTCCTGAAAAGGACTGGTTATTAGTCCTGAAAAGGACTAGTTACTGCAGCAGGAGTTATATTCTGCCATCTTGCCAGGCCACTGCTCCCTCATTATTGAAGTAGTCCTTGAGGTAATCCCTCTGTCTTTTGGCTTCTCTAGCAGGGTTTCTGTCTGGACCACCATCAGCAGCACCACCAATCAGTCGACAATCACCAGGCACATCATCATCTTCATCATCTCCAGGCTCTTGACCACCATGTTGACCTTGATACTGGCTTCTCAGTATGTTGTGCAGAACCACACAGGTCATGACCACATCCCTGACTGTTTCTGGGGGTAATTCAATAGTAGTCAACATCACTCTGAATATTGAGACCAGGATGCCAAAAGCATTCTCAACAACTCTCCTGGCCCTTGATATTCTGTAGTTGGCAATCCTTTCCTCTCTGGTTAACATCCTTCTGCCATAGGGTTTCATCAGCCAGGTCTTCAGGGCAAAGGTATCATCTGCCAGAATGAAGTAGGGGACATCTCTACCACCCTGTGTTATAGGAGCTGGTTCAGGGAAGCCTATCCTGACATCCTCAATCCTCCTCTTCAGCTGACAGGCATTTAATATCTGGGCATCTGAGCAAGATCCAGCTGTACCAGCATCCACCCATCTACCAAGGCCAACATTACAATGGAAAAGAACCCCTTGTAGTTATGGTACAGGGCTCCAGAGTTCTTGGGTTTCTTCAGGGCCACATGCTTGCCATCAAGGGCACCCAGGGCATGTGGAACATTCCACCTGATCCTGAATTCCCTTTCCAGTTCTTTCCACTCATCTGGAGTAGTAGGACATCTGAGGTACTGTCTGGTGAACTCATCCTGGATGGCCCTGCAGACCTCTGGTAGAAACTTGGAAATGGTGGATCTGCCAACCCTGAACTGACAGGATAATGATGCATATGACTCTCCAGTGGCCAGATATCTGATGGTGAGGGCTAACTTTTCCCCAACACTGATTGGAGCTCTGTAGTTGGTGGCCTGCCTGGCTAGACGTTGTTCCAGTCTGGTCTTTATCATTTCAAAGAATTCTGGGGTCATCCTCATGTAGTTGGTGAATCCTGGAATGTTTGTGGCATACAGTTCAGCCATAATGTTGTGGTAGGCCCCCCTCTCCTCTCTCTGTAGTAGCCATGGCCTGACCCACATGTTGTGCCTTCTTCTAGGTCTCTGTCTGGCTGGTGGTGGTGGTGGAGGTGCTGCTGGTGGTGGTTGTTGTGGTCGATGTAGAAATAGCAAATACATCAGTATATGTAACTGAATAAAAACCAAAAAAGCCCTAAATTGTTGCTGAAGCTGTCTTCCATTGAAAGGTGGCATCCTGCTGTGTTCCTAGAAAAGTAATGATAATTACATCTCGGAATTTATATATATATACCCAGAAAATCCAGTTATTTTGCAAAACAATAATCGGCCATCGTGGTCTGAGGAACACTGAGGAGGCCTCAGGATGCCTGAGGAAGCCGAGGCTTAATCGGGGATTAGTCGGGGCTTAGTCTCAGGAGGCCTGAGGCGTTCTGTGACCCAGTCGGTATGTCTACGACAAGATCGTGGTTCAAACCGACCAGAAAAATAGCTTAGTCGCAGAACAGTCGGGGACTGTGTGGGGCCTCCTCGGGCTTCCTGAGGCCGATCTGAACTTAATCCTAGGTTTTGATACCGATTCAGTATTCCCGCCCATTTTACCATTTTCTTGTCCGACTGTCCACGATTAAGGGTCGCAGACAGGATCGGGGCTTAGTCCTTTGGTGGAACAGGGGCATAAATAAAATATTTAATCCAATTCTGTTCTCTTTCATTGGGGACACCCTGTTGAATGATGTTAAATTAAGAAACTATAAAAATTCGGTTAATATATTAACCATTCATTGTTAAGTAAGTTGTGAGTGACAAATATGATATTTTAATGATTTTAAAGTGTTTTTGTCTGACCCTCCAATTTGGAAATGTTTGGTTGTATGTTAAAAGATATCAGAAGAAGGATTATTCTACATCAGAGGCAAGAAAGTGCAAAACTAAACTTAACTTTCAGTTATTAATATCACTTAATCCTGGGTGCATTTCAATGCAATAAAAAGCAGGGGTCAAGGTAAAAGCTGGGGTTTATGTCCCTTTCAAAAGCCAGATGTACCATTTAAATAGTACAGTTCAAATCCCTTTGTAATAACCAAATAATTTTTAGGCGCCCATATTAGGAGATTGTGATTTTAATTTTGTTATATACTAAGCCACAATCTCGAGAGCATATTGGGAGCAGTACTTACTATGTGGGGATCATTAGAAGATCTAGTCATCATGAGGTCTTGTGATTATGACTTAATGACTAAGTAGTAGTCACCAGATAATGTGGTGATCACCACTTAATTTCTTGTAATCACTAGTAGATGTGGTGCTCACAAAAGTTTTAGCTCTGATCACCAAAACATATGGTGATCCCCAGATGATCTTCTGCTCAGTAGATGATGTGTTGAGCACAGGATGATGTGGTGATGATGGGATCTACTAGTGAGCATGACTAAACAAGTGGTGATCACCAGTCTATCTGGTGCTAACTAGATGATGTAGTGATAATGAGATGATCTAATTTTCACTATATCATCTGGTGATCATAACATATTAGACATTATTCAATAAGCAGTGTTTTACCCTGTGTTTGGTTTATATTCAAAATACCAGGAGAAACACCAAAAATTTACATATTTGGAACAGGCAATTTTCATTCAAGGTTATAAAGGTTTTACTATTGAACAGACAGTGCATGCATGTCAAATTAATAAGTCATAGGGTGGCTTAGATTGGGAAGTCTTTTTCTGGTAGAGGGGCAGCTGATTTTCAATTTCTCTCCATTTTCAGAACAAAACAGTATGGTGGAAACATAACCAGGAGGTGGTTTTTACATGGTCAAATATGACAGTAATATAACTTTTCTTGTATAACATGCAGTGAGAAACATTTATATTGATCCACAAAATAGAGGCTTTCAACTTGGAAAATGAAATTTTAAAATATTGGTTTCCTTTCTTTGTCTTCTTTGGTGGGTGAAAAAAAGGTTTCTAAACTTGTACAGTTTCTTTTAAATAATTTTTGATTGCCCTTTAAATGAAGTATTCTATGCTAAAGGAAATGGTTGTGGTTATAATTAGAATTCCTAAGAGGTGAATAATTTTTACACTTTTTATGGAAACAGATCTTCTGTTTCTGAAAATAGATGGTTCCAATCTAATGCAACAATATATGTGTGAACGAAACTTGTGGCTATGAATGTAGCATATTCTATGTGATAAACACCTGGCGTCAGTATTAAAAAGGGACTGCGCAGAGGCCAGTGTCAGAAAAGGACTTGACCTGGACTTAGACTTAAAGTGAAGGCTTTTGCCTTAAACTCACGCAAAGTCTGTGGTCTTAGAGCATTTTACAAAGCGGCTTAGTCTCTGTTTTGATTTAATCTCTCTGGGGTCAGCTTAACTTAACTTAATTATGTACCCCCTAGATTTTTCTAACTGCACATTTTAAAATGCCTAAAATAGAATAAACATACAGAAAGGTCACCAGTAAAAGCTTTGATTAGAAATAAAGGGTAACATGACATAGAAAACCACTGTGGTTATCTGAAAAGCTTGGTATTTGCCAAGTCAACCTTTAGGAAATCCAAGTAAGTACTTAGACTTAGTTTAGACAAAAGGCTCAAATTTAAGTCCCTTACTTAGTCCAGACTAAGTCTAAGACCCTTTGTGAAAAGGGTCCTATAGCTGGTATTCACATAGAGTCTTAGAGTGAGCCAAATCTTAGGCTAACTATGGGCTGTGACTTCAGATTTTTGTCTCAGCTAGGTTAAGTCTTGCATCTGAATTAACAAAAGGTTACTTAGCTAAGACTTTCATGTTAAGTGTTAAAACAACAACAACAAACTAAATGATCACCCAGCCATTCAAACTATTGCATGCAATATAAATATTGCCTAAATCTAGTCTATGTAATTGCAAGCCACAGACACCTGCTAGTTTTTCTATTAAGTGTAAGATTTTCCAATCAGGTGTCAATCAAAGAATTTGGCTTCGTCCATAAATAAAAATGTGCAGATGCATTCTATGATCTGTATTCAATTTCAAATGTAGGTCAGTATTGTGAAAGGAAGTGATGAATGTAAAGGCAGTGAGGACTAATCTTTAATTATTAAATACATTGTGTATGCAAGCTTGCAAGATTATGACCATAAGAACATTTAATAATTTTATTTTTCAACATATTTATTTGACCTGCACCACATAACTATTTGGTGTGTGGGGCTTGTTAAAACCACTAAAATAATAATATATTAAAATGAAGCTTTTTAAGTTTAAGTTGTAACTTTAAGAGGTGGATTTTGCCAAAGGTAAACAATCTTCACAACCAAACTATATTTATTTTTGTCAATGTCACATTTGTTCACTGACAGTTTCTAGGTATTAGGTCAAGAATGACTATTTTTATTATATGTAGAAGTTTGGTAATCCTTTTTTGGCCTTTAAACGTAATGATTGGAATTTAGTGAATTATTACTAATGACATACATTGATATTCATATTTAAGTATATCAATGGTTCATTACAATTATCATTACATTATCTTTTTCACTTTAAGTTTTTAGTCATTTGGTCCATGTCCAAAGAATTAAAGTCAGTCTGATTCCCTTACATCCCTAGTAAAATTGAAGAATCAACTTTCCCATTTGTGACACATGACCAATTAACATACTAATGAACAGCAATTTTAGTGGAAACTCTGGTAGAAACACCAGGTTCCATTGATTTTAATTGACTGGTGGATATGCAAATTACATTGGAGTGGGGTAAAACACTGCTTATTGAATAATGTCTAATAAGTGGTGGGCACCAAATGATGCAGCGATGACCATCTATTTTATTGTGATCACCAGGTGATCACATTACCACTACATCATCTGTTGCTCACTACATCTTGGAGATGGTATTTTGAATTAGTGTCACTTGTTTGTTGTATGCATGACATTTTTGGTGGAATAGAACACTGGCTTTGCTCTTTGACTTGTAGATTCAGTGATCAACGTCATCATCGTGTGATAACCACTTGTTAAGTAGTGATCACCAGATGATCTTATGCTTACCAGATGATGTGGTGAGAACCAGATGTAGTAGTAATCACCACATCATCTGGTGAGGACAAGATCATCTGGTGGTCACTACTTCACCCTGTGATCACAAGATAACACGTCCTGCAGACAAGATTATCTTGTGATCACGAGATGATCTTGTGTACACTAGACGATTTTGAGCACACAACTTGGTACATGTTCAGAAATGAACATCTGTCATCAATCCCCATCTTCATGAACTTGGGTAAAAATTGCTTCATTCGATTCTATTATTTAAACCACAAATATAACATTGTACCATTCTAAAAACAGATTTGCATTCCCGCACTTAGGTGCAGGGTACTTCATTCCTGGGGACAGCATTATAATCTATGAGATGTTACATACACATAATTCTATTTTCTGTCCTTAATTCTGATTGTCATTTTAAACCTTGGCTTTACCTCTTCCATTTAAACTTGTACATGTTGCATAAAAATCCTGAAAAATATCCGGATCACTCCCAATATACTTTTCATGGATCCACACAGTGATCCAGATCACTCCCAAAATCTAATCACTTGTTACTCATCCCATTTAGGACATATCCTGAAAATTTCATCAAAATCCGTCCATAACTTTTTGAGTTATCTGTCTTTAAAAATTACATTTCATGGATCCAGAAAATCCAGATAGTGATCCGGATCACTCCCAAAATTGAATCATTTCTTCCTTTTACCTTTTCAGACATATCCTGAAAATTTCATTAAAATCCGTCCATAAGTTTGTGAGTTATCTTGTTCACAAACAAACTCACAAACCCACAAACAAACCCAGGCGAAAACATAACTTCCTTGGCGCAGGTAAAATATAATTCATCCTAGGCCCTTTAGTACAAAGTGCAATCACATATGGTGGAAGCAAGTCTCATTAATTAACTGAGTAATGACATGGTGATGGTCAAGGTAATGTTCTTTTAAGTTAGACATATATCTTAACGATATATGTGAGCATACATAAACATCTAACTTAGGTCTATTTCATGATCAACAACACTAGAGAATAAATCGATAAACCAGTACACCTCAGTTACAGCAAAACCACTGTGAGTTCATCTGTTTGCCATGTATAGACCTGTTACATATATACACAAATATAGCTCTGTGTATTGTTTTAATTAAAGTTATCATGTACTTTGAGATATAACATGTATTATAGTTCAATTAAGCTATCAGGGTATGAGATATATCATTTGCTACAATGTGTAAAGTTTAAGACAGGTTACATTTCTTTAATTAAAAATAAATAGTTCCCTGTGAATTCTGAATCAGATGAGACAACTGGCCGAACTATTTTTGATCACAACTAAGGAGGCAGTTCTGCTGAAGTAAACAACACAAATGTGGCAGATTTCAGATTTCTTAATCTATATAATACTTAAATCAAACAACAACAATATCACAGCCATACAGAGTACATTGAAATATCACTGGGCTAATATAGCAGTCCTGTCACGCTTTAGCTACAGAAGCAGGCATTTTGCTATTGGTCCAACTATAAAATGGGTAACTCATAATGGGCGATAAAAAGTGGAGGAATGTAGGTGTATTTATTTTTAAAATATTTATGGTCGTAGTTCTAACATAATAGATAAAAATGTGGACAGTGTACTAAAGAGATAGTTGATAAAGTAATAGAAAAATGACCAAACCCTCAACGGGCTTAAACAACCATGTTTTAGATTTTAACGGCAATGGTTACACTCATTTAAAACTATCTTAGTAGCTCGCAATATGAATCTCAAAGGTTTACAGACTTAGGAGAAATTACTACTTACACATTATATTTCAAAAATTAGGTTTAATCATAGCAGCAGAGTGGAAACGTTTGGCAGATGGTTCACTGGAGCCTGATGGGTCTTTTTTGTTTATTTTTACTTGAAAAGAGTACCCGAAGCTTGACACGAAACCTGACCAACATGATTTCTGTTCTGATAAATCAATAAAAAAACCCAAAATTTTATCATTACTTTCACAAAGGCCAAAATTACTTTATCAGAGTTTATATTCATTACATATAGCTTATTGTACTGCTTCAAAAACATTAAACATTTATCCTTCATGTTTATATTTATGGTCATGATAACCTGTTCAGCTCACTGGCACACATCTTGCTTCAGAGAATTTGGTTTCTCCTAAAAAATCAAAATCAATGTAAAATAGACCTAGCGCAGAGGAGAACAGATGCAAATTGTATCCACCAGAAAGAAAACTCACTAAAGCCAATCAACCACCACTTAACCTTGAAGGAGGAGCCCAACGTGAAACCTGACCACATCAAAAGATTCTTAGCCCATGATTTCCTATAGGTTGGTGTGACATTGCAAACCTCTAGGAACATGAATAAGCCAGATATAAGCACTTTAAATTTGACCATCATCATTTGGCCTGTGAAAGAGGGGCCAAAGCTCAAATCTGATCACATCAAAAGATTCATAGCCCTTGATTTGCTATAGGATGGTTTCACATTTCAAACCTCTAGGACCAAGAAAAAGCAATTTATAACCACTTTTGGATTTTGCTATCCTCGTTTGACTTTGGAGAGGCCAAAGGTCAAATCTGACAAACATTAAAAGATTCCTAGCCCATGATTTCCTATAGGATGGTTTCACATTACAAACCTCTAGGACTAAGAAAAAGCAATTTATAACCACTTTTAGATTTCGCTATCCTCGTTTGACCTTGAAGGAGGGGCCCAAGGTCAAATCTGACCACATCAAAAGATTCCTAGCCCATGATTTCCTATAGGTTGGTTTCACATTGCAAACCTCTAGGGCCAATAATAAGCAAGTTATAATCACTTTTAAGTTTGGGTATCCTCGTTTGACCTTGAAGGAAGAGTCCAAGGTTAAATCTGACCACATAAAAAGATTCCCAGCCCATGATTTCCTATAACTTGGTTTCACATTGCGAACCTCTAGGACCAACTAGAGGATCACTTGCAAAACAAAGCGATTGTTTTTGCATGGCACAAACAAAGCGCCCCGAAAAGGAGAAATAATGGCAAACAAAACAAAACAAGTAACACAGAAATTCAAGAAAGCTGCCAAAAGTGGCGGGAAAATGAATTTTGCGAAATGTTGCTAATAGACTCAAAAATTTCATTGAAATCCCTCTATGTCGCATAAACAGGTTTTTGTGTTTAATGCAGAAATTCAAGATGGCCGCCAAAAGTGGCAGGAACACGATTTTTGGGGAAAAGTCGGTAGTAGACTCTGCAGCTACCCTGTGGGTCAAAAATTTCGTCGAGATCGCTCTATCTCACTCCGTTTCTGAGATAAACAGGTTTTTGAGTTTAATGCAGAAATTCAAAATGGCTGCCAAAAGTGGTGGGAAAACTATCTTTGCAAAAATTCGCTAGTAGACTCCGCAGATACCCTGTGGGTAAAAAATTTTGTCGAAATCGCTCTATCTCGCCCGTTTCTGATACAAACGTGTTTTTGCGGTTAACGCAGAAATTCAAGATGGCCACCAAAAGTGGCGGGAAAATGATTTTTGTGAAAAGTTGCCAGTAGACTTTGTGGATACCCTGCGGATCAAAAATTTTGTCGAAATCACTCTATCTCGCTCCATTTCCGAGATAAACGCGTTTTTGCATTTAATGCAGAAATTCAAGATGGCGGCCAAAAATGACAGGAAAATGATTTTTGCGAAAAGTTGAGAGTAGACTCTGCAGATACCCTGCGGGTCAAAATATTCGTTGAAATTGCTCTATCTCGCTCCGTTTCCAAGATAAATACGCTTTTGCGTTTTCAGTGTTAAGAAAACTTGTGACATTTAGTAAATCGTCAATAAGTCGGCCATTTTGTATCGGTCACTTCCAAAAGTTAATGATTTCCAACCATCTATATACCAAACCTATTTGCCAAATTTTATGTGAAAAGGTGAAGCGCTTTTTAAGTTATCATCCGGACAAGCACACCCTTTTAAAAAACATGTTTCTGGTCATGTGACTTCTCTGATTGATTGAAATGTCATGATATCATATTCCGAAATTTTCTCCAGGGCTACTGCATACACCTGCCAAATATGAAGAGAATCCGCCTTATGGCTGTAAAGCTATTGTGAAAAGAAAATGCGGATCTCTCCCATATACAAACAAGCGTCCCACGAGGGACGCTTAATAATAAGCGAGTTATAAGCACTTTTAAGTTTGGCTATCCTCGTTTGACCTCAAAGGAGGGGATCCAAGGTCAAATCTGACCACACCAAAAGATTCCCAGCCCATGATTTCCTATAGGTTGGCTTACCTTCCCAAACCTCTAGGACCAATAATAAGTGAATTATAAGCACTTTTCATGACTGACAAAGAAACGCCAATGGCGGCCATCTTGTTTTTCAAAATGAGGCCTAAAATATTCACAGACAAGATTTTGTAAAGAGGAACATATCCTGTGAATTTGAGATCTCTACCTAGAATACCCTTTGCTCTAGAGAGCCAACAAAAGTCCTTGCTTAAAGTCGAATAAACATCCCTTGTGGCCATCTTGCTTTTTCAAAATGAGGCCAAAAATATTCCCAGGCAAGATTTTATGGCTATGAATATATCCTACAAAATTGAGAAGGCTAGCTATAATATTTTTTCTGTTAGAGCAGTAACATTGAAATCTCTCTACACACTGTGGCAGTGGCGTCACAAAGCGAAATCCATAGTATCCACTGGGTGCTATCCGGTGGATACAATGAGACTTCCATTATCATTTATATTCTTTATTGCTACCGTTCCATGACTTAACTTCACACGATTTGGATGAAAACACTTATATTTGCTTTATTTCAATACAGTAGACTTTATAACCCACAAGTGACCTTGCAATACTGGATTTCCAAATATATTTATTTATTTATTATAGTGACATGCAATTCACAAAAAACCATGTTTTTAAATAAAATAAAACCAATTACCCAGCCCCTGATAAGCTTATAAGTCACTTCAAATACATAGTATTTCATTTGTTGTTTGAACATGTTGCAATTACATAATTAGTTATGTAACACAAATACATTTAATCTAAATGTGGAAAAGTGGTAGTAACCAGCTGGTAGTAAAAATAATAGTAATGACAGAATAAATATTAAATTCAACATACAAGAAAATAGAAAATTGTACAAATTTATCCATTGACTATACATGTACTTTGTCTAATATTCCAGGATGTCTTTAAATAATCAATTAACAAATTCTCAAAATCTCTTAACACTATTTGAAATTTTTGTTGATCAGTCAAACTTGCAAAAATTTTTACTTTAAGACTATCTCATTGAACATTATTTCTCTTGGCTTCTTAAATATACAAAATTTACAAAGAAAGTAAATTTCATCTTCCACCAATTCTGTATTGCATATGAGGCATGTTCTTTCTTCAATGTTAAGTTTTCTATATTTTTAGTTTGTGAATATTCCAGTTTCTATGTGTAAGGGTTATACCCCAGTTCTAAACTGTGAAAGAAGGGAACGTTTATATCGTGGCATGTAAGACTGAAGATGATTTGCTGGTTTCAGATTGGGTTTTAAAGTTTTATAAAGTCTTAACTTTGGTTTTGATTCAACATCTCGCTTCCATTCATGTTCTGCAAGCTTAAACAAATTAGTCTTTGCCTTTTCAATATCAACAACTTGTTTCAGAATATATTCATTATCAAAATTAAGTTTACTAAAAATTTCCTTTACATTTTGACACCAGCTTGATTGAGTTTGTTCATAGTCCCACAGGAATATTGATTTTGATAGACGATTATTTTCCATTTTTATTAATCTATTCCATAGTCGTATTGTGTTTCAGTATCTTCTGAATCTACTGGGCAACCAACCAATTTCTCCATTTAGAGCTGAAACTGGCGCAAAACCATACACACCTAAAAATATTGCATTGCCTTATTTTGACTAACATCGCACTCTGGAGCTTTTTATGTGACAGAATAGATGGAGAGTAATCTAAGATAGTTGCAATTTGTGAGTTAAATATGGAAGTAAATGTTTTATATCTAACATCTTTAAAATGTTGACTTTGGATATCACAGCACCGAATACCCGGCCTCCTGAATCAGCAAGTGTTTTAATACCATTATTAAAGTTAAGATCAGCATCGAGGTATAATCCCAAGTATTAACAAGGTTTGGAGATCTTTTTCATTTTCGGCTAATAAAATAATATCATCTGCATATAAAAGCACACATACATTTTGACCATTCACTTTAATACCAATACATAAATCCCAAACTGTCGGTTTTCTTCAAATGAAAAGTCATAATAAATATACTCATGCCTGCTATGTATGAGCAGTGGTGAGAGTATATTATTTTTCCTCCAGGTTTTTGGTTTTCACCAATGTGTAACATTTGGAGTTTTTTCTCCTCCACACTACTCGATAATGCGTTTATGACTAACAGCTATGAACGGGCCTTGGCAAATGCATTATTTTTTTTATTTCTACTTTAGAATACTTTAAAATTTCCTTGACCCATGCTGCAATTCAAATGACTCCTGTTTGTTTAAGTTACTTTGAGATTACCTAATAAAATAAATGTACCCAGACTCACAACACTCCTGCCTTGAATGTCAGTATTAGCCTATTCTTGGCGTAGGCATTATATCCTTTCATTTTATCACTATGAAGTAGTGGTCGAACTGGTTCTGAAAATAGAAACCGGTTTTCATGGCTTTGAAACCGAACAAAATCTGGGATTTTGAAAGTTTACAGAGATTTGATAAAAAGTTTTATTCGAGCGTACATGAGCTATATTGTCATAGGAAATATGCATTCGCGAGATATTTTGAAGTTTGTAAACTTCATTTACCATGAATATAAAGTGAAAATGTAAGTTATTACCTCAAGTATATATGTTCTTTTTTGTTTTGATGAAATATTAACCAGTAGAAAGCCTGATATAATGACGTTTTTAATAACCGGTATTTAAATATTTTTTGCGGATTTCATCATTTCTACCTAAAGAAATGAAATGCGGTTTACACTACTATGAAGTTGGAAAATAGGAACAACTCCTCTTGAAATAATATGTTCCTATTATTTACTCTATGTATTATAATGAAACCAATATGAAAACTTACAAAATGAGTTCACATGTTAAAACAAGTGTCACTTTAACATCTCTATAACCTCACACACTGTTGTATTCTTATTTGATAGGTAGCAATATCATGTGCTGTAGCATTAAGGTTTATAAGATAAGAATTCTTTATTTTTGTGACATGAGGGTATATACAGACTTTCAAACAGATTGTAATGTAACAATTTCAGTTTTTTTCATGGGATTATAAACCATACAGCTGAAACTTATACACTGTACTGCTACTTGGAATTTTGGGGGGAAACAACATTTGGAATATTTGGATAATTGGAGGGAAGCAGTATTTGCAGAGTTGTGACCAATTAGGCAGTGGATGCAATCTGTTTCATTTTTTGTACCAGTCAAAATACTGCAGTACATATTCTTCATTATTTGATAACTAGTTACATTTATTTGTCTCTAAACTGGAAGAGTGTCCTCTGAGCACTGTGTCAGCTGACATTTTGCAGGTCACAAGCAAGAACATAAGACACAATAAATTCACATCTGTAGTTCTGGGTGCAACACTACTTTAATCCCAAGATTTGCCTAGTGATTTTCTGAAAGCGAGCCAATGAATTCTTGTATTAAGGCTAGGTTTTTACTGTAGATAATATAGACCGCCCCCAGGGAGTCCCGAGTTGGAAATAAAACAAATGCTGGGTTTTATATTTATATTTCTACTTCTTTTGACATATGCACATTAAATTTAAAATATTTACAATACTAACATAACTGGCACTGGAATGAACTAATCATGAAATTGACCTCCATACTA
Source organism: Sabellastarte sp. h YS-2021 (assembly GCA_964017235.1). Classification (NCBI taxonomy): domain Eukaryota; kingdom Metazoa; phylum Annelida; class Polychaeta; order Sabellida; family Sabellidae; genus Sabellastarte; species Sabellastarte sp. h YS-2021. The sequence continues at coordinate 125,252,744 of OZ024932.1, forward strand.
AGGTCGAGATCAAACATCGACCTATACACCTGACCTTAAAGGTCACAGGATAGATAATCAGAAAGGTGAGCAATAAAGGTCAAAGTTTAGCGACCTCAAAACGTCAGTGAAGGTGAAAACAATACCCAACTGATGGAGGAATATCTAGTTACTGATGACTACATGTGGTAGTTCATTGCAATGCCAGGACTTGACTGTTGTTCTAAGGTCATGGTGGAGGAGAGGTGTGTTACGCACACGTAAACCAGTGATCAAAAATACTATTGCAAATTATGTGTGTGTGTGACTATTAGTGATATATAAGGACAATTATAACAGGATAATTATATAATTTCCACAAGAAAAGTTCACCCCAAACCAGGCTTGTGAGGTTTTTACTGTAGATAATATAGATTTTACAAACGTACTATACAAAATACATTTCTCTATATTCAAAAAATCTTAAAATTCACAGACACTAGATAAAACTGTACAGCATAACTCTGTTGTATATGCGATAGCTTAAAGCAATCACTGAACTCTTATCTTAAATTGGATCCATATAGGTGGTGAAATCCCCTCCAGTAATGATTTGTTTTCCATGAAATGTAATAGATTCCATCTAATGAAGGATGGAGACCTGTTCTTCATAAGATTTTTTCATTGGGCCATAAACATTTAATAATACCAATTCATTCTTATTTAACAACATATGAATTAACAGAGGCCATTTTTGCCTTCAGTGGTTTCAATATGCAACAGTAATTATTTTGAATTATGGTAAAACACCTTTAACATTACCTGCACCATGGTTGAAAATAATAAAATCTTTAAAATCTCTTTCCAAAACCATTTCTGAAGCTGCTGTTGGATGTACTTTCGCCCAGTTTATGAATGAAACCCTTTTTTCTATACGCACTAGACCATTAACATTAAAAAAATTAAAACATTAAAAAACATTATAGTTATGTTGTTATTAGCTATTAGTAAAATAGGCAAATCTACATTCCTAATATTGCTACATAAAAACTCCAAATAGTTGTATTAGTTAAGCCATACATTACAATGCAAATAAATAAACTCTCAAATCTTGATTGATATAACATCACAAACCATTATATTTTCTGAAAGTTATGAAAAGGTATGGTACATAACAATTATTAAAACAAGAAAAACCAAACCGGAAAGTGACTTTGCATTAAGAGTTACAATCACTAAAAGTTACATAGCAACAAAGAAGAAGAACAATTGGCTATGGCCTGTTTTTAAAGGGTTCTACAGAAATGTTTTCACAGCCACAAACATTCTCTAAAAATTTAGTGGATATCTTCATAAATGAATGTGATATAAAGCTTGATTTAAAAATGTGACAACGCACACATGCATGCAGACACTCATGCTCGTACCTGCAAAACCTTATCCCTCTTGGGTAAACATATCATGAAAATTTCTTTAAAATGCATGCATTGGTTTATGCTATGGAACACCCTCAAATTTAAAGACCGAAAAATATTAAAAGTTTTGCCATAGTAACAGTTGTTGCTGGATACCCCCAAACCTAATCAGCTTTAGATCCTCTTGGGGTAAATATACCCTGACAATTTGATGAAAATCTGTGGATGGGTTCAGGCTGTGGAACACCCACAAGCTTTATGCCCCCGACACTGACGCCCAGACAGCGCAGGGGACAACTACAACCCCAGCCTTCATGGGCTGGGGTTAATAAAATTAGAAAAAAGGTTTTCGAAAAGAAAAACCAGTAGCGCTGAGAAAAGTAGTGAGAGTTAAGCAAACAGTGTGGAGGTTTATGCATTAACATAAAGGAAAAATGTTAGCTTTATTTTGTTTTATATGGTAATAAATTGCGAAATGTTAATTTAATAAATGCTATAGCTTGTAAGAAGAGTTGTTTCAGATGTAAAATATACTTACTATAAAGAATAGTTATCGTAAATATGACAGTGTATCTAGAATCTCTTTGTATGGTTTCTTATAACCTGGCAATACATACTAAAGCTGCAAAAACAATACTAAAGGAGATATAAGGCCAAAAGACAAAATAGGCTGTCCACATATGGTTTTTAATACCTCTTGATATATTCTAAAGCTATAAAAGCAATAATAAAGGAGATATAAGGCAAAAACACAAAATCTGTTATTTTATTACCTCAGTTTGATCCATAAGGTCAGGGGATAAATCTGACCAGCTATATACATTCTCTACATATGGTTTACCAATACCTCTTATTATATTCTAAAGTCGTAAAAGCAATAACAAAGGAGATATAAGGCAAAAACACAAAATCTACTATTATATGCCCCCAGTTTGACCCATAACAGGGCCTGGGCAAAAATAATCCTTTCTATGACCGTAGTTTAACGCACAAGGTTAGTGGGTAAATCTGACCGGGTATCTAGACTCTCCACATATGGTTTCCCAATACCGCTTAATACATTCTAAAGCTGTAAAAGCAATAATAAAGGGGACATAGGGCAAAAACACAAAATCTGCTATTTTATGACCCTAGTTTAACCCATAAGGGGGTGTCAGTGGGTAAATCTGACTGACTATATAGATTCTCCCCAAATGGTTTCCCAATACCTCTTAATACATTTTAAAGCTGTAAAAGCAATAATAAAGGATATACAAGACAAAATGTCAAAATCCGCTATTTCATGACCCCAGTTTGTTCCCTATATAGGGGGGTCGGGGGAAAATATGAGTTGCTTTCTAGACTCTCCACATATGGTTTCCTTCTACCTCCCAATACTTTTTATGGCTCTAACTGCAATACTTATAGGTCACAAGCAAGAATTTGAAGCTTTCTGGTTGGTACCTGTGAGAAAAGCAGTCAATTTTCATTGGATCACTCCCATAATCTAATCAGCTCGTGTTTTCGATAGTAATAAAAGGTAAATATACCATAATAAAAGGCTTTCCAAGCTGCAAGATTCACTAGTCCAAGTAGTATAATACTAAAATAATATTTACATACATTAGCACAAAATATTCGATTGTCTAATTTAAGCATGAGCAACTTAACTTGTCTATAAATGAGCAACTTAACTTGTCTATAAATCATACATTCAAAAGCAGAAAGCCACGAGCTGCAAGACAGAAAAGTGAAAATGAGAGAATCAAGCTTATAAGCTAGAATGAAAAATGAAAGTATGTCAACTTTTTTATACACAGTGGAGAAAAGATCCTGCAAATCCATATTATCATTTAACACTTTGGATAGTGAGGAAATAATGTGTAGAATCCTTCTTCATTTAGTGTTGTTTGCTCACTGCATTTTATTATTTCAAGCATTTTTTGTAATATGGCATCCATGGGTACTCCATACTCAATATCACTCATTCGCTGGTCATTTCTAACGGTCAACCATATCCCCCCAGAATGCATGCCAATGAGGCGGTCCCCTTGAAAATAGGGACTTCCAGAAGCTCCTTCGAAAGATCTGCAGTGGTATTTCATTTTGTTATGATCCCCGAGGAACTCATTCCTTTTGGTGATTATTTTGGCTTGAGCTTTGGCATCTACAACCACAAACAAATGATCAAGGATCTTTTCCAGCCCTCCTGGATGACCAATTAGACGCAGTGCTTCTCTATCAGACAGTGTATATTGAAGAGCGACATATTTGCCAAGTCCTTCTTTACTCGGTATGTGTTTTTCTGGCTCATATCTTGGATCTAAGAGAAGAACAGCAAAGTCAAGATTTTCATCTTCCATTACAACCATATCTTTTAAAATTGGCAACACTGTGTAACCTTCCTTCATTGCTTCAAAGTCAAAAGCAACAAACCCACTGTCCCCATTGTCCCAGCTGTCTTTCAAACCCTTGGTTTTACGATGTGGCTCTCCCCTCAGAGCATGACAGGCAGTCATAACGCAAACGTAGGTCTTATGACTGTCTGTGTCACAAGTTGTGCCCAGGACAAATCCAGTGGCTGAACCACAGAAATGCTTTATTTTGCATACATAACCAGAAAGTTCCATCAACTTTTTATGAGTTTTTACTGTCTCTTTGAAATCAATATCAAGGGAGAAATGTTGTAGGTAATTTGAAATATCACCCACAGTTTTTTGTTCTTCTTCTGTTCTTTCAGGTGGAGATTTTAAAGTGACATTCCAATCAACGGGAAATAATTTCATCAAAATACTGGCCATGCACAAATCAGGCGTGTGGTCAACAGTAACGTGTTTCTGCTGGGAAATGTTAACTAATTGCTCAATGTTTTTACTTAAGACACAATTACTGATATTGATATTATAAGTATTTGAGCTTTCAGGGTGGCTTGGATTCATTTCATTTCTTGAAGTGGTTCTTGAACCACACATTAGGTCCGTTTCAGAACGATCATTTAGAGCCACTTCAGTTGGCCCATCAGCTGTACTGCCCTGTGGGCTGCTGAAAAAAAAATTGAAATTCCTATAATTACCTCCATCAAGGCTATTATCTTTTTGGATATGCTTGTTTTCTTGTATCTGTCTGTATTGATGATTACTCCTAAATTAATGAATGCATCTTTATGGAAGTTTTTTTGTGTGTGTAGGGCCTGACCAAAGAGATCTGAATTTTGAACATTTATAATTTTTTGAAATAAATGCTTTATTTGAATAAGCACTTTAATAATAATAATAATAGTAATAATAATGAAATGTATGAAACACTGGTGACATTAGACTCTAAAGCTATCATGTCAAAGAAGAGAAAATCCAAACTAAAAAAATGCTCATAATCAAAATAACATCCAAGCTGAAGTGTCGTTTGAAAGTGATGTCAAATCTATATGAATGATTCTTTTATCGCAGATAAGCAAACATTCTCTGAGACAATGTTTCCTTTAGAGATGGTCAAACATTTTATTGGTGCTCATATGTTTTTCCATTTTGTACATCTGAATGTGTAAGTTTCAAGTTTTGACCAGTACAAAGAGTAAGTTTTATTATCCACCAAGAACTATAAAAACGCAATATACAGTGAAATATTTTATCAGTTTCTGAGGTCAAAGGTCAAATGATGAAGGTCAGACCAAGGGGAATAGAATTAATTTGTTTGGGAAGATTTTTTTACACGTTAGTACTGGTATAAAGTTTGAAGAATTTGGTGATAAAATTTAGAAAAACTACTGTAATGTAAAACATGTCCCCAATATCAAATAAACTACAATACATATATGCAACTAGTGCTGTAAGACAGTAATATCATAAAATATATAATTTAAAAGAAATTTCCATCTTGTGCTACAATAAAATAGACTGAATCAGTAGGGGGCCGCCAGGTATTGCTGGTCCTACCTTGAACTACATTTATGTTAACTCTGTTACAAGTCTGACCGAGAGGGGAAACCAGGAAATTGCCTGGCCCTGCCTTATTATAAAATTCGTGTGAATGTTGAAAGTTGGGTCAGAGATGGTGTATGTTTGAATTTTTAAATGTTCTTGTGGATCACCTTGTGTGTCCTTTGATTTTCAATCCCAATATGCCTAACAACATCGTTTGGAAGTTAAATGACCTTATTTGTGACTGGTGACACACTTCACCAGAATAGCAATAACAAATTTGTGTATTAAGGTGGGATAGAAACTGAGGCAGTAGGCCCCTAAACAAGCTGTGACGTCCATAATATCCAATAGCCATTTTTTATGGGTAATTAGTGTTTCCTAAATTTTTTCGTTAACTATTCGAGGTACAATTATGAAATATACATAATAAGAAAGATATTATACTGAGCTTCCGCTTTAGTTGCTGCAAGAAATCTCAATAAATCTCAAATTAAAAAGTTTTTATTTTAATTGGTCCCAACAGTGAAATCATTTGCATTCTTTTGGTATATATAGACTTATTTTACTGCCCTCATTAGCCATATACAAAAAAATATATTACTTATGAAGATGAAAGATAATATAATAAATACAGCTACACACTCAATTTTTCTTGTTTTTTTTCTTCATATTTTTTGCTTATCATATGTTACCTTGAGTCTGCTTCCTCTGCTAACTGCTGGTTTTCCTGGTTTCTTTTCCCTTCTGGCTTGGCCTTCTGTTCCAACCTTTTCTTATCTTCAGGATTCTCAGAATTTTTAGCCATAGCTCCATAGGTTTGTCTTTCCGGGGAGCTTGCTTGATGTGTTTGCTGGATTTTGCTTTTATACTCTTTGTATGGAAAGAATTACCATAATAAACAAAACAAGAGTAAAGGTCTGATTGTTTCCACAAACTGCTGTGAATTTTAATGCTTTCTGATTACTATACACAGAGATATAACCACAAATCAGATGACTTAACTTGTTGTATTTTATCTACTTAGAATTGGCTTAAATAAAAAACAGATGTCCAATGTATTACAAGGGATGCCAATTAAGTCCTATTTACAGGTGTTATTCCTAAACTTGCTTTTCTTTGAGAGGAGATATTTTCAGGTACAAATTAACAGGCAAATTAACTGTTGTGCCCCTGCTGGGCTATGATATGATCACAGTTCCTTCTGATGGTTATAAAAATAAAATGAAAGGAAATCCCCAGAAGCAGAAAGGTTAATGGAGCTCACTTACACATATTTAGAAAAATACATCACCTATGAAAACATCAATATGTCAGTTAATGTAAAATTGGATGAAAAGTTGATGCAAGGTAGTGTTGTACTTATAGGGAAGTTTATGATACTGATGAAGATACCAGTGTCGCATAACCATGGCAATAATGCAGCAACTTTTCCATCTGACACATGGCGACACTAGTGCCATATTTTGCATGATGAAGAAAATCAGTTTCAGTGAAACTATCTCAAAAGAGACAATAATATATTCTGTGTTGTCTGGTTATTCTCTGTGTATTTCGTATTCACCTTCAAACTTATCTACCAGACTTTCTTTTCTACAATAGCATAACTGTTGGCCAGTTCTCAAATTTTGCTTTTTAATTGTTGCTCGTTAAATTTTGTTTGCAAAGAATAAGTGCCAAATTTTATAGATTAGATTAGGTTTTTAGGTTTTAATATCTCTAATTGTAACATGGTCCTTATATGTGTTCATTATAATTATAAATAACACCATATCATATCATGAGATTAGGCAAAGTCAAAGTCAAAGTTGGGGTTTAACGTCCCGTTCAACAGCCAGGGTCATATTGGGACAGGTTCTCAGCATTGCCACTTGTGGGACTCGAACCCACAGAGGTGACTGCCTATGATTAGATGCCAAACTTGCTAACCACTAGGCCACCGAGGACCTATCATGAGATTAGGATGTCTTGTTATGTACAAATAGTGTAATGGTGTGATTATGCAAAAATACTGCCTGGTAAACATGAGACTAAACAAATTTTCTCTGGGCGTAAAGAAAAACATTCCCAACCCAAGTCAGGTCTAGATCTGAATCCAGACAAAACAGGATGTACTATATGTCCTGCCGGAGAGATGAAACTACCCATATATTTCCGACACTTTTTCTTGATCATCAGTTACCAGTGGTACATCCCCATAAGCAAGTTTGGAAAATGTTTGTGTGATTTATGAATCTTATGGTCAAAAAGAGAAAATGAAGAACTTGCTATGTCCACTTACTATGGCTACTTACTATGTCAAATATTTCTGGATGAGGTGTATGGGGGATTATTTCAATGAGGTATGCTGGTTGGCCATGTTTCAGAATTTTGTAAGTGATGAGGCCTATATTTAATTGGAAGCCAATGAAGTTTTTTTTTCAATCGGAGGATGATATGCCATATACTTGGAAGAACAAGTAATGACCCCGCAGTGTGGGTTTTGAAGCATTGCAATCTTCTGTACTCAAAATCAAATCTTGTCATCATGAGGCAGCCAAGAAATTGCAGACAAGAAAACTATGTTTGGACCACTGTGAATGCAACATTAGAAACATCAGGATATTGAACTTTATAATTGCCATGCATGCAAAAAAATATGATACCTTCAAACTCCTTTGTCAACATATCAGACAAATCCATTCTCCCAATCTCCTTCAAAGCTCCCACCAAGTGTTTCACTTTCTTAGATTCTCTTTTATCATTTCCTTGCTTCCAATGAAGCAAAATTTTGAAAGTTTGATCAACAGTTACATCTTTGTTGTCGGCTTTAATCTATCAAAATATCAAAAAAAAAACATTTGTGGAAACTAGTTTACAATACATATATCTGTCAATGTTCGATATTTGCAGGCCAAAGTTTCAAGGAAACTGTTATATGTTTGAAACTGACACCAATTACAGCGCATTGTGTATACTCAGCGCAATATCTGTATATATTACAGGACTCAAAGCGCTATTTAACCAATCCAACTGTACAGGAACAGCCCCAACTCACAAGTAACTGACATTCCCCTAACTGGAACATAGAGGCTCAAGGATGACCATTTATCAACGTCCTTGAGGTTCTTTAACCTGCCACTGGGGATTGGACCCAATCACAGAGGACTGCCATTTTAAGTGATATAAAAATATTGTAAACTTAATTTGAAAAACATGCACAAACTTCTGATTTACCTGCTCAATTTTAGAATTTTCCATATGAAGATAAACTCCAAGTAATTTCTGATCATTGCCAATCCTTTGTGATACTTGCATTAGTTTTCTTTCTGTTAAAAATTCTGAAATTCAGACCAAAAACAAATAACATACCAAAATAGAACATCTACTGTGAAGCACAAATTAGGTGTGATGAATGAAAATGTAATAAGTTTTTCACTAAAAGTAGTGCTAAAATGCTAATAACAATAATAAAGTGTTTGGATCAAGCGTTTTTAGCTAACATTTGCATCAGTCAGCTTGGTTCATTCCCTCATATGACTTTGAAGTACTCACACGATGGTGCTGAAATAGCATAGTGTGTCATAAATTTTGTCCTGGAATACAATTGCCTGTATAAATAAATACCTTCCTTAGTTTTGCAGTGAGAGAGAAATTGTTGGTATGGATGAATAGCATTACTTAATGATACTGCATTTATAAGTAAGATAAAAAGTCAATATCTCACTCTCTATCTGGCTCTAAATTTTTAAGGCAGAGCTCTGGTGAGACTCGTGCTTCTAGAGATCCCTTTTTTTTGTATTTGTTTCTTTCCTTTTTTCTTATCTTGTCACCATAGTTCCATGAACTGTGGCATAGCATGATAAGTGTCCATCTTAAGATTGACGTTCAGCAGCAATGGGCTACGTTAGTAATTGGTGACCATTTGAGTTCTAGGCAATGTATGGGATGTATCTGATTTGGAATTTGTTTTTACTGCGACACTTTCATAAATTCTGGGGCACTAGTGGAGCAACTAATGGTTTTACTGCTCGGTTGTGTAGAAACTCTTTTCAGCCTTGTTTTATTATGGTAAAAAATAACACTTGCGCTGGAAACATTCTTATTTGAAATACTGATTACTAAACCAAGAGAACAATAATTCATTTCTTGTCATTACATACCTTCTGGGAGATTTTCTGCCTCGTTTGAATCACTGCTACCATAACGCTGTCTGCTGAAAGCCATGCTACATTAATTTTCTTCTGATGTTCCTAGATTTAACAAAAATACAACAGAGTATCATAGGCCTCTACAACTGTCATAAAAACGATTGATCATGATCAGGCATCTCAACTAGCCGACTAATCAACAATGGTTTGAATAGTGCTCTATATCGGTTTCATATTTTAAAGTATGTATAATCACTGAATGTAGTAAAAGATGGTAGAAGGTCTGAATCTGTCAACTATGTCCTTATTGTTGTATAAAATAAGTTAAAATCCAACAACAGGCATGTTTTCTGTGCAGTTTATGCATTCAGTAAAACCCGAAGTATCTGTGTTCTTGTGATACTTAGGGATCACAGTGGTATTGCTACTTTTTTACGCTTGATTGTTATACTATCGAGTTAGACCGTTAAGCTAACAAGAAATTATAAAAATTTCATTGTAATTTAACTTTTTATAAGTTAAATACTTACCTTATCCTCACTAGTGCTTACGTGTTGGCGGGAGCAAACAAGTACGACCAAACGAGTATATTTTTAAAATAAATATTCTTGTCGGTACCAGTATGTATACGCATGACCACGCATGCGCGTGCACCGAAAGAACCCTGTTAAGCCTCACTTTAATTTTGGGAGTCAATATAATATATTATAAACCCAAAAATCTTGAAAATGTGGGGTTGGCAGGGCGGGAATCTGATCTAGTGAGGATAAGGTAAGTATTTAACTTATAAAAAGTTAAATTACAATAAAATTTTTACATTTTATTGCGTAAAATACCCTTACCTTATCCTCACTAGTGCTTGATTACAACCATACTGGTGGTGGGAATTTTTTTAATATTTTTGCCACCAAAAGCAGGTATAACCAAATGAAAAGTCAAAGTACACATCTCAAGAAAACTTGAGAGTATCAGACTATATTTTGCAGTAAAAGTAACTTAACAAAATAATATTTAGTAGTTATATATGTACGCACTACCTGGCAACCTTCACAAAGGTGCCTTGGCCCTGCATGTATCTTATATCCAATGTACTAATACAAACACACTTGTGGTGATAAGTACAAGAGTATGATAGGCATACTTAGCAACATAACCTATGTAGTAATATTCTGTTATTAAGTAAACTGGAATTGTCCAGAATATGCATTGAAAAATTCCCACACCTTGGAATTTAATAACACTAAATACCAATGTGTTCCCCAACCATGGACAGGCACATTGGTAATAACAGGAGATTGTGCTCCTTTATATGAATAAGACCACCTATTAACCCATTCCTTGGGCCTTTCCACCAGATCAGAGGCTTCCCCAAAAACAGGAACATGATTGGGTATTTCCAATGGGCTGTCAGGTACCACTAAATGGTGTGATCTGGACACTGGAACTGTACATATACATACAATTACTGTAATGTATCATACAATACACAACTTATGAAGGAACCACATGGCGATACTATAGTTTCAACGATTAATCTGACCTTCATCAGACTTCCAAGTCACAAGTTAAAAAATAAACTGTGGAGTGTGACTTCCAGCCATATAAGCAATTTGAGCCTTGGCCAAGGAAACATTCTAAGTTTCAAGGTCAAATATTTGATCAGCTAGCAGAACTGTCTGCCTGTTGACATGGTGGCTCCTTGAATGCCTCCTGAAAAGTACATACATATACCCACATGCATAGTATAGCACATACTTCCCCTATCTAAGATCTGAAATATGTCAAGATTGAATCTTAGAGCTCTAAAAAGGGCAAAGGATCATATCTTCAGTCAAAGAATGATCTAAACTAGCATAAAAGCAGGAATGAAACCCAGCTTGAACAATATCGTGGCCATCTGAGGTCATCTGTTCTCTGCTAGGAGTACTGATGAAGGAGAAACTGTGAACTCAATGATTTGAAAGTCCAAAACACCTCACCTCTCTATCTATCCGAGGCTAAGGTTATGGATTCAGATGATTCAAAAAAGACTTTGTCAAGACTAAAAATAATCAAGACAACTCCAAAGAGTGCAAAAGGTATAGCACCATCCTTTATTGGTCCATCCTAAGAAAACCCACTATCAATCCATTTAGTCCATCACTATGGGTGATTTCAAAAATAAACTCAAATGAAACCCATCACTCTACTGGGTTCATAAGTATGAATGATTTCCACAGTGAACCCAACTGAAAACCATGTATCAGTCTATTGAATTCATACCTATGAAATACTTCAATAGTGAACCCAAATGAAAAACCATGGATCAGTATATTGAGTTCATAACTATGAATGATTGCAGTAGTGAACCCAGATGATTAGCAATAGTATCCCTGAATCATGTCAGTGTGGTAGAAACCAGATTTTGCCTGTGAATCAAAGGCTTAAAAATCTACTATTGAGAAGAGAGGAGGCTGTTGAAAGTCCAACTGAATCTCTTTGCATCAGATTCAAAAGAACTACCTTGCTCTGTAGACTTTTTTTTTTGTTCGTTCGTTTTGTGTGAATCTCTAGTTGATAGCTGTTCACAGAGATTCCTCTATTCTGTAGGGCAAAAGTGGTTTTGAGAATAAGTCAATTAGGTCCCAAACCAACACAACCCTGGACACCTTGGTGCTCCTGGTAATATGTAAGAAGTATAATTCCCATTTTTGTACCACCTAAGATAGGCAGGCTTTGGTGAATGTCTAATTGATAGCTGCGTAAGGAGATTTCTCCATGCTGCAGGCCAATAGTGGTCCCTCAGGTCCCAGACCAACATATCCATGATCACCCTGGGATTCCTGCTATCATGTAAGAAGTATAACTCTCATTGTTTGTACCATTTTGAAATGAGAAATACTTAACAGTAGGCATAACCAAACAGTGCCTCGAATAAGATACTCAATACCTCCACTGCCATAACATTGTATTGTATTAGGGTAATAAGACTGGTGAAATGAACACAGATAACTTGTCCTTCATCTTTGTTACAAAGCTATGTAACATAGCAGTGTGCCAGATATGGCAAACCATATGAAAACCATGGAATGAAAGACATTCTGTTTGAATGACTTATCACTGTATGTAAGGATGATGATATCCCATTATGACAGCCCTAAATGTAGTGAGCCCTCACAATTTGTTGTGGGCTTACAAAGGACCATTAGATGTCAGACACATATCTAATGAAAGGGTTAAGATAAAACAACAATGTGCTATGCCGTTATCTGAAGTAAAACCCTCTTCTTTTGAAGGTGAATTTGAAAACCCTTAACATCAGAAATGCAGCCCTCAGTATCCCCTGACAGTAGCTTTGGTTTCTGTGGCTGACCATATGGCAGTAAACGGGTCTCTCAAATGTGTTTTTGACCCTTTACAGTTCCAAGTTCTGTAAACTATAAACCTGTCTGAATGTGAAAAGATTATGAATACTCCAATGGAATTTCCAAGCAACATTTATGTGAAGAATGTCCATTGGAACTGAATACTTATCCTCCTTAGTATTTTCCACCTCATATGGCGTTCTCCGTGATGTCGACCATAGCTATGGACAAGGACAATGATTTTTGAAACTATGCTTATGATGTTGCGCCTTAGAGTCTGTCACTTCGACAGAGATTAAGCGCTATAAAAGTTGAATTGGAATTCCAAGTTATAGATTCCTATAAATGACATTAGAATTATGAATTATTTCCTTCTGTGGGGACACTTCACCCTTGCCATGGTTGCATTAGTAAGTGCTGTGTCGGGATGAGTTCTGACATCCAGCTTATCACCCAATGTACAAAGTATCCCTAAACTTCTCAAATACCAGACTTCTTTGTATAGGGACACTTCACCGTTGCCAAGGTTTAATTTATAACCAAAGAACTGGAGTGTTTTATTGGGATGAGTTCTAACCACATAAGCTTATCACCTACTGTAGTTGTGTGCACAGGCCACTAATTGCTCCAATTCTACAAGCAAATATGTGAGGTAGGTGGCGACAGCATATAACCAATGGTTCCAATACTGATGAATGTGGTGCTACGCGGACAAATTCGAATGGATCCGTTGCTGTACCGAAGTGTAGGGCTGTGAACTGAAAAGAATGACCTATAACAGGGTGCATTCTTCCACCAGCAAACAAACAATGAAGCATAACATTTGATGTACCTGGGATTGAGGAAGAACGTGTCTGATAGATGTAACGCAACTACCTATCCACCTTCGGAAATGGAGTACCGATTACCACAGATCCTCAGAGCCGTGTGATGCTTGATATATACACTACCCTCACAGGTGACCAATATTCTGTAAAACTGTATATTTGTACACATTTTACTGAGATTTACTGAACATGTAGAAGCATTTGATGCACACTTCATCCATTTAATTGTTGTTTCCTGTCAGAAAAGATAACTGCTATGAATTGTGGGAATTCTCGACAATTTGATAAGGTACTAGTATATTCAATATTAAGCGAATTGCAGAATGTGCCCAACTTCGAGATGAGATTCGTTTTTAAAATAGATGTTGCAGTAAAACAACCTCCAACCATCATTTCTTATACCTTGGTTGTCACTTCCCCTCTGATGGATTGTGATGCGTTCTGTTAATTCTTGTCTGTTGTACCAACAAATACCTTGTGACATATTAGTGTATATGTGGTACTAAATAAGTTCATGCTGCAAATTCCTTGCTATTTGATGCCTCTTCTTTAATTTCTAAAACTTCCCAATAAATGAGAAGAAAGAAATTAGATCTGAATGTAGGTGAGCAGTAATTCAACTTCTTAATGAAGCGTTGATCCACTGGAAGCAAACAAAACATTGCAGTATTTCTGTGTATGTGAAAACTGTTGGTGTGTTCTCCTTGATCTCAAGCAGTTTCTGTCGAATCTACCTTAGCAAAGACAGAGTTGTTGCTTGTTTTCTGTTAAAGTTGTCACCCTGAAGCTCTCCCAGTCGTAGATAACTTGTCTGAAGTGTGAGAGGACTAAGAATACCAGATTTGTAGTGACATTCTAGTTCCTAGTAAGAAGAAAACCTTCATTAACAGCATGAACATTTTCTTCTGTTGTTGTAAATAACTGACCAATGAAATTTAATTTGTTTCCATTATAATCAGTTTGAAGGAAAACTATGCTGACCAAGTGCATTCTCTGTCAAGTTTACTCTACCAGAGGAAGACCTGCCATTCACTTCCAGCTGAACTTTCTGTAAGTTATAGTTCTAAAACCATCTGATGAGAAGAACCTTCATTCCTGAACTCTCCTTCTGTTACGGGGTTGCCTCTGCCATATTTACCTCACTAGAGGAGACAGAAGAATTACTCTTTTGTGAGATGAAGATTTTATTCTGGCCACCTTCTGCCTCAAAGAAGAGATCCGTGGTAGTACTCTGAAGGGGTAGATCTTGTATTCAGTCTCTGTTACAGGGGTTGCCTCTGCCATATTCACCTCACTAGAGGAGACAGAGGTACTACCCTTTTGTAAGATGAAGATCGCATTCTGGCCACTCTCCAGGAAGAGATCTGTGATGAGGTAAGAATTGCAGTTTGTGTCACCTTCTTCTGTATAAAATAAGCAATGAAGCAGAAGACTTAATATGAGGTCCTTCTGTTCATTATACTACTGTTGATGAACCCTGCATAGCTTCTAGACGTGCTAGTATAAGCTGCAGAGGATCAGAAGATGAATTCTTTTCTCCATGTCGAGGAAAATCTTCTTAAACGGCGAACAGGACCCTACCATGCATTACCATGTAAAAGGTCTGCAAGCAGCGTAGATCCAGTCAAAAAGCAGACTTCTTGAAGAAGATGGCTGGCAAACCACAAAAGAAAGAATAAATCTTCCAATTCTTATGAAAGAGTGAATTCTTTACAATACTTTACATTCTTTACATCTTCTTCCTCGCCAGCCATGTTGAAATTCTTCTCAAACGAAGATTGTGTCAAACGATGTTTACTCCCTCACGACCAAAATAAAAGTGAGGCTTAACGGGGTTCTTCTGGTGCATGCGCATGCGCGGTCATGCGTATACATACTGGCACCGACAAGAATATTTATTTTAAAAATATTCTCATTTGGTCGTACTTGTTTACTCCCGCCAACACGTAAGCACTAGTGAGGATAAGGTAAGGGTAATTTACGCAATAAAAAGAAGACTTGATGAAAGGCCTATTAGCACCTAGCATACAACTTTGTCTCATATATTCAACTAACATGCACACACCCCAGTAATTATAACCACACAGCTGAGAGTTGTGTACTTAGATAAACATTTCACTTTTTATGTTGCTTGTCAGCTATCAGCTTCAACACAAACAGTACAGTAGCCATTTTATCTCTTGTGCACACGTCATCTGTCATGTGTATAGTCAGTGAACACAGTCCTCACTTCACTATATGATTTACTGTTTGCTGATGCAGTATGCACTCTTAGTGCCATTTCTTAAAGGCCTAGTAGCACCTAACATACAACTTTGTCTAAAATATTCAAGTAACAAACACACATCCCAGTAATTATAACCACACAGCTGAGAGTTGTATACTTAGATAAACATTTCACTTTTTATGCTGCTTGTCGGCTTTCTGCTTCAACACAAACAGTAGCCATTTTATCTCTTGTGTACACGTCATCTGTTGTGTGTTCATTCAGTGTGCAGTACTGACTTCACTATATGATTTGCTCTTTGTTGATGAACTTGATAAAAAAAAACTCACTTTATTTGAGGGGTGTTTGAGTATGTTTCAGACATACATTAACTAAAATAGTCAAACCATTTGACTAAACATTTTAGTTAATGTATGCTCTAAAACATACTCAAACACCCCTCAAATAAAATGTATTGTATATTATTATTATTTTATTCTCTTATTTTATGGATATTTAATCTTGGGGATTTTCAATCCTACATCTTGGGATTTCTGTGCAAATATTGAGTGATTTTTGATGTGGGGATTTCAATGTGTTTCAAAAGTGAAATAAAAAATTATTTGGAAAGAAAATTAACTTTATGATATATTTTAGATAATTTTCCCTCCTTTAACAAGTAACTAACATTGTTGATTTAATCAAGTAATATGTGACATATGTTTGATGTCCAGATCCTGTGGAAACATTGGATGTATTTAAATCTACTGCCATATTCATACAGAGTAAAACCTAAATTATCTGGCCTTCTATTATCCGAATCTCCAGATTAACCGAACCGAAATCGTGTCTCCCTACATATATTAATGCACCGTCTAGCATGAGCAATAACAGGATATTACACAGTCTCAGAAATTATTAATTCTGGTGCTTTGTAAAATGTACCATTCACAGAAACGCCTAACTTCTTTGATCTTTATCACCATTGTTACAATAGGGGAGGGATTAATTCAATTACACGACCTGCTACACAACTTTTTTCATAATGCGCCAATCAATGAAAGTATGTTCGATTGGCTTTCGCAATTTATAACCTCCCGGAGTAGGTTCACTGACGACGTGTATAAAGAAAAGACGTCGACAATGCATTACCAACCAAACACTTTGGGTTTTACAATAAATAATCTCCAGGAGTTTCTCAATTGACAAAATGCATGAAGATATTTATCTAAAATTAAAATGCAATCAATGCATGTACCAACTGAACTCGCCCAGTTAAAATCTGCATAATATTTTAAATAAAAATGATAATATTCATAGATATGGAGCAAATAAGTGACAATTAGAGGGTCAGTTATAATATATTGTACAGATATATTAAATATATCATCCATGAATACTGATGTCTATATTAAGGGCATAAAAGAGATTTTCTATTATTGCCAACTCGATAACCCCTAGACGGTGAATTTCAGTTTCCTTCATCTATCCAAACCCCTCGATTATCCGACTGGATTGTATGTCTCCCACTGGGTTCAGATAATTGAGGTTTTACTGTATATTATATTCATTTATTTTGGGGTTTAACGTAACTTTGAACACTGCACAGGTCCTACGATGATGGGTAGTTCTGTGGGCAGAGGAAACCAGTGCATACAGTTTATGTAAACTGCCTACCATTGGTAAGCAACTACCAACTTTCCCACATAAGGTCCCGGGTTTGAACTCTAGACCTCAGAGGTAGGAGGCGAGTGTGTTATCATTGTACCACTATGGCCCCTCATTAACATTATAATCTACTTTACTGTTTGGAAAAATACTGAGAAAATTAAGAAATATATTATTTTTAAAGGTTTATTTAAATATTCATTCTAAAAAGTGGAATAGTACTGTTTTGATAGAAATAAGAAAATTCAGATAAACGTATGGTAATGCCTTCATTTGTAAAGGTTAAAAGTTATATCTAACCCCTTATTTTCAATTTCCGAACCCAGATGTTCCATATCCTCACAATCACCCAGGACCTATAAAACCAGATGTGAGATATTGCACAATTTTAAGATTCTCACAGGTTTCAGATATAAAATGTTTTATTATTGTCCAATATGATAATGCAGTGTATATCTCATTACACAATCAAATATTGTGAATACTGTCTTACCAATGAAGTAAAGATGAATAATTTTGGTCCAAATTATCCTTCTTATTACTACTTTCATAATCAGATATACAGGCCTCAAAGTTATAAGGTTTTATTCTTGTACATTCCTACCAATTCTATCTGGTATGGTCTGTGTTCTCTCCATCATTTTTGCTACTTGGTACACTATTATTATCATCAAAATCAAATAAGTTTTAAAAATTATTTTCATCAGATATATCTTTGATAGATGATGTCAGCCAGTTTGATTATCTACACACACAAATGAGAAAAAAAACATACACCACACTGAAACTGTGTATTTCTGCATATACACACAGAGCATTCACAGTACAAGAATGTTTGTTGTGAACAACAGATGATGTAGTACACACAGTTTCTGAAGGGGAGGTTTTGACAGGAGAAATGGCTAATTTAGAGTAAATAAATCAACTGTAGAATCATGAATACTGGATTGTTTTTCAAAAGAGTGGTATGTATGTAAACAGGATGATCAGTGCAATGTTTTAAGCCTAAAATATTAGTATGTTTGATTTAACGCTACTAGGCCTTTAATTCTTTTAGTTTATGTTTGTAAAACACTTTAAGATTGAGCCTTAAAGTCAGTAAACTATAACAGTTTTAACAACTTGAAATGCTTTTTCACAAGCTATATCTGTAACTAGTGTAAATGAATTGTTAGTAATAACATAGTAGTAGTTGTTGCCATATGATTGTTCTAGGCTGATGTACTAAAGTTACAATTATGGACAACAGTAGTGGATTAACATATGTTATAACAAGACTAATTGTGTTAACTAATGTGCTAATATTATGTATGTTAATAAACTCCAAACTGGTTCTATATTGGGTTGAATAAAATGTCACTTCAATGGAGGAAGCCACACCATAGACATAGATGCCTAATAATAGTATTCAGTGGGTACATATATTTTAAACAAGCTAGGAAGGAAAGTAGTAATCTGCACACAAAAAGTTTAACACAAGAAATAATAGACTGGATGAGTCACTGGACATTTATTAAAAAAAGTCAGATCTTTGCTACTAGAGCAAAGCGTTCTTATAATCCACAAATATATCAGGTCAAATGAATGATAAAAACCTTAAATCCCCAAATTTATAGCAATTATATATGTGAAAATGATTAATATGTCTTACTAAAAATATCTATAAAATTTGAGAGAGGATAACAAACAGATCTATAAAAAAAATTTTTCTTATTATTATTCTATATTTTCTTGACTTTACACAATAGACTCTGTAAACTAGAACCTCCAAAATGCACAGTATATAGTGACAACACATTCCTTCATCCTAATTATGACCTATATTTCCAATTATAGCTACAAAAATTCAACATTGTTCGTTGTAAACTAGTTCAACTTATACATGGAGTAAGTTGAGATTTATTGCATGTATTTTAAATTAAGGCTTTTTGAACTGAAAAATACCAGGTTTAAGACAAAACATCATTTTCTTCATAGAATTAACTTAGGTTTTAAAGGTGGCAAAGTTTAGATTCCTAGTGAATTTTAGATTCCTTACTTAATTAATTTATTTTATATTATTAGTATTTTCCACATGTAGCGAATTTTAGATTTCTTCCTCTATATTGTTTTTGACTGGCTACAGTTATAGATTCTAAGAAAATACAGTTTAAATTGGAGATGGTTAGGTTGCACTGGTATCTCTGTATCAGGCCTGGGGTAATGGTAATGTGTAATGCCCTGTAATGCATTACATTTTCCAAAGTAATGTAACGTAATGTGTAATACACATTAAAAAGGGCAAAGTAATGTGTAATGTAACGCATTACTTTTGAAATTACATTGTCATTACTTCTTTCGTGAATATTTTAACTTGTATATTGTTTTTGTATGAAGCCAGAGTTGTCATTTACTATCGAGAGCACTCTATTGAAATACTGAGAAGACATTTTCTAAGCACGATCTCATTTGTCAACACATTAACGAAAAGGAAAACTTAAACTATTGGAAACAAATCCTATATCCGAGGAAATTGCATAGTTTTGTCACATATTTTCATTTGGGGACTTTTACTATGATTTCATTGAGAGGAAACTGCCATGTATTGGTTTCTTGAGTTGCACTTCCCTCCAGTGGCCTATTTATTTTTGGGGGGTACTACAGTGCATTTTTGGGTGGGAATCCCAGAATAGGAAAGTTTTGCATTGACAACCTCCCACTCTACAGATTTTGATACTGACCCATCCCTAGTTTAAACACAATTTAAGCATAATTTTATACTTTCTAACTAATATATTCAAGATTCGTACACAAAATTTAATAGAAAAAAAATGCAGTTGTAAATGTCACTGGAGTACTTATTAAACTAGGTTGCAAAAATGTTACAGTCTACATATGCAAGCTACAATGCCATCAGAAACACTAATAGTGCATTATAAGTTATGAAAGTCTGGCAACAAAAACACATTCCATGTCAGATACATCCCATAACTGGCCTAGAACTAAGACAGTCACCCATCAAAATACCAATATAGCCCATTGCTGCTTAACTTGCGATGATGAGAAGGGTACTTTTCATTCTACACCACATTTCATGAAAGCCCACTGACAAAACAAATACATATATATAATCTCTAGGAAATAATGATCTCTTTGGAGTACATCACTCAGAAGTGTATTATTTTCTAGTCCATTGCCAACAGATTTACAAACATTCTTAAACACACGACCTCATAGCAATTGGCTATTCATTAAAAGGCAATGTAAAGGCGTGCTCTTAGTAACAACTTAACTATTCACATATCAGTCCAACATAAGAACACCATCCCTGAGCTTAAATAAAGAAGATATAAAACTGAGGTAAAACACAGCAACTCAAATGATGACCATGCATGGCATCATCTCAAAGAATCATTATGGTTACTGCACTGATGTCAAAGTTTATAATAGACTGATTTTCTGTCCCGCCACCAACTGCTGTTGATATACTGCTGGTACGCAGCGGTGTGCGGCAGAGCTCACAACTACTTGTTTTCTGTGTAAATTTTTGAACCTCATTGAAATTATTGCATTAACTTTAAATATTCCTTGATAATGTCTACATAGCTGTATCTAGTTTATAATACATATGTTGTAACACTAAACTGCTTTTTACAAGCCAGGAATTTCTTTTGTAGATAGCTGTGCAATGTTGAAGGTTTGTTTACATTTTAAAAATAGGCTGAACTACAAGCCAGTTTGATAGGCATTAAATATTAGTGAACGGCACATATACATAGCTCAAAGAATGCAAGTAACACTTTATACTGGTGGAAATATGAGTACAAATATGCATTCAAAATTTACACAGAAAACAGGTACATGTGAGCTCTGTCCCTCACCATTGTGTACTGTCAGAAATATCAACAGCAATGTGCAACAGGGGAGAAACTCTGTCTAATGATGATATTACATTATGGATTTGCAGATACTTGACAGGCCTAGAGAAAATTTATGCAGTGAACTTAAGCATGGCATTGTGCCACTATGGCCTACTGAATAAAACACTCGCCATTTTACCAAATATAAAACTTTCAAAGGGGAAAGCCACTGCAGTAAGAGTTAAATGGTGAAGACCATTTGGCCAACGGTAAAAACTTTCGAATGTCATATTCATCAAGCAGTGCCAACTGTTTAACACACATAGCAGCTGTAGGCTAAACATTTCTGAGAACACATTATTGTCATCTATTAAGTAGGGTATAATAAATAAAATTAAATCTTAACAAACAACTTTGCACCTTTGAGAATGTATATGAAGACATAGTAAATAAACATAACTGTACAAATCTGTTGAAAACATATGTCTGGAAATAATAAATTCTTTAAAAGCATTATTGTTGAGTATTCTTATCTTTACAGGTGAGGTTTGTATTAAACTTCTGAAACAGGGAATTATCTGCTGGATCTAATACTATACACAGTATTTTTTTAAATATATGTATATTTCAAAAGCTACACAATAAGTTATGGAGTAGTTAATGTTACTGTCACTGAAAGGGCATGCTCTGTCAGAGAGCTATCATTTAACCTCATTTTGAAAACAGTCATTATATCTTCATGTATGTTAAATGTAACCCAAATCAGTGAATCTCCTGTTTCCAGATACATTAGGGGTGTCTACATATTGGTATAAATGTTCCAAATATTTTTACATAAACACTAAATGTGGTGCATTTTAAGAAAAGGAAAGCCAAGCTTTGTCACTTTGGTAATTAATGCAACATAAAACTTATATAATTTTAATGACATAAGATCTGCACTTTTATTGTGACATCACATTTGATTTTGTTTATGTTCACTAAATTTTGTACATAATGTACATCCAATTTACATGAAATAATAGTAAAAAAGAAATAATTTATACTTTGGTCAGTTTTCTGCTACATATTCAACTGGAAACACTATAAACATTCAGAAGTGAGGATTTCCCTCAACAAAATAACTCTTTAAAGACACAGAATCTGTAAATATATTAAATACATTATACATAATAAAACAGACTTTAACTTTCTACACCAACTACAAAGCACCATTTATGAATATAAACTACATGAATGCTTTTGCTAACAAAAGCGAAGCGTCCCTGAGAGTTTAAAATGCCTTGTGGTTTTAATAAGCATGCTGTAAAGCTAAGAATGCACAAAGCTGTACCGTACTCTTACATAAACCAACCCCCTTAGTGATATCATGACAGGGAAAATCCTACAAAGGTCTTCTTTAATTAACATAAACAAGCTTTGTAGACATAGACAAGCTGGAGAAAGTGTTGTATATTGGATGTACAACATTGGATGTAACTTTAGTAAATTTTGTGTAAATGCTACAAAGCATTTCAGTAACGAGTATTGATAACTTCATATATAATCATGTGTGCCAGTATGTATTGCTATTTAGATTGTCCACAGGGTTTTGCAATAGGTTTTAATACATTGTGAAAGCATAAAAGCAACAATAAAGGCAAAAGCTATTTCATGACCCCAGTTTGACCCATACATGGGGGTCAGGAGGTAAAACTAACCGGCTATTTAGACTGTGGGATAAAAGTGACCAGCTCTTTAGATTCTCCACATATGCTTTCCCAATACCTCTTAATACATTCTGAAGCTATAAAAGCAACGATAAAGGATATATAAGGCAAAATTGCAAATTTAATAAGTAAATTAAATTTTTATAAGTTAATACCCTATCCAATGGACAATAGCTTATCCGGTCGGCGCGGACCGGCCCGCCAAACGACAGAAAAAGTCATTCTGTATGCATGCATACTGGCCGGCCGGCCCTGGTGTGCACTTGCCAGGTGGCGCATAGGTATTGCTTCCTGTCTAGACAGAATGACGTCATGGCATCTTTTTCGTTGTCTAAACTAATTAGACCCCTAGTAAGCTGATAGCGGGGTCGGTGGGAGGGTCTTGTGTGTCCATTGGATAGGGTATTAACTTATAAAAATTTAATTTACTTATTAAATTTGCAATTTTATTGCATTAATACATCCTATCCAATGGACAATAGCTGAATAACTACCGCTTGGTCGGCGGGTAAGTTACTAGGGACTAAGGATTGAACTCCAGCTCAGAATTTTAAAACCCTTTATAAGCCTAGGGAGACCTTGAAGTCAATAACCCCTAAGGCTATGGTCGAATGTCATCATCCGGTTATTTGGAGTAGAACCGTCAGAATTGACCCTGCTCCCCCCCCCCCCTTTTTTCTCCTTTTTTCAGATCTAGTCTGAACTAGAGGAAGGGAGGGACGAGCTCAGTCCCAAAGAATAAACTACCAAGGAAGCAATTTCCAGACTTATGGGCCTGGTGATCAGAGAGCTCATAGCATAGGATCACAGTCTGTGTGATCCAAGAGGAGACAGTGGCAGGTGAGATGTCCTTGTCGAAACCTTTCTTAAAGGAAACAAAAACTAACTCCTTACCCTGCCTAAGGTCTGCAGTTCTGTCCAAATAGTAGCGCAAAGCTCTGACTGGACAAAGTGATCTGTCAGACCTGAGGGACTTATCCAGAGTTGGGGCCAGGGCTGGTATAACCACTGGGGGCACACTATCTGGACCCTCTTTGGCCAGCTGATTCTTAGCAAGAAAGCTGGGTGAAGGATACAGGGAAACTTTTGACCAGTCAGACTGGTGCCGTATGTTTCTGTTCAGCCAAGCATGGATCTCACTTCTTCTTTTACCTGACCCCAGGGCTAAAAGGAAGACTGTCTTGAATGTTAAATGTTTCAGAGATGCTTCCTTAATAGGTTTGAAAGGAGCCTTAGTAAGCTGGTGAAGGACCAAGGAAAGGTTCCAAGAGGGAATTCCCCTCCGGCCCTTCGGTCTGTCTCTGTGGAAACTATCCAGGAGACGAGTGAGATTTTCATCTTTGCTGACGTTAATAGGGACATTTCCCAATTTGTCAGCAATGGCCGACCTGTAACCATCAATGGTACTGGGCTGCAGTTTCTTGTCCTGGAATAAGTGCAGAAGGAAATCAGCCACTGAATTTACAGGGGGTGCCCTGAAGTCCACCTTATTAGAGACGCACCATTTTTGTAAAAATGGACCACTTTGCCTCATAGACTGATCTGGTGGACCTCCTTTGAGGAGCCTCAATTCTCTCTGCCACTGCCTTAGAGAAGCCCTGTCTCTTGATTGCGCTGGCTCTAGGAGCCATGCGTGGAGATTCAGGTTCGTCAGATTTCTGTGAGGGATCTGATTGAAGGGCTGTGACAGGAGGTTTGGGAGACAAGGTAGGCTCAGAGGGATTTGACTGGACATGGTTACCAGATCCCAAAACCAGGGCATGTTTGGCCACCCCGGCGCAATCAAAATGATCCTCTTGAATGGGGTGTCTAGCAACTTCTCCACCACTTTGCCCAGAATGGCTGTCGGTGGGAAGGCATAAGCGTCCAGATCTTCCCATGGCATACTGAGTGCATCCACTGCTATAGCCAGGGAGTCCGGTACCGGTGACACAAATAGAGGCAACTTGTTGTTGAACCTCGTGGCGAACAAGTCCACTTGAGGTTGGTGCCACCTGCTGCATATCATTTGAAAGACCTTTGGAAGGAGGGACCATTCCGTCTGGATGGTCTGGCCAAGTCTGGATAGCTTGTCCGCTATCACGTTTAGATGGCCTGAGATATGTCGGGCTTTGAGAGTTACCTGTTTCCTGGTACACCAGGTTAATATTCTCCAAAGGAGAGAACACAGA
Organism: Sabellastarte sp. h YS-2021; assembly: GCA_964017235.1. Lineage (NCBI taxonomy): Eukaryota > Metazoa > Annelida > Polychaeta > Sabellida > Sabellidae > Sabellastarte > Sabellastarte sp. h YS-2021. The sequence continues at coordinate 125,277,907 of OZ024932.1, forward strand.
GGGCCCGATTTCATTCCCCCTTCCTTGTTTATGTATGCTACCACAGTGGTATTGTCTGTTGCTACAAGAACTATCTTGTTTGAGCAAAGATCTTGGAACTCCTTTAAGGCCAAGAGAACTGCTTTGAGTTCCAGATAATTGATATGCAGTTTGCTTTCTGGAAGGGACCAGGTTCCTCTTGCGGTACGCTCGTTTAAGTGAGCGCCCCACCCTTCTTTTGACGCGTCTGTAAAGAGTTGCAGACCGTGTTTTAATGGGTGTAAAGGCTGACCTGTGAGAACGTTTTCTCCGTCTAGCCACCATCTTAGGTGCGGGTGCAAGGACCTGGGGATGGGAATCTTCTTTTCCAACGATTCCGGGACCCTCCAGTTGTTTTTGAGGTGCCATTGGATTGGCCGCATGTGAAGACGGCCTAGGTGAACTTGCTTCTCTGTGGCAGTAAGCAAACCTATCAGGGACATGAATTGCCGGACCGGACAGGTCGGTGTGGCTAAAAGTTATAGTATCTTGTCCTGAAGGTTCTGCCAACGATCCGGAGTGGGTCTGACCCGGCCGGACCGGAGGTCGAACTGGTAGCCTACAAAATCGAAGACTTGTTTGGGCTCCAGTTCCGACTTTTCCAAGTTCATCACCCAACCTAGTGTCTGGCACATTTTTACTAGGACCTGAGTATGATGGAGACAAACCCGGTGGGAGGAAGCTCTCACCAACCAATCGTCTAGGTATTGGTAGATTCTTATACCTTCCTGAATGGCCATCAACTTTACCTCCTTTGCTACTACAGTGAACTCCAAGGGCGCTGTCGACAGACCGAAGGGTAGAGCCTTGAACTGGTATGTCCGCCCCTTGACATGGAATCTCAGGTATTTCCTGGATTGTTCCTGCATAGGTATGTGGAAGTAGGCATCTCTCAGATCTATTGAGGTAACCCACTCCCCTTGCTGGAGGGAGGTTCTGATAGTTTCTGGTGTCTCCATTTTGAAAGTTTCTTGCTTGAGGAACAAGTTCAGCTTGCTCAGGTCTAAGATGGGTCTCCATTTGTTGTTGGGCTTGGGGACTAAAAATAGTCGATTGAAAAACCCTAGGGATGTTTGGTTGTGAACCAGTTCTATAGCATTTTTGTTCAGAAGCTGATGTAATGCCTCTAACAGGTAGCTGTTCCTGTGAGGATTGACATAGCAGCTTGTGACAGTAGGAGACCTTGTGAGTTTTGGTCGGGTCCGGAAGGGGAGGGTGTAGTCTTCTCTCAGGATTTGAACCACTTTCGGACCAGCACCCATTTCCAGACAAGTTTGCCAAAAGTTTTGAAGACGAGCCCCTACAGGCAGATTTGTTGCAGCAAGTTTGACATTTGTTACAGGATTTACACAACACAATTGAGTGACACACGAAACACCTTTCACAGATTTTAATTTGTAATCTTTTTTCATATGACAGACTGGCCACCCGGGACTTACTCCTCTCTTTTGGGCATGCCCGGGTGCAGTACGAACACGATTTACAACATTCAAGTTTACAGTTTTGTCTATCAAATGTTCCTGTGAGAATGTCTGGCTCCCGGCCAGCAGTCCTTCCTGTAACCTGTCGACACAATGATTGTCATTTATAGGACTGCTGGCCCTTGGCTGGTCGCGAGGAGTAATGTGAACCTTTCCCTCGACTTCTCTTTTGTCCTTTGCCAATATTCTTCCAAGATGGCCTGTCATTCTTGAAGGAAGAAGATTTCCTGTCACCTTTCCTCTCCGGTCTCTCATAAGGATTGTACCGACCCTTTCCTTTTGCACCTGAGGACTGACCCTTGTTTTCAAACTGTACAATCTCTTCTTCGGCTTTCTTAATCAGACTGTCCGGAAAGAGAGTAGAGATGTGGATGGGAGCAGTGCGTAAGCCCGCCATAGTGTCTGGTTTAACTCCAGTCCTGACGTGAGTAAGATATGCATCTCTACGAGCCAAGGTAAGGTTTCCCATGGAAATAAACACAAATTCTGTGAGGTGTTCCATCGATTTGGCTGCTGCCTGGCAGATGCTAGAATTAAAGTTCATGAGGTGTTGCATTTCGTCCAGAGCAGTTGATACCTTAGCCGAGCCCTTACCCTTGCTTTCAGAGCGTACAGTCTTGAATTGTTCCTGCATGTTCTGTTGTACCTTGAACAGGCACCTGTTAAAACTAGCAGCCTGGTTACAGATGATTGTAGCTTCTCGTGCCGACTTCTCCCAGCGTCTGAGTGTCTCTTGAGAGATACGCCTGGAAGTGGGATGTGAAGTGGAGAGACCAGACTGTCTAGCGATCCTGCTGTAGGAACTGTTCAATTTGCAAGCGTCTGTATACCAGGACGAGACTGCTGTGGGGTCAGCTTTGTGGTCGGATGACAGCCCGTACCACTTGGCTTGCGACTTTGCAGGTCTCAAGAACTGGTCCATCATCAAGCCACCGGCTTCTGAACTTCGGGAGGGATAACCCTCGACCAGAGTAACGTTCAATTTACTGAGCTTCTTGCATAGCCACTCTTCTGTAGGCATGTGGACTGAGACCTTTCCTGGAGTGGAAGACTTGGGTCCTGAGAAGGGGTTGTCATCAGATCCTGTAGTTGCACTGTCTAATTGAGGGATATTCGACCAGCCCATATAAGAGCAGATACCACTCATGGTTTCCCTATAGGTCTGTTCTTCACTGATTGTCTGGTCGGGTTCGATAGTCGTGCAGTCCGGATCCTCTGATAATTCACCCTCCTCTGCGTATAAGTCTACAGGCGGTTGATCAGAGTAGTCAGAAGCTGAGGCTGAGCTGTCACTAGAGGAGCTATCCCGGCGTTGTCGGTGCAAAGGTGGAGAGCCGGAGTCGGTGGCCAGAGTGGATTTAGGCCGGTCAGACCGGGCCTTAGAAGAAGGGTCGGTACCAGTGTGAGTAACCGGACGGTGCCGGTCAGATGAAGGCTGGCTGGCAGGTCGGTGCTCAGAAGCAGAAGATTCTTTGCCAGTGCGCCCAGATGAAGAGGGTCGGACCGACTTCTGGTCGGTGACAAGCTGGCTGGATGACAGATGCTGAGAAGCAGAGATGTCTTTCCCAGTGCGCTTTGAAGATGTAGTTGTCGTCTCCGAACCGGGCTGGCTGGCTGACTGATGTACAAGTACAGAGGAGTCTGTGCCAGTGCGCCCTGAAGGTACAGGCTGAAAGAAGGGTTCGGAGTCTCTGTTGACAGTGGCTGGTGGAGAGTGTGAAGGGGGAACTTTGACAGCAGCTGAGAATGTCGGTTGATCCACAGGTTGGAGAGACTTAGCCAAGAGAAGAGCCTCCAGTTTGTTAAATCGGTCCGTCCATTTTTTATCAAGTTCATCAAACTTAGAGTCTTCGACCGATTTGGCAGGTTTCTTAGCTTTAGAAGAAGATGATGAGGAGGAGGGCTTATCTTTCTTGCTTTTCTTCTCAGGTACTGCAGGGGAAGAAGAAATAGTAGGTTCTACGGGACCCAAAACTGCCACTGAAGAAGGGTAAACTAACGTAGAGTCTTTACTCGGAGTAGAATCCATTTTCTTTGCCTCTCGTTTTTCTTTCTTAAGTCTATAAAAAGGCGTAGAAAGTTGCTGCAATTGTTCAGGGGTGAGTATGGTACAAAAATTACACTCACTCTCTGGATTCTTAATGCATGGATCCTCTCCCTTCTTTTTATCCCTGCAGCGTGCGCAGAAAGCATGCCCATCAATGGAGGCCATAGCATGGCCACAACTCCCCCTTTTTTGACCAGGTGAAGACATAACGAAGTCTATATACTCTCCACTACTTATCAAACAATATACTTAAGTGAAAAAACGAAAACCCTGGCACTAATAATAAAAAAGCTTGAGAGCAGAAATTTCGTGTGAACACACCACGCGCCAAACGAAAAAGATGCCATGACGCCATTCTGTCTAGACAGGAAGCAATACCTATGCGCCACCTGGCGAGTGCACACCAGGGCCGGCCGGCCAGTATGCATGCATACAGAATGACTTTTTCTGTCGTTTGGCGGGCCGGTCCGCGCCGACCGGATAAGCTATTGTCCATTGGATAGGATGTATTAACGCAATAAAAACTCAAAATCAGCTATTTTATGACCCCAGTTTGACCCATAAGGGGGGGTCGGGGGGTAAAACTGACCGGCTATTTAGACTCTCCACATGTGCTTTCCCAATACCTCTTAATACATTCTGAAGCTATAAAAGCAACAATAAAGAAGATATAAGGCAAAAACTCAAAATCAGCTATTTTATGACCCCAGTTTGACCCATAAGGGGGGGTCGGGGGGTAAACCTGACCGGCTATTTAGACTCTCCACATATGCTTTCCCAATACCTCTTAATACATTCTGAAGCTATAAAAGCAACAATAAAGGAGATATAAGGCAAAAACTCAAAATCAGCTATTTTATGACCCCAGTTTGACCCATAAGGGGGGGGCTGTGGGGTAAAACTGACCGGCTATTTAGACTCTCCACATATGGTTTCCTATTACCTCCCAATACATTTTATGGCTCTAAATCCAATACTTAAGAAGATAATAGGGGGGTTGACCTAAATTTAAGGCTCTCAGATTGGAAGGTGTGAGGAAATCACCCATAAATGAGACATTTTTCAAGGGATTGCTCCCAAAATCTAATCAGCTCACGTTTTCGATAGTATGAACAGGTGTGTCAAATTATAAGGCTGTGTAGCAAGTAGTTTTTCCTGAACTGTGATGACGGGGGTGGGTACTTAAAAAAATTGTTTTTGATCATGTGACCTTCATAAAGGTCAAAGGTCAAATTTAAGCATGCAGAAAAATTTTCCCACGCCTAAGGTATATAAGTGCCAAATATGGTTTGAAACCTTCTAATAATAAGGGAGATATTCAAGGGAGACCATAATGCGGCGGCGGCGGCGAGGAAACTGAGGCGAAAACAAATAAGCGCCCTTTCAGGGACGCTTAATTACATATCCAAAAAGAAACCATGTAGGTTTTTTACCAAGCTATTAAATAAATATTTAAATTGATACTAATGTGTACATTTTTCCCCAGACACCAGACTAATACATGTCATGCAATAACTAATAATTTCAACAGCAAGACTGACAGCATTCTAAGAAAAAATTATTTTGAGAATTGCTGGTTCAGTTTCAATGGACTCTTTTGAGAATGAATTTGAATTAATCTGCTTTTGTTTTATCCCATTTTTTTTTTGCTCTAACATTGATGTACTCCACAACCACAGTTTCAAGTTATTTTTTATTTTTGTTACATTTAAAAAAAAAATGATCACTAATGTTTCTTTGTTGTTTTTTTTTGTACTTTTCTCTACAGCTTTCCAGTTTTTGCAGAATGAAAATATAAATATACAAGTATCAGCTTATGTAATTTTATAATTGCATTATTGATCAATAAAAAAAAGACCGACATCTTTGCACTAAAAACTCAACCAATCGCCAACACTACATTTTATGGGATTTTCCTGTAGCCAGTGTGGTTACCAGACCTACAAATGCATTCCTGTTGGCTTGGAGAGCGACAAAATTCCGCAGGGCATCCACTGTGTCACTTCCCACCAGCTGTTTTACTTCATTGACTAAATGATCTTTTTCATCATCGGACATGCACCGAATGACCTTGATGATATTACTGTAGGTGTGGACAGTCACGTAGCCATATATTGAACCTGAAAAGTAGTGACGAGAAGTAAAACAGATACTAGATTTAGATTCTCTATAGTTGTTCTTATGCAGTGTTTCTACTGGCGGCCGACCATACGACTCTGTATTATTAAAAGGTCGGCTGCAAAAGTCGGGGACAAAAATCCACAAAAAAGGCGGGAAATTTTTTGGTCGGCTTCAACTCATCGACAGGACATGAAACATACAAACTTGTCTGGATCTAGAGGCCGACCTGCCATAGGGTAGGGATGTTTTCTACAAGACTGGTCTGGAAACTACAAGGATAAGCCCTAAACCCGTAACAGACAAGCTGTATCAAGTCCCGACAAGCCGTGCTGAGAAACAGACAGGACTGGAGAAACATACAGAACCCCACGACCAGACTTGAAGTCGGTATTGTAACAACAGTTTTTAATGAATTTTGGGGGAAAAAGTGGGTCAAATGTGGAGCAATAAACCATTCTTATACTAGGTCACGGCTGAATATTTTGATTCCATCACATGACCAAAAGGTCCAAATTTATTTATTTTTTTTTGTAGTTTCAATTACAGTTTCCACGATTCTGTTTTATATACATAAAAATAAAATCAATGTATGTCTGCTTCAGCTTATGAATGAAAAAGTCATTTAACATATAAAATTTGACCTTTCCTCTCTCTTTATCTTTGAAATTATGATCACTTTCACTGTTTTGTGTCATTCTTGACATAATTTTATGATCCTACTTTTACTTCACATCATGCTGCAAATGGACTGCAAATGAGCAGTACCTAATAAACTGTAAAAGACAAGCCGGGTTCATTTTACGACAGTGATAATGACAAGCCTGAAAGGGTTACAGACAGGCCTGGAAGTGTAACCGACAGGCCCTTACGTTAACCGACAGGCCTGTTGCAGGGGGCTGAAATTATGGTCGGGAAAAAAGTCGGGGAAATATCAAACATTTTTTATGTTTCACCGACTCTCCCCGACAGGCCGGGAACCTGCAACAGACCCTAACCGACCATGTAAACATTGGTCCCCGACTCTCCAAAAATGCATAGTTACGGGCCTGTTGGTTCTAGTGGAAACACTGCATTCGAATTTCCTTGAGAAATTACAGGTATTAGATTACAAAATCAAAGAATAAGAACTTTTAAGTTCCCGAGAATTTTTTGAAAGGTAAAAGTAACAAATTGGATACAACATTTGTGGAAAAACCATACAGAATTATATTTTGGCTTTACTTAGTATGAAGTTATTATTTATAATATCCTATATATCCATTTTCTTTTAATTTTTATATTTTTAATTTTTTTCTTACAAATCCAAAATAAACTTTAATATATCACAATGGCAATTTAGTATAAACAAAATGAATATTAAGGTCAAATGCCACAAATGCTTTCTGAAGACATTGTGTATGTAGAGATATAAATAATTTAATCGGTTAAGTTTTTGTCTCAAAAAGTGTAAGAATAAAATTACCCATAACACCAAAAAATACGAGAAAGCATTACAAAGGCTTTCCACTTGCAATAATAACCAGCCATAAATATTCCTAATTGCAAAAGAAAAGTGACAGTTGTTTTCCTTTTTGTATTTTTTTTTTTTTTTTTTTTTTTTTGGTGCCTCATGATTATTTCTAATTTTCTATCTCTATTCAAAGTTGAATTCTGATAATTATAATTCCTTTTATCAGTGGCCATTAATATTAGGCCATTACAGAACAGTTTTTCTGTGTGAGCTGTACGGCAGCTCACGCTTGTAGTAATCACCTTTTCTTATTATAATCTCCCCTTTCAACTGAAGACCTTTTGTAACAGAAGCATTTTTATAGACCCATGAAATTTGACTTAACAAAGTGTGGCTGAAAAAGGAAAACATGTTCTTTGTATTTTAACCACACATGAATTTATTTTATATCACCACTTACCAACAATGCCACCTATTAGAGCTCCTGGTGGTCCAAGCAATAGACCCCCAACCACAAGAAAGATACAAGCATACTTCAACTGATGTAAAATTCCTGCAAATATACAAACAATTGCCTGACTTCAATACAGATACCAAGTATAATAAAAACTCAGATCTCCTGAGACTTGGCCCCTTATTTAACAAGCCTGGACCCATTCTGATACAAGCTCAAATTTATTGTGATATAAACTCATTCTAGTAAAAAATCCTTTTGGCTTTAACTTAACCTACAATCTTTATTTATGGATGGATTTTGATCGTGCAGGTATGTGAAAACTAGCTTAAAAAGTAATACACCGGAGAATTTTTCATCATAGTTATTGATTAATGCAGCCATCATTTACATAATATTGCTCTTCAAATCTATATATGGCAAGGATTCATTAGCTTTTTCAACTGATTTATTTTTAAACAAGTCATGGTCATCTGAACTTGTGCATTGTAGAGCATATATAGTAGGTGCATAACAGAGCATTGAAAATAAAAACAATAAATAAAAATACATTTATTGATACCACAGTATATCAGAACATCAAAAGAATATATTATACTCCATGCATAAAGTAATCAATTGCCTTTCTAATTGATATCAAAGACGCATTCCGATGTCTGAATCACAGGTTTCCTTTGTCATAGAACTGCAATCAAATTTTAAAAAATAAGTTGGCGAAGTTATCCATAAACTTCCAGCCCGTGGAGGCCGATTTTGTTGGAACAGCTTTACTTAGCCCATTGAAGAAACCATAAGAACTTCAGTCTTCTAAAAATGGATACACAGTCACAAAGATGGTCAGTTGTAGATACCTTGTTAACTTTTATAAGCTGAGTGAAAATAGTGATCATACCATGTATGTACATGTATAGTTTTACTGTTGTTGTGCAGAGGTAAAATGCAGATATGCTGTACCATATACATACAGAGTAGTCTGAGTAGATGTTAGAAAAGAACTCTACAACAAGTAAAATGAATTTTTAAGCATAAATTGAAAAAAAAAAGATTTGTCTAAATAAAGGGGCAGGTCTTTTTGCTTGTGATTTCCTATGAATGTGTTTAGCCTTTAAAGAGGACTGAACTTTATAAATATTACTTATACCATAAAATAACTGTGTCAATTAATAACGTACTACATGTACAGGCTCCAGATATATAGAGTATTGAGGTCACAAATCAATATACTAAGCTTTCATATTTGATTGATATATCACGGCACAGCTCATTTTTATTCCCTCCAGGGGAATCTTGCAAGCCATACATAACACTGACATATCAACTTTTAATCTTTATTGCTCGTAATGCACTATTTCTCTATTTTATATATGTCATGTACAAGTTGGGATTTTGTACAAGTGATAACTTGCACAAAATCTTGTACAAGTTATAACTTGTACGGCTGAGTTGTACAAGTTATAACCTGTAAAAAATTGTACAAGTTAGGCCAATACACATTTTTAATAGTTTTGGAGTTATACAAGTAAGTTTTTGTGCTTCTAAAAAGCTTAACAACTGAGTTGTGCAAGTTAGGCCAATACACTGTTTAATAGCTTTTGAACAGTATTACATATTTTAAACAGTGGGGATTAATACAGGTTTAAAGGACTAAAGAAACCCTTTTGATCAATACACCAAATCATCAGTATCACTTAATATTTGAAAAATTTATTCAATTGATGACTTTGGAAAATTCCATCTTAAAATGTTTTTTTAAGTTTTGTTAGGTTAAATGGAAAATCCATATTAAAGCCTACTGTAATTTGAAGTTTGAAGCAATAGTATATCAAAAAACATAGTCAGTACAAAAAAATTGTCTATCTATTTGAATCTTTCTGCATAAGCTGATATAGAATCCTTAAATGGAATTCCTATATTAAAGCCTACTGTAATTTGAAAAGTTAAAAGCAAAAACATATTACCAAACATCAATGAAAAATAGTGCTGTACAAGTTATAACTTGTACTGCTCAGCTACCCAAGTTCGTCGCCTACCCAAGTTTGTCACCCACCTTAAAAATTGTTAAAGATAAGCAATATTGATACCAAAACTAATGGAATACATAGTAAGATATCAAGACAACTCACCCCATGAGACAACTCACCCCATATTTTTCGAGACAACTCACCCCATGAGACAACTCACCCCAAGAGACAAGTCACCCCATATTTTATACACTTAAACTGTTTAAAAAGAAGCACATTCAAATATCAAAACATTTATTGTGAAAACATTAATACTGAATAACATTCATGTGTACAAATTAACATGTAGTTTAACACAAACCACCTTGTAGTTAGCAAAATAACAAGTTAAGAAACAAATAATAGCAACAGGTATAACAATTACAAATAATAGTTTTTATTTAGTTTTTTTTTTTTCAGTCCATTTCAAAACACTCTGGATTCTTCCGGCTGGAGATCACTGTTGGTGTTGTCATTAGCATTATCATCGATTGAAACTTCTCCCTTCCAGAATGTGGGTCTATACAGTTTTGCACATGACCTCAATAGTTGTTTTGCACCAATATTTCCATTGTTAACTTCACCCCACAACCCCAAAAGTTTCTTGTTTATCTCCCTGTACTCCTTCCTTTGATACCTACTCAGGGTCTCTTGGCGGATCATTCTTGTCTGTACTGCCACATATTCTGCCTCTTCAAAGAGCAAATCAATCAGAAGGTAGAATTGTAACTGCCCTCTGCCAGCATGTCGGTTGATCCGTCCATGCCAACCTTCGACATTGTTATTGGTCCTCACACTTTGCATGAAACAAGACCAAGCCTTTGGAGGCCAAACCCGATTGCTGATCTAAGTTTTGTTGATGTATTCTGCCAGGATTTTTATGGGTTCAGTAGTTGCCTCAGCTGCAAGATTCAGAAACACAGTTGGGATGACCTCTGGGGGACAAAAAGGGCAAGCTCATCAATTTGCGTAAGTATATCTGACTACCTTCATCATTGAAATATGCAGGTGCTAGTCCCAGTTCTTGAATTTTCTTCCAGAATGATTGGGTCCAGTGAAATGTACAGCCTTTGATGTTTACTTCTGGGAAAACACATCTAATAGCACCCCACATTGCTAATTCAAAGTCAATCATTATTTCCTCCAGACTGTTGTCTCCAGTGACATTCTTCACTGATGTAAGGACATCAATGTAATCAACCTTCTGGCGGCTTGACATCAAAAAGAATGCGAATGGTACTTGTTTCTCTACATCTCCTTGTTTTATAAATGCATGGATCGTCAAAAATTGAGTGTATGGTGCTTTCACAACCTTAAATGTCCCATCAAATACCACCTCTTGGCCTGTTTAAGTTGATCCAACTGGTCTTGGGTTGCAAAGAACAGGTGGCGTTTTTCAGAAATCTCATCCTGCAGGAAATCCTCCCTGCAGACTTGAACATGTTGGCCTTGGCATTTGCTTTCACTTGAACAGCTATTTTTGTTTTGGCGAGAGACTCGGCTTGAGGTTGGTGACAATGTGGCTGTGGCCCTTCAATGAATGTCCCATTCTTCTCCTTCACAGTCGCCCTGCACTTCACTGTCTTGCTGCGGACTGAGCACTGCCAGTCAGTAGATGTCTTGTTTTTCCTCTTCATACTGTATGTGAAGTTGTGAACCCATATGTGTCTATGAGTTCGTCCTTACCTCTCTGTGTACCTGTACTGATTTTCTCATAAGACATCCTGAATGGTCCCTCTGGCACATCTGATGGAGCTGGATCAGCAATGGACTCTTCATGCACAACTCTTGGCAAAGTGTAGTCGATCATTGGCTCCTCTTCAGTAGATGGTACTTGGTATGTACTGTTGTCTCATGGGGTGAGATGTCTCGAAAGCCATAGTAATAATGATAATATACAACTGTACAGGGATAGATAATTGTGCAGAGGCTTTTATATTGACAAAACATACGAGTGACGAACTTAGGTAGGTGACGAACTTCAGTAGCTGAGCAGTACTGGCATAAATTTTGTACAAGTTATAACTTGTACAAAATTTTTAAAAAACCATACAAGTTACAATTTGTACAAGATTTTGTACAAGTTATATTTTGAACAAAATCTCAACTTGTACACCACATATATAGTTTGAGAAATTTTTCTATTGTCGCCCATTTTACCACAAATACCGTAGTAAACGATACATAGATAGAGTCTAAGCTTATCTGATAAATATTATACTTTGAAAATAAACAGCATTTATCCCATGATGATAAACACACAGAAACATAACTGTTTTTGATCTCTTACCATAAGGCGGGTGTTCACTGGTACGTATACTGCTCGCGTAGTACCTACCGTCGTGACGGACTTTCCGACGTCCTACTTAGTACAGTTATCGAAAAGAAGCACAAATGACCGCTACTTTTGCGACAAACAGGTGTTCATTCATTGGTAGTCACAACAAACAAGCAATAATGGGTAAAAATCGAGGTAAATGCTACATTTCTTTAATTTACCATATTCCAGTATGACAATGCTAACTAATACAAACATTGAAATGTAAAATTTCGTACAACAAACAGTGTAATTACGTGTATAAACAATATATTGAGCAACTCAAATCCTCCATATGTGTCCTTCACACTGAAAGAATAATCAAACGACTGAACAGCAGAAAAAAATTAAGGTAGCTTGGTAAGAAACGACTGCAGATATCCTTGTATAATAAAAAGCCATTAAAGCCATTCCTGCTATGTAACAGCAAACCATGTTATCAATCTGAATTATTTTCATCATTCCTTATTGAAATATTATATTTTTTTAAACAAAAGGATTAAAACGAAAGTATGAGGTTGAGAAACTGACTGAGGCAATTGAGGAAGTAAATTCTGGAAAGATGACTATCTCAGCAGCATCAAAAAAATTTGGAGTGCCCAGAACCACACTGAGTGACCATATTCATGGAAAAGTAAAAGGACCGCAGGGTGGGCCAGCAATGCTCAGTGATCAAGAAGAAACAGCCTTGGTGGAGTACATCCTATATATGTCAAGACATAACTTCCCACTCACAAGAGAGGATATTAGGTCAACTGTAATTGTACGTTAACCCAATAATTAAATATTTTAAGTAAAAATTTAGAATGTATCATCATAAACCAAAGAGGAAATTGTTTGCCAAATAATTGTTACAATTATAAGCATCAGTACATCTTTTGGTATTTGGTAGGAGTTGGTGAAAAGATCAGGAATGGAGAGAATTGCCAGTTGTAAATTTAATCTTCACAAGGGCCCGGGGAATGAGTGGTTCTCCAAATTCCACCGTAGACACCCTGAATTGAAGTGGACAAAACCCCAAACTATGGACAAAAGCAGAATTCATCAATGCACTGAATTTGTAATTGATGACTTCTTCAACAAATATGGTGGGTGCAACTTCTTAAATCTCTTGTATTACATTTAGTTTACTGCAGATAAAGTAAGGAAGGAGGGGCAGAATTGAGTGGAAAATAGGCCCAATCATGTTCATGAGTTTTTGCACCACTTCCAGTAAATCAACCAATGTATATGTTCATGCCCTTTTGTAATGTTTCCTAATATCTTTTCCTGGGTAGCCTCTTTCAGTGTACTGTCCCACTAGTTTTCAAGATTTGTGTGAAACTTATGGATATATGTGCATTTTCCGTTGAGTGTCAGGAATTGCCCAGGCCTATTTCTTGAAGCCTGGTCTGTTGACAGCAGGAAGCAGATATTATATTGAAGATAAAACTACTTCATGTAAAAGTTTATCATTAAAGCCTTAGCTCAAAGATTGTATCATGTATTCTTCACAGAGGCACTTTTGAAAAACCTGAAATTGGAAGACATGCCAAGTCGCATTTTCAATGCAGATGAAACCGGCATTTCCAGCCAGAGTTCCAGCAATGCTAAGGCATATGGTGAAAAGGGCTGTCCCTTGTATCAACAAAAGGTGAATAAAATTATGAAACAGAAAAACATTTATTAATTCTATTTCAATGATACACCATATGCATACATGTGGAAAGACATATTAAAATGTATTTATTTTCACTAGGTCACCAATATTGACCATGTTACAGATCTAATGTGTGTGTCTGCAGATGGCCAGGTGATGCCCTCATTTATTATCTTCTCAAAGAACTACCCATTACTGAGGGATGACTTAAAAATACCCAAGTCTTGGTTATATGCCACATCCCAAAATGGTAAGTATTAACTTTCACATCATTCACAATATACCTATGGAAATTGTAATTGAAATGTCACAATCTAAATGTCAATTCATTGTATTACAAATTCCTACTATAATGTCTATACCTTACCAGGTTATGTTGATCGTGAACTTTTCGAAGTGTGGTTTGAGAAGGTTTTCATGGTACATTGTGGATCAGAAAGACCAGTGGCATTACTCTTAGATAACCACGATAGCCACTACAGTTTAAAGGTTATTGAAATGGCCCGTGAAAATCAGGTATGGCAGTGTGCACTGTAGAAATAACAATCACAAAATGTGTTGATAATGCAGATTATGTTGCAATGTCATTGACAGTGCAGTGACATGTTTCCATCATTGCTCATATGAAATTGATGAAGTGTGATTTCACTTTCAGTAATGGGTAAATTGTAATATGTATTTAATAAACTCATGTCATTAAACATTACATTTCCAGGTTGGTCATAGTTTAGGAAACATAATAATGTCCATACACAACTGCTCATGTAATTAATAACTGCTTCAGATTGAAATTATGGGGTTGCCGCCACATACCACACACTTACTGCAACCACTCGATGTTGGTATATTTTACCATGTGAAAAAGTCTTACAACCAAATCTGTGTTTCCTCTGGTATGCGAAATTCCAAAGTTTCAATCACCAAGTCATTCTTCCCAATTACATGGAAAAATGCCATTGACCAAGGGGCCACACCAACAATCATCCAAAGTGCTTTCCGACGTTCTGGACTTTTCCCATTTGACCCATGTGCCATTGATGTCAGTCATGTCAAAAAGAGGCAGTAAGTACAGTCATCATGTTACTTAAGCAACATAAACATGCACACTGCGCATGCAATCATGAAAATCATTCATATCATTATTTATGACTATTTACTCATATATGAAAATAAGATAAACGTGTTGTCCACTTGCAAATTGTTTTTATTACTTATTTCAACATAAATATACATTGTCCAACCAAAATGTCAAAATCATTGGTAATCATTGCAGAGTATTTGAATCTGAATGTTCCACCAATGTTCCTGTCTCTGTCACACCTTTAACATGTGTCAATCATGACATTCTCAGCACACAGCCGAACAAAGAGGATCAGTGTGATAAATGTGGACAATTCCCACACCCTGTTGAATCTGTTCGCAATTTGTCAGCTGAACTTCAATCAGCATTTCCAGTTCCTGGTGTGTCCAATGATGCTGCCGCAGCCCCTAAAAGGAGGAAAGTACAGGTTACTGCCCGATACATTTCAGGTGATGATATGTACACACAAATGAAAGAAAAAGCTCAGGCCACATCTTCAGTGAAACCAAAGGTAGCGTCGAAGCCAAAGGCAATATGTAAACCTAAAACCAAAGTGGCACCCAAAGTGAAAAACATGGAAGAAAGGCATGACAACAGAAGCTCAGTAACATCAGATTCACAAGAAACACCTAAATCAATTGGTAATTACACTACACTTTCAGTACAACAAATATTAACAGACTAAAATTTACATTTTAGGAAGTGTCACATGAAATTAAATTTAAACTTAAATTGAACTTTCACTCCACTTTTGGGTGATATATTTTTGTCAGATTCTGAACCACATACACCTGTAGAGGATCAAGTTCCAAGTGGCCTTAAATGTAGAGATTCCACATATGCAAAGAAAACAAGTGAAGGTAAGTAAGTGTAACTTCGGCCTGTCACAATTAATGTAATGAATGACTTCTGAAATTTACATGAAATTTCTTTTAATCACTGTTTTAATAGATTTCATTAACTTCACTTCAATCGTGTACAGGTAAAAATGATAATCTGAATGGTTAAATTTTAAAGTGACTGCATTAATTTTAGACAACAATACATCTGACAGTGGAAAAGGGCTTCTGGAGGAAAGTGTTTGTTACATTTGTAAAAAAGAATTTCCACCAAACAAAGGGAAAGGAAAAGGAAGGAGTAAATCTAGGAAGCCAAACCCACACAACATTGACTGGGTCGCTTGTGACATTTGCCTGCATTGGTTTCACTGCCAATGTTTACATGTGGAATTATGTCATCTTGGAAATCACTATATATGCCCAAATTGTGTCAAAGACAACAACCTATAGATTTACAGTTCATTAAATTTCATGTATGTTTGTGATAAATAGTAACAGTGCAATAATAAAATGTAATTGAATTTACATTAGTTTTGGTAGCATGCTCCCTACATATTGTAGAATTATGAGTTGCTTTATTATAAAGCAATTTACGTATGATAACAAAGAACGAAATATCTCTCCTGACCATGCTTTTGGATTCCTAATTATTGTTTTAAAGTTCTTTGTGTGTACAGATAGTATTTCATTTTGAAGTTATCGATATGTGTACCACCAATTGAAGTCCCTGTGAAAGGAAATACTTAATTTTAATGTGATGGTAAGTACTGATAGCATTATTCAGTTATAGTGGGCGATAATTGAAGTGTTTACTTTTATGTGAATTTATGCATTAAAAATCGTCATTTCTTGATGATTTACTGCCTTCCTTTAGTAATTATCGTTGATTTGCCTCTTTTATTTTGTGTCTTTTCTGCTAGAAAATGCTGAATTAATAACAGTAAAACTCGCCGCGTCAAATCACGACGGTAGGTACTACGCGAGCAGTATGTTGGCGTTTGTCTTTAAGACACTGTATCTCACCTGTGACAGTGTTTTTCAATCCATTATTTTCCTCCATTATTCTTACTATTTCTTTGTAATATGGCAACAATACCATGCCTGCCACTTGTGCTGCCATCTCCAAAAATGATATTGACGAACGTTGCAGTCACAAAGCAAAGTTTTAGTTTTGTTTCAGGAAGGAATTCCTTGTTATGGTATTTCCCAATATAATATGACGTCAGACTATATCATTCGCCGAAAAGCAATATTACTAAACCACGGATTTGTGAACGGCTTGAACACATATCCCGGTTAAATGAAAAAAATGAGCATATCAAACCTGTGCATAAATTAAGATTCATTAATATAATTATAAATGTGGTGGCTTCAATGTACAAATAGATTTCTGTAATGATATTAATTCTATTGATAGTTCAATGCTTAAAGACCACAGTGCATGAAATTTTTTTTTTTCCATTATTGTACAGATTATGTGTGTAACAACACACCTGACAAGTCCCAGAGATTCTTCTATCAAGTGAACTTGGAATATTCTGTGGTCACACACAAATAATGCTCTTTTTTTAAATAATTAACACGACAATTTGACTGTAACTTGTGTTCAAAATAGTGAACAAGTGTGCAGCTTTTAGTGTAACAATGCAGCTTCTGATAGTGTGTCAGTTTTTAAATAAACTGATAAGCAAGTTTTTCACCCAGTTCTTGTCCACATTTTCTCAAAATGTGATAAAATTTTAAGGCACCCTTGATTATCCAAACTCCTTATTATCAGAACAGAAAGAGTTAGCCCCAAAGTTCAATAGTCAATATTACAATGTATTAGTTATTATGAACAAATCAATATTTATTACTAGTTCTAGTTGACCATTAAGAACTGACAGTGACAATTCAGGGGCGGATCCAGCCTAAGTTTTTTAAGTAAGGTGGGGGGTTCACATCAGACACACCATAACTAAGGGGGTCAGAGGCTTGCCCCCCACCCAGGAAAAAAAATAATTTTTGGTAGAAATATAGTGCATTTCCTGTAAATTTAACACCACTCTCAAGAAATAATTTTGTACTTTGGTTTGAACCCCTTTACATTATTTTTCAAGGAGGAGGGTTCGAACCCCCTGAACCCTCCTGGATCTGCTTGTGCAATTTGTAAAACCAGCTGGTCAAAACACACTGTAAAAGACTCAGTGTATTAGGCTCTTTTATACTGAGCTACACTGCTGCCAACATTAAAAGTAAGCAGGCTGAAATGACCAAATGCTTAACCACTCTGGTTCAGGATGTAGAGTTTAATACACTGGAGATCTGAACCACATTCTGACATTTTATTGACAACAGTGTGTCTTTCATGATATCTACTTTTAATAGCTGTGTAGGGGTCAGATTGCAATGTTCATGTAAATTTGCATCTGAAAGTTAGCACTTTTAAAGTATGAATTTTTTTTTCATAAACAATATTTTATTGAAGAAATTAGGCAAAATCAACAAAGCCTTCTCACAGGATGAACTATTTACAAAAGGATATGAATAGATGATAATGATGATGAAGTTGTGGACATGTGACTAATATAAAACTATGAAAAGCGACCCTGATTCCTTAAAAAATTCTTGTACTGCTTCAAAAACTACCTTTTTTTGATCAAAAGGCAAGTTATAATCTCCATTAAATGAAAATCAGTGGTTATTGTTGGTAAAACTCATAAACATTGACTGCCTATTTTGAGTAGTAGTCTGTATTCTAAAAGAAAATAAAAATTGTTTTCTACAGAAAAGCCACAGTCACAAGTAGGGCTGTGACGGGTACAAAAAAACGGCATCGAGTACTCGCCGTCTGACAACCGGCCCGAGTTCGAATAACCGAGAGATTTAATTCCCACCATTAGAAGCCTTCTGTAAACAAATAGTCGATTCCGGAAACGAAACTTTTGAAGAAAAATGTCTCCTATTTAACCAGATATTATAGATTATGGAGTAAATTATAGGATTTCAAGGGAAAACAACAACTTTAATTGATGTTATGTGACGGAAATGCTGAAATGCAGCATATTTTACACAAACGTTTCATTATGTGGGCGATAATACAATACCTCGCGAGTAACCGAGTACTTAAAATGGACTCAAGTACTAGACAAGATTGACTTGTCTACCGAGGCTCGAGTACTCATTCGCAGCCCTAGTCACAAGTTGAATTTTCTATAACATGTAAATTATGTCCAAGATGTTCTTTAAGAGGACTACAGTTTATTCGCATTTTTGAGTGTATCAAGTTCCAATGTCTATCACCTGTACTAGATAATGTAGTTACGCGTTTAAAAGAATCATCTAATGTATTCCATAATTTTATTCCAACAGGAAAGAATGAATTTTGATGAAATTCTTGTTTGTCATAGAGATGAGTAATGTACCAGTACTTTGTTGATTATAAAACATTTTAATGTACTTTGGTCGAATTGTATGCAAGAAATAACCAAGTTAAAGACTATACTCAAAAATTTCATTGAACGTTTTACAACCCAAGCCAAAAGAAAAAAAAAATAACACTTTACTAACAATGACTGGTACACATTAATAAATGTATGACTGTAACCCAAGCAGCTCTTACAATTACATTACTTATGGTTAATATTTAAAATGTTGTCTGTACAGAATCCTCACACTCTATCAATGACAGTTTTAGATGGAGTCTGATTGAGAGTTTTCATATTGAAGAATAAATGCTAATTATCATATAAAATTATAAAAACTTTTCAAACAAAATTATCCTTGTTCAGTTAAAGTTAAACTTCAAAAAAAAAAGTCACTTCCAAATGCAATTAAATCAGCTACAAATTCAGTTACATCCAATTCTTCCCAGTACATTTACAACAAAAACCATGGCAAATTTACTGTTGTGTACCTTTTGTGTCATCACAACACCTCCACACATGTTTTTCAGGGATGTTATTTTATATGCCACTTTGAGAGGCTGTATCTCAGTGGGGGATGCTCAGATTGACGTCTGGTTTTCTTTACTGGGATTGTCTTACTCTCTGGCACACACTTACAAATTTTTAAAGAAATTTTTTTTTCATGCACTGTGGACTTTAACAGAAAATTACTACTGATTTTACAAAAATATTGTTATGGTGACATATATCTTGATTTTTTTCAAAGATATTAAATTTGTTGTTACTAGTGGCAGTATTACAAGTGTATAAAGATTCCACATACCCAGTAAACACTAAAACAGTTTTGATGGTTTTAAAGTTTACAAAACAATTTTAAACTTTAACTTTTTGGCTACTATACATTTCCAGGTAAACGTTTAGACTGTAATGTTTGAAAAACATTTTATAGAGATTCTCTATACAAACATTTTTGCTGAAAAGATGTATGAAACATTTGTAAAATAACTGAGACTTAACTGAAAATGTCTTTAAACATTAATAAAATAGCTATGCTAGAAATGTTTTTCAAACATTCATCATGAAATGTTTGATTACAAGTATACATAAAATGTCCAAACAACAATAGCTGACAATATTTTGTGAATGTTTGCTCTGTAAATGTTTTGCAAGCATTTAATTAATAGAAACTGGTTTTCATGCCCATTATTTTAAAATCTTTTCGAAATGCTTTCTATCAAATGCTTTGAAAACGTTGTTTCACAAATGGTATTTGTACCCATATTTTCAGATTATGCTTATTAAGATTTACCTTCAAACATTTGCATTTCAAACGTTTTTGCGCTCATATCCCCATCACTTTGTAATAAATTCCCATACAGATGCGATGCGTAAAATTAAGAATTGAATGGAGCACAATTTAACTAGCCACTATCTCACAATGATAAACATAAAAATAATAATTTTATTGGTGAGCAACCTAAGACTTTTTGAATTTGAACTCCAACCCCAAACTAATATTTTGAGACATCATTTTGTTCATTTGTAATGTTTTGCTAACATTTGCCATTAAGCGCTTAATAATAGGCATACATAGAACGTTTTGAAACCTTGTATTATAAATGGGTTTTATCCCCATCACTTTTTAAATTTTCATCAAAAGATTCCTTTCAAACATTTGCAAAGCTCAAAAATATTTACATTTCATCAAAATATATAAGTGTCATACCCTGGCTTCTTACACATGTTGAAGATCAAGATAAATGCAACACTTGTATTAATAGTTTAGAGGTATTTTGTGAATATACATGGTACAGATGTTTTTCTGGAGTCTTGTCTGTTAAGTTTTGTAAAGTTTTTTTAGAAGATATGAAGTATTCAACAGCACCCACACAGGTGTCACAGACCTTGAACAGCTGTGAAGTCAAAGATGGTGTCTACATCCATTCAGCAAACAGAATTATAGAATATATCCTCACCATAGCCACATATTTGACAGTCTTGTAATTTATGTGGTGTTTTTTATTAGATCAACAAGTTGAAAATTTTTGCATAACCCTTCACTTATTTTTAGAGCCTTATAATAGCAGTGAAGTTTGACCTTAATTTTAAGTTCAGTTTTTGATGAAAAGTGTTGGAAACTGTGGCTTATTTTAAATAAGGAGAATTAGATTATATGCATTTTGTATAAAGAGCCAAAAAAGCGGTTTATAAATGCATTATTTCTGTAGATATCTGTAGGTCATATATATATATGGCTGATATATTACATTTAATAAATTTGACTTAATCCATGCAGGGGCATGTTAGTTGAAGCATTCGTAAAATACCAAACTAACCAATACTTTTTTTTTTTTTTTTTTATATAATACTTGACAAGAGTCAAATGAGTGAATAGTAAATAATTAAGATTAATGTTGTAACATTATTTTTTCCAAAGACTTAATCATTGTTTGGAATTTCTATCAAATGTGTATGATTATTCTACTGAAGCAGAACAGCAAAAACAATGCTTTGTCAAATCAATCAGGTGTTCATCCTTATTGTTTGTTGAAAACAATAGAACTAACTCATTGCACTTAAGGTATACTGTTTTAGTCTACATAAATTATTAATAACTGGTAACCCTTAAATGTGTACAATATCAAACAGAACATGAACGGATATGTTTAATCATAGTTATTACATGTGAAACTTTTTGTTTGCGAAATGTGATATTTGTCAAAATAGTAATGTTGTATAATTACCTAAAATGGATTATATGAATTTGTTGAAGGTTTTTTTTTCTTTCAGTTTTTCAATATTAAAGAACCAACAGGTTCAGTTATAATCATTACATGACTGTGGTAATGCTAAAATCATACAGAATGTTGTGTGTATAATATACATAAAATTTGATTAATTTTCTTTTCTATATATATAATTTTAAAAACTAACAAGTTCTATCATAGTTATCACATATGACAACTTTTGTTTACTAAGTATGATATATAATTAATTTGTGAAGGGAAACTTTGTATATAGGGCATGCAGAAAATGACTTTGTCTAGATACTTAACATAGCTTAATAGAAGATTTAATGTTAAATAACCGTTTCTATTAATCCATCAGATGGATTCATGTTATACATGGATACAGTAGATGTATACTTTGAAAAATATTTCGGATTATTCTCAAATAGATATATATTTACCTCCACTACACAGTGTGAAACAATTGGAGGATTTGTATGACTATCTTAACTTTGACAGAGTTTAGTTTTGGAAAGGCACAGTCTTGTATAATTTTTATGAAATTGTTGTAAATGTGTATTATTTGCTCACAGTCACTTTATTGGTTCAGACTTAAGATAAAATGTTTCACCCTTTGAGATGTATATGTTTTGAATTTCATTATTGTTATTTGTTTCACTTTGTGTATTTGCTGAATATGTCAGTCTCAGCTGGTATCACTGGTACCTATTTTGAAAAGCTAAATATAAAACAACAGATATGTAAACAGAAATATTATTGTCATAGATCACCAGAATGAACAAAACAGAAAACATTACATTAAATTCCTTTAACTGCAGAGGATTACGTGACCGACAAAAGCGAATCAACATATTTACCTGGTTAAAAAAGCATCATAATGGCATCACACTGTTACAAGAAACTCATTCAGCATTGACTGATGAGACAGACTGGTCAAGAGAATGGGGTGGTGAAATAATATTTTCACATGGTTCTACTAACAGTAGAGGAGTGGCAATTTTAATACCAGAGCCCCTGAAATTAAACTTCAAAATTGCTTCGACATTTAAAGATACGTCAGGTCGTATCTTACTGCTAGAATGCAACATTGAAAAGAACAAATTTGTGATTATTAATGTGTATGCCCCAACAAAAAACAGATTAGACATGCAACTTGAATTTTCTCGAAATCTAAAAAACCTCTTAGATGAATACTGTGATAAGGCACTGATTATTGGAGGGGACTTTAACACATATTTAAATACATCGCTAGATAAAAAGGGTGGTAAACTGGAAAAAAAATCTGCTTTTAGTGAAAGCATTGACAGCTTGTGTGAAGAATTTTCATTAGTCGATATATGGAGGGTTCGGTACAATGACAAGCAAGTTTTCACCCGAAGGGAAATGACTAAAGCTGGGTTAATTCAATCACGGCTAGATTTTTGGCTCATTTCTGTCCAATTAGAATACATAATAAAAGATGTCAAGATAAAAGTTGGAAACAGTTCTGACCATAGTCTTATTTCATTAGGTCTACAGATTTTAGATAGTCAAAAAAGAGGGCAAGGCTTATGGAAATTTAATAATAACCTTTTATCAGATAAAAATTATGTAGCAATAATTAAAGACCTGATAAAGGAAATAAAAAGCAACACAGATATTGACAATAAAAACATACTTTGGGATTATGTAAAATGTGATATTAGAAGTCACACTATAAGTTATGCAAGTAAAAAAGCAAAGCAAGACAAAAAATATGAAACAGAATTGACCAAAAAACTAAATCATTTAGAACAAAACCTAAAATCTGATAATAAAGAGAGTTACACAACCTATTTGCAATGTAAAGAAGAATGGGAAAGTTTAATTAGAAAAAAGAATAATGGAATCATTTTTAGATCAAAGGCAAGATGGGTGGAAGATGGTGAAAAAAATACAAAATACTTTTTAAACCTAGAGAAACGAAATTATAATAATAAATGCATCAGAAAACTAATAACTAAGGAAGACAAAGAATTAACATCACTAGAAGATATTATTGAAGAAGTATTATTTTATAAAACATTGTACACAACAACTGGAATGAACTCTGTTGGTAGTCAGGAAAAATTTCTAAAAAATAATATACCAAAATTAAATGAATCAGATAGATTAATATGTGATAAAATGCTATCACTAGAGGAATGTACAAAGGCCCTAAAACTTTTACCAAATAACAAGTCTCCAGGATCAGATGGCTTTACCACAAACTTTTATAAATTTTTTTAGATTGACCTAAAGGAATTACTATTTGATAGCTTTCAATATTCTTTTCAAAATAATACCCTAAGTGAGGAAGAAAAAAGAGGAGTGATTAATCTTATTCCCAAAAGCAACAAAGATGTACGCTTTTTATCAAACTGGAGACCTGTAACCCTATTACAAACAGATTATAAGATTTTAACGAAAGCCCTGGCCCTCAGACTACAAAAAGTTTTACCGAATATAATTAATACAGACCAGGTCGGCTATATACCAGGCAGATACATTGGAGAGAACATAAGAACAATAGCTGATTTGATGGTCTATACAGTTAAAAACAAAATTCCTGGATATATTACCTTATTAGATTTTCAAAAGGCATTTGATTCAATAGAATGGCCTTTCTTAATAAAAAGTTTAAAGCATTTCAATTTTGGCCCAGATTTTATAAGCTGGATTAAAATCATATACCATGATATTTCATCCTGTGTTGGTAATAATGGATACTACTCTAAATATTTTAAACTAACTCGTGGTATTAGGCAAGGCTGTCCTATATCAGCCCTGCTGTTTTTACTTGTTGCTGAAGTAATAGCAATATACATTAGATGCAACAAAGATATAAATGGTATTCGTATAAATGGGAAAGAATTCAAAATAAAAATGTTAGCTGATGATACCACACTTATTTCAGAATGCATGCAGGATATCAAACAGACCATTCATGACTTTGATTGTTTCTCAAAAATATCAGGATTAAAGCTGAATCTGGAAAAGACAGAAATAATTCCAATTGGTACAAACAGTCTCAAAGAACCTAAAATAACATGTACATTAAAACAAATAAGAATGACAAAGGGACCTTTTAAAACATTGGGCATTTGGTTTTCCAATGATAAAAATGAAACTGTTGATCTAAATTTTAAGCTTAGGCTTGACAAGATGAAAACATTACTGAACATCTGGAATTCTAGAAATCTGTCACTAAAAGGGAGAATAACTATACTGAAGTCTCTGATATTACCACAAATCTTATTCTTATTCAATTTAATTTATGTACCAGTCTACATTCTTGACCAAATTAATGAGATGTTTTTTAAATTTTTATGGAGGAATAAAGCTCCAAAAATAAGGAAAGACACTATAGTTGCTCCAATTGAACTAGGAGGCTTGAAAATGGTTGATGTATATTCTATGCATACAGCAGCTAAAATTAGCTGGATTAAAAGACTTTGTACAAATGAAGATACAGACTGGAAACTGTTATTCTACAAAATGTTATCTTTAGAAAAAAATATGCTAAACAAAAAAGTTAGTTTATCTCAGATTGTTAAAAATGACATTTCGTCATTTCATAAACAAGTATTAGAAAGCTGGTACAATTTTTATGGGACTGATCCAAATAGTACTGAAGAAATATTAAATGAATATATCTTGTACAATAAAACTAGATTGGGCCAACTCGGCGCCAACATATCCCCAGACAGGTCATCACTCACGCCACAGGTTTTGATCGGGAATTTTTTAAAACATAATTACCCATTATTATATGAACTTCAGCACACCAATCTGCTCTGTTTATATCTCCCCAAGGAAGATGGTGTATCCCCAGACGCCGAATACATAACTGAAATTATATTTTCAATCTTCCTGCAATGATAACTCTAAACCTATTTTCAAAGTATTTAAATGATTGATGATTGAATGTCCATTCTAAAATAATAATCCCAAAAGAGCATATCTGTTTCTATATTTGTTGACAAATAAAATATTATTTTTAACTCAACTCATCATATTTTTCAATCTTCCTTCAAAGTATTTAAATGATTGATGATTCAATGTCCATTCTAAAATTCATAATCCCAAAAGCGCATATCTGTTTCTATATTTGTTCACAAATAAAATATTATTTAAAAAAAAATTATTTATATTATTATTTTATTATATTATTTTTAGAATTTGCAAATTGTTTTCAGTTATTCATTTCCTCTATACCTATATATGTGGTCCATATATATGCAACCTAAATATGTGACACAATCTCAGTTCTGACTCCCCTTTGTGTTATATGTAATGAAGCCCACCACCTCCCACCCCCACCCCTCTCCCCTTCTCCACACCTCTCTCACTATTACACAAGATCTGCAACCCCATTGAGTTCTTTGTTTCTCATCTGATATCATTAAATACCTTTGTTTATTTAGTGTCACTCAATATAGCTGGAGGTCCCAGAGGTGGGTGGGGGGAATCCGGGTGGGGGGATGTGGGTTGAGCATAAATGGTAAACAAACAATCTATATAAAAGGGGTACTCAAATACAAAAAGAATTGAGAATTTTAAGTATGTGATTATCAACTGAAATGAGTTCATAACTGTAGGAGCTGTGCCAAAATTAACTGAGGCAAGTTGAATAAAACTGGGCTAGTTGAGGGTTAAAAATCCCCTAGTTTTACTACATAAGGATATAATTTCATTAATATTGGGACTTAAAGCTCACTTAAAGTGTCCATTTTGTCTACTTCAATATGTTTCACCAGTTTCATTTTAAAAAGTGAAAAACTCAGCAAGCAGAGGTATAACACACAAAAATAAGTTCTTAAAAGACTAAGATAGCCATAACATTATTAATATTCAAAATTTAAATAGACAGGCATTTCCTTTTAAAAATTCAAAGATTTCAGCTCTTTAACCCACATAGTTTGACAGTTACTGGGCTTTAAAGTGGCATAATATCCATAAATTGGGTTTCTGTGAGCATTTTACAATTGTTAAAGAGACCTTAGCAATTAAACTACAGATCTGAAACTTTTTGGGGGGACATACATAACAAACAAAAATCATATATAATACAGTTTAAGACTTGTCACACTAAGCATTTCCAAATAACAGGGCAAAATACGGAAAAAATGTCAAAAAAGGCACTTGGGCGAGTGTCTATGGCCCTCATACACAGGTTAAATGTCTACTAAAAACCTTGATTTTCGGCATATGTAAAAAGGACATAATAATGCATTCCCAGATGGGATTTCAGCTCCATCAATCACATAGTTTAACAGTTACAGGGCTTAAAGGTGGTAAAAAGTCCAAATATTGGGTCATTGTGGGCCTTTTAGAGATCTCGATGTGGCTTTCAAATTAAAGCTTCAGACTTAAAATTTGTTACATACTAAGATTACACATAGAATATGTATCTAATAAAGTTTGAAACTTCTCAGACTTACCATTTCCAAGTTACAGAGCAAAATATGTGAAAAATGTCTTAAAAGGGTCACTCAGGTGGGTGTTAAAGGTCCTCATACACAGGTTAAATGTCTACTTGAAGCCTTGATTTTTGGCACATGTAAAAAGAACATAATAATGTATTCCCAGATGAGATTTCAGCTCTATCAGTCACATAGTTTAACAGTCACAGGCCTTAAAATTGGCAAAAAGTCCAAATACTGGGTCTTTATGGGCCTTCTAGAGACCTAAATGTGGCCTTCAAATTAAAGCTTCAGACTTAAAATTTGTCACATACTAAGATTACACATAGAATATGCATCTAATACAGTTTGAAACTTCTTAGACTTACCATTTCCAAGTTACAGGGAAAAATATGTGAAAAATGTCTAAAAATGGTCACTCGGGTGGGGATTTATGGTCCTCATGCACAGGTTAAATGTCTTCTTAAAGCCTTAATTTTTGGCACATATAAAAATAACATACTAATATCTTCTCAGATAGGATTTGAGCTCTATCAGTCACATAGTTTGACAGTCACAGGGCTTAAAAGTAGCAAAAAGTCCAAATATTGGGTCTTTGGGAGCCTTTTAGAGACCTCAATTTGACCTTCAAAATTAAAGCTTCAGACTTAAAATCTGTTACATACTAAGATTACACACAGAATATATATCTAATACAGTTTGAAACTTCTCAGACTTACCATTTCCAAGTTACAGGGAAAAAGATGTGAAAAATGTCTTATAAGGGTCACTCGGGTGGGTGTTTATGGTCCTGATACACAGGTTAACTGTCTATTAAAGGCCTAAATGTTGGGGCACATATAAGAAAACACATAGATATATTCCCAGATGATATTTAACTTAGATGAGAGACATAGTTTGAAAGCTACAGTGCTTGAAAGTGGCAAAAAGTGCATAAATTGGGTCTCTGTGGGCACTTTTGAGACCTTAAGTCGACCCCTTTGGGTAAACCTACAGCCCTAAAATTTTCTACAGACAAGGATTACATATCAAAGTTATACCTAGCGCAGTTTGAGACTCATCAGAATTATCACTTCCAAATTATAGGGCAAAATATGTGTAAAGTATAGCAAAAAATCCCTAAGTGGGGGTATTTATGGGCCTCAAACACAATTTTCTCCTCAACTTAAAGTCATGATTTTCGGCACATGTACTAAGAACATATTAATGTGTTGTCAGGTAAAATTTCAGCCAGCTGAGCATCATAGTTTGTGACCTACAGGGCTCTAAGTGGCCAAAAGTGCAATTTCTGACCTTAAGGTGGCCATAAGTTCTTTTTTACTGGGAGTTTAAGGTCACCTTAAAATAGGGATCTTCCTTTGGGCACCCTTAACATGTGTACCAAGTTTGAAAAAAAAATATTAATTTGTTTTTGAGTTATCGCGTCCACAAGGAAATTTCTACGGCGGCGGCGGCGGCGGCGGCGCGACGGACCTGAATCCAATATATCCCCGACTTTCGTCTGGGGATATAAATATAACCATAGCTAAAAAATCTATCTCTTTGAACCAGTTTCCAAATAAATTTGGTTACAATATCAAAGTTAGACATATTCTAGACCAAAATTGCAAAATTTTGAATAAAGATATTTTAAACTTATCACTAGATACAAAGTTGACTCAACTGTCATATAATTCAATCATCAGTGCAATTCCCAAAGAATGGAGACAAAAAATAAAAGAAATAGGCACTAGACCTGAAAACAGATCATCTGATGAAATTCAAATTAAAGTTGATAACGAACTAGTCCCTATAAGTAATATTACATCAAAAAAAATTTATAATGAGCTGATAAGGTTTCGGTCAAAGCCACCAACATCCTTAATATCATGGATTGAACTCTACCCCTTCTTAGAAAAATATAACTGGAATGACACATTTGTGCTTCCTTATAAAGTAATAAAAGAAACGTATATGCAGAGTTTTCAATACAAAGTATTAAATAGAGTTATTAACTGTAATTTTAATCTATTTAAGTGGGGTATAAAAAATTCACCGAATTGTGCTTACTGTGAAAATATTGATACAGTGACACACCACTTCTTTGAATGTGCTGATTGTATCGAGTTCTGGAAGAAAGTTGAACAATGGCTGTTTGAAAAATTGAAAGTTAAGTTTAATTTAACAGTGTGTGAGGTAATTTGTGGGATACCTTTTTCAAATGACAGCTTGATGCAAATTATTAATTATGTTATTATTTTGGCAAAATATTTCACAAATAAACAGAGACATAATGGTAAAAAACTGACATTTCATAGCTTTATCTATACTTTGAAAGAAAATGTTAAAATATATATCAGTTTGGTAACAGTAAGACTTAACGGAGAATCAGAAACAACTTTACTGCAGTATTATGAATCACTAATGAGTGATTAATTTCCTCATTCAATAATCTTTAATAAAAATAAAATACCAGCGGAGACTGAAATTGTCTTTTTAAATGTCCTGTGTATTATGTATATATTGTTATGTCTATTTTATGTCAAAATAAAAAGATATAAAAAAAAAAAACAAAAAAAAAACTAACCAATACTTAACAACAATATAATGACATAGAAGGGTGAATCAGTTTATGGGTCTAATTTTGGTGAATTTTTGACTTTGAACCTGAATAACACAAATAGTATTTCATATATTTTCAATGTTAATACCTCAAAATAGGCCTTATCCCTTCATTACTGTGCCAAATATTAATCCCCTAATATTTATGCAAATATTCAAAATATTACTTTGTCTCTAATTGACCAAAACCCTTGAATCAGTTTTTGGGTCTATTTTGAAAAAAAGGTAAACACTGAATGAATACTTCAACTACATGAAGTGTACCATATATGGCATATTATATGTAGTCAGTAATCAGATAATGAACCTGTTTTACCAATTTCAAATGTGAAGTAGTGTCTCTGCATGTTAATATTTTTAGAATTAATTCCTAGAAGTAATGATCAGTTCATGGGTCTAATTTTGGTATCTTTTTAGTTCAAACCTTAATAACACATCTAGTATTTCATTTGTTTTCATGGTGATAGCTCAGATGTTATCCCTTTATCATTGTACCAGATATCATTTTCTAAATATTTCTAGAAATATTAAACACATTGTCCTATTTGTCTTTTGTTGCTGAAAACTCTGTTGTCAGTGTATGGATCTATTTTGGAACAAATAAAATTGACTTTTTACAATATATGTACTGTTACCTGTGGTCACTGGGGACTTGCCAAATCATGATTTCAGATTGTCAACATGTAGCTATTGTTTTCACCCATGGCATCTAGCTGTGCTGACAAGTGAACAGATGGGTGGGCAGGGGTAAATATCTTGTCTGGTCTGTATCTCAGAATCTGTTAGATTTTACCAAGGATGTTGATACTTGGTAGGGGTATAGGCTAGGGGTTATATCTGTACAATGTCATACTGTGACCTTAGTCTGACCTTTGACCTTGACTCTGTCAAAATGTTTTTTACAGTAACATATTTCTCTCATGACATTGATATATAGATTGCTGCAACTGATTATTACCTCCACCAAGGAGGCATCATTTTTATAATGGGGGCCCTTGGCCAGCAGTTTACAGTACAAAACCTTGACCAACTGTATGTACTGGTTTCCTCTTCCCTTCCACCTAGCCGCCGTGATATGACATGTACAGTTTTGAAAGCGATGTAAAAACCCAAATAAATAATTTTATAACTGTCTGCTTGTCTCTTTGTCTGCTTGTGCATTAGCAGGATATTGTAAATACTACTAGTTGGATCTTTCTGAAAAGAGAAAGATCTTTGGAGAAAGATCTAATAAGTACGTACCCCCATTGCCGCATTGTTTACAAAAGCGATAGATTAAAATAGATGGGCATTTATAAGTATGTATAAATGTAAATGAAAGAGTAAAAGTTGTATATGTAGACATCAAAAATTAGTAAAATTGTAACATCTGCACTTAAACAAAGATAGTCAAAACTTAAAAAAATACACAATCATTAAAAAGGTCTTAGTATCTCAAACTTGTGAGCTACTGTCTGGGAAAAGTTGACTAAATATCTTAAGAAAATGCGACATTCATGTAAAATTGATTTGGGATTTCAGGGATACGGCAGTAATGATCCCTTGTATGTCATAAATATTCATTGAAATGTATCACCAAACCCAATGTAAATACTCATTTATATTCATATTACCTTTATGCACAAAATTTAGTAACTTTGTTTTATATAGCAATGATAACTTTATATTTATTTGGTAGTAAAGAACAAAGGGCTGATGCATCTAACAGTTAACAACAGGGTCTGAGTTACCGTTTCATTTGAGGGTTTTTTTTTACAAAAAATTAGCCAAGAGTAAAGTAACTAAAGTTTTGATTTACACAAGAGTTTGCTAACTTGGGATTAATTTAGACATAATCAATTCGGTAGCAGAAGTCTTTGGTTTATAGGGCCCAGGTCTATTATTATTGCATTATTAAAGCAAATTTATCAGGGGATTTTATTTTATTTAAAATATGTACAACTACTGCAGTTTTCAGCAATTTTTAGCTTATTGTTGAAAAAAGATGCATTGAATATGGACTAACCAATATCTTGTGAGTTCTGATATACGTTTATAGTTTTCCAATAGTCCACAATGAACAAAGAATAAACAAAGAATAATGTTGACCAGACATTCATCTTAATTTTATTGGACAAACTGGATTGTATGTACTGTAGTTTATCTGGTCTCCATCTCTGGACGTGGTACCATTAGAATACATCTTAGCTTTAAGCCATTTTTGACATACTTTGTATGAGTCAGGCTACAAGTAATTTCAGTGAAAGTTGGAAATATTGAATACAAGCCAAGAATGTGCACTGTTGATTCCACTATAAAAGGAACAGTATTCAACTTCAGCAAAGCAAATTTTAGGATTGAAGAGTTGGTATATGCAGGTTTCAAATTTTTAAAATTAACACAACAAATGGGCCTCATCTTCCAGAATGAGTACCAGCCAAAAACAAAGGCTTTCAAAGTGACAGATATCTGAAACTTCTCCAATTTTTGCAGGACTTTGACATAAACCTGTAAGACCTTATAGTTCCCTTTGAAATACTGTACCTGCACTATTCATCAAATAAATGTTTGTTACACTTTTAACATCTGTACCATTTTATGACAGCCATCATTACTTCTCACAATATGACATATAGAGATAAGTCAAGTAATTACTGGTTGCACAAATTGATTACCACTAGGTCACTGAGACTAACAGCTAATATTCTATTCTATTATATTTTGAACTTTTATAGCACTTAATCTCTACCAAGGTAGATTCTAAGGTGCAACACCAGGTTCTGTTCAGTAATCAGCATTCCATAGATATAGCCAGGTAGATACCACTGAGAAGCTGAAAGTTTACATGCTAAGGTGGGAATGCCTTTATCAAAGACATAAGGGCCCGTATTCACTAAACCTCTTTTATTCCAAGGAACCCTTAAAAAGTAAGGATTTCCTTTATGTCTTGCCCCTTCCTTTGTTTTTGTATTCATTAAACTTCCCTCAAACAAAGGAGCCTAACTTTCTTTCCTTGACTTTCAAGGAAACCTTAAAAATCTAGGAAATCCTTAACTTTCAAGGGAATCTATTCACTAACCTTCCTTTACTGATGTGGGTACTGGGTCTAAAAGACATTTTTGGGGGAGAATATGCTAAAACTATAAAGTAAATGCAAGAGGTTGTTAATTAAAATCTAACTAGATAGCGCCGACTCGACGCAAACATATCCCCAGAGAGGCCATCTCTCATGCCACTAGCATTCACAGGGTATTTTTTTGTAGAATCCATTTTGTGTGATTCACAAGTACATGTATTATAAACTATTTTCAATTTTTTTGGGGGGGTTAAACCATTTTTTTTTTCATTTTTGAGGGTCAATTTAAAAACAAAGTGCTGTGAGTGGATTATTCATGGGCCTCACTTACATGTTACATGTCTACTTATAAGCCTTGGTTTTTGGCACATACAAAAAATGAACATATTATATTCCCAGATGAGATTTCAGCTGTATCAGGCACATATTATGTCAGTTATAGGGCTTAAAAGTGATAAAAAGTCAATAAATTGGGTGTCTGTGGGCATTTTAGAGAAATTAAAAGTTACAGTGACCTTAAATTAAAGTTACAGACATAAAATTTTTGACAGAAAAACAATACATGTAGAAGTTACATCTACCAGAGTTACAGACTTGTCAGACTTACCATTTCCAGGTTACATCACGAAATATGTTGAAAATGTCTTAAACAGGTCACTTGGGTGGGTGTTTATGGTCCTTATCCACAGGTTAAACATCTATTCAAAGCCTTGATTTTTCTCACATGTAAACAGAACATAATCATGTATTCCCAGATGAGATTTCAGCTGTGTAAGTTCCATCGTTTGACTGCTATAGGCCTTCAAAGTGGCAAAAAGTCGATAAATTCGGTCTCTTTTCGGCATTTTAGAGACTTTAAGATGACCTTCAAATTAAAGTTACAGTCACTAAATTTTTCACAGACTTAGAGTACATGTAGGAGTTATATCTACTGCATTTACAGACTTGTCAGACTTATCATTTTTAAGTTATAGGGGAAAATATAGGAAAAACGTTGAAAAAAATGTCCAAGTATGGTCTTTAGGGGCCTCAAAAACAATGCTAACCTTAACAAAAAGTCTTGATTTTTCGTATATATAAGGCGAATATAGTAATGTATTCCCAGGTAAAATTTGAGGCAGATAGGCCACATAGTTTGTGACCTAGAGGGCATTAAGTGTAAAAAAGTCAAAATTCTGACCTGAAGGTGGCCATAAGTTCTTTATTATTGGGAGTTTAAGGTCACCTTAAAATAGGGTTCCTCTCCTGACCCAAATACATGTGTGTGCCAAGTTTGAATGAAATCCATGAAAGCATTTTTGAGTTATCGCGCACACAAGTGAAAACGTACGGCGGCGGCGGAGCTGAAACCAATATATCCCCGACTTTCGTCTGGGGATATAATTACCGGCCATTACCTCTGTGGGACTGACTCTCACAAGTGGCAAATACTGAATGCCTCATCTAAAACATCAACTTCGAACTTTTAATTTTAAACTGCATCAATTTGGCAGAAACAGTAAGTAAAAAATATATCCAATCTGCACCCATTCAGTATCACTGCTACAAATATAAACAGAGTTAGAAATATTGAAACTATTGTTGTAATCTGTAATTCTGCTGAATTTATAGTTGGCGAGTGTCCTAAAATGCAGATAAAGTACAGATCTAGAAAAACATACAACAATTCACTTTATATGTACTCATGCTTTATTTAATGTGGCAATGATTTTAAGAGATAATAAGTACAAACTGAATAGATAACAACAATACAAAAAATATAGCAACAATATAAAAATATTACACAAAAATTACTTCAACTTACTGAAACATAAAATAGCCATTTTTAGCAGGTGGGAAAATTGGGCTGATTGTATAACATGAAGAACACCAAAAGTGGACATTTATGAAAGTGCCCTCAATTTCAAATGAAAGAGGTGGTGCCACGGGTTGGACTGTCATGTACCTGTAAATTTACACATCAATAAAAAATTTAAAAAAAGAACAATGTTGCCAACAGCTGCTGCTAAATATTGCCTCATACCAAATCAACTACAGCTCACTCTTGGATAAGCATATCCTAAAAAATATTGGTGCAAATGTTTGAATGTGTTTGGACTGTAGAGCATCCACAAAGTGTTATATTACAACAGATGTTGCCAGATATTGCCCGAATCCTAATCAGCTCTAGATCGTATGGATTAATTTGTACAGCTTATGATAGTTGCAATATGAGATGAGGAGTTATTTCAACAGCTACTTATGTTTTTGTCCTTTCTTTTTCTAGCATTAACAGCAATTTTGATGATTTTTTTTCAACTACACTTCCTGTTCAAGTTGTTTGTTTCATAAGGATACTGGAAAATGCCTTTTTTCATATTCACGTTGGCAGGCATGGAAAATAGGTCCCC
This sequence comes from Sabellastarte sp. h YS-2021, assembly GCA_964017235.1. Classification (NCBI taxonomy): domain Eukaryota; kingdom Metazoa; phylum Annelida; class Polychaeta; order Sabellida; family Sabellidae; genus Sabellastarte; species Sabellastarte sp. h YS-2021. The sequence continues at coordinate 125,312,959 of OZ024932.1, forward strand.
ACTGATTCTAAAAGCATACCCTCACACCAACCTGCAAGAATACAGAACATACATCTCCTCTAGAGGTCTGTTTATCACGAATGATTCAAGAACCTCCCTGAAAGGCCATACTTTACTGTTATTGGTCCCTCTTGGGGAAAAGTTATGCGATTCCTGCACAGCAAGAGTGCAAGTTCCAATCAATGACCTTCTCCCAGAAACTAAAGCAGACTAAACAATATTTTTTGGCCAGAGTACATCTTCCTCCGATGTTTGGCAGGGCCGGCTGTTGCCGGACTAGAGCTAATGTTTGTTAGGCAAGATATTTTAAAGCAATAAAACAATATTTTCTGAAGCTAAGGAATGTGACTCCATATGATTGCAATGGCTACGGAATGACACAGCAACTCCACCTGTAGTGGTGCTGTGGTGTTTAGCAATGACTCCTAACAACTTGACGGTATTTAATTTGGGGAGCCACAGAGAATTGTGAGGAAGCATAAAAGAATCCTAAGGAAGGAAAATAAACAGCTATCAAGCATTGAGTGATTCGACTTAACATTAGAAAGTACTACAAATGCCCAGAATGGGATAAGAATGTCCTCAGAATTGGTAACAATTTATTCAACTGGAAACTATTCTGATAATTACACAGTGCAGGAAACTTTCAGAAATATGGCCATTTGACCTTTCAAACCAAAGGAATGCTCCAGACTGCTCTTGAATGTTCATAAATGATTCCAGAACCACATAAGATTCTCTCCAAACTGAAAAAAAAACTTTCTTTATGTCTTATTCGGACTTTAATTGGCTCACTTTTTTATCTTTAAGTTCTGATTTAAGTAAGAAAAACAATATCACACAAGTGAAGTTTATGAATATATTATATATGAAGCACTAAAATCAATTAGTAAATAACAATGCAAGTATTTCCTAACTGTAGCAAACAAATACACAAGATACTTATTGAAAAACTTAAATCTTTGCATTTTACTCCTTTATTCCTTTGCACCAAGGATACATTAATCCTATATACAGATACAAAAGTCAAATGCCAAGATTATTTAACAACTCAAGAATAATTATATAAAAGTGATATTAAAGCAAGACCAAAAAAAATACAAAGCACTTGTAGAGTGCAAACATCCACCAAGGGGGTATTTCCGAAAATTCAGGATTTTTTTGTTGTATCCAGAATATGACCCAAATCTTTCTCAAAACTTAGTCACTTCTTCATATGGTCTTGTCCTATCTACATCAATATTTCAGACAGATCTGTTTATTACTTTTGCAGTAATGGTAAACACAGACAAACAAACACCCAAAAACATAACCTCTTGGTGGAGGTAATTAGGCATGAAAACAAAGATACTTCAAACATAAAATGATAAAAATAATGACCTACGCTCTCTTTTAGTTTATGGTATAATGATCAACACCTTTTGTATTATCGTATTGAAGTCAAACTATGTTCACTTGTAGACAAAGAATTCTGTAGTCACACTGACCTGAAATGTAGCGATAATTTATTAGTTAATAATATATCTATGTTGTAATGTAGACACAATATGTTATAGGAATAAAAGTCATATTCGAGTGCTTTATGATGGTTTTAAATTATCGATCGGCTGAATATTAAAGCCACGAAGCCTGAAGGGCTGAGTGCTTTAATACAGCAGATCGATAGTTTAAAACCATCATAAAGCACGGGAATTTGTCTTTTATTCCTATTCTAAAATGGTTACACAAAATTTTAGTAAAAATAAGGGGTAAATCTTACGCAAAAATCAAAACAAATCCAACGCCATGTTGGCTGTTCCATCAATGCAACATACATAGCGATATCTAGGGTAAAAAAGTAAGTATTTTTGTCACTCTATTTTCATAGAATTTGTTATGAAATATTGAGAGATTGTAACTGTAGATGCTTTCAATTTGTTATAAGCTTTAAAACGATACGCTATTTATTAAAATCAAGCAAGAAATAACAATTTTATGAATATTTTAACCATTTATTTTACCGCGAGTCGTTTGTTTACATTTGTACGCGAAGGGATGATGTATGTAGAATTCAACAGCGCTACTTTATTTACCGTTCTATATTCGCGATTTCTGAACTGCACAAAAGACGTGTCCAAGGTCACTGCGCAGCCTACCATTTTAGAATAGCTAATACATATTTATGTTATATTTACCCAAGAGATAACACAACAAAAATTATAAGCTGATGTTTAGTCAATTAAATAATAAAAATAGCATCAGAGATGCCCGTACCCCACAGCCTAGGGAAATAGTTTTAACACCATGAGATATAGAAGTATTGTATTGGTACAAAGTTCAGGATACTTTCAGAGCACTGTCAGTTATATAAAGGTGCAACCAATGTTTAAACGGAGAATATAATGTCTAAGAGAAAGATAGTGCATGTACTTTATCTACATCTGGCATGGCCGAATTATGGTTTAGATGTTTTGAACATTACCATGCATACAGAATTGGTAATACATTCAATGAATGCTTATGTGTGGTGTTGGAGCAAAATCTGTGGCTCACTTGATGAAATTCCATCTGTTACAATGGGAAGTTGTAAAAGTAAAATTTTTAATGAATTCTAATATGACTTTAACAGTGGTTAATCTGCATCAAAAGACAGACCCAAAGGTGCAACAAGATTTTAAAGGTCAAGATCACTACGACAAGGTCAAATCAAGGTCACACCATGATGTTGCACACCTACAACCCCTAACCAATGTCCCTACTAAGCATCAACTTCCTACACCTTACAGTTTCCGAGATATAGCCTTGACAAGATTTTATAGGTCAAGGTCACTACAGCAGGGTCAAAGGTCAAATCAAGGTCACACCATGACACTGCACACATACACCCCCTAACCAATGTCCCTACCACGTATCAACTTCCTACACCTTACGGTTTCCGAGATATATAGCCCCGAAAAGATTTTAAAGGTCAAGGTCACTACGACAAGGTCAAAGGTCAAATCAAGGTCACCCCATGATGTTGCACACCTACACCCCCTAACCAATGTCCCTACCAAGTATCAACTTCCTACACCTTACAATTTCCGAGTTATAGCCCGGACAAGATTTTATAGGTCAAGGTCACTACGGCAAGGTCAAAGGTCATATCAAGGTCACACCATGATGTTGCACACTTACACCCCCTAACCAATAACCCTACTAAGTATCAACTTCCTACACCTAACAGTTTCTGAGATACAGCCTGGACAAACTTTTTCCAACCGCCCGCCCGCCCATCCGGACACCATGGGTGAAAACAATACCCCGACAGCCCTTAAGGGCTGTGGGGTAAAAACAAAGACAATGAGGTGATGTGATGTAACTTCAATGCACCTGAATGTTTATGAAATGACATGAAAACATATTACAAATACAGGAGAACCTCTATTATCCAATCATCTATTATCAACACAGTTGGTTTCATTAAATTATTTCCATCCACTCAAAACTGTATTTCCTCATTAAATATTATATACTTAATAAAACTGCATCTTTCATCTTGCAAAATTGAAAATGTTAGGTGTTGTTTGTCTTGCAAACACAGTCTATGATTTCAGTTTCACCTATTCAAATATTGATGTCGAATCTTAAATTAGCATGAAAGATGTCATATATTATGAACAGCAGTTTTTTTTTATAAAAAAAAATAATGGAAATAATTAATGATAAAGTGAGCTTGTTGTGGCACCTTTAACCAAACTTCTGCAGTCTTGGTACAAAAGATGGGCAATACTAAACCTCTCAGTAAGTTTTTTCTTAAACTTTCACTTTACAAATACTTTATTTGGAATTTGATCTCCGCTTGCAACTATGCCATTTTTTGAACCAACTAAAATTCAACCACAAAATTATGCTCATAGCATGGTTTATATATATTCTACTGTAACTAAGTAAACAATGTGAAAAATATGACATTAACAGTGCTAAAAGAGAGACCCTGAAGACACTGACTTTTAGAATTGAACCCATGGTGGTTCTAAAAAGCAAATGTCTCCAGGAACCTTCCCACATGGTACTTCTACTGCAACAAAATATAAATCTATTATAACAATTCATAAGTCTCAAGTTTTCAACATTCCTTCCGCCGCTGCCAAATTTAGCAGGAATGTTTCTGTGGCTGGCTGCATCTTCCTGGATTTCAGGGTTTCCATAGTGATGTACTTCTTTCCATCTTCTCCTTCTGTTGCTAAGCTTTGTAAGTTGTTGATTAATTCTTTTGTCTTGTTGGCAATGTCCTGTGATTGACAAAATAACACAGTATCTTAGACTCACTGATTTAACCCACTTTAGACATTTATGCAGGCTAGATGAAGAAACAATCATATCTAAAGTAAATATTTAAAATACTAATATGAAAAACCTTCAGAACTGTAAACATTTAATACTACATGTCTAGCCAGTTTTTATCCCAAAAGCAAATGCTTCTTCAGTTTGGTATTCAATTTTGCATTAGGTACATAAATACCCAACATTAGAATGTCCATTTCCAGTTCTGAGCATACAATGTTTACCCCATTTTTGATCCTCGTTACATCCTAGCTGAACACAAAAATACATTTGTACATCTTTGTAAACCACAGATCCTGTTTATGCAGTTTATGTGGACTAAAATAATGTATTTACATGTCACTTTAATCATGGATGACTTGGCATTTTAATCCATATTAATATACAAGACAAAATGCCTACTAGCAATATACACAAAACTGATGCAGATATTTCAAGTAAAAATCCACACAAGAACATCACCTGTACAACTTGTGGTTCTGAGTTTTCTTCATTCTGTGCACTCTGTATAATACTAACTGCTAAGTCTTTGTGCAGCTTCCCCATGGCAAACATTTCTGTGGGAAAAATACCAATACATGAGATCTCTTGGAGAAAAAAAGATATTCTACACAACTCATAAATTTATCATACCAGTCTCAACCTAATGTTGTGATGTACAAAATATTATAAAGACCGTAACTGAACAGACCACCAAAAACCCTACAGTGAGCACATTATCTTTGTGCATTATCTGACGCAACAAGGTATAGCTAAAATATAGTGTCACAAAAAGGTATGGACAAAATAATATTTTGTTGCACAGAAATATATCTCGAAATGCAACTGGTCTTTTTAACAGAAATACAGTCTTCAGGTTTGTACTTTATGTGCGCTATAAAGGACGGAACTTCAGGAATAATGGACTTCTGGTACTGTGCCCATCCATTAATCTACTGGGTGTACTTTGTGTACGGCACACATTAAGTACTCAACCTTGGACTTTATTTCTACGCTAAAGACTTTGTACAATGTAATCCTTCACCATCCACAGCATTTGGTTCTACTGGAGTAATATTCTAGTTGTCGAGAATATACACAGAACAATCTGTGACCAAATATACCAAGGCCAAAAAATCTTTCGGTCTACATGCGCAAGCTGCACAGCCATCAGAGACACGAGTAGTGCACTAAAATTTATGAAAGTTTGGCGACAAGAAGAAATTCCAACTCAGACACATCCCATAGCTGGTGTAGAAGTCAGACGGTCACCCATCCCAGCACTAACATAGCTCATTGCCACTTAACTTCAGCGAAGAGACAGATACTCATCACACTGCGCCGAAATTCATAAAAGTCCGGAGACCAAAAAATTTTTTTTAAAAAGCACGAGCCAGAAGCGCAAGCCTCACTAAAGCTCGCACTTAAAAAAGAACCTAATTTAAGTAAATTCTTCAATACCTGATTCAATGAATAGTTCAAAGGGGAGGGGGCAAGGGTATTGTAATCTTGACCATCTGTCTTTCTTAAATATAGTACAGCACAGGGTTTTATTACATCACCAAAACATTGAAAACAGTCACTTAAGCACAGCAGAAAGGAAATTTCTGCTAACAAAAATATTAGAACTGCCATTCTCTTGCCCTACTTAAATATACACTGAAACAGTAGTGGTCGGAGATATTTTGAAGTTTATAAACTTCATTTACCATGAATATAAAGTGAAAATGTAAGATGTTTCCTCAAATTTATATGTTCTTTATTGTTTTGACGAAGTATTAACCAGTAGAAAGCCCAATATAATAACATTTTCAATAACTGGTACTTAAACATTCTTTGCAGATTTCGTCATTTCTACCTAAATTTACAAAATATGACAAAGTCAGAAATGACATTTGGATATATATCTCAAAGACATTTAAATGTTTTATAAAACATACTGCTGTCCCATTTAGCAAAAGGAGTTTGTCCATATCCTGTTAATGTTAGAGTAAGGAATCTAAAATTTGCCAGGAATGTAAAATTCGCCACCTCTAAAAACCTTTATTAATTCTATGAAGAAAATGATGTTTTGTCTTAAACTTGGTATTGTTTGGTTCAAAAAGCCTTAATTTACTATACATTCAACAAATCTCACCTCAATTCATTTAATTTATTAGTGATTTCACATGTGGCGAATTTCAGATATGTGGCTAATTTTAGATTCCTTACTCTACTTATCACTCAGATATGAATGTTACTTTTTCTATCTTACATACCCATTTAGTGTATATTTCCCTGGTGAGGTCATGCTTTCTCAAAACATGCTTTCTTTTGTATATTTATATTCAGTGCAATATCTCAATGTATTACAGGACTCAAAGCGCTCTGACCCATCAGACTGCACAAGTACAGCCCAACTGTCAAATTACTGACATTTCCCTAACTGTACAACAAGAGGCTCAAGGATGAGCATTCATCAACGTCCTTCATGTTCTTTAACCTGCTACTGGGGATTGGATCCAATGACAGAAGACCGCCATTTTACGTCATCCAAGCCACTATGTATCTTCCTGTACCTGGGTTTGAACCCACGTCCTGTGTTCCTAGGCGAGTGTGCTACCAACTAGGCCACAGTGGTATTCATAAATCCATACTTATTTCAGGAAATTATTTTCAGATAAGGCATTACACGTCCAATGGCTGTGTTTTGACCAATGAGTCTGTTTGGTCTGCAAAAGCACCTGCCACTACTGAGATTAAGCATAATAGAAGTTAGATTGGATCTGATTACATTCCTATGTAATAAATAGGTTTAAGGAAAATGTATGCACTAACCTTTTGCATGAGGTGCAATGATTATTTCACTAGCCGAAGCATTGACAAAGAGATCGTACAGGTCTGATCTACAAAAAATATAAAATGATAAATGTTAGGGATGGGTCGGTACCAAAAATGTGTAGATCAGGAGGTTACCAGGGTACCAGTTACTGTTCTGATTCCGGGACTCCGCATTTTAGTGCACCCCCATACAAACAGAGGAAGTGAAACTCATGAAACTGAAACATTGACATTTCCTCTCAATGAAATCGCAATAAAAGTCCCCAAATGCACCAAAATATGGGATACGAGTGTGTAATTTCTTCAGATTTCTGGTGTGTTTCCAATGTTTCAAGTTTTCCTTTCCATTTTGTGTGTTGACAAGTGAGATGGAGGTTATAAAGTGTTATCACTTATTCACCACAAAATCGCTACAAAAGGCTGCAATTGTACAAAAATACTGGGTCGGATAAAAGTTGACAGTTTCTTCAGATTTGGACTTTATTACCAATATTTAAAATTTTCCTTCAATTATATGTGTTGACAAGTGGTGGTTGTAAAATCTCTTCATGGTATTTCAGAGAACTGCTCTCAATACCGAGAAACCGGGCCTACCGTCCATCTTTAATAAAAGTGCATGACGGCTTTCAGTTCATGCTATTCTCTGAGAGTTGTGTTTAGGTTATGCCCCGTTTCGGTATTCTCTAACAACCAGTTTTTACCATCTAACACAAAACCTTTTCAGAACCTTTCACTTCCAAGGCAAAAATACTGATATTTATTTGAAAATACTAATATTATATGCACGACATATTCCACATTATAAAACGACACCTGTGCAGTCGACAAGTATGCGTCTCTGTGCATTTCGTGGGAGTACTTAGTAGAGAAACTAATGTACGCTGTTCCAATCTACAAACATGGTTCTGCAACATAATCTCGAAAATAAAATTGAAAACAACAAAATCAGTTAACATTGGATAAAACAGCAATAATCGTTTTATAATAGAAATAAACTACTTTTGCTTGGACTCAGCCCTCGTCCTTTATTTGAGGTTATTTTTGTGATTGAATCGCCAATAAAGTCCGCGCATACGTAGTTTATTTCTACATTTTAGGCAAAATAAATGTAATGAGTACACAAACAGTGTTATTAGACAATTATTATTTCACTCCAAATACAGTAGAAACTCTTATTTTCCGAAGACTATTAGGCTGTATAATAGAAAGCCTAAAATAGCATGTTTAAATGGAGATAGAAGAGTGGGTGTTGAGGTCAGATAATTACAAATTTGGATAACAGAGGGTCGGATAATGGGGGTCCCAATGTATTCTAAAATTTACTACTGGTTTTATTCTGTTATTAAAATAGCACAAAACAAACACTATACAGATGTAAATATTTCATGGAATTAACAGAGCATTAGTGTGCTTATAGTGATGATTTCATTGTGAAAATTTGGTTCTATCATTTTGTTAATTTTATATGCTGCTGAGAAGTGCCTGACAAATCTGACATTTACTGTACCTGTTTTCTACTGCGGCATCAGAAAAACCTGCTACATAATACGAGGACTTCCTCAGATTCTGGAGTTCTGAAGGCTCTAAATGCACCCAGGGATGAAGCAGGTTCCAGTTCTGCCTATGCAAAACTAAGACCGGCAGTACTCTACAACATAGGGTACGCGTTAAGTGACCCAAATGAGCATTGTGTCAGCTGACACTAGTTTTAAAGGCATATGGAAATGCAAATGCCTAGGTTGTGGGTAGGGGTTGGTGTAAATCTACATCATAATGGTCTTTTGTTTTGTATCAGTATTACAATTACGGCTGTGATAGGTTACCCGGTTACCCGAAACCGGTCCAAATTCTTTAGAAAACTGAGTACAAACTGGTGAAGTGGGTAACCGAAAAAATATTAAATATAGCGTAAATCAATGAAATACTCAGCTAAACCTTTGTATTATGACAGATTTCTTTAATTACTGTTAGTTTTTCACATAATTTTCCTTATTTATACAGATATTTAACATTATTTTTTGTAACGTTTTGTTTACATCATCCGCCATGTTTGTTTCTCTGCCACTTCCACTGGGTGACAACTAAAACACGGTTACCCGAATTCGGATCGATTCTTTCGAGGCGAATACCCGGTGTCGTTTTTCTAACGAAGTCACAGCCTTAATTACAATGCACTGTCCTAGATAAATCTATATTATAACATATCACTAAAACCCTTCACTTTCCAGTTTTCATTTTAAATGACTGAAAGGATTGCACTTAAAGTATTCAAGGACTTAGACATCAAAATGTATAACAAGTCATAAAATCCGGGGCCAGGGGCGATGGTGGCAGAGTGGTAACACTCTCGCCTCCCACCCCTGAGATTGGGGTTCGGTTCCCGCCCCCCCCTCAAATGGGAAAGCTGGTAGTTGTTTGCCACTGGTCGGCAGTTTACAGTACAGAACCTCGGCCAACTGTATGTACTGGTTTCCTTTGCCCTTCCAACTACCCGTCGTGATATGACCTGTATATTGTTTAAAGCAATGTAAAACAACAAATAAATAAAAAATAATAAATCTGGAGCCACTACATTTATTAAAATTTCACTTGATAAGCATCAATATTTCATCTCGGAAAATTGTAAAACAAAGAAACAAATACAACAATGAACTTATGCTAATAATCTACTGTGAGCCAATCATTGTAGGGACAAATGGACCTTATTAATCTACTCTGGATATGAGTGGAAAAGGGTCAAAACTCAGCCAAAACTTTTCACTAAACATTACCTCATTAGCTGTAACAGCTCTTCCACCACCGAATGGTACACTGCTACTCTTTTCTTCAACAGAACTGCCGTAAAAAGCAGGATGATTTCTATCTGAAACTGGTTGATTACATCTGAAACAAAGACAAAAGTGCAGGACCAAACAGATGAGATGTCTGTGTAAGCTTAATTGACACGATTGAGATTCTAATTCTAATAATACTTTTAAAGCGCTTAATCTCTATCTTAAGACAGACTCTAGGTGCACAATACGGAACAGAAGAGATGCATAATCCATATAAGTTCACATAAAACAAAAACAGTGAAAACGTTTTCAAAATCAGACCAAATATAAAGAATTTTAGTCAAAACCCAAAATAAGATTAATTTGCACCAGATGTTTAATAAAAGAAGAAAATAACATCAGAGATGCCCGTACCCCACAGCCTAGGGAAATATTTTTAACACCATGAGATATAGAAGTACTGTATCAGTACAAAGTTCAGGATACTTTCAGAGCACTGTCAGTTAATTAAAGGTCCAAACAATGTTTACATAGAGACAATAATGTCTAAGAGAAAGATAACGCATGTAAGGATGAAGTATTAAAACGAGAAAATTCAATAACAAGATGACAGCATTAATCAGTAAACTAAACATTGTAACACTCTTTATCTACATCTGCATGGCCAAAATATGGTTTAGATGTTTTGAATATTACCATGCATACAGAAGTGGTAATACATTTAATGAATGCTTATGTGTGGTGTTGGAGCAAAATCTGTGGCTCACTTGATGAAATTCCATCTGTTACAATGGGAAGTTGTAAAAGTAAAATTCTTATTAAATTCTACTATGACTTTAACAGTGCTTAATCTGCATCAAAAGACAGAACCAAGGGTGCAACAAGACTTTAAAGCTCAAGGTCACTACGACAAGATCAAAGGTCAAATCAAGGTCACACTATGATGCTGCACACCTACAACCCCTAACCAATGTCCCTACCAAGCATCAACTTCCTACACCTTACGGTTTCCGAGATATAGCCCAGACAAGATTTTATAAGTCAAAGTCACAACGTCAAGGTCAAATCAAGGTCAGACCATGACGTTGCACACCTACACCCCCCAAACCAATGTCCCTACCAAGTATGAACTTCCTACACCTTACAGTTTCCGAGATATAGTCCAGACAAGATTTTATAGGTCAAGGTCACTACAGCAAGGTCAATGGTCAAATCAAGGTCAGACCATGACATTGCACACCTACACCCCCTAAGCAATGTCCCTACCAAATATCAACTTCCTACGCCTTATGGTTTCCGAGATATAGCCCGGACAACATTTTATAGGTCAAGGTCACTACAGCAAGGTCAAAGGTCAAATCAAGGTCAGACCATGACGTTGCACACCTACACCCCCCCTAGCCAATGTCTCTACCAAATATCAACTTCCTACACCTTACTGTTTCCGAGATATAGCCCAGACAAGATTTTATAGGTCAAGGTCACTACGGCAAGGTCAAATCAAGGTCAGAACCTGACGTTGCACACCTACATATCCTAACCAATGTCCCTACCAAGTATCAACTTCCTACACCTTACGGTTTCTGAGATACAGCCTGGACAAACTTTTTTCCGCCGCCCGCCTGCCCATCTGGACACCATGGGTGAAAACAATACCCTGACAGTGGGGTAAAAAACTAAAATTTTTTTTTTTAACTTACAGTTTTGTACACAAAATATATCAATATTGATTGATTACTGTTCTTAGTTTCAATACTGATATTTCAACTGGCTATATCAATGTCATTTTCAAGAAAATTAGCAAGTTTTTTCAATATATAGTTGAACTTCTATAATTTATAACTTAAGCCACAAAACATTATAATTCTATATTTACAACCTTCAGATTTATTTTGAAATATAACTTAGTGTTTCAAAGCTTCACCATAATGATTTATAAAAGATATAAACTAAAGAAAATATTGAAATATGTTAAACAAAATAACGAAACATGCTCTTAAAAGAAACAGAATTTTAGCTAATACGCGATACATTTGGTAACAAAAAAGAAAAAACATTTAAGTATCAAATTATATGTCAAGCCAATTTAATGATTAATAATGATATCCAAATTGTGTACAATACATGGTCTGTCCTTTACCAACCTTTAATAGAAGACCCTGCATATGCTGCCTTGTTTTCAAACTCCTTCACGACAAATGCCCCATTCTCCTCCCCATTGCAAACCCCTTTTGTGGCCACAGAGAGGTAGGATTCTAGCAGTGCAGCAGGACTTCCAGTCTTCTTGTAAAGTTTGGACAGTAATCGACATAAGGCCTTGTATTTCTCTGGATGAAAATCCTTTGTGGACAGCACCAGAGAAAAATGAGTCACCTGATGACATACACCAAGAAAATATTCAGTATCTTGCCATATCAAAAGTACCTCGTTTTTGTTTTGGTCTTTCCCAAATATGTTGCTGAAAAAGTTAAAGATTAGCAATTTATCAATTCTGTGACTGTAACACAAAGTGACAATGATAGAAAGCTACGCCAGTAGTACATTCCATTAGTTTTGGAACTGTCAATGAACAACATACCATGTCATTGTCTGATATCGGGTGTAAATTGATTTGAAGCTTTTGCCAGCTTGTTCTATGCATTAAAATATATAGATTCACTGTGATTTATATAAATAAAGTTTAATTAACTGATGTTAAAACCCTAAAAGACGCTGAATGAGGACAATTATATTTCCACTGATGCCTTGTTTTCTCCTTGGTGCACACACTACACCAACACAGTCAGTCACTATGAAACGAATTAAAAAACTTGTACAGGGAAACATGTGAAATGTATGGCTCAATTTGACATTCTTATGGGTAATACTTAAATGAAATTCATACCAATATATTTCATGCGTGTATGTGTTGTATCGCTGAAACAATTACCATATTAAGTTTATACACTTATACACTGTTTGTACCTACAGAGGTTACTTACTGACAGTGTTGTATATGTAATTAATATGCTGCTGGTTTCACATGATTGATGTTTGTCAAGTCAATTCAATTTATAAAAGGTTACTTCTGCATGTCATGTAGCAAGCAAGGTTGTAAATGGAAAATTGGTTTAACTGGTTGTTGGTTTTGACATAAAAGCAACACCATGTCATTTTTTTTAAAAAACCAGTTGTTGCTTCTAACATTTAAGATAAACTTTTGTGCAATTGTTTTTTCCAACTTTCAACAAAATATTATCAGAGGTTATGAAAGTGTAGATATCTGATTGAATAACATAATGCTTAAACCTTCTTAGTTTTTATTTGCAAAAGTTGTAACAAAGATTTACTAAATTGATGAATCTGTAAGCTAAAGTTTGTAGATTTAAAGAGATTTTTCATTCAATTTCAAAACCAGTTAATAACAACCGGTTTTGGAAAATAAAAAAACAACTGCCAATCTAGTACCAACTTAGCAAGTCAAATAAAAGTGTTTTTACTCCAAAATTTTGGTTGACATTGAAATTAAAATATACATTTAAATTTTTTTTCTCTCTGGAGGCATTATCTGTTGTTGAAATTAACATACATGAAGTAGTTCAACTTAAGAAACAATACTGTTATGCAGATTCATTCTTCAGGTTGAATTTAACATAAGGTCCATATTGAATCATCTTTACAGATAGTAACTGTTATCTATAATTCCAGGTTTAGAAAAAGTATATTCCCTGTCTCTTACCTTTCAAGGGTCAACTGATTACTGTCAAGTGATTACTGTCATTAACTAGTGGGTAAATCGGGTATTGCCGATATTTATTGTTTTGGAACTGGACTGCCGATATCGAGATCTAAACACGTATTTCAATATCGCCATTTTAAGCAAAACTGTAAACTTACACTGTTAATATTTGATATAAAGTCCAAATCTAAAGAAATTGTACACTTTTATCTCACATTTTTGAAGTTTTCAAAGCGTTTTTGATGAAAACTGCAATGTTTTGTTTTGCTAAATTTCGCTTCCTGTTAGCAGTTCAGGATACACTAAAATAAAATGTTTTTGGTTTCCCGAATTCGGACTATTTGGTAGAGAATATTAACCCCCCGATATCGCCTGATATTGAAATCTTTTTGCATTCAATATCGATACCCACGAAGCCAAACGATTTACCCCCTATCATTAACATATACTAAAGTGACAATACCTTTACCAAAACAGACTCCTGCACTTCAGTTGTGTATATGTAGTACCAATTGCCCTGGAACTGTGTGAATACAAATTCTACTACATTTGTTTCCTCTCCTTTTTGTAGGCAGCATTTTCTGCATAGATAATCTCTTTGCATTGAACTGACAGAAGGGTATGCCCAGGTCCACAATACATCACCAGCATGGTCTTTTTCTGATGATTTAAATTAAAACAATTGCAATAAAATATCATTGTGTTAATCAAAATTTAGATTTTTAGAACAGAATATTTCTAAACCTAACATGCAAATGCTCAATTTGAAAGATTTTGATGAAGCAATTGTAAAACAGGAACTTCTGGTTTAACTGGTGGTTTAACTGGTTTCAACTTACAACTAACTGCCCTGGTTAATATTCTAAAAAGATCAATTATTCTGAATACTGATCAACTGACTAAGCCTTTTAAATTTTCCCCAAAAAGAGAGTCAAAATTAATAACTTACATGTGGCACACATGGGTTAAAAAATTACAGGATAAATAGCATGATTATATGTGGCATATATAGCATATATAAACCACATTCAGCTAGTATAAGGGCTTCAAAACATTTATATATATATTACATACTTAATCACAAATAAATAAGAATATTACAGACACATGGAAAACACCACGGATGCACAAAAACAAATTAGCTGTATATTGGTTGCCTTTTTCCCTACTTTACAATTTACATGCAAGTTGAGCAGAGATAACTGACACATACATTAGCTAACAGTTTCCTTAGTACACAATAATTGTTTAAGAATGTGTAAAACTACTAATAAAATTAATATAAACCTAAGTATAAGGCTTCTTTCTGTGGTGTACATTTGGTAAGGTATCTCCAATATATTTGTAACATTAAAAGGGCTAGAAATCAAAACAATAGACTCCCAGGGCCTCTCCACTTTAGCTATTGCTCAGAGTGAAGCTCATTAACAAACAAAGTTCATCACTTGCTTTTTTGGGTGATATTAAAACACATTCATAATGAACTTCCAAATTCATGTCACAATTTTCAGTTGCAAGCACATGTTAAATTTGCATACAAGAACTGTTCCTCTATGCCTCTATGACATTTAAGGCACTTACAGGCAGGTGATCAACTTCACTCACTGAGCAGTACCTATCAGCCAGTGAAGATTGTCAATCAATGAAGTATAGCTATCACTTGAGCTAGTTTTTACTTCACTGATACGAGATTTCGGCGATAATATAGTTCCACGTTTTCTAGCAATATCATCCTTTTATTTTTGCTGTACTACAGAAGATCACTATTTATTGGGTTGGGGGCTTGCTCCCATTTATAACCCTCGGGCGGAATTCACAAAAGGTCTTAAGTCTAAGATAAAAGACTTAAATGTTAAAAACTTTGTCATAAAGTTAAGACAAAATTTATGCTTAGACACAATGGGATTCATAAAAGGTCTAAGACAAAATTTTGTCCTTAAGTTTTGTCTTAACTTTAAGACCACTGCAGGGCAGACTTAAATCATTTTTGAAATATTCCATTGCATGTATGTACATTTTACCCTTTGTTATGCCAACAAAAAATATACTCTGGGGATCTATACTTCCTATAAAAGTAATTTCTGTGGATTGTAATAGAAATTTACATAATTCAATATCCTATAAATTTCCACATTTTATCTCCTTGTGGCACAAATATTGACATAAAAATGGCTGACTCACAGTAAAACACAAAGATTACTTTTTCACATAATTTTACAAAAAAAAGTAACAAATCTGTTATATAATTTTGAAGAGCATGTTTGGTGTATTTGTTGGTGAAAATATTTTTGTTTTGTTAAAATTTGCTAATTCAGAGACAAAAGG
Organism: Sabellastarte sp. h YS-2021; assembly: GCA_964017235.1. Lineage (NCBI taxonomy): Eukaryota > Metazoa > Annelida > Polychaeta > Sabellida > Sabellidae > Sabellastarte > Sabellastarte sp. h YS-2021. The sequence continues at coordinate 125,328,880 of OZ024932.1, forward strand.
GTTAAGACTTTTTGCATAAATTTTGTCTCAGCTAAGAGTTTGCTAAGCACTTTTTGTGAATCCCAACTTAAGATAAAATCTCAGCTGAGACAAAAGTCTTAAACTTAAGACTGGTCTTAGCTGACATTTTGTCTAAGATTTAAGACCTTTTGTGAAGCCTGGCCCAGTTATTTTAAAATTTTAATTGCATATTTCTTTGACAGTTTCCTGTAATTATTAAATGTGGTGGATCCTAGACATGGTTACCTCGGCTCTACTTTACTTGCGTGTAGAGCCATGGCACGACCCCACATAAAACTGGAGATTTGCATAAACTCCTTTTCTGTTGAATAAAACCTGATGAAATGACTGGAAATGGTATAATGTAGTTAAAAACAATTGAAATTAAGCTAAGGTGACAGTAAATACAGCATGTGTATAAAATACATGCTATTTTACACAACTTTTATAATAAAAGAACATTTTCAAATTTTTAGAGAAATGGTCAAAAAACATTGAAAATGAGGAAATGTATTTTATTTTTAGTTAACTATGTTTGCATGTTGACTTATTGTTGAAGGAAATATAACAAAGTAATAGTGGGAACAGTTGTTTGTACACATTTGTATGGAATTTGTGTTTTATGCAAATCTCCAGTGCTATGTGGGGTCGTGCCATGGCTCTACATGCAAGTAAAGTAGAGCCAAGGTAACCATGTCTAGGTGGATCCCATACCGGTAAAGTAAAACTGCCCCGTCACTTGTCATTTGAACCCATAAGGACCAGCAATATTTATCTTTAACAAAATGTTACTACTGCTCAAAATTTTAATAAATAATACAGCAATGAAATTCAAGAATGAAAACACTCTAATACTGTCATAAACAACAGGTGAAAAAATTCCACAGCTGCATGAGCAGTACTGCACAGTATCCATTGCCAGTTTTAGTGGTCGGACCGGTTCTGAAAATTAAAACCGGTTTTCGGGGCTTTGAAACCGAACGAAATCCGCGATATCGAAAGTGTACAGAGATATGATAAAAAGTTTTACACGAGCGTACATGAGTTATATTCTCAATAGGAAATATGGATTCGCGAGATATTTTGAAGTTTGTAAACTTCATTTACCATGAATATAAAGCAACAATGTAAGTTATTTCCCCAAATTTATATGTTTTTTGTTGTTTTGACGAAATATTAACCTCTAGTGGTGGTGGACCAATTCACGCCCGTGTACCTGTTCACGCCCACCCCTAAATTTATCCAAACCCAGCACAATTACACAATAAATTACCTATGTACATAATCAATTTGATAATTATCTATGATGTGGTAAACATCTTTTCCATGAAGAAGTTCAAATCTTTGAGAAAATTGAGGGTGGGCGTGAATAGGTACATGGGCGTGAATTGGTCCACCACCACTAGAAAGCCTAATATAATTACGTTTTCAATAACCGGTACTTAAATATTCTTTGCAGATTTCGTCATTTCTACCTAAACGAAATGAAATGCGGTTTACCGTTCACACCACTACCAGTTTTACTGACAATTTGAAAATCAACACTATTTTTCATAAAAAGTAAGGTACCAAATCCACAGCTGTACTATAATAATACTAACACTGATTTATCTCCATAAATCACACACGAGAATCACTGATTCCAGCCCTTTTCGCTTTCACAGTGGGGGGCGTAATGGACGATAATACAATACTATACGCCATATCTGCTAAATAAGTTAATACCACAGGTCACAAGGCACGCCATGGTGACAATTAAAGAATTTTAACAATAAATGGTTAAAAATAATTGTATGAACGAATCCTCACCAATAATACCAGCTGAATGTAAATCACAAACAGAGGTCGCCATATTTTTATGCCCTACCAATAGCCAACCACAACCGAAATTTTTCTTCCGGGTTGCCCGGATTTAGAAAAGTCCAATTCTTGAAAGAATTTGTTCACGTTGGGATTATTTGAATTTATTTCACAGGCAGTGTTTTCGCCTGATATTTTTTTTAGATTAATGGATTCAGTTGTAGTGTAGATAGATTCATCATATGAATTACCAATCGGATGATCTAGTTACATAAGGGAACTCCGATTTTTGTTGTCATCCACAATTCCATAAAAAAGAAGCTTCCATTCTTTTTAATAATTTATTCATAACTTCACAAACGGCACCTTTTTAATCATCTACTAGAATATTAAAGAGAAACCCCTTCCATTAATGATTTAACATAACAGAAGGCATTTTGTTAGACTTGCTCCAAGTCTTTGTATTTCTCATTGCACCAAATCTGACATACATGGAATGATCATGAATCCATTTGGATGGTGCGAATCCTACTGTTCCAATGAAATGCAAAGATTTGTCTCAGTCAGGGGGGGGGGGGGGGGTTCCTTGTAATGAGTTTTACCACATTTAAATTAATGCACACAGCCAACTGGCAAACTGTGGGCTAGTTCTCATCTGTGGAAGCTTGAACCCAGCAGGCACGCAACTTTAAAATCAGGTTGAATCTAACGGTGAAATCTGGTTGAAATACATGTAGATTTTGCAAACCATTTTTAGTTGGATCCAACCGGTGAAATCATGTTGAAACCAACTGTTGAAATCTGGTTGAATTCAATGGGTGAAATCAGGTTGAAATACGTGTAGATTTTGCAAACTATTTTTAGTTGGATCCAACCGGTGAAATCATGTTGAAACCAACTGTTGAAATCTGGTTGAATTCAATGGGTGAAATCAGGTTGAAATACGTGTAGATTTTGCAAACCGTTTTTAGTTGGATCCAACTGGTGAAATCATGTTGAAACCAACTGTTGAAATCTGGTTGAATTCAATGGGTGAAATCAGGTTGAAATACGTGTAGATTTTGCAAACCGTTTTTGGTTGAATCCAACAAATGAAATCATGTTGAAACCAACTGTTGAAATCTGGTTGTATTTATGTGTGAAATCTGGTTGAAATACATGTAGATTTTGCAAACAGGTTTTGGTTGGATCCAATGTATGAAATAGGGTTGAATTCAATGGGTAAAATCAGGTTATTTACATTGTCTTCTTTATTTGAATCATTGTAGCTTGTGTGTCATAATTATAGCTTCTTAATAATATTATACAATAACTATCCATATGCATATTTTACACTTTGTGTACAACTCAAAGTAATTAATTCTTTCCAAGATGACATGTATTCATGAATCATTGTATATTCAATATTCTATTTCTGATGACATTGTAATGATACATAATTTTGCATCAAATATAATTATAATTGTTCAAGATATGTAAATCCATATTATCCAACTAGATATCCATTTTTAAGTTTTAATAGGACCAGTATTATTCAATGTCTTCAATTGAAATTCTTTTTGTGAAATTTAAAATCTTTTTTTTTCTTTGTAAATAACAAACAATTGTGACATTATTTATATCTTCAGCATATTATCCAATCAGTTTCTGTTAAATGTTTTATTAAATTGGCTATAATTATATTGTAATTATAAAGAAGCTATAATCATGTAGCAAAGCCACAATGCTCAGTTCAGATGCTTGTGTCTCATACAACTTTGGCATATAAACTGAGAAAAAAACACAAGAATAGCCACATTATTAGAACTCCACCCATTACTCCCCACCTTAATTAGTTGTCAGTGCTGACCACAAAAAACAGACTTAAAGAAGTAACACCATGCATGCAATTGAGCATGGGTAAACCCCCACTTCAACCCCTGCTGTGTTATCTAATTACTTTAGTCACAGGTCCAGTGTTCTGTGTAGCAGGGTACAGATAAGAAAAACCAGGAACCCCCCAACCTCACTGTTGTGTGATAAAATGTTATAGCTTAGGTTCTCTGTATAGAGAAGTTTTCAGTGTAAACTTGCAAACTGAAAACTAGTTCTTTGTGTATGGGAGAATTTTGAGAAACAAATTCTAATTACTAAGTTTTGATGAATAAGTTTGAATTTATCTTTTTTTATTTAAGATAAGTTTGACTTCAAAATGTTTTTTTTTAGTTATCGGGAATTGTATTAATCAAAATATAATTATAAATTATAAAAATTATATTTGGATGCATCAGTTAATTAATAAGGAGAATGGATAAAAATGTACAAGTACATGTACACATAATCTTTATCATCTTTATAATCTTTAAAAATTAGTCTTTGCTTTACAAATATCTACAAATTCAAAAAGAATTGCAATAATAGTTCTTTCAAAAAGTTAGACTTAATCACTATATCACCCTCTAGAAAATGAATTTTCAATCAACCAGTCATTTATTTCCCAATATTCAACCTGTTTTCTGTTCAGTAACATGACTAAGATTTCATGTCGAAAAACCTAACTTGATTTAGTGGGGATTTTTTTATGAAGTATCACTACTTTTTCCAGTCAGAAATCCAGCTTTGAAATAGTGTTGAAATTGTGTCAGTGTCAGTTTTTCAACCAAAAATCACCGTGATTTCTGGTCAAAATATCACTACTTTTTCATGTCAGAAAACTAACTTAGATTTAGTAGTTGGTAATGTGCATTTCAACGTCAGGACCTGTTTTCAACTCTAAATCAATGACATTTCAAGGCGTGTGCCTGCTGGGAAGCTCTTTATGGGTGAAATGTCTACAAACATGCTAACATTTATAACTTTTATGCTCTTCATTACCTCACCTGGCCAAAACTACAAGTGTCAATATCTTGCTTATTATTGGTACTACAGATATGGGATCTGATATCTACTTATAAAAAATCATGGCATGGGCTGTAGATCCAAATTGGTCAGATTTAATGTTTAACCAATGCTCCAAAGCTAAACAGGGCAACATTTTAAAATGTTCTGTATCTCCCTTGTTGTTGAAGGTCCTAGAGATTCAGAATATATACAGATTATAAGAAATCTAGATTGCGGATCTTTTTGAGGGTTAATCTGATCCCTGGTTCAAACTTAAATAAGGGCTTCATATTAAAAATTCCCAAATGGACTGACTGCAAAAAATATACCAGTGTCATTGTTTTTTTTTCCATTTTTCAGTGTATTATGCTTCATCATGCATTTCAAGTCTGGGAATGCACTGTGTTGTAATACTTTATGTAGTCCCATTTGTAGGGCTTAAAATCATATCAACCAGCTGGCTTAAAACAGTGATTGAAAGGTTAAAAAATATTTAAATCAAAATGATTTTTAGAGAAGGTATACTGAAAGAAAAATTTGGCTGATACGCTTTTCCTATTTGGAAAAACGTTATGATAGTCAAAAAATCTGGCAAGATGTTTTGTCTTTTTTCAGGTGTTATAAGTAAAACCTTGATGAAATAATTAATAACCAAATTATTTGAAAAGACAATCCCAGCAGTCTCAGACCTTAGAAAACATTGATGTACATTTTTTCAACAATAAATTTAAGTTAATTTTTCAATATGAAAAAGTAATCTTATTTTAGACATAAAATCCTGATGATTTAGTGCTGAAAATTGATCCTGACTTATTTTCAATATTAAATCTAAGTTAGATTTCGAACAGCAAAAGGTAGTCACGTTTTACAAAAATTAATCAATACTAAATTTTATTTAAATTTCCAACATTGAAAATTTGTTTTGTTTTAGTCTAGAAATTTTGGTGATTTGAGGTTGTGAATTGGTACTAAAATTGATGTACACTTTTTAACAGAAAAAAGCTTGATTTCTGACAGGAAAAAGTTTGGAACAAAAACATGTTGAATGTGGGAAAATGTATGATATGTGTATGGTAACCTGATTTCACCCATTGATTTCAATATGATTTCACCTGGATCTGACCACAAATGGTTTGCAAAATCTACATGAATTTCAACCAGATTTCACTGTTGGATTCAACGTGATTTCAAAGTGAAAACTATTTGGCACCAACAAGTGATTATGATGCCAAGTTTTACTTTAGGGTATGGGAAAGACATAAACGTTTAAAGGGGGGGTGGGTGGGGTAGGAATAAAACTGAAACTTAAAGAAGGGTAATCAAAATGTGAAGTGTGGGTCTAGAAATGTAAAGTTTGGGTTCACAAAATGTAAAATAAGCCACGTAAACCCCAAGTCAAAATACTCTTTTAAGGTTTGAAGTGAAACATTTTTATATAACAAATTTGAAAAAAAAACATTCAGTTTTGCTTATGAACATAATACATGTGTAACAACACAATTGAATCGGTGGTTAATCAAGAGGTTCAAATCAGCCCTTGCAATTCAAGGGGTTTTCGACCAAATCCAGATTCATCCAAATTTACAATAACAAATATACTATTTTACAATCTTCTTTATGTAATGTTTCTGATGTCAAATCAGGCTTAAAAATTCTACTTAAATTTTCTGGAAACAAAATTGTACATGAACTTAACCTTGAAATTAATCATATGAAAATAAAGCTAGATGATTATAACATGCATGCATGGATAGAATCTATTGGATTCTAAGTTTTTTTTGTTTTTTTTTTGTTTTTTTTTTTTTTTGGGGGGGGGGGGGGGGGGGGGCGATAAAGTGCACATATTGAATTACTATTAACTAGAGCACTTGGAGAAATATGTTTGAGATTAATGTTAAATTTACAGGAAACAGGAAAGACACTATCTATAAAATAACAGACTTTTCTGGGGACACACGAACCATCTCTTTATTTAAGGCTGGATCTGCACCTGAACAAGTTAAATATAAAATTATAACATAATTACACTGGGATGGGCCTCCCATTAAAGAAAGGTTGTTCCAGCAATCATCAATGGTAATTTCACCAGTCTAAATTCAAACACATTCTTAAAAAGGAATCAAAAGTATTTATTTCACTAAAAATAATTCAGGTTACAATCTTAAAGTTACACTAATTCATTCAGGTAATTAGTTTTGAAACATAGCCTTAATCACTGCAACAGAATGAAAATGCACAAATTATCACCATGTTACAAAAATAGGGCACCACAATTAGTTTACTCCTTCAACAGTAAGACTGCATCAAAATCACCCATATGAAAAAAGAAACTGTAGCAAACGTATGTTATGTTAAACATTACAGGCAATTTTAGACTCATACGTGAGACTGATGGTAATTTGGTAAATGGTACCCAAAGGGTGACAATCCTGTGTTGTACCTTACTTCTGATGTTTTGTTGTCCAGTAAATATAAATGATGGTGTACCATCCAGGTAACTTATTCTTAAGAATTACAAGTCAGGATTTGTTACCTTAATTAATACCAATAAGGTATTAAATTCATGACCATTTATTTGGCTGTTTGTCTGTTTCTCTGTTTGTTTGTTAGCAGGATTATGCAAATTCTACTGGTTGGACCTTCATCTTGGTCTTACTAAGATCCCATTAAGTTTTGAGTGTAATCTGGACCACTGACTGGATACAAAATATCAAAGATCTGGATTTTCCTACTTACTTATTACTTCAGTCTTATGTTTCCAGGAATGATCTTAATCTGAAAGTCAGTCCACAGTGTGTACCAGTATTACATAAGGTCTTTAAAATTGATACTGAAGCAGAAACAATGTTATCAGAAATGAAAATACTTGCCGGGATATCTGCTGAAAAATACAAACTGTCACTGTGGCCTAGTGGGTAACACATTGCCTAGGAACACAGAGAACGTGGGTCCAATCCCAGGTACAGGCAGATACATAGTGGCTCAGATTACCACTTAAAATGGTCAATACTAAATTCCCACTATCCCAGTGGCAGGTTAAAGAACCTCAAGGACGTTGATAAATGGTCATCCTTGAGCCTCTGTCTTTCAGTTAGGAGAATGTCAGTAATTTGAGAGTTGGACTGTACTTGTACAGTCAGATGGGTGATATAATACTTTGAGTCCTGTAGTACATGGAGATATTTCGCTAAGCATAAAAAATAAATACAAATACATGAAATCTTTCCACTATAAAATCTGTAGTGAAAAAGTATATTTTTCAGCACTGAATTGTGTTGTTGTCCTATGGTAAGTCGTGACAAACACTTGTCAGGACACTCAAAATGCAACTTCTGTACTAACTTTGTCACTACATGTAAAGAGAACCTACAAGCTTTATCGGAAGCAATTAAAAAGTACTGTATAAATCCAGTTTAGTTATAAACTGCAATACTTCAAATTCGTCTCAGTTATAGTACACATTTTTGTCCCCCCCCCCCCCCCACTTCAACATACAGACTAAAACACATTTTATTTTTTTCGTATTATATGTGAAGGTAAAGAGTATAAAATGATTAAATTCTCTCTCAACAAATGCTGTGATTTAGATCTGATTCCACCATTCTTGGAATCAATCCAAATGTTGACGTTCTTATAATGCCCATCACACACAAAAATGACTAATCTTTCTCCATGGGATGGCAGTTTCCAACTGCTTATGTATCTCCATTTTAAAATACACTGAGCCTTGTCATAATAATTTAAAGAACTATAGGTGGTAAGTCTGACGTCACGTTCCAAAATTATTAGGAAGGCTACAGCAAACCAAGTACGTGTACATGGCTTTATTTCTCCCCATTAATAACATACTGGCTTCCAACCTCTTTGGTCCTGAGGTTTGATTCCCAGCACAATCTGAGGTGAGAAAGTTGGTTATATGCTTTCTGGCTCACATTTGTTTTCAGTGTAGATTCTTAATCAGCTAGTATTCCCCTCAACTACCGATGGTGACATGTTCAAAGTAAAAAAGAGTTCAAACTAATATTACATCAATCGATAAATCAATCAAGCAACGACCTGACCTATTCAAAGTGTTCAAAGTTATATTACATCAATCAATAAATCAATCAGCTACCAAAAGTGACATGACCTATGCAAAGTGTGCAAAAGTGATATTACATCAATCAATAAATCAATCAATCAACCACCCTTAGTGACATGACCTATACAAAGTGTTTAAAGTGATGTCACATCAATCAATAAATCACCCAATCAACAACTCATAGTGAATTGACCCATGCAAAGTGTTCAAAGTGATATTGCAGCAATCAATTAATCAATCAATCAACTACCCATAGTGATATGACCAATGCAAAGTGTTCAAAGTGATATTACATCAATCAATCAATTAATCAACCAACCAACCAACCAACCAGTCAAACATCTTACAAAAATGTTATCACTAAAATGGCGTTGCACCTTTTATTAATTATTACCTAATTTGCACACAATTCATGTGCCTGATCTTGGACACCTCATTCTAGGTGGTCATACTTGCACATGGTGAGCAGTTGACTGGGCGACTGTAAAGTTTTGTTATATAGCATCACAGGGTTAATAAATTAAAGCTCCCAATATATCACAATACACTCTGCTACGCTGTGTACAAGCCAGACTATTTTAGCTATGTTTCCTCATACTTAAGAAACCTTCACTGGCTAACTACTGAACCACATACCCATTTCGAAATACAATCATGACATGTTTAAAGTCACCAACACAAGTTAACTTCTGTATAAATCATCATTTATCAAGTCCAGCAGTCTCTTCCATTCCATCAACCTGATCAAAGAAAATACAGAAATGTTGCTTTGGAACCCCATTGAGTTGGATAAGCCTTGTTACATATATTGGACACTATATTAGTACATTGTATATTACATATATTGGGCACTATATTAGTGCATTGTTTGATTTAAGCTTTATGTTTATACATTGTCATAAAAGATAATTGTGTTGTTGGTTCTTTTTGTGTGTTAACATTTAAAGTAAGGGAGTTATTGATTTTTGTGTTTTAGTGTTTATTGATCTGTTCACAGACTGGGGGAAATCCCCCCCTCAGTGGTTATGTTAGATTTGGGGAAACCCAATTGCCAGTAGTTTCTAGAACTTCCTCATTTGGCCTAGATGGCTCAATCTTCTTTTGAGTTGGTTCTGTACAATTCCAGAAGGAATCTGTGAATGTATATAAGGAATGTACATCTGACCACAAGTGAACTTTGTATTCGCTTGCTATAAGGAGAGCTATTGTGTTTTGGAGTATAATATATGCTTATATCACTGTGAACTTTTACTGGAGTGAACTGGATACATCATCTGGACAGATTTATTGTACTTTGGATATTTTGGATATTGTACATTCATATAACAGAGAGTGAATTTACTGCATTTTGGAAATTGTCCACATCTTGGAGCAGACAGTACAGTTGTGTTAACTCTCTAAATATCTCCAGACAGACATTCTGTGTGACTGGATATATAAAGGATAGCAGGACAAGCACCTTTTGTGTTGTTGAGTGTGGGACGGGTCACAGGATATAGATATCTGTGTGCGAGTGAACGTTGGACAGATCACGGGACAGACCACAGGACATTGGACAGATCACAGAATATACCACAGGACGGATTACAGAACAGATTGCGGGATACGGCGGATAAACTTATTCTTAATCTCAGTGGTCAGGTCAGCTAGATCTTGTTATTGTATTAGTGTGCTTAGTTAAGGGCATACCAGTTGACTGTAATCATTATTGTTAATCGCTAAATAAATTTGTTAAGTTAAGCTTTTTTTTTCTGTTACAACTTAAAGACAACCGGTAATTGCTACCGTGCTTGCCTGTGACCGTAACAGGAAAATTGGGGGCTCGTCCGGGATCCAACCATTTGATTACAACCATTTGATCAACCGTTCAATTAACATTTTGAAAATCCATTTGATTTAGTAATTGGTTACAGTCAACAGTGCTCAAAATGGCTAGTGCTAAAGAGTTCGTACAGTCACCATCTATAGAAGTTCTAGAAACTTTTAAAAAAGATATGTTAATGCAGATAGCACAAGAGTTAGAACTTCCTCATTTGGCCTAGATGGCTCAATCTTCTTTTGAGTTGGTTCTGTACAATTCCAGAAGGAATCTGTGAATGTATATAAGGAATGTACATCTGACCACAAGTGAACTTTGTATTCGCTTGCTATAAGGAGAGCTATTGTGTTTTGGAGTATAATATATGCTTATATCACTGTGAACTTTTACTGGAGTGAACTGGATACATCATCTGGACAGATTTATTGTACTTTGGATATTTTGGATATTGTACATTCATATAACAGAGAGTGAATTTACTGCATTTTGGAAATTGTCCACATCTTGGAGCAGACAGTACAGTTGTGTTAACTCTCTAAATATCTCCAGACAGACATTCTGTGTGACTGGATATATAAAGGATAGCAGGACAAGCACATTTTGTGTTGTTGAGTGTGGGACGGGTCACAGGATATAGATATCTGTGTGCGAGTGAACGTTGGACAGATCACGGGACAGACCACAGGACATTGGACAGATCACAGAATATACCACAGGACGGATTACAGAACAGATTGCGGGATACGGCGGATAAACTTATTCTTAATCTCAGTGGTCAGGTCAGCTAGATCTTGTTATTGTATTAGTGTGCTTAGTTAAGGGCATACCAGTTGACTGTAATCATTATTGTTAATCGCTAAATAAATTTGTTAAGTTAAGCTTTTTTTTCTGTTACAACTTAAAGACAACCGGTAATTGCTACCGTGCTTGCCCGTGACCGTAACAGGAAAATTGGGGGCTCGTCCGGGATCCAACCATTTGATTACAACCATTTGATCAACCGTTCAATTAACATTTTGAAAATCCATTTGATTTAGTAATTGGTTACAGTCAACAGTGCTCAAAATGGCTAGTGCTAAAGAGTTCGTACAGTCACCATCTATAGAAGTTCTAGAAACTTTTAAAAAAGATATGTTAATGCAGATAGCACAAGAGTTACAGCTACAGGTGAAAAGGTCAAAACGTAAACATGAACTTAAAAGGCTTATTGTTGAACAGTTAGTTGATGAAGATGTTTTACCTGATAGTTGTTTAGAAGTGTATAAGCCTCTACCAATGGAACCTTCTGGGCAATATGAGATCAGGCGATTAGAAATTGAAAGAGAGTTAAGGCTTAAAGAGCTTGAAACTCAAGCTCAACAGCGAAAAGAATAGCTTGAAGCTCAACAGCGAGAAAAGGAACTTGAGCTTAAACATGAAAGAGAAATGAGAGCTTTAGAACTCAATGTCCGTAGAATTGCCCATGAAGAGTCCATTGCTACCAAATTTGATTTGGGTAAAAATGTGCGACTGGTACCACCTTTCAATGAATCAGAAGTTGATAAGTACTTTCAACACTTTGAAAGAGTAGCTCAAAATTTGAAATGGCCTATAGACCAATGGCCTTTATTGCTGCAAAGTGTTTTGAGGGGAAAGGCCCAGGAGGCATACACGGCTTTGCCAATTTCTGAATGTGTGGACTATAACTCTGTCAAAAATGCTATTTTGAAAGCATATGAGTTGGTACCAGAAGCATATCGTCAAAAATTCAGAAATTATCGTAAACAAGAAAGTCAAACTCATGTTGAATTTGCCCATGAGAAAGAAGTGTACTTTGACAGATGGTGTAATTCTAGGGAAGTAGGTACAGACTTTGAAAAACTTAGGCAAGTTATTTTGATTGAAGAGTTCAAAAGGTGTGTTCGTGATGACATTAAAACCTATCTAGATGAACAGAAAGTTGAAAATTTGGCAAAAGCAGCAGCTTATGCTGATGATTATGCGCTAACTCACAAGTCCACTTTCAACAAGAATAAGTCCTTTGGTCCTGCAAAAAAGTCGTATCCAGAAATAGGAAAGAAATCTGAAAATGTAGCTCCAGAAAAGAGTTCAGATAAGGGTCAAACCTCAAATCAGACTATGAGTAAGGATAGGAAACCCAGATCCTTTGCTCCTGTTTGCCACTATTGTAAGAAACCTGGGCATGTTATGTCTGACTGTTGGCTCTTAAAGAAGAGAAGAGAAAAGGAGGCAACGCCCAACGCCTTTGTGTCTAGCAAGTCTAACTGGCGTTCAAATCCCAATAGAACAGAGTCTAGTATTGGTTTAGACAAGTCTGAGATTATTAGGGAAGAGTTCAAACCTTTTGTGTCTGAGGGTTTTATATCCTTGGAAAGTAGTTCCAGTCAGGTCCCCATTAAGATATTAAGAGACACTGGAGCTACTCAGTCCTTACTTTTAGAAGGTGTATTGCCATTGAGTGTAAGCACATCTACTGGTGAGAGTGTCATTGCTCAAGGTATTGAAGGAGGCTGTGTGAACATTCCCTTGCATAAGGTCAACTTAGTATCAGACTTAGTTACTGGTTCTGTTGTTGTGGGTACCAGGCCCACTTTACCCATTAAAGGGGTATCTTTGTTGTTGGGAAATGATCTTGCAGGTGGAAAGGTAGTTGCTGATCCTAAGGTTACTTCTAAGCCGATCACTTTGGTTAGCACTGAGAAATTAGAAGAGGTTATTCCTGGTATTTTTCCCTCCTGTGCTGTGACTCGAGCTATGGCCAAAAAGGCCCAAGAAGAACCAAAAGATTGCAAACAGTCTACAGATGTCTTAGTTGATTTGTCAGATACATTCTTAAACAACTATGACCATGATGTGCAGAATACTAGTGATACTAATCCCAAGGCTAGGATAGATTCTGAAAAACAAGACTCAATTGACTGTCAAGATGTATCACTTTCAAAATCAAAATTGATTTCAGAGCAGGAAAATGACCCTGAATTAGCTCCTTTATTCAAGTTGGTCTTGCCACCAGTAGAGCTAGATAAGGTCCCTGTAGGCTATTATGTCAGAAATGGTGTACTTATGCGAAAGTGGAGGCCACCAAATGTCCCTGCATCTGAAGAATGGTCAGTAGTACACCAGATTGTTGTGCCAAAAGTGTACCAAAGTGAGATATTAAAATTGGCTCATGAATCTCCAATGGGTGGCCATTTAGGCATCAACAAAACTTACAACAAGATAACCAAACATTTCTATTGGCCTCAAATTCGGCACTGTGTGGCAGAATTTTGCAAGACTTGTCACACTTGTCAAGTGGTATGGAAGCCAAACCAAAAAATTCCTGTAGCTCCTCTCAGACCCATTCCAGTGTTTGAGGAACCATTTAGCAAAGTGATAATTGACTGTGTAGGTCCCTTACCAAAAACTAAATCCAGAAACCAATATCTTTTGACCATTATGTGCGCCTCAACCAGATTTCCCGAAGCCATACCATTGACCAACATAACAGCTCCCAAAATCTCAAAAGCTCTGGCTAATTTCTTTACTCTAGTTGGCTTACCAAAAGAGATCCAGTCAGATCAAGGGTCAAATTTTAGGTCAGGACTATTTCAACAGGTTGTATTTCAGTTAGGTGCCAAACAGATCAAATCTAGTGCTTATCACCCAGAATCCCAAGGTGCACTTGAAAGGTTCCATTCCACTTTGAAGAATATGATTAGGACATATTGTTTAGACAATGAAAAAGATTGGGATGAAGGCATCAGCTTATTATTGTTTGCAGTTAGAGAGTCTGTTCAAGAGTCTTTAGGCCCTTCGAGTTGGTCTTTGGCCATTCAGTCCGTGGTCCTCTCAAGCTGTTGAAGGAAAATTGGTTATCTGAGAACACCGAGAGCCTAAATCTGCTAGATTATGTTTCAAAGTTCAGAGATAAGTTGAAGAAGGCTTGTGAGCTGGCGCAACAAAATTTGAAAAATTCTCAGTCAAAAATGAAGATGCTTTATGATAAGAAATTACAAAATCGTATCTTCAATCCTGGAGGCAAGGCTTCAGTGTCATCACCTGGCCAAATGAACAAATTACAGGTCAGAGATCTAGGGTCATGCCCAGTGACACAGAGAGTAGAAACTCTCCATAGGACAATTAAAAATTATGATAACAGACATTCAAACCACTTGTGTGAAATGACTATGGTAAAGCCATATTTTGAAAGAGGTATAACATAGCTTATGATGGCTATTAATAAAAACACTGTTAAAGATGGGAATTCAGTGTATAAACAGGACTTTGAAAAAGTAAAATATGGCGTCCGCACGGAGACGCCCTGTCCAGAAGCTGTATTTAAATTGTAATTTATATACCTGTAATTAGCAAGTTTATAAAGGTTATACATGGTACTAATTTTACTTTTGTATTTAGACAAAAATGTTTTGTAAAATGTTACTACCTGTGCATATATACCTGGTAAAAATCTCTTGTAAAATTTTGTAACTCCTTGGCTTCCAAAATTTTTCTTTAAGGGGGGAGGTGTTACATATATTGGACACTATATTAGTACATTGTATATTACATATATTGGGCACTATATTAGTGCATTGTTTGATTTAAGCTTTATGTTTATACATTGTCATAAAAGATAATTGTGTTGTTGGTTCTTTTTGTGTGTTAACATTTAAAGTAAGGGAGTTATTGATTTTTGTGTTTTAGTGTTTATTGATCTGTTCACAGACTGGGGGAAATCCCCCCCTCAGTGGTTATGTTAGATTTGGGGAAACCCAATTGCCAGTAGTTTCTAGAACTTCCTCATTTGGCCTAGATGGCTCAATCTTCTTTTGAGTTGATTCTGTACAATTCCAGAAGGAATCTGTGAATGTATATAAGGAATGTACATCTGACCACAAGTGAACTTTGTATTCGCTTGCTATAAGGAGAGCTATTGTGTTTTGGAGTATAATATATGCTTATATCACTGTGAACTTTTACTGGAGTGAACTGGATACATCATCTGGACAGATTTATTGTACTTTGGATATTTTGGATATTGTACATTCATATAACAGAGAGTGAATTTACTGCATTTTGGACATTGTCCACATCTTGGAGCAGACAGTACAGTTGTGTTAACTCTCTAAATATCTCCAGACAGACATTCTGTGTGACTGGATATATGAAGGATAGCAGGACAAGCACCTTTTGTGTTGTTGAGTGTGGGACGGGTCACAGGATATAGATATCTGTGTGCGAGTGAACGTTGGACAGATCACGGGACAGACCACAGGACATTGGACAGATCACAGAATATACCACAAGACGGATTACAGAACAGATTGCGGGATACGGCGGATAAACTTATTCTTAATCTCAGTGGTCAGGTCAGCTAGATCTTGTTATTGTATTAGTGTGCTTAGTTAAGGGCATACCAGTTGACTGTAATCATTATTGTTAATCGCTAAATAAATTTGTTAAGTTAAGCTTTTTTTTTCTGTTACAACTTAGACAACCGGTAATTGCTACTCTGCTTGCCCGTGACCGTAACAGGAAAATTGGGGGCTCGTCCGGGATCCAACCATTTGATTACAACCATTTGATCAACCGTTCAATTAACATTTTGAAAATCCATTTGATTTAGTAATTGGTTACAGTCAACAGTGCTCAAAATGGCTAGTGCTAAAGAGTTCGTACAGTCACCATCTATAGAAGTTCTAGAAACTTTTAAAAAAGATATGTTAATGCAGATAGCACAAGAGTTACAGCTACAGGTGAAAAGGTCAACACATAAACATGAACTTAAAAGGCTTATGGTTGAACAGTTAGTTGATGAAGATGTTTTACCTGATAGTTGTTTAGAAGTGTATAAGCCTCTACCAATGGAACCTTCTGGGCAATATGAGATCAGGCGATTAGAAATTGAAAGAGAGTTAAGGCTTAAAGAGCTTGAAACTCAAGCTCAACAGCGAAAAGAATAGCTTGAAGCTCAACAGCGAGAAAAGGAACTTGAGCTTAAACATGAAAGAGAAATGAGAGCTTTAGAACTCATTGCCCGGAGAATTGCCCATGAAGAGTCCATTGCTACCAAATTTGATTTGGGTAAAAATGTGCGACTGGTACCACCTTTCAATGAATCAGAAGTTGATAAGTACTTTCAACACTTTGAAAGAGTAGCTCAAAATTTGAAATGGCCTATAGACCAGTGGCCTTTATTGCTGCAAAGTGTTTTGAGGGGAAAGGCCCAGGAGGCATACACGGCTTTGCCAATTTCTGAATGTGTGGACTATAACTCTGTCAAAAATGCTATTTTGAAAGCATATGAGTTGGTACCAGAAGCATATCGTCAAAAATTCAGAAATTATCGTAAACAAGAAAGTCAAACTCATGTTGAATTTGCCCATGAGAAAGAAGTGTACTTTGACAGATGGTGTAATTCTAGGGAAGTAGGTACAGACTTTGAAAAACTTAGGCAAGTTATTTTGATTGAAGAGTTCAAAAGGTGTGTTCGTGATGACATTAAAACCTATCTAGATGAACAGAAAGTTGAAAATTTGGCAAAAGCAGCAGCTTATGCTGATGATTATGCGCTAACTCACAAGTCCACTTTCAACAAGAATAAGTCCTTTGGTCCTGCAAAAAAGTCGTATCCAGTAATAGGAAAGAAATCTGAAAATGTAGCTCCAGAAAAGAGTTCAGATAAGGGTCAAACCTCAAATCAGACTATGAGTAAGGATAGGAAACCCAGATCCTTTGCTCCTGTTTGCCACTATTGTAAGACACCTGGGCATGTTATGTCTGACTGTTGGCTCTTAAAGAAGAGAAGAGAAAAGGAGGCAACGCCCAACGCCTTTGTGTCTAGCAAATCCAACTGGCGTTCAAATCCCAATAGAGCAGAGTCTAGTATTGGTTTAGACAAGTCTGAGATTATTAGGGAAGAGTTCAAACCTTTTGTGTCTGAGGGTTTTATATCCTTGGAAAGTAGTTCCAGTCAGGTCCCCATTAAGATATTAAGAGACACTGGAGCTACTCAGTCCTTACTTTTAGAAGGTGTATTGCCATTGAGTGTAAGCACATCTACTGGTGAGAGTGTCATTGCTCAAGGTATTGAAGGAGGCTGTGTGAACATTCCCTTGCATAAGGTCAACTTAGTATCAGACTTAGTTACTGGTTCTGTTGTTGTGGGTACCAGGCCCACTTTACCCATTAAAGGGGTATCTTTGTTGTTGGGAAATGATCTTGCAGGTGGAAAGGTAGTTGCTGATCCTAAGGTTACTTCTAAGCCGATCACTTTGGTTAGCACTGAGAAATTAGAAGAGGTTATTCCTGGTATTTTTCCCTCCTGTGCTGTGACTCGAGCTATGGCCAAAAAGGCCCAAGAAGAACCAAAAGATTGCAAACAGTCTACAGATGTCTTAGTTGATTTGTCAGATACATTCTTAAACAACTATGACCATGATGTGCAGAATACTAGTGATACTAATCCCAAGGCTAGGATAGATTCTGAAAAACAAGACTCAATTGACTGTCAAAATGTATCACTTTCAAAATCAAAATTGATTTCAGAGCAGGAAAATGACCCTGAATTAGCTCCTTTCCTATTCAAGTTGGTCTTGCCACCAGTAGAGCTAGATAAGGTCCCTGTAGGCTATTATGTCAGAAATGGTGTACTTATGCGAAAGTGGAGGCCACCAAATGTCCCTGCATCTGAAGAATGGTCAGTAGTACACCAGATTGTTGTGCCAAAAGTGTACCAAAGTGAGATATTAAAATTGGCTCATGAATCTCCAATGGGTGGCCATTTAGGCATCAACAAAACTTACAACAAGATAACCAAACATTTCTATTGGCCTCAAATTCGGCACTGTGTGGCAGAATTTTGCAAGACTTGTCACACTTGTCAAGTGGTATGGAAGCCAAACCAAAAAATTCCTGTAGCTCCTCTCAGACCCATTCCAGCGTTTGAGGAACCATTTAGCAAAGTGATAATTGACTGTGTAGGTCCCTTACCAAAAACTAAATCCAGAAACCAATATCTTTTGACCATTATGTGCGCCTCAACCAGATTTCCCGAAGCCATACCATTGACCAACATAACAGCTCCCAAAATCTCAAAAGCTCTGGCTAATTTCTTTACTCTAGTTGGCTTACCAAAAGAGATCCAGTCAGATCAAGGGTCAAATTTTATGTCAGGACTATTTCAACAGGTTGTATTTCAGTTAGGTGCCAAACAGATCAAATCTAGTGCTTATCACCCAGAATCCCAAGGTGCACTTGAAAGGTTCCATTCCACTTTGAAGAATATGATTAGGACATATTGTTTAGACAATGAAAAAGATTGGGATGAAGGCATCAGCTTATTATTGTTTGCAGTTAGAGAGTCTGTTCAAGAGTCTTTAGGCCCTTCGAGTTGGTCTTTGGCCATTCAGTCCGTGGTCCTCTCAAGCTGTTGAAGGAAAATTGGTTATCTGAGAACACCGAGAGCCTAAATCTGCTAGATTATGTTTCAAAGTTCAGAGATAAGTTGAAGAAGGCTTGTGAGCTGGCGCAACAAAATTTGAAAAATTCTCAGTCAAAAATGAAGATGCTTTATGATAAGAAATTACAAAATCGTATCTTCAATCCTGGAGGCAAGGCTTCAGTGTCATCACCTGGCCAAATGAACAAATTACAGGCCAGAGATCTAGGGTCATGCCCAGTGACACAGAGAGTAGAAACTCTCCATAGGACAATTAAAAATTATGATAACAGACATTCAAACCACTTGTGTGAAATGACTATGGTAAAGCCATATTTTGAAAGAGGTATAACATAGCTTATGATGGCTATTAATAAAAACACTGTTAAAGATGGGAATTCAGTGTATAAACAGGACTTTGAAAAAGTAAAATATGGCGTCCGCACGGAGACGCCCTGTCCAGAAGCTGTATTTAAATTGTAATTTATATACCTGTAATTAGCAAGTTTATAAGGGTTATACATGGTACTAATTTTACTTTTGTATTTAGACAAAAATGTTTTGTAAAATGTTATTACCTGTGCATATATACCTGGTAAAAATCTCTTGTAAAATTTTGTAACTCCTTGGCTTCCAAAATTTTTCTTTAAGGGGGGAGGTGTTACATATATTGGACACTATATTAGTACATTGTATATTACATATATTGAGCACTATATTAGTGCATTGTTTGATTTAAGCTTTATGTTTATACATTGTCATAAAAGATAATTGTGTTGTTGGTTCTTTTTGTGTGTTAACATTTAAAGTAAGGGAGTTATTGATTTTTGTGTTTTAGTGTTTATTGATCTGTTCACAGACTGGGGGAAATCCCCCCCTCAGTGGTTATGTTAGATTTGGGGAAACCCAATTGCCAGTAGTTTCTAGAACTTCCTCATTTGGCCTAGATGGCTCAATCTTCTTTTGAGTTGGTTCTGTACAATTCCAGAAGGAATCTGTGAATGTATATAAGGAATGTACATCTGACCACAAGTGAACTTTGTATTCGCTTGCTATAAGGAGAGCTATTGTGTTTTGGAGTATAATATATGCTTATATCACTGTGAACTTTTACTGGAGTGAACTGGATACATCATCTGGACAGATTTATTGTACTTTGGATATTTTGGATATTGTACATTCATATAACAGAGAGTGAATTTACTGCATTTTGGACATTGTCCACATCTTGGAGCAGACAGTACAGTTGTGTTAACTCTCTAAATATCTCCAGACAGACATTCTGTGTGACTGGATATATAAAGGATAGCAGGACAAGCACCTTTTGTGTTGTTGAGTGTGGGACGGGTCACAGGATATAGATATCTGTGTGCGAGTGAACGTTGGACAGATCACGGGACAGACCACAGGACATTGGACAGATCACAGAATATACCACAGGACGGATTACAGAACAGATTGCGGGATACGGCGGATAAACTTATTCTTAATCTCAGTGGTCAGGTCAGCTAGATCTTGTTATTGTATTAGTGTGCTTAGTTAAGGGCATACCAGTTGACTGTAATCATTATTGTTAATCGCTAAATAAATTTGTTAAGTTAAGCTTTTTTTTCTGTTACAAATTAAAGACAACCGGTAATTGCTACCGTGCTTGCCCGTGACCGTAACAGCCTCCACAGGCCATCAGATCACGCTACCTGCTTTAATAAACCATCAAAATTCTGCTATTCTATGTCTGTATATATACTGATTGCAAACATTGACCAATCACGATAACGAATACAATAAAAAACAACAAAGAAAATTATCACCAATTGCAAAGTACACAAAAAGTAAATTAGTTTGGGGATTTTGCTTGAAGGATATTGGCATGTCAATGCATTTTTAGACAAGAGTAATTAACATTAAATTACACAAACCACAGTTTGCAGTTGTGCTGATAGCATTCGCAAACTCTCCCCTAAGGATTCGTAATCATGGGGTAGATCCCAACATGTTTGAAAATATGACCCAGACTAAATCACCAAATATTGCCAAAGTTGCTGGAAAAATTTATGGAGTTTCAGTCCAGATCATCATTCAGATGGCTAGAGTCACGGCTGGACCCCAATGTATGACCATGGTCTGAGATGTGGAGTTAATTGTGTGTGGGCATAATACAAGTAGACAAACAAACACACTTGCTCGCAATAATCAATCAGGGGTGTAGGAAGCAATTTTTGGTTGGGGGGGGGGGACGAGGACCAAAGGAACAAAATTACGCCGACTCGATGCAAACATATCCCCAGACAGGTCATCTCTCAAGCCACAGGCATTCACTGGGTATTTTTCTAGCAGCCATTTTGTGTGATTCACAATTAATATAAATTATTTTTCATTTATTTATTTATTTTTTTTGTCAAACCATATTTTCATTTTTTGGTCAATTTAAAAAAAATCCTCTGGGTAGATTGTTGATGGGTCTTATATACTTATAAATGCCTACTTAAAGCCTTGGTTTTTGGCACATGTAAAAGGGTAATAAGTTGATAGACAAAGCCAAATTGCAAATGGAACCTATATGTGCCTTGGGTAAGCTATTGATTTAGACTGAATTCAACAGTAAATGTCTGATCTCATAGCAAACCTGATGTACAATATTATCGGGACCAGATGAAGACTCCTTGTGCTTGGGTTGTATTCATAACCCCTGGATACATTGTATTGCAAATTGACCTAGGTTGGAAATATACAGTAAAACATAATACAAAGGTAATGACATAATATTAAACTTAATGCAAAGAGCAGATGCATTCTTCAAACACAAACACATTTTGCTGGATCATATTGGACAAGGTGACATGAGGATTAAACATTATAATATCATTAACTTTAAGACATTCATTATGTGGCTATGTCAAAATTATACTTCATTGTTTAAAAGAGGTTTTTACTGTACTAATAAAAAAATGCAAGTTAAAAAAAGAATAAATTACAATATCAGTTGCCTATAAGTGAATGGAGGCACATGGGTTCAATTCCTTATGGTGAGAGATGCTAAGTGAGGATGTTATGAGTTCAAGGTCAGGTAGAGGTCAAGACCAAGACATGTAAGCGTGAATAAACAGTTTGGGAATTTTATTTACAAGTTAGTAGACTAGAACACATTTAAAATTTTACTTGGTAATGTTTTAAAAGCCCCAAGCCCTTCTAAAAGGAAGCAGGGATGAGGCTGGCAAATGTTGTGGGTATGATAGAGGCTGCCTGAGAAGCATTCTCCAAGTAAGACCAGATTGTAGAACGGCGCCAAAGTCCATGTGCCATAATGTCCTGGAACTTAACATTATTGTCAAAGGCTAGAGTGGCTCCTGACCTTCTGAATGTGTGAAATCCATGTCCTTTGTGAGAAATGTTCTTGTGTGCTAGCACTTTCTTCAGAGCATCTCGAATGTGTGTGTCTATAACTTGACTGTGGGGGGAAAAATTATTGGTAAAAAGAGCGGTGGTGGGTGGGACTTGGTGGGACTTCAACAGGGATTTCAGGGCCCTGACTGGACATAAAAGCTGATTAGCTAGTGAGGGTAACTGGATCCAGTGATGGGCCTTGTGATGTTGCAAAGTCTTGGTCCACTTAATGAGTAAATGAGCACCAGGGGGTGCGAATATTAGATCTTGGCGAAGGAAATGGACACAGGGATCAAATTTTGAAGAGCTGTGAGGAGCAATATTTGACATTCTCAGGAACCTGAAGAATGCAGTGAGGAAAATGGCCTTGAAGAGAGTGGGGTCAGGTAAGATATCACATGACAATGACAGTTGATTATGGTCAAGGTCAATTTGAATGCCTAGACAGGTGACCTTGCGACGGGGGGGGGGGGGGGGGTGTTGGTCAGGGTTGCTAGGCAATTCCAGCTCTGCCAGAAGTGATACCAGGTGTTGGAATTGAGCATCAGAAGACGCCCTGGGAGAGATAATAGTGTAGTCATCAATATAAGCAAACATCTTAATGCCATCTTGAGCCATCTTGACGGCATCGCTGACACGTTAAAATGCTGCGCTTCTGTGGACCCAGCTGAACTCTACAGCTACATCAACATAGACATCATCTCCCCATGTAATACCTAATTTGAGAGCGTAGGCTGGGTCCATGCGAACATTACCAAAAGCTCTAGCCATGTCAATCTTCGAAATGACGACGTCATTTCCATGACTACTAATTTCTTTAACAAATTGCACATACTGATGTATCACAACTACTGGTTGTATGCATAAAAGTAAGCTTCCCCTGACATATAAAGGGACATTATGTTGAACAACACACTGAAAGATGTGAATTTGACCATGATTATGAGAAATATCAAGTAAATAGAAGCCACCAGGTGTACCAGAAGGGTAGCCATGAATGTAGCAATACCAAATGTCAGCATTACGTGTTACATCATAAGACACCACAATAAACAATGACACAGGGTAATAAATGGATTACTGAACAAATTCTGATGTGCCATTATGTAAGATTTGAAGATTGTTAGTGTTGGTTTCCATGTGGGGGATTATAAAATGGTCATTGTATTGGTCATTCAACTGTGTGACCCCGTTTTTTATCAACATTGCTCAGTGTATGTACAGCCTGTGAACACATATCATACATATCGACAGAATTAGGTATATACATGTCCAGACAAAATTCACCATGAATACTGTCATTATGATTAAAATTTTTACACCAATCCTCGCTTTTTACACCAGAGAGGTCAAGGAATTCATGCAACTGTTTGTCAACCAATTCATTGAATGACGTCACTTCAGTACTATTAACAGGAGTGTTCAAAACTACATTTCTATCAACACCATTAACACCATAATTACAAATTTCATCACTATTATGTCCTTTAGAACCTCCCCCTGTCAGTAACCTCAAAGGTCAAACTGTGTTCAAGTAGTTTAGTTAGTCCCTAGTTGGTAGCTTGTGGCTGCCTACCCCCTTGTCTTTGTTTCGTGTTGCATTTAGATTCAGGATGATGAAGATTCTTGCCTTGTTTGATACAGTGAGTGCAAAAATGTGAATAATTTCCGTAACGACCCTCATGCGTGCAGGAGCCCTCGTTGAAGCATTTGCAGGGCCTTCTGCTTGCTGGTTGTTGGGTAGATGTCTGAGTGTGGGCAACGGCTATTTGGGATGAGCTCAGCCTGTTGATGTCCCATTGCGTGGAACCAGCCCATGAGAGGTTCCCTTCCTCCACCTCATGCATGGAGGAAGCCCATGCTCTCCTAACTGCAGTCCAAGACAATGAGGTGTCGTCTCACATCACGAAAATCATCTGCAATAGGGCCTGCTTAACAAGAGTAGGATCTGAGATGCTGTTATATTTGTCAGTTGACCAGCCACCCATTGTAGCAGGTATAAATCATCCCATGTGACTCTTTTCTTTCCATTGGAAGAGTGACAGCCCTCATTGGGCCATCTGAGGTGGGGGGAGACTATAGAGTCATGAGTATCATATCTTCCTGATTTTCGACATTCTGCTTACCTGAGGGAAGTTGTCCTCATATGATGCCAGTAAACTGTTGATGGCCTCAGAGATGCCT
The DNA here is from genome assembly GCA_964017235.1 of Sabellastarte sp. h YS-2021. Taxonomy (NCBI): domain Eukaryota; kingdom Metazoa; phylum Annelida; class Polychaeta; order Sabellida; family Sabellidae; genus Sabellastarte; species Sabellastarte sp. h YS-2021. Next base: position 125,353,429 of record OZ024932.1, read on the forward strand.
GCAATCCCCCTCAATGCTTGAATGCTTGGAATGACTCAGTCACAGTGTTCTGACAGCTGACCCAAATTGACACGCATGTGAGTGCTAGGATCCAGATCTTGGTTGCTTGGCTGATGCCTGGGGAGCTGTCCCTGACTAGGGCGAGCATCTGCTGCTGCAGTTGTTTGAAACTGAGGTTGCCTAATGTCCTGCATGCCCAGCATGGGTCCCTGAGGTAGTTGGTCGAGTTGGCCGACTGACTAGGTTGCTGGGGTGAGACTGGCTGTGATGACAAGCCCTTATTGTCGAGTGTGTGTGACCTAGGATTAATGGGAATCGAGCCCTGAACTACCTGCTGTTCAACTTTGTCCATTCTTTTGGATAACAATTCATTAGAATGCTTAATATCTAAGAGTGACATAATTGTCTCATTATCAGATTGTTCAGCTGGCTTCCATTGCTTCACAACATCAGAATTACTTACAGTTTTCTTAGTTTTCTGCAAATATGAACCATCCAGCTCAGATACTCCCACCCTCCTGGGTTTTTTCATGGAAGTCCTAGCCCTGGCAGAAGCTGTTACACGCTTCCTAGCATTGGGCATCTATCACTAAAATCACTAAAATATTCAAATCCTTTCGCTATGACTGAAATTTTCATGCTATCACAATGGCTGCCAATTCAAATATGCCGCCTAATGCTAGGGTGACACTAAATAAGGGTCTGACCTGGTTTCTCATCGGATGACCTAAGGTCATTAGGCCAAGAGATGCTATAGCCTTATAAGTAGAGTCAAACTTAAGGTAGCAGTCAACTGCCTTGGCAGGCCCCTCACATGGCTGTGCCTTACAATCTTGCGTTTCTTTTTCGCTAAGTATATTTATTTTGTGCGTTATCTTTTGAATTATGTTTAACTATTGCTGATTGTGCTTTTATCTAGTGTATTTGTATTAGGTGGCTGTTCCACTATGGCAATCGATCTCGCAGATTGGGTCATGATCCTGAAAATTTGTTTTTTGGGAGGGTTGGGAAGTTTATAAACCATGATCTCCTGTGTACCCGATCATTTCAAACGGTTAGAATGTAACCCCTCCAAAATATTTCAGGAAGCAACAAGATGATGCAGCAACCAATCGGAGTGATTTTCGGAACCAATCTGACTGTTTTCAGAACCTGTTGCAATGTCACTCATAAAGCTATCATTTATATCCGTAAAAATACACTCTTTCTGTGTGTCATGACAAATCCCAACTTTCCCAACCGAGAACAGGGTATACAACCCATTCACCAATATGAAACAGCCCTTTTACTTATTATTAGTGTTAATTTATAATGAGCTGTATTCTTGCCTGTCATTTTATGATATTTATAGTCTGTATATATTTTCTGTTCTTATCTATCTTATGATAATGTTTTATTTAGTTCTCGAATTCAAGATGCACAAGTACAAAATTGTAACTGAAATTAGGTAGCAGTTCCACTATGCCTTTTGAATAGTAAACCTAGCTTCCATTTGGTTTCCTACATGTTTTGTGAGCAAAATATTTCAAATTCCTACCCAAAACTGTTGGGAATATTGTTTCCCGATCCATCCAGTTGTTTCCCCAAAATGTTCCGATTACCTTCTATTCCCCTAGAACTAAGCTACAAATCTTATGAAAGCCTATTCAATAGCTAGCATCGACTGAAGATGGAAAAGATTCCTGTACAAATATTAAGATAGTTTTATGAAAAGTTTGCAATTAAATTTCAGAGTACAAGATCTTAAAAGCATCGTCCACAGTTTGAGATAGTTTCAAACTGTTTGAAACTATCGGGAAACACAAATAAGTTTGCTCTCAAATGTTCCTCATCCAAAATGACCTGTTCTGAGTCAGTCCATAGCATTCCTATTGTGGTTTACGAATGTTCAAAAAGAAAAGATTGAAAAGATTGTCTGCCCCTGCGGGCTGGTGGGTAACACACTCACCTAGGAACACAAAGGGCATGGGTTTTCAATCCCAGGTACAGGGAGATACATAGTGGCTCGGATGACCACTTAAAATGGTGGTTCTCTGTCATTGGGTCCTATCCCCAATGGCAGGTTAAAGAACCTCAAGGATGTTGATAAATGGTCATCCTTGAGCCTCTAATCTTTCACTTAGGGGAATGTCAGTACTTTGAGAGTTGGACTGTATTTGTGCAGTCGGATGGTTTATGTAGTGCATGGCGATATTGCGCATTGTATAAATACAATGATCCTATATATAAATACAATACCAAAAAATACAATACACCTGAACAGACACTTTACAGGGTTGAAAACCAATTGGGGAGGACGATCGGCATGGTGGAACAGCCCATATATGTTCACAGCTACAAAACTGAAAATCATTTACATATACAAATGTATTACAAATAATTCCTACAGTGTCATGACAAATAAGCATAAATCACAAAGGGAAACACTGATCATGACGGGTTACTGAGTAAAGAAATCTTCAAGGAAAATATTTAACTATTGCAGTGTGAACAAAGTAGATTTACAAGTCAAGTATATAACCTGCATTCATTTTATCATTTTCCTCAAAGACAAGAGCTATATATTCTATTTATCAATGCCAATGTGGTGTTAATTAGTTGTATTATACAATAACACAATGTAGTTTATAGATTTATAGACTGGTGAGCAATTAACCTTTCATCATTAAGCCTAGGGTCCGTATTCACGAAAGGTCTTAGCATAAGGTTTGGTCAAGACCATTTCTGAATACAGACCCCAAAACAGAGTTTAATACACCTATACATGTATTTAATGTTCAAGTTTTATTGTTTATTTTATATCTTGTCTTTTAAACTTGTTATTTCTTGCTTTTGTGTTGTAAATTTGGTTAATTTAATGTGTTTATTATTAAGTTAATATAGCATGACATAAGTGTTAAGTCAGTCCAATTCAATTCGTAATTTTGTACTTTGTCATGTAAAAAAATACACAATTTTTATACAATGCAATACAACGTGTTTGTATACACCTATATTTTACAGCTACATTATTCTGTGTAGTATTCGCCTGAACATAAAACCTACTGGAGTGTTTAGCCTGGACATTGGATCAGGGTTTATTGTTAGGATGGCATATCATATGTTACTGTTCAAACTATACATTTGAATTTACTTCTAGGTCACGTATTTTATATGGTTACAATCATTTCATTTGGTGGCAGAAAATTTCAACAAAAATGACAGAAACACAAACACAGCTGCGAACAAAGAATATTATATCACAAACGGGAACACAAAGAGTTTAGACTTTCCTTAAGTCCTTTGTCTTGGGTATTATATGAGGACTGAATGACTTTTTTCAAGAATTTGGTCCTGACAAAAGTATTTCATCAGACAGTAGGATCTCCACCCATCTAGTGGCTTCATAATGATTCCATGTTTGTCAGATTTGGTGGAATAAGAAATACAAAGACTTGGAGCAAGTCTACAAAGAGCTGTGTGCTTTACTTTGATATTTAAGACCAATATATCCAGGGTTGGTATTCAATAAAGGGATCAAGCTCAAGTTTAGCCAAAAATCAGCTCAAGTTTAGTATAAACAGCTGAAACTTGAGCCGATTTTTGGCTCAACTTGAGCTTGATCCCTTTTGTGAATACAAACCCTGGCCTTCCAGGCTGTCTGAACCATAATGCAAACGTGAAATATTTTTGCCATAATGCACACTGTATCAGAGGCCTTTCTTGTCTGGGAGACTCCTTAGCTAGCTAAAGTACACAAATATATGAGAACATTGTGAAAAGTAATTGCTATGTAATCGAACAGTTATGTGTATATGCTATACATATTAACGCCTGTGGCAAGATTTGGGTACATTCTAATTTGCTTTGGAAAGTTTACAAATTTTGTACGAAGCTTTACTCCAAATCATAGCCTTTCTCAGGTTGAAATTTGCACTTTATAAGTGGTCGTTACATATTCAAGTATTGGGACAAATTACAGGTGTAAAATATATGATTGGTCTCATATGCCCTACCCTCCCGATTTTTGGGGGAATAAAACTGACAGTCAGGAGATGGCATGGTCCCAGGGCAGTTTTTGCAAAAGGGATCAAGATCAAGTTGAGCCCCCCAAAAATCAGCTCAAGTTTGGTATGCACAGCTGTAAACTGTAAACAGCTGTAAACATAGCAGCAATACAATGAGCGGTATTGCCAATAGGACCTGCCTGGAGTGTCTACCGACCTCTATGATTTGACTTAGAGGTATTAAAATAGGATGGACTGAGGATCCCGACCATGGGTATCGGGATGCAAAGTCGCTGACATTTTCAAAAGATTTTGAACATATCGAACATTGGCAGATTTCCAGGTTTTGCCTCTCAGCCTAAAGGAACTGGCAAAAAATGGCCCTGGCTTCAAAATCGGCAAGGGTCAGAATCAAAGTCAGGTAGACCACTACTTAATCCTATAAATATTCATAACACTCACATATGATAGGAGATATAAGCTCGATAGACAGTCTCCGCACCATGATTATGTTATAGCCAGTATATTTTTGAAAACTTATCTTATGCAGGTTTTCTTCTCAATTGCAAAGAAGGTCCTCGGTGGCCTAGTGGTTAGCAAGTTTGACATCTAATCATATCTGCTGTCACCTCTGTGTGGGTTCGAGTCTCACAAGTGGTAATGTTGAGGACCTGTCCAAATATGACCCTGGCTGTCGAATGGGACGTAAAACCGATACTTTGACTTTGTCAATTGCAAACACACTGGAGTCTCGGGTAAGGCTACACAAATTATACCAGCAACAACTGGATCTGTGTCAACACTTTTAAAGAAAAAAAATGTAGCCATTCTTTTCTTATTTAGTTTTATTAGTCATATAGATTACAGTATTTTATGGTTCAGTTAAGTAGCGTTTTGTACATAATGAAGGTTTCAAAGTGTCACCCAAAGTTTGTTTCTATTTCTTGATGTACGAACCTCGATAAAGATAAGATAAGAGACTAAACCTAGATCCAAATTGACTTGTTTTATCTATAAATAGAAGAAACTGTCTTGAATTATTGAAATCATTTATCTTCATTTTATATCCTTAAAATGATTATCGATAAATCTGGATGCATATCGTTATTTAGTGAGTGACTACGACAACCCTAAAGTGACATTACAAAGAGTGAGTTTTGGGGTCTTTGGTTACCTTAATATAGTTTAACAATTGTGTCTTCCACTACAATTGGAATCATTGTGACATTTACTGTTTAAAAACTAAGGCCCCTGTTCCACCAAATGATTAAGGCTCGGAATTTTGGGAATCGGTTTCTTAAAAATGTAGTCATAGACAGTCTGCTTGAGTCTGTTTGGATCTGTTGAGATCTGTTTATAAATCAAGCATGTTTGATATTTGTCAAGACTGTAACTGATTCACTTTCCCCCCTACCCACAAATATTCCAGTCTCAGACTTTCTGAGACCTCCTCAGACCCTAATTTACACAGTCTTATGTTGTCTGAGACTTCCTGGGACTGTTATTGGCAGGTCATCTTGACTTAATCCCAAATCTATTCCCGACCCACCATGGAAATGAGAAAAATTGCCCATAGCTCTTTGAGGAAATCTGTTATTACTCCCAAGAAATCTGAGGAGGTCTCAGACGAGTCTGAGACCATGTCGGTATGTCCAAGATAGGATTGGTGTTGAATCCTATCACAATCATGGCTTAGTCGGGGGAACTATCGTGAGTTGTCTGAGGAGGTCTGAGGCTTCTTGAGAACAATCGCAGAACTTGATCCCAATTCCATTGCCCCACCCATTATTCATGTTTTTTCACAGACTCTCACGGATTAAGGGTCTTAATCCTTTGGTTAACAGGGGCATTAATTTCATACTTGGATATTGTAGACAATATATGACAACAACCAGTAGCAACCACATTTCAATAAGACATTAAAATTAAAATATGAAGTATTCAACAAAATAATATCATTTGGCTATATTTACCTTGAAGCCGTAAGGATATCAATGACCTCAGTCAGTTCAGTTGATAATTATGCTTTTGCATTTTGGAACTGTTGTGAAATGATTTTTCTCAATATTTATATATGTTCATTATGAATTTTTTTTAAAAAAAAATAAATAAACATATATGACACTATTTAATAGATTTTACTCTGAAAAGTGTGACAGGGCCTTAATATCCAGTGCATGTCCGCTGATATTTTCCCCCAATTTACCATACTTTGTGGGACACATTGGAATTTTCCATAGGCTTGTAAGTTATTTTGTATTGATTGGACATAAACTATTTAATACACTATAGTTTAGTTTCTACGGAGCGCCTAATAGGACATGGTAAAATAAATATTGCACCATGTATTAAGTCGTGCACACAAGATAATCTCGTGATAACGAGAAAATAAGTTGTGATAATGAGATGATCTCATTAGCACCACTTGTTTTCTTGATATCACAAGATCATCTCGTGCTCACCAGATGATCTTGTGCTCACTAGATAAAGTGGTGATCACCAGATGAAGTAGTTGTCACGACATAATAAGTAGTGAGCACTAGTTTATGTAGTGATCACTACTTATTATGTTGTTGTCACCAGATGAAGTAGTGAGCACTACATAATCTGGTGCTAACCAGATCATTCTATTATCACTAGTTCATCTCGTGCTCACCACTTCATCTAGTGATCACCAGATGATGTGGTGCTCACTACTTATTTTCTTGTTATCACCAGATGATGTGGTGCTCACTACTTATTTTCTTGTTATCACCAGATGATGTGGTGAGCATGAGATGATCTGGTTATAACTAAATGATGTGGTGATCACTACTTCATCTTGTGATAACAAGAAAATAAGTAGTGAGCACCACATCAACTAGTGCTCACCACTTATTAAGTCGTTATCACCACTTCATCTGGAGCTCACCACTTTATCTAGTGAGCACAAGATCATCTTGTGATATCAAGAAAATAAGTGGTGTGCACAAGATGATCTCATTATCACAAGTTATTTTCTTGTGATAATGAGATCATCTCGTGCGCACCACTTATTTTCTTGATATCACAAGATGATCTTGATATCACAAGATGATCTCATTATCACCAAATCATCTTGATATCATGAGATGATCTTGTTATCATGACTTAATTAATTATTATCTCATTATAATGAGATCATCTCATTATCACGACTTATTTTCTCATTATCACGAGATCATCTTGTGCGCACGACTTAATACATAGTGCAATTTTTATTTTACCATGTCCTATTTATCTCATTATAATGAGATCATCTCATTATCACCACTTATTTTCTCGTTATCACAAGATCATCTCGTGCGCACGACTTAATACATGGTGTAATTTTTATTTTAGCATGTCCTATTAGGGGCTCCGTAAGTTTCACTTTTGCGTTGATTAACTTTAGCACATTGATAAGGTATGAGCAAAATATAGACATATGTCATTAATATACAAAAATGACACTGTTTTAGCGTTTAACAATGAATGGCAACAAAATCTTACAGCAAAACAAAATCAGTATCAAACTAGTTAGAAGCAACTGATGATTTTATTTTAATAATTTAAAGAAATTATGATTACAGTTTGGTGTTTCGAATATTACATTAAAATAAGGAAACGTGGGTGTTGTAACTGTGGCACTTAATCAATGTTTATCAAAATAAATGTTGTGTCAAAATGAAACAACAAAGTTATCATTTTTATACTGCCTTTATGCAAGCAGGCTAAATCCATTCATGTGAATTTTTCACTTCTTTCAGGAACAGGGTAAAACCCCTGAAAATTTTAGCAACAAAATTTTGCAAATTCCCTCCAAAATTTTAGGGGCGATCCACGAATTCCACATAAATACACAAAATAACTGTATATAGATATTATATGCTTGAATAATTAATCTCAAGTGTCTTCTGTAAATATTCTGGGAAGGTGTACTGTAGGGTACACGTGCACTTAGAGTTGATCATAAAACTGTATTGATCCATTCAGTACTAAAGTAGAAGCTTCTGTTCTCACAGAGAGAAAAAAAAAGCTCATTATTAATAGGTCTCTGAAGTACTGCCTGGCTATAGTATAGTAGATTGGAAATGTACTGATTGGGATACAGAAATTAATGCTCAAGCAATAAGTTGATACGTTGGATTAACTATAAAGACATATAAAAGGTAGGTTATTTTTGTTATATAATGGAATGTGTATGTTTTATCATGTATCACATATTTTAGTGTGAAACTGATGTAACGTGTCAAAGTTAGGATTTTGAGGTCAATTTCAACAGCTATATAAGGTCACATCAGGACAATAAATTCCACATGTTATCATCAGGCAGATTTGAACCTGGAACCATTAATTGGGTCGGATATAACTAAGCAACCATGCATATGTTTTAATTTTTCAAAGAACTCTATACAATTTACATTGAATAAATGCAATTTAAATAGTTTTATTATAAGTATGCTAATACATGCCAAAGAAATCAAGCAACAGTTATTTTGTCATTAATGGACGATTAACTACTATATATTTGAAATTTTCACATGACATTAATTTTAGCTAAAGAGCTCGAATAGCTAGTGTTCTACAACAATCCTTAGACCATTTTTTATTTAGATTTTAAGTATTACTTAGATTTCAAGTAAGGAATTATATGAAACTAAACATTCCTAACTCTTGTTTCCTGAATACCAAGTCCAAGAAACAACTCAAGTGAAAAACCTTCCCTCACTTAGATCTAAGGTCACCTTATCTAAGTACTGTTATAGAACACCACCCCATTGTTCATTCTCTAGAAGAAAACACCCATTAGTTAAAATGATTTTCAGTGAATTTCTTACAGATAAAAAATTAGTGAAATTCTCTTGCAGGAAAAATTTGTACTAGAACAGAATGAACGATATACATTGTATATATTTGTAAGTGCTAGCTAGATTTTTTAACCATGTTGAAATGACTATGTAGTAATTGTGTCAGTGTCACCTTTCTATAATTGCATTTTAAATTTTAATGTATTTCAATACATGTGTTACATACTCCTCCTGTTACAGGTACCTATAAAACAATAACAACAGGAGCATTCAGAGAGTGCAGGCCTCAGCTAAGGCATGTAGCAATAATGGGAAAATCTGGAACTTTTTTTTGCATCCAAATGTTGATCTAGATCACTCTCAAATTTTGGATGGGATCTAAATTGGACCAGGACCAATCTTTTGATTTTTTTTCCAACAAACAAAAAGACAAACAGACAACTAAATGGTCATAAAATTACAATACCTCCTTGGCAGCGGTAATGATATTAATACTGATAAAACTATCACGATGGTACCATTGTGTTATTAAACTGTAAAGTTATTGTAGTTAGTAGTTACTATACACACTTTCCCAGAAACGTGCATTATCCCGCCTGTACAAGTTCCTTTTGCTCATAACCTATCAGTGTATAATTTTCTTAACTTTTGTTGTACAATTATAATGCACTCTCAGACTGAATAACCATGACCTTTACTCGTCATTATATATAGTCAATGAAGCTCTATTAAGTGGAATTCCAAATGCCGTATAAATACTTGCATGTTACTTCAAATTCCAGGAGCCGACATCGTGGAAGGTTAGCCTGGTCTCAGGCTCAAAGTTAAGACCTTTATCTCAAATTTTTGAGACATTGTAGTTGAGCCTCAGACTTTATGGATTTCACCAATGGTCTCAGTTTTAGCTGTGGCTGAGCCACTGGCTCACATTCTAATGGCTGGTAGGTAGTGGGCTTAAGTTTTGTAAACAAAGACTCAATTCTAGCCACCATTATTCTTTCTCCACTTTAAACTTTGAAATGGCCGAAAATAAGGTACAGCAAATATATAAAACATCCCCCTAAATTAGTCTTTGGACCTTTTTATGTGGTTACAATTTTTGAATTGCAAAATAGCAGTCTACCCGAGATAAAATTTGTGAAACAAACGATTTACATCATGAGCAGAATATTTTGACTAGAAATAAAGGGTTATATGACACAGAAAACCAATGTGGTCATTTGATAAGCTTTGTCTCAACTGAGACCCCTTCTGTGTAAACCATTCGAGATAAAAGCTTAGCTGAGCCAAAAGGCTCAGATTTGAACCAGAGGGCCAGCCTGAGACTAGGCTAAGTGTGAGATCTTTCATGATATCGGCCCCTGGTTAATCTTCAATGGAATTGGCCTTGTGAGGAAGTCATTTAACTTAATGTTACCTCCAACAACTCAAACAACACTGTTTTGAAGTGTGTTCTTTACTTGGCATAATTTTTGCAAAGTATATTAGTCAGTCTGTTTGCTTGTTTGTAAGTTTGTTTGTTTGTTTATTTAGTTACAGCATAACTCCTAAACTACTTCATGGATTGTAATGAAATTTTATGGAGCTTCAGAACTGCTTACATAGAAGAACTGATTCAATTTTGGTCAATATCCTTGATTCTGGAGCAATTTTTTTACCAAAATCGTCTGTGTTAGTGCACATGAGTCCTAATGCCAGCATGAACAAAATTCCGTTAATTCAATTCATTCAGTTAATGCCCTGCACAAAAATTTTGCAAAGTCTGCACTCGGCTCTCTCCTCCTAGTGCTCTAGTTAATCAGTGCTGGCAGTTCCTCTAAATACACTACCCTGATCTTTATACAATTTTTATGTGGATTGGTCCTGATTAAAGAAAGAAATAATTAAATTTTGTGAAAGATCTGGAGGTTTGTCATGAAAGAAATGCAAAAACATCTCAACCAAAAAAAAGAAATCCTAATTTTCAAAGGTTCTATTCTCAATGTATTTTCAATGACTTTGATTTTCTGGTTGACATTACTAAAATAGTATTGAGGGAATCTTCATGAATTTTTTTCTGTTGGTAGTGCTTTCATGCTTTGCCAACGGAAGAAGTGATTACATTTTAGGAAAGATCCAGATCATATTACTGACATAAAAAAATCCCAAATTTTTGGAAATGTCTCCTGATGGAGGTTTGGACTTGAGGAGTCCTTTCTGGTTAAAGATTTGTAACAGTATAGTAGGTACATATATCAACAGCCCAGGTAGAAAGTTAATTCTATTGATTTAACACTACAGCACTTAAAGCTTGCTATTGTTGTATCATGTGATGATGCCTTGGTATGAAAGGCTTGTAATAAAATACTGTAATTTGTTTGCAGTTATTTAATAGGCAGAATCTGAACTCATTTTTCTAAGTACAAACAAGTATAAACATAACGCTGTCTGGTTATATATTATGACTTTCTATCTCACAGTTGAGATTTTATACTTGATTACATATTAAAGAGATTATATCTTTCAGAAAGGAAGAAATTTTATGGAAAATCTCATGACCTGCTACCTCGTTATATAATAAGATTGTACTTTCAAAAATATGAAACCCCACAAAAAAAACTATCGTGTTATTACAAGTTCCTATCTCATAATTAAAACTTTAAGAAAACCTTAGAAATAAGAAACAAAAGTCAAGATTTTTATTTGTTTTTGTCACTAATAGGCTTTCATATACATAAAAACAAGAAAAAAACATTAAAATAAGCCAATCAAGAGTTGACATACTGGTCTTGTTTGTTGAAGTGAAGAGTTAACATATTTGCACAAGTTTTATAACATATTGTCTGAAGAGAAGAATCGACAACATCCATACAAACAGTCTATGGGTCATGTTTATGAAAAGATATCCATCAGAGTTATAAAAGGAGGTTTGTTTGGAGCTTGGTGGTGTAACGGTTAGAGTGCTCGCCTTCAACCTCCGAGGTTGCCGGTTCGAATCTTGGCCTGGGCACTTCATGGTGGAAAGTTGGTAGTTACTTGCCAATGCCCGATGGTTTACAGTGCAGAATCTTCACCAACTAGTATGCACTGGTTCCTGCACCCGTAAACTACCCGTCGCAATATGACCCTGGCTGTTGAACGCGACATAAAAAAAAAAAATCTCAAATTGTTTGTTTGCAGATAACTCAAAACATTATGGACAGATTTTGATGAAACTTTAATGAAAGTTGGCACAACTAACAGAAGACTAGAGTTTGGTTATGGTCTGGATCACCATCTGGATCCAGGAATTTTTAAAAGGATTTCTTATCATAGCAGTCATAAGCTGGATATTGTAAATGTTAGGATTTGACTGGTCTGTCCATCTGTACATAAATAAAAAAAAAAACACTTTGTCCACAGCTTTGCTGTTGATGTTCCCACAGTGTGGAATGATTTACCTGATGAGGTCTATTCTGTTCCAACTCTCACCTGTTTCAGAAAAAGGTTAAAATTGTGTCTCTTCAAAAAGGCATTCCCAACTTAGCATACACTCTATCCAGCACTTTCTGGTACTAGACTTGGCAATGTCTATGGAAAGATGATTTTTTGAATTGGATTTTGGTGTTGCACCTTAGAGTCTGCCTGGCAGAGATTAATCACCATAAAAGTACAGAATAGAATAGGTCTTGTACTCTTGTGTGAAATTGCTGTTAATTTTGCAGATATCTTGAGCTTCTGCACTTTTTCTGATGGATGTAAATGTACACAGAGTGGATATAGAACATCCCAGATATGACCAGAACACTTACATTGGGAGAGCTAAGCATTTCTTTTTGATAACCAACCCGAGAAATTTCTTGGCCAGTTCCTCACAGCTAGAGAAAGCCAGAGCAATCGTACTAGATTACAGGTTGGTGTTACTGCAGTTTTTATGTTCAATCACTGATTCTCTTAGTCACAAAAATCTATATTTTTTTCCGAGCTCAAGATTGTTCACAAGATTCAATAATAATGGAATTACAAGCAAAGATTATTTATGATGCACAGAAGCTTTTAGGAAACGGTGAATTTAAAGAGGACACAATTTTAATTAATTGACATTATCAATTTGATTTGCCTGAAAATAAATAATAAACATATAGAACACCTCCCTCAATTAGTTGTGTCAAACTAAGGAAATATGTCACCAGTAGAATATCTTAACTTGGCAATAAATGCTCACTTACAAAACTACTGTAGCAATTTGCTAAGGTTGGACATAACTAAGTCATCCTTTGTGAAATCCATTTGAGTCTAAAATGTAGCTTAGACAAAAGGTTCAGATTTTAAGTGTGTGGCTTAGCTTAGTCTAAGACCCTTTGTGAAATAGGCCCAAGGTTTCTGGATTCAAGCTGGACTTTATGGGTAGGTCACATTTTTATGCCGTTCTCACAACCCAAATTCACCCTGTCGTGTGAAAATCATGTGGAGCAAAAGTGATTTTCTGGTTGCTTGAATCTTGAAATAACAAGTATTAACTATAGATGACAGACAAACCATCTCGATTAGAAAATAGTCCCTTGAATATATACTGTAATTTTGGTAGACTACAAATACAGGTTCATATAATTGACTGTTTGGAATTTAATAAGCCAACACATAACTAGGATGTTTTTCTGTCAAAAGAGTTTGGTAAGCCAATGAAATTATTGACTATATAGCACACTCACTTAGGAACACAGAGGACATTGTTTCAAACCCAGGCACAAGCAGATACATAGTGGTTCATATGACCATTTAACATGGCAGTTCTCTGTCATTGGGTCCTATCGCCAGTGGTGGGTTACAGAAATTCAAGGATGTTGATAAATGGTCATCCTAGAGCCTCTGTCTTTCATTTAGGGGAATGTCAGTAACTTGAGAGTTGGGCTGTACTTGTACAGTTGGATGGGTGAAATTTGACTCAGATAGCAATTCGAGTCTTGTAGTACATGGAGATATTGTGCTGAGTACAAATACACAATACAATGCAATATATACAAGTCAGAGAAATTTGTGAAAAGATTAGTAATATTTTACATGCACCTTATCAACAACCTATCCTATATCCTATTGTACTTGGATACAGTTGTATAATTGTACATTGTTAAAATTGTGTTGCACTTTGCCTAAAACTTCAAAAAGCTACAAAAGAAAACTCTATCTTGTTGATTGAGAACCTTATTTCCCCTGTATTAACCTGAAATCTATTTTGGTATATAGTTTGTACATAGAGGTGTTAATTACACAATTATCAACCTGTGGAGTGCCAGTCACAAAAAATTAAAAACAAATGTAAGGTAAACACTGAATGCCATTCCTTAATTATTTGTTTATCAAATATGTAATGATTATACACGGGTGGTCATAATTGTATCCGGTTGATAATAATGTCCGATTTTTATTGGAGTTTATTTTTAAAAAGTTATAACCAGAACTTTGAATATTTTTTTCAAATTATTCCCGTTGAGATTGATATTATTTCATGAAAATTTTAAAAAAAATTTAACTAAACACCTAACTGAGTAACGCTACATTCAAGTTCAACAAAAAATTGAAGGACACAATTATGAACCGGACACAATTGTGACCACCCGTGTACAATTTTACAGCATATTGTTCCATTGTTATCATTTTGTTTCATAAATTCAATGGGTACCAAGCCCAGGTAAGTTAAATATCACCAATACAGATGCTGTTAAATGTTTCCAACAATGCATAAAAAGTTATATTTTGCTGTGAAAAAAAGAGCTGGCAAGCCTATCCCAGGCCTGACAGAGGATGAGTTATGGAGGGCCAAGCAGCTGTACGATTCTGCATACCACCCGGTGACTGGGGAGAAGATGAGTCGGGCTTTCCGCATGTCTGCCAGTGTACCCATGAACATGACCATCACCGGTTGCATGCTCGCATTCTATAAGTGAGTAATAATGCAAGGAAAGGCTTAGCCATTGAGTTCATGGCCATTATAAATAAAGATGGCTATAAAATCACAAGCTGTTCCACACTAGTTGATTGATGCCAAAGGAGGTGCAGAGAGTGTAATTTGAATATCTAGGTCAGTTCAATTCATCTTCCCTGGGTTGTGGATATGTAGAGTTAAATCTACAGTACTATATAGAAAACCAGTAGTACAGAAAACCACTCTACATTGAGGACAGTAATGCAATTTACATACTTACCTACTGTACATGTATCTTTGGATAACAAATTCAATATAATATTACACCAATGATCAGCTCATGAAATATAGAACTTTTGTTAAAAAGTCAGACCAACATGTTGGTCTCTCGGGAATTTATTCCTAATTAACAACAATAAGGCGAATAGATGAAAAGTACAAAGATAAGGGGACTGTAAGTGAGACTGTAAGTGATATAAAGTTCCAAGAAAAATGACACTCAAGAAAGAGAAAAAGTGTGCAAGACAAATCAAAACAAGACAATTTAATAGAAAGATGACAACATTTATTTGTGAACTAAAAGTTATTAATTGATTTAAGTTAATTGCATCATAGCTGTCAATAAAGACAGCAGAATTATGTAAAATTGCACATAAAAATCTGTAATCAGTGTATAGCTTTGTAATAGCAAAAGTGTGATACAAATGTGGCTGCAGAAAATATTCTGGAAAGAGCTAAGGTCAAAGGTCACACCATGGTCACATAATGGTGTACATCTACTTCCTCCAATCAGTAAACCAGCTACCAAGTAAAAGCATCATACATCTTATAGCTTCTGAAATATAGCCCATACGAGATTTTAAGTGTCATGATCACTACAACAAGGTCAAAGGTCAACTCAAGACCACACCATGATGTTTTACACCTACATCTCCCAGAACAATGTCACTAGCAACTTAGCAAGCATCAATTTCAGACACCTATCGTTTTCCAAAATATAGCCCTGACAAGATTTTTAAGGTCAGGGTCACTACAGCAAGGTCAAAGATCAAACTGAAGTCCCACCATGACATTGCACACCTACTTCCCACCAACCAAATGTCTGCACCAAATATGGACTTTCTACAACTAATGGTGTCCGAGACACAATCCGGACAAGATTTTTCTGGCCACCCACCTGCCCAGTGAGATGACATGGTTAAAGACAATACCAACACAGGCTTTAAAGCTTTGAAGACTGTGGTAAAAATCTCATTCATTCAACGTTTAGACACCATATGTGAGTGTTATATAACATTTTACTGATGAGTGTTTCACTCCAATAAGACATTTAAAATAATACTACTGTCATATATATTGTATTTGTGTCATATGATTGACAGATTTAATATAAGTATTTAATATATCTATGCATTTAATATACCCGGTAATAGTATTTTAATATTTCTACTGAAGACTTTAAGGGTGGATATTCATTGACATCGGAATAAAGGACTGTAAAATGTTGTTTGGCTCTATAGCATGTCATTGTAAAAAAATCCAGTTTCAAATCCACAGATTTAGCACTGAATGTGTCATGGTGTATTTTATGTACTTTGGGTTTTTTTTTTCACAGAACTAACCCACAGATATTTTTCTGGCAATGGGCCAACCAGACTTATAACTCAGGAGTCAATTATGTCAACAACAGTGGATCACTGTCTAAAGAAGAGTCTTCCAAGTAAGAAATATATCAATTTTGTGATTTTTCTAGACTGAGTGAAAAAAAAACAATTTAGTGTTGTTGCCAAAATATTAGTTAAACATAATATATTTGATCAGTCTTTATTTCACATTGCTTTCAACCCACTACACAGGCCATCTAGTTGAAGTCAAATACAGTATGAGGTAGACAATTAAAACAGTTACTTGGAACATATTATATATGCATAATGAAACTAATTACTTACATAAATTACGCGGAATATACAGTTTGTTGTCACAATTATTCACCTTGTTTATATTCAGCTGTTCCTTAGAGTATGTCAATTTAAGGAGATTTAAAGTGCTATAAAAGTCCACATTAGATTAGATTAGTTAGAATAGAAAGAGGCATTTTAACAATGATTCTATTTGTTAAAAGATGTATGAAAGTCACTTCATTTATTGTTAATATTTTTTTCAGAGACACAAAACGATTGCTGATTTCCTATGTACTGGCCACATCTGGGGCAATTATAACTGCTACCTTACTGAAAAGAAGTGCTCACGTAAGATAAGACATTCATTGTAACATCTGCTACACCGTAATACAACTTATACTCTGTATATACATCCTACAATGTAACATAACTAGCAATGTCTAAGAATGCAATGACCCTCACCTATGGGTAGCGCTTAAAAAACAAATTCTGCATTTAAACTCCAAAATTCTAAAAATTCTTTAAGGAGATAATCTGATTGAACCTTGGTTAGAAATCATCATGTTTAAAAATATGTCTCTGATGTGATGGATAGTTTTCAAGCTATGTGCTCAGACAGACAAACAAATGGAATCAGTTACAATACCCTGTCCGGATGTGAGGGTAACAACAAACATTTGTATAGTGCTATATTCTGTGTGTATGCTAACAAACCCACAGTGCTTTACAGACATAAACATTATTAACTTGAATAAAGGGTTGGACATTTAGGCTGAAGTACATACACCAGAGAAAACAGAAGTGGTTTCATTTGCTTTTTGAAAAGCTCAATGGTGTCTATTTTGGTTGAAGGAGAAGGAAGGATTTAATAGCAGCAACTTCTCAGCACTTTTTATCACCAGCAACTGCAAAATATCCACAGACTTTGGTACTTAAATTATGTAATATAATTGACAATTTTACTGAAGTGCTGTTTGCACTAAAATATCTCTCATTTTCATTGATTAAATTTCATTTTTTGACTAAAGTTTTTACCCCACAGCCCTTAAGGGCTGTAAGGGTATTGTTTTCACCCATGGTGTCCGGATGGGCAGGCGGGCGGGTGGCGGGAAAAAGTTTGTCCGGGCTGTATCTCAGAAACCATAAGGTGTAGGAAGTTGATACATGGTAGGGACATTGGTTAGGAGGTGTAGGTGTGCAACGTCATGGTCTGACCTTGATTTGACCTTTGTCCTTGCCATAGTGACCTTGAGTTTGAAAATGTTGTCCGGGCTATATCTTGGAAACCGTAAGGTGTAGGAAGTTGATACTTGGTAGGGACATTGGTTAGGTGCTTTAGGTGTGCAACGTCATGTTGTGACCTTGATTTGACCATGCTCTAGTGACCTTGACCTATAAAATCTTGTCCAGGCTATATTTCGGAAACCGTAAGGTGTACGAAGTTGATACTTGGTAGGGACATTGGTTAGGGGGTGTAGGTGTGCAACGTCATGGTGTGACTTTGATTTCACCTTGCCGTAGTGACCTTGACCTATAAAATCTTGTCCGGGCTATATCTCAGAAACCGTAAGTTGTAGGAAGTTGATGCTTGTAGGGACATTGATTAGGGGTTGTAGGTGTGCAGCATCATTGTGTGACCTTGATTTGACCTTTGACCTTGCTGTAGTGACCTTGACCTTTAAAATCTTGTTGCACCTTTGAGTCTGTCTTTTGATGCAGATTAATCACTGTTAAAGTCATATTTAGAATACATTGACAATTTTACTTTTACAACTTCCCATTGTAACAGATGGAATTTCATCAAGTGAGCCACAGACTTTGCTCCAACACCACACATATTCATTGAATGTATTGCCACTTCTGTATGCATGGTAATATTCAAAACATCCAAACCATGATTCGGCCATGCAGATGTAGATAAAGAGTGTTATAATTTTAGTTTACTGATTAATGCTGTCATCTTGTTATTGAATTGTCTTGTTTTAATACTTCATCTTTACATGCATTATCTTTTTCTTAGACATTATTTTCTCCATTTAAACATTGTTTGGACCTTTATATATAGTGAAGGTGCTCTGAAAGTATCCTGAACTTTGTACTGATACACTACTTCTATATCTCATGGTGTTAAAAATATTTCATTAGGCTGTGGGGTACGGGCATCTCTGATGCCATTTTTTTTCAGTGATTTTCTTTTTTAAAAAAGCCACAGTTTGAAAAATACTTCTGTATTTTGGCAGTCAGTACCACATCCTCAAAGTCACAAAAATTTACAGAAATTGATAATTAAAACAAATGATCTTTTTTAGGTAACTTACATTTATAAGTGACCCTTGATTAAGTTGAATTATTTTTTCAATTATTATTATCAGTAGCAACCCTACAGTGTACCATGCATATTGGGCTTTCTATTTTGTACTTCTGTTGAGTTTACATATTCTCTGTAATTACCTCAAAATTTTGAGCATAGAAAGCCCATATTGATACAAATAAGAACTAAAAAATACATTCACATGTCACAGCATTAAATCTTCTATCATCAATAAAATTGCAAAATCTGACACTTCTTTGTTGCAATTTCTTAAGGAGTTCCCAGATGTGTACATAATGTTTTCTGGGTCAATTGATAAATTGTAATTGTTGTTTAGTTTGAGTAAAGGATGCAATATGTTCATTCAAACCACCTGGCTTACTCAGATTTAGCTATCTAAAGTATATTATATAAATATACAATGTTTATTCACTGATGTTTGTGGGTCTGTTATGCCGTAGATTCTGCATTTTACAAGATTAAGTACTATAAAGTTATATTAGAATTAGACCTATTTCTGTCAATTGAGACACAATTTATACATGTCCATTGGGCATCGAGTCATTGTAACCTAATGAAAAAAAGTTTCTATTTAAGTAATAATTTGCCAGAACAACAATTTTTCTTTCACACAGAAATTCCAACCACTGATCCAGCGTTACATCCCCTTCGCTGCTGTCGCCTCGGCCAACTGTGTGAACATCCCTTGCATGAGAAGCGATGAGCTCATGAAGGGAATCCCAGTGTTCACAAAGGAAGGGAAATTTGTGGGCGAATCCAAGTGGACGGCTAAAGTAGCCATTACCCAAGTGGTGTTCTCCAGGATTGGTATAGCTTCACCCTGCATGTGTGAGTAGAAGTATTAATAAGTAGAGGGATTCATGTGCACAGATTGCTGCTGTAGCTGACGAATGCTGCCTTGTGTATATATTTATTTTATTTTTGCACCACATAAATTCACATTGATATTACAATCTTCTTTAAAAAGTCCGGAACTTCCTTAGTTGAATTAAGTACTGCAAGCCTTATTTATGTACATGAACAAGTACATTTTAGAATACGTATATTAGATTGTTGATGTTATAGGGGAGTAAAATAACCACATCCTGTGAACAGACCTGAGACTTAATACTAATACTGTCATATTTATTGCCTTTGAATATACATAAAAAAAACCTCACAATTGCATATTACTATCTTAGTTTGTGAATGTTGAATACAAATGGTTTGGGATATGAATGCTTATGTTTCATTTTTAAGACTAATTCATAGTGAAATAAGGACAATTTAGGCATAAGAATTTCTCAATATATCAGTTGGGCATAATTAGGGGCAAATCCTGGAGATATTACAGATCAGACTTTAAATCCAGGCTTAAACCTCATGTGGGAAAGCTGATAGTTGCTTGCGATTGGTTATCAGTTTACAGTACAGAACCTTAACCAACCGTATGTACTAGTTTCTTCTGCCCTTTCAATTACCCATCACAATGTAATCAATAAGGTACTAGGCATGACATAAAACACTAAATAAATGGAGAATGATATTACAGGCTCTAGTCATATAGAGTCAGCTTCTTTTTACCCCTCAGCCCATAAGGGCTATCGGGGTATTGTTTTCACCAATGGTGTCCGGATTTGCGGGCAGGTGGGTGGTCGGGCGGGCGGTGGGAAAAAGTTTGTCCAGGCTGTATCTCAGAAACTGAAGGTGTAGGAAGTTAATACTTGATAGTGACATTGGTTAGGTTGTGTAGATGTGCACCGTCATGGTGTGACCTTGATTTGACTTTTTACCTTGTAGTAATGACCTTGACCTATAAAATCTTGTCTGGGCTCTATCTTGGAAACCATAAGGTATAGGAAGTTGATACTTGGTAAGGACATTGGTTAGTAGGTGTATATGTGCAACGTCATGGTGTGACCTTGATTTGACCTTTGACCTTGCTGTAGCGACCTTGACCTATAAAATCTTGTCCGGGCTATATCTCAGAAACCGTAAGGTATAAGAAGTTGATAATTGGTAGGGACATTGGTTAGGGGGTGTAGGTGTGCAATGTCATGGTGTGACCTTGATATGGCCTTTGACCTTGCTGTAGGGACCTTGACGTATAAAATCTTGTCCGGGGTATATCTTGAAAACTATAAGGTGTAGGAAGTTGATACTTGGTAGGGACATTGGTTAAGGGGTGTAGGTGTGCCACGTCATGGTATGACCTTGATTTGACCTTGCCATAGTGACCTTGACCTATAAAATCTTGTCTTATCTATATCTCGGAAACCATAAAGTGTGGGAAGTTGATACTTGGTAGGGACATTGGTTAGGAGGTGTAGGTGTGCAACGTCATGGTGTGATTTTGATTTGACCTTTAAGCTTACCGTAGTGACCTTAACATATATAATTTTGTCCGGGCTATATCTCAGAAACTGTTAGGTGTAAGGAAGTTGTTACTTGGTAGGGACATTGATTAGGGGCTGTAGGTTTGCAACGTCATTGGTCATTGTGTGACCTTGATGTGACCTTTAACCTTAAGTCTGGGCTCTATCTCGGAAACTGAAAGGTGTAAGAAGTTGATACTTAGTAGGGACATTGGCTAGGGGATGTAGGTGTGCATCACTAATTCTATATCTCATGGTGTTGAAAACTATTTCCCCAGGCTGTGGGGTACGGCATCTCTGATGCTATTTTTGTAGTGAGTAAATGATACTATTATATTTGGGGTTAGCTGTCAGTTAAACAGTTCTTTTGTATCAAAATAGTTCCTTGCTGATTATATAACAAACTTACTGTAGCATTATAGCTTCATCTGCAGGATAGAAATATGACAAATTTCTTGGAATCATGATAATAATAGTGATTTCTCAGAGAAATTGACTTTGCTTTGTGATATTTTCAGTAATACCACCAATCATAATGCAGAGATTAGAGAAGGGAACTTTGCTAAAGGTAAAAAGAAAATTAAATAATTAATTTATTACAAACTTTGGTGGGTAAGAAACTGAATAAAGACCTTTGGAACTTGTATGTTTTATAGGCATTTGAAAAAAATATTAAACTAAATCTCATAAAGCCTGTGTCAGACTTACTTACACAGTGTGTCCAGGCTTAGTTAGTCTGTGAATAATTACATCATACTACTGTACGAACTGTGTGAACAGGCCATAACATGACATGATATTTTGCAATTTGAATTCTTAAGAGTGATGAATAATAAAATAAATAAAAATTGAACTTCTTTGTTAACTTCTCCATGTTTTCCTATTGTATGATTAAAGTAAGATAACACACAGAAACTGTGACTTTTTGTCTAATTATGCTAAAACAAGCAACTGAGTTGTAAGAATTATTAGTATCATTGTGATTTGGGTAATACATCACTTTCCCTGAAATAATTTTTCATATAAAATAATTTAATATTAAAGATATGGAAAATTTTATAAAGGAATAAATGAATGCATTATTAATATGTGATCTTATATTTGACAGCCATTTCATTTGTTTACAGATATATGTCCTTTTTGAATGTATCAATAGCTTTTCATGCATAGTAATTTGATGTTAAAGACATGTAGAATTTTTATAAAGGAATAAATTTATGCACTATTAATATATGATCTTGTATATTTACAACAGTTTTATTTGTTTACAGAGATATGGGTTTTTGAATGCACCAATACAGATATTACTTGTTGGAGCTGTGTAAGTACAAGTAAATGGAAAGAAATTTGAAATTTATCACTGGCTAATGTCCTTAAAGGTCCAGTCACACTTCTCCGGTTCAGCAAATTTTTTTTCCATGGTCCAGACAACCAGAAAACAAACTGGATCACGGGGCAAAATTTACTCAGATGTCTTGAATTATTCATGGTTAAATAGAAGTATACTTCTTGTTGCTTCGGATTAAACTTAATAGGGGTCAGCAAGGTTTATTGTATGAAAATGGTTGAATACACAGAATAACATCCTTCTGCAAATTTACCTGAAAACGGTGGACGGACGTTTCAGACATGGACTAGGACATTTCGGACAGGCCTTTTTTCAATGGTGGACGTTTTCGGACAATTTATTTTTATTATAAAATTTGTTAAACTTCTTTGTCATTTCATGCTCAAGCATGTGAATATTAAAACCAACTCACGTGTGACAATTTTTTTTATTAGTAATTATTCGTATCATTACTACATTTCTACCACCCCTTGAGTGTCGTGAATAATAGTACTTTCAATTTCAAAATATAATTTTCAAAATAATTTGCACCTTAAATGTCTTGCAAGTATGTACCATAAATGACCTATTTAGCGCATCCGTCCTTGTAACCGCACCTCTCTCTTTTTTTCGTCGGTGACAGTGCACAATATCCACGTATTTTTTATATATTGTACGTATTTTTACTTAATAAATTGTCATTTTTGCCATGAATTTCAAGTTTGTTTATATTTACCGCCATATTTACAGGAAGTGGGTATTTTTAGTAGATTCTAAATGTCGGAACACTGTTATTCTTACCGGATTGACCTATACTTAATCCCGGAAAGTGTTTCATAATAGGTGTGCTAAAAGGGGAACTTTTCCCATCAAAATATTGAATAAAAATAGTCTTTCCTTAGCGCACTGTGCGCTAAATAGGTCATTTACGGTATGTCTTATTATTATTGCATGGACTATATATTTGACACTATAGGATTAAAGCCTGAACTCTGATTATGCAAATCTAATACAGTTCATAAAATAAGGACAAAAATACATGTAGTTAACTTGCACATGATAATGTTTCCAATCTACAACAGTATCAACAAGTTCCAGCAAAGCTAATATCTACGTTATAATTTGTACTGAATTTATATTGTAGGTTGTCACTGTCTGTCCCACTATGCTGTGCTATATTTCCTCAGAAAAGGTAGGCTTTAAATCTGATTGTCAAATGGAAGGCAGTGTCTTAAATCTGAGATCCAAGTCTTTACTTGTATAGTCTTTTGAAATATCTTGATCTCCAATGTAACATAAGAGGTTCTTTTATGTATAGAACAGTAAGCAAAATACAGGTGATTTATACACTGGATCAAAATTCAAGGAACTTACATACACAATGCACTGAATAATTTAATAACAAAGAGACCATATTAAGTTCAATAGGTTTCTACTCACAAACATGTTCTCCTTTATCATTTAACCAACTTTATTGTGCAAACATGACTCCACCTTGACATTCCTTGTGAAAAGCCTGGTCTAGTTCAAACTTGCCATGTGTTGTGTTTGAAGTAAACTGTCCCTAACATGGCTTGCGAGAAGCTTGTTAGTTCAGGTCACTACCCTTTTAGCACTAGATTCTTGTGTTTACTATGTATAATTTTGATAAGGTATTTAGTTGTCCCTTTATGATGTATGGTGCTTGGAAAACCCATTTTATCCGAATTTTCTCAAGTTTTAGTCATTTAACTCTGTACATTATACCTTTATCAATATGTAAAATAAAATCCTTATCCCAATATCTTTACGAATAACACTCAACATGACCTTGAGAATCAGAATATGACCTTCACAACTTAAATTAGGTACTCTCCAATTTTACTCAAAGAAAACTTTTTTTTTTTTAATATATTCGCTGAAACTAATTTTCAATTATTGTTGGATTTTACTGAAGAGATCAGTACAGGTTTAAATTTCATTCAGAATTTTAATTTTCATCATCCAAAGGCCATTAGATTAAATAACGAAATATAATACCTTGTGCTAATTTACACAAATATCGTTATTCAGTGTGTACCTGCAACAGGTTTAGTATTCAGTTACACAATGCAATCAATCGCAATCATATAAAATTCCATTTGAAACACGAGTAAATACACCTTGGCTTGGTAATTTAACACAGATTAAAGAAAAAATTTGGACATATTTTAATAGATATATTTATCATCATAGATAAAGTTTAATATCAATATACATTGACAAAAAACACAGCATGTATTTTTAAACATATTGCACACACAAAAATGCCAGTTGACCTTTTAAGAGCTTTTTAAAGGATAATAATGTAATTTCTATTATATTAAATCACGCCCTCTTAGACTGAACCACAACCAACTAGAGTACAGCTAACTATGCATTTGTACATTTTCAAATATTTCACCACAGAAATGTTTACGGGAGTGAAAAAAATGTAGTTGAGTTCTGCAGAATGTGACACTACAAATACTGTATTTCACTGTATAAATGCCCCCCTCGCCTATTAAATGCCCGCCCTTCTTTGTACAAAAATATATGAGTTTCAGCACATTCCTGATAGAATAACTGCTAACAAGATTGTAAAAAAAAGATCAAAACTAACCATTGTACTTTTGATTAAGAATGACTTGAAAATGTACCAAAAAATTTGAGATAAAAATTGACACTAGTCTCGCACCGCCCCCCCCCCCCCATTCCTTTTACAAAATGCATTATACCTGGGGTTTTTATATGGTAAATGTGGCATGCAGAGTGATTTGCTCATGTCATCTCTTCTGAGGATTTCTGTCTTATTCTTTATATGCGCCACTTCCAACCAATTTATTACCACACAGTTGAGTCTATTTGTACAGAAATCTTTGTACCAGAAATTATTTTTTTAAGCATCATTAAATAGCAAGAACATTTTTCCATTGTACAATATACTCCTGGTTACATTGAAGTATTTCTTCAAATATAAAACAGGGTGTACTGTAAAAACAATTACTGATTGTCTCTGCTTGGGACTCGATCCCAGTACATTAGTTTATTTTATTTATTTATTTGGGGTTTTACATCGTTGTCAACATTGTACAGGTCATATCACAATGGGTAGTTGGAAGGGCAGAGGAAACCAGTACATACAGTTCGTCAGGCTTCTGTACTGTAAACTGCCGACCAACTGCAAGCAACTAGCAGCTCAGGGGTGGGAGGCGAGAGTATTACCACTCTGCCACCGTGCCCCCCCCCCCAGTACCTTTGGATTACATGCAAAAATAAACATAAGTCACAAATCTACCCTGGAAGTCCAGGTGTTAACAGAACTGATATAAGTATAGGTTAATGGCCAAGTAACTGTCTAATATTAGAAAATAATGGATGGTTTACACGGTCCCAAGAGGCTTTTAACCTATGTAATTTTTACACCCTTTCCTTGATTTGTAATTGTAAAGATGTTTTCAGCATCCTTACTTTTTATTTCTATATTTCTGGTGTGTCTTTATGGGTTTTTCTGATCATTTTAGTTGAAATATATGTAGGAGGTGTTTCTTTGAAAATGTGTAAAAAAGGCTTCTATATATGGCCAAAATCACAGAGCAAAACAACTGCCAAACAGTGAAAGATATTGGACACTTTTAATGAAATAATACCTCTCAGATGTAATTTAGGTGAGGATATTACAAGGATTCACCTGTTTTATGTGTATTTCTTCTGTTTCCAGCTCAATGGCAGTATCTCACCTGGAAAGTGATCTACAGGAGAAAGCCAAAGCTTTGAAGAGTGCCGACAGTAAGGTGTACTATAACAAAGGACTGTGAATCTCTACCAGTAGGAGCCACCTTCCACTTGATCGATTCAAAAACTTTATAACCACTGGACAAGATTTTAGTCTTTGTGTGGCATTAATATATATCCGGAGTAATGGTTGATGGTTGCTTGATGTTTTCACATTATCTACTGGTGCACAGTCTTAATTGCTCCCTGTTTCTGTAAGCACCCCCACCCCCTACAATCTTATCACCTATATATTGCAAATATGCCATTCCATATGTCGTAAATTATTGCCAGTAAAACCAAATAATAAGTATTTCAATGGTTTTATATCCATTTTAAACAAAGTTTTCCTTATTTTAACAGTTATTCTACATTTTATTGTTGAAGGTTTGTTTTCACACACATCAACTGCACTTTATTTATAGTTGGTGCATTTTAAAACATGAACACCCCCAAATTGGGGTCATTTCTTTTCCTCACACCCAGCCGGTTTTCATTGTCGTAAACACCCGTCCCCAACTTTTGCAAATACTTACATCATCCATGGGCATTACAGAGCATGAATACATAATAATCAGGGTTCCCACATCCTTGAAAATCCTTGATTCATTTTCAAGGCCTTGAAAGTCCTTGAATTTGGCCAAAATTGAAAACAGATCCTTGAAAAGTCCTTGAATTTGTTATTGCCCAACTTCTACATCTGCATCATCTAGTTTTACGGCTATGGCAGACTTTGCAAAGCAAGAATGATCTAGTCTGAACAAAAAGTTTATGTTAAAATATTATTAGATGTGTTAACTAGCATTGTTGTAATGAATTTATAAAATGCTAAAATCATGTGACAATAAAGAATTTTGTGGGAGGAACGGATGGCTAGAAGGGGAGGTAAAGGAGTCCGTGCCTTAAAATATATGCTTGAGAATTGTTGCTGTCGACCTTAAAAATCCTTGAAAACACCTTGAATCCAGTTGTCAAAAGTCTGTGGGAACCCTGAGTATATGTATTATATATTATTGAGACATTTCACATTAAATGTTTTTATTCATATAAATTTTAAGGATTTCATAAAAAATAACAGTATATATTCAGCAGTGAAGAAGGTTTTTATTATTTATAAAAGTGTACTTTTTGGCACATCTTCACAAGAGGACATTGATACTGTATAAGTAGAAATTTTTTCTAGAAGATAATTTTACTAATTCTTCATTTTTATAAACTTCACTAGATTTAATTTTCACTAATAAATATTTTCTACCTTAGAGATATATACAAATTTAAAATTCCACTTTGAATTAATTTTCACAATTTAATCTCATTAGCTAAAATAGCTAGAAACTCATGCCTAGTAAAAACTTCAAGCTATACACTATGTGTGAATGAATGATCATTGTAACCTTTTTTTCACCAATCCTGTTCAATGTAACAGTCTTTAGAAGTTCATTTTAGAAGTTTGATCTCTTTAACATCAGATGCGAGGGACCACTGTGGTGCAGTGGTGACACACTCGCCTCCCACCTCTGAGGTTCCCCAAACCATATCTGGGAAAGATGTTACCTATGGTTGGCAGTTTACAGTACAGAACCTTGGCCAATGTATGTTCTGGGTTTTCTTTGCGACGTTAAAAAACCAAAATGAACTTAAATTTAACACCAGATGCAGCCTCTGTTGTCCAACAGTGTTCAGAGAGGAATAGTTTGGTCAGACAAGCCTGAAAATAAACAAAATGGAAGGACAGATGAAAGGAGTTCACCCTTAATATAATACAAATGTAATATAATGTGGTCCTCACTGACCCAAAATGGTTTTACTTTGAGTTTGAACAAGAATACCTCCCTTTATTTTAAAACCATCACAGTTACTTCTAAAATTTGTCCCAATTGGGCTATGTTTATTTCTGACTACGTACGAGAAACCAGTAGGGCATTTAGAAAAAGAACGTATGAGCACAAAGTCTCAGTACAAAAAGATGGACATATCACACCAGTGTCCCGCCCACTTTAAGACTGATGGACACAGCCACAAGGACATGGAAGTTCTCATCGCTAGAGTGGTGCACACCGAAATTTGAAGCATCCAACACAGCCAGGCGCAGGAGGCTTGAGCTGTCTTGGCTATTCAAATTACACTGCCTAGCCCCAATAGGCATCAACCAATTGGTTTGATTTCTTTAGGTATAATCCTGACTACCCTGTACTCAGTAGTCAATCTCTCTTCTTCTATGTTTATTTTTTGAATTAACACTTACATACCAAGTTTCACATTGGGTTAATATTTTTGATGTTGTAAGGCAGAAATGTGATTTAGTAGTATTTAGGTAAATTTGATCTCTCCTTTATTTACCTAAACTAATCTTCATGTGACAGCTAATACAATACATGCAACTGGGTGATATTAGAGTACTTTATCAATATATTTATCAAAACATGTTGTTTAGTGTATCTGTGCATATTTTATAGTTTAAAATTTTGGTTTTAATTTATTTGCTTTATATTATTTATATGCTTTGGTGTTGTATTTATACTCAGGAATTGCTGAGGTATGTGTAACATTTTCAAAAGGGTTTTTCTCAAAATCCTAGCTATTTGACCAAATAAAGCCAGTCATGGCTTGTTTTTATCTGGCAGCTAATTATATATGCTACTAACTGGGGAATTAAAACTGTGTTTACATTATGTGTTTACATATTGCACTATGTCGGCACTATTTGTATCCCCGACGCGAAGCGGGGATACTATGGATTCATCATCGTCGTCGTCCGCGCCCTCGTCCGCGTCCGCAGAGATTTCTTGTTAGCGACCTACAGTCCACATTTCTTTCCGGATTTCTTTCATATTTGGCAGGTGACTTGATATGGTAGAGGACTCGCCACCCTATCTTTTTGGTAGGCTTTATGTCTAAATTAGGCCTGTGGTAGACAAAAATGTCTAAAATGTGGAATATTGCTTGTTAGCGACCTACAGTCCACATTTCTTTCCAGATTTCTTTCATATTTGGCAGGTGGCTTGGTATGCTAGAGGACTCGCCACCCTATCTTTTTGGTAGGCTTTATGTCTAAATTAGGCCTGTGGTAGACAAAAATGTCTAAAATGCATTAAAAGTCATGAAATCATGCACTAAATCACTTATAACTTGAAAAGTGTTGCATTTAGAGCATTTTGTTAAAATATGTTATTCAGATACTTTTTTCATAGCTACAACATGGTGAGTAACTTGGGTGTCTGTCTCAATCGCTAAGTGAGTAATAGCTACTTTTGGGCTTTTCAGTAACTTCCATCATGAGTAAAATCAATTGTAACTTGAAAACTATTGCATTTACAGAATTTTGTATAAATATGTTATTCAGCTACTTTTATGTCAGCTATAACATAGTAAAATTTCAGACATGTAGCTCATGGCATAGCTGAGTAATAGCTACTTTTAGGTTATCACTGTTGAGTAAATTACTTATAACTTCAAAAGTATTACATTTAGAGTATTTTGTTTCAATATGTTATTCACCTATTTCGGAGTCAGCTATAACATAGTGAAGTTCCAGACCTGTGGCTCATTGCATAGCTGAGTAATAGCTACTTTGAAGTTCACACTGTTGAGTAAATCAGTTGTAATTGGAAAAGTATTGCATTTACAGAAATTTGTGTAAATATGTTATTCAGCTACTTTTGGGTCAGCTATAACATAGTGAAATTACAGACCTGTAGCTCATGGCACAACTGAGCAATAGCTATTTTCAGGTACTGACTGTTGAGTAAATGACTTGTAACTTGAAAAATAGTGCATTTGGAGTATTTTGTTAAAATATGTTGTTCGCCTACTTTTGGGTCAGCTATAACGTCGTGAAATTACAGACTTATAGCTCATGGCATAGCTGAGCAATAGCTATTTTCAGGTTGTCACTATTGAGTAAATCAGTTGTAACTTGAAAACTATTGCATTTACAGTATTTTGCTTAAATATGTTGTTCACCTAATTTTGGGTCAGCTATAACATAGAAAAAATTCAGACATGTAGCTCATTGCATAGCTGAGTAATAGCTACTTTGACGTTATCACTGTTGAGTAAATCAGTTATAACGTGAAAACTATTACATTTACAGTATTTTGTTTAAATATGTTATTCACATAATTTTTGGTCAGCTATATCAGAGTGAAATTGCAGACCTCTGTGTCATGGCATAGCTTACCAATATCTACTTTCAGGTTCTCACTGTTGAGTAAATCATTGTATCCACTGGATAGCCGTAGTGTGTAGAGAGATTTCACCATTACCGCTCTAACAAAAAAAAATATTATAGCTAGCCTTCTCAAGTTTGCAAAGTATATTACAGGGTGCACCACAGTACTCTATTGGTAGGCTTTATGTCTAAATTAGGCCTGTGGCTAAATTACTTACCTACTAAAAATGAGTAATTCTGCATTTTCTCTAAAAGTATTGCAGATAGCAAATTTTTCTTAAATAACTCATTCACCTACTTTTGGGAGAGCTTTCACATGCTGAAGTTCCAGACCTGTAGGTAATTACTCACCTACTGAAAATGAGTAAATGCGAATTATCTCTAAAAGTATTGCAGATAGCCAATTTTTGTCAAATAACTCCTTCACCTACTTTTGGGAGAGCTTTCACATGCTGAAGTTTCAGACCCGTAGGTAATTACTCACCTACTCAAAATGAGTAAATGCAAATTATCTCTAAAAGTATTGCAGATAGCGAATTTTTGTCAAATAACTCCTTCACCTACTTTTGGGAGAGCTTTCACTTGGTGAAGTTTCAGACCTGTAGGTAATTACTCACCTACTGAAAATGAGTAAATGCAAATTATCTCTAAAAGTATTGCAGATAGCCAATTTTTGTCAAATAACTCCTTCACCTACTTTTGGGAGAGCTTTCACTTGGTGAAGTTTCAGACCTGTAGGTAATTACTCACCTACTGAAAATGAGTTAATGCAAATTATCTCTAAAAGTATTCCAGATAGCCAATTTTTGTCAAATAACTCCTTCACCTACTTTTGGGAGACCTTTCACTTGGTGAAGTTTCAGACCTGTAGCTAATTATTCACCTACCCAAAATGAGTAAATGCTAATTATCTATAAAAGTATTGCAGATATCCAATTTTTTATCAAATAACTCATTCATCTACTTTTGGGAGAGCTTTCACATGGTGAAGTTCCAGACCCGTAGGTAATTACTCGCCTACTGAAAATGAGTAAATTCGAATTATCTCTAAAAGTATTGTAGATAGCCAATTTTTCTCAAATAACTCATTCGCCTACTTTTGAGAGAGCTTTCACTTGGTGAAGTTTCAGACCCGTAGCTAATTATTCATCTACTCAAAATGAGTAAATGCGAATTATCTCTACAAGTATTGCAGATAGCCAGTATTTCACAAATAACTCATTAATATGAAAACAACTTAGAGGAAGTCATGGGCTGCAAATCTTTTCATGTGGTCAGATTTCACCTTGGGCCCCTCCTGCTTATTATTGGTCCTAGAGGTTTGCAATGTGAAAACGACTTATAGGAAATCATGGACTGCGAATCTTTTGATGTGGTCAGACTTCACCTTGGGCCCCTGCTACAGGGTCAAATAAGGGTAGCCAAACTTAAAAGTGCTTTCAGCTTGCTTATTAACGAAAAATGCTTTTTATCTTCTAAACTATGTTAGTTGGCCTTTGTCGGTGGATACATCCAGCATCTGGCCACAGATGCGTCCTATTTCTAGTTTGTATGGTGTCATTATTGCATAATAATATACCTGTAAGAAGGGGAGAGATATATTGGTTTTGAGATCATCATTCGTCTGTCTTAGCCACAGACATATTTTGGAGTGACCTTGAACTTCAACTTCAAGTTCAGTTATGGCTTTGAGAATTCATGTTTTTTGCCATTCTTTTATATTTTTGCTGGAACCACATACAATGTTTTAGTTAATGTGTAATAATCGGTATATCACTTATCTGTAAACCTGCAAACTGTTTATTTTAAATCTGTTGCTTTAAAGTCACCCAAAGAGGGTAGAACATACCTACAAAGATCCTATGCAGCCATGTTTAAACTAGTGCTGTGGAATCATTTAGAATTTTGGGTTTGCTAGCAAACTTTAATCTAGTTCAGTCATCAAACCAACATTTTCAAAACCAGCTAAAACACAGACATCTGACACAAAATTTTGTCACTTTGTTGAAAATATGATAAAAATATAAAATCCATAGATACTTTTGATAAATTTTTGCCATATTCCCAATAAAACCCAAGTTTTATAGATGGGGAAAATTAGGTTCCTGTGGGATGTGGGGTGATGTTGGTAATTATGTCCACCCCCCTGGGAGGTGGATATATTATTTTTGCTTTTTTCGCCGTCCGATGTCCGGCGTCCGATGTCCGGCGTCACGCATGGTTTCCGCTCATTTAAAGGAAAAGTATTAGAGCTATCGTCACCAAATTTGGCATGCAGGCTTATTGGGTCAGTAGCTTGCTTGGGATTGCTTTTGGCTGTTGTACCTCTTTTGCTTACTGAGTAATACTTAAGTACAGCTATTTTCAGTACCCATTGGTTTCCGTGCATTTAAGCCAAAATAATTAAAGATATTTTACTACAATTTTGAATACAAGATTGTTATGTCCATAGCTCGCTTGGTATTGCATTTGGGACTGATAGCTTTGTCAGTACATGAGTAATAGCCATTTAGGTACTTCATTGTGTATTTTCAGTACTACTTTTGAGTAATTTGCTAATATCTCAGAAACCGTAAGAGATAGAACGATTTCGTCGAAATTTTCGACCCACAGGGTATCTAAGGAATGTAATATTTGCAATTTTCAAAAAATTTTCCCCACCCCAAAAATGGCGGCCATTTTGAATTTTCGAATTTTTGCCAAAATTGGCAAAACACTAATTTGCTTCTATCTCCTTAACCGTGCGAGATAGAGTGATTTCGTCGAAATTTTCGACCCACAGGGTATCTAAGGAATGCAATCTTTGCAATTTTCCAAAAATTTTCCCCTCCCCAAAAATGGCGGCCATTTTGAATTTTCGAATTTTTGCCAAAAATGGCAAAACACAAATTTGCTTCTATCTCCTTAACCGTGCGAGATAGAGCGATTTCGTCGAAATTTTCGACCCACAGGGTATCTAAGGAATGCAATCTTTGCAATTTTCCAAAAATTTTCCCCTCCCCAAAAATGGCGGCCATTTTGAATTTTCGAATTTTTGCCAAAAATGGCAAAACACCAATCTGCTTCTATCTCCTTAACCGTGCGAGATAGAGCGATTTCGTCGAAATTTTCGACCCACAGGGTATCTGAGCATTGTACTCTTGGTAATTTTTAAAAAATTTTCCCCTCCCCAAAAATGGCGGCCATTTTGAATTTTCGAATTTTTGCCAAAAATGGCAAAACACAAATTTGCTTCTATCTCCTTAACCGTGCGAGATAGAGCGATTTCGTCGAAATTTTCGACCCACAGGGTATCTAAGGAATGCAATCTTTGCAATTTTCCCAAAATTTTCCCCTCCCCAAAAATGGCGGCCATTTTGAATTTTCGAATTTTTGCCAAAAATGGCAAAACACCAATCTGCTTCTATCTCCTTAACCGTGCGAGATAGAGCGATTTCGTCAAAATTTTCGACCCACAGGGTATCTGAGCATTGTACTCTTAGTAATTTTTAAAAAATTTTCCCCTCCCCAAAAATGGCGGCCATTTTGAATTTTCGAATTTTTGCCCAAAATGGCAAAACACAAATTTGCTTCTATCTCCTTAACCGTGCGAGATAGAGCGATTTCGTCGAAATTTTCGACCCACAGGGTATCTAAGGAATGCAATCTTTGCAATTTTCCCAAAATTTTCCCCTCCCCAAAAATGGCGGCCATTTTGAATTTTCGAATTTTTGCCAAAAATGGCAAAACACCAATCTGCTTCTATCTCCTTAACCGTGCGAGATAGAGCGATTTCGTCAAAATTTTCGACCCACAGGGTATCTGAGCATTGTACTCTTAGTAATTTTTAAAAAATTTTCCCCTCCCCAAAAATGGCAGCCATTTTGAATTTTCGAATTTTTGCCAAAAATGGCAAAACACTAATTTGCTTCTATCTCCTTAACCGTGCGAGATAGAGCGATTTCGTCGAAATTTTCGACCCACAGGGTATCTGAGCATTGTACTCTTGGTAATTTTTAAAAAATTTTCCCCTCCCCAAAAATGGCGGCCATTTTGAATTTTCGAATTTTTGCCAAAAATGGCAAAACACAAATTTGCTTCTATCTCCTTAACCGTGCGAGATAGAGCGATTTCGTCGAAATTTTCGACCCACAGGATATCTAAGGAATGCAATCTTTGCAATTTTCCCAAAATTTTCCCCTCCCCAAAAATGGCGGCCATTTTGAATTTTCGAATTTTTGCCAAAAATGGCAAAACACCAATCTGCTTCTATCTCCTTAACCGTGCGAGATAGAGCGATTTCGTCAAAATTTTCGACCCACAGGGTATCTGAGCATTGTACTCTTAGTAATTTTTAAAAAATTTTCCCCTCCCCAAAAATGGCAGCCATTTTGAATTTTCGAATTTTTGCCAAAAATGGCAAAACACTAATTTGCTTCTATCTCCTTAACCGTGCGAGATAGAGCGATTTCGGCAAAATTTTCGACGCACAGGGTATCTAAGCAATGCAATCTTTGCAATTTTCCAAAAATTTTCCCCTCCCCAAAAATGGCGGCCATTTTGAATTTTCGAATTTTTGCCAAAAATGGCAAAACACAAATTTGCTTCTATCTCCTTAACCGTGCGAGATAGAGCGATTTCGTCGAAATTTTCGACCCACAGGGTATCTGAGCATTGTACTCTTGGTAATTAAAAAAAAATTTTCCCCTCCCCAAAAATGGCGGCCATTTTGAATTTTCGAATTTTTGCCAAAAATGGCAAAACACCAATCTGCTTCTATCTCCTTAACCGTGCGAGATAGAGCGATTTCGTCGAAATTTTCGACCCACAGGGTATCTGAGCATTGTACTCTTGGTAATTTTTAAAAAATTTTCCCCTCCCCAAAAATGGCGGCCATTTTGAATTTTCGAATTTTTGCCAAAAATGGCAAAACACAAATTTGCTTCTATCTCCTTAACCGTGCGAGATAGAGCGATTTCGTCAAAATTTTCGACCCACAGGGTATCTGAGCATTGTACTCTTAGTAATTTTTAAAAAATTTTCCCCTCCCCAAAAATGGCAGCCATTTTGAATTTTCGAATTTTTGCCAAAAATGGCAAAACACTAATTTGCTTCTATCTCCTTAACCGTGCGAGATAGAGCGATTTCGTCGAAATTTTCGACCCACAGGGTATCTGAGCATTGTACTCTTGGTAATTTTTAAAAAATTTTCCCCTCCCCAAAAATGGCGGCCATTTTGAATTTTCGAATTTTTGCCAAAAATGGCAAAACACAAATTTGCTTCTATCTCCTTAACCGTGCGAGATAGAGCGATTTCGTCGAAATTTTCGACCCACAGGATATCTAAGGAATGCAATCTTTGCAATTTTCCCAAAATTTTCCCCTCCCCAAAAATGGCGGCCATTTTGAATTTTCGAATTTTTGCCAAAAATGGCAAAACACCAATCTGCTTCTATCTCCTTAACCGTGCGAGATAGAGCGATTTCGTCAAAATTTTCGACCCACAGGGTATCTGAGCATTGTACTCTTAGTAATTTTTAAAAAATTTTCCCCTCCCCAAAAATGGCAGCCATTTTGAATTTTCGAATTTTTGCCAAAAATGGCAAAACACTAATTTGCTTCTATCTCCTTAACCGTGCGAGATAGAGCGATTTCGGCAAAATTTTCGACGCACAGGGTATCTAAGCAATGCAATCTTTGCAATTTTCCAAAAATTTTCCCCTCCCCAAAAATGGCGGCCATTTTGAATTTTCGAATTTTTGCCAAAAATGGCAAAACACAAATTTGCTTCTATCTCCTTAACCGTGCGAGATAGAGCGATTTCGTCGAAATTTTCGACCCACAGGGTATCTGAGCATTGTACTCTTGGTAATTAAAAAAAAATTTTCCCCTCCCCAAAAATGGCGGCCATTTTGAATTTTCGAATTTTTGCCAAAAATGGCAAAACACCAATCTGCTTCTATCTCCTTAACCGTGCGAGATAGAGCGATTTCGTCGAAATTTTCGACCCACAGGGTATCTGAGCATTGTACTCTTGGTAATTTTTAAAAAATTTTCCCCTCCCCAAAAATGGCGGCCATTTTGAATTTTCGAATTTTTGCCAAAAATGGCAAAACACAAATTTGCTTCTATCTCCTTAACCGTGCGAGATAGAGCGATTTCGTCGAAATTTTCGACCCACAGGGTATCTAAGGAATGCAATCTTTGCAATTTTCCCAAAATTTTCCCCTCCCCAAAAATGGCGGCCATTTTGAATTTTCGAATTTTTGCCAAAAATGGCAAAACACCAATCTGCTTCTATCTCCTTAACCGTGCGAGATAGAGCGATTTCGTCAAAATTTTCGACCCACAGGGTATCTGAGCATTGTACTCTTAGTAATTTTTAAAAAATTTTCCCCTCCCCAAAAATGGCAGACATTTTGAATTTTCGAATTTTTGCCAAAAATGGCAAAACACTAATTTGCTTCTATCTCCTTAACCGTGCGAGATAGAGCGATTTCGTCGAAATTTTCGACCCACAGGGTATCTGAGCATTGTACTCTTGGTAATTTTTAAAAAATTTTCCCCTCCCCAAAAATGGCGGCCATTTTGAATTTTCGAATTTTTGCCAAAAATGGCAAAACACAAATTTGCTTCTATCTCCTTAACCGTGCGAGATAGAGCGATTTCGTCGAAATTTTCGACCCACAGGATATCTAAGGAATGCAATCTTTGCAATTTTCCCAAAATTTTCCCCTCCCCAAAAATGGCGGCCATTTTGAATTTTCGAATTTTTGCCAAAAATGGCAAAACACCAATCTGCTTCTATCTCCTTAACCGTGCGAGATAGAGCGATTTCGTCAAAATTTTCGACCCACAGGGTATCTGAGCATTGTACTCTTAGTAATTTTTAAAAAATTTTCCCCTCCCCAAAAATGGCAGCCATTTTGAATTTTCGAATTTTTGCCAAAAATGGCAAAACACTAATTTGCTTCTATCTCCTTAACCGTGCGAGATAGAGCGATTTCGGCAAAATTTTCGACGCACAGGGTATCTAAGCAATTTTCCAAAAATTTTCCCCTCCCCAAAAATGGCGGCCATTTTGAATTTTCGAATTTTTGCCAAAAATGGCAAAACACAAATTTGCTTCTATCTCCTTAACCGTGCAAGATAGAGCGATTTCGTCGAAATTTTCGACCCACAGGGTATCTGAGCATTGTACTCTTGGTAATTAAAAAAAAATTTTCCCCTCCCCAAAAATGGCGGCCATTTTGAATTTTCGAATTTTTGCCAAAAATGGCAAAACACAAATTTGCTTCTATCTCCTTAACCGTGCGAGATAGAGTGATTTCGTCGAAATTTTCGACCCACAGGGTATCTAAGGAATGCAATCTTTGCAATTTTCCAAAAATTTTCCCCTCCCCAAAAATGGCGGCCATTTTGAATTTTCGAATTTTTGCCAAAAATGGCAAAACACTAATTTGCTTCTATCTCCTTAACCGTGCGAGATAGAGCGATTTCGTCGAAATTTTCGACCCACAGGGTATCTAAGGAATGTAATATTTGCAATTTTCAAAAAATTTTCCCCTCCCCAAAAATGGCGGCCATTTTGAATTTTCGAATTTTTGCCAAAAATGGCAAAACACAAATTTGCTTCTATCTCCTTAACCGTGCGAGATACAGCGATTTCGTCGAAATTTTCGACCCACAGATTATCTAAGGAATGCAATATTTGCAATTTTCCAAAAATTTTCCCCTCCCCAAAAATGGCAGCCATTTTGAATTTTCGAATTTTTGCCAAAAATGGCAAAACACCAATCTGCTTCTATCTCCTTAACCGTGCGAGATAGAGCGATTTCGTCAAAATTTTCGACCCACAGGGTATCTGAGCATTGTACTCTTGGTAATTTTTAAAAAATTTTCCCCTCCCCAAAAATGGCGGCCATTTTGAATTTTCGAATTTTTGCCAAAAATGGCAAAACACTAATTTGCTTCTATCTCCTTAACCGTGCGAGATAGAGCGATTTCGTCGAAATTTTCGACCCACAGGGAAGCTAAGGAATGTAATATTTGCAATTTTCAAAAAATTTTCCCCTCCCCAAAAATGGCGGCCATTTTGAATTTTCGAATTTTTGCCAAAAATGGCAAAACACAAATTTGCTTCTATCTCCTTAACCGTGCGAGATAGAGCGATTTCGTCGAAATTGTACTCTTAGTAATTTTTAAAAAATTTTCCCCTCCCCAAAAATGGCAGCCATTTTGAATTTTCGAATTTTTGCCAAAAATGGCAAAACACTAATTTGCTTCTATCTCCTTAACCGTGCGAGATAGAGCGATTTCGGCAAAATTTTCGACGCACAGGGTATCTAAGGAATGCAATCTTTGCAATTTTCAGAAAATTTTCCCCTCCCCAAAAATGGCGGCCATTTTGAATTTTCGAATTTTTGCCAAAAATGGCAAAACACAAATTTGCTTCTATCTCCTTAACCGTGCGAGATAGAGCGATTTCGTCGAAATTTTCGACCCACAGGGTATCTGAGCATTGTACTCTGGGTAATTTAAAAAGAATTTTCCCCTCCCCAAAAATGGCGGCCATTTTGAATTTTCGAATTTTTGCCAAAAATGGCAAAACACAAATTTGCTTCTATCTCCTTAACCGTGCGAGATAGAGCGATTTCGTCAAAATTTTCGACCCACAGGTATTTCAGCATTGTATTCTTGGCAATTTAAAAAAAAATTTCCCCCTCCCCTAAAATGGCGGCCATTTTGAATTTTCAAATTTTTGTCAAAAATGGCAAAACACAAATTTGCTTCTATCTCCTTAACCATGCGAGATAGAGCGATTTCGTCGAAATTTTCAACCCACAGGGTATCTAAGGAATGTAATCTTTGCAATTTTCAAAAAATTTTCCCCTCCCCAAAAATGGCAGCCATTTTGAATTTTCCAATTTTTGCCCAAAATGGAAAAACACAAACTGGCCTTAACCGTGCAAAATAGAGTTATTTCGTTGAAATTTTCGACCCATAGGGTATCTAAGAAATGTACTCTTGGCAATTTTCAAAAAAATTTCCTTTTCCCAAAAATGGCGGCCATTTTGAATTTTCAAATTTTTGCCAAAAATAGAAAAACAGGAATTTGCTTCTATCTTCTTAACCGTGCAAGATAAGAGTGATTTCGTCAAAATTTTCAACCCAACCAATGCA
This sequence comes from Sabellastarte sp. h YS-2021, assembly GCA_964017235.1. NCBI lineage: Eukaryota > Metazoa > Annelida > Polychaeta > Sabellida > Sabellidae > Sabellastarte > Sabellastarte sp. h YS-2021. Next base: position 125,393,122 of record OZ024932.1, read on the forward strand.
AAAAGGCATGAAGCTGAAATAATTTACATCTACACTAACAAATATTTAAGCATCATTGATATATTTTACAAATGAAACAGGGTCTTGTAAGACTACTGTACAATTTGGGCAAAAGGTTCATGGGTGGACATTACACATGATAATGTGTGTTCTTCTATGCTATCATGTTTCTATTCGCATCTACTATCAACAGGGCGGCCTATTTCTAGTTTCTAAACATTTTGCAGAGTTCGAATTTCAGACATTTGTACTGTACTTTGATTTTAGGGCAGTAAACAAGCGAACTATGAAACTTCCACAAACATTGTCACAGCACTAGTTTTAACCCTGCATCAAGATCAAACAGGGTCTTAATTCATGGCACTATTGTTTATTTTGATCTTAATTTGTGGCAGTAAAATACTCTTTATTTTGTCAGCTTACAAAACAGCATATTACTTTTGTTTTGTGGTATAGGTATTCAGCTTGGATTATCAACTATACCAACAAAACTGCAACTCCTATAGTAATGCATGTGTTTTGTACAATAGTATATAAAATGCTACATGAAAAATTGTTTGATAAGTAAGGATCTGTGAATTTGTTGGTTAAAATTTCAGCATTTTCCTCCATGTATCATGATTTCGTTGGCAAATTCTTTTGGTTTCTTTACTTTTGTATACAACCACATATATACTCACAATTAAGATATTCTCCATAGCAGCTGACAGTGTGCCCAAATTGGGCCACCAGTATTGTTTTTTAAGTGTAAGTCTCACATTTACACGCTTTCTAATCTGTGATTTCTGTGCTGCAATTTTGTATTTCCTTGTTAACAAATTTTCGGCAAATATCTTTCCAAAAAATATGTATTTACCAAATATGGACAAGTTCAAGTGTCTACACACTTTCATACACATGAACCTATTTTGTAAAACTTAGACGAACAGAAGGACCAGATATTGGATATGGCAAATTACATCTTTGAAAAACATAAAGTAACACATTTGTTGTATTACAGGTCAAAATGCCCTTCCCCAATGCTATATTGCAAAATAATAACAACTGAAGTTTAATTTACTTTAGAAACACACAACTGTGGTGAGATGTGCACAAAACTGTGTTAACAGTACATGTATATCTGCGTGGCATATCACTTACTGTGAGCTTATTTTCTTGTTAAGTGAATCTCATTTATGTATTGAAAGTAAAGTCTTTTAAAACAATGTTGTTCTTTTCTTGTATCTGGCTCATAAAACAACTGTGAAAGTTTTACAGTTGGATGTTACTGCAGTGTAGTACAAAGTTTCACTCGGCATAAATTTTAGGCATTTTGGCTGGTGATTGGAAAGTGAACATTAATTAATATTGAAAGTTGTTAAGCAGTTAATGGAAAATATAAAAAAAAAGATTTGACAATCTGTTACCATTCAAACAACATCTTTAGTATACATGTCTCTGTCAAAAGATGAACTTACTGTATTCACTCTGCAGGATCTTCTGCAACCCCTATTACTATTACTATTGTCTATTGATCATAGTACCTTTCTTTACAAGCTATCTCCAATCTGGCAAGATCGTCTTTACACAAAACTTGAAACTTTGTTCAACTAGTCTCTGTATTCGGCTCCATTTTTTGCATTTTTTTTTGTCTCCAGACTTTCATGAATTGTACACTACTATAGTACAGTACACCCGTGTCACTAATGATAGACAGCATTAATCTTAGACAGGTTGTCATTGTATGATTTCATGTAATTTCATTAAATTATTAAGAAATGCAACCCTGGTTGATATGTATCAGTGTATATGTATCACATAAAATGGGTTCACCTACCTGTTTTGTATCACTGTCTAACATTAATGCCATCTAACATTACTGACAGGGGTGTACTTGTGGTGCTGTCTGTTGTGCAGACTGAAAGAAATTTCAGCCATATTATTTATTTAATTGTACATTACTGCTTTGGGTGGACTGCTTGATATGATACAATGTTTTTAGTATTTATACTGACAACACACAACTTTACATTAATGGTCGTCACCTAAAAAGGAATGCTACTTTAGCCTTGTAGACTCCTTGAAGTTTTTTGATAACTGCCATAAATAGATGTAATAAATGGAAAGTCAATCCTGATGAGACTGAATTCATAGTATGTGGCTCAAAATGGCAGCAGCAAACGCAAGTGCATCAGCTTCCCTTGAAGAATATGGGTAATCGGTGTCGCTCCCCACCTATGCAAGAAATCTAGGATTCTAATTTCTCATTTTTGAGGTTTATTCAATCAGTGATATTAATCAAGCCAAGAGACAAAGTCACAGTTGGTGTTTTATGTTGCATTCAAAAGCCAGGGTTGTATTGAGACAGGCCTACAGCATTTGCCACTTGTGGGATTTGAACCCACACAGAGGCTGTCAGTTCTGTGGCAAATCTGATACTTATACTGTGGTACTTGATGCAAATGCACTAGTTCAGGTTTGCCTTGACTTGTATAAACCCTCTCTGAACATGTCGGAACTTCACTGTAATGCATTCAAAACAGATTTGCTATTTAGAATGTCATCAACAATGCCAAGTTTATGGACATTTCTCCTCGTGTGATATGTCTTCACTGGGTACCTGTTTAATTCATTTTTTGACCCATACCTGGCAAGTCAGAGCATGACCAGACATTATAGACGTGACAAAACCTATGGAGCTGGTGTACATATGTTCTGTCAATACATTAATAAAGGAAACACTGTAACAATAGCATCTCTCCTGATACTCCTGGGTTCTGAAATGATCCACTTGATATTTGGTCTTACCAATCATGGAATTGCTTTAGGCAGACACTAGCTGAAAATGCTAATTGTTTAACAGAGGTTTTCAACCTTCATGCGGTCTGTGACCGATGCAAAATTGTAACCACCAGAAAGACAACTCACCAAAGCCAGTGAACCATCGTTTGACCTTGAAAGAGGGGTCCAAGGCCAACTCTGACCATATCATCAGATTCCCAGCCCATGATTTCCCTGATATGTTGGTTTCACATTGAAAACCTCTAGGACCAATACTAGTTGTAAGCATTTTTAAGTTTGGCTATCCTTATTTGACCTTGAAGGAGGGGTCCTAGGTCAAATCCGACCACATCGGAAGATTCCCAGCCAATGATTTCCTACTGGTTGGTTTCACATACCAAACCTCTATGACAAATAACAAGGGAGATAAAAGCAGTTTTAAAGTCCACTACATGGGGTACTTTGTCACTCCATGGATAACCTTGAATGAAGAGCTTCAAGATCAAAAGCTTGTAGAGGACATCTGTTATACATATCACCTGTGAAAAGACTGAACCTTCTACTTATGAGAACCAGCTAGTAGAAAGAGGTAGATAATTTTCAAAGAAATGTCTGGGGCGGCCATCTTATTTTTTCAAAAGGAAGCTGATTTCAGTCCTGGAGAAGCTTGCATCACAATGAAGATATCTTGCAAATTTGGTGAAGCTAGCTGTTTCCTGCTGAGAGCGTTAATATCGAAAATCTTTCTACATGCAGCAACAGTGATGTGAACACTAAACCAAAAGTATCCACTGGATGCATGTGGTGAATACATTTATGTATATTGAGAAGCATCATAGTCTGATTTTCACGTTTTGACGTATTTGTAGACTTTATGTTCTCACACACTCTGATTTAGAGGCGTACATAATGAATAACTGTAAAATCAGCCCCCCCCCCCCCCCCCCCCCCCCCCCACCCACCCATAACAAATGTAGATTTTCCAGAAGTACACCCAAAATTCTCTGTAATGATTAAAGGAATAAAGATTCCAACGGTTGTTTGTGTATTTATGATTTCTCAACAGCCAAACTTTAACCTTGTAGTACTCTGGCTCAATTAGACCTTTATGTGTAAAGTGGATTATCCCTAAACTTAATTTGTAGTTCCATAATCACCTGTCAACAATTTAGGCCAAATGGTGTGAAATCTTACAAATATGGCTTGCCAAATTTTCTCGTTTGACCATGCAAAATCCTATCATATTTACAATGCCAATCAACACAGTTTCTGAGATTTATTCAATCACCTGAAAATAGTGTCCAGATCAAAATCTGTAGCTTTGACACCTACATAAACAGAAGGAAGTTTTTAGTAGTACACAATTGTTCTAATGAATGACTGATATATTTTTATTATATTTTAGGTCATGTAAGAATAAACACAATTACAAAAAGGTGAAATTAATAGTTGAATTAGAAAGTGAGCAGTAATGTGAAAAAGTTTATATGTAGTTTAGTTTGATAATATAAGAACACGTAGTAGTTTTCTGGATGTATGGATTTGTAACATGTAAGACGTAATTAATGAAAACATATTCATAATGTCTTCATTTAGAAAACTTTTCAAGAAAGACCATTCCATGGTACCGAGGAGCGTGGATGATTTAATATTTCTTGAGAGCTCAGATGTGGAAAGGATACGGCGCAAATTAAACAAAAACTTCAACTTGCAGTTCAAGTTTAGGTGGAGATATCATCCACAGGAAGATATACTGATAGTTCACTATGCAGCCGCAAGAGGGAGTGCCAAAGGCGTCGGTTGTTTGGTGGATCATGGTGCTGACGTCACAACCCAAACAGGTGCACAAGGTCTCACGCCACTACATTTTGCAGTTCTCTTCAGCAACATCTCAGTAATGGAGGAAATTGTAAACAGGGGTGCAGATGTAAATGCAAAGGAATTCGGAAGGGGCTACACGCCACTTCATTATGCAGTTGAAAGGAAAAATCTTGGTGCAGTAAAACAACTGATGGAACTTTTAGCTGATCAAGATCTGAAAGATATTTATGGAAGGACCCCACTTGACATAGCAGAAGCCATTCACTGCGAACAAATTGCAAGGATTTTGAAATCGTGGAGGGAAGGCGATGAACTGAAATCCAATGTGAGCTTTCTCGCCAGTGAGCAGAGAAGGCAAAATGATAAATTTGATAGATTCAAATCTGAAGTCAACAGAAAATTTGAGGATTTGGACTATTGGAAAAATACATTGGAACATAAGGTTTCAGAGATTGAAAAGTATCAAGATCTCAGACGCAGTATGCGAATTCACTCTTCCAAGCAGCAGATGTTTTACCAAAACCCATGCCCCAGTGCAGCTTCATCGGTGAATGACCTTACACAGATCCACAAGGTTAAAAATTCTGACAAGCCGCATGTAAGATCAAATCTCCCTTGCAAGAATCGTAAACCAGCTCTTAGCAAATCGGTGAAGAATTTAGTGAGTAAGTTTGAGCAATTTCAAGAAAGCCAGCCTTCTCCCGGAGGATTACATGGATTCAGGAGTGGAAGTTTTCTGTCTATCAACAGTGCCTCAACAGTGTCTGGTTACCAATCAGGTGGGAGCTCAAGACCCGAATCCAGCTTATCAACTCGTACAGAAAAAGGTAAATAAGCAAAATCTATACACAAATTGCTGATCATTTTTTTTTCTTAAATGGGGATTCAAAATTAAGATGTCCATTGTTTTTTGGGTCAATGGGTCAATGAGCATGGTAAAGTTTCTTGTTGTCCATTGAGAAATCAGTTGGTATGCTACTTTTGGTGTTTTCCTTGTTATTCTTGATGCCTGTTATTGTGGGTTCTAACAGATTGAAAAGGGTATTTAATTTGCCAGTGCTCTTTTATGGTACTACATGTTTTGTGCTTTAGTAGTATCCTTTCATTGCGCAATTGAGGTCCTCAGTGGCCTAGTGCTTAGCAAGTTTGGCATCTAATCATAGGCTGTCACCTCTGTGGGTTCGAGTCCCACAAGTGGCAATTCTGAGGACCTGTCCCAATATGACCCTGGCTGTTGAACGGGACGTAAAACCCCAACTTTGACCTTCATTGCGCAATTTTCATATTTAGCCAGGTCAAAGGCCCAAGTTGGGGTTTTACGTCCCGTTTAACAGCCAGGGTCATATTGGTACAAGTCTCCAGCATTCTCACTTGTGGAATTTGAACCCACACAGAGATGACTGCTTGTAATTAAATGCCAAACTTGCTAACCACTGGGCTACTGAGGACCTCTCATTTTTATCTAGAACACGTTTGACACAACTTCAACAGTGTTTTCAGCATGTGGCAGATTTTTAAAAATGTTTGAAAAACTGGCTAAACAAAAATTTACACATCAGAGGGGTGAAGGGCTGGAATATTGTTTTACAAGGTAGCTTGTTTTTAAACTTGCACTAGTCTCATACAAGGTCCATTTGCAAAAAACAACAAGGACAAGGTTGTGTGTCAAATTCAAATATATGTATATGTTGACAAGATCACTTGGAACAATGTGAATGGGCCATAAGGGCTCATCACTACATCTATAAATTATTATTACCCTGTGGCACGATGTTTCAAAGAATTATTCTTCATAACAAAGAAAAAGAAGTCTAACTCGAGGATTTTTTTAGCTGTTTTGACACTGTTAAAGACAAACTGGCTTAGGTTCTTAGGCTTGGTAGAGTGTAATCTCATATCTTAAACATTTTGGTGCAGTACTATGCATGGCCTTAAAAGGAAGAAACGAAATTTTAATATTAATTCTTTTGCTTGACAGGTAGACAATGAAGGTTATTGCATATATGTGAAATGTCACTTGTTCTGGTATTTAGTGTGATAAGCCTTGCTCATCAATTAATACATAATTCCCTTTCTTTGTTTTCTGTATAGACATTAATAGCAATGAATCTATACAAATTTCTGAAATGGAAACAAAACAAAGACAATTTTTTCAAACAAGTAATATGGTTTAACAACCAAGAACTTTAAGACTACAAAAACTCCTTAATTTTAAAGCTAAGCATAAACACATCCTTGTGGATAGGTCTTATAAATAATTTGTCTGCTTTTGTACAACCTATCACAAAATGTCATTCCATTGACAGATAATAAGGACAATGAACCTTGCCATCAGTTTAAGTACGAAGAAGCCAGCATGATTCAGAGTAACTACACCCAGCTGATCCATCAGATGTGCCCCAGTGATATCATCCACAGGCTCTTTACAGAAGAAAAGATCACCTTTGCCTTCAAGATGAAACTCCGGAACAAAACCGAGAAGGAAAAGAATGAGGAGATTTTAGATCATGTGATGAGATCAAACTGGGAGACATTCGGGGTCTTCCTGCAAGCGTTGGATGAATCAGGACAAAGCCATCTGTCAGATATGATCCGTTATTCCAGCACTCCATATATTTATGTTTAAATGATATATTGCCAATTGTAATATCCTCATGTATATCAGTTGTGATAACACCCGGGGATTCCCCTTTAGCTCAGCTGGTTAAAGAGCTAGACTTACGTTTATATCTGTGTGTAATCTAAAATAAATGGGATCGACTCCCAGCCATACCAATCAATAATTTCTCTCTTTCCAGTACATAATTGGAAATGAAAAAGTTATTGTAAGTTCCTCAATTTTATCCATCTGTACATACATCCAAACCCCTTCTGCCACAGTTTTGCCTTTGATGCTATGAAAGTTTGGAATGAATAGCCTGATGGTGTTCACTCTGCATTTTCTCTTGCCTGTTTTAGAAAAAAAGTTAGAATCCTATCTCTTCAGAATGACTTTCCCATACATCATAAATTAGCTGTCGACTCGGCCACCAACCATATTATGTATCTATGGAATAATGGTATAACCGAATTAGTTTCTGGTGCCTCAGATCCTGCCTTGACAGAGCTTCAGTACTATGAAAGTCTAAAGTAGAATAGAATGAAGATTAAGGCATGTAAATTCACTCCTTCCCTTTCTTTGGAACGTTGAAAATCTTTATGATAATATTAGTCTCTGATATCCCCATTGCACAACACTTGGTTTTGTAGTCTTGTATTCAAAGAAAGAGTGGCAAGGTTCAAAAACTGTGCCAAAATTGTCATTTGTTACCCTGTATTACATTGATAGTTAAAATCAACATTTACAAAAAGAAATCCAACTATTAAAATATGAAATAAATTACCACTGTGGCATTTATGTACCCTGAAATAATGTTGGATCGTCAGGTGATCCAGAACAATAGCAGATGCTAGATATAACTAGTTGTTAATTCTGTATAGGAAAAAATTATTAAGGCAAGCTACTACCAACTTGTCAGGTTATTGTCTAGTACAGATTTCAAAAATCACAGAAATGAGTACTTTGCTACTTTGTCATAGATGCCTATATATCAAGTTAATGTAATATATATATTTATGTTAAACATCTCCTGTTAGTGCCTTGCCACTTTTCATTTACACCGTGCAGTACATAATTGTATGTGAATTTCTAATGTTTTGTACAGAATGTCATAGATGCCTTTAAATCAACTAGATGTAATATCTATCTTTGTGTTATATATTTCCTGTTTTTTATTTATTTAGTTAGCATTTTATATCACGCCTACTACCTTATAGGTTATATTGTGATGGGTAGTTAGGAGAACAGAGGAAACCAGTGCATACAATTGGTCAAGGTTCTGTACTGTAAACCACTCACAAACGGTAAGTAGCTTTCCCTCTTGAGATCTGGCCAGGATTTGAACCCTGAACTCAGAGGTGGGAGGGGAGTGTGTTGCCACTGCACTACAGTGGTCGTCATATTTCCTGTTAGTGTCTTCTCACTATTTATTTACACAAAATCATATATGAATTTCTAATATCTCTTTGTACAGAATATCATAGATGCATTTGTATCAACTAGGTGTAATTTGCATATCTTTATGTTAAATATTTCCTGCTAGTGTCCAGCCACCATTTGTTTTCACAACACAAAAAAAATTATATGAATTTTTATTATTTTTTTGTACAAATAAATTTGTTAATGTTGATTTCTATGCAAAAACTGTGATACATTTGTATTTGCTTAGCTTGTTTCACTGCAATGAAAATCTAAGAAATTGCTATTAACTTAATAACTTGTATGCTAAATACTTACACTAAGCATAAGCAAACCTTTTTTGTACTCACATGTAAAATCTCAAAAACTTAATGGTCAGAGTAAAATTTTTTGTTCTTTATTTTTAAATAGAAATAAGTTTTCAATGCATGATACTTTTGATTACTCAAATGTTGTTTGTCAGTTATGCTGTTTACTTTTTAGTTTTCGGTTTTCAATCAAAATTGCCAGGGTCTTATTTGTAATTGTTGAACAATAGTGACTATAGATTATAGTTTGTCACTTTGAGCAATGCAAACAGAGGTGGATCATTCTAAACCGAAGTCTAGTGGCTGTAAATTTCTCCCAAAACATGATCTAATTAAGCTCTAAAGTCCTCAAACATATTATATTATCCAAATTTACAAGCATTGTAATTTTTTATTAGCATAACAAATATGCCTTTGGAATGACATCGTGTTAGCTTTACACAAGGCTTAAAGACAAGTTAAATGAATTTTATAATCACAATGTACCACAACAATGTTTTGTATCACTGCCACCATAAGATTAGTCTGGTTCCCTTATTGTATGGTTGTATCTAAATCTGTATTAAATCTCTTTGCAGCAAAAATTCAATTTTCGGACTTTTTGCCTTGTGCCCTTTAAGGGTTTGTGTGAGTTATGAGTCTTAAGCAAATGTTTGTGTATGTTAACAACTTATGTTAACTTATGCTTACATATCAGACTGAACAAATGAAAGAAATGTTCCTTCTTGTAGAAAGAAGGGTATGCTGTTAGAAGGGTATACCTTCTCATTAACTTTCGGGCTTTCCTTGAAGAAGACATTTGGCTTCTTTAAGGCCTTGGGCCGGTCCCAAGAAGGCTCCTTTGGAAAAGACCTTGTTTCTTTTGGGAAGGCCACCTTAAAACTCAGTTTCACAAAGCCTCCTTTGACTCTCCTTACCAAAGATCTTCCTTGAAACTTAAGGAGGGAGCAAATGTTTTTTAAAGTTATTAAGGTAGGGCTGTCTGTGTTGTCATACGTATTCGTATTCGAATTTTTGGTCCACGGTTTTGTTCGGATTCTTTCATAAATGGACCTTGTATGTGGGTAGTGTAAATTTCAAAAGAGGAGCTGCCATGTAAAGCGATACTGCCACTCCTCCTTGTCCCCTCCTGCATGTAGAGTTAATTCTGTATGTGAGAGGTTGTAGGCAGGTTTTAAACATGTTTAAGAAATTGAAAAAAAGGTTTCCATTTTATAACCTACTCATCCTACCCAAATATACATTTTGACATAAAAAACATCATGGATACTACCAAAACACAAAATGAGACCGGTGTAACGCCATATTCTGTATGCCTGCCATATTCTGCATCCCCCCATTGATCTTAATAATAGGGGATCAAGGGGATACAAAATGTGGCATTCCCCTTGCCATATTTTGTATCCCCACACACTTTGTGGGGGATAAATTGGCATGACACAGGACAAGTTAAATATTTTGCACACATATGCTGCTCACGAGGCCTGCACCGTACTGTGTGAACTAGGTATAAATGTGTATTAAATCTCATTGCAGCAAGAATCAATTTTCAGACTTTTGTCCTATGTTTTCAGTGTATATGTGGGTTATAACCCTTTGTTATAACACTTGTATATATCTAACACAAATAACTTGTGTTGAAATATCAAACTGAACAAGTAAAAGAAATATTCCTTCTTAAAGAAAGAAGGATATGCTGTATTGAACTCTTAGTTAACTTTCGCCCTTTTTTTGTAGAGGACATTCAACTGGCCTTTTTACTTCTCACTCCTGAGAAGAATGTATTTATAAATCAATGTGTTTACCAAAAGACAGTGTGTGTACCTCCAATTTTACTGGTTTGTTAACAGCACTTTGTAAACAAATGTTAGAATTCTCATGAGTTGTGACAGAGATGAGATATAGAGATGCACTGCTTCAGTCTGTCCCTGGATACTGAAATTGGTTGACTGTTTTTGGTTCTTGTTGTACCTTAGAGTCCTCTGTATAGGGGAGATTAAGCGCTGTAAAAGTCAGATTAGAATAGATAGATTAGATAAGATTTTCAATGTTAATAGTCTTGTCGGGGTGGTTACACTAACAGTAATAGCTATATGCATTTGACACCTATTCTGAGAAAAGTTCACACTGGCTCCCTATAGAATATTGCTCCATTTCTGAACAGTTACACTGGTGCTCCATTTCTGAACAGTTACACTGGTACACAATTACCTTCACGCAGGTTACATTATATATCTTGGCCCCCAGACTTATCTTGGTACATCTCTATCTGCAATATCAAACATAGTAGGCCTGAGAGATAATGTCCACTGGTTCCTACTTTTTCTCCTTCTACACACCAATCAAAGAAACTCTTCAACCATAGTTTTGCTTATGATGCACCTACCATATGGAGCAATTTGCTTGATGACGTCAAATCTGCTACCTAGGGGGGGGGAGGCCATGGTGGTCCAGTGGTAACACAGTCACCTCCCACCTCTTAGGTCGGCGGTTCAAGCCCCAGACCCTGTGTGGGAAAGTTGGTACTTTCTTACCGATGGTTGGCAGTTTACAGCACAGAACCTTGACCAACTGTATGTACTGGTTTCCTCTGCCCACAAAACTACCCATCGTGATATTACCTGTACAATGTTGAAAGAGACGTAAAACCCCAAATAAATACAAACAGATCTGCTACCTCTCTTACGTCCTTCAGATCAAAAAATTAAAATCTTACCTGTTATCCAAAGTTTATCCACCTTAGCTTTTCTTTGTTTTTCTTGGTGTCAATATGGTTGCTGATGTCTTTGTGTTCGCTGACATCTGATTTAGGACTCTGGTATATGGATATGTTGTCCCTAAGAATCTGCCGTCCGCAGAGAGTAATCACAATAAAACTTGAATTAGAATTACAAAATATGCCTGCTGCGTCAGTGAGAAAGAGGTTTACAAGTTTGGGAGTTAATTACTTTCTTATACTAATGTGTTCATGGGCTCAAACCAAGCTGATGTCTAGATGTGAATTCATTCATGGAATATTCTAATGTTCTTGTAGTTGTGAAAGACATTACAAAAAATGAAACTTGGCATCACTTTTCGCAAGTCTGCTTTTGGAAATCACAGTTTGGGAACTGGCATAGATTTCATCGAGATCTTAACATTTACAGATCTCACATAGTTAGTTTTCTGATATATTCTGAGAATATCTTGAGATATTGAATAAGTTTATGTACTTACCTGGAGAAATGTTTTTTTTTCTGTCTTTTAGTCATCTTGTAGTATTACACATGTATTTGGAATAAAATGTATATAAATTAAGGTTAATTGCACAACTGTTGTGTAAATAAAGTGTATGAGTAATACAAGAGTGAACTGTACTTTGCGTATTGTATCTGTATATACACACTGTGTAAAGAAGTTCTGTTATTCATGAAGCCGCATATTTTGTTTACTAAATTAAGTGGATAGTGAAAGCTTTGTATGATAATCAAATGTAAATAACACATGGAATTTGTAACTATAAATTATTTTGTAAATAAATTATTAATTACACAAAAGTGGGCATGTTTGTTCAATTTTATCCCTTTTTTAAAATAAAAATTTAAATGTAGTCAAACTTTTGATTACATGTTTATAAAACATTCATGAAATTGGGGTGAAATTAATAAATTATGACAACTGAATAGAAAAGTGGAAACAGCAGATGATTTGTTTATTTGGGGTTTAACGTCGCTTTCAACACTGTACAGGTCATATCATGACGGGTAGTTGGAAGGGCAGAGGAAACCAGTACATATAGTTCGCTAGGGTTGTGTACTGTAAACTGCCGACCAATGGCAAGCAACTACCAGCTTTCCCACTTGAGCCCGTGCGGAGATCGAACCCCGGCCTCAGAGGTGGGAGGCGAGAGTGTTACCATTCTGCCACCGTGGCCCCGCAACAGCAGATGAGACAATGGAAACATAATCAATAAAATTAGGCAGATGGACAACAGCTAAGAGATATATTACCCCTCAAGACTGTTCATCAGATTCATTGTCAAAGTAATACCCATTTTCCATGGACATCAGTTTTCCTGCCTATCACCCTGTTAATATAGCCCCCAGCATAATGTTATTGGTGATATTACATTTTCTTATTCATAAAGGTTAGTAGCGTAATTGCACTAATTGAAGATGCTCGTCCAATTTTATTAACATGTTTAAAAAATTCTCTCCTGACTACTTATGACTGATCTCTTTGAGTATAACTCACTTATGCCCATGTCACAAAGTATAAAGGATACTACAATTACGTTGGCAAATAACTGAGTATTAAGGTGGTTTAAGTCTCACCAACAATCGTGCCATAGAGACAGGAAACATATAGTTATGTGATAAAAGTTCCAGATTTGCATGATTTTCTTTGATATTATTTTAGTATACTTAAATGAACCTCAATAAGGCACAACTAGAAAAAAGTTTTTGCAAAAACAAAGTGTCCCGAAAGGTTAGATACAATATAGTAGAAAAGTAGAAAAATGTTTTTGAAAAGAAAAAATTAGCAGCGCTGAGAGAAGTTAAAGTTAAGCAGACAGTTTAGAGGTTTGTACATTAACCTGAAAGAAACGTGTAAGCTTTATTTTGTTTTCTATGGTCATAAATTGTGAAAAGTTAATTTAATAGATGTTATAGTTTGTACGAAGAATTGTTTTAGATGTAAAATATTTCTACTAAAAAGAATACTTATGGTAAATATGACCAGATATATCTAGAATCCCTGTGTATGGTTTCATATAACCTGGCAATACATTCTAAAGCTGTAAAAGCAATACTAAAAGAGATATAAGGCCAAAAGATTAAATCTGCTATTTTATGACCCCAGTTTGATCCACAGGAGGGGGTCAGAGCTAAATCTGACAAGGTATCTAGACTCCATGAATATGGTTTTCTATAACCTCTCAATACATTCTAAATCTTTAAAAGCAATAATATGGAGATAAAAGACAAGACAAAATCTGGTATTTTATGACCACAGTTTGACTCAAAAGGGTGTTCAGGAGGTAAATCTAACCGGCTATCTAGACTCTTCACATTTGGTTTCACTAAACCTCTTCATACATTCTAAAGCTCTAAAAAGTAATAATGGAGGAGATATAAGGCAAAAACAGATAATCAGCTTTGTTGTAACCCGAGTTTGACCAATAGGGGCCTCAGGGGCTAATTCTGATCGGCTATCTACACTCTCCACATATGGTTTTCTAATACCTCCTCATACATTCTAAATCTGTAAAAGCAATAATAAAGGGGCCATCAAGCAAACACACAAAATCTGCTATATTATGATCCCAGTTTGACCCATAAAGGTGAGGGGTTAGGGGGTAAATCTGACCGGCTATCTAAACTCTCCACATATGGTTTCCCAATACCTCTTAATACATTCTAAACCTGTAAAAGCAATAATAAAGGAGATATAAGGCAAAATGTCAAAATCCGCTATTTTATTACCCCAGTTTTACCCCTACAGGGGGAAATTTGACTTTCTAGACTCCCCACATATGGTTTCTTACAACCTCCCAATACATTTTATGGCTCTAAATGCAATACTTAAGAAGATAATAGGGGGGTTCACATAAATTTAAGCTTTCTGGTTGGTACTTGTGAGGAAATCGCTCATAAATAGGTCAACTAGCTTAGGTTTTGATAGTATGAGCATGTGGATGAAATTACAAGCCTCTGCAGTTAGTAAATTTTGCTGAGTGGTGATGACGGGCGGGTGTACCCCCCCCCCCCCCCCCCCCCCCAAAAAAAAAAAAAAAAAAAAAAACAGACAAAAAAAGACGACCTTTGATAAAGGTCAACAGAACAAAAAAAAATACAATTGGTGATTGTTTCAATGAAAGACTTACAATATCAAAGATTTAGCTAAACCATTGTTGCATATATTGTCAAAACCAACTTAAAAGACAAAGAATTATGTTAATTTTGCACCAAACGTTGGAGAATTTTCCATTTGCAAATACTTGCCTTCATAAATTGCCACTGTCTGATCTTGGCATTATGTAGTGCTACGACTTACCATGATGGTACTGAATTTATCTTTATGTTACGACCAACCTCGTTCATTCTTCTGCTTGTAAAAATATATATATTTATTTATTTATTATAGTCACATGCAAATACAAATTTACAATAACAGTAATTAAAATATCAATGTTTGCCCAGCCCCTTGGCTCACTATAAGCAATACAGTTACATAAAAAGTGAACCTCATCTTCAATAGCATTACTATTACAAATTAGACATGTTTGTATGTTTGTTCTTCTATATTTAGTTTTCTATACAATTTTGTGACTGGATCTGTTGTCAAATGAAATCTGCCAGTTTCTATTTGCAGTGGCAGAACTCCGGTTCTAAATTGGGCCAAAAGTGACCTTTTGTATCGCGGAATATTATTTTGAAGATAGCTTTCAGGCTTAAAGTTACATTTAAATGTCTTGTAGAAATGGAGTTTTGGTTTTTGTTCAACTTCTTCTTTCCACTCCTTCTCTGATATAGTTTTACTTTTACATCTTTTCTATTTATGACACATAACTGCTGGTTGTGATTTTGGATATTCAGAATGTCACATGCTTCCTTTACAGCTTTTGACCAACTTAATTTTGAGCTGTTAAGAAAAATACAAGTTTGGGGAGTCTGTTTGGTTCCATTTTAATAAGCTTATTCCACAGCCTGAACATACAAAAGTATCCTCTGTATTTACAAGGTAACCACCCCATATCCCCATTTGTAGCAGCAACAGGTGTCAAACCATGTACACCCATAAAATACCTAATAGCTTTATTTTGTACAACATCACATTCAAGGTTTGCCAGGACAGAGAACCCGTAATTTAAAATGGGCAAGAGCCAGAATTTTGATAAAGATGGAAAATTCAACAGCATAGGTATCAGACTGAGAACAACCCCATTTATCTGGGAACCAATCCTAACCATTTTTATCCCAACTGAACCTGGAGTCATCAAGACACCTGACCTATATAATTTCAATACAAAAATCTATTCAACATCTTAAAACTGATAGGGTATGATGTGTTCAGATCCATGGCCTTCCTGATCTATTTGGCAATAAAGATGAAAGTCATGAGATGGAAATCTTGAAGCCAATCCATTTCATCATTTTGGTCAAAGCTGAGAGCACTCAGGCACCAGCATAAATAACTTTAATACTATTAGACATACTAGCAATACAATTTGACATATTGGCCATGGGGTCTGTCCAGAGTGCATTAGGACCTCTACAATTTGATATAATGGCATTGAGATTGGTTGGGCTGAAAATTGCAGCTTTTGCCAGTTGGGAAGCAAAGTCAGCGACTTTTTGGAAAAAAGTCACAACTCATCCCTGTGAGTTGGTACAATTAACAAGTTGAATTCTTTGATCCAATGAATTGGCGCGTTGGTACAATTAACAAGTTGAATTCTTTGATCCAATGAATTGGCGCGTTGGTACAATTAACAAGTTGAATTCTTTGATCCAATGAATTGGCGCGTTGGTACAATTAACAAGTTGAATTCTTTGATCCAATGAATTGGCGCTAACAGATAAAGTATTAATTATGCAAATCTGTGTTGATTGTGTTAACACCAGTATGCTACATACATTTTGTATATGTAAGATAATTTTTTTTTAATTAAGTGTCACTTAACCATGTAATATTGTACCCAAATGACTCCATCTCTCCTTGACATTTTAAGACCATTTCTTGATCAACACAGATTCAAGAAGTAAACAGTTATAAGAAAAAAAAAGAACACAAATTATTCTAATAGAGTTTAATGTTTATTCAATTGCCCTTACCTTGGTAGTACTGATTTATTGCATGGGTGTCAAAGCTTCAGCTTTAAATGCCAAGGAAAAATGAGGAATTAAATTGGTGTTAAAGTCTTTTATTTTTTGTAAGTGTCATTTATTTATTTCCATTTTATATCTAAAATGTCAAAATACTTTAAAAAGTCTGCTTATTAATTGCTAAAGGTGTTTCTAGGTTAGTTATTAGATTTTATATCTTTCTGACATTTCCATAAATTTTCAATGGATAAAAATGTTATATCACTAGCAAAACATGTTGATTACTGATACATATAGCTAAAAGAATGTCAGCAATGTTTTTCTGGTTGGCAAGTGCACGTAAAATAATGTGCAAATGGCTTCACCCTAGGTTACTAATAATGCAGTGGATTTGGTCTGGAGAAGATGCAAAATATCAACCATATACTTCTACTTATGGCAACTTCTAGTTATATCCACCATAAGAATTATGAAGTACTGAATTCAACATGCAGTTTAACTTTCTTGCAATACATAATATTTGTGATACTGGGAAATAATACTTAAAGAAACAATAGTGTTTTAAGAAGCTATTTGGTGGCTGCTGTGAACCAGTGGTAACACACTTGTCTCCCTCCTCTGAGATCAGAGTTCGAATCCTGGCCTGACCTCATGTGGGAAAGCTGGTAGTTGCTTGCCGTTGGTCGGCAGTTTAGACTATAGAAGTTTGACCAACTGTATGTACTGGTTTCCTCTGTCCTTCCAACTACCCGTCACAATATAACTAGTAAGGTTATATGCATGACCTAAAACACTAGATAAATAGATTAATGAATAAACTAATTAATTGGCAAGCTATTGTTAAATGAAAACTCTGGTACAGAGCAACACAATAATGAAATTATGTCACCTCCTCCAAGGATTTTAACACTTCTGCACATACAAGAATTTTAAGTTCCACATATATCTAGTTAATATTGAAAAGTAATTTTTTGTACATCAAATGAAGTTCTAGTTATGGCTACTTTCTGTCAGTGGAACTTCTAGTTATCCCTGTAGTTTGTACACAAATAATTGTTGGGACTAAGAAACTACTTCTACTGATGGCAATATTCTACTCATGGCACTTCTAGTTACACAATATCTACTCTAGTACTCTATCCTCTTGGCCACTCTGATTGGTTAAAAGCATTCCCCAATATCTAATGACATCTTCACGCAGACATGTTTTAGTAAAATTAAGCCCTCACAGAAACTGTACGGAATTTACCAAGAACTACATTTTACAATTTTATGTGTGCATTGGTCATATATTTAAGTAAATAAATATAAAATAGGCAGAATGTGACTGTTATATATATATTTAAGAAAATATTTTTTGCACAATGCAAGTGAAATATATAAAGTGAAGTAGTCTGTAGCTATTATGCAATGGGTCTTAAACAGTACCGTTTTTGAAAGAGATAGTTTTCAACGAATGATCTAATTCCCCCTCTCTGTGAATTCACTGCAATAAAACAACACTTGGTTGCCACACTTACCAATGTCAATGTTTTTACCTTCTCCCCTGGTGGTTCCAAAAGTGCCATTTACCTTGCTCCAGAAATGTTCGGACTTTCATCTCGCATTCAGTATC
This sequence comes from Sabellastarte sp. h YS-2021, assembly GCA_964017235.1. Classification (NCBI taxonomy): domain Eukaryota; kingdom Metazoa; phylum Annelida; class Polychaeta; order Sabellida; family Sabellidae; genus Sabellastarte; species Sabellastarte sp. h YS-2021. The sequence goes on from OZ024932.1 coordinate 125,411,452, forward strand.
AATGGCATAGTGCAGTTGGACTAACGCCCCCCCCCCCCCCCCCCCCCCCCCCAAGATTATTAAATTCACTTTGTTATGAATTTTTGTAGTGCTTAGAATGTATATATGTAGACTATATACTTTATTGTTTGAGTTTTAGGTTCAATGAACCAAATGTGCCTATGCCAAAAGACAGTGGTTTTAAAATAATATAAGCCCAATGAATCCCTGGGAAATGTCATGTAACATAATGCTCTAATAACTATATAATATGAGTAGCTAACACGAAGGAGCTTTATATGGCTTTAACTGAAATACCAATCTGCACTTTGTATCATACATTTACGTTTATATATTTTATTTATACTACTTTAAAAGCCAATTTGAAAGTGTGCATTTTTATCAAGATTTTATTGGAATGTATGTCATACGATTTGGATTTTTCGAATAGATGAAATATTTTTGTTACTTTGAAACAAATATGACGATTTCACACAGTTAAATTAATTATAAGTCCTTGAATAGATGTACAGTACTAAAATAGATATACCATTTAAATTAACTTAAATATTTGCAACATTTATAAAGTCTTTTATGAAGCATTTTATGCCTATGCACTTAAAGATCTTTACTTTAAGTAGGACAAAATTTCTTGTCTTTAACTATAAAGCTATGAAAACTGTTTATTGTCTCTTAAATGTATAATTGCAAATCACTCAACATAGGTGACTCCTATAATTTTGCATCTGGAATATGTATTCCCAGTTCGGGATATATGGGGAAATTTCACAATGCTAAATTATTTATAAATCCAAAAACAAATATAGAGTACCACATAAAATTAGACATACCATTTAAATTAACTTCAGGAGGTGTAACATTCATGTAATTTAAGAATTCGGCAATTAAGTGTCTTTAACAGACTTCAAAGTGAACAAAAGCTCATATCTTTAACTATGGAACTATGAAAACTTGAGATTGTCTCCCAGGAGTATAATTGTAACTCCCCCAAAATAGGTGACCACTAAAATTAGGCAACTGAGTAAAAACACTCGAGGGGTCATATAACATTCTAAATACAAGGATCTGAATGACTGCAGATTTTGAGGGGTTGGGCAGACCAACTGAAGGACAAACCTTTTTCATATTTGGTAATACATACAAGTATATTTTTAGCCCTTTCTATATAGAATTTAACGAAACAAAAACAGACGCTGTCATATAACATAGTTTTAGAAATACTTTTGGAAACTGGTACATGCTTACGCAAAATTGGCACATACATCAATAGTAAGGGGGGCATGAATGTCACTGTGGCCTAGCTGGTAACAACACTTGCCCAGAAACACAGAGGACAAAGGTTCAAACTCAGGTACAAACAGATACATAGTGGCTCAGATGACCACTTGAAATGGCGGTCCTCTGTCACTGGGGCCTATCCTCAGTTGCAGGCTAAAGAACATCAAAGACATTGATAAATGATCATCCTCTGTCTTTCAGTTGGGGGAATGCAAGTCACTTGAGAGCTTGGACTGTATTATGTTCAGTTGGATGGGTCAAATAGCGCTTTGAGTCCTGTAGTATATGGAGATATTGTGCTGAGTATAAAAAGCCAATACAATACAATACAATGACTTGTCATCCTCGAGCCTATGTCTTTCAGTTAGGTGAATATCAGTAATGTGAGAACTTGCATGAGCTGTGCTTTTGCGGTCGGGATGGGTCAAATAGCACTTTGAGTTCTGTAGTATATAGAGATACTGAGCGGAGTATAAATATGGTCAATAAAATTATATTACCTGTTCTATATTTTACAGTACTGGGGCCCATAGCTTATTTAGAGAATAACAAAAACATTCAGAGAGCACATATATTTTGTCAAGGCTCAACACAACCAATATTTATTATGAGTGCAATCATTAAAAATTAATTTTAAAAATTTCCGGAATTTATTCACATGTTCCTTGTCACCTTTGTGACATTTCCTAAAAATTTCATAAAAATCCGTCAACAACTTTTTAAGTTATTTTGCAAACAAACAGGGAAATTAACGTCGCCAATTACATAACCTCCTCAGCAGATGTAATAAATGCCTGAATATTGTTGTCCAGGTTATAAAATATTTTCTTGTAATTTTTGCTTGATATATCAACCTTTGATAAATAAACAATTATAGCAATTTTATGTGGCATGTTGTTCTTTTTTTAATGAGTGGCATTTTGTTAATACCTTAGATTCAGATATATATTCAATAGTCCACCAATTAAAACATGTTTATGTTTAATGTTGTTTTTCAGGTGGACTTCAAAAGGAAGTAACATTTACAATCTTATTATCGGTAAAAGATGGTCTATAGAAAACATTGCTGTATTTTCTATGTTATGTGGACCTCCTTTATGGTGCTTCTATATATTATACTTTGTAGACTTAGATTATTATGTAAAACAAAAACATTATTACAGTTAAAAACTTATTGCATTGCTTTGCAATTCATTCAGTTGTATTTTCTTTCCCAAAACTGAAAGTCCGTATACCACAGATGACAGTATTACAATCAAATTACTGAAATAAGATTAATTTTAAAACTTTAAGCTTAACCTTAAAGTTAATTTTATCATTTCTACTCCAGTGAACATTGCCTCTCTTAATTATTTCCGGCCAAGGATTTCTAATTTCTTTGAGTTAATTGTTGCTCAAATGTCGTTTGCCTTGACTTGTTTCACGACTAAAGGTTACTACCAAAGCCCACATAAAGGTTAACGACGAAAAAAGGAGTATTTTATGCATTCAGTTTAATTAGTGGAAAAACAAATTAAATAACTATTGAAACTAGAATAACAATAACATAACACCCCCCCCAACTCAACATGTGGTAAATAGTAAATCTCTATAAATACCCCAAACTTTGGGTCATCCATCCACAAACGTTTTCAACACAGAAACAAACTTTTCAAGAAAAAAAAAAACAAGTAAGTTTTTGTTAACATTTTTAGTAAGAAGGTTTGGTCTTTAAATTCTTAATTTAAAAAAAAAAGAATAAATAAGTTGCTACCGACACACACGATTTAGTATGTTGATTTGTTTATTATGTAATGCACATGAATTTAAATGTTTAATACTTAACCATAAATTATTTAATCTAGTTCATAATCTAAGGAAGTTAATAGTTATGATATATGTATGATCATTTATATATATTTTTATGATAGAGATAAGCAGTTTAAAAATGTAGTACAGATATTAAAAAATAACAAAAAACTATTGTTCATAGCCACTTTGTAACTTTTGATACAGAAAACTAAACTTGCCATAGCATAAGACAAACGGTATGTTCTCAATAGAGATCACTGATTCAAACATTATGCTTTGCAAGCTGTGTGTCGGTTGATTGTGTGCCCATTTGGGGTAACCATTTCCAGTAGAAAAGTATTTTATTCGTATTATTAAGAATCATTGCAAGGAAAGTGAGAAACTTCACTCTAATGAATCTGCTTTATAATTTGGTTAAGTTGTTGTAACAATATTTGTATATTGAAAAAAATTGACATTTCTATCATCAAGTATAAACTTAAGGAAAATTAGTACCTTAAATATTTACAAATACATGCTTCATAGTGGTTATAAGACAATGTGACATTAATGGAAACTAATATTTCATTAATATTTCAGAATATCTTTAAATTTTGGGGAATAAAATAAAAGTATCATTAATTGCTTTACGAAACTTGCATTTTTCAGCTTAAAACACAAAATTCCCACACAAACATAATAGGACATTCAAAGAATTTTACAGACCAATATTTCCTGAATACATTATAAATATCTGGGCAAAATACGTCATTTATTACTGATATTGCATCTATTACATTAAACTAATTACATGTACTTTACAAATAAAACGGGGCCACAGGGGTTCGATCCCCGTCATGGCCTCAAGTGGGAAAGCTGGTAGTTGCTTGCCGTTGGTCGGCAGTTTACAGTACAGATCCCTGACGAACTGTATGTACTGGTTTCCTCTGCCCTTCCAACTACCCGTCGTGATATGACCTGTACAGTTTTGAAAGCGACGTAAAACCCCAAATAAATAAATAAATTTACAAATAAAACAAAGATGCCAAAAATCTGTGATAAATTTTGTTTTGTGCTGATGGAGTTTGTACTCTATACCCAGATGATTATGACAGCCCAAAACATACAAAATATCACAAAAAAATAAGAAAAGGAAGAAATAACACAGATCCTTGTATTGACAGTTATGTGATGCTGTATAAGAGAAAGGTTAATAAAAGATAAGAGCTGAAAAGTTGTTTTGGGTGATGATAACTGTGGCCTGTATACAGTTCTGCACAATCTTGCGATGGCACTTGCGAGATCTCACAATCAAATGTGTCCATCTTGAGATTGCTCATCAATTATCTTGTGGAGGAGCTGCATATACTCAAGATGATTTCATGTTGGCTTCCTATTAACATGGTCTGTGTTGATTAGCTAATGATTAGTTAATTGGATTTACTTGTGTCTATGTTGCTGGCTCCCTCCCATTTCAATAGGAAGCCATGCTTTTTTATGTTCATTTGTTCACTAACTAAACGGACTGATAAGTTGATCACATCTAATTGCTTTCTGGTCAGTCAGTATTTGACAGAACAATAGAAAGAGTAAATGTGATCAAATAATTTAGAGAAGAAGTGAGCAAAGCCTATATAACCCAAACAAAAACATCATCTAATCAGCAATTAGCAGAGCCCAGTTGATGAGATAATCACAAAACTATGCAGACGTCTGGAGTTTGTAGAGTTCCAACTCAAGATTGTTCATGCAGTCTCGAGATGGGCACATGATCTTGTGATGACAAGATTGCGCAGGTGTCGTCACAAGATCATGTGGATCATAACTTCGCACCCAACATATATATTTGATGGCTCAGACTATAGAATGCATTAACTTAATGGCCAATTCATTAACTCCACCTTTTTTGTCTCTGTTTATGATAATTCCGAAGGAAATGAACAGATCTTTATAAATTCTCTATGTGGATAAGACCTGGGCAAAGGAAGAACTAATTAAATTTTGGTAACACCGGATCATATTCTGAATTTATATAGATAGATATATTTTTGAATCTTTAAAGATTTCTTTTTTCCTTAACATTACTCCAATAGTAATGAGATCCTCGTGATTGTTTTTATGTGAGTATGACCTGACCCGATAAGGCATTATTTTATTATGGGATCCAGACCATATTCTGGTTAAAACTATCCTGAATTTTTTATTATGTTCCCTGATGGATGCCTGTTAATATGTACACAGAAGGATTAGTTTGTGTACAAAAGTCAAAGTTTGTGTTTAACATCATGCCCAACAACCAGGATTAGTCTTTTACATTTAACAGCCAAAATATTATTGAATTGAACATATATATTTAACATAGTCACAGCCATGAATTGGAAGAGGAACTGATGGACAGTATTTCTAATATTCTAAGAACATAGACATTTAAATCCAAGTAATGTGGATTTATAAAAATACACTATTGGTTCCATATGTTGAGTCAAAGGTTATTACTGAATAACAACATTACCTTGTATTACATTATTTTTGCAGCAGTCCAACTCACACCTAAAGATGTCTACTTCCTTTTGCCTCTTTTTGGTTTTGCTGGGAATCAGCAGTGCATTTGCAGGTACGTACCTTATTAACATGCAAATGCATAATGTTTTGGTACTTTTGTCTCCAATTGGCACAAAAAGTAAATGTTTACAATGAATACATCCTCAGCTAATCAGTGTGTGGTGATTGGTCATTAGCGAAGAAACAAAAACAAATGTATTTACACCAGAACTATACAATGTTTTGGTACTTTTGTCTCCAATTGGCACAAAAAGTAAATGTTTACAATGAATACATCCTCAGCTAATAAGTGTGTGGTGATTGGTCATTGGAGAAGAAACAAAAACAAATGTATTTACACCAGAACTATACAACTTTAATTAGTTGGTATATTTTGGGGAAGAAAATATATTTATAAAGCAATACACACTAAACTGTATAAAAGAAGCACACAATGGCACAACTGGGTGTTCCAGCTGATTCAGGTTATGGTAGAATAAAGCTTTAGTGCAGGATTCCATGTGAGCGACATGATAAGATGATTTGCGATGCTTGTGTGATGTTATGTGTATCATTCAAAGGGAATTTTTATAGAACACGTTTCTGATGCATCTTAACCCATGTAGAAATGGCATAGAATTCTTAAGTTAAAATTGAAGTTTTGTATTCAACGGTGCCTATGTTAATAAGACAGCCTTGTTGTATTGTATTTTTAAATATAGATTTATTTTATTAATTTTACAAAAATAGTAAATAATAAAACATTCCTCATTAGATTTATAGAGGTTTGTTACAGTGTTTAAAAATTACTTAAACTATTTATATATTGGTTAGTAGCACTCCTATTTAACAGACCAATTTATGTGTAAATTATATGACGACTCCTTCTGAACTCTTTTGGGAGGTAAATTATTTGACTGTTTTTTTTCTCAAAAAGTTTATACTAATGCATTTTCTTATAAAGAATCCATGTTTGTTAATTTTAACACAAGAGAAAGAATTTTTTTGTTTGAAGTTTTACCAAATTGCAAAGGAAAACCGTATATTACAAGAAGACAGTAATATGATTGTGTACACTGGCTGTCTACCAAAGGAGCAGGAAGAACGTTGAAATATTCCTTTATCTTTTTAATGTTCTTATTGTTTCAAAGGAACTTGCAGAATCCTTGGTGCCAGTGATGTGACCGCATTAGTCGGAGACCGAGTTGCTGACCTGGCCTTCAAGCTCAATCCATCGCCCGCCTTTGTTGTTGCCAGCAGTGGATCTAGAGTCGAAGTGGTAATTTCATATTAGTGTGTAATGTTTGTAGTTTACTCCTTGTAATCGGACAAGCCCCAGCAGTCAAATAGTTGGGATGTGGAACATTTAATGCCGCAGCCAAATTACAGGTGGTATTTTCTATATTTTTCATTACTATGTATTAAGCCTCACTCCTCCATGTTCTGTCATATATTTCTGTCATTAAACTTTGCATACTGTACAGCTCCCTGCCTTTCAGTTAATTTTTGGGGCCACGGGTAGCAGAGTGGTAACACTCTGGCCTCCTACCTCTGAGATCAGGGTTCAGTTCCCAGCCCGACCTTAAGTGGGAAAGCTGGTAGTTGCTTGCCGTTGGTTGGCAGTTTACAGTACAGAACCTTGACCAACTGTATGTACTGGTTTCCTCTGCCCTTCCAACTACACGTCGTGACATGACCTGTACAGTGTTGAAAGCGACGTAAAACCCCAAATAAATAAATAAATGAAAAATTCAGTTAATTTTGAATACCTTGAGTACCTTCCAAATTTATCAAGCTATGAGTAAATCACCTCCAAGTCCTGATACCTGCTCTATAAATTATGACTGCAATAATACATAAAAAAAATCATTTTAAAAAATTCTTTGATCCAGACGATGATCCTAATCTCCACCAAATTTTGTCAAAATCTGTCCACAAATTTTTCCAGCTTTTTCCATGCTAAACAAATGCATTATGCCTATTACATATATACCTTATTATCGGTGGCTAGATATTTTGGCCATTCGTCTAATTATGACCAGGCTATAACAAATGTTCAGACTGGTTTTCTGCTTGTTATTATAGATTGACATTACCCTGGATGAAGTGGCCAAGGTGAAATATGTTAGTATGATGACCAAACTAGCCAAAGGGTGCAGAGTGGTGACAATGGATAAGGATGGCGCTGTTTTGGAGGATAATAGTGTAAGTATTACAATATCCAGGTCCTATCTTTACAAAAGAATAACTTAAACTAGTACTTAAAACTCAGACACATAATTTCAGTTTTTGTCTCATTATGAGATTATGTGGAAATTGGTATTTTCAAAAGTAACCTCCTTAATTCAGCCATTGAGTTTGTCGCTCAAGTGTCTGTTTCTCCACAGCAAAGTAATGGGGGACTTGTGAATAACTTAACTCACAAGTACAAATGAATGAGTGTTTCACCCATATGTCTATAAAAGAAAACAAAGAGAGAATTGTAGTAACAATTAAGGCAAACAAGTTTCTTTACAATGAATGAATCATATTTAGCAGATTAACTAATTTGTTATAATATTCATGTGCAAGGCCTTGTCATAATCTAATTGTTGAAGCATTAAAGTATTATAAGAGTGTAACTTTTTGCAATTGTCAGATATTTCAAGCCCAAGGTATTGTGTATAGTACAGTATAAGTATTAGAAATCCAGACATACCAAAGAAATACATATCAAACAAGAACACTCAGACAGCACAGACTTCCACCAATGCAAGGCATATAATAATAAATATATGATCTATGATATTTTATGTATCCAGACAGTGTTCCAGATCAGTCTCAACATTTAATGGGATCTAAGCTGGCCCACGACCTATCTTCTCAATTATTTTTTTTCATGAAGATCCAGCCAATAGTATTTGTGTAATCCAAACAAGCAACCAGACAAGCACTTGACAAACCACCTTAGGGAGGCAATGGGTTGCAAAGCTTGTAACCTTGGCTGATGTACACACAGTAACATAAAATCAACTTTGGCGAGGTTTCTAGAAATCCCTTTTTTATCATTTTTCTTTGTCTCTGGACTTTCATGAGTTGTGGCGAAGTGTGATAAGTATCTGTCTCTTCACTGAAGTTAAGTCGCAATGGGCTATGTTAGTACCCAGATAGCTTTCCGCCGTCGGACCGACGTTGGCTATTGGTCGCATGGTCGGCAGATTTTGCCGACGTTGGGCCGACGTTGGGCCGACGTTGGCTTGCCAACCAACACTCTGGTTAGATGTCTCAATATTTTGCCGACGTTGGGCCGACGTTGGGCCAACGTTGGGCCGACGTTGGCTTGCCAACCAACACTCAGGTTAGATGTCTATATTTTGCCAACGTTGGGCCAACGTTGGGCCAACGGCGGATTTTTATTCAAGATGGCGGTGAGCAATAATAGGGGATTTGGGGTAACTTAGAAAAAAATATTTATTATGGTATGTCTAAAAATCATATTTCAGTGAGCCCATAAATTTTAACTAACCATTTAACAATTTTACACATAAAAATATTATTCTCATTAAAAATTCACACTACAAAAGTTATCAATGACCATCATCTGATTGGCTGATGCTATACATAGAATATAATTTTCACCGGTGGCTTGCCGACGTTGGGCCAACGTTGGCCCGACGGTCAAAAAGCCGTTGGCCCAACGTCGGCAGCCAACGTCGGACCGACGGATGTGCCGACGTTGGGCCAACGTCGGTCCAACGGTGGAATGCTATCTGGGTAGTGGGATGGGTGACCGTCTGAGTCCTACACCAGCTATGGGATGTAACTGAGTTGGAATTTCTTTTTGTCGCCAGACTTTTATAATTTCTAGTGCACTACTCGTGTCTCTGATGGCTTTGTGCTTGCGCTAGGGGACCAAAACACCTTTTGGTCTTGTTTCCTCAATATATCTGAGTATGCTGCTAAATTTAACATTATTGTTCCGCTCACCACCAATCAGAGCTGCTTATCGGTCAATTGTTTCTATATTTTCACAGGCTGATGTGGAAGCAAATATGAGTTGGCAGACATGTAAAATAACCTTGTCGAACAGTCCCAATGTAAAATCCATGGTTGTGAGCTTTGAGCACTCACGCGGTGGGGAAGTTGGAGTCAGAAATTTGGACATCAAGGCCTGTTAATACATGAGGAATCCAGCGTGAGTACAAAGATAACATACATGTTTTGAGTCAGTTTTTTACAGTTTGTCACTTTTCTGTTCTTTTACCCTGACTGGTTATTTGAAAATATAAAGTACGGACATATGCCTTCACTGTACCACTGACGGATCGGGTGGTGGTGGTGGTGGTGGTGGTGGTGGGGGGGGGGGGGGGCTTTATTGGTGCATGAATCTGACCTTAAGAAATGCACAGGGAGTTCAATAGTGAACGCATACATACAGAGATAAGATGGCTAAACATCTTGCACTGGATCCACGTTCATCCAAAATTATAATGATAAATATATCATACTGACAACCTTCTTTTGTAATCTTAAGTTGCTGATGCCAAGTCTGGCTTAGCAACTTATTTAAATGAACAAAATTTTATATGAAAATACTCCAAAAATTAAAATCCAAATTTATTGCCCTCAAGGGGAGATGTACTATGGTGGAGGGTATGCAAGTCTAAACAAGTAGATTTTTAACTGGCTTCAAAACTATATTATTGTGTTCTGTGATCGGACTGATTGTGAGAGTCTGTTCCATTCAGTGGGAGAAGCCATTGCAAAACCTCGCCTACCAATGGCCTCCTTAGGATAAACTGAAGAAAGAGAAAGTCGATTTCCATGAGAAGGCTACGAGTAGAATTCTTAATTTTTTAGTCAAAGAGTGCATATTGTATTTGTTCTAAGAAGCGCAATAGAGAAAAAAGACTGTTTGGAGACTAGTGTTAAATTTACAGAAAAACCACTAAATGTAAAAGAGAAAAAAAATTCTGGGGGTGGGGAACTCATGAACCCCCTCATTTAAAATTGGATCTGCTCCTGTGTATGCAAGGGATATGTCAGCTTTTTATATTTTTCCTGATGGAATCCTTGCAACAAATTTATTTATTTATTTGGGATTTTACATTGCTTTCAACACTGTACAGGTCATATTAGGATGGATAGTTGGAAGGGCAGAGGAAATCAGTACATACAGTTGGTCAAGGTTCTGTACTGTAAACTGCTGACCAACGGCAAGCAACTACCAGGTTTCCCACTTGAGGTAGGGCCGGGAACCGCACCCCTACCTCAGAGATGGGAGGCCAGAGTGTTACCACTCTCCCACCATGGCCCCTCTAACAATGTAAAACAGTGTTCTGATTCCACGATATCATGTGTTAGATTACATGTAATCCTACATCATATGTATTAAATGCCATGTAGTTACAAAAGATAAGTTGGACCTGCCACACAAAAACTTACTGTTGTTTTAGTTTTGCACTGTTATGTTTTTATCAGAAATGCGTATTTCTTTGTCATTTTTAAGTACATAATATTCTCAGACATGAGTGTTTATTTCTTGTTTTCTTTTCGTCCTTTTCAGGTAACAGCTGATGGTGGTTTTTACAATGGTAAAGACATTATGAAAACTGGAATAAATGAAATCATGTATGATATTCCAATGAAATGCATTTTGTATTGAAATAAATGAACTTAGCCCATCAAGATATTTTTTTCTTTGAAAATAGTAATCACCCCCCCCACACACACACACACACACACGCACAAAATATCTTCCTCGGCCAAGGAGGTTACGTGGTGTGTCCGTTTGTTTGTTTGTCTGTCAGCATGATTTCCAAAAATCTACTGTAAGGATTTGCAGCACATTTTTACAGTAGCTAATTTCATTTTAGATAAAGATCTGTAGCCAATTCTGGAGCATTGATTTGTTTAAATGATTTGTTTTCATTGCACTGATAAGTAATAGTGGAGGTGTCAGGCCTTGGCAGAGATATGTACTCGCAGAGTGCTCTTGTTTATTATCTGTTTTGTTCTTGGCCAAGCCAAAAAATGTACTGTTTTTTTACTCAAGAATTTCAGCATTCTCTGCCATGAAATTTAAAGGGATCAGTGCAAATAAGAATTTTACAGTATTCATCTTCCTGTTAGCCAAAAACATATACTCATTCTTTTGGACCCATTTATGATATATCCACGAACCCTCCAGTTTTACTTCCAAACACAGTTGACCTTAGACTTGCTCAGAAGTTTTTACTTTGGAGGGGGGTGGGGTTTTGAGACGATGAATGAGTGAATTTTATAACAGTCTGGATTTTACACTCTCACTGAAAGAAAACTTCTGGGGATGGGGGGGTCTTCTCAGAGAATCATAGTGCACTAGGGAAGGACATTGCAAAAGCTCGAATTACACCTAGATGTATGGCCCTTTACACGTACATGTATTTAAAAAACGGATTTAACGTGTAGTGAGAGTATTTGTTTATAGTGTTAACTATTTGTTTTGTACTCGGTAATCAGATGTGGAAAGAAGGCACATGTATTGTCTTCACAAACATATAATACTCCATCTTATATATTATTACTCCATGTGACACATGTCTGGGATATAGCTTGACCAATATCTTCCACTGTGGCCTAGCAGGTAGCACACTTGTCTAGGAAACAAAACCAGAAATCAAACCCAGGTACAGGCAGATACATTATTGGGGAGGAAAACAGCTTAATTAATTGAATTTTGAAATTATTGTTACTTGTACAATTAATCATATTGTTTCAGTTATGTTGATAATTGAAAAGGCTCAAAGTAATGTGCGAATGATATAAATCAAATGCACAACAAAAAGCAGATAAATATCAGTATGTGTTTACATGTAAGAACTAGTATTGTAACATACAAGTCTTCATACTCTGATCAGTGTTATTTTTTGTGCATTGCTGTCCTTCAAACATATCTCATGTTTTCAGTGCAAATATTAGTACAGCATTCCAGAGAAGTGACATGATTATTAAAATATGTAGTTTTTATTTTAATACAATGCACACCATGGTTCACAGGAAATAGGTTCCATAGATCTTAGGTCACATGACATAGCTTATTAGGAAATGAAGTAGGGAAGCATAAGTAAAATCTCTAAGTTTGTCCAGAACATAGGTTATGTGACCACCACTTCCTCTCACATTCCAGAGGTTGTAATGACTGTGAGTCATCTTTGGCATTCCAAAGCTTAATATAAAAGTAGCAGCACATGCAGTCAAAATTCAGTAAGAACAAGAAGATGCAGTAACAACTAGTATAAACAACTAATAACAACAAGCAGAGGTAGCAGAAGTAGAGGAAAGAGAATAGAAAAACCATGCAGTAGATACAGAAAAGGATAGCCTTGTGCCAAAATGCTGTTAAAAGAGTATTTAACATCTAGCTCCAGCATGTTGCAACAACTTCGTTATACTTTTGTTGTTGACATTTTAATATAAAAGAGAACCCAGAAGATACTGCATTTTAATACATTAATTGTCAAACTCTCCACCCGACAACATAGTGGCTCGGATAACCACTTAAAATGGCGGTCCTCTGTCATTGGGTCTTATCCCAGTGGCAGGCTAAAGGACCTCAAGGACGTTCATAAATGGTCATCCTTGAGCCTCTATCTACCAGTTAGGGGAATGTCAGTTACTTGTGAGTTGGGGCTGTACCTGTGCAGTCGGATGGGTTAACTAGCGCTTTGAGTCCTGTAGTTTTGGAGATATGGACTTGAGTATAAATACACAATACAATACGATTCTTGTCTAATCACTGAAGTACGAAAGAGTGTTAGCACCACCAGTGGGGTTGTTTTTGTTGGAATATCTGTGTTGGCGACTTACAATGTAAATCATTTTCCACCAACACAGATGAAAATATAGCCAACACAGATGATATTTTCACCAACATTTCCACTACCACCACCAATGATAATATTTTTACCAACACATATGAAAATAACACCAACACAGATGGTATTTTCGCCAGTACAGATGAAAATAAAGCCAAGACAGATGATATTTTCGCCAAGGCAGATGAAAAAACTGTAAGTTACTATGAATAAAATGTCTACTGTACATTGAATAATCTGCCCTTGAACAGATCACCAATTTCCAAGTGGGGACAGTTCACATTTTTATTGACTAAATACAGTATTATTAATAAAATACATAAAATTGTAAATTTGACTACTACTGAGTAATATCCTAACAAACTCTATACAGTAAGTATAGTTCACGTTAACATAAAGTCATGTAAATAATGAACAAGTTTAAGAAACATATTTACAAGTTAAGATGACCATAATATAAGTTAAAGTTCAATAGTTCATAATCCAGGTCACCAAAATATTAATAGCAAGTGAGTTTAAGAGCATGTACTTTACAAGTTAAAGTGACCATAAGATAATTTAAGGTAAAGTTCATGATTCAATGAACTTATACACCAATTATATGTGATCTGTATACACCAATGACATCACCAAACAATTAATTGGTTGGATAATATAACACATATAAGACATAAAAATTCCCTATGACTAATATTCGCCCAGACTAAAACACATTTCTACTTACCATTAACATAAAAACTGGGCTTGGGCGGGTGGGAAAATCTTAAAGGGTAACATGGCCTGTCCCTTGAATACCAAAATTCAAAATACTCTAGGGTGCACTCAAGTAGCCCTTAGCATTCAAACCAATCAGACCTCTTTTTCTCATTGCCCCGCTAAAGAATTCACGGGATGAAGGACTAACAGGCATGGTGGCTGTACACCACTAATGAAAGTGTGTGCATGTTACTATATATACTGCATCAGTTTTCATCTGTGTTGGCTAAAATATAATCTGTGTTGGCTAAATTTCCATCTGTGTTGGCTAAAATATTCTTCTGCCTGGGCTAAAGTTTTCAAGTGTGTTGGCTAAAATATCATCTATGTTGGCTAAAATGTTGTCTGTGGTGGAAAATTTTTCATCTGTAAGTGTTGGTGAAAATATCATCTTTGTTGGCTATCATTTTATCTGTGCTGGCTATAATTTTATCTGTGTTGGCGAAAATACCATCTGTGTTGGTTATATTTTCATGTGTGGTGGCCAAAATATCATCTCTGGTGGCGAAAATATCATTTTTGTTGGCTAAATTTTCATCTATGTTGGCGAATATGTCATCTGTGTTGGCTATATTTTCATCTGCGTTGGTGGGAAATTAAGTACATTGCAACTCGCCAACACAGACATTTCCAACAAAAACAACCCCACTGATGGTGCTAATACTCTTTCGTATGAAGTTAAGCAGCACTGAGCTTGGTTAGTACTTGGATGGGTATTGAGTTCTGGGCCAGGTATGAGCAGATGGGCTACATAGTGACTTGAATGGTGGTCCCATTACAATATAACCAAAAGAAGGTACTAGGCTTGACGTTAAATCAATCACACAATCAACCATACAAACCTGGGACAAGGACTGTGTGAACAGAATGGCTTGATAATATAAACAAAAGTTATGTAACTGAGCTGTAGTATATCCGCTGTAAACCACTTCAGATAGCTTTTATAAATACAAGGTTATTTAATCAAGATATACTTGTTCCGTAAAAAAAAACAAAATTAAAGATGTCTGTACACAAAACACTGTATATTTAGGTGTTGTGAATTCATCTAGCTGCTTGATGTACATGCAATTTTCTGGTATCTTCCCAATGTGTCATTGGCTCATTCGTTTGCTTATTTATCATTTTGTGAATCAAATTTAAGATTCAGTTCCAAATTTGATATAAATTTGATTTAAATTAGTATAAATATGTTTTAGCTACGTATTCTTACTTAAAAGCAAATGCTACATTGAAGTTCTAGTAACGTTCTTTCAAAAGTGGAATCGCTTTATCAAAAATACAAGACCACTGCAGAGATGATTATCTCCTGCTGAGTTTTCAGCAAAGAGTTCCAAGCCCAATGACCAATTATATGGGAGATATAATGCTATTTTAGCAGAATAACTCAACCTCTGAAAAGGGGGTCAAAGGTCAAATGCGAACTTACAAAAGATCTGCAGGCTATAATATTAAACCATTTGTTTTCACATTTCAAAGTCCTATGAACAATAACAAGGGAGATATAAGGCCTCTTTAGTGCGATGACCCCACTTGACATTGAAGCAATGGAGCAAATTGTCAAGCTGTTTCCCAGCAGGCACACGTCTTGAAAGTCATTGATTTAGAGTTGAAAACAGGTCCTGACGTTGAAATGCACATTACCAACTACTAAATCTAAGTTAGTTTTCTGACATGAAAAAGTAGTGATATTTTGACCAGAAATCATGGTGATTTTTGGTTGAAAAACTGACACTGACACAATTTCAACACTATTTCAAAGCTGGATTTCTGACTGGAAAAAGTAGTGATACTTCATAAAAAAATCACCACTGAATCAAGTTAGTTTTTTCGACATGAAATCTTAGTCATGTTATTGAACAGAAAACAGGTTGAATGTTGGGAAATGAATGACTATTGATCATTGATTGAAAATTTTTCTAGAGGGTGATATAGTGATTAAGTCTAACTTTTTGAAAGAACTATTATTGCAATTGTTTTTGACTTTGTAGGTATTTGTAAAGCAAAGACTAATTTTTAAAGATTATAAAGATGATAAAGATTATGTATGCATGTACTTATACATTTTTATCCATTCTCCTTTTTAACTGATCCATCCAAATATAACTTTTATAATTTATAATTATATTTTGATTAATGCAATTCCCAATAATTAAAAAAAACATTTTGAAGTCAAACTTGTCTTAAATAAAAAAGATAAATTCAAACTTATTCATCAAAACTTAGTAATTAGAATTTGTTTCTCAAAATTCTCCCATACACAAAGAATTAGTTTTCAATTTGCAAGTTTACACTGAAAACTTCTCTATACAGAGAACCTAAGCTAAAACATTTTATCACACAACAGTGAGGTTGGAGGGGGAGTGCTGGTTTTTCTTATCTGTACCCTGCTACACAGAACATTGGACCTGTGACTAAAGTAATTAGATAACACAGCAAGGGCGGAGGTGTGGGTTTACCCTTGCTCAATTGCATGCATGGTGTTTACTTCTTTAAGTCTGTTTTTTTGTGGTCAGCACTGACAGCTAATTAAGGTGGGGAGTAATGGGTGGAGTTCTACAAATGTGGCTTTTCTTCTGTTTTTTATCAGTTTATATGACAAAGTTGTATGAGACACAAGCATCTGAACTGAGCATTGTGGCTTTGCTACATGATTATAGCTTCTTTATAATTACAATATAATTATATCCAACTTAATAAAACATTTACAAGAAACTGATTGGATAAAATATTTAAGATATAAATAATGTCACAATTGTTTGTTTTTTACAAAGAAAAAAAAATATTTTAAAATTTCACAAAAAGAATTTTAATTGAAGACATTGAATAATACTGGTCCTATTAAAACATAAAAATGGATATCTAGTTGGATAATATGTGGATTTACATATCTTGAGCAATTATAATTATATTTGATGCAAAATTATGTATCATTACAATGTCATCAGAAATAGAATATTGAATATGCAATGATTCATGAATACATGTCATCTTGGAAAGAATTAATTACTTTGAAGTTGTGTCCAAAGTGTAAAATATGCATATGGATAGTTATTGTATAATATTATTAAAAAGCTATAATTATGACACACAAGCTACAATGATTCAAATAAAGAAGACAATGTAAATAACCTGACTTTACCCATTGAATTCAACCCTATTTCATACATTGGATCCAACCAAAACTTGTTTGCAAAATCTACATGTATTTCAACCGGATTTCACACATAAATACAACCAGATTTCAACAGTTGGTTTCTACATGATTTCAATGGTTGGATCCAACCAAAAACGGTTTGCAAAATCTACACATATTTCAACCAGATTTCACCCATTGAATTCAACCAGATTTCAACAGTTGGTTTCGACATGATTTCACCGGTTGGATCCAACAAAAAACAGTTTGCAAAATATACATGTATTTCAACCTGATTTCACCCATTGAATTCAACCAGATTTCAACAGTTGGTTTCAACATGATTTCACTGGTTGGATCCAACTAAAAACGGTTTGCAAAATCTACAGGTATTTCAACCAGATTTCACCGTTGGATTCAACCTGATTTCAAAGTTGCGTGCCTGTTGGGTTGTAGCCACTGTTAAAACTGTTATGTACAATAAATATTTTAATCTCTGTTTGCTTATTACACTGAAAACCTCTGACAAATATTAATTTGTCATTTATTTGTCAAAATGGTGCCTAAAACGACAAACTTCCTAATTGACAAATTAAAACTTGTCATTTTCTTGTTTGACAAATTAATTGACAAACTTATGACAAGAAAATAAGCCCAGGAGTCCAATTAATTAGTCATTTTAGGCATCTGTTATTGGTGACATTCCTGTGAAATTAATTTTAAGGGCACTAATTTTCTTGTCATAAGTTTTCGAATAATTTGACCTATAAGTTATCAACATTTGACTATCATTCAACAAGAAAATCTCATTTGATTTTGTCATTTAAGAAACTTGTCGTTTTAGGCACCATTTTGACAAATTAATAATTTTCAGTGTATTGGTCCCTGGGAATGAGTTATTAAGTGGTGGGAACGACTTAGTAAGTGGTGGGAACGAGTTACTAAATTGTGGGAATGAGATAATATATGATGGGAACGAATTAGTAAGTGGTGGGAATGACTTAATAAGTGATGGGAACATGTTATAAGTTGTGGGAATAACTTAATAAGGGGTTGGTATGAATGAAAACAAGGATTTACTATCTTGTTCCCACAAGTTAGTGTCTCATTCCCATGACTTAGCATGTCTTTCCCACAATTTTGTATCTCATTACCATAACTTAGTATCTCATTAATATGATTTACCAAGTTGTCGGAATGACATAGTATCTTGTGGTAATGACTTGCTAATTCGTGGAGATGACTTAGTATCTTGTGGTAATGACTTATTAACTTGTGGTAACGAGATAACAAAAATACAATAAAACAGTTCTATGTCCCTTCCTGGGCCCTGTAGTTATCATCATTCATGATATATTTTTTCTGTATATGTTATTCGAGAAGTTATCTTATTGCATTTCACTTTATTGTTTTTATTCAAATTGGGATATTTTAGTGATTCTATGTTCTTAATATACGAAGCATGTTA
Organism: Sabellastarte sp. h YS-2021; assembly: GCA_964017235.1. Taxonomy (NCBI): domain Eukaryota; kingdom Metazoa; phylum Annelida; class Polychaeta; order Sabellida; family Sabellidae; genus Sabellastarte; species Sabellastarte sp. h YS-2021. The sequence continues at coordinate 125,430,236 of OZ024932.1, forward strand.
ATTATAATGTAATATCATGTGTTAAAATAAACAAAAAGATATAGCTTTTTAAATTCTTATGTAACATTCCAATTTAAGATGACATTAGCGTTTCTGTCTGGATGTTGGCTATTGGTCACATGGTAGGCATAATCTTGCAGCCACTGGGCTACAGGATTATAAGGCTGAAAATCTCTAGATTTGATCTCTGTTGGGCTACCTTTGGGCAACAGCGGGGTTTTCTTCAAGATAAGAGTGAGTAATAACAGGGGAATTAAGGGAACTTAATAAATTATGATTTATAATAGTGTGTCTATGTATAATAATCTGAATTTAGTGAGCTCAAAACTTTTAACTCACTATTTAACAGTTGTAGACATCAAAATAGCTGGTGACATCATTGGTCATGTGACTGAATTTTTAAAACTACATATCATATCTGCCCAGAACCTGACAATCATTTGCCATTTCTACACAATGGTCACATAACTTCACATTGCACTCTCGTTGGCTTGCACAATAGCTGGTGTGAGTATTATTCTTACTGATGGCTTGCCACATTTCAGACCAATGTAGTACCTGCTGGCCAAAAAGCTGTTGGGCCAGCGTTGGATCCAATGAAATTTTCTGGGTTATTCCTCTTTGTCACACATGATTCTGGGTCAAGTTATGCCAATTTAGAAAAAAAAGAGATTCCTTTTAAGTATTTTATTGTGATTATCACTTATAAACAATAAATTTTTCACAGGACAAAATATCGATTCAATTTTAGCAAACTGTATGTATTCACAAAACATGACAAATATCCGAATTTCATGGTGTTGAATTTACCACCGATTATTGAACACCATAAAAAATGGCAACTGTTGACGGAAGTTGACACGTAAATGTTTTTGTAAATATTAAAATTGGAGTACCGGTATTAAAATGAATATCAGGACAAATATTTCGGCTCACAAATGAGGTGTGTAATCATAGGTTATTTAGGCAGTAACAATAATTATTTTCTTTATTAAGTGTTTTAATCTGCATTTGATGTGACCGGTTCACGCCCACTGTGCACAGTTGGCCAGAATATGTAAACAAGTGGACAAAGAAATAAACGGACACGGAAATAAACAGTCTTCTGAAATTTGTATATCATTGGGATCAAGTGAAGAAAGAGGCGCATTCAGTCGAAACGCCACTAAAACATGGGTCGAGGGGGGAGATCTTCCGTCGGTTTGCCGAGCGGCGCCTCTATCTTCACTTGTCCCTATCATTGTGGTACAAACAAACAAAAATGCACTGATACAAAGATTTGGTATACGAGCATCTTGTGACCACAGTAGACTGAGTTTCTGTCCCATCGCCAATTGCTATTGAAATACTGATGGACGCAATGGCGAGGGACGGAGCTCACATGTATTCGTTTTCTGTGTAAATCTTGAACGGCATATTTGTACACATATTGGCACAAATATAAAGTGTTATTTTCATTCTTTGAGGTACATATATGTGCCGTTCACTAATATTTAACACTGTGGCTATTCTACCGACAGCCGTCGGTAAAATAGAGTGGGGCTTATTTTACCGACGGTTGGCAAAATAAGCTACAGGCTATTTTACCGACCATAGTTATAATAGACTAAAGGGCTTTGGGGCTGAAGTAATAAAGTTGAAGTTCCACAAGATTATCATTTTATTTCAGCTTGTTAGTAAAAGTAATACTAAGGTATGTATAAATGCAATACAAAGTAGAATTGACTCTTTGTCAAGACGCCTCTGTGATGGATACATCTTGAACTCCTCTGCAGTGACTTCATGAATATGATCAGAGACCAGGGAAAATAACATCAAAAACTGACCATCTTTTGATGATCTGAACTTCAAGGTGAAAGGACAGTCTATCTTGTTTGTCCTCTGATTAGGTCATCCCCCAGTTGTGACTGTAGGTTTATGCTTTCTCCCTCCATGAACACAAGCATATGTCACCTATGAACATTCCAATTCTGGTTTGAGTAAACTGCCCCTGTTAGGGTTTCTCTTAATTTCAGAGGCAATTGACCGGGAATGTTTCTTCCACAAATTGACACAATGTTCTTTTTTCATAGCTTTGAATATCTAACTCAAGTGTTTTTTTGTCTGGGAACAAAGCACCTAACCTGAACTTGTCATTCATATTGCCACTCTTGAACACTGGTTATCTATAACCAAACAATGAATTATAGCTACAGATAGATTTGAACACTCAAACAAACATTGACTAATACTGCAGAAATCCAACTGTGACTACACTGAATCCAAAGGACTGAATGATTTGCTGAGTGAAACTGAGGGGTTTATATACACAGTGGGGCATGTCTAACTGCAATCCATAAAGTTCAGTATTTCTGACATAGTTAGGACTAACCAGTGACACAATGCAATTGATGACAACCAACTAACTAATACTCACCCAGGAGTAATTGATGACAACCAACTAACCAATACTCACCCAGGATAGCAATTGTCTGACACACTACAATTGATGACAACAACTAAGCCACACTCCCCCCTGATAGCAATTAGCTATCTGGGGTACCATACTAATTGCAGTCCATATAATATCATCACTCTTGTCAACATGTGCATGTTGTCAATATGGCTTGATTGGAGTATGAATGGATAGGAGGTAAAACAAAGTGTTTTTAATTCAAAAAAATGACTTTTATTATGTATTGTATTGTCTTAGAATGATAATGCATAGTTTAATAATGGTTTTGAATTCCCGACAGAATAGATGAAAGTCTATTTTGCCAACCGTCGTCAGAATAATCCCCGTTATATTTTGCCGATAATTGTCGGCAGAATAGACACTGCGAATATTTAATGCCTATCCAGCTGCCATGAAAAAATTGCTACATATTTATGAAATGTAAACTAACTTCACCAACCTTTTCTGCTGCCATAAATGTATGTTATAGTAATGTCTGAAATGTTTTCTAAATATATTTATATTATAATTTTTTCACCTACAACTAATTCAAAGGAGCAAGAATAATTGGCCACTAGAACAGAAATATGTACTTCAAGATTTACACAGAAAACAAGTACATGTGAGCTCTGTCCCTCGCCATTGCATACCATCAGAAATATCAACAGCAATTGGCGATGGGACAGAAACTCGGTCTAGTGACCACAGCAGCTCGTGACCAACAACTTGTACCCACAACTCGTTCCCAAGATTTTACTTTAATTTTACGATAATTTACTTTAAAATGTTGCAGAAAAATCCAAGGACTTCTGTCTCCTCCTGTTTTTTTTCTAATTTGCATAATTTATTTTATAATAGTTCTGGCAAGCCCTCTGGGAATTTCATGACCTCACATTTTCTAATTTGCATATTTTATTTCATAATATTGCTAGGCAACCCCCACGGAAGTACAAGAATTCTTATAAAATGTTTGTGTACGAGTTGTTGGTTACGAGATGCCGTGGTAACGAGTTGCATGTAAGTCAAAGATTTACATGCAAAGCATGACCACGGTATCTCGTGACCAGCAACTTGTAGATTTACCTGCAAGTCGCCGACACATTATTTAAATACAAAACTGATCCATGCAGCTTTTTTAACAGTAACATATTTCCAAAATTGCTCTAAAATATATTATATATCTGCAATCATTCATTTCCCTTCATTAAAATGTGTGAAACTACGAAAATGTGGTGAATCTCCTCAAGTTTAAATATATGTGCAACTTAATGGACCATTCACAATAAAATGACGGAGGAGTCCATATTTTGGACAGTAAAAACGTGTTGCCTTCTTGAAGACATGCATAGATGATTATTTGAATATTGTAATGTCTTTTCAGTGAAAGAATGAAAAAAATGGGGTAATAATGTGTCATTGATTTATTTACAATTTGTTGGCGAGTTGATGTCTGTGAGTTGTCTTCTCGGCGATTTGCTCATATACCCAACTCGTACCCAGAACTCGTATACAAATATTTTGTTAAGAAAAAAACATTATTTTTGCTTGAATATCAAATACTTGTGTATGCAGCTCATAATATTAATGAAGAAATATGAGATCACCCAATTATGTGGATTTTCTAAAAACATTTTACATTTAACAAATGGCGAGACTAAAGCCATGTTTCCATTGCAATAATGTGTTGCTTTATTTACACCCACCAAACAAAAATTGAAACATGCAAGTCATGAATATTTCGATATTACTTCTAAATAATGTTAATCTGTGTGAATTTGAGTAAATATATTAAAACAGCATATACATTTATAAAATAGTGTTAGGAAACCCCATGGAATTCTGTGACCTCATATTTTCTTTGGTCATGTGGACTTGCAGGTGCACTAACTTTGTCGACAAATAGGAAGACATATTCTGATCAAAGAGAAACGAGGTTGGAGACAATATTATCCATTTTTCTAGTTTCACTTGCTTTTATTAGTCCCTAACATATATTAAACTTAAAATTGAAGAGATGGTTTATTTGGAAATACTGTAAATATGATAAATATTTTAAGAAAAACTATGGAATTCTGTCACCTCTTATTTTCTTTAAAGTGAACCGTGTACGTGTTATATTTCAATTAAATATTACAAGGAATGTGGAAGTAAAGAGTCGCTTTACCGCCACATGAAATGTGGTTGTAGTCGGTCCGTTTAATAAATAGAAATGCTGCTTGAAGAGCGAGTATTTTATGTAAAATGTCTGTTTAGTTAAAGACCAAATACTTCAAATTCTTGTACTTGTACAGCCCCTCAATATTATGTATCCGTACATGAGGTCACGGAATTCCGTGGGGTTTCTCAACCAAATTATATATTAATAATCTAAATCGTATGAAAAATGGTATTTTACGTGAAAGTTAAATAATATCATGGGTACAAGTTGTCGGTCACGAGCTGCCGTGGTCACGAGATACTTGTATCCTGATTTAAAGCCTATACTGTATACTGCCCAGCACTGAAGTTCATTGTCTACAGTTTAGGTACCCAAGTTCATCAACCACCTGAAAATTGTTAAGAAGGTGTAATATTGATACCAAAAGAAATGGAATAAATGCCAGAAATGATAATTTACAACTCTAGAAGGACAGATAATTGTGGAGAAGTTTAAATATTGTCAAAAGATGCAAGTGACTAACCTGGGCAGCTGCACGAGCAGTTGTGGCATAATTTCTACCAGTAAACTCCCATGCTTTAGATAATGTTTAAAATTTATATAATATTCGAAGTGGTTGGAGTACGGTGATTTACCACATTCTAGAAGAAATGCTAAAGTACGGCAGCATTCATTTGCTGTATTCCAGTCTGGTGCGGTCCAAACTGGTGTCCTAAACCTCTGGTAAATACAGTAAAAGCTCAGAAATTTTAAAGGGTTACTATCCTCCAAAAATTACTATATCTTTTTTTTCTTGTAATCAACTCAACTAAAGTATTTATATACATTACCCACAGTTAGACCTCCCAAAACAAACCACACACTTTATAAAATGACTTTTATTACAGGCCTGTCAAGGAAACAGCACACACTTCTCACTTCGGCAAATTCACCAGTAAACAGGTGCTCTTACGTCAGCAGTGCCCCACTAGAGAATCTGGCTATAGCCTATCTCAATGCATGTCTGTGTTTAATACAGTATACATGTCTTATTTTCAGGATCATTTAATTTAAAGTATTTTTTTATCAGAATAAATGTATAAGATAAATGTCAGAAGGAAAAAAAATAAAAACTGGCCCTTTTTAAGTATTTAAAACCAGGATAACTTTACATACAGTACTGAAAAATTGCAAGTAGAAAGATACAGCAGGACATATCCTTAATAAAAGGTGATATAACAAAGTTATGTTCTTAACATAATTGAACAAATGTTTAGTGAAGATGAAAATAAGATGATTTACTAACTTTACTAACTACCAGATACAAAAAAGAGAAGAATTTAGATGTGAATGTGTAGAATTTGGAAGAATTTAGCAAATATATACATTTGTAATGTTTTACAAGTGTTGTGCAATGGGAAAAACCTTGTAAAAGAGATTTTTGCAGTGACTTATGACAAGTAGTTATTTTGTCCAGTTTTGGCCCCTTTTAAAAAATTTACAAAGAAGATTAAGACATCTGAATTTTCCTCAGTATTTCTTCTGATAAAAATAAGTTTATGAGATAATGGAATTCATATGGACTGAATTATTGATGGTCATATAACATTGCTAGTTTTTGAGAAATGAGCAGTTCAATACTATGTTTTTTTCTTACCTGTGTTCAAACCATATCCTATGTGGTGGAGCCTAGTATTTATTACTAAATAAATTATTACTAAATATTGTCTCATATTTGTATCATCGCCTGTATGTGTGAAGTGTATAACTAAACTGGATAAGGATACATACTGGGCATTCATTTTTTAAACTCTAATTTTAAACAAAAAATTCTTCAGGGTAAAATCTGTAATTTTCATATTGCAGTAAAAATTCACTTAGGTGGAAATGTTTTGGATAGATACTGATGTGACCCTATGAACAAAACTGAAAATTGCATTTCGATGAAAATTATTATTTGTGGCATTACAGTGATGTACTTACTTAAATTTATATGTAGTGGTAATAACTTTTATATAACTTTATCAATTCGATATACAATATCTCATTTCAATTTAGAATTATGAACTATACAAAACAGTAAAAATTAGAAGACTCCTCAATATCATTATAATTAATACTTATAACCTGACCAAAATGACCAGTATATTTTCAATATTCCACATCAAGCCATGAGATACAGGAACAAAATGATATTTTCTTCAGCTGATCACACAGTGTGTGTGATGAACAGGAAAAAAAACACTTGCCAGTACTGCACTGAACTATACTTGGAGTCTTTGATACCTTGAAGCACACACAAATCTGATAACAGAATGTTTATAACTTACAAAATAAACTTTCTTGTTAGGTCACCCTTAATGTACTTTGTTATGTAGTAATGTATAGTAATGGAAACCTGATTAAATCATGCATCTAATGTCCTTTTTTACAATTCTCTGTGTGTTAACTGTGGTGGTAAAACCACCACAATTAATGGGTCAGTTTTATTACTTTTATCATCATTTTGTCAGGTTATTTAATCTTTTTACAGTCTTAAACATAAGGCCACGATGAAGCACAGTATGTATAGTATCTTGGTTCTCTTTCTCAGTTTTAAAATGAGGCCATTTCAAGTATATCTAAGCTTCTATATCTGAATGACTTACCGGTGCATAAAACAGAGAAAATACATGGGCCATCATGACGTCAGTGCACACACCCACTACTACAGCAGTGCACTCGGCAATTTCCGTGGCTTGTGCTCAGTTTTGCCATATATGGCAAAGGTGTATTTTCTTTAATTGCTGATTACTCAGTAATTAAGCTGTGTTTCAAAATTCTCTTTGGGGAAATGATTTACCATATTATAATAAATATTTTAAAGGCCTTTTGTTTTGGGGGTGTAATAACCCTTTAAGAAGGTGTTGGCTTGATGGGAACACTAAGAAGGTAGTAATTTTAATTTTTTGTTAAATTTTGATTGAAATTAAAATACTGATGCCATGAATGAAAATTATTACTGGAGAAAGTTTTTATTTTTCAGAGGCAAGTAAATAAGTAGTTTGAAAAGAAAACTCAACTTTTGATATTTTTCATGTACCTTATTTTCGAGTTTTTTTTTTATACTTGAAATGTCGAATATTTAACAGGTTACATAATTTCCTCAGGGGGGTCCAATCTGAAAGCTCATGCAGGCACTTGCATTTATACCCATGTATCACTTGATTGCAAATGCATGAATTTAGTTCAAAGTTCCCCTTTCTGGCGTAAGAGCTAACTTGTTTGAAGTTTTTGCAATTATTGTTAGTGGTGTGAGGCTGTTTACTGTACTGCAGCCACGCCCTATTCTTTCACCAAATGACATGCAGTACAATTAAGAATTGGCATGTGTAGTCTTTATATTTGTTTCAAAATCACATATTTTCACAAAATGTCCCTATTATTAGCTGTATTTACCGCAAACAGAGGTACCAGTGAACACCCATTTTGTAGACACATAGAAGTATGTGTTCTTGACCTCTAACAAAGGTATATAAGGCGAGCATTCACTGGTAGGCAGGCATTTACTGGTACAAAGCCACTAACATGACATTTCTAATTTAGTTTGTGCAAATTTGTTGTTACATAATAAGGTGTCAGACAACAGTCATGCTTTTTTTTTGTCTTTTTTTTTCTTGTGTTTTTTTCCATGTAAAACAGATTTTCAACTTGCAATAGAAAATACTCAAAAATCAAGTTATCATTTCTAAGCAAATTATGCCTTCATAATGGTTAAATATGATGTCTTTAGCTTTAAAATATTTCATGTTCTCTTTTGCATTTATAGTTTAGTCTCATTAACACACGTCTACATTTTTCACCAGGGCAAATACTAAACCATATGAAATACTGGATAATGTTTCATTTTCAGCACCAGGAAACTCGTTTTTGTAAACACAAACAGTAGCACAACTACCACAAAGACCTGCATTTCTCTGAAAAACGTTAATCTCTGTGTCCACCCTATATACCTGTTTTCTATCACTCCCAAGAATAGCCATTTCTGTTCAAAGCCTCATTTTCGGATGATCTTTTTGAATGAATCTTCAGTCAGACTGAAGCATGGTGAGTTATAATATTTTGTCTTTCCATGCATCTTGTAAATTTGTATCCATTTGTTGTGATCTTTATTGTCCATTTACATAATGTCCTATTAATGACAACTTTTTATGCCCGTGGAGTTATATTTCCTCAGCGATTTATGTCTTATTGTAGCAATAAAGGACTTGGTTTGAGTACTGTATCGGCGAATAAATTACAAACTTCCGGGTGGAATAATGGACGAAGCCCTATCGGATGCCAAGTTTCTCTTGGCAGCGGAACTGCCTCCAAGTGGCCCCATTTCGTCCGAGTTGTTTATACTACAGGTGGATGGCCACTGATCGGACACAGCTTTTTAACCATCAATAACAGTGGGATTACAGTACTACAAGTGTTGGTCACCGAGAATCAACCTTCATTAACCTTCACTCACCTTTGGTGGCCGTCGGATGAACACATGGAGAAACGACCAATACCATAACTGGCATTATGTCGCAGTATTGCACCGAAGATTACCGAATCACATCCTTAATTATGTACATTATGGACCATATCGGTTACCATAGTCAGAAATTATTCGCGCGTGCACGAAATCATCTGCACATGCTCACGGTACCGAAATCAGAGGCGAAAATTAAAAAATTTTGGAAACAACCGTGGGACTCGCAAGGTAATGGACAGTTCACCACTGAGTCGCAAGGTCGCATACGGACATTAGATGGCGATCCAAGGACAAGAACATTTCACCTAATGCGGGTTACCGCGGGCGATACCGTGTGTACTGTGAATGGGGTATTAACAAGAGCATGTATCAAAAGGTCATCAAAAGAATTTACTTCTTTGTTATCTGAACTGCTTTGTATACATAACCAATTCTTCTTGGTGGTTGTCAGTTATTTTCTGGTTACAGTTGTGATTAGTTATCTCTGACACTAGTAATTCTTTACCAAATAGTGATGAATAGAACTCTGAGTTTGATAGACAATTTGAAAAGCATAATGATGGACTAAAAGAGAAGTATAAAAGTGTCTTCACTAAAAACAGAGAAATATGACCAAGCTATATAGGTACCTAATAAACTATTTGTATGTCGCTACTAGTTAGTGTTTGATTTTTTCTTAAAATTAATTCAACTCATAACACTTTGAACAATTGGAATTTGAAATTGCCATGGGCAAACTCAAAGTGGAGTTTCCCTTCAGTGGAAACTCTAATTACAAAACTTATAAACACCAATTGAGTTTCCTGTAGTGTAATATGAAATTCCCGTGAATTTGAGTTTTACCTGTGACATATACATTTAATAAGATATTGATATGCATTTTGGGGCATACTTTAACAGCAACCTTGGATGAGCCTAAATTAATTACTAGTTTTAATGTTTATCATAATACCATTTTTCCCATTGTTGATCATCGAAGGTCACAAAAACTATCATTATATCCCCAGACGAAAGTCGGGGATATATTGGATTCAGGTCCGTCGCGCCGCCGCCGCCGCCGCCGCCGTAGAAATTTCCTTGTGGACGCGATAACTCAAAAACAAATTAATATTTTTTTTTCAAACTTGGTACACATGTTAAGGGTGCCCAAAGGAAGATCCCTATTTTAAGGTGACCTTAAACTCCCAGTAAAAAAGAACTTATGGCCACCTTAAGGTCAGAAATTGCACTTTTGGCCACTTAGAGCCCTGTTGGTCACAAACTATGATGCTCAGCTGGCTGAAATTTTACCTGACAACACATTAATATGTTCTTAGTACATGTGCCAAAAATCATGACTTTAAGTTGAGGAGAAAATTGTGTTTGAGGCCCATAAATACCCCCACTTAGGGATTTTTTGCTATACTTTTCACATATTTTGCCCTATAATTTGGAAGTGATAATTCTGATGAGTCTCAAACTGCGCTAGGTATAACTTTGATATGTAATCCTTGTCTGTAGAAAATTTTAGGGCTGTAGGTTTACCCAAAGGGGTCGACTTAAGGTCTCAAAAGTGCCCACAGAGACCCAATTTATGCACTTTTTGCCACTTTCAAGCACTGTAGCTTTCAAACTATGTCTCTCATCTAAGTTAAATATCATCTGGGAATATATCTATGTGTTTTCTTATATGTGCCCCAACATTTAGGCCTTTAATAGACAGTTAACCTGTGTATCAGGACCATAAACACCCACCCGAGTGACCCTTATAAGACATTTTTCACATCTTTTTCCCTGTAACTTGGAAATGGTAAGTCTGAGAAGTTTCAAACTGTATTAGATATATATTCTGTGTGTAATCTTAGTATGTAACAGATTTTAAGTCTGAAGCTTTAATTTTGAAGGTCAAATTGAGGTCTCTAAAAGGCTCCCAAAGACCCAATATTTGGACTTTTTGCTACTTTTAAGCCCTGTGACTGTCAAACTATGTGACTGATAGAGCTCAAATCTTATCTGAGAAGATATTAGTATGTTATTTTTATATGTGCCAAAAATTAAGGCTTTAAGAAGACATTTAACCTGTGTATGAGGACCATAAATCCCCACCCGAGTGACCATTTTTAGACATTTTTCACATATTTTTCCCTGTAACTTGGAAATGGTAAGTCTAAGAAGTTTCAAACTGTATTAGATGCATATTCTATGTGTAATCTTAGTATGTGACAAATTTTAAGTCTGAAGCTTTAATTTGAAGGCCACATTTAGGTCTCTAGAAGGCCCCATAAAGACCCAGTATTTGGACTTTTTGCCAATTTTAAGGCCTGTGACTGTTAAACTATGTGACTGATAGAGCTGAAATCTCATCTGGGAATACATTATTATGTTCTTTTTACATGTGCCAAAAATCAAGGCTTCAAGTAGACATTTAACCTGTGTATGAGGACCTTAAACACCCACCTGAGTGACCCTTTTAAGACATTTTTCACATATTTTGCTCTGTAACTTGGAAATGGTAAGTCTGAGAAGTTTCAAACTTTATTAGATACATATTCTATGTGTAATCTTAGTATGTAACAAATTTTAAGTCTGAAGCTTTAATTTGAAAGCCACATCGAGATCTCTAAAAGGCCCACAATGACCCAATATTTGGACTTTTTACCACCTTTAAGCCCTGTAACTGTTAAACTATGTGATTGATGGAGCTGAAATCCCATCTGGGAATGCATTATTATGTCCTTTTTACATATGCCGAAAATCAAGGTTTTTAGTAGACATTTAACCTGTGTATGAGGGCCATAGACACTCGCCCAAGTGCCTTTTTGGACATTTTTTCCGTATTTTGCCCTGTTATTTGGAAATGCTTAGTGTGACAAGTCTTAAACTGTATTATATATAATTTTTGTTTGTTATGTATGTCCCCCAAAAAGTTTCAGATCTGTAGTTTAATTGCTAAGGTCTCTTTAACAATTGTAAAATGCCCACAGAAACCCAATTTATGGATATTATGCCACTTTAAAGCCCAGTAACTGTCAAACTATGTGGGTTATAGAGCTGAAATCTTTGAATTTTTAAAAGGAAATGCCTGTCTATTTAAATTTTGAATATTAATAATGTTATGGCTATCTTAGTCTTTTAAGAACTTATTTTTGTGTGTTATACCTCTGCTTGCTGAGTTTTTCACTTTTTAAAATGAAACTGGTTAAACATATTCAAGTAGACAAAATGGACACTTTAAGTGAGCTTTAAGTCCCAATATTAATGAAATTATATCCTTATGTAGTAAAACTAGGGGATTTTTAACCCTCAACTAGCCCAGTTTTATTCAACTTGCCTCAGTTAATTTTGGCACAGCTCCTACAGTTATGAACTCATTTTAGTTGATAATCACATACTTAAAATTCTCAATTCTTTTTGTATTTGAGTACCCCTTTTATATAGATTGTTTGTTTACCATTTATGCTCAACCCACATCCCCCACCCGGATTCCCCCCACCCACGTCTGGGACCTCCAGCTATATTGAGTGACACTAAATAAACAAAGGTATTTAATGATATCAGATGAGAAACAAAGAACTCAATGGGGTTGCAGATCTTGTGTAATAGTGAGAGAGGTGTGGAGAAGGGGAGAGGGGTGGGGGTGGGAGGTGGTGGGCTTCATTACATATAACACAAAGGGTAGTCAGAACTGAGATTGTGTCACATATTTAGGTTGCATATATATGGACCACATATATAGGTATAGAGGAAATGAATAACTGAAAACAATTTGCAAATTCTAAAAACAAGATGCACTCAGAGAGAGCAAAACGCTCGACTCGATGTGACCAGTCTCACAAGTGTTATAAAGTATAACACACATCCATCATGGTGGCATTTCCAGAAATTCTGGAGGCTTCTTGGTATCCAATATATTAATTGGATCTTTCCTAAACTATAATCACTCCTTCCCATGGCTAGTCCCTTCCTACTTCAAATTTGACATTAAAATTTATTAATTACTTTTGAAGAAATATGAAGTAGAAAGCTAAAATCATTAAAATACATTGAAATGGGACCTATGAAAATTCATGATTTTTTTGTATCCAAAATATGATCCACGTCTTTCCCAAAAATTAGTAATTTCTTCCTTTCACCAGGTCCTACCCACAAATTTTTTATAAAGATCTGTTCATTAGTTCTGGAGTAATCTAAACACCAAAAACAGGCAGACAAATAGACAAAAAAGCACACAACAAACATAAATTCCTGGTAGAGGTAAAAATATTGGTTAAAAGCCACTTCTTGGTCAAAATTACTCAGGGTAAATTTTTGTGATGGACTGTCAAGAAATTGAAACAAACAAACAAAAAAAAAAACGAAAAAAAAACCAGAAATAAATAAACATGACAAATACACCACTTCCCTCTCAATTGTATTTATGTCAATTTCAAGACATAAATTTAATGAGAAGAAGTATATCACACGTATCACAAGCTAGGTTTTGTGACCTCACAATGACAATTGCATTGTGACATCATTAAGTAATGACATCATCAGACAGCAAAATATTGATTTTTTTTACTTATGCAATAAAGAAAATCAGATTTCTCTGTATATGCCCAATTGATCTATTATTGTCCATCAAGTTGAACACTTTATCTTAGTTAAAGTTTTTTTTTTGAACAGTAAAATTTTAGATGCTGTGTTTTTCTCTTTTCTTTTTAAAAGACCTTTAAAAAAATTGCTAAAAAAAACCTAAAAACAAAAATTAAAAAAAAAAAAAATTTAGAATTAACTGGTATTGAACCCCAACCATGAGATTACAAGTTCTACACATTACACTCACAGCCACAGAGGATATCTGATGAGGCAAGAATTTATGAGGAGGAAATCCTATCATGATATTGATTTTTGAAGACAAGTAGGTTTCACTGTATATACCCAATTAAAAATTTAAAAACCTGTCTCCTGACTTTAATTTTGAAACAAATTACACCAAATTTGGAAGATTCCGTCTGTACCCCATGAAATATCTACCCACCAAATTTGAGCTCGATTGATGGTATAGTTTTTGAGTTATAAGGGCAAAACGGTGCACAGACAGACAGACAGACAGACAGACTGACAGAAACAAACTGATTACAATAACCCTCTCCTATCGTCGAGCGTTAATAATATAATAAAATAATAATATAAATAATTTTTTTTAAAATAATATTTTATTTGTGAACAAATATAGAAACAGATATGCGCTTTTGGGATTATGAATTTTAGAATGGACATTGAATCATCAATCATTTAAATACTTTGAAGGAAGATTGAAAAATATGATGAGTTGAGTTAAAAATAATATTTTATTTGTCAACAAATATAGAAACAGATATGCTCTTTTGGGATTATTATTTTAGAATGGACATTCAATCATCAATCATTTAAATACTTTGAAAATAGGTTTAGAGTTATCATTGCAGGAAGATTGAAAATATAATTTGAGTTATGTATTCGGCGTCTGGGGATACACCATCTTCCTTGGGGAGATATAAACAGAGCAGATTGATGTGCTGAAGTTCATATAATAATGGGTAATTATGTTTTAAAAAATTCCCGATCAAAACCTGTGGCGTGAGTGATGACCTGTCTGGGGATATGTTGGCGCCGAGTTGGCCCAATCTAGTTTAATAATATAGCAAGGATAACATTATTGTATTGTTGGTTGTTTTTCAATATCATCCTGTTATTTATCCATTGTTGCAGCATCTCTTGACATTGTCTCCTATTTCTACTTGCACAAATTGATCGAAATTGATATTGTTTACAGTTATACAGATATATGGCCTCACTTTGTATTTGTGAATTTCAAATGCACTCCGATTTCAGATAGCGGTGTTATATTTTATTACAGTTATTTCATGCTTCAAAAGTTAGGGCATCTGACAAGTGCTGTTTTGTGCAATATTGCTTTTAAAGTACACAGCAATCATAAAATGAGTTTAGACAGAGTGGGAGTAATGCTACCAGTATTTGATTTAGTTGTGGATCTATTGCTGACACTATTACAGATTACTTTTAGAATATGGGTGAAAATGGGGTACTTCACATGGCATTGTTTGTCAAAGTATGTTTTCTGAGAAACAAACTCCTTTGGAAATAATGGACACAATAATATATTTTTATAATGCACCGTAGATCTATTAAATTACAAAGATTAAGCACTAGAAAAATTTGATATTACATTTAGCTTAGATTTGTTTGTAACGTTACATACTGATTAAGTTATTTAACTCATGATTTTTGATACTTTCACAGGTGTTTATATTGTATTACCAATAACAATGGTTCATACACCCTCTAAAAGTAAAGAATTTGCTAAAAGTAAAGGACATTAGAAGTGAGTTTCCTTATGTACGGATTTTACATACTGTGGCAAAAGAACAAAATTCAAAATTTATACTATAAAATCAGGAGACAACAGTTTTGTTTTGTGTGTGTTTTAGAATACACGCAAGTAAAGAGATGGATTAAGCATTATGAAAGTCTTCTTAGATTACAGGGATGTGATATCCATCGTCTATGTCAATACTTTTTTACTTGACTTTATTCCTTTATTTTCAGACTTACAACCCGTGGTGGTGGCGTGTGGAGCACAATCATCACTTATAGGAATGTGAAGCTGTTTCTGTCTGCTCTACTCCTCCTGTCTCTAGTATTTGTGGTTTTTGTGGCCGTCAGTGAGAGCCATGCAGTCAGGAACCCAGATGAAAGAAAGGTGGGGTAAAGAAAAATGTATATTGTATGATAGCATAGAGTCAGATACTTTCAGAACTATATAAATTCAAATGTGAATACTTTTCTTTTTTTAAGTATGAGCTCTTGTAAGGCTTGCGTTCTAGAAATCACTTTTTTTCGTTTTTTTTTTTTTTTTTTTTTTTGTCTCCTGACTTTCATGAATTGTGGTGCAGGGTGGTGAGTACCTGTCTCTTCACTGAAGTTAAGCAGCAAAGGACCATGTTAGTACTGGGATGGGTGACCACTTCAGTGGACTACTTATGTCTCTGATGGCTTTGCGGCTCGCGTTAGTAGACCGAAACCCCTTTCAGCCTTGTTATTTCAAATGCAGATACTTTCAGAAAATATATAAAATGCATTTTAATGTATTTTACATTTGACCCTGTGACTGTCTGATCTTGGGGCCCATTCAAAAAAAAAAAAAAAAAAAACCCTCTGCATTCTAGTGTGTACATCATTTATCGACATTGGCAAATTTATTGTTTTGCGACAGGGTTGCTTAAATCATGTGCAAAGACGTATACCAGTATTGCCAGTTTATGTAAAACTGTTAACTTACGCTGCAATTATTTGAAGTAAAGCCTAAATCTGAAGAAATTTTGCACTTTTATCTCACGTTCTTTTTAGTTTTCATTGCGTTTCTTGATGAAAACTTTGCTTTGTTTTGGTAAACTTCTCTTCCTATTAGCGGTTTGGGATATGCTGGAGTGTTTTCAGTATGCTGGATTTGGACTATTTAGTAGACAATAGCATTAGCATGTCCCTGATATTGGCTGATATTGAAATACATTCAATATCAGTGTTCACACAGTCCAACAAATTACCCACTAATTTTGTACATATCCCTGGAAGAGGACACTGAAAGATCAGCAATTTACCCACTAATTTGTACATGTCCCTGGAAGAGGACGCTCAAAGATCAGCAATTTACCCACTAATTTGTACATATCCCTGGAAGAGGTTGCTAATAGATCAGCAATTTATCCACTAATTTGCACATATCCCTGGAAGAGATTGCTGATAGATCAGCAATTTACCCACTAATTTGTACATATCCCTGGAAGAGGTTGCTAATAGATCAGCAATTTATCCACTAATTTGTACATATCCCTGGAAGAGATCACTGATAGATCAGCAATTTACCCACTAATTTGTACATATCCCTGGAAGAGGTTGCTAATAGATCAGCAATTTATCCACTAATTTGTACATATCCCTGGAAGAGATCGCTGATAGATCAGCAATTTACCCACTAATTTGTACATATCCCTGGAAGAGGTTGCTAATAGATCAGCAATTTATCCACTAATTTGTACATATCCCTGGAAGAGATCGCTGATAGATCAGCAATTTATCCACTAATTTGTACATATCCCTGGAAGAGATCGCTGATAGATCAGCAATTTACCCACTAATTTGTATATATCCCTGGAGCAGATCACTGAAAGATCAGCAAGCTATTTTGTTCTGAGAATAAGACAAATTTAACTGTTAGACTTTGAGTTTTAGTAGTCTGAATATGCTTTAAATGGAAACAAATTATAATAACAAGAACACTCAGAGAATGCATACCTCACCAAGATCCAGCATCTCTAGCTTTGCTTCTGAGTTCAGTGATTAAAAAACGTCCTTTAAAAAAAACCAGGGCCCGTATTTACAAAGTTTCTGAAACTCATGCTTAAACTCAGACACATAATCTCAGCATTTGTCTCACTTGAAATCATGATGAAATTGGTGTTTTCAAAAGTAATCTCATGTGAGAATAAACTTAAATTCAGTTTATATGTAAGCAAGCATTTCATTGGTTGATACCACAGCAATTCTTAAACTCACAAATAAACTCAAACATAAACTCAGTATTGAGTTTATAGCTACTGATTATTATATAGAGGCTTTATACTAATTACAGTAAATTCCACACCTTTAGCAAATGTGTTTATGTCTGAGTTTTTTAATGGAGTTTAAGTTTAAGAATTTTTTGTAATGTGAAAAGTTTCAGTTTAAGCATAAACTCATAAAGATAAGTTAAAATTTTAAAAGTGATTTTTAACATGAATTTAAGTTTAAAAATCTTTGTAAATATGTGCCTTGGATCCAGAGTTGGTTGTGGATCATTCTTAAAATGAAATCAGTTCTGTGTTAGACCAAAACCCACCTAGTGCAAAAATATGATGTAGTTCTGTGTAGTTTTTTTCTAATCATGATAGCATATAAATAAACAATCAAGCAAACAGAATCTAATCGACGCATAACATTCTTGGAAGAGGTAATGATGGGTCATGCATAGAAGTCCTAGTGTGAAAGTTTTGATAAGTATGGCAACAGTTAGATACCACATTCACTTTCCAACAAATGCTTGAATTTATACTTTTCAAGTTATTCTGCAAAATGACAGACAGACAAATTGCACCTAATCTATTTGCCGGAAGTAATAAATGAAATTCGGTGACCAAGGTCAAGAACCAGTTCCCCCCCCCCCCCCAAAAAAAAAAAAAAAAAAATGCATATACTTAGCATCCAATGAATAAAATGTTGCCCAGAAACACTTAATATTGCACAGAAATGCTTAGTATTTTCTTACTTTTTTGCAATATACAGTGACTTAATATCCAGAATATCTTGTATGGTACCCATAAATAATCCACATTTGTTTGAATTCATGTCTCATGTACACCTACGAAAAAAAATTATAGGGAGGTCAATACTTAATAGCTCAAACCCCAATTTTGTCGAATTTTGGATTTTCTTGACCTGGTTTCGAAAATCTCTCTCAAATATAACAATACTAACACTACCCTAAGCCAAGGTGTACTTCTATCCTTGCAATAAATTGCCAATAATGTCTATTATTGTTCAACATAGGTGACACCCTCCAAGCCTGTGGCTGTGGCAGAAGCCACTGATGTGACTGACCCTCGCTTGCACTATGGGATTGTGGTGGATTGTGGGAGTAGTGGCAGTCGTGTGTATGTGTACTTCTGGCCCCCACACGACGGCAACCCCAAAGAACTGCTCAACATCCAGCAGATGAGAGATTCACAGGCAGAGCTTGTCTCCATGAAGATAGAACCTGGTATAGTCTGAGGATGAGTTTTTATTGCGTTAATACAACTTACCTAGTGGACAGATGCATTTGTCCGGCGCTCTGCCGGTCACGCCAAACGTTAGAAAAAAACGTCCTGAGCTGGGCTCTGGCCGGGACCGGTAGTGTCCTGTTCACTCGCCAGGTGGCTGTACAGCCTACCTGCCGGTATACTGCGCATGCGTGCGCATGCGCTCTTCCTCTTTTTGTTTGGCGCCATTTTAAAAAAGTTGTCAAGAAAGATTTATAGAGACTTTTTTCAGTTTTAGTGTTGGATATACTTTTTAAAGTTACATCAATTTTATATCAAGTTGTCACTGAATATTCATGGCATCCCCTGGAGATTTTAAAGGGCAGCGCAGAGGCGCGTGCGGACATATAATGGCTGCGTTTGATCTTCACGAACGTTGTGCAAGATGTAGGGAGAAGAAGTTGGGGGAGGACCCATGTGTTAAGGACAAACCTTGCTCATTATGTGATCAATTTTCAGATACTCAAAAGGAAACTTTGTCTACTCCATCTTATAGAATAAGAAAGGAAAGGAAAGCAGGATTGCTAGTGTCCCCCAAGGAGGTGACAGTTATTTCTCCGGTGGAAGACTTGTCGTCTGCTAACGCTCCGACAGATAATTCTTCTGCGCATCTAGTGCCGGAATCTCAGCCCTCTGCGCAGCCTGCCGCGCAGGCACCTGCCGCGTCTTCTGCTTCTACTTCAGACGCCTCTTATGTCACTTCTGATCAGTTAGTTGCATTATCTGACAAGATGTCTGAGCAGTTTGCCAGATTTGAGGCTCTTCTCTCAAGAGGTAACATTTTTACTGCTCCTTCTATGCCTGTTAAACCAGTTTCTGCTCAAAAGGTACTATCAGATACTCCTTTCCTTGACCCTTCTTCTGCCCGACCCACCGGTCCGGTGTGGCCTCCGGCAGAATCTGTAGATGATAACGGGTCTGATGTTAAACCGGACAAGAAAAAACCTCACAAACACAAGAAATCTGATAAGAAGACTCACCGACACTCCGGTAAACATTCTGAAAAACCCACCGACAGGCAAAAGCTTACAGCTGAATTAAATCCGGTCGGTGCAAAACCACTAACCACAAGTTCATCACAGGCACCCGCCGAAGACATGACCGACACCGGCTCTCAAGCTCTTCCATCCAAAGCACCTGTCTCTCAGCCGGCTGGCCAGTCAACCGGTCCACCGACAAAGGAACTGTCAGCTACCGGTCCGGCTCCCTGTTACTCTCAGGCCAGTGCTAATTACAGAACAACCGGTCCGGAAGATTATTCACAGGCTAGTGTATTTTCTGATCTACCATATGAACCGGAAGACAGTGAGCGTTATTCAGCTTCTGAACCTGATGAAGGGGAACTGTCAGATACTGGTGAAAAACAAGAAGTTACAGAGGATATGAACTACCGTGAGACAGTCCGGTCTGTTAGATCCTTTATGGGATGGAATCATATCCCGGTTTTTGAGGCTGATTTTAGTGAGCCCGACAAAAGTAACAACCCTTGGAAAGGGAAGGTTCCCAGGAGACCGTCTCGTGTGTCTGTAGCTATGCCACCAGACGACTGGTTATGTCAAAAACTTGAGCGTCTCAATACCACGGTGGCTGAGGGTTATCCCTCTAGGAGTCAAGACTCAAGTGGTCTGAAGAAGGACCAATTCATTAAGATGCCGAAATCGCAAGCACGTTGGTACCAGATGCACACCCTCAAACCTGACACTACTCCTCGCCCTGGCAAGTCCGTGTTTAGTTGGAGGAATACCGAGGCAAAAGTAAATTCACAATTTCCACGTATTACCAAGGCCTCTTCCTACCCGCCTTCTGGTCCTGTCTCACGACCTATTTCCCAAGAATATCTACGTCGATGGGAACGGAATGCCAAAGAAGGCAGCTACATTGTCAACCAGGCGGCAGGCTTTAACAGATGTGCTAGTGAACTGCAGGACCGGATGAATCAGAGCTTAGTGTGCCTTCAGTCAAACTTCAATAAAGGAAAGGCCCCCAAAGAAGTCTCAGAGGCTCTTCACGACCTGAAAGACTACCTAGCCTTCCATCAAAATGTCTCCATTGCCATGGGAACTTCATTGCAGCATCTGGCTGACAGCCTTTTCGTCAACATGGCAAATCTTGTGCTTCTTAGACGTGACTCTTATTTAGACCATGTCAAGTCTGGAGTAAAGTCTGACACCTGGAATCGGCTCAGGAATGCCCCATTGTTCAATTACGGTCTCTTCCCTGATGACCTGATATGCATTGCAGAACAGGATATTACTAAGTCGGAAACCACCAGTGCTGCTCCAAGGCCCGGTCCGGGTGCTATGCAGCGCACTGGGTGGCGAAACCAGAATAGGTTCCAACCCTATGATCGCCGGGATTCTAGAAATGCAGCTTCAGCTGAACCTACCCAGCCATGGCGACAGTTTGCTCGGGGCAGGGGCAGATCAAGAGGAAGGGGGTCGTAGTAGTAACCCCCGTTTCTCTCGCTCCCGTGGATTTAAACAACAAAAATGACAGTTACCATTACAACCCAACCTCTGTAGTCAAGACATTAAATCGGTTGGGCAGAAAACAGACTCTAAACTTAGTCAAGAAAGTTTGTCACAAACCAGTTCTTTGTTCAAAGTTAAGTCCAGTTCCACCGGAAATGGCCGGTTCCAGTATTCAAGAGACAGTAAAAGACATGTTAACAAAAAGTTCGGGTCCATTACTGGCTTCAGTTCAGACAGGTTCAAGACCCCACACATCTCAGAATCCAGACTTTCCCATGAGGCAAGTAGATCATGTAAATCAGGATGTGTTCTTTCATGTTGCAACTCATGGTCCTTCTGTAGCTACCACCGGGCTTCCGCAAAAGAAAGGTCTAAGTCCCGTACCAGTGTTGAGAAAAATAAAGCATGTGAACAGTGTTTCTTGTGTCGATCCATGTCTTTTTGTCCAAAATGCTCAAGGTGTCCCCACTGTTGTGCACGATGGTCCTGTAGGGGGCCGTCTTCAAAAGTTTTGGCAAGTTTGGCAAAGGTTAGGCACAAACCCTCGGGCAGTTTCCATTTTAAAGGAGGGTTACAGCCTACCTTTCAAATTAAGACCTCCTCTCACCAGGGTTCCAATCATTCAGAGCAGTTATGCCAATCCGGTCAAAAGCCGTTTCCTCAAAGAGGCACTGATCTCTCTCCAAGGAAAGTTGGTAGTGGAACCAGTCCTGGTCCGGTCTTCTCTCGCCTTCTACAACCGGCTGTTTTTAGTACCCAAACCGGAAAACAAGTGGCGGCCTATTTTAGATCTGAGTCGGTTGAACAAGTTCCTCAAAACTGGAACATTCAAGATGGAAAGTCCGGAAACCATCCGGACCTCACTACAGAAAGGGGAGTGGGTGACCTCGCTGGATTTCAGCGACGCATACTTTCACATCCCTATTCACCCCCGGTCGAGGAAGTACATGCGATTCTTCCTCAACAAAAGAGCGTACCAGTTCACTGCTCTTCCCTTCGGGTTGGCTACGGCTCCTCTAGAGTTCACCAAGATAGTCAAGGAGGTGAAACTTATGGCTCAGAACAGGGGTATAAGAATCCACCAGTACCTAGACGACTGGTTACTGAGAGCCCCTTCGAGGGAAATTGGTCTCCTTCACACCCAAGTTCTTTTGTCGCTTTGCCACGAACTGGGCTGGCTGGTCAACCTCAAAAAGTCGGAGTTGAATCCTCAACAGGTCTTTACCTTCGTCGGTTACCGGTTCGACCTGTTGACGGGTCGGGTTTTACCAACTCAAGAAAGATGGGCAAGCTTGCGTCAGAAGCTGTTGTTTTTAAAGGCTCGGGACAGTTGCACGGTAAGGCAGTTCATGTCCTTGATAGGACTCCTGACTGCCACCGAGAAACAGGTCAGGTCAGGTCGTCTCCACATGCGACCCATTCAGTGGCACCTAAAAAGACACTGGCAGGTACCCGAGGTCCTAGAGAAAGTCATTCCGCTACCTCCCTCTCTGCAACCTCACCTAGATTGGTGGTTAGACGAGGAAAATGTGTTAAGGGGCCAACCCTTACATCCATTAAGTCACGCCCTTCAACTGTTTACCGACGCATCAAACGAAGGTTGGGGCGCTCACTTAGGGGACTCTACGGCAAGAGGAGTTTGGTCAGAAGTAGAAAGTCAACGTCATATCAACTTTTTGGAACTCAAGGCAGTCTTTCTGGCCCTCAAGAGTTTCGAGCCTCTCTGTCTGAACCAGATTGTCTTGGTGGCGACCGACAACACAACTGTGGTCGCCTATATCAACAAACAAGGGGGTATGAAATCAGGCTCTCTTTGTGCCCTCCTCTGGAGACTCCTTTCCTGGTGCCACCCCAGAGGAATAGTTCTGAGAGCCAGGCACATTCCGGGTCGGTTGAATGTCATAGCAGACAAGCTGTCCCGGCACAATCAGGTGATCCAGACCGAGTGGTGCCTTTCCCAACAGGTGTTCAATCGCTTGTGTTCCAACTGGGGCCAGCCGCAGATAGATCTTTTTGCCACCAGATTCAATCACAAGCTTCCCAAGTTTGTCTCTCCAGTTCCGGACTCGACAGCTTGGGCGGTGGATGCTCTCAGCCTTCCATGGGGCAACCTGAATGTGTACGCCTTTCCCCCAGTCTCCCTGCTCAGTCAGGTCACATCCAAACTGGTGAATCAAGAATTTCACAGAATGATCTTAATCGCTCCGGGTTGGCCCAACATGTCTTGGTTTTGGGACCTGATCAGTCTATCAAGTCAAATTCCCTTCAGTCTTCCCTTAGAGAGGAACCTGTTGACTCAACCGTTCAACGGCCTTCTCCACAGGAACTTGAATCATCTGAATCTGCATGCTTGGCTCCTAGAGCCTCGTCCATCAGGCGACAAGGGTTCTCTGAGGAGGTGGCAGCAAGAATTGAGGCTCCTCAGAGAAGTTCAACCAGAGCGGTCTATAAGTCAAAGTGGGCCATTTTTGTTAAGTGGTGCGAATCCAGCCAGGTGGACTTCAGGGCGCCCTCTCTAAAACAAGTGGCCGATTTCTTGTTGTATCTCTTTAAGGAGAGACAGTTACAACCCAGTACTATAGAAGGCTACAGAACAGCTATTGCCGATATGTTGGGTAACGACCCGGTTCATTTTGGCAAGGATGAAAGTCTGACTCGCTTGTTGGACAGTTTCCATAGAGACAAGCCGAAAGGCAGGCGGGGAGTCCCTGCGTGGAATCTTTCATTAGTTCTCCATCAGTTGACCAAAGCTCCTTTCGAACCCATGCGGAAGGCCTCGCTTAAACATTTGACCTTTAAGACGGTTTTCCTATTGGCTTTGGGTTCCGGCAAAAGGCGGAGCGAAATCCATGCATGGTTATACCGCAACATCAGGCATCAGGAGAATTGGAGTCAGGTCTCATTATATCCCTCTCCCAGTTTTCTATCTAAGAATCAACTAGCGCGGGACGGCCCAGCTGCTGTGGCACCGGTTGTCATTCCCGCGTTGGCTCCATCATTGGACAGGTCCCTCAAGGAAGACAAGTCACTTTGCCCGGTCAGGGCCTTGCGTTACTATTTAGAGAGGACCAAGGACTTACGCTCGGGCAAAGATCTGGTGTTTGTGTCTTTCCGGAAGAGTTTACAGAAGGACATTGTTCCGGCCACTGTTTCTTCCTGGATCAAGCAAACTGTGTTGTTGTGCTATCAGCTTTCCGATCAGGAGGCTCAAACTATACATCAAGTTCGGGCTCATGATGTGCGGGCTTTTGCCGCATCCAAAGCCTTTCAGGGCGGGGTTTCCTTGGATCAGATCCTATCAGCTTGCCATTGGAAGGCCCACAACACTTTTACACAATTCTACCTGAAGGACCTAGCCTGGGCAGATTCAGAGTTGTACCACCTAGGTCCTGTGGTAGCTGCTCAGCAGATCCACGAACATCAGTAATAGTCTTATTACTGACTGTATATAGTGTACACATGTTTTTTGGGTTTAGTGTATATAAAAAAAAAAAAAAAAAAAAAAAACCTCCACTATCCTTTGCTACTGGGTTGCCATGATCCAAGTGGATCCAGGAGCTTCTCAAGGATGGTGTTTCTTTGCTCCTGTTCTTCTTCCTCATTCATGAATTTGTTAGTTCATGCCCTCTTTAGTCTTCCTGCACCTTCGGCTCGAATTGGTGCACAGGCTGTTTCCGCTTAGGAAAAATCAAGGGGGAGGCAAGGGTGTTTTGGTCCTTAGAGGTTGGTTTATTTAACCAGTACCGGACGCACCCGTTATACTATTGTCTATATGGGTTCCCCTTGTTTGGCTACCCCCCCATCCAATGGGTAGTCATTCTGCATCTGTCCACTAGGTAAGTTGTATTAACGCAATAAAATAGAAAATTTAATAGTAAATTAAATTTTTATAAGTTAATACCTTACCTAGTGGACAGGGGGAGTCCCACCCTACCTTCCCCGCTATCATAACCAACAAGGGGTCATAAGGTAGACAACAAAAAGAGGAAGAGCGCATGCGCACGCATGCGCAGTATACCGGCAGGTAGGCTGTACAGCCACCTGGCGAGTGAACAGGACACTACCGGTCCCGGCCAGAGCCCAGCTCAGGACGTTTTTTTCTAACGTTTGGCGTGACCGGCAGAGCGCCGGACAAATGCATCTGTCCACTAGGTAAGGTATCAACTTATAAAAATTTAATTTACTATTAAATTTTCTATTTTGCCAAATGTTCTGTTTCGATATACCTATAGTATCAGGCATAGTTACCCAGATCGTCAATACCTTACAGTTCCTCCTTTCCACTCATCAATCTTAAAGTCAGTTAATCATTTTGGCCATAGTTTTGCCTTTGATGCTCCTAAGATCTGGAATGAATTCCCTCATGATGTGCGCAGTGCAACATCAGTAGCCTCCTTCAGAAAGAAGCTCAAAACTTACCTGTTTGCAAAAGCCTATCCGCCATAGCCTCCCCAAGTTGTCACCCTGTGTCTCCTTGGTATGACCTGGCTATGTCCTTCGATTAACGTTAACTGCCTTGCTTTTTGTTCAGATGCGCCTTAGAGTCCATCAGTGGTGGAGATTAAGCGCTATAAAAGTCCACATTAGATTAGATCACTGCAAAACTACCGTATTTTTTGTAATAAACGCCCCCTCCCTATTAATCGCCCCCCCCCCCCCTCTTCTCTACCTTTGCAAAGTTCATATTTCGGGGTTTTACATCCCTCTCAACAGCCGACACTTTTGCGATTCCGGGATTCCGAAAAATGGTGCATTTTAGTACTTCCCAAGCGAATATCGCTTACGAGAAATAAAGAAAATAAAAACAAAACATGGTAGTTTTGGTCACAGACGCATTGAAATCTGCAATAATAGGAGATAAAACTACATAATTTCTTCAGATTTAAGGTTTGTTTTAAATATTTGAAGCTGTCTCGCCATTATACATGCCAGCAAGCGAGATCAAGGCAGCAAGTGTTCATTATCGCCCATTGCCACTGGACTCGAGATATGATTTTATTTATCTGTAATAGTCGCCCCCCCTTTGGAAAAATGCATCGCCCCGGGGCGTTTATTACAAAAAATACGGTATTTAGATTCAGGATACTGGAAAAGTTGTGTCCTAGCATGATTCCAATCAAATAGGCATGCTTAGTAACTGTAGGTAAAGTTACTGACAACAGAACGTGGCAGTAACTCTGAAAGAATTTTATAAAAGCCTTAAATTTACAAAAGCATGGGGGAAAGATTTTATTATCCAACATGTGACATATTTGCCCTAAATATGGGGAAATACAGACTGAGATGTATTTTTTTTTGTATACGCCGGCGCCCCGGTACTATGGATAATGAGTGTGAATAACTTTCGTTTTTTTTTTTTTCACAATAAAGTATGTAACTTATGTATAATATATCATTAGAAAGGTATTCTTACAGCACTTTTGCTCATGTTTATTGCATAAAAATCCATGCAGAAATGACTGAGATATTGCAAGTTAAAGATTGAAGTTTTTATATTCACGGTTGCCACTGCTTTTAGCCTTTTCACATTCTTTCATTAAATATTAGTATTATTTAAACCATAAATCATACAAAATGGTGGATAATAAAAGTAAAACATCCCTCATCAGATATATACAGAAAAAAAATATCACTTATGAAGATTAACAATATAATACTCATTCTTCACACTCGTATAATATTGTTATCTTCATTCGTGATATATTTTTCTGTATATGTCATTCGGGAAGTCTTCCTATTATAATTGTATCCACCGGGGGCATCCGGTGGATACTTTGGCCATCGCCGCCGCGCGTAGAGAGAATTTCCGGCGGTAACGCTCTAAGAGGAAAACTACACCAGCTAGGTTCACCAAATTTGCAGGATATCTTCATTGGGGGGTAAGCTTGTCTGGCACTGAAAATAGTCTCATTCTGAAAAACAAGATGGCTGCCGCGGCTGCCCAGGTTTAAAAAGTTAGTGCCTTATGCCTGAAGGAGTTGGGAAATGGTTTTTGCAATTTGTTCACTTTATCATCGAAAGAGGAGACCTAAAGGAACTTCAGTTTTGGAGGGCTGTGTTTGTTATTTTTAGACAGTTTGTACAGATGGAGTTTTTCACTCATCTGTACTGGTTAGCCATGTTTTAGAATTTCATCTGTCATTTTTTGACCTGAACACTGTACTTTATGGGGAGCCAATGGGCTTTTTTTCAGTTGTGAGGTGATGTGGGCAGACCTAGAGGATCGTATGACTACCCTGCAGAGTGAGTTTTGGACATGCTGCAGTCTTCTACTTAAAAAGAAAACTCTGTTTTCCAAAATCATATAACAATCAGACAAGCATGAATCTTTATGTTTATTTTAATATGGATTCATGTAACTAATATTTCAATATTGACTTGAATGTGGAATGTTTTTGTGTAGGTGTCTTAGAGTATGCAGAAAACCAGGGCCAAATGAGTGAATACATGTTATTTGAATACGGATTTATATAGCTAACATTTCAATGTTGACTTGAATGTGGATTGTTTTTGAATGTGTAGGTATCTCAGAGTACGCGGAAAAACCAGGCCAAGCGAGTGACTACATGCGTCCAATGTTGAACTATGCTGCTCAACATGTACCAGACAGCAAGCACAAGGAGACCCCACTCTACATCATGGCAACTGCAGGAATGAGGATGCTGTCACCACGGTAACAAATATATCAAAACTGTTTTGTATTAAGTAGGGTTGTGATTAGACACTATTTTAAGGGACCGAGCTTCATAGCAGTCAAAAACGTTGTGTTGGCAAATTAAGTCCATGTACAAAGTAGGGATGGGTCGGTATCAAAAATATGTACATCGGGAGGTCGCCAATGCAAAACCGTACCGATTCCAGGATTTCGCGTTTTAGTACACCCCAATCAAACATGGAGGTTTCATGTAAACAATGTCACAATAAAAGTCCCCAAATGCACAAAATATGGGATAAAAGCATGTAATATCGTCAGATTTCAGGTTTCTGTCCAATATTTTAAGTTTTCCTTCCAGTATGTGTGTTGTCAAGCGAGATTTAGGTTATAAAAGGTCGTAACCAAAACATGGCAGTTCTGCTCAACGTATATCACTATAAAAGTCTACAAATGGACGAAAATATGGGGATAAAAGCTTAAAATTTCTTAAGATTTTGTCTTTGTTTCTTATATTTTAACTGTTCCTTCCATAAAATGTGTTAGCAAGCGAAGTGGCGGTTTTAAAATCTCGTCATAGTATTTCAGTAAAATGCTCTCCATACCAGGATACCGGGCCTCCCGACCCATCCCTAGTACAAAGGCATACAGCTTAGGGCAACCCACACCCAGTTTGTGACAGTGATTTTTTTTTTAATGTTTTGTTGTATACATTTGTTTGAGTTCAATTTCTAACACCTGATGTCTGGTTTACAGTAGCGATTTTTGTTTTGCTGTTGGATGGAAACCTTCTGATGAGAAGTACATTACAGTGTCATTTGTAGAAGATCAGATGTATGTTTACAAAAATAAGTTGGTGGGAAAAATTGCTGTAGCAAATCAGGCATCGGATATCGTAAGGTATTACATGTGTATGTAGACAGACCTCCCATTAGTTTACTGCAATAAAATATCCTTAATGTCTGTCATCAGTTTTGCAATAAAAATTCCTGCATTAGTATTATTATTATTACTGTTGCATCTGCCAAAGACTTCATATGTTATGTTGACATATATGTGTTAGTTTGTTTCTCTGTTTAGCTAAATAATTCCAAAAGTTGTGGATGGAATTTGATGAAACTTTCAGGAAATTTTGACAATGGTACAAGGAACAGATGATTATGTCCACCCCACTGGGCGGGAAATAGTTTGTCTGGGCTGTATCTCAGAAATGGTAAGGTGTAGGAAGTTGATACTTGGTAGGGACATTGGTTAGGGGGTGTAGCTGTGCAACGTCATGGTCTGACCTTGATTTGACCTTTGACCTTGCCGTAGTGACCTTGAGTTTGAAAATCTTGTCCGGGCTATATCTCGGAAAGTGTAAGGTGTAGGAAGTTGATACTTGGTAGGGACATTGGTTAGGGGGTGTAGTTGTGCAACGTCATAGTCTGACCTTGATTTGACCTTTGACCTTGCCGTAGTGACCTTGAGTTTGAAAATCTTGTCCGGGCTATATCTCGGAAACTGTAAGGTGTAGGAAGTTGATACTTGGTAGGGATATTGGTTAGGGGGTGTAGGTGTGCAACGTCATGGTATGACCTTGATTTGACCTTTGACCTTGCCATAGTGACCTTGACCTATAAAATGTTGTCCGGGCTATATCTCGGAAACTGTAAGGCTTGGGAAGTTGATATTTGGTAGGGACATTGGTTAGGGGGTGTAGGTATGCAACGTCATGGTGTGACCTTGATTTGACCTTTGACCTTGCCGTAGTGACCTTGACCTATAAAATCTTGTCCGGGCTATATCTCAGAAACCGTAAGGTGTAGGAAGTTGATACGTGGTACGGATATTGGTTAGGGGGTGTAGGTGTGCAACGTCATGGTGTGACCTTGATTTGACCTGTGATCTTGCCGTAGTGGCTTTGACCTATAAAATCTTGTCCAGGCTATATCTCAGAAACCGTAAGGTGTAGGAAGTTGATACTTGGTAGGGATATTGATTAGGGGGTGTAGGTGTGCAACGTCATGGTCTGACCATGATTTGACCTTTGACCTTGCTGTAGTGACCTTGACCTATAAAATATTGTCCGGGCTTTATCTCGGAAACTGTTAGGTGCAGGAAGTTGATATTTGGTAGAGACATTGGCTAGGGGGTGTAGGTGTGCAGCATCATGGTGTGACCTTGATTTGACCTTTGACCTTGCCATAGTGACCTTGACCTATAAAATCGTCAGGGCTGTATCTCGGAAACCGTAAGGTGTAGGAAGTTGATACTTGGTAGGGACATTGGTTATTGGCTATAGGTGTGTATTATCATGGTGTGACCTTAATTTGACCTTTTACCTTGCCGTAGTGACCTTGACTTTTAAAATCTTGTTGCACCTTTGGGTCTGTCTTTTGATGCAGATTCAGCAAAAGTCATATTAGAATTTATTAAGAATTTTACTTTCATAACTTCCCATTGTAAGAGATAGAATTTCATCAAGTGAGCCGCAGATTTTACTCCAACACCACACATAAGCATTCATTAAATGTATTACCACTTCTGTATGCATGGTAATATTCAAACCATCTAAACCATAATTCGGAAATGCAGATGTATATAAAGAGTGTTGAATTTTAGTTTACTGATTAATGCTGTCATCTTGTCATTGAATTATGTTGTTTTAATACTTCATCTTTATACGCATTATCTTTCTTTTAAACATTATTTCTCCATTTAAACATTGTTTGGACCTTTATATAACTGACAGTGCTCTGAAAGTATCCTGAAGTTTGTACTGGTACAGTACTTCTATATCTCATGGTGTTGAAAATATTTCCCAAGGCTGTGGGGTACGGGCATCTCTGATGCTATTTTAAGGAATGCTATTAAGCCTAGCTTTCTAAAATTTGGTATGGAGGTTCATTGGGTTAATAGCTTGTATGGGATTGCTTTTGGGGGGAATTGCTTCATAGACGAGTGAGTAATTAATTAAATAAATGAGTAATTGGCTATTTTGAATACTGAAAAAGGCAAATGTGCTCATATCTCCTAAACCGTGCGAGATAGAGCGATTTCGTGGAAATTTTCTATCCACAGGGAATCTAAGGAATGTACTCTTTGCAATTTTCAAAAAAATTTTCCCCTCCCCAAAAATGGCGGCCATTTTGAATTTTGGAATTTTTGCCAAAATGCCAAAACACGAATTTGCTTATATCTCCATTACCGTGCGAGATAGAGCGATTACGTCAAAATTTTCAACCCACAGGGTATCTAAGGAATGTTCTCTTTGCAATTTTTAAAAAAATTTTCCCCTCCCCAAAAATGGGCCATTTTGAATTTTCGAATTTTTGCCAAAAATGGCAAAACACGAATTTGCTTCTACCTCCATAACCGTGCGAGATAGAGCGATTTCGTCGAAATTTTCAACCCACAGGGTATCTAAGGAATGTTCTCTTTGCAATTTTCAAACAATTTTCCCCTCCCCAAAAATGGGCCATTTTGAATTTTCGAATTTTTGCCAAAAATGGCAAAACACAAATTTGCTTCTATCTCCTTAACCGTGCGAGATAGAGCGATTTCGTCGAAATTTCCAAGCCACAGGGTATCTAAGGAATGTACTCTTTGCAATTTTCAAAAAATTTTCCCCTCCTCAAAAATGGCGGCCATTTTGAATTTTCGAATTTTTGCCAAAATGCCAAAACACGAATTTGCTTCTATCTCCATAACTGTGCGAGATAGAGCGATTTCGTCGAAATTTTCAACCCACAGGGTATCTAAGGAATGTTCTCTTTGCAATTTTCAAAAAATTTTCCCCTCCCCAAAAATGGGCCATTTCGAATTTTCGAATTTTTGCCAAAAATGGCAAAACACAAATTTGCTTCTATCTCCTTAACAGTACGAGATAGAGCGATTTCGTCGAAATTTTCGACCCACAGGGTATCTAAGGAATGTACTCTTTGCAATTTTCAAAAAATTTTCCCCTCCCCACATATGGCAGCCATTTTGAATTTTCGAATTTTTGCCCAAAATGGAAAAACACAAATTTGCCTTAACCGTGCAAAATAGAGTTATTTCGTTGAAATTTTCGACCCATAGGGTATCTAAAAAATGTACTCTTGGTAATTTTCAAAAAATTTTCCTTTTCCCAAAACTGGCGGCCATTTTAAATTTTCAAATTTTTGCCAAAAATAGAAAAACAGGAATTTGCTTCTGTCTTCTTTAACCGTGCAAGATAGAGTGATTTCGTCAAAATTTTCGACCCAACCAATGCAAAAAGGCATGAAGCTGAAATAATTTACATCTACACTAACAAATATTTAAGCATCATTGATATATTTTACAAATGAAACAGGGTCTTGTAATACTACTGTACAATTTTGGCAAAAGGTTCATGGGTGGACATTACACATGATAATGTGTGTTCTTCTATGCTATCCTGTTTCTATTCGCACCTACTATCAAAAGGGCGTCCTATGTCTAGTTCAATTTTGGTGGTGGTCACCATTTGGCATCTGGTTCAAGGAATTTCTCCATTTATTTTAAATTTTTCACTCGTAAGCAGTGTTTGAGTTGTTGGGATTTGGCAGAGGGTATGCACTCTCCAAGTGCTCCTGTTGTTTTCATTATTTTTGTATCATAAAAAAAACCACATTGTTTTCTTATCTTATATGCTCAGTAGGTTTTTTGATAGCAGTATTTTACTAGTAAACTTTTACTGGTGTAGCACTGATTTTTAAAACTAATTAATATTTAGCTTGCTGTTAAACCATATTAGATTATATTTTCAACAGACTAGGAAGACCATAAAATATGTTTTTATTGCGTTAATACATCCTATCCAATGGACAATTGCTAATCCGGTCGGCGCAGACCGGCCCGCCAAACGCCAGAAAAAGACGTCCTGTGTTGCCACCGGCTGGCCGGTCCGTAGTACTGTGCACTCCCCAGATGGCGCCTCGTACTTCCTTCCTGTCTAGACAACCTGACGTCATAGCATCTTTTTCGTTTGGCGCGTGTACTGTGCAGACGTGTTTTCAACATCTCCAGTTTTTTTAAAGGAAAAGTGTGCTTTATGACGGATTTTCAACCTTATATGTGGATATTTTCAGTGTAGAAGTTTTATCTACTGTTCAAGCACGGATATACATTTAAAATCTGCTGGAAACGCTCCCTAGCTGACTCAATTTAGTGTTGATGATAGGGCAGTACGTAATCGGCGGGAAATATGAAGGCAGCCATTTTGCTAGTTTCCTCCCATTCAACCATTGTGTTGTTAGGGGCAGATCGATTTTATTGAGGAATTATGGATATTCTACTTACAGGTATTTTTATCCGTGTCCTTTGTTTTGAATGTACCATCTATAACCTTCCACCTACAGTCGCCATAGAAACATCTTAGAAATCACGGAAACCTCAGTCTACGTAGTTTTGAGCACTGTAAACCAAAGGGGATTCCTCATGGAAGGTGCATTCTTCATCAGAGCGCACTGGTACAGACTTCTCTGCTGTAAGGCATCAGTCACACCAGCCAGCTCGAGTATATAGTGTTTTTTCATCAGAAGCATGAGATGAATTCTTCAGATTTCTTCAGAGCGCACTGGTACCGACTTCTCTGCTCTAAAGCATCAGTCACACCAGCCTAGCTCCAGTATTATTTCATCAGAAGCAAGAGATGAACTCTGCAGATTTCTTCAGAACACTCTCAGTCCCACCCTTATGGACCCGGCACTTGTGTCGGTAGTAAGGGCAGTGGATGGCCAGGAAACTGGTTTGAGTGTACAGCCGGCTGAGAAGATGAACCGACTTCAGACCGGCCAGGAATATCATCTTCAGAGTGCACTGGCCCAGGCTTCTCTGCTTTTAAAGCAACAGCCGGCCGGCCAGCTAAAAGAACGCGACCTCTGACGTCATATCCAGTCAGCCAATCGCGTGTCTTCACGAAACTGGTCACGTGTTTTCACCGACCAGTCACGAAGTTTATCACGGAAATCACCGAACAAGAAGGTCGGTAGTACGTTCTTTGCACTCACGTCTACTGTGATTCCAGTTTTAGTTCCTGTAATCCACCTCCAACGTACTGATACAGATTTCTCTGCTACAGACATCAGTCGACCAGTAAGCTTACGTTTACTGGGATATAGGAAAGAATTCGTCTAGTGAGGGCATCTCCCCGAAGTTGGTCACGTGATTCACCGACCAGGTCACGAAGCTGATCGTCATCTTTCATCAGCCAATCACGTTGTCCCTCCGACCAGCAAGCTGGTCACGTGATACACCGACCAACTTTCGTTTCTAAATATAGCTCACAAGGGCTTTCCCAGCAACTGTCAAATCTACAATTAAGACGTACGTTCAAAGAAATACTTTTATTAATGGAGGAAACCTACAGCCAGCTGAATTCAACATAAAATATAGTTGTAAAATTGCTTTAGCAATGGGTTACAGAGTGCACCGACTACACAGCCTTATACCCTTGCCTCAACAACTAGTTACAGAGTGTACCGACCTGTACCGGCTACACTGCCTTATACCCTTGCCTCAACAACTGTTTACAGAGTGTACCGACCTGTACCAGCTACACAGCCTTGTACACTTGCCTCAACAACTGGTTACAGAGTGTACCGGCCGGTACCGGCTATACAGCCTTGTACACTTGCTTTAGCAATTGGCTACATATGGCTTCAACCTACCGGTTACGAGTCTACCGGCAGGGTACTGGCTACACAGTCCTTACTATACAGTTTTTCACCCAACTGGTTACATAAACTGACTAATATAGACCAGTGGCTGTCTAAATTCGTTGTTGACCCCAGCCTGCCAGTTTTTTGCCAGTTGCAGTTTTTATTACTGGCTACAACTGGTTACAGAGTGTACCGGCTGGTACTGGCTACACAGCCGTGTACACTTGCCTCAACAACTGGTTACAGGTTACAGAGTGTACCAGCTGGTACTGGCTACACAGCCTAGTACACTTGCTTCAACAACTGATTACAAGGTGTACCGGCTGGGACTGGCTACACAGCCTAGTACACTTGCTTCAACAACTGGTTACAGAGTGTACCGACTGGTATTGGCTACAAAAAAAAAAAAAAAGGCTGGCTAAATATAGACCAGTAGCTGTCAAAATTGATTGGTGACCCCAGACTGCCATTTTTTTGCCGGTTACAGAGAATTGCTGGTTACAGCTAAGTACCGGGTATGGAGTCCTGGTACCAGACAGAGTTGCCTAAGGTTAATTTTGGTTACAGAGAATTTTTAGACCTGTCAATGGTCTTGGTGATGTGACATGACAGTGTCCCAACCTACTGCCAGGCAACCTTCCCTTATCACATCTCTCAACAATCTGTTATCAGTGCTGGACTTGGCTGGAGAGATAATAAATTTTGTCATCAGGTCTGGCCAGGGGTCAGACATCTCACGAATAACAATTGCTCTGTAAATGCTGCACCTTGCAGGCTGCTGGCCCGGGGCGAAGAGTCTATTAATATGAAAAGTTGTGTCAGTCCCACCAGTACCACAATAAGAACAGAGAGACTGTTAACCTGGATCATTGTCACCAGACCGGACCAGTGTCCGGAGGGACAGGAAATATTTTTTCCAAAATACCAAATGTCCCAAATGTGGCACACAATCTGCCTGTAGGTTCCAGACTAAGCCCTTTTTCGGGAACTTAGGAAGCCTCGGGGGCTAGACCCTAGGTATTATAAATGTTCAAGGAGGGATACATACTCCCATATTCTTATACAAGGACAATCCAGTTAGTGCCTGCTATTCGGTTTGTCTACAGCACCCTTGGAATTCACTGTGATACCAAAGGAGGTGAAATTTGTGACCATACACAAGGACTTAAGAAGCCACCAGTACCTAGACGACTGGTTGGTGAGAGCCAGATCCCAGGCTTGTCTCCAAGATACAAAGGGAACTAGTAAATAGTGTGTCAGCAACTGGTTTGGCTGATGAACTTACAGAAATCAGAGCTGGAGCCCAAACAAGACTTTGATTTTGTAGGCTACCAGTTCGACTTCAGGTCTGATCGGTTCCGACCGACTCTGGACCGGTGACAGAACCTTCAAGAGACTATGTTAAAACTGCTATCCCTACCGGCTTGCCCGGTCCGGGAATTCATGTCCTTGATGGGTTACTGACGGCTACAGAAAAGCAAGTTAATCTAGGTTGACTCCATATGAGACCCATACAGTGGCATCTCAAAACAACTGGAGGGTACTAGAATCACTGGAAAAGGTGATCCAAGTCCCCAGGTCCCTGCACCCCCCCATTTACAATGGTGGCTGAAGGAAGACAATGTTCTTACAGGCCAACCATTACACCCAATTAAACATGCTCTGCAAATATTTACAGACGCTTCAATAGAAGGGTGGGGCGCTCACTTAGATGAGCACTTTGCAAGAGCAACCTGGTCCCCTCCGGGAAGCAGGTTGTATATTAACTATCTAGAACTTTAAGCAGTTTTTTTCTGACTTTAAGAGTTCTAAGACCTTTGCTCAAGCAAGATAGTACTTGTAGCAACTGACAACACCACAGTAGTGTCATACATAAAGGAAGGAGAAATGAGGTCGGGCCCACTTTGTGCCCTACTATGGGGAATCTTGACCTGGTGTACCAGGAAACAAGTGACTCTAAAGCACGACACATTCCAGGCCGGCATAATGTGGTAGCAGACAGGCTGTCCAGGCTAGGCCAGACCATCAAAACAGTGGTTTCTCCTTCCAGAGGTCTTCCACTCTATGCAGTAGGTGGCATCGGCCCAAAATAGACTTATTTGCCACAAGGTTCAACAACAAGTCACCTCTGTTTTGTGTCACCGGTGCCGGATCCCCTGGCCACAGCAGTGGATGTGCTCAGTCGGCCATGGTAGGATCTAAAAGGATACACCTTCTCACCATCAGCCATATTGGGCAAAGTGGTGGAGAAGTCACAAGACTCCCCATGTAAGAGAATCATTCTGATTGCTCCGGGGTGGCCCAACATGCCTTGGTTTTGGGATCTAGTGGCCATGTCCAGCCACATCCCTCTGAGCCTGCCCAATCTGCCCAGCCTGTTCACAGCCATTCGATCAGATCCCTCACAGAAATCTGACAAATCTTAATCTCCATGCAGGGTTCCTAGAGCCTCAGCAATCGAGGAGCAGGACTTGTCTGAGGCAGTGGCAGCAAGAATTGAGGCTCCTCAAAAGGGGGGTCAGTCAGATCAGTCTATGAGGCAAATGGGTCATTTTTACCAAGTGATGTATCATTCATCAGGCGGACTTCGGGCACCACCTGTAAAGTCAGTTGCTGACTTCCTTAGGTACCTGCTTCAGGAGAGGAAGTTGCAGCCCAGTACCATTGATGGTTACAGGTCAGCCATTGCTGATAGTCTGGAAAATTTGCCCATCAATGTTAGTAAGGATGAAAATCTCACTCGTCTCCTGGATAACTTCCACTGAGACAGACCCGAAGGCCGGAGGGGAACCCCCTCCTGGAACCTCTCCCTGGTTTTTGCACCAGCTGACAAGGTTCATTTTGAACCAATTGAAGGCCTCCTTGAAGCATTTGACCTTCAAGGCAGTTTCCTCTTGGCCCTGGGTTCGGGCAAGCGTAGAAGTGAGATACATGCTTGGCAAACAGCCCAGCACCATTGATGGTTATAGGTCTCCCATTGTTGATTAACTGGGAAATTCACCCTTCAACATCAGTAAGGACGGAAATCTCGCTCATCTCCTGGATAGTTTCCTCAGAGACAGACCCAAAGGCATACCCTCCTGGAACTTCTTACGGGCCGTGCACCAGCTAAGACTCCATTTGATCCAATCAAGGAGGCCCCCTTGAAGCATTTGTCCTTCAAGACAGTATTCCTCTTGGCCTTTGGGTCGGGCAAGTGCAAAAGTGAGATTCATGCCTGACAAAACTGATATATTGGACGCCAATCCAATTTGTCAAAGGTGTCCCTGTATCCATCACCCAGCTTTCTATCCTAGAATCAGCTGGCCATAGAGTGTCCAGTGTGGCCCCTGGGGTTATAACAGCCCTGGCCCCGACTCTGGATAGATCCCTCAAGTCTGACAGGTCCCTCAGTCCGGTCAGAGCATTGTGCTACTATTTGGACAGGACCTCAGACATCAGGCAGAATAGGAGGTGGTTTTTGTGTCTCCTTTAAGAAGGGTTTTCAACAAAGACATCTCACCTGCCACTATCTCCTCAGGCAGACTGTGATGCTATATTATGAGCTCTCTGACCAGGAGGCCCAATTTTAACATCAGGTTAAAGCCCATTATGTCAGGGCCTTTGCTGCTTCTAAGATCTTCCAGTCGGGAGTCACCTTAGATCCAATCTTGTCAGCCCGCCACTGAAGTCACAATACCTTCACACAGTTCCATATGAAGGGTGGGGCTTGGGCTGATTCAGAGCTTTACCAATTGGGGCTAGGTAGTGGCTGCTCAGCAGATCCACAAGTGGCCTTTGGATTGAGGAGATTTGTATATGTACATAACAGTTCTTCATGTACATAAGAATTAAGTGTGGCGTGCTTCCTTCGGGAGGTTTATTTGCATTCTGGGACTGAACTCATCCCTCTCTTCCCCTACCTCAGAGCAGGTCTACAAAAGGGGGGGGGGCGACGGCGGTATAGCCCCGGGTAACCGGCTGCTGGCAACCGACCATGGCCTTGCAGGGTTTCCTGACCTTAAAGTCAACCCAGGCCTGGACCTATAGGTCTCCTGACGAAGTCAGCCTAGACCGTAGGTTAAAATTTGCTATTACTTGTGAGTTCACATAAGTCCCTAGTAACTTACCCGCCGACCAAGCGGTAGTTATTCAGCAATTGTCCATTGGATAGGATGTATTAACGCAATAAAATTGCAAATTTAATAAGTAAATTAAATTTTTATAAGTTAATACCCTATCCAATGGACACACAAGACCCTCCCACCGACCCCGCTATCAGCTTACTAGGGGTCTAAGAGGTTTAGACAACGAAAAAGATGCTATGACGTCAGGTTGTCTAGACAGGAAGGAAGTACGAGGCGCCATCTGGGGAGTGCACAGTACTACGGACCGGCCAGCCGGTGGCAACACAGGACGTCTTTTTCTGGCGTTTGGCGGGCCGGTCTGCGCCGACCGGATTAGCAATTGTCCATTGGATAGGGTATTAACTTATAAAAATTTAATTTACTTATTAAATTTGCAAGTTTTTTAAGTTCTTTGGTTTTTATCATGAAGGCAAAGCTTTGCAAAACATTATAAAACTCAAGTTGAAATATCTGTATTAAAAATGCTTTCTCATACAGCACCAACTGAGTCAACACTTAGTTCACCATCAGCTCCTCCCAGCAATAGTTTTAACTTGACATCTCACAAGTACCAGCATCTCAAAATTATTCATAATTATCCAACATTATTAATGAGTAACCTTCTCTCATATGTGTTCATTATTTGCCATCGCCCCACATCTTCCCATCTTGGTTTACAGGGTACAAGAAGATATTTTGGAAGACTTGCGAGGAGACATTCCACTGGAGTACAACTTCCTGTTTTCTGCCACTCATGCGGAGGTAATATCTGGCAAACAGGAGGGAGTGTATGCCTGGATAGGAGTGAATTATGCTCTGCACAAGCTTGACCACATCAGGACTGGTGATGGTGAGTACAGATACCAAATACAAACATGCTGGTATCTTCCGGGGATATGTCCAAATTAGTGGGGAAATGGTTAGACCATGTGGACATGTATATTGAATTCAAAAATATTTCAATATCAACAGATATCGGGGGACATGATATTGTCTACTAAATAGTCTAAATCAGGGATACCGAAAACGTTTCATTCCAGCATAACCCAAACTACTAACAGGAAGTAAAGTTTACCAAAACAAAGCATGGAAGTTTTCATCAAAAACACATTGAGAAACCCTGTCACACTACAGGCAGTATCCCCCCCTCCCGGCAGGCCATGTTTGGTGAAACGTCCCTTTCCTTGAATCACCACCTGACGTCCGTTTGCAAACTTTCAAGCCAGTACCGTCGATTACCTTGCGCGTCCTACGGAAGTTTTGTAGTGTTTAAAAGTTTCACCTCTGATTTCGGAACCGTGAGCGTGCACAGACGAAAGCAAGCATGCACAGATAAATTTTTTTGCAACGGTAACTGAAGGTGTGGTCTACGGTGTATATAAAGTTGCGACTCAGTCGTCTTTAGATAAAATAGGGCAACATAAGGCGAGTGGAGGTAAATGGACGTTTCACCACTGTATCACAAGGTTGCATATGAACCTCAGATTGTAGCTGAAGGACGGCGCATTTTCACCCCAAAGCCTATAACCGCAAATTATACCGCCTGTGAATGCTACACCAAATCTTGGAAGGTATAAGGCATCCTTGCAAGCTATCCCACCACCGAGTACTGCATGATGTACCACCTGTAGTTAGTCGCAGATTCGCCGGTGATGAAAAAAATGGACGATAATCGAGGATTAATGATCATCCGCAATGCATCTCATAAACATATTCAACCATTAACTTTAGCTTATTTTCGAAGGGATTTAATAAAAATATGGTGAAATATTCATCTAATTTCCACTTTTATGCGGTTTTGTTTTGATTTGTGATGTAACTATGGTGATGACCCTTTCCACTTCCTACAGGAAGTGAAAAAAACGTAAGTTTTGTTTACTTTTTATTTGCTTCAAATATCCACCGTTTTAACAACTGACAGCACAAATGAGACATAAAATCTATTTTATTTCAGCATTAGTTGTCAATGCACATTATTTAAAGAGCAAGTTTAAGTTTAATTTGTGAAACGATGACACGACGATATCGCTCACTGTTTTGTTCACGGTATCGAGATCTCATATATCCAGACGATGACACCACTACCTGTAGTGTGAAAGTTAATGGGTATGTTACAAAACTACAGACACATCCATAATGCATGCGGGCCTAACTGATTGCCAGAAATTGAACACAAATAACATCCCTAATACACGTTTTACTGTAAAGAGAATTATTGATTGTCTTTGCTGGGATTCAATTCCACTACCTGTGCATTACTCACAGAAATAAGCACAAGGCTAGCTCTTTAACCAGCTGAAGGAAAGGGAATCACATGGAAGCCCAGGTATAAACAGAACTGATATATAGGATATTACTA
The DNA here is from genome assembly GCA_964017235.1 of Sabellastarte sp. h YS-2021. Lineage (NCBI taxonomy): Eukaryota > Metazoa > Annelida > Polychaeta > Sabellida > Sabellidae > Sabellastarte > Sabellastarte sp. h YS-2021. The sequence goes on from OZ024932.1 coordinate 125,471,403, forward strand.
ACTGAGGATATTACAATGTGGACCTGACTGATTGCCAAAGTTGAATACAAGCAAGATCCCCACTGTTTAATCCATGTTTCTTCTGAAGGAAAGGGAATCATATGGAAGCCCAGGTATAAACAGAACTGATATATAGGATATTATTAACTGAGGATATTACAATGTGGACCTGACTGATTGCCAAAGTTGAATACAAGCAAGATCCCCACTGTTTAATCCATGTTTCTTCTGCCACGACGTATTAATATGGTGAAGTTATTTGCAAGAAATAAAACCGGATTTCCAGGGCCTCAAACTGAAAGAAAATCTAGCATTTCTTTGTGTTTTGCTTTCCATTTGGTTCTGGCAGTAAGTAATACATGAAGAATCGCTTTGCAGTTTCAAAAACTGGTTTTTGGAAACGTCTGGATTGTTGTCCTTTATAGGATGGTACTTCAACAAATCACTGTAAGACAAATAAACAAAAAAAAAAAAAAAAAAAAAAACGAGAAATTTGGCTAATCATCTTACATTTTGATATAATATGGTGTTCAAATGGAGTGTAATTTTTCTCAAAAACATTTCCCATTACAAAGCATGGTTCAAGTACACTATAGTTTACATTTCAGACTATCTAATCTCATCTCTAATTCTAATTTCTAATTCTCTCGTTACATACCTGTTCTTTGGAACTCTCTCCTCTTTGAAATATGAAATATCCCCTCTATCACTTCCTTCAGCAAACATTTGAAAACTCACCTCTTCAACTCTAGTTTCCCCACTTAGTCTCCTTCCTTTTCGGTTACACCCACAACTCTGGACTACCGACCTTGACCGCCACCCGACTATCCTTTTGACCAATATTTTTGTTAACTTAGTGTACTGAGTTCCCCACTGTGGGGAAGATATTGTGCCTGCAAAGCAGTAAATTAGCTTAGATTAAGCTTTTCTTACATCGTACGTGTATATATACATAGAAGTGTGCGAATATTTTTGAAAAATACGAGCATAGCCTCGTACGGGGGTTGTAGAGATTTGCACGAGCAAACAAGGTGTATTCATGGAGATATGGATGCATTTGTAGCCATACTGCATACATGCACAGAATAATGTGCATGTCAGTTTTCATTGTGGGGTCTCTGTGACTTTTTTAAAATAGCCAATTTTTCTCTGTAACCAGGACATACAATGGGATGAAAGGGAGGCTTTAGATCTCATCCAGTGCTTTGGAGACGCAATATCTTCCCTGCAGTGGGGAAATCTATGCATTAGGTTAAAATAGTGTTGAAGACGGTAAACTGGAAACCTATTTGCCGACCGAAAGACAGTGATCCGGTTACGTTTCATTTTGTTTTAACCAAATCCGGTTTCATCACATATTTCATTATTTTAACTTATGTTTACCAAAATATGGAACTACAACAAATATTTCACAGTATTTTATAATGTTCTATTGATATATTATACAATTTGTCCTTGAAAGTCTTCAAAAAGTCCCTTGTGGTTCTTATTTGTATACGAGTTAAAGCTCATGTACGTGTTTGAATACCTCTTTGGGTTTCATAAATCAAACGTACCCGGTTTTTCGCTGAATTTCTGCTTTTGGAAACTGGTACTAAAATTCGCATTCAACCACAACACTAGGTTAAAAAGAGAAGTGTTCAAACAGATTGTCAATGGACTTTCATTATTCATTATTCCAGTGTTGTGGGTGTGACAGGATGGAAGAATACTTAATGGGTAAACTTGAGTTAAAAAGATGAGTCTGAAGATGAAAGGATGAAACAGAGGGGAAGTTTCTTAGGTACACTCTTTTCCAGGGTCTATATATTCTTTTTATTTTCAGATGACCCAATGGTTGTAGTGACACCCCCTGGTGGTGACAGTAAAGCCATACACGTCCGCAAACGTACAGTGGGCATGATAGACATGGGAGGGGGGTCACTCCAGATGGCCTTTGAAGTTCCCAAATCTGTAAGATTCCACTCGCCTGAGGTTACTATGAATAGACTTTGCTTCTACTAAAACCAAAGAGAATTTTAACACTTGATGCAAATTTGAGAGTTATTTCTGTGTGATAAAATAGTTATTGTATCCACCGGAGGCCAAACAACAATGACATAAACCTAGAGTGAACATATTGTCTCAAAAATATATGATGTAGTCCTACATATGGGTGATATTGAACTTCTAACTATTTCAGCCTGTTTACCTAATGTGCGGCAGAATTTCTGGCAATTTTAACAAAGCTCTAGTTTTAACCTTCAATAAGGATTTATATCGATATTTGGTGACATCAATAATTGGCGACATTTGTTTTTTTATTGCGTAAAATAGCCTTACCTTATCCTCACAAGTGCTTGTTTGGTTTTGTGGAGCAAAAACGTATCGACCGACAAGAATTTTTTAAGGACTATTCTTGTCACAAGAGGTGACCCCTTGTCTGCGCATGTCCGCGCTTGCGCAGTAGTCGTTGTCGACAGACGAATGTCGAGAGCTCTTCATATATTTTTGGTCGATATGGGAGCAACACGTATTTTCTTTTATTATCGTCCATTTACAGACGAAGATCTATGAAGTTTTGAAGCATGCAAGCGTGCACCTAGCTGTAGTTGTCCATTACTGGACTGGTACTACCACTAATTCTACCTCCCTTGTCCTGAAAAAGGTCAGAATAAAGATGTTTTATACAAGAAATCTTGCTGTGAAGTCTTCAGCGGAAGACGTTATACGGCTGCATTCACCTTCTATTCGACTGGAACTACCTGCTTGTCGAGGAAAGGGTTGCAAGAAGAGTTTGCTGTGAAGTTTCCAGTGGGAAACAAAGAAGAAAGAATTTAGTTATCTTTACAAGGAGGTCGTAGATTCTTTACTGGGAGTGGAGCGCCACTCTGTTACAGTAATAGGTCTCCCTCCATAAGAACCACTACAGAAGTGCATCCATTGATCCTGGCAGTTATTATTTTGCTGTAAATTTGGATGAAGATCCAACACAATTACCTATGGTGGCAGTATGTGTTCTGCTTGTCCTTTCAGTCCTGTTGAAGAGTTGCATAAATCTACTAGACAAGGAAATTTTCACTTATATGTCCCCAATAGACGTGATACTGCTGGGCTTTATTTGGGTTAATTCTTCTGTGAATTCTTGTCATCCTACACATACAGTTTAGTTGGTGTGAGAAGTCTTTATAGAGTGTCACAACTATTCTATAACCGCTATTTATTCTGGAGCTGGCTAGACGAGATACTGTGTTGAATTCAGTACCTACAACCCTCACGTGTGTGTTTGAAGTGGCTTCACAGAACTAGTGTTTTCTTCAGTATTACTGGTATGAGAGATTTTATTGCCATCCCAGAGTTGTGCGAATCGTGAATTGAGATTGTCGAATTATTCCCCAATCGAATTCACCAATGCCTGTACTACCCACAATGCAAAGCGATGACGTCAGACAGGAAAACATGGCTACAGTACTAAATATAAATATACCGCTTAAATGCTTCAAAAGAAAGCGATTCATCCACTCAACAATTGCAGAACTTCAGGTTTCTATGGCAGTTTATTTCTTGTATAGAAACTCGGCTAATGACGACCTGTGATAGATCTCAGTGTCCTGAATTGATTTCTAACTACGACTTCAACGGTCATTGCCCACGAGTGAAGTTCGTTTACTATGTCAATAAATACCTGCTTGTCGCATCATTTAAGCTGGAGACAGCAGAAATTATTAGAAATTCAGTTACAAAAGATGCGTTCTTTTATGTACCGACTCACCAAGATTTTCAACATCTACTTCAGTTTAATGTACACTGGCAAACCTATCAGTTCAAAGCATTATAAATTCGGGTTAGCGACCCCTCTACAGTTTCGTGCGAGTAATAAGAGGCAAATCTCATTCTTCAGTCTCACGGAATAGGAGTTCACCATATACCTGGACCACTGGTTGTTAAGTGTACGTAGAAGACACCAGTATTGGGTTCAAATCAAAGAACTCATCCAATTATTCAACAACTGGCTTCGTAATATCGATTTCCTAGGTTACCACTGCATTTTGGTACCAGGAAATTTCTTTCACCATATACCTAGACTACTGGTTGTTTAGTGTACGTAAAAGACACCAGTATTGGGTTCAAACCAAAGAACTCATCCAATTATTCATTAACTGGGCTTCGTGATATCGATTTCCTAGGTTACCACTGCATTTTGGTATCAGGAAATTTCTTTCACCATATACCTAGACTACTGGTTGTTTAGTGTACGTAAAAGACACCAGTAGTGGGTTCAAACCAAAGAACTCATCCAATTATTCATCAATTGGACTTCGTGATATCGATTTCCTAGGTTACCGCTGCATTTGGTACCAGGAATTTTCTTTCTACCTCGAATAAATTAAATACCTGAGAATCTATTCAAGACATGGCGATCTTATCACAATTAACCCCAAGGTTGCTTATATCCCAGGTAGGGATACTAGCATCTTTGGAAAAGACTGTACCAATGGGTCAGTTATGTATGTGTGCCTTTCAGTGGTATCAAGAAAAAACTGGCAATATCTCCAGTCACTAGTTGTGAGAATTCCTGTTTCAAATCCTTCTGAAAAAGCATATTCAGTGGTGGAAAATGCCAAAAAATGGGAAATAGGATGCCTTTTCCATACACAGGTGCACTATTCCCATATTTTCGTAGATGCATTAAACAAGGGTTGATGATCCCATCTTAAAGCATCACAGTCAGTGGCTTTGGACAGTTAAAAATGTATATATTACATTTCAATGTCCTACAACTGAAGGCAGTGTGTTCAACCCTTAAAAGCCTTCAAGACAAATTCTACACAAAAGAATTCTGATAGCATCAGACAACACAACTGTGTTCGGTTATCTGAACAAACAGGGGGGGGGGGGGGAGCGTATACCTCCTAGTTTGGCGCAGCTTGGCCTACTGCAATCCTTGAAATATACTCATAACAGACCTATTCTTGGTTGCTTAAAGGTCATACCCAACATCATCTCCAGAAGGGATAAAGGTTTGGCGTATCCTGGCCTACTGCAATCCTTGAAATATACTCTTTAAGAGACAGAAATATTCTGGGGTTACTTAAATGTCATACTCAATGATCCCTACAGAAGGGACAAAATTAATATGTACAGAATGGTTCTTATTCCCTTTATGGTTCTACACAACGTGCAAGTGTGGCACAAATCAACAATAGGTGTTTTATGCAGGTATGCTGCATCTTGGCCTACTGCAATCCTTGAAATATTCTCATATGAGCCAGATATATTCAGGGTTGCCTAGATGTCATGACAGCCTCTCCACAAAGAACGAAATTATACAGACAGGAGAGTCTTCATCTTTAATATTCTATTTGATTTACATAGTTTGTCAAATACCAATGGTAGAGATGTTTGCCACCAATATGAGTCACAAACTTCCATTCTATGGTGCCAGTCCTGGAGGCAAATGCTCTGAACATAGATGAATTAAACATCTTGTTGGAGGTTCTGGACTGCTAGGCCTTTTGTCCTATACCACTTATTCCAAAAGTCATTGAACAAGTGAACACCAGGTGCAAAATGATTGTAGTGGCCCCTTGGTGGCCCATGATGCATTGGCTTTGGGGTCTGGTGAGTCATTCAACCAAACCTCCATTACAGCTTCTTCACTGGTCTCAAAAACAGCCATTCAGTCAGAAATACCATCTAAATCTGTTGCATTGACACCTTCATGCTTGGCACCTTAACACCACTCAGAATCTCTTATATCATTCTCTGGGCAAGGGATAGAGAGATTTAGGGCATCTCAAGGACCCTCCTCTTGGAATGTATGAGTCATGATGGGCCATTTTGAGCTCTGGTACCCACAGAATAAGGTGGCCATCTCAGAGCCTACGGTCTCAAATATACCAGATTTTTTGAGCCATTTACTTGCAAAAATCTGAAACCTGTCACTATTGTTGGCTTGGCAGCAGCCATAGCTGATCATTTACTTTTTTGTGCAGGAATTGAACCAAAGCCTGCATCTTTATAGGCCTGTTGCAAGTGTTACAGAGAGAAGCCCACTGCTAACAGAGGTGCAGCATCAAGGGATTTGCCTTTGCTTCTGTTGGTTTTCACAAAAGGCTCCTTATTAACCTTTAAAAGGAGGTCAGTCTAAAAAAGTTTGACTTGCAAGACTGTTGCAATGCCATTGGAAGTGTATTCTGGGACTTTGGCTCCTTCAGACACAAGCCTCATAGGAAGGAGGTTACAGTTTCTCCCTCCTACCTACCTTTTCAGCAAGGACCTATTAGCCTCAATTGGTCTAGATTGGCTCTTCAGCTCTACATCATTCCTGAACTCAAATTGCCTAGACACATGATTCGTTGTCCTCCTACAGCACTTACATCCTTCTTGGACAGGACTACTGCTTGGAGAAAAGGGAAAGTCTCCTTCTCCTGATTTTAGCAAGAATCAGTTGGCTTCTGATGCCCCAGATGGCTCAAACCAGTGGTCATTCCAGCTCACAAACCTTTCTTGAGCTGACGTTGGACTGATGTTGTGACACTCTGCCCTCTTACAGTACTTAGTTACTATCAAGACAGTACAAGTACTTCAAGGAGGTGAAGAATCTCTTGCTCATATCTTTTAAGGAAGGCTTGACCGAGATATCTTGAGTTCTGCTATCTCTTCCTGGATCAATCTGGATGCATGATTAGATTGCCAGTCCTTTAATTCTGATTCTCAGAATCCATACACTGAGACACATATTACATCCATGGCTGCCTCTTTAGTTTTCAAGAGTGGGGTCTTACCTGAGCAGATATCAGACTCTTGTTATTGGAAGACCCACAATTCTTTGCTACATTCCACTCGAAGATGTAGCTTGGCAATCCCATGACCAGTCCATGAACAATTTGGGCCTTGTGAATTCACCTCAGCATGTAGTCAGATTTTGTGTATTTATACATGTTATTGATATGACTCCCATATTTATGTTCTCTCCAGTTATACAAGTGTTGTGTCACTGACATATGTCTTTCTTGACTTACATATGGCCCCATATCTGCAGTTTATGCAGTTCAGTTTGCCTGCTTGGAGATATTCTCATTGTCAGATGATGACATCTTGTTTGGGGAGTCATGCAGACATCTCCGGCCAATACTGGGTGATGGTTAATACTGCTATATGATTTGTTGTAAAATTATCTACAACAGCAACAGCAACAACAATGACGACCACATCATGGATCTCTTGTTGAGGTTAGCAAATTACTTATCTGTGTTGAAGAAGTAATAATTATATAACCTAAGATGTGGATTATGGAAGCTTATCTTATCCTCTTATCAGTGCTTTATTTGGTGACCCCTTGTCTGACAATCATCTAACAGTGTGGCCAAAACAAATACCCTCCACCTGTTATGGTTGTATTCAAGCACTTGTGAGGATAAGGTAAGGCTATTTTACGCAATAAAATGTAACAAATTTTATTGTAATTTAACTTTTTACAAGTTAAATACTTACCTTATCCTCACAAGGATAAACCCACCCTACCTCCCCGCATAATTTGTTTTCTGGGGACCAAAAATACAATGAAGAGCTCTCGACATTCGTCTGTCGACAACGACTACTGCGCAAGCGCGGACATGCGCAGACAAGGGGTCACCTCTTGTGACAAGAATAGTCCTTAAAAAATTCTTGTCGGTCGATACGTTTTTGCTCCACAAAACCAAACAAGCACTTGTGAGGATAAGGTAAGTATTTAACTTGTAAAAAGTTAAATTACAATAAAATTTGTTACAATTTGTTTGTTTAATTACTCCCAGAAGTTGTGGATGGATTTTGATGAAATTTTCAGGATATGTCATCAAGGAACAGATGATTAAATTTTGGTGGTGATTCAGATCACTGTCTGAATCCAGGAATTTTTTAAAACATTTTATCATTGCACTCCTTAGTCATATTTAAGGAGGTTTTGCATTCTCCGAGTGTTTTTTTTTTTTTCATTTCATTTATTGCAGTCCATATACATAACTATACATACAGTTTTTGTAGTTTATATCTAACTTTACTAATATGTTACCCTTAAACAGCATTTCAAGAATATTGAAGTTTTTTGCTGTATTAACAACTGAATAACTAAATGTTACCCAGTTTACGTCTTTTATTTAATCTGGAGCTAGTGCTAAATAACCTCTGATATTAAAGCATGCTGGAAGAGAAGGATTTAAGTGGACTTTAGTACAAAACAGTAAAGGTTGGTTCTTAGAGTTCTGCGCTGTTGTAACAACTCCCATTTTAAATTTTGGTCCACGACCTTATATTCATTTCCCTGTACCTCTTGTGTTGGTAGAGGACATCTAAAAACAAGCTGTCCTGCCGCAAACCTCTGGCATGTACATTTTAATTTAGCGTGTCGTAGCTCATGGTGGCTTTTTCAAACATTTAAAAAATTTTCCATGTGCTTGAACTGTGGTCTATGTTATGGCAAATATGTCTCATTAAATACACTTATAAAACTGAACAGGTATTACTAAAACATGAAACACATTGAGCCTCAAATGAGCCATGATCAGGTAAATATTTTGCACTTGTATATGAGGCCAGTATGGAACTGTGAACTAAGTGAAATGAAAATATGGGACAGTGGAAACGACTCCACCAAACTGAAATAGAAGGTTGGATAGAGTAAGAAATCTAAAATTCGCCACATATCTGAAATTCGCCACATGTGAAAATACTAATAAAATAAATGAATTGTGTTGAGATTTGTTGACTGTATAGTAAATTAAGGCTTTTTGAATTGAAAAATACCAATTTTTAGACAAAAACATCATTTTCTTCATCAAATGAACTAAGGCTTTAGAGGTGGCGAATTTTAGATTCCTGGCGAATTTTAGATTTCTTACTCTAATAAATGTACTACTCTTCTGCTCATTGTTGAGAAATTCTTGGTGACATTGTACATTGCAGATTTTTTTATTCTCAGCAACTGTTGAACTAAGCGAGTCTGAGCCAAAAGGTAATCAAAAGTTGAACAAGTTGAAAGTAAAGTTTTCAGTTTTTGCTAACCATCTTGGATTTTTGTGACGCTTACAGAATTTCGCAAGCGTGCCGAAGACAGGAAAAATTACAGCTGTGTGGACCTTCTTTTTTATGCAACAGTGTTCAATTCATTCTTTAGTTCTGTTCATGCAAGCAAACCTGTCAAGACAAAATGTCTGCTGACAAAGTGTCCAGAAGGCACTCTATTCTTGTTTATATTATATTTATAGAAAGACAACAAAAAATTATCCCAAGTTACATGAGTTACTTTAAAAAAAATACATAGTTTTTCTAACTGACACTGTAAAAAAATTGTATATCCCAATGTGACAGATATTTAGCAAAAAGTTTTTCGTTCTATATTTCTTTTAAGAGAACACTTCATATGTGAACTTTACATACATAAAATGTATTTTTGTAGGAAGACGTTGCAAAGGGATTGTTGGCTGAAGTGAACCTGGGTTGCACAGAATCAGACACTGAGCATGTATACAGGTCAGTTGTCATATTTCTCATGTGTCTCCTGTCCTGCCAGTCAATGTGTCAGTCAAACTGCTGTTGTGTTGTTTTAGTATATCAGTGTGAGAATGGCATATAACATATTAAGACTTCAATGTTTACACTCTCAACCTAATCCCCATCTTCAGCTCTTTTATACCAACATTTTCCTTCCAGATGACTCTAATTATGAGAGCTGGGGATCTCCAATGTAGAAATACATGTAGTTAGAGGTCCACGGGTCTAAGTTAATAAAACATATTTTATTATGTCCACCCCACTGGGGGGTGGACATATAATTTTTGCTTTTTCCGGCGTCCGGCGTCCCACTTGGTTTCCTGACATTTTAGGCAACAGTTCTTATCCTATCTTTACCAAATTTGGCATGCAGGTTTATTGGGTTAATAGCTTGTATGGGATTGCTTTTGGTGATGATAGCTCTATAGCTAACTGAGTAATAGCTACTTTACTACTTTTGAGTAGCTCTTTGGTTTCCAGACATTTTAAGGAATGCTATTAAGCCTAGCTTTCTGAAATTTGGTATGGAGGTTCATTGGGTTAATAGCTTGTATGGGATTGCTTTTGGGGGAATTGCTTCATAGATGAGTGAGTAATTAATTAAGTAAATGAGTAATTAGCTATTTTGAATACTTAAAAAGGCAAATGTGCTTCTATCTCCTTAACCGTGCGAGATAGAGCGATTTCGTCGAAATTTTCGACCCACAGGGTATCTAAGGAATGTAATCTTTGCAATTTTCAAAAAATTTTCCCCTCCCCAAAAATGGCGGCCATTTTGAATTTTCGAATTTTTGCCAAAAATGGCAAAACACAAATTTGCTTCTATCTCCTTAACCGTGCGAGACAGAGCGATTTCGTCGAAATTTTCGACCCACAGGGTATCTGAGGAATGTAATCTTTGCAATTTTCAAAAAATTTTCCCCTCCCCAAAAATGGCGGCCATTTTGAATTTTCGAATTTTTGCAAAAAACGGCAAAACACAAATTTGCTTCTATCTCCTTAACCGTGCGAGACAGAGCGATTTCGTCGAAATTTTCGACCCACAGGGTATCTAAGGAATGTACTCTTTGCAATTTTCAAAAAATTTTCCCCTCCCTAAAAATGGCGGCCATTTTGAATTTTCGAATTTTTGCCAAAAATGGCAAAACACAAATTTGCTTCTATCTCCTTAACCGTACGAGATAGAGCGATTTCGTCGAAATTTTCGACCCACAGGTATCTAAGGAATGTACTCTTTGCAATTTTCAAAAAATTTTCCCCTCCCTAAAAATGGCGGCCATTTTGAATTTTCGAATTTTCGCCAAAAATGGCAAAACACAAATTTGCTTCTATCCCCTTAACCGTGCGAGACAGAGCGATTTCGTCAAAATTTTCGACCCACAGGGTATCTGAGCATTGTATTCTTGGCAATTTTCAAAAAATTTTCCCCTCCCCAAAAATGGCGGCCATTTTGATTTTTCGAATTTTTGCCAAAAATGGCAAAACACAAATTTGCTTCTATCTCCTTAACCGTGCGAGATAGAGCGATTTCATCGAAATTTTCGACCCACAGGGTATCTAAGGAATGTACTCTTTGCAATTTTCAAAAAATTTTCCCCTCCCCAAAAATGGCGGCCATTTTGAATTTTCAAATTTTTGCCAAAAATGGCAAAACACAAATTTGCATCTATCTCCTTAACCGTGCGAGATAGAGCGATTTCGTCGAAATTTTCGACCCACAGGGTATCTAAGGAATGTACTCTTTGCAATTTTCAAAAAATTTTCCCCTCCCCAAAAATGGCGGCCATTTTGAATTTTCAAATTTTGGCCAAAAATGGCAAAACACAAATTTGCATCTATCTCCTTAACCGTGCGAGATAGAGCGATTTCGTCGAAATTTTCGACCCACAGGGTATCTAAGGAATGTACTCTTTGCAATTTTCAAAAAATTTTCCCCTCCCCAAAAATGGCGGCCATTTTGAATTTTCGAATTTTGGCCAAAAATGGCAAAACACAAATTTGCATCTATCTCCTTAACCGTGCGAGATAGAGCGATTTCGTCGAAATTTTCGACCCACAGGGTATCTAAGGAATGTAATCTTTGCAATTTTCAAAAAATATTCCCCTCCCCAAAAATGGGGGCCATTTTGATTTTTCGAATTTTTGCCAAAAATGGCAAAACACAAATTTGCTTCTATCTCCTTAACCGTGCGAGATAGAGCGATTTCGTCAAAATTTTCGACCCACAGGGTATCTAAGTAATGTAATCTTTGCAATTTTCAAAAAATTTTCCGCTCCCCAAAAATGGCGGCCATTTTGAATTTTCGAATTTTTGCCAAAAATGGCAAAACACAAATTTCCTTCTATCTCCTTAACCATGCGAGACAGAGCGATTTCGTCGAAATTTTCGACCCACAGGGTATCTGAGCATTGTATTCTTGCCAATTTTCAAAAAATTTTCCCCTCCCCAAAAATGGCGGCCATTTTGAATTTTTGCCAAAATGGCAAAACACAAATTTGCTTCTATCTCCTTAACCGTGCGAGATAGAGCGATTTCGTCGAAATTTTCGACCCACAGGGTATCTAAGGAATGTACTCTTTGCAATTTTCAAAAAATTTTCCCCTCCCCAAAAATGGCGGCCATTTTGAATTTTCGAATTTTGGCCAAAAATGGCAAAACACAAATTTGCATCTATCTCCTTAACCGTGCGAGATAGAGCGATTTCGTCGAAATTTTCGACCCACAGGGTATCTAAGGAATGTAATCTTTGCAATTTTCAAAAAATATTCCCCTCCCCAAAAATGGGGGCCATTTTGATTTTTCGAATTTTTGCCAAAAATGGCAAAACACAAATTTGCTTCTATCTCCTTAACCGTGCGAGATAGAGCGATTTCGTCAAAATTTTCGACCCACAGGGTATCTAAGTAATGTAATCTTTGCAATTTTCAAAAAATTTTCCGCTCCCCAAAAATGGCGGCCATTTTGAATTTTCGAATTTTTGCCAAAAATGGCAAAACACAAATTTCCTTCTATCTCCTTAACCGTGCGAGACAGAGCGATTTCGTCGAAATTTTCGACCCACAGGGTATCTGAGCATTGTATTCTTGGCAATTTTCAAAAAATTTTCCCCTCCCCAAAAATGGCGGCCATTTTGAATTTTTGCCAAAATGGCAAAACACAAATTTGCTTCTATCTCCTTAACCGTGCGAGATAGAGCGATTTCGTCGAAATTTTCGACCCACAGGGTATCTAAGGAATGTACTCTTTGCAATTTTCAAAAAATTTTCCCCTCCCCAAAAATGGCGGCCATTTTGAATTTTCGAATTTTGGCCAAAAATGGCAAAACACAAATTTGCATCTATCTCCTTAACCGTGCGAGATAGAGCGATTTCGTCAAAATTTTCGACCCACAGGGTATCTAAGGAATGTAATCTTTGCAATTTTCAAAAAATATTCCCCTCCCCAAAAATGGGGGCCATTTTGATTTTTCGAATTTTTGCCAAAAATGGCAAAACACAAATTTGCTTCTATCTCCTTAACCGTGCGAGATAGAGCGATTTCGTCGAAATTTTCGACCCACAGGGTATCTAAGGAATGTACTCTTTGCAATTTTCAAAAAATTTTCCCCTCCCCAAAAATGGCGGCCATTTTGAATTTTCGAATTTTGGCCAAAAATAGAAAAACAGGAATTTGCTTCTATCTTCTTAACCGTGCGAGATAGAGTGATTTCGTCGAAATTTTCGACCCAACCAATGCGAAAAGGCATGAAGCTGAAATAATTTACATCTACACTAATAAATATTTAAGCATCATTGATATATTTTACAAATGAAACAGGGTCTTGTAAGACTACTGTACAATGGCAAAAGGTTCATGGGGGGGACATTACACATGATAATGTGTGTTCTTCTATGCTATCCTGTTTCTATTCGCATCTACTATCAACAAGGCGTCCTATTTCTAGTTATTTAGTATTCTTGCTCTGTATTTTGTAGACTTTATGTGACCACATTTCTGGGTTACGGGGGTAATGCGGCAAGAAATCGTTATGAGATGTTGCTCATCAACACCAGACAACAAGAGTTTCTCTCTTCAAAACAGACTACCAAGTCGTGAGTACAAAAATATTCCCTGACTTTGAATCAAAACTATGGCCAGACCACCTTAATTGCAGTTTTTCAGCACTGCACTTTATTATCTGAACAAGGGTTCAGAGTTAAGAGTTTTTGTGGGTAACAGAAGGTTCATAAAAATAAAAACATTATAAAACAGAGTAGGAAATAATAAATATTTCCTTAAAAACGAAGATATGGAAACTAGAAATTTGGATTTTTAAAATTAACATCTGATCTTATAGTCTATACAATTACCCGGTTCAGGATCTTCTCTATTATGTAGCAATTGACAGCTACAATTACACATTTTAGTAAAATATTTTAAAGATATGGGGTATAGGGGGTTTCCCCCCATATTACCTTAATCATCAAAGAAATCAGGACTTTGAAAATATAGTACGGGCAAACTGCTTTTGTGCCCAATTGACAGCAAAGTGTTTTCAGCAGTCCCATGTCTGTTGGCAAGAATTTGGTAGCAAAGTTTATTCATCATCGACTAACAATCTGCAGCAAAGGGTATTCATTAGTGTAATGTCTGTTAATCAACAGCAAAGAGTGTCATGTCTCTTGGCTAGCAGTGGTCACAAAACTATTACATCATTGCCATGCCTGTTTGCTAGCAGTTGACACTTCTATCTTTCCTCACTCTCAGTATTATAATTAATTCTCTCGGTGTATAAAACATGTTGTTGAACATATTTTATGTATGACGTTGTTATATGGGATTCAGCGGCACCTAAGCTTTTTACCCCACAGCCCAAAGGGCTGTCAGGGTATTGTTTTCACCCATGGTGTCCAGATGGGCGGGTGAGCAGGCGGGAAGGCAGCAGGAAAAAGTATGTCCGGGCTGTATCTCAGAAACCGTAAGGTGTAGGAAGTTGATACTTGGTAGGGACATTGGTTAGGAGATGTAAGTGCACAATGTCATGGTGTGACCTTGATTTGATCTTTGACCTTGTTGTAGTGACCTTGACCTGTAAAATCTTGTCCGGGTTATATCTGGGAAACAGTAAGGTGTAGGAAGTTGATACTTGGTAGGGACATTGCTTACAGGTTGTAGGTGTGATGTATCATGCTGCAATCTTGATTTGAGCTTTGACCTTGTTGTAGTTACCTTAACCTGTAAAATCTTGTCTGCGTTATATCTGGGAAACCGTAAGGTGTAGGAAGTCGATACTTGGTAGGGACATTGCTTAGAGGTTGTAGGTGTGATGTATCATGCTGCAATCATGATTTGAGCTTTGACCTTGTCATAGTGACCATGAGTTTTAAAATCTTATCCAGGCTATTTCTTGGATTCCGTAAGATGTAGAACGTTGACACTTGGTAGGGACATTTGTTAGAGGGTGTAAGTATGCATCATGGTGTGACCTTTAACTTTGGCTCTGCCAAAGCATGTTCACCTGCCATATTTGAGACATGTTCCTCTTATGACAAAGACATATGGATTGCTGCAACTGATTGTTATATGAACTTTAACATAATTGTGCTATTTCCATTGACAGTTGTTCTTCAGTTAATAAAATTTTACAGCTTCATAATTTTTAGTATACTGATTAATGCTGTCATCTTGCTATTGATTTGTCTTGTTTTAATACTTGTTTTAACACTTTATATTTACATACATTTTCTTTCTCTTAGAAGTTATTTTATCTACTTAAACATTATTTGGACCTTTATATAAGTGAGACTACGCTGAAAGTATCCCGGTCTTTGTACTGTTTCACTACTTCTGTATGGTGTTGAAAACTATTTCCCCAGGCTGTTGGGTATGGGCATCTCTGATGCTATTTTTGCTGTGTATTTTTACAGAGCGTCTGGTCGCTATGGAGAGACTGAACAGACTGCACTGGTTGACCCTTGTCTCCCTGTGGACATGCAGGACACGGTGACGTATGAAGACCGCACATATTACCTGCGTGGCACAGGGAACTTCCGTGAATGTAGGGAGATGCAGAAACCACTGCTAAACCAGGTGAGAGGATAAATGCTTTAGGAATATTAGCTTTAGGTATTATTGCAGAATAATAGAAATACAGAGGACGTTGGTACGAACCCAGGTACGGGCAGATACTGAGTTGCTCAGATGGCCACATAAAGTGACAGTCTTCTTTTATTATGTCAGCTGACTTGTCAGTCAGCTGACATTATGTCATCACTCTGCGGCGTGGGCGTACGCGTCCGCGTACGCGTGAACAACTTCTTCTCCAAAACTACAAGGCCTAGAGACATGCTGTTTTTTTTAAAAGATACCTTATCTATCGAGGATGAAAAATTGTTCAAGGCATACAAATCTGTCTGTTCGTCTGTTTGCTAGAGACATTACAAGGGGGGTACCCCCACCAAAAGTGGGAAAATTTCAACTTTTTATCACAATTTTCTCAGTGACTATTGCAGGGATTTCTCTCATATCTTGCATATATGTACTAGGCCAGAGGTAGATTCTCTTGTGTGAGTATGAGACCTGGATCTGCCTTACTTTTTTTTAATAAATTTTTTTAATAATTTTTAATGCATTAAAATTCATGAAATCATGCACTAAATCACTTATAACTTCAAAAGTGTTGCATTTACAGCATTTTGTGAAAATATGTTGTTCAGCTACTTTTTTCATAGCTACAATATGGTGAGTAAGTTGGGTGTCTGTCTCAATAGCTAAGTGAGTAATAGCTACTTTTGGGCTTTTCAGTAACTTCCATTATGAGTAAAATCACTTGTAACTTAAAAACTATTGCATTTAGAGAATTTCGTATAAATATGTTACTCAGCTACTTTTGGGCCAGCTATAACATAGTGAAATTTCAGACCTGTAGCTCGTGGCATAGCTGAGTAATAGCTACTTTTAGGTTATCACTGTTGAGTAAATCGCTTATAACTTGAAAAACTATTGCATTTAGAGAATTTCGTATAAATATGTTATTCAGCTACTTTTGGGTCAGCTATAACATAGTAAAATTTCAGACCTGTAGCTCATGGCATAGCTGAGTAATAGCTACTTTTAGGTTATCACTGTTGAGTAAATCACTTATAACTTGAAAAGTGTTGCATTTAGAGCATTTTGTTAAAATATGTTATTCAGCTACTTTTTTCATAGCTACAATATGGTGAGTAAGTTGGGTGTCTGTCTCAATAGCTAAGTGAGTAATAGCTACTTTTGGGCTTTTCAGTAACTTCCATCATGAGTAAAATCACTTGTAACTTAAAAACTATTGCATTTAGAGAATTTCGTATAAATATGTTATTCAGCTACTTTTGGGCCAGCTATAACATAGTAAAATTTCAGACCTGTAGCTCATGGCTTAGCTGAGTAATAGCTACTTTTAGGTTATCACTGTTGAGTAAATCACTTATAACTTGAAAACTATTGCATTTAGAGTATTTTGTTTCAATATGTTATTCACCTATTTTGGGGTCAGCTATAACATAGTGAAGTTTCAGACCTGTGGCTCATTTCATAGCTGAGTAATAGCTACTTTGAAGTTCTCACTGTTGAGTAAATCAGTTATAATTGGAAAACTATTGCATTTACAGAAATTTGTGCAAATATGTTATTCAGCTAGTTTTGGGTCAGCTATAACATAGTGAAATTATAGACCTATAGCTCCTGGCACAACTGAGCAATAGCTATTCTCAGGTACTGACTGTTGAGTAAATCAGTTATAACTTGAAAAATATTGCATTTGGAGTATTTTGTTAAAATATATTGTTCACCTACTTTTGGGTCAGCTATAACATAGTGAAATTACAGACCTATAGCTCATGGCATAGCGGAGCAATAGCTATTTTCAGGTTCTCACTATTGAGTAAATCAGTTGTAGCCTGAAAACTATTTGCATTTACAGTAGTTTGCTTAAATATGTTGTTCACCTACTTTCGGGTTAGCTATAACATAGTAAAATTTCAGACATGTAGCTCATTGCATAGCTGAGTAATAGTTCCTTTGAGGTTCTCACTGTTGAGTAAATCAGTTGTAACTTGAAAACTATTACATTTAGAGTAATTTGTTAAATATGTTATTCACAGAATTTTTGGTCAGCTATAACATAGTGAAATTGCAGACCTCTATGTCATGGCATAGCTGAGCAATAGCTACTTTCAGGTTCTCACTGTTGAGTAAATCATTGTATCCACTGGATAGCCGCAGTGTGTAGAGAGAGATTTCACCATTACTGCTCTGATGAAAAAAAATATTATAGCTAGCTTTCTTAAGTTTGCAGTATATATTAATAACCATAAAATGTTGTCTGGGAATATTTTTGGCCTCATTTTGAGAAACAAGATGGCCGCCACAGGTGTTTTTTGTCAGTCATGAAAAGTGCTTATATCTCCCTTATTATTGATCCTAGAGGTTTGGAATGATAAACCAACCTGTAGGAAATCATGGGGTGGGAATCTTTTGGTGTGGTCAGATTTGACCTTCAATGACCCCTCCTTCAAGGTCAAACAAGGATAGCCAAACTTAAAAGTGCTTATAACTCGCTTATTATTGGTCCCAGAGGTTTGGGATGGTAAACAGACAGGAAATCATGGGCTGTGAATCTGTTGATATGGTCCGATTTGACCTTGGAACCCTCCTTCAAGGTCAAATGAGGATAGCGAAAATTGAAAGTGCCTACAACTCGCTTATTATTGGTGACAGAGATTTGGGATGGTAAACCATCCCATAGGAAATCATTGGCTCGGAATCTTTTGGTATGGTCAGATTTGACCTTTGGACCCCTCCTTCAAGGTCAAATGAGGACAGCCAAGCTTAAAAGTGCTTATAACTCATTTATAATTGGTCCTACAGGTTTGGAATGGTAAACCATAGGAAATCATGGGCTGGGAATGTATTTGTGTGGTTAGATTTGACCTTGGACCCCTTCTTCAAGGTCGAACGAGGATATTGCATTTGTAGTATTTCTTTAAATATGTTTTAACCTATTTTTTACACTTAAACAATTACCTTGTTATTTTCCTTCATAATACCATTTACAGGGCACAACTTTTTTATCCTTTTCTTCTGTCAGCTTCGGAATTTCTTTCGAACTTGCTGTTCAGTTACCATTTACTGTATTTCTGTACAGCCCTTTTCCTGATAATTATTCTGTCCTCTAATCACCTTCACAAATCAAAAACACTCAGTCAGCTGACACAGTGCCCGTTCACGGGCACTCTCCTCTTGTTGGGTCTTATCACCCAGTGGCTGGCAAAAGAACCTCAGGGACATTGAGCCTCAGTGTTTCAGTTTTGGGGAGAAATGTTAGTCACGAGTGAGCTTGAACGGTACCAGTGTAGTCTGGTTGAGTCAAGTAGTCTCAAGGAGATGTGGTACTGGGTACAAATATATAAAACAATGTTTTTTTTCTCAGCTGATTTACAAAGTCACTTCAGATTTGATACTTTTGCTAGGAGAGCAAACGTAGTGGAAAAACCCCAGACAAACTACAGGTGGTACATCCCACAGTTATAGGCATTGGGCCAAACACCCTTATCCTTCAACTACCATCCCAGGTTCGTATGCGACCTTGTGACACAGTGGCGACTCGTCTATTATGTTACACATCCTGCAGAAGTTTTAAAATGTTTAAAATTTCTGCCTCTGAATTTCATACCATGGTCATACACATGAATGTGAAGTATTAGAGGGAACTGGGGATTCGGCGCAGTCCACTTATGCGCAACAAGTAAGTACCGACAAGAATATTTCTTTTAAAAATATCCAAGTTAGTCAGTGTTTGCTCTTGCCAATGTATAGCAATAGTGAGGATAATGTAGTAACAAGAAGTTAGATTACGATAAATTTTTTACAGTTTTGTAAAATTTTGTGAAATTTTCAAAAATATCTAAATAGCAAAACTTTCTGAATGACATACAGAAAAAATATATCACGAATGAAGTTAACAACATTTTACAAGTGCACAGCATGAGTTTATATTGTTAATCTTCATGAGTGATATATTTTTTCTGTATATATATCTAATGATGGATGTTTTATTTATATTATCCATTTTGTATGATTTATGAGTTCAATAAATTAATATTTACTGAGAAAATGTGAAAAAGGTTGTCTTAAAGTTTGGGCAACAGCAAAAAGAAAAACTTTAATCTTTAACTTGAAATATCTAAGTCATTTTTGCATTGAATTTTATGTAACAAACATGAGCAGAAAAGCTGTAAAAAGACCTTTGTAATGATACATAATACATATTTGTAGATTACATAAATTCCGAGATATTAGTGAAAAACTGGAGGTTATTGATGCTTATTATCCATGTAATGGAGCCACAGTTGTATACAAAAAAATATATCGCTCTGTATATCCCCCTATAGGGGTCAAATATGGCGCACGGTGGATAATATATTTTTATGATAGATTTAACATAGAGACAAGACCACAAGTTAAAATAAATTAAATGGTCCATTTTCAATGTTTTGTTTTGAAGATTAATAAAAAAAAAATTAAGATATCCTGTGATTGTGAAAATTATGACAAAATGGCTTGTATATCTTAATACTAGTGTTATTGAATCAATATTAGTTGTTTTGTAACTACATAAAACCAATTTTAAGCATTTGTGAAGTTTTATTAACTGGAAAGTCTTTAAGCAAATCTCCAGTTCTAACTGGTGTCATGTCATGGCTCTACATGACAGCAGAGACAACATAACCATGTCTACTGTAAATGTTATTTACGGTTGATATGTTGTTTTTGTTTACATTACAGACCGTGCACTGTGTAAAGGAACCATGTTCTATCAATGGCGCTTTTCAACCTGAGATTAACGTCAACAATTCCGAATTCTATGGATTCTCTGAATTCTACTATAGCATGGAGGATGTCCTGAGAATTGCTGGGCAATACGATTACAAGAAGTTTGAACAGGCTGCTCAGGTACTTGCTAAGAAACCTACCAGTAGCATTCAGTATTATCAGGATGATAATTCCATCATTAAACATCTGGTTAACTCAAGATCCACAAGTTATTGCAAACGTGATAGGTCATATATATTCAAATCACAGGAAAATGAGAGATTTTTTGCCAGATGTGAAAGTTATTGCAAACGTGATAGGTCATACATTCCAGTGTATTAGCTGAGGTTCTTGGCATCAAAGTTTTTGTGTCAGCTTGCCGAGAACAGTGGTGACAAAATTTATCATTATTGAGCAAAAATAAGGAAGTTATTAAATTAAATGTTAATTTATGTACAATAAGAATAGTAAAAAAAATGTACGTTTTACCCAAACTGTTAAAAATATGCAAATACTGTTTAATATATCACATTTTGTCTCTACTTTGGCTAAAAAATACAGTTTATTCATTTTATAATACAAATTCATGGTTACTGAGAGAAATGTAGCAAAACTAAACAATATGGCTTCTCATTGAAAATCTGGATAGTGTTAATCTTGCGTCAGTAAGTAGGAGCAGAGATGTTCAACCTGTATGACCTATAGCCTTATGTTATTTCTGTTTATAAAAACACATTATTCTTATCTTTCCTCCAGTCCCTCCTCCTCCACCCCTACACAGACATAATATAAAGAAGTCTTCATCAAATCATCAATATTATGTTTTCACCAAGCTATTGCCAAGCCTACAAATCACTGGATTTCAGTCATTTCGATGCCCTGGAAAACTGGTTCTGATTGTGACAAACGATTACAGCACTAACTGAAAATACAAGTCTGGGAAAGTAGAAATTAGTTGAAAAAAACTTTATTAAACCAATGTTATAAGATCAGATCTTGCACAAGATTTCTTCAAAATATTTCTGCACCTTGCGAATGCACACTATGACTGGGCCTGCCAGTGCTTTGCACAGAACATATTTTTTTGGTGTTGGCAGGGCTCAGGTATTAACTTATAAAAATTTAATTTACTTATAAAATATGCTAGTCTTGGAAAGTAGAAATTAGTTGATAAAACTTTAATTTACAGAAATTAGAAGATCAGCTACTTGTCTTGGTAGTATTGCAGACATCCCAAATTAGTACAAAAGCACAATCAACAATAACAAGGCCAACAGGGGTTTTGGTCTACCTGTGCGAGCGCAAAGCCATCAGAGACACAGGTAGTGCACTGAAGCACCGGTCACCCATCCCACTACTAACGTAGCCCATTGCTGCTTAACTTCAGTGAACAGAGAAATACTCATCGCTCTAGGCCACAATTCATGAAAGTCCGGAGACAATAAAAAAGTAATCCCTAGAAGTGTGAGCCTCACTAGAGCTGGCTCTCAACAATTCTAATTCCAGTCAATATATAGATTCTGCCAGTGTCACTTCTAATCAGGAGAAATTCATCTGACTTTTCAAAGCAAACTCAAATGAAGATTTTTTTTTTTGTGCTAGTTGAAGCAAATTTCTGCAGGGAGAATGAGAGGGTCTTCTTTACAAATAGTGTTGAGATGTTTTGTTATGGCTTTGTATTTTGACAGGACTATTGTAACACCAAGTGGTCAGTGCTGCAGGAATGGTACAATAAGAACTACTTTCCAAAAGCTGACGCTAAAAGATTCAGGTGAGAATTCCTTATTTTACTGCAGAAAAATGTACTGTCAAACCTGCTTAAGCAACCACCTCTGAAGACCAACCACCTTTGAAACCACCCATGACAGTTTGCATTAATTGGAACCTCTGAAGAGCAACCACTGATTCCTTTCAAAATATCTTAATGTACTATAAATTTGAGCACCCTTAAATTCATGATGTATTTTGCTTACTAATGGAAACTCTTTTAACTTAGATTCAATATTCATACTCACTTCATTAATCGTTTTCATAAATATAATTACTTTTCAAAAAATACTTTACCTTAGTAGTGTATATTGTGTTTATATGTAATCTGTGTATGTACAATTCCTTTCCTTTTTTTACAGTAAAGTTTTTGGGCCAGTTTCCTATGCCTTTATATCAATACAAATTTTATTGCATCAGTTTTGCTTCTGTAAACTTGGCATGAGTTTGACATACTATATGAAAAACAGCCTCATCTAATTCTTGAAAAGAAATATGTGCATTGTGACTTGGTAAATAATGTTTTTATGTTTATTTTATTTTTTGTACCATATTAAGTATATATTGTATAACAATAACAATGAACTAATATTTTCATTTTCGTGAATATCTTTGTAATATAAAATGTCTCATCTTTCATCTCATATGGGTTTTTTACATGCAAATTCAATCTATGTTTGTATACAGAATATCTGTAGGTTCAATTGTTTTCAGCATATTGACAAAACTTCACACTTGTTTACTCTAAAACATTAAAAATGTACCCAAAGTAGGGGAACTGGTGCATTTAAAAAATGTTAAGGTCTTGTGTCCCAATGATAAGATCAAACACATGGGCTAGAGAAGGCTAATCAAAAAGGTAAAGCACCTAAGCAAGTTAAATAATGGGGCGTGGGTGCGGTACGGTAAAATATGCTACAGTACAGATTGCCGCACTCCAGAACTTTGTCTCAGTTACAGTTTTTTTCATTGGGTAATTAAATTAATCACATTTGCAGATGAAAAGTAGACTAGTTGGCTGGATTGTAAAATATGGCTAGAAACCCCCATCGTGGCCTCATATTTCCTCGAGTCTGTGTTTGCAAGTACTAGCATTTAATATTCTAGTTGTAAAATATTGCCAGAAATTTTCAACAGCAGGTGCAGTAAGAGTAACATACTGCTAGACTTCTTTTTGTAAAATGGTAGAAAATCCATCTTTGGCTCATATTTTCTTCAGTCGGCATATGTACAAGTACTAGCATTTGATACTTTATTTGTAAAATATTGCTAGACTTTCTATTTCTAAAAAATAGAAACCCCCATCGTGGCCTCAGATTTCCTTCACTTCACTTAGGTTACCAGCTTAAACCGCAATCTAGTTAATTTACTGGAATACGCCAAATGAATGCGACTGTGTGAATTTCTGCTCAAGTGCGGTGATTTACCTACTCCAGCCACTTCGTAAATAATGATCTAAAAAGTTACACTACATATTGACTACATATATTTTTTCATAAAATGTTCTCCTTCAAGTTCAACCAGCAGAGCTATGTGGTTTAAAGACGATATCTACCAAATATCTTATAGAGACTGCAAAAGTAATATGGATTTAAAAGGTTTTTATAAATATGATGGATATTGACAAAAATATGTTAAATCAAAAAGCAATTTTAACAAGACATTAAAAAGAAAGTAAAGAGTAAAATTTACATCAACTTACTGACAAGCTGGTTCAATGTCATTAATAATAATGTCAGATCAATCTCAGACCTTAGATGAAAACATTTTTGATTATCCATTATTCTTTATTGACACTGAAATATTATGTACAAAAGGTAATAACTGGACTGATGTTGGCGTAATAAAAGTATCTTACATCTGGAGTGATAATAAAAATGTTTTATCCAAAGCTAAGTTAGCAGTAAGTCCTAGAACAACTCGTTCTGACCTAATGTATAATTAGATAGTCATAACTAAATGATGATTCTTTTTTAAGTGCATAAGTTTACCGAACCATTGTATAAATGATACAAGTGAAGAGCAGCCATATTAATGTATATTTTACTGCCTTAAATTATTCCACTCCAATAAGTCACAATAAATGGACAGAATTTTATCCTTTATGAGAAGGCATTGACTCCAGGAATATTTATCTCCTGCCTTTTACAACTGTTTTAGGTACCTATTTTATAGTATTACAATATAAAAATCTACACAGAGTTTTGCCTGTAATTATAAAATATTTGTGTGGAAAATCAACACTGCACCAAGTTGAGACTACTGTGATCAGATTGATAACTTAAACCATTTATTTTATTACTGTACAGCTAATATCTTTCTGGGATGAAATCCATAATATTAAGTTAATTCGCGAAGTGCTTTTTGTCCTGATAAAGTTACAACCTCAGTTTTACTTTCTTATTAATTATATTGTACTTGTTGCAAAATCCTTTGTTTGTAGTTGCGAGAATATAAAAAAGATTTATTTTTAGCGTGTTTCTAAAAGAATTAAAATGGAAACTTAAGTTGGAAGAAGTTGCTTATGCAAATAAAGGACAGTCAAAATATTTCATGAGATGCTTGCTTTCATGAAAAATGCTATAATTGTGTAACAATGTTAGTGCGGAAATATTTTGTCTTTTACTTTGTGGTGGGAATATAAGAATAAAATGTCTTGTGAGCTACAGAACCATATTTCTGTAAAAATATAAAGGGGGGGGGGAAACTTTGTATTATGGGGGGAAAACTGTGCCTCCCACCTCTGAGCTCGGTGGTTCAAACCCTGGACCTTATGTGGGAAAGATAGTAGTTGCTTACTGATGGTCAGCAGTTTACAGTACAGAACCTTGACCAACTGTATGTATCGGTTTCCTCTGCCCATTCTTTTTTCTATGTTTAGTCCTTTCGCTTTTCTCCTAAACAGGTTGCAGTGCTTCAAGTCCGCGTGGATCTCCACTGTTCTACACGAAGGTTTTCACTTCCCGCTGGATTACTCCCACTTTCAGTCTGTTCAGCTGATCAACGGGAAGGATGTGCAGTGGACCTTGGGTGCTCTCGTGTTTAAGACACGATTCTTCCCACTCAGGTCAGTGGAACAGTTGTCTAAAATATAAGATTTTAGCAGTTGGCAATTTAACGTGATGTTTATTGTTATTAGCATAGAACTGATTTACTATGTATTACAGTATAACCTTGATTATCCGGCCCTCTATCATTTGAATTTCCAGATTAACCGTTCCGAATCCTAGTCTCCCTACATAGATGTATAATGTTCGGTCTAGCATGAGCGATAATACAGGATTTTACACATTTTCGGAAACTATTAATTCTAGTACTTTATAAAACATACCGTCCACTGAAATGCCTCAGTTCTCTGATCTTTAATGCCATTGTTTCAATTGCACTCTTGTATTTTGACCCACAACATTAACAAAGTAGCAAAGAACTTATCACATATGCTGTCTTGTTTATATAAAATCTACTGTTTTGAACAAACTAAAATAGAAATTTTATAAATACTCAACAACAGGAGTTTTCACTTGCATTAAAATAAATGACGTCATTGAAGCCACTAAAATTGTTTTTCAGTACAAAGCTAAACAAGAGCACTCAGAGAGCGCAGACCTCCGCCAAGGGAGCACATATCCTGAAAATTCCATCAAAATCCATCCATAACTTTTTGCGTTGTCTGTCTTTAAAAATTACATTTTATGGATCCAGAAGATCCAGATAGTGACCCGGATCACTCCCAAAATTGAATCATTTCTTCCTTTTACCATTTCAGACATATCCTGAAAATTTCATCAAAATCCGTCCATAAGTTTTTAAGTTATCTTGTTCACAAACAAACTCACAAACCAACAAACAAACGCAGGCGAAAACATAACCTCCTCGATGAAATGGCTAAAACAAGTAAGCCTAAAAGGCAGGTGTTAGACATTCATTATTTGTTGACCAGCAATATTTATTGATTATCAGTTTGACAACAACAGATATTTGATCAATTTTATTTTTTTATTGCGTAAAATAGCCTTACCTTATCCTCACAAATGCTTACTTGGTTTTGTGGAGGCAAAACGCGGCGACCAACAAGAATATTTAAAAATTATTCTTGTTCGAGAGGTGAACCCCGTAGTTAGTGATAGGTGCGCATGCGCACAACACATTGTCGGTTGGACTTTGTCAAGAGATCCTCATTCAATTTTTGGTCGTCGAGGAGGCAACACGTGAATTCTTTTACATTCTGCCCATTTCTTAAACGGCAGATGCGTTCTTTCGGAATTCATAGAGTTCCAACCAAGAAGAAAGAAGTTTTAGACTTCCTATTCTACAGAAGTACAATTTTTCATGCTGAGGGTTGTGTAATCCCATGACAGCATTTTTAGATCCCCCTTAGGAGTAAAAACAGTCTTTGGTAGAGGATCTACTGCAGAAGATTCTTCGATTTTTTGGTTCAAGCTATCTACCTCTTCATGTATGAGGGATGTCCAACAGAAGTATTTGAACTGGCCACATTTTCCTGAAATGACAGTATTAAGAGGTCTCGTACAACTGAAAAACTGTCAACACTAGAAGATCTACTGCAGGTTTCTTCTGCAACACCATATGATGTTAAGATCTGATAGCTGGGCAGATTTAAATTCGTTTTCTGGGGTCAGTAATTAAACCTCCAGAAGGCTGGTAGCTTCTCCACTTGGTGAAAACAAAGAAGATGACCATTCATCTCGATTCCAAAACATTTATCAGTGCTTCTAATGGGAAGCCCCTCATTGAAGTCCTGGTGAAGTTTATGAAGAAGGTCGGCAGTAAAACATTCATTATCTGAAGGATCTTCCCCTCTAAGAAACACAAATTGCTTTCATAGTGTGGAGTTCAATAGTACTCTGCCATAACAGTATTTAGCAGTTTTTCTGTAGCCTGGAAAACAGTCAGTCCTAGAAGATCTACTACTACAGAGGTTTTTCAAGGTTTGCCATCACCTTATTAACCAGGCATCAAGACAGTTACATTCCTCCATTGCCTTGTGTTAAATCTACAACTGGCTTGGGGACCATTTACTAGTTCTTCTATTCATAGTTCATTACAGAGAAGATAACACATAAGTTTTCCCACCATTATCCTCAATGAAATTGGGATTCTGGTGTAGTAGAAGAAATACGTATAAATAGCTATGTTATATGCAAATATTTTTGCCATCTCAGAGTTGTGCAGTTTTTGAGTGGGTGCTTTGTAGCTGTCCAATCAAAACTCCCCTTTCATGTGGCTCTACTGCAGGTGCTACAGACAGGAAACAATCCACCATGCTGCTGAAAATATTGTGTTACATTTACTATCTTCATTTACACACAATTTCTTCTGTAAATGACTACAAGTCGCTGGATTTTCTCAGTAAAATAGTTTCCTCTATCATATATGACACAATGCTGCTTGTTTTAGATGGAAACATTTAGTTTTTTTTTTTCAAGACATGGATCGTTGGTGTGTTGTGTGCTTTATAAAATGTATAGTACGGATAGCCTACACAAGAAGTTTAGTCTATTCAAGGAAGTTAATCAGCATTGGGCAAGGTTAGTGAGTGGATAAATGACCATTCCTGTCATTTTCTTTGCATTTATCTCACAATATCATTGGCCAGTGGGGATCTCTGTGTCCTGAATATTCATACGTCTCTCCAAGCTGTGAAATGGAGTCGACGATTTTTATTAACAAACACGGTCACAAAAGGTTAATGGCCAGTTTCGACAGATCTCCATACCTAATACAAGGGTTGTGCAAATCGTGAGACGGCTTATCGAATAATATTCCAGTCGAATCCGCCCATGTCTGTACATCCCATAATTTAAAGCGGTTACAGACCGGAAAAACATGGCTACCTAAGAGTGTCAAAAATGCTTCAAAAAAGGCACAATTTACCATCTCTAGGTTATCTGAGCAAACAAGAGGGAACACACTCTTGGGACAGGTGTCTCCTGGTTTGGTGCATCTTGGCCTACTGCAATCCTCGAAACATACTCATAAGAGCCAGACACATTCAGGGTTGCCTCAATGTCATAGCCGACAGTCTCTCCAGGAAGGACAAATAATTCAAACAGAATGGTCACTTCATCCTCAAATATTCAGCCTAATTTGCATAGTTTGGCACAAACCAATGGTGGACATGTTTGCTACCAAATTGAATCACAAACTACCAATCTATGTCTCACCAGTCCCAGATGCAAATGCTGTGAACATAGATGCTTTGAACATCACCTCGGAGGGTCTGGACGGCTATGCCTTTTGTCCTGTAGCACTCATACCAAAAGTCATACAGGAAATGAACACCTACAGGTGCAAGATGATAATAGTAGCACCAGGGTGGTCCAGAATGCATTGGTTTTGCGATCTTGTGAATCTGTCAACCAAACCCCCATTACAACTATCTCACTGTCCTCATCTGTTAAAACAACCGTTCAGTCAGAAGTTCCATCAGAATCTCATGTATCTGAATCTGCATGTTTGGCACCTAGACACCACTCAGAATCTCTTGAATCATTCTCTGAGGAGGTGGCAGATAGAATTAAGGCACCTCAAAGACCCTCATCTAGAAGATTATATGAGTCAAGGTGGGCCATTTTTGAACTCTGGTGCCAACAGAATAAGGTGGTCAGCACAGAGCCTTCTATCTCAGACATAGCAGAATTTTTTAACCATCTGTTTACTGTCAAAATTTGAAGCCTGCCACAATTGCTGGCTACAGAACTGCAATTGCTGACCATTTGGGACCTTTTGGTCTGGAAGTAGGCAAGAGCATGCACTTGAATAGACTTCTTGCAAGCTTTAATAGGGACAAACCTATTCTAAATAGGGGTATTCCCTCGTGGGACCTATCTTTGTTTTTTATGGCTTTGACTAAGGCTCCTTTTGAATTTTTGAAGGATGCAAGTCTTAAGATTTTAACTTTCAAGACTGTTTTCTTGATGGCTTTGGCATCTGGCAAAAGGAAGGGGGAGGTGCACGCTTGGATATTCTCTTCCCTCAGGCATGAACCTCACTGGAAGGAGGTCACTATTTCTCCTTTTCCTGCCTTCTTAGCAAAGAATCAGTTGGCTTCTGATTGCCCAGATTCACTAAAACCAGTGGTCATTCTAGCTCTTAAACCTTTTTTGAGTTCAGACTTGACTGGGGATATGACTTTATTCCCTGTCAGAGCACTTAGATACTATTTAGACAGAACTAGTGCTTTAAAGAAGGGAAAGTATCTCTTGTTTATGTCCTTTAAGCAAGGCTTTGACAGAGGTCTCATGGGATCTACTATCTCTTCTTGGATCAGACAGACTGTCTTATTGGATTATCAGTCATCCAATTTTGATACACAGGACCTACAGGTTAAGGCCCATGATGTTAGGGCCATGTCTGCTTCTTTAGTATGCAAGGATGGGTGTCCCTAGAGTAGATTTTAGGCTCCTGCCATTGGAAGAGCCACAACACGTTTTCTACCTTTTAAGTTATGTGTCTTGGCAGTCCACAGACCAAACAGATTACAATTAGGCCCAGTGGTTTCTGCTCTGCTTTGGCTTTGAGTATGTTCTTGAGTATTTCATATGGCTTACATACTTTACTCTTCCTTCCATACCAGTTTCTTGTGTGGACATATGTCTTCTTCTGTGGCAGATGGCCTCATGACTGTATTTTGTGAAACACATAAGCCAGCTTGGGGTGCCTTCTTGCTGGATGACAGCTCCCAGCTCGAGGGACCCAGGAAGCCATCCCCGACCACACAGTTATGGGTGATGGTATAGGACAACTTTATGCTACATTGGACAAGTGTCAACTACAAAAGTACATCATGAATATTCATGAGATTACCTATCATTACTTATCTTTACAGATATTTTACAGTACTGTAATGGAAAATTCTGTTGTAGCATACTTAAGCTTATCTTATCCTCTCCATCAAATGCTTTCATGGTGAACCCCATAATCTATTAACAGGGAGGTTGCAAAACAAACCCCTCCTCCTGTTATGGTTGGAATCAAGCATTTGTGAGGATAAGGTAAGGCTATTTTACGCAATAAAATGTAACAAATTTTATTGTAATTTAACTTTTTGTAAGTTAAATACTTACCTTATCCTCACAAGGACAGACCCACCCTTCCTCCCCTCACAATTTTGTTTTCATAGGGGACCAAAAATTAAATGAGGATCTCTCGACAAAGTCCAACTGACAATGTGTTGTGCGCATGCGCACCTATCACTAACTACGGGGTTCACCTCTCGAACAAGAATAATTTTTAAATATTCTTGTTGGTCGCCGCGTTTTGCCTCCACAAAACCAAGTAAGCATTTGTGAGGATAAGGTAAGTATTTAACTTACAAAAAGTTAAATTACAATAAAATTTGTTACAACTTCTGTAATTCATACATACAAGGGTGCCTTTCCAAAAGTTTTATATTAAAATGGAAACATATTTACAATTTTCTTATTAAAATCGAAACATGCATAGTTACAAAAACATCTTGGCTACCAACTTACCCAAATTTTCCATTAGACACTCACAAATCAATTGTTGATACATTACCATTTATAGTACTTATTAAAATAAGTGCTTTACAGTATGAACAACTTACAGTAAAATATCTCGCAATTGTCTACTGATCTAAATAGACAGGCAGGTTTTTAAGTTTTTTTTTGAAAGTCCAGAAGGGTATTGCAACTTATAAGTTTAGTAGGGGCCGTGGCGTTGCAGTGGTAACGCACTCACCTGCCACCTCTGAGGTCAGCGGTTCAAACTCGAACCCTATGTGGGAGAGATAGTAGTTTCTTAACGATGGTCAGCAGTTTAGAGTACAGAACTTTGACTAACTGTATGTACTGGTTTCCTCAGCCCATATAACTACCCGTCATGATATGACCTATACAGTATTGAAAGCAATGTTAATCTTCAAATAAATAGATATAAGTTCAGTAGGTACTAAGCTATTCCGTAGCTGTGGTACAGCAGAGTGGAAGGCACAGTCACCATAGGTTTTACTTTAATGGCTCTTGGAACTCACAATAGATAGAATTGAAGCATAGCCCTCGTTCATATATTCTATCCAATATATGTCAATGTTTGGGTTTCCTGATGAACTTTTTCACATTTTCGTGAATATTGAAAGAAAATATGTGG
The DNA here is from genome assembly GCA_964017235.1 of Sabellastarte sp. h YS-2021. Lineage (NCBI taxonomy): Eukaryota > Metazoa > Annelida > Polychaeta > Sabellida > Sabellidae > Sabellastarte > Sabellastarte sp. h YS-2021. The sequence continues at coordinate 125,502,643 of OZ024932.1, forward strand.
CTTTTATAAGATGACACCAGCTAAGTCACAAATACTTTGTATCAAAACAGAAATTTGAATATTCCCAAAGTACCTGCACCAAATACCGTATAAGTACATTAAGTATAAATTTTAGCTGGAAGAAAATTTCGCAAATTCTTTATAATAACGAAATTCACTAGAATTAGTTGTTACTAATGGCTAGTTTCATCTTGAGATACCAATAGAGATTAAAACTTTCAACAGGAATTAATTTCTACTATCCAAGCTGATTATTCAAAATAGCTAAATGAATGTGTAGTGAAAGTTCAACTTATACAGTATTCAAATATTAGTTACTTTGAAATTTATGTTGAGCCTTAACCTCTGGTTCAGTAATATTTTATGTGCATATTTTTCATACAGGGAGATAGAAAGGTATGATTCCCACAACTACCGACCCTCCTGGGAACTAGAGCTCTCACAGAGTTATTACCTGCTTCTCATCTGCCTGGTCATTGTGGTGGCCGCCATCTTGTTGTACCTGCGACGCCTGCGCCTGGTTCGCCGGCCAGACCTGAGTCGGGTTCCCACCATGGCGTATTTCATGACCGACGAGGGACAAGTGGAGGAAGGTTTAGTTGTTGAGAGGGAACAAAGGCTTCCTAGTTACGGCAGTAGCTATGGCAATGGCCACAAGAGATCTAATAGTTATGATAATATGGAAGTGACGTTTCAGAAAGAGGGGTTTAACTACGGGGGCAAAAGTTTTAGTAGTTCGAATTATTATAATTATTCTGGGTCCTAGCATTAGTGGGTATTTGGGTGATGTTTGAATGTCTCTCCAAATTTGTTTCTTGTCAAAAAAAAAGCTGTTTCTGTGAAGATATTTGTGTGTGTATATAGAAAGTAAAGACACTAGACTAATACTAAACCAAACCCCATTTATTATGGCTAAGGATGGGTGTTTTTGTTTATTCTTCTGTCTTATTTAAAGAGGAAACTTTTTTAGTTCAGAATGAAAATCCTGATAAATTATTACTTGTGACATACCGAAATGATATTAACAAAAATAAACACAACTGGCTTTGAAGGTGTTGCATCAAATTTTTCTTTTATTTTTTTTTCTTTCTATAAGTTGTTATATTCACAGAAATGTGACTGTTACTTCGAAGTTTTGGTAAAACCACATAAAAGCATAACATACAATTATTTAATTTATGTCCTTCATCTGTCCTCTTGTTTACTTAAACCTCACAAATCTTTTAAATAGTAAGCCGTTTCTTGTCATGAATGTAAACTACTGTAATATATTTTTTATTGTACTCATCAGCACTAATTACAAAACCATGGCAGAGTAAGGAATCTAAAATTCGCCAGAAATCTAAAATTCACTACCTCTAAAAATATTACCTAATTCAATGAAAAAAAATGATGTTTTGTCTTTAAACTTGGTGTTTTTCAATTCAAAAGCCTTAATCTACAATACATTCAACAAATTCGCCTAAATTCATTTATTTTACAAGTGTTTTCACGTGTTTTTACATGTTTTCAGATATATGGTGAATTTTAAATTTCTCACTCTATCCTTGTCCGTTGTTTTATGCTAATATATTACTACAGTCACTTGAGAGGTTGCAAACAGTGTTTTATTTAAATCATTACACAAAAACGCAACATAAATTATAAAAAATAATCATGGCAGAATATAACCTGGCAAATAGTTTTGTGGTTGAATGCGAATTTTGCAAAAGCAGAAATTTGGTGAAACACTGGGTACATTTGATTTATAAAACACGAACAGAGGTTCTCAAATACGTATATGCGCTCTGACTCATATAAATATGAACCACAATGGGCTTTTGTGAAGAATTTCGAGGATAAAATGTTTGATATTTTCATAGAATATTATAAAATATTGTGAAGTATTTGTTGTCGTTTAATATTTTGGTAAAAATAATGAATACCGTATTTTTTCAAAATATGGCCCGGGCATTAATTATTTTAAAATGGTTTCAGACCAGGCGTTAAATTGAACCAGGCATTCTTTTGAAATACAAAAAAAACAGTGTTATAAATTGTAAACAGTGTACTTGGTACAAGGCGTTAATTTGAATCAGGCGTTTATTTGAACGTGGGCGTTATTTTGGAAATTTACAGTATACGACGAAACCGGTTTTGGTTAGAAGAAAACGAAACGTTACAGGATCACTGTCTTTTCGTCAGCAAATAGTTTTCCGGTTTGTGGTCTTCAACACTACTTGCAAACAATTTTCTACACGATATCTGGCTGGTTTGACATTATGAAATGATGTAGTGAACAATTGTGGACGTTTAACATAGCGGAAAACAGATACAGGCTTTGAAAACGTTGTTTACAATCTCTCTACTGTCCCAGCTACCAAGCCTTTTAGTGACCCTAACTTGGGTAAAGTCTTCCAAGGGTTTTGTATTAGTGAGAGTTTATTGTAAATATAAAGCAGATTTGTGCATTTTATCGCTATTTAGAATGTTCTGTTAGTTAGGAAATGTTGTATTTATAAGAATTATATTATGTTGAATCTTATGAGCATTGGTGGAAGTGTCAAAAATATGCTTCAAAACATTATGCAAGATGAATATAACTTGTATATGTAAGATGAAAAGGTAAAAATGTTTGCTCAAACTGTATGGGTGTGGATTTTTCTCTTCCAGTCAGATAGGGTCAGCTATCTCTTATTCAGCCTTGTATATTACAGGAAAATTTGATTTAGTAAATACTCCTTTCATATTCTTTGTTGGAACGTTTCTTTATTTAATGTATAATGACTGTAAATTGGTTCATCTGATATGTCGAAATGAACAACCTTTTTTTCATTACATAAGATTCTTTAAACATTAAAAAAAATGTTCAAAGGAAAGAATAAATCTGGAAAAATAGTAGCCATTCCTCAGTTTAAATTTGAGAGCAATAGAAAAGGAATGTTCTCGCATTTGGCCCTTGATACACTGTTGTTTAAAAACTAGTCATTACCCAGGCTATATTTTGAAGCAAACAAGAAAGACTACATTTAATCATAAATTATTCTTTTACTTGCGGCGGTGATATATGTTGGTAATATTTTATAATAGTGCACCTTTTTGTTCTAAATTTGGTTAAAAAGATAATTTATGTTTGTAGTCATTCATTATGAATAGTTTAGTTTATCTTCCTGTTTGAATTTCATTCCAGGACTAGCCATTGAAACACTAGTCACAGACTGTGTGGGTGTGTATGGGTGTGCGTGTGTGTCGGGGATGTGGGGGTGGAGTCAGGTCTGTCACTGTGTCAAACCGATGTTATTGAATGATGCAGATGTACAGGGTTTTGCATCAACTGTGTATTTTAAAACTGGCTGCTCCTGTAATTTGCAAGATAAGAAAATGTCATGTCTTTGTGACGGGAAAAAAATGAAAATGTTAAAACTAAGTAGAAACTAGGACCATTTTTCTTTGTTTTATTTGCAGTGGGATGGATTTGACCGAGAGTGGTTGATATTATCTAAACCATGTCCCTGATCCCGTTAGCGTTGTGGTTGAATGCGAATTTTAAAACTGAAAGTGGAAATTTGGCGAAAAACAGGTGTTTGATTTAGTAAATGTTAGGACATAAGTTTTCAAATGTGTACATGAGCTATAACTCGCATGTAAATAATGAACTGTGATGTGCTTTTTGAAGACTTGATTATTTTGGTAAAAGTGGAACACAGTAATACTAATCAGTCTGAAAGTGACATTATTTTAGAAGGCACAAACATATTGAGTTTCAGTGGACTGACTTGTTTGGTAAACTTATGTTATATAAGTAGATTTTCACATTAAGTAGTGCTTTACGGATATATCACCATTAATACAAAGAGCGAGAGTGGAACACAATAGTACTAATCAGTCTGAAAGTGACAGTATTTTTGAAGGCACAAACATATTGAGTTTCAGTGGACTGACGTGTTTGGTAAACTTATGTTAAAATAATGAGTGTGTAAGGAAACCGGTTTTGATGAAAAGGAAACAAAATGTAACTGGATCAGTTTCTTTCGTTCGGCAAATAGGTTTCCGGTTTACCCTTTTCTACAGTAGATCCCGTAAATAATCTTAACTTAGGCAATTTGAAGTCACAATTTATCCAGTGATATAAAATATGTCTACCTCCGACACTCCCAACCCCTTAAACACACTGATATGTATGAGAATATTTATCTTGTGTAGAAGATGATTTGTGCATATTATTACATCTCATAACAAACCTTTGTGTCTTCTTTTCCTTTATAAAAATGAACATAAAGTGGCTCACAAATGCAACAAATTACAGTGCCAAAACTTATAGTGAATCTCAGCAGTGTTGTTCAAAGGGCTGTCAAAGACTTGAAAGCAAGTTGTTTTGTTTGTTTTTTCATTTTTTTTTTTTTTTTGCATCATCAAAACAGCAGCAACGTGCCTTCCACTATGAGCTGAACATAAAGTGGCTCACAAATGCACTAAAATAAATTCTTAGAGCAGAATATTAAATTGTTTGGAGTACACAGTCAGGAGACAGGTAGTCTCTTCTGTGGAAGTATGGATACTTTTGTTTATTTGCACATAAAAATAAAATTGTATCAGATAATTAATTTCCAAAGCAAAATCCTTCATTTGTATGGACATTGTCATTAAAAAGACTACTTTTTGAAGAGTAGATAAAAGGGTATTCAAGTACATATTAAAATACTACTTATGGAAGCCCTGTCTTTAATAGGACCATTTCTGTTTCTATTTTCTTTAATGGGAGTTCCAGTATTTATTTCTTTATCACCAAACCGATCAAATGCACGCCGATACAAGCCCATATAATAGTTGGAACTGCTATTGTCCCTTTCATACTACTGATGGTATGTCTGGAGTTTTTCTCGGCAGTGGAACCGCCCCCAGGTAACCCCATTTAGTCTGAGTTGTTCACACTACAGGTGGACCGTCACTGATTGGACACAGTTTTTTAACCGTCACGAACAGTCGGATGACAGTACCACAAACGTTGGTCACTGAGAGACAACCTCCATTAACCTCAACTCACCTTTGGTAGCTGTCGAACAAACACACGGCGAAATGACCAATACCTTAACTGACCATATGTCGCCGTGTTACACAGAAAGACGACCAAATCACAACCTTATGTACACCGTGGACCACACCTTCGGTTAGTGTAGTCAAAAATTCATACACATGTGCGTGAAATCATTTGCGTATACTCACGGTACCGAAATCTAAGGTGGAAATTTCAAATATTTTAAAACTTTGGTGGGACTCGCCAGGCATTGGATGGTTCGCCACTGACTCACAAGGTTGCATGCAGATGTCTGTGTTCCAAGGACAGGGCCATTTCACCAAACGCTGGTCACCACGGCAAATACCCCCTGTAATGTGAAAGGGGTATATGAAAAACTTTTTCTAAACTCACCAATGAAGTTACAATATAAGATGCTACAAAGCAGTTTTTAGTGTGGAGAATTCTTCAATTTTTATCACTATTCGCGTCCCACCTCTGAGATCGGGGTTTGGTTCCCGGCCTCACCTCAAGTAGGAAAGCTGGTAGTTGCTTACTGTTGGTCAGCAGTTTACAGTACAGAACCTTGACCAACTCTATGTACTGGTTTCCTCTTCCCTCAAAACTACCCATCGTGATATGACCTGTACAGTGTTGAAAGCAATGTAAAACCCCAAATAAAGATTTCGTTGCGTTAATACATCTTACCTACCAGACGATAGCTATATGCCGGCGCCAGCCGGTCCCGCCAAACGAAAGAAAAAGACGTCCTGGGTTTCACCCCCGGCAGGACCGGTACACTACACTCCACTCGCCAGGTGGCCTAGTTCCTGCCTCACTCGCCAGAGGGACGTGACGTCATAGCATCTTTTTCGTTTGGCGCGATCTTCAAAGTTTGAATTTTGGAAACTGTTTTTATTTTGAGGATTTCTTAAGTTGTATATTGTGTTAAGTGCTACGTTTTATTGCGTAAAATAGCCTTACCTTATCCTCACAAATGCTTACTTGGTTTTGTGGAGGCAAAACGCGGCGACCAACAAGAATATTTAAAAATTATTCTTGTTAGAGAGGTGAACCCCGTAGTTAGTGATAGGTGCGCATGCGCACAACACATTGTCGGTTGGACTTTGTCGAGAGATCCTCATTCAATTTTTGGTCGTCGAGGAGGCAACACGTGAAGCTTTTCAACGCTGCCCATTTCCAAGACGGCAGATGCGTTCTTTTGAATTCATAGAGTTCGTGCTAAGAAGAAAGAAGTTTAAAACTTCCTATTCTACAGATCTGAAGTACAATATTTCATGCTGAAGGTTGAGTAATCCATGACAGCATTCTTAGATCCCCCTTGGCTATAAAACAGCTTTTGGTAGAGGATCTGTTACAGAAGTCTTTCAACTAGCCACATTTTCCTGAAGATGGCGTTAAGAGGTCTCCTGCGATTGGAAAACAGCTAGCAGTAGAAGATCTACTAGAGTTTGCTTTTGCAACACCAGATATTTTGAAATTTGATAGCTGGGCAGATTAAAACTCGTTTTCTGGGGTTATTAATTAAACCTCCAGAAAGCTGGTAGCCTGTCTTCTTGGTAGACACACAGAAGATGACTCTTCATCTCGATTCCAGAAATATACTTCAGATCATCCAATAGCAAATCCCTCTCATGAAGTCCTGGTGTTTTATGAATGAATGCAGCAGTAACCATTCAATAGTACTCTACCATACCAGCAGTTAGCTGATTTCCTGTAGCCTGAAGAACAGTCAGTCCTACAAGATCTGCTTCAGAAGTTTATCTACGTTGCTTTCAACCTACAAACCAGGCATCAAGATGGTTAATTTCCTCCATTGCCTTGTCTTTATTCTACAACTGGCTGGTGGACCATTTATTACTTCATTATAGAGAAGATAATACATATGCTTTCCCACCAATATTCTCAATGAAATAGGGGATTATGGTGTAGTAGAAGAAATAACTATAAATTGCTGGTTTAAGTGGAAATATTATTGCCATCTCAGAGTTGTGCAGTTTTTGAACGGGTACTATGTAGCCCTCCAATCGAAACTCCCCTTTCATGTAGCTCTACTGCAGGTGCTACAGACAGGAAAACAATCCGCCATGTTGCTGAAAATATTATGTTACATTTACTATGTTCATTTACATACAATTTATTCTGTAAATGACTACAAGTCGCTGGATTTTCTCAGTAAACTTGTTACTTCTATCATATCTGACACAATGGTGCTTCTTATGGATGAAAATATTGTTTGTTTATCAAGACATAGATCGTTGATGTGCTATGTGCTTTATAAGTGTACAGTACGGATAGGCTGCACCAGGAGTTCTTCTCTATTCAAGGAAGTTAAACAGCATTGGGCAAGGTTAGTCCGTGGATGGATGACCATTCCTGGCATTTTCTTTGCATCTTACATTATCATTATTCAGTGAGGATCTCTGTGTCCTGAACATGCATACGTCTCCAAGCTGTGAAATGGAATTTTTATAAAGAAACACGGTCACAAAAGGTTAATGACCAGTTTCAACAGATCTCCGTACCAAATACAAGGGTTGTGCAAATCTTGAGAAGGTTTATCGAATAATATTCCAGTCGAATCCGCCCATGTCTGTACATCCCATAATTTAAAGCGGTTACAGACAGGAAAAACATGGCTACCTAAAAGATTGCGTGCTGCAAATGCTTCAAAAAGCGCAATTTACCATCTCAAGGATTGCACAACTCCAGGTTTGACAGCAGATTATTTCTTGTATCAGAACCCGGCAATAAATGGCGCCCTGTGACAGATCTCAGTGTCCTGAACAAATGCCTGCTAGTTCCAACTTTTAAGATGGGGACAGCAGAGATAACCAGAAACTCGGTCACTAAAGGTGAATGGCTAGTTTCGATAGACCTGAAAGATGCGTTCTTTCACGTGCCCATACACCCAGATTTTTAACATTGGCTATTTTGCCATGTAGACAAACAAACGTGTCAGTTCAAAGCACTGCCATTGCGGTTGGTGACTGCACCCCGATAGTTCATGCGGATTGTAAAAGAGGCTCGTTCTTCAGTCTCGCAGAATTCGAGTTCACCAATACCTGGACGACTGGTTGTTAAGAGCAAGTAACAAACACCAGTGTCAGCTCCAGACAAAAGAACTCATCCATAAGATCAAGAACTCGGCTTTGTGATAAATTTAGAAAAATCAGAGCTCGAACCTACCTAAAAATCGACTTTCTGGGTTACCTTTTCGATTTGATACAGGGAAAAGTCTTTCCAACCGAAAAGAAGTTGAAAATTCTAGAAAAGTCTGTTCAGGACATGGAGATCGCATCACAAACAACCCCAAGGTTGCTTATGTCCCTGATAGGTGTACTAGCATCCCTAGAAAAGACAATACCAATGGGTCGGTTACATATGCGCCCTTTCCAGTGGTACCTAAAAACAAACTGGCAGTATCCCCAGTCACTAGACCTGAAGATTCCTGTTTCAAACTTTCTGAAAAGTCATCTTCAGTGGTGGAAAGATCCAAAAAATCTAAAAAATGGGTTATCCTTTTCATCCACAGGAACACAATACCCTTATTTTCACAAATGCATCAAATCAAGGTTGGCGAGCTCATTTAGAAAACATGACAGTCAGTGGCAATTGGACAGATCAAGAAATTGCTTCATATCAATGTCCTTGAGTTAAAGGCAGTGTTTCTGGCCTTAAAAGAGCTTTCAAAACAAATTCTGGACAAAAGTGTTCTGATAGCAACACACAATGCTACTGTAGTCAGTTATCTGAGCAAACAAGAGGGAACACACTCTTGGGACCGGTGTCTCCTGGTTTGGCGCATCTTGGCCTACTGCAATCCTCGAAACATACTCATAAGAGCCAGACACATTCAGGGTTGCCTCAATGTCATAGTCGACAGTCTCTCCAGGAAAGACAAATAATTCAGACAGAATGGTCTCTTCATTCTCAAATATTCAGTCTAATTTGGCTTAGTCTAGTACACACCAATGGTGGACATGTTTGCCACCAAATTGGATCACAAACTACCAATCTATGTCTCACCAGTCCCAGATGCAAATGCTATGAACATAGATGCATTGAAAATCTCCTGGGAGGGTCTGGACGGCTATGCCTTTTGTCCTGTAGCACTTATACCAAAAGTGATACAGGGAATGAACACCTACAGGTGCAAGATGATAGTAGTCGCACCAGGGTAGCCCAGAATGCTTTGGTTTTGGGATCTAGTGAATCTGTCAACCAAACCTCCATTACTTCTATCTCACTGGCCTCATCAGTTAAAGCAACCATTCAGTGAGAAGTTCCATCAGAATCTTATGTATCTAATTCTGCATGTTTTGGCACCTAGACACCTCAGAATCACTTGAATCATTCTCTGAGCAGGTGACAGATAGAATTAAGGCACCTCAAAGACCCTCATCTAGAAAAATCTGAGTTAAGGTGGTCCATTTTTTGGACTCTGGTGCCAACAGAATCAGGTGGTCAGCCCAGAGCCTACTATCTCAGCAGAATTTTGAATCACTTATTTGCTATTAGAATCTGAAGCCTGCCACTACTGCTGGCTATAGGGCTGCCATAGCTGATCATTTTGGCCAGGAGGTTAGCAAATGTTTTGAATCTGAACAGACTTATTGCGAGCTTTTATTGGATAAGCCTGGGATCTGTCTTTAGTCCTCATGGCTTTGACTAAGGCCCCTTTTGAGCCTCTAAAGGATGAATCATGCCACAATTGCTGGCTATAGAACTGCAATAGCTAATCTTTGGGATATGTTGGCCAGGAAGGGAGCAAGAGTTTACACTTGAATAGACTTCTTGTAAGCTTTCACAGGGACAAACCCATTGCAAATAGGGGTATTCCCTCTTGAGACCTATCTTTGGTTCTTTTGTCTTTGACTTTTGACCTTTGAAGGTTGCCAGTCGTAAGATTTTGGCTTTCAAGACTGTTTTCCTGATGACTTTGGCATCTTGCAAAAGGAGGGGGGAGGTGCATGCTTGGGCATATTCTTCCCTCAGACACAAAACCTCACTGGAAGGAGATCACTATTTCTCCTTCTCCTGCCTTCTTAGCAAAGGATCAGTTAGCTTCTGACTGCCCAGATTTGCTCTAACCAGTGGTCATTCTAGCTCTTAAACCTTTTTTGGGCTCAGACTTGACTGAGGATATGTCTTCATGCCCTGCCAGAGCACTTAGATACTATCTAGACGGAACTAGTGCTTTAAGGAAGGGAAAGAATCTCTTGTTTATATCCTTTAAGGAAGGCTTTGACAGAGATTTCATGAGAGGCTGTCTCTTCTTCTTGGATCAGAGAGTCTGTCTTATTGGCTATCAGTCATCCAATTTTGATACACAGGACCTACAGGTTAAGGCCCATAATGTTAGGTCCATGTCTGCTTCTTTAGTATTCAAGGATGGGTGTCCCTAGAGCAGATTTTAGGCTCCTGCCATTGGAAGAGCCACAACACATTTTCTACCTTTTAAGCTGTGTCTTGGCAGTCCACAGACCAAGCAGATTACAGTTAGGCCCAGTGGTTTCTGCTCAGCATGTGATTGCTTTGAGTATGTTCTTGAGTATTTCATATGGCTTACATACTTTACTCTTCCTTCCATACCAGTTTCTTGTATGGACATATGTCTTCTTCTGTGGCAGATGGCCTCATGACTGTATTTTGTAAATCACAGAAGCCAGCTTGGGGTGCCTTCTTGCTGGATGGCAGCTCCCAGCTCGAGGGACCCAGGAAGCCATTCCCCACCACACAGTTATGGGTGATGGTTTAGATATAGGACAACTTTATGCTACATGGGACAAGTGTCAACTACAACAGTACATCATGAATATTCATGAGGTTACCTATCATTACTTATCTTTACAGATATTTTACAGTAATGGAAAATTCTGTTGTAGCATACTTAAGCTTATCTTATCCTCTCTATCAAATGCTTCCATGGTGAACCCCATAATCTATTAACAGGGAGGTTACAAAACAAACCCCTCCTCCTGTTATGGTTGGAATCAAGCATTTGTGAGGATAAGGTAAGGCTATTTTACGCAATAAAATGTAACAAATTTTATTGTAATTTAACTTTTTGTAAGTTAAATACTTACCTTATCCTCACAAGGACAGACCCACCCTTCCTCCCCTCAGAAGTTTGTTTTCATAGGGGACCAAAAATTAAATGAGGATCTCTCGACAAAGTCCAACCGACAATGTGTTGTGCGCATGCGCACCTATCACTAACTACGGGGTTCACCTCTCTAACAAGAATAATTTTTAAATATTCTTGTTGGTCGCCGCGTTTTGCCTCCACAAAACCAAGTAAGCATTTGTGAGGATAAGGTAAGTATTTAACTTACAAAAAGTTAAATTACAATAAAATTTGTTACAATTTGTCAGTTAGTTGGATAAACTACCATGGCATCTCCAGGACAAAGAAAAGGAGCCTGCGGGCACATCATGGCTAATTTTGACCCTCATTCTCGCTGTGCCAGATGCAGAGACAAAGGTTTGGGCCAAGACCCGTGCGTTTTAAAGTTGCAGTGTGAATTGTGTGACAATTTAACCCCTGAGCAATTGCTCCAACTTTCAACCCCTACGTACAAGCTGCGGAAGGAGAAATCTAAAAGCAAAGAAGCTCTTGTGGATCCGTCCACTGTAACTATAGTGTCGCAGGTGGAATCTCAGGAAGTTGCTTCAACTTCTCCACCCCATGTTGCTGAGCAAGATCTCTCTTTACCTCCACCTATGTTCCGCCAAGAGTTGAAAGAGTTGGACGAAAAGTGGTCAGTACGTATGGCCCGTCTGGAAGCACTCATTACATTGGGGCAGCGTCCTTCACCTCAACCTTCATTCTCACCAGTCAAAGCACCGGTATCACATCAAGCTCCCGCTGGAGCTCTCTCTCAGGCACCTTTTCTCTTATCATCTGTCCCTTCCGGCCAAGCCGGTCCGGCTTCTGGCCCGGATAGGATTAAACCTAGTGCCACTGTAACTACCAGCTCAATAGCTATGACGTCTCCTCTAGAAGGCCTTTATACTGAACAGGACCCGGAACCGGTATTCTCTCAACAGAGCTCTTCCGGCCCGGTGGCCTCTGCTTTTCCTCAACCTCCCCCGCAATCCAACTTGTTCAGGTCAGCTCCGGAACACTTTGAGGAAGGTGAGGTATCTGACCAAGAAGACGTCACTGACCAACCTGATCAAGAATCTCCGGACTTGGATAAAACATTGAGCGAAGACCAAAACTACAGAGAAACTGTTAGGGGAGTACGTGCCTTCATGGGCTGGTCACATATCCCAGATCTCGAATATACACCAAGTTCCAGGTCAGACAATCCCTGGATTGGCCACCGGGCACAACCTGTAGGCAAGGTTTCTATTGACTTACCACCAGAGGACTGGCTTTGTAAAAAACTTGAAAATCTAAACCTCGTCCTCATAGAAGGGTACCCTTCCAAGTCTGCGGAGCCGGGTGGACTTCATGTTGATCAGTATCTCCGCCCTCCCAAGTCTCAGGCAAGGTGGTACGGGATCCATCCCGCTGAAAATAAAGACATCACTAGGCCGGGCAAATATGTAACAACTTGGCCCAATGACGCCGCAAAATTGAATAGTGCCTTTGCCCGAATTGGTAAACCTTCTCTTGCTTCATCTCAACCCACCTCCCGCCCTATTGCTCAGGATACGCTCCGGAAATGGGAAAAAGCAGCAAAAGAAACCAGTTATGTTTGTAACCAGTCAGCTGGTTTCAATAGGTGCATTACAAAGATACAAGATTCTGTACAAGAACAATTACAAATTCTTCAGGCAGAGTTGGGAAAAGGAAAATCTTCCGCGAAAGCTCAGGGTGCACTTGATGAGTTACATTTCCTGTCTGCATTCAATCAAAATGTGAGTTTCGCAGTCGGCAAATCCCTCCAACACCTCTCCGATTTTACTTTTATACAAATGGCTAATTTAACTCTGGTCAGGAGGGATTCTTATCTTGAACACCTGAAAGCTGGCGTCAAGCCAGATACCTTTTCCGCACTCAGAAATTGTCCTCTACAAACCAAGGCTTTGTTTCCGGACGACATTATCCGGAGGGCGGAAGATGAAATAGCAGCATTTGAGTCACACAAGCGTACCAACCAGCCCGGTCCGGGCCGTGGTGGGTTCGCCGGTGCTCAAAAGAAACAACACCGCTACCAGCCATATTCAACATGGAAACAGGAAGATTCCGGAAACTCAGGGGCTCCCGGCAAAGAGATGCCTGCATGGAAGGCCTTTGGCAATCGCGGGAGAGCCCGTGGCAGAGGCAGGGGAGGTCAACCCGGTCGCGGTTCGCGCCCTGCCAAGGAAGCTAAGGCGTATAAATGACAATCACTGCAAAGTTTCTCCAGAAGTAACATCCTGTCCGGAGTTTGGTGTTGTAAATGTAACAAAGACAGATCTCCCTGTGCTTGTGAAAGACTCTGTAAATTGTCACAATGTTGCTCATCATGTACTTTCTGTAAAAAACATCAGGCAGCCGCAAAAGAAAGGCATAAGTCCAATCTTAAACTCACAAAATACAATAAAGTATGTGAAAAATGCTTCTTTTGTAAATCACTGTGTTTTTGCCCCAAGTGTGTCAAATGTCCTCAGTGTTGCAAATGTTCAATCAGTGGGGGGACGCCTACAAAATTTTTGGAAAATATGGGCTCTCAAGGGTGCAAACCCAAAAGTAGTATCCATATTGAAAGAGGGCTATGTGCTTCCCTTCAAAGTCAGACCTCCCTTAATAAGGGAACCCCTGATAGTAAGTGGCTATGCAAACCCCACCAGAGACTCCCACTTACAAGAAGCTGTACAAGCTCTGATCAAGAAAAAGGCAGTAGAGAGGGTCAGGGTTCGAACCTCACTAGCCTTTTTCAACAGATTGTTCATTGTCCCAAAGCCGAACCAAAAGTGGCGGCCAATCTTGGATCTCAGTACTCTAAATCAGTTTTTATGCGTAAAAACATTCAAAATGGAGACTCCAGAGACAATCCGGACCTCTCTACAACAAGGGGAGTGGGTGTCATCGCTAGACTTCAGTGACGCCTACTTCCACATTCCAATTCACTTCACATCCCGAAAATTCCTCAGGTTCCACTTCCAGAACCAGTCGTACCAGTTTCGGGCTCTTCCCTTTGGCCTGTCAACAGCTCCCATGGAGTTCACTGCTGTGGTCAAAGAGGTCAAGTTAATGGCTCAGTCACAGGGTATAAGAATCCACCAGTACCTAGACGACTGGTTGATTCAAGCCCCTACCGAAGATTCTTGCCACCAGGGAACCCAGTCCCTCCTAGCCCTTTGCCAGGAGTTGGGCTGGATGGTAAACATGCAAAAATCAGAACTGGAACCCCAACAAGTCTTCGATTTTGTAGGCTACCAGTACGACCTACTCAACGGATTGGTCAGACCTACTCAAAACCGTTGGGAAGCCCTTCAACAAAAAGTAACAGGGCTATTACAGAACAGATCTTGCCGAGTGAGAACCTTCATGTCTCTTATAGGTCTACTCACTGCGACAGAGAAACAGGTGCCCCTAGGCAGACTGCACATGAGACCTATTCAGTGGCACCTCAAGAAACACTGGAGAGTCCCGGAATCTCTGGAAAAGGAGATCCCAATTCCGAGGTCTCTCCATCAGCACCTGCAGTGGTGGACCCAGGAGAAAAATGTCCTAAAGGGTCAACCCTTACACCCCCTACGACACGCAGTGCAAATCTTTACAGACGCCTCAAAAGAAGGCTGGGGTGCTCACTTAGGCGACTTCACAGCAAGCGGTACTTGGTCAGTGCCCGAAAGCAAGTTGCACATAAACTTCTTAGAACTAAAAGCCGTGTTGTTAGCACTAAAAAGATTCCAACAATTAGTGCAAGGAAAGGTCGTCCTGATTGCCACAGACAACACTACAGTTGTGGCATACATCAACAAGGAGGGAGGTATGAGGTCAGGTTCACTCTGTGCCCTTCTTTGGCAGCTCCTATGTTGGTGCAATCTCAGACAAATAGTACTGAAGGCCAGACACATTCCGGGCCGTCTGAATGTAATTGCAGACAAGTTGTCTCGCCAGGGACAGGTCATTCAGACAGAGTGGTCCCTCCATCAGGAGATCTTCGACATCCTTTGTCGAACTTGGCATTATCCCCAAGTGGACATGTTTGCAACAAGGTACAACTGCAAGCTAGTCCAATTTGTGTCCCCAATTCCAGACCCAAAGGCCTGGTCAGTGGACGCTCTGACAATGTCCTGGGAAGGCCTGGACATGTACCTTTTCCCTCCAGTGTCTCTGATGGGGAAGGTGGTCAGCAAGCTGTCAGATCACTGGTATCACAGAGCAATCCTGATTGCTCGCGATGGTTCCTCTTTGTCTTCCACACCATCCAGATCTAGTGACCCAACCTTTCAACAAGGCACGTCACAGGGATCTGGCAAACCTAAATCTCCATGCCTGGCTCCTAGAGCCCAGACAATCAGGGAGCAAGGGTTCTCTAGCCCAGTGGCGTCAAGAATTGAGGCGCCTCAAAGACGTTCAACCAGAACAGTCTACGAAGCGAAGTGGGCCCTTTTTGTTAGATGGTGCGAAACAAGTCCGGTGGACTTCAGGAACCCATCTATAAAACAAATAGCAGATTTCCTCCTGCATCTTTTCCAGGAGAAGAATCTCCAGCCCCGCACTATTGATGGTTACAGGTCAGCCATTGCAGACAAACTGGGAAATACCTCGGTTAATGTCGGCAAGGATGACAATTTGACTAGACTGTTAGACAGTTTTCACAGAGATAGACCCAAAGGGCGCCGGGGGGTTCCTGCTTGGAACCTCTCCCTGGTTTTACACCAGCTTACAAAAGCGCCTTTTGAACCACTCAGAAAGGCTTCTCTGAAGCACCTTACTTTCAAAACTGTTTTTCTCCTAGCCCTGGCTTCAGGAAAACGCAGGAGTGAGATTCACGCTTGGTTAAACAAAAATATCAGACACCAAGCTGATTGGTCCAAAGTTTCCCTCTACCCTTCACCAAGCTTCTTGGCGAAAAATCACTTGGCAAAAGAGGGACCAGAGTGCGTGGCCCCTGTGGTCATCCCGGCCTTAGCCCCCACTCTGGATAAGTCTTTAAAGGAAGACAGATCCCTTTGCCCCGTTCGGGCTCTTCGCCTGGACAAAACGCAGGACCTAAGAACGGGAAAGGAGTTAGTTTTTGTTTCATTCAAACAAGGTTTTAACAAGGACATCTCTCCTGCCACTATCTGTCCTGGATCAAACAAACAGTAGTGTTGTGTTATGATCTCTCTGACCAAGATTCCTTGACCTTACATCAGGTTAAGGCCCATGATGTTAGGGCCTTTGCGGCCTCCAAAGCCTTTCAAGGTGGCATATCTCTGGACCAGATTCTAGCAGCATGCCACTGGAAGTCCCACAACACCTTTACACAGTTTTACCTTAAGGATGTTGCCTGGGCAGATAAGGAGCTTTTTCACTTGGGTCCTGTGGTGGCTGCCCAGCAGATCCACCACTAGTCCCCTAAGCTTCTTTGTATATAATTATATATAGTGTACATACTAGTTAGTTTTAGGTGTAGGCTCACTTTTAGCCTAGGCCTTGGCTTCTCAAAGTCTTTTACTTCAGAGTAATCCTCTGGGTATAGGACTTTCCCTACTCTTCCAGGTTAACCGTGGGAATCATTGACTTGAACTCTTACTCTCTTCCTCCCCTCAGAGCAGTCAAAAAGGGGGGGGGGGGGGGGCAGGTGGGTCTAGTTACCCTTGAGACTAACATGTCTCCTCAAAGGACTAGAACCTCACACCTAGGTATAATATAAGAGTTCTCTCCAATCCTCAGAAGGCTGCCCTCCTTCCACTGGGTAGTTATTCTAGCTATCGTCTGGTAGGTAAGATGTATTAACGCAATGAAATTGCAAATTTTAATTAGTAAATTAAATTTTTATTAGTTAATACCTTACCTACCAGACGGGAAATTCCCACCCAGCCTTCCCCGCTTTCAGCCTTACAATTCAACCTTAGGGACGAAAAAGATGCTATGACGTCACGTCCCTCTGGCGAGTGAGGCAGGAACTAGGCCACCTGGCGAGTGGAGTGTAGTGTACCGGTCCTGCCGGGGGTGAAACCCAGGACGTCTTTTTCTTTCGTTTGGCGGGACCGGCTGGCGCCGGCATATAGCTATCGTCTGGTAGGTAAGGTATTAACTAATAAAAATTTAATTTACTAATTAAAATTTGCAAATTTAATTTTTATCCAATTTATAGGTGTTGTTTGCACATACCAGAGCTCCCAGTTACAATGACCAAAAATTACTTATTTCTGGACTGAGCTTGAAAATGTTTTCATTATTATTTGTGAAATGAATAATTGTATTTAATATTTCATATCGGTTTTAGATCTTCAATCCTTCAGATAATATACTTGATCCAAAAAAGCTATTTTAGGATATTGATGCAGTGGCAAGGATTCTGTGAGTTACTTCCTAGACTTGTTATATCAGCAGAATAATACCAGCCTCTGACCTACAAGAATTGCCAATACAAGTATTGAGCTTTTTGTAAGCTGTATGTTTATTGGTTGTGTGGTGTTTTCATGTAGAATTTGTACTATCTCCTCAAGAAGTCCTTGTGAAGGTTGATTAGTTTAAGGTTGTTTAGCACAGCCATAAAGTTGAAGTGAAGAATCTTAGAAACCAGATTTACCAGGATTTAGAAAAAGATGAAAACAAATAATGGTATATTAAAAGTTTTCTTTCAAAATACTCAACTTGTTTGTATTATGTGTATTTACTTTTACCTTTAAAGGCTGCTGATATTCTTTTTTAAACCCATGGCATCCAGCTTGCTAGGCACAGAGTCAGGTGCCAGGAAAATCTGACATTACTGTTACCTCAGAAACTGTCTGGGAAGTTCATGTTTAGTGAGAACATTTGCTTGGGGAAATATAAAACCTGTAATTTTGACCTTTGACTCAGCATAATTTTACCAGGTTGGCTGTGATATTGTATTATGTGAATTTTTGGGTATGTGTAGTATACAATAATAAATATCAAGTTCTTTCTTTTCTGCCTGTCTCCATACAAGACCTCCCTGTTCTTTCTTGTTATATTTTCAACAGATTTTTATGTGAGCCAACTTGTCAGTCAGTGACATTATGGCATCACTCTGTATTGTCCACATCCACATGAACAACTTCTCCAAAGTACAAAGCCCAGAGACATAGTGTTACTTTTAAAAGATAACTTATCTATCAAGGATGATAAATCGTAACAGGCATACAGACCTGTCTGTTCGTCTGTTCCCCAGAACCATTAGAAGAGAGGTACCCCCACCCAAAGTGTGAAAATTTCTACACTTTATCACAATTTTCTCGACTATTGAAGGGATTTCCCTCTTATCTTGCATGTACTAGACCACAAGTAGATTCCCTTGTGTGAGTATCGGGCCTGGATCTTTCTATTTTATGAATTTTGGGATAATTTTTAATGCATTATACTTTAAGGTTTCATGCAGTTAGTCAAGTATAACTTGAACACTTAGTCTATTGCATTTTGAGCATTTTGTTGAAATATGTTATTCACCAACTTTTGGGTCAGCTATAACATAGTAATATTGCAGACCTGTAGCTCATTGCATAGCTGAGCAATAGCTGCTTGGCGGTTCTCGCATAGTAAAATTGCAGACCAGTACCTTGTTGCATAGCTGAGCAATAGCTATTTTTAGATACATCCTTTTGTAGTTCCACTTTTCTCTAAAGCCACAACACGGAGTCAGCTGAAACAGAGCCTGTTCACGGGTAGTGATTGCTTGTTTGAATGTAGTGTATGATATCATTTGGTTTCAGGATTATATCCCCATTTTATATATGTTACAGTCAATCTGCGAAACCAGTCATTACGCGTAATGACTGAAAGTTTCAGTCATTTCGCGTAATGACTGAAATGACCAGTCATTACGTGTAATGACTAAAATTTTGAGTCATTTTTATTTCATGTAATGACTGAAATATATGGTTCATTTTTACACAGATTGACTGAATGAATTTCAGTCAATATGTGTAATTGATTTAGAGTTGTTTTTCTTCACACCCTTTGTATTATTCAGAACCTTTGTACATTGTTCCCCTGCATTTTGAAAATTTTTGTGCTAGAGAACATTAAACTATTTTAATCAAATAAATAACTTTGGAATTCTCACATGCTCCCTGAATTTATAGCCAGAATTTTCAAACCTAAACACAGACTTGTATAATAGACTCTATTGTCATTTTCAAAAATATTTTTAAAATATTGAATGGTTACATGTATCTAATTACATTTTAAATGTTATTTACAATCTAAATTCATATTTGCAGTTTTAAAACTAAACTCATTGTCATAGAATGAAAATATTTCTTTGTTGTCAATGAAATTTATGTCTTTTTTGAAGACTAATTCTCATTTATAAATCATAATTTATAATACATTTTGCCTTTTATGTTATTAGTTAAAGACTCAGTTCTATTGTGGCAGGTTGTTAGGAAGCACAAAACCATGAAGCTTTTGAAGTGAATCTAGTCCTCTCTTGTCCTAATTGCAATGCAGCTCTTTCATCCTGTTTTGTTCTTTCAGGCCTTGTTACTGTTGTTTGACCTCTCCACACAAAGAGCCTGTTTATCAAAGATGGGGTTGACCTTTAATGTTCTAAAATAACTGGGACAACTTAATCCATTCTTTTAATAGTTATTAAAGCCTGAGTAGGATAACTTAGAGCTCTAACTCACACCTGAGTACCATTGTAACTATAAATAACCATCAAGATACTTGATTTACTCGATGTTCTTCAGTTGGACATTAATGTTACACAGAACTTTAGATTTTAGTAAGAGTCTATAGATTGGGTCCCCGTTTTTTTGGAATGCTACCTATCCATTGGGTCCCCTGTCATATTCTACAAGGGAGTACATATGTAATATATATGTAGGTCATTTTTATGACATGAATTAAAAGAAGTGGGGCTTAGTTAAAATAACTGAAGAAGAGTTTGATAATTTGATCATTTACCCATGTTATCAATCAGTAATCATGTCAGAATATGTTCAAATCTGAAGTGATAATTTCATTACCCCTCTTTAGTAATCACATGAGAATGCAATTTAAATTACTAAGTGAGGCTAGACAATTTCATTTTTAGTAAAACAAGTATTTAAAACTATTTATCACAATTCAGCTATTACGCGTAATGACTGGACCTTATTTTCAGTCATTACGTGAAATGACTGAAAATTTTAGTCATTACGCGTAATGACTGGTCATTTCAGTCATTACGCGAAATGACAAACTTTCAGTCATTACGCGTAATGACTGGTTTCACAGATTGACTGTAACATATATACGAATATATTTGTATATATACATTTTTTTTATTTCACCAAGTATCCTGTTTTTGGTAAAGTCAAATGTATAAATTTAAACTAACATTAATTCTATGGGTTAATTTGATTACTCTTTTTGTGAATAATACTTAATCAGGGTTCCCACATACTTTTGATAACTGGATTCAAGGTCAACAACAACAATTCTCAAGGATATATTTTAAGGCACTGCCGCCTTTACCTGCCCTTCTTGCCATCCGTTTCTCCCACAAAATTCTTTATTGTCACAAGATTTTAACATAAAACTAGATGATGCATATGCAGACGTTGGGCAATAAATTCAAGGACTTTTGAAGGATTTTATTCAATTTTGGCCAAATTCAAGGAATTTCAAGGCCTTGAAAATGAAGCAATTTTTTTCGAGGATTTTCCAGGATGTGGGAACCCTGTTAATAGCAGACCACATAATTCCTATTACTGTCACTGCTCCTTAATGTATATTCTTTGCCACAACTGCAGCCAGACTAAGCAGCAAATAATCAAAATTAATATGCCAGTTTATTTTGTAACTCAGGGGAAGTTTCTCATTCACGGAATACTTGAAAAGTAATTGACTGCTAACTTTTTGGCTACTGTGGCACAAGTCAAATTAGTCATTTTAGCTGGGGAACTTGTTACTAGTTCTTGATTTAGCCATTTGGTAAATTGATCCAGACCTTTTCAATGGCTAAACATGATTTTAGAACAGTGATTCTGTTTTGATGAGCCTCAATATCATGCACAAAACTGATGCGAGAATAAAATTAAAACTACAACATGCCTTGTTTCTGTACACTGACAACAATCCAATCACAAGTATTTTTAGTTTGAAGAATTCTATTTGAGTATTTTCACCATATTGTCAGAGCACTTTAAAATGACAAGAACTTTTTTCTTTATGGTTCACTTTTGAAGACGTTTTTCACTATAATTTTATCCATTTTAAAGAAGTTTCATATCTAGTGGAGAGTGTTAAATTAGTTTTGTGCAGAATCTCCTACTGAAATTAAGCTCTTATCAAAGCGAGATTTGTTCAGATTGTGCAGTTTTTTCAGTGATACAAGTATTATGCATTTGCTTCTTTTTTTCTGTTTGTCTATTTGTGGTTCACTGGGTGTATTAACTTATGACATATATAATATTATGTTAAACACTTTTGTTCACACTTAAAAACATTGTGTTGAAGGAATTCAATAAATTTATTTTGTAAAACTGATCTTTTAATATACAAGTGGTTATTTACCTCCCTCGCGGTGTTATTTTCATGACTGTTTGTCCATTGGTTTATCAGCAGGATTACACAAACTGGTTGGAACTGCATGCAAAAAAATAGCATTTGCCTGCATAATTTTGTCAAAATAAGGCCAAAAATATGTTTCAAGAAGCTTTGTGATAAAGAACACATCCTGTGAATTTCAGGAGCCTAGGTGTTGCTCTTATTTTAGCACAAAGATCAAACATATTTTAGAAACTACCTAGGTAATCTTATTTTGTAACATTTAAGTTTATTTTAAATTCAATTTAACCAGCAAAAAAAGATCTGTGCAAATTTTAATTCTCAGAAAATTCAGTCCCTTTTCTTTTCAAAGTTATTTGAAATATGTAGTCTATCGTTCTCCGAATACAAGTTTTTTTTTTTGTATACTTTCTTCGCACTTTCAAAAACTTTGGCCATTTTCTCCCCACTTGGCCAAAGGGATTATCCTGAACTGTGTATGTAGAATACACGTGTATTAGAGTAAGAAATCTAAAATTTGCCAGGAATCGAAAATTCGCCACCTCTAAAACCTTAGTTAATTTTATGAATTAAATGATGATTTGTCTTAAATTTGGTATTTTTCAGTTCAAAAAGCATTAATTTATTGTACATTCAATAAATCTCACCTCAATTTATTTATTTTATTAGGATTTCCACATATGGCGAATTTCAAATATGTGGCGAATTTTAGATTTCTTACTCTACTAGATCGAAAGCCCTGGACATAGCATTTTCAAGTTACTTGCACTGGGCAAACACTGAGTTTGAATTGATTTATTCACAGGTGTGAATGATACTGTCTCAAACAAACGCAAAGAAATCAAACAGTAACTTTGAACATTTATTTTTTATGTTTCTTGTTGTGAAACATGCAGCGATGAGAAAATATCTATAAAGATGTCCACGTTTTGTATGATGAGACGATGAACAACATGCCAACATGAACTTAGCTGATGCATGATACATTTGTTTTTTTTTCCGTTTCACACAGTTTTTGGACAGTCGTGTTTAAGTCTGCAAAAAAGACTTCAAATATACAGATATACATATAATACATACGAGCTGCTCTTCTGCTTTGAACAAGAATACACAGAATATTCACTATTGAATAAAACGTGGTACAGTTGTCACAAACATCGATTAAGTGATTGGAACCTCTGTAATCCAAATCTTCAAGTAAATGAAACACAGACCACCACCACAGGGCATTTCTTGAAAAAAGGGATTTTTTGCTATCTGTTAAAAAATCATGGCCCAGTTTCACAAAGGCCTACTAAATATAGAAGATAGTATGCTATTGAAGATCTTAATAGGCCCTTAGTAGCCACTACAAAAGTGTTCCACTGAGCTGATACTTGGGACCTATCAAGTTCCTAAGACAGCAGGGCTTCTAGTAAGGAAAGCTTACCAATTACTGCAGTAAAAAACCATCTCGGTGAAACAGGTAGTATAGGCTTAGTAGACTACTAGGACTTAGCAGCCTACTAAGGAGATAGTAGGCTTTTGTGAAACTGGGCTCTGAATGTTTCCCGAAATGTAATCACCTCTTCCTTTAGCCAGACTTTACCCGTGTAAAAAACAATTCGTGAAGGTCCACTCCTTACTTTTTGATGTTATGTACACCAGAAAGCCTACATCACTGGAAATACACTGAAAATGCAGGATTTTTTAATCTACATTCATTACTTCTGCAGTAATCACAACCACAGTAAAGCAGCCAGACAAATGAACGAACCCAACAACATAACCTTGGTGGAAGTAAATATATCTTCTATTGGTTTAACAACCAGACGACCACCTGAAAAAATTCTTCCAGTATATTATAATAATATGAGTTGTATTTTTGTCGCAAGGAAAAGGCAGGTGGTAAAAAGAATGTGAAATTTGACATATTTTTGTGAAATTCGCCACCCTTCCTTCTCTTGTGGGTCAAAGTTGGGGAATTCGGACCATGCGGGCCTCTCATCTCTCCTTGTGGAAATAACTTCACAAATTTACGACTAACTGCTTATGCCCCATTCACAATACAAGAGGTACGAACTGCCAGGGTTCCCACAGACTTTTGGTAACTGGATTCAAGGTCTTTTCAAGGATTTTCAAGGTCAACAACAACAATTCTCAAGGAAATATTTTAAGGCAAGGGCTCCTTTACCGCCCCTTCTAGCCATCCGTTCCTCCCCAAAAAATTCTTTATTGTCACATAATTTTAACTTAACACTAGATTATGCAGATGCAGAAGTTGGGCAATAACAAATTCAAGGACTTTTCAAGGATTTTATTCAATTTTAGCCAAATTCAAGGACTTTCAAGGCCTTGAAAATGAAGCAGTATTTTTCAAGGATTTTCAAGGATGTGGGAACCCTGAAGTCTGTGGTTACAGGTTTTACTCGGCAGTGGAACCACCTCCAAGGACCCTTAATATCTTCCGAGATTTGGGGTTTCAGTCACACTACAGGTGGGATAACCCGTGGTTCTAGGCACTGGGTGAAACTGGCCTTTGTCCTTCAACTATCGTCCGAGGTTTGTATGTGACTTTGTGACACAGTGGCAAAACATCCATTTACCTCTACTCATCTTATATTGATGTGTTACACGGAAAGACGAGGAGTCACAAACCTTATATACACCATGGACTACGCCTTCAGTTACCGTAGTAAGAAATTCATCTGCCAATGATCCCATTCGTCTGTACATGCTGATGGTACCAAATTCAGAGGCTGAATTTTAAACATTTTAAAACTTCCGTAGGACACGCAATGTAATGGATGTTTCGCCACTGTGCAACAAGGTCACATAAACAAGAGGAGAGTGCCCGTGAACGGGCACTGTGTCAGCTGACTGAATGTTTTTGATTTGTGATGGTGATAATGAGAGGAAAGCATAATTATCAGGGAAAGGGCAGTACAGAAATACAGTAAATGGTAACTGAACAGTATGTTCGAAAGATATTCCGAAGCTGACAGAAGAAAAGGACAAAAAAGTTGTGCCCTGCAAATGATATTATGAAATAAAGTAACAAGGTAATTGTTTAAGTGTAAAAAGTAGGTTAAAAATATTTAAAGAAATACTATAAATGCAATATCCTCGTTCGACCATAAAGAAGGGGTCCAAAGGTCAAATCTGACCATAGCAAAAGATTCCCAGCCAAAGAATTTAGGATGGTTTACCATCCCAAACCTCTCGGACCAATAATAAGTGAGTCATAGGCACTTTTTAAGTTTGGCTATCCTTGTTTGACCTTGACGGAGGGGTCCAAGGTGAAATCCGACCACACAAAAAAATTCCCAGCCCATGATTTCCTGTAGCTTGTTTACCATCCCAAACCTGTAGGACCAATAATAAGCGAGTTCTAAGCAATTGTAAGTTTGGCTATCCTCAATTGACCTTGAAGGAGGGGTCCCAGGTCAAATCTGACCACACCAAAAGAATCCCAGCCCATGATTTCCTATATGTTGGTTTACCATCCCAAACCTCCAAGACCAATAATACGCGAGTTATAAGCACTTTAAGTTTGGCTATCTTCGTTTGACCTGGAAGGAGGGGTCTAAGGTGAAATCTGACCACACCAAAAGATTCCCAGCCCATGATTTTCTATAGGTTGGTTTTCCATTCCAAACCTCTAGGACCAATAATAGCGAGTTATAAGCACTTTTAAGTTTGGCTATCCTCATTTGACCTTGAAGGAGGGGTCCAAGGTGAAATCCGACCACACCAAAAAATTCCCAGCTCATGATTTTCTATAGGTTGGTTTTCATTCCAAACCTCTAGGACCAATAATAAGCGAGTTATAAGCACTTTTATGTTTGGCTATCCTCATTTGACCTTGAAGGAGGGTTCCAAGGTCAAATCGGACCATATTAACAGATTCCCAGCCCATGATTTCCTACAGGTTGGATACAATGATTTACTCAACAGTGAGAGCCTGAAAGAAGCTATTGCTCAGCTATGCCATGACATAGAGGTCTGCAATTTCACTATGTTATAGCTGACCAAAACGTCTGTGAATAACATATTTAACAAAATACTCTAAATGTAATAGTTTTCAAGTTACTACTGATTTACTCAAGAGTGAGAACCTCAAAGTAACTATTACTCAGCTATGCAATGAGCTACATGTCTGAATTTTTGCTCTGTTATAGCTGACCTAAAAGTAGGTGAACAACATATTTAAGCAAAATACTGTAAATGCCATAGTTTCCAAGTTACAACTGATTTACTCAATAGTGAGAACCTGAAAATAGCTATTGCTCCGCTATGCCATGAGCTATAGGTCTGTAATTTCACTATGTTATAGCTAACCCAAAAGTAGGTCAACAATATATTTTAACAAAATACTCCAAATGCAATATTTTTCAAGTTATAGCCGATTTACTCAACAGTCAGTGCCTGAGAATAGCTATTGCTCAGTTGTGCCATGAGCTACAGGTCTGTAATTTCACTATGTTATAGCTGACCCAAAAGTAGCTGAATAACATATTTAAACAAAATTCTGTAAAGGCAATAGTTTTCCAATTACAACTGATTTACTCAACAGTGAGAACTTCAAAGTAGCTATTACTCAGCTATGCAATGAGCCACAGGTCTGGAACTTCACTATGTTATAGCTGACCCCAAAATAGGTGAATAACATATTGCAACAAAATACTCTAAATGCAATAGTTTCCAAGTTATAAGTGATTTACTCAACAGTGATAACCTAAAAGTAGCTATTACTCAGGTATGCCATGAGCTACAGGTGTGAAATTTTACTATGTTATAGCTGACCCAAAAGTAGCTGAATAACATATTTATACTAAATTCTCTAAATGCAATAGTTTTCAAATTATAAGTGATTTGCTCAACATTGAGAACTTCAAAGTAGCTATTACTCAGCTATGCAATGAGTCACAGGTCTGGAACTTCACTATGTTATAGCTGACCCCAAAATAGGTGAATAACATATTGAAACAAAATACTCTAAATGCAATAATTTCCAAGTTATAAGCGATTTACTCAACAGTGATAACCTAAAAGTAGCTATTACTCAGCTATGCCATGAGCTACAGGTCTGAAATTTTACTATGTTATAGCTGACCCAAAAGTAGGTGAACAACATATTAAGCAAAATACTGTACATGCAATAGTTTTCAAGTTACAACTGATTTACTCAATAGTGATGACCTAAAAGTAGCTATTACTCAGCTATGCCATGAGCTACAGGTCTGAAATTTTACTATGTTATAGCTGACCCAAAAGTAGCTGAATAACATATTTATACTAAATTCTCTAAATGCAATAGTTTTGCAATTACAACTGATTTACTCAATAGTGAGAACCTCAAAGTAGTTATTACTCAGCTATGCAATGAGCTACAGGTCTGAAATTTTACTATGTTATAGCTGACCCAAAAGTAGGTGAACAACATATTTAAGCAAAATACTGTAAATGCAATAGTTTTCAAGTTACAACCGATTTACTCAATAGTGATGACCTAAAAGTAGCTATTACTCAGCTATGCCATGAGCTACAGGTCTGAAATTTTACTATGTTATAGCTGACCCAAAAGTAGCTGAATAACATATTTATACTAAATTCTCTAAATGCAATAGTTTTCCAATTACAACTGATTTACTCAATAGTGAGAACTTCAAAGTAGCTATTACTCAGCTGTGCCATGACCTACAGATCTGAAATTTCACTATGTTATAGCTGGCCCAAAAGTAGCTGAATAACATATTTATACGAAATTCTCTAAATGCAATAGTTTTGCAATTACAACTGATTTACTCAATAGTGAGAACCTCAAAGTAGTTATTACTCAGCTATGCAATGAGCTACAGGTCTGAAATTTTACTATGTTATAGCTGACCCAAAAGTAGGTGAACAACATATTTAAGCAAAATACTGTAAATGCAATAGTTTTCAAGTTACAACCGATTTACTCAATAGTGATGACCTAAAAGTAGCTATTACTCAGCTATGCCATGAGCTACAGGTCTGAAATTTTACTATGTTATAGCTGACCCAAAAGTAGCTGAATAACATATTTATACGAAATTCTGTAAATGCAATAGTTTTCCAATTACAACTGATTTACTCAATAGTGAGAACTTCAAAGTAGCTATTACTCAGCTGTGCCATGACCTACAGGTTTGAAATTTCACTATGTTATAGCTGGCCCAAAAGTAGCTGAATAACATATTTATACGAAATTCTCTAAATGCAATACTTTTGCAATTACAACTGATTTACTCAATAGTGAGAACCTCAAAGTAGTTATTACTCAGCTATGCAATGAGCTACAGGTCTGAAATTTTACTATGTTATAGCTGACCCAAAAGTAGGTGAACAACATATTTAAGCAAAATACTGTAAATGCAATAGTTTTCAAGTTACAACCGATTTACTCAATAGTGATGACCTAAAAGTAGCTATTACTCAGCTATGCCATGAGCTACAGGTCTGAAATTTTACTATGTTATAGCTGACCCAAAAGTAGCTGAATAACATATTTATACGAAATTCTGTAAATGCAATAGTTTTCCAATTACAACTGATTTACTCAATAGTGAGAACTTCAAAGTAGCTATTACTCGGCTATGCCATGACCTACAGATCTGAAATTTCACTATGTTATAGCTGGCCCAAAAGTAGCTGAATAACATATTTATACGAAATTCTCTAAATGCAATAGGTTTTAAGTTACAAGTAATTTACTCAATAGTGAGAACTTCAAAGTAGCTATTACTCAGCTATGCAATGAGCCACAGATCTGAAACTTCACTATGTTATAGCTGATCCCAAAATAGGTGAATAACATATTGAAACAAAATACTCTAAATGCAATAGTTTCCAAGTTATAAGCGATTTACTCAACAGTGATAACCTAAAAGTAGCTATTACTCAGCTATGCCATGAGCTACAGGTCTGAAATTTTACTATGTTATAGCTGACCCAAAAGTAGCTGAATAACATATTTATACGAAATTCTCTAAATGCAATAGTTTTCAAGTTATAAGCGATTTACTCAACAGTGATAACCTAAAAGTAGCTATTACTCAGCTATGCCATGAGCTACAGGTCTGAAATTTCACTATGTTATAGCTGACCCAAAAGTAGCTGAATAACATATTTATACGAAATTCTCTAAATGCAATAGTTTTTAAGTTACAAGTGATTTTACTCATGATGGAAGTTACTGAAAAGCCCAAAAGTAGCTATTACTCACTTAGCTATTGAGACAGGCACCCAACTTACTCACCATATTGTAGCTATGCAAAAAGTAGCTGAATAACATATTTTAACAAAATGCTCTAAATGCAACACTTTTCAAGTTATAAATGATTTTGTGCATGATTTCATGAATTTTAATGCATTAAAAATTATTAAAAAAATTTATTAAAAAAAAAGTAAGACAGATCCAGGTCTCATACTCACACAAGAGAATCTACCTGTGGCCTAGTACATATATGCAAGATATGAGAGAAATCCCTGCAATAGTCACTGAGAAAATTGTGATTAAGTGTTGAAATTTTTACACTTTTGGTGGGGGTACCCCCCTTGTAATGTCTCTAGCAAACAGACGAACAGACAGATTTGCATGCCTTGAACAATTTTTCATCCTCGATAGATAAGGTATCTTTTAAAAAAAACAGTACGTCTCTAGGCCTTGTAGTTTTGGAGGAGAAGTTGTTCACGCGGACGCGTACGCGGACGCGTACGCGTACGCCCACGCCGCAGAGTGACGACATAATGTCAGCTGACTGACAAGTCAGCTGACATAAAAACTGAGGACGGTAATTGAAGGACAGAGGCATTTCACTCAACGTCTATAACCATGGGTTATACCACCTCTAGTGTGAATGGGGTTTTATGTTTAAAGGTGAAAGATGAATTAAACATGTTGTAGTGGATCTGACATATTCTACACAATACTTGATGTGTACAGGGTCTCACGTTTAAACCCCCCCCTCCCACCACCACCAAGACTTTAGTCACACTAGGTGAAAAAAGAGCAAACAAATACCATTACATCAAGAGCACTAAGATCAGCTGAAACTTTATCATCTGAATGGAGAATAGACTTTATGGTTTACATAACCAATACACAGTAAGATGTACACCAATGGAAAGTGAATCAGACAGGACAGTCCAGTCGGACACAAATATAAAGTGCGACAGATGCATTTTCATTGAATATAAATGTTGAATTGAAATAAAGGCATACAACATGACACACAAGAAGGATGTATGCCTTTAAAAATGCTTTAAAGGGGTTTTTAGAGCAGTTTTCAATGGTGTCTGATGTGACTATCCTTTCCGATTCATCATCCACGGGTGTAATATAGTAGTGCAAGCTTTGGATTACCGAGGTTCTCTAACTCTACAAAAATACACAACAGTCGTACCATACAAATAATAAAAGAGAAAATAAATAGAAAAAACAATTAAATTAACGATTTCATGACAAAATTTCCACAATGACAAAATAACTGAGAACAGCCAAATGATGCAGTACAGCTGTCCAAAAAGAAGCCTAAAAACACTTCACAAAGAAACATTGCTTTATGTGGTTAGAAAACCCGAATAAACTTCCTCACCCTTACTGGAAAGGATTCATAAGTTACATATCTTAGATTATGTGAAATGCTGAAAACTTTTTAAAACTTGAACTCGAATCCAATACTTAAACATATCAATTCAAACATTCTTATGAATTTATCTAACATTTTCCTAAAACAATACAAAATTTGTGTCAACATACTGTCTGCAATTCTACCATAAATTTTTGTTGGAAAAAAAAAAATAAAGAAAACAACAGACAACAGTTTCAGTTTTAAAGTGCCTAACACATTTACAACACATACATGTTAATTACAGCAGGTAATAATATTGAAAAACTTTATATAAAATATGTAAAAATTAAACGAGAAAAAACACATATAACACCATATACTGACAATAACTTTCACACAATATCACAAAGCATTGTCTCTGTTCATAACTACAATGTCTCTGTTTAGATTTGCACTGTGCACCAAAAGAATCGACAGTAACATTCAAAATTCCAATTACACACCGTACTTCACCCGGTAGAAAACGTCAAGGCCCACTTAACTGAAATGGCACAACTCAAGAAATACAAAGCCAGCTTTAGCAAAACAGAAATTCCAGTCCAAAGGTCAAATCTGTGCATGATTTCTGGCTGTAAAGCAGCCTACACAAAACACTTTACAGAGAAACAGATGGCACAGGGGGAACAACTATAATCTCAGGTTTTTAGGACAGGGGGTTACCAAGTACAGCAATGGGCCATAGAAAAGTAGTATTATGATATCCTCAACAAACAAAATATTGACCAAGAGGTGCAAGCAAATACAATGAAATACAGTAGAACCTCACTTATCCGGCCCTCTATGATCCGAATCTCCGGATTAACCAATCCACAACCTTGTCTCCCTACATTCAGTTTAAAAGCACGGTCTACCATGAGCAATAATACAGCATTTTACACATTCTTGGAAACCATTAATTCTAGTGCTTTATAAAATGCATTGTCCACAGAAACGCCTAACTTCTTTGATCTTTAATAACATAGTTTCAATAGGGGAGGGATTAATTCAATTACACGACCCCGCTACACAACTTCTTTGATAATACGCCAATCAATGAAAGTGTGTTCAATTGGGTTTTGCAATTTATAATCTCCCGGAGTAGGTCCATTCACAGACTGACAACATGTATCAAAAGAAAAGACGAAGACGAAAAGACAATACATGTACCAACCGAACACACCCACTTAAAATTTGCGTAGTGCACTAATATTTTAAAATAAAAATGGTAATATTCATAGATATGGAGCAAATAAGCGACAATTAGAGGATCAGTTACATTATATTACACAAATATATTAAACTGTATCATCAATGAATACTGACGTCTATATAAAGTGCATAAAAACGTTGTTCTTCAATTATCACCCACTCGGTAACCCATAGACCGTGAATTTTGGTTTGCTTCATCTATCTGAACCCCTCGTTTATCCGACCGGATTGTATGTCTCCCATTGCGTTCGGATAATTGAGGTTTTACTGTATCTGTTGAATAGAGCTTTGTTAAAAAAAGATTACCTATTAACCTCTGGATTGTCAATATATTGTCGTGTATTTACTGATTTCGCATATTTACTGTAACATATATACAACCGTGGAAGAACTTATAATATTAGAACCAAACCTTAAATTTGAAGAAATTTTTCACTTTTATCTCGAATTTTTGTAGATTTAAAGGCATTCTTGATCAAAATTGCCATGTTTTGATTTTTCTTCATTTCTAAATAGCTGTTATTTGACTGGGTGGTGGTGGTGGTGGTGGTGGTGGGGGGGGGGGGGGGGGGGGGGTGTGTATTTAATAGATTTGGGGTGTTTATACAGTTAATACAGTAATAGAAAGTCTGGCTGTTTCTTTTATGTTAAAAATACCAGGTTTTACTCTGACAAAAAAATAAGAGTCTATAAAGTTGCTCTGCTGGCTTTACGCACTTCACAACATTGATACATAAAACAATGGTTCTGGAATATGTCATCACTTCAAGTGAATAGGTAACCTCACACACACACTTGCGCCATACTGGTATAAATACAGAACTATTAACAAACCCAACTCACTAGCAGCAATTATTTTGTCCAATAGCATTTTTACTATTATATACACATATCTTATCCTGACATACAAAAAGAGGGTGAACTTTCGCCAGACAGTGGACATAAAATTCATATTATTAACCAAGCAAATATATTTTCATCTGCAAAGCTGGAACGAGTGAAAACAAAAATATAATACCGATCTGACAAAGCAACACAATCTTTACGTTTGTTTTGGGGTTAATACAATTGTAATAATATTGCATCAGTCAAGGGTCAACAGTTAAATGTATTTTAACAAACTTTTATGCCAAATCAGAACAGAGCGCAAGATGACGTGTTCTTTTCATAAGCTAGATACAAACCTAAGACCACACAAGCCGAAGAACAGAAAAATAACCAAATGATGACATCCCAAACTTTTGAAACACTCGGCTAATTTAGTGAAATAAATTTAGTTCTTTGCAAGAACAACTTATGGGGCGATTAGTGCTCGATTAATCGTCGGTGACATTGTACAATCGCTGCCAGTCACCAAGGTCTACTAATTGATGATTCAGCTTTGATGGCATTTTTATTTAACAGATTGACAGATTTCTCATGAAATTTGAATTTGTTTGTGTCTACTGCCATATTTACAGGAATTTGGTATTTTCAGTTGATTCTAAATGTTAGAACACTGTTATTCTTACCAAATTGACCTACACTTCATCCTGGAAAGGTTTCATGAAATCACGACCAACAATGGAATAAAATAATCAATAATGGTTCAATTATCAGTCGGATAAATGGATGAATAATCGACCATGGAAACTAGAGGCGAGTCCCAATACTAGCTACAACCAAACAAGAATAACCCATGTAAAACAAAAAAGATCTGTGATGATTTGCAACAGTTTGGGTCAAGGTCAAGAAGTATGAGTTTCTCCATGGACAATGCACTGACATACTCAAAGCAGCTTTTACCAAGTACATGCCAAAACATATACATACACAGATTATTACAAAGCTTTATAGCAATTTACTGGTTCTTTTCATATGGCTTTTATACATAGCGAGGCCATATCTGAAAGTATAGAACACATGTTCCTGCCCGAACAGAAACCCAAACTCTGAGTGAAGACGAGTAGCAATAATAAAAACTGCCAGTGTTTCAATATATCCCACAAATTCTGATAATAACAAAATTGACATTAAATGGCCTTGGCTTTTATAACACTTAATATTCATATTTCAATACAGAGTGTTAAAAGTCTTTGAGTTCCAAGGCTGAAATTTAATTGAAATATCATTTCCGAGAAATTAACTAACACTTTGGCTGACGTAGCTCTGTAGATTTGTAGCTTCTTATAAATCCTAAATTTATGATATACAATTTCACACCCATTATCACAGGTGTGACAACCACGAGTTTAAATGGTAACATTTGTTCACCTCTCAACCATTCACTATATCTAATCGTAACTGCAAGAGAATCGATTTTCACTAGTGCACAAAAACAGTCAGAGTAGCTCATGTGGGAAACAATTAGGGACAAATATTCCTAAGGCGACCCCTCATGAAGTTTTGATAGTGTAATGAAATACAACAATATCTATACTTGAGTATACACAGCATTAGTTTAGGAATTCCTACTATTTGTGTGTTAATACTGTTCTCACTTTAATCGTAAAGGTTATACACAAAATCACGAAAATTTCAGAATTCAACTAGAGCAGTATTAAATACTGCAAAGAGTGTATGTTTTGTTATTCTTTTTTTCTTATTTTTTTTTTTTGTCTCTCCTTTTTAAGGACACTCCAAAAACACTGTGAACTCGGTGATATTTCTCTGTACTGTTTTACAAGAGAGTAAATCGTCTAATCAGTGAATTTTGGCAAAACTTTCAAAAAAAATACTAGAGTGGATTTCAAGTTGCCCAAAATTATAGTTATTTTAGGTAATGACAGATGCAAATTATTTTTGAATGAAATATGAAATCTGAATTAATCTTTTTAAATACTGACCACCAGTGAAAAAATTAATTCTAGAGAATTTGTAAGTGTGAAAATTCAATTGAGTAAAAGCATTGCAAAATACACCCGTGTTTGTACAAAAAGCTTTATACGAACAGATTCTATTCAACAACAAAAAAAAAAATGTTCTAAATAATTCTCTCAAGCACATTGCAATGACACTGTATCAGTCATAACTTACATTTACTGCCACAAAAAAACAAAAAAAAAACAAAAAAAATCATAAAACTACAAAAAGCAGTAAATATAACTAAAACATTTACCACCTCGCACAATAATATTCAATTTTATTCTCATCATTGAAAAAAAAAAAAAAATTTACATCACATATTTAAGCAGAATGAAAAGACAACAAAAACACACGTTTCCCCGACACTGGACTGATTTGATATTTACGGTGTCTGTAACACTCAACTGTCTTTGAGAAAACAACATAGCACTCTTTTATACTGAGCTACAGCTACTTTCACTATCTAGATTGAATAAATACAAAAAAAAAACATGAAATAAATACAATTTGACATGGTAAAGTTATAAGATATTGGAAAATTGGTAGAGTCTGGTACCGTTTTTGTGCTTTTAAAGAAACCACAATTTACTACAAGAAACAGTAAACTGGTATTCTGGCTGGTTGTGGTAAAAAACTGCAACAAACCTATCAGAACCAATTGTTGAACAGGTCAATATATGGTTCTTTTCTATGGCTGGCAATTCATCAAAACCAAAAAAAAAAAAAAATAATAATAATAATAATAATTTTGGCAAAATATTTCACAAAAAGAATTCGGGGTAAAGAAAAATGGAGTTTACGGATTAAAAAAATATCCCTTAATGAATTATTCTGTTTTCAATTATAGCTCAATACATCCATTTTCCTATTTCACCATATTGGTAACAAGTGTACAAAAATGTTTGCTTTTACTTCATTCAGAATCCTGGAAACTACTTTTCAATTATCTGGCCAAGAAGTTTGAAAAATATTATCAGGATATTTATCGATCCAGTACACCAGTATATAGTGCACGATGACAAAGAAATCCTTTTCACTAAGGCTTAATTTGAGCGGGTGAATAATTTGAATAATCTGCCCATACAGACTGAACTGGGCCATATTTCAAAAAGTTACAGCGGTACTGAAGAGAAGCGTTAATTTCTTTTGCGTTATTTTTTTGCAAACATTCAATCATTAATTATCCTTTGATACTGTGAATCAAAGTTACAAACTTTGTCAGGTAGAATTCTTCAAAAAAGTCAAAGATAGGATCTTACATCATGTTCAAACAGCCAGGGTCAAACTTGGATAGACCCTCAATACTGCTACTTGTGATCTATAACTGTGTAAAAGAATTCTTCTGTAGGTGTATAAACATTAAGAATACCTATTTAAGTAGTAATTTCTTGTCTATCCACATATATCCCGTGTGATCTAAGAGTCTTGGTTTCACAGTAGTTTTTTTTTTTTTTTACTTTTTTTTCCTGGCTAATTTGAGATTCATTTTTACACAGGCTTACTGTATCATGAAATTTTATGCATTCATATATTTGCACAGTTTTTCCCTATTTCACTGTGGAAATCAGCAGCGTTCAGATTTGTTCCTCAGTTTTACAGTTTTACTATAAAACTCCACGCATTTAGTACACAAAATCACAGCCATGCCTTGTGTGATAATCAGTCTTTAAAAAAAATATCCTTACAGATAGTTGATACAAATATTGTAGTTGTAACTTGTACAAGGAAAGACGTACTACAAGTTATGACTTGTACACAGTTGTATTGGGAACTTGGAATATTCATCACAATGACATTGAACACACAACAATGATTAAGTTCAAAGAAATCTGCTGGACCAAAAAAAAAACAAAAAAACTGCACATATATAGCTTGAACTTGTAATTTTAGATCACCCCACCGTACATTCTTAAAGATTTCCCATTTCTATGGAACAAAAAGAAAAATAAATCTACTCGCTATGGCATTATATCATATCAATTAACCCCCCAACATTTTCAACAGAATCAAACTCTAGATTAATGCGTATGTTGCAATAAACTATTTACAGCAAAACAAAAGTATAAGAGATACACATTGCTAGCTATTCACATTATTTCATGTTTGTTTTCTTTTTCAACACAGATCCCATTCACATAACGGCAGAATGGTGATGGGGGAACCAAAATCACTGGCAGTCGAAACCTTTAAGTAGAGATCTGTTAGGTAGAATACTCTTCAAATGGAAATACGATTAGGGCCTTTGACACTGACATTTTACCCTTTACCCTTGTTTTACAAAAAAAACAGTAAAGTAATTTCTGGTCTTCTCAGATCCTACTCAACTTGGTCACAACTGTATTTCAAGATCCAAAAAGAAAAAAAAAATAATAAACTGACATATAAAAAAAAACAAAAGGAAACTGACTATGTATACCAACAGTAGACTCGCTACGAGTGACCAAATCACAAGAATTTGGTTCTGCTGATAATAGACTCTACCATACGCATGGATGTAGGAGTTTTATATCACTAAACTCCCAGGGCTTGGTATATATTCATAAACTCTCTCAAAAAGTCTGGCTTCAAAATCGAATACCATAAGCAAATCCGATATTGGAAATTTAAGCCACAAACATTTGACTTCAAACTCAAATATAATGTTGAGAGAAATTTATGAATAGCAAGCCAGAACCTTGAATTTTAATCACGACTATAATGGTGAGTGACTCCACCCCCAATTAGTGATTGGCGGGGGTTGACTCCACCCCACTAACTAATGATTGACATAGGTATAAGTTCTCCCTGAGGGTGATTTGTTCTCACTGGCCACATTGAGAAAGTCCCAAATAAGAATTGTGTCATCGTGGGAGCTGCTGACGATCTGGAACTCGTCGAACTGGAGGCGGAATACTCGGCCCGAATGTTCCTGCAATAGACAGAAAGGACAAGATATCAGTGATACTTTTTCACAAGATTATAGTGGTAAGTTTTACACGAGGTGTAAGTCTTTTTACACAAAAGATCTAAGAGGTTTATTTTACAAAGCATTACAGTGGTTTTTTTCCACGAAAGACCAGTGATACTTTGAGACATGGTATTAGGGATGGGTCGGTATCAAAAATGTGTACATCGGCATGTCGCCAATGCAAAATTGTACAGACTCCAGAACTCCACGTTTTAGTACACCCCAGCAAACATGGACGGTTCCTCTTAACGAGATCGCAATAAAAGTTCCCAAATCCACAAAATATAAGAAAAATGTGTACAATTCCTTCAGATTTTTTGTTTGTTCCAAATATTTTAAGTTTTCCTTCCATTATATCTCTTGCCAAGAGAGATTTATGTTATTAAGTGTCACAACCAAAACATGGCAGTTCTGCACAACGTATCGCTAGTCTGCAAAATGGACGAAAATATGGGAACAAAAGCTTTTAATTTTTTCACATTTTTGGTATGTTTCTAATATTTCAACTCTTCCTTCCATTATATATGTTGGCAAGCGGAGTGGTGGTTTTAAATCTCATCAGTATTTTAGTAAAATGCTCTCGATATTGAGACACCGGGCCTACCTACCCATCTCTACATGGTATTGCGGAAGCTTTTACAAATGACAGTGATTCTGTTGCACCATCAATGTGTTACACAACAGAGAAGATATCAGTAATACTTTTTACACAGAGGACAAATTTGCAGAAACACCTCGCCAAGGAACACAACATTCCTCTCATACTACTTATTTTACAGAATACAATAAAATCTTGACAAAGAGTATGGATTGAACAAGAAACTTGAAACAGCAATTTCAAATCTGTTTATTCAAAAAATATCTATAATCTTGCTGATTCACAGAGTACCTTCCTCTAATCTTGCTAATTCGATACCGTATTTTTCCAAAATATGGCCCGGGCGTTAATTATTTTCAAATAGCATCAGACCAGGCGTTAAATTGAACCAGGCGTTCTTTTGAAATACAAAAAACAGTGTTATAAATTGTAAACAGTTTGCTTGGTACCAGGCGTTAATTTGAACCAGGCATTTATTTGAACCTGGGCGTTATTTTGGAAATTTACGGTATTTGCCCCTAATGTTGTAAAGTCACTAGATACAAATCTTGCTAATCCACTAAGTACCTACCCTTTATCTGGTTAAATCAACAAGTACATTCCACCAATATTACTACTTCAACAGACTTTTTTTTTTGGTCATTAATTCTGCTACTTTACTAAGATCTTAGTCTTATCCTACAAATTTACTAGGTACTTACCACTAATGTTCTGATACACAGAGTACCGGGGGGAGATCTTGGATCCAGTGCAGCCGCCAAGTCCCACACTTTGATTTTTCTACAAGTACAACTCACTGCATCACATCACACTATACACAGAAATCATAAATTCCATCAGAATTTTTGTGTTTTACTTTGGGATGAGACGGTAGTAGATTTTGCTTTTCGTTATCCCGCCAATGTACAATTATTCCAATACCAGAATACCGAAATACAATGTATGTTGTGTTTTAGCATGTCCCCAACTGAACCGATTTTCAACAGGAAATGAGTTCATGAAAAATTGCTACAAAACCTTAAAATTTGCAAAAAATACTGGATAAAATGTGGGAATGTCTCCAGATTTATGGAATGTTTGTAATATTTCATGTTTTCCAACAGTTTTATGCACTGACAATTGACATATTGACATTAATATTTTGTTTCGGTATTTCAGTAAAATAACCTCAATACCGTAATGACGGTATTACTGTCTCATCCCTAGTTTTAGTTGAAGTTAGGTAATTATAGCTGTTTTAACATCAACACAAGCAGAATACATGGCTTTGTTTCTGAACAATACAAGGTTCAAATGGGTGATAATCAGGAATTTCATTTGATGGTGGTACTTTTAGCATTGCACACTCTAAACAGGGTTGGAACTTGGTAGCATATTTTCAATTTTGCTACCTCTCCAATGCAAAGCCATTCTGTTTCCGACAATAGATGCCTTTTATTACATCCTTAATCGAATAGGCCTACTTATAGGAAGTGAAAGTCATGAAAACAAAACATAGCAGTTCTGCTTAACAAAATCGCTATTAAATTTACCAAATACACAAAACTATGGGATAAAAGTTAGGTTCAGATTTAGGTTTTTGTTTAAAATATTTTACGTTTTCTGTCAATTATATATTTTTTTACTAGAGCTGCAACAATTCTTTGGTTACTCTAAAACGAAATGAATCACTTTAATACTCCAGGCAAGAAAAGTGAACTGCGTCTTCGAAAACAACTAAACATAGCTGTAAAATCTACTACAAAAATAGATTTTCCTTTAAAAAATATTAATATATTTTATTAATAAAAGGTGTTTCTGTTTCAGTATTTTTTATATTTTAAGCATTTGCAAACTTTAACTGTTTAACAATGTTTTTTATAAGACGTCATTTTAATATAACGTATTTCAAAGACACCTCAAATCTTACAATATAAAAATGGTTAAAGCTTCCTGTATTTTGCATTATAAATGTGTCTTTTTTTCTAAAATTCAATGAATTATCAAAATTAGTTCCTGTTGTATGCCTTTTAACCATTTTATAAGGTATAATATGTCAAAATATGATACAGTTTATTTCATGGGCAATGATCAAGCGATTAACTGAGTCCGAGTCGGTTTTTCCAAAACGAGAAATCGAGGTGCATTTTCGGGCTCGCTTGCAGCCCTAATTTTGACAATAGAGGTGCTGGTTGTAAAGTGTTGTCACAGTAATTCTGTAAAATGGTCCTGATATCGAGATACCAGTGTTACTGACCCGGTCCTCCTCTAAATGCTGATATGGCGATTAAAGATCATCCCTTCAATTGTGTAAATTTCTGGGGAGGTTTCAGTACCATTAATTTTCAACAGATTTTCCCCAACATACTCAATGACCTTAACTTCACACTTAATTACAAATAATGCCATAAAGGCAGTGTAAAATGTCTAACAGACAACTTTTCAAGGTCCACTGGACCTGCAACTCCATAATGTTACAGGTCTGTAGCGAAAGTTGCCAGCCCGTATTTCAATGTAGGATAAATCAATATATAGTTTAGAAACTGACCAAGTGGCAAGTGCTAAAGAGTAAAGGGTTTAATGTTATTTCTTTTATGATGGACAGAATGTACAAAGTAAAAATCTTGTAAATTTTGATGTAAAAAAAAATATAAACAGCGTCAGCTTCCCTAATTTACAGGATACCAAGAAGACTAGAGAGATACATGTCTGTGAGCATAGTTACGAACTTACGGGTCTCAGACAGGGGGATATGCGTTACTTTCTTACAAGGCATGAAAGTACTCATTTACTCTGATATACCATTTAGTCACTCACCCATCATAGGCACCACTGACAATCCTCTTGTTGTCGAATCTGATGCATCTCACCAACTCCTCGTGTCCTTCTAATACACGTAGACATGCTCCACACTCAATATCCCACAGTCTGACAAGGAAATTATTATTGTTAACTAAAAAATAAGGTTATATAACTCTGGGACAAAAACAGATCTAGTAATTTCTTTAACCCAACAGAATGTATGCGTTAGT
The DNA here is from genome assembly GCA_964017235.1 of Sabellastarte sp. h YS-2021. Classification (NCBI taxonomy): domain Eukaryota; kingdom Metazoa; phylum Annelida; class Polychaeta; order Sabellida; family Sabellidae; genus Sabellastarte; species Sabellastarte sp. h YS-2021. The sequence goes on from OZ024932.1 coordinate 125,543,496, forward strand.
AACTTACTGCCACTAACAGTGAAGAAAATGACATAATAAAATTTATCAAAAATAATAAAATGGCAAATATCTGTCAAACTGAGGAAATTGAGGCCACAAAAAAAGCCAGGCGGAAAAAAGTAATGATGACTTTAGTGAGACCACATATACCACATCAGATCGACATTCTCCATACGAAATTCTACTTAATAAATATTAAGTCTGGCTATATATGCTACAAACTACAAAAATTTTGGATATACCACAAGACCAAAAACATTGGATAAATATGTAAAATTTCTTAAGATTGTGGGTTTTTTCCCAATATTTCAATTTTCCTTCAATTATATCTGTTGACATATCAAGATCGTGGTTTTAAAGTGTCATCGCAGTATTTTAGTAAAATGCTCTGAAGAGAAATTTGATTATCTATGAACTTCAAATGACTGTAAAACATATTCAGACCAAGAATCCTTATTAAAATTGAATTTTCAAGAGAAAATATTTTCAGATAGATGGATGAAATAGGTTCATCTTGAAATATTCTTAACCTGGATAATTGTCTTTATAAAAATGTCATCAGTCTTTATTAATTATGTTTAATGGGATACACATTGTTTTGGTGTTATTTCACACTCATAAGACCCCCCTTGTTCTTTGTGGGATACACATTGTTAGTGTAATGTAGCATGACACTGTACAGGATATCAGAATGTTGAAATGTACTCCAGTGTGTTGCATATTTGGAAATATGGCTAGGTTTTACTTTACCAGTACGAGACTTGGCCGATAATTTATATTCTATATTTTTTTAACAAATTTGATCATTTTATTTAATTGAAATACACATATATACTATATATGGGGGTTGGGGGCTTGCCCCAATTATAACTGTTCATTTAATTTTAAATTTCCTTAACAGTTTCCTGTAATTATCCAATATGGCAGATCTTGTACCGGTAAAGTAAAATTGCTCCGGAAATATTATTAATATTATAATTTAAACCATCGTTTTCTCTGGTGTGTGTACTAAGGTGTTTGAATATTTTTAACAATCTCTTCCCATTATAAATTTAATGTAATACAATATACAATACATAACAAATATATCAGGTCGAAAAATCTGACTGAAAAGTTTACTCAATTATTTTATACACTTAAAAAAATTTTAAAAGCTTTTGGAAAACCCAATTCGCTTATTTTCATCTTGTTTCCTCAATAAAGCCATATAGTTTACAGGTAACCAGGAAACCTATCATAGTTTTATATTGAAATGCCATTTCTATAGAACCAGTTAAATGTTCTTTGGCCTTGCATAGCGAATGAACTTACCTGATGGTGTTATCAGAGCTCCCGCTGACCACCAGTCTGTCTCTATACTGTAAACAGGCAATGCCTCGTTTGTGTCCATTTAGTGTCCTCACAAACTCACACGTTGAAGTGTTCCACACTTTGATGGTACGGTCACCGGATGCGGACACAATGTACTTCTGGTCAAAGTCCACCACATTGACCGCTGCACGGTGGCCGACCAAGACGCGGCGGAGGTTGATGTCGGTGGGAGACTGCATGTCCCAGACGGCGATGGAACGGTCCTAAAACAACAAGCAGCAAGAATGAAGGTAAGACTGCAGATTTTTCACAATACCAGGCAAGCTAACAATTTTAACAAATTTTATTGTAATTTTAACTTTTTATAAGTTGAACCCTAACCTTATCCTCACAAGGTTAAGCCCACCCTACCTCCCCAAATAAATTTGTATTCAAAAGAACATTATTTGAAAAATGTTACAAGAAGTGTCAGGAGAGCTGATCATGACACTTTTACTGTAATTTCAGTGAAAGGAAACGGACATGTTTTAGATTCACAAGTTTCCCTTTTCGTCAGTGGCCTGTTTGATTTGGTGTGTACTTAAATGTGGATTCCCAAAATTGGAACAGTTTTTTGCATTGGTGGCCTCCAGATCTAAAGATTTTTTTGTACCAAACCATCCCTACCATTTAATGTAAATTTCCCTTTAAAATACCTTTGAACATGTGACCATGATGCCGTCACTGAAGCGCAGATGTAACACAGCTTCGCAGTGGTGGATGAGGGTGTTTAGCATGTCCCCATTCTGAACACTCCACACTCTGTCAAAACAGAAACAATATGTTATTTTAGTAAGAAAAAAATTGTAAGCCAACAATTCTATTCTGACCTCTTGTCACAGTTTATTTGTGGTTTTTTAGACAAATAATCTTTCACAAGTCAAGGTATACAGTAGGGCTATGAGTTGACCAAAACTCGAGTCGTAACTCAGTGGGCGATATTTTGGGATCACATTGATTTACGCAATTTAAACTCGAGTTTTTAAGAAATAAATTATGATATACTAATCTTGTTACAAACCAGCACTTTTGCAATTTATCTAACCATAAAGACATTAAAAATCAATGAGCAACGGTCTTTTTTTATTTCTCTTATTTACGTGGCTGTTTCATAAAGTGCTCATACATACCTGCACAATTTAACCGGCAACAAAATATAGTTCCTTGCAATAAAATGGGACTAAACACATTAATGGCGGATCCCTTGATGAGAATATTTGGACATTATTATTTTATTTATGGTTGTGTCATTTACTCGAGTTCAACTCAAGTTCAACTCGCATCCAACAGGCGCTCGTCGATCTACAGAAATCGCGAATGATAACAGCTCTAGACTTTCAGTTTATTACTTCATCTAGTCCAGATATCTGTGCCATGCACTGACCTGACAGTGGAGTCGCTGGATGCTGACACGATGATATTTTCATCATACTGTAGGAAAAGCACGGAGCCTGTGTGACCAGTTAACACTCGGATACACTCTAGTGAGTTGCGGTCCCAGATCTGAAAAGACAAAATCAAAGTATCACAGTTTGAAACAAATTAACACAGTAATCCAACATAAGGTTACAAAAGCAGAATGCCAATATATTAGTGTTGGTATCGAATAATAATATGTATATCGATATCAAACCATATTTTTGCCTTTCGTATCGATCGATATTGAAATATTGGGTTATAGATGTTTTCCGGGAGAGACCTTCCAAACTCTTTCGCAAGTTTTAGTTGTTTCCCGAAACGTAAACAAATATGGCATTTCCGCTTAAGCGGTAAGTGAAAGTTGACAAATATAATATGAAAACCTGTATATTCTTCAAGTATTGTCCTTTATTTGAATAAAAAACAACATAGTTGTACCTGTTGTACCTGCATAGCACCTCAAAGGAATTCTGCTGTATTTTATATGATCATTAGAATTGATTTTATTTCCGGTCACAACTTAAAAAGGTACCAATTCAAAGCATTTTTAAGTATTTTTTCCATTAATTCAAATTTAGTTTATTCAATACCCTCTCTGAATTAATCTTAAATTTGGAAATTTTAAGATTTGCTACACGAGTACCCACGAGAACCATATACTGAGAGATCTGACCATTAAACAACAAACAAAAATAAACAATTCGAAAAGGAAAGTTTGCTTCCAGGTTTTAAGTTTCAACACCTGTAATTACTTTCAGAAGTCTCAGACAGTTTTGTTCTGTCGGGTTTGTTTCGAAACTTTCACTAAAAAAATTGTAAAAGGATGACTATTTGACAAAATATCTTTGTGTTTAAGTATCTTACAACTCTCCATGTTTTGTTCTTGTAACCAAAAAAAATTCCCATATGCTTACTAAACCATGTTTACTGTACGGTAAGAAATCTAAAATTCGCCACATATCTGAAATTCGTCACATGTGCAAATACTAATAAAATAAATGATTTCAGGTGAGATTTGTTGAATGTATAGTAAATTAAAGCTTTCTCAACTGAAAAATACCAATTTTAAGACAAAACATCATTTTCTGCACAAAATTAACTAAGGTTTTAGAGGTGGCGAATTTTAGATTCCTGGCAAAATTTAGATTTCTTACTTTACACATTTAACATAATTTGCCCTTTCAAAAGTCATCATGAACTAACCTTGATGGTGTTGTCTCTAAGGCCACTGACAATCTTCTGGTCATCGTACTGTAGGCAGTACACACCCTTACTGGTCTCACTCCTGCAGTGGATGCGTTGCAGTGTGTGGCGACCCGTCCTCCAGTTGTTCTCAATCCTCTGCACAAAGTTAACACAAAATTAATGAAGTGCGGCTCAGGGTGAAAATTGGGGCAAAGTATCTTTTGTGCAATAAGTGACTTAAATCAAATGTCAAATATTTGTAAAAATAAGGATAATTCTGTAAAAAATGAAAAAGAAGGTGGGCAAATTGATTGACAATTGCATTTTTCCCCTGTTATTAATCAGGCTGAAATGATTAGCAAAATTCGCTAGCTGAGTAGTCACTTGCATTAACCGCTGACTAACCGATTAACTCTTTCCGAAGTTTTGCATGTTCAAGCAAGTACCGAAAATGACACATGGCCATGTGTTCCGAACAAACAATATGGTGGATAACAAGATGCAAAAATTTCACAGGATTGCTGTGTAATTACTAATTAGCTAATAATAATAATAGCATATTTGGATATTTTAAGTGTAAATTACAGATAAAATTAAAATGCTTTGAGACCTTCCAGAGATCTTAACTCCAAATACTCATAGTTTTTACGATCACGTAAAATCCCATTGGGTGATATACATAAGAAATCTGTTAACCGATTTAGCAACATTGGCATCGACTAGGGCTTTGATAACCTATTAATCGATTAGTATGGTTAAATGCTTCAGCTTTAGTTATTTAGTTGGTACCTGGCTTGTTAACATACACAGTCCATTTTAAGTACATGGACAACCTGCCACAGCCCTATTGACCATCTCAATATCATTCACCAAAGCCCGAGAAATATTGGCGAGTAATTCACACATTCGAATAAAGAATGGCTTTGTTCATATTCCATGCTTATAAACTAGACTCAAGCTGTTCTCAATGGGCATCAAACATACAAACTACAACGCAGAAGTAAGAAAGACAGGCTTCCAAGTTATCACTCCAAGAACTGGCATAATTTTTTTTAATCTTTTTTTTTTCTTTTTCAATTTACTGAAATTATTTTTAATATGTCTTTAATATTTTTTTCTTCCTATCACATAATAAGGAGCTGGGTACAGGATTCGAAATGCTGGTCATCACTCATGCCTTAGCCCATTCAGCTCAAGGGATATTCCCACCAGTATCAAGTTATTATGATAGTGATATACACAAGGATATAATAATATTCCCACAATTTTTATCACCCAGACTACCCATCCACATGTGTAACTCTGCTCCAAATAAATAATCATCCACATCTCATTCAAAATTGATAACTCATCAAAACAGTTTTGCATATGTTCTTGCTTCCAGATGCTAGCAAGCTGTTGATACAACTTACATAATCTCCCATCTGCTGATTATTATTAACGTTCAACACCTGCTTGTTTCTGTCAACACAATTTGTGGCAATATTTTTCCTTAATATGTATCTATACATTTATTTCTGTATATAAAAAGAAATCAGATGCATAATGTACAACTTCATAAGAAAACAGGAAACTTTAACAACATAATATGGCACCAAAGTGGGTGTCACTTAAAATATTTCAATTTTAAGATGTTACAGTAACTTGTAGCATGAAAATAATGCAGTAAAGTTACTCCAAATATTTTTTAATTTACCATAGTGCAATTCCAATTTAGCAATATATATGTCATTATCTGTTTGCAAAATATAAATACCAATTTACATGAACTGCATAGCCAGCACCTTGCTCAATAATAACTAATTCACATCTTAAAACATTATTCTCACCTCTATGTCTTCAATGATTTGTGGGTACAGCTTTCTGTAAAATATATTGTCTTTCGGTTTTTCACCAGGCTTTGGTCTAAACAAATGCAATCCCCTGAAAGTTAAGGATAAAGTAAATAAAAAAAAAAAGGAAAAAAAATTGTAAAAGATTTTGTACAACAGTAGTTGAAATTTTTTTTTAAAAAACTGTTGCCCCCAAGTATTTCACGTATCTAACAATTTGTAAAATTTTTGCCAGAACTACATGAGCTAATTCTAATGATTCAAGGCTTTTAAATGGTTTTTCATTCCTCTTGTAACCAAGAACTATAACAAAATCTGCATTTGTAAAATGAAATGCAAAAGCCTGCAAGAAATATGGATAAACCACTGCTCAATAGTTAATCTGGTTAGACCTTACCACTTCTTTCTTTCAGAAAGCCCCTTCCACAGGGGGTCAGTGAGGACCATCCTCTCAATGAGCTTTTTCCACAGCATGCCCTCTGAGATGACCCGGTACCATTCCCTGCACACCAGTTGTGCAGAACACAGGGATTTGGCATCCAAATAAGACAGTATTGATTCAGCCACATGGTCCAGGCCTTTGGCTGAAAGGATGTAAAAAGTAGATGAGATTTGGCCAGAACTCTTCTGGAAAGAAAGCATTTTGTTGTTGTTCAATAGCACAAAGGATATCTTAGTGGTTGTACCAGTCCTAAAGATCAAATCTAGTTCACAAGGTTTTGAAAGAGAAAGAAATCTGGGATTTCATTTGCTTGCAACTAACAGTGAAAATTTATCGCACGAGCACATGAGCCATAATTTTAAACAAGCTTTGTCTTCATGAGATATTTTGTAGTTTATAAACTTTATATTAAAGGAATGTAAAGTACAAATGCAAGATATTTCTCTCAAAGTTATATGTTTTTATTGTTTTGACAAAATATAAACCAGTAGACAGCCAAAAATAAGGACATTTTCAATGACAGGCACCTAACCCTTCTTCGTAGACTTCACCATTTCTACTTAAATGACACAAAATGTGGATTACAGTGTTGATTCTAGGAATTTCAAAAAGTGGGGGTGATCCCCCATCACTACACAAAATGTGGGGGAGGGGCTAAAAATTCTGGGGGACGACTTTATGATGAAGTTTAAACTAATTAAAGATACATTTTCACTTTATTTAGACATTTTTAACTGTGGACTTCTATTAATTAGTGGTCATTTTTTATTGTCTTGCCCAATAAAAATAAACTTCAAGGCTGGTGATAGAATTTTTAAAAATACTGAAAATGGTTATTAACATCAAATTGGCTCTTGTCATGGCATCGTGGTTTTAAGTTTTCATCTAAAGTCATGGCATCACAAATTCAGTCATTACACCATCAATTCGAACAAATATATGTTGGAAAACCCCACAGAATACCATGACCTCATGAATATTAATGAGTAGTCTACAAATTCTTCAAGTAGAATATTGTTAAAAAATCCAATGGAATTGTCAAATATTTTTTATGCATATATAAATACTAGTATTCATGAGCTCTGTACAGTAGTCCATCTAGTATTTGATCTTAAAGCAGAAAATATTAAGAAAACACCATGAAAATCTGTGACCTCATTAATATTAATGAGTTGCCCGTGAATTTTGATCAAGTAAGATTTTTTTCTAGACATACATTGTATGGGTACATTGTACGTAGGGTCAGCACCGGCTTCACTGCCATGGCCTGTTGTGGTAACTATCCAGTCTACTGTAAATTTCGTTTTTCTTGCAGCCATTTTTTATTTAATCATTTACTTTCAGCTTAATTTTATGTTTTTGGGTATATGTCCAAATACTGTCTGTATCTCATAATATATTTGAGTTTGTGTAACGATCACGACAATAGGCATTATTCGAAGAACATTTCGACGGAAAAATCAAAACCTCGACAAACCCTCGCTCCACGTATCGTTTCGATTTCCTTGATCTCTCGTCTTTTCGCTTCGTATATACATGTATATCCCGCATTGCCTTGTGGTGAATGCGTTCTCTTACAATCTTGTCCCCGCATACTTCGATGAAATCCGCGAACAAAAGCAAATTAATGCGAGATATCGCATAAAACGCATCCTAGAAGCAACTCTGGATTACCATTCACAACACTAGGATATCTTGGTGAAAATTGAAGTTAGGTTAGGATTGATAACTAAGGCTAGAGATGGGTGATATTTCTTCATTTCTGTATTAAATGTGCAGTACTGAATACACTAACACTTACCAGGTAACGCTGAAATGAAATCTCTTTGTAGCATTGGCTTCAGGAAAGTATTGACTTGGCCATGTTGATAGTGACACATTCTCGCTAATAAATGTTCCACAAAGTCTACTTGTTCCTGTTCTGTCCAACTATCAAACATTTTAGTTGTCGTATCCCTTTGTTTTTCGAAATCTGGAGTGGGTCTGGGTTCTTTATTTGAACCTGTACTTGTGATCATGGCAGCAGCTTGAACCTGCACAAGCAGATAAAAACAAGTTATTTCAACAAACCGTAAATTACCAAAATAATGCCCAGGTTCAAATTTACACCTGGTACCAAGCACACTGTTTATAATTTATAACATTGTTTTTGTATTTTAAAAGAATGCCTGGTTTAATTTAATGCCTGGTCTGATGCCATTTAAAAATAAATTAACGCCATATTTTGCAAAAATACAGCATTTATAATCAAACATGGGATGTTTCCTCTCAATGATATCAAACTAAAAGTCCCTAAATGTACAAATATTGGATAGAAATGTGCAATTTCTTCAAATCTGTAGCTTGTTTCTAATATTTTCTAAGTTTTCCCTCCATTATATGCGGTAAAAAGCAAGATTGAGGTTGCAAAGTAAAAAAATTAATAAGGAAAACGTGGCAGTTCTGCTCAACGCAAACATTAGTTGGGGTGCGACGGTACCAGATTTTCTAGTTTGGGATTCCGCCAATGCAAAACCATCCCGATTCCAGGATACCGAAAATGTTTGAGTTTCAGCATTTGCCCCATCGAATAGACCTACAAACAGGAAGTGATTTTCCGTAATCTAAACATGGCAGTTTTTCTCAAAGAAATCACAATAAATACATTAAAATATTATGAAATATGAGCTAATAATTTATAATTAGATTCAGATTCAGGTCTGGCATTTAATATTTTACGTTTTGTCATTTTCCGATAATTATATTAGCTGACATTTGAGATTCTGGTTGTTAAAAGTGGGCACGGTATTAGGGTAAATATGTCTCGATAGCGGTATACCGCCATTACCAACTCGTCCCTAATCGCTAGTGCCATAAAAGTCTAAAAATGCACAAAAATATAGGATAAAAGCTTCGAATTTCTTCAGAATCTGAGTATGTTTCCTTCCTTCCTTTATACGTGTTGAGAAGCAAAGTAATGGTTGCAAACATCCCGTGAAGAAGGGTCAAGAGCCTCATTATTCATTGATATGGGTAGCTGCATTGTTGAAAACCAATGCTAAGGGTTTGACTCATACAAATAATTTGCGTTGATTGCACGCAGATAAACATTCGGCTTGACTTTGAGCCCTGCAAAGGTCAGTAACCTCCTAGACAGGAAACAACATCCAATATGGTGGCTAACGTAAACAAAAAAATACAAAGATAAAAACCTTTGAGTCGCTCAAATTAGCTGATGTCACCACAAAATATACCTGTGTTAAAAATAGGGACGGGTTGGTATGGAAAATATGTACATCGGGAGATCACCAATGCAAAACCGTACCGAATTTGGGAATCTGCTATTTTAGTACATCCCAAACAAACATGGACATTTCCTCAACGACATCGCAATAAAAGCTCATAAATGCACAAAATTTGCAATAAAAACATATAATATCGTCGTATTTTTTGTTTCTGTCCAATATTTTAAGTTTTCCTTCATTTATATGAGTTGACAAGCGAAATTTAGGTTATGAAGTGTCCTAACCAAAACAGGCAGTTCTGCTCAACGCATCGTCTATCAAAGTCTGCAAATGGATGAAAATATGGGATAAAAGCTTATAATGTCTTCAGATTTGGGGTAGGTTTCTAATATTTTAACTCTTCTTTCCATTACATGTGTTGGCAAGTGAAGTGGCGGTTGTAAAATCTGGTCACGGTACTTCACTAAAATGCTCTCGATACCGGTCCTCCTGACCCATCCCTAGTTTAAAATGAAGGAATATGCGATCTTATGTAAGTAGTAGGGCTGGTACAGGTGCTAAAAAACAACTGAGAGTACCAACACTCGGGCAACCGACCCGAATTCAAGTAACCGTGAGGTTTAGCATCTACCATTAGAAGTCTTCTATAAACAAATGGTAGCGAAACATTTGAAGAAAAATGTTGTCTATTTAACCAGCTATTATAGAATATGGAGTAAATTATATGTTTTAATCTAAAAGCTCAAACCACAACTTTAACTGATATTATGTGGCGGAAAAGCAAAAATGTAGCATATTTTACACAAAAGTTTCACTTTGCGGGCGATATTACAATAAAGACAAATCCTCTGTAAATCGTTCCCGTCTTCGACGGCAGATAAACAGATGTAACCACATTCTAAATAGAAACAAGGGGTGTTTCTACCGTGATCTAATGGCCGTAAGTGGGAAAGCTGGTAGTTGCTTGCTGTTGGTCGGCAGTTTACAGTACAGAACCCTAGCGAACTCTATGTACTGGTTTCCTCTGCCCTTCCAACTACCCGTCGTGATATGACCTGTACAGTGTTGAAAGCGACGTAAAAAACCCCAAATAAATAAATAAACAAGCATTCTGACGCATGCATTTATCTCCCGCCGTATAAATTAGATGTCCTAAAGATAGTGGAATATAAATTTTCCTGCGAGATGGAGGCACATGTAGAAGTGACAAGTTTAATGTTTGATTGCAATACTTTTAAAGACAAAAGGCATTTACTCATTTTAGTAGCTATTACTTTGCCATCCAAAGAGCTACAGTTCTGCCACTTCATTATGCAGATCAACTCAAAGTAGGAAAGCACGTCTTTAGAAGAAATAGCCTATCTGTACTACTTTTAGAGATACAAGACATTTACTTATTTTAGTGGCTATTACTCTGCCATCTAAAGAGCTACAGTTCTGCAACTTCACTATGTGGTAGATCACCCAAAAGTAGGTGAAAGACTTATTTAGAAGAAATTGCCCACCTGTAGTACTTTTAGAGACTAGACCAAGGATGCATCTGTGGCCAGATGCAAAATGTATCCACCGGCGAAGGCAAAAGTAGCTATTACTCAGCTATGGCACGAGCTAGAGGTCTGAAATTTTAGTATGTTATAGCTGACCCAAAAGTAGGTGAATAACATATTTGCACAAAATTCTCTAAATGTAATAGTTTTCAAGTTACAAGTGATTTTACTCATGATGGAAGTTAGTGAAAAGCCCAAAAGTAGCTATTACTCACTTAGCTATTCAGATAGACACCCAAGTTACTCACCATGTTGTTGCTATGGAAAAAGTAGGTGAACGACATATTTTAACAAAATGCTCTAAATGTAATACTTTTCAAGTTATAAATGATTTAGTGTTGAGTAAGAACTTCAAAGTAGCTATTACTCCGCTATGCAATGAGCCACAGGTCTGGAATTTTACTATGTTATAGCTGCCTCAAAATAGGTGAATAACATACCGAAACTAAATAATGTAAATGCAAAAGTTTTCAAGTTATAAGTGATTTACCCAACAGTGATAACCTAAAAGTAGTTATTATTCAGCTATGCCATGAGCTACAGGTCTGAAATTTTACTATGTTATAGCTGACCCAAAAGTAGCTGCATAACATATTTGCACAAAGTGCTCTAAATGCAGTACTTTTCAAGTTATAATTGATTTAGTGCATGATTTAATTAATTTTAATGTATTAAAATTTATCTAAAAAATTCATAAAAAAACTTAAGCATGTGAAACTTCTCCAAAATGTAGGTGAATGAGTTATTTGAGAAATACTGGCTATCCGCAATACTTTTAGTGATAATAGGCATTTACTTATTTTGAGTAGGTGAGTAATTAGCTACAGGTCTGAAACTTCACCAAGTGAAAGCTGTCCCAAAAGTAGGTGAATGACTTATTTGAGAAAAATTGGCTATCTGCAATACTTTTAGAGATAATTAGCATTTACTCATTTTGAGTAGGTGAGTAATTACCTCCGGGTCTGGAACTTCACCATGTGAAGGCTATCCGCAATACTTCTAGGGATAATTAGCATTTACTCATTTTGAGTAGGTGAATAATTAGCTACGGGTCTGAAACTTCACCAAGTGATGGCTCTCCCAATAGTAGATGAATGAGTTATTTGAGAAAAATTGGCTATCTGCAATACTTTTAGAGATAATTAGCATTTACTCATTTTGAGCAGGTGAGTAATTAGCTATGGGGCTGAAACTTCACCATGTGAAAGCTCTCCCAAAAGTAGGTGAATGAGTTATTTGAGAAAAATTGGCTATCTGCAATACTTTTAGAGATAACTAGCATTTACTCATTTTGAGCAGGTGAGTAATTAGCTATGGGTCTGAAACTTCACAAAGTGAAAGCTCTCCTAAAAGTAGGTGAATGAGTTATTTGACAAAAAATGGCTATCTGCAATCCTTTTAGAGATAATTAGCATTTACTCATTTTGAGTAGGTGAGTAATTAGCTACAGGTCTGAAACTTCACCAAGTGAAAGCTCTCCCAAAAGTAGGTGAATGAGTTATATGAGAAAAATTGGCTATCCGCAATACTTTTAGAGATAATTAGCATTTACTCATTTTGAGTAGGTGAACAATTAGCTACGGGTCTGAAACTTCACCAAGTGAAAGCTCTCCCAATAGTAGGTGAATGAGTTATTTGAGAAAAATTGGCTATCTGCAATACTTTTAGAGATAATTAGCATTTACTCATTTTGAGTAGGTGAGTAATTAGCTATGGGTCTGAAATTTCACCATGTGAAAGCTCTCCCAAAAGTAGGTGAATGAGTTATCTGAGAAAATTGGCTATCTGCAATACTTTTAGAGATAATTCGTATTTACTCATTTTGAGTAGGTGAGTAATTAGCTACGGATCTGAAACTTGACCATGTGAAAGCTCTTCCAAAAGTATGTGAAGGAGTTATTTGAGAAAAATTGGCTACCTGCAATACTTTGAGATGATTAGCATTTACTCATTTTCAGCAGGTGAATAATTAGCTACAGGTCTGAAACTTTACCAAGTGAAAGCTCTCCCAAAAGTAGATGAACGAGTTATTTGAGAAAAGTTGTCTATCTGCAATAATTTTAGAGATAATTCGCATTTACTCATTTTGAGTAGGTGAGTAATTAGCTACGGATCTGAAACTTCACCATGTGAAAGCTCTTCCAAAAGTACCTGAAGGAGTTATTTGAGAAAAATTGGCTACCTGCAATACTTTTAGAGATAATTAGCATTTACTCATTTTCAGCAGGTGAATAATTAGCTACAGGTCTGAAACTTTACCAAGTGAAAGCTCTCCCAAAAGTAGATGAACGAGTTATTTGAGAAAAGTTGTCTATCTGCAATAATTTTAGAGATAATTCGCATTTACTCATTTTGAGTAGGTGAGTAATTAGCTACGGATCTGAAACTTCACCATGTGAAAGCTCTTCCAAAAGTACCTGAAGGAGTTATTTGAGAAAAATTGGCTACCTGCAATACTTTTAGAGATAATTAGCATTTACTCATTTTCAGCAGGTGAATAATTAGCTACGGGTCTGAAACTTCACGAAGTGAAAGCTCTCTCAAAAGTAGGTGAATGAGTTATTTGAGAAAAATTGGCGATCTGCAATACTTTTAGAGATAATTAGCATTTACTCATTTTGAGTAGGTGAATAATTAGCTACAGGTCTGAAACTTCACCAAGTGAAAGCTCTCTCAAAAGTAGGTGAATGAGGTATTTGAGAAAAATTGGCTATCTGCAATACTTTTAGAGATGATTCGCATTTACTCATTTTGAGCAGGTGAGTAATTGGCTACAGGTCTGAAACTTCACCAAGTGAAAGCTCTTCCAAAAGTAGGTGAATGAGTTATTTGAGAAAAATTGGCTATCTGCAATACTTTTACAGATAATTTGCATTTACTCATTTTGAGTAGGTGAATAATTAGCTACAGGTCTGAAACTTCACCAAGTGAAAGCTCTCTCAAAAGTAGGTGAATGAGTTATTTGAGAAAAATTTGCTATCTGCAATACTTTTAGAGATAATTCGCATTTACTCATTTTGAGTAGGTGAGTAATTAGCTACGGGTCTGAAACTTTACCAAGTGAAAGCTCTCCCAAAAGTAGGTGAATGAGTTATTTGAGAAAAATTGGCTATCTGCAATACTTTTAGAGATAATTAGCATTTACTCATTTTGAGTAATTAGCTACGGGTCTGAAACTTGACCATGTGAAAGCTCTTCCAAAAGTAGGTGAATGAGTTGAGAAAAATTGGCTATCTGCAATACTTTTAGAGATAATTCGCATTTACTCATTTTGAGTAGGTGAGTAATTAGCTACGGGTCTGAAACTTCACCAAGTGAAAGCTCTCAATTAGCTACAAATGAGAAAATAGCTATTACTCACTTATGGCATGCAATAGAACCCCAAACTATGTACCATCTTATAGCTAAGGACAAAGTAGCTGAACAACATATTTTAGGCAAACACTCTAACTGCAATAGTTTTGGAGTTACAATGGCTTTACTCAACAATCAGAATTTCAAAGTAGCTATTACTCAGCTATCAAAGATTCAACAGGTCTGAAACTTTACTATGTGATAGCTTACCAAAAAGTAGATGGACAACATATTTGAAAAGATTTCCCTAACTTTAATACTTTTGAAGATATTTGACATTTACTTCTTTTGTTATTTAGCTACAAATGAGAAAATAGCTATTACTCACTTATGGCACGCAATAGAACCCCAAACTATGTACCATCTTATAGCAAAGGACAAAGTAGCTGAACAACATATTTTAGGAAAACACTCTAACTGCAATAGTTTTGGAGATACAATGGCTTTACTCAACAGTCAGAATTTGAAAGTAGCTATGACTCAGCTATCAAAGGTTCAACAGGTCTGAAACTTTACTATGTAATAGCTTACCAAAAAGTAGATGGACAACATATTTGAAAAGATTTCCCTAACTTTAATACTTTTGAAGATATTTGACATTTACTTCTTTTGTTATTTAGCTACAAATGGGAAAATAGCTATTACTCACTTATGGCATGCAATAGAACCCCAAACTATGTACCATCTTATAGCTAAGGACAAAGTAGCTGAACAACATATTTTAGGAAAACACTCTAACTGCAATAGTTTTGGAGTTACAATGGCTTTACTCAACCGTCAGAATTTGAAAGTAGCTATGACTCAGCTATCAAAGGTTCAACAGGTCTGAAACTTTACTATGTGATAGCTTACCAAAAAGTAGATGGACAACATATTTGAAAAGATTTCACTAACTTTAATACTTTTGATGATATTTGACATTTACTTCTTTTGTTATTTAGCTACAAATGAGAAAATAGCTATTACTCACTTATGGCATGCAATAGAACCCCAAACTATGTACCATCTTATAGCTAAGGACAAAGTAGCTGAACAACATATTTTAGGAAAACACTCTAACTGCAATAGTTTTGGAGATACAATGGCTTTACTCAACAGTCGGAATTTGAAAGTAGCTATTACTCAGCTATCCACGGTGCAACAGGTCTGAAACTTTATTATGTGATAGCTTACCCAAAAGTAGATGAATAACATATTTGAAAAGATTTCTGTAACTGTAATACTTTTGAAGATACTTGGCATTTACTTCTTTTGTTATTTAGCTACAAATGAGAAAATAGCTATTACTCACTTATGGCATGCAATAGAACCCCAAACTATGTACCATCTTATAGCTAAGGACAAAGTAGCTGAACAACATATTTTAGGAAAACACTCTAACTGCAATAGTTTTGGAGTTACAATGGCTTTACTCAACAGTCAGAATTTCAAAGTAGCTATTACTCAGCTATCCAAGGTGCAACAGGTCTGAAACTTTACTATGTGATAGCTTACCAAAAAGTAGATGAACAACATATTTGAAAAGATTTCTGTAACTCTAATACTTTTGAAGATATTTGACATTTACTCCTTTTGTTATTTAGCTACAAATGAGAAAATAGCTATTACTCACTTATGGCATGCAATGGGACCCCAAACTATGTACCATCTTATAGCTAAGGACAAAGTAGCTGAACAACATATTTGAAGAAAAAGTTGTAACTGCAATAGTTTTTGAGTTATGAGCCCTTTACTCCAAGTAGCTAAGATAGCTATTACTCAGTTATCTTTAGGCCTAAGTCCATAAAACCAAAAAAATTTTCGAGGGCGTGAAAATTCATTGGGACAATTAATTTACAAAAAATCTGTAGCTGTAGTAGTTTTGGAGGAATCTGCGTGACTAACTAACGCACGCACACACGCACGCACACACAGGCATCATTTCATAATCTCCCTCCCGGGCTAAAGCCCGGCGGGAGATAATAAATCTACCGTGATCTAGTTAGTGAAAATTGTGGTGATAGTAAGAGGTTATGGCATGCACTAAATAGAACATTGAGTCGGTCAAATTCTACTGTCCTCCTATCCTTTGAGGATGAAAAGTCTTTAGCAAACAGATTTGGTTCATTTTTCATTGATAAAATTAGAAAGATTCGAGACACCTTTAAATACACCCGATCTCAGGTTCTTCACTCAGACAAGGAGCCGCCGACTTTCAGTTCCTTTCAAGTTGTCACTGATACTGAAGTCCTTAAGTTTATCAAGGAATCTCCTTCAAAAACTTGCTCCCTTGATCCATGCCCCACTCACATTGTGAAACAATGTATTGACATTCTTCTCCCTTCATTGACTAAACTGGTTAACTTGTCCCTCAAAAATGGCATTTTCCCTAATCCTTTCAAACAGGCTATTGTCACACCCCTCCTAAAAAAGTCCACTCTTTCAAAAGAGGACTTGAAGAGCTATCGACCGGTGTCCGGTCTTAGCTTCTTGTCAAAATTGGTTGAGCGAATTGTGGCTGCCCAAATTAGATCTCACATGGATTCTCATGATCTTGGTAACACTTTCCAGTCAGCCTATAAGTTGGGGCACTCAACAGAAACTGCCTTGTTGTGCATCAAAAATGAGATTCACTTATCTCTGTCCAAGGGCATGCCTACAGCACTTGTGCTACTCAACCTGTCCGCGGCTTTTGACACTATTGATCATGACACACTCCTATCCTGTTTGTCGTCTAGATTTGGTTTTGCTGGATTGGCACTAAAATGGTTTAGATCCTACCTCCAGGATCGTTTTCAGTCAGTCAAGATTGGTTCCAGTCTTTCGAATTTGTTCAAATTGAAGTTTGGAGTCCCCCAAGGTTCTGTCTTAGGTCCTCTTCTGTTTTCCCTCTACACAACACCTCTTGGTCAAGTCATCAGAAAATATACCGGAGTCCATTACCACTTCTATGCGGACGACACTCAGCTGTTCATTCACTTATCCCCTGATGATAGTCTCAAGTCTTTTGACCGTCTTAAATCGTGTTTGAATGATATTCAGGTCTGGATGTCTGAAAACAAACTCAAGCTAAATCCTGATAAAACAGAATTCATAGTCTTCGGTGCCAAAGACAGACACAAATGGCTCAGTGACTCATTTCCTGTCAATATCCTGGGAAATTGCCTCTCTCCCGCAGATGTTGTACGCAATCTGGGTGTTCTGTTTGACGCAAAGTTCTGCTTCACCAATCATGTAAATTCTGTTATCAAATCCTGTTTTATTAGCCTCAGGGACCTTCATCGCATCAGAAGGTTTCTTTCTGTGGATACATCAGTGGTGATTGCAAATGCTCTGGTCAGTAGCCGTTTGGATTACTGCAATTCTCTTTTTCGCAGTTTGTCATCCCGAAATGCTACAAGGCTCCAATATGTTCAAAATGCTCTTGCACGGTTTGTCACTGGTGCTTCAAAGTACACTCATATTACATCCACCCTTAGGACACTTCATTGGCTACCCATTAGACAACGTATTATTTTCAAAACCCTAGTTTTGGTTTATAAGTACCTCACCACTGGCCAGCCTAAGTATTTTGCACCATATCTCCCCTTGTACAAATCTGCTGTGAATACAAGACGTTCAAATCCCAAAAATTTGTTCCTTCAGGTTCCCTCTTACTGTGCTTCCATCCATAAATCTAAGGTCCATTTTAACAATAGTTTTTCATATGATGCCCCTAAGTTATGGAATGATTTTCCATATGATATACGCAGTGCTCCAAATCTCTCCGGTTTCAAAAGTCGACTCAAAACCTACCTATTTCAGAAATCATTCCCACCATAGCTTCTTACTACCGAACACCGGACGACCTCTCTGGGAACGACTCGGAACATGTCTAATGTCTCATGACTTATGCCTTATGAATTGGATGGTGTGCCTTAGAATCCGTTGATACGGAGATTAAGCACGTGGACAACTGATTGATTGATTGTAATGCAAAATAAAGAAAAATTTAACTATTTCATATTGCGAGATTTGAAATATGTTATACTAAATTGCCATCTTACAAAAACATTCTTGCTAACACATTTAAAGCTTGCAAATGCCTAAAATGTTAAAAAAAATGAAATGGAACTAGGGTTGGGATGGGTGCTAAAAAACAGCCCCAAGTACCCACATTTTGACAACTGACCCAAAGACTTGGTTGAAGCTGGTTCACACACTGAACTGAATCAATTCTTTTCTGAGTACAAAGTATCCGATCTTTCAATAGAATATTATAAAATACTGTGAAATATGTTGAATATTTTGGTAAAATTGTGTTAAAATAATGAATGCGAATAAACCGGTTTTGATTAGAAGAAAATGGAATGTAACCGGATCGGTGTCTTTAGGTTGGCAAATAGATTTCCGGTGTACCATCTTCAACACTATATGCAAGTAAGGCTGGTTATGTTTTACTGTCTGAAAAACATAACCGGTTCAATAGGACAGCACTCAATCCTTAAAATTGGGATAAAATTTTCGTAAAATTTGCCTCGGTCAGCGAGTGTCAACAGCTCGGTCACATCCCTAACCAATACATCAAGGATTTAGTGGGCACAGACGTAGCGGGTTAGACACAGAACAGTAGATGCTGGTCCCATCATGAATTATTCCATGCAGGTATGTGCACTCCTTCTGCCAAAGAACCTCAAAGGAAAACTGTCAAAATCCACTATAATTTGTCTTTAAAATGATACATTATTCACTTTTGTTTGCTCATTCAGGCACTTGGTTATTACTGAAACTGTTTTAGTCCATATTTTGGCTTTAAATAATACTTTGTGTGGCAATAACTTTTATCCATACAATGTGAAATTTTATCAATCTTTTACTTCCTTGAAAACCTGTCAATACATAACCATTTTTACAATTACAACAAAACTAGTGACATAATAAAGGTCATTATGTACAGAGCATCACAATTATGTCTTTTTGTATATTATTGTGTGAAACTTTTTTTTTTTTTCTAAAATTGCCAACAGATAGCATGAAAGGTAGGTCAGTGACATAAAGCCTTTGATACTCATAATCAATGAACGAAACAAATATTTTTCAGCATATTAGTGAATACTTTCTCCATAATTTCGCATAAATAATACCTTAAGTATTTTACATTTGTGGAGAAGTTTAATGTAGATTTCTTTTATCATATAGCACTAATTTATCTATATTTTTGATAAAGTAGCAGCCAAGATATACTATTTCAGTAATATTCGAAGGTAAAGCAGACCGAAGTCGGGGTCAGAAGTCGATACCAAAGAATTTCCATAAAAGACCAAATATCTTTAAGGTAATCATGTGTGCTGTCCACAACAATGGATTACTCTTTCTTGTTTTTATCATATAATTATACAAGATGGCGACCAAAATAAAACAACCATGATTTATTTGAGGAAAAACAAATACCTACCCGTTTAATTTCAATGTTTTCATCCCCTGTTGGAGTGTCTTCCATCACAGAATCAACGGAGGTCATTTTGAATGTGTTTTATTCCTCCCTTTGTCAAAAATTCTAGAAATGATTCATATAAACTCGCAAATAATGAAGGGCGACTTCTCTGTCTGACGTCACAATATACCGGAAGTTTGTTGGGTACATTATAAAACCCGGACTTCCGGAGGTACTATCGGACTGGTGCGATGAGTGGTATGGAACGCGACAAGCATAGAATTGTAAATTTTATTTTAAATGTAGCTGTTATAAGCTACAATACTTACATTTTGAATTGAAACATTGCGCTATTCCGTTGGTTACTGGAAGAGCTACCAACAAAGTGGAAACTTTTTTGGCTATTTGCAAGGACCACAGGGTCTCTCGAGCCAGTCCAGCGGGCTGACCCACCCGGTGACAGGTAAGGCAACAACTGCATATGCTGTCTTTACAGCTCAGGTGATTCTTCCTTCTTTCAGTTGGTAACCATCCTAAAACCGTGAGCTGGACCCGGAGGGCTTCCAACTGTTTCAATAGGTAAGTATTGTAGCTTATGAAAGCTACATTTAAAATAAAATTTACAATTTGAATGTACTTACCTACTGAAAGAGTGTGCTGAATTCCATCATCTTGGAAGGTGGGAAAACAGGTCACTGACCACCTGGGAAGCCTGGTGAAGCGGAGTGGAGGCGAAGGATGGAGAGTCCAGAGTCTGGCAAGATCTACTGTCAAACAAATGGCAATGGGGTTGCACTCCTGTGTTGTTCTGGGTTCCCGGTGATTGCACAGGTGAAGGAGCAGGTCTGTGATCACCATTCACAGAAACACTCTAAGGTAACTGGGTTAGAGAAGAAAAAGGGCAGAAAATTAAGATAAATTCTGAAATAATGACGTTCTATAGTTATGCAGGTATTAGAATTAATACACTCTTTCTTTTTGTACAAGGACGGAAAATAAAAATAAAAAAATTCTATTTTCTCGATCTTGAGGAATAGAATACCTAATTGGGTAAAATCCTGTTGTATGAGGTCTGGAATGACCAGCCCCAGTAGTCGCCGCCAGCCCCCACCCTTTTTTGTTGAACAGAAGGAAACTAGGAGTGGGAAGGAGCTATCACTTGCTGTGCCGCCACAAAGGAACCCAGTTCAAAGTGATTATCTCTGTGATTCTGGCCTGATAGGTGTTTAAGATAAAAGGCCTGCATGATTTGGTCTGTTGAGACTCCCCCATGAAAGGCTTTTGAAGCAGCAAACGCTTAATCCCTAATTACTCTATGTCTGCATTGCCCACCTTTGAGTAGCAAAACTGAATAGTCTGCTTTATCCAAGAAGATATCATCTAGCATTTCATTTCCTTGTCATGGCCCTGCTTATAGGAGACGAATAGGAGGGATCCGTCCCCCCCTAGAGTTTTTGGTTTTGTCCAAGTAGTTAGATAGGGCCATAACAGGGCAGAGCAAGGTGTCTTCCTCATGGGAAGACTTGATCGACTTTAAGGTGGAAATCACCACTGGAGAAACTGCTTGCAGGCCTTCCTTGGCTAGTTGGTTCTTTGCAATTAAGGAAGGAGAGGGGGATAGCTGGATCTGCACCCAGTCGCCCAGGCACAATAGATCATCTAGGGTCCAAGCGTGAATTTCACTGCACCTTTTTCCTAAAGGTAAAGGCAAGAGAAAAATGGTTTTCCAGGTCAGAAATTTAATGTGGGCCTCTGAAAGAGGTTCAAAAGGGGCCTCAAGAGTTGGAACAGGACTAGGTTAAGAGTTCTGTCACTTTTTGGTCTATCCCTGTGGAAACTGGCAATTATCCTTGCTATTTCTGGGTTGTTACTAATTTCCAAAACAGAATTGCCTATAGGTTTCCACAATGGCTGTTCTATAGCCCATCGATGGTCAAAGGGCGTCTAAGTTTGACATTGAAGAGAAAGTATAAAGGAAATTGCAGATATCACTTATAGAGCAACTCCTCAAGCCCCCCCCCCCCCCCCCCCCCCCCCGTTGTTTTGTTGCACCCTCTTTGGAAGACTGACTACTTGGATGCGTAGATGGCCCTACTAGATTGTCTTTGTGGTGCAGCAATTCTGTCTGCCATGCCTGCAGCGAAGCCCTGGTTTTTTGGGAGAGAGATGGACTCCTAGATGGACTCCTTTGATCCCTAGGCCTGTAAGCCTTTTTTAATTGCAGGTTGGCCCTGGGGATGTAGCTATCTATAAGCTGCTGTGGTGTTTCCAAAGACTGTGGCATTTGAGGAGCATCAACAACCTGAAGGAGATTGTGCCGTGACAGGTCTCAGTGTAGCTGGAGCTCTAGAAGTTGCTGGTGTCTGCCAGTCTTTGGAACATTTGTTCCATAGAGCTGATAAGAATTGCTGTAGGTCAGATTGGAGTTGATATGACAAATCTTGAATTTGTTTTTGGGTTTTGTTGAGATAAGTTGAGATAAGTTCCATATTTTATTGATCAAAATGGGCATTTGCGTATGTGGAGTTGGAGGAGGAATAAGTCTTTGCAGAGTAGGTGCTGAACTATATGTACATCTCACTGAGGTAGTGCCTTGGTTTATAACTGGTGTGGCAACCGGTAGTGGAGTTTTGAAGCTGCTTTTGGATGTGGCACTGACCTGTGTAAGCATTAGTCCTGTTTGGAAAGCCAGGGATCTTTGGATGCTGATTAGAGGGAGTGAGAATGTCTGGTCACTGGTGTTGGAGACTGCCGGTTGTATTGGAGACACTCCGGTTGGTGTAAAAATCCCACAGGTTGAAGTATAACCGGATCTGGTTTTTGGACCGGGATCTGTTCATCTGGATTAAGATCTAAGATGGAGTTATCAATCTCCCCAGCTTCTGGCTGATTTTCATTGTCACTAGTAGTAATAGGGGGTGATTATACTGGGTTTGAGGAGGGAGGAAACTTGAGGAGTTTAAGTTTATCCTTAAATTTATGGGTTTTTAAAGTTACGGCTTTAAGTAAGGTCTTAAATTTAAGGAGTTTAAGATAAAATGATAGTTAAAGGGGGGAAGAATGGATCATTTAAAGGACTTTTTTTTAAAAAAAATTAGGTTTTTGAGTTTAAGACTTTAAGTAGAGGAAAGTTTTTGTAAAAGGGTTGTTTATATGAAAACATGCAAGTTATATGAAAACATGCAAGTCAAAGAATTTGAGAAACACTTTAAACTGCATAATGCTGTTTTTATGAAAACATGCATGAGGCACAAGAATTTGACAAACACTTTAAACTGCATAATGCATAAAATTAGGATAACATTTTGAAAATAAAGCATAAAAGGTACACAGGATCAAGCAAGTCCAAGCATACACACACGCAAGCTTAATAATAATAATTTATAGATCATTTATACACATGATCTAAGGCACACCGCATGGTCAATGTTTATAAATCTCTTTAAATCCCATATAAATCTCTTTAAATCCCATTTGAATGGAGCAGGCACTGAACGGGCTGAGTAACCAACACCAAATTGAACAGAAACAACTCAAGTTCTTTTGATGTTCATTTATTCTGAGAGCATTTGTTTTTTTCTTTGCAATTTTAAGTACTAAGAAATTAATTGAAGATTAACTAACATCAAAAGCATACTTATTACTTCTGCTAATATGTACAATCTAGCCCCTGGACAAGTCCTAAAAGCTGTGCCCTTCACATTTCTACATTGGGAAAACAAATGACAAAGTGTTATCCTTCTAGAGGGTAAATGTAAACAATCTAATAACCATGAAGGTAACTGAGGGCAGCCTCTCTGTTAGTAAAATTAATGGATATATTTACAAACTGCATATTTTTAAAAACTTGAAAACTACAAAATAGTCCACAATGGAACAATTTCCCTTGTTTTTAACTTTAAGAATCTTTATTTTTTTTCTTAAGAATTGACAAGACTATTTCTGAGCATAGGAACTTTGGCAAATGTAAAAGGCAATCATTATCAATTCTATGCTCAATAAACTCGGGTTAGCTATAACAAAGACCTCTGTTTCAAGATTTAAAAAGGCATAAAAAGGCATGCACATTTTAGACAGAAACTTCTCATTGGTTGGAAAATACTAGAATCCAATAGCCACATCTTTGGTAATATACACAAAAACCTTATATTATCCCTGAAAACTGACCAATAACCTGGTCAGCACAATGCTCTTTACTTAAATTCTAAGCTACAAGGAACCAAAAAAAAGGCTCTAATTGGTTGAATATTCCACAGATTTTTTTACTGACACTAACCACTGAAAATTCTTGCAAACTATATTCTACAAATTTAATGATAACACACAACATCCAATGAATTGACCAGCCACTAAAATGACCCGCTTTTGAGGCTATACTACAGAATGTATAAAACAAGGCTGACTAACTTCATTCTCTCTCAAACCTGCTTTTGGATTCTTCTTGATAAAATTCAATATAGGATACGACTTTAAAAGTGAGTACAATCTTTCTTGTTATAAAAAATGAAATCATTGAAAGAACTGTGCATGGACCATTATGTTAAAAATATAAACACAATTAATGATGGCTGGCTGAGAAAATACACCAGCTACAATGAACTAATACGTGTATGGCACAATGCACTCAAGTGAGTAGATTGTTCTATCATGGTTTAATTATTGATATACTTTTAAATTTTCAAAGACAAATAATATTATGTTTACTGTATTATAATAATTAAAACAAGCAATATGTATTTTTTTCTGAAGATTGTAATATGTACTAATATAAATGTTTAACTAAAGACAAGCACACATACACCTCTTCATATATAACCATAATTTGTAAAGAAATATTTTACTGAATGTACTTGGCAATGTTTAAATTATCTATAGAGTGCCTGCATAAGTGCTAGTTATAAGAGCTGACTGGTGGTATGTTACAACTAATTGCTACAGCAGGTGACACTTAAAAAATATATGTATATATCTCATACAGCAAATACTAACAACTAAATAGTATTTTAATATTCTTTGCAGGACTAAAACATCACTAAATAGATACCAGAGCGTTAAAAAAATTGAATTCTGACAACTAATTAGCATTTGTAATGTGCTTTTCAGGGCGAAAATGTCAACACCCACTCAAACTTTCACGTTCTTCAACAAACCTACTACAAGCACAGGGTAAGACTATTTTTTTTCCTACATTATAAGAATATAATCTTATTCTACACTACTTATTTCAATTGTAATGTACTTTTTTCTACATTTGAATAAGAAGCAACACAATTGACAAACTAGATGGTAGAATTGCAAACTTGTGAATATTAGCATTAGAAATTTTTTTTTTTGACTATTGGGCAATTAATGATGATTTTGGATAATAGAATGGGGGGATAATAGAAGAGTAGTAAATTTCATGCTTACACAGTTCACTAACCACACTGAAAACAATAATGCTGTAATCACTTGTAGATATATTTTGTTCCTGTTTACATTTTGATTTGAAAATACATACATTTTGTTTTAATATTTTTTTTTTTGGTTACAAATTACAGTCACTGTTCAACATTCTTGTGTACTGCATATGATTTCTTTCACAGGCCTTTTTTCTCTGGAAGTAGAGAATAATAAAATAATTACTTTTTTTATTTCAGTAATTTTTTTTGGTCAATCTACAGATGAAGGGACCAAAAAATATAATTGCTATTGATACTGGCTTTCTCTACATATTTAACCTTATTACCAACTTTTTATTTTATTTTCTTACACTTGCAGAACTCACACCAGGGACAGATCTCCCCTGAGGCCGGCTGAAGAGATCACATTAGGCACTGTCACGCTTAAAAGGGAGGACGTTGACGAGTGCCTATGATTAACACAAGGAGGGAGAACTCTGTATTTGCAGAAGACACAGATCAAACTTCTGCAGGAACACCATGTTGAGATATATGCCAACAGTGAAATGGCACTAGAGGACAAAGAAATTGCATATGAACTGGAATTGACAAGACAAATCGTCTTGTCTGTGTCTGACATTACTCAATTGTTAACCATAAGGCGTTACTACGCAAACAATCTAGGTGACAAGATAACCCTGGGCAAAAAAATTATTGCCATCCAGTTGTCAGATGTTCCAAAATTCTTGCGCATGGTTAAAAATATGTAAATTAAAATCTGTTGAATTGCATTTGCTTGGTTTTTTTTATCTTGTTTTATACATATATTTACAGTAGAACCTCTATTATCTGACTCTTTTGGGAGAGTAACAATAAGTTCGGATAACAGAAAGGTCGAATAATAGAAAAAAAAACAGGTTTTATTGGATTTGAGAGATTTAATATGAGGACGAATAATTGAAAATTTGGATAATAGAGGGTCAGATAATGGAGTTTCTACTGTTTATATAACATAGCTATGTATATGGCTCACCTATAGTTCTATATCCTCATAATTGGCATTCTCCACGAAAATAGGTGAACGCACCCTCCTCCTCTGCCTCTTCTTCAGAAACTTCAGGAGGAAAAAGCTGAAGCATCCCCCACTCAGAAATATGAAGCCTACCCCGAGGCATCCCGCCATGATCTTGTGCCAATCTATATCAAGGAAAAAAAAATAAAAAAAGAATTTTAGCATTTATATTGGCAACTCTATTACTTTTAAGCATGCAATCTCTATAAACTAAATATCTCATCATGATTGTACTTTTATAGCTCTTAATATTTTCTTAGCTGATAATCTCTACTAAGTTACTTAAACTCTAAGGCTCAACTGCACACAAGGCCAACTAACCGGGCTTTGATTTGCTCCCAAGGAATTAACACTTCCATTTAAAATTTGGAATGCTTAGACTTTCCTTTGAAGCTCTGATTTAGCAAATTGTAAACAAAAATCTCTTTAATTACCATCCTTTTCAACTGAAGCCTGGGTCACACCATTTGTTTCACTGACATTACTGAGCCACGTGCTAGACAGGTTTGTACTGTATGGCTGCTCAATGCTTGAATTGGTGGAGGAAGAAAGGGGTGATGTGTGGGTAAAAGGCAAAGCAAAATCAATTGTGGAAGGCTGGGAGCTAGAAGGGCTCAATTTTGAATCAGACATATCTCTGAAAGCGGTCACAGGCTCTTTAGAAGAGCTTTGATCAGTCATCAATACATTGTCAAAATAGCTAGAAGAATAGGGTTTTGGTGTACTGCTGTAATGCTGATCAGATTTTATGGAGGGAGAGACTATGGCTGAACTCATGAAGCTCTCACTTGATTTGGACTGGGTTATAGCCTTTGGTGTACCAACACTTGTAGTCCCCTCAGTATCTGTTTAAAATAAAAAGCAGAGGCTTGATATTTTGAAAATCCATGAAACCAATTTAAGGATACTGCTTTATACAAATTTATTGAAAAAAAATCTATGCGCCACAAATAATCCGTCAAATTTAGAAAGAAGCAATGAATAATTGTTACTACAAATGTCCAAACAGAAAAAAAATGACTTGTAGCAGTCATACGAAGACCCTGAACTGATTACAAAATACAAGCTGTGTTTCACAGAATATGATAAATGAATAAAATGCATAAATACCGTGACAACTGGGTGCCTCCACCTTAAATTTCCATGTTGATTTTCCCTCCTGCAACAAGCTGCACTCAATGGACACTTCAAAAAGTGACAGTATCTTCAAATTCACAAACTGATTTATGAAAGTCATATTCCTTATGTCTGAATAGGAAATATAAAGAGACTCAACTTGTTCAGGAGCTGACACTATAAGTTTTGGTTGCTCAAATATTCCATTGCACCAAATAGCTGTATTTTGGCAAGTACACTTGTCAAAACAATCATTTTCAAATGCATCACTAAATCCCAACAGAGCTATGAGAAACAAAGCCAACATAATTATGTTTTTTTTTCTCCTTACACCACTATTTGCTCTCAATTAACTGACTTTGCAAAGTGAATAATAGAAAGCTTACTGTAACATACTAATTTATAAATTCTACATAATGAGAGTGGCTGAATCTTAAGGAAGCAAATCCTGATATTTTATTGCAACTTCAACTTCGGATAAATGGGATCATAAAAGTGTAATAAAAGTGGATTAAACAAGTTTAATAGGGGCAACTTTTCTGTGCATATATCCCTCAAGACATACCAAAGGGAAAATGGGTACTTAATTATATATGTAGAGAGAAAAAAAAACACACATTCAGCATATGGGCACCAAAGGGATATTAACCATGAACCTGTAGCAAATACTCTTGATTTATTAACATAGCCTATCACCTGTTTACTTGAATTTACTAGATAACTGAAATCTGATGGACTAAATCTTTACACACACACACACACACACACACACACACACACAGCCAGCCACTCACACACCCAACCACACACACACACACGCACACAGAGCCAGATGCTATTGTGTAAGACTGTAAGCCTATCCATACATTGTACTAATGGGACCAATTATAATTACACCAATTGAATTTGAGCTTTTGTAACTTTAAAACCTGATTGGTAGCTCAATTTGTTAATTTGACTGTCCACCCAAATATTTAAAGACCTTTCATCTGTCAAAATCTCTAAGTCATGAATTTTTTGTTCAAACTGTGAACGATGAAGTGTGTTGATTGTGTATGACATTAGTGCTTTTCAGTTGTTGGACTTAGAAAATTTTTCAACTTTTCAAGTAAGTTGTAATAATAATAACAATGTTTTTGTGCTTTAATAAAAATTAATTAAACTCCCTTGCATATTTCCTTACAAGAGAGCATTATGAAAAATTGAAAACTCATCTCATAAGAACATCATGTATGTGTAACATTTCTACAAGAGAGCATCATGATATGTTTTTTTTTTATCTAGAGGCAAGAAAGTAATAATAACAATAATAATAATCTCTGTCTCTCCAGGATATATATTGTTAGGGGGTCAAAATAATTTTAGGGGTGTAAGGTAAAGTAGCTGTAACCAAGAATGAGCATCAGAATAACTTTCTTACTTGAAGATCGCAATAGTGAGTAGAAATTATTTAAAATTTCAGGCATGGCATCTAATTATGCCCCGCTCACAGAAATTGAAAAGGAGCAGCTTAGAACACAACCAAATGTGCACCTGATTGAAGCCTGGGCATTGGTGAGAGGGATTGCTGGACATCCTGAAGTCTTGCAACAAATCCAGCTGAAGTCAAATGAAGTAAGACTAATTTTGTTTTTGCTTTCATAGAAACATCTTTAATAGTGAAAAATATAAAATGCATTATATTAAATGAAAACCAACAAGAAACTTTGAATAGCATACAAAAAACAATGAACACATATTTTGACCACCGTACTGATTTCTACAAATTCAATTCTAAGATATACAGAAATCTAATAAAAAAAAACTGATATATATGAAACTACATCTAAAAAAAAATGAAATACCGGGATAAATACCTTTCACAGAAAGCTTATAATATTCTTAAAATATTTTCACTCAGAAAAGAACAGTCTAAATGCTTCTCATAAAAAAACCCGACATTGAAGCTGCAAAATGTCTCTAACTTCAGAAATATATATATATATATATATATATATTTATAAAACTACATCGAAAAAAAAAAAAGAAAATACTGGGATAAATACCTTTCACAGTAAGCTTATAATATTCTTAAATTATTTTCAGTCACAAGAAAACAAATTCTAAATGTTGAAAGTCCAAACTGTGTATAAATGTCTATATGAAACTACATCTAAATAAAGTACTGGGATAAATCCATTACACAGAAAGCAGATTCAATCTTTAAATATTTTCGTACACTTCAATATCGGTATCCTCTTGCCTATTCTTTTGCTTCCTGGTTTGTGACCTTGTCAGAGGTCGCCTTGGCACAAAGCCGTGAACTGCATCAGGATCAATATTTGCCTTTGATTTTTTTTTGAAGCAGCACTTCCCTTTCGATTTTAGGTGACAAAACATTTTGATAGTGTAAAACAACATTATTACCGAATATCCAATAACACTCACTACAATTGCGACCCAGTTATCCTTTTTTATGTTGTTGAGCACTGTGAGCATTGACTTCACTACTTTAGTGTCTTCGGCATCGCTTGGCAAAATCTCGATGCTTTTGAAGGGTGTTCCATCCACTTGATCTAGAAAATAAAAATAGTGAATTGGATGAATATTCACTTGTTTGTTTACAAATATAGATTAAACATTGTAAGACTATTCAAGCAGAGTGGGCAATTCATATTGGGAATTTGGTAGTTACTTTCCGATGCCCAGTGGTTTGAAGGGCAGTATGCACCAGTTTCCTCCACCTGTAATCCACCCACTGCAATACAACGCTGGCTGTTGAATGCGACATGAAACCACAAATAAATTGTCAAATTCAATATTGTCAAATAACATAGCGGGCGAAATTCACTAGGTAGCAAAATTATATGTCAGTTACATAAACAGGTTTTGGAGGTGGACAAAATCAACCTGGTGATTATATATAAATATAGATACATACATATAGAAGCAATTGATTATTTTTGTCAAAACATTTACTGGAGGATTGCTGTAGAAAATTTAAAAGAAATAGATCCAAGCAATGAACATGCAGTATATTATACGTTTTACATTGCTAGTACAATTACTATTAGGAGCAATTACCTGTATCCAGTTTATCCCTATTGTCTACAGTATTGCTGGTCCTGCATCCACCCACAAATTTCACACTGCTTGTTGTCGGACAGTTTAATACTACTGAATCATCAAATTGCATGATCTGAACATTAGGGTAGTGACTGACCACAATTCCCACATCAACAATGCTTTGGTGGAAGACAATTGTTGTGATTATTTGGTTCTGATGGAGAACATCTGCTTTAGTCATCTCATAACACTCCATTCTGTTTATCCTACACTCACATCCACTTGGATACGCTGAATATCCACTAATTAGCACAAACAAAAGCACAAAACACAAGACCATTCTGAAAACTTTTGAGTTGAAACTTTTCCCTCACTTTTCCTTCTTCCACATCCAAACACAAATAACTGAATATCCCTACACCTTTGTTTGTTTTCATTAATTGTCAAAACAGATTGTAAAAGCAGCCTGCATTAATGCAAATACTCCATAATATGCTAGATATATAAATTTAACAGACAACAAAGAACTCAATCTTTTTATTTGTGTAAGAATAATGCAATTTTTAAGCATTTCTTGCAGGAACTATAATGTTTTGATATTCATACACCACACTACTGACAAGAAATGTGAGGCGCCGATGGGGTTTCTAACAATATATAATCCAGCTGGTACTTGTACATACACACACAGCGTGACGGAAACGTGAGGCGACCGTATTTTACAAATATATATAATCCAGCAATATTTTACTGTCTTCTCGCAATATTTAAAACAAAATATCAAATATGCTGGTACTTGTACATACACAGAGTGACGGAAACGTGAGGCGACCGTATTTTACAAATATATATAATCCAGCAATATTTTACTGTCTTCTCGCAATATTTAAAACAAAATATCAAATATGCTGGTACTTGTAGTACACACAGAGTGACGGAAACGTGAGGAGGCTACATTTTACAAATATATATAATCCAGCAATATTTTACTGTCTTCTCGCAATATTTAAAACAAAATATGCTGGTACTTGCACTAGTACACCCACATAAAACCCAACTATTAATTTCTTTTTCTTTTTTTTGCTCCATTATGTTAAACGAATGCTACCATATTTCAGAGAGCCTCATTCCAGTGCCAACATTGTCAGACCTCT
The DNA here is from genome assembly GCA_964017235.1 of Sabellastarte sp. h YS-2021. Classification (NCBI taxonomy): domain Eukaryota; kingdom Metazoa; phylum Annelida; class Polychaeta; order Sabellida; family Sabellidae; genus Sabellastarte; species Sabellastarte sp. h YS-2021. The sequence continues at coordinate 125,575,009 of OZ024932.1, forward strand.
TTTAACCGAGCTGATAACTTAAAAAGACACGAGAAGAATTGCAGATACAAGCCATCTGACTTCCAGTGCAGACATTGTTCAGCCTCCTTTACGAGACAAGGAAATCTGATCAGACACCAAGACCAGTGTTTGCAGAAGCCATCCGACTGGCAGTGTAGTCATTGCACTGCCACGTTCACTCGGAAAGACAATTGTAAAAGACACGAAAAGATGTGTAAAAGTTCCCGGGGTAGGTTTACCTGCCCATCTTGTTCTGCCACCTTTCATAGAGAGGACAATTTTAAGAGACATCGAAAGAACTGTTTTGAAATTTATAGATGTAAATTTTGCAACAAACAGTATAGATTAAAATCTTCTTTGACCCAACATGAGAAACTATGTAACAAAATGCAAAAATTGTCCCCAAAAGTATTTAGGTGTAGTAATTGCAGAGAAACTTTTCCAAATAGGCACGATCTCTACCACCACCGAGTAACCCAACACGGTGGTGCAGAAGTCAATGCCTTACAGCAGCAGCTAGAATTGATCAATCCTCCTTGGCTGAATGAACAAGGAGAAGTTATCGATGAGGCTTTGCAAAGGGTATACGATAACAACCGTCTCCATATTTTAGCTCCCCACACGGAGGGAGAGGGCGTAAAAACTTACAATTTTCCAACAGATGATTTAAGAGGGGGTGTAGATGAAATTATGAACAGACTAGACGACATTTATCGTACTGAAAACAATAGTTTTAAAGTGAATCTGAATTTAGGCTTCATCATGAGAAACAGAGAAACAGGAGAATACCGTTATTTCATACCCTATGCAAACTCTTACCTCTTGAACAGTCTGCACACCATTACCGATCATGCTAGTTTGAGAAGACTCCGGCGAAAGCTGGAAAACCTCAACCCGGTCGAGTACATTATGACACACAGGCCAGACAGTAGGTGGGAGCCAGTGTTCATTACAAATTTCAAATTGGACGTTTTTTCTATGGACTATCCGCTCGGCAAACCCGTCAATTTACCAAGGCACGTCAGCGAGTGCAGAAGCTCGAGAGATCGAGACAAGAGGCCATACGATGATAACTTGTGTTTTTTCAGGTGTTTGGCCTGGCACCAGTTGAAGAGTCGCGTCGGCTTGGACATCTTGACGCATCAAAAGTACACGGATTGGTTGGATTACAAGGGTCAAGAAGCCCAACCTAAATTTCCGGGCGTGCAGTTGCATGATTTTCCAGATCTGGAAAATTGCTTTCAGACCAACCTGAATCTGTTCCAACTGACAGAAAATCTAGCTGTGACTGTGCACTACAAAAGCATATCTTCTTTCCAACAAGCGGTCTATCTGGACATGCAAGACGGACATTTGTCTTACGTCCAAAATTTGGAGAGCTACGCCAAACGCTACCAATGCCCAACTTGTAGCAGGATCTTTAAAAACTTTACTCATTTAAAAAGACATTTACACCGCTGCTCAAAAGTCACTAAACTGAAATTTCCGGGTGGTTTCTACCAGTCAAAACAAACCATTTTTGATGAATTAGAAAAATTTAATATTCATGTAGCCCAAGCGGATCGTTTCTACCCCTATTTTATAACTTACGATTTTGAATCGGTTTTGCAGAAGCAAGATGGTCTGGGTACTGCCAAACTACTTTGGGAGGACAAACATGTACCCATTTCGGTAGGCGTCGGCTCCAATGTACCGGGTCACAAAAAAGGCGTCTGTTTTGTGAATGCTGATCTCGACGCTTTACTTGATGAAATGTTAACCAAGATGCATGAAATTGCCAGAAAGGCAAAGAGCATTCAAAAAACCAAATTTGAGCATGTATTTGATCGCATCAAGGCACTTAGGGATACGTACAAACCCGCCAAGGGCAATGAAAATACGGATGGTCAAGTGGATTCGGCTGCCGCAGAAGTAGAAGAGATGGATGACTTTGAGACACCCTGCAAGAAATTTGAGAAAAGAATTGGTGTCCAAAATACATTTCGCGGTATGCTGCAAAGACTGGAAGAGACCGGTGAAATGAGAGCTCAATACAATGATTTTAGTTCCGACGAATCAGGTTCTGACGAGGAGGACAAAGAAGGAGAGCTAAGCTCTGAGGAAGGAGAATCACTAGGGAATGAAAGCAGAGAACAAAAATGTCGTACAAGTATGTACAACAAACTGAATGCTTTGCTAGAGCGCTTAAAAGGTTACTGTCGGTGTGTACCTGTGCTCGGTTTCAACAGTGCCAAATACGATTTAAATCTGGTGAAATCAAAATTGTGCTGTCACTTGAACACGTCGTCACGGGAAAGCTTCACCGTCAAGAAAAATAATGGCTATGTGGCGATTTCCACGTCATGTTTGAAGTTTTTGGACATTAGCCAATATATTGCCCCGGGCTATTCTTATGCTCAGTTTTTAAAGAGCTATAAAGCGAGTGAAGAGAAGGGTTTCTTTTGTTATCAATATCTCTCGGATCCATCGGTACTGGAGGAAACCAGTTTACCTCCCTACGAGGCCTTTTACAGTTCGCTGAAGCAAGTCAATGTCTTGGAGCAGGAAATATCGAAGTGGCAGAAAAATCACTCCATTTCAATCGGCACTCAAGATAACGAGTATCACCGCTACACTGGTTTCTCCAGAATCAAGTACGCATCTGTCTATTTAGACGCTCCGATAAGGTTATGCACCTATTGTGAAAAATCAAACTGCATTTGCCAGGCTAGACCGAAGTCAGGGTACCGCAATTATGTTGATTTGAAAAAGCTGTGGTCGACCCAGAACATGAAAACAGTCAAAGATTTTCTCATCTACTATAACCTAAAGGACATCGACCCTTTTACGGAAGCCGTCATGAATCTGCAAAAGTTCTACCGGGAAAACCGAGTGGATCTGTTCAAAGATACCATCTCGGTACCCGGTGCAGCAAGGCAGATGCTGTTCAAAACCGACAAAGCCAAATTCGCCTTATTCAACAGCAAAAGCGAGGATTTGTTTCGAAAAGTCAAACAGAATATATGCGGCAGTCCATCCATCGTTTTCACCAGACACATGCAAGAGGGACAGAATCTGAAGAATGGCGAACAAGTCTGCCAAAAGATTTTTGGTTTTGATGCCAATGCTCTGTACCCTTACTGCTTAAGACAGGAAATGCCTTGCGGTACATTTGTTAGAAGGAAAAAAGAAAATGATTTTAAACCCGAAATCCAGCACAAGTACCTGGATATGTCTTTCTGAACTCCGAAAAATAAAAATCGCTCATGAAATGAACTCTGGCAAAGATGGGCTATTACGTGGATGGCATATGCAAGAAGCAAATCTTTTCCTATCATGGCTGTTACCACCACGGTTGTCGTCCCTGCACGGAAAAAGTGAAGGATACGAAATCCGCCAAATTTTTGAAACAACAAAAGGCCAAGTACGATAGAACAGTCGCGAGGAGAAAATACCTCGAAAAACTCGGCTACTCAGTGCACGAAATATGGGAGTGTCAATTCAATGCGGTGTATAAACCTCATACGCAAAGCATTCGTGACAATTACATGCCTCCTTTTTACAAACAACACAAATGGGGGCTAAAGAGAGATACGCTTTTAAAGTCAATTCAGTCGGGGGTACTTTTTGGCATGGCTGAGGTAGATATCCGTGTACCCGATCAGTGGAGCGGTAGCTTTCGATCCGATATACCTCCGCAGGAATACTATGCTGAATTCTCTCCGCTGTTTTGTACCACGCAGATTCCAGAAGAAGTTATCGTAGAACGCATGAGACGCCATTGCCGGGAGCAAGGCTTCAAAATCGGAAAGGGTCGATTGTTGGTTGGGGGCATGAAAGCTGAAAAGATTATGCTTTCCACACCGCTTTTGCGGTGGTACTTAGAACACGGACTGGAAATCATGGACGTGCATGAAGTCATCGAATTTTCGCCGATCAGATATTTTTCTGAGTTTGTGGAGAAATGCATCTCAGCGCGTCGACAAGCCGATGTAGACTCGGACCTGGCACTGCAAGGGGATACCTACAAAACCCTAATTAATTCGGCGTATGGATCGACTTTGCTTAACAAGGAAAAGTTCAGCAACACTTCTTACCTCAAGGGTCACTCGGCATTTAAACTGGTAAATAGTCAAAATTTCCGAAAAGCAACCCCTCTCGACAATGAAATGTACGAGATCGAAAGCGCTAAAGGAGCCATCACCATGGACATTCCAATTCAAATAGGGTTTTTTATCTTGAATTATGCGAAGCTGCGTATGCTTCAGTTCTATTATGACTGCTTATGCAAGTACATTAATTGAAGTAAATTTGAATGTGTACAAATAGATACAGACAGTCTTTACTTCGGCCTGGCTGCCAAAAATTTACGCGATGCCGTAAAGGATCATCTAAGGTCAGAGTTTGTTGAGAAACTAGAGGGAAGGTGTGGCCGTTTACACTCAGCCGATGCGGAGACCTTCTTCCCCAGAACTTGTTGTCGAAGAGACATCATGTTCGATAAAAGAGGAGAAGGCCTTTTCAAGGAAGAAATGACGGGGAGTGAAATGGTTGCCCTTTGTTCAAAAACATACGTAATCGAACGCGACGGTGAATACAAACTTTCCTGCAAAGGAATAAACAAACGAGCAGTAAAATCGCCTATGGCAATAATGAAAGAAGTATTGTCCACGGAGAAGCGAAAAAGCGGAGTCAACCGAGGCTTCAGAGCTCATGCAAACACTATTTTCACCTACACTCAGCAGAGGGTAGGCTTCAATTATTTTTACGCAAAGAGAAAAATCTTGGACGATGGTATACATAGTCGTCCTCTGGATTTAGTGCTCAATCCTTGGCCTCTCCTTCATCGACACATGTTTCCGCCAGACCAGAAAAATCCACTCTGCATTTCATATCCTTTCCAAATAGAAATGGATCAGTTGAAATTTGTGTCCGTGGAGCACTACCTATTGTTCAGTTCGACTTTAAATCAATCCGGAATGGAAAAAGCCATAGAAATACAAAGGCTATGAGCGATTCCCAGAAATGCGCTGGAAGATCCGGTAAAAGCCTTTTGGTATGTGAAGGTTCCTGATGTACTCGAACGGGTGCTAGCAGAGAAGTACAGGGTGTGCCAAAAGTTTCGGAAGGCATTACATGCTGTAGAATCTGCAGAAATTATTTATGCAAGCAAAGAGAGATACTTAGCATGCGGTATGGAGTATTCCCTTGCCATATTAACTGACAGCAGTCGGTTGCCAGGATGTAATATGCTGGGGGAAAATTTGTCTGCCCTCAAGAAAGAAAGTCAGGGTTAATTTGTTTTAGAAGAGTCATTTTTTAGTATGAAAATAAAGACACATACTCTATATGTCTACATTTATTCTCTCTCTCTCTCTCTATATATATATATGTACATAGCTATTTCTTTACAAACAATTATTTACATTGGTACATTGTATATACATGCATTGTATTATTCTGTACATAATAAAAGTTATTATTATTTTTGACTCGTGTATTGGTAAAAGCGAAACACCAGTTGGTCACTGTAAAACAAATTCTGCTTATCAAACATATTCAAAATAGTTCCCATGCTGCAACCTCTGGCCCTGAAGTAGTAGTAAAACAAACAGTAATGTCCACACAAATTGGACAGGTAGTTCTGACACCTATGAGTATTAAATATGTATCCTTTACTTTGCAGAGTCAAATAGTTTTTGAAATCAGTGTCCGGTTCTTTTCCCAGTGGATCAAAGTATTCCGCAAGGTCTCCTTCTCCGCCCAGAAAAACAACTATCCAATGGCTACCACTCTTGTCGCTGGTGTCCTGGTTAACGATGAACAGACTTGGTCTCGTTGGTCTCAAAGGAAGCAAGTCTTTTGGCAGCACTCCTCCGTAATATTTGGATATCTCGGGATCGCTTTGCATGTAGGTTTCCAGTTCACATGTATCCATGGTAGATTTACTCCAATATGACGTTTCTGGTTTTGTCTATCTTAATCAGACTCGGAAAGGAAGAATAGAGAATCAACATCAGATTAGGTGTTGGCGAGGCAAAGTTCATCACCAATTTGGTGTATCCAGCTCTCTTCTTGCCAAATATATCCCCCTTAACCTCGCCTTGAATGTCAAAACAAAAGAGGGAATAGCCATTGGCGTATTCTTCGCGAGAAATCCAATTGCCTCCGGCATGGTGTGGGTAGTTGTTGAAGAACATGGACAGGAATGAACTCGTGTAATCTCCCATCTCAAAGTTGGGTTTCAGTGGTTGACCTGGCACGCTTTGACCATCTACCGAGAGTTCGATCCAGTTGACGTTGCTGTGCAGGAAATTAAAAGGATTTAATTTATAATCTCCCGAAAATGCTTGCGTCTTCACCATGGAATATGTCGTCACTGGTCACAGTTGACACACCCGAAGGAATTGAAATGGTCTTGAAATTGGATTTCCAGTAGGGGTACAGAGCTGGTGAGAGGTTGAGTGCCTCGTTCTGGGCGACGACGACCGCATCGCTGACTTTGACGTGACAGACTTTGAGAATGGCTGAAGTGATGGACACTTTGTAGTTTTCGGAATCTCCAGTCATCAGGGAAAACTTATTGCTGCTCGGATGAAATTTGAGGACAATTTTCACCCCGTTCAGTTTGTAGTAGAGCTCGCTCTGTAATAATCCTTCTTTCACATCGAATCCATATTTGAGCAGCACATCTATAATAGCTTTGTAGGGATAGCATATATTGATCTCAGAGCTGACCAGTTTTTCTTGCATTTGAACGTCCACTTGTCTGAATATAGAGGATAAGCTGAGATTTACCAAGCCTACCTGGTCTTCGGCTACAATGGGCGTGCCTTGATTATCCACGATTCGCAACTTTACCTTTAGCCTGCATCTTTGCAGATCCACGTATTCCGAACTGGTTCCCGGTATTCTAAATTCTATCACGGATCCATCGGATATGGTAGAGGTAGGGAGAAATTCGATGTACTGAACTTCCTCCACGCTAGATTCTACGTAGGGTTTCTGAAAGAGAGCCAACTTGGAAGTGTAGGTGTCCTCGCCATCTATGACTTTATTTCTTCTTTTTATTTTTCAAAGTCTTCTTTTTACTTTTGGATTTAGTTTTAGTAGACTTTTTGCCTCTCTGGCTTTTGCTCTTCTTGACAGGAGCCTTCTTTTTCTTGGTCTTCCTCTTCTTCTGACCAGAACCCGTCTGAGGGCTGGGTCGCGCACGTTTCGTCTTATATTGCACGGATTCTGCAAGTTTTCTTTTCATGTCAGCCTTGGCCCGCTGAACGTCCGCTTGTGTCGGCGTCACTAATTGGATGTCACCAGCGCCAGTCTGTGTATGGATTTTGTAAAACCTCTTCCTATTGGGTATCAGTCCACGAGTCATATCCATAAAATGTTTTATCCAAGCGTTACTCATGACGCCTTGTCTTGCGCAAGCCTAGTGTGCAGGTCAAATCTAATTCATATTCTGAAGGCACTTTTCCTGTGACCAGGTCTCTTATACTGATTCTCACGTGACTGATGCGATTTCTATTGGTTCTTATATAATAAGGATGGAGGAATGTTTTGGTGGATTGAAAGACACACCTCAGAATCGATGCCATGCTATCGTTGAAGTAGCTTTGCTCGACGATATCGCAATAAACCACCAATTCTCTATCCACCCTCGGAATGCAGTTGACGTCCAAAAGCGCGCATTCCCAGTCTCCCTCTAATATCAGTTCGCCCGGTAACTACACAATAAAATCGTACCATTTGTTGTTGGGATGGTCTCGTAAAGAATCTTTAGAAGAGAGAAAAAGATGTTTCATCTTGAAAAATCTTTGAGCTGATCTTCGTCTATCCAACTGTCGAATTTTGAAGGCCAGCCAACCCAGTGCACTAGTAGTTGTGTTTTGCCCTTTCTCCTTCGCTTTGGCAAGACCTCCTCTACGTCGTAGTGGGTGCCTTCGTCCACCAAAACCTTCTGCAGCTCGTCGTTTGAAAACTTGTCTATTATAGGTTCGTTGGCAAAATCCTTCACCTCGTACTTTGGAATTCCCTGATTCAGGGATCTGGTGGTCACCCTAAAGAGTTCGTCGATCCATTTCTGATCCGTTTCCTTGTCGAAAGAGCCAGGCAGTTTGGACAGTCTTACAACATCGCCGACTTTAAATTTGTAAATTGGTTTAGGCCGACTCTCCTTCTTCTTCTGCTTCTTCTTTGGGGAGGCAAGTTTTCTTCGCTTTTTTTGGTGTCGTACTGGGTTTTCCAAAGTATGGGATCCTCAGTGACCAAAGCCTCTTTGGGAGACATTTTGATGGTACGATGATAGGTATTATTGTAGCTGTCTGTGACATTGGCCAGTGCATCGATCCACCTTCGGGTTTTATTGTAAGTCATGTATCTTCCCAATTTTGTCTTGATGGTTCTGATAACTCTTTCAGCATAATTTGCCTTAGAATGATCTGATGTGGCGATATGCTTGACTCCCTGATCCTCCATGAATTTAGCTGCCTTGTCCGCATACTCTTTTCCTCTGTCAGACCTCAACAAAGTAGGCTTGTTGCTTTCAAAGACCTTTCTCATTGCCTCAGCCATTTCTCGGGATGTCAGGCTTTTCAGAGGTACTGTGTACAGGAAGTGTGATAATATATCGATAAAGACAGCAATGTACTTGTATCCGTCGTTAGATGAGGCATACTTCTCATAATTCGCAGTGTCCGAATCAAGCATGTACCTCTTAGTAGGTACTATAACTTTAGGTCTTTTGAATTTCCTCACCACTTTTCTGTACAAAGAATAAGTGGTCTGTTTACTCAACCATTTCTTGATGTCACCCCTTGAAATAGCCTGACCCTGGTCTTTAACGTAATGGTACAATTTGTCGACTCCTCCGAAGGAAGTCGGTTTGCTCGGGTCTAAATAGATTTCTTTTAGATAATTCTCTTTCTCAGGGGTTAACATATTCTTTTCTAGTACATTAATACGCTTTCCACTTTTGTCTCCACGAATGACTTTTGCTCTCCCTCCGTCTCTTCGCTTTTTCGCTAGCTCCCTCTCCGGTTTGTAGTGAAATCGCTGGTTGCCCCGGCGGTGGTGGCAGTGCCGGAGGTTGGCTCAAGTTTTCCAGATCTTGGGAATTCGATGGTTTTTCTTCTACAAGTTTTTCTGCTGCTGCTGCTGCTGCTGCTTCTTCTTGCGGTTTTGTACTAGTAGTCTCTGCCACTGACTGCTTTTCTGTTGACTCGGGTTGCACCGAATGCTCTTTAGATTCTCTAGACAAGGATTGCTTGTATCTTTCGTGTGGTATCAAAACCAGCTTTTTCATTTTATCAAGGTTAAAAGTATGCCTTTGAAATGAGACAGGGTCTTTAAGATTTGTTGTTTATGCTTGGATATTAACTTAGTTTTTCTCCGTAAGCTAACCCTTTTATTCAAGAGTTTCCGAAATGTCAACCTCCTCTTGTGAACAATATCCTTGTCGGCTTTTTTAGAAGCTATATTGTAGATATTGAACAAAATTTCTACCAAAGCCTCGGTTTGAGGTCTACTTATAATGTTCAAGAGTGCTTTGGCTTGTTTAGGCTCACCGTTCAGTAACAAATTCACAAAATCTCTGTTTTTGTTAATATCCTAGACATGTTTCCCCGATAGAAGCATTCTTGCTAATGAAGTCTAAAGCTCCTTTCAAGCTACTGATATACAATCAGGGGAGCCTCATTTGGAAAGACATTCGTCCTCAATCTATAGCTTTCCTCCCCCTTGGGAGACAAATCCACTACTAGATAGCCAAAAGGTTTGCTTGTGGCGTCTTTGTAAGCCTCCTGGAGGGTCTTGCCTATACCTAGTTGCCGACCTAGCAAAGCCACCTGCTGGGTGTTTCTAGGATTTCTCATCAAGACCGTATACGCCGTGTTCAGATTCAGGGTCCTGGCACATTTGCCTTGGTAGTACAAATTTTGATTCAAATAAATCACGCTCAGGTTATTGTGATGACTCAGCTGGGTAAAAAGCTTTTCGGCCTCTTTGCTATTAGAGACCTCGTGCTGTAAGTCGTCCAGGCAAATTACGTGGTGGTGGCCGTCAAAAATCTCTTTTATCTTATCGGGGTCAGGCATACCCTGCACAAATTCTATGTCAAGATTTTTTTCCATCTCATCGAACAATTTAGTCCATATGGAATAGCAATATATTATTTTCTTGGGTGGTTCTTCGAACATGCTCTCTTTAGATTTCAAGAGGTTATATAGCCAGCTGGTTTTTCCACTACCCGTCATCCCTGAGATGATCCAAGTGCAGGGAGATTGAAATTTAACCAAAGCCATGTCTGTCGTCTTTGGTGACCAAAAAACAAATGAATAGATTAGTGTTGTGACCAAAGTATATATGTGCAGGACTTATTGGACAGAGAGCGCTTTTCCTCAAATGACAAAGACAGTAAATGAAAAAAAAACAAAAAAAAACAAGAATATAGATACTCTGCTTTTAATGTGACATATATTATACAGCATTGAAAATGAAATATCTTTTAATATTGACTTACCCGCTCTTTGTGTGAGCCCCCCAAAAAATTTAATTAATCCACAAAAATAACAAAAAAGTTATTAAGAGTCACAAAACAAAGTTCACAAAGTCCAAAATGTCAGTTTTCAAAACAGTTGGGAACGTACTTCGTCCAAGGTCTTCTTCGGGACATTGTAGTATTTCTGTTTCCTCTGAGGAGTCTCAGTCACACCGGATGGACAGCACACGGGGCAGCCGAAATAGTCCTCTTGATTGGCATGGAATTCTCCGCACTGGGTCAGTCTCTTGGGTGTAGAGAAATCCTTTTCGATCAGCTTAAATGTCCCGAGCACAACAAACCACTGAGCTCGCTTCAAGGAAATACCCTCTTTGGTTGCTATGTTGCTATTTTCAATCTCCTCGAACTGACGAATCTGCACACATCGGTAAGGTGAATTGACGTAAGCATGAATGTTTCTTCCCAAATCTACATTGCAATGCACATCGTCGGCCTTAGTACAGACCTTTAACAAGGCTTGGGAGAGTTCATCCGCATGCTGTTTCAAAACCCGGTACATCTCGGATGACAAACAAATCTCCCCATCTTTGTGGATGAATATCAAAGCCAGTTCCTCTCCAAATGATTTAACTTCTAATATTTTACCGTCTTCTGCATCGATTTGGTACTCCATTTTATTTTCAAAGTTCACTGCAAACACTTCGAAGGGAAGTATATTTTAAGAAAGTTGCAATTTCCGTTAGAGTGTTTTTTGTGTTGCTCTAATGCACAATCGAAGACTTCCCACTGCTGTAGAGTGAGCTCGCAAGAAAAGCACCTCACTTTATCCGAAAATCCTGTGTAGTAAAAGCCAGCACCAGACAATGATTCGGGTCTCATTGGATGATGTTTTGGCCAATAAGTAAAGCTTTCCAATCTCTTGTCGTACCACATGTAGTCCAGTGTGGCCCCGCCTCCAAAGCTAAAACCTGTATGCTTTTTACCAAACAGAGATAGGCCAGTTGGAGTACTACCCACGCTATCCTCACTAATTATGCTAGGTTTCCAAACATTGTTTGAAAATTCTTTGTCCTGATTGGACAATGAAAAGCCTCCGGTGGTCATGTTGATCAGTTGAGCTCGAGATTGCAAATAAACAAACAATGCTAGCGTCAGCATTATTTAAAAACCTTGCCAGCCAGGATCTGAATAGACATTGTTCTATTCACCTTGGTGTTGCTTATATAATCCCTTAAAAGTGCCTCCTTCATTCAAGTGGGATTTAAAGAGATTTATAAATATTGACCATTCGGTGTGCCTTAGATCATGTGTATATAAAAGATCTATAAATTAGTATAACATTACTTACATGTACTTTTTATAACATGCCTTTTAGAAAAACTTTGCTCTACTTAAAGTCTTAACTCAAAGCCCTAATCTTTTTAAAGTCCTTTAAATGATTTGTGCATGTTTTCATATATGTGCATGTTTTCATATAAACAGACCTTTTACAAACACTTTCCTCTACTTAAAGTCTTAAACTCAAAACCCTAATTTTTTCTTTTTTTTAAAAAAACTCCTTTAAATGATCCATTCTTCCCCCCTTTAACTATCATTTTATCTTAAAATCCTTAAATTTAAGACCTTACTTAAAGCCGTAACTTTAAAAACCCATAAATTTAAGGATAAACTTAAACTCCTCAAGTTTCCTCCCTCCTCAAACCCAGTATAATCACCCCCTATTACTACTGTCACTCTCCGAAGCCGGTGCCGGCTCATTAGCTGGTGTAGACTTGTTAGCTCTCTTTGTGCTTCTCTCAGTAATGACTGTTTTTAAATGATACCACTGAACTTCTGATAAGGAAGAACAGGCAGCACACACTTGAATAGGGGTGCCAGATGCACAGGAGTCTTCCCCTTTGCTGTTTCTTCTACAGCCATAACACCTCAAATGGGTGTTAAAGGCAGGCATCCAATGGCCACACCTGCCCCTCTTCTGATGGGGAGGTGTGCTTACTATGATGGTAGTAAACAGTGTCACAAGAAACTGCTGAAAAGCAGAAGTTATACTAGAAACAAGATACCAAAAGTATCTACACACTTGGGAGAATAAAATACATAAAATTCAGAGTTGTAACACAATTGTAGGTAGAAATATGTTGACAAAGTGAGAACACTTTATTGCCTTTTAACAAGATGGCTACCAACAGAAAGAATGAAGCATCATGTGATCTTGGGCAGACAATTTGTGCAGTGGTTGCCTTACCAGTCACCAGATGGGTCAGCCCACCTCGTGGATCGGCTCTGAAGACCCTGTAGTCTCTGCAATAGCCGGAAAAATTTCCACTTTGTTGGTAGCTCTTAAGGTAACCAACAGAATAGCACACTGTTTCAATAGGTAAATACATTGTAGCACAATAAAAATCGTCTTTCTATGGCTAGGAGGTACAATGTCATTTGGCACCAGGACAATGCATACCCAGATATTTTGTACCCTGCCTAGAACATGTCGTACCCAAATCTATAAATATTCAAATTTTTGCCATGTTCTAACAAATGCTACATGATAAGAAGGTAAAATAACATGTATTTTTTTAAAAACTGTGTATTTTAACCTTGTGAAAAATGTCTTTTTAAGTAATTTATATGGTGTTTTATGGGGTTTGAATTTTTGGGATGTCTATAATTTTAGATCAATCTTTACTATCCCAGCAGGCACACGCCTTGAAATGTCGTTGATTTAGAGTTGAAAACAGGTCCTGACGTTGAAATGCACATTACCAACTACTAAATCTAAGTTAGTTTTCTGACATGAAAAAGTAGTGATATTTTGACCAGAAATCATGGTGATTTTTGGTTGAAAAACTGACACTGACAATTTCAAAACTATTTCAAAGCTGGATTTCTGACTGGAAAAAGTAGTGATACTTCATAAAAAATCACCACTAAATCAAGTTAGGTTTTTCGACATGAAATCTTAGTCATGTTATTGAACAGAAAACAGGTTGAATATTGGGAAACGAATGACTGATTGATTGAAAATTCATTTTCTAGAGGGTGATATAGTGATTAAGTCTAGCTTTTTGAAAGAACTATCATTGCAATTGTTTTTGAGTTTGTAGGTATTTGTAAAGCAAAGACTAATTTTTAAAGATTATAAAGATGTACATTTTTATCCATTCTCCTTATTAATTAACTGATGCATCCAAATATAATTTTTATAATTTATAATTATATTTTGATTAATACAATTCCCGATAATTAAAAAAAAAACATTTTGAAGTCAAACTTATCTTAAATAAAAAAAAGATAAATTCAAACTTATTCATCAAAACTTAGTAATTAGAATTTGTTTCTCAAAATTCTCCCATACACAAAGAACTAGTTTTCAGTTTGCAAGTTTACACTGAAAACTTCTCTATACAGAGAACCTAAGCTATAACATTTTATCACACAACAGTGAGGTTGGGGGGTTCCTGGATTTTCTTATCTGTACCCTGCTACACAGAACACTGGACCTGTGACTAAAGTAATTAGATAACACAGCAGGGGTGGAGGTGGGGGTTTACCCTTGCTCAATTGCATGCATGGTGTTTACTTCTTTAAGTCTGTTTTTTTGTGGTCAGCACTGACAACTAATTAAGGTGGGGAGTAATGGGTGGAGTTCTAATAATGTGGCTATTCTTGTGTTTTTTTCTCAGTTTATATTCCAAAGTTGTACCAGACACAAGCATCTGAACTGAGCATTGTGGCTTTGCTACATGATTATAGCTTCTTTATAATTACAATATAATTATAGCCAACTTAATAAAACTTTTAACAGAAACTGATTGGATAAAATGCTGAAGATATAAATAATGTCACAATTGTTTGCTTTTTACAAAGAAAAAAAAATATTTTACAATTTCATCAAAAAGAATTTTAATTGAAGACATTGAATAATACTGGTCCTATTAAAAACATAAAAATGGATATCTAGTTGGATAATATGGATTTACATATCTTGAGCAATTATAATTATATTTGATGCAAAATTATGTATCACTACAATGTCATCAGAAATAGAATATTGAATATACAATGATTCATGAATATATGTCATCTTGGAAAAAATTAATTACTTTGAGTTGTATCCAAAGTGTAAAATATGCATATGGATAGTTATTGTATAATATTATTAAGAAGCTATAATTATGACACACAAGCTACAATGATTCAAATAAAGAAGACAATATAAATAACCTGATTTTACTCATTGAATTCAACCCTATATGATACATTGGATCCAACCAAAACCTGTTTGCAAAATCTACATGTATTTCAACCAGATTTCACACATAAATACAACCAGATTTCAACAGTTGGTTTCAACATGATTTCACTAGTTTGATCCAACTAAAAACGGTTTGCAAAATCTACACGTATTTCAACCAGATTTCACACATAAATACAACCAGATTTCAACAGTTGGTTTCAACATGATTTCACTAGTTTGATCCAACTAAAAACGGTTTGCAAAATCTACACGTATTTCAACCAGATTTCACACATAAATACAACCAGATTTCAACAGTTGGTTTCAACATGATTTCAGTGGTTGGATCCAACCAAAAACGGTTTGCAAAATCTACACGTATTTCAACCTGATTTCACCCATTGAATTCAACCAGATTTCAACAGTTGGTTTCAACATGATTTCACCGGTTGGATCCAACTAAAAACGGTTTGCAAAATCTACACGTATTTCAACCAGATTTCACCGTTGGATTCAGCCTGATTTCAAAATTGCATGTCTGCTGGGATATGTACTATGAAACATACTATAGGCATTTAAGGTAGTTACTATTAAGTAGGTATTCTGGAGGCGAAAATATCATTACTAAGATGATTTAATGTTGTGCAATTCATTTAAAAAAAGATTTTATTCAAAACCTATCGGGTCTTTTATGTTACTATGATGCTACAGTCAATGTCATTAGTGAGAATTCCCTGATTATTTATTACAGACCTTTACTACAGAATAATAGAGTTTGCAACTTCTGTTGTTTCATTCCAAAGCGTCTGCAATCTCAAAATAAACACAGCAATAAACATATCCAACTCGAGTCTTACGAAAAGTGTCACTTGGTAAAACTCAATATAGTTTAAAACAATGTCCACTAATCCATTGACAAAAGAATATTAGGAATTCTGTGACTTGCATGACACATTGTATTTGTTTTATATTGATGAATATTGTTAAACGTTTTAATCTGAAAAGTATGTGAAGTTAAAGTCCTCTTCTAACTGAAACACTACAACACCAGAGTAGATAACAGACTTGAAATCCAACCCCTACTTTCTGCCAAAAACCTAGCATTTTTTACTCTCCCCAGGCAATAAATGCACTGAAAATTATTAATTTGTCAAAATGGTGCCTAAAACGACAAGTTTCTTAAATGACAAAATCAAATGAGATTTTCTTGTTGAATGATAGTCAAATGTTGATAACTTATAGGTCAAATTATTAGAAAACTTATGACAAGAAAATTAGTGCCCTTAAAATCAATTTCACAGGAATGTCACCAATAACAGATGCCTAAAATGACTAATTAATTGGACTGCAGGGCTTATTTTCTTGTCATAAGTTTGTCAGTTAATTTGTCAATTAGGAAGTTTGTCGTTTTAGGCACCATTTTGACAAATAAATGACAAATTAATATTTGTCAGAGGTTTTCAGTGTGGAGTTAACTATTCTGTTTTACTTTTTAAAACTTTTAATATCTTTTGGGTGTCTTATATTCCACTGAATAAAACTATGTTTTAACTTGAAGAACTACACTACTATATTTATTTATTTATTTGGGGTTTTACGTCACTTTCAACACTGTACAGGTCATATCACGATGGGTAGTTGGAAGGTTTATTGTTTATTTGGGGTTTTACGTTGCTTTCAACACTGTACAGGTCATATCACGACGGGTAGTTTGAAGGGCAGAGGAAACCAGTACATATAGTTCGCTAGGGTTCTGTACTGTAAACTGCCGACCAACGGCAAGCAACTACCAGCTTTCCCACTTACGGCCATGACGGGGATCGAACCCCGGCCGCAGAGGTGGGAGGCGAGAGTGTTACCACTCTGCCACCGTGGCCCCCGGGTAGTTGGAAGGGCAGAGGAAACCAGTACTTACAGTTGGTCAAGGCTCTGTACAGTAAACTGCCGACCAATGGCAAACAACTACCAGCTTTCCCACTTGATTCAGAGCTGTGAAGCAAAACCCTGGCCTCAGAGGTGGGATGCGAGACTGTTACCACTCTGCCACCGTGGCCTCTTACATTGCTATAAGAAAGTGCTTCCAAATACAATTAATCAATTTTTAAAATTTTTGGTACGAAATGTCCTAAGCAGGGTACAAAATGTCCGGGTACGAATTGTCCTGTTACGAAATGTTCTGGAAGTAATGTCCGGGTACAAAATGTACTGATGTGATCACAGCTCATATCATATGTAGTCTCGACTTTATATATTTATAGACATCATAAGGTATGGTATTTGACCTCACTGTCACTATAATATATGAATCTTATATTTCAGCTAGGACATAACACAATCTTCTTCTTCTGCCATTTTCTATTGGCTATGAATTGTATATATGGGTGCATGAAACACATTGTCTGAATTTTAGGTAAGTGCATTTACGTAGATAGTTACAAATTCTTAAATTTACCAATAGAATAGATTTCAATTGTCATTCCAATGATATTTATGCAACCACTTTCATTAAAATGATATTTGAAAATAATAGCATTACTGGGTTATTCATGGAATCTAGCAACTAACTAGATTAAAAGTAACCCCAGTGATACATGGGGTAACTGGCCCCCTCATATTTTGTCAAAGCCCCAATGTAAACCTTTGAAATATGATTGATGTTATTCATTAATGAGCTTTTATCTTGCTTCAAAGGCCTTAATGATCATGCACAGTTCACTATCTTTATATAATTTAATGGCAGATCAATCGTTAATAATACATGTATGGATAATATAAATTAAGGCTGCTGAGGATAATATGTGATTATCAGTTCAATGATGACACTTTGATAACCCCTTTGTAAATATGAGTATTATATGGGTGCATGATGAAAAACTTTTATAACATCAATGCAAATCCCAGAATTGTTTGGGTGGATAATGCCTCACTGTTATAGCAACACAGCAAATCTGAGATAGCTTTGAAGTGAATATATGGTTATTATGAAATACCACTGTGTAACAATTAAGTATTTAAATGGGTCTTGCAACTCTGATTTAATTAACCCATTTAAAAGGGTAAATCATTTGAGAGATAACCTGAATCATACATTAAAAGTCAAGTTGGCCCAGTGGGCAGAGGATGTCATTTAGATATCTAAAGTTGGTCCGAATTGGTTCTGACCACAGTTTCACGTCACTTTTACATTTGTGAAATCCTGATGCAATCCAGACTAATTTCAGGTATCATTTTTAGATTTAGATTTAGATATCTAAACTGGATGTAACCAGATCAAAATTTCATATCATTTAATCATCTAAATTGAACTGTATTGATGATCATGTAATTATGTTATACCTTGTTGAATATTTATAATTGAACCTTCAAATAGACAAAGTTACAGTGGAAATCTAGATAATGCTGTATTATTACATCGCTATATTGATTATTACATTGTCTGAAAAGGTATATCTCTCTTTCATATCTCTTAATTCTTTTTATTTGAATCTTGGTTGTTGCATCTTTGGGTCTCTTTTAATGCAGATTAAGCACTTTTATAGTCATATTAGAATTCATAAAAGATGGAATTTCATCAAGTGAGTCACAGGTTTTCCACCCCAACACCACTCATAAGCATTTATTGAATGTATTGCCACTTCTATATTGATTGGTAATATTCAAAACATCCAAACCATAATTCGACCATGCTAGACGTAAATACAGATTGTACAGTTTCCATTGCAAGTTTAATTCGTACATACATATGCAAGGTCAGCTTGGTATATTGGAACAATATTCAAAACATACAGTCAATAATTTGACCTTGCAAGATATCTATAAAAATGCAGCTTCCAGCACAAGTGCATTGGTGCTAGTTTCCAATCCTGTGCAGGACTCCTGGTCAGAGTGGAGACAAATTTATCTGGCCATGGTCTTCTTGTCTGGCACAAATTTACTACACTGAAATGAACCTTAAAATTAAATTCGCCTCATACTGTTTATCTGATGAATATAGTTGTCTTCATATTAAAATATCAAAATTTAATGGATTTCAGTGCATAGAAATTTCCTTTTAAATCTCAAAATGACCTACATAAGACATCAAGAAGATGTCTAAATTCAACATCTAAATAACATACTGTTCCAGGTGTCATTTGAACTTTCATATAGGACCTGCTGCGGACGTCATTTTGATTTAGATCTAGATGTCTATCACGTCGGGGGGGGGGGGGGGGGGGTTACGAGAGTAGGAGGCTCTGATCAGACCTACCCAACCTATTGTTAGTAGGTGATTAGATATCACAGCTGTATAGTGGTGCAATAAAATTGTCATCATGCACTCATACGAATCTCAGATTTCCAATGGTGCTGTGAAACATCTACAGATACAGGATTTACTTATACAACCATTTATTTTTATGTGGTGCTATGACTTTGTTTCGGGGTCATGGTGGCAGAGTGGTAACACTCTCGCCTCCCACCTCTGAAATCAGGGTTTGGTTTCCAGGCCTGACCTCAAGTGGGAAAGCTGTAATTTGCTTGCCGTTGGTCGGCAGTTTACACTACAGAACCTTGACTAACTGTATGCCCTCTGCCCTTCCAACTATCCGTCGTGATATGACCTATTCAGTGTTAAAAGCCACGTTAAAACCCACATAAATAAATGATTTAACTGTGTCATCATGCACTCATACAAATCTCGGATGTGCAGTGGTAGTATATAATAGATTCAATCTTAGATTTCCAGTGGTGCTGTGAGAGATCATTTACAGAGTCATTATGTGTTCATCCAAGTCCCAGATCTCCTGTGGTGCTACAGTATCACTGGTATTTAAAGTATTTAATTATCGAACATAAAATATTGTTAGGAAAGCCCAAGGAAATCCATGACCTCACATCTACTCATGAATATTAATAAGCTGGGTGTTATTGTCGTATTATGATCTTCATTCAGCTTTATTATAATAAAATATTGTTAGAAAGCCCCACAGTAATTCGTGACCTCATATAGGGTAATAAGGAGGTGCGATAAGAAGTGCGAACTGAGAAAAAATCTGGTTCCAAATCTGGTTCTGAGTTTTATAATTTATAAGTTTGTTGTTTAATCAGGCAGCAAGTTACTAACATGTTAAAACTTATGTACCCATTGGTGATTGCAGATTGTGACATCAAAAATTCAATTTATTTATATTTTGTCAGTACCAAGATGCAGGCAGTGAACTAAACAAAAGAAACATTATTTTAAAAGAAAACAAGATGAACAGCTAATAGAGATATTATAGATTATTAGAGATTGACCAAGTCAGGAAATTTCCTAACTATTTTTATTGCCAGAAAGGCTGCCTGTAAATTAAAATAGGTAACAAGTAAACATCGATTCATTTAAGTTTTCTTCAAATTTGCAGATTTGTTCACTTCATTAATAATTGCGAGTAATCATATATACGTAGAAAGAATGAGGTAACCTGATTCCCTGGGGTTTCTGATCAATATTTTGTTAACAAGCATTCTTGTGGAAATAAATTCCATGTTGTTAAAGATCAGCTACTTCAAATTTGTGTACTTGCACAACTCATTAATATTCAGAGATGTATAGAAAATATCGAGATTTGACTGTGATTTGATGTGTGAAGTCATTTTGTCAGTCCTCATATGCCAAATGAATGAAATTGGCGTATAAAAGAGAACAGGGAAATGTTATATAATAAAGTACTTAAAATAATGGATTTATTTATTTATGTCACGTTCAGCAATGTGCAGGTCATATAACAATGGGTAATATTAAAATAACATGGAGATCAAAGACTATAGCAGCTAAATGTAGTAAGAAGTTCTAAAATTAAGGCAGTTTCTAAACAACATTGATTGTATTTTAAGGAAGGATAATGCATAATAATGACTGCAAAACAGCTATAAGTGATTATACAGCATGCATATACACTAACATAACTATTTAAGATGGTAAAAACCACCACAGTCTAAAAACATGAAATGTATAAGTAGTATTTTAAAATAAAGTATAATTACTTGTTTTGCAAAATACTTATACATTGGTTAGAGTATAATCAAAATTTTGCAAATTTACATTTTTCAAATGTACCTGTGAACCCTAAAGTATGGATACAGACCATTTTAGATAACATAATCAAATTATGCTTTTGTGAAACATTTAATATCTTTGAATTTTACTTTAGTTCTGTTAATATTTTTGTCCAGAGATAATAACTGGCTGATGCATAGAGCACCAATACTGAGAGTTATCATTCAGTATCTTCCCAGCTCCTGACATAATACAAGTATGTTTTATGGTGATTCCCCGAAAACTGTAAAGTTTTAAATAATAGGATGTTAAGTCCTAGAACATTTTGAGCACAAGTTTAGTTAAAACTATCTTAAAAGTAACTGTATCTCTTACATAAAAATATTTGTTTGATAAGGAGAGGGTCTCATTGGCTTTGTGTGTTAGCAGGTATGGCATCTCGAGTCGGGGTGGTTTCAACTCCCACAAGTGAAAATACTGAGGACCTGTTTCTATATGACCTCAGGATATAGAACAGGATATAAAACTTATACTGATACAAAAAAATCTAAAATCCACAAAAATACTTATTTCAAATTGTTGTAACTAGGTTTTAGTCACACAGAATATGAAGACACTTGACTATAATCTTTTGGTAAAATGATTTCCAAATTCTCTGATAAAGGAGGCAGCCAAACAAATTAACTTAAAGATATTTGAAAATATACAGTGAAGTGGGGTGAATACACATAAAAGCACCCCCAACAGTCTCTGGCATGTGTAAAACATAGCATTTTGTATCTGATAAATAATCACTCTGTCTACATGCAACTGGCCACACCAGGAAATAACAACACCACGCTTGTGTGACTCTTACACACAATCTGTGAAGAAATATCACCTGCTCTTTACTGTAAGTTTGTAAGTGTAGGTGTATGCAAAACAAGGCAGCAAGGGAGAATGTAGAAATAAATATATATGTGAATTTAGAAACCATATTTATTATTAATTTACATGATCACTCATTTCCTTTCTTTAATAAATATACAAGTAGATTATTGACCATCCTCTAGTTCGAGACACCACAGCTGCATGCCCCCTCTGAAAATAGTGTAAAAGATTTTATCAGGAATTCCTGAATACTCCAAACATTTAACTTCTGATAAACTAGAAACATATCTGAGGATAACTCTTTTTCACCCAAAAATAGACTTCAACTTTCTACCTTTATAAGGCCTTGTTATGTGAAAATACTACAATGTCGTGCCACAGAACGATTTTTGGCAGAGAAACTTTTATTTGTAGAATACACAGTGACTAGTCTCTAAAACCAATAAGTATACTTATAGAAATCATGCTATGAAAATAATAAAGTCTAGTCTGGCAAATCTTATTTATGCATATTATTTACAACTGTGTTAATAGAATCTCTGTGGAGGCTTTCTGTCTCTTGGTGGGTTTCTCCTCGCGGTCACAGGCAGGTTTTTCTTTACTCTCTTCTCTCTTACTGCTGGTGTATTGCCACTTCCTGCTGGTGTATAACTTTCCTTAACACTATCTGAATTAAAGGTTGCCAGATTACGCTTTCTACTAATTTCGCTATGTTTTGAATTATTTTCTGCTTCATTTGGGGTAACTGGAAAACTCTTATGTGATTTTGCAGAAAATACCTGGAAGGGGACTCAAAGGTTGAGTAAATTGTTTAGGTTTCTCCTGAAATGGTTTGAACAACTTGGGAATATAATGGGCACACAATTGTTCTTCCATTCTCTGCCAAGCATTGGATATCATGATCTGTGTATGTCTTTAAAGCAACTATTTCTTGTTTCAGTGAACCCCAACTTAGCATAATCTGCTGTATTTAGAAAAGTGACTGAACTGCCTGTATCTATCATCATTGTAAAATGATGTCCTTCTAGTGTGACAGCTAATGAGTAGTGCAATACCCTTGTAGCATATGAATGTACCTTATTTAGGTAATATTTAAATTCTTAGCAATCTGAATCATTGTCTCACGAAACTCTACCCACATCCTTCTTTTTCGTGAAACAGACTTTCTTAAAATGACCTTTTCGTGCCAGTAACTACATGTGCTGTTTTTACATTCACACTTTGGAGCTAAATGCTTTGTAGAACCACACTGGAAACACTTTTTTTGCTTGCAGCCTCACATGCATTTTTTGTGTCCATTTTATTTTTTTGATGTTTTTTTCCACATCATGTACTGTCTGTTTTTGGTTTTTAACTGTTTTATCTCTTTTTCTGAAAGTTCATCAGCTTTGGCTATATCAATTGCCTAGTCAAATGTATACGCTCTTCAGAAAATAGTTTCATTTTTGTTTGTGGGCTACTGACACTCCCTTGTTGTAACCCAACAAATATGAGTAAAACTCATAAACTTATAAAACTTGTAATGAGATGGAAAGCCAGCACAGAACTGAAATATGAAACAAAATACTCCCTAAACTCCAATTAAGTAGCATCCTCCAGTTGTCACATGAATTAAAAAAATATTAACTCTTTTACCGCGACGTTCACGCAATAAACGTACTTGAAACTGCTGTGGTTGACTGCAATCGCCGTGACGTTTTAATCACAAAACACTACAGATGACGTCTTTAAGTTGTACTAATGACGTAATTTAAACAGAAAGCCAAGTATTGACCCTTTGCATCTTACGTCACAATGTTACGTATTATGGTTTGGACGGCAAAACATCACGCTTGAATGAACATGTCTGTGCACAACAAACGGGACACATTGGAAGAGATACCTTATTTTTAAAATTAGTTATAAAATAAATATTCATCTTATTGACTTCAAAATTGCACACATAAAAGTACAAGCATTATCCTATCTGGTACTGTTTGCAAAATAACATTAGGATGCATGATTATCGAGATATAGAGCATTGAACTTGTAGTAAAATGCAAAATATCCGTTTTTCTGTAATGTGTGTAAGAAGTACAGACAGATATGAAAATGTTAGGCCACAGAATAATTCCTTATTTTCATTTTACCGAATGGTTGATTTCCTTCGCATCAATATACCTCTTACAGAACAAAAATGGACAAATTATTCAAAGAGAAACTTTCATTTAAATGTTGTGTACTTTCGATATATATTTTTTGTGTAAAGTTTTCCCGATTGCAAGTGAAATCTAACAAACATTCCCATAAAATATCAAAATGATAAGTAATATTTTTAAAAGCTGTGCCTTAAAGGTAATATATTTAGCATTATTTCCTTGTTTACAGAACTCAAATATATGATTTATAAAGACAGAAGTTTATTTTTTTTTGTCAAAGCACAGCACTAATAATCCGTGTTTTGCCGTCCAACATGGACGTTGTTCACTGAAAACGTCATCCTGACGTCACATAATGACGTCGATGTCAAAAAGACATTATGCACACTAAAAGAAACCACAAACTTGATATTATTGTTGTTTCTCAATATAATATACAATGTATATGTCTGTTTTGCTGTCTATTCATGACTGACTGGAAATTTGGTTGTACTTATGCGTGAAATCTGGTTGAAATACATGTAGATTTTGCAACAGGTTTTGGTTGGATCCAATGTATGAATTAGGGTTAAATTCAATGGGTAAAATCAGGTTACTTATATTGTCTTCTTTATTTGAATCATTGTAGCTTGTGTGTCATAATTATAGCTTCTTAATAATATTATACAATAACTATCCATATGCATATTTTACACTTTGGATACAACTTCAAAGTAATTAATTCTTTCCAAGATGACATGTATTCATGAATCATTGTATATTCAATATTCAATTTCTGATGACATTGTAATGATACATAATTTTGCATCAAATATAATTATAATTGCTCAAGATATGTAAATCCATATTATCCAACTAGATATCCATTTTTATGTTTTTCATAGGACCAGTATTATTCAATGTCTTCAATTGAAATTCTTTTTGTTAAATTTTAAAACATTTTTTTCTTTGTAAAAAACAAACAATTGTGGCATTATTTATATCTTCAGTATTTTATCCAATCACTTTCTTTTAAATTTTTTATTAAGTTGGCTATAATTATATTGTTATTATAAAGAAGCTATAATCATGTAGCAAAGCCACAATGCTTAGTTCAGATGCTTGTGTCTCGTACAATTTTGTCATATAAACTGAAAAAAACACAAGAAAAGCCACATTATTAGAACTCCACCCATTACTCCCCACCTTAATTAGTTGTCAGTGCTGACCACAAAAAACAGACTTAAAGAAGTAAACACCATGCATGCAATTGAGCAAAGGTAAATCCCCACCTCCACCCCTGCTGTGTTATCTAATTACTTTAGTTACAGGTCCAATGTTCTGTGTAGCAGGGTACAGATAAGAAAAAACAGGAACCCCCCAACCTCACTGTTGTGTGATAAAATGTTTTAGCTTAGGTTCTCTGTATAGAGAAGTTTTCAGTGTAAACTTGCAAACTGAATACTAGTTCTTTGTGTATGGGAGAATTTTGAGAAACAAATTCTAATTACTAAGTTTTGATGAATAAGTTTGAATTTATCTTTTTTTATTTAAGATAAGTTTGACTTCAAAATGTTTTTTTTTAATTATCGGGAATTGCATTAATCAAAATATCACTATAAAAATTATATTTGGATGCATCAGTTAATTAATAAGGAAAATGGATAAAAATGTACAAGTACATGCACACATAATCTTTATCATCTTTATAATCTTTAAAAATTAGTCTTTGCTTTACAAATATCTACAAATTAAAAAACAATTGCAATAATAGTTCTTTCAAAAAGTTAGACTTAATCAATATATCACCCTCTAGAAAAAGAATTTTCAATCAACAGTAGTGAACAAGAGGTGGTCTTGTGGTCCCAATACCCGGAAGTGATTGGGAATTGATTTGAAACAATGGGAACAATGGGAACAATGTCTCAAGGTCATAGGTAAACGACTATTCATAACAGATCATGAATCAGCATTTTTTAAAATAAAAATATTTGGAAAAATATTTGGTCAAGGTTATGAATATGACAATTGCCTCAAGGTTTAGAAATGACTATTCATAAACAGATCATGAATCAGCATTTTTTAAAATAAAAAATATTTGGATCAAAACAATGTCTCAAGGTCATAGGTAAACGACTATTCATAACAGATCATGAATCAGCATTTTTTAAAATAAAAATATTTGGAAAATATTTGGTCAAGGTTATCAATATGACAATTGCCTCAAGGACACAAGTGAATCAGTTTTCTAAAATAAATGACTATTCATAAACAGATCATGAATCAGCATTTTTTAAAATAAAAAATATTTGGAAAGTATTTGCTCTCATAAACAGTTCTTGTGGTGACAATTGCCTATTAAAGCAAGATTGTTCCTTTAAACTACACTACATTTTTCCTCGTGATCATAAATATACTACCGTAAATAAAATCGATGTATCAGTCCTATAATTTTGTGTCATAGTGTATGAAAAACTATACTGACGGTCAAAAGTTTATGAACCTAATCAAAAAATGAATTCTATAAATGTATATGTCATCTGTAATTTGAAACATACAACCTAATCAAAAAATGAATTCAATAATTGGATATGTCATCTGTAATTTGAAACATACCTTTGTATTACGAAAATGTCTACCTAAGTAAAATGAAACTATAAATACCACACTCATTGTTAATCTTTAATTTATTATCAGTTTTAAAATGTTCAGTAATCAGAAGAATTTTATATCTGCGGGGCAGGAAATTTGTCGTCCTGCCTCCTGTAAAGAAAACTCTTCATCTCTAGACCAGCCAGATTCCAAGTCATCTAGCCTCACTACTGGATTCTCCTTAAACAGATCTACACAGCAGGCTGCAGAACTATCTTGTACTCCTACTTCCACATCCACCATTTTTCCCTCCTCCTCCACTTTCCAAATTAATTCTAATCCAACTCAATCATTATATTATACCAATGTTTACTCTAAATATGATGATAGATATCCTACTTTTCATACATGGCCTAAATCTCATCCTGTTCGTCCAGAAGCTATTGCTAGAGCAGGTTTCATATATACAGGTCATGGGGATAAGGTCACATGTCCTTGGTGTAATATTAAATTAATAGATTGGGAGTGTTTTGATATTCCAATGGATGAACATAGAAAACACTCTCCCAACTGTCACTTTATGCTTATGCTGTTTCCTAAGATTTAAGGATTTGGTTACAAACTTTGGTAAATGAGTGTAGTTTCAGGTAGCAAAGAAAAATAACATCCTTAATTGAGACAAGTAGTGCCACCACACCCAAATGTCACTAACCAATCTATTTAAAATTCATCTATTTGTTTATTTTAAAAAATGCTGAATCACTCCTCTTAAGCTATATAAACTCTTCCTCAGTTAGTAATGCCTCCAAAACATCTTTGTCTAAATTGAACATAGTTTTTTTTCATCAAAACTATGGCAGAGGCTTTCTTAAATAAAAATTTTAATACAACCACTCTTACTAAGAAAAGAAAAAAATGATGCTAATCATGCTGGAGGAAAGAAGAGGTCCCATGTAGTGAGCCAAATTTCAGATGACATCATTTTGCTGGATCCCAGACCTCCAAGGAAATTTATTGATCATTCAACTGCTGCTGATTCAGTTGCAGCTGCAGCAGCAGCTGTTGGAATCGAACCAGATGTATCCTATGTGCAGCCAATTCAATCCAATACCGCTTACAAAAGATCCTTCCACATAGGTGGAAAGCGTTACATCATCTTTGCAGGACCTAATGGATTGATTCAGAACATTTATTTTAAAGAGTGGGATGGGCAGAAGGTCCTAAATCAAGAAATAACTCTGAATATTCCTAAAATCATGATGATTATGCATCTGGGACAGCAGATAAGCAATGAATTGGAAAGGATTACCTCTGGAGCTAAAGACATTGATGTCAAGAAGCATATCGGGGGTGGATTTTATCTCAGTGTAAATTCTCCATATAAGTACGTGGGGATTCGCAAATGGAATACTAATTCAAGTGGAACCTTGTACCCAACCAGCGAGGGTGTCAGTCTCAAAGCTACTGAGTGGAGGGAGGCATTGGATGTCATTAACAAACTTTATACTGAAAGGTTAGAGTTGTACCAATGTGTCTCTTGTATCCTAGATCCAAATAAACCGGATCACGATAAGAAGAATTGTACAGAGTGTTCACACCTGGATAGTAATGCCAAGGGTGAGGTCTTCGTGGATATTCCCCTGTAAAAAATAATAAAAAACTGAAAAAATTGGGGAAAAAAACACTATTTTCGCAAATTTAGTTTTCCTTGTGACTGATTGGACATATACAGATCTTTATATTACTTCAAGAGTTCGTTATGAGATATTTCTGTTTAATTTGATTAAAGGAGTGTGCATTGGTATGTAACAGACATGGATCGTCTTCTTTCATTCTAATTTAAAAGCTGCAGTATTTCTCTGTTCAAAAAAAAAAATTACTGTAAGGCGTACTTTTTTCTTGACCATGAGTGTATATTGCATATGCTTAACACAGGTGAATTGTATTATCTGTAGTTTGTAATGTGGGAGGATATAGTCTACGTAGCCTTTAAGGGAGATTGTACTAGTAAAATATATATCTGTGTAGTTCATATTTAGGATATAACTCCAATTTCTCAATGATAATGAACTTTATTTCTTTCTGGTATTTAAACGTCTTTTTATGTATATATACAACTGTAAAAAGTTGCTCTGTTAATTATTAACACAAAATACTCACGGACAAAAGGTTGTGTCATCAAGAATCATATATATATATATAGGTTACATAGAAAAAATGAAGATTTACATAGAAAAGTTGAAGATTAAACATGACACGAAATTACTGAGATAATCATAAGTAATTTATACAGAAACAGGATTGTTTATATCTGTCATATTTTCACAACTGGAGTAAATGCAATGTATTTCTAACATATTGCTGGATTAAATGTATTTCTAACATATTGCTGGATTAAATGTATGTTTTAACTAATTGTTCTGGATTAAAGGTATTTACAATATGATATTAAATGAAAAATCCAAAATATTGTTTGTTGCTCCTTCATTTGTAGACTTTCCCCGATCTTGTAGCTGACCTCATATCCTGCTCGGAGTTCATTGTACTGTTGAACCTCATAATGTCCTCATTAATGTTTGGTTCTTTAATATTCAAATAAATAATGTCATCCTCATCTAATGAAGACAAGACATTATGATCATCAGATGTAAAACCAAATTCTTCTTCTTCTGCAAAAGTGACCTCGATAGGAGAGGTTTGAACTGCAGAATCCACATATAGTTTATCATCAGAGTCACTTTCCATAGAGGGGTCATATTCGAATAGATCATCCCAATAAAATTGATGCTGACTGATTATATCATTACCCATTACTGATACCGTGGAATCAGTAGTCCCTGGCAGGGTACTTAGTTCTGTCTCGACATCTTCATTATCTGGTCTTGGATTTCTTGTGATGCAGTCAAGACATCTTAAAACCCATTGAAATTGATATTTTCTAGCAAGAACAATTAAAGTGCTGATCAGAATTCCCACAATTGGTAATATTATTAAACCATATAATCCATCCTTATTAAATTCTGATTTATGTATTAATCCAGTATCCGCTATCGGAATGAGTTCATTGTAACCAGTTTCCTTGATATTCCTCTGGTCAGCAGAATCTGGATGTTGATTCTCACTCTGTGGACTCAAAATGTCCATCTTCTGATCTGTGAAACACAAAAAATATTTCCGAGTGATTTCCTATAAAAAATTGATCTGCGGTATAAAACAATGTATATCTCACTTCAATTATAAATATTATGTAAGGCGAAATACCCACGCGAGTGTTCTCTGCAGTTGCTAAGATATTAGCTGTCTCAAAATCTTCATACAGATGTTCTGCACTCTTGCTATTGTCTGAATATTATAGAAAAAAATCATGAAACTTCAGAGAACATTTAAATTTAAAAAACAAGAAATTACTTACTTTGCTTGCATCCGTAGACATGAACAGTCAAGGAGGGATTAGAAATAACACAATAACCTCTGCATTGCCAGTACACTGCCCTTAATTTAGGGTATATATGACTGATTTCTGTTACATTTAATATTACACCATCTATGAAACATCTAATGTATCTCACAATAACATCTTCACTTGTGATACAGTTTCCATTATATCTTTCGTATTCCTTATACCCTTGCATTCCTGAGATCCATTTTTCGCCTCCTACAGTTTTACATGTGGCTAGTCCATATACATTAACAGGAAATAAACAGAAAACAGTTAAAACAATCACACTGCTCACTAATGCCTCCATATTTGAAGATAATGCCAGATTAATATTCAGGAAAAAACGCCACAACCAATACTAAGCAAATATCAGGTGGCTGTTCATTCATACGTTTAGTGTGATGTCGTCATCAGCAGGGGAAATAAATCAATATTATTGCGAGGAATATATACGTACATAAAACCGTTTCCTTGCTGGTCATGCTATTTTGTCGCTCGATGTATTTTATAATACACTAGGAAACAAAGTTAAAGGAATTACATTCTGATGTCGTACTAAGATGTCATTTAAGAAAAAATAAATTTACAGATATACCTAAGAAAGATGCAGCACCTGTAATGTCCACATGTTCGTGACAACATCTAGGCGATAGATAATTGCTAAAAAATTGAAAAGTACATTGACCCTTTTCATTTAATTTTCATAAAAAAATTGAAAAATTGAATAATAAATTATCAATAAAAATTAGTCACTCACCTCTCCTCGCCTCCCATATACCTTTCATTGACCACACTAGTCATAGGTATCATCCCCACCTCACGAAATATCCTGTTGCGTCTTCCTCGATTTCTTCGAATTTTTCTATATTTCCTACATTTTATCACTATTACTACAAGTATCAATATGGTCAAAACAGTGAAGATCATTATTGCAATAATAATTAATACACGGTATGGTTGATACATTCTTTTTTTTCCTGTTATTGCCTCAGTAGTATTTTGTAATATTACCTGACTGTCACTTAAACTTTCAACAGAGAGTGTTCCCAGGGTTCTGACTGAGGACATTTTAAACTCCTTATTGGTTTCAGATTGTATTGTAGCCTTAACCTCTGCTGTCATTGTTGTTCTCATTATTTTTTTCCATCAGTTATCATTATTTTCTTTTCATCAGTAGTCTTCATTGAATCGCTCACCGTAACAGTTTCTTCTGAGGAAATTAGACTACTGGTACTTTCGTCTATCTTTGTTTCCCCATCCATTGACTGCATGCTAGCTGTACAAGAAAAGAGTGCAGAAGGTACTAAACTTATGACACTGAGTATACCCAAAACCTATACTGCTCAACAAAGAGAAGATAACATCATATCAAGGAATGAGTAATAAATCACCTACATGTGCACATTATTATAAAATTCTAGATTAGAAACTTGATTATACAGTTGTTGCTGTTCGATCCAATTACAGTTAAAATAAACAGAAGCTACTAAACTTATGACTCTGAGTATACCCAAGAAATATACTGATGAACAAAGAAAAGGTAACATGATAACAAAGAATGAGTAGTAGTAGTAGTAAATCACATACATGTGCACATTATGATAAAATTCTAGTTTAAAAAGTTGATTATTTCAATAGGTTACTTACTTGCTTCAGTGAATATGCAGTTGTTGTTGAATACTGTTATAGTAGAAGGAATCTCCTCAATCCAATCACAGTTAAAATAAACCATATCTAATAGAGTCATATATTCGAGGTTAGGAAACGAATAGATTAGGTGTGATATTCCATTTAATTGAACTTCACTCATATATAACACTGTTATACTTGGTCTATAAAAGAATGATGGATGAAATACATTGATACAAGTTACAATATTGTCTACACATGAACATTCTTCTCTGTCACAACTGAAAGATGAAGTTTCTCTATAGATTATGCAATAGAAAACAAGTATAACTTTCAATTTAGACATTTTTTCCGTTTCTATGCTTGCTTGTGTTCAGAAGAAAGAAATCTAGCTGAGATATTCTTCTACACCTTCATTAACTGAAGACTATATATATACAAGAGCATGTGATTTCCATTTTACATTGATATATGTTGACATTTATGTGTTTATATTGGGAGAGAGCTTATAAAACATTAGCTGGTTGTAAATAGATAACAGAGGGAGTGGATTGCCAATGAACACAGCCAGAATGACCGTATTACCCTTCAGTTCTCCTACTACAATCATTATATCAGGACCTACAGGATCAGACAAAACAACATTTATGTTTAGATTAATAGATAACAAAGCTGAAATGTTTAACGTAGAACCCGAGAATATTTATTATTTTTACTCCATCTGGCAGCCTTTATTTGAGACTTTTGCAGGCGAAAATATTCATTTTATACAGGGTTTACCAAATGAAAAGATTATACAAAGTTAAAGTAATGATAAACACAATCTTATTATATTAGATGATATGCAAATCAATGCTATGAATGACCCTTATATTGCAAATTTATTCAGCAGAGAATCTCATCATAGAAACCTTAGTGTTATTTTAATGCTACAAAATTTATTTCATCAGGGGAAATATGGACGTGATATATCTTTGAACACACATTACTTCATTTTATTTAAAAATATGAGAGATTCAAATCAAATTAAGGTATTAGGAAATCAATTAGGAATAAGAACAAAATTGGAAAATGCATATAATGATGCAACACAAGAGTTATTTAGCTATATTTTATTAGACTTATCACCTTCAGCTAATTCTGATTATATGCTTAGATCGCGTATCTTTCCTGAGGAGTATACAGTTGTAAATAAATAGCGACTGAAGTATAATTAATTTTATATTAAAAAGGGACACTTATCGATTGTTTTGTTTAATTCATTGGAACATGTCTAAAAATTTGAAAAGGAATGAATATTTGTTGAGATTACTATTGCAAAATAATTATAAACTTAATAAATGCATATTTACTCATATTAAAGACTCAGAAATAAAAGCAATTGTTGAGATCATTTACAATGTCTGGAATCTTCCTTTAACTAAAGAAAAGAAAAAAATTTTCCTAAATAACTATAAACATTTGCAAAAATTTATTTGTCTGAAGGATAAAAGAAGGCAGATTTTAATTCGACATTACATTCTATTCACAAATTTATTACATGAACTACGTAAATATATTTTCCAGGTATTACAATGAACAAATTTGTGTTAATTCCTCATGAGGAATATATCCGATTCAAAGATTATTTGGTAAAAAATAAATTAAAAAATGAAAATAATGAGACAATTAGGAATAATGCTCAGATTCAATCTTTTTCTCCTACTGACAAGAGCGATAAAATTCCTGCTGAAGTAATACGTGAGATAGAGGACTATCAAGAAAATAATAAGTTGGCTGTCAACAATATATTAGAAGATACAAAAGCTAAACCAGTGAGTGAGGTAGGAACAACTGAGATTTTGCCACCTCCAGGTATTCCACAGCAGAAACCGAAGTCCTCACTCTTCAACGATGAAAAATTTCAGCAGACAGGTAATGGAGAGAAAGAGCGATGGATCAGAAAATGGAAAAAAAATATCAGATGATGGATCAGAAAATGGAAAAAATATATCAGATGAGACTGAACGATATTTAGCAAAAATTTATTATGACACAAGAAACCCTGCATCATACAGTGGGATAGAAAAACTTTATAATTATGTAAAAAAACAAGGAATAAAACAAATTTCTAAATCACAAATTAGAGTATGGCTCAGTAAACAAGAATCTTATACTGCTCATAGACCTGTTAGAAGACATTTTAAACGTCCTCGTGTGTTAGCCTTTTCACCAAATTATCAATGGGATAGTGACACTGCAAATATGGTATCTTACCAAAAACATAATGATAATTACAGTTATTTTACCGTTTTCATTGATATTTTTACGAGATATTTATTTACCTACCCTTTGAAAACTTTGACGGGTGTAGAAATGGTTGGAGTAATGCAGGAGGTAATAGAAAAACAGGAAACAAAACCTAAAATATTGAGAACTGACCAGGGAAGTGAATATAAAAATAAAGAGGTGAAGAGGTTCTTATCAGAGGAAAAAATTAAACATGTCTTTACCTATTATGAAACCAAAGCAAACTATGCAGAGAGAGTTATCAAAACAATAAAATTAAAGATTTTCAAATATTTCACAGCTAAAGAAACGTATAGGTGGATTGATGAATTAGCAAATATAACAAGTGCATATAATAACAGTAAACATAGAACTATCAAAATGACTCCTACAGAGGCAAAAGGTGTCAATAATTATATTTTATGGCGAAATCAATATCATAATATTTCTACAAAAGGAAACGGCAACACACAATTTATTAAAACAAAAAGGTTAAAAACAAAACCATTTAGAAATTTTAAGTATAAGGGAGGTGACAGAGTTAAAATTAGCTTCTTAAAAGAAAATTTTGATAGGGAGTATTCCCAGAAATGGAGTACAGAGGTATTTACTGTTATTGATCGGAAATTTAACCAAGGTTTTCCAATGTATACCCTTAAAGATTATAACAATGACATTATAAAATCCTATTTTTATGAACCGGAATTACAGCTGGCATATATAGGTGAAGAAACTGAATATAAGATTGAAAAGATTGTAAAAAGACGTAAACGAAACAAACAACAGGAGATTTTAGTTAAATGGAAAGGTTGGCCTGAAAAATTTAATTCTTGGATTGCTGAAAAGAGTCTTAGAAATTTTATATCTGAATAAAAGACAATGAATAATAGATACTTTTATTTATTCCTTTCCTCAAAAGATTCCTTATCGTTCCATCCAAATAATAAGGGACACAGTTTCGTTGTGGAATTGCCTGAAAGGGTAAATCTGGATGGAGAATGGGAAATTGCTTTATGTGATTTTTATCATAATCCGGAAGTAAATGAAATATTGCATGTTTTTTGTGATTTGTGTGACTACAGTTAATTGGCAATTCACTAGAACCTATAATTCGTACAATATATCCTAATAACTCATCCTCCGATTTCCAATTTTCATCAAATTATTACATCAGTGTAAAAAATAAATCTCTTAACAGAATAAAAGTATATATAAGAGATGTAAATTTCAGTCTTCCGTCTAGTATAACAGGTGACATTCGTCTAACATTACAACTTAAAAGAAGATATGGATATGTATAAAAAGTTTTGTGAAGATTGTATACAGGGTAAAATAGGTTATAAATGCGATTTCCATATATTAGATTCCTCATTGAAAAGTAATGGTGATAATAATAATAATAATAATGGTAAGGTAGTAGATGTATCAATTGTTAGTCCTACCCAAGCTGCTGTAGATCAGGCTAGAAGCGAGTTGAGACATGAGATGTATATAAATGAACCTGCTTCCAGTAAATATATTCAGACTGGTGGTAATAGCTACAGAAGACAGATTAAAAATACTAAAATAAAACCGCAAGCTACAAAGAGGAAACGTGAGGTTAACAACAAAAGGAGGGCTGAAAAAAGGATCAAAAACCAATCTAAAGCTAATGCAAAGGCAATAAAGGTTAAGTCGTATAAGTCATTATGGATGTAGTGCAAAGTTCGTTGTCTATTTTCGTACCACCTCCAGTAGATAATTCAATTCAAAGAGAATATTGGGCCTTATCCAGTGGAGGTATCATAGAGTTTAATATACCTGGTAATTCATTAGATTACATAAATTTAGCTAAGACTAAGTTACATTTAAAGTACATAATAACTAAGGAAAATGGTGATGCAATTATTGATAAACGAGATCCTACCAGTGGGAAACCTACAGATGATAGTGATCAGGTTGGTCCAATAAATTTTCCTCTGCATTCAATTTTCAGACAGGTTGACCTATCCTTCAATCAAAAATTAGTTTCTCCAGATGTTGGTGTGAATTATCCATATAAAGCATTAATAGATCTATTGTTACAGTCGTCTAATGATATGATTCATTCTCAAGGACAAGCTGCACTTTACTTTAAGGATCAGGCTGGAGATATGGATGCTCATAGTTATACCTCGAGCAATGTAGGTTTCATAGAAAGAACAATTCCCACTAAAGATGGAGGTACAGCAAGTGTTGAGGGTTGTCTATACCTTGATTTAGCTTTAGAACAAAGCAGAGCAATTTTAAATGGCGTGGCTATTAACCTAAAATTATTTCAGGTGACAGATGAGTTCAGGTTAATGAGAACAGGAACTGAAAATTATAAACTAAAAATAACATCAGCTATACTGAAAGTATGTCATGTCTCTTTACATCCGAGTATGATAGTTGCTCACAATGAAGGATTAGAGCACTCCCCTGCTCTATATCCCTTCTGGAGAAGTGATATTAAAAGTTTTACAGTGGCTGCTGGTTCTCATACTTTTATGACTGATAATATTTTCCATGGAGAGGTACCAAGCAAGATTATAATAGGCGCAGTATCTAATGCGGCATATTCTGGTGATTACCAAAAAAATCCCTTCAACTTTCAAAATATGGGATTAAATTATTTAGAGATCAATGTAGATGGTCAACCAGTTCCAAGTCGCCCATTTAGACCGAATTTTCTGGAAAATGACTATGTAGCCTCTTATCTAAGTCTTTTAGACAACGAATTCGCTGTAAAGAATGGAATTATCATTAAAGCATCAGATTTTCCTGAGGGATATGCCTTATATTTGTTTGATGTTCAAAGTTTCATATCAGGAGGTGTTATGACTAAGCCAGCAAAAGGACATGTAAGATTAAGCATGAGATTTGCAAGTGCTATAACAGAAACTATAAATGTGATGATTTATGCTAAATTCCCTGAGATAATGACTATAGACAAAGCTAGAAATATAAGTGTGACTTAACAGAATGAACAGTATTGAGATTGAAGCAGCTATGGTGAAAGATGAATACATTAGATCAAAGTTCAAAGGAGTTTATTCCATAGATAACATTCCCTCAACGATTTGTACGGATTCCTTGATAATAGTTAATCTAGATCCGTCTTATAAAAGAGGTAGTCATTGGATTGTTATTCATTATACAAAGGAAGGAAAATTTGAACATTTTGATTCATTAGGAAGGAAACCAGATGACAAAATTCACAATTTATTGATGATAAACAAAGTCAGGTACAAATACAACAACAAAAGATTACAGAACTTCTTCACAGAGACATGCGGACTTTATTGCATCTACTACAGCTACTATAGTTGCAGAAATAATAGCATGGAGGATATATTAAAGGATTTCAACAGAAACCTGAAGCAAAATGATGTAATTGTTACAAAGTTTTATTGCACACATTTCATTTAATTATATCAATAAATAGGAAAATAAAATAAAAAAAGAAATATAGAGTTTATTTTGTGTTCTCCTACTTCCCGTTATAATGTAACCCGCATGGAGGTGACTGAAATTTTGTCAATGAGTATACTTCTTCATACACTATGCTCAAAAAGATGATAACTATTTCAAACCGTAACCGTAAAATTTTTGTATTTATTTCGGTTTGACAGCAATTTGTCATTCCTTTTTTACTTCTACAAATTTTTAGAAAGATCCATCAATATTTTGCCAACAAGATTATGACCTGAAATACTCTCTGTATCTAGAACATACACCAGACTTGACTTATTAGTAACTCCCAATATTGCGGCCAATTTCTTACTATAATTAGGCTGTTTATAACATATTACAGAACCTTTAAATTTGGCTAAGTCATTCCGAAAAGCAGCCGATTGTGAAAATTTTAATAATATAGAGAATCCCATCTTTCTTTCAACCAAATCAATGTCTTTATATAACTGATTTTCATAACTCGAATCCTCGAAAGTAATATCACAAGGGTCTATATTTTTTCTTACTACCTCTAATAAATCCTCCCTCCCATAATGTTTACAAAGTTCGGATAAGAAAAGATGTTCTGAGGAAGGAAATTTTTCTTTATTAAAAGTTATATCACAGGGAAACATGTTCGAAAGTGGATCCTGCACCTTTTCGATCAATGAATCTTATGGGACCAAGGGGAAAGAGTAATGTCTAATGGAACAGTGGAAATTCCATCTTGCAAAACCTTACGTTTGCAGTAGAAGTAATTGAATCCAATTTTTTCCTGAGAATATGTAAACATATTAGCATCTTTCATTCGGAAGCCCATATTTGTGCTGACATTTGTATGAAGATTGAAAAGTGTATCTGAGAACTTTTGCATTGGATCCTCAAGATTTTTCTTAGAAACTCCTTTACACGAAATTTTTTGTGCTCCTTCGGAATCTTGGATTATATAGGATTTGGAACATAAGGAAATCATTTTAGATCCTGAAAATTCTAGTTTCATAATACCGGTAAATCTCCTGTCTAGATTTATGTGTTTATTACAACATCGACGAGGAAACCATATCGCCTCTTCATTATCCGAACATTTGTTGAATATTTCATTATTGTATTTAGCTTTATAATCATCTCTGACACAGTCATCCAAATTTTCTTTGTTTAAGGCCATGTACATACTATCTGTATCCATTTCTGTTAACTCAAAGGAATTTGGACGCAAATATTTCACCAAGCAATCATGATAAAACTGGAGCATACGTAATTTAGCATATTGTAAAATAAAAAATCCTATTTGTATTGGGGTATCCAACATAACCTTGCTCTTGTACATCTCTACCTCAAATATACCATTGCTCATGTTCTCCATATGTTTAAAATTGGATGAATTTATTAATTTAGCAACCTTTCCAGTATCCTTCATATATTTCACATTGCAATGCTTAGTTTTATTAATTAAAATTGATCCGTAACTACTATTACTTATTAATTTGTAGGTGTCACCTATAATGGCTTTGTCTTTATCCTCATCACCCATAATTCTATTTTTTGTTACAGTCTTGATAAAGGAGGAGAAGGATCTTTGAGGTTGAAATTCAATTATTTGATAAAATCTTGTAATTATGCAGTTATGATTGAGATACCATTGCAATAATGGTGTAGATAACAAAATCTTTTGAGCCTTCAATCCACTAATCAACATATGTCTTGACTTGAAATGCAGGTCATTATTTTTACAATATTCCTGCATATGATCACCAATGGCATCCATTGGTACGTCACAAGTACAAAAAAGGGAGGAAATTCTTGAAAATTCTTATTATAACCTTCCTCAATTGATATATCCACCTCAACTGCACCAAATAGCAATCCTGCTTTAATGTCAGCAACAGCCTGTTCGAAAGATAGTTTACCCCTATGCGAAATGTAGTACTTAGGTAAGTAGGATTGGTATAAGTGGGGGCATTTTGGTTTAATATTTTTAATAAAATCGCATTCCTGAATCGAAATGTATTTTAAACCTTCATTCTCAAGATATTTTCTTTTAATATTATCTTTCTTGTGAACCTCTTGCAAGCGTTTAATCCATGCCTGATTCTTAATTTTTTTTACTATGAAACAATCGCGTGGACATCCGTGGAAGTAACAGCCATTAAATTCATAAACCGTTTTAGTGTCTATACAATAACCATCTACCAGATAATTTCCGAAGCGAATTTCTTTAGAATTATTCAACTTGTGTAAAATTTTAATATTATTACTACTTCTTTCCATGAGATAGTCCATCCAAACATAGGAATCAATGTATTTTTCGCTCACCTCTGGTCGTAAAGAATTCTCGAACCTTCTTCTAACATATACACCTGTAGGCATTTTATGTCTTATTGCATAAGAGTATAAACCATTGCAGTCATATCCTACTACAGACTCACACTTATTTCCATCTATTGATTTAATATTTGTTTGACCTTTCTCATGATAACGATTAAAGATAATGCTAGGACCTCCCACTATATTTTGCCTGAACGTATAATAAAGATCAGAATTTACTTCATTGAATAAAGAAAATTTACTGTTTGTGGAATTGTATAACATTTTCCTAGCAACGCCGGGTAAAGTAATAAAATCCTTAAAAATATCAATTCCCTCATTGAAGTAAATTTTAAGGAAAGTTTCTAGGGCTTGACAAAATGGTTCTGTATCTAGATTGTTATAATAAACTAGATAATCTTTAAAGCAGGTCATTTGATTATCATCCCATATTTTTTTCAATTTGTTATAATCATCCTCATTTCTTATAGGATTTTCATTCTTAACAGATGAAAAGAACTCAGATGCAGCTGGAAGATGAGGAAAAGCTAATTTTTCAAAGGAATCAAACCATTCATAGGGAAATATTCCCTTTGAAATGTCAGTTCCATAAGCCTTTAAAAATTGAGAATAGGAACAACCAACAGCAAGGTAATTTGAAATATCAATGAACTTAAGATCAGGTACTGATACTGATAAATAGGTATTGTTTTTCTTAATGGTATAAATATCAACCTCTTGATAATTTGCAGTGATATAAGCAATTGTATCTTTCTTAATGAGGTTAATGTCATATCTCCCAGAATTGAATCCAATTACAGGAAGCTGGGAAATATAACGCGAGAGTTCCTGTTTCACACTACAAAGCGATTTATAAATCTGCGAGAAAGTTTTAGATGTAGAATCTTCATTAGCCTTGTCAGATTGTATGTCACAATTTGAATATTTAGAGATTAGATCATCTAACTGTTGCAAAATGAATTCATATTTTTCATTCCTTTCCTCTTCATTACAAACACTAATTTCTGCTAAATATGTCATCATTTCATTTATTAAATCTGCCGAATTTTCATTTACAAAACATACAGGAGATTCGTAGCCGCTGACATTAGATGCAATACTTACACTAACAGGTAAATGTTGAGATACCCATGTAAGTTTATCCGAGCTGAAAATTTCTTTTTTTGCTAATACAGCCTCCATATCCCATACCACAAATTTGTCATAGAATCGTAATTTTTTGGGAACATGAATGTTTAAAGTTTTCAATTTATCAAATATAGTCACAGGGAGTGAATAAAACCCGCCTGGAAACACATGCTTAGTTCGATTATAACAGATGTTATAATGTTTTTTCATATTCCATTCTCTTTTAAATAATTTTGAACATTTGCAACATTGAAATTTTTTGGCGAATTTATTGAAATTAGTTATATAACTAAGATGTTTTCCAGACAGATTTAAATACATTTTGTCAACATAAGTACTCAAAGAATTAAATATTAAACTAATAGTCCCATTTTCATTCAATGAATATACAATAATTTTAACTGAATAACAGTTTTCAAGTTCTTCCATTTGATCTAAATCCACGCCTTCGAATTTACTAGCAGTTGGGATCTGTTTATACTGTCTCCAGGTGTGTAGGTAATCTTTAACCTTTTTTTCCTTATTTTTTTCTATAACATTTCAAACAACGAAAGAAACACAATTTATCACGATATGGCAATCCTGTTCTTTTATTAAGATACATAGTTTTTAAAAATGGATTTCTTTTAACATATCCTGGCATATCATTAGCATATCCTAAGGGAAAAGCAGTTCTATATACATTATATTGCACATTAGTAATAAATGCTAGTGTCCATGCAGTGGTAGGTCTAACAGTTCGAGCAGATTGAATGATATCAATTCCTGTTATTTTATGCATGAAGAATCGTATACTGTTTCTATTGGAGATTGTAAATGGATACGTTAAAATCCGACTATTGAAATGTGGTATGTAATATCTGTATTCACCAGTCTCAGTATTGTGTAATATCATTCCAAATGCGAAATTTATTCGAAAGGCATTTTGTTGATCATTAAAAATTTGTTGAATATGTCCTCTAATTTCTCTGTATCCACCGTGAAGATTGTTTGTTTGAAAATTATAAATTTTTCTCATTTCACCTTCCTCATCAGGGGCTAGTATGTGATCTCTATTTGCTATATAAACTCTTCTAAGTTCTTGATTATCACTATGAAGAATGTCTGGAGGGACATCATTCAGATTATCATTTCCTCCATGTTGGATATTCCGATGATAATACAATTCACTTCTAGTTCCACAATTTATTTTACAAATAGAACATTTATATCCATGTCTATTTTTTCTTAAATTTTGCTCTTTCCTATGAGAGGAGTGTATGTGATAATCCAATGCTTTTGAATGAATAAACGGAATGTTACAATAGCGACACATGAAACGTCCACATGTAAGCAAATGTGTTGACAATTCATCTGGTGAATAAAAGGCTTCATGACACAGTTTACAAATATTATTAGGTTGGGTTATTCCACAAAATTTCAGATGATGAATCAAATTTTTGTTAGTGTACATTTCATTTCCACATTTTTCACATTTACAAGATGAGACTTGACTTTCGAGATCCATTTCCTCTTCTTTTTTCAGAGCTGTAATGGTGGAATGAAAAATATACTATGAGAGTGAATTATTCTGAAAGTTCTGCTTTTATTCCTTGTTTCCGGTTGAGTAGATTTTTAAGTAGATTCACCAGAGAACTCCATGCGGTCATATGCTTGTTGAAATTGGTGTCTAGCCTCTTGTGCTTGGGGAGAATAAATATCCAATCTTCTTTTGCATTCATAGATCCAATTAACTATTTTATTTTTGAAAACTTTCAAAGATATAATAATTATAGGAATGAAAGATGTAGGATAGTGCCATATAAAACATCCGACATAAAACAAATTTACACGTAAAGCTTTGAAACTATTAATTGGAAAAAGAGGTAAGGCAATTGCCAAAAACTTGTCTGGGTGTTGCAGTTTCATATTACGAATTTGAATATACAGGTCTCTGTATGTTATTTCTGGTTTTTCCATTGTGAGGTTGATTACTATCCATACAATGTTGATAACTAATATGATTTCTGTGATTATAAAGGTGAAAATTAAATGAATCAGCATATTCTGATTTCAAATATCATATTTCTGTCTCTTATAATTATTTTTGTTAGAAAGGTAAATAGATCAAGGTTACAACCAATTTATTTACGGTTGTTAGACGTTCATTTTCTTTTGACCATGGGTATATATTTCTATACAGTATTATCCAAAAAGTTGGTACCGCTTAGTAGTAAATGGCTAATTAGATAGAGAAACATGACTCAAAGAAAACTTAAAACTTGATGTGAATAAGGCTGACTGTTATAAATATTTATTTAGTCTATTTACCAAAGTAAAGGTTAATTAGATGTTTATCTAGAGACTGAGATACGAGTCCTGGTAAATAAACATTGCATTTGTATAAAGCATTAAATTAGTGTAACCTTATTCCTTGGTATTTACTGATCTTGAAATCAGTGAGTTGAGAGTTTTTACATATAAGGTGCAAGACCTTGAAACTAAGATTTCTAAGAATTAGAATAAAATTCCAAAGAATAGTCCTTAAACTAAAGTAATTGCATATAAGGTGTTTAGCCTTGAAAATATTTTGTGTGATATATAAATATATTAATATTTTTATATTTTAAAAATATAC
Source organism: Sabellastarte sp. h YS-2021 (assembly GCA_964017235.1). Classification (NCBI taxonomy): domain Eukaryota; kingdom Metazoa; phylum Annelida; class Polychaeta; order Sabellida; family Sabellidae; genus Sabellastarte; species Sabellastarte sp. h YS-2021. The sequence goes on from OZ024932.1 coordinate 125,618,177, forward strand.
TATATATTTAATTTATATTCTATAATCTACATATCTCTCTATATCTCTCTATGTAGTATTCAATATTCTATATCATATAGAATAACATAGTATTCCATATTCTAACATAGTATTCCAGGAGTGAACTAAATTTGCTGAATCATTGCTGAAGAATTGTTCTCATTGTTTCAAAAAATAAGAACTGTTTATGAGAGCAAATACTTTCCAAATATTTTTTATTTTAAAAAATGCTGATTCATGATCTGTTTATGAATAGTCATTTATTTTAGAAAACTGATTCACTTGTGTCCTTGAGGCAATTGTCATATTCATAACCTTGACCAAATATTTTTCCAAATATTTTTATTTTAAAAAATGCTGATTCATGATCTGTTATGAAAAGTTGTTTACCTATGACCTTGAGATATTGTTTCCCATTGTTTCAAATCAATTCCCAAGGCCTTGCGACATTGTTCCCATTGTTCCCATTGTTTCAAATCACTTCCGGGTATTGGGACCACAAGACCACCTCTTGTTCACTACTATCAACGATCACTAGTCAACATTCAACCTGTTTTCTGTTCAATAACATGACTAAGATTTAATGTTGAAAAACCTAACTTGATTTAGTGGTGATTTTTTTATGACGTATCACTACTTTTTCCAGTCAGAAAACCAGCTTTGAAATAGTGTTGAAATTGTGTCAGTGTCAGTTTTTCAACCAAAAATCACCATGATTTCTGCTCAAAATTTCACTACTTTTTCATGTCAGAAAACTACCTTAGATTTAGTAGTTGGTAATGCGCATTTCAACGTCAGGACCTCTTTTCAACTCTAAATCAACGACATTTCAAGGCGTGTGCCTGCTGGGCAGTTACTATAACTACATATGTGTATGTCTGTTTACAATAATTTATTGGATGAACATCAGGCCAATTAAAATGAAGATCACTGTTGCCTAGGAGATATGCATAGATTGATTGACCCTTGTACTTTGCAAAACACTCTGTGGTGAAATGTGCGTTTTTGATTGACACGTGTGATGAAAAATAATTCCGCACTGAAACGTTCACTATTTACATTTTATATAGCATTTTATCTACGTGTCGACGGTAGTCACCAACAGCGCCGAAAGGGTTAAACTGCTTTAATGACATAATTTTCCAGGACAAGTCCCAGTAGTTCACTAGACTTCCTTTCTCTTAAGTTTACTGTTATATATATTATATATATATTTTTTACTATTTCTTTAATAATTTGCATTTCTGGGTGGACTACCAAAATGCCTGAAAATGAAACTAAAAACATGGTCATTATTCTGGCCCCATTAATTAAAACCTGCTTGAAATAATTGTGTTTTCTGATTTTTCTAGGGTACACCTTTTGGGTTTCTGCATCAAGGTCACATTCAGTGATTTTGGCAGAGATCAGCCTATTGAGGTTGTGGTTTGGCTGATGCAGCTCCTTTATATTGTTTCTCTCTTTGTTCAGGCTGAGAGCTGAAACTTCTTGACCTTATTTGATTGATATTTGTTTCTTGACCAAACAATTGTTGTCCAGTTCACATTGGCATGATACTGGAACAGTTTGCTGTTTGGTCACCGAAGCCATCTATTTGTCTCAGACCCCATACTAGACCTATTCAATAAGCAGGTCATGTGACCTACAGTTGGCAAACAAAGTCAATCCGGACAAGAAGCAAATCCGTCCTTATCCAAGTAGTTAATATCCTGATTGAAATATCAGTTACTAGTGTGAGTGTTTCATCATTTTGAAATAAGTTAATTAGATGAATTTACTTTTTTGAAAAATTGTTTTTGCTTTAACTGACAAATAAATTGTGTTACGTTATTAAAATTGCTTTTTTCCAAGTGTTATAACCTTGGGAAGAACACTCCAATTTCCAAGTGATATAACCTGGGGAAGAACACTCCAATTAGAATTTTACCTCTAGTTAACATCAGAAAATAACCACAAAAAGAGTTGGGGAAAGATTAATAAAAAGGCCTATCAGTACTTTTTTGAGCAGTATGTTCTTGATATCTGGATATCTGACAAGAGAGGGGAGAGACTCTTCATAAAAGACAAATGCTTTGCTGCACCAAAAAAGATGTACATTAATTTATTCAAATTCACTGTGCAATAAAATGGAAAGATGGCACTGTTATGGTGGAAAGTGCAATTGTAAAGCAGGGTTAAGTTTAAATAACATTTTCCATGTAAAGCATTATTATATATAAACTTTATGTAGTTTTTCTACTTTAATATGAGACGTTGTGATATAAATAGTGACAACCTGAACTGTTTTGTGTCTGCATGTACAAGTACACAGATCTCCTTTTCAATTATCTCAAAAATAGATTAAAGAATATCAAGTGATGATAACAATGTAACATTCGATATGTAACCATTGCCTATGCAAAATAAGGAAGCCAAAGTTTTTAAGAACTTTATATCTGTTACTTTCTATGAGAAGGTGGTCTTTGCAGTCATGCAATGGTGCTTGTGTGTGTCAATTATGGTTTTATTGACAGGGACTACACTTTTTTCAATGTCCTTGTCTATGCCTAGCAACCATGAGCAATTTGGGCTAATTACCTGGATGAATTTCATGCAGCTCATCCAAGATCTTCATTCTTCCTTGTGGTGGCATGCAAACACGGGCTCCCCACAGAACACATCCATCATGGATACTATGTTCGTTTTGCCTGTTTATGTAAGCCTGAAGGTGTTCATCATTCAATTACTAAGGTCAACCAGTTGATGTGTATAGGCGTGCTTTAGAAATAGCTGGCCATGGATCTCTTCATGTGCATGATTTGATATGTTGTGGTGCGACACTTGTACCATCAAAATGTTCTATCAAATGGACTACTTCACTTGGCATTGATGGATCAAGTAAGGTGGTAAGACAAGGGAAATATCCAGTGTTGCACTCTTGCAAATATCATGGTTGGTGTGCACTTGTAACCAAATAGACCAAGAAGGGTCTTGTGGTCGGTGATGATTGAAAATTTCCATCTGTACAGGTATACTGGTGAAATTTTTTCACTCCGAAGATATTCGCAAGACATTCCTTGTCCAGCTGAGAATAGTTTCTTTCTGCTGTTGTGCTGAGTGTGCAATGCAAAACTTATGAGCCATCTTCCAGTTTGTGTGAAGGTACCACTTCAATGCTGTAGGGTGAGACGTCACAAGCTAAGTTTTTTCTTCTCATTATAATGGATGAAAACTTTAGCTGACTGTAAAAACATTTTGGCCTTGTCAGAAGTCTGTTGCTGTGACTATCCACACTTTCACTGGGGGGCCATGGTGGCAGAGTGGTAACACTCTCGCCTCCCACCTCTAAAATTGGGGTTCGGTTCCCGGCCCAACCTAAAGTGGGCAACATGGTAGTTGCTTGCCGTTAGTCGGCAGTTTACAGTACAGAACCTTGACCAACTGTATGTACTGGTTTCCTCTGCCCCTCCAACTACCCTTCATGATATGACCTGTACAGTGTTGAAAGCGACTTAAAACCCCAAATAAATAAATAAATAAATAAATAAATAGGTAAATAAATAAATGAAGGAGTGATGCCAGATACCCACAAAATACAACACAGCCAGACAAGAACTCACACTTTTTTCTCTTCATGCAGCCTGACACCAGAGTCTGATAACTTATTCAGGACCTTTTCTATGATTTCAAGGATTACTGCTGGAGTATCCCCCCAATAACACTAAGTCATCAATCCTCATAATTACACGTAGCAAGCCATTCAACAGCTGCTTCAACATCCAGGAGTTGATGAAATGCTGTAACCCAGTCTTTTGTATGGAAAAAGACCTTTATGTGTGTTGATTGTGGTGTACTTCTGACTTCCTTCTTCAAGACAAAGTTGCTCATAGGCATGACTGAGGTATATTTTGGTGAAAAAAGTTACATCCTGATAGTTTGGAATACAAGTCTTCTAAACTTGGAATCGGATAATTATCCAACAATGACACAGCATTTACAGGTACTTAATTAGTCATCTCTGCAGATATGAGCAGAGCCTTGTGAATTGGGACAATGGGTGCAACCCACTGAGAAAACCCAACTGGGGTGATTATGTCTTGAAATTGCAGTCTCTCCAGCTCTTTTTCAATTTTGTCCCCCAGTGCATAGGATACTGGTTTTGGTTTGAAGTAATGAGGCTATGCTTCTATAAGGCCACCTTAATTTTGGCTTATACTTTATGGAATGGCCTAAAGCCTTCCTCAAATACTTTGTTGTACTTTTCTAGAACTGTATCTAGTTTATTTCAATGAATATGCTTAATTTCAAGCCAATCTATTCTATTTTCCTGCAGCCAGTCTCTGCCCAAAAGGCATGGTTGTTTGCCCTTCACAACTGTTATTGGTCGTTTTTTAGATTAGTCTTGAAAGCTGAATGATGCTATAAATCTCCCTACAATGGGGACTGCCTGTCTAGTATAGGATCATGGAACCATTTTTCATTTCTGTAACTCTCTTGTTGTCCCTCATTTATGTCTGAGGCTCCATTGTCCAGTTCCATTACTACTGGTGTCAGATTGATGTCAACCCGAAGTTTATATGGGTTAATTTTTTGTTCACTGCATGTGAGAAAGTTGAATTCATGTTCTGCACTTGACCAGGTATCCACTGTGGCTGTCTGTAGTTGATGCATCTGCCTACCTCTGGATCTGTTTTTCTTCCTCCCCGTTTGCTTTTGCCCTTGTTTGCTTACAGGTGTTACTACGCATGTTTTGAAGATGTCCCACTTTGTCACATTTGAAACACTTATCCGATTTGAATGGACATCCATTTGGGTCATGCTCAGATCCACATCTGTAACATATGGGTCACAGTGAAAACTTTTCTTAGCATGAGAATTCTGTGCCTTGACCTGTCTTGGTGGACCATCCTGTAGTGCATGGACTAATCTACTTTAATCTAATGAAGTACCACTGCCTGATAGTTGAAGGTCAGCAGTATTTTTTGCTGCTGCTTCCATATCACCTGGGCTACATCAAAAGCTTTCTTAAAAACAGGCTCTTTTTCCCGAAGTAGCCTCTTTTGGATCTAAATATCTGCAATGCCACATACTTATCTATACCTCAATGTTCTTTCTAAAGTGTCCCTAAGCTCAGAGTCCTTTGAAAGTGGCCTTTATTCAGCCACAAAATCAGCAACACTCTGACCATTTCTCTGATTTTATTCTAGAACCTAAATCTTCTCACTACTTATAATGGATTATGATTTAAGTGTTTGTCCATCAATTTTAAAATTTGCTCATATGATTCAGTATAAGGTTTGGCAGGTAACAATAAATTTGTGATCAAACCATAGATTTTTGATCTGCAAACTGTCAGCAAAAAGTTTCTTTTCTTTGCCCATTAGTACTTATTTATTTGGGGTTTTACGTTGCTTTCAACACTGTACAGGTCATATCACGATGGGTAGTTGGAAGGGCAGAGGAAAACAATACATACAGTTCATCAGGGTTCTGTACTGTAAACTACCAACCAACGGGAAGCAACTACCAGCTTTCCCACTTGAGGCCGTTCCGGGAACCGAACCCCGGCCTCAGAGGTGGGAGGCGAGAGTGTTACCACTCTGCCACCGTGGCCCCTCTTTGCCCATTAGTAATGCCATTAGCTTAGTAATAGATTAGTCTTTCATCTGGAGCCTCGTTTTTCCTGAATTAACAGTAGCGTAAGGCGATGCGTTGATCAGCAGTTTATTGTCCAAGGCAAGTGGTGGTCAGGATGACTGGGGCATTACATCTCCAATTAGCCGGGAAGGGGCTGTTTAATGCATCAATTGAGCCAATCAAATGCATTGACACTTAAGTTCAAGAACAATTGATCTGGGTGTATAAACAACCCCTCTCCTACCCCCTATTCACTCACACATTTACCCACATCATAAACAGTCATATACAGAAGGTTGCGGAAATGTAAAATACTTCAAAAATCATGGAGTTGTACACTCAGTGTCCAACTTATTAATGTAACTGAGTAAACATGTAGTTCTAGGAATGGTTTAGAAATAGAAAGGCATCTTTTAAAATGGATTAAAATCATGGAGTTGTGCACTTAATATCCAAGTAATTAATATTATTGAGGAAACAAAAGGCTTCATGCAGGTGGGTTTTTAAAAGAAATCTTTAACAAATAAAAGGCATCCAGGCCATTTCTGCCTGCTCCTGTTAATTGAAGAAACTGAGGACCCCTATATGTGGGTGTTTCTAGTGATATTTTATAGATACCCCCATTCCTTAAATAAAAACCGCCTGCTCCATTGTCACTATTACTGCTAAGCGTATTTCACAAGCATAATCTGTGGAATCCAGGGGCCGGATTCACGAAAGGTCTCAAGTCTCAAATCTGAGATTTTGGTCTCAAATCTAAGATTTTTCTTAGATTTTTCTCAGATTTGAGACCTTTTGCTCAGCTGGGATTCACAAAAGATCTCAGGCTAAGATTTTTCTCAGATTTGGTCTCAAATCTAAGACTGCCTAGGGGTTGACTTAAGTTTTCATAAAATAGAGTATATGTAATAAAAAGTAACAAAACAAAATGAAAATAGTGAGTTATGACATATTTTTCAACTTGTAACACAAAATATGAATATATATTAAGAGATTGTACAAAAATAACAGCAAACATTTACATTACAAAATTAACATGAGCGGCTTGTTTTGCTGTTATAATCAGTTCTTTTGAATATCAGTACAAATTATAGTAAAAAGACAATGCTTTGCTTGATTGAAAATATTCTAAAATGTGAGTATATATGGTAGAGTGGTAAAATATAAATGTGTATACTTTCCACTAATCTCAACAAAATGTTACATTAGTTTTTATTGGTCCAGACTCAAAACTTGGCTTAGATTTCGGTCTCAGCTGAGATTCCTTTCGTGAATCTCAACTTAAGCAGAATCTCAGCTGAGACAAAAATCTCAGATTTGAGCAAAATCTCAGCTGAGATTTGGCTAAGACTTGAGACCTTTCGTGAATCCGGATTTGGATTATGTATATTCGTGAAATGCAATTTTACCAAAATCAGAATCCAAAGTGAAAATAAATAAGATGCACAACTATAAATATAAAAATATCCTAATTTTTATAATTTGCAGCTACAATTCGTCGCCGCTTTTTTGCAAATCATTGTGGGTATTCCAATGAATCTGAATCCATGAATCCACCTTCAGAGGTAGATTCAACAGAGTCATCCATTCGTCCAAGTGGAATTCCAAGGTAGAGAGAAGTCCGAGTTTTAGAATGAACCTAGGTTTAATCAGTACCAGAAAAATGGCCGCTCCCATGGATTTGAGCATTTTATGGAAAAGTGATTACAGTGTAATGAAAGAGATGGTCAAGTTATCATTTAAACGTATAAATTTTTCCTGTTTACTTTACATTGCTCAGTTGAAATTGTAGAGCTTTCCTTGGATTTTTCGATAGTAATTGTATTATCGCTCACTTTCATGCCTTGTTGGTTACAAGTGAAGATAGAGGCGCGGCTCGGCAAATGGACGGAAGATCCCCCCCTCGACCCATGTTTTAGTGGTGTTTAGACGGTATACGAGCATGTCGTGACCATGGCAGCTCGTGACCAACAACTCGTACCCACAACTAGTTCCCAAGATTTTTTTAAATATTGCAGGAAACCCAACCGACTTCTATCTGCTCACGTTTTTTTTCCCAATTTGCATATTTTATTTTAAAATATTGAAGTAAACTCCACAGACTTCTGTCTCCCCACGTTTTTTTTTCTAATTTGCATAATTTATTTGAAAATATTGCAGGAAAATCCACGGACTTCTGTCTCCTCAAGTTTCTTTTTCTAATTTGCATAATTTAATTTGTAATAGTTCTAGGAAGCCCTCTGGGAATTTCATGACCTCACATTTTCTAATTTGCATATTTTATTTTATCACATTGCTAGGCAACCCCCACGGAAATACGAGAATTTGAAGTATTTGATCTCTAACTGAACAGCCGTTGTTACATAAAATACTCACTCTTCAAGCGGCGTTTCTATTTATTAAACATGAAATATTGTTAGAAAACCCCACGTAATTGGGTGATCTCATATTTCTTCATAAATATTATGAGTTGCATATACAAGTACTTGATATTCAAGCAGAAATAATGTTTATTCTTATGAAATGTTTGTGTATGAGTTGTGGGTACGATTTGTTGGTCACGAGATGCCGTGGTCACGAGTTGCATGTAAATCGTTTAGACTGAATGCATCTCTCTCTTCACATGATCCCCTTGTTGTGGTGGCTGTCTAGTAAACGCCCATGCTTTAAATAATATTTGAAATGTTTATTATATTAGCAGGTTTAGTTTATATTCTTCTTAAACAAAGTTATGAAATGACATACGGTACAATTAATGTTTTCATTATGCTGTTCAGCACGTCTTTGAAAGTGTTATTTATAACGTAGTGGCTTTCTAGTAAACGCTCATGCTTTAGATAATATTTAGCATTTTTATTATATTAGCAGGTTTAGCTTGTATTGTTTTTAACCAAATTAACAAATGGCCTATAATACAATTAGTGATTTAATCATATTTTGATAATGTATATCTATTATCGGCCGTTTTTTATTAGCAATGAAATATTTCTTTGATAAGCCAATCAGAGCCATGGATACAGCCCTGTCATGTTAAAATTTGTGGTTTACAGTACAGGAGGTGTTGCTCTTATGTTTTTACTGTCACAAAAAGAGTGGGTTAGCTGTTTTGAGCTATGATGTTCATATTTGGCTGTAAGTAGTTGATGGATGTTTTTCCGCTGATTAAAAGCAACAAGATTATCAAATTTCATGAATACTGTATGGTCAGCCACTGAAGTTCGGTACTTGCCATAGAAATGCTCAAAGACAAGCAACATTTACATCTAAAGAAATGCAATAGCTGCTTTTGACAACAAGGTATAATTTTATGCTGAAAGTTAATGGCAAAGAAGTTTTAATATTGTCATAAAAAGCAAGTGATGAACTTCAAAAGGATGATGAACTTCGCTGATTGAGTACAGAGCAGTATAGCTTAAATTAATTAAAGAACACATAAAATTTTTGAAAATTATGTTTGGCTTTACAACCACTTATTACCCTACAGCCCTTAAGGGACTCTCTTTTGATGCAGATTAAGCACTGTTAAAGTCATATTAGAATTTATTAAGAATTTTACTTTCATAACTTCCCATTGTAAGTGATAGAATTTCATCAAGTGAGCCACAGATTTTGCTCCAACACCACACATAAGCATTCATTAAATGTATTATCACTTCTATATGCATACTAATATTCAAACCATCTAAACCATAATTTGGCCATGCAGATGTAGATAAAGAGGGTTGAATTTTAGTTAATGCTGTCATCTTGTTATTGAATTATCTTGTTTTAATACTTCATCTTTATATGCATGATCTTTCTTTTAAACATTATTTGGACCTTTATATAACTGACAGTGCTCTGAAAGTATCCTAAAGTTTATACTGATACAGTACTTCTGTATGTCATGGTGTTGAAAATATTTCCCTAGGCTGTGGGGTACGGGCATCTCTGATGCTATTTTATTCATACTTGTGATGCACAGTTCTGTCCAATATTAAAGCCAATGCACAAGTTGCTGGTGGACCAATTCATGTCCATGTACTTATTTATGCTCACCTGTAAATTAATTGGAGACAATCACAATTAAACAATAAATTACCCATACATCTGAACAATTATAAACAAGTAATTATCTGTGAATTGGTAAGAAAGCTGAGTGTGGGCGTAAATTGGTCCACCACCAACACACAACCAAAATTCCTGGAATATACCGTAATCTTAACAAACAACAATCATGTTGATTTAAATGACAAATACATGATAATGTGATTAATTAATTAAACAATACAAAGAAAGATTAAAGAAAAGAATGTAAAACCCCACTGTTTTTATTGCTAATCATCTAAATTAACAGTGAGGAAAAAAACACACACAAAAAAAACCCCCTAAACCCTTAATCATGAAACTTCTTGACATCTTTTTTTTGCTGTTTTTTTTTACTTTAGATAATAGCTAGTAGGGGTGTTGCGGTAGTACCGGTATCGTCGGTACGGTAAATAAATTATTGCAAACCGTCATAAAGTTCAGCCACCGATTTTCCGCTTATACTTCAATGTAAAGAAACTTTACTAACCTTACATACAAAATAAGTGTCATAATCCACTTTTATTTGCTTTTTACTGTAAAACCACAGCCATAATGAGCGATAATTTGGAAAGACCATGTGTTTCGTCGTTTAGCCAATCAGAATCGAGGACACATCCGTGTCATGTTAGAATTCCTGTTTTACAGTATGGAAACTATTTGGTTCTCATGTTTTGTTAAATAAGAGACAGTTAACCGGTAACCGCCCAGGAAGTAAAAGACGGGAAATCTGAAGGAAAAAATTGCTACTGCAACACCACTAATGGCTAGTGATGTGAACTTAGGACTACATTTGTGTGTGAGTTGCCTGGTGTCCCCATTGAAGATTATAGGGCAGTATCAATTTCTGATTAAACTCACACATACTGGCATTCTACCAGTAAACCCCTACATGTTGTGGTTAATTTCATTATATGAACAGCTTTATATTATATTCTTCCTGAAGAAGATTATCAAATGATATGCGCTACAATTAATAATTGTTTGTTTTGTGACATGTTTTTTAAACTTATATATTTTGAAATATTGTCTGTATTATCGACTATATGTAACGCAAACTAGAATATCAGTGAATGCCATGTTGCAGGCATATTGAATTATTTGTCCTTAACCTCTAACCAAAAAATATATAAGGTGGGTATTCACTTTTTGGTGGATGTTTTCTGGTACAAAGCCAGTATAAATACAGTTTCACTTACTTATCAACACCAATATGTAGTGTAAACATGTGAAATGCAGCTGAAAATGCAAGGAGATAACCGCTCCCTCGCAAGAAACTGGATTTAAGATGCTTTTACCAATGCAAAGTTTTCTAGTATCAAGTTAAAAATTACACCATGTGACTTGCTATTTGTGTTACTCTGTTTATGTGTTGAATTGCATTTAAGTTCTAGATCAACAATAGGGGCACTACTCAAAATTTTGAAATGTTCAGATTTTGACAAACTTATATTATCGATTTTATGTAAAATTGGCTCAACAAATTGATATACATGCAATAAAGTTATGCCTATAGTTATTTTGTTCATTTCAAAACTGCCTGCAACTGAAATGGTTTGCATTCCAAATGAAATAAATTAGTTGTTTGTAAATTCCTATTATGATAAGAATTCTATATGATGAGGCATTTTATAAAGTTTCTCTGTGAAAACATTTCCAAACATTATACAGATGAAAAGTGTAACAAATTAGTAATACAAAACAAAATAAGAAAGTACCATTTGATTTATACTCAAATATAGGTACACTTGAAACTGAAATACATCCATTCAGTTCCACACTGAACTGCTTTTTATACAACTGGAATGAAATTTGTCAGTAATGTCCCAGTTTTATTATGTCCACCCCCCTGGGGGGTGGATATATTATTTTTGCTTTTTTCGCCGTCCGATGTCCGATGTCCGGCGTCCGATGTCCGGCGTCACGCATGGTTTCCGCTCATTTAAAGGAAAAGTATTAGAGCTATTGTCACCAAATTTGGTATGCAGGCTTATTGGGTCAGTAGCTTGCTTGGGATTGCTTTTGGCTGTTGTACCTCTTTTGCTTACTGAGTAATACTTAAGTACAGCTATTTTCAGTACCCATTGGTTTCCGTGCATTTAAGCCAAAATAATTAAAGATATTTTACTACAATTTTGAATACAAGATTGTTATGTCCATACCTCGCTTGGTATTGCATTTGGGACTGATAGCTTTGTCAGTACATGAGTAATAGCCATTTAGGTACTTCATTGTGTATTTTCAGTACTACTTTTGAGTAATTTGCTTCTATCTCCTTAACTGTGCGAGATAGAGCGATTTCGGCAAAATTTTCGACCCGCAGGGTATCTGAGGAGTGTACTCTTTGCAATTTTCAAAAAATTTTCCCCTCCCCAAAAATGGCGGCCATTTTGAATTTTCGAATTTTTGCCAAAAATGGCAAAACACAAATTTCCTTCTATCTCCTTAACCGTGCGAGATAGAGCGATTTCGTCGAAATTTTCAACCCACAGGGTATCTGAGGAGTGTACTCTTTGCAATTTTCAAAAAATTTTCCCCTCCCCAAAAATGGCGGCCATTTTGAATTTTCGAATTTTTGCCAAAAATGGCAAAACACAAATTTCCTTCTATCTCCTTAACCGTGCGAGATAGAGCGATTTCGTCGAAATTTTCGACCCACAGGGTATCTAAGGAATGTAATATTTGCAATTTTCAAAAAATTTTCCCCTCCCCAAAAATGGCGGCCATTTTGAATTTTCGAATTTTTGCCAAAAATGGCAAAACACAAATTTGCTTCTATCTCCTTAACCGTGCGAGATAGAGCGATTTCGTCGAAATTTTCGACCCACAGGGGATCTAAGGAATGCAATCTTTGCAATTTTCAAAAAATTTTCCCCTCCCCAAAAATGGCGGCCATTTTGAATTTTCGAATTTTTGCCAAAAATGGCAAAACACAAATTTCCTTCTATCTCCTTAACCGTGCGAGATAGAGCGATTTCGTCGAAATTTTCGACCCACAGGGTATCTAAGGAATGTAATATTTGCAATTTTCAAAAAATTTTCCCCTCCCCAAAAATGGCGGCCATTTTGAATTTTCGAATTTTTGCCAAAAATGGCAAAACACAAATTTGCTTCTATCTCCTTAACCGTGCGAGATAGAGCGATTTCGTCGAAATTTTCGACCCACAGGGGATCTAAGGAATGCAATCTTTGCAATTTTCAAAAAATTTTCCCCTCCCCAAAAATGGCGGCCATTTTGAATTTTCGAATTTTTGCCAAAAATGGCAAAACACAAATTTCCTTCTATCTCCTTAACCGTGCGAGATAGAGCGATTTCGTGGAAATTTTCGACCCACAGGGTATCTAAGGAGTGTACTCTTTGCAATTTTCAAAAAATTTTCCCCTCCCCAAAAATGGCGGCCATTTTGAATTTTAGAATTTTTGCCAAAAATGGCAAAACACAAATTTGCTTCTATCTCCTTAACCGTGCGAGATAGAGCGATTTCGTGGAAATTTTCGACCCACAGGGTATCTAAGGAATGTAATATTTGCAATTTTCAAAAAATTTTCCCCTCCCCAAAAATGGCGGCCATTTTGAATTTTAGAATTTTTGCCAAAAATGGCAAAACACAAATTTGCTTCTATCTCCTTAACCATGCGAGATAGAGCGATTTCGTGGAAATTTTCGACCCACAGGGTATCTAAGGAATGTAATATTTGCAATTTTCAAAAAATTTTCCCCTCCCCAAAAATGGCGGCCATTTTGAATTTTCGAATTTTTGCCAAAAATGGCAAAACACAAATTTGCTTCTATCTCCTTAACCGTGTGAGATAGAGCGATTTCGTCGAAAGTTTCGACCCACTGGGTATCTAAGGAGTGTACTCTTGGTAATTTTCAAAAAATTTTCCCCTCCCCAAAAATGGCGGCCATTTTGAATTTTCGAATTTTTGCCAAAAATGGCAAAACACAAATTTACTTCTATCTCCTTAACCGTGCGAGATAGAGCGATTTCGTCGAAATTTTCGACCCACAGGGTATCTAAGGAGTGTAATATTTGCAATTTTCAAAAAATTTTCCCCTCCCCAAAAATGGCGGCCATTTTAAATTTTCGAATTTTTGCCAAAAATGGCAAAACACAAATTTGCTTCTATCTCCTTAACCGTGCGAGATAGAGCGATTTCGTCGAAATTTTCGACCCACAGGGTATCTCAGGAGTGTACTCTTTGCAATTTTCAAAAAATTTTCCCCTCCCCAAAAATGGCGGCCATTTTGAATTTTCGAATTTTTGCCAAAAATGGCAAAACACTAATTTGCTTCTATCTCCTTAACCGTGCGAGATAGAGCGATTTCGTGGAAATTTTCGACCCACAGGGTATCTGAGGAGTGTACTCTTTGCAATTTTCAAAAAATTTTCCCCTCCCCAAAAATGGCGGCCATTTTGAATTTTCGAATTTTTGCCAAAAATGGCAAAGCACAAATTTGCTTCTATCTCCTTAACCGTGCGAGATAGAGCGATTTCGTCGAAATTTTCGACCCACAGGGTATCTAAGGAATGCAATCTTTGCAATTTTCAAAAAATTTTCCCCTCCCCAAAAATGGCGGCCATTTTGAATTTTCGAATTTTTGCCAAAAATGGCAAAACACAAATTTGCTTCTATCTCCTTAACCGTGCGAGATAGAGCGATTTCGTGGAAATTTTCGACCCACAGGGTATCTAAGGAATGCAATCTTTGCAATTTTCCCAAAATTTTCCCCTCCCCCAAAAGTGGCGGCCATTTTGAATTTTCGAATTTTTGCCAAAAATGGCAAAACACAAATTTGCTTCTATCTCCTTAACCGTGCGAGATAGAGCGATTTCGTCAAAATTTTCGACCCACAGGGTATCTGAGCATTGTACTCTTGGTAATTTAAAAAAAAATTTCCCCCTCCCCAAAAATGGCGGCCATTTTGAATTTTCGAATTTTTGCCAAAAATGGCAAAACACTAATTTGCTTCTATCTCCTTAACCGTGCGAGATAGAGCAAAATTTTCGACGCACAGGGTATCTAAGCAATGCAATCTTTGCAATTTTCAAAAAAATTTCCCCTCCCCAAAAATGGCGGCCATTTTGAATTTTCGAAGTTTTGCCAAAAATGGCAAAACACAAATTTCCTTCTATCTCCTTAACCATGCGAGATAGAGCGATTTCGTCAAAATTTTCGACCCACAGGTATTTGAGCATTGTATTCTTGGCAATTTAAAAAAAAATTTCCCCTCCCCTAAAATGGCGGCCATTTTGAATTTTCAAATTTTTGCCAAAAATGGCAAAACACAAATTTGCTTCTATCTCCTTAACCATGCGAGATAGAGCGATTTCGTCGAAATTTTTCAACCCACAGGGTATCTAAGGAATGTAATCTTTGCAATTTTCAAAAAATTTTCCCCTCCCCAAAAATGGCAGCCATTTTGAATTTTCGAATTTTTGCCCAAAATGGAAAAACACAAACTGGCCTTAACCGTGCAAAATAGAGTTATTTTGTTGAAATTTTCGACCCATAGGGTATCTAAGAAATGTACTCTTGGCAATTTTCAAAAAAATTTCCTTTTTCCAAAAATGGCGGCCATTTTGAATTTTCAAATTTTTGCCAAAAATAGAAAAACAGGAATTTGCTTCTATCTTCTTAACCGTGCAAGATAGAGTGATTTCGTCAAAATTTTCAACCCAACCAATGCAAAAAGGCATGAAGCTGAAATAATTTACATCTACACTAACAAATATTTAAGCATCATTGATATATTTTACAAATGAAACAGGGTCTTGTAAGACTACTGTACAATTTGGGCAAAAGGTTCATGGGTGGACATTACACATGATAATGTGTGTTCTTCTATGCTATCCTGTTTCTATTCGCATCTACTATCAACAGGGCGGCCTATTTCTAGTTCTTATTAAAATTTGACCATCACAGTATCTTATGTACAATAAATCTTACATATTGCAATATTTTTTCCATCTTTTTAATATTACATGACTTACACTCAAATATAACAAGGCCGAAAGGGGGCTTCGGTCTACTAGCGCGAGCCACAAAATGATCAGAGACATAAGTAGTGCACCGAAGTGGTCACCCGTCCCAGTACTAACATAGCCCATTGCCGCTTAACTTCTGCGAAGAGACAGGTACTCCTCATACTAGGCCACAAATCATGAAAGTCCGGAGACAAAGAGAAAAGTGGTCCCTAGTCGCACTTTGAGAGTTCAGTTTGTCACTTTATAACATACATTTTATTCTTTTCCAGTTGGCTACGATTGTGTTGCAATTAATTATTACATTGATGATTTTAACCGCTTCCATACAAGCAAGAAGAAGAAAGACAAGGTACGTGAGAGACTGAAAAAGTAGGTTTTTTATGTCAGCTGACTTGTCAGTCAGCTGACATTATGTCGTCACTCTGCGGCGTGGGCGTACGCGTCCGCGTCCGCGTGAACAACTTCTCCTCCAAAACTACAAGGCCTAGAGACGTGCTGTTTTTTTTAAAAGATACCTTATCTATCGAGGATGAAAAATTGTTCAAGGCATGCAAATCTGTCTGTTCGTCTGTTTGCTAGAGACATTACAAGGGGGGTACCCCCACCAAAAGTGCGAAAATTTCAACACTTAATCACAATTTTCTCAGTGACTATTGCAGGGATTTCTCTCATATCTTGCATATATGTACTAGGCCACAGGTAGATTCTCTTGTGTGAGTATGAGACCTGGATCTGTCTTACTTTTTTTTTAATAAATTTTTTTAATAATTTTTTAATGCATTAAAATTCATGAAATCATGCACAAAATCATTTATAACTTGAAAAGTGTTGCATTTAGAGCATTTTGTTAAAATATGTTATTCAGCTACTTTTTTCATAGCTACAATATGGTGAGTAAGTTGGGTGCCTGTCTCAATAGCTAAGTGAGTAATAGCTACTTTTGGGCTTTTCAGTAACTTCCATCATGAGTAAAATCACTTGTAACTTAAAAACTATTGCATTTAGAGAATTTCGTAT
Source organism: Sabellastarte sp. h YS-2021 (assembly GCA_964017235.1). Lineage (NCBI taxonomy): Eukaryota > Metazoa > Annelida > Polychaeta > Sabellida > Sabellidae > Sabellastarte > Sabellastarte sp. h YS-2021. Next base: position 125,634,865 of record OZ024932.1, read on the forward strand.
AAATATGTTATTCAGCTACTTTTGGGTCAGCTATAACATAGTAAAATTTTAGACCTGTAGCTCATGGCATAGCTGAGTAATAGCTACTTTTAGGTTATCACTGTTGAGTAAATCGCTTATAACTTCAAAACTATTGCATTTAGAGAATTTCGTATAAATATGTTATTCAGCTACTTTTGGGTCAGCTATAACATAGTAAAATTTCAGACCTGTAGCTCATGGCATAGCTGAATAATAGCTACTTTTAGGTTATCACTGTTGAGTAAATCGCTTATAACTTGGAAACTATTGCATTTACAGTATTTTGTTTCAATATGTTATTCACCTATTTTGGGATCAGCTATAACATAGTGAAGTTTCAGATCTGTGGCTCATTGCATAGCTGAGTAATAGCTACTTTGAAGTTCTCACTATTGAGTAAATCACTTGTAACTTAAAACCTATTGCATTTAGAGAATTTCGTATAAATATGTTATTCAGCTACTTTTGGGCCAGCTATAACATAGGGAAATTTCAGATCTGTAGGTCATGGCATAGCTGAGTAATAGCTACTTTAAAGTTCTCACTATTGAGTAAATCAGTTGTAATTGGAAAACTATTGCATTTAGAGTATTTCGTATAAATATGTTATTCAGTTACTTTTGGGTCAGCTATAACATAGTAAAATTTCAGACCTGTAGCTCATGGCATAGCTGAGTAATAGCTACTTTTAGGTCATCACTATTGAGTAAATCAGTTGTAACTTGAAAACTATTGCATTTACAGTATTTTGCTTGAATATGTTGTTCACCTACTTTTGGGTCAGCTATAACATAGTAAAATTTCAGACCTGTAGCTCATTGCATAGCTGAGTAATAACTACTTTGAGGTTCTCACTATTGAGTAAATCAGTTGTAATTGCAAAACTATTGCATTTAGAGAATTTCGTATAAATATGTTATTCAGCTACTTTTGGGCCAGCTATAACATAGTGAAATTTCAGATCTGTAGGTCATGGCACAGCTGAGTAATAGCTACTTTGAAGTTCTCACTATTGAGTAAATCAGTTGTAATGGGAAAACTATTGCATTTACAGAATTTCGTATAAATATGTTATTCAGCTACTTTTGGGTCAGCTATAACATAGTAAAATTTCAGACCTGTAGCTCATGGCATAGCTGAGTAATAGCTACTTTTAGGTCATCACTATTGAGTAAATCAGTTGTAACTTGAAAACTATTGCATTTACAGTATTTTGCTTAAATATGTTGTTCACCTACTTTTGGGTCAGCTATAACATAGTAAAATTTCAGACCTGTAGCTCATTGCATAGCTGAGTAATAACTACTTTGAGGTTCTCACTATTGAGTAAATCAGTTGTAATTGCAAAACTATTGCATTTAGAGAATTTAGTATAAATATGTTATTCAGCTACTTTTGGGTCAGCTATAACATAGTAAAATTTCAGACCTGTAGCTCATGGCATAGCTGAGTAATAGCTACTTTTAGGTCATCACTATTGAGTAAATCAGTTGTAACTTGAAAGCTATTGCATGTACAGTATTTTGCTTAAATATGTTGTTCACCTACTTTTGGGTCAGCTTTAACATAGTAAAATTTCAGACCTGTAGCTCATGGCATAGCTGAGTAATAGCTACTTTGAGGTTATCACTGTTGAGTAAATCGCTTATAACTTGGAAACTATTGCATTTAGAGTATTTTGTTGCAATATGTTATTCACCTATTTTGGGGTCAGCTATAACATAGTGAAGTTCCAGACCTGTGGCTCATTGCATAGCTGAGTAATAGCTACTTTGAAGTTCTCACTGTTGAGTAAATCAGTTGTAATTGGAAAACTATTGCCTTTACGGAAATTTGTGCAAATATGTTATTCAGCTACTTTTGGGTCAGCTATAACATAGTGAAATTACAGACCTGTAGCTCATGGCACAACTGAGCAATAGCTATTCTCAGGCACTGACTGTTGAGTAAATCGGCTATAACTTGAAAAATATTGCATTTGGAGTATTTTGTTAAAATATATTGTTCACCTACTTTTGGGTTAGCTATAACATAGTGAAATTACAGACCTATAGCTCATGGCATAGCGGAGCAATAGCTATTTTCAGGTTCTCACTATTGAGTAAATCAGTTGTAACTTGAAAACTATTGCATTTACAGTATTTTGCTTAAATATGTTGTTCACCTACTTTTAGGTCAGCTATAACAGAGCAAAAATTCAGACCTGTAGGTCATTGCATAGCTGAGTAATAGTTACTTTGAGGTTCTCACTCTTGAGTAAATCAGTAGTAACTTGAAAACTATTACATTTAGAGTATTTTGTTAAATATGTTATTCACAGACGTTTTGGTCAGCTATAACATAGTGAAATTGCAGACCTCTATGTCATGGGATAGCTGAGCAATAGCTTCTTTCAGGTTCTCACTGTTGAGTAAATCATTGTATCCAACCTGTAGGAAATCATGGGCTGGGAATCTGTTAATATGGTCCGATTTGACCTTGGAACCCTCCTTCAAGGTCAAATGAGGATAGCCAAACATAAAAGTGCTTATAACTCGCTTATTATTGGTCCTAGAGGTTTGGAATGAAAACCAACCTATAGAAAATCATGAGCTGGGAATTTTTTGGTGTGGTCGGATTTCACCTTGGACCCCTCCTTCAAGGTCAAATGAGGATAGCCAAACTTAAAAGTGCTTATAACTCGCTTATTATTGGTCCTAGAGGTTTGGAATGGAAAACCAACCTATAGAAAATCATGGGCTGGGAATCTTTTGGTGTGGGCAGATTTCACCTTAGACCCCTCCTTCCAGGTCAAACGAAGATAGCCAGACTTAAAGTGCTTATAACTCGCGTATTATTGGTCTTGGAGGTTTGGGATGGTAAACCAACATATAGGAAATCATGGGCTGGGATTCTTTTGGTGTGGTCAGATTTGACCTGGGACCCCTCCTTCAAGGTCAATTGAGGATAGCCAAACTTACAACTGCTTAGAACTCACTTATTATTGGTCCTACAGGTTTGGGATAGTAAACAAGCTACAGGAAATCATGGGCTGGGAATTTTTGTGTGGTCGGATTTGACCTTGGACCCCTCCGTCAAGGTCAAACAAGGATAGTCAAACTTAAAAAGTGCCTATGACTCACATATTATTGGTCCGAGAGGTTTGGGATGGTAAACCATCCTAAATTCTTTGGCTGGGAATCTTTTGGTATGGTCAGATTTGACCTTTGGACCCCTTCTTCATGGTGGAACGAGGATATTGCATTTATAGTATTTCTTTAAATATTTTTAACCTACTTTTTACACTTAAACAATTACCTTGTTACTTTATTTCATAATACCATTTGCAGGGCACAACTTTTTTGTCCTTTTTTTCTGTCAGCTTCGGAATATCTTTCGAACATGCTGTTCAGTTACCATTTACTGTATTTCTGTACAGCCCTTTCCCTGATAATTATGCTTTCCTCTCATTATCACCATCACAAATCAAAAACATTCAGTCAGCTGACACAGTGCCCGTTCACGGGCACTCTCCTCTTGTCTTTCAGAACAAAAGTTAATATTGCTGCTAAGTTGTTAACTTATTATTAAGTATTCATTTATCATATACCTTGTAACTTAAGAAAAAGAAAACTTAAAAGAAATTGCAATTTAAAAAGTTTAAAAATAAGAAAACATGAAAGTTTAAAAATAAGAAAACATTTATAAACTACATGTATTTATATGTTTATCTACTGTACATTAACAAGGCCAAGGGTAACATGTTGAATATAGTTTGACACTATTGGTTGTGCTAGCAGTTGGTGGTGCTAGAGTTAAATTATGTGTATCTTCAAATATTTCCATTCAATTAACTAAGCCAACACATTAAGTATACTTTGACACAAGTGGTAAAAAGTATGTAGTATCATGTTTGTAATTACCTTTTAGGCCAAGAAAGTGTAGATTGCCTAAATAATGATAATATAGGCAATTAATATTCGCTGGAGTTTAATACTGTGTACATTCATTACATTGTAATGTAGTTTGGCATCTAATCAAGTTTGGCATCTAATCACAGGCGGTCACCTGTGTATGGGTTCCACCCCACAAGTGGCAATGCTGAAGACCTGCCCCAGTATAACCCTAGATGTTGAATGGGACGTAAAACCCCAACTTTGACTCTGTGGTGTCTAATCCTTTTTCAATCCCTAGACACTGAAATTTGTTGACTGTTTTTCTGCTGTTGCTCCCTCTTGTGTCCCCTTAATAAAGGTGGAGATTAAGCAATATAAAAGTCCAATTCAAATTAGAATTCAAATTCTTTTCAGAACAAGATGTTTAATTCCCCTTGAATGGAAGTTCTGTTTAAAGTGATTTATCTGTATTTTCACTGTTTTTGTTTTCAGCCACGTGAAGTGATGCATCCTAGTGAAGTTAAAATTAAAGATAAAGACTTCAATGCAATCAAATCTGCACTAGTAAGTGTGTATGAATTGGTAACTTTTTAGTGTATTGTGGCGACCTGAGCTAATTTATGTATCAAGGCACAATAACACAATTAATTAAAACCCATTCTAAACAAATGACTTTGATTATGCCAAACAGACAATCAAACTGGAACAAAAACAAGAAATCTCTGCGGACGAGGGCGCGGACGACAACGATGATGAATCCATAGAATCCCCGCTTCGCGTCGGGGATACAATTATTATATCAACATATTAATTCAACAAAGGGAAAATCATTCAACCCAATTCCCCATACCTGTCTCCCCAAAAAAACTAATCCCCACCTAATACATCTTTAATATTAATTCAAAGCCTCAAAATTCCATCTAAAATATCATTTCCATTAACCAAGGATTAAAACCATTAAAACCAGTAACCTTAACTAAGCTTAAAACAGAACATAGTTGTTCAGTTACCTCTCCATGGCTGACAAAGCCTTAAGGCTTAGTCGCAAGAACAGTGTAGAAGTCAGCCCAGAATGTGGGAAATGCAACCCCTTATATACCCAAAAAGTGAACTACTCAAAGTCATTGGTGTCAGAACCTTTGACCAACATCCTTGAACCAAATACTAATTCCCTGATTTGTTTATAAAAATAGACCCAAAATACAAGGATGATAAACAATGTCAAACATGGCTACCAAAACGTGTGAGTTCCCCAAATATGAATAAAGACCAAATTCCCACAATACCCGCAGGGTAGTATAACAAATATTTAATACCATCAAACAACTAAACCCCAAGAAACCCTTTAATTATAACAAAAACCAATCAGTATCAAACCCTAAATATCTCCCGTAATTCCTGTAAACTCCCGATATTCATCATAACACAAAATACCATAAAAAGCGATTGTTGTTACAGTATGTATTTAATATTACTTACAGTGTATATAACCACTAAACCTTTACTTAACCACACTGAAAACTTGCAGTTTTTTACAGTAGCAGAAAAAGTTTGTCCGGGCTGTATCTCAGAATCTGTAAGGTGTAGGAAGTTGATACTTGGTGTGGTCATTGGCTGGGGATGTAGGTGTGTAGCCTTATGGTGTGAACTTGATTTGACCTTGGACCTTGCCGTAGTGACTTGGAGTTTAAAATCCTTGGTGGCCTAGTGTTTAGCAAGTTTGGCATCTAATCATAGGCTGTCACCTCTGTGGGTTTGTGTCAATGCTGATGACTTGTCCCAATAATACCCTGGTTGTTGAAAGGGACATAAAAACCCAAGTTTGACTTTGAGTTGAAAATCTTGTCTGGCCTATATGTCACAAACTGTAAGGTGTAGGAAGTTGATTCTTGGCAGGGACATTGGTTGGGGGTATAGGTGTGTCATGTCATGGTGTAACCCTGATTAGATGTTTGACCTTGCTGCAGTGACTTTGACCTTTAAAACTTTGTCCGGGCTATATCTGAGGAACCGTAAGGTGTAGGAAGATGATACTTGGTAGGGAAATTGGTTGGGGGTTGTAGGTGTGCAACATCATGATGTGTAACCTTGATTTGACCTTGCTGTAGTGACTTTGACCCTTAAAATCTTGTGTGGGATACAACTCCTGATCTTTGAACTGTTTCACTCTTTCTGTATCTCATGGTATTGAAAACTCTTTCCCAGGCTGTGGGGTATGAGCAACTCTGATGCTATTTGCCTAGTCCATGTCAACACTTGTCCCAATGGTGTAGTAGGTAACAGCTCCCACCGGTGAGGTTGGCTGTTTCAATACCCCAGACCCAATCCTATGTGAGAAAGTTGGTAGTTGCTTACTGATACCCAGTAGTTTATAATACTGGTATTTACTGATCTCTAGTGCTCATAAAACTACCCTGTCGTGATATAACCTATAACAATGTCTTAAAAGCAAAAATAATAGAGGTGTTCCACTGGAGCCGACCGGCTGGTAACTATGCATTTTTGGAGAGTCGGGACCAATGTTTACATGGTCGGTTAGGGTCGGTTTTAAGTTCCTGGCCTGTCAGGGAGAGTCGGTGAAATATCAAACATGTTTGATATTTCTACAACCGTTACCGACCCTTGTATCCGACCCTAAATTCATCCACCTAGTAACAGGCCTGTCTGTTAACTTAAGGGCCTGTCGGTTACACTTCCAGGCTTGTCTGTAACCCTTCCAGGCTTGTCGTTATCACTTGCAGGCCTGTTGTAACATGAACCCGGCTTGTCCTTTGTAACGTAAGTACTGTTCATTTGCAGTCCATTTCCAGCATGATGTGAGGTAAAAATATGATCAAAAATTATGTCAAGAATGACAAATAAACAGTGCAAGTGATCATAATTTTCAGGTGAAGTTCCACACATATGCTAAAATTAATCAAGAAACCTAAAAAAGTGCTTTTATTTGGTTAAATAAAAGTAAAATCCAAGCTTATTCAGGAAATAAATTTTTGGGCAAAAAGAGGATCAAGTGTCGACCAATCAACAAATCTAAAACTAGGTCACTAATAATTATTTGGATCCCATCACATGACCGGAACTACAGGGCATTTACCTTCACGTCCAGAAAAATGTGCTTTCTCAGAGGCTCGAAATTATTTGGTATAAATGTGTAGGAAATATATATATTGGGATGGGAACATATACGTGTATCAATTTTTCTTAATGATTGATGGAGCTTAAATACTTTTAGTACCAATTCAGTGTTTTTAGCTTACTGGCCAACGGCTGTAAGCTAATGGCATGGCCTGGCGTCGTCTTTGTTGTTGTTGTTGTCGTCAACAATTTTTTCCAGCCTCTTCTCCTCAGAAACTACTGCACCGATTTCTTTGAAATTTGGTATGGAGCTTCCTTGGGTAGAGGACTATCATTTTTCCTCATTGCATGTTTTTCAACCAATCAGAGAAGGTCACATGACCAAAAATATGTTTTTCAAAAGGGTGTGCTTGTCTGGATGATAACTTAAAAAGCGCTTCACCTATTCACATGAAATTTTGCAAGTAGGTTCGTTATATAGATGTCTGGAAATCAATAACTTTTCGAAGTGATCCAATACAAAATGGCCGACTTATTAATAATTTACTAAATGTCTCGATTTTTTCTTAACGCTGACAAAACAAAAACGTGTTTATCTCAGAAACGGTGCGAGATAGAGCGATTTCGTCGAAATTTTCGACCCCCAGGGTTTCTAAGGAGCGTACTCTTTGGAATTTTCAAAAAATTTTCCCCTCCCCAAAAATGGCAGCCATTTTGAATTTTTGATTTTTTGCCAAAAATGGAAAAACACAAAATTGCTTGTATCTCCTTAACTGTGCGAGATACAGCGATTTCGTCAAAATTTTCGACCCACAGGGTATCACAGGAATGTACTCTTGGCAATTTTCAAAAAATTTTCCCCTCCCCAAAAATGGCGGCCATTTTGAATTTTCGAATTTTTGCCAAAAATGGAAAAACACAAAATTGCTTCTATCTCCTTAACCGTGCGAGATAGAGCGATTTCGTCGAAATTTTCAACCCACAGGGTATCTAAGGAATGTACTCTTGGCAATTTTCAAAAAATTTTCCCCTCCCCAAAAATGGCGGCCATTTTGAATTTTCGAATTTTTGCCTAAAATGGAAAAACACAAAATTGCTTCTATCTCCTAAACCGTGCGAGATAGAGCGATTTCGTCGGAATTTTCAAGCCACAGGGTATCTAAGGAATGTACTCTTGGCAATTTTCAAAAAATTTTCCCCTCCCCAAAAATGGTGGCCTTTTTGAATTTTCGAATTTTTGCCAAAAATGGCAAAACACAAAATTGCTTCTATGTCCTTAACCGTGCGAGATAGAGCGATTTCGTCGAAATTTTCGACCCACAGGGTATCAAAGGAATGTACTCTTGGCAATTTTCATAAAATTTTCCCCTCCCAAAAAATGGCGGCCATTTTGAATTTTCGAATTTTTGCCTAAAATGGCAAAACACAAAATTGCTTCTATCTCCTAAACCGTGCGAGATAGAGTGATTTCGTCGAAATTTTCGACCCACAGGGTATGTAAGAAATGAAAAAAAAATGAAAAAACAAAAATTTCCTTATCTCCTTAACCGTGCAAGATTAACCGTCAAAATTTTCGACCCAACCGTCCTATTTCTATTTTTCAGAATATTATTGTATGTTACAATATTTTTGCATTTCAAGTATTTCTGGTCTATCATTGGTTAAAAATAGGTAACATCCGGGTCAAATTTAAGAGCACAAAAAAGGTAAACCCTTGAACTGGATGCCAAGCTGATTTTGAAATTATATTTACATTTCAGGGAATAAGGAAGGCAGTGCGTCAGTACAGTAGAATCACTGTGAAAATGGAGGATATGAATCATACTAATAAACTGCAGGTTAGTGTGTTAGAATTACTTGTGAATACAGAGTTTTCGTGGTCGTTAAACCTGAAGAACCACAGGGACAATGTGCATGGATATTGTGCTGAGTATAAATATACAATACAATATAATGATGTAGCTATTGTATATCCAAAGAAGAAGTTGTGTTGTACTGGAAGAGGAAAGGAATTGATTTTATCATCTACCCCAAGCATATCTGAGCATGTGTCACCTTACCATGGAAAATTAGTGTCAGTAACTTCCGTTTTTCACTAATACCATAGAAACTGTGTAACCTACAAATATGTATTATACATCATCAGAAAGGTCTTTTTACAGCACTGCTACACATTTAGATACAGAAAAGTTAGCAGTTCCTTGCCAACCCTATGATATTCAGTGCAGATTCTTGACAAACTATGTCATAATGATGTGGGATGAAAATGCAATTTCAATAGCGGAATCAAATTCTAATTTTCCCTTTGCATATCGATATTGATAAATTGTATCCTGCTGTAAAAATGCGTTATTTATCAGAAATTGGACTTTTGGCCACTTAGAGCCCTGTAGGTCACAAACTATGATGCTCAGCTGGCTGAAATTTTACCTGACAACACATTAATATGTTCTTAGTACATGTGCCGAAAATCACGACTTTAAGTTGAGGAGAAAATTGTGTTTGAGGCCCATAAATACCCCCACTTGGGGATTTTTTGCTATACTTTTCACATATTTTGCCCTATAATTTGGAAGTGGTAATTCTGATGAGTCTCAAACTGCGCTAGGTATAACTTTGATATGTAATCCTTGTCTGTAGAAAATTTTAGGGCTGTAGGTTTACCCAAAGGGGTCGACTTAAGGTCTCAAAAGTGCCCACAGAGACCCAATTTATGCACTTTTTGCCACTTTCAAGCACTGTAGCTTTCAAACTATGTCTCTCATCTAAGTTAAATATCATCTGGGAATATATCTATGTGTTTTCTTATATGTGCCCCAACATTTAGGCCTTTAATAGACAGTTAAACTGTGTATCAGGACCATAAACACCCACCCGAGTGACCCTTATAAGACATTTTTCACATCTTTTTCCCTGTAACTTGGAAATGGTAAGTCTGGGAAGTTTCAAACTGTATTAGATATATATTCTGTGTGTAATCTTAGTATGTAACAGATTTTAAGTCTGAAGCTTTAATTTTGAAGGTCAAATTGAGGTCTCTAAAAGGCTCCCAAAGACCCAATATTTGGACTTTTTGCTACTTTTAAGCCCTGTGACTGTCAAACTATGTGACTGATAGAGCTCAAATCCTATCTGGGAAGATATTAGTATGTTATTTATATATGTGCCAAAAATTAAGGCTTTAAGAAGACATTTAACCTGTGTATGAGGACCATAAATCCCCACCCGAGTGACCATTTTTAGACATTTTTCACATATTTTTCCCTGTAACTTGGAAATGGTAAGTCTAAGAAGTTTCAAACTGTATTAGATGCATATTCTATGTGTAATCTTAGTATGTGACAAATTTTAAGTCTGAGGCTTTAATTTGAAGGCCACATTTAGGTCTCTAGAAGGCCCCATAAAGACCCAGTATTTGGACTTTTTGCCAATTTTAAGGCCTGTGACTGTTAAACTATGTGACTGATAGAGCTGAAATCTCATCTGGGAATACATTATTATGTTCTTTTTACATGTGCCAAAAATCAAGGCTTCAAGTAGACATTTAACCTGTGTATGAGGACCTTAAACACCCACCTGAGTGACCCTTTTAAGACATTTTTCACATATTTTGCTCTGTAACTTGGAAATGGTAAGTCTGAGAAGTTTCAAACTTTATTAGATACATATTCTATGTGTAATCTTAGTATGTAACAAATTTTAAGTCTGAAGCTTTAATTTGAAAGCCACATCGAGATCTCTAAAAGGCCCACAGAGACCCAATATTTGGACTTTTTAACCACCTTTAAGCCCTGTGACTGTTAAACTATGTGATTGATGGAGCTGAAATCCCATCTGGGAATGCATTATTATGTCCTTTTTACATATGCCGAAAATCAAGGTTTTTAGTAGACATTTAACCTGTGTATGAGGGCCATAGACACTCGCCCAAGTGCCTTTTTGGACATTTTTTCCGTATTTTGCCCTGTTATTTGGAAATGCTTAGTGTGACAAGTCTTAAACTGTATTATATATAATTTTTGTTTGTTATGTATGTCCCCCAAAAAGTTTCAGATCTGTTGTTTAATTGCTAAGGTCTCTTTAACAATTGTAAAATGCCCACAGAAACCCAATTTATGGACATTATGCCACTTTAAAGCCCAGTAACTGTCAAACTATGTGGGTTATAGAGCTGAAATCTTTGAATTTTTAAAAGGAAATGCCTGTCTATTTAAATTTTGAATATTAATAATGTTATGGCTATCTTAGTCTTTTAAGAACTTATTTTTGTGTGTTATACCTCTGCTTGCTGAGTTTTTAACTTTTTAAAATGAAACTGGTTAAACATATTCAAGTAGACAAAATGGACACTTTAAGTGAGCTTTAAGTCCCAATATTAATGAAATTATATCCTTATGTAGTAAAAGTAGGGGATTTTTAACCCTCAACTAGCCCAGTTTTATTCAACTTGCCTCAGTTAATTTTGACACAGCTCCTACAGTTATGAACTCATTTCAGTTGATAATCACATACTTAAAATTCTCAATTCTTTTTGTATTTGAGTACCCCTTTTATATAGATTGTTTGTTTACCATTTATGCATCCCCCACGCGGATTCCCCCCACCCACCTCTGGGACCTCCAGCTATATTGAGTGACACCAAATAAACAAAGGTATTTAATGATATCAGATGAGAAACAAAGAACTCAATGGGGTTGCAGATCTTGTGTAATAGTGAGAGAGGTGTGGAGAAGGGGAGAGGGGTGGGGGTGGGAGGTGGTGGGCTTCATTACATATAACACAAAGGGGAGTCAGAACTGAGATTGTGTCACATATTTAGGTTGCATATATATGGACCACATATATAGGTATAGAGGAAATGAATAACTGAAAACAATTTGCAAATTCTAAAAATAATATAATAAAATAATAATATAAATAATTTTTTTTTAAATAATATTTTATTTGTGAACAAATATAGAAACAGATATGCGCTTTTGGGATTATGAATTTTAGAATGGACATTGAATCATCAATCATTTAAATACTTTGAAGGAAGATTGAAAAGTATGATGAGTTGAGTTAAAAATAATATTTTATTTGTCAACAAATATAGAAACAGATATGCTCTTTTGGGATTATTATTTTAGAATGGACATTCAATCATCAATCATTTAAATACTTTGAAAATAGGTTTAGAGTTATCATTGCAGGAAGATTGAAAATAGAATTTGAGTTATGTATTCGGCGTCTGGGGATACACCATCTTCCTTGGAAGATATAAACAGAGTAGATTGATGTGCTGAAGTTCATATAATAATGGGTAATTATGTTTTAAAAAATTCCCGATCAAAACCTGTGGCGTGAGTGATGACCTGTCTGGGGATATGTTGGCGCCGAGTTGGCCCAATCTAGTTTAAACCTGCTGATCCTTAAGTTATCGAAACCTGTTTTGTTAAATATAAGATAGACAAAACTGATTATATTTCTATTCTAATTTGGCTTTGCATATTGATATTGAAATGTTTTTTTCATGCCGTAAATTGCATTATTTTATAACCACTGATCCTTCAGTAATTGAAACCCATTTTCATAACATGTAAGACAAAATTGATTAAATATAATACAAGCTGGCTATAAAAGCAATAAAATTCCTTAAAAATCTCAGAATAAGTATTAAGTCTTCTTATGTATGAATATTGATGATTGAACTACAGGGTACTGATAAATTACAATAAAATATACTATTTTGAAAACTGTTCCTGCCGGGTTCTGGAAATGATATTAAAATTAACACTTTTATTAACATTATTGTAATTCAGAAAGGTATATCGATGGCTATTGAAATCTCAATATCATCTCTTCTTCACTACATAACACTGCCTTCTTTTATCCCATAAAATATATGTATTGTGATATGACCTATACAGTGTATTGAAAACGATGTTAAAGCCTAGTCGGTCAATCTCTATTTGCAGAGAGATGAAACCATTAGAGCCTACGATATAATAGCAGTGAGACCAACTTCTGAGAAGATTTTCAAGGTAAATTATTATATGTTATCAAGGAGAGTCAAGGGCAAAGATGATGTATATGGTCAAATTTTTCTGAAAATTTGCTTTGTGAGGTTTAGTATAGCCCGATAATTCTACCATAAAAACAACAGTTTAGATGTACCGTATTTATTTGGACAAACGCCCTGGGGGCGATGCACTTTTCAAACGGGCGGGCGACTATTACAGATCAAAAAATCAACTCTCGAGTCCAGTGGCAATGGGTGATAATGGACACGTATAGCCTTGATCTCGCTTGCCAACATGTATAATGGCGAGAGAGCTAAAATATTGGAAACAAACCTTAAATCTGAAGAAATTATAAAGTTTTGTCTTGTATTTTTGCAGATATTAATGCATTTGTGATCAAACCTACCATGTTTTGTTCTGATTTTCTTTAATTCTTGTAAGCGGTATTTGATTGGGTAAGTACTAAAACGCATCTTTTTTAATAGGGAAGGGGCGTTTGTACGGATAAATACGGTAGGTGGAACAATCAGGGTATGTCATAGAAACAATTACAAATGAGGTAAGTTTATTTTATTTTCAGTTGTTTCTATTATTATCTCCCACTGGGCTTTAGCCCAGGAGGGAGATTATAAAATGCATCATGTGCGTGCGTTTGTGCGTTAGTGTGTCATGCAGATTTCTCCAAAACTACTACAGTTACAGATTTTTTGTCAATTAATTGTCCCAATGAATTTTCTTGCCCTTGAAAATTTTGTTGGTTTTGTTGACATAAACCTAATGATAAGTGAGTAATAGCAATATTAGCTACTTTGAGTAAAGAACTCATAACTCAAAAACTATTACAGTTAGAGCTTTTTCTTCAAATATGTTGGTCAGCTACTTTGTCCTTGGCTATAAGATGGTACATAGTTTGGGGTTCTATTGCATGCCATTAGTGAGTAACAGCTATTTTCTTATTTGTAGCTAAATAATGACAGAAATAAATGTCAAATATCTTCAGAAGTTTTCAAGTTAAGCAAATCTTTTTACTATGTCATTCATCTAGTTTTGTAAGCTATCACATATTAAAGTTTCAGACCTGTTGCACATTGGATAGCTGAGTAATAGCTACTTTAAAATTTTTACTGTTTAGTAAAGCCTTTGTAACTCCATAACTATTGCAGTTAGAGTATTTTCCTAAAATATATTGTTCAGCTACTTTGTCCTTATCTATAAGATGGTACATAGTTTGGGGTGCCATTTCATGTCATAAGTGAGTAATAGCTATTTTCTTATTTGTGGCAAAATAATGACAGAAGTAAATGTGAAATATTTTCAAAAGTATTAAATATATTATTCATATGGTTTTTGATAAGCTATCACATGATATAGTTTCGGACCTGTTGCATATTTTATAGCTGAGTAATAACTACGTTGAAATTCTTACTGTTGAGTAAATCCATTGTAACCAGGCCTGGGGCGAGTACAAGTACTTGTACTTGGTACTTGTACTTAATTACTCTTTTTCAAGTACTTGTACTTGACAGCTGAAAATTAAAAGTACTTGTACTTGGCTCCATGTACTTGACCCCAGGCCTGATTGTAACTATTGCAGTTAGAGTATTTTCCTAAAATATGTTGTTCAGCTACTTTCTCCTGAACTACCAGATAGTACATAGTTTGGAGCTCCATTGGATATGATAAATGAGTAATAGCTATTTTGTCATTTGTAGCTGAATCACTGAAGAAGTAAATGTCCAATATCTTTGAAAGTTTCAGTTAGGCCAATCTTTTCAAATATATTATCATTGAGTTTTTAATAAGATATCGTAGACTACTTTTTACCCCACAGCCCTTAAGGGGAAATAGTTTGTCCAGGCTGTATCTCAGAAACCATAAGGTGTAGGAAGTTGATACTTGGTAGGGACATTGGTTAGGGGGTGTAGCTGTGCAACGTCATGGTCTGACCTTGATTTGACCTTTGACCTTGCCGTAGTGACCTTGAGTTTGAAAATCTTGTCCGGGCTATATCTCGGAAACTGTAAGGTGTAGGAAGTTGATACTTGGTAGGGACATTGGTTAGGGGGTGTAGTTGTGCAACGTCATAGTCTGACCTTGATTTGACCTTTGACCTTGCCGTAGTGACCTTGACCTGTAAAATGTTGTCCAGGCTATATCTCGGAAACTGTAAGGCTTGGGAAGTTGATATTTGGTAGGGACATTGGTTAGGGGGTGTAGGTGTGCAACGTCATGGTGTGACCTTGATTTGACCTTTGACCTTGCCGTAGTGACCTTGACCTATAAAATGTTGTCCGGGCTATATCTCAGAAACTGTAAGGTGTAGGAAGTTGATACGTGGTACGGATATTGGTTAGGGGGTGTAGGTGTGCAACGTCATGGTATGACCTTGATTTGACCTTTGACCTTGCCGTAGTGGCCTTGACCTATAAAATCTTGTCCAGGCTATATCTCAGAAACCGTAAGGTGTAGGAAGTTGATACTTGGTAGGGATATTGGTTAGGGGGTGTAGGTGTGCAGCGTCATGGTCTGACCTTGATTTGACCTTTGACCTTGCCGTAGTGACCTTGACCTATAAAATGTTGTCTGGGCTATATCTCAGAAACCGTAAGGTGTAGGAAGTTGATACTTGGTAGGGGTATTGATTAGGGGGTGTAGGTGTGCAACGTCATGGTCTGACCTTGATTTCACCTTTAACCTTGCCGTAGTGACCTTGACCTATAAAATATTGTCCGGGCTTTATCTCGGAAACTGTTAGGTGCAGGAAGTTGATATTTGGTAGAGACATTGGCTAGGGGGTGTAGGTGTGCAGCATCATGGTGTGACCTTGATTTGACCTTTGACCTTGCCATAGTGACCTTGACCTATAAAATCGTCAGGGCTGTATCTCGGAAACCGTAAGGTGCAGGAAGTTGATACTTGGTAGGGACATTGGTTATTGGCTATAGGTGTGTATTATCATGGTGTGACCTTAATTTGACCTTTTACCTTGCCGTAGTGACCTTGACCTTTAAAATCTTGTTGCACCTTTGGGTCTGTCTTTTGATGCAGATTAAGCAAAAGTCATATTAGAATTTATTAAGAATTTTACTTTCATAACTTCCCATTGTTAGAGATAGAATTTCATCAAGTGAGCCGCAGATTTTACTCCAACACCACACATAAGCATTCATTAAATGTATTACCACTTCTGTATGCATGGTAATATTCAAACCATCTAAACCATAATTCGGAAATGCAGATGTATATAAAGAGTGTTGAATTTTAGTTTACTGATTAATGCTGTCATCTTGTCATTGAATTATCTTGTTTTAATACTTCATGTTTATACGCATTAACTTTCTTTTAAACATTATTTCTCCATTTAAACATTGTTTGGACCTTTATATAACTGACAGTGCTCTGAAAGTATCCTGAAGTTTGTACTGGTACAGTACTTCTATATCTCACGGTGTTGAAAATATTTCCCAAGGCTGTGGGGTACAGGCATCTCTGATGCTATTTTACATTATTGTATCCACCTGAGCAAAACTCATTTTGCCAATGAGTAACTCACTTGGAACTTGAAAAGTATTCAATTTATAGGTTTTTTTATCAAATATGTTGTTCACCTACTTTTTGATGTTCTGTGTCATGACAAATTTTCAGAGCTGTAGCTCCACAGCTAACTGAGTAATAGTTCCTTTGCAATTTTGCGAATGAGTAAATCGTTTGTAACTTCAACAGTATTAAGGTTAGAGATTTTTTATCAATTATGTTGTTCATCTACCTTTTAATGTTATGTGTCATGATGAATTATTAGAGCTGTAGCTATAATGCAAACTGAGTAATAGCTACTTTGACATTTTACCACTGAGTAAGTCCCTTTAAAGTTCATGTGTATTCAGTTTAGAGGTTTACCATAAAATATGTTATCCTTAGGGTACTAAGTACTACTCTTCTAGCACCTGTGAAAAATTTTAACTTTCCCTATTTTCGGCTGCCATCTTGAATTATGGTGGAAATCAAAAATGTCTTTTATCTCAAAAACCGTAAGAGATAGAGCGATTCCGGACAAATTTTGGACTCCCAGGGTACAAAGTACTACTCCTCTAGCACCTCTGAAAAATTTAAACTTTTTCGATTTTCGGCCGCCATCTTGAATTTTGGCAGAAATGGAAAATGTCGTTTATCTAAAAAACCGCAAGACATAGAGCGATTCCGGGCAAATTTTGGACCCCCAGGGTACTGAGTACTACTCCTCCAGCACCTCAGAAAAATTTAGACTTCTCCGATTTTCGGCTGCCATCTTGAATTTTTGCGGAAATGAAAAATGTCTTTTATCTCAAAAACTGTAAGAGAAAGAGTGATTCCGGTCAATTTTTGGACCCCCAGGGTACTAAGTACTACTCCGCTAGCACCTCTGAAAAATTTCGACTTCTCCGAGTTTCGGCCGCCATCTTGAATTTTTGCGGAAATGGAAAATGTTTTTTATCTCAAAAACCATGAGATAGAGCAAATCTGGGCAAGTTTTGGACCCCCAGGGTACTAAGGACTACTTTAGCACCTCTGAAAAATTTCGACTTCTCCGATTTTTTGACCGCCATCTTGAATTTTTGCGGAAATGCAAAATGTCATTTATCTCGAAAACCGTAAGAGATAGAACGATTCTAGGCAAATTTTGGACCCTCTGGGTCTAAGTACTACTCTTCTAGCACCTCTGAAAAATTTAGACTTCACCGGTTTTTGGCTGCCATCTTTAATTTTGGCGGAAATGGAAAGTGTCGTTTATCTCGAAAACCGTAAGAGATAGAGCAATTTTGGGCAAACTTTGGACCCTCTAGGTTACCAAGGACTACTTCTCTAGGATATCTGAAAAAGTTAGACTTTTCCACATTTTGGCCGCCATTTTGAATTTTGGCGGAAATGGAAAATATTGTTTATCTCGAAAACCATAAGAGATAGAGCGATTTTGACCAAATTTTGGACCCAAAGGGTACCATAGAATACTCCTTTAGGACCTAACTGAGCTAACTAAATAATAGCTGCTATTATCGTAAGGAGTGACTAGTAACTTCAAAAGTATTAAGTTTAGTGGTTTTGGTAAAATATGTTGTTCCATGTTACATTTCTGATGTTAGTTATTACTATTGACAGAGTACAATTCTACTGAATTCTTGTTTATAAAAAAGGCTGCTACTTGGCATATCTTGCAGTTGTTATGTCAGTTATTAATGTTGAAATTGATTATATGAATGAGTGAAACTAGACAGGAACAATATTTATGAAATGAAGAATAAATAATGTGAACATCACTATGTTTAGTAGGGTGAGGATCACATCTGTGGAGTTGAAATCCCAATCCGTATCATTTGAAATATTTTAAATCCAGATAAATACCAAATTGCAGTTTTAAATTTAAATGAAACAAGAGTAATACCCTTTTGAAATACTTAAGTGAAATCAGTTGTAGGAACAATAATCTTGCCCGGGCTATATCTCAGAAACCTTAAGGTGAAGGTGTTGATCCTTGGTAGGAACATTGGTTGGGAGGTGTAGATGTGCAATGCCAATGCCACAGTGTGATCTTTATTTGACCTTGCCGCAGTGACCTTTAAAATCTTGTCTGGGCTATATCTGAGAAACAATATCGTGTAGAAAGTTGATACTTTGTTGGGTCAGTGGTTAGAGCATGTAGATGTGCAGCGTTATGGTGTCATTTTGGTGTAATGTTAAACTTTGGCCAATTGTTTTCTGCTGCCATATTCGAGACAAGTTTCTATCACAAAGATATAGAGTAAGAAATCTAAAATTCGCCAGAAAATGATGTTTTTGTCTAAAAATTGGTATTTTTCAGTTCAAAAAGCCATAATTTACTATACATTCAACAAATTTCACCACACTTCATTTATTTTATTAGTATTTTCACATGTGGCGAATTTCAGATATGTGGCGAATTTTAGATTTCTTACTCTATGGATTGCTGCAACTGATCATAATTTTATTATATATACTTTTATGTAATTATGCTATCTCCTTTGACAGCTACACTTTAATTAAGAAATTTTTTACCTTTTGGATTAATAATTAGTGTTGACATTTCGCTATTGAATTGCCTTGTTTTGATGCTTTGTCTTCACATACCTATTTTCTCTCTTGCTTATATTTTTTTCTTGTGCACCTTTAGATAACTCACATGGTCTATTCCGAAAGTCTGCTGACATTTATACTATTTCAGCTCTTCAATATTTCATGGTGTTCACTGCTATTTCCCCAGGCTGTGGGGCATGGGCATCTAAGATTCTATTTTTGAATTTGATAACCACCTTTCTGATGTCGTTAAAACAAATTTTTACCATTGGAAAAAGTGTAAAAGACTCGCACACTTTAAACATTGGGGTTCCAATTTTGGCTTTTTAAGTGGGAAAATTAGTCTCAGGTCAGTCATTTACTATCCTGCATTGCTTTCCTAACTAAATGGCTATAATAATGGTTTGAAAAAAGTGTGTTTTTATTTTGTAGCTTGCAGTTCACTAGGACAGAGATTAAGTGCTAACCAGTCATGCTTCTAGGATACGCAATATCTCACGAGTTTTAGTACTAGCCCGTAATTCGGTATATTCGGCGCGTTCGGTAGAAGACGCGATCCCGCATGTTTACAAAATGGAGGGGCACCGATCGTTTCGCCAGAATCCTTTAATTTTATCATCATGAAGGCTATATTTGGTCGTTTTTTCAGTGAAAAATGTTATTTCATATGAAAACAAAATGGATACTACAGTTTGAAAGTGGATGATGCAAACGTCAGATACTAACAACAATACTGTTGAACCAGTTCATACATCATGTGTGTTACCTCATATCTTCTCATGAATATTAATGAGTGGGGAGCTATGGCCGTGAGTTCTCAAGTTTAAAGTGTTAGATCTTTGTTGAGGGTTCCATTTTATAAAATATTGCTAGAAAACCCCAATGGAAATCGGAAATCTATGACCTCATATCATCTCATGAATATTAATGACTTGGGTGCTATGGCCATGAGTTCCCCAGTTTAAAGCATTTGGTCTTTCATCGAGGCGCTTCTATTTTAAAAAATATTGCTAGAAAAGTATTGTTGTAGAATTTGGCCCCAGGTCTTTAATATTTTTTTTATCCAAGCACTGATCCAGATAATAAAAATTAATGTGATCTAAGTTGGATCAGTTTCCATCTTCAATTTTTTCACGAAGATCCATACAGTAGCATTTGTGTAATCCTGCTAACAAACATACGGACAGACAAATGCTTCCGAAATTAATCCCTCTTTGGCGGATGTACAAGTTCCCATTTTTACTGACCAAGCCCCCACATTTTTCGGACATGGGGGGGGAACTGCCCCCACATTTCAAAATTTCTAGAATCAACACTGCTAACAAAAGCATCATTGCAAACATGTTTGACATGAACTTTTGATGTTATGACAAATGTAGTTTTGTTACTGAGTCATATTGGATATATCATGAATATTCTATAAGTATTCAATTGGCAGAATAAAAACTGATGTATTTCTTATATATTCATTGTTTGCCAGGATTAGACCAAAAACTATTTATTTTTATTTGTTTAGGCTGCTTGTTCAACATTAGATATAGACATTATCAGCTTTGACCTTACGGACAAAATTCCATTCAAGATCAAGGGGACAGGATTAAACATGGTATGTAGCATTGACATCTAATTTAGTTTATGTCACCAGTTCAATTTTTTTTAAGAGGGGGGTGGCTTTCAACTACTTTTTCTGTTTATAATTAAAGTTATATTCAGTTCAAAAGGATTGACAGAATCATCATTGAACTTGGTTGTTGTTTATTCCTCCTTCTTTTGTTTCAGTTCTCAATAATCTTCCGTTAATGCAGGTGTTCCACTGGAGCCGACCTGTCGGGAACTAAGCATTTTTGGAGGGTCAGGAACAATGTTTACATAGCCGGTTAGGGTCGGTTGTAGTTTCCAGGCCTGTCGGGGAGAGTCGGGAAAATATCAGAAATGTTTGATATTTCCCCGACTAACCCTGACTCTTGTTCCCAACCTAGGCTCCGCCCCCCCCTGGTAACCGGCTTGTCCTAGTCACTTCACGTCTTGTCTTATGATTTCCAGGCTTATCTGTAACCCTTCCAGGCTTGTCTGTTGCAACTTTAGTACTTCTCATTTGCAGTCCATTTACAGCATGATGTGAGGTGAAAACATGAAAAAAAATTATTTCAGGAATGACAAAAACCAGTGCAAGTGATCATAATTTTGAAGTTAAGAAATAGTAAAGGTCCACATGTATGCTTTAAATAATTGAAAAACCTTAAAAAGTGGTTATTTAGTCACATAATAAACAAATTATCGGCATATTTCACCAGAGAAATTAAAAAAAAAAGTTAACAAACTATTTGGATCTAATCAGAAGATACTACTTCTGACTGTAAAATCCCGAAAGCAATTTTTGGGAAAAAAGAGGATCAAGTGTCGACCAATCAACAAATTTAAAACTAGGTCACTAGTAAATATTTGGATCCCATCATGGGACCAGAACTACAGCAAGTTTATTACCTTCACAAGAATAGGGTCCTTCCCAGTAGCTCGAAATTGGAGTATAAAAGGCAGCAACAAGCAGAAGGTTTTAATTGTCACGTGACAGATTGTTAGAAGCCAATCTCTCTCTGCTTCTTTCCACAGGATATAACATTTTTAATGAAAATTTATATTTTAAATGACTTTTTCGTTCATAAATTGAAGCAGACATACATTTATTTTATTTCTTATAGTAAATAATAATATTAAAGCAAAAACCTGAAAACTATAAATAAAATAACAAAAAAGTAAAGTGGACGTTTACGTCACATGATGGGATCCAATTTACCGTAAATGACCTATTTAGCGCATCCGCCCTTGTAACCGCACCCTATCTCTTTTCAAAGCAATATACTTGACAACTTGTAGTGGATGAACAAGTAGACAGTGACAGTGCACATTCGCGGTTGGTTATAAAAGGGTACTAATGATCGATTATTCAGCTTAAATCTTACCTTTCTTAATTTTCTCAATATCCACATATTTTTTATATAATTTACGTATTTTTACTTAATAAATTGACATTTTTGTCATGACTTTCGAGTTTGTTTTCATCTACCGCCATATTTACAGGAAGTGGGCTTTTCTAAATGTCGAAACACCGTTTTTCTACCGGATTGACCGATACTTCATCCCGGAAAGTGTTTCATGATGGGTGCGCTAAAAGGGACATTTTTTCCCAACAAATATTGAATAAAAATAGACTTTGCTTAGCGCACTGTGCGCTAAATAGGTCATGTACGGTATATTCGGCATTGACCTAGTTTAAGGTTTGTATATTGTTCGAAACTTGATCCTCCTTTTTCCCAAAAATTCATCAAAAACTCTACTAGCAATACCGACTGCACATCTGGTTGTGTTGATTATGTACAGTAGAACGTCTATTATCCGACCCTCTTGGGAGAGTAACGATTAGGTCGGATAATAGAAAGCATAAAATAACAGGTTTAAGTGGAGTCGGAAGAGTGGATTGGAGATCGGATAATTGGAAATTCGGATAATAGAGGGTCGGATAATAGAGGTTTACTATATATTTCTCCAGTCCAGTCTGTTTGTCAGTACGGCTTGTCGGGACTTGATACTGTTTGTCTGTTTGAGGCTTGTCCTGGTAGTTTCCAGACCAGTCTTGTAGAAAACATCCCGACCCCAAGACAGGTCGGCCTATAGATCCAGACAAGCCTGGATATATCACGTCCTGTGGGGGAGGTGCAACAAACCTAGTATTTTTTTCCCGCCCTATTTTTGTGGATATTTGTCCCCAACCCCCAACTTTTGCAGCCGACCCTAGAGTCGTAGGGTCGGCTGTAGGGTTGGCTCCAGTGGAACACATGCATAACAAAGGAGCCTTACTTTCTTCCATTAAATCTCAACCTTAAGAATTAAGGAGAGGCCTTAACTTAAAAAATTCTTTTATTTTGATATTCATTAACCCTCCTTTGGTAGGGAATCCCTTTATTTTTCCTTTAACTTTCTAGGTAAATGTGTAGCTACCTTTATAACAAAGGGGATTTTTGGATGTTTTAATATTAAATTAAAACTTGCGGTTATAGGTGAAATATTATGGTTTTTAGCAAAATACAAAAAAAAAAAAATGAAAACAGGCCACCTTAACAAAGGAGATTTTTATGTCAGCTGACTTGTCAGTCAGCTGACATTATGTCGTCACTCTGCGGCGTGGGCGTCCGCGTCCGCGTGAACAACTTCTCCTCCAAAACTACAAGGCCTAGAGACGTGCTGTTTTTTTTAAAAGATACCTTATCTATCGAGGATGAAAAATTGTTCAAGGCATGCAAATCTGTCTGTTCGTCTGTTTGCTAGAGACATTACAAGGGGGGTACCCCCACCAAAAGTGTGAAAATTTCAACACTTAATCACAATTTTCTCAGTGACTATTGCAGGGATTTCTCTCATATCTTGCATATATGTACTAGGCCAGAGGTAGATTCTCTTGTGTGAGTATGAGACCTGGATCTGTCTTACTTTTTTTTAAATAAATTTTTTTAATAATTTTTAATGCATTAAAATTCATGAAATCATGCACAAAATCATTTATAACTTGAAAACTGTTGCATCTAGAGCATTTTGTTAAAATATGTTATTCAGCTACTTTTTTCATAGCTACAATATGGTGAGTAGGTTGGGTGCCTGTCTCAATAGCTAAGTGAGTAATAGCTACTTTTGGGCTTTTCAGTAACTTCCATCATGAGTAGAATCACTTGTAACTTAAAAACTATTGCATTTAGAGAATTTCGTATAAATATGTTATTCAGCTACTTTTGGGTCAGCTATAACATAGTAAAATTTTAGACCTGTAGCTCATGGCATAGCTGAGTAATAGCTACTTTTAGGTTATCACTGTTGAGTAAATCGCTTATAACTTCAAAACTATTGCATTTAGAGAATTTCGTATAAATATGTTATTCAGCTACTTTTGGGTCAGCTATAACATAGTGAAGTTTCAGATCTGTGGCTCATTGCATAGCTGAGTAATAGCTACTTTGAAGTTCTCACTATTGAGTAAATCAGTTGTAATTGGAAAACTATTGCATTTAGAGAATTTCGTATAAATATGTTATTCAGCTACTTTTGGGTCAGCTATAACATAGTAAAATTTCAGACCTGTAGCTCATGGCATAGCTGAGTAATAGCTACTTTTAGGTTATCACTGTTGAGTAAATCGCTTATAACTTGGAAACTATTTCATTTAGAGTATTTTGTTTCAATATGTTATTCACCTATTTTGGGATCAGCTATAACATAGTGAAGTTTCAGATCTGTGGCTCATTGCATAGCTGAGTAATAGCTACTTTGAAGTTCTCACTATTGAGTAAATCAGTTGTAATTGGAAAACTATTGCATTTAGAGAATTTAGTATAAATATGTTATTCAGCTACTTTTGGATCAGCTATAACATAGTAAAATTTCAGACCTGTAGCTCATGGCATAGCTGAGTAATAGCTACTTTTAGGTCATCACTATTGAGTAAATCAGTTGTAACTTGAAAACTATTGCATTTACAGTATTTTGCTTAAATATGTTATTCACCTACTTTTGGGTCAGCTATAACATAGTAAAATTTCAGACCTGTAGCTCATTGCATAGCTGAGTAATAACTACTTTGAGGTTCTCACTATTGAGTAAATCAGTTGTAATTGCAAAACTATTGCATTTAGAGAATTTAGTATAAATATGTTATTCAGCTACTTTTGGGTCAGCTATAACATAGTAAAATTTCAGACCTGTAGCTCATGGCATAGCTGAGTAATAGCTACTTTTAGGTCATCACTATTGAGTAAATCAGTTGTAACTTGAAAACTATTGCATTTACAGTATTTTGCTTAAATATGTTGTTCACCTACTTTTGGGTCAGCTATAACATAGTAAAATTTCAGACCTGTAGCTCATTGCATAGCTGAGTAATAGCTACTTTTAGGTTATCACTGTTGAGTAAATCACTTATAACTTGAAAACTATTGCATTTAGAGTATTTTGTTGCAATATGTTATTCACCTATTTTGGGGTCAGCCATAACATAGTGAAGTTCCAGACCTGTGGCTCATTGCATAGCTGAGTAATAGCTACTTTGAAGTTCTCACTGTTGAGTAAATCAGTTGTAATTGGAAAACTATTGCCTTTACAGAAATTTGTGCAAATATGTTATTCAGCTACTTTTGGGTCAGCTATAACATAGTGACATTACAGACCTGTAGCTCATGGCACAACTGAGCAATAGCTATTCTCAGGCACTGACTGTTGAGTAAATCAGCTATAACTTGAAAAATATTGCATTTGGAGTATTTTGTTAAAATATATTGTTCACCTACTTTTGGGTTAGCTATAACATAGTGAAATTACAGACCTATAGCTCATGACATAGCGGAGCAATAGCTATTTTCAGGTTCTCACTATTGAGTAAATCAGTTGTAACTTGAAAACTATTGCATTTACAGTATTTTGCTTAAATATGTTGTTCACCTACTTTTAGGTCAGCTATAACAGAGCAAAAATTCAGACATGTAGCTCATTGCATAGCTGAGTAATAGTTACTTTGAGGTTCTCACTCTTGAGTAAATCAGTTGTAACTTGAAAATTATTACATTTAGAGTATTTTGTTAAATATGTTATTCACAGACATTTTGGTCAGCTATAACATAGTGAAATTGCAGACCTCTGTGTCATGGCATAGCTGAGCAATAGCTTCTTTCAGGTTCTCACTGTTGAGTAAATCATTGTATCCAACCTGTAGGAAATCATGGGCTGGGAATCTGTTAATATGGTCCGATTTGACCTTGGAACCCTCCTTCAAGGTCAAATGAAGATAGCCAAACATAAAAGTGCTTATAACTCGCTTATTATTGGTCCTAGAGGTTGGAATGAAAACCAACCTATAGAAAATCATGAGCTGGGAATTTTTGGTGTGGTCGGATTTCACCTTGGACCCCTCCTTCAAGGTCAAATGAGGATAGCCAAACTTAAAAGTACTTATAACTCACTTATTATTGGTCCTAGAGGTTTCGAATGGAAAACCAACCTATAGAAAATCATGGGCTGGGAATCTTTTGGTGTGGTCGGATTTGACCTTAGACCCCTCCTTCCAGGTCAAACGAAGATAGCCAAACTTAAAGTGCTTATAACTCGCGTATTATTGGTCTTGGAGGTTTGGGATGGTAAACCAACATATAGGAAATCATGGGCTGGGATTCTTTTGGTGTGGTCAGATTTGACCTGGGACCCCTCCTTCAAGGTCAATTGAGGATAGCCAAACTTACAATTGCTTAGAACTCGCTTATTATTGGTCCTACAAGTTTGGGATGGTAAACAAGCTACAGGAAATCATGGGCTGGGAATTTTTTTGTGTGGTCGGATTTGACCTTGGACCCCCTCCTTCAAGGTCAAACAAGGATAGCCAAACTTAAAAAGTGCCTATGACTCACTTATTATTGGTCCGAGAGGTTTGGGATGGTAAACCATCCTAAATTCTTTGGCTGGGAATCTTTTGGTATGGTCAGATTTGACCTTTGGACCCCTTCTTCATGGTCGAACGAGGATATTGCATTTATAGTATTTCTTTAAATATTTTTAACCTACTTTTTACACTTAAACAATTACCTTGTTACTTTATTTCATAATACCATTTGCAGGGCACAACTTTTTTGTCCTTTTCTTCTGTCAGCTTCGGAATATCTTTCGAACATGCTGTTCAGTTACCATTTACTGTATTTCTGTACAGCCCTTTCCCTGATAATTATGCTTTCCTCTCATTATCACCATCACAAATCAAAAA
Organism: Sabellastarte sp. h YS-2021; assembly: GCA_964017235.1. Classification (NCBI taxonomy): domain Eukaryota; kingdom Metazoa; phylum Annelida; class Polychaeta; order Sabellida; family Sabellidae; genus Sabellastarte; species Sabellastarte sp. h YS-2021. The sequence continues at coordinate 125,661,693 of OZ024932.1, forward strand.
CATTCAGTCAGCTGACACAGTGCCTGTTCACGGGCACTCTCCTCTTGTTTGTATAATAAAGGGACCTTGAAATAAAGGTTGATTAGTGAATATGACCCTTGATATTTGCCTTTCAACCTTTATTCCTCAGTTAATAATAAAAGTTCCTATAAAACAGGTTCTATTAAATTACAGAATCAACTATTTTTGCTTCCTTGCAACTCAACCCCCTCAGCTATTTAAGCGTCCCGTGAGGGACGCTTGTTTGTATATGGGAGAACCGACTCCGCCGGATCCGCATTTTCTTTTCCCAATAGCTTTGCAGCCATAAGGTGGATTCTTTACATATTTGGCAGGTGTATGCAATAGTCCTGGGAAATTTTTCTGAATATGCTGCGATGATTTTTTCACCAATCAGAGGTCACATGACCAAAAATGCATTTTTTGGAAGGGCGTCTTTTCCGGATGATAACTTACGAAGTGTATTATCTATCAACCTGGAATTTAGCAAATACCTTCCTCATATAAGGATCTGGGCGACATTAAATTTTGGCAGGGATAGGGTGAAAATGACTGAGTTATTGATGATTAATTAAGCATTAACAATTTTCTTAACGAGTAAAACACAAAACTGCTAAATTATATATCTCCTTAACCATGTGAGATAAAGCGATTTCGTTGAAATTTTCGATCTACAGGGTTTCTAAACATACTACTCTCTCCAATTTTTCAAAGATTTTCTCCTCCCGAAAAATGGGGGTCATATTCAATTTTGACAAAAAATACAAAACACAAAATTGGAAATATAGGCTCATAAGGTACATAAATAGAACAATACTAAGTGATAAATACTTTTTGAAACCATTTTCTTCATAAAATAAAAATTTACTAGTGGGATTTTGGCAAAATTTTTGATCCACAGGGTATCTGTGAAGACTAGCCTTTCCAAGTTTCAACAAATATTTCACTCGCCAAAAATGGCAGCCATTTTGAAGTTTCGAATTTTTTTTCAAAAATACAAAACCCATAAATGCTTTTATCTCGAAAACCGTGCTAGATAGATTAATTTCGACAAAATTTTTAAGCTTCAGGGTACCTCTGCTGAGTAGCTGACCCAATTTTCAAAGGTTTTTTGTCCTGCCAAAAACAGTGGCTATTTTGAATTTTTTGCAAAAATCGCAAAACACAAAAATGCTTGTATCTCGAAAACCGTGCAAGATAGAGCGATTTCGGCAAAATTTTTGACCCACAGGGTATCTGTGAAGACTAGCCTTTCTAAGTTTCAAAAAATATTTTGCTTGCCAAAAATAGCAACCATTTTGAATTTTTTTCAAAAATGCAAAACACAAAAATGCTTGTATCTCGAAAGCCGTGCTAGATAGAGCAATTTCGACGAAATTTTTGACCAGCAGGGTAACTGCTGAGTAGCTGCCCCAATTTTCAAAAAAAATTTTTCCTGTCAAAAATGGCGGCCATTTTGAATTTTCAAATTTTTTGCAAAAATTGCAAAACACAAAATATGCATGTATCTTGAAAACAGTGCGACATAGAGCAATTTCGCCAAAATTTTTGACCCACAGACATGATGAAGCGGCCATTATTTCTCCTTTTCGGGACGCTTTGTTTTTGCCATACAAAAGCAATCACTTTGTTTTGCAAGTGACCCAGCGGGAGATTATAAAACGCATTCCGTGCGTGCGTGCGTGTGTTCGTGTGTTATTGAGTGTGTGTCACGCTTTTATAAAGGGCTGTACATCACACTGGTTGTTTCTCCTTGGCCTTTTCAATGTTTTTTATGACCTTATTGCTTATGTCCTTTCATTTGATGCTGTTATTTCACACCTAGGACCATAGCTAAGTGAGTAATAGCAATGGTGGCTACTTTGAGTAAAGTGCTCATAACTCCAAAACGACTGCATTTAGAGTGTTTCTGTAAAATACATTGTTCAGCTACTTTCTCCATGCCTACAAGATGGTACCATTTTTAGGGTTCTATCTTCATAGCTAAGTGAGTAATAGCTATTTTCTGTTATTAACAATGAGCAAAATGAGTAAATTGATTTTGTCTTTGTAACTGTTACTTACAATATTGGCCTGAAATATGTCGTTCAACAACTCCTTCATGTACTATATCATGGTGAGGTGTCCAAGGTGTAGCACCATAACTAACTGAGTAATAGCTATACTAAGTTTAACATTTGACCATTGAGCAAGTCACTTATAACTCAAAAACTATTGAATATAGAGGATTTTTGTCGAATATGTTGTTCACCTATCTTTTGGATATACTGTATTGTGAATTTTCACAGCTGTAACTCCATAGCTAACTGAGTAATAGCTACTTTGATGATAACTATAATGAGTAAATGGCTTATATCTTCAAAAGTATTGCAGCTACACAATTTTGTTCCAATATGTTGTTCAGCTACTATCTCCACAGCTACAACATGGTCACTAGTGTGGAAGTGTATCTCCATAGCTAAGTGAGTAATAGCTACTTTGTCAATTTTTAATGATAACCATAATGAGTAAATGCCTTATATCTTCAAAAGTATTGCAGCTACGCAATTTCTCTCAAATAAGTTGTTCATCTACTTTTTAAGTCATTCATCTACTTTTGGGAGAGCTTTCACTTGGTGAAGTTTCAGACCCATAGCCAATTACTCACCTACTCAAAATGAGTAAATGCGAATTATCTCTAAAAAGTATTGCAGATAGCCAATTTTTCTCAAATAACTCATTCACCTACTTTTGGAAGAGCTTTCACTTGATGAAGTTTCAGACCCATAGCTAATTACTCACCTACTCAAAATGAGTAAATGCGAATTATCTGTAAAAGTATTGCAGATAGCCAATTTTTCTCAAATAACTCATTCACCTACTTTTGGGAGAGCTTTCACTTGGTGAAGTTTCAGACCCATAGCTAATTACTCACCAGTACTCAAAATGAGTAAATGCGAAGTATCGCTAAAACTATTGCAGATAGCCAATTTTTCTCAAATAACTCATTCACCTACTTTTGGAAGAGCTTTCACATGGTGAAGTTTCAGACCCATAGCTAATTACTCACCTACTGAAAATGAGTAAATGCGAATTATCGCTAAAAGTATTGCAGATGGCCAATTTTTCTCAAATAACTCATTCACCTACTTTTGGGAGAACTTTCACTTGGTGAAGTTTCACACCCATAGCTAATTACTCACCTACTGAAAATGAGTAAATGCAAATTATCGCTAAAAGTATTGCAGATAGCAGGGTTGGGGTCAAGTACATTGAAATGTACTTAAGTACAAGTACAAGTACTTTGTTAATTTTCAAGTACAAGTACAAATACAAGTCCTTTTTTCATCAAAGTACTTAAGTACAACTACAAGTACTTTTCAAAGTACTTAAGTACAAGTACAAGTACTTTTCATCTGTGAATGACAAAGTAAATTTAAAAAAAAAACACCACCAAGTTTTTTCGAACATTTATACAAAAATTACAATTATACACTAATTGGTTGTTATCCACTTATTACTGTCTTTATAATATTAAAAGGCCCACTATTATTATTGTTTATTCTATTTTAGTGACTAACAATATTTCACAAAACAACAGATACAACATATAAAAAAATACCCAGCCTGCTATTGGGCTAATAAGTCACTTTAACTTCGAAATTAATTAAGTGTTGTGATGATGGAAAATTAGTTAACCTAATAGAATAATACTATACATAATAAGTTTTATGTTAACTAGTCTTTGCAAATTGAAGTATTAGAGAGAAAGCAAAAAGGTTGCTGTGTATTATATTCTCATTTAAGAAATATATATGTATGTTTGGAATACAATGTGATCACCCAAAATTGCTATTCAATAAAAGTGACAAGTAAACAATGAACTTATCCTCACCTTCAGATGTTTGACAGAAATTGAAGTGACTTTTGTGCTTCCTGCAATAACCTGAGTACATTGTTTACACTTTGATGTGACACTCCCTTCAGTATTAGCTGGAATCTCAAAATGCTTTAAAACAGCAGCCATTGTGCTAACACAATGTGATTACCATAAAGTAAGTGGTTTGTCAATCCCCCTGTCCTAGTATTTATAGTGGTCAGACAAGATCATGGCCAGTGAGAGAAATAATCTTTTTTCTGTAATCAACAGTCTTACCTAATCCAACAATCTTCTGATCTGTATTCATGCATTGAAAAAAAACTCATTTCTGAGCAATTACATCACAGAGACTGTGATTGAATTGGACCAATTGAAAGCTCTTAAATGCCCAGGTGCAATTTACAAGGAATATTCATACCAGGGTAGATATTATTAACTGAGATCAGGCAAGTTCAAAGTAGACAGTTATAACAGGATTAAAGAAGGGGAGTAATATGCAATCTTGGAACAATTGTCCCTCCTTTTAAGATGTGATTGGCTTATTGAATTGAAACTTAATTAATTGAATTCATTATTATTATCAATTATACTAAACTTTTTAAAAGAAACACTATTATCAAATTGCATCAGATATATCATTGAAACTTTTATGAAAATTTAATCTAAATGAATGTTTATCAATAAAGATATGGAAAAAGCTCAATTCAGTTGTAATAATTATATAATACACAAACTTTTGAAAAATTAGTAAAAATTTACTTAAACTAAAAGTACTTAAAAAGGACTTAAATGTACTTGTAAGTACATCAAATTTAAAATGTACTTAAGTACAATTCAAGTACATGTACTTGGAATTTGAAAATGTACTTAAGTACATTTTAGTACTTTGAAAAATGCACTTAAGTACAAATGTACTAACGTACAAAGTACTTTGACCCCAACCCTGGCAGATAGCCAATTTTTCTCAAATAACTCATTCACCTACTTTTGGGAGAGCTTTCACTTGGTGAAGTTTCAGACCCATAGCTAATTACTCACCAGTACTCCAAATGAGTAAATGCGAAGTATCGCTAAAACTATTGCAGATAGCCAATTTATCTCAAATAACTCATTCACCTACTTTTGGGACAGCTTTCACTTGATGAAGTTTCAGACCCATAGCTAATTACTCACCTACTCAAAATGAGTAAATGCGAATTATCTGTAAAAGTATTGCAGATAGTCAATTTTTCTCAAGTAACTCCTTCATCTACTTTTGGGAGAGCTTTCACATGGTGAAGTTTCAGACCCATAGATATTTACTCACCTACTGAAAATGAGTAAATGCGAATTATCGCTAAAAGTATTGCAGATAGCCAATTTTTCTCAAATAACACGTTCACCTACTTTTGGAAGAGCTTTCACATGGTGAAGTTTCAGACCCATAGCTAATTACTCACCTACTGAGAATGAGTAAATGCGAATTATCTCTAAAAGTATTGCAGATGGCCAATTTTTCTCAAATAACTCATTCACCTACTTTTGGGAGAACTTTCACTTGGTGAAGTTTCACACCCATAGCTAATTACTCACCTACTCACAATGAGTAAATGCGAATTATCGCTAAAAGTATTGCAGATAGCCAATTTTTCTCAAATAACACGTTCACCTACTTTTGGAAGAGCTTTCACATGGTGAAGTTTCAGACCCATAGCTAATTACTCACCTACTGAGAATGAGTAAATGCGAATTATCTCTAAAAGTATTGCAGATGGCCAATTTTTCTCAAATAACTCATTCACCTACTTTTGGGAGAACTTTCACTTGGTGAAGTTTCACACCCATGGCTAATTACTCACCTACTCAAAATGAGTAAATGCGAATTATCGCTAAAAGTATTGCAGATAGCCAATTTTTCTCAAATAACTCATTGACCTACTTTTGGGAGAGCTTTCACTTGGTGAAGTTTCAGACCCATAGCTAATTACTCACCTACTCAAAATGAGTAAATGCGAATTATCTCTAAAAGTATTGCAGATAACCAATTTTTCTCAAGGAGTTTTGTCAAATATGTTGTTCACCTACTTTTTGATGTAGTGCGGCGGGAGATCATACCACGGCAGTGGTCTTGTTTTTTTGGTTTTTGGTTATTGAAAACGCGGTGTATTTAATTACCAGGTAATTTAAGACACTTTCATCATCACTGCATCTTCTCTGGTATGTCCTTGCTATTTTACTGTGCTTACAAATATTCACCTTGCTTATGTTCAGCTGCACCTTAGAGTCTGTTATTTGATGGAAATTAAGTGCTATAAACATCCACATTAGATTAGATATTGAAAATGAGCTGAGGTTTTGAATTGCTTACGTACACTTTGCACAGGCCATGGAGCGAGGAATTGTATTGGAGATTTGCTATGCACCAATGATCCGAGACAGCGGCCTCCGTAGATACGTGATCTCCAATGGCAACCACCTTACATCATTGTGTAAAGGAAAGGTGGGTAATGGTCATTTTAACCATTAAACTCTCTAATTTTCTGATCCACTCTGTATTGGATAAGCTGTATGGCAAATCATGTCTTGCCAAACTAGTAGCAGTTTTAGATATGACTATGTCTGCCAGTCTTGGACTGGCAAAGTTAATATTTGAATGAAAATTTTAGAGACTGTCCTCTCTGGCACTGACTTATACTTTGACCACTGTTTTCTTGCCCTTGCACCTGAAGGGAGAGGGGGTGAGGATATAAGAATCACATCCGTTTGTTTGTGCATGTGCATAGCTTGAAAACTATACATCAGATTTGGCATCATTAGGGTCACATTTCCACACCAAATGGGGTCCCCTGGTCACTCGGTTCTGCCAAAATGAGCTGCACTTGGATCATTGACCCAGAAATGCTTTTTTTTGTGATTTTTATTGCAATATTCATGTTTATAATTAAAAAACTATTCAACAGATTGGGGTCATATGACTCATATTTTTACATAAACTTGGATTTACCTGTAAAATTGTCTTCCTCAACCAGGCATCTGGTTCGGATAGCAATTCAGAATTGTTTCTGTTATTTATAGGCAATATCCATATGCATAACTCAGACACTGTTCATGAGATTAGGGTAATATTTCCACATAAGGTTGGCGCCTACCTGTGGCTTGTTTTGCCTTAAAGTTAGTCTGGATATAGATCTGTGATCCTGATTCAGATCTTGATTGAAAATCCAGGGGTCAGATTTACAAAGATTCATAAACTCATGCTTAAACTCAGACACATAATCTTGGCATTTGTCTCACTTGAGATCATGATGAAATTGTTATTTTCAAAAGTAATCTCATGTGAGAACTTAAACTCATTTTATATGTAAGCAAGCATTTCATTGGTCAATACCAGAGCAATTCTTAAACTCACACATAAACTCATACATAAAATCATGCATAAACTCAGTCTTGAGTTTATAGCTACTGATTATGACAGAGGCTTTATGCTAGTTACAGTGGAGGGTTTTCATCTCACGCTGCAGTGCCAATTCTTCTGTGAACTTCGCTTAAGATCTGACAGAGTAGTGCAAGTTTTCCATTTTTAGAGGTACAATTTATTAATCCGGTGTAAATATATGAGTGATACCAAAACAAAATTACATTAAAGAAAATACAATCTTTGGCTTATGTTTATATATGAATTTAGCCCGAGAGATTCATGTAAGTGTTCTCTATGAAAGTCACCACTATGTGGTTTATTTTGAAGGGCAAAAGAATTTAACTTCTGTGTTGTTCTTACTAACAGTTTAAAACAAACAAATGAATCTTGACTCATAATAAATAACATCTTTGTCAATATGGCCCATAATCAAATCACTGGAGTAAATTTCTCCAAAAGGCTACCACAGATATTATGGCTCAGCTTTATTGTCATTAATTGATCATAAACTCATGTATTGAGTCTACTCCAATGTAAACTATCAATTAAACTCATTTATTGAGTCTACTCCAATGTAAACTCCTTCAGAAAGCAGCTCAAAACCTACCTCTACACCAAAGCATACCCACCTTAGCCTGGATCATTCCCCTGGCGTTCTCCGTGGTGCTTGACCCCTGCTATGCCCCTGGATACTGAAATTTTAGGGAGATTAAGCGCTATAAAAGTCCAATTAGAATTAGATGAGTTTAAACATAATTAAGGGGCCCGTCATGGACGCTTATTTGTTTTCACCGAAGTTCGACTGATCATCGCCGCCGGATTACGGTCTCCCTTGAATAACTTCTTAGCCTTTCAAATTTTTCTTCCCTTCTTATCTTTCTTTTAAAACTATAGGGGCGGGAAAAATTTTTGAGATACTTTGCGTAGACCTTAAGCTTTACTTAAGGTAACCTTAAGCATACCTCCCAACACCTCGTCATCGTGTTTCGGAAAAAACCACACACACCTGTGCTATAAAATTTATCAGGTACATTCTAGACCAAATTTCCAAGGTCGGAAAGGATTTTCTCATCAATCGGACCATAGATGCCTGAATGGGAGGCGTTTTATTTTCGTAAATTTTTTAAAAATGGGTACTTGGTCTGTATCTCAAAAACGGCCAGGATTTCGGCGTTTTGTTGGAATAACTTATTCAGCTACTTTTTGATAATCTTTCACATGCCGAAGTTTTAGCCCTGTATCTGCAATTTTAAGGTCACCTTAATGTCAAAAAACGGGGTTTTAGCCCTCCAGTTCACTTAGTTTTTCACTTTTCTCAACCAAACTTGGCACATATATTAAGATTCACCAAAGGAATATCCTGACTTTATGGTGACCTTAAACTCAAAATGTTAATGGACATTTGGCCTGCTTAAAGTAATCAAATTGGAATAAAATCCTCTGGCTCCTTTCTTTTTCCATTTTTATGTCGTCACTCTGCGGCGTGGGCGTCCGCGTCCGCGTGAACAACTTCTCCTCCAAAACTACAAGGCCTAGAGACGTGCTGTTTTTTTTAAAAGATACCTTATCTATCGAGGATGAAAAATTGTTCAAGGCATGCAAATCTGTCTGTTCGTCTGTTTGCTAGAGACATTACAAGGGGGGTACCCCCACCAAAAGTGTGAAAATTTCAACACTTAATCACAATTTTCTCAGTGACTATTGCAGGGATTTCTCTCATATCTTGCACATATGTACTAGGCCAGAGGTAGATTCTCTTGTGTGAGTATGAGACCTGGATCTGTCTTACTTTTTTTTTAATAAATTTTTTTAATAATTTTTAATGCATTAAAATTCATGAAATCATGCACAAAATCATTTATAACTTGAAAAGTGTTGCATTTAGAGCATTTTGTTAAAATATGTTATTCAGCTACTTTTTTCATAGCTAAAATATAGTGAGTAAGTTGGGTGCCTGTCTCAATAGCTAAGTGAGTAATAGCTACTTTTGGGGTTTTCAGTAACTTCCATCATGAGTAAAATCACTTGTAACTTAAAAACTATTGCATTTAGAGAATTTCGTATAAATATGTTATTCAGCTACTTTTGGGTCAGCTATAACATAGTAAAATTTTAGACCTGTAGCTCATGGCATAGCTGAGTAATAGCTACTTTTAGGTTATCACTGTTGAGTAAATCGCTTATAACTTCAAAACTATTGCATTTAGAAAATTTCGTATAAATATGTTATTCAGCTACTTTTGGGTCAGCTATAACATAGTAAAATTTCAGACCTGTAGCTCATGGCATAGCTGAGTAATAGCTACTTTTAGGTTATCACTGTTGAGTAAATCGCTTATAACTTGGAAACTATTGCATTTACAGTATTTTGTTTCAATATGTTATTCACCTATTTTGGGATCAGCTATAACATCGTGAAGTTTCAGATCTGTGGCTCATTGCATAGCTGAGTAATAGCTACTTTAAAGTTCTCACTATTGAGTAAATCACTTGTAACTTAAAACCTATTGCATTTAGAGAATTTAGTATAAATATGTTATTCAGCTACTTTTGGGTCAGCTATAACATAGTAAAATTTCAGACCTGTAGCTCATGGCATAGCTGAGTAATAGCTACTTTTAGGTCATCACTATTGAGTAAATCAGTTGTAACTTCAAAACTATTGCATTTACAGTATTTTGCTTAAATATGTTGTTCACCTACTTTTGGGTCAGCTATAACATAGTGAAATTTCAGACCTGTAGCTCATTGCATAGCTGAGCAATAGCTATTTTCAGGTTCTCACTATTGAGTAAATCAGTTGTAACTTGAAAACTATTGCATTTAGAGAATTTAGTATAAATATGTTATTCAGCTACTTTTGGGTCAGCTATAACATAGTAAAATTTCAGACCTGTAGCTCATGGCATAGCTGAGTAATAGCTACTTTTAGGTCATCACTATTGAGTAAATCAGTTGTAACTTGAAAACTGTTGCATGTACAGTATTTTGCTTAAATATGTTGTTCACCTACTTTTGGGTCAGCTATAACATAGTAAAATTTCAGACCTGTAGCTCATGGCATAGCTGAGTAATAGCTACTTTGAGGTTATCACTGTTGATTAAATCGCTTATAACTTGGAAATTATTGCATTTAGAGTATTTTGTTTCAATATGTTATTCACCTATTTTGGGGTCAGCTATAACATAGTGAAGTTCCAGACCTGTGACTCATTGCATAGCTGAGTAATAGCTACTTTGAAGTTCTCAATGTTGAGTAAATCACTTATAATTTGAAAACTATTGCATTTAGAGAATTTAGTATAAATATGTTATTCAGCTACTTTTGGGTCAGCTATAACATAGTAAAATTTCAGACCTGTAGTTCATGGCATAGCTGAGTAATAGCTACTTTTAGGTTATCATTGTTGAGTAAATCGCTTATAACTTGGAAACTATTGCATTTACAGTATTTTGTTGCAATATGTTATTCACCAATTTTGGGGTCAGCTATAACATAGTGAAGTTCCAGACCTGTGGCTCATTGCATAGCTGAGTAATAGCTACTTTGAAGTTCTCACTGTTGAGTAAATCAGTTGTAATTTGAAAACTATTGCCTTTACAGAAATTTGTGCAAATATGTTATTCAGCTACTTTTGGGTCAGCTATAACATAGTGAAATTACAGACCTGTAGCTCATGGCACAACTGAGCAATAGCTATTCTCAGGCACTGACTGTTGAGTAAATCGGCTATAACTTGAAAAATATTGCATTTGGAGTATTTTGATAAAATATATTGTTCACCTACTTTTGGGTTAGCTATAACATAGTGAAACAAGATGCACTCAGAGAGAGCAAAACGCTCGACTCAATGTGACCAGTCTCACAAGTGTTATAAAGTATAACACACATTCAGGCTTATTGGTATCCAGAATATTAACTAGATCTTTCCTAAAATGGAATCACTCCTTCCCATGGCTAGCCCCTTCCTACTTAAAATTTAACATCAAAATTTATTCATTACTTTTGAAGAAATATCAAATAGAAAGCTAAAATCATTAAAATACATTGAAATGGGATCTATGAAAATTCATGGTTTTTGGTATCCAAAATATGATCCACATCTTTAACAAAAATTAATAGCTTCTTCCTTTGACCAGGTCCTACCCACAAAAATTTTTATAAAGATCTGTTCATTAGTTCTGGAGTAATCTAAACACACACAAAAAAAAGACAAATTGGCAAAAAAGCACACAAAAACATAAACTCCTGCAAGAGGTAAAAATATTGGTTAAAAGCCTGTTCTTGGTGAAAATCAATCAGGGTAAATTTTTGTGATGGACTGTCAAGAAATTGAAGCAAAAAAAAAAAAAAAAAACAGAAATAAATAAACATGATGAATACACCACCTCCCTCTTAATTTTCTTTATGTCAATTTCAAGACATAAATTTAATGAGAAGAAATATTTTTACTTAAAGACAGCAAGTATCACAAGCTAGGGTTTGTGACCTCACAATGACAATTGCATTGTGACATCATTAAGTAATGACATCATCAGAAACAAAATATTGATTTTTTACGTATGTGATGAAGAGTAGACATCTCATCTTGGTTAATTTTTTTTTTGGACAGCAAAAATTTAAATGTTGTGTTTTAATTTTCTATTTCTTTCTAGCAAAACCTTTAAGAGATTCTTTAAAAAGCCTAAAAAAATACTTAAAAAAGAAAAACTGTTTAAAAAAAAAAAAAAAAAAATAGTGAGTGGTATTGAACTCCAAACATGGGATTACAAGTTCTTCACTTTACACTCTATATAGCCACAGAGGAATTCTTTTTGCACAAAAATTCATGAGGAAGAAATCCTGTCATGATGTCATGATATTGATTTTTCACATGTGTGACCAAGCATACCAACACACACATACACACATTAAAAAAGCATTGGGGGAAGCAAAGCTGATTGTGTGTGGATTATTAACGCTCGATGATAGGAGAGGGTTATTGTAATCAGTTTGTTTCTGTCTGTCCATCTGTCTGTCTGTCTGTCTGTCTGTGCACCGTTTCGCTCTTATAACTCAAAAACACCAATCAAGCTCAAATTTGATGGGAAGGTATTTTATGGGGTACAGACGGATTCTTCCAAATTTGGTGTAATTTGTGTGAAAATTAAAGCCAGGAGAGAGATTTTTTTATTTTTAATTGGGCTTTTACAATGAAAATTCTGCTTCTCTGTCTGTGCACCGTTTTGCCCTTATAACTCAAAAACTATAACATCAATCAATCTCAAATTTGGTGGGAAGGTATTTTATGGGGAACACGGATTCTTCCAAATTTGGTGTAATTTGTGTGAAAATTAAAGCCAGGAGAGAGTTTTTCTTATTTTTAATTGGGCTTTTACAGTGAAATCTGCTTCTCTGTCTGTGCGCTGTTTTGCCCTTATAACTCAAAAACTATAACATCGATCAATCTCAAATTTAGTGGGCAGGTATTTTATGGGGAACAGACGGATTCTTCCAAATTTGGTGTAATTTGTTTGAAAATTAAAGCCAGGAGAGAGTCTTTCTTATTTTTAATTGGGAATACACAGTGAAACTGCTTCTCTTCATCACATAGGTAAAAAAATCAATATTTTGCTTTCTGATGATGTCATTACTCCGTGATGTCACAATGCAACTGTCATTGTGAGGTCACAAACCTAGCTTGTGATACTTGTTGTCTTTAAGTAAAAATATTTCTTCTCATTTTAATAAACATAATAAAGAGGGAGGTGGTACATTCATCATTTTTATTAATTATTATTTCTGTTTTATTTTCTCTTTTTTAATTTCAATTCCTTGACAGTCCATCACAAAAAATTACCATGTGTGATTTTCACCAAGTGACCTTTAAGCAATATTTTTACCTCCACCAGCAGTTTAATGTTTTTGTGTGCTTATTGTTTATTTTTTTTATTTTATTTATTATTTTGTGTGTGTGTGTGGGGGGGGGGGGGGGGGGGGGGGATGTAGTTACTATAAAAGAAAGATCAGGATCTTAATTTGGATACAAAAAATTCATGATTTTTCAGAGGTCCCATTTCAATGTATTTTAAATGACTAGCTTTCTACTTGATATTTCTATGAAGATTAATTTACATGTTTGGTTTTATTTTATTGTCTTCCTTACAATACTTTATGTCACTTGATGAACTGGTCACATGGAGTCGAGCGTTTTGCTCTCTCTGAGTGCATCTTGTTGATTGATTAGAGAAGCAGATTTCACTGTAAAATCCCAATTAAAAATAAGAAAAACTCTCTCCTTGCTTTAATTTTTAAACAAATTACACCAAATTTGAAAGAATCCATCTGTACCCCATGAAATACCTGCCCACCAAATTTGAGCTCGATTGGTGTTATAGTTTTTGAGTTATAAGGGTGAAACGGTGCACAGACAGACAGACAGACAGACAGAAACAAACTGATCACAATAACCCTCTCCTATCGTTGAGCGTTAATTACAGACCTATAGCTCATGGCATAGCGGAGCAATAGCTATTTTCAGGTTCTCACTATTGAGTAAATCAGTTGTAACTTGAAAACTATTGCATTTACAGTATTTTGCTTAAATATGTTGTTCACCTACTTTTGGGTCAGCTATAACAGAGCAAAAATTCAGACATGTATCTCATTGCATAGCTGAGTAATATTTACTTTGAGGTTCTCACACTATTACATTTAGAGTATTTTGTTAAATATGTTATTCACAGACGTTGTGGTCAGCTATAACATAGTGAAATTGCAGACCTCTATGTCATGGCATAGCTGAGCAATAGCTTCTTTCAGGTTCTCACTGTTGAGTAAATCATTGTATCCAACCTGTAGGAAATCATGGGCTGGGAATCTGTTAATATGGTCCGATTTGACCTTGGAACCCTCCTTCAAGGTCAAATGAGGATAGCCAAACATAAAAGTGCTTATAACTCGCTTATTATTGGTCCTAGAGGTTTGGAATGAAAACCAACCTATAGAAAATCATGAGCTGGGAATTTTTTGGTGTGGTCGGATTTCACCTTGGACCCCTCCTTCAAGGTCAAATGAGGATAGCCAAACTTAAAAGTGCTTATAACTCGCTTATTATTGGTCCTAGAGGTTTGGAATGGAAAACCAACCTATAAAAAATCATGGGCTGGGAATCTTTTGGTGTGGTCAGATTTCACCTTCGACCCCTCCTTCCAGGTCAAACGAAGATAGCCAAACTTAAAGTGCTTATAACTCGCGTATTATTGGTCTTGGAGGTTTGGGATGGTAAACCAACATATAGGAAATCATGGGCTGGGATTCTTTTGGTGTGGTCAGATTTGACCTGGGACCCCCCCTTCAAGGTCAATTGAGGATAGCCAAACTTACAATTGCTTATAACTCGCTTATTATTGGTCCTACAGGTTCGGGATGGTAAACAAGCTACAGGAAATCATGGGCTGGGAATTTTTTTGTGTGGTCGGATTTGACCTTAGACCCCTCCGTCAAGGTCAAACAAGGATAGCCAAACTAAAAAAGTGCCTATGACTCACTTATTATTGGTCCGAGAGGTTTGGGATGGTAAACCATCCTAAATTCTTTGGCTGGGAATCTTTTGGTATGGTCAGATTTGACCTTTGGATCCCTTCTTCATAGTCGAACGAGGATATTGCATTTATAGTATTTCTTTAAATATTTTTAACCTACTTTTTACACTTAAACAATTACCTTGTTACTTTATTTCATAATACCATTTGCAGGGCACAACTTTTTTGTCCTTTTCTTCTGTCAGCTTCGGAATATCTTTCGAACATGCTGTTCAGTTACCATTTACTGTATTTCTGTACAGCCCTTTCCCTGATAATTATGCTTTCCTCTCATTATCACCATCACAAATCAAAAACATTCAGTCAGCTGACACAGTGCCCGTTCACGGGCACTCTCCTCTTGTTTTATATCGAAATTATCACTGGTATTAAACTAGATAAAAATAATACTTATGGTCACCTTAAACTCTCATTATGAATGGAGTTGTAGCCACCTTAAAGTAAATAAGGGGGTTTTCAGCCTCCAAGTATCTTATTGTTCGATTGACCTCAGTTAAACTTTACACAATTATAAAGGATGGCAAACCAAAGGGTTATCCTGACTTTAAGGCGACCTTAAACTGTTAATATAATTTTGGCCCCCCCCCCCCCCCCCCAAAGTCATAACATTTGAATAAAGCCATCTGGCTCCTTTCTTTTTCCATATCTAACATATATTGATATTGAAGGGACATGCTCATATTATGGTCACCTTAAAGTCGCAATATGACTGAAGTTATGGTCACCTTACAGTGAAAAAGGAAGTTTTAGCCTCCAGCTATCTTATTGTTACACTGACCTGAGCTAAACTTTATGCACTTATAAAGGATGAGAAAAGGGACATTCTTATTTTATGGTCACCTTAAAGTCTCCATATGAATGAAGTTATGGCCATCTTGCAGCGAAATTATGGAGTTTTTAATCTCCAGCTATTGTATTATTCAGCTGACCTCACTTTAATTGTGCTCACTCATTAAAGATGAAAATAGGGACAAGTAACATACACAATGCAATAAAGTTCACTGTTTCTATTGCTTATGATGCATATGTTGACATCTTTTATGGGTGACTTCTTTTTCATCAGGGCCGCTTCGTTTTTGTCAGCAAAAACATTCTTCTAGTTTTAGCTTGAGAATTTTCAGAAATGTCAACATATGTGAATTTAAGCATAATTAAACTCATAAAATGAGTTTATGTCTGAGTTTTAAGGTGAATTTAAGTTTAAGAATTTTCTGTAATGTAAAAAGTTTGAGTTTAAGCATAAACTCACAAAGATGAGTTTATAGGCGAGTTTTAACATGAACTTAAGTTTAAGAATCTTTGTAAATACGTGCCCAGGTTTTTGTTTTTTCACCACTTCCAATGAGAGAGGGTTCACACATTCTAAGACGCACCTAGTTCCTGGTTTTCTTTTTGAATAGGGCACATTGACAATGATGTTATCTATTATGGAGATGAATTGTAACCCAAAAGCTGTGTAACAATTAGGGATGGGTCGGTACCAAAAATGTGTACATCGGGAGGTTGCCAATGCAAAACCGTACCGATTCCGGGACTCCGCGTTTTAGTACACCCCAATCAAACATGGACATTTCCTCTTAACGACATCGCAATTAAAGTCCCCAAATGCCCAAAATATGAGAGAAACCTATATAATTTCTTCAGATTTCTTGTTTGTTCCCAATATTTTAAGTTTTCCTTCTATTTTATGTGTTGTCAAGCGAGATTTAGGTTATAAAGTGTCGTAACCAAAACATGGCAGTTCTCAACGTTTCGCTATAAAAGGCTGCAAATGGACGAAAATATGGGGATAAAAGCTTATAATTTCTTCAGATTTTGGGTATGTTTCTAATATTTTAACTCTTCCTTTAATTATATATGTTGACAAACGATGTGGCGGTTTTATAATCTCGTCACGGTATTTCAGTAAAATGGTCTCGATACCGAGATACCGGAACTACCGACCCATCCCTAGTAACAATATAGTTTACCTCCGATACTGGAAATATACCAGGATATTTTGAGTAGTCTAAAACGAGTTACTGATTTTCAGATAAACCTGTTATTTTGAAGACCATAACACAGTAAAGTTGGTGCATGAAGAAGATAGCTATGGAACACTCTGTAAAACTAGAATCACCAATATCCATAAAACCTTGTTATACTAATTGCTAACTTCTACTTATTATATATAATAAGCATACAAAATTTTAGTTATTAAGCGTCCCTGAAAGGCGCCACTGCCGCCGCCGCATTATGGTCTTCCTTGAATATCTCCCTTATTATTAGAAGGTTTCAAACCATATTTGGCACTTATATACCTTAGGCGTTGGAAAATTTTTCTGCGTGCTTAAATTTGACCTTTGACCTTTATGAAGGTCACATGATCAAAAACAATTTTTTAAGTACACCCCCCCCCCCCCCCCCCCCGTCATCACAGTTCAGGAAAAACTACTTGCTACACAGCCTTATGCTTTGACACAACTGTTCATACTATCGAGCTGATTAGATTTTGGGAGCAATCCCTTGAAAAATGTCTCATTTATGGGTGATTTCCTCACACCTTCCAATCTGAGAGCCTTATATTAAGGTCAACCCCCCTATTATCTTCTTAAGTATTGCATTTAGAGCCATAAAATGTATTGGGAGGTAATAGGAAACCATATGTGGAGAGTCTAAATAGCCGGTCAGTTTTACCCCACGGCCCCCCTTATGGGTCAAACTGGGGTCATAAAATAGCTGATTTTGAGTTTTTGCCTTATATCTCCTTTATTGTTGCTTTTATAGCTTCAGAATGTATTAAGAGGTATTGGGAAAGCATATGTGGAGAGTCTAAATAGCCGGTCAGTTTTACCCCCCCCCCCCCCCCCCCCCCCCCCTTATAGGCTAAACTGGGGTTATAAATAGCTGCTTTGGAGTTTTTGCCTTATATCTCCTTTATCGTTGCTTTTATAGCTTCAGAATGTATTAAGAGGTATTGGGAAAGCATATGTGGAGAATCTAAATAGCTGGTCACTTTTATCCCCTGATCCCCCCCCCCCCCCCCATGGGTCAAACTGGGGTCATAAAATAGCTGATTTCGAGTTTTTACCTGATATCTCCTTCATTGTTGCTATTATAGCTGATTAGATTTTGGGAGCAATCCCTTGAAAAATGTCTCATTTATGGGTGATTTCCTCACACCTTCCAATCTGAGAGTCTTATATTAAGGTCAACCCCCCTATTATCTTCTTAAGTATTGCATTTAGAGCCATAAAATGTATTGGGAGGTAATAGGAAACCATATGTGGAGAGTCTAAATAGCCGGTCAGTTTTACCCCACGGCCCCCCTTATGGGTCAAACTGGGGTCATAAAATAGCTGATTTTGAGTTTTTGCCGTATATCTCCTTTATTGTTGCTTTTGTAGCTTCAGAATGTATTAAGAGGTATTGGGAAAGCATATGTGGAGAGTCTAAGTAGCCAGTCAGTTTTACCACCCCCCCCCCCCCCCCCCCCCCCCCTTATGGGTCAAACTGGGGTAAAAAATAGCTGTTTTGGAGTTTTTAACCTGATATCTCCCTCATTGTAGCTATTATAGCTTCGGAATGTATTAAGAGGTATTGGGAAACCATATGTGGACAGTCTAAATAGCCGGTTACTTTTACCTCCTGACCCCCATGTATGGGTCAAACTGGGGTAAAAAAAAAATTTATTTCCTGTAAATTTAACACTATTCTCAAGAAATAATTTTCCCTAAATGTGTATATATGATTTTTAAATATTGATTCCAAAATGACAAATTAATTAATTGATTCTGTACTTTTTTTAATTTGGGTTGAACCCCTTTACATTACTTTTTAAGGGGGGGTTCGCCCCTGAACTCTCCCCTGGATCCGCTAGTGACTGGTACTATTTATAGAACAAAGCAGAGGTTCCTGCTGTGATAGCAAATTTGACACTATTTATAGAACAAAGCAGAGGTTCCTGCTGTGATAGCAAATTTGACATCTAATCACAGGCTATCACCTCTGTGTGGGTTTGACTCCCACAAGTGGCATATACTGAGAACCTGTCCAATGATGACCCTGGCTGTTGAACGGAACATGGAACCCCAGCTTTGACCTTGTATAGTACAAAGCCAGCTAATAATGACAATTGTATATTAAAAGCACATGGACACCATAAGTGTTTGTCAGTATAAAGTTGTTTTTGTAATTTTGGAAAAAAAAATAATGAAAGTTGTTAATATTCAGATTTCACAAGTTGTGGCAATAGAAGATCTATTGTTTGGTGTTGTACTGCTTTGTTTTTTCTTATTTTCAGAATGTCATTTTGAGCAGTGAATGTGAAAAGGTAAGAAAATACCTGAAATAACTAAGCAGTGACATTAATCGTTTAAAAATCTTGGGAATACAAGAGATAACAAGAACACTTGGAGAGTGCAGACCTCTGCCGAGACATGTACATTTTTCTTTAAAACAGCTCAATATTATACTAAGTAAATCAGAAAATATGACTCTTTGATATATATACTTTGAACTGAATCACTCA
Organism: Sabellastarte sp. h YS-2021; assembly: GCA_964017235.1. NCBI lineage: Eukaryota > Metazoa > Annelida > Polychaeta > Sabellida > Sabellidae > Sabellastarte > Sabellastarte sp. h YS-2021. Next base: position 125,681,043 of record OZ024932.1, read on the forward strand.
AAATTTCATGGGATCCAAGTTGGACCAAGACCCATTTTCTCATTGTTTCATGAAAATCCAATCAGTAGTATTTGTGCAATCCTGTTGACAAACAAATGAGGTCCTCACTGGCCTAGTGGTTAGCAAGTTTGGCATCTAATCACAGGCTGTCACCTCTGTGGATTCGAGTCCCACAAGTGACAATACTGATAACCTGTCCCAGTATGATCCTGGCTGTTGTACGGGACATAAAACCCCAATTTTGACTTTGGCTAACAAACAAACAGACTAAGAAACAGTCATGAATTTAATACCTCCTTGGCAGACGTATCAAGAAATATTGGTTCATGTTATTTTTTGACCATCTGACCACCAAATGTTGGCAAAGCAGTTCCAAAACACTGTGTACTGATTAAGTATGGTCTGCTGTTCTCCATAGCCTCGACAATCCATTGTAATATGATCCACACAATGTGTTGAAAGCAGTGTAGAAGATAGTAAACAGAAAACCTATTTGCCAACCGAAACACAATGATCCGACCACCTTCCATTTGTACTGTGGTGGTTTTCTTTCATCTTTCGTTCATATTTACATGCTTGTTATCTGTCATGTGCTTATGACACTTAATAAATCAAACACCTCCATTTTTTGGTGAAATTTCTACTTTCCGGAACTGGTTCCAAAGTATTAAATGAACCACAACACTAGATGGAAGTGATGTTAGACCCAAATCCATGACTGGTAATAAGCACAACAGATTAAAACGCAATATCCACTTACTTGAAATAAGTATGGCAGTCGTAGAACAACATATCCTTTTGTTTGTAGCACGACAACAGTTCAAAACACAGTATTCACTGATTTATAATCCGAACAACAGTTTTTGGAATACCATATCTTTTGACCTTTCATCAGTACAACCAGTGTACAATGTTTACTGGAAAAATTTCGAAAATCCAACAGACTTGCAATTAAAAAATATTTACAGGTACTAGGTGGGAAAAGTGTAAGTCCATGTTTCAATGTAGGTTAAATCAATATGGAGTTTCAACACTGACCAGTTGGCAATTGCTAAAGAATAAAGAAAGCAGAGGTAAAGATCCTGCCAATTTCGGCAATTAAAAATAAATATTAGCAGTTGAACGAGACATCCAAACCTGTAACTCCAGTTTTGATCTGATCAGTGAAGTTAAGCAGCACTGGGCTTGGTTAGTGACAATACATTCTTTACTCAGATGACCACTTATGCCTGTTTCACACTACAGGTAGTAATCCCGCGGTTAGAAGTTTTACTCGGAGGCGGAACTGCCTCCAGGTCACCCCATTTTGTCCAAGTTGTTCACACTACAAGTGGACGGCCACTGATTGGACACAATTTTGTAACCGTCAATAACAGTAGGATGACAGTACTACAAATGTCGGTCACTGAGAAGCAACCTCCATTAACCTTAACTCACCTTCGGTAGCCATTGGACAAACACGTGGCGAAATGACCAATACCTTGACTCGCTTTATGTCGCCATATTACACCAAAAGACGACCGAATCACAACCTTATGTACACCGTGGACCACACCTTCGGTTACCATAGCAAGGAATTCCAAAAAAGTGTCTGTGCATGCCCACGGTACTGAATTCAGATGCGCAAAGTTTATATATTTAAAAATCGTGGTATTAAGCGCAAGGTAATGGATGGTTCGCCACTAACTCACAAGATCGCAAACGGACATCAGGCGGTGATCCAAGGACAGGGACGTTGCACCAAATGTGGGTTACCATGGGTGATACCGCCTGTCATGTGAATGGGATATTAAATGGCAGTGCCATCACAATATAACAGAAACAAGGTACTTGGTGAAATAATAAATCAATCAATCATCATCTATGGGTTTATGTTTTATATAAATGCTCTTCTTAGTTTAAAGTTCATGTATACTTGAATATTATATAAGGATTTGAACAATTACAAACTCTTATTTCTGCAAAATCTTATCATTCTTATTCCTTTGCACACTAAGTTCAAAAGTTATGACTTGCGTAGTAGCTCCTCATGGCCTTGTGCTATTGTTGTGGGACTTGTTGAGTCAATATCCACTTTACCTTCTTTCTTCTTTATTTAAATTAGAACAAAATTTGAAAAAAAGTACTTTAAAGCTATTCCATTTAAACTGTGTTTTGTCTTTTTTTAGCCAATGGAATTGAGAGGACCGTATGATGTACAGAATCTGTATCCTTTGTGAGTTTGCCATGGTAAAGTAGTATAAGATGAAAATTAATCGTATGTCTTTTAGATTTGGTCACAAGAGAAAACAAATTAATAAATCTTGAGGTTGTAGGACAAGGATTGTGTATTTTGTGTTTATGTATCTGTCACATGTATTGTTTTAGTGTACATTACCATGTTATTTCTTTTACCATTTTACCATATATAAGAATGAATTTAATCTCTTTGTGCATAGGACATCTCTAACAGCCTTTGCCCATTTATTATTTTGGATTGAAAGCCATTTTGAGGTGCAGATATATATCTCCTCTATAAATGGACAGAAATTTGACCTTCAAAGCTCTTTGTTCAAGATCATCATAAATTAAGAACTCCACCTACATCTTTGTCACAATATCTTTGAATCCCTTCCAGGCAGAGATACTGAGTGGAGAAGCAAGGTGTAATTGTTAAAGTGATTTCATATATACGTGTAACAATTTGGTCTCGCTCTTAAAAATATATGTAAAAACCTGTAAAATCTACTGTACTTATTTTCCTTTAATATGAATCCAGTGGAATGCTGTTTAATATGAAAGAGGCTCAGTGTAAGGATGCAGTATTCAGAAACCCAGCCAAGTGTGTGGTACATGGAGGTAAGCAATAAAATGGTCAGAAAACTTGGTCACTCATGATATAGGCATTTCGATATGCTATTTTAATATAGATACCAAACTTCACTGTGGCTTTATATGTTGATCAATAATGAAATATTGTTTCAAGTCATAAAATCCGTCATTTAAGAACTCGTAATGCCTTATTTCTGCTAATTATCGTGGTTACCAAAATGTATGGAAAAAATAAATATAAAATAAAATTGTTATTAATGCAGTTAAATCTCATAAAATGTGTAACAAAATATTCTCTAAAATATAAAGACGTTGAAAGAATAAACTAGTAAATTATTATTGTATCCACTGTTGCAGCTTATAACTTGCTTATTCTTGGTCCTAGAGGTTTGCAATGTGAAACCAATCTTTATTTAATCATGGACTAGGAATGTTCTGATGTGTTCAGATTTTACCTTTGGCCCTTCCTTTAAGTCAAACTAGGGTAGCCAAACTTAAAAGTGTTGTTCAAACCAACCTATACTTTTCCGAATTTTGGCCGCCTTCTTGAATTTTGGCGGAAATGGAAAATGTCATTTATCTGGAAAACCATAAGAAATACGTGATTTCAGGGTGAATATTCGAGCCCCTGGGTGCTAAAGACTACTCCTATAGGACCTCTGAAAAATTTAGAATTTTTTTAGCCACTATCTTGAATTTTGACGGAATTGGAACCATGTTAACTTAGTTGTCCTTTTGTGATGGACACATCTTGCATCTGGCCACAGATATGTCCTTGGTCTAGCTACAGATGACATGGACAATATAGTATCAATATGAAATTTCCCTTAATTATATGGCACAGTTTTGCAATATCAAGATCTTTTCTTTAATGACTGATATAGTTAAATCACATTTTCATCACCTAGATCTAATCTCCAGCTGCTCTCTGTACCAACTTACTGAGCAGTCAAAAAGTAAGAAAATCCTGAGTATTGTTATTGATTTTCTTCACATACAAAAGCTCAATTGTTCACCTATAAAGCTACAGTATGTGGGCAAAGAGTGGACTGCTGCTGATGTGAAAGAAATATGTTATAAATATTAATTTACTTTTGACAAACTACCCTGGAAAAAGTACACCAGATATTTATTTATCAGGTGATGTGAACTTTTCACCCAAATAAAAGAGTTTGCCAGGGTGAAAATTACACGAAATATTTATTGATAAGTTGAAAGGAATGACGATCAAACACCATTTGTGTTTGTATAATAACAAGTACAGTGTGAGCTCATTAAAGTTTCTCCCATTCCCCTTTCACCTAAATACCGACAAAATTTAGAAACCACACAAAAATAACCGCAAATAGCTAGCAGAGGGGCAAGCCTTCTAGTCAATGTAAATACCTGCATGTGTTACATATTTGTTTGATCAATAATCTTATTGTCCAAAATTAAATCATGTTATGTGAGGTGAAATCCCACTTGCACAGCAATGATATGCAGAAAAATATGGTGTACAGCGGAGGTCAAACTTATTTCAAATGTCAGTATAAATCAACGGATATCTTATATGAACTACAATGTTGTGTTGAATTTTGTTTTAAAGTTTTGTAAATTTTTTTTCCAAGTTGCATAGTCTTACATTAACCCAATCTCTGAAATATTTAAATGTTGTTGTTGGTTACACATTGTTAAGTGACAATGGAAGGCCACTATTTTTAGGTAATATAAGGATTAGGAAATAGAATAGTACAGCATTAAAAGAAAATTGTTCGGCATTGAAAATTTGTCATAATTCAGTATTAACAGCAATGGTTGAATGTATAAAATTTTCCTACACAATTTTATTTTTTCTCATTGTACTCAATTTATATCATAAATCAGACAGATCACTGGTAGAAGACTTCAGATCTGCATATTCAGAGCCAGATGGTTACTGTGAAATATACAATCCTCTTTAACTGAAAGAAATATTAGATAAGTGATGGCTTTACAATTGATCATCTCTGTTCTGAAGTGTTTGGGAAGTACATTGTTAATGCTTCATTTACAGTTTACATTTCTCTTATAAAAAAATTTAATAGAGTTTTTCAACATTTTTCCAAGAACTTTTTACACTTTTCAACTATTTTTTCCTACTTAATGAACAGATTTGTGTGGTGTTCTTGTTTTTTCTTAAAGGAAAATGTATTTTATTTATAATATTTAGAAACTGCTGGAAAAAGACTGTCGAAGTGCATAGTGACCATACAGAAGTTGGATGATGCTGAAACTGATGAACAAAAAGGTGACAAAGATAGCATGGACTATATAGAATTTGGCAGTGATTCAGATTCTGAGGCAGGGAACATACTGAAACACAAGTCAAATACTAAGCAACATGGGGAACACTTGCCTAGGAAGAAAATAAAAACTTCATAATAATCATTCTTAGCGTTTTAGTTGGTAGTTGTTTTTTATTTAGTCTGCAGAAAATAAAGAACAGCAAGGTTAAGGGAAAACCAAATAGTAACATGACCCGGATATATCCACAATTCTGATCGCCTAATCAAGGAAATATTTCCTTGGTAAAATCAACATAACTCTTATTTTCTAATTGATGCTCATTACAGCTGTTCCGAGCATAACCCCTGAAAAGTAAAATGGATGAAACAGCCTCAGAGGTACTTATGGGATGGGTTTCTTGCAGGTTGTAAATTAGCTCCCCTACAAATCCAGCTTTTCTTAGAGCCTGCAGTGACAAAATTGTATGAGAATGTTTAGTTTTTAAGGCAATGCAGGAAACAATGAAGTGAAAAGATGAGATATCTATAAAATCAAAACACTGCATGCATCGAGAGTTTGTTGAGGTTTTGATTTATTGGTCGAAACAGGTTTTGAATAATGCTTGTTGACAATGTGGTGCCGTGATCATTTATATTTATGAAAGAACTCCAATATATTGTGTTACAGAAAGTATTTAGGAATGATACTCCTAAGATAAAAAAAAGGGGGCCGCGGAGGCAGAGTGGTAACACTCTCGCCTCCCACCTCTGAGGCTGGGGTTCGATCCCCATCAAGGCCTTATGTGGGAAAGCTGGTAGTTGCTTGCCGTTGGTCGGCAGTTTACAGTACAGAACCCTAGCGAACTCTATGTACTGGTTTCCTCTGCCCTTCCAACTACCCGTCGTGATATGACCTGTACAGTGTTGAAAGCGACGTAAAACCCCAAATAAATAAATAAATAAGATAAAAAATGAAGGGTACACTACATGGTTTCTTCAAAAATAGAGGAAAGTACATTGACAGTAGTCTGGATTATAACAACAATGGGCTAGTCTAAATTAGGAACTTTACCTATCATTGTTCTTCTGTATCTGTGTTCATACATGTTTCCATGGAAAGAATTAAACAAACTGCACATAACCATACATGTGCACATACATTTTAATACCCATGTAAGTTCACATATGGGATTGTTTCAGATCGTTCTTTTATGGACACGGGCGGATGGAAATGTCATATTGACGTAATCCTCAAGCAATATGGAAGGAAAAATGTGAATATTGTTCAAATACAGCCATAAAAACTGATAGAAATTATGAATAGGTGTAGTAACTGATTTGGACATACTGAAGTCACGGAAACAGACACTGGTAAGGACAGGTGAAGTTCCTACTGAAGCCGGTGCTTACCCCATCAACCAGTAAATATCTTTAAATTCCATTAATGGGCTTGGATTTTTATTTTATTGTGCCAGGCTATCAATTAATATCTACCTTTGTACAAAAGTAAATAATATTATTATTTCTTTTTAAGTAACATAATTAACAAGTTATATCTATCATTGGTTGTTTTACTGCAAACCGAAAATATGATTAATGTCCATTTTCTTTAAAACAGAAGCATTTACCCATGACATCCCAACAAAGAAGTATAATTTAGGCATTCACTTGAAGGCAGGTGTTCTTTACATACCGGGTAATTTTGAAGCATTTGTCCATGGCCTCCAACAAAGAAATATTATTTGGGCATTCACTGGCAGCCAGGCATTTACTGTCTAAAATATATATCGCAAGCAAGGGTAAAACTATAATATTTAGTGGCATGTACGAATAATAATTAAGCGGCCCGTCAGGGACGCTTATTTGTTTTCACCGAAGTTCGACTGATCACCGCCGCCGCCGGATTATGGTCTCCCTTGAATAACTTCTTAGCCTTTCAAATTTTTCTTCCCTTCTTATCTTTCTTTAAAACTATAGGGGCGGGAAAAATTTTTGAGATACTTTGCGCAGACCTTAAGCTTTACTTAAGGTTACCTTAAGCATACCTCCAAAACACCTCGTCATCACGTTTCGGAAAAAAACACACACACCTGTGCTATAAAATTTATCAGGTACATTCTAGACTAAATTTCCAAGGTCGGAAAGGATTTTCTCATCAATCGGACCATAGATGCCTGAATGGGAGGCGTTTTATTTTCGTAAATTTTTTTAAAATGGATACTTGGTCTGTATCTCTAAAACGGTCAGGATTTCGGCGTTTTGTTGGAATAACTTATTCAGCTACTTTTTGATAATCTTTCACATGCCGAAGTTTTAGCCCTGGGAACAAAATATTATTTATATAAACTAAAACTCAGTGAATCATTTTTATGTGGGATATGTGGTCAACAACAAGAAAGCATTTACCACTTATTTGCAGGATGTGAAAAAGTATTAGATTTCTGGAAAAATATCACAATTTGGTTCGAATTAAAACTCTCAATTAAAGTAAAGTTCAGTGATATAGAATTAATATTTGGTTATCAAAATTATGACCAAAACTTTTGGCCCCTGAACTTTATACTCCTGATTGCGAGACAGTATATTTTTCATTGCTCAAAATACAGTCATGACATTAACATATATAATTTGCAAAAGCTTGTTGAAGAGAAGTTTATGGAACAATATACCCTGTCCAAAATAAAAGATACAGTGCATATATTCAACAGAAATTGGTCTCATTGGAAACTGTTGTTTGAAAGCTGAAAATTTGAACGAACTTTGATTAATAACTTTGTAGTAGTTGTCTTTGTGTCTTTGTTATAACGTTTGTTATAAAGATAGTTAATGTGTAAAAACTTTGTAAGTTAAAAACTCTTTAAGGTGTTCGGTAGTATAAGATAACATAGCAGGTTATACGGAACATATACGTGTATATGTATACAATGGATGTAATTGTATTTATGTATTGCACACTTGTAATGTACAATCTTTTGTTTGTAAAAACTTGAAGAAAAATAAAAATAAATACAAAAAAAAAAGTTTTAGCCCAGTATCTGCAATTTTAAGGTCACTTTAATGTCAAAAAAGGGGCTTTTAGCCCTCCAGTTCACTTAGCTTTTCACTTTTTTCAACCAAACTTGGCACATATATTAAGATTTGCCAAAGGAATATCCTGACTTTATGGTGACCTTAAACTCAAAATGTTAATGGACATTTGGCCTGCTTAAAGTCATCAAATTGGAATAAAATGCTCTGGCTCCTTTCTTTTTCCATTTTTTTATATCGAAATTATCACTGGTATTAAACTAGATAAAAATAATACTTATGGTCACCTTAAACTCTCAGTATGAATGGGAGTTGTAGCCACCTTAAAGTGAAATAAGGGGGTTTTCAGCCTCCAAGTATCTTATTGTTCAACTGACCTCAGTTAAACTTTGCACACTTATAAAGGTGACCTTAAACTGTTGATATAATTTTGGTCCCCCTAAAGTCATAACATTTGAATAAAGCCATCAGCTAAACTTTGTACACTTATAAAGGGTGACAAAAGGGACATTCTCATTTTATGGTCACCTTAAAGTCGCAATATGGATGAAGTTATGGTCACCTTGCAGTGAAATTATGGAGTTTTTAATCTCCAGCTATCGTATTGTTCAGCAGAGCTCGGTTAAATTTGTACACTTTTAGAGATGACATTAGGGACATTCTTATTTTCTTTCCACCTTGGAGTTCCTATACAAGTACAGTCATGGCCATCTTGACGTGAAAATGAGGATTTTCAGCCCCTAACTGATTTACTGTTCAGTAACATCAGTTTAACTTGACATTGATTATACTAAAGTAAGATTTTGTATAACATTTCACTTAAAATTCCTGTACTTAACATGATAAATATATACTTCTTGCTCCCTCCTCATTTATTTTAACACTTTTTAAAACCACACCTGGCATATGTATGCTTAAAAATATTTATGCTGTCTGGCAAACCTAATCTCTTAGTGTTTATGAAGTTATGACATCTTCAAAGAAAAAAATGAGCTATTTATAATGCACTGATGTGGTTATTAACATATTGCAACTGATCAATGTTCACATAATATAAATTCCCAATTTTAGGCAGATTAAAAAAACCACATTCTTCTGATTCCATTCATTTGGAAATGTGGGGATATAACTTTTCCTTTTTGGAAAAAAAGCTTCAAGTGATTCAACTTTTGTTTTGTAGAAGGAGTTGATGATCTAGCTACTTGTTCACATAGACTATATAAATTGGGTAGGTTTACTTTAATTTCGCCCCCAGCAATTTCGCCCCCATCAGTTTTGCCACCATTATAATTTGGGCAGCAATTTTGCCCCCATTTTAAAGTAGGACATTTCGCCCCAAAATATTTTTTTTACTTAAAATGGACAGTTTATTTTTTAAATTTTAAATTGACAAATTAGGTAATTGTGATGCATAACACCTTACTAAGTTAAATCACAAAGAAGTGAATCTATAGGAATGGCTTCTTATATTAGGCTTTGGGATTAGCATTATCAGATGTGTATACATTGACTTGCCTTATGCATCAAAGCAAAACTATTATGAAGTGAAACCCTTTGATTTATATTACATGTGGCTTCTTTTTGTTATATTAGGTGTAGCTCCACTGTCTTTGAACTATTCTTTTCAATCAAAGAACAGTTTGGCCATTATTCTTTTTACTACACAAAAGCAAATTGTGTATGAAAAGAAAACAAAAGTGTAATTGTAATTAATTGGACATCTGATAAGACTGAATTAAAAAGAATTTAGTCCATGTTGACTGGACAAATGATATACTAGTATAGTGCTAACTAAACTGTATTGAATTTGTAGTTGATGTTTAATGTTGTTAAATAGTTGACAATAGTAATAGAATGGACCTTTTGACTTTTATTTGACTGGATAAATTATATATTAGTATAGTGCTAACCAAATTGTATTGAGTTTAAGGTTGATGTTGTTAATTTAGTTTGACTACTTTGCATTGAAATAATAATTGTGTACATGTTTTATATGTCAGAAAAAAAATATATTTTGGGGGCGAAATGTCCTACTTTATAATGGAGGCAAAATTGCTGGGGGCGAAATTGATGCCTCAAATATTTTGGAGGCAAAATTGATGGTGGCGAAATTGCTGGGGGCGAAATTGACGTACCCCGGTCAAATGTATACACCTGACTTCTTTCACAATATAAGATGCTTGAAAAAAAAAAACACTTTCTCATAAACAGATTTTCTTGTACAGCATTTTATGGATCTCCAGCTGAGTGGAAATGAATGACTTGTCCTTTTCTTCTTCCTCCCCAACTCTGTTGTGTGGTATCTATCAAAAGGCACATTCATGGAAAGTCTTTCCATGCAGAAAGAACCGCCCCCAACTCCCCTTTAGTGCACACAAAAAGCAAGTGGAAAAAAGAATGGCCTCAGTGGGGGAAGTGGGGCGATCCATGGAGGGAGATGATATATATATGTGTGTGTGAAGCAAAAGTGGAACAAAAAAAGTGGAATATTTATGCTGTTCTTTCGAATGTATATTGTTTTCTTTTCTTTTACTTTCTTCCATTTCACTTAGACTTCTACATTTAATTAATTTTAGCTCAAGTGGGAAATGAATTTTTGAAACTTTAATGCATTCAAATTCCTGAAGTGATGCACTAAATCGCTTATAACTTGAAAAGTATTGTGTTCACAGCATTTTGTTAAAATATGTTATTAGGCTACTTTTTCCACAGCTACACCAAGTCCAGTAACTTGTTTGGTCTTAATTTTGTGCAGGATTTATGGCTGTGAGGTTTCTTGATGAAATAGTTGTGGCCTTTATGGCGTACAATATGCATTCTTATCAAATTACAACATAGGTTATCCCCTCTGTAAGGAGTTGATCGCAGTTAGATGCACTAGGAGGGGCAGAAATGTAATTACAAGAAAAACACGACACCTGTCATAATGGAAACCAGGGATGAGCAGCCAGCCAAAAGAGTGAGAAGCACCAGCAAAACCTTACAAGAGAAACTTGCATACCTTTGTACAGCTAAGCAAAATGGGTAAAAGACTGTGAATTTTTGACAGGCATTGGCGACTATAAGACTCAAGTGGAAAAAATGAAGATGCCTCTGAAGTTGTAATGTGAACCTGTAGTGTTATAATACTTGAAAGAACTTTTTTTTCTTAGGAGGTATTTTTCCTGGTCACAAAATATTCAGGAGGCATTCATTCTAGGAGGTATATTTCCTAGGAGGCATATTTTCTAGGAGGTATTTTTTCCAGGAGGCACTTTTTCCGCGCATCAGACATACATTCTTTTGAGAAGTAAATTTCACACCTACAATTTCTCTTCTGCCAAGCTGTGGTCGTTCTTTCATTTGTTAAATATGGTAACATACACAATGCAATAAACTTTACATTTTCTATTCCTTGTGATGCATATCTTCACATCTTTTACGGCTTACTTCACACTTTTTCATCAGGGCCGCTTCGTTTTTGTCAGCAAAAACATTTTTCTAGTTAGACATAGAAAATTGTGTTCAGCCCTTATACTTAATGCCTGGACTTGTCTTTTAGTCATTACAGGAATTCCTTAACTTTTTAGGCAACTTGCTTTAACTTCCTGTAAAATGCATACACCCGAGATGCCTTTCCTGTGTAGCAACTCTAACTTTTGGGTTTTAGACTAAAATATTAATTGCAAGTGAAAGTGCAACCAAGCACTTATTACTGTAGATATTCAAATGTTAGTAAGATTTTATATTTTTATTCAATATAATGACTTCTATAAGTTCTAGCAACTTTATATAAAATTTAAAAACAGAAACCAAGATTCTAAAACAAAATTGCAGACTTCGGCCCTACCAAGTTTTTATAATGCCTGCCCTATAAAGCCATGTTGAAATAAGATACATCATACCAGAGAAATATGAACAGGACCTTACGTTGGCTTATCTATGCAATGTAATATGTGAACTAACAACTTGATAACGAGCCACATGTAGATGCCATAGACTGTCAGTTTTTGGTTCTTATATTGCTGTAAGTTGCAGTTAAAACATAAAAGGTAAAAGCTTTGCAGGTTTACAAGATGGACTACTCTGTTGCTTCATTATTGCTGATCTGTCTGGTAAGGCAAACAGTTTTACAGTTTCTCTGTAAAGCCCAACTCACAGCGTAGTAGTCAAGTCAAAATAGGGTTTGACCTCAAACAAATTGCAACAGAAACAATTTTACCACCATTGCCTCCCACATAGTTCCACTGTCAACGGAAAAAAGTTTACAAAATTTTATTTGGTGGGTCTAAAGTGGTAAAAGTTTACAATAAATATACAAAATAGTGTTGTTTATTATCAAAGGTGCTCCGTTGCATGGTGTTTCCACAAACCCCCACCCGTTAGGTCCCCAGTTCAATTCTAGGTGTAGAGAAAGTTTCCATTAGGAAAAGTTACCATCAACTAAATTTATGGGGAAGGAAAATATTGCAAGGGATTCTTGATTATATCAGAAAAAATCAATACAACATTAGTTAATAGTTGCAACTTCAATTTTAGCATTTTTTGATACAAAGAAATGATAGAGATAACATAAACAGATAAAATTGCAAATATGACCACTCTGTAAGCAGATCACTTGATTTGTGCTCAGAACTGAAAATGAAAGAGGGTCTTAATCAGTTGTAATTGTAGTATACCATGATTACAACATAATTATAATAAATAATAGATAAGTACATGTGACAAAATAATTTTGAAATAGCGATCAATGTGACCGAATTGGCTACAGCTGTGGCCTAGGAACTCAGAGGACGTGGGTTCAAACCCAGGTATAGGCAGATACATAGTGGCTCGAATGACCACTTAAAATGGCTGTCCTCTGTCATTTGGTCCTATCCCCAGTTGCAGTTGATAAATGGTCCTCCTTGAGCCTCTATCTTTCAGTTGGGGGAATGTTTAGTTAAATAGCGCTTTGAGTCCTGTAATATATGGAGATATTGCGCTGAGTATAAAAATAACACAAATACAGGTACAGCTCTTGGTTAGCCATGGAAGTCGATGTCGAGTCCCAGTGACCAGCAATGCCATTCTAAAGGAACTAGTTTATATAATAAATATTCATCCATTTAGATTATATGCAGTTTTATTTGCATACAGGGAAACTGAAAGTGATTTTATAAAATATTAAAAAATTACAAGTAAAAGAAGGGTTTTCTGACAACATTTGTGTTCCAGTTTAACCCTGGATTTTAAAAATAAGGCATTCTCCTTCTAAATGGATCATATTACAGTAGAAAACCAAGTTTATCCAACACACTTGTTAGAAATAAGCCAATTTCAGATACACAGGAGGTTCAGATACACCAATAACAAGGCATTATGGAGGGTTTTTGTAGCCAAAAATAGATGACTGGTAACAAATTTACTTGTAGGCATGTCCAAAAAATAGAAATATAGACTTATGGCTGATTGTCATTGAGGAAACTCTTTTGATGCTTTCCTCTGTGCTGGAAGTTAAGAGGGCTACACTGGGAGGTAATCCGGGCAAATAATAACCATAACGATTGCAACAGTTACCAGTTACCATTTGAATGCAGCTCAGGCAGGGTAGTACCTTAGAGCTGATGAAAAGCTTAATCCTGCACTGCCCTAACACCCACCACACAGCAAAACATGGTAGATGAAAGAACTGGTAACTGTTAAAGCTAAGTTGTTATGAGACATTCTGTGCAGTATTTTTAAAAAGAAATCGCCTATTATCGCTCATTGGGATCACCAGTACATGCACTTGTTTAAATATTTGGGGCACATGTCGTTGAGGTACCTGTGTTAAATAGTATCATAGTAAAAATGCACAGCAAATAAGTTATTAAAATATCTGTCTCCTTTTTGCAACTGGGTTACTGTCTTTAATACTGAAGTGATGTAAAAACACATAAAAATGGGTGAATGTATATGTGGTGAGTGTATATGTGCACCTTATTTTATAGCTAATAGCTTTTTTGAAACTTTGTAAATTCATCACCATTTATCAAGAACATCATCAAGTGAAACAGACACATACATGAAGTCACATGATAACCTTGAGGCTGTATGTAGCCTCCCTTGGGATTTCTATGGAGCAATTAGATTGGATAAAATTCTTGAAGGAAAGAGTATTTCTAGTGGCCATATTCAATGTTTATAAATATTTTAAAGTAAAATAAAAATGATCTTATTTTCATATGAAAAACATTGCTTTCAAACCTTTACAGAAAGCAATTGTTTAAAAAAAATTTTCTTTTGTCCCGCTTTTGAAACCAAATCTCATACATGTTTTCATGAATATTAATGAGATGTAAAAGTCGACCTATATGTATTTTACAGTTATATTTACTCCATAGCTAACCTATTTTTAGTCTTCTTTTTATATAAGCAATTGGTGATCAGTATTTTAAACTCAAATATTATATTGATGCACCTTGATTTTACAACAATAGGTTTCTTGAAATTTTTGTATTTTTTTTTTCAATATCACCTGCAATTTGTAGTTGTTTTCTGTGGTCTTGGTGCATTAGAAATAACCTTTCTAACAGACTGTAAGGTAATAGTCAACAATGTAGCATGCAGAAGTTTTCAATTATGGATGCAAGCAAGATAAGGATAAGCAGTTTTAATACTAACGGTCTGGGAAACAAATTTAAAAGATAATCGGTAGTAAAATGGCTAAAACTGAATAGTCAAAGTATAGTTTTCTTACAGGAGACACACTCAGTCCCTGAAATTGAAAATAAATGGAAACAAGATTTTGACGATCCTAATTTATTCTTTTTTCATGGCACTTCATCAGGGAGGGGAGTTTGTACTATATTACCAAATAATAGTGACTTCAAAATAATAGATGAAATTTCTGATAGTAATGGGAGATTTTTATTGATACACTTAAAATTCTGTAGTACAGAATTTGTATTAGTAAATGTGGAACAACTAGATTTTTTATCATACATCAATGATAAACTACTAGGATTCATTGACAAACAAATTATATTGGGAGGATATTTAAACACTGATAAATATAGAGGTCAGAAAGAGGAAATATCAGAAACTGGCAAGAATCTGTTAAATATTCTAAATACTTTTGACCTCTTTGATGTCTATAGATTTCAAAACCCTGAGGGATGACTGTACCCATGGCACAATAGGGTAAGATCTGGCTTAGTACAGTCACGATTAGACATGTTTCTTATCTCGAATTCCATGCAATTTCTTAATGTCAATTTTAAATTTCTGCATGGTATACTGTCTGACCATAATTTGATTCAAATTGAATTTGACAAGGATAAAATTTGGCTAAGGGGACACAGGTTTTGGAAATTCAATGTTGAACTTTTAAAGGATTTAGACTATGTAAATCTTATAAATTCTGAAATCTCAAATATTGAAAACGAGGATAGCAATATACAGGCTAAATCATTACTGTGGGATTTCACTAAATGTAGACTGAGAGGTAAAACGATATCTTATGCAGCATACATGGCCAAACAACAGAAAGCAAGAGAAATAGATCTACAGGAACAATTAGCGAAACTAGAAAAAAACCTTAGCATGACTCCATCTTTCAGTTCCTTAGAAGCTTACACTGAAGTTAAAGATGAACTCAAAAGCATCTGTCTGGACAAAATCAAAGGGTCAGTCATTCGTTCAAGGGCTGAGTTCATAGAATACAATGAAAAAAATTCAAAATATTTTTCAAATCTAGAAAAGAAAAATTTTAATATGAAATGCAGTAATTGTCTAAATAAACAGAAGAATCTAAAATCCTACATGAGCAAAGGAAATTTTATAAACAATTATATAGCGATAACAATAAAGAGAATGTCACTATGGACACTCTAGAGAATAGCTTTCTGGATAATTTAGAGATTCCAAAATTATCGGAAAAAGACCAAATGCTCTGTGAAAATCCTATAGTGTTAAAAGAATGCAGTAAAGCTCTTTCGCAACTGTAAAACAACAAATCTTCAGGCTGTGTGGATTTCCTGTTGAATTTTATAAATTCTTTTGTAACAGAATTAAATACTTTGTGTATGATAGCTATATTTGGGCTTTTGAGAATAAGAAATTATCCACTGACCAAAAAAGATTATTATTATTACTTATACTTAATTTATAATATTTAATTATTTTAAGTATTATCACACTTGTCTCCAAAAAGGGCAATACTTGTGTCAACTTAAAAATTGGTGTCCCATAAGCTTACTGAATGTAGATTATAAAATTGTAACTAAATTTCTGGCCATGCATTTCCAAAACATTCTTAACCAAATAATTAGTACAGATCAAGTTTGATACATAAGTGGTTGTTATATGGGAACACTCTTCTGGGCATGACCTCAAGTGGGAAAGCTGGTAGTTACTTGCCATCGGTCGGCAGTTTACAGTACAGAACCCTGACCAACTGTATGTACTGGTTTCCTCTGCTCTCCCAACTATCCGTCATGATATGACCTGTACAGTGTTGAAAACCCCAAATAAATAAATAAAATATGTGGGAACAAATATTCGAACAACAGCTGATATTTTAAATTAATGTAAATCCAAAAATGATGAACAAGCCCTTATTGCCATGTTAGATTTTGAAAAAGCCTTTGATTCTGTCAAGTGGTCTTTCTTGTACAATGCCTAAAAGTATTCAATTTTGGAAATTCCTTTATATCTTAGGTAAAAACCATATTTACAGAAATAGAGAGTTGTGTAACAAATAATGGCTTTTCAACAAATTTCTTCAAATTAAAAAGAGGAATAAGGCATGGCTGCTGCCTAAGTGCCCTCTTATTCATAATAGTGGCTGAGGTTTTGGCTATCAACTTAAGATATAATCACTCGATACATGGGATTTTGACTGAAAATAATGATTTCAAGATATGTCAGCTGGCTGATGACACCACGCTTTTTCTAAGAGATATTCCTTCAATAAAGTCAGCGTTATCCTTGCTGCAGGATTTCTCCAAAATTTCAGGTTTAAAACTAAATAAATCAAAAACAGAAGTGTTTCCCATAAATTTTACTTCAAATTTAGATGCGTCATTTGGTATATCTTGGAAAAAAGACAACTTTAGGGTTTGGTTTTGCTTACATGAACTACAAATGGTTCAGCTTAATTTAGAAGGAAGAATTGAAGAAATAAGGAACACCTTAAATGTGTGGTGTGGTAGAAACATGACTATTTTTGGAAAGGTTATGCTCCTGATGACATTGGTGCTAAGCAAAATAATAAATATATGTAGTGTAATTCACGTCCTTGATACATTTATAATGGAAGTAGATGCATTGTTTTTTTAATTTCTCTGGGGAAAAGGAGAAAGAGCAAAAGTCTGAAGACAAATAGCCACCAATGATAAAAATTTGGGAGGGATCAAGATGATTGACTTTAAAAATATGGTTACATCCTTGAAAACCATGTGGGTTAAAAGATTATTGTCAGAAAATACAGATAATCCATACGTTGATAAATGGAAAGTTCTTGCATTGGGCAATGCTTATATCACAGATCAAACTCTGTTACTACACAAACTAGACCCACTTATTTTTAGAAATTGCCAAACAACATTTTATAGGGAGGTTCTAGAATCATGGTTTAAGTTCTTTCAGTTGCTCCAAATAGCTTAGAAGAACTTCTCAATGAGAAATTGACTTATAATAAAGATATAACCGTCAGAGGCAAAGTAATAGAACCAAGTTTTAGAGTCATCAAAGAGGCAGGGATAACCAAAATAGGTCAACTATTTCATCATCAAACTTTGTTATCAAGGCTTAATTTTGAACAAATATATAACTGCCATCTGCCTGATCTTGACTTTAATGCCTTGGTATGTGCTATTCCATAGAACTGGAAGGTTAAACTTAAAACAGAGAACAGGCTTGATGCAACTCCTTAATTTATTTGGAAGTTTATTTGGAATCCCCTCGACAAGTTTACTTCATAAAGTACTAAACTTATTAATATTAGTTGGAAAACCGTGCATCTACTTGACAAACAAAATGAGAAAAATATTGCTTTAAAGATCTTTATTAATTTACTTAAAAAGCAAATAGAAAGTGAAATGTACCCAATTGCATTAAATAAGTGTAAAAATGGTGAATGTACATGTGAATTATATAAAAAAGTATTGAAATGCTATAAAACAATGTAACAAGTAAATACAATCTACCTGTGGTAGAATTTTCTTTTATTTGGCTTGTATACAATACAATCTATAAATAACCAATGTGCTATATTGTGAAATAAAATATTAAAAATAAAAAAATAACTTTGCATCACCATACAATTTGCTGTCATTACAGTTTTGGAAAATATTACAAGTTCATATTGATGGTATCATTGAAAATTATCATAAATTATTACTTCCAGTAAGGCAGCAACCAATATGTATTGTTGTAAATCTGTCAATGATGGTATCCCAGCCACTGCTATATTTTATTTTAAAATGTATGAGGGGAAGACTGTAATTCTATACTTTTAAAAAAATGGTTGAACTCATGTTGGTGGGACAACCATTGTAAAAGTATGGGCCAATCGTAATCATACCACCATCCTGACACCAGTGATGACATTGATCTGCCCTCAATTAGCCTGTCCCCAATGGGTCTGTCTGCAAATCAGGAAGGAAAGATTGGCCCTTATAATACTTTGATTTGTCCCTTTTGCATATTTTGACAGAGTTAGGATTAAAAAGTAAAAACAAAGCTTTATGCATTATAACATTCACAACAGGGTTATTGGTTAGGATTTCTATAGGTTTTTCCTGGGTAAACTTCATATATTTTATTTTAATTATAAAAATTATAAAACATTCACAGTGTTTGCACAACTTCATTCATGTTATACTAAGAAATACAAAGTATATTAATTTTACAATGGTCAGACTTCAGACTCGTGTTAAAAATGTGTGTAGTGGGATAGATCTGTGGGGTAAATGCTAGGCAATTAATACTGCCAGTAAAACATTAATCACAGCATTCAGACTGGGGATAGTTGTGATATTTGTTGAGGTAGTTTCTCAGATAAATTGGGTCAACTCAACATACAGGATGACATCAAAGTATATACAAATCTTGTGGTTGTTTAATATAAAAAACAAGTATTTGAAACATGAACAATTCAATTGCAAAAATGTCAAGCTGTTGTAGAAAATTTTATATTTTTAAATAGCTAGCTGTTACAGTTTGTTAAGTTTCTAACATACACTGTATTTGTAAACTATAAATGTAGTATAAAGTTTTGATCATTTAAGCAGTATATTGAAGCAAAAAAATTGTTGAAATATACAAACTTAAATTAGAAGTTTTAGCTCCTATGGTGGCCATCTTGAATTTTGACCAATTTAGGCATGTTCCACCAACTGAAATGTTGTAAACTTTTAGTACATAACACTGGAGTGGTCTCTGATACTTATTAGAGTAGTTTCGTTTCTGTTGCAATTTTGAGGTTAGGCCATCTTTTGGGCTAATTTGACTGGACTATAGGTTTTAGAGGAAATGAAGAATATTTACCTATCTTGGTTTTGTTCTCAACTGGTACCTTCCTGTATCAAATGTAAGCCTATCATTTATGCAAAAGGGGTCTGAACAAATACATATACTATACATAATAAATCTAAGGAAAGGGATAGAAGCAAATATGTAACAACTTCTTCAAATGTAGAATGGGATAGACAGGGTAAAGATAAAGTTGTTGACGTGCCAGATGAAGGGCGAAGATTTCACCACAAAGTCAACATCTACAAATTTAATATTATTAAATATATTCAGTAATATTGTGGGAAGAACTAAAACGGGTAACATTTGTAAATAATATTCACATTTGTATATGTTTAACCAAAACCCTAAAGAAATTTTTCCATTCTTCAGAAACGAAAAATAAACATGGCTAACATTACATCTATTGACAATAGCGAAGTATGGTACCTACATAGGCCTTTGCATAAACAGTTTTGTTTGAGATCTTAATAATAAGCTAAAGTTATATGCCTTTGGTGCAGGAGGGACGTAACGTGAATGTATTCTTTAAAACCTAGTGGCACATATGACTGGTACTTCTTTACAGATTTTATTGTATCAAGCAAGTATCAAAGAACTGCTACCATGAACAGGGCACCAGTTTTATATCTCAAATAAATGTTATGTATAGGGAAATGAAATAGGAAATTTAGGTGTGATGTACCTTATCCAAAAGTACAATCCCCATAAGCCAGACAAGGACCAAAATCCAGACCTTACATTCTTCATCCTGAGCACTGGGTCCCATAGTTCAATCTTTTCTCGCTTTTCCCATAACAGTGCACAACTTGTAGTATGACTGGTTACAAGAAGACAAGGATGACTTCGTAGATATGCTTTATAGTTAGAGCATCAAATGACTTTGTTAACATGCTACAGAGTCAAAGCATCGATTTACTTAGTGGGGATGTTTCACACTTCAGGCATCATCATGACTTCGTAGACATGTGATGTAGTCAGAGTATCAAGTGACAGATACATGCTGTACAATGAACACCATAAAGTGATTTTGTAAACATCATACATTGCCTTGGCATGTAGTCATGGAATTCATAGTTATTGACAAAAACCTGGCTCACTTTTTCAGACTCCACGCACACATGCTAATCTCAGAAATAAGATATAGCACAATATAACAATCATCAACAATAGAATTAAACGACTGTGTATCTATATTTTATACTGCTCGAGTTGCAAACTACTTTATTATGGACATGTTATGCAGCCAAAGAATAAATTACTTTGCAGACATGTTTTACAGCCACAACAATAAATTATTTTGCAGACATGTTATATAGCCATATCCATAGATTTCTTTGCAGACATGTTATACCACCAAAGCAACAAATACCTTTGCAGACATGATATATACAGCCACAGCAATAAATTACTTTACAGGCATGTTATAAAGCCACAACAATAAATTACTTTACAGACATGTTACACAGTCACAGCATCAATCACTGTAGAAGAGCGTCTTCTTCAACTAGAGGCCAAGGTCACCAACCTTGAACGTCAGAGTCAGCAACATAGGACTGGATACCAAGAGCCAGGTGTTTATTTATTTATTTACCCATTTATTTACCCATTTATTTACCTATTTATTTATTTAGTATGTTACATCACATCCAGTACCTTTATATCAGTTATACTGTGATGGGTAGCTGGAAGGGTGGAGGAAATCAGTTCCTGTACTTTAAGCTACCGACCAATGACATTTAACAACCAGCTTTCCCCCTTGAGATAAGACTGAGACTCGAATCTCAGGTAGGACTTGGACTGAATTATATTTGTATTGGAAAAAATAATGAAATTCAAACTTTTCTTGATGAAATATTAAAAAGCTTCCAAAGAACTTGAATTGTTTTTATCAGCGAGTATTTTAATATATATATGCCCTATTTTGGACATTCAAAACCATTAAGTACAAATGAATTGAACATTTCTGTAAAATGTAGGCCCTCAAGCCATTGTGCACAGAACTCACCTGGGGCTGTACATCCGGGTACAGCCCCCCGCCCCCACCACAATATTATTTTCTGTAATTTTATATGCCCTAGGTTTATCATTGTATCTTAAAATTTCAGGAAGTCAAAATGTCATTGCCTTTTCTGCTTACCACGATGAAGGATATGTGGATTATGATGCTGAAACTAAAGTCGATTTTCCTAATGTCATCACTAACCTTGGAGGGGCATATGATCCATCAACGTCTGAATTTGTAAGTCCATATTATCATTGTTTTCTTTCCACACATGGTACATTAAGCGTGCATCGGACATAAATGCAATATTTGACCAAAATTTCAACCAATCCTTAATATCTCTAATTAAGCACAGTGACGTCACACAGAGCAACTGCCTCTCTGGACTAGACCCAATGAAAGCATTGTGATGTATAGTTTGAAAAAGCTGCTCCTACTGAATGAAAGTGCCCTCAAATTATCAGAACCCAGGATTGTGTCCCTGAAGACTTACCTGTTTAGATCAGCCTATCTACCTTAGTCTTCTCCCCTATTGAACACTACTAACATGGATATGGACTTTTTCTTGCAATTATACTATCTCTTCTTGGACATAAGACCCTCAGAGGATATCTACATCAACTTGGCACTTTATAAATATTTTAACACCTCCATCCATCCATCCATCCATCCATCCACCCATCTATCACCAGTACAGCAACGGAAAGTCACAATTAATATTTTGTATCAACCATTTTATACCCCTTGATGTAAACCCTGTGGCCAATTAGGGCTCACTTATAACTGTTGTTACTAATAGCTGTTACAACAATAAAACAGATAGGGCAGTACACACAAAAGTCAGAATATTCTAGATTTTTGATTCTGACTTTTGTGTTATGTTTGGGCACCGATTTGAAGTAGCAAATATGCTAACACCCCTGTAAAATTTTAGTCTTTGGTGGGCAAAGATTAATCATAATTTGATCTTGCACCAAACACATATTTCAACGTGATTAAATATAAAATAAGCACATATAAGAAGTCTTAGTAAATGCTGTGCCAATTTATGGCAGGGAGCATTATCCTTTGGGCACTCAGGGAAATCCCTACAGATACAAGGTGTTATTATATACATGATGTTTTAATAATAATAATAATATCCAAATATACAATAAATATACAATCAGTGTCAATGTTTTTTTCTCTATCAGACCTGCCCCGTGACCGGTGTCTACCACTTTGCTGTTTATGGTGACTGCCTGCATGATCACAGGTTCTTATTGGGAATATACAAAGGTAGTAATCAACCAAAAAATAAGTCATTTTATTATCTGCCACATGCAGTATATGGCCTGTATATGGGGATATATTAGAGTGGGACATACATATAATTGATACAGCATCACCTTGTTACCATTAATAATTAGTGTGAACAAGTGCCTATTTTAACACAAGCGTAGGAACTTGAGGGGGGGGGGGGGGGCAGCGGGGGCGGCCGCCCCCTCCAACTATAAAGTTGGGGGGGCGGGGATATCTTTTCGCCCCCCCAACTTTTTGCAAAAGAACTAAACTCCAATTTTGAAGTTTATGTAAATTTTAACAGGTAACTCAATAATATGTAGTCAAATTACACTTTTACCTTGTTCACTGCTCACATGTACCATTGTGTAAGCTACCATTTGAACTGTAAAATATTTATTTTTATGATTTGTAAAAAGGAGCATTTTCAGTTAACCTGTCATGGGATTTGTAAAATTCTGTGAAACGTTTCACTTATGCAGACCAAAATCATACATAGAGTAATATTCTACATTTAATTTACCATGTTACTAATTTAAAATAGAACCTAGACATGTAGTTTCAAATTCACACAGAGCAATTGCTTACCACAGCAATTTATCAGCTGATAAGATTTTTCCCAGAAATCTCTTCTTCCTTTAATGTGCGTTTATTGGACCTGGCCAGTCCAACGATTATACATCCCCCTCAATTTGGGGATTAACCTTGCTAAAAATAGATCTTGTATCAGCTCAGCACTTGAAGGAAAGGTCACAGGTTCCGGAAACATGTAGTCAAGATATTAGAAATACCTTTCAAATGCAGAGGTGACTATATGTATTTCTATACCCATACAAGGTCAGGAAAACTTAGGATTGATGTTGTCACAAAGATTTCCTTTGGTAAAGGAACTTTAAAATATTTTAATTGGACCATTTGAATAGTACCTATATGCAATACATTCTGTAAAATTAACCAAAATTGTTGGTGTTGCGTCGCGTCGGTGCAATCTGGTTCCTCGCCCTCCCAACCAAAAATTGCTTCCTACGCCCCTGATTTTAGTTGATATTTCGGAAGCTATGTTACCTACAGATATGTTATATATCATCAGGATATTTTTACAGTGCTTCCACAGATGTTAATTGGATACAAATCCATGTACACACAAAAAAAAACAACATATCACATGCTGTATATCCCTCGATACAGGCCAGATACGGCACATATCTGTATAATAAAAGCAACTTTACTGCCAAATTCTTCTACCTTAATCTTATTTGTTGAGTTTCCAAATGAAGTTTGTATTTATTCCTCCTTCACTTGTTAAAATACAAAAAAAAATAAGAGCTATGTGAAAGTGATGTTGATAACACATGGTTTCTCGGTTTTGCATCTGTGCTCATTAACATAAATTTCTCTAGTTGATAAATGTCATTTTATCATATTGCAGAAGACAGTTTAGTGGCAACAGCCAATGGACACGGTACATCGCAAAGACATGTAAGTCCACAATCAAATACATTTTGTTGCTCTTTTTAAATGATCAAAAAATGTTTAGCAAAAATAAACTCAATAGTCACTACCTTGACTACAGTTAATGACTGTAGACCCGAATCATTAGCAAGCTGAGTGAAGCTGACCCTCTTGACTTACCCCCTTTCATGATGTTCGCCTCCAATCAGCATCAAGTCACTGGCGTATCAGAAAATTCCACTCTGGCAGATGAATCGGGCCCCTAATGGCACTATCTACCATTAGGGAGTTCTCTTCACATCAATATATGTCATCTTGATCCAGGTACTAACTAAACTTGCAATTTTGAATGATTATTGATTAGGCTTGGCTCAGCTGACTGAGTACACCCTCAATAATGTAACAATTCTTACTTGAAATCCCTAAGGACTTCAAGCAACCCCTAAAGAAGACCACATAGCCATGAAAGTTCAGGCTGAACAGCCAGGATCATATTGGGACAGGCCCAGAGCATTTGTCACTTGTTGGAGTCGAAGCCACACAGAGCTCACAGTCTCACATAGCTATCAAGGTACTACTGTATTACTACTATACAAACCATCAAGTTTAATTGCTATATTAGTTGTACTAAAATCATGTACCCTGTCAAAGTTATGCAACCTTTTTTGTGTCCATTTATGTATAAGTTGCATGCATTTTGGAACTGTAACTCTTTTGCCATAAAGTATTTTAACTTCCTTTATGGTGCTTTTAAATTTGATATTTGAATTTTAAATGTTTTAAAAGTCTTTCTCTACTTACAAGTGAATGAAATTGTCTTAATGTGTGCTTCACTATTGTACAAGTTAAAAATATACGTAAATCCACTTTCACAGTATCCTAGTATAACTTCCATATGACTATATATCGGCTTTGAGCTTAGCGATTTACCTACACTGCAACTGGTATAAAAACTGCATGACTAAAGAGGCCATGCAAAACCTAACTTTGGACTATATTTCAAAATGTATAATTTTCTATTAGTCCATTTCCTAAGATTGAATTCACAAAAGGACTGACATTCCGACGGATTCAATTTACTAAATTTATATTAGCCAAAAACAAAATTTGATTCTCCAAAGTTGTTTGGATACCAAACATTGTAGTGTAGGATGTACACAAATGTAAGACACTTTTTCTCAATAGGAAAATATGAAGGCAGTACATCAGTATTTGAATTAATTTAGAAGACAAGTCTCCTCTGCCTCCAAATTAGGCCAAGACTTAAATCAAATAAAGGGTTCAGTTCTGAATTCCAGCACAAAGTTTTGACTTTAAGCCTGGAACAGAAGTATTAAGTTAAAAGTCCACCAAATTGCCTTAAGAACTCGGGGTATTTTGTTTACATATCTTGTACAACTTTTAGTCAGTGTAGGCGTGGTGGTTGAGTGTAACCAAGGAGAGAGTGTGGAGGTGAGGTCTGTTGAAGTGACTTCAAGAATCTACAACTACAACAACTACCGAACCAGTGTCTTCACTGGATATCTCATCAGCATCTAAAAGTGGGTCTGATGATTTCTGTCTCCATAACACACAAATGTATATGTCAACACATTGAGTACATTAGTTTGTATTGGCTTTAGAATGTTGAGTTCTTGATACTGTATTTGCAGTAAATATACTAATGTTTGGCAGTTTATTATTTGAAGTAAATTATATAGCTGCAAACAAATATGAAAAGTTGCATAATTGTTTTTACGTTACATAGACCCAAAGCCAAACAATTTGCATATATACTTTGTAGATTACTCTAGTTTTGATTTGTTGTATCTTAGAGTCTGTAGTCAGCAGAGACTAAGAGCTCTAAGAGTTTTGTTAGAATAAGTATTAAATATTTTCCAAGGATTTTATCTTGGAATGCCAGTGATTTGTTGATAAAAAAGAAAGACTGCTCAATACATTGTGTTAAGAAGAAGGTTTTAAATACGTAATAACTGGTAAGAGGCATTTTTCATTAACTTATTCAGCAATTCTAAATGATAGGCTAAATTATTTTGATCATCTGCACACAAGTATCGATAAGATCACAGACCATAAGATCTATCATCATATTAGAAAACTCAACTTTAACTTGCAAAATTTCAATTGCATCTATACCTGTGTTAAACTTATCTCTAATGGAAAAACATTAGTTCTGATACAGCAATTTCTTTGAGATTATCTGTATTAAACTACATAGATGATGCAATTGGTATACCACTAATGACCGGTCATTATTGAGTTGTTGCATCCCTTTCAGCAACTAAAATTGTATAAGAATGGGTGGATTATGCCAATACTTACTGAAATATCTTTTCACGTTTCTTTGGAAGATCGTATGTGTACAGTTGCATTTTTGTGGGATCTCATGGCAAAATGACATTTACCTATGTAAGAATGTTTTATCATCTATGCATGCTGTTCTTCTAATTATTTATCTTCACAGATATATTAGTTTGCTTGTGTTGGTATCTTTATTTCATGTTACTTTGCTTCAAATATAAATATTAATATGAGTGAACATTGTACAACCACAAACATGATAAGATGCTGATAGCAAGGAATCCCACAATGCAGTGTATGTAGTAAATACATGCAATTGTATTTGATACAATACACTATATGTGGGTCTCAGTATTTATCATCCAGATTTAGTCACAGTTATACATTATTTCTCTTAAAGATTGACTGTAGCACTGTGGAATGTAATGCAAATGACTAAAATGTCATATCTGTGGGATAGTCTATGGCCTTAATTTCTGCAGCAGCTCAATGTCTCGCACAGGATATTGTATATAAGATTTTTTACCACATACACTCAAAATTGATGTGACAAATGCTGCACATTTATCAGACAGAGGTGTACACATTGGCTGTAGAGTGGTACACACTGGCTGTACATCTTTCAGTGAGCCAAAACTATATAACATGTTCTACTTACATACCATTCCTCACTTCTTTATTCTGAAACATTATGAATCATTTTTGAATGCATTGTAAACCTCAAAGGTGTACAAATAGTCATATAATAGGGAAATTACCTGAGTGGTGTAAATTTTAAAAAATATTTTGGTCAAATGGCCAGAAAATAATGCAATGCATTATGCCACGAAATTAAAAGACACTGAAAACAAGAATATAGATGAATGGTCGTAATCTACTCTGTAGCACCTGATCTTTACAAGCTGTAATATGTGCTATGTGATCCATTACCTGCTATCTGTTCACTTGTCTTCCATGTTACAGAAATGCCAATTCAGCAGCCTATCCCACTAATGTTGTGCAGCTTATATTGCCAAAAACTCACATACGTATCAAACAAATATTTGCAAACTGACAGCACCTAAAATTTGTAACCACCTCCTATCCAATATTAGGAATCTGGAAAATGATTATTTTCAGAAAAATCTGAAAACCTACTTGTACCTGAATGTATAATTTCACCTGTTTAAAATTAAGTTAAAGTAAACTGTTAAACTAGATTTTTGTTAAGCCTATTTAGCTTTTAATATAAAAGAGTGCTATATAATAACTTAATAATAACAACAACCATAATAACAGCAATAATAATAGAAATAATAATACAAGCATACCGGAAAGTTTATATTTTATTGTCTGTTCAACAGCTAGGGTCAAATTTGGA
This sequence comes from Sabellastarte sp. h YS-2021, assembly GCA_964017235.1. Taxonomy (NCBI): domain Eukaryota; kingdom Metazoa; phylum Annelida; class Polychaeta; order Sabellida; family Sabellidae; genus Sabellastarte; species Sabellastarte sp. h YS-2021. The sequence continues at coordinate 125,709,004 of OZ024932.1, forward strand.
CAAGTCCACAGCATTGTCACTTGTGGGGGTCAAGTCCACACAGATGTGTCAGCCTGGGATTAGAAGCCCAACTTGCTTAAACACTAAGCCATATCGGGTTTACTACAGGAATATCCCAAGACACAAAAATGAATCAGTATTTAAAATTTATCAAGTCAAGCATGGTCCATGGGTTGTATATCCAACAAAGGAAAAATTAATATGAGACTGAGTATATAGGTTTAAGTCTTTTTGAAACGTATGGCAAAGGGACGCACTGAAGATGTAAAAGGTAGTTTCGATCAGCGGATCAGGAGTATCATTGGAAAAGCTATTGTTGAAATGATGTTTTGAAAGATAGAACATTAAAGAAACTATACCAGGTTCACCATGTCTGGGCTCTATATTGACTTATATAAGGGGTGTGGTACTGGTCTGCTTCTAAATGAGGTGAAAATGGTGGAAACACCAAAGAAGAAATTAAGTGATAGCTGCCAGATGTAAAGAATCTTTACTGCCTTAACCAGTGTGTAATCCCTGTCACTTCTGATTACCTCATACGCAGATGAACAGATGACGTTCACATGAGGTAAGTTTTATTTTAAAATCCTGAAATGGGAGCTATGCTTGGACTGAATATAAATGTGAAAATAACATGCCTGCCCTCATCGAAAACATGTTCTTAGGGGCCGAATTCTTGAAATGTCTGAAATTTATTCAATTTTTGTCTCAACTTATAGACATTTTTCTAAGGTCATTTTCGTATAAACTTACAGTTCAAACAATTGAATTTACTCAGGTTGACTTCAAATATAAGCAGTAAGGGGAATAAGTGTGAATGCTTACAGTACAAGCTGGTCTGGGTTAATTTCAGCCCTACTCAGGAGGTGGCCTGAAACAGAGTGAAACCAATTGGCTCAACCCATTTTGTAGTCTAAAACCTCTTAATCGGGGTTGATGAGAATCGAATGTGTGAGTAAAAATTTAAATGATGGCCTATATGATCAGAAGGATCTTCTTAAGCATGAAAAGATTACTTTACAATGTGAAGATAGGGATTGGGTTCCACAATGCAAGAACTGTTGAACTGATTGGTGCAAGTTTATGATAATTTCAAAAAGTTTGAATTAATTGGAAAGAAACTCCTGGACACTCCTAAACATTGCTGATTCGTAACTGCCATTCCCGGGTTGGTGTTCGCTCTCTGATCTTGGTTTACAAACATCCTGAATATAAAGATGGACCTCTCGAATGGAGAATTTTCAGGATTGTAAAATCGGGGAGGACAATCGCCGCTCAGGAACAGCCTTATACCATTTGACTGAAACAGTCAATTAAGAACTACCCTAAAAGTATCCAAATGACACAAAACAGGATTATACATTACCTTTAAATAATATTTCTATGAAAGGTGGTCAAGGCAACTGGTAGTGGCTTATGACTACAGAAAACATTCCTGTATTTTCACAAGCTAAAAAAATTAACCGTAAATTCCTTATTTGATATCTGATATTTCATATTTTATCACCCTTGCTTTCAGAAGAAGATATCAAGAAGAATATATGTATCTTGTTTCCAGGTACTTGTGGACTTGGCCAGTGTCATTCCTTACGTGAAAATTAATGCAAACAGCACAAAAGGTAACATTTCTTCTATTATTTGTTATCTGCAATTTGGGTCATAATGTTTTGCTTCATATCAATGCATTCTATTATGAACAATTATAATTTCAGTTTTCCCTGGGACAAAATTCAAAATGTAATACTAATTTTGCAGACCTTCCAAAACTTCTGTATCTTGTCGGCCCAACTGAGCCATATTGGCATTAGATGAGATATACTATACCATAGAAGTGTGAACAGGGCATTACATTTCATTATCTAGGCTTTGTACTGTGTGAACTCACAGCTATATAATGAGCTATGTTTTATGTCACATATTATTAGTCTTTTTCTTACCTTAATGTATTTTTCAGTTTATAGAATCATATGTTAAGTAATTGAGATCTTCAGAAGGAACTACCCTTTTCCTTTAAATATTGCTGGTCTGTCTGGTATGACAGAGTAGGTTTTTTCTCCATTTTCTTGGTAAAGCCCTATCGCACCAACCTAAAGTTTAGGTTATGTCCAAAACTGAAAAAAAAACAATGAAATTGTGACTACAATTGTGTGTGAAATTCTGATCTTGGTTTATGAACATCCCAAGTATAAAGAATGACCTCTCGAATAGACAATTTTCGGTATCATAAACCTATTGAGGAGTACAATTGTGACAATGGAACCGCCCTCTAACAACAACTAAACTTTGAGACTTTGGTAATATGAAAAAAAAATTTCTCTAAAACAATAAAATAAGAACTACCCCACAAAATATATGCAAGTGAAACAAAGCAGAATTAAGTTTTACCTTTGAACAGATTTCTGTGAACAAGTGGTAGTGGTTTATGACTGTAAATAAAGTTTTTTGCATTTTAATGAGCTAATAAAAATCATCATTAAATGACCATAAATTCCTTATTTAATATGTGATATTTCATATTTGGTCACCCTTCCTTTCATTAAAATTACATCAAAACCCCTAAGATATCAAGGAGAATATATGTATCTTGTTTCCAGGTACTTGTTGACATGGCCTGTGTTGTTGACCATTAATGCAAACAACAAAAGCAGTAACGCTTTTCTATTGTGTGTTATTGTGATTCTAATAATTATGATTCTAGATTTTGCCGAGACAAAATTTGGAAGGTAAGGACACCATCATCGTGAATGAGAAAGTAACTTAAGTCCATATATACCATCATTTTAAAACATTAAGTAATAACATGAACAAAAACTGAAACCTGATTCTGGGTAACTTTTGTAAATGAAAAATTGTAAAAAATAAAACCAGTCATGATCTGTGGGCTGACTTAAACATGGGCTTCTTATAATTCTACTTGTGATATTGCCATTAGGCCTAGAAGCCTTCTGAGTGGCTCCCGAAGGCTTATCGGTTCCAGATTCCTCCCAAATTGGTTACAAACCTTACCTATATGATAACTAGGATTGACTTAAGATAGAAAAGATTGTTTTATGAGTTTTAGGATAGGAATTGGGTTCCTGAACGCAAGATCTGATACTTATCAGCTTCAGATTACGATAAATTCAAGCAGTTTCAATTAACTGGGGACACACACAATTCACTCTGGAATGCTCCAGAACATTCCTGATTCGAAACTCTCAGTCCTGAGTTGGTTCCGAACATGTTGGTCTTCGTTTATGAACTTCCCAAAAACAGAAAGGTCTCTTGAATGGACAATTGTCAGGATGATAAACCTATTGAGGAGGATATGTATCACTATGGAACAGCCCTATAACAGCAGCTAAACTATGACACTGATAATATGAAAAAAACTATTTCACTTAAAACAATAAAGTACGTACTACTCTAGAAAATGTATGCAAATGACACAAAGTATAATTAAACATTTCCTATCAACAATATTTCTATGAACAGTGGTCAAGGCAAGTGGTAGGAGCTTTTGGCTGCAAATAAACCTTTTATATTTTCACGAGCTAATAAAAAATCTTTAAATGATCATAAATTCCTTATTTGATATCTGATATTTCATATTTTATCACCCTTGCTTTCAGTAAAATGACATCAAACACAGTAAGCTATCAAGAAGAATATATGTATCTTGTTTCCAGGCCTGTTAGGGGCCTGTCATGGCAGTTTGTTCCTACCTTAAATACCTATGGGTATGCTGCGCATGCTCTCTAGGGTTCAAAGAATTGGCATTATTGACAACTTCAATCAAACATTGGTTCTGCATGATTGAACCTACAATTGGGGTTTTCTTTTACATTACAAGTAACAGTCAATGAAATACATATGGAGAATTTGAAACCCAGTAACCCACAACTGACACAACTGCTGATTTGACAAGTCTCTGCCCTCTTGACGCCTAACCTCCCTCAAGAGTGTATTATAGTTACCTTTCATACCTGGAGCTCGACCTCTTAACATTGATCCAATTTTAAGAGTTCTCTGTGGATTGATATGGCTCCAGGCATATTTTGATCACCTTTCGACCATTGAGCTGGACCCCCTAAGACTGATCCACTTAGGGGAGTTCCCGTTAGGTGAATTGTGGCTCCTTGCGATTCGGATTAGGCAGGCAAGACTGACTCGGGTTACCCCCTTTTGATTAGACTAAGCTTTTCCCCCTTGGGCACTGACCCTATCCAAGGGAGTATATGGGTTTTCTTTTCGACCTTAAAGCTGGACCCCATAAACCTGATCCACTCATGGGAGTTCCCCTTTATAGTTAGCTTATGAAAGACTAGGCAGGACCAGACTGACTCTGGTATCCTCCCTCCTCGATTGTGACTGTGCTTACTGTTATGACCAACAGCTGAACCACAATGACTAACAGGATGACATCTCATGAATCATAACTTTATAACTATGTACTATTATTGTTTGATACCTTTATTTTGATTTTATTATAACCACTATGGTATTGTTCATTTGCTACTTGGTAGTTTAAACCTTTTTATTTTTAGTGTTGGTGTTTTAAAATTTGTCACCACACATTGTAAAATCTTCCCTTCGGGGCAGAAAAGTGTATGTTTTAACTAATATGTAAAATAAAATTCCTCAAATGTGTTTTATTGACTTTATGTGCGTCATACCCACTAACTTACTTTGAATCTCTGGGTTTGAATCCCTAATGGGTCTTATCTGAGTATGACCTTCAGATGACCTTATTAGCTTGACCTTTTGAGTTAGGAGGGAAACTGTTGTTCACTGCTTGGAAATAACACAAAAGATAACACCTTTAGTATTTGTCTTTATCTAGGCTTTGTATTATGTGAACTGACAACTTGATAATGAGCTGTATTCGATATCACATATTATCAGCTTTTGTTTCTTGTTTCAAGATATATTACAAATTATATAATCATATGAGGTAACCGTTATTCAGGTCTGCATGATGAACTACGCTTGTCCAATAATATTGCTGGTCTGTCTGGTAAGACAAAATAGGTTTCTATTTTTCTTGGTAAAGGTTATGTCTTCTTGGTTTAGGTTATGTCTAAAACTGAAAAAAAAAATAAAAGTGTGAGTCAAACTGCCTGTAAAATTTGGGTTGCCATCTGAGACTGTCTGATTTGTTTATTTATTTAGTCTTTTACGTCATGACTAGTAACTTATTGGTTACATTGTGACAGGTAGTTGGACGGAGCAGATAAAACCAGTACATACAGTTGGTAAAGCTTCTGTACTGTAAACTGCCGACCAATGGCAAGCAACTACATGAATTACACAGATAAGCTTAATATGACCTAATATTAATCCTGTAATCTAAGCTAGGTGTAGAAAATATAATGAACACACAGTGGGAAACATTTGCTCATCTTTGTTACATTTGCATGATGACTTCTTCGGTGACAGCTTTTCTTACACATTAGGACGGGGGGGGGGGGGGGGGGGGGGGGGCATGGTGGCAGAGTGGTAACCCACCTCTAAGATTAGGGTTCAGGTCCCAGCCCTACCTCAATTGAGAAAGCTGGCAGTTGCTTGCTGTTGGTCGGCAGTTTACGATACAGAACCTTGACCAACTATATGTACTGGTTTCCTCTGCTCTCCCAGCTACCTGTCATGAAATGACCTGTACAGTGTTGAAAGCGACGTAAAACCCCAAAATAAAAATAAGATAAAAGTGCAACGAAAGTAACTAAAGCTAATGTTTACCAACAGTTTAGCATGTTATAAGTAACAACATGAGGTAAGTATTCACCATAAGTATTCCCTAGTGCAAAATTGGGTACAAATTGTCACTGCTTTTTTCACTATTTTTAACTTTCAATGATTACTTCCGGGGATTGTATTTGCCTTACTCTGGTGAGTGTCTCCTGGATTATTCTACACTTGCTGGTGGATTTTGAAGGTTATAAATCACTCCTGTTTCTACAGACCTGGTAAATTTTAGGCCTTTTTGCCTCAATGCTGGTGCATTTTCTGGGTTATAAATCATGCCTGTTCAATCTAACAGTATGCCTTATAAACAATACCTGTTGCATCTTGAGTGGAGACCTTGATCAGAGTTTACATTATGATATAGATTTATTTAGATTTATTTGTTGTTTTACATCGCGTTCAACAGCCAGGGTAATATTGCGATGGGTAGTTTACAGGTGGAGGAAACCAGTGTATACTGCACTGTAAACCACAGGGCATCGGCATGTAACTATCAACTTTCCAACATAAAGCGCCCGGCCCGAGATTCGAACCGGCGTACTCAGAGGTTGGAGGCGAGAACTCTAACCACTACATAACCGAGCCCCCTACATTATGATATAATAATGTGTACAATTATAATTTTTGTATAAGTGAATGAAATTTCTTTTCCAATAATCTGAACATTACGTGATTACCAACAAATATGAGTGAATATGCGTTCATAATTATCTGATGATGTTCCAGCTTTATGAATTATACAAACATATTTTTGAACACAATATCTCATGGTTATATGTATCCGTTGTGAACAGTGAAGTTGTTTGTAAAACCTTTACATTTGCCCTAATACTTTCTTAAAAAGCCGTGGAAAACATCAATAATTGCCTTCACTTACTAGATCTTTGTATGTTCAATTATTAGATTCTTGTATAGACCTTTCTTAGTTATTTAGTTATTCTTTAGTTATTCTTTATTATTTCTGAGTCTTATTTAACATATGATTGACAGTTTTCTTGCCAATAAAATGTAACAGAAACATGCAATAGAAATAAGGCTTTGTAAACAATCAATTGCTATAATTTGGGGGAAATGAGGATATTATAGGAGTAATCCCAGACCAAACCATGGTATACACAGAATTTTACCATGGTTTGAGGTTATAAACCCCGAAGGTGAAGCCTGAGGTGTATATTGTCTCAAACTATGCTAAAATTCCACGCATACCATGGTTTTGGAGGGGGTTATTCCTATTCTAACATGACAAGTATTTAAATTTTTATAAATCTGGGGCCGTATTCACTAAACCTCTTTTATTTTTAAGGTTCCTTTATTAAAGGAAGGTGAAAATTTCCCTTGGTAAATTAACCTTTAAAATGCTATTGACTAAACCTCCTTTATGGTTTAATTACCTTTATTAATGCAGGTGTTCCACTGGAGCCGATCCTACAGCCGACCCTACAACTCTAGGGTCAGCTCCAAAAATCGGGGACAAAAATCCACAAAAAAGGCGGGAAAATACTAGATCGGCTGCACCTGCCTGACAGGACGTAATACATCTAGGCTCGTCTGGATATGGATCCAGGACAAGCCCTAAACTCCTAACAGACAATCTGTTGCAGGTCCCGACAAGCCATACTGACTAACAGACAGGACTGGAGAAATATACAGAACCCCACGACCAGATGTGCAGTCAGTATAGCTAGTACAGTTTTTGATGAATTTCTGGGAAAAAAGAAGATCAAGTGGCCACCAAAAAACAAATCTTAAATAAGGTCAAGGCTAGCTGAATATTTGGATCCCATCATGTGACGTAAACATCCAACTTTACTTTTTTGTTATTTTAATCCTAGTTTTCGGGTTTTTGCTTTAATATTATATAAAAATAATATCAATGTATGTCTGCTTCAATTTATGAAGGAAAAAGTCATTTAAAATATAAAATTTTCATTAAAAATGCAATATCCTGTGGCAAGAAGCAGACAGAGATGTGCTTCTAACAATCTCTCACGTGAGAATGAACACCTTCTGCTTGTTGCTGCCTTTTATACTGTTCTGGGAAAGACCCTATTCTCGTGAAGGTAATAAACTTGTTGTAGTTCTAGTCATGTGATGGGATCCAAATATTTACTAGTGACCTAGTTTAAGATTTGTTGATTGTCGACACTTGATCCTCTTTTTTCCCCCAAAAATTGCTTATGGGTTTTACAGTGGGAACAAATATCTTATGATTGGATCCAAATAGTTTGTTAACTTTTTTTCTAAATTTCTCTGGTGAAATAGGCCGAGAATTTGTTTATTATGTCACTAAATAAACCACTTTTTCAGGTTTCCCAATTATTTAAAGCATACATGTAGAACTTTTCCATCTGTTAACTTCAAAATTATAATCACTTGCACTGTTTCTTTGTCATTCTTGACATAATTTTTGATCATATTTTTACCTCACATCATGCTGGAAATGGACTGCAAATGAGCTGTACTTAAGTTACAGAAGATAAGCCGCTTCATGTTAGGACAGGCATGCAAGTGATAATCACAAGCCTGGAAGTGTAACCGACAGGCCCCTAAGTTAACCGACAGGCCTGGTGCTAGGTGGATGCATTTAGGGTCTGTTAGAAGAACATATAGAAATATGAAACATGCTTGGAATTTCACCAACTTTCCCCGACAGGCCGGGAAACTACAACCGACCCTAACCAACCTTGTAAACATTGGTCCCGACTCTCAAAAAATACATAGTTACTGACCGGTCAGCTCCAGTGGAACACCTGCATAAAGGAGTGCATTCTGTCAGCTGATTGGTCAAGTGACTTTTGAAACCTTTATTCACAAAGGCTCCTTTATCTTTCCCTTACTTTTGTATTTTCCTTTTCCATATTAATTATTCAGTGTAACCCTTGCACTATGATAGGTTTTCTATTACTGTTTATGTGATCTTTTTTATTTTCAAAATTGAATATCTAATTGTTATAAATTTTTCTATTGCATAATGCAGTGTCGTAATAGTCACTTTACATCTAAGTATTGTGACATTTTCATTAAGTTTGATGACATACCAGTTTGATATCTGATAAATTTCAAAGAAAAGTGATATGGTGTGGAAAAAAGGGGTTTTTAAATTTTGGGGGCAATAATCATAACATTTCACCAGTTACGTCAATTTTATTTAAAAGCTCAAACCAACATAACTCCCCTTTATCATAAAGGTAGGTCACACACTAACCTTGAAAGTTAAGAAAAAATACAAGGATTCCTCAATAAAGGAAGGTTAGTGAATATCAAAATTAAAGATTTCCTTGAAAGGTAAGGATTTCCTAGGCATTTGAAGGGTTCCTTCAATTTCAAGGAAAGAAAGTTAGGCTCCTTTGTTTGAGGGAAGTTTAATGAATACCAAAACAAAGGAAGGGGCAAGAAATAAAGGAAATCCTTACTTTTTAAGGATTCTTTGGAATAAAGGAGCTAGTTTAGTGATTACGGGCCATCGTTTATTATTTGCATTTCTGTGACAAAATTGGATGAATTGTCGAGATAGCCATAATGAGCGATAATATAAATTCCAGGTTATGATGATTTTTCCAGTGCAATTTTTCCTCGATTAGCCAATCAGAATAGCGGAAACAGCTGTGTCATATTAAAATGATAATTCTAACATGACACGGCTGTGTCCACGAATCTGATTGGTCAATCACCATGGTAAAACCGAGCATAACCTCGTGACTACTTTTATATAGGTGGCGCTTCACTTTTTAAAGTCATATTACGAGAAATATGCACTATAAATCTTCATCAAAACAGAATAAAATATAAAATGTCATGTTAGAATCGTAATAGAGTAAGAAATCTAAAATTCGCCACATATCTGAAATTCGCCACATGTGAAAATACTAATAAAATAAATGAATTGTGGTGAGATTTGTTGAATGTATAGTAAATAAAGGCTTTTTGAACTGAAAAATACCAATTTTTAGACAAAAACATCATTTTCTTCATAAAATTAACTAAGGTTTTAGAGGCGGCGAATTTTAGATTCCTGGCGAATTTTAGATTTCTTACTCTAACACACTCGTGAAGCACAGTTTTCTCTGTGAAACTTATTATTTTTGTGTTTATGATTCTCCATGTAGCAATCCACCCCCTTGCACGCATATGATGGAACAGCCACTCATTTTCAGTCATTTAAACATGTTTGTTCAAAAAAAGCTTTGCATAACATGAGTAATATTAATTTTAAAATATTGTCACATTAGAATAGAAATAGACAACTCTGAGCTCAGGATTATAGGAGATTTTACAACGATGAGCGCATTAGAATCACTCAGACTTCACCTCCGTGATTCTAATATCGCTCATCGGTGTAAAATCTCCTATAACCCCTCGCTCGTCATTGTCTATTTCTATAATATACTGAGGATTTCAACCATGTTGCTCAGATATTCAAAGGGATGTCACGGTAGCCTGACTCCAATCTTATGCTGTCTATGGTTGAATAGGGTAAACTTGACAGGAAAATGTTGTGAACAAATATGTGCACATTCTAACTCTATGAAAAAAATCCACAATAGAAATGAAGTTCCAACTCAGATATGTTTTAAGCTCTATAAAATTGCTTTTTACATTACATACGCTACATTACAGCTTGACATAACTAGAAACTTTTCATGATATAACAGGTCAAGCTTAGCACAAAGGTAGTAACAAATCTGTAAAGTACCAGAAAATTGATTTAACCCACTGTGACTGAATTAGCCATGTTTAAGTTTTCACCAAAAGCATTTTGAACCGATTGCAAAACTGAATATTTTCTTATTTATTTGGGGTTTAACGTCAATTTCAACTCATTGTATAAGTCACGACGGGTAATTTCGCGGGCAGAGGAAACCAGTACATACAATTGGTCAAGGTTCTGTACTGTACACTGCCGACCAACAGCAAGCAACTATCAGCTTTCCCACTTGAGTTCGGGCCGGGAATCAAACCCCAATCTCAGAGGTGGGAGGTGAGTGGCCCCCTGCAAAACTAGATTAGCATGTGTGCTGATCAGGTTATTATAACTGGATGTCACATTCTGCAGATGCTTTTTTCCAAATGTGGTTACAGATGTGTGAGTTGAAAGTGTTACTTGGATATAACAAGGCCGAAAGGAGTTTCGGTGTACTAGTAGGAGCTGCAAAGCCATCAGAGACACGTTTGGTGTTCCGAAGCGGTCACCCATCCAAGTATATATGTAGCCCATTGCCACTTCAATTCAGTGAACAGACAGATACTCATCAAGCTGTGCCACAATTCATGAAGACAAGAAACAAAAACAAAAAACAAAAAAAAAGTGATCTCTAGAAGCGCGAACCTCACTAGAGCTCTCACTTCAAAACTTTTTGCACAAATTATTTTGTAGACAAAATGGACAGTCAAATGACTTTTTTAGGCATGCTATACAGTGAGAGCATCAAGTGACTTTGAAAGCATGCTTTACTGTCAGAGCATTAAAACACTTTGCAGGCTTGTTATTCAGACACAGTAATGAATTACTATGCATACTTGTTGTACAGCCAGAACAATAAAGTAATCAGCAGACTTGTTATACAGCCAGTGCAATAAATTACTATGCATACTTGTTGTACAGCCAGAACAATAAAGTAATCAGCAGACGTGTTATACAGCCAGTGCAATAAATTACTATGCATACTTGTTGTACAGCCAGAACAATAAAGTAATCAGCAGACTTGTTATACAGCCAGTGCAATAAATTACTTTGCAGACTTGTTATACAGTCAGAGGATCAAGCAACGAAGAACGTGATGAGAAGATCACCCACTTGCAACAGGAGAACCATCAGCTCAGGGATGACCTACATTTGATGAAAGAGCAAATTAAGATACTACAAGGGCAAGGTAGATAAAACTTGAACTGTAGATTTCAAATATATATGTTGATCACAAATATAATCAAACATGTAGTTATCAATATAGATACCACAAGTTATACCACCAATGTCTATTGTAAAGTAAACGTAATGAATTTCAAGCTGAAATAACCAAATTGAAACATAAGGCTTTCAGCTAAGCTCTGAACCTCAAGAGGAAAAGCTGGTGGTTGCCTAAACATAGCTCAAAGCCTGTGAATGTTTATTTCATTAACAAACATATCAAGGTACAGCAATGATCAGACCACAACGCTGATACTTTAGGGTGATGTTACTGCTACACTGCTGCTATTAGCTAAATATATAGATCATTTGAATCTTCTCTCTTATTATTAAAAATATTTCTATATGCATATATTTAAAACAATTATACAGATTTGACTGGGATACTTACGTATATGCCTAGAGATGGCCTGGGTCTTAAATCTTAACATGGCCCTCTGAAACATAATACATTTTGTAGTTATACATGCACTTATGTCATTTGTTTAATTATTATCTTATAACATTTCAGTGGCTCAGAATGTCATTGCCTTCTCTGCATACCACAATAATGGATATGTTGATTATGATTCTGGGTCCAAAGTGAATTTTCCTAATGCCATCACTAACCTTGGAGGGGCATATGATACATCAACATCTGTCTTTGTAAGTCCACATTGTCTTTCTTCATTTTACTTGCTTGGTTTGACATTAATAAAACATCCTTGAAAGAACAAAGTAAATTATAATCTTAGTCAAGAAATACAATTACATATAACAGTAAAAAGCCCGTTAGAAGGTCATTATATTTATAGTCACATTGGGATGATTCACTTAACATTCAAACGTAAATTGAACCTACCACTTTCGATTTGTGTAATTACCAACAGTCTTTGGCTATGTTTGCTTGATACAAATGAACTAACTACTTGAAGAAAAAGCGTGTACCATATGTGCTGTTGACATAAAAACTCATGGAGAAGGAAAACATTCAACCAATTGGGTGTCATATTCCTAGCACTAAGTTGTCAAGTCCAGAGCTTGAAATTCTGTTTCAACAGTGACACGTAATTAGCAATTGAAGTGATGAAAAATGTTCAGGAAACTCAAAATGGTCTCCAGGGAACTGGCCTTTTTGATTTGTGTTAAAAAAAATTGTGTTGAGGTTGTGCCAATGTTTTACCGAAAGCAGTATCTATTGGCCAAATAGAGGGGCTGAATTCTGGGCGGTGCTAGGGATAACTGTAACCTCAATATATTATAGTGTTGTTTATCAATCACATATGTATATCATTTGGACCTTTCTATCAGACCTGTACTGTGACCGGTCTCTACCACTTTGCTGTTTATGGTGACTGCATGCATGATCACAGATTCTTATTGGGTATTTACAAAGGTAAGTATCATCTATTAAATAAGTCACTATATTGACTAAGGCCTTCTGGAGGTCTACAAAACTGACTTGTCAATTCTTTTGCAAGAGTGTTACAAATTGTTAGCTATGTTTGTACAGGTATTTCTTTACGGGTTATACCAGCAAAATATTGTAAATCTTGCAAATAGTTTCCTAGGTATTCTGAACTTAATCTAAAAGTATTAATTAAATGGTCAAGGGGCCGCAGTGGTAACAAACTAGCCTTCCACCTCTAAGATCAGAGTTCTGATCCCTGGCTGACCTCAAGTGGAGAATGCTGGTAGTTGCTTGCCATTGGTCGGCAGTTTACAGTACAGTACCTTGACTAACTGTACTGTCTGGGTTCCTCTGCCTATAAAACTACCCAAATAGATAATTAGATAAAAAGATATTTACTACTGTTTCTGTGAATCTCATAGTGATAATGTGTTTATTTTAAAGAATACACTACAATGCTTTTGGACCTCATGTCACACTGTTAAGTTTCTGAAAATGTTTTGACATACATTTACAAATTGATTGACGTCAGGAGTATACTCGGGGTGATTGAATACACTTTCATACAACAAAATATTCAATATCTTCAAAAACCCATAGTTTGTTTTTATAGTCTGAGGCCTTTGCGACTGAACTTTTGAATTAATACAATGTTCTCTCGGCTTACACCGATATTTATGGCCTAATCTCCTATCTCTTCCACTTATTGGTTGATGGCATTGTGCTGATGTGGATCAAATCCTATCTCACAAACCCGCAGACAGAAGTTTAAACTGGGTAATAGCTTTTCAGATGCCTTCTCACTCCCCTATGGGTTCCTCAAGGTTCTCTCCTGTGTCCCCTCCTTTTTATCCTTTACACTAACCTCCTCAGTAACATCATTTCCAGTTTCAATGTCACCCACCATCTGTATGCTGTATCACACAGATAATCCCTCAGTGGAGACAGCAGTCCTGCTGGCAAACTCAATGATTAGCAGTCGAATTGATTACTTCATTCCCTGCTCTATAGTGTAAATAAATATAATGTGGCTAAACTCAAAAAGATTCAACAGACCCTTTGTAAACTTTGTTTTAGACTTAATAAATCAAGCCCTGTAACTGCCTGTCTTCAAAAAACTACACTGGCTCCCCATGTCATACCGTATCTTGTTTAAATATAATCTCATTACATTCAAGGCCATTAAATATGAGACCTTTTCACCTGGTACAATTACAGCTTTCCATTTCATTTTTTCCTCTTATTTAGATAGGGGTCAGTCAGAGCAGTCAGGAGGCTTGGTGGTGTAGTGGTTAGTGTGCTCGCCTTCAACATCTGAGGTCACCAGTTTGAATCTCAGCCCGCACGCTTTATGTTGGAAAGTTGGTATTTACTTGCTAATGCCCAGTGCAGAATGTCTTGACCAACTAGTATGCACTGGTTTCCTCCACCCATAAACTACCTGTCGCAATATAACCCTGGCTGTTGAACATGATGTAAAACAAGAAAGAAATCCAAATTCAGAGAAATCATGCAGCTGTCACATACATTTGTGAAATAAGATATACAATAAATATACTACTCTGTCAATCCGCCATCCGATTTGGTGTATGGTAATTCCCCAAAATATCTAAGGATCCAGTATTTTCAAGCAACCATAATTAGTAGCCATGTACAGTTTATATGACTGTAATACAATTTTGTAACATTACACATATCTTCATCTAGTGTGTATTACATTGTTTCATAAGACCATAAACTCAGTGTGTACCAGATTTTGTGTAATGAGAATTATTTTATGATATTTTGCCTTTGACATTTTATATTAATTAATCATTACCTCCGGTAAGGAGGTATTTCATAACACTGTCTATTTGTTAGCAAAATTATGCATATACTATAAGTTGGACCTTCCTGAAAAAAATCAATCAAAAGGTGAGTCTTGATCTACCTTAGAGCTCATTAAATTTTAGAGTGATCCATATCACCGACTGGATGCCCTCCCCCCCCCCCCCCCCCCCAAAAAAAAAAAAAAAAAATCCAGATTTTCCCATTTTTTGATGTTGCCGCAAAGGCTATGTTCTTAGCAAATAGTTTGTCACAAACTTTATTTCAAAATTTTGGACAGTTTGTACCTGAATTTAAAAACAAAACACATTTTCAGAAGACCTGGTAATATAACCTCAAATCTTTTAAATACTGAGAAACCCAGCCATTACAATGCTCCGGCAATCAATTTGGAGTTAAATACAAGAAATCAATAACATACATAAACTACTTAACCTTTAGCTTTTCATATCTAACTGTTTTGTGTTGAGTGTACAAATGAAATGTGTATTTATTTTACAAAAAAAAAATGCAAAGACAAAAAATAAAAGTTATGTTTTGTTAACAGTAATTTGTGTTTGCATTTTTGATCAACAGCATTTTTTGTCTCATAACCAGTCCAATTTATAAATGTCATTATCACATTGCAGGAGGCGCCTTGTTAGCAACAGCAAACGGCCACAGTGTAACACACAGACATGTAAGTCACAGTGTAATACTTTTTATCATATATCATGTCCAGGACAAATTTCTTTTAATGTTTCACATAAAAGAGCTACTGTTAAAAAATTAATAATTGCAGATCTGGATAAGATGCAAGCTTAATGATACTACACTTCTGTAAAATATCAAATGGTATGACTTAGTGTGAGATAGCTGAACACACCGCATGCAACGTTAAGGTTTTTTTTAACGTTTATGTGATATTTCCATTTATGATGCAGAAGAGAAAGTTTGGCTGTTTTGGTAAAATTTTTATAAAAGATATAAAATTTATAATTTACAACTTTGAATATCGGGCACACCCATTAATTAAGAACAATTAACAATTCTGATAAGCCTACTCTATATTTATATGGGGTAAATAGAAGCCTTCCCTATCTTGTTTTCAAATGAAAGATAAATTACTGTATAAAACATCCCCACTAAACAGATGTCACTGCAATACCAATAGCATTGCCACATTTATGTATCATTTTGGTGTACCAAGGGAGCTTGATACAAGACAATTTCGGATATTTGTACTCCCTTATAATCCTTGTAAAATTTCTTTCCAAAATATGCTATTTCATTTTAATGCAAGAATTTGGTTCTACAATGGGCTGAGGTCCATTTTGTATGTGATTCAGCTTCCTAAGCCCAGTTTGCTTCCTAACAATTATGTGTTATTTTGACTCTATTGATATCATTTACCTTATATTGGTACTTCTATTATGTGTCTGGTTTCTCATGCCACAGAAAGTTATGAAGTATATACCATTTTGTCAAAAGCAGGCTTTTTGGCTTAGAAATGTCATTTTACAAACAGTTGAGTTTTGACAAGACTTATATTTTGGAAAGAATGGGTATACAAGAGGAACATAATGGCCATTCCTTCTAAAGCTAAAGTTTATTCTTTAATTTTCATGATCACATGTAAAACATTTTCCTCAGCTAAATTACTAACTTCAATACAAAGGTTAACCGACAGCATTGGAATCTGATCTCCAAACTGTGATTGTCATATTAGCCTTTCCTTATAATCTATATCTTGAGATATAAACAACATGTATATAAAAGGTGTAATAAGATGACATAACCTTACACGAACAGCTTAATGCCTGTCGGGGTGGATTATAGGAAATCCCTGGACGAAAGATAATTACTGCTATTTATAAACTGTGGTAGAAGTTGAGCTTTTTAAAAATTCCTAATCCCCAGATCATACAGTGGTTTTTATTTTCTGGACAAAGTGTTTAGAAACTCGAGTGGAATGTTGAGGTTGGAATTTATCAATATTTCTGTTGTGTTCCCTCGTCTCATTGGTATTTTCAAGTCTTTTCATTGTATTTAAACCCACAATAATTAAAGTTAATGGTATATAAATAACATACAATAAATCTACATTGAATTTTACTGAGTAATATTTGTGAAATACTTAATGCTCTAAATGATTTCCTGACCCATCTGATATTATGGTGGTTGTGTTAATTTGGTAGTCACAGTACCTTTGAATTTCCTGTTTTTTTATTTATTACACACCCTCAAACTCCAGTGACCTAGTGGGTCAAACACTCGCTTATAAACAAAGAGGACGTGAGTTCAAACCCAGGTACAGACAGATACATAGTAGCTTGGGTGGCCACTTAAAATGGCAGTCCTCTGTCATTGGGTCCTATCCCAAGTGGCACGCTAAAGAACCTCAAGGACGTTGACAAATGGCCACCCTTGAACCTCTGTCTTGCAGTTAGGGGAATTTTTCAGTAGCTTGAGAGCTTCAGCTGTACTTGTGCAGTCAGAGGTTATATAGCCCTTTGAGTTGTGTAGTAGATAGAGATACAATAAAAAGTCTGAGTAGATCACAAGAAAATCTGTTCTGTCTAGTTTCATATTGACTGTAATTTTACTTGAAACTAGGTTAATATATGACACAAGCAAAATATTACAACTTTATGGTTAATACCAGGGGTGGATACAGCTTTAAATGGGTTTCATGTGTAGACCTGCAAAAACCTGGGGTCTGGGACATGTCCTGGAACCTTCCATCAATGCTTGGATATTATTTTCCTCTATCCTTGTTTATATACCACTTATTTCAGGGTTATGTTTATTAAAAATTTTGTGTCCAGAAGTTTAAGTAGTTTTCTAAACTCGATATTAGACTTTTAAGAAGGTTGTAGTAATAGTATATTTATATAATTATGATGAATCTGGATCATGTGCAGGGTGTTCAACTTTTTCATTTGTGTTTGTTGCTTTGGGTTCACTGTGGAACCACCTTTACATTTTTCATTGAACCCCTCTCTGGATCCGCTACTTAATGCAACCACGGCACTCACTAAGCCAGACACCCAGCAATAGAATCATTGAGTGCTAGCATCTCACATCCAGTCGAAGAAATCAATTGCACAGGATTTAATCTCTTCTCAACGAGTAACCCATTGATCCGACTGTCCAATAACTTACCAGCGGTGCAAGGCAGGCTACCTCAAACCTCTTGTAGCATTTAGACTTTCAATAAGTTCAAACCTTAACCACCAGTCTCTATGATAAGAACAGCCAGATAATGAAGCCAATAACATTCACATTATGATGTAAACAACAACACCTGAGAACAACTACCAGCAACAATTAATGTACTTAATAATGTTATAAAAAACAATAAAAGAATCTCAATGCACATAAATTCACATTTACATAAATTCCCCCCAAACTCAGTTCAAGGTTTTCTCAAAGAGAATTAACATAGTGGTGAAATGGTTGGTTATTCATTTATCTCAGACACGTTCTTTTGTAAATTAATAACATTTAGACTTACAAATATACATCAAAACTCATAAGCAGAGTACAAAGTTTTAGACTTCATTTCAGAAATGAGTGTAAGTCATTCAGTGATTCAGACCTCTGCATGGGGCTGGTTTTCACAAAGGATCTTAGACAAGTTTTTGGCTAAGTCGGGGACTTAAATCTAAGTCTTTGGGCTTAGCTGGGTCTGGGACTTAAATGGGTTTCACAAAGAGTGACTTAGTTAAGTCTAAGCTTATGAGATAACCACAGTGGTTTTCTGTGTCATGTGATCATTTATTTCTATTCAAAACATACTATCCTTCATTTCACACATTTTATCCAAGGATAAGTGCTGTTTTGAAATGGAAAACCTTGTTACTACATAAAAACTTACAAAAGGCCACTTTAGGGAGGTGTTTTCTATATTTTTACTTCTTTTAAAGACATTTAAATGTTTAAAGTGGAGAAAAATTTATGGCGGCCATACTTTAAGTCTTTGTTTACAAAAGTTAAGCCCACTCCCAGGTGGACTTAACTTTGAGCTCAAGACTAAAGAGTTTGCTGCCTTGTGAAATCTGGTAAGTCTAAGACAGTCCACATACCTAGCCTGAATTAAAGTCAAAACTCTTCACGTTAAGTCTAAAGTCCAGGCTCAGTCCTTTTGTGAACTGGGCCCCTAGTTTTTATGTGTGTATATTTTGTACAACTTGTAGTCGAGTATGGGCGTGGTGACTGAGTGTAACGCTGGAGAGAGTGTGGAGGTGAGATCTGTTGAAGTGACTTCAAGAATCTACAACTACAACAACCACCGAACCAGTGTCTTCACTGGATATCTCATCAGCATCTAGACATAGTCTGATATTGGTGTCTTTTTTCCATATTCCACAAATGCTTATGCCTGTACATTCAATAAATTAGTTTGTATTGGCTACTGTGGTCAGGTGATCTTTTATTTGGCAGTAAATGTTCTAATGTTTATCAGTAAATTATAACAATAAATGACATAGATGCAATCAAATATGGAGAGTTGTATTATTCTGTTGACTTGGTGTCTAGGTCAAATCTTTCTATACTAGGGTCACAGGGTACAAATGACCAGGCTTATTTACCTTTATTTGTGATTATTTATTTATTTATTTGGGTTTTAATATAGGAATGAATGACATATTCAAGTGCTCTTTGCTGAATTTAGACTATTAATCGGCCGAATATTAAAACCAGGAAGCCTGTAGAGCTGATTGCTTTAATACACCCGAGTGATAGTTTAAAGCCATCATAAAGCACTAGAATTTGTCATTTACTACTGGGTAGTTTTATGGGCAGAGAAAACCAGTATATATCGTTGGTCAAGGTTCTGTACTGTAAACTGCCGACCATTGGTAAGCAACTACCAACTTTCCCCACATAGGGTCCAGGGTTTAGAATTCAGATCTCAGAGGTGGGAGGAGAGTGTGTTACCACTCTGACACCATGCTAGTATCTAGTATGATTCGGTTCAATTTGCATTTTGGTAGGATATTTTTGAGAAGACTTCACACAAATCGGATAGCTGTTGCATTCTGGCATGTTTTTAGATGTTCAAAATAGCCATTACATCCTATCACAAGCTTTATTAAAATCTACACATACTTGATGGGCGAAGAAGGAAATATATAGAATGAGTATATGGGGACGTTTCTACTACAACATGCAATAGCCAGGTATGACGTCTCTGGAGGCAAAAGCAAAAGTTTTCAGGCAGAAATCAAATACGTGCAGATACAATCACACAGAAAAGTGTCAACTAGACATAACCTAGTCTTAAAGCAATATATTGACAAAAATTATAACAGATCAAAGCTTATTCATACTTTCCTACTGTGGAAGTCGAATGTTTACCCAGAATTGTATATTAGAATGTTGGTTTGCAAAATCAAACCTTACCCATCATGAGTGGCATAATACATGATCTTATGTGTAAAAGTTGTAAAGACACCTCATGGTCATATGGAATTTAAGGATTTTAAAGAATTTTATTGTCCAAGCACAAACAGCTATAGATGTTAATCCTTACAGATATAAAAATTAGGCTATATCGGCAATTTATTTCATGTTACTTAGCTTCAAAATTACTATTTTATGTAAATATGAGCAAATAAAACACACACAAATATGATGGAAAGCTGATACCAAAGTCCCACAATGCCACAATGCAGTGAATGCACTTGTATTTGATGCATTGACATTTTTGGGGGAAACTCTCGCCAGTATCCAAAATCTTGATATTTGATCATATTTGGCTATGCATATTGGGCCTTCAGATCACTTGTTCTATAACCTGCATAAACCTTCATAAGTCTTGCTTTCATCTGCATTGTTTGCCACCCATCTTCATAGCACAACCAATTTTTAAAACTGTTTGAAAATTGGGTTTTGAGTTGTCATTTTTATTTCTGCCTTCGTTAGTCCTTGTGTTGTCTTCCCCTTCCATAGTAAACCTGTCAAGTCTGCAGCACAGCAGTGATGTCATCATCTGTCTTTGCATCATAATCTGTAGCACAATCTCTAAACACTGTAGACGTGCCAATGCAGGTTCTACCAATATACATACAAGCCCCAAGTGGTGGCAGATACTCAGAGGTGGGAGGCATTACCACTCTGCCACCGTGGCCCCCGTTCCCTCATTGAAAATATGTTGTTATTGGTCGAATTCATGAAGTTTCTGAAATGTCTGAAATTATCCAAATTTTGTCTCAAACTTGAGATAATTTCCTTATCTCAGCTTTTGCTCAAATTCAATAGCTTTTTACAAAGCAGATCTTACCTTTCATTTTTTTTTAAAATTCTGATGGTCTTATATTTAAACCAAAACTCAGTCTGAGACCTTTATGGAGCTCTTCCATTATAACAATCCAATGATAATCCTATCTGCTGATTCAGACTTGCCCTGTATTGCCTGTTTCCCCTACGTTTAACACTCAATGACTGGTAGCAGAAAAGGTTTGCAGGGGTTTGCAAGCCACTTCCCGATTAGATTTTAGGATCTACGACATATCCAGTGACCCCTATAAATGGGTAACTGGACAGCCAAAATCATTGATTATTTCAACAATGACCAAGGTGGATCGAGTAATGAATGACCTGCTACATATATATGATATTTCTGAGACTGTTCATGGAAATTTTAGAGCTAGACAAGCTGATTCTGAGGTTCAGACAAAGAGTTTTTCCAAGGATGAGAAGGAAGAGGGCTTCAGTGACTTGGGTTAGACAGTGATTAAGGAGAGAGGAGGATAGGAGTTAGTACCACATCCTCATTGCCGAACTCTATCAGGAAAACCAGCCCGCATTCATAAATTTCATGTGGTTCTCACCAGAGATATATTACCCAGATAGAACACCACTTGACATCTAACCTGCAGAGGCAGACCACCTTTTTCCGACAACCCTTAATGCCAGGCTTGAAGTTGGTCATTGTGTTAAGACATCTGGCCACAGGAGAGAGCTATGTCCCCCTCCAATATAGTTTCGGGATAGGGTGGTTGGATAGGGTGGTTGACCATAAATCGCAGTCCCTGAGGTGTGTGATGGAATCATCAAGCAGTATTGAGACGGATTTGTTGGTTGTCCCAACTGTCCCGAGGATTAGAAGCAGATAGAACAGTTATTCAGGGAGAGATGGAACTTCCTCATGCCATTGGGGACCCTTGATGGCAAGCACATCCTCATCAGATATCCCAGACAAGCAGGAAACAAGTACTTTCCTCTATAATGAATTCCACTCCCTGGTCCTGCTATGCCTGGGTGATGCTGAATATATGTTTATATGGTATGACATTGTTGCAGCTGGGTCCAGTTCTGATGCCTATATTATTCAGTATAGTGACTTAGATAGCGAATAACACCTTTGGCCATTGGCTTCCAACAGCAGAGTCACTTGTTGATAACGGCCCCCAAATTCACTCCATCATTATTGTGGTTGATGCCTTCCCACTTAGAATCTGGATGTTGTAACCTTTCTTCTGCAGAAGCATGGTTATCAATGAGATGGTATACAATTACCAGAGCAGCCATGGGAGAAGGGTTGTAGAGAATGCATTCAGGAATTTGGCCAGCAGGTTTCGGGTGCTGCAGTCCAGGATGGAGCAGCAGCCTCGCATGCTAATACATGTTGTTATGGCTTGTGTGATCCTGCACAACTTACTGTGGATGCAATCTTGTAGCAGCCAGGAACAACCAGAGAATATGGGGTTGAATCTGGACTGAGATTTACAGGGGAATCATATTCCTTATCGAGGTCAAAACCCCAGTAAATCTGTCAAGGCACAGCAAAGTCTGCTGACCATCTACTTCAGAAATTGAAGGGACTGTGTCTTGGCAGCTGAGAGGAAAAAACTCTCAACAATGATAAACTGATAAAGCCAACTGTTTCAAGATATACATCACTTTCTTGTACTTGTATTCTACGTAATAATATTTTAAAATTCATTCTTAGTATATAAATGCCAGTGCTTATGTATTTTCTGGCATGTAATAACATTTTCCATAGCTACCTCTGAACAAGTGATAATGTTTTATGTACCTATTGTGTATTTGTTATACCTTTTAGAACTTTAATATTGTATGGACACTGTTATTTTATAATTAAAATAAGTATGTGTGCTATTTCAAATGAAAATATAATTTTACTATAACTTTAATGTGAAATTTATTTGGACTTCGGTTGACAGAGATTTGGTAGAGTTTGAACCCTCCCCTGTCAAACTTGTTTCAACACCACATAGACATTGCAAGGTGTTTCAGAACACTGGACACTTTAACATTGTATCTTTGGAGTTTTGGTGGTTAGGCCCAGTGACCTAACATTTTCAAAAAAAAACTGAGGGGGGGGGGGGGGTTGAACCACAGATAGATTGTTTTATCTTTGGAGATTTATTTATAAGATTTGTCTCAAGGGGTTATATTGACATTTTTGTGTGGGAATGTTGTTGCCCTTATTATATTTCTGGGATTGTTGTTTGATTTGGAAGGATTTAATTAGTTTTATAATTTTTAAGAAGGCAGCTAAACAATTATTGTAGAAGATTTCGTCGCCCTGAAAAAGCCCTTTAACAATTTTCAGCTAAAAGATGGCTGCTGGCTGTTGAACAGACACTTTCTCGCTGTCATCTACTTTTTATCGTTATCAAAGTCATCTCGGCTGGTGCTTACCTCTGGCAGGAGGGGTATGTGTTGAGGTTGCTTTAGTTGTCATGTGTTTAGGTGTGAGACAAGGTGCACATGAGAGAGATGTCTGTTGAGGCTACCAAGGCTGGGTCCATAGGCGTTGCAGGTGTGGGGCAGTGGTAGGTGGTTACAGTTTCTGGTGATGATAGGTGGCTGGTTATTGGGCTCTGCATTGGTGGACTGTGGAGTAGGTTGGGATGGCTGTATCTATGGTTTAACTGGTTGCAGCATCTGCTGTTTCATTGGTTGTTGCATGTGCTGTTGAATGGGTATCTGCATATACTGTTAGACGGGTGGCTGCATCTGCTGTTGCATGGGCTGATGCTGTAGTGTCTGAAATGTCTGCTGGCCATGTGGCTGATGTGAAATTGGCTGGCTGAATGAAATGGTAGACCTGAATGTGGTGCATATGGCCTTTTACAATAAACTCTGTTGCTCTTGTTGCTGCCTTACCTTGCGTTTGAGTTTTTGGATCAAGGCAAATGTCTCAATTTGAAGTCTTCAAATGACGGTGTTGACAGGTTTCTCAGTTTTACTCGAAGCCAATGACAATAGGCAGCTGTTGGGTTGTTCTGGGTTTTCTAGAATAACATCCACTCAAGTTTATCTTCTAATAAGTCCATCTTATTTCGCATCTCTCGAGCTTCTAGTTGGAACTTAGCCTCACAAATTGTGGGTGAAGCACATGGTCGACTGCTTTGTTGGTTTCGGGGAGGAGTGGCGTTTGCCGGTTTCCTTGGCTCCTCATTTGAACCACATCATTCACTAAGTGGTAATGCCTCCACTAACATGCTCCCTATGGCTGTGGGCTGGTCAGACTCCTCTGATGGCATCGGGTGGCCTGGAAATGGTGGCCTGACATGCAGGCTTAAAGGTACTCTTGGAAGAGAAATGTGACACAATGTGGGTGTTTAGGAAGGAAAAGTTGAGGTACCGTCAGATGAGGTAAACCTTGCCATGATTTAAGTGTGGGTTAGCTTTTCACATATTGTCAATTGACTCTTAAGCCTACGCTTTCAGGCAAGCTTTTTCATTTTATTTTTTTGCACAGAAACTGTCCCATAGTGCCTGTGGCTTGTTGGTATCTTTGTAGTCCATGAGACACTTGTAAAACAACAGTTTGTTATCCTTCAGAAAGTCTATAAGCTTTATTTCCTGTTCTGTGAATTCAGCTGCCGCCACCCCTCTCCTCAGTACAACCTTCTTCAGTAATCTCCTGTATGTCCTCCTGTGCAGCCTCCTGAATATCCTTCTGCATAGCCTCTTTAATAGCTTCAATCTCTGGAGCCTCCTGGATCAAACTGCCAACCTCACTCACTGGGCTTTTGGATCTTGTCTCTCTGTCTGTTGCGGCAGGCATTCTCTTTTGCTTCTTCTTTGGTGGCATTTTAAAAATTAAAAAGGAAAAATTGAAAAAATACCAATAAGTGACATCCAGTATATGTTTCTTGCCATGAAAAGATTGCTGAAGCCTGGATTGGTAGGTTTCTGTACAATGTCATTTATCTTTGATGTGATATTTTTAATTCCATCCCCATCAGGAAACCATTGCAAACATATAGCAAAGCCATTCTTTAATCCGATGTAGATATTTCCCATTGCAACTCCCCAGTCCTTTGGATTTGGATGGCTTCCTTTTATATTTTCTTTTATTAGCATATACATTGTTGGTGCTTTCACAGAGGCAATGTTATTGGCTGATTTCATATCTTTTCAAGTGTTGCACAAGGTTTGAGACTGTATGCGATGCAAAAGTTTGCAATAAGTTTGTAATGAGAAAAGATGGGTTTAAAATTGACATATGACCTAAAAGATGGACTTGTGATCAGTGACAAGGTTTATGATCTAATAAGTATGGAAAAGTTTTGCAACATTTTTAAATTATTGCAAAGGTGGATAAGATAGGTTTGTGAACCTTGCGATCAGTGTGATTGCGGTTTGTAATGCAAGAGATGAAAAAGATTGACCTCCAAAACAGAAAATTTTCAGGATTGTAAGTCGATTGCAGAGGGGGATTGCCATAATAGAACAGTCCTATTGGGGTAGACCAACCAAAATAAAAAAGCATATGTCCTGGGAAAACTCTTTGATTTCAGAAAAATATCCTGTCATGAAGGTAGTTAGCTAGCATTGCTGGAAAGTCTTACTTTAATCTAACCTGGAGCTCAAACAATTTGATTTACTCATTTCTCAGGTTTATCAGGGCAAATATCAATCCTACTAAGGGGGGATCAAAACAATTTGAAGAAGATTGGCTCAACCTACTTTGTAGTTTGAACCTTCTCAATCCTAGTTAAGTGGATTTGAGTGAGTACTGCCATCAAATGACTTGATGCTGAAGACAATGGTATGATGCTAACTATTTTAGGAGTAGATGAAATCTCATGACACATAACTTTACTGGAAAACTGTCATATATGTAATCCAGTGAAAAATTCTTTGAAGTGTCCAGTTGGACAAAATAAAAGAGTCAGCAAGATATACATGTTGATTGAAGTTAAACCAAGTCAAATGTTAATAAAGTAATTATTATATTAAAATAACTGTATAGCTTTTTGATATTGGAACCGTGCTTCAAAATTGAATTTGTACATTGTGTTAATTAGTCAGTTATGAAATGTGGTGCATTGTCCCCATATTTCTGTCAGTATACTTCATGTTCTGATTATATAGATTGCATTATTAAGGCATTCTGTGGAGCAATTATTTTCTGTAAAAATATCTTACAATGGTAATGCTCTATATGTCAAATTAATGTATAAAAAGGCATCAAACATGACAAAATACTGTGTCCATGCAATACACATTATGGCTTTAATTAATTTTCAGTTACAGCACAGAATGTCTGATGTTCTGTTGGTGTTGTTCCTGTATAACAAATCTTTACCTATTAATTTTCTGAGACTAAAATATCAATGTATGTCAAATATTTATATTGTAATGACTTTTCTGATTTGTATGAGTACTAGAAACTTCATGTGAACTTCAAATATTTGAGTGCAACCCATTTACTATGGCCAAATAATAACATAGTGATTCAGCCTTTTTGGGTTTGAACTGTCATAGAGGGCTGTCCCATATCCAAGACTGGATCACAAACCCACCTCCTGATTGAAAAGAAAAAAAAACAGCCATGATCACCTTAGATATGACAGCTTTACTAACTACATTGCCATTGGGACAAGAAACTTTCTGATATTTTCCAAATAAGTGTCCAATTCTTCGGATTAGTTTCCATAAATGTTCAGTTCAGTTTCTGATTCCCCCTGAATTTGTTGAGAAGGCCCATACATTTGAAGGCCTATACGTTTGATGAAATCAGCTTTAGATAGAAAGTATCCATAATTAAATGTTGAGATAGCTGTAAGATAGGTTTCCAATTGGATTTCCAAATCCAAAATCTGATAAGGACCCGATGGCAGTTTCAATTTGAATTAATTTGGGACACACACAAATCACTCCAGAATTCTTCTGAACGGTCTTAAGCCTTAAATGGAAGTCTTGAATCTGATTAATTTATTATGCTTGCATTAAGTAAAAAGACAACTTAATCCCATAAATATCAATCAGAATGTATATATCTTATTTTCAGATAACTGTGAATGTGGCCAGTGCCATTCAATGCTTGAATGGAAATGCAAATAACACAAGAGGTAACACTTCATCTATTATTTCTTATATGTAATTGGAGGCACGATATGAATTATTATAATCCCAGTTTTCCTTGTAAAAAAATAAAAACAACCATTTATCAACCATTTTGGTAATAGTTTTGCTTTTGATGCTCCCACTGTTTGGAATGCTCTTCCAGATGAGATTCGTGCCTCTCGATCCTTTGCCTCTTTCAGAAAGCAGCTTAAAACTTACCTGTACATCAAAGCATACCCACCTTAGTCTGGATCATCCCCTGATGTTTTCTGTGGTGCTTGACCCCCTCTTCTGTCTCTGGATACTGAAATTTGGTCTACTGCTCTTCTGGTTTTGTTGCGCCTTAGAGTCCTCTTGTATGGGGAGATTAAGCGCTACAAAAGTCCAATTAGAATAGAAAGAATTACAATTAGAGTCCAGGATAAGCGTGATGTTGCAGAGTTTTGGACCCGCAAGTTCCCTATCTTGTCTCACCCATTGGGTCATGTCAGAATTAGAAAGTGTACACTATACCATAAAAGTGTGAACAGGGCATTACATTTCCTTATCTAAGCTTTGTATTATGTGAACTGTCAGCTTGTTAACAGGTTACATTTTGGTGTCAGATATTATCAGTTTTTGTTTCGTCTAAATATGTATTACAGTTTATAGAAACATTCAAGGTAGAATTTATTCAGGGCTATAGGATGAATTACTTTTTGGGTTTAATATTGCTGGTCTGTCTGGTAAGACAAAGTAGTTTTCTATTTTCTTCGTAAAGGCCCTATCACACTGACTTTATGTTTAGGCTATATCTAAAACTGAAAAATTTGAAAATGTGGGTAAAACTACATGAAAAATTGATGTTACCCCTTGAGACAGCCTAGTTTGAGACATGTTTTTTATATTTTTAAGTTGCTAAAAGATAAATGTGAGCTTAATCTTGTAGTTTAAATTAAATGTAGAAAACATTTCAAATAAAATTAAGACAAGGGAGGAATATCAACTGCATTTTCCATTTATTTTGGGGTTTAATGTCACTTTCAACACCATACAGGTCATATCACAACAGGTAGTTTTATGGGCAGTGGAAACCAGTACAAACAGTTGGTCAAGGTTCTGTACAGTAATCTTCCGACCAACTTTCCCATATCCGGATCTGGGGTTTGAACCATCAACCTCAGAGGTGGGAAGCAAGTGTTTTACCACTGCACCACCATGGTCCCTGATTCATTTGTAAATGACAGTCATACTTTTATAACTACAACTAAAATAACATAAAGAGAAATTTCCTCCCACAAGTCACAATGCTGAAGACCTGACCAAATATGACCCTGGCTGTTGAGTGGTACGTAAAATATCTAATTCTCATATGACTTTTATAGCACTTAATCTCCATCAACAGACAGACTAAAAGGAGCAACAACTAATAAACAAGTCCAAAGAATTTATAGTCATTTATAGTATTTATTTCAATTCTTCAGAGAGACTGAGGTCGGGACCTCACCACAGAGACAATAGGAAAATATAATAAAACCTAATCCCCCTGTTCCACCCGAATGGTCTGGCGACCCTTAATCCTTAACAGAGAAAAACATGAATAATGGGTGGGGAAATGGAATCGGGATCCAAATCTGGGATTGTAAAGAAATGTTTAATGCAAAATTTTCTTGGAGCACCAGTTTATATAATACCATGCAGTAATGAGTATAAAATTCAAAGTCCAAAATTGGAATGGAATTTGTCTATGATAACTTTAATTTTACTTCCAGTTTATTTGTTAAATTTGTCCACCGATCTTCGACAGATGTGCACTGCAGAAAAAAATACACATTATTTTCAGGCTTACAAAAACTGGAGACGTTAGAATCTGTTAGTATTTAAAAAAGAATTTGAATTTGTCCCCATTATAGTCAGGGTATCAACTAACTTTGTATTCATTCTCACTATCAGGTGACTATGTAGAAATATTAAACAGTGAGTACTTCTACCGATTTTTGTATGGGCATGTTACACAGAGCCTCAAGTGATTTTGTTGGGATGTTATACAGTCAAACATCAAGTAACTTTGTGGACTTATTATACAGCCAGACCAATAAATTACTTTGCAGACATGTTCTACAGCCAGTGCATCAAACACCATAGAAGAGCATCTTCTCCAACTCGACAAGAAGGTCAACAACCTACAACAAGAAAACAAGCAGCTCAGAAATGACTTACATTCTATGAAAGAACAAGTTGAGAGATGCCAAGAGCAAGGTAGATAAAGTTGAAACTTATAATTTCAAGTAAAAATTTAATATAAAAACTACATCAAAACCACATATATATCAAAACTGGAACCACAGTGCCTGTATTGTAAAGTAAATATAATGGATTTTAAACTGAAACAATCACTTGAAACTAAGTTCTAGCCCTAAAATGGTAAAGTGGCAGGTGCCTACTGGTACAAATGGTTGTGCAGGATTTTGCCCAACATAATATACACTACTTATCCTTTCCTCCCATCAGTTACAGAATATATTAAAAGTTACACTAAATACAAATCTGTCAAAGAAAAAAAAAATAAGTTCTGATCAAACTCACCTACCTTACTTTCTGTCAAATTCAAGTGGTAAGGCTAAACACTGTTTTGGTATGAGTGATTATTGTCCTTAACCATAGCTCATCAATGACTGTAAATGTTGTGGATGAATTATCAATTAACACGTCCAGGTATAGCAAAATGGTGGGTACTTTACTTTAGAGCAATGTTATTGCTATGTTTTAATGAATTTTCTGAAAAGTTTTGAAATATGAAGATCATTTAGATCTTGTCTCATTCAAGTATTATTATGATATTCAAAACGATTAGGCATATTGGAACTGGATACTTCAGATAAATGAAAGAGCTCAAGCAATATTTATATATGTAGCTTGGGACTGTAAATCTTGATAAGGCCCTCTCAAACATCTTATATTCTGTATATATACACACACACTTTTATGCTAAAACATTCCAGGAAGTCAAAATGTCATTGCCTTCTCTGCCTATCACAATGATGGATATGCTGACTATAATTCTGGGTCCAAAGTGAATTTTCCTAATGTCATCTCTAACCTTGGAGGGGCATATGATGCATCAACATCTGTATTTGTAAGTTCACATAATACTTGCTTATTAGATATGCTCTGTTTTCCATTTAATTTACGCATGCCTAAAAGAAGAAAGTACTTTATATATAAATGGAATACTTAACAAATTAATCTTTATATTTATTAATTTTGGGTCAATTTAGGTTTCTGATTTCAAGTAAAAATTGTATTATCACTCAGCAAAAAGAGTTCTAGAAAGTTACATTAGAAGTCACTTTCAAATGTTGCTTCAGAACTCCCTTGTGATATCAGAAATTAATATAACCTACTCATTTTTATATTTGACCAGGTCAGGAATTTAGCAAAATTCCTAAAACATTCAAGAAGCTTGGAAAACTATTGTTGGCTTGTTTTAGGTACATAGAGATTACATGTGCTTTAGTACGCACCACAGAGAACGTGTCTTTTCAAAATCTGTTGTAAAAGTAACATCTTACGGCAAATATACAGTACTTTTTTATTTTATTATCCAGTATTTTAGGTTTATTTTATTATCTACCTGACGTTTATTTGATTTGTTATCCCCTATAACTCTTGTTGTGATTTTACAATATTTCGGGTATTATCACCCACCTAGCCAGGAATTATTGGTAACTGTTTTCAATCTTATCATACCCATTGTATATTCTTGCTAATTGTGTGTAATTTTAAATTGGTTCATTACTCCCATAGATGGTTTATTATTGCATTGTAGCTTCTGTTGTCAGTTCCCTTGTATTTCAGTATAAAAATACTCTTTGGGTTGGTTTTGAGTTCATAAGGTTGGCTTTAGTGTGGATTGCTAGGGTGCCTGTGAGTCGTGCACGGGACGAAGTTTCAAGGGTTAGTCCTTAAGACCGTAAAGGTTAGGCCACCCACAGGTGATTTTGATCCTAGGGTACTGTCATTCAACCAACCCAACCAAGATGATTGCCATGCACATTTTTCTTTTCTGCACCATGTCGATGGCTGCCACTCATCTCAGGAGTGTCTCCCAAAATTTCACTGGAAGTGGATTCCTCATTCTATCCATGTTGAGGATTGCTAAAAATTACTCTTATAGCTGCTCCTGCCATGTTTTCCTCCTACTGTAAAACAGAGTAGGCTTATGCTATTGTTTCTTATGTGTGGTGATGTTGCCATGAATCCTGGACCCGTTATGCTTGGCTCAGTGAATGCGAGGTCAATCCAAAATAAGGGCCCTCTACTCTCTGATACAATTGCATCTCACGCCTTTGATTTTCTGTCTCACAGAAACACACATTTGTACCACTGATTCTGATTTCCTTCGTTCCCTCACCCCTGATAGGTTCTCATTGTGACATAGGCCACGTTCAACAGGTATTGGTGGTGGTGTTGGGTACAAGTATCGCAAGGTGGATACCCAAAATTATAGATCCTTTGAAAATATTGTCATATCAATTTCAGTTTCGGGCCGAACTTTGCTCCTAGCTTCTATCTATCGTCCTCCTGGGCCATGTTCTTCCATTTTTTTAGATGAATTTATGTCCTTTGTTTGCTTTCTGTCTTCTGTTGATTGCAATTACCTCATCTGTGGTGATTTCAATATACACGATGATGTACCTTGTACTGATAGTTACAAATTGGAATCCCTGTTAGAATTATCTAACAAAGTCAGTTAGCAATACCACTCATTTGCACGGTCATATCCTTGATCTCATTCTTTCACCCAGTGATCAAGATATGTACGTACACGTTGACATTTGTGAATTCATATCTGACCATGCAGTCATTAAATGTGCTATTGACTTTCCTTCCTCTCTTGCTAACTGCCAAACAAGAATTTCCTATAGGAGGTACCATCGTATAAATATGTCCAACTTTAGGTCTTACCTTAAAGATATGCCTTTTGTGAAATGTCCAGCAAATTCTGTCTCACTGCCCTATGATCAGTATGTACATGACTTGAGTCATATCCTTGATAGGCATACTCCTCTTGTGTCCAGTTTGAAGACAAAAAGCGTGCAGACTGGCTGTCAGAGAGCTATCGCCTTGCAAAGTCACTCAGACGTCAATTTGAACATGCTTGGCGAAAAGATAAAAGTCAATACAACAGGAGTCATCTGCGGAGTCAAATCACCTGGTGTAATCATCTTGCCAACAGGGACAAGACTGTCTATTACAGGAAACTTATCTCCGACAACAGCCATGATTCCAAGAAACTATGGCGGGATTTACACAAAGTCCTACATAGATCCCACAGCACTACTTTGGCCACTTGTGAATCCTCAAAGTCATTGGCTGATCGTTTTGCTACATTTTTCTCAAATAAAATCATAAAAATCTGTGAGAGTTTCTCCTCATCTGAGTCCTGTAACATGGTGCATCCCCCCTTTGACCCTCCTAAATTAACAGTCTTTACTCATCTTTACTCAAGATGAAATTGGTAAAATAATCAGCAAATCACCCACCAAATCATGCCTGTTGGACCCATTGCCCACATTCCTTATTAAGGAATGTATTGACATCCTTCTACCATCTATAACCAAATTGATTAATTGTTCGCTCCAGGAGGGACTGGTTCCAGATGGGTTAAAAAAAGCTGTAGTCATTCCACTTATAAAGAAGGCCTCACTTCCTGTTGAGGATTTGAAAAACTACCGCCCAGTATCTGGACTTAGCTTCATTTCCAAACTGGTGGAACGTGTAGTTGCTAAACAGCTGGTTGACCATATTCATCGACATGGCTTGGATAACTCATACCAGTCAGCATATAAGTCAGGTCACTCAACGGAAACGGCTCTGCTTTCAATCAAAAATGATATTCATTTGTCACTATCTCGGGGTGAAGCTACTGCCTTGGTACTTCTGGATCTCTCGGCCGCCTTTGATACTATTGATCATTCCACTCTCCTCAGCTGTCTTCTGGATTAGTTCGGTGTTGGTGGCTTACAAAAATTGCTGTTCGGTGTACCTTGGGGTTCTGTTCTGGGTCCTCTGCTATTCTCTCTTTACACATCCCCCCTTAGTACTCTGATTGGTAAACACAAAGGCATAAATTTCAGTTCTATGCTGACGATTCACAACGTTATGTCCATCTGTCGCACATGAATGCCTCAGCTGCTTTTGATAAGTTGAACAGATGCCTTCAAGATGTTAAGGAATGGATGTTGGCTAGCAAACTTAAACTTAATCCAAATAAAACCGAGTTTATACTTTTTGGCTCCAAGAAACAGAGAGAAAGGTTAAATGTATGTTTCCCAATTGACATCTTGGGTAACCCCCTTCACCCCACCAAGTCAGTCAGGAACCTGGGTGTGTGGTTTGACTCTGATTTTTCTTTCTCTAAACACGTCCAGAATGTTTGTAAAAGCTGCTTTATTCAACTGAGGGATTTTAGAAATATTAAGCAGTTCTTGACTCATGATGCAGCTGTGTGGGTTGCCAATGCTTTGTTAGTAGTCGGTTGGACTACTGTAACTCACTTTTCAGGACTCTCTCCAAATTCAATCTTCACAGATTACAGTCTATCCAAAATAGTGCAGCTAGAATTGTTACAAATTCGAGTAAATATACTCGGATAACTCCGGTTTCAGTTTCATTCAAACTGGCTACCCTGGTGTACGAGTTTATACATACTGGCTTCCCTAAATATTTTGCTCCATATCTATATACATACCACAATACTTACAATACTAAACGTAGTCAGAGTGTTGCCAATTTCCTTAAAGTACCAAAATTTCAACCTAAAATTCACAAGTCCACCAAGCATTTTGGTTTCAGTTTCGCCTTTGATGCTCCCACTGTTTGGAATTCGCTTCCTGAAGACATTCATGCGTCACCCACTATTGCCTCTTTTAGAAAGAAGCTCAAAACCTATCTGTATGCAAAGGCTTATCTTCTTTAGCTCATTTTCTCTTATGGCTTCTCCGTGGTGCCGACCTACTTCTGTCCCTGGACTTTGAATTTGCATATTGCTATTGTTTTGTTGCGCCTTAGAGTCCACTACTCAGTGGAGATTAAGCGCTATAAAAGTCAAATTAGAATTAAAATTAGATCATTTGAGAAAGTAGAGAATCTGAGTCTTTCTCTAAACACTAGTAGGGGGCTTGGTGGTGTAGAGTTCTCGCCTTCAACATCTGAGGTTCGAATCTCAGCCTTGGCACTTCATGTTGGAAAGTTGGCAGTTACTTACCGATGCCCGGTGGTTTACAGTGCAGAATCTTGACCAACTAGTATGCACTGGTTCCTCCACCTGTAAAGTAACCATCACAATATGATCCTGGCTGTTGAATGCGACGTAAAACAAAAAAATAAATCTGAACACTAGTAGGTTTTGCAAATATTTTGGAGCATTTCCTTGAAAGCATTCAAAGACAAGATACACTTTCAAACTTTAAGTTTTTAATTTCATAAATCGACTTATAAATTTAATAAATCATCTTCATACCGAGTTTGAAGTTTATTTATTGTTGTTTCAAAGGTCATTTATTAAGTTAAATAGTGGGCAAACATTCAAACATAATCCAATGTGGCCCTTATTCTCCTACATACTTACACCAGAGCATATATTAAATACACACATAAAATCAGTATAAATAAGGATTTGAGGTTGGAATTGTGCCAATGTTTGGCTGTAAACAGTATCCATTATGAGGTATTACTGATGTTCTCAATATATGAGAGTATTGTTTGCCATTGTCATCTGTGTGAATATCAAATGGATTACTTCTATATCAGACCTGCCCTGTGACTGGAGTCTACCACTTTGCCGTTTATGGTGACTGCTTGCACGATCACAGGTTCTTACTGGGAATATACAAAGGTAATAATCATCCACTAAATAATATCACTGTATTGACAAAGGCCTGCTGGAGGTCAATTAAGACTGGCTTCTTACCGGGAATATACAAAGGTAATAATAATCCAATAAATGATATCACTGTATTGACAAAAGCCTGCTGGAGTTCAATAAAGACTGGCTTCTCGCTTGGAATAAACAAAGATAATAATCATCCACTAAATAATATCACTGTTTTGACAAAGGCCTGCTGGAGGTCTATAAAGACTGTCTTCATATCTTGTGACATAAGTTTCACAAAATTGTAATGGGATAGATTATCTTTACAAGTTATACTAGTGAAATATTATGAATCCTGCAATATTTCTCAGGGTATTATAAATTTAATATGAACAATTAATATCACCGTTAGGACATAAAAAATAACATATTTCCTACTGTCAGTGTGAGGGGCCACGGTGGCAGAGTGGTAACACTCTCGCCTCCCACCTCTGAGGCTGGGGTTCGATCCCCGTCATGGCCTCAAGTGGGGAAGCTGGTAGTTGCTTGCCGTTGGTCGGCAGTTTACAGTACAGAACCCTAACGAACTGTATGTACTGGTTTCCTCTGCCCTTCCAACTACCCATCGTGATATGACCTGTTTAGTGTTGAAAGCGACGTAAAACCCCAAATAAACGAAATACTGTCAGTGTGAATGTCATCTGGATAAATGGAAACTGGGCAACCCTGCCTTTTGACGACTCGGCCCCCACTAACTCGGTCCAGTCAATGCAAATTCAGCCCCATTCTTTTAAAACTTCAACATGATATAAAATATTTATGCATGGATTTTAAAAATCTAGCTAGGTGTTCACAGTTTTAATCATGGATATACTGCATGGTGTGACATGACCTTGAATCAGGCTTACAGCATTGGAATAATATGCTCAACTATGTTTTATATCAAATACATTAGTAACAGCTTTAATAATGTAGCCATCATTTGTAAAATACTGCCTTTCACCAATCATTTCCATGCAAATTTGTCTCTTAAAATGCATAATACGTTATTAATATGATGCACACTTAAACAATAAATATGAAAAAGGGTCAACTTAGTGGGATGAGTTTTAGAAGAGGCCGAGTTTGCATCGAAATGGGTCCAGGTTGGTGGTGGTAAAGTTGGCAAAGGTCCGAGTTGTCCATGATTCAGACAAAAGTACATCTCTAGATGACACCACAATACTTTTGGGCATCCTATTATATTGTTAAGTCTGTGGTCCTATGTTTAGAAAGATGGCAGCATATTTGAAAAACCTCGGCAGTTCTTTTCTTTCATACTGGGGTCAGTTTTAGGAAAGGTCTCAGACTTAGTCCAGTCTCAGGCTGAGCCACTGGTAAGTTTTTGGTCTTAAAGGGTTTTCACAGAAGAGGCCAAAACTGAGACCAAGCTTATCAAATAATGACAGTGCTTTTGTGTGTCATGTAAGATAAATCCTAAAAACTAAAAAAAAAAAAATTATGAATAGTGTAATGCTATTGTGCAATGTAAAACCTTGTAAGCATTCTGCAAAACATGGGCATAAAATTTCATTTGTTTTAGTGTTTTTCATATGTTTGTAATTTTGAAATATTAATGATTTGTGCTTTAATAGCGCTTAATCTCTGCTAGGCAGACTCTCAGGTGCAACACCAAAATCAAATTAAAAAAATAATCTGTCCATAGTCGTTCCCAGATCCAGTACCATGGAGACGGCGGATCGAGTGTATGCCAAGTTGGGAATGCCTTTTTGAAGAGATACGATTTTAACCTTTTCCTGAAACAGGCGAGAGTTGGGGCAGAACGGACCTCATCAGGCAAATGATTCCAAACCATGGGAGCATCAAAAGCAAAGCTGTGACCAAAGTGATTTTCTGATTTATGTGCAGATGGACAGAATTGAGGAACATCCAAGAACCTTTTATCTGGATGGTTTTATCCTGTACTATATCTTCCACAATGAGTAGACAAAAGAGGACCAAAGTAACTGGGATGACCATTGTGAAGAAACTTGTAAACTAGAGTGGCAGTTTTGAAGATACAGCAAAATTCAACTGGGAGCCAATGGAGTCGTTTGAGAATAGGAGATGCCTGTGTGTATTTGTTACAGTTTGTGACAATCCTAGCAAGTGTGTTTTGAATACACTGTAGTTTGCGCATATTGAGACTGGACAAACTCCTGAAGAGAGAGTTGCAGTAATCAAGGCAACTGTCAGTCAAGTGCTTTCTAACACACCTGAGATCACAAATTTGAATGAAGCATGTCTTACAAATATTGCAGACATGATCAGCAAAGGAGAAATTAGCATCAAACCAGACACCAAGGTTCTTTACGACAACTGCTGGATGCATGAAATTACCAAATATCCTAACTGGGAGATAGGGATCTAATTTCGTGAGTTGAGCATGGGGTCTGAAGATGATAAACTCTGTTTTGTCAGGATTTAATTCGAGCATACTTGATGACATCCATTCTGAACATCCAGAATACATGAATTCAGTTTGTCAAAAGCCAGGGCTGCATGTTTGTGAGACATATGAATAAACAACTGTGTGTCGTCTGCATAAAAGTGGTATTTGATGTCGGGATGCATTCCAATAACCTTACTCAAAGGAGTGGTGTATAAGGAGAACAGCAGAGGACCAAGAACTGAGCCTTGTGGCACTCCAAACAGCAGCTCGTGCAATTCAGAGAGGGCTGACGCAATTTTAATTGCTTGGAAACAGTGGCTGAGATAGGACGTGAACCACTTGTCTATGGGTCAGAAATTATTAGCAAATTCGATGCATGGTTGTTCCACAATATATCAAACTATTCTTTGATTTTAAAGCAACAATGGCGTGGTTATGAAGAACAGTTTATAAGACCATAACACAACTTAGGCTAATGTATTGCATCCTTTCTTTTAGGAGTTGTAACCATTTTGTCCGAGTACATATTTGTCAGGTGTGAGGTCTATACTGTTATTCACATACTTAACCAGAGGATACAAATATTAGGACTGTGACAGTTCAGTTCAATACACATATTTCAATAGATATGGGGTTCCATTGTGTATATATTATTAAATGTCACTGTTGTATTGCAGAAGGCAGCTTAGTAGCAACAGCCAATGGTAACAGTGAAACACAAAGACAAGTAAGTCAAAATATAATGCATTTCATCAAATATCATGTTCAGCACAGATTAATTTAAACTCTCTCAAAAAGATTTACTATTTTAGACAAAGTAATAATTGATAACTATAGATCTGAATAAGCTGCAAGATGAGTGATGATACTGATCTATAAAATCTCAAATTGTATAACGAGTTTGAAGATGGTTGAATAAATCTCAATCCACATTGGAGATATTGACATTCATGCAATATTTCAATTTATGAACCATAAAAAATGTTTGGCAAAAGCTGAATGATGGTTACATCCAGAACCTAATGCAGTTTTAACTTTCAAATCATAAGCTATTCTACAATTTAATGATCACTAGTAATATGTTTACCTTTGGTATTTTACTAATTGTAATATGAAGGTTCACCAACATCAATGAAAACTGATCTCGCAACTAAATTTGGCATAATATTTAAATATAACTTTTGAGTAGTTTTTCTTCTACTCTGTATCTAAAGAAATAAAGGGCATTCCTCTGTACGGGGTGTAATAAGAAACCATACCCTTATACCAACATATATTTTAGGAAATGCCGTGATGAAATATAGAACTATCATTTACTCCCTGTCGTAGAGACCAGACTATTTAAATCTTAATCCACTGTATATAGTTTTATAAAGTATATTTTAAGTAAGTGTATTTTCTAAAGTAAGTTTTTATATTATCTTATGTTATAAATCGCACATATTCCAGTCTAAATTTAATTGAACTAATTTAATTTTTCTGAAATATTTGATTCTGTAATTAAAATGTTATTTTGCGGACTCTTTCCTACAAATTACCTTCGGTATTCATGTCTTTGCTTTCACAAAGAAAAAAATAGAGTGCTACACTTCAAGGGGATAGCTTTGTTTACATTTGAAATAACAGCCACTTAGGGCCCATTGCCCATAACCTTGGTGTTATATAATTCAAGCCACTCAATACTTTGTACATAAGTTCTCCCCAACTCAGTCCAATGCTTTTCCAAAGTCAATTGCAATAATTCTATAATATTATTACATTCAGCCTAATTCCCCAAGGTCCTCACACATTAAAATATGTGTTTTTGTTTGCTTTATGTAATATAATTCTTCAGGTTTTTTTTAAAAATATATTGGTTTGGTTTATAAATCACTAGGCTGTAAATCTGTCAGAAAAATTGCCAGATAAATCTTTTACCTTACTTTCCAGAATGTATTCAAAATTATTTTTGAGAAATTTGCAATACTTCTTTATTTTCATTTCCCCCATAAATCTTAATTTTAAAGTAATTAGAAAAGTTCTTGGATCATTTTTTGTGTGACATCACAAGGCGCATATCTTGGGGACATAAAATATTGGGATTATTATGTAATAAACAATAGATATATCATCTAATTTTGCTTTATTTCTTACACCCTAAACATTCAATAATAATTTAAATATTATAAACTAACATTTTTAGTTAAGTTACTGTGGGCGCATAGAGTTCTGACAATAGACAAAACAATAGACAAAACAAAGGACACAAAGTTAACCTGTGGTATCATTGGTAAAGATTAAATTTTTTTGCATTGAATTGGCTGGTTATTAATCAGTCTCAAAACTGAATGGTGTCTTTTGAATGAGAGATCAATTATTATTTATTCAGATGCGGTGACTTTAATTCAGTGAGTTATAGTATAAATATATTACAGGATTTTATTTTCCTTTGTTGACTTTAATAAAGTGTTTGACTCAGTTTCTTGGGCAATTTGCTATTAGCACAAAGGGTTGTTTTCACTGAAAGATGAAAGGTCACGTATATTTTCTTGAAGAGAATTACATTTTTTTTATAATTTCTTTTTACTAATCTTTGATAATCATCCTGTTGTAGTGTAGGTTGTTGTGTATGAAGTGAAGATTTAAGATGGTTTTTTTTTTTTTTGGGGGGGGGGGGGGGGAAGAAGCAGAAATAAGAACAATACATCAATATTTGAATTATTTTAGTAAATTAAAAAAGTCTGCCGTTTAGACAAAATCTTACTCTAAAGTCTAAAATGGATTAAAGTCGGCCAGTGAAACTAGGCCTGATTTTTATGTATACTTATGTTGTACAAATTGTAGTCGAGCGTAGGCGTGGTGGTTGAGTGTAACCAAGGAGAGAGTGTGGAGGTGAGGTCTGTTGAAGTGACTTCAAGAATCTACAACTACAACAACTACCGAACCAGTGTCTTCACTGGATATCTCATCAGTATCTGAACATACTATGATAGTGGTGTCTTTGTTCATATGACACATAAAGTTATATGCTTGTACATTCAATAAATTATTTTGGATTGGTTGTGTAATATTGACTGATAACTTGATATTTGAATTGAAGTTAATAATCTATATTTGCCAGATGATTATAACAACAAATGATTCAGGTGCAATTGAATGTGATAAGATTTATTAAGTTTTTGTATCGTCCTCAGTGGCCTTGGGGGTTATCAGGTTTTACATCTAATCACAGGCTGTCACTTCTGTATTTGTTCGACTCCCACAATTGAGGACCTGTCCCAATATGGCCCTGGCTGTTAAATAGGACATAAAACCATCCATCGACTTTGACATTACACCTTTGTTATTATTTAGTCTCAAGACCAAATATTTGTAACAAAATGTATATTAAAGGTCATTCAACTCTTAACTGTGGAGTTATGTTTCAAAAATTGTCACTGAATTGCACTGCATGAGGGAATTCCAGTGGTTTGCAGACCAAAAATTCACTGTCTTATATTATGGCTCACAATGGCTGAATACAACGTGTTGAAAGGAGGTTATATGTACAGAAAAACACTTCTTTCTGATGCCGATAGACCCAAGCGCAATATCACTTGGTCAAGGGCTTCATAAATACAATATTGCCCAGAAAGAAGTGTTTTATTCTATTCATTATACCGAAAGTATTTAACATTCTTCTCTATCTACCACCAACTGTACAAAAATCCTTGTAAAAGTCCCTCCAAATAACCCTTTTCAGCTTTTCAATTCATAATGCATGCACACTGAGAATCTTGAAAAGCTTCCCCCCATGCTTGCTGTTCACAACTACAGAGTAACTCTGTAAATGTACATACTATGCATTTCCTTGCATTAAACTTCAGTGGTGGGTTCTTGCTGATCGTGTACATTATTATATGATGCAACAATGACATATCTAGAAAACAACATCCAGTTTATTTACATTCCAAGATGAAAAAGGGCATCAAAGTGATATTTTTTTCCTTAACAGGCAATATCGCATTATACTGCCCACAAATACAGCAGTCTGATTGGCTGAAACTCGCTTGAGGTATAGTAAATACAAATATAT
Source organism: Sabellastarte sp. h YS-2021 (assembly GCA_964017235.1). Lineage (NCBI taxonomy): Eukaryota > Metazoa > Annelida > Polychaeta > Sabellida > Sabellidae > Sabellastarte > Sabellastarte sp. h YS-2021. The sequence goes on from OZ024932.1 coordinate 125,750,508, forward strand.
AGATAAATATATGTATATTTATTACATGAATATATAAAGGCAATATACTCTGTAGTTTAAATGCTGTGAGAAATCAGAATAAACAACAAACTCAAATATAAATCATATTGCAGACCAACATACACTCAACTGGAAGAATTTAACAGTTTAACTATGGCATTACATTTGTGTTCTTTGTTAAATTAACATCGTGCACAAAAATACTGTTTGTTTGACATGCCTTTGACTTCACAATTGATTCTCTTATACTTTGTTTGACTTGCCTTTGACTTCGCTACTAATAAAATGAAACATGTTGTCAAGCAGTTTTTGAGATTAACATCATTTAGCTATATCGATGATATAGTGGGTATACATTCCCCCCCAAACCCAAGGACAGAAAATTGGGATTTAAAATTTTATTCTTTAACATTATAGCAAGCACAATTAGTACAAGATTGTTTAAAACACATGTGTATAACGGTAAATGAACTAAATCATAATATAAACAATAGTTATGATAAAAATGAGTGGTAATTCAAACTTCAGCTACATATGTCATTACTGATTACTTTAACTTGTTTAATACTTAAAACAATGATACTAGTAACAAGAAAGTTAAACTATAATGATATTTCAAACTGCACACTCAAGGTTAATAAATGTGACTATTTAAAGCCATAATTACAATAATTAACCATAAAGATTTGATTACACTCAATGATGCAAACTTCAGCATAATTTCCCACTAAGGAAGTGATTGACTACTTTATAAACCTTTGGCCTCTGGGCCAGGGGAGCTTGAACATGAAGTGAAAGCAATCTGAGGTAAGAAGTCAAATGGTCAAACCCTCAGACTGAATAACAGGTAAAACTCAAGAGAAACCTGAATCAAAGGGGGAGACCCTGAACACGTCCCCTAGTTTTGAAGGTTAATAGACCGAGTCGTTGCTCGAGCTCACCTGACCTTGATATGGTGTAACCGTCAAGAGAGCACGAACTTCAAGTTAAATTGTAAGAAATAAGCGGTAAAATGGAAATAATGTGACTCCCAAAGGCCAAACTTAAGTGTGTAAGTGTTGTCTAAAGGTTTGTGCGACTGGAGAGGTAGAAGAAGGAAGGGCCCTAAGATAGGACCAAACCGCGTTGGATTTCCACATGCCATGAGCCTGAATGTCTTCTAACGGGACCCCATACTGAAACGCCCAAGAAGAGGTGGCTCTCCTGAAGGCATGAAACGTCAGTGGTGGTTGTATGTGTAACAACTGAGACACCTTTTTCAAGTGCTTACGAGCCACAGAATCGGTCAGGACCATGGGGATGTCTTTCATTGTAATCATAAAAAGTAAATCACTTTCTGAACCCGGATAATGGCAAAGCATTGTCTTCAGAGCTACAATTGGACATATTTCTGAATCACCTAGATATGGAATATTGACGGTCCTGGTCTCTTTTTTGTCTTGGACCATTTTATAATAACTGTGGCACCAGACTGGGTGAAAATGGCGTCCCCTCGAGCCATATGTCTAGTAAAATCATATTGTTTGGTAGTATGTGGCAACAAATTGGAGAGATGTAGAAAAGAAAAGATGAAAGAGTACAAAGCAGTAAATGTGACATTATGCTCAAGACCAGCGGATGTGGCTATGACTTGGTGCAATCTTTCAATTGTGAGGCCCTGAGTAATTTTTGGAACAAAAGGCCTGTTGATTTTGATAGATTTTAAGAGAAAAGGGATCCGGCGATCCTGAAATAGATGTGTGGGGAGGCCATGTATTATATGGAATGCCTTATTGCGGCCAGATTATTTGAGATGTTAGACTCAGACAAACTAGCATTGATCAGAGTCACCTGATGCAACGACAACCCAGCAGCCACCTGGAATGCAAGAAAGTCCTTCCACATTCGGGTGTACCGTGTGAGAGTGGCGGGACGAAACCCATTCTTTAGGCTCACAGATGCCAGGGACACCAGCTGGGCCGCTGCTGCAGGTAAGTCTGAAAATATAATATATTATATGGTATAATTCAGTAATGTTAGATCGATATGGGAATCCACCCAAATATGATCAGGGCAAAGACTTTGGAGCAAATCAGCAATGGTATTCTTAACACCTGCAATGGGGGAAAATGTAAAATGAATGTTGCATAATGCTGACAAGAGCCAGATGTTGCGTGCACAGATGGCCAGTGTCTCGTCTCTGGTTCTGCCTGACGTTAGGACTTCTACAACTGCAACATTATCACAAAATATTTGTATTTTCTTGTTCTCCCAGCAAGAAGCTCAGATTTTACATGCAACCAGCATGTTCAGTATCTCAAGATGGACAATACTATAGTTGCGAAAACCCCTTGGTATGGGAAGTGCGTAGACAAAGGAGCCATAAACTCCACCTAGGCCTGTAAGGAAGGCATCCAGGTAAACCTGGGCATCTTGTTCAGTGATCTTACAATATGTAATGCCATTATAAGTATCTAGAAAGGTTAAAAACCAATTTAGATTGGCAAAAAGTGTTGGTTAAGTAGTATTTTGTGATGATTGACATTCTGTCTTAGCAGTGCAAACATGCGATTAAGAAAATAGCTGTCAGGTTTAATGCACTTGGTGATATATAGCAACGAATCTAGTAGTGACTGTAGGTCGTGTTTGCTACAGTATGTCTTACTTGACCAGGAAGAACAGATATTTTTTATCTGCTGAAGCTTGTCTTTAGGGATAGAAATCATCTGAGTGACCGTATCCACCAGTATTCCTAAACACATGACCTGAGTTGCAGGAGCGACCAACTTACTGGGACTGACTTCCAAGCCTAGGTCTTGCAATAAATGTTGGAGGAACGTAAAAGACCGATGAATTTTATGGGGCAATCCCACATAAATCAGATCGTCAATATAGTTGAAAATGGTGTGAAAACCATGGTTTTTCATAATGTAACGTATGGCATCTGAGCAACGTTGGAAAAATACAGAACCGTGTCTGTACCCAAAAGCAAGAGACCCATCAAAATAATAGTCATTATGGTGAAAACCTAAAAGATCTAGGTCCCTGGGTCTATTCTGATATGGCGGAAGGTCCTGCTGATGTCGATTTTGTAAAGGAGGGCATCTGGGCCTAAGTTACGAATTGCTTGTGTGATATGGTCTTCTGAGGGGTAATGTAGCGTAAAGTATGTATTGAGGTAACTATTTTTGGACACGCCATGGTTAACAGAAAAACCCTTTGGCCAACTCAAATCCATAATTGTACATTTTTTGTTGGAGTTTGGCTGATCCCTCACCATTAGAGGAGACATGCATGGGGAAAGGTTTTTCATGATATGGTCCATGTATTGCACCGTATGACAGTTCCTCCGAGATGTATTGCTCAACATGTGATGTGTTTTGGAGTGCCAACATATGGTTTGTGTCTGAGGGATGGAGGGTTCCATCCCGACAGAAATCTAACGGAAAGCTGTATTCGATTAAGTGAGGCAATTGTTTATCCCAGAATTGGGCTAAATGATAATGCCACATTTGGGGCTTAAGCTGAGAAGCAATAGGAATTCTGCCCCCTAAGAAATTGGGAATGCCAGTTTGTCGAACAATCTTATGCACCGTAATGATGTCGGGAAGTCGATCATAGTTAATAGGATTGTCATGATATACTTTGAGGAGTGTAAGCGGGATAAAACCAAACCATTTTTGTTGCAGGCAGTTATTGTATTCCATACATTTATGCCTGTCGGCAAACACATGATCTGGTATGCTCTGGTTCAAAGTATCAAGACTATTGGGGGCATGAGTTGCGTGGCAACTATTAACATTAGTCTGTTTTGTTATACCATTGTTACCTTGTGATGGTTAGTTGTCTTGTACAGAAAATGGATTGTCACAGCTGACCAAACTGATATCTATTCCCCTAGGAATTAACTCAGTTTTGTTTTTATTGCCCAAGTGAATGGAATGTTCTTGCAAGTCCAATATGGACATGGAGGCAGTGGTCAGCTGGTGAACAACCTGAGATTGCTCATTCAGTAGATTTGTTTGTGAGAAATGGGGCAGCCTGGACTTCTGTGCCCAGTCAGTAATGTTACCTCTCTTTGGTTGAAAAGGTGATTTACGTGTACTTTGTCCTATGCTATCCGTGTACACACTATCCCCAACTTAATGCGAATCTGTATTAAGGTTTTGTAGTACTTGGAAACGGTTTGACGTGGGGATGTGACTATGTGCATTACGTTCTACCTTGCCAGAGTGTTTCTTTTTATTTTCAAGCAAAACTAATCTTTTGTTACCACTGAATTGTGTATTTATAGTAAAGACTACCAAAATATTAACTTCCTACCAATGGTCAGATGAAGCTGTTAAATTGGAAATACTTAAAAGTAAACCAAAACACAAAAACAGTGACAACTTGACCAAACAAGAACAAAAGGGTCTTAAAACCCTTAAAGATAACCCCCATATTGTGATCAAAAAAGCGGATAAGGGATCAGCTGTTGTAGTAATGAATACAACATATTACCTAAGAGAAGGTTACAGACAACTACAAGACCAGAAATTTTACCAGAAACTTCACATGGATATTACAGACCAAGTTTCAGATAAGATAACAGATGAACTTATCAAAATGAGATCACTTAACCTCATAACAGAAAAGAACTTTGAGTTCTTAAACATAAAAAACCCCAAAGAGGCAAGGTTTTACCTACTCCCAAAAATCCATAAAAAGGACATACCAGGGAGACCAATTTGCAGTTCAATTAATCACCCCACCCCAAACATCAGTAAATTCATTGATGAACACATCAAAGGTTATGTCCCAAAAACAAACTCATATGTCAGGGACACACAACACTTCATAAGTAGACTCAAGCAGTTAGGGAAAATTCATGAAAATGCCCTATTGGTCACACTTGATGTTAGCTCATTGTATACAAATATCCCAAACCATGAAGGGATCTTGGCAGTCGCTGACCACATCAGAAGGGATCCTGAAAAACAAAAAATAGGCCCACATTTATTAAAACTACTAGAACTAGTTTTGCATTCAATGAATTTTACCTTCAATGGTGATCACTATCTCCAAATAGGAGGCACAGCCATGGGCACAGCAGTAGCACCAAATTATGCGAACTTGTTCATGGACAGATTTGAAACTAAAGCACTAGCAAATTGGCCACTAAAACCACTAATATGGCTGAGGTTCATAGATGACATATTCATGATATGGACACATGGTGAAGACACATTAACTAAATTCATTACATATCTTAATGGAATCCACCCCACCATAAAGTTCACACATGAACTAAGCAACAAACACATTAACTATCTGGACACCACAGTGAAAGTAAATAGCCATAGAGAACTATATACTACACTGTATGAAACACCAACAGATACACACCTGTATCTACATTACACCTCATCCCACCATGCACCAAGTAAAACTAAGGGCCCATATGGACAATTCCTTAGACTAAGATGCATATGCACATATGACAAGGATTTCCAAGACAATGTAGAAAAACGTGTAGGTTATTATGCCAAAAGAGGATACCCGGAGAAAGCTCTCAGAAAACATTATTCAAGAGCATCTAAGTATAGTCAAGATGAACTTCTGGAAGTGGTACCAAGAAATCAAATAGATACTCCAGTCATGGTCACTAATTATAACCCTTGTAACCCCAACATCAAAAACATAATCCATAAAAATTGGAACATAATCACCAATAGTGCAGACTGTGGACAACTATTTACCAACAAACCAATAGTCGGGTTTAGGAGACTACCTAATCTCAAAGACATGCTCACCAATGCTTCACTTATATACCCACCTGTACAAAAAACAACCTCAACACCCACCCCTAGCATTTGCACAAGATTAGGCAAATGCACATATTGCCCAATGATTAAGAAATTGGCAACAATAAACTGTAGCTTCACACGCACGTCATTCAAACCACAAGACTTACCAAAACACACCACATGTGAAATTAATAATGTCATATATCTGGAAAGAATGTATGAACACAAAGCATCAATTCTAAAAGATGGACAACCCACACCAGTTTCACGCCATTTCAAAAATGATGGACACTCCCACAGAAATATGCAGTTCTCTGTGCTAGAGTGGTGTACACCAAAATTTGACCCATCCAACACAGCCAGGCGAAGAAGAATTGAGTTGAGTTGGATATTCAAATTACACAGTCTAGCCCCAATTGGCATCAACCAATTTGTGTGATTCTATATGAATATCATTTGGATTCACTCAGTAATCCGACCCCCCTTCTTTCTTTGAATTGTGTATTTGCAGGGGCAGAATTGTGAACTTCTGCTTGGAAATGATCCCGAGAGACCTTGACATTGTTGGTACTTGTTTTTTGAGGCAATGTTTGAAAAGACTGTTTGCCAAGGCTAGTACTTTTTTCTTTAAGACCTCTGCATATGATAAACACGGGGAATTTTCCCGAGGGGCCCTCTGCATGCGGTACCATTGAAGGGCTGTTTATTTGTTTGTCTCAAATTCTACTATTCGTGGAGCAAGGTGAATGTTTCTGGTATGAAAAACTTGTGTGCCAAAATGACGGGTATGAGTACCAAGACTCATACCCGAGATTATTCGTTTTTGTCTGTTTTTTTCTGTTTATTGCGGCATTGTGATTCAGGATGAGTAAATGTTTTACCATAAGTGGCAAAGCAATGAGTGCAGATATGCTTATACAGAGTTCTCTGGGTGTTGTGGGATTTGAGGTGGGCACACAAACCCTGGTTGTAATACTGGCTTGACATGCTTTTGGTGGCTTTAGTCATTTGCTTTTTATAGCCTATGTGGTAAGAGGATGTACTGACTGGAGAAACATGCCTTTGAGCATTTTCTCTTCTAATTTGGTCGATTTTTTCGACCTGCGACCTGGGCATTATCTTTAATTTTGCCTTGTTCCATCCGGCATAAAAGAACAGTTTGACTGGTCTTTGCCGCATCCCAGCAGAAATCTTTAGCGTCATCAAAAGTGCGATCAGATAATCTAGCATAGAATTTTGAATATCCCTGTTTTGTTCATCACGCATTATGCAGCAAAAGCCAGTCACCGATTGAACGACCGATAGCTGGTCATATGACACACATTCTATCTGTGAGCCTGACAAGACATATTCATGCAGCCATTTAACTTTGTTTGGTACAAGGACTTCTATGGGGCCGCCGTGTAACGATTTTTGCTTGTGTGTACCTGATTTTTCTGCCTCAGCTAACTCTTTGAGTCTTTTTTCAAGTTGGGCTTGGATCAAGAGATCTTGTCTAATAGTGTGTAACTGTGGAATTTGATCCACACTCTATGGCAAGATTTGGGGCTGAGTAGAATTTGGTGTAGCGGAGGTTTCCCCCTGTTTTGCACTGATACTTTTGGGCGCTGATACTTTTGGACTTGTCAGTACTTGGATGTTTACTTTTGCTGGTCTTAACTTTTTTAGGATCATTTGTTTTTTACAGCGAGTTTGTTCTATTTTATCAAGTCTTTGACTGATTATCTGTAATTGACTCAATATCTGGGAATTGATCAGTTGTTGGACTGCTGAATTGTCCGGCGCACTCTCATTAACGTTATCAAATTTTTCACACTCCTGCCCTCGTTTGTTCCCCATCAGAAGTCCCCACAACATCACTACAATTTAAGTCTGACTCCGAGGTAGTATCAGATTCCTCATCAGCTTGGTGTGTTTGACTATTTGTTTTGAGAAGTTGTGACAGGAACTCAGTATCATTATTCAACTGTAGTTGAATGGGAACTTGGATTTGATCTGCTTTGCTAGACCGCAAATTGTAAGTGCTCTCCGACATGTTTTAAATCTACAGATATAGATGGCCAACTAACCTAACAAGAACTCACTATATACTACTGTACTCTATAATACAATCACTTTGAAGAAACAAGGTTTATAAACAAGTGTTTATATGCACTAACAGAATGTCAGACCATATAGCATAATTATGAATTACATATATGCGCTAACGGTACATCATAAAATATGTGAAATAATATTTCTATATGCGCTAACGGTATCAATACATATAGAAAACAACGGTAACTTCTATGTGCATTAATGGCACATCATTACATATAGAATCTAGTGAAAAGATATGTGTATTAATGGTACATCAAATACATAAGTAATATAAAAGACTAAAACATATAAAAGAATATAATATAAAATGAAAACATAAAACCAAAGTCCAGTTTGACTAGAAGACAAGATGTCTGCTGTTTTCAATGTGACCCCACTGCTAGCTGCAGTTTGAGTGCCAATGTCAAGTAAAGGATTGCAAAGCACTCAAGTGTGACCAATGAGAGGGGAGAAGAACTGGGACAAGTGTGCTTGCTAAAGCTTGGATTGGGTTTGAAGGAATGAACTTGTCCACACCTAGATGTGGACCCGCATCAGCCATTCGCTGTTGTTACGTTCCTCTTAACAGCTAAATTCATGTCAGGAACAGCGAATACATCATATCTTACTGGTATCTATGTATTTAGCCTCCACAGTTCTTTTTACACCAAATGCACACTATTGCTTTACTAAGGCATGCAATCGTGCCTGGCCTGATACTATGACTTATCTTGACATGTTTCTTCCATGATTAAAGTTTAGTTACACTTGGTACAATTCCTCTGTTCGGGATGGGCTATAATATAATTATTATCTTTTGAAGAGTCTTTTCGGTATGCCTTCAATTCCTGCACCGAGTCAAGGGTTTTAGTTTTAACAACATGAGGGGGCCATGGTGGCGCAGTGGTAGCACACTCGGCTCCTACCTCTGGGATCGGCGGTTCTAACCTGAGACCTCATGTGGGATACTAGTATATGGAAGTTGCTTACCAGTTGTCATGAGTTTACAGTACAGAACTTTGACCAACTGTATGTACTGGTTTCCTCTGCTCATAAAACTACCTGTACAGTGTTGAAAGTGACATAAAACCCCAAATAAATAACTCTAACATGTTGGATTATAGACTAGCTAATCCTAAATTGAAGCACTTACGAAACTAGTGTCATAAATACATCAGATAGACCAAAACCTCTGTAAAAAACTATCTATTGTTGGATACACCTTTTGTAAATATCAAATACACAATATGAAAAACTTTCATCCCTCTTTACTTTTGTTTCATCATGAAACATGAATGGATGCACTGTTAACCTCCAAAAATAACGTAACATATTGTGATTCCATTATGTTATCAAACATTATTGTTCCTTCAGTATATGAACTGTTCTCCTTAGGACCAAAATTCCAAATTCACGATGAGTAATAACATGATTTTGAGATAATGGGGTCTGCTACAACACATTTAAAATGGAGGTGAATGGACGTGATTTTTCCCATGTAGAAAAATTGATCAGACTCCTGATCACCAACTTTTTCTGTGAAGATTTATTGTATTACAAAGTCCTGATCTCTCTGTGAAAGCATGGAAAATTAACTTGTAGACTCATATAACCAATTTTCACTCGTGACAGAATTACCTTGCTTCATTTTGAAGTAATATATTAATCATACCATGAAAAGTGTGGACAGCTATGGTCATAAGAAGAACATGATTGGTCGTAAGGAAGCTAAGATGAAAAGATCTGTTTTAAGTATCCGGAACAAAACATATTGGCCCACCGGTGGTTTTTGGTTGTATAATCGGCAGTTTTTCAACGTTGGGCCAACGGTGGCTTTCCACCAGTGGGCCAACGGCGTTTTTTTGTTCAAGATGGCGATGAGCAATAATAGGGGATTTTTGGAAACTTAGTAAAAATTTATTCATAAGTGTGTGTCTAATAATGAGATTTCAGTGAGCCCACAAGTTTTAACTCACTATTTAGCAATTTTAGACATACAAACAGTATTCAAACCTTGGTGTGCACCACTCTAGCACAGTGAACTGCATATGTTTGTGGCTGTGTCCATCACTTTTGAAGTGACGCGAGACTGGTGTAATTTGTCCATCTTTTTGAGCTAATGATTTATGTTCATACATTCTTTTTCTAAGTGCTCTAGAAGTTTCTCCAACATAATGTTTTTGGCACTTAGAACAGGTAATCAAATATATCACATTCGAGATTTCACATGTGATATGTTTAGGTAAGTCAATTGTTTTGTGTGACTTTTTTGTAAAGTTACATGAGACTCGATCCTTATTTTTAATTAAGGGGCAGTATGTGCATTTGCCTAATCTGCTGCAAATGTTAGGTTTCTAAGTGTCTCATCTGAGATTCTGGCAATGGGGATGGGTGTGTCACAGCCACTTGGAGGTTCAGAAGTGACATTAATCCGTGACATGGCATCCAGGAAATCAGTTTGGCTAACAGTGGTTGAAGGGGCACTCATAGTAAGAATACCAAGAAATATAACTTCCTGTTACTGCAAACTGGGCAAATAAAGTGTAATGCCTGATATAATTGGCTATATGTCAATTGTATTTCGACTGTCTATTACTAATGTAGCAGTCTCATCAGAGGCTATGATTTATTCTAAGTCAGGACTCCCTGAAGTACATTGAGGGTTTTGGCTTGTACCCCTGGTTTGTACCGGTTTAGAACCGCTTCAGAACCGGTTCTGTACCTGTAAACCTGTGAATTTACAGGTTTGGGGGTTTGCCAAACTCTGACTTTAGTGGTCAACTGTAAAATATTGATTTTAATATTTGAGAGTGGGAAGATTTATTAGAGGCTCTAATGAAGTGAATTAGAGTCGCTCTAACGGTAATTTATACTGTTTGTTTGTCTATATTGAAATGGTGGTGAATCAATGTTATTCATTACCTGGCTCTTAATTGAGCTTACTTTATAAGGTTACTCCACCTGTTATAGATCCAGTATTTATTATTTATTATAATTATATTTTTATGCTTAATTATTGTGTTTATTTTTTGCCTATAAACACCATAAATAAAAGACATAAGACTCTTTTGTCGGTCCATAGTTAGTATTTTATTATAATAAATTTTATTTATTGTAAATAGTGAATACAGTAAAAATAATTTAAAGAATAAGGGTAATAAATAAGTATTATTTATTAAAGTTTATTCTGTTTTAAGTAGGTCTCAAAATATGGTTGTTCTATAGCTCCATATATATATGATTTATGACTTTCCTGTGTGCACTATTCCAACTTTTTATATCATAGTGATGAGATTGTGATGTCATCAGGTTGTTATAGTGAATAGTGATTGTGACGTAATTATGGTGCTTACGTAATCGTAAGAATAGTGATTATGTCATAATTCATTGTTGAATAATGAATATTTAATAATATTATTTAATATTCAATTAATTATTGATTTGTTGATAAAATTGAATAAATCTTGCTGTGATAAAGTGTAAAACTTTATTACAGGGAATAAATTATCTTAATGTGCGATATTTATCGCATGATATTATAAATAACACACTTTTAATATTTTATGGTATTAAATAATTTATTCAACTCAGTAATTTATTCAACTCAGCAAACCACTAAAACACACTGAGTTGAATAAATAATAAAAATTGGATTGATTGGGATTAGATTCCACCACATCGTATAGGTCAATACTATAGTTATGGTAGCAGATATGATGATGAAAAACAGTGCATACTGGTTGGTCAGCATTCTGCACTGAAAACCATTGGTAACTGACAAACGTCTGCAAACTTACAGGTCAAGCCATGAATCAAACCCAGAACCTGGGACACAGGAGGCACGTGTGTTAACCATAGTAACACCATCCCACCCCCACCCCGCTAAATCAAACAACTGGGCAGCTAGGACCAATTTCACAAAGGATCTTAGACTAAGTCTGGACTTAGGCTGAGTCAGAGACTTAAATCTGAACCTTTTGTCTTTGTGAAGTTCTTGGGCAGGTTTCACAAAGGGTCTTAGACTTAGCCAAGTTTTTGGCTAAGTTAGGGACTTAGATCTAAGACTTTGGTCTTGGATAGGTCTGGGACTTAAATGTATTTCACAAAGGGTGACTTAGCTAAGTCCAAGCTCATCAAATAGACCCTGTAGTTTTCTGTGTCACGTGACATTTTATTTCTATTCCAAATATAATGTTAGTGACCTTCATTTGATGCATTTTATCTAAGGATAAGTGCTATTTTGGCATAGGCATAGGCGTAGGAACTGGGCGGGCAGCAGGGGGAGTCGCCCCCCAACCAGATTGTGGGGGGGATATCTTTTCACCCCCAACTTTTTAAAATGGAACTAAACTCCAATTTTGAAGTTTATGCAAATGTTTTCAGGTAACTCAATAATATCTTGTCAAATTACACTTTGACCCTGTTCATTGTTCACATGTACTATTGTATATGCTACCATTTGAACTGTAAAATATTTATTTTTATGATTTGTAAAAGGAATATTTTCAGTTAGCCTGCCGTGGGATTTGTAAATTTCTGTGAAACATTTCACTTGTGCAGACCAAAATCATGCATAAACTAATCTTCTGCATTTAATTTATCTTATTACCAATAATTTAGAACTTAAATATGTAGTTCCAATATTCACGTAGAACAACAGTTTAGCACTGCAATTTGTCAGTTGAAGAGATATTTCCCAGAAAACTCTTCTTTCTTTACTGTGTTTTTATTTGACATAGCCAGTACAATGATTATACATCCCCCTCTACTTGGGGGTTAACATTGCTAAAAATAGATCTTGCATCAGCCTGGCATTTGGAGGAAAGGTCACACGTTCTGGAAACATCTGGTAAAACTAGACCTAGCGCATCAGAGAACCGATGCAAATTGTATCCACCAGAAAGACAACTCACCAAAGCCAATCAACCATCGCTTAAGTTTGAAGGAGAAGCCAAAGATCAAATCTGACCACATCAAAAGATTCCCAGCTCATGATTTCCTATAGGATGGTTTCACATTGCAAACCTCTAGGACCAATAATAAGGGAGATATAGACAATTTTAAACTCCGTTATGTGGGGTACTTTGGCACTCTGTGGATGACCTTGAATTGAGAGCTTCAAGGTCAAATGTCTGCAAGGTTGTAGAGTATATTTGTTATACATATCACCTATGAAGAGATTTAACCTTCTACCTATGAGAACCAGTCAGCAGAAAAAGGTATATAATTTTCAAATAAATTCCCGCGGGGGCCATCTTGTTTTTCAGAATGAGGCTAATTTTAGTCCCAGGGACACTTACCTCCCAATAAAGATATCCTTCAAATTTGGTGAACCTAGCTTCTGTAGTTTTCCTCTGATAGAGTTAACTTCTAAAATCTCTCTACACGCGGCGGCTTAGCGAATGCTGGATATAATTAACAAACAAGGCCTAAAGGTGTTTTGGTCCCCTAGTGCGAGCGCAAAGCCATCAGAGACACGAGTAGTGCACTAGAATTCATGAAAGTCTCATGACAGAAAAAAATTCCAACTTAGATACATCCCCCAGCTGGTCCTGAACTGAGACGGTTACCCATCCAAGTACTAACATAGCCCATTGCTACTTAACTTCAGTGAGCAGAAAAATAGCCATCACTCTGTGCCACAATTTCTGAAAGTCTGATTCAAGAAGGACATATGTATGGGAAAAAGGCAAAAGGACATGGACATATGTCCTTTTAGCGATTGGAGAGCAAGAGCGGGAATTTCAGAATGCGCAAGTAAATTCCATCAAAGTCCGGAGACAAAAAAAAGGCGATCTGTAGAAGTGCAAGCTCTAGCGAGGCTCGCGCTTAAAAATAATTTACAATAATTGTGAATCACACAAAACGGGTGTACAAGAATACCCAGTGAATGCCTGTGGCATGAGAGATAGCCTGTCTTGGGATATGTTGGTGTCGAGTCGGCACAATGTAGTTCCTTTGGTCCTCGCCCCCCACCCCCAACAAAAAATTGCTTCCTATGCCCCTGTAATGGAAAACCTTGTTACCATATATAAACTTCCCAAAGACTTCTTTAGTAAGGTGTTTTGTGTAATTATACTGTACTTACAGCCTTTTCAAATTTTGAAGTGGAGAAAAGTATGTGGCAGCCATATTTAAGTCCTTACAAAATTTAAGCCCCCTACCTACCAGACTGAAAGTTAAGTCCACTAACTTAGCAATTTCATGGACTTAGCTGCTTTGTGAAATCTGCTAAGTCTAACACCATGGACTTACGTTCTGTTGACAAAATTTAAGACCAAAGTCTTAAATTTAAGTCTAAATCTGGAATTAAGTCCGTTTCTGAATTTGGCCTCTGGAATTAAATGGATTTCAGAAGGGGTGACTTAGCTAAGTCAAAGCTTATCATATAAGCACAGTGGTATTCAACATCATGTGATCCTTTATATCTAGTCTAAATATTTTAGTGGTGACACTTTGCTCAGCTATTTCATCTTTGAAAGAATGCCGTTTTAATGGAAAGCCTTGTAGGTACATAAATATGTTCAAAGACTCATTTAGGGAGGTTTTGTGTATTTATTTGTTATTTTTTGACATTTCAAATTTTGAAGTGAGAAAAATATGTAAAGTATGTGGCAGTCATATTTAAGTCTTTGTTTACAAAAAGTTAAGCCCACTCCCAGGCAGACTAAACCAAAGCCTAGACTCAGCAGCTTGGTGAAACCCTCTAAGTCTCAGACCACAGACTTAGCCTCAGTTTAAGACAAAAGTCTTAGCTTGGAGTCTAAGTTAAGTCCAAGTCCTTTTGTGAAATGTTTTTGCTCTTTAAAAACTCTTGTACACCGCCCATCCAAATATTTACGCTAAACTGGGTTTATTCAGAATCACCTTTTTTTTCAAGCCCAAATGCAAACCATATTGACAAACCTCGTTAATGTGGGACACTGGTCCAATTAATAAACAGACGCTTTTGTCCCCTTGTGTCAGTTATGTAATAATTCAGTTTATGGTCTTCTGAAAGTAAATTTTATTTAAGGTAATTTGCACTTCACTTCATCAATGAAAAAACAGTCCTTTTCAAGTCATAATTGGATTACCTATCGACAAAATGGATTGACAGAAAGTTTTAAATGTTTCTGGTAATTTGTAATCATTCATAGCAACATTGCCAGTTTTCACTTAAAGTCACATTTAGTGCAATCTATCGCAAGATAACTTTGTCCAGTTTACTCTGGGGTTAAAAGATAGACAGAATGTATAAGTCACGTGGTTTTATATTGATCTAGTTCTGACAGCTTTCCTTTCAAAGGCTGGTTTTTTATAACAGGGACAAGCTTCTTCAAAGAAGGGTGGTTTGCACTGTTGAGGAGAAAACATGTGTCGGCGGTTGAACGGTAAATATGAAAAAAAAAACAAATTCTGCTCATACTGTAAATTTAACTTTGAAAGAACTCTTTCAGATGTTTTGTAACATCCCAATATCCACAGAAATTGGTTCTAGTATAACCCTAGTGGTGGTGGACCAGTTCACGCCCGGGTACCAATTCACGCCCACCCTCAATTTTCTTGAAGATTTGTGATTTTTCATAGAGAAGATGTTTACCACATTATAGATAATCATCAAATTGATCATATACATTTGTAATTTATTGTTTAACTGTGATTATTTTGGATAAATTTAGGGGTGGGCGTGAATTGGTACCCGGGCGTGAACTGGTCCACCACCACTAGTAAATCCCCATGTAAGCTGTACTGTAGTATATATACGTAAAAGTTTTTCTGATTTTGTGATGAGGTCCTCGGTGGCCTACAGTACTGTACTGCTCAGCCAGTGAAGTTCGTCACCTGCGTTTTATGGCAATTTTAAAGAGTTTTTACTGTCCAGTTACCACATATATGCATACCTTGTCATTGAAAGAAGCTATTCCATTTATTTAAATGTGAATATTGCCTGTCTGAGCATTTTTTACGGCAGGTGACGAACTTCACTGGGCTGACGAAATTCACTGGTCGACCAGTAGTGCTTAACAAGTTTGGCATCATATAACAGGTTGTCACCTCTGTATGAGTTGGACTTCCACAAATGGCAATTATTAAGGAATTGTCCCAGTTTCTACATAAAACGTAAAATGCCAACTTTGATCTTGTGGCACTCCATGTCAACATATGTACGATTCAAGAGTTTTCTCTAGTGGCTTTCACTGAGATAAAAATTCCCAAATTTACTTAGAAGACGCTAAGATCTCAAACAGGTTTCACTTAGAAATAATGTATTATATATGTATTCTTTTTAAACTAAGGCAATGTGTATTTATGTCGTTAATGACGTCATAATACCTCAGAGGTTCTGGACGTAGTTGAGGTCCTCGCACATACTTACGTTCTGTCACACGAACAGGATTTGACATTGTAACCTTGACTCTACTGCTGGTGGACCAATTCACGCCCATGTACCTATTATTATCAATACACCCCTACACCTCTTCCAGAAACACAGGACATACCAGCCCTCTTATTAATTCACCCCTACTCCTCTCCCAGAAACACAGGATGTACCAGCTAGTTCACCCTTATACTTCTTCCAGAAAAACAAGAGGTACCAGCACTTTTACTGCTTCCCTGCATAAATTGGCCGCAGTCATAAGTTGGCCGCGGCTCATCTGCAGGCTCCAGAAAGACAAATAGGTTATTGTACACCAATGAAAACTGTTGCATATAATAAGTTTAACAATAATACATGGTTTCAGGGTGTAGTGGGCCTCTCATGTTAAAGCCCTGTGAAGCTATGGTGAGGGCGGCCAACTTATGACTGCGGCCAACTTATGCAGGGAAGCAGTATTATTAATTCACCTGACACCTCTTCCAGAAACAAAAGAGGTACCAGCGCTATATATTATTATTAATTCACCCCTGTACTGCTTCCAGAAACACAGGATGTACCAGCCCTATTATTATTAATTCACCCCTACAGCTCTTCCAGAAATACAAGACGTAGCAGCCCCAAACATAAGTTCCTTCATGCCCCCACTTTTGACTATAGAGTTCATAAATCAAACACTTCTAATTCTTTCAGTCACTATGCCTCTTCTTTGGAAATCTTTCCCCTTCCAAATAAAAAATAGCCCCTCTGTCACATCCTTCAGGAAACACCTCAAAACCCAACTGTTCAACCCCAGTTTCCCAACTTAGTCTCCTTCCATTTTGGTCACACCCATAACCCCTCGACTGTCCTTATGAGTTATGTATTTTCTTAACTAGCACACTGAGTTCCCCTTTGTGGGGAAGATATTGTGCCTGCAAATCAGTAGATTAGATTATTATTCATGTCCACCTCTAAAGTACATGTAATTCCAATCACAGTTACAACAATAAATTCCCAATATACATGATCAAGTTAATTATTAGCTATGACCTGGTAAACGTATTTTCTATCAAACAGTAAAATCTTTAAGAAAATTGAATGGGGATGAATAGGTAGAAGGGAGTGACTTGGTCCACCTCCACTACTACTCCACTGGCATGTCAAGCAAATGGCACAACTCCACTTAGAACTGGAAATTTGGTTTAAAGGTTTACAGGTTAATGAACTGGGCATTTGTCTGAATTATATTTCAAATAATGATGCACCACTTGAGTTTAATCCACAATCAAACCTACAGGGTATTCTGCATAACTAAAATAATGATGGGACAGTGTTCATTCTAGAGTTGGAGCTACTCGAGTCAAATGACTCCTTTACTAAATTTTGGTGGGACATTTAGTAAATGCGATGAGTCAAATGACAAAAATTAACCTTACAGTTGAGCAAATTGACTTAAATAGGAGAGGAAAAAAAAGGTACTATTAGTCTATCTTCAAAGTGAATTTGCAATACTAAATCAAATTCAAGTCTACTCACTGTGAAAAAACTTTATTTCAATTCAAGACATATCTGTAGTCAGCATGATGTACAAGATTTCATATGATGTACATGATTTGTAATAATTAATGTATTTTTTACTGATTTTTTTTTCATTTTTTTGTTTTTTTTTTGTTTCAATAAATATGGTCCAACCCTGCTCTATCTAAAACTAGAGAAAAAAAATTAACTCACCTTGACATAGGTTCACTCAGGGAGTTGTTTTTATTTCATACAAAAAAACTCCGGACATTTATTTATGTAAATGGATATAAATTTGCCACTTTTTGAAAAAAAAAAACAAAAAAAAATGGTTTTAAAGCAATAACATACCATGTAAAGTTTAAGTTAAATTATTATTTAACTTTTTTCCAGCCGAAAATTTGTTATTAACATAGATGCAACTTTTCAAGTTTGTCCCACAGTAGTTTAAAATGTTTGTTGTTACCTATTAACAATTGTCTTTGAAGTCACTTGTAAGAGTGCATTATGCAAAAATAAACTTTAAAAAGTGAAAATATTAAAAAGCTGGATAATAAAATCTTGTTGTGCAATAGATATTTATTTCTCTATATATTTAACAAAACTATGAAAAAAGTGGAAATTTACAGCTACTGGTGAGTTTAAATCACTTACTATAAACGTGTTTTCTGTTGATAAATACAGAATTTTTGTTAAACGAAGTATGATTGGACAGTGCCGTTTCCGCACAACCAATCAAATTAAGGCATTTAGAAGCAAGGAAACATGGAGGAATTGGGTTAAAAAGACAATATATGTGTCCTTTTATTTGATTTTTAAACAAAATTCGTCTAATTTTCCCAATATTTACAGCCAAAACGCGGGCGATAATGCAAGATTTATGCGTCACCGAGACTCGGGATCATAACGTGTACGCGTCTTTTCGCCCCAGTATAGCGACAAAAGACGCGGAAACGCGTAGTAAAATGAACACTGATGGGATATTACAGAGCTCTACTAATTTGTGGAGGAGATTTCTTTCAAGCAAATACCTTGGTTTATGACATGGCTTTCTTTGCAAAAGGTAGAGCCAAAGTAACCACGTCGAATACAGGGGCCAATTTCACAAAGGGACTTAAGTCCTGGGGCTGGTTTCACAAAAGGACTTAGCCTGGACTTAGACTTAAAATTAAGACTTTTATCTTTAATTAAGGCTAAGTCTGTGGTCTTAGATTTAGCAGATTTCACAAAGCAGCAAAATCTAAGCTTTGGGCCGCAAAGGTAAGTTACCTGGGAGTGGGCTTAACTTCTGTAAACAAAGACTTAAACATGGCTGCCATAAATTTCTCTCCACTTCACAATTTGAAATTGTTGTAAATAAAGTATAAATATATAGACCTCTTTAATGTGGTTTTTGGGAAGTTTTTATGTGGTAACAAGGTTTTTCATTTCAAAACAGCACTTAGTCTTAGATAAAATCTGTCAAATGAAGGATATTTGTCATCAATATTATATTTTGAATAGAAATAAAAAGTCACATGGCCCAGAAAACCACTGTGGTTATATGATAAGCTTGGGCTTAGTTAAGCCACCATTTGTGAAATCCATTTCCAAAGTCCCAGACCTAGCTAAGACCAAAGTCTTATATTTAAGTCCCTCACTAAGCCAAAAACTTGGCTAAGTCTAATACCCTTTGTGAAACCGGCCCCAGATTTAGACCTAAATTTAAGACTTTGGTCTTAAATTTTGTCAAAAGAATGTTACGTCTGTGGTCATAGACTTAGCGGATTTCACAAAGCAGCTAAGTCCATGAAATTGCTAAATAAGTGGACTTAACTTTAAGTCTGGGAGGTAGTGGGCTTAAGTTTTGTAAAGCGGACTTAAATATGGCTGCCATAAACTTTTCTCCACTTCAAAATTTGAAATGGCTGTAAATAAAGTATAATTATGCAGAACACCTTACTGAAGTAGTCTTTGGGAAGTTTATATGATGTAACAAGGTTTTCTATTTCAAAACAGCACTCTTCCTTAGATAAAATGCATCAAATGAAGGATATAAAAGGTCACATGACACAGAAAACCACTGTGGTTATTTAATAAGCTTAATAAGCTTGGTCTCAACTGTCATCCTTTTGTGAAATCCATTTAAGTCCCAGACCTATCTAAGACCAAAGTCTTAGATTTAAGTCCCTGACTTAGCCAATAAAGGGACTTAGTTTAAGTCCTTTAGTGAAATTGGCCCCAGGATGCATCATTGGTGATCACCAGGAAGCAACAAAGTCTTATGCCCCAGTCGGTACATCACACGGTTAAAGGTTTTACATGGTAGCAAAACTGCCTGCAGGGACGCCTCATACCTTCTGAAATTTTGCCGTTTCCATCACACTACAGGTGATATAATTCGCTCTTGTAGGTGTTGGGCTAAATGCCCCTGTCCTTCAACTACCGTGTGAGGTTTGTATGCAAAGTTGTGTCACAGTGGCGAAACATTCAATACCTCATTGTACGTTATGTTGCAGTGTTAAACAACAGTTGATGGGAGTCGCAACTTTATATAGACTGTGGACTACAACTTCACTGTTGCAAGAAATTCATCTGCACATGCTCACTTTCAACTGTGCATGTCTATAGTGTGAAATTCATAGGTGAAAGTTTTAAACATTATAAAACATCCATAGGATGCACAAGGTAATGAGCATTTCAGGACTGTGTTACAAGGTCGCATTCAACGGTTGTTGGACAGGGGGATTTTTGCCCAATGCCTATACTTATGGGACGTACCATCTGCAGTGTTACTGGAGATTAACACAGAAATGATTTATTTTTGGGGTTAATCCATAACCAATGTTTCCAGGATATATTTTTGAAAGGATTTGTTATCATTGCACACATAAGCATTAGTGAAGGTACTTGGCCTTTACATTGGTATGCACTCTCTGAGTGCTCTTTTTGGATTGCAATTCATACAAAGTTAGTACAGTAGAACCTCTGTTATGTAACATTCCATTATTCGAATAGATTTGACCT
The DNA here is from genome assembly GCA_964017235.1 of Sabellastarte sp. h YS-2021. Taxonomy (NCBI): domain Eukaryota; kingdom Metazoa; phylum Annelida; class Polychaeta; order Sabellida; family Sabellidae; genus Sabellastarte; species Sabellastarte sp. h YS-2021. Next base: position 125,771,220 of record OZ024932.1, read on the forward strand.
TCACCCTTGCAAATTTAGATTTATCTATTATTTTGTATTAAATTTCTTCGTCTGTTCCATGGACCTCCTGTTATCCAACTATCATTCTCCCATCCTGTTCTGATGGTGGTGATTTTACTGAAAATGTATATTAAATGGATGATTTGTAACATTACTTGTAAATTTTATTTAAGTGGTTGTGGTACGTCAATTTTGACCCCAGCAATTTCGCCCCTAAAATTTTTTAGGCATCAATTTTGCCCCCAGCAATTTTGCCTCCATTATAAAGTAGGACATTTCGCCCCCAAAATATTTTTTTTTGACATTTCAACACACAAGTTCTGGAGATGTTTTTGCAAATTAGTAAACACCTGTTTTGTCTGCTTCTGTGGTGGATTTCCCAACAAGGACTGGGATATCTGGGCAAGGCCATCTAAGCTGCCACAGAATGCACGGATGACTTCACTTTCCCTGTAATGTACTGCAAGTCCCATCTCTTGTATTTTCCGCCAAGTGCTCTGGCAGAGGTGGTAAAAACATCCTTGAATGTCTGCTTCCAGTATTGACTTGATGGCCTTGATCACAGGGTATTCAAAGTCAACAACCACCTTCACTGGGTATGGGAATAGGTCCAATTCCCTGCACTTTGCCAGGATAATGTTGAAGAGCTCTTCGTATGTATGTTGGGTTTTTTCTTGAACAGAGCATACAGAGCTGAGATGGTGGACTGTCCAAGTGGAACACGGATCACATAGAGCTGTAAGAAGAGCTTTGGGGCTATGTCAAAGCATCCATCCATGAACCAGGTAGATGCCTTGGCTAACTGTTTCAGACCATCTGTTGTAGCAAATACAACTATCCGTTGACATGAGTCTTTGCCATTGTCATGGAAAAGGAAGTTCTCGGGTTCTGGACCTGCCGTTGTTGCCCATTCACCCTCAATGACAAGATCCTTCAGGGAGTCTGGTTGCTTAGGTACGGCTTTCCGGAGGGCATGGCGCAAGGCATGTTTCACAGTTCCCTCTGTGGCTATGGTTCTCTTGGTTATGGCATCCAGTTCCAACACAGCTGCAGCAAAGATCTGTCATGGCTTGTCCATAGTAGACATGGCTTTTTCCTTCATGGTCCACCTGGCCTTAGTTGCCTTAACTTCAGCTACATTTCCTTCATGACCATGTGAAACACCCAGGTCAAATGTCTTCTTTTCAATGTCAGTAGTGGCACTTCCTTTACAGCTATGGCTGGTCCTAATGGAATTTTTGTTGACTTTTTCCTTGTGTACATGTGTCCCTCACAACAAAGTTTCAGTCCTCCCCTATTACTCTTGATAATTTACATGCTTGCTACTTGTAGACAAAAAACTGTATAGTTAAACAACTGAAATTTTAAGGGTGTATATACTTGTATGATATTAGCATTGCAATCATTTTAGAATCCCTGGACATTGCATAACCCTTAGATGGTTTGAAGAAGAAAGGCAATTTTATTAACTGGACCTTAATTAACTGGAATATTAAAAAACAAAATACAAATACATAATCATGACAGACATCAAAAGCTCTTTGATTTTTCTCCCCCTTGACAGTTAATTCCAAGGGTTTATATACTTGTTTCATATTAGAATTGCAATCATTTCAAAAATTCCTGAGCAGTTCCACAACCCTTAGAAGTTTTGAACTTTTGAAAAGAAGAAAGGCTACTGAGCAGCTAGCATGAGTAGGTTAACTGTACCTGAGCATTAAAAAACAAATACATCTAATATTTCATGATAGGAATCAAAAGGTCTTTGATTCTTTTGTCTCCTTTGACAGTTAATTTCAATTGAGTGGCATCTGATTTTTGGTGGGATTGGAAATAACTGTAGCAGTCAATTCCAATTAGGGAGAACCTGGATTTGTAAGGAAGGAAACAGGAGAATAAATGGCAAACATTCTTAATCCTATCTTTTATCTGAAATTATTTTTATTTTGTTTTACATTTTTGTTAAATAATATATTTATATAAGTCATTTATAGACATTTATTGCACATTTATTTATAAGAAGTTTTCATATCTGTATATTTGTGAAATTTTATTGGTAATGAACAGACAAACACATTCACTAGTCACTGAACTCTTACTGTTATATGGGTGCCTATATTACTACAACTAGAATTAATTTAATCAGTATAAAATATATAATATATATTATATTTATGAAAAGTTCAAAGACAGTGGCGCTACACCTAATCTAACAAAAAGAAACCACATATAATGTCATTCAAAGGGTTTCACTTCTAATTAGTCTTCCTTTGCTTGGAGAGGATAAATGGCTGTGAAGCCACATCTGATAAAATTCACAGGACATCACTTCATAATAGTTTTGCTATGATGCACAAGGCAAGTCGATGTACACACATCTGATAATGCTAATCCCAAAGCCTAACACAAGAAGTCATTCCTATTGATTCACTTCTTTGTGATTTAACTTAGTAAGGTGCTATGCATCACAATTACCTAATTTGTCAATTTAAAATTTAAAAAATAAACCAACATCCTGTCCATTTTAAGTCAAAAATATTTTGGGGCGAAATGTCCTACTTTCAAATGGGGACAAAATTGCTGGGGACGAAATTGATGCCCAAATTATTTTGGTGGCAAAACTGATGGGGGAGAAATTGCTGCGGGAAAAATTCAAGTAAACCAAATGGTTGTATGAATTGATCTACCACTTGTTAATGGCTTACTGTCTCGTGGTTGTAATAGCTTGCACTCTTCGAGTAATGGCTTACTGTGTTGTGGTTATACTGGCTTGCAGTCTTTGAGTAATGTCTTACTATGTTGTGGTGATAACTTGCCACCTTGTGGGAACAACCTGTTCTCTTTAATTACCAAAATATCTGACAAAGATCAGATGTTCTACAACATTTTTACCAAACAACCTTTAAAAGCTGTACTGGTATTATTTCCATTAGTTGGGGAGTAGCTGTGCAGTGTCAGAACCTTGATTTACCCTTTGCTCTTGCTGTAGTGACCTTGAACTTCATATGTAGACCTGTATTTCAGAAACTGCAAGGAGAAGGAAGTTCATACTTGGGATGGTCATTGATTGGGGCATGTATTTGAAAATGTGAGGGTGTGACTTTGGTATAAAGTTTGGCTTTGCCAAAATGTTTTCTGCTGCCATATTTGAAGTCTATTACAAAGATATATGGATTCCTGACACTGATTATTTTATGTACCTTTAGCAAATTGTACTATCTCCTTCGACAGACTTAAATTAAGAAATTTTGCAGCTTCATAACTTTTAGTTTGCTACTTAATGCTGCCATCTGGCTATTGAATTGTCTTGTTTTGATACTTTGTCTATAGTTACATACCGTATTTTTTCAAAATATGGCCCGGGCGTTAATTATTTTTAAATGGTATCAGACCAGGCGTTAAATTGAACCAGGCATTCTTTTGAAATACAAAAAACAGTGTTATAAATTGTAAACAGTGTGCTTGGTACCAGGCGTTAATTTGAACCAGGCGTTTATTTGAACCTGGGCGTTATTTTGGAAATTTACGGTACATATTATTTTCTCCTGCACCTTTACATAAGTAGACTTACTCCAATTCTTTGTGTCCATCAGTAACATAAACAGTGAAATTTAAATTGGAAATTTACAGGAGTTCATTATACCACAAGCATTTTGTGGAGCAAGGGGGTATATAGTCTCTTACAGGACTGGCTGTTTCTCCAAAAGTCATACAGTACCCATATATTACACAAAAGACAACAGTACCTGGTGTAAGTCTGTTATATAAGTTACACTATTCTGAAATTCTGATGACCTGTGTACTGTTTCACCTCTTCTATATCACTTGTTGTTCAATGCTATTTCCCCAGGCTGTGGGGTATTGCCATCTCTGATGCTATTGTTTTTCTATTTGTTTTAGCTGTTGCTGCAGGGCTGACCATCCAGGCCTTGACATGGCTGGCAATGTGTACATTTGTGGCATCAGGTCAGTCCTGTATTTGTGTGTCTTGAGTTACATGAATTTGATTGATGGCCTTGTTATCATCCATCATCATTACCTCCCCCCAGGATGTTCTGTTTATTACTGATTCTAACATGACACAGATGTATCAGTGAATTTGATTGTCTACAGGATGAGATACTTCATGGGTAAAAATCAGCATAACCTCTGACTTCCTATTATTGCTCATTATAGTTGTCTCGACAATAATCCATTCTTGTCCTAAACAGTAAATAGTAAATATAATTTGTAAAATAATGTAGAATAGGAATAACCCCCTTTAGAACCATGGTATATGCAGCATTTCACTGTGGTTTGAGGCAATAAACCTCTCAAACTTCACCATCTGGGTTTGTAACCTCAAGCCATGGTAAAATTGTGTATACCATGGTTTTCTTATGGGTTATTCCTATACCATGGGCTGACCAATATAATGTGCTGAAAGCAGCATTTAAGCCCAAAATAATCGGTCAAAACAATATCATTAGTTGTAATTAGGCGATACTAAAGATGGCCACTAGTGAAGTACTAGCTTAAAAGCAGCTTAAAAAGATAAGACTGTACTGTGTGTGATTGGTTACTGTTTTCAGACAGATGAGTGGACATAGATTTGCATTTAACTGTTTTTTTCTGTGGCTTTGTAAAATGTACAGATAAAGTCAAAGCTCTTAAATAAGCCCTGTTAAGAAGAATTCCCTCTAAGTTGAAACAAATATCAGGTTATAATAAGAGGGCTTTGCCCATTGAAATTTACCACGGAAGGAGATTTTAATATTCATAGAGCTTAATTTGAATATCAGACTAATACTTGTTCTCAATTAGTTCAAGTAATTAATCACACTGGACTTTATAATTTTTTCAATTACTTCCCTTTAAATTTTAATTTCAACAAAATATAATGCAATGGAGTATATTTGACATCTCAGTTTCAATGTCATTGTGCTAAATTGCATCACCTAAACCTATCTTTAACATGACAAAAATTAATGACAACTGGATACAATCAGTCATGCTGGTTACTAATTTTCTATAAAGTCTTCCGATCGAAATGTTTTTGTCAATTTAGATATTACATAAACACCTTTTGTCCAATTATGTATCATTCTTAAAATATGTTGGTTGAAATTTCAGTTTAGACAAGGGTTATGGCACATTAAAAAAACAGGCACATTAAAAAGGGGTCCATGCCAGAGAGGACACCAGTATGTAGGAAAAAAACTACAGGTAGATTGCTGTACACAAAAAGTAGGATTTCCACTTCTTAGAAAAAAAGGGGGGCACGCTGGTGCAGTGGCAACACACTCGCCTCCCGCCTCTGAGGTTAGCGGTTCAAATCCTGGATCTAATGTTGGAAAGTTGGTAGTTCCTTACCAATGGTCAGCAGTTTACAGTACAGAACCTTGACCAACTGTATGTACTGGTTTCCTCTGTCCACTATAATACCCGTCTTGATATGACCTGTACAGTGTTGAAAGTGATGCAAAAACCCTCCAAAAATAAATCAATCTTAATAAATCTTTGTTACTGGCAAATCTATGATATTTAACAATAAAATGTAATTTACTATTATTATAATAATATTTAATATAGAAAATCAACAATATTCCCATCTTACAGATTACCATGAGGACATGCCTCCCCCTTGCGAGCACCTCCATATCAAGAGTAATGGCTTCCAGCCAGCATACAGTGGATTCTACACCCTACTGGAGAACTCCACCATGCATCACCGGCCCACTTACCGGCATACCGTCTGCACATTCTACCTCTATTATGTGGACAAGTCTCCCCTCAGATTCTGGTTGCTTGGACCGATGTACGGTGGTCCTAAAGGTCATGTGATGGCAATTACTGACCACATGACCCCGTATATGGATATGGACTGGTTGACATATAATGGACAGGAAGGACGGTGGACTTATGATGAGGATTTTGAAGTGGAGTGTTTAGAGCCAGGTAAGGTTGAACTTGTTTCTTTTATACTTATGACTTATGACTCAAGGATAGGATAATTTTATTTTCATTTAAATAAGCCTTTTTTGCCTTCCTGCTTATAAAAAATCAATATTTAAAACAGTATAAGACATATTTAAGTTTCCTGTTTCTTAGTACTGAACTTCATGAGCTCCATAGACTCTAAACATAATGAAAATAATGTCCTAAATAATGTCACAAAGTGTTTATTTAGTTCCATTTAAACCATAAAAAAGGATTTTGCATAATGTGCCATGGTTTTAAGTGTTAGTGTAAACAGTGCGTTTAATATTTGCCTAAAATACGGCATAATGTGAAAATCCATAATATTGTGTTTTTGAAATTGCATTCACTATATTGTGATGTCAACCATCTTGTGATAGACAATGATGTAACTACAATAACCAGAACAAGTTGAGTAAAGGTATATATTGAGAAAATGCTTCAATTTGTCAGGTGTATATTTAACCAGAGCTGCACTTTTTGAGGTGTATGTTGAACCATTGTTGTACTTTTTACCCCACAGCCTTTTAAGTTTGTGCAGTTATTTTTCTACCCATGGAGTCCAGCTGTATCTCAGAAACTGTAAGGAGTAAGTTGATACATGTTGGGGACATTGGTTGGGAGATGTAGGTGTGCAAAATTGTGGTGTAACCTTGATTTGACCTGTCAACCTTGACATAATGACCTTTAGTTTGACAATCTTGTTTAGGGTATATCTAAGAAACCATAAATTGTAGAATCTTATGTGATCTTGATTGCACCTTTGACCATGTCATAGTGACCTTGACATTTAAAATTGTGTCCTGGCTGAATCTGTATAACCATAAGGTGTAGAACTTTAATACATGCTATGGAGACTTTTGTTATGTATAGGCCTGCAACATCTTGATAGGACCTTGATTTGACCTTTGACCTTGTCATAATGACCTTGACCTTTAAAATCTTGTGCACCATAAGGAATAGAAAGTTGATAATTATGTAGTAGGGGCATAGGTGGGGAGGTGTAGGTGTGCAACTTCATGATATGATCTTGATTTGATCTTTGCCCTTGCTGTAATGACCTTGACTTTTAATATTTTGTCTGGGCTATATTCTATTAAACCATACATTGTAGAGAGTTAATACTTCATAGAGACATTGGTTAGGTGCTTTAGGTGTGTAACATTATGGTGTGACTTTGATTTGACTTTTGACCTTGCTGTAATGACCTTGACCTCTAAACTCTTGTTTGGGCTATATCTTGGAAACCATAAGTTGTTGAAAGTTGATACTTGTTAAGGACATTTGTTAGGTGTAGGTGTGCAACTTCGCAGCATCACTTTGATTTGACCCTGTTGTGGTGATCTTGATCTTTAAAATCTTTTCTGTTCTATATTTCTGAAGCTTTAAGGTGTAAAAAGTCGATACTTTCTAGGGTCGTTGATTGGGGCATGTAGGCGTGCAATATTATGGTGTGACTTTGGTGGAAACTTTGACTTTGCCAAAATGTTGTCTGCCATAATTGAGACATATAATTATTTCTGTCACAAAGATATATGGCTTTGCTGCAACTGAATATGCCTAATTGTAGTATCTTCTTTGACAGTTATACTTCAATTAAGAAGTAAAACGGCCTCATTACATTTAGTTTACTTATTAATGCTATCATCTCTGCTATTTTTCATGCATATGTTAAAACAATAGTGTTCCATTTCAGGTATATGTTGAACCAATGTAACCGTTGTAAATTTCTAGGTATATGTTGAACCAATGCTCTACTTTCTCACTGGACAGGTATAAGTAGAACCAAATCTTGTGGATATCACAGGGTCCCTACGTATACAGAGTGTACTGTATCAGACTAACGTTATATTCCATCTTCCCCCCCTTAATCGTAACTTTCTCTGTATTTTCAGAAACTGAACTTCTAGTCCATTGGCCTTTGAACAGTCTCCATGCCAACAGTGACTTGGGTCCACTTGGCTATGATTTGTCCTTTCAAAACATGACCTTTACTAGACGTTCGGGTGTACGCCTGGATCAAACTGATATCAGTCTGCTCTACCTGGATATGACTTCTAGAGACACCCTGGATATTGATGGCGATTTCACTGTCAGCTTGTGGATTTATCCCGAGACTACAGGTGGAATCATGCAGTGGATGAACAAGAATTCCCTCTTCACTACCAGCATTGGGTAAGGCTCTGTTCACACCTGTCCATTTACATGGTCTGGTTTGTGTAGGTTCTTGGCAGAGTAATATGCCCCTTTTACACTACAGGCAGAACGTCCAGCTGCACTCGGTGGCAGAACTGCCTTCAAGGATGCCCCAAACCTTCCAAGATTTGGTATATCATTCACACTACAGGTGGTATAATTTGCAGTTATAGGTGTTGGGCGAAACACCCCTGTTCTTAAGCTACCGTCCGAGGTTTGTATACGACCTTGTGACACAGTGGCGAAATGTCCTATTACCTCCACTTACTTTGAGTGAGCCACAACCTTATATACACCGTGGAGTACACCTTCACTTACCATAGCAAGAAATTCATCGTCTGCACATGCCAATGGTTTGTAAATGAGAGGCGGAAATTATAAACGGTTTGAATCCTCTGTAGGAGACGCAAGGTAATGGATGGTTTGCCACTGACTTGCAAGTTTGCAAACGGATGTCAAGCAGTGATGCAAGGACAGGGACGTTTCGCCAGACACTATCTACTACGGGGATACCACCTGTAGTGTGAATGGGGTATAAGGAGGAACTCATGGTATGAGCTATGTAGAGAATTCGTGTATAAGCTAGCACACTATTTAATTATTTTTATACGTAAAAAATATTGCAGATGGAACTTGATTTATGGTCAGATTTGTTGAGCCATATTTTGGGGGGGTTTCACATCTTTATTTACAGGTCTTATACATTTTATTTTGACAAAATTGTTTGTGTGTCAGCTATTATTGTCAAGTAAACTGTTTGAAGCTACAAGAAATTAAAAGCTTCCACTCAAATCAGATGTATGTACTTTAGTTAATATCCTAATTCTCATAACATGAAGACAGAACCTGTACTATTATTTTTTGGCACTTTGTCATTTAAAGCCAATTACTGTGTAATAAAATATATATTCTCACAACTACAGGTTAGAAATACAGTAATAATACCAAAATGGTTGACTGTTTAACAACTAGAAGGCTGATAACATTTTTCTTTTGAAATTGGCAAATATCCAGTCAACAATACAGTTTAGAAATTATTTTCTTTGGATCAGCTGTTTGTATTTGTTAAGGTTTATATTCATTGCTTACTATATATATATGTGTTGATTGAAGGCATATATCTATAGAGGCCATGGTGATGCAGTGGTAACACTCGCCTCCCTCTGAGGTTGGCAGTTCAAACACCAGACCTTATGTGGGAAACTTATTAGTTGCTTATTGATGGTTCGCAGTTTACAGAACAGAACCTTGACCAACTGTATGTACTGGTTTCCTCTGCCCTTCCAACTACCCGTCGTGATATGACCTGTACAGCGTTGAAAGTGACATAAAACCCCCAAAAATAAATGAAGGCATGTATCAAATTATTAAATGGAGCAGTGTAGTAAATATTTTATAATAATAATAATAGTAATATAATAAATGTATATTATGTAAATTATCTCTTATCATACAGCCTTACCATTATCTTCGTCAATGGCATCATCACGGTCACCCCAGGCTATGGATCACAGACTATCACGGTCCCTTATCCATTGGCAGTTAACCTCTGGCATCATCTAGCCCTCACTTACAGTGCCACCACCAACAAGTTCAACATGTTTATAGATGGTGAAAGAGCTTTAGACATCATGGTAGTTGATCTTGAAGACACTGTAGATGAACCTTTCTTGTTCCTTGGAGCGGCAGTGCCAGCAGGCAGTGTGAACATCCCGATGATTTGGTCCAGGTTGGGTGGCATGATGGCTTGTGTGAGAATTTACACAGGGATGCTAGATTATGACAGTATCATGGAAATCATGGAGCGCTGTGAATTCCATTCTGGTATTGTTTATACTTTTTAGTCCAGGTCTTACTTTTATTTGCATCGTATTTGCCAGTTCTTGTTTTGTATAGTCTTGAAAATGTCTACATAGATACCTTACTTCAATTCAAAAGACTGATGCTTTGATTCATGGCTTTAAAGAACCTTTTGTCTTGGCTAAGTGAAAGACTTAATTGGAATTCACAGAAAGGGAGAATTGGCCAACACTTAGCTTAGAACTGATTTAATAATTGACCAAAGTACTTTTTTCTGTGTCATGTGACCCTATTTCTACTCAAAATACATCGCTGGTGCCTTATGTACTGTTAAATGCTTTTGTGCAGTGGGAAACCTTGCGACCACATAAAGCTTCCAAAACCTTCTTTAAAGAGGTTTCGTATATATTAAAAATTAAAATTTTATATTCTATTTTCAGCCATTTTGTATTTTGAAGTGGAGAAAACTTATGGTGGTCATATTTAAGTCTTTGTTTACAAAAGTTAAGTGTGCTCCCACATGGACTTTAATTTTAAGCTGAAGACTTGGCCTAAGCATAGATTCAGTTGCTTTTTGAAATCAGCCTGAGACCACAGACTTAGCTTGGGCTAGGAATTAATATTCACACTTTCTTTCTTGAAGTAAAGCTAAACCTTCTTTAAAACTGTCTGCTGGCTTTTATACTGCCTGCCATGAAAATATAGGGCATTGAAATGTATTTCTGCTATTTTGCTGAGTTTGAATTCTAAATGAAAAGTGTTAATATTGATGATGACAACATAAGTCTTAAGTATATGCATTATGAAATCTAATGTGTGTCTTATTTTAACTACAAGAAAAAATATCTCGGTAATAATTTTTTGTTGGGCTTCCATATATTCTTAATGGTTTTCAGTGCAGGGTCTTTACCAACTAGTATGCACTGCTCTCCTCCATCCCTTGAATTATCTTTTATTATATGACCTACTCAATATAAAATTGATGTGAACCCCAAATCAATCAATATAGGCTTCCAATCTTAAGACTCTCGTTATTTACCTATTTAGGAGTGGAGCCACTAATTCACTGGCCTCTGAATATCGAGACAACCACCACTGATGTCATAGGTCACGTTTTCAATCTGACCTCTAGTGGTCAACTGACACACTCTGAAGAAGGAGTTGTACTCAGGAGTCAGGATGTCTACTCATTGTACCTAGATACAACTGCAGGTGAGTGAGATGGTACCTAGTTTTTAAGCACGAACTCTAGCGAGGCTCACTTTTCTAGGAATCTGTTTTTTTTTTGTTTCCGGACTTTCCTCAATTCTGGCGTAGTGTGACGATTATCTGTCTCTTCACTTAAAGTTAAGTGGCAATGGGTGAAGTTTAAGTAATGGTATGGGTGACCGTCTGAGTTCTAGACCAGCTATGGGGTGTGTCTATAAGTTGTTGCCAGACTTTCATATATTCTAGACGTGCACTTCTCGTGTCTCGGATGGCTGTGCAGCTCGCGCTTGTAAACTGAAAAACTTTTTTTCAGCATTGTTTTGGAAGATACATCAAATGTCACCCTTCAGTGAACCCTTAACTTCTCTCAGCAACAAATTACTTTGATGAGAGGCATTAAAGAACTCTAAAATACTCTTTAACATAAAAACCAGCATTAAATGGATATATTTCAGTTACTGTTCAGGTTAAATGGCATATTTTATTGCTTTTATCACTAAGTACTCAATGTGAATGAGAGTAAAGATTAAGTAGAACTTGTACAAAAACTGTTATTGAAGTCAGCAATACCAACTATGTTTACATAATCAGCCCACTGCCAAAATCTGTACAATATGAATCAACATCCCCCCCCCCCCCCCCCCCACTTCCTTTCCCTCAAACTGCAAAGTCCTGATTGTTGCAGTAATCTTTATATGAATTGTGCTTATTTTTCCCTGCTTAATGGTACTAAAAATCTACAGATACATGTATTGACACGTATTTATCTTGTTTTAAAAGTGGGATATTTCGACAATTTTGAAGGATTTTGATTGGCTGAGAACGTGGCAGCTACCATACACTTGATTGGATTTCCATTTGAGATGTTGTGCATATATTTTATTATGACAATTCTAGAAATACACACATGGATTGTCAAATATTGTGAAGTATGTTGTTTAATGTTTCATGTACATATCTAACATAGCGAATGCCCATACAAATTTTCATCCATACTTAATTTCTTGAATTATCACCCTTATCGATTATCTCAGCCAATTGAAAAACCTCAAATTCCTTGTGTATTTTTATGGAATTACTTTTGTTTCATTTTTTACCCCACAGCCCTTAAGGGCTGTCGGGGTATTGTTTTCACCCATGGTGTCCGGATGGGCGGGCGGGCGGGCGGGCGGGCAGCCCACCTTGACCTATAAAATCTTGTCCAAGCTATATCTTGGAAACCGTAAGGTGTAGGAAGTTCATGCTTGGTAGGGACATTGGATAGGGCTTGTAGGTGTGCAGCATCATGGTGTGACCTTGATTCGACCTTTGACCTTGTCGTACTGACCTTGGCCTTTAAAATCTTGTTGCACCTTTGGGTCTGTCTTTTGATGCAGATTAACTACTGTTAAAGTCATATTAGAATTCATTAAGAATTTTACTTTTACAACTTCCCATTGTACCAGATGGAATTTCATCAAGTGAGCCACAGATTTTGCTCCAACACCACACATAAGCATTCATTGAATGTATTACCACTTCTGTATGCGTGGTAATATTCAAAACATCTAAACCATAATTCGGCCATGCCAGATGTAGATAAAGAGTACATCCATTTTTTTTCTCTTAGACTTTATTTTCTCTATTTAAACATTGTTTGGATCTTTATATAACTCACAGTGCTCTGAAAGTATCCTGAACTTTGTACTGGTACAGTACTTCTATATCTCATGGTGTTAAAAATATTTCCCTAGGCTGTGGGGTATGGGCATCTCTGATGCTATTTTCCTTTTCTTTGTAAAATTTTCATGTATGTTTCGCCATTTAACATTTTGTTTAAATTATTACTGATTGTAACTGACAAACATGGCAGAGAACGATTAATGTAAAAGTGTTGCGTAAAACACGTGAAACATAATAATTACATAATTATGACATTTTTAAGAGAATTGCATCAGAATTTAGGCTCTGATGGCAGATCTATAAAATACCTATACGAAAGATGCTGACATATCAAAGTAAAACTCACTGAAGAGTAAAGTTTTGAATCTTATCTAAAACATAACTACAAAAATCTTTTTTTCAAAGCTTATGTACAATGTCATAATTTTTGTGTGAAATATCACTACTGATCAACATTCTGCTTTTTGAGGCCTTTATATATCCTGGACATACACATAAAAATTTCTCAAATTTTTTAGTCAAATGGAAACTGCTATATGGTTGATTTTTATCAGAGTTCCCTGTGGTAGCTCTGCCTTATTTATAATTTAAAGGGTCATGTGACCATATTTCAGCCAATCATATTGATATATTTTACACTGAGCTATAATTACAAGTCCAAAGACTTCTATATGGTCTGTATAACTAGGTCCTGGCTTGGCACTGGATGCAGACTTTAGCATACTTTTCTGGATAAAATCAGAGTCAGATGGAGGCCTGATACAGTGGAACAACAGACTGGGTGAAGTTATCTTCTCAGTTGGGTGAGTGTAAATCCTCCGTTTTCGAGACATGCTGACGGGAAGCAAACGTTCTTGCATATAATAGAGAGTTTGTGGGAAAAGGTGTATTAACACGTCTCTTTGTAGGAATAAGACTTAATATATTAATGATTAAAACTTTGTGAAAAAAAGTATTTATATCTTTGATTAGGCTTAGAAAAATAGGTATCTTGCAAATAAATTATTTTTCATTTGTTGCTAAAATTAAAAAAATATATATATATGCACCTTAAGGGGAATTTTCCTCTTTTATTGTCAACCACATGCAATATATAGAGTAAGAAATCTAAAATTCGCCACATATCTGAAATTCGCCACATGTGACAATACTAATAAAATAAATGAATTGTGGTGAGATTTGTTGAATGTATAGTAAATTAAGGCTTTTTGAACTGAAAAATACCAATTGTGAGACAAAAACATCATTTTCTTCATAAAATTAACTAAGGTTTTAGAGGTGGCGAATTTTAGATTCCTGGCGAATTTTAGATTCCTTACTCTAGCCAAAATAAAGGGATATACAAACAGGAACATTTAGTTTTATATTGCTCAGTGTAACTTAATATGGAAAATTGGTATTTCAAATTTAAGTATCAATTTGTCAACAGTTTGGAAATGATATAACCTATAAGTGTGTTAACTTCATCATTCAAAGTGTATTTGTACAGAGCTTCTCATTTATTTTTTGCCTTACAATCCATGCAGAAATATCAGAGAAATTTCAAGTTACAAAAATTGAAGTTCTCACATTCTGGTGCTACAATATACGATAACCTTTTTTAAGTATTCCATCTTTAAATATGTACATAATTATTTTACTTATTATTCATCCAAATTGTCGGATAAATAAGTGAAGCATCAAAGATTAGATATATACAAAAGTATATCACAAATGAAGATTGATAAGATAACACTCATGTTGCATGCTTGTGTCATATTATCATCTTCATTCGTTATATATGTTTTTTGCATGTCATTGAGGAAGTTTCCTATTATGGTGGCTCGTATAGTTTGAAGTTATGCTTTGCATATTTGTACTAAATTTGAATTAACATTACTAATTACTAATTTAGAATTCCCATCAGGGCATGTCGATGATGATGCTTCCAGGAATGTTACAAACTAACTATCTATGGTGTAAACTATAAGATTAATATTTGATTGGACTTATTTAATTTCCACCATTTGTACAAGTCTTATAATTTTCCTTATTGTGTTTCAGGCTTTCACTGGCAATCATCAGCAACACACTCTACTTCTTCACTGGCTTTGTAAACAGTGCAGCAGATGTGTACCTGGTAAAACCTATGCCACAAGACACCTGGCATCATGTGGCCTTGACCTATAGAGAGGCTTCGTCTGACCTAGAGATCTATGTGGATGGAACCATGGCTTGGCAACGCAACTTCACCAACCTCTACTCAACTATGCAAAACAAGCCCTTTGTGTCTATAGGTAAAATAGAAGTAATTTCAAGTGTTACCTGTGTATAGGCAAAATATATATGCGATTTCAAACCCTACCTGCCTGTAAAAGAAGTGTTTATGATTACAAGTCTTATGGGGAGGCCACGTCGGCACAGTGGTAACACACTCGCCTCCTACCTCTGAGGTCGGTGGTTCAAACCTCAAACCCTATATGGGAAAGATTGTAGTTTCTTACCGATGGTCAGCACTTTTTACAGTACAGAACCTTGACCAACTGTATGTACTGGTTTCCTCAGCCCATAAAACTACCCGTCGTGACATGACATATTCACTGTTGAAAGCGGCATTAAATCCCAAATAAATAAATAAATACAAGCCCAATGCCACAGTCACACTACAGACAGTACGTCCTGCAGTTAGAGGTTTTTCTCGGTGGTGGAACTGCATCCAAGACGCCCCATATCTTCTGAGATTTGTTATTTCCATCATATAGTAGGCAGTATAAACTGTAGTTTTAGGCATTGCAACACCCATATGCTTCAACTACCATGTGAGGTTTGTATGCAAAGTTGTGACACAGTGGCAAAACATCCATTTACTTCCACTCACCTTATGTCGCCATAAAAGACGACCGAGACTAAACCTTAAATACACCATGGACTACACCTTCAGTTACTGTAGCAAGAAATTTCATCTGTGCATGCTCGCATTTGTTTGCGCATGCCCAGAGTACCAAATTCAAAGGCAGAAGTTTTAAACATTTTAAAACTTCCATTTTAAAACTTCCATAGAGAGGGGCCATGGTGACAGAGGGGTAACACTCTCGCCTCCCTCCTCTGAGGCCGGTGTTAGGTTCACTGCTCTACCTCAAGTGGGAAAGCTGGTAGTTGCTTGCCGTTGGTCGGCAGTTTACAGTACAGAACCTTGACCAACTGTATGTAATGGTTTACTCTGCTCTTCCAATTACATGTCATGATATGACCTGTACAGTGTTGAAAGCAATGTAAAACCCCATATAAATAAATGAAACTTCCATAGAATGTGTAAGGTAATGGACATTTTGCCACTGTGTCACAAAGTAGCATGCGAACCTCGGATGGTAGTTTGGACAGGGGCATTTCTCCCACTGTCTATAACCGAGGGTCATACCAGCTGTTATGTGCCTGGGGTTGATAATTGTTTATGGGTGAAATGTTAGTAAATTTAAGCATACTATTTTATAGGTAAAATGTTACGAGTTTAAGCCTTACCTGTCTGCAAGTAAAAGATGTGTGATGTTAAGCCCTACCTGTACATAAGTAGAACATTATTTTGTGATTTCAAGCCTGCCTGTCTGCAGGTCAAATGTGAACATTTTCAGCCATATCTGTCAGTTGTTAACACATTTGTCATTATCTAACCATATCTATCAATAGGTTAAAACATTAGTAATGTCATGATGTACCTGTCTAAAGGTAAAACATTAACTTATAATTTCAAACTCTACAAAATAAACCACAAATAATTTCAAGCCATACCTGCCTGTAGGTTAAAACATAAGTATTGTCAGGCTGTACCTGTCTTAAAGGTAAAACATAATTTCAGACTCTGTATGTCCTTAGGTAAAACACTAATAAATTCAAGCCATACAGGTAAAATGTTGGTAAAATAGGCTCTGACAATCTAAAGATAAAGCATGACCGTGTCAAGTTCCACCAGTCTATTGGTCATGCATAATTATTACAAGTCCTACCTGTCTGCGCATAAAGTACGACATTTTCAAACCCCATTTGAAAAACAGTAAACAGGGAAAAAAGATGCAATTCAAACAAAGCATTGTAATTTCAACGTTTAGCTGCCTACCGTTAATCAAGTTCCATCCATTTTGGTTTAAATATCAGTAAAATTTACGAAAATACTGAGGGGCCATGGTTGCGCAGTGGTACCATACTCACCTCCCACCTTTGTTGTCTGTGGTTCAAACCCTGGACCTTATGTGGGAAATTTACTAATTGCTTACCGATGGCCGAGATTTTACAGTACAGAACCTTGACCAACTGTATATACTGATTTTTCTCTGCCCACAAAACTACCCATCATAATACGACCTCTACAGTCTTGAAAGTGACTTACAACTCCACATAAATAGGAGGAAAATACCATAATAAAAAATCGATTTTTATTTCATAAAAATGTAAATATACTATACCATATGAAAACACTTGGGTAAGCGTGGCTTGGCGTTCGGTGCGCAGTAATACAGAAATAGTTCATTCTTTTTGTGGCGGTTGAAGTGTCAACAGGCGTTTTTGCTATCTTGCTAAGACCTGGGGCGGATTTCACGAAAGGTCTTAGCCCGGTCTCAGGCTCAAATTTGAGACTTTTGTCTCAAATTATTGGAATATTTTACTTGAGCCCATGGGCTTAGCATTAATGGATTTCACAAAAGGTCTCAGTCTCAGCTTTGGCTGAGCCACTGGCTCAAATATTGAGACTGGTTGAAAGTGGGCTTAAGTTTTGTAAACAAAGGCTCAAATATGGCCGCCATAATTCTTTCATCACTTCAAAATTTGAAATGGCTGAAAATAGGGTACAAGTATATAAAACAAGCCCCTGAAGTAGTCTTTGGGTGTTTTTACATGTTTACAAGGTTTCCCATTGCAAAATGGTATTTAACCAGAGATATTATGTGTCAAACAAGGAATGTATATGTCATCAGTAGAATATTTTGACTACAAAAAATGGTCACATGACACAGAAAACCACTGTGGTTATTTGATAAGCTTGGTCTCAACTGAGACCCCTTCTGTGAAAACCATTTGAGACAAAGACTTAGCTGAGCCAGAAGGCTCAGATTTGAGCCAGTGGCTCAGCCTGAGACTGGGCTAAGTCTGAGACCTTTCATGAAATCCGCCCCAGCATTTACACGTTTTTGGTGCTCTGTAAGTACACTTAAGCTGTTTTATTCACTATTCCTCCATTTTATTTACATTTTACTTCTATTTCTGGTGATTTTATTGTGTACTTTGCCATATATTTTACGTGTTTTTCCAAAACTCGTATTATCGCTCATCTGGTCACGTGGTGTTAGAATGTCGGATTTCCTTATATATTCATTTCCTCAGTAAATTATTTCGTTTTATGCACTTCTACAGGCATTACAATTTTAATTTACGGTTTTCCTTCATTCTTTCAACGAAATTCTTCGTTTTTCCCCACGTATTTTGACCGGACTGTGCATTGTTTTTCACGTAGTTACTGATTTGGTATTATTGCTCATTGGGTCACGTGGTGTCAGAATGTTGGATTTCCTTTGGAAATATTCATTTCCGCGGTGAATTAATTCATTGATGCACTTCTACAGGCATTATAATTCACCATTATTGGTTTCCTTCATTCTTTTGACGAAATTCTTCGTTTCACCGCGTAGTTTGACCTTATTTTTGAGTTTTTTACGAATCATTCACCAGGTCACGTGACGATGACGTCACATTCAAAATGGAGGTCAACTGATCGGTTGTCAGAAAATATTCATTTTCATAGTGATTACAGCATTTCCAGGTTTGTTTATACATTCCTTCTACATATTTCTTTGAATATTATTATTTGAGAGCATAATGTGTAATAATTTCAATTGTTAACGCATTTTTCATAGCGTAACATTACGGTATCTACTACCTACCATTCACGGTTCTTTACTTGTACAGGCCCTTTCTTTTGACATTTCTGGATTTCGGATCCTAGTTTCAGTGTTTTGGGGTTCAATTTTGAGCCCAGGGTTTCCATTTTTAGCCTTTCCCCACCTTCAATTCTGGAGGATGGGGTTTACGGCTTCTGGGGAGGACTTTGTCTTCCACCTTTTGGAGATCCATCTCACTGTTACTGGTTTCCTACATTCCAATTTTGTCATTTTGGTCATTTGGTTTCTCAGTCCATTTTTAGTCCTTTGGCCTCTTTTGTGCCTAGGGCTCAGCCTAATCAGGCTGCTTTTTGGGCTGGGACTACCTTATTAAGACCATTCATTTTCAGGGTCCTTTTAGAAGAGTTTATCAGTTGAATCCAACTGATTTTCTACTTCCTAAACACAGCTCCATTCATTTTCTAAATCTAGAAAATTTTTGTTTGGGGTTTGGTGGAAATCTTCTGTTACTCAACAGCTTTCTATTGTGTTTTCACCATTTTTTAGATCTGACGATCAATGGCCACATCTCCCTTTTGGGTATGTTGGGGGTTCCTCTGTCTACAGTTAACCTTTAGGCAGACTTCAGGAACCCTATTCCAACCTTTTGGTGCCAGTCTGTTGGACTATATGGGTGCTTAGGACTTCATCCTTTAATCTTTTCCTCAGAAGATTTTTAAGCTTCCTGTCTAACAGAATTAGGGAATAAATTTGACTGCTCTTTTCTTTTGATCAGTCTTATTTTTCTCTAAGTCAACCACTTTTCCAGGCTTAGAAGTTCCTTCATGAGGCCAGATACTTACTTTCTGTCACTCATTCATTTTGGGATTTTCTTATTCTAAGTTTTGTAGGTTGGGTAATTACCCAATTTTCCTTCTAAAACTTAGTTTTGCCAGGTACAAAATCCTCTTCAGAGGGTTTTTTGGGTTGACTTCTTCAGGTTTCCGGACCTGGGATCTAGCCTGATGGGGTTCTTAAGACCTTCTCTTCCCTAGGTAGAGTTCCTCTGCTATTAGGGGAGATCTGAGATGGACCTTAGGGTCCTTATTTCTGTGGGATTTTTTCCTTCAGTCCTGTTTTGTTGATCACTTATTCAAGTTGATTGACAAGGCAATACTTTCTCAGTGGTCTTTTTCATCCACCATTCTTTGGACATCTGTTTCAATGGGTCTTCTAGCTACATTTTAGCTGGTTGATCTATGGCTTTTTTCAGCCATCTTTGCACTTTATTTTGAGAGATTTCTTTATCCATTTCCCTCACTTGTGCTTAGTCACTTGGTAGGGTTAATTGGTCCTTTTTTGGTCTTATGCTGTTTCTTGTGATGTCTCTCTTGGGAGACCATTTCTTCTCACATACAACAGTATAAGCAGAAGGTTTTCATGTGGCCCTTACTCAAGGTGCCTCTTTTAAGCTATCTGCATTAGCCTCTTGAGGCACACCAATTAAGACCTTTTTTCCTCCCACCCAGGGAGTTTTCTCTCTAACTTGGTGCTTTTAGGATGTGGTTCCTTTCCAGGATCCAACATTCTGATGGTGGAATGCCTTCCAGAGGTAGAGGCTCAGCCTCAACCTCTATTATGGTGTCCTTCAGGAGATAAGAGTGTTGTTTTACTCAAATTTTCACTCTTACTTCCATATCCCTTAACTTGCCAGTGGAAGGTCAACTGATTCCAGTGGTCTCTCAGATTCCACGTTCCTGATTCTTTCAGCTCTTCTCCACAGAAGAATGCTGTTCTTTGTCATTCAGTCTCACACTGTCTGTTCACATGAGCAGTTCAAGTATCTTGAGCTCCTGTTTTCCTGATTTTTCAGGGCATTATCCTTGACAAAGATATACTGGAAACCACAATTAGATTTATATCTTTTCCTGGTTTTCCAGACTATCAGGATGCAACTTATCAGTTGATCATTTTCTCAATTGGTCAGTGGACCACTTCTCTTCCTCAATTTGCCTCCTTTCTCTCCTTTGGCTCCTTTGGTTCACTCTTGCTTATATTTTTGCTTTTGGGCAAGGTGTACCACTTTGTGGCAATGCCTTATGGTCTAGCCACTAGCTTTTCAGGATTTACTTCCTTAGTCAAGGAAGTAAGGAAAGTTGGCTTTGAGGTTGGGCATCTCAGTGCACATGTGACTACAAATTGGCTCATTAGAGCCAATAGTTGTCAGAGGCTCTTTTTTCAACTCTATTAGAGTTGACTTTTATCTTGGAGTGGTTCTTAGCAGGAAGTATTTAGATCTGTTTCTTTAACAGGTCTCCTTCCTGGGTCAGGTTCTTAACCTGTTTCTTAATTACCTCTCCAACTGGGCTCCTTATTTCTTTTGGCTTCCACTTGGAAGCCGCTTCTTCAAGGTCCCTACACATGACACTTCTTCTGTGTCATCTCAGGACACTTGATTTTCCTTCTCAAAGGTGCTCTGGATTTTCCATTCCTTGATCCTTCTATGAAGGTTCATTCAAGATGGTAATATCCTGGGAACTATGTCTTTGCATACCTCCCTTTAATTCCCTAGTTTTTACATCTACTTTCATGGATGTTTCACTGCAGGGTTTGGGAGTTCTTTGTGCTCTGTGGACCACCTAAGGTCTATTTTTGATGTAGCAGTCCAGTCTGTGCATCAGTTCTAGAGCTCATAGCTGTCCTTTTTGCTCAGACATTTGTTCCTCTATTATCCTTTCATCAAAGGATCATCCTTTCAGCCTCAAACAACTCAGATGTCTTGTTCTCAAGACATTTGTTCCTCATTTGTCCTTTCTTTAAGGGATTCTTCAGATAGTCCAGGTAACACTGTTGTCTGGGTTTTCTTTAAATCAAGACAGCTTCCACTCTTGGGACATGTGTATTTTGGCATCTTTTGCCATTATTTTTACAAGAACAAGTCTGTTCTTCCACCTAATGTTCCAGGGGCATGAATCCTTGGCAGACCATCTCTGGAGGTCTTTTCTCACCTTTCATATAAGGTGGCCCTTCAATTCTTGGATCTTCAGATGGTAGTCTCAGACTTCTCATCTTATTTAGATCTCTTTTGCCATGTGATTCAATCACAAGCTGCTCTTACATGTGCCTCCTGTGCTAGATCCTTAGGCTCTGGCAACAGATGCCCTGGAGTGTTGTGGTCCGGAGTACTTGTTTTACTCCTTCCCTCCTTCACCTCCTTGTCCTCTATGGCCATGAAGTTAATCAACTTTCAGAGCTGTATCATGCTTCTTGTAGCCTTTCCTGGTAATTGCCAGGTTTGGCCTCAAGATCTCCTTTAAGAAAGCCATTGGCTCTTCCTCTTATTCTTCTATAACAATCTCATCTAGAGTTTTGTTATTTATTTTTATGGAGTTCCTTCCTTCAAGCTTTCTGGCTGAAGTCTCCTTTAAGAAGAATTTTCACAGGAGGGGTCTTGGAGGATTTTTATCTTCCATAACTGTGTATGAAGCAATGTGGAACTGCTTCAAAAACTTGTGAGAAACATGGCCTCTCTGCCATGCTTCAACTGTCCCATTTATTGCTGTTTGTTCCTTTTAAGGAATTATTTTTCAGACAATAGGGATACAGGTCAGCTCTCTCCAGGTACTACTTGGAGTTGGGTTCTTATAGGAGCTAGGAAGTCTCATTTGGAGCTTCTTTAAGTCCAGATTTAGGGTAGTCGTCACCTACCGGTTTGGTACTTAATCCTTGGTTCTGCAGGCTCTTACCAAGGCTCCTCTTGAACCCTTTTCATTTGCTGAGCCAAGTTTTTCACATTTTAGACAGTCTTTCTTACTCCCTTTCTTTGGGAAGGAGAAGGAGTGATTTTGATTCCTTTATTTAAAGGTTTTCTCTCACTCTTTAGGGATGGCCTAAGTCATCCTTAAGTCAGATCTTACTTTCCTGGCTTAAGCCAGTTATCTTCAGAAGGCTCTTCCTGCTTTGACTTTTTGTCTTTGGTCAGGATGACTTAGAGACCTCTCCTTTTTTACAGTCAGATTCCTAAGATACTTTCTATCTAGCTATTCTGACTTAAAAGGATTTCTTCTTGGTCTTCCTTCTGAAGTCCAAGAGGGTGATATTGCTGCTCAGACAATATTGTTTTGGATAGCACTTTATCCTCTATTCCCTCAGTCTCTGTTCCACAGAGAATGCATCTCTTCATGGTGTCAGGGCTCATCATGTCAGGGCACAGGGGGCTTCCTGGTCCTTTAGGGGTGGAATCCCACTCCTAGTCAACATGAGATCCTGCACGTGGAAGAGCCATTCCACTTTTACATCCTTCTCTATTTTAGGAATGTATTTCCCTTCAGAGATGTTGTTCTTAAGAATCTCTTATGATTTCTTAAGTGGAGTGGACATCCTTTTCCACTCAGCCATTTCTCTCTCTTCTACTTCTTCTTCCTCAATTTAAGTCCATCTGAAACTTTTAGTTTCAGAAAAAGGGGGGTGGCATTTCCCTTTTAGGGAATCTATTCTTCATCTCTGTTTTCAGAACCGTGCTTCTTAGTGCCTCTGGGCATGTTCCTATTCTGAGCACAGGGCATACTTATGCCTTCTCCTTTGAGCTGACCTAATAGGGTGTAGACAGCAGTGCTGAAGTTAGTGCAGTGGTTAATGCTACTCACGTAACTCACCCGAGTTATTGCTTCAGCACAGAGGTTTTGGGTTCAATTGCATTGCACTAGGAAGTATCCTTTTGTAGCAATTTAACCTTAGGGTGGTTTTCCTCAGTCTGTCTTTTTCCCACCATCCTTCCATGTGGGCATTCAACCCAAGTGTTTTCATATGGTATAGTATATTTACATTTTTATGAAATAAAATTTCATATTTTTAAATGTAAAATGCATTTTTATGAATAAAAATGTATATACTTACCATATGAAAACAGCAAATCACCCTCCCGCCTGCCCCGCTTTTAAAGACCTTTTTCCAGCATTTATGTTTATTCACAAAAAGAATGAATTATTTCTGTATTACTGCGCATGGCAGAGTGAATTAGGTCACCAGGGGTCAAAGGTAGCAAGTATATAGGTTTAAAGAGGGTCTCCCCTCATATTTTAAATTCTATGTACGGTGTATGTGGCGGTCACCGAACGCCAAGCCATGCTTACCCAAGTGTTTTCATATGGTAAGTATATACATTTTTATTCATAAAAATGCATTTTACATTTAAAAATATGAAAATTCTTTCTGATTCATTTATAATGTCATACTCAAGAATAATTTTTTTTCAATATTATATTCATGTTATTTTAAGAAGACATGTAAAAAGAAAATATTTCCCAGTATATCTTTGTATTAAACAGTCATGCAAGAACTTTGATATGGTGAGATCTATTCATGTATTCCATTCATCTAATAAATTCAGACTTTTGAACATTGCCCCGAAGTCCATGAAAATGTCTTACTTGTTGTAAAACAAATGTTCTGGCTAGATTTTTGACAAGGATCAATCACAAAAGTGTAGGTAGAACTTTTAGTGCTTCTGCATTTGTATTACAGTTGTGCACTAGCAGATCCAGTGGGGGGGTTCAGGGGGTTTGAACCCCCCCCCCCCCCTACTTCTTGAAAAATAGTGTAAGAAATACAGATTCAATCTTGAGAGTGGTGTTAAATTTACAGGAAATGCACTATATTTTTACCAAAAATTAATTTTTTTCATGGGGGTGGGGTGGGGGTGGGGGGCTGGGGGCATGTCCCTGAGCCCCCTAGTTACGGTATGTCTGATGTGAACCCCCACCTTACTTAAAAGCTGGATCCGCCCCTGTTATGTATAAATGTACCACTGTATTTCACTGTCAAATAATACAATTTTTTTCTGATTTTATTTTGACTCTAGGAGATGCCTATTACTTCAACAATAGAAAGAGATTCACAGGAACTATTGCTTGTGTCATGATCTTCAACACAACGCTTGAAAGAGATGCCATTATGATTGAGCTGAGAATGTGTCAAGGTCGAGATCTGGGTAGGTAAAGTCATTCTTTGTTAATTAATGGCTCACATACCCTGTTAGAAGTTTCTGAAGAGGTCTGTGGTGGTCTCAGGGTTAGCAGGTTTGGTATTTATTCATTTATTTAAACATTTCAAAGGAAGCGTTTGGCATGGGTTAAAAAATGGTACAAAAACCATTTGTAATAGAATGTTTTTAAAGTGTTTTATTTATATCGTTTATTAAACGTTTAACGATAAATGTTAGACAAACGTTATAAATGAAGTTAATAAACATAATAATGTCTGAAAAATAATGGGGTCAGAGGTCAATTGCAATATCTTTGTATGGTTACTCAATATTGAAAATATTATTTTTATGTCTAAAATTGTAAGATAGTGGCTTAGAAATTGTACCTACATTCAATTCCTACTTTTAGGGATTGCATGTGGGGCAATGTTTGACACAGTCCTCTAAAATCCCCTATTATTGCTCGCCGCCATCTTTGGACATGTTTGAAGGTGAAGGTTTAAAATATAGTTTTAAAAAGTGTTTTTGATGGAATGTTTTTGAAACATTCGACAAGCAATGTTGTTTAAACATTTTATGTGTACTGTTTATCAAACATTTCATGATGGATGTTTGAAAAGCATTTTCAGCAAAACATTCATTTCTCCAGCTATTTTATAAATGTTTTAAAAACGTTTCCAGTCAAACCTAGCTTCTTGAGTTATTTTATAAATGTTTAATAAACATTTTCAGCTAAAACATTTGTATAGAGAATGTTTATAAAATGTTTTTTAAATGTTACAGTGTAAATGTTTACTTGGAAATGTTAAGAAAGCCTGTAATGTATATTCTTTCAGCTCTGAATCCTGAAGCCTTTTGGCCACTTAACTACAATACAACCACCTCCGATGTCAGCCAGAACAGTCTTCATCTCACACAGGTGGGATCCCTGGTCTACGATGATGGTGGCGTTATTTTCATGGATGATCCAGGCCAGGTTTTGTACCTGGATACCATCCTGGGACCCCCTCTGAGCCTGGATGAAGCCTTCAGTGTGGTTTTCTGGGTGAAGGCTCATGATGACGGGGTCTTGTTGGAATGGGTGAATCGGCTGGGATTTACTGTGATATCACTTGGGTAGGACTTTATTTTGTTGAGTTTAAGATTTGAGAATTGGTGCCATGGTGGTGAAGTGGTAGAGTAAGAAATCTAAAATTCCTCAGGAATCCGAAATTCGCCACCTCTAAAACCTCAATTAATTTTACAAAGAAAATGATTTTTTGTTTTAAAATTTGTATTTTTCAGTCCACAAAGCCTCAATTTACTGTACATTCAACAAATCTCACCTCAGTTAATTTATTTTATTAGTATTTCAACATGTGGCGAATTTCAGATTTGTGGCGAATTTTAGATTTCTTACTCTAACAGACTTGCATGCCACCTCTGATATCAGAGCTCAAATCCTGGCCTGATCTCGTGTCTGAAAGCTAGTTTCTTGCAATTTACAGTGCAGAACCCGTACAAACTATACTGGTTTCCTCTTCCCTTCTAACTGCCCGTCACAATGTAATGGACAAAGTACTAGACATGACATAAAACATTAAATAGATAAATGTTTGAGAAGCAAGGACAGGTATGTTAACATAAAACAGAGAAATACAAATTTTGATTAGTGGACATAAGTTTATAAAATTGAATACTGTGACTTTCTCTCCAATCTTTGATACCAAATGATACCAAATGCACACTATATATTTATTAGAAATTTCTAAGTGGAAACTTTTCCTCATCATAGATTTCAGACCAGCATTTTACTTGCTGTTATAGTGAAACATTCATGTTGTTATTCAAATCTACATAAAATTTTATATTTTGTAATGAATTTTCTGATTTATACGAGTACTGGAAACATTAGTTGGTATTTTGTAAGAAACCAGCTTAGGTTACACAACCGTGAAGACAAATACCATATATATTCACCAAATACCCGAACAATGTTTTGAAATTGTGATTTTGATGTGGTGAATTATAGCAGCAAGCAGAAAGCAAGTGAAGTTTAGGATAATAATAGCCTTGCGTAAGGCTCAAATTTGCATGATATCTTTTCAAACATGCACACAGATATTTGGTATTCATAAAGCACTCATACATGTTAAGAGATAGAACCTAATCAAACTTTCTCTTAGCTGTATGCTGCTTTAAAAGTCAGTACATGTATGAGTACATTATAAAAACTGAAACTCCATTATCTGAACTGAAAACTTTCCCTAACTGCAAAGAAACTTGAGCCTTCAGCAAGGCTAAAGTTTAACTCTTTCATGAATATATGTACACACAAAAAATGTATGTTAGCAACAATTCATCTAAAGCTAGAAATCATTTTGGATTGGCTATGAGTTTTCTGGAGTATGTGTATGATATGGTGCATTATTAATACATTAATACATATAAAATGTATGATAATACCCGTACACAAGTGTACAGAAAAAAGACAGATTTGAGTAACATAATCTTAATTTAGATTAAATCATATCCATTTGCATTACAATGGTATTTACAGGGTTTGTACATAATTTTGAGAGTTTCTCTGATAGTATGGCATTTTACAAGTTGTACATAGCAGTTTTAAAGCCCAAAGTCGAGGGCTCAAAGAGCATTTAAGAACCTTCATTCCTCTGTCAAGTGTGATGCTAAAATAAACAAACTTTCCTTGTTTGTGCCCTTTTAGTCTGGAAGGAAGAATTTGTGTCAGTGCTGTCAAAGGTGATATGTTATATCCCAGTAAGCTGTGGTGTTTGTTGATATTAGTATATAAAAACTTCAAATGTATGATCTTTGTAATTTGAGGAGATTTTCGTCCCGGGTCGAAAACTTTCCCTTTTAAATGAGAATTCTAATATCTATGATTCAATATACTTTCAGTCTCTCTTTGGTAATTGACGATGGCAGACTCGGCCTTGTGAACGGTGTTGTGACAGCAGAAAACCCTCCATTTCTAACCGATGCAGTACTCCGAAAAAACAAATGGTACCACGTTGCTTTGACCTACCATGACATGGTGTCCAGGGCTCGGATATATATTGATGGTGAACTGGTTTGGCATATGATTATTCCGGATCTCGATGAATCTGTGAAGAAGCCATATTTGTACATTGGTAGTGGGTTTGCAAATAGTGGGGAGAGGTTCTCTGGAAGTATGGCTTGTCTGCAGTTGTACAACACAGCTTTGACTGAAGACGAGTTAGTGGGAACATTGCAAATGTGTGAAAATCACCTGTTTGGTAAGTTGAAAGTAAAACTCCAATAATCTGGAATAAGTTCAGTGCTCTCATTGTTGCATTGATAATCCCAAAGATCATAAAAATTGATCTTCAAAAAGGAGATTTTTTTACAGTTTTCAAATGTGATTCATTTTTAATGTTAAACTTGTATAATATTATTGGCACACATTTAATATTTTCTCTTCGGCAGATATTCATCAAACTATTCTCTGTAATTTTCAAACATGACCCACTAATGGCTGGGCAGGTTATAATCGTCGTATGTGCTGTCCAGGCAGCACTTTTGTTTTTGCCCATGTTCAAATTTTCCTATTTTTTTTCATCAGAACAGGTTTCTGAAGCTAATATCTTGCATTAACTATCACCACAACAATGTATTTTCTATTTTATCTATATAGGTTCATTCAAAATTGTAAAATACCTGATTGATAATGTTCTAATTGTACCTGCATGATCAGGCATTCCTGCCCGCTGAGGTTGTCTTTTTCTTGTAATATTTGGGTTCTTTCAGGAGTATGTCTCTCAGTGGCATGACAAATGTAACGGTGGAATATGTCTGTAATCATCACCCTGAACGAATCTCCCTAACCAGTATAAATGCAGACTATTCAAATGTGTCCTGCACTGTTTTTTTTTCGCAGATGACTACCCAGTAGTTAACTGGCCTCTGAATGACATCACCACCATCATAGACATGTCAGGACATGGGTTCAATCTCACACAGGTGGGATCGGTTATTCACAGCAAAGAGGGTGTCATGTTGGATATTCAGAACAGCTACGAATTGTACCTAGACATGACCCACTCCAGACTGATGTTGGACAGGGATTTCACCATACTCTTCTGGGTGTATCCAGAGACTGATGGGGGACTTGTGCAATGGCGAAACAGACTCGGAGATGCGCCATCAATAGGGTATTGGAATTTAAGTGATAGTACAGTATTGCATAAGCCCAGTTTCTTTCTAGATGTCAAGGTGTCTAAATTGGGCATTTAACCAGTTGGCTTTTGTCAGTGTGGATTTTGAATCCAGCTAATTGCCCCACCTGAGATTCACTGCAGGTCCTGTTTAGTTAGGGCCTCAGCTGCTGAAAGAAATGCCTGAGTTCAGGCTTGGGATTTATAATTTTTCTCTTTCGCCAGACTTCTAAATTTGCCACTTATGAAA
This sequence comes from Sabellastarte sp. h YS-2021, assembly GCA_964017235.1. NCBI lineage: Eukaryota > Metazoa > Annelida > Polychaeta > Sabellida > Sabellidae > Sabellastarte > Sabellastarte sp. h YS-2021. The sequence goes on from OZ024932.1 coordinate 125,800,302, forward strand.
GCCTTACTTAATTCTATGAAAAAAGATGAATCACATAGAAGGAAAGTGCAGTGGAGGTCCTTTGTGGTGTGCTGGTGAGCAAGTTTGGCTTGTAATCACAGGCTGTCACCTCTGTGTAGGTTTGACTCCTGCAAGTGAGGGTCTGGAACAATATGACCATGACTGACGAAGTGTAGGACACAGAAACCCTAGCTTTGAACTTTATATTTATCTCTCTGTATCATGAAACTGATGTTATAATAATGTAGTGGCAACAAAGGCATTGGAGTCTTGGCATTGGTAGGTTTATTAGATTATATAAAACCAGATTAAATGGGACACTGTGAACCTAAAAGCTGCTGTATCTCCTATACTAATACAACTATAGGTCTAGCATGGTAAGCAACTGCCATAAAATCATGAATGTTCCTAATATTTTAATCTGGTACACATCCTACAATTGCTTCTGCATGCCTACAAATCTCTGAATTTCTTCAAGCGTAAAGACACTGAGTTTATTGGCAACTATCTGGCACTTGCCACTTATATGGAATCACTGACTGGCTTTAGTGTAATTATAAAATTACAAGTGTTCCAAAGGTTTTGTTATAACGTTATAACATTCTCATATATTTAAGCGTCCCACAAGGGACGCTTGTTTGTGTATGGGAGACCTTCAGGCTCCGCCGGCTCTGCCGGCTCTGCATTTTGTTTTCCTTATAACTCTGTAACCCTGTAACCGTTAGGCGGATTCTTTTCAAATTTGTCAGGTTTAGGCAGTAGCCTTGGGGAATTTTTTTGAATATGCTGCAGTGACATTTCAACCAATCCGGATGATAACTTGAAAGGAATTTTATCAATTCACCTGAAACTTGGCAAATACATTCATTCTATTAAAATCTGGAAATCATTAGATTTTGGCATTGATCGGTTAAGAAATGGCCGAGTAATTAATGATTAATTAATCATTACGAATTTTCCAAATAAGGAAAACACAAAAATGCTTATATCTCGAAAACCGTGCTAGATAGAGCGATTTCGACGAAATTTTTGACCCGCAGGGTATCTCTGAGGAGTAGTTTTCCCAATTTTCAAAAAATTTTTGTCTCGCCCAAAATGGCGGCCATTTTGAATTTTCGAAATTTTCGCAAAAATTGCAAAACACAAAAATGCTTATATCTCAAAAACCGTGCTAGATAGAGCAATTTCGATGAAATTTTTGATCCACAGGATATCTCTGCGGAGTAGTTTTCCCAATTTTCAAAAAAATTTTGTCTCGCCAAAAATGGCGGCCATTTTGAATTTTCGAAATTTTCGCAAAAATTGCAAAACACAAAAATGCTTATATCTCCAAAACCGTGCTAGATAGAGCGATTTCGACGAAATTTTTGACCCACAGGGTATCACTGCGGAGTAGTCATCCCAATTTTGAAAAAAATTTTGTCTCGCCAAAAATGGCAGCCATTTTGAATTTTCGAATTTTTCGCAAAAATTGCAAAACATAAAAATGCTTATATCTCGAAAACCGTACTAGATAGAGTGATTTCGACGAAATTTTTGACCCACAGGGTATCTCTGCAGAGTAGCCATGCCTATTTTAAAAATATTTTTGTCTTGCCAAAAATGGCGGCCATTTTGCATTTTCGAATTTTTCGCAAAAATTGCAAAACATAATAATGCTTATATCTCGAAAACCGTACTAGATAGAGCGATTTCGACGAAATTTTTGACCCACAGGGTATCTCTGCAGAGTAGCCATGCCAATTTTCAAAAAATTTTGTCTCGCCAAAAATGGCGGCCATTTTGAATTTTCGAATTTTTCGCAAAAATTGCAAACCATAAAAATACTTATATCTCGAAAACCCTGCTAGATAGAGCGATTTCGACAAAATTTTTGACCCGCAGGGTATCCCTGCAGAGTAGCCATGCCAATTTTCCCCAAAAAAATTTCTCGCAAAAAATGGCGGCCATTTTGAATTTTCGAATTTTTCGCAAAATTGCAAAACACAAAAATGCTTATATCTCGAAAACTGTGCTAGATAGAGCGATTTCGACGAAATTTTTGACCCACAGGGTATCTCTGCAAAGTAGCCATGCCAATTTTCAAAAAAATTTTAACTTGCCAAAAATGGCGGCCATTTTGAATTTTCGAATTTTTGTGCAAAATTTGCAAAACACAAAAATGCTAATATTTCGAAAACCGTGCTACATAGAGCGATTTTGACGAAATTTTTTATCTTCAGGGTATCTCTGCAGAGCAGCTATCCCAAAAAGCTTTCACTTGGTGAAGTTTCAGACCCATAGCTAATTGCTCACCTACTCAAAATGAGTAAATGCGAATTACCTCTAAAAGTATTGCAGATAGCCAATTTTTCTCAAATAACTCATTCACCTACTTTTGGAAGAGCTTTCACATGGTGAAGTTTCAGACCCATAGCTAATTACTCACCTACTCAAAATGAGTAAATGCAAATTATCTCTAAAAGTATTGCAGATAGCCAATTTTTCTCAAATAACACATTCACCTACTTTTGGGAGAGTTTTCACATGGTGAAGTTTCAGACCCATAGCTAATTATTTACCTACTCAAAATGAGTAAATGCTAATTATCTGTAAAAGTATTGCGGATACCCAATTTTTATCAAATACTCATTCACCTACTTTTGGGAGAGCTTTCACTCTGTGAAGTTTCAGACCCATAGCTATTTATTCACCTACTCAAAATGAGTAAATGCTAATTATCTGTAAAAGTATTGCGGATACCCAATTTTTATCAAATACTCATTCATCTACTTGTGGGAGAGCTTTCACATGGTGAAGTTTCAGACCCATAGCTAATTACTCACCTACTCAAAATGAGTAAATGCGAATTATCTCTAAAAGTATTGCAGATAGCCAATTTTTCTCAAATAACTCATTCACCTACTTTTGGAAGAGCTTTCACACACAAAAATAAAAAATTGTGAATATCTCGGAAAAGCTATTTCTTCTGCTTTAATGCTCGGCGGGAGATACACACCGCGGCAGTGGTCTTAACAAAAATTTTTGTCTCCCCAAAAATGGTGGCCATTTTGAATTTTCAAAGTTTTTGCAAAACACAAAAATGCTTATATCTCGAAAACCGTGCTATATGGAGCGAACTCAACAAAATTTTTGACCTGCTGGGTATCTCTGCAGAGTAGCCATGCCAATTTTCAAAATATTTTTGTCTCACCAAATATAGCAGACATTTTTAATTTTTTAATTTTTTGCAAAACACAAAAATGCTTATATCTTGAAACCGTGCTAGATAGAGCAGACTGCGCCGACTTTGGTTGCCACAACAGTATAAGGCTAGAAACGAAGCATTTTCTTAATACTTTAGCACTCACCTTTATATCCTTTTCGGGACGCTTTGTTTTTGCTATGCAAAAACATTATCTTTTTTTTTGCGAGCGATCCTCTAGTTTGTCTGGCTGTTCATAGGGACATAAAATCCAAACGTTGAATTTTATATTTTGTAGGTTATCTCTGGCTGTTATTGGATACAAGCTGAATTTCTTCACAACATTAACCTCTGAATCTAACCTACCCGAGCCTATAGACACCACTCTTGCTGAGGATAAATGGTGTCATGTGGCCTTGACCTTCAAACGGGAGACCAGCATGGTGTCCATCTACATCGATGGGAGCAATGTGTGGCAGAAGGTAGTCCCAGAGATACCGGAGGCTATAGATAAACCTTATCTATACATTGGAGCGGCCGATGTATTCGGAACATTCTTCAGGATAACCGGCAAGATGGCATGTTTTGAAATCTTCAAATATCACATGACAGAAGACAATATTGAAGATGTTATGGACTCCTGCATAAACTTTAAAGTTGGTGAGTAAAGATGATATAGTAGAGTTCTCAGTATCATAACTATTTTCCACCACTAATTGTACCCCTTTTACACTACAGGCGGTATCACCCGCGGTAACCTGCTTTTGAGGAAACGTCCCTGTCCTTGGGACAGGCGTGCGATGTCGGTATATGACCTTGAGAGTCACTGGCAAGCTGTCCATTACCTTGCGTGTCCTACCAAAGTTTTAAAACATTTGAAATTTCTGCCTCTGATTTCGGTAACGTGAGCATGCACAGACGATTTTGTGTGGATGCACGTATGAATTTCTACGATAACCAAAGTTGTGGTCCAGGGTGTACGTAAGGTTGTGACTCAGTCGTCTTTCAATGTAATATGATGACATAAGATGAGCTGAGGGATTAGTAATTTCACAGAAGGGGAGTTAAGGTTAATGGAGATTGCTTTTCAGTGACCAACGCTTCTAGTACTGTCATTGTACTGTTATTGACGATTAAAAAAACCATGTCCAATCAGTGGCCTTTCGCATGTAGTGTGAACAACTCAGACAAAATTGTGCAACCTGGTTGGCGGTTCTGCCACCGAGAAAAACTGCTGACTACCGGACGACCGCTTGTAGTGTGAAAGGGGCATATTAAGGTGTAGAAATATGTGGTAAGTATACGAGTACAAAGGATAAATGCAAGATCTGGTTCATGTACCATGTACTTTTTAGTTTGTATATGATAACAATTGAAAAATGTGCTGTGCATTGGCTTGTTTGTGATTGGTATGTTGCAGACTTTGCAACAGTTCTCTATTTACAAATCCCAACTAGTTGTTACCAGCGCAAACGAGGTTATGCTTTTCATGAAATTCATTTGACTTGAAAAGTTATTGATGAATTTTGATGCGATTTTCAGGAAAACAGACAATGGCACAACATTAAGAATTTTTGATTTTGTTAGTTTGAATTTTCTGGAAGGATTTCTAATCCTTGCACTCTTAAGCAATATTTTTTTTGGAAATCTTTTTACAGAGAAACTACCTATGGCTAACTGGCCATTAAATGACATGTTCATGATTGCGGACATAACTGGAAATGGCTTCAATTTGACTAAAGTTGGATCTGCACCACACAGTCCTGAAGGTGTCCATTTTCAGTCGGGCACTGAGTACTTGCTTTTCCTGGATATGAGAGATCCCCCTGTACTCGTACTGGACAGAGACTTCAGCATCATGTTCTGGATACGACCAGAATCAGACGGAGGATTACTACAATGGGGCAATGCACTCAATGAGATCTCCTCTATTGGGTAAGCGTGCCTTGTATTGTAATTTATTATGTCCACCCCCCCTGGGAGGTGGATATATTATTTTTGCTTTTTCCGCCGTCCGATGTCCGGCGTCCGATGTCCGGCGTCACGCATGGTTTCCGCTCATTTAAAGGAAAAGTATTAGAGCTATTGTCACCAAATTTGGTATGCAGGCTTATTGGGTCAGTAGCTTGCTTGGGATTGCTTTTGGCTGTTGTACCTCTTTTGCTTACTGAGTAATACTTAAGTACAGCTATTTTCAGTACCCATTGGTTTCCATGCATTTAAGCCAAAATAATTAAAGATATTTTACTACAATTTTGAATACAAGATTATGTCCATAGCTCGCTTGGTATTGCATTTGGGACTGATAGCTTTGTCAGTACATGAGTAATAGCCATTTAGGTACTTCATTGTGTATTTTCAGTACTACTTTTGAGTAATTTGCTAATATCTCAGAAACCGTAAGAGATAGAGCGATTTCGACAGAATTTTTGACCCACAGGGTATCTAAGGAATGCAATCTATGCAATTTTCCAAGAATTTTCCCCTCCCCAAAAATGGCGGCCATTTTGAATTTTTGCCAAAAATGACAAAACACTAATTTGCTTCTATCTCCTTAACCGTGCGAGATAGAGCGATTTCGGCAAAATTTTCGACCCGCCGGGTATCTGAGAATTATACTCTTGCCAATTTTTAAAAAGTTTTCCCCTCCCCAAAAATGGCGGCCATTTTGAATTTTAGAATTTTTGCCAAAAATGGCAAAACACAATTTTATTGCGTTAATACATCCTATCCAATGGACAATTGCTAACTCCGGTCGGCGAGACCGGCCCGCCAAACGTCAGAAAAAGACGTCCTGTGTCTCCACCGGCCAGCCGGTCCTTACTCTGTGCACTCGCCAGGTGGCGTGTCGTACTTCCTTCCTGTCTAGACAGAGTGACGGCATAGCATCTTTTTCGTTTGGCGCATGCTCTGCTGCACGGAATTTATTTGTGAATTTGAAAATTGGATATTTTGTGGGATATAGGTGTTTTTAGTTTTTATAACTTACACATTTCATTTCTCACGTTATATAGACTATTATGTCTTCTCCTAGTCAAAGGAGAGGTGGGTGCGGACACATGATGGCGGGTTTTGATACCCACGCCGTTTGTGCCAGATGCCGTGACAAGAAGAAAGGCTCTGATCCATGCGTTGAAACCCCGCCTAAGCCTTGTTCTCATTGTGATTCCTTGTCGCCCCAACAATTAGCACAACTGTCCACTCCATCTTATCAACTCAAGAAGGAGAAGAAGAAAGACTCTAATTTGGCTTCTCCCGCCCAAGACACTCTCAGTCCCACCCTCATCGACCCGAACCTTGTGTCGGTAGTGGGGGTGGTTGATGGCCAGTCCTCTGGTTTGAGTGGGCCGGCGGAGAAAAAGGTGAAGAAAACAGAAAAGGCTGAAGCTAAGAAATCTTCTTCAAGGTCGGCCAAGTCTTCCAAGCCGGTGAAAGCCTCCAGCTCCGGCCAGGGCCCCTCTACCGACACCTCTACCGACCTTGCACTTTCTGAGTTGGACAAAAAGTGGTCGGAGAGACTCAACAAGTTAGAGGCCCTCTTGCTATCCAGAACACTGGACCGACCTCAAGAGACGGCTTTTAGTACTGTGAAGGTGACTCCCTCACATCCACCACCAGCTTCTGGGGTCAGACCGGAACCCTTTTTGAATCCTGCTACGCAGTCGATTCCACCGACCGACCTTGTTGCTGATGCACCGGCCTCTGATACTCCTATTCAACCGGCCTCAGTCAAGCCTTCAACATCTGGCCATCCAGCACCGGCTAATACAGGAGCTGTTCACAGACAATTAACCCCTGCTTTTGACACCAGCCGGAGAGATTCACCATCATCAAGTGACTCAGACTCTGACTCTTTGTCGTCTGACCGGCCTGTTGTGGATCTCCTCCCGGAGGAGGGTGAACTTTCTGATGGCCAGGATGGGGATTTGTCTGATCAAGAACAAGCTATGTCCGCAGAACAATCATATAGAGAGACAATGCGGGGCATACGCTCTTACATGGACTGGAGTCACATCCCAGATCTGGACTCAGGGACAACTACTTCAGAAGACAACCCTTTTGCAGCCCCCAAGTCACAAGCTCCAGGAAAGGTGTCGGTCAATCTACCCACCGACGAGTGGCTTTGTCGAAAAATGTCGAAGCTTAACCTTACACTTGTTCAAGGTTATCCGACTCGCACCTCAGACTCTGGTGGACTTTTAAGGGACCAATTTGTGCGTGTTCCCAAATCTCAGCATAAGTGGTACGGCTGTCAACCGGCTAAAAGCAAGGACTCTGAGAGTGTGTCTTCCTGGAATACCGGCTATTCGAGGCTGAATAGTACCTACCTCAGAATTGCACGTCAGGCCGGTATAGCCTCATCTCCACCCATGTCACGCCAAGTCTCCCAAGAAACCCTCAGGAAGTGGGAGAGGTCGGCGCGTGAATCCACCGTCATTTGCAACCAGGCAGCCTCTTTCAACAGGTGTCTGGTGAAAATACAGGACAACATGGGAGTATAGCTAAAGGCTATTAGGACAGATTCCAAAGGGAAAGCGTCAAACAAGGTGTCCGCGGCGGTTGATGAACTGCAGTTTCTATTGGATTTCAACAACAGTGTTTGCCAGGCCATGGCTAAAGCTATGGAACATTTAACTGAATTCGTGTTCGTCAACATGGCCAATACTACACTACTTAGACGCGACTCCTACCTCAGTTACCTGAAAGCTGGGATCAAGGCAGACACACTCAATGCCTTACGCACTTCCCCTCTGCACTTGGAGACATTATTCCCGGATAGTTTAATAAAGAGGGCAGAAGAGGACATTTCGGAACACGACAAGGGTCGGTCCTCTTCAGTGTATAAGGACAGGAGATACCACCCTTATGAGAGGCCAGAATCCAAGTCGGACAAAAACCAGGACAGACCGGCTTGGAAGAACCTATCACGCACACAACGTAGGAAGAACAAGGCCAGATCTCAACGTTCCTCCCGACCGGCCAAGGGTCAGCAGCAGTATAAATGACAGTCAATGTTTAACTCAGTTAGATCCACTGCTGCTGACCGGGAGCCCTACAGGAAAGACAATGAACACTATGTTACCTGTAAACTTAAGTGTTGTTTATCATGCTCATACTGCACCCGGGCAATCACAAAGGAAAGATATAAGTCCCGGGTTAGCAGATTGTCAAGGCAAGAAAGACACATTAAAATATGTCAAAAGTGTTTCTTCTGTCATTCCATTGTCTTATGTCAATCATGTTATCAGTGCCCCCAATGTTGTCACAAATCGGCCTGTAGGAGCCAGACTACAAAATTTTTGGAAAACTTGGCTGGATCTGGGTGCCGGTCCGAAAGTGGTACAAATATTGAAAGAGGGTTATACCCTCCCCTTTCGGATCCGGCCAAAGCTGACAAGGTCCCCTATAGTCATCAGCTGTTATGGCAATCCTCGCAGGAACAGCTACCTGCTAGAGGCATTACATCAGCTTATGACCAAAAACGCCATAGAACTAGTAAACAAACAAAGGTCGTTAGGTTTCTCCAACAGACTGTTCTTGGTTCCCAAACCGGAAAACAAATGGAGACCTATCCTAGACCTAAGCAACCTAAACCAATTTCTCAAGGTGGAAAAATTCAAAATGGAGACACCGGAAACCATCAGGACTTCCCTCCAACAAGGGGAGTGGGTGACCTCAATAGACTTCAAGGACGCCTACTTCCACATACCAATACAAGAACAGTCCAGAAAATATCTGAGATTTCATGTCCAGGGGCGGACCTACCAGTTCAAGGCTCTCCCTTTCGGGCTGGCCACAGCGCCCTTGGAGTTTACTATAATAGTAAAGGAGGTAAAACTGATGGCACTAAAACAGGGTATAAGAATCCACCAGTACCTAGACGACTAGTTGGTCAGAGCTTCATCCCACCGGGTATGTCTGCATCATACACAGAAACTAATGCAGATATGCCAGAAATTGGGCTGGCTGGTGAACATAGAAAAGTCCGAATTGGAGCCCAAACAAATCTTCAACTTTGTAGGCTACCAATTCGACCTTCAAGCGGGCCGGGTCAGACCCACTCCGGACCGGTGGCAGAATCTTCAGGACAAGATACTGCAGTTACTTGCCAGACCTTCTTGCTCAGCCCGGGATTTCATGTCTCTAGTAGGCTTACTGACAGCCACAGAAAAGCAGGTCCATCTAGGTCGGTTGCACATGAGACCAGTCCAATGGCATCTCAAAAATAATTGGAGGATACCGGAATCGTTAGAAAAGACAATTCCTCTTCCAAGATCTCTACACCCACACTTGCAGTGGTGGCTGAGAGAGGAAAATGTCCTCACAGGCCAACCCCTACATCCAGCAAAACACGCCTTACAGATCTTTACCGACGCGTCAAAAGAAGGCTGGGGCGCTCATTTAAACGAACATACTGCAAGAGGGGTGTGGTCCATTCCGGAAAGCAAACTGCACATAAACTATCTGGAACTCAAAGCCGTCTTCCTAGCCTTAAAGCAATTCCAGGACTTCTGTTCAAACAAGACAGTCCTGGTGGCCACAGACAACACCACTGTGGTGGCCTACATAAACAAGGAAGGAGGCATGAAGTCAGGCCAACTATGTGCACTGCTCTGGAGGATCCTAACCTGGTGCAACAGGAACCAAGTGACTCTAAGGGCGCGTCACATCCCAGGCCGGTTGAACGTGGTAGCAGACAAGCTATCCAGGCTAGGGCAGATTATTCAGACAGAATGGTCTCTGCTTCCCCAAGTGTTCGACCTTATATGCAACAGGTGGCATCGACCTCGAATAGATCTTTTTGCCACCAGATTCAACACCAAACTCCCAATGTTTGTGTCACCGGTGCCAGATCCGATGGCCACTGCAGTGGACGCACTGAGTCTGTCATGGGAGGATCTGGACGCCTATGCTTTCCCACCAGCAGCCATCTTGGGCAAAGTGGTGGAGAAACTTCTGGACTGCCCTTGCAAAAGAATGATTCTTATTGCCCCAGGGTGGCCGAACATGACTTGGTTTTGGGACCTGGTGGAAATGTCCAGCCAAATCCCACTGAGCCTGCCTCATTTACCCAACCTCCTGTCTCAACCCTTCAATCAAACGCCTCACAGGAGTCTCACAAATCTAAATCTCCATGCCTGGCTCCTAGAGCCACTGCAATCAAAAAACAGGGATTCTCTGAGGCAGTGGCGGCAAGAATTGAAGCTCCTCAGAGGGGCTCTACCAGATCAGTCTATGAGGCAAAATGGACCATTTTTACAAAATGGTGCATCACTAATAAGGTGGACTTCAGGGCACCCCCTGTGAAGTCAGTTACTGAGTTCCTGATGTACCTTTTTGAGGACAGGAAACTTCAGCCCAGCACCATTGATGGTTACAGATCTGCCATTGCTGACAAGTTAGGGAATTCGCCCAACAATCTCAGCAAAGACGAAAACCTCACTCGTCTCCTGGATAGTTTCCATAGAGACAGGCCCAAGGGTAGAAGAGGTATTCCCTCTTGGAATCTCTCGCTGGTCTTACATCAGCTTACAAAACCCCCCTTTGAACCACTTAAAGACGCTACCTTGAAACATTTAACGTTCAAGACAGTCTTCCTTCTGGCTTTGGGGTCGGGCAAGCGTAGGAGTGAGATCCATGCCTGGCAAAATAAAAACATCAGGCACCAATCCGATTGGTCAAAAGTGTCACTGTATCCATCTCCCAGCTTTCTCTCAAAGAATCAGCTGGCCAAAGAGGGTCCGGACAGTGTTGCCCCGGTAGTTATTCCAGCCCTGGCTCCGACCCTGGATAAATCCCTCAAATCTGATCGGTCACTATGTCCAGTCAGAGCACTTCGGTACTACTTGGACAGGACCTCAGATATCAGGCAGAACAAAGAATTAGTTTTTGTCTCCTTCAAGAAAGGTTTTGACAAAGATATTTCCCCTGCCACCATCTCCTCATGGATCAAACAGACAGTGATCCTATGTTATGAGCTCTCGGATCAGGAGGCACACACCTTACATCAGGTCAAGGCTCATGATGTTAGAGCCTTTGCTGCCTCAAAAGCCTTCCAGTCAGGAATTTCCCTGGAACAAATTTTATCAGCCTGCCACTGGAAGTCACATAACACCTTCACTCAATTCTACTGGAAGGATGTGGCCTGGGCTGACACAGAGCTTTCCCACCTGGGTCCGGTTGTGGCTGCTCAGCAGATCCACCCGGAGACCAAGGTATAGAGGAGATAAAACACACATATATATATGTAAATACTGTGTATACAATTAAGAAGCAAAAAAAAAAAAAAAAAAACTGGATCGTGCTTCCTTCGGGAGGTCCCTTTTATTTCTATGGGATTGAACTCATCCCTCTCTTCCCCTACCTCAGAGCAGGTCTGTTATAAAAAGGGGGGGGGGGCAGCAAGGTCGATTCTGACGGTTTATCCTCTGGATAACCGGGTGATGATATTCGACCATAGCCTCAAGGGTCATTGACCTCAAGATCTGGCTAGGCTTAAAATGGAGTTTGCTGTCAATACCATGAGTCAATTTAGTCCCTAGTAATTTACCCGCCGACCAAGCGGTAGTTATTCAGCAATTGTCCATTGGATAGGATGTATTAACGCAATAAAATTGCAAATTTAATAAGTAAATTAAATTTTTATAAGTTAATACCCTATCCAATGGACAGGCAAGACCCTCCCACCGACCCCACTGTTAATTTACTAGGGGTCTTTATTATGTTTAGACAACGAAAAAGATGCTATGACGTCACTCTGTCTAGACAGGAAGGAAGTACGACACGCCACCTGGCGAGTGCACAGAGTAAGGACCGGCTGGCCGGTGGAGACACAGGACGTCTTTTTCTGACGTTTGGCGGGCCGGTCTCGCCGACCGGAGTTAGCAATTGTCCATTGGATAGGGTATTAACTTATAAAAATTTAATTTACTTATTAAATTTGCAAATTTCCTTCTATCTCCTTAACTGTGTGAGATAGAGCGATTTCGTCGAAATTTTCAACCCACAGGGTACCTAAGGAATGTAATATTTGCAATTTTCAAAAAATTTTCCCCTCCCCAAAAATGGCGGCCATTTTGAATTTTCGAATTTTTGCCAAAAATGGCAAAACACAAATTTGCTTCTATCTCCTTAACCGTGCGAGATAGAGCGATTTCGTCGAAATTTTCCACCCACAGGGTACCTAAGGAATGCAATCTTTGCAATTTTCCAAAAATTTTCCCCTCCCCAAAAATGGCGGCCATTTTGAATTTTCAAATTTTTGCCAAAAATGGCAAAACACTAATTTGCTTCTATCTCCTTAACCGTGCGAGATAGAGTGATTTTGTCGAAATTTTCGACCCACAGGGTATCTAAGGAATGCAATCTTTGCAATTTTCAAAAAATTTTCCCCTCCCCCAAAATGGCGGCCATTTTGAATTTTCGAATTTTTGCCAAAAATGGCAAAACACAAATTTGCTTCTATCTCCTTAACCGTGCGAGATAGAGCGATTTCGTCAAAATTTTCGCCCCACAGGGTATCTGAGCATTGTACTCTTGGTAATTTTTAAAATTTTCCCCTCCCCAAAAATGGCGGCCATTTTGAATTTTCGAATTTTTGCCCAAAATGGCAAAACACAAATTTGCTTCTATCTCCTTAACCGTGCGAGATAGAGCGATTTCGTCGAAATTTTCGACCCACAGGGTATCTAAGGAATGTAATATTTGCAATTTTCAAAAAATTTTCCCCTCCCCAAAAATGGCGGCCATTTTGAATTTTCGAATTTTTGCCAAAAATGGCACAACACAAATTTGCTTCTATCTCCTTAACCGTGCGAGATAGAGCGATTTCGTCGAAATTTTCGACCCACAGGGTATCTAAGGAATGCAATCTTTACAATTTTCCAAAAATTTTCCCCTCCCCAAAAATGGCGGCCATTTTGAATTTTCGAATTTTTGCCAAAAATGGCAAAACACAACTTTGCTTCTATCTCCTTAACCGTGCGAGATAGAGCGATTTCGTCAAAATTTTCGACCCACAGGGTATCTGAGCATTGTACTCTTGGTAATTTAAAAAAAATTTTCCCCTCCCCAAAAATGGCGGCCATTTTGAATTTTTGCCCAAAATGGCAAAACACAAATTTGCTTCTATCTCCTTAACCGTGCGAGATAGAGCGATTTCGTCGAAATTTTTGACCCACAGGGTATCTAAGGAATGTAATCTTTGCAATTTTCAAAAAATTTTCCCCTCCCCAAAAATGGCAGCCATTTTGAATTTTCGAATTTTTGCCCAAAATGGAAAAACACAAACTGGCCTTAACCGTGCAAAATAGAGTTATTTCGTTGAAATTTTCGACCCATAGGGTATCTAAGAAATGTACTCTTGGCAATTTTCAAAAAAATTTCCTTTTCCCAAAAATGGCGGCCATTTTGAATTTTCAAATTTTTGCCAAAAATAGAAAAACAGGAATTTGCTTCTATCTTCTTAACCGTGCAAGATAGAGTGATTTCGTCAAAATTTTCAACCCAACCAATGCAAAAAGGCATGAAGCTGAAATAATTTACATCTACACTAACAAATATTTAAGCATCATTGATATATTTTACAAATGAAACAGGGTCTTGTAAGACTACTGTACAATTTGGGCAAAAGGTTCATGGGTGGACATTACACATGATAATGTGTGTTCTTCTATGCTATCCTGTTTCTATTCGCATCTACTATCAACAGGGCGGCCTATTTCTAGTTCTAATTTAATCTTCCGATATATTTATAGCACTAAATTACTCTCGCCTCCCACCTCTGAGGCTGGGGTTCGATTCCCGGCATAGCCTCATGTGGGAAAGCTGGTAGTTGCTTGCCGTTGGTCGGTAGTTTACAGTACAGAACCCTAATGAACTGTATGTACTGGTTTCCTCTGCCCTTCCAACTACCTGTTGTGATATGACCTGTACAGTGTTGAAAGCGACGTAAAACCCCAAATAAATAAATATAGCACTAAATTAAAGCTCTCTATTGGCAGTTTCTAATGTATTTATTTGTATAAACACCCACTCCCTATTAAATACCCCTCCCAGTACCACCATTACTTACCTTTGAGATATCAGAATTCCAAAAAAGATGTGTTTTAGTATATCCCTAATTGAATTAGTGCTCACAGAAAATGAGAAAAAAGCACAAAATAGGACAGTTTTAAAATCGTGTTAAAATTTACAATAACACAAGACAAAAGTTTAAAATTTCTCTAGGTTTAAGGTTTGTTTCTGATATTTTTAATTCTTCAATTATATGTGCTGACTATGAAAATGTCAGTTGTAATTATTGCCCTCAGTGGTTTCTTCATCTCAAATAATTGCCTCTCCCACCTCACCTCCCCCTACTTGGAAAACTTTGAAAAATACATCACCCCAGGATGTTTATATGGATAAACTATTTATATGAAGAATATTTTTAATGTCTTTATTCACCTTTGCTGTTCAGGAGGCCTGAACTGAGTTTTATTTTTGTTGTAAACATGATACCTATTATTTTCACAAACCTCTTTTGCCCTGTGACATTATCCATATCAATTTTCACAGGTCTTAATGAGCAGAAAAGATTAATTTTAAAATCTTGTCAGAGCTGTGTGACAACCTGAGCAAACTGGTTTCTAAATAAAGTTGTCATTTATACTCTTTGTTCTGTTCATCATTCTTGTGTCATTATTATATACTTTAACTTTATAACATTCAAAATGATATTTTTGGTGTATGCATTTTTTCATCAGTATCCAATAAATCCTATCATTTTCTACCATGTAATTAATATGTTCACAGCTTATCTATGGCACTCCTGGGTGACCAGTTGGTCATGTTCCAGGAAGCAGCGACAGTGAACCAATTACCACAAGAGACTGGCATGAATTTGGGAGAGGTCCGTTTTTACCATGTGGTAATGACTTACAAGAAGCAGCAGTCCTTGGTCCAGGTGTACGTCGATGGAGAGGCCAGCTGGAGCATGGTCATGGAAGATATCACTGAAGGTGTGAGCAAGCCAATTCTGTACATTGGCAGGGCAGAGATTTTTGGCACATCTTTTGGTATTACTGCCACCATGACCTGCCTCCGAATATATAACTATGACCTGGATGCCGAAGAAGTTGAGTCAGCAAAATGTGAGAGTCTGCATGTGGACATAGGTAACTAGACTTCCTTTGTTCATTGCGTTTATATTATAACTGTCGTTTTTATTGATTGCTTTGAATAATTTATTTGATATCATTTTGATGAAGCTTAGTTGCTGATTGTCCAAGAAGGGTTAGTTCAAGTACTAGAAGGCCAACTACATAAGCAGCATCCACCAAGGAGAAATTTTTTTTTTTAAATTATTTTTTTTCTATTAATTCTTTCCATACATACAATGAACACAACAACAATGAAAAACAAAGCACAAAAGGTGTAGGTGGAGAAGAAAAGGAACAAACATAGCGATAGCTTGGGTAATCATTTTGCTACTGATTTAAAATTGAAATCCTTTATCTAACAATAAGTAAGCTGATCATAGAACCATCAGGAACTAGAAGAAGTAAACCATCAATACAAAACTTTATAAGGTTTCTGGCTCAAACTTCCTACTGAATCCTGACCAATTTCTTTTAAAATCTTCTGCTTTACCTTTTTTCATAATTAAGTAATAGTAGTTCTTAGTAGCACCTCATGAGTTTCAAACGCAATATATTGAAACTCGGGGCTTTCTTTTTCACCGCACATGTAAAAATGTAGTATTTAGTAGGAGAAATAGTTATGGTAGTCTTAAGGAAAATCTGAAAAGATTATTCTTTGTTTGCTTTCTGAAAGAAACTTTGGCTGTTTTGTGACCTGAACTACAAGTGGTAATATATGGTGGCACCTGGATGGCAATATAACTGCAAAACTCTGGCTAGATATTCATTTATGGGTGCACATATTAGAAAATGAACATGTCTGATCATGGCTTGGGTTGTTGGACTTTACCATAGCAGGCAAATCGTAAAGTTGAAATCTACAGCTTTATATGCTAAAATGTTTTTACTTACTAAGGGTGTACTGTTGAATAGGCTGCCAGTGAAGATATTCTGGAATAGGACTGTGAGTTCAGACTTTCAACTGGCATACAGACAACATTTTATAAAGAACAGTTATGAACTTGAAGCTCTCTATTAAACTTTGTTTTTTTATGAATGTTGGACTTATTGAGTCATGGTGTTCTGTATGATGATGTTTTACCACTAAAGAATTAAGGCTGTGTGTGACATTTATGCACAAATAGATAAAATCTGAGTAAAAGTGTTTTTATGGTCTGTGACATCAGATTTATAAATATTTAATTGTAATAGTTATGGTATGAGTGAGAATTACTGATCTTTTAATTTTAGTACTTTTACAATACCTTTGTTTGTGTATCCTGTTTTCAACAGGAGACCCGCCACGAGCCTATTGGCCTCTGAATGCAGATACAACAGTCTTGGACATCTCTGGCAATGGGTTTGACCTAACTTCTATTGGTATAGTTGATCACGATGAGGAAGGGGTGACATTATTGCAACAAAATGTGTTTGCCCTCTACCTGGATATGACATCAGAATTGTCTCTAGAACTGACTGAGGATTTCAGTATCCTACTCTGGGTCAACTACGTCGCAGAAGGTGGTATTCTACAGTGGGAGAATCACCTGGGATCAACTGTTATCTCAGTCGGGTAAGTGTAATAAAATGGAAAGGTTCCAAGTAGTGGTATATGAGAAGTGTCTCGAGTAATATCTATATTCTGCACTGCATGCCCTATTTGGCCTATACAGGGGGATATATAAAGAGGGGTGTAGAGTAAGAAATCTAAAATTCGCCACCTCTAAAACCTTAGTTAATTTTATGAACAAAATGATGTTTTTGTCTAAAAATTGGTATTTTTCAGTTCAAAAAGCCTTAATTAACTATACAGTCAACAAATCTCACCACAATTCATTTATTTTATTAGTATTTTCACAAGTGGCGAATTTCAGATATGTGGCGAATTTTAGATTTCTTACTCTATATCTTTTTGTGTTGAACAGCACCTCCGTACCATGGATACTTACTGTTAGTAACTTCTGCTTTCTCACTAATATCTTGGAAACTATATACTGTAGATATATGTATTATATATCATAAGAAGGGACTTTAAACAGCACTTCTGCTCATTTTTGTTGTATATAAAAATCCATACAGAAACGGTTGGGAAATTGCAAGTTAAATATTGATTGTTTTATATTCACTGGTCCCCCTGTGTAAAATATGTCTGCCTTTTAAACATTCTCCCTTTAAATATGGATTTGTAAACTTACAAATCATAAAAAATGGTGGATAATAAAAGTAAAACGTCCCTCATTAGACATAAAAAACTATATCACTCATGTAAAATATGTCTGCCTTTCAAACATTCTCCCTTTAAATGTGGATTTTTAAACTTACAAATCATAAAAAATGGTGGATAATAAAAGTAAAACGTCCCTCATTAGACATAAAAAACTATATCACTCATGTAAAATATGTCTGCCTTTTAAACATTCTCCCTTTAAATATGGATTTTTAAACTTACAAATCATAAAAAATGGTGGATAATAAAAGTAAAACGTCCCTCATTAGACATAAAAAACTATATCACTCATGTAAAATATGTCTGCCTTTTAAACATTCTCCCTTTAAATATGGATTTTTAAACTTACAAATCATAAAAAATGGTGGATAATAAAAGTAAAACGTCCCTCATTAGACATAAAAAACTATATCACTCATGTAAAATATGTCTGCCTTTTAAACATTCTCCCTTTAAATGTGGATTTTTAAACTTACAATTCATAAAAAATGGTGGATAATAAAAGTAAAACGTCCCTCATTACATAAAAAACTATATCACTCAGGAAGAGAAACAATACAATATTCGTGCTACACACTTGTATGATATGGTTATCTTTATTTGTGATATATTTTTTTCTGTATGTCATTTGGGAATTTTTCCAATTTTAAATCTGTCGGGAATGAATCGTATAGCTGCAAGACACATTAGCCAAACAGGATTGCCACATAGTACAGTTTCCTCACGTTTATTCTCCACCGTGAGTCTTATTTGACCAGTATCAGTTTTTGTTGCATAAAAATCCATGTAAAAATGGCTGAGAAATCGAAAGTTAAAATTTCAAGTTTTTATTACCTCACAGCCCTTAAGGGCTGTCGGAGTATTGTTTTCACCCAAGGTGTCCGGACGGGCGGGCGGACGGTGGGAAAAGTTTGTCTGGGCTGTATCTAAGAAATCATAAGGTGTAGGAAGTTGATACTTGGTCAGGGGCATTTCTTAGGAGGTGTAGGTGTGCAACGTCATGGTCTGACCTTGATTTGACCTTTGACCTTTCCATAGTGACCTTGAGTTTGAAAATCTTGTCCGGGCTATATCTCGGAAACCGTAAGGTGTAGGAAGTTGATACTTTAGGGATATTGGTTATGGGCTGTAGGTGTGCACATTATTCTGTGACCTTGATTTGACCTTTGACCTTGTCATAGTGACCATGAATTCTAAAATCTTGTCTGGACTATTGCTTGGATTACATAAGTTGTAGAAGGTTGACACTTGGTAGGGACATTGGTTAGGGGGTGCGTGTTATCTTTACATACATTTTCTTTCTCTTAGATATTACTTTTTCTACTTAAACATTATTTGGACTTGTATATAAGTGACACTGCACTGAAAGTATCCCGGTCTTTGTACTGTTTCACTACTTCTACATGTCATGGTGTTGAAAACTTTACCCAGGCTGTGGGGCATGGGCATCTCTGATGTTATTTTATTCATTTGTGCATGTATGTATATCAGTCACTGTGTTCTTTGCATTTTGTCTTTAATATAGCTTAACTTTACTCATAAATCATTAAAAATGGTGGATCATAAAAGTAAAACATCCCTCATGAGACATTATACGGAAAAAAATATCACTCATGAAAACTGACAATACTCGTGCTACACGCTCGTTTAATTTTGTTATCTTGATTAGTGATGTCTTTTTCTGTATATGCCATTTGGGAAGTTTTCCTATTATATCTGCTCACTGTTAACGCTTAACAGTACTTGGATTTCTGGGGATTC
This sequence comes from Sabellastarte sp. h YS-2021, assembly GCA_964017235.1. NCBI lineage: Eukaryota > Metazoa > Annelida > Polychaeta > Sabellida > Sabellidae > Sabellastarte > Sabellastarte sp. h YS-2021. The sequence goes on from OZ024932.1 coordinate 125,819,596, forward strand.
CCCTTTATCTAAGCTAGTTAAGTCAGTTTTGTTTATGTCTGTGTGTGATCCAATGGCTCTGCAATTTACTGGTAACTTTCCCAATTCGCATTCAACCACAACACATATTAACCAGTATGGTTGAATTCATGTACATTGTACTTTTTAGTCGAATCTTTGATTCGAGTTATGTACTGGGTTGTGGCCGCGATTTTAAATTGGCCGATTAAGCCCTTAAATATCAAATTCTGCATAATATTTGTTCACATATCGGTAGATTAAGGTGTATAGTATACACTCTGCCATTTTGAAGATTTTTAGTACTTTTATTCAGTTATATTTTATAAAGTTAAAAGCTTGTCTAGCACTACGTCTGGCTTTCTGTAAGGTCCCGGATGTCCTAGAAACTATATTGTTTTACCCATTGTTATGGCCTACTCGAACGAGTCTTTTTTAACGGTTTCGTCTGCTGGTTTCTAGACCTTAAACCCCAATTAATTTATTCGTCTGCAGGGTTTATCACGCAGTCACTGTTAATGTAAAATTGCTGTCTGCCCATCTACCTGTACTCAATTATTTGTCAAACAAATAAACCGCAAAGAAATTTATGAATGAACTGACGTCACGGTAGTACTATACATTTTTTGTTTAGCCAATCAAAATCGAGGACACCTCTGGCAGAGACAATGAAAATATTCAAACTCCGTAGTTCTACATTCAACCACTAGAAGGCGCTTTTGTATGTCCTAGAAGTTATTCACGATGGGGTTTCTAAACGTGAGGCTACAATGGGGTTTCTAACATTTTACAAATATATAATCCAGCAATATTTTACTGTCACCGCAGCTCACTCTGTCTTCTCGCAATATTTAAAACAAATAAAATATCAAATGCTGGTAGTTGTACACCCACAGAGTGATGAAAACGTGAGGCTACGATGGGGTTTCTGACAACATTTTACAAATATATAATCCAGCAATATTTTACTGTCACCGCACCTCACTCTGTCTTCTCGCAATATTTAAAACAAAATATCAAATGCTGGTAGTTGTACACCCACAGAGTGATGAAAACGTGAGGCTACGATGGGGTTTCTGACATTTTACAAATATATAATCCAGCAATATTTTACTGTCACCGCACCTCACTCTGTCTTCTTGCAATATTTAAAACAAATAAAATATCAAATGCTGGTAGTTGTACACCCACAGAGTGATCAAAACGTGAGGCTACAATGGTGTTTCTAACAATATTTTACAAATATATAATCCAGCAATATTTTACTGTCACCGCACCTCACTCTGTCTTCTCGCAATATTTAAAACAAAATATCAAATGCTGGTAGTTGTACACCCACATAGTGATGAAAACATGAGGCTACGATGGGGTTTCTAACAACATTTTACAAATATATAATCCAGCAATATTTTACTGTCACCGCACCTCACTCTGCCTTCTCGCAATATTTAAAACAAATAAAATATCAAATGCTGGTAGTTTTACACCCACAAATTGATGAAAACATGAGGCTACGATGGGGTTTCTAACAACATTTTACAAATATATAATCCAGCAATATTTTACTGTCACCGCACCTCACTCTGCCTTCTCGCAATATTTAAAACAAATAAAATATCAAATGCTGGTAGTTGTACACCCACAGAGTGATGAAAACGTGAGGCTACAATGGTGTTTGTAACAATATTTTACAAATATATAATCCAGCAATATTTTATTGTCACCGCACCTCACTCTGTCTTGCGGGCGATAATACCAAGTTTATAGATTTCAACACCCACTGCTGGCCTAAGAGTCGACTCTGTGGTTGGCAGATGCCAACCACTTCACCCTAGTTACATTTTGGAAATTGTTCTACTATAAATGAAGAAATACTGACTTAGTAAATAAAATCTGCCATGTATAATCACAATATATAGCACGTAGCTCCGATTACTTCATTTTCATAAAGTTAGATGTATATTTGAGAGTACAATGCACTTCATTGACAATAACTTAATGACAAACTTTCACAAGCTTGCAGTGCTAACAATTTATACTTCACAACCTTTAAAGGCTGTGTAGGTCAAGTTATTACCCATGGCATCTGGCTGGGATGGCAGGCGGTCAGCGGGTACACAATACTCTTGTCCAGGCTGTCTCAGAAACTATAAGGTGTAGGGATTTGATACTTGGCAGAAACATTAGCTGGGAGGTGTAGGTGTGCAGTGTCATGGTGTGACCCTGATTTGATCTTTGACCTTGCCTTATTAACCTTGACCTTAAAGTTATCATCTGGGCTATATGACGGAAACCATGTTTTTTGTAGCTCACACATAAAAACTGAAAAAAATTTCCTTGTTTTAAAAGACTGTTCTTGCTCATTTCAGCTTGTCCATGGTGATACTGGGTGAGAGGCTATTCATCTTCACAGGTTTTGTCACAGCCGAAAACCAGCCACTTGAAGTTGAAGATGCATTAGTACCAAACCGCTGGTATCATATTGCTCTGGTCTATGACTCGCAGGCCTCAGTTTTAACAGTTTATCTAGACGGTCATCAAGTGTATGCAAGGGTTCTGCCAAATTTCAATGCGGCAGTGAATAAGCCGTACTTAAACTTTGGCTCTGTGTATATCGATGGCTCTCGCAAGATGTCGGGAAAACTAGCCTGTGTGATGATCTTCGATGTCTTATTAGATGACGAGGATGTTGTTAGGAAACAAGCAATGTGTGAAAATCTTCAGAGAAGTAAGTTACAACTTTGTAATTTTTGAAAAGAATGAGACTAGTCCCTAATCTTCTTAGTTAATTATGTCCACCCCACTGGGGGGTGGACATATTATTTTTGCTTTTTCCGCCGTCCCACTTGGTTTCCAGATATTTTAGGCAACAGTTCTTATCCTATCTTTACCAAATTTGGCATGCAGGTTTATTGGGTTAATAGCTTGTATGGGATTGCTTTTGGTGATGATAGCTCTATAGCTAACTGAGTAATAGCTACTTTGCTACTTTTGAGTAGCTCTTTGGTTTCCAGACATTTTAAGGAATGCTATTAAGCCTAGCTTTCTGAAATTTGGTATGGAGGTTCATTGGGTTAATAGCTTGTATGGGATTGCTTTTGGGGGGAATTGCTTCATAGATGAGTGAGTAATTAATTAAATAAATGAGTAATTAGCTATTTTGAATACTGAAAAAGGCAAATGTGCTCATATCTCCTAAACCGTGCGAGATAGAGCGATTTCGTCGAAATTTTCGACCCACAGGGTATCTAAGGAATGTACTCTTTGCAATTTTCAAAAAATTTTCCCCTCCCCAAAAATGGCGGCCATTTTGAATTTTCGAATTTTTGCCAAAAATGGCAAAACACAAATTTGCTTCTATCTCCTTAACCGTGCGAGATAGAGCGATTTCGTCTAAATTTTCGACCCACAGGGTATCTAAAGAATGTAATCTTTGCAATTTTCAAAATATTTTCCCCTCCCCAAAAATGGCGGCCATTTAGAATTTTTGCCAAAAATGGCAAAACACAACTTTGCTTCTATCTCCTTAACCGTGCGAGATAGAGCGATTTCATCGAAATTTTCAACCCACAGGGTATCTAAGGAATGTACCCTTTGCAATTTTCAAAAAATTTTCCCCTCCCCAAAAATGCCGGCCATTTTGATTTTTCGAATTTTTGCCAAAAATGGCAAAACACAAATTTGCTTCTATCTCCTTAACCGTGCGAGATAGAGCGATTTCGTCAAAATTTTCGACCCACAGGGTATCTAAAGAATGTAATCTTTGCAATTTTCAAAAATTTTTCCCCTCCCCAAAAATGGCGGCCATTTTGAATTTTCAAATTTTTGGCAAAAATGGCAAAACACAAATTTGCTTCTATCTCCTTAACCGTGCGAGATAGAGCGATTTCGTCTAAATTTTCGACCCACAGGGTATCTAAGGAATGTAATCTTTGCAATTTTCAAAAAATTTTCCCCTCCCCGAAAATAGCGGCCATTTTGAATTTTCGAATTTTTGCCAAAAATGGCAAAACACAAATTTGCTTCTATCTCCTTAACCGTGCGAGATAGAGCGATTTCGTCTAAATTTTCGACCCACAGGGTATCTAAGGAATGTAATCTTTGCAATTTTCAAAAAATTTTCCCCTCCCCGAAAATGGCGGCCATTTTGAATTTTCGAATTTTTGCCCAAAATGGCAAAACACAAATTTGCTTCTATCTCCTTAACCGTGCGAGATAGAGCGATTTCGTCGAAATTTTCGACCCACAGGGTATCTAAGGAATGTACTCTTTGCAATTTTCAAAAAATTTTCCCCTCCCCAAAAATGGCGGCCATTTTGAATTTTTGCCAAAAATAGAAAAACAAGAATTTGCTTCTATCTTCTTAACCGTGCAAGATAGAGTGATTTCGTCAAAATTTTAGACCCAACCAATGCAAAAAGGCATGAAGCTGAAATAATTTACATCTACACTAATAAATATTTAAGCATCATTGATATATTTTACAAATGAAACAGGGTCTTGTAAGACTACTGTACAATTTTGGCAAAAGGTTCATGGGGTGGAGATTACACATGATAATGTGTGTTCTTCTATGCTATCCTGTTTCTATTCATATGTTGCAGCTACTATCAACAGGGCGTCCTATTTCTAGTTTTTTATTGATCCACGTATATATTGATTCATTTGTTAATATAGCTTGATATGTAATATAATGACTATTTAATCTCTGTCAACAGTCTGATACTAACAGGTGTAAACTGTAACGTTTAACCAATGACCTCCCACCTCTGGGCTTGTATGCATAAAAATCTTGTACTCTAGAATATGATCTTTATATTTTAGGCTTTTAAATCTTGTATTTCAGTTTAAACTCAAGTTTGAATTTCAAGTTGTACTTTGATAGAATACCACTGGATAACGCAAAATTTGAGCTTAATAAAAATCAGAATTGGCATTCTTAAAGTCAAAGTTATCTCAAACTGAAACACAGTCCAGTATGAATATAATCCAATCTAGTATCAATTGTCAAAAGAAATCCTTCCTAGAGAATGATTACTGTACCTACTTCCAGTGTATTATAAAAGGGGGACAGCCTTTTTTGTTGAAATATTTAAATATTTGAAAGATTATTGTGCACTTATTTGAACAATGGAATCTTGTTCATTACAAACAACACTTCTATGTCAAGGATATCTAGCTTCTGTTAATATTTTCACACAACAGAACTGCATAAATGTGACATTAAAACCATTTAGACCAGAATGTGAAATGGACCAGATATTGGTACACAAGTGATATATATCCTGATACTGAAATTTGTGCTCCAGTTAAAATTGATAGGAGGTTTAAACCCTTAATTACAAGGATTAAAGATTGCCCACCAGTCATATGTTAAAATCTAGACTCCAGCTGCAAGTGACGAGTGCATGGGCTTTCATTAACTCTACTTACCATATGGTTCACAGTGCAGACTTGAAATTACAAAAAAAAGAGCTATAACCAATGCTAAAAACTATCCTTTGCAGCAAAAGTCCTGCAAGCCTATTGGCCTTTGAATGAAAATACAACAACTGCAGACATATCTGGAAACCAGTTCAACCTTACCAGTGAGGGGGAAGTAGTCCATGGACCAGAAGGTGTTGAACTAGATGCAGATGAGGAGTTCTCCCTGTACCTTGACATGACTGAAGGACCCAGACTTGCCGTGCAACATGATTTCACCATTGCATTATGGGTGAAGTTGGAGTCTGATGGAGGTTTGATACAGTGGCAGAATGCTGAGAATTCACTAATTGTTTCCCCAGGGTGAGAGAATTTTTGATACGTATGTTCACACATGGCATAACTTCAGTGTGGTGGAATTTCAAAATTCTACTAGTACAAAGTCTGGTTAGAGTTTCTACAAGGAGTAAAGCCAGTTGCAGTTTACACTAAGCTTGAATTTACTAGGATGTCCAATTGGAGTTTCTACACATAGAAAATCCACATACCGTATGTCAAAGTTTAACTTTTAACCCTTTTCATGACTGAAAGTATTGACTGTTTTTTTTTTACTTTTTGTGAGATACAACAATTTTCCTGCCTTTTAATAAAATGCTTGTATATTGAAGTTAGCAAAATAAAAAAACTTGGGCAGTCCAGAGCTTCTTTCTGACTTATATGTACATAAAAGCACATAATGTAACTGAAAGTTGTTTAAATCAGATCAACATTATTCTTTTGTCTGTATATTAACGTCTGTAGTAATATATGTTCCATTCCACTTTAACCATGTTCATGCTTGGGTTTAGTGGAATTTGAAGTTCAACAAAATTGGAAATTCTGCCTAGTTGATATAGTCCAGTCTGATGGAATTTCCAATTCTACTGGCAGAAAGTGCAATGGAATTTTCACTCTAGCTAAACTTGGTGGAAACTCCAATTGGACTTTCTGATAGTAGAATTTGCAATTATACAAATGGAAAATTACCTGAACATTGCAAGTATTGAAATTTATTATGAGAGAAGGCAATAAAGTTCCGAGTGATTAAATTTTTGGACCTCGGAAATCTGAGATTTGGGACCAGTTCCACAAAGGGTCTTAGACTTAGTCCTGACTTAGGATCTTAGCCTTTACTCTTGGCTACATCTTGGACTTAAATTGACTTCACAAAGGATAACTTAGCTACATCCAAGCTTATCAAATAACCACACTGGTTTTCTATGTCATGTGAGCCTTTATTTCTAGTTACATTTTACTGGTGACATATTTCCTTTGTTGTTAGCAATGGAAAATGTGTAATCACAAAGGAATGGACAAAGACAAATTTAGGGAGGTGCTGATGTGTTGATTCTTTAGTTTCAGGCATTTAACATTTTATGGTGTGGAAAATTTGTGGCGGCCATATTGAAGTCTTTGTTTATATATTAAGTTAAGCCCACTCCCTGGTAGACTTTAAGCCAAAGACTTGACCAAAACTGAGATTTATTTGCTCTCTGAAATCCTCTAAGTCTAACACCAATGACTTAGCCTAAGTTTAAAACAAAGGTCTTAACTTTGAGACTAAGTCCAGGCAATATCCTTTTTGTGAAAACAATCCCTGCTAGACATTGAAAATACACAAATCTTAAGTTTAATTTTTTCATGCTCTTACAATATTGCATTATGCAGATATAAATATGAAGAGATATATCTCTGTTCATTGTACTCACAAGATATTTGAAAAATAATTTAACTTTGTAATTTTTGACCTTCTGAATGACTGGACATTGGGTCATTCATTACAAAATGCTGCCATATGATGATATGATCTCAAACCTTGATCAAAAACACTGCATTTTAACATTAACATTCTTGAAATCTATCTTATTGCAAACATTATACCACTTAATGTCTTGAAGTATTTTCACAATATCAGACAAATAGTTGTCTTTAGACAAACGTGGTGCCTTAATTATAGATGCATTACAAAGGTATAATTATAATTAAAACTTAATTCAAAGACTTGGCCTGCTTTCCCCCAAAGTAAAATGTACATGTACTTAGAGAATTGTATAAGTCCATAGCCTGCAGTTAAAACATAAACAGATGTCCACACCAACTGATGCGTGATGTTATTCTGAAAGACTGAACTACTTGTGATTATACCTATAATCTATAATTATAATATAAATTATAATCTAAAGTTTCCTGTTCATATTTCGACTCTCACAAGTGGCAATGCTGATGGCCTGTTCACTGACTGTTAAGTGTGTCATAAAACTCTAATTTTATAGCAAAATAGCCTTACCATTTCCAAAAACTAGTCTTCAAAAGTATGTTCCAATACCTGAAAAATTCAAAGAAATAACTTGCATTAATTATTTATTGTTTATACATATATGCTAAAATAGAGAATCACAATAATTCTCAGCAAAAATAAAGCAATTTCTGACCAAACTACTTCCAATTCCCAAAGACATCCTCACTGTTGATGGCCAACAAAAATAATGAAGTAAACTATGTAGTCATGCAATCTTATTGGCGGGAGTATGGACTACTGTAACCCTGTGGCCTGGTTAAGCTTGTGATTATATAACCTTAAATTCGCATCTCTGCTTTGGCCACTGGGTTGGATGTCTCCAAAAATAGCTGCTGTTAGGAAATCTGGTAAGTATTTCTGATAAAAATTTAAATTACTATTAAATTTTCCAAATTTGACATTTAGCTTTGTATTTTATATTTCCTAGATTTGCCTTGGCAGTTGTGGATCGACAGTTGCACATACTCAACAGCAAAGCACCCATCCAGGACAGAGTACACTCCACAGACATAAGGTTACTCTTTCACAGATGGTATCACATTGCCATCACCTACCACAAAGTCCCTGGAACAGTGGAAATCTACCTGGATGGCCAGATGCAGTTTACAAAGAATATTTTAGACCTGAATGAAGCTGTGGATGAGGATTTTGTCTATTTAGGAACAGCAACAATACAGGGTGAACAGAAAATGAGTGGAGAACTGGCTTGCATGATGATTTATAGCAAAGCACTGGATACAGATGAAGTCAGAAGTATGATGACCATGTGCGAGGGTGTCAGCTTAGGTAATGTCACATCTAGAGTTTAAGTCACTTTTGGGTTGGTATTTAATTATAACCTCCAAAAGAAATATTGTCTCCATAACCCTCCCATCTCCCTGGCATCAATGATATTAGCTTGCTATGCCCCTGGATTCTGATTCATTTCCTTCTCTCTTTATGGTTCTATCACCTTATGGTCTTTCATATGATAGAGATTAAGCACTATTAAAGTACTTTTTATTGGTTATCTTGTTACTCGGTGGCCTAGTGGTGAGCAAGTTTGGCATCTAATCATAGGCAGTCACCTCTGTGTGGGTTTGAGTCCCACAAGTGGCAATGCTGAGAACCTGTCCCAATATGACCCTGGCTGTTGAATTGGAGGTAAAAACCCCAACTTTGACTTTGTATTGTTTATAAAGAATATCATCCATTCAATAATATTGTTTTACTCAAGTACTTTATATACTTAACCCCTAAAAAAATGAAAGTTTTATAAAGAAAAGAAATTGCAATATATCTTGCATTTCTTTTTTTTTTGCCAAGTATATAATATTACCTCTAGCATGAAGGTATGTTTTTGAGTGCCTTTGTCTACCTGTTTGTTTTTTTCTTTGTGATAACTCCAAAACTAATGAATGGATCTTTCTCAAACAGTGGATAGAGCCAGACCAAAGGTAAAAGTGATTAAATATTGGGAAAAGTATGGGCTTGTGGCTGACATTACTCAATAATAGAGAGCTGATCTTCATGAAATTTGTTTTGTGTGGGTGGGGCCTGGTCAAAGGGAAAGGTGGTTACTTTCTGGAATGGTCGAATCATTCTAGATAGAAACCCCTAATTTTTTCAAATGCTGGTGCCTTAAATATTCTAATTCTTTCTACATTTCGCAGATCGTCTTGTGGAGGTTGCCTTCTGGCCTCTCAGTGTTCACTCAGAAGCTCGAGACATATCTGGACATGGCTATGATCTGACTGCCATTGGGGTAGAGTACAATGACATGGGAGTCAGTATCCACCCAGATGACACTTTGTTCCTGCAGACTACCCCGGAGAATGCATTTCACTTCCTGCGACACATGTCCATCACCATGCGAGTGTACTGCCAAACCAATGGGGGCATCTTGCAATTCAGAAACGGAACGGAGATGTCGAGCATGTTAGGGTGAGTGTTCTACACAATTTGTGAAAAAAGATTTCCGTCAACACACTGAAAACATTTTCACACTGTTTGTATTTTAACTGTGAGAGCGTGTGTTTGAACAGTAGCTCTCCGAATTTAGAAGGGAACAAGGGGAGTAGCTTGGAATTTTGATTTGTAATTACTCCCTGATTGTTTTGGTTTTATGTGAAATGTGGTGGGGGGCATGATTTAAAATGTATTTGGATATTTGTTATGTAAAATATGAAATAACAAACAATATGTTTAAAACAGTAACGTTAAATTAACAGTTATGTTGAATCGATATACCTAACAGCATACATTATGTTATTTAAGTTAATTAAAGCAGTTCAAGTCTTCGTTAAGTTTGATACGTGTTATCTTATGAGATTCCAGATGCCCTTAAATATACACATTAAAATAGAGTATAACACCACCCACCAGAAAAATCATACAATCTTTGTTTTACATTTTTCCATTATTATTTTTGTCACTGACTACTCCAAAGCAAAAAAATTAGCATAATTCAAATAAGAATGAATTGGTAAGAATTATTTAATGTTAAACTTTCCTTCATATTTGCTGTCCAAAAAAGGGTCAATCAGCAGTGTGATGAAAAGTAAGCAAGGAAATATATGTATATCAAAGAATTACTTGATTCTTTTAATGAGTGACCTTACAATTTTAATGTAATCGGTAAATTGTGTGTCTCATCAATTATTCTACAAATAAAATGGTATGCCCGAGCCCACAGGCTTATACATGAGTTACGCCTTTCTGGGATTAGTTAGTAATATAGTTGCTTGTCAAATCCAAGTGATTTGCAATCAAGAATCTGAACTAACTGGTGTGCATTGATTGTCTCTATCCTTGGAACTATTTGTGATGACATGAACTATATATTGTGTGCTAAAGGTATAGCCAAATAAAGTCAAGAAATTTGACCGATTGGGTCTTCTGTTTGGACACTAGCCACTCTCGTCTGAAATCGTGTTCTGTTCTTATCCCTTAAGTTATATTAGTGGAAAACACTGTGGACTACTTAGGAATAACCTACAACTAGCGTGGGGTTATGCAGAGTTTGCAATGAATAGTGACATTAGTAACACAAAGATAAAGCCTGAGCGTTTCTAAGGAGCTAGGAGTTGTAAAATCCTGCATAACCTTATGCTAGGAGTGTGTTATTCCGATTCGAACATGATTATTTCTTTACTGATTTGGTGAAGATTTGTATTGCATATTCTTTATAATTTGACTTTTTAAAAAGTAAAAAATTATTGCCCACCTATGCAAAACTAGGTGTGAGGTTATACTCTGTTTAACAACAGCGATTGACCAATCAGAATCGCGGACACAAGCGTGTCATGTTCTTACATAACCTTAACTTCACATCTCTGCATTGGCCATTGAGTTGGATGGCTCCAACTAATATGTTACTGTTGGGAAATGACAATTATTTATTATTATTATTATTAATAAACAGAGTAAAGCCACATACATTCACTGTACTTGTTGAAATCATAATGCCCTAATGTGGAGTTGGGGCTACAATATATAAAAATTTTACACAAGGTCTAGATTTCTAGATGTTTCTGCTTTTGTTTGCAGGCTGTCAGTTTCACACTTCAACAGTGACCTGACCCTTATCAAGGGCGATATTGGTGATCAAGAGAATTTCAATATATTGACCAATGTCCTCTCACTTGAACAATGGCACCATATAACCCTAGTTTTTGATGCTCACACTGACAATCTCACGGTTATCATTGATGAATCTCTGGTGTGGCACGACGTGATCCCTGGTTTCCTGGAGGCTGTCAATATGCCGTTTTTGTTTATCGGGTCTTCCATCCTGAGAAATCAGGCCACGGAGTCACTGAGTCAGCTGACTGGTAAAGTGGCCTGTGTTGGCTTGTACGAAGGGAAGTTGCAGATGGAAGATATTGCTTACACTTTGGAGAGATGTACATCTATAGTCGGGGAAGGTAAGTATGATAAGCATGTTCTTTGCATTTAGATTTTGTAACAGAAACAAAATAATACATTTTCCTGATTTATTTTAGGTGATCAAAAGTTTGTGGGTTAAGATATTTGTGTTTAATTAAATTCAATTTATTTTCCAAAAGGGTTGTATACTTATTAGGTGATAAAGATAAATAGAGTGCACGATACAATATATTTATATACAAAAAGACTTACACACACACAGCCCCACCCCCTACATACTGAAGGTTATTTCTTTTGAATATTATTAAAATCGATTTATAACTTGTAGTGGCACTACAAATTTTGTTGGAAATTTAGGAATATGACTAAACTTCATTTATGATCTCTAAATGTCTTTTATTTTATGAACTTTTTTATGAATATTTTTTTTTAATATAGTATGACTATTCTTTAAAAAGAAATTGACATTTGACACTGTTGTTCTTACAATCAAGAACCCTTATCCCTATAAGAGGGTAAAGATATTTTATAACAAATAATTAAAAAAAAAATTAAGTAAGGAAAATCAGAGAGCATAAAATATGTAGCCATATGCCTCTATTTATAACAAGGTGTGTACTAGGATTTTAATTCCTTGCAAGATTCTCATTTTCAATCGTGTAGTAGATTGTGAATTTAATGGCTATACCTTTAAATCATAGTCAATGAAAATGTCATGAATATTTACCTGGGGTGTACAGATTGTCTAACTAAACTTTAGACCAGGCTAAATTACAGTCAGCATTGCTTCTAGCAAATGTTTCTTGTGGGATCATGTATGTCTTTGCCTAAAAATACGTATCTGGTCATGGTTTGTGATTTTAAGATTAATGTGGAAATGTGATCTTTGTTCGAGGGTACAGGAGATGTTGGTTTAAGGGAAAGGATAACACTCAGAATTGGTTTCCAAGAGTATGAAATGTCAGAGGATAATGCGTTAAGTCGCATAAAAATATTAAACAGGTATATTTGACGAGCTTGCTGTCCCATTTTCAGTATCTTCCCCCATTTTTCTCCAGCGACTGGATGAATTTCCTCCATCTTTTGAAATTCAAGAATCGATACCGTTAATAAATATAGCCCTCCAATGCAAGGTGGGGGGGCCACGGTGGCAGAGTGGTAAACACTCTGGCCTCCCACCTCTGAGGCCAGGGTTCGGTTCCCGGCACGTCCTCAAGTGGGAAAGCTGGTAGTTGCTTGCCGTTGGTCGGCAATTTACAGTACAGAACCTTGACCAACTGTATGTACTGGTTTCCTCTGCCCTTCCAACTACCCGTCGTGATATGACCTGTACAGTGTTGAAAGCGACGTAAAACCACAAATAAATAAACCAATGCAAGGTGGTCACTCATTACCAAATTAAGGAAAAAAAGATTTTTTTCCCTTTCCAGTGCAACTTCCTGATGCCATAGCAAACTGGCCTCTGAATGAGATGACCTTGAAAAACGACACCTCTGGAAATAACCTTCACCTAAACTTAGATGGATCTGTGGATCACAACGATGAAGGAATGGTACTGACCAATGAGGGTTACGTGTATCGATTCACGGATCCAGAGCTCAAACTTCCGGATGATTTCAGCCTTGCATTCTGGATCCATGCCCAGGCCAGTGGAGGAGTACTACAATGGCAAAACCAACTGGGGTCCATAGTGATATCTGTGGGGTAAGTATGTGAACATATTTATGTGTAAGCATATGTCTACAATTCTCTATTCTGAAACATATACAGTCACCACTCCCTGAAATCTTGATGGGCAGTTCCGACCAAATATGGTCAAAGGTGGGGATAGGCAGTAACTTAAAGGCAAGTGAAACCTAGCTGGATATAAAAAAGGGATATGTTTACAATTCTCTATTCCGAAACATACAGTGACCACTCCCTGTAAGGCTGATGGGCAGTTACGACCAAATATGGTCAAAGGTGGGGATGGGCAGTAAGGCAAATGAAACCTAGCTGGATATAGAAAAAAAACAGCACTCAGGGAGTGCAGGCACATAATAAGTAAATGGGAACATCCAGATTATTGTTTTTGTATCCAGATGGTGAAAAGGATGTCTCTCAAAATTTAATAATATCCAAGTTGGATCAAGACCCATCTTCTGATACTTTTTTGTTCCAACCAGTAGTATTTGTATAATCCTCCAAACAGATAAGTAGACAAATGGACAGACAAATGGTCATGAAAGTAATACCTCCTTGACATTGGTTAAAACAGGCCTCCGTTCTAATTTATTTGATCTTAGTGTTCAGTAACTGGAAGCAAAATGAGGTTGACATAAAAAGATTTATCACAAAATGTAAATATGTGAAAAAAATGGTAAAATAACGAAACTTACATATGAAAATGAATATAAAGTTAATCAATATTAAAACAAAAACATTTGATGAACACAAACCTTCACCAAGGCACATAATAATAAGTAAATGGGAAAATCTGATTGTTTTTTGCATCTAGATGGAGATTCAGGACAGTCTCAAAATTTAATGGGGTAAGAATTGGACCATGACCCATATTTGGAATTTTGTCATGAAGTCCTTACGTAATCCTGCTAACAGACAATTGGGCAAACAGACAAATGATCATAAAAGTTATACCTCAAATTTCAGCAAAATTGCTCAAACCTTTACAATTTTAAGTTGTGATATCACCATAATTCATTGTAGATCCACATAATTATTCAAAGTACTGAAATGATCAGGGGACTCTGAATTTTGCATTTTTATGTGTGAACTCTAATGAGGCTCCTGGTTCTAGTAATCACTTTTTAAAAATTTTTTTTTGTCTCCTCACTATCATGAATTGTGGCATAGCATGATGAGTGCCTGTCTACTCACTGAAGTTAAGCAGCAATGAACTACGTTAGTACTGGAATGGGTAGCCGCTTTAGTGCACTACTCGTTTCTCTGATGGCTCTGCGGCTAATGCTAGTACACCAAAACCCCTTTCGACCTTGTTTTAGTAACAAACTTGTGTTTTTATCTGGAGAGTTCTGTTGTAATTTGATGTAACTCTAATCAATTAAAAAATTGATAAAGTAGCAGTAAATATAGCCGTGATTTAGATGACTTAGTGTATTAGCCGGTTTGCTTGTTATGCCCAGTATAACTGCCACTCCCAAATTTTTGTAGAATTTATGAAAAATAAAAAAAATAGTGTGCACATTCCCAAATCAGATGAAAATTATGCTATTATAAAAACATCACAACAAAACATCTTCTTTAAAAGGAAAATACATGAATTTTTACATCCTTTGACTCAGGTTTATGTCTAACAACTGATTACACTGTTAACATAAATAACTGATCACATATTTTGCTAAAAGAAAAACATTAATTGTTTAATATAACAAAGGGTAAAATGGCCATTAAAACTCCTGAAGAATACGAGTACATACTAAAATCAAAGAAACACTGACATTAAGGATTTTATTGCTTTATTTATGATCAATTAAACCCTCCCTACTTTTCACGAAAAAAAAAATTGTTCTTATCGGCTACGGGCATAACAAAAGGCTAAATAAGAACTGGCTGTCTTTCAGACTCTCTTTAGATGTAAATGAAGATGGCAAGCTGGACTTATTCACCGAGTTCCCAACCTCACAGGATCAAATCCACACCATCGACAAGGTCATCACTGGCAAGTGGCATCATGTGGTTTTGACCTACGACAAATCAAATTCCAATCTTACAGTATTCATCGATGGCAAGATTCACTGGAGTGATACCGACCCTGATTTTACAGCTGCTGTTGACAAAGCCAAGCTGTACATTGGCAGAACATACAGGTCCTTCAACCAGTTCAGTCAAATGATCGGAGAGTTGGCATGTGTGATAGTATATGACCAGGTGCTTATGAAGGAACAAATCAAAAAGCTGCACGATATGTGTAGTGCTCTGTCAATAGGTAAGTGATGTGGCTGTAAACAAAGCCAACCAGAACAGTGACATGAATTTTACCTGTAATTAAAATTCCCCAAATATTTATCGCAATCATATTTTAATAATATGGCTGACAAATGAAGAAAAAAATCTGGTATATGCCTTTTAGCCTTAGCTATAGTATTTCAAGGGAGGAATGTGTTTGAATATGTAATCACAGACAATTGCCACAAGCATGACACAGCCATATTGAAAACAGAGAATAGACATTAAAAACTAGAAATGCTCTGAGAGGGCAGATGCCCTCAGTGGCCCTATACCTGAAATATGGCTTAATAGTTTGCAGTAATATAAAAAAAATCTTTTTGGATCCAGATGGTGATACAGATAAGCCAAAGCCTAAGCCATTGTTGACTTTTCCTGAAAATTTCATCAAAATATTAATACATCCACAGCTTTTAAGTTGTTTTGCAAATAAACAAATACTGCCAGTTTCATGTACCTCTTTGTTGGAGGTTAATAATAAACTACTTTTTTAGTAACTAACAAAATTGTGAACTAATGTAAGTTAGTTTTTGTAATTATTAAAACTATTCTTCTCATTTAATTCAGAGCATATTCCACAGTTTTATTTTTAAGCTACTAAGCCACAAATTTTACAGACAGAAGTCCCCTTGCTAACTGGCCTCTAAATGAGAGGACACTAACGACAGACGTGACATCCAATGGTTTCAACCTCACAAGTGCCGGCGACCTGACATTCGGTGAAGAAGGTCTGATGGTTTCTATACTGGGTAACTATCTACTGTACCTGGATCAGGATGCCATGCAAGCCAGACTGATGTTACCTGGAGACTTCAGCATCATGTTCTGGTTCTATCCAGAATCTGACGGAGGCCTTTTCCAGTTCCTGGACATATTCGGAAGCATTGCAACTACAGTTGGGTGAGTAAATAACTGTATTGTATTCTCTTCTGGATTTTTATAAGAGTTTAATCTCTTCATTTAAGGCAGGTTCTAAGGTGCAACAACCATGAATCATATTCATATGTCTACTCATTGTGGAAGATATAGTACAAAGATACAACCATCCTGATTAAAGGTTCTTAGAGGTTCTTCAATTCATCTGTACATAAATCCAAAAAAACACTTTGCCCACAGCTTTGCTTTTGATGTTCCCACAGTTTGGAATGATTTGCATGATGAGGTCCATTCTGCCTCAACTCTTGCCTGTTTCAGAAAAAGGTTAAAATTGTGTCTCTTCAAAAAGGCATTCCCAACTAAGCATACACTCTATCTGGCGTCTCTGTGGTACTGGACTTGGCAACGGATAGATGAATTTTTGAAATTGGATTTTGGTGTTGCACCTTAGAGTCTGTGTGACATCAGTTTATGGGCATTGCAACAGTCTTTTTCCATAGAGACATCTGACAACTAAACAGGAATATTGCTTATTAAAGATTTAACAATTTGATGAGTAAGACATTAAATCCTGATCAATCGATCAATTAAATTTATCAATGCACTTGATTTTTGTGGTAACAGATTTTAACCTGCATTGGTCAATCAACTGCAGATAGGTTATTGAGAGGAAGTTCATTACAGAATTATAACATATTAGATATCAGATTTTTGAGTCTTATCATTACTTTGAAGCAGTAAGATCTGTTGATTTTCTGAATAATATTAAACCCCTAATACTTGTATATTTTAAGACTTTTCAACAATTCAGCACATCAGGAATATCTTGATCTCTCTTAGTAATATTAACATTCACATTTTCTTTAATGTTTTTCAATACTTGAGGTCTTGGAAAGGCTGGTTATATACAAGGCACTTCCCCTGTCATCTGAAACAGTCTACAAAGTCAATATTATTGTGCTGTTAAAAGGAAAGCGATTCTCTTATTTCATTAACATGTATATTTTTTGTTTAAGGCTTTTCAATACTTCGCCAAAGCTCAGGCCAAGAACATCTTTAATCCCCTCATTATTCTTACATTAATATCATATTTTGAAGGCATTTCCGCACTCTACATCTTGGAAAGGCTGGTTATCTACAGGACGCATCCACTGACACCCGAGATAGCCCACAAAGTAGACATAATTGTACTCTTCAAAGAAAGTGATTCTCTTAATATTATTAACATCACTATTATTATTTTAAAGTCTTTCAGTACTATACGTCTCAGAAAGGCTAGCCATCTACAAGACACTTCCTCAGTCAGCCGAGTTAGCCTATGAAGTGGACACTATGGTACTGTTCAAAGAGAAGTGGCACCATGTGGCCATATTGCACAAAGCTGACACTTCCAATGTTACCTTGTACATTGATGGTCACATGATCTGGCATGAACATATTGAGGGCATTAATGCAGCGATGGATCATGCATATATCTTTCTGGCTTCAGCATATTTTAATCCAACAATCATTGCAAGGTTCAATGGAAAACTCACCTGCTTTATGATTTACGATGTCTTACTGCGGGAAGATGAAATCAGGAAAGCAATGATGGCCTGTGAATCTCTGGAAATAGGTAGGTTAATTTCTCTAAATTACACATTATAGGAATAAAAGACATATTCGAGTGCTTTATGATGGTTTTAAACTATCGATGGGCTGTATTAAAGCTAAGAAACCCGAAGAGACGATGCACGCAGAATTCAAAAGTGTTGTTTTATTTACCGTTCTATATTCATGATTCCAGCATTGTGCAAAAGTCGTGTCCACGTTCACTGCGTAGCCTACCATTTTAGAATACCCATTATAAGTGACAATATGATTAAACCGTTTTGAAATTTAATGTTGTTCTTGTCATTGATTTTACTGGTTACTAGCTGATCATGTGACAGAATATGAAGTGACTGAAAGCAAATAAAACCAGTCATATAATTTTTGAAAGGAAACTTAGCATTTAATGTTTTGCGTTTTTTTCAGGGACATTATAGCTATTATGTAGTACAGCTTTTTGGAATACACAAGCTAAAACTGGAAACAGTGGATGTAGGAATTACAACCCTACTCAGTTATCATGTAATTTTATGATTACCAGCTCAGGTTATTTACCCCACAGCCTTTAAGGATTGTAAGGGTATTGTTTTCACACATGGAAAAAGTTTGTCCATGTTGTATCTCAGAAACCATAAGGTGTACAAAGTTGAAACTTGATAGGGACGTTGGTTAAGGAGTGTAGGTGTGCAACATTATGGTGTAACCTTGAATTGAGCTCTACCTTGAGTAGTGACCTTGATCTTAAAATCTTATCTGGGCTATTTTTCAGAAACCATAAGGTGCAGGAAGTTGAAACTGGGTGTGGCCATTGGTTGGAGGTGTAGGTGTGCAACGTTGTGGTGTGACCTTGATTTGACCATTGACCTTGCTGTGGTAACCTTGAATTGAAAATCTTGTCTGGAATATACCTCAAAAATCTTGGCTCTGCCAAAGTGTGTTCACTTGCCATAATTGAGACATTTTTCTCCTATGACAAAATATGTGGATTGCTTTAGCTGATTATTATAATGTACTTTGTAATGCTATTGTCTATTGGTAGCTATACTTCAATTAACAAATTCTACAGCTTCATAATTAGACATTTTCTCTCTCCTAAATGTTATTTTCTCTGCTAACATTATTTGCACCTTAACATAACTGACATTGTTTGCTGTGAAAGTCTCCTGATCTGTGTACTGTTTCACTACTTCTATATGTCATGGTGTTGCTACTTTGTTTTGGCAGTGTAGTTGTGATATTACATGCTATGTTTCTTCATTTAGTTTGTTAGATTTGGCCAAGTTGGTCAACCTTCTTGGCTTTGGGTGGTAATTTGGAGTTAATTTAGGCTTAGTTTCTAGAACACTTCACGAGAGAGGCGGGGCCTTAAAGTCATGAGTTTCACTTATTAATCATGTTATTTTTTGTAAGACCGATCTTTGCACTCCTGACTTGATCTTTTCACTCTTGACTTGATCTTTTCACTCAATTCAAATCTTGAGGTGTGTCGTGTTTTTTTACCCATTTTAAACAGGATCCATCATTTTAAGAGGCCCCTCAGATTAAAGACGGATAGGTCTTCCAATAAATCGCAATAGTTAAACTGTAATTATATTGTTGTATTTAAATGTTACTGCCCACTGTAAACTGGTACACTGTAAACACCTAGTGTTTAGTTGTGCTTGCTTTTTATATAAATTAATGCAAGTTTCTTGAAAGAAAAATACTGGCTGTTGAACAGGACAATAAAACCCCAAACAGGGCCTTTATAATAAAATTGTATTGATATGTTTTTTTTAACAAAAAATATTCCCATCTTGTTCACCTTTCACTTGAAATCACCCCCAATCCCCACTCCAAAATTTGACACATTACCAACCAACTTTGATCTTATGAATAAAATATTTATTTTAACATCAGTGATCTTCATTGGTTAGAGTACCAAATTACAAAATCAATGCCAAGTGTAGGACCTGCTTCAACTGGTTTTATAAAAAAATGTTTTTTTTTCTCCTGGATTTTTCCAAATGGCATTGAATTTATACTTAGCTTGATTATTATAATCTCCTATATTTTGTAGCTGCACCTGATCCAAACCAATGTATTTGACCAATCAGGACTGTACAAATACATCCTAAGCTCTGATTGACATTCGCCTAACTAAAAGACAGACTCTCTGTGATGACCATTTAGTAACATATCTGAATGTTCTTTAGCCTGGAATTGGTTGTAGAATCGGATGACAGAGAACTGACATTCTAACTGGTCATCCAAGCCACTAAGCTTTCTTTACATAGGATTGAATGTATGTCCTCTGTCTTCCAAGGCAAGTGTATCACCAACTAGGCCAAAATGGAAGATAATATATGTGTATGTGTATTTATATATAAAATCAATAATACTTAAAATTATGCTTTATTTTATAATTGTTTTTAACTCCAGATAAACATCCAATAGCCAACTGGCCTCTGGATATGACTGTCGGTCTAGCCGATGTGTCTGGACATGGGAACAATCTGACAAGTGAAGGTGCAGTGACCCACACTGATGCTGGTGTGGAGTTGCATATACTGCAAGACTTTTCCCTCTACTGGGAAATCCCACCCATGTTTGAACACAGACTGGACCATGACTTTAGCATTCTGTTCTGGTTCAACCCCTCGACTGATGGAGGGTTGTTTCAGTTCACAAATGCATCAAATGTAGAGGCCTTCTCAGTGGGGTAAGATGATGATTTATCATTCATACTATAGTGGTAGTAGATTTTGTGGTGTATAATATATTAATTTGGTGGACAGTAATATTACAGATTTCTTAAAACAGTGGCCATAGATATTTATTTATTGTAGCAATTATTCAATTTTAGTGGTAGGTATTCATTGGTAGTGATCATTTGTTGATAGCAGCAGCAGTAGTTATTTGGTCATGAAAGTGGTAGTTGTTTGATCTCAGTGGTTGTTTGATCTCCGTGGTTATTTGATCTCACTGGTTAAAATGCATATTGATTATTCAGGCATAATAGTTGTGGTAATATAGTCACATTGGAAGTATAATAGCATGGAGCACTAGTTGCAAAAATAATCCCATAAGCAGTAGTAAAATGGGTATTTAAAGAGAATATCCTCCAAGGCACTTGGCCCTGTTCAAAACAGAAAAGCAAAATGGCAAATAAAAATTCATTTTTGTGAAAAGATTTACGGTTGCCAATCTAATCCAGTACAAAAGGCACACATACGTTAAGCTTTCTTCATATGGAAGAAAATGGTGTAAAAATGTTTGTAATTGGACAGGAATCACGAAATTTTAGTTAGTTTTAATTGGAGGTGTATAGTGATGATACATTTTTTCTGAATATGTCATTGGGGAAGTTTTCCTATTATATCCCACCTCTGAGACAGAAGCTCAAATCCTAGTCCAACCTCAAGTAAGTACCTGTCAAAATATAACTGTCGCAGTGATAAAAGGTGCACTTCATGATGTAAAACATCAAAAATACAGTGGAACCTCAGTATGTACATATTTGTATACATTATATATTATCCAAATTTCCAGTTATGCGATTTCAAACCCACTCTCTCAACTCCATTTAAACCCATTATTTTAGCCCTTCTATTATCTGCACTGATTGTTACTCCCCCCAAGAGGGTTGGATAATCGAAGTTCTACTATACAAGTTTATGTTTTTATCAGATCTTATCTTCTCGTATCTCGTCATCCTTGATATATTTTGTCCCTTACTTTGATCATTGCATATTATCGATATCTTTGCAGACTTACCTTGTCATTCATCGCCAACAAACTCACTTTGTTCACCGGATTTCCCGTCAACATCAATTTTCCCGATGAAGTCGATGAAGAGTTGGCCCTCCAGATGTGGCATCACATTACTGTTGGTTATGACGCCCATGATTCCAACGCAGTAATTTACAGAGATGGAAGGCTAGTGTGGACAAAAATGATGCCACAGCTAACAGATTTGCTAGACTTTCCAAAACTTCTTATCGGAGAGCATTTCTATGACGCAGACACAAAAGTGGGCATCACAGGCACTCTGTCATGTTTCAAGGTCTATGCACGGCTCTTGGCAGAAGAGGAGATTCGTACAGTGATGCATTCTTGTGATGGAATACTTCTAGGTATGTTTAACTCTTTCGGTGCTGTTGGCGACTGCCGTTGACACGACGATAACATGCTATATATACGTAAATAGTGAACGTTTCAATGCAGAATTATTTTGTGTCATGCGTCAATCAAAATGGCACATTTCACCACAGAATGGTTTGCAAAGTACAAGGGTCAATCAATCTGTGTCATTGTATATCTCCTAGGCAACAGGGAACTTTGTTTTAATTGGCCCGATGTTTATTCAATCAAATATTGTCTGGAATACAGAAAAAAAGAGATACACAATCTATGTCCATTATATATATCGCCTAGGCAACAGTGAACTTCATTCTAATTGGCCTGATGTTCATCCAATAAAATATTCTGGACTGCAGAAAATAAACATACACTATATGTCACTTGGTTTTCTGTTTACACTATAAATGACGGCATTACAACTTATACACATTATCTTTAGTGTTTTGTGATTCAATATATCACGGTGAATACCGTCGCCTGTCACGCTTTATTATAAAGTCAATGTCAGTCGACCACTGCATTTCTAAATACGCTTATTGCATGAATGTTTGCTGTAAAAGAGTTAACCTGCCCCCGAATGTTTATCCTTCTTCATTTACTGGTACCAATGCAAGTCAACGGGCTGCAGTGTAACTTTGAGGAGACATAATCATAAGCATGGCTAATTGCAGCTTGGCTGTCAAAACTTCTCAAGAAGAATGAATTATTTACAATATTATAGTGAAAAGTGACACTTTATTTGAAGATATTAGTTTTAGGGTGCTTTTTAGAAGAAAGGTTAGAGAATTTCTTGCTATTTGTAGGATTCGTTAACTCAATAGCAAAAGAGGGGACTTGAGAGAGAACTTGAATTTTGAGCAAAGGCATCTGATGTTTCAAGTTGTGTATGGAGGGTTTTTTGTTCACCGAGGTTATATAATACTGACTGGTAGTGTTTTAAAACTAAGCAGTGACTGCAAAGTTGAAAGGGTCAGCAGTGGTGAAGTGTTTATGAAGTTTGACAAATGCCTGGTTTGTTGCCAGCCTATTTAAATATGTGGCAACTACCGATTTTAATTTGTGTATTATTTTTATACTCGGTGCAATATCTCCATGTACTACAGGACTCAGAGCGCTATTTAACCATTCCGACTGCACAAGTACAGTCCTAACTGACAAGTAACTCGCATTCCCCTAACTGAAAGACAGAGGCTCAAGGATGACCATTTATCAACGTCCTTGAGGTTCTTTAGCCTGCCACTGGAGATAGGACCCAATGACAGAGGACCGCCATTTTAAGTGGTCATCCGAGCCACTATGTATCGGCCTGTACCTGGGTTTGAACCCATGTCCTCTTGAGTCCCTAGACAAGTGTGTTACCTGCTAGGCCACAGTGGCAGATAATAATAAAAATAAAAACCATTGGTGTTAAAATGGATTTAAAACTAAAATTTTGATAGATGACATTTAAGGCAGGAATTTTAACACTTTTTGACAGTTATATTAATCCTTCAGTGGGAAATGTTCCTGAAAAAAAAAACAACACTCGTCTGGTAATAGTTAATGTAGAAATAAAGTCCGAGGTTTTGTGATTTATAACCCTAGATAATTCACAAATTTCCGGCGAATAACAGACGAGCGCTACCGCTCGTCCGTTATTCGCCGGATATTTGTGAATTATCTAGGGTTATAAATCACTAAACTGAGGACTTTATTTCTATTATAAAGACCGGTTTCATTTATTAATCCATAAATAGGATTGTAAATATGTTTCTGTACACACCTAGTTGGCGCACTATATTTTGTCTGTATCGTTTGGTTCTGTATTATCGGCGATCGTCCAATTATTGCCTCAGATAATTGTACGCAAAAATATGCGCACTGCATTGTTTTCTGTAGTCTGCGCACTTCCGGTCTTTATAATATCCCATCAAATATAGCTTTGAATCTTTATTAAGTTCTTATTCAATAATTTTTGTAACAATTTGAAATTGAATTGCCTCCACTCAGAGGGTTATGTATTTGGGTGTGTTCATTTGTCCGTCAGCCTGAGTTCATGACAACTGCAAAAGTAATAAAACAGACCTTTCAGAATTTTTTATCTGAGTAGGGTCTCATCAGTGGAAGAAGTAATTAAATTTTAGATTAAGATCTGGATCATATTCTGAAAATCAAAAATATCGAACGTTTTTGGCAACTCCTCCCTAGTTGAGGTCTCTGCTCAATGAGTACTTTCTAGTTTTTAATGCTTTGTCTTTGTAATGGTCAGTAAACAACCAGAAACTGTCAGTACATCAATAATGATGAGAAATTATAATTTTAAGCTCATTTTTGAACATATTGGGGATTTCAGTATCTGAAATATATAATTTTTTAAATTTAGAAGTTTTGGCAGCCATCTTGGATTTTTGTAACATTTAAGTGATTTTGTGATATATGGTAATTTTTGTGTCACCAGCATTTATGGTGCGTGGCATATAGGGATTGCTTCGTCATCTCATTTTGTGGTGTTGGCGTCACATTATCTGGAGCTGATTAGCTTTTCGACAACACCTGGCAACAAGTGTTGCCATGGCAACACTTTTTACCCCACAGCCCTTAAGGACTGTCTGGGTATTGTTTTCACCCATGGTGTCCGGATGGGCGGGTGGTGGGAAAAAGTTTGTGCGGGCTGTATCTCAGAAACTGTAAGGTGTAGGAAGTTGATACTTCTTTTTTTTTTGGTGACATTCAAATACAATGACAATACAAATACAGATACAGTGACAGTTCAATATGACAAAAACAATCTATGTACAACATAAAACGAATAGTACTCAGCTACATTTGAATTTTATTAATCACTACAGGAAGTTGATACTTGGTAGGGACATTGGTTAGGGGGTGTAGGTGTGCAACGTCATGGTGTGACCTTGATTTGACCTTGCCGCAGTGACCTTGAGTTTGAAAATCTTGTCCGGGCTATATCTCAAAAACTGCAAGGTGTAGGAAGTTGATACTTGGTAGGGATATTGCTTAGGGTGTGTAGGTGTGCAACGTCATGGGGTGACCTTGATTTGACCTTTGACCTTGCCGTAGTGACTTTGATCTATAAAATCTTGTCCAGGCTATATCTCGGAAACTGTAAGGTGTAGGAAGTTGATACTTGGCAGGGACATTGGTTAGGGGGTTTAGGTGTGCAACATCATGGTGTGACCTTGATTTGACCTTTGACCTTGCCGTAGAGACCTTGACCTATAAAATCTTGTCCGGGCTATATCTCGGAAAGCGTAAGGTGTAGGAAGTTGATACTTGGTAGGGACACTGGATAGGGGGTGTAGGTGTGCACCATCATAGTGTGACCTTGATTTGACCTTTGACCTTGCTGTAGTGACCTTGACCTTTAAAATTTTGTCCAGGCAATATCTCTGAAACTGTAAAGTGTATGAAGTTGATAGTTGGTAGGGGTATTGGTTAGGTGTTGTAGGTGTGTATCATAATTTTTACCCCACAGCCCTTAAGGGCTGTTTGGGTATTGTTTTCACCCATGGTGTCCGGATGGGCGGGCGGGCGGGCGGGTCGGCGGGCGGTGGGAAAAGAGTTTGTCCGGGCTGTATCTCAGAAACCGTAAGGTGTAGGAAGTTGATACTTGGTAGGGACATTGGTTAGGGGGTGTAGGTGTGCAACGTCATGGTCTGACCTTGATTTGATCTTTGACGTTGCCGTAGTGACCTTGAGTTTGAAAATCTTGTCCGGGCTATATCTCGGAAACCATAAGGTGTAGGAAGTTGATACTTGGTAGGGATATTGGTTAGGGGGTGTAGGTGTGCAACGTCATGGTATGACCTTGATTTGACCTTTGACCTTGCCGTAGTGACCTTGACCTATAAAATCTTGTCCGGGCTATATCTCAGAAATCGTAAGGTGTAGGAAGTTAATATTTGGTAGGGACATTGGTTAGGGGGTGTAGGTGTGCAACATCATGGTCTGACCTTGATTTGACCTTTGACCTTGCTGTAGTGACCTTGACCTATAAAATCTTGTCCGGGCTATATCTCGGAAACCGTAAGGTGTAGAAAGTTGATACTTGGTAGGAATATTGGTTAGGGGGTGTAGGTGTGCAGCGTCATGGTCTGACCTTGATTTGACCTTTGACCTTGCCGTAGTGACCTTGACCTATAAAATCTTGTCCGGGCTATATCTCAGAAACTGTAAGGTGTAGGAAGTTGATACTTGGTAGGGATATTGGTTAGGGGGTATAGGTGTGCAACGTCATGGTCTGACCTTGATTTGTCCTTTGACCTTGCCGTAGTGACCTTGACCTATAAAATCTTGTCCGGGCTATATCTCAGAAACCGTAAGGTGTAGGAAGTTGATACTTGGTAGGGATATTGGTTAGGGGGTGTAGGTGTGCAATGTCATGGTCTGGCAAGGATTTGACCTTTGACCTTGCCGTAGTGACCTTGAGTTCGAAAATCCTGTCCGGGCTATATCTCGGAAACCGCAAGGTGTAGGAAGTTGATACTTGGTAGGGACATTGGTTATAGGGGGTGTAGTTGTGCAACGTCATGATCTGACCTTGATTTGACCTTTGACCTTGCTGTAGTGACCTTAACCTATAAAATCTTGTTGCAGCTTTGAGTCTGTTTTTTTGATGCAGATTTAGCACTGTTAAAGTCATATTAGAATTCATTAAGAATTTTACTTTCATAACTTCCCATTGTAAGAGATAGAATTTCATCAAGTGAGCCACAAATTTTGCTCCAACACCACACATAAGCATTCATTAAATGTATTACCACTTCTGTATGCATGATAATATTCAAACCATCTAAACCATAATTGGGCCATGCAGGTGTAGATAAAGAGTGTTGAATTTTGGTTTGCTGATTAATGCTGTTATCTTGTTATTGAATTATCTTGTTTTAGTACTTCATCTTTATATGCATTATCTTTCTTTTAAACATTATTTCTCCATTTAAACATTGTTTGGACCTTTATATAACTGACAGTGCTCTGAAAGTATCCTGAAGTTTGTACTGGTACAGTACTTCTATATCTCATGGTGTTGAAAATATTTCCCAAGGCTGTGGGGTACGGGCATCTCTGATGCTATTTTTAGTTTACTGATTAATGCTGTCATCTTGCTGTTGAATTGTCTTGTTTTAATACTTTATCTTTACATACATTTTCCTTCTCTTAGATGTTATTTTCTGTACTTAAAACATCATTTTGACCTTAATATAACTGACATTGCTCAGAAAGTATCCCGATCTTTGTACTGTTTCACTACTTCTATATCTCATGGAGTTGAAAACTATTTCGCCAGGCTGTGGGGTACGGGCATCTCTGAAGCTATTTTTTTATTTCTTGGACTTACAAATATTTTCATGGGTTCTTTGCTTTTCATATCCCTGCACATATTGGAGCTGATTAGTTTTTTGACAACACCTGGCAACAAGTGTTGCCATGGCAACATTTTTTCTGTTTCTTGGACTTGTATTTTTGTGGGTTCTTTGCATTCAAAACCCCTGCATCAATAGGAGCTGGTTGGCTTTTCAGCAATATCTGGCAGCAAGTGTTGTTATGGTAACATTTTTTTCTGTTTCTAGGTTGTGGATATAAAAAGTCCTGAAGAAGACCTGTATAGTAAAGTGACCTAACTCTCCACAATATTAGACAATGATCTTGCTCGTTTGCTGTCCCACAAAATGGTGAACAAATATAAGTCCTTCTTTCCTCCATGAAGAGAGGTGAACAAATATACATCCTTCTTTTCCAATGAAGAGTGGAGGCAGACAAGACAGGACCCATCTTGCACAATACATTAACTTGTATGGCCATATGACTAGCAGTTTAACAGTAGGTTACCAAAATGATAATTTATTGAATTTTCTGCTGACTGCTAACATCTATTGAAATCTTGATAAGTGATAACTTTGTGTCCTTGCCTCGCTGTCTGCCTGTGTGCATTTGTCATAACCTGTACATTGGATCTAGGTTATATTTTACAACAAGGTGGGATTTCACCATGGCTCAATCCTTCTGAAAGATGGTCTGGATCTGCAAAGATACTGCCAGTCAGCCAAATTTTTTTGTCTATCCAGCATAATTTTTGTCCTTTCAAATTTCATCAGCTTCAGTCTTTAACCAAAGCTGGTGACACGGTACAATTCTACAGAATTCTTGTTTAATGTTACAGAATGTTTGGAAATGGTAAGAGATAATTATTTCACGCTGAATTTTGAACCGACAGGGTAATCAAAGGTGCTGGTGCAAGCAATTTTTCTTATGGTCCAATGGTAGGGAAAAATGGAAAATGACAAATATCTCATAAATGGTAATACCCCTTTCACACTGCAGGAGGTATCCCCTGCGGTAGGCCACATTTGGTGAAATGTCCCTGTCCTTGGATCACAGCCTGATGTCTGCTTGAGACTTTGCAAGTCAGTGGCGAACCGTCCATTACGTTGCACATCCCACAAAAGTGGGCATGCGCAGATGAAAGCAAGCATGTACAGATAAATTGCTTGCTGCAGTAACTGAAGGTGCGGTCCATGGTGTGTATAAAAGGTTGTGACTCGGTTGTCTTCCAGTGTAATACGGCAAAATAAGGAGAGTGGAGCTACTGTGTCACAAGGTCGCATACAAATCTCGGGACGGTAGCTGAAGGAAAGGGGGCGTTTTCCCAAAGCCTATCACTGTGAATTATACCATCTATAGTGTGAATGCTACACCAAATCTCAGAAAGTATGGGGCGTCTTTGGAGGTGGTTCTACCACTGAATACTGAATGTAGTGTAGTCCCAAATGTGGGACATACCGAATGTAGTGTGAAAGGGCATAAGAGAAATATATTGCTTTCATTTTTGGTCCTATAGTGGGTACTCGAGTATTTTTGACTGTTATTTTGAATTTACAAGTATCTTTTTTTTTTTAACTTACAGGGTATGCATGAGTGAAATTAATGTTTTGCATTTTGACTGTTATTTTGAATTTACAAGTATCTTTTTTTTTTTAACTTACAGGGTATGCATGAGTGAAATTAATGTTTTGCATACTACATTTTTCTGACGTTATGGTAATTTCTAAATTCATGAAGATATTGAAAATGTAAGAGATAGTGATTTTGAGCTCATTACGACAAGGCAGTATTCTCATCTTGGGCATATTATTGAGCTCGCTTTATGAAAACAAACACGATTTTTATGCAGAAATTTACACTCACAAAGTGTCCAGTTGGCATTGTATTCTTATTAAACAATTTCAGAAAAAGGAGCTCTGGTTGACTGGCCTTTAGATGATATCCACACAATCAGTGATGTGTCCAGGTATGACCACAATCTGACCGTGGAAGGCACAGTGCATCATGAAGCCGATGGACTCCATCTGGACCGAAACAACAACTCCCTGGTGTATCTGCAACTGGCTGGTAAACCTGACCTAATGTTGGATGAGGACTTCAGCATCTTGTTTTGGGTTTATCCGCAAGAAACTGGTGGATTATTCCAGTGGTTAAACCGCTTAGGTTCCACAGTGTTAGCACTGGGGTGAGTGATCACTGGTAGCTGTATCAGCTAAGATTCTTTAAAAAATATTTACTGTAAATGACCTATTTAGCACACAGTGAGCTAAGGAAAGACTATTTTTGGTCAATACTTGGTGGGAAAAAGTTCGCTTTTTAGCGCACCCATCATGAAACACTTTCCGGGATGAAGTATAGGTCGATCGGGTAAGAATAATGGTGTTCCGACATTTAGAATCTATTAAAAATACCCACTTTCTGTAAATATGGCGATAGTTATAAACAAACTCGAAATCCATGGCAAAAATGTCAATTAAGTAAAAATATGTACAATATATAAAAAATATGTGGATATTGTGCACTGTCACCGACGATATTGTCGGGAAAAGAGATGGGGTGTGGTTACAAGGGCGGATGCACTAAATTGGTCATTTACGGTACATATGGTTATAATCTATAGTTGCTTATATTTCAGTATTACATAAAATATTGTTGATATATGTAACATCTATCTGTGTTCAATCAAGTATTGATTAATGGCCATGTAAATGTCCAATATTAAAAAATAATGGATTGTTTATGAGGTCCCCGAGGTTTTATACTTTTGGTACATACTTTTGGGTTTTCAGCTTTCATGGTAATTTTATTAAAAATAAAAAAATATTTCTTTGGAAATGTGTGGGGTGGAAGTCTTCCACATAAGGTCAGAATCACTGAGTGCAAAAACTGTCCATTAATGAAAACTGTTGGAACCTTTTTACAAACGGAAAAACTTTCAAGTGTAATTTAATATTAGGAAAATTAGAAGGAGGACCCCTGAGTGCTGTAGGGTCCGGATTATAGCCAAACAGAGTCACACAAATTGGTTAATGCCAATAGGGTGTAGAGAGTGCAGTTTGAAGATCCAGCCCAACTCAATTCGCCTTCGTTTGGATGTGGAGGATGCTTCAAACTTAGGTGTGCACCACTCTAGCACAGAGAACTGCATATGTCTGTGGTTATGTCCTTCACTTTTGAAGTGTCTGGAAACTGGTGTGATTTGTCCATCTTTTTGTACTGAAGCTTTATGCTCATACATTCTTTTTCTAAGTGCTCTACATGTTTCACCAACATATTGTTTTTGGCACTTAGTCCAGGTAATCAGGTATATGACATTGGTAAGTTCACATGTGACTTGTTTTGGTAAGTCTAAGGTTTTGTGTGACTTTTTAGTAAAGTTACATTTAACAGTTGTGATTTTCTTCAGGCAATAGGTACATTTTCCCAATCGAGTGCATATGGGAATATGAGGGATAGTAGGTATGGCCTTTGTTGGGGGGTATGTGGTGGTAGCATTTGTTAGTATGTCCCTTAGGTTTGGGAGTCTCCTAAAGCCTGCTATTGGTTTTTGTGGGAAAAGTGGTCCACAATCAGGACTGTTGGAAATTATGTTCCAATTTTTGTGGATAATTTCCTTGATGTTGGGGTTTGAAGGGTTGTAATTGGTGACCATCACAGGTGTGGTGACTGGGGTTTTCTCTACCACATTAAGGAGTTCATCTTGAGAATATTTAGATGCTCTTTTGTAATGTTTTCTTAGACTTTTTTCAGGGTACCCTCTTTTGAGGTAATAGCTGACGAGTTTTTCAGCATTTTCATGGAAGTCATTGTCAAAAGTACATATCCTTCTGAGTCTAACACAAAACTAATCACTAAGTTATTTTGTAATCAAATCTTGTAGAAAGCAGGAGTGTTTTTACAATGGAGTCACCAAGATTTTTATGTGGACAGTGTAACGCTGGATACAAAAATAAATCTAGCCTTAGAAGGCACATTAATGTAGTGCATAATCAAAAGAGATTTGTGTGTAATATCTGCTTAAAAGACTACTCTAGAAATGTGGATTACATAAAACACATTGTCAAAATGCATCAACCAATAATAATGCAACAAGACAAAACCAACATCACAAACACACCCACTACACCTAACCATAAGACAGACACACCTCAACACTCAATCGAGAATACAACAGCTGTCTTAGAAGGCACCACCAACTGGATGGACATACTAAAAAATGACCTGGCAACAAGCAGTGATGAGGAAGAAAAGGGACACTCCCCATCCCCACCAAAACCCAAACCAGGACAAATACACCTAATACCCAAGGTCAATAGGGGTACATCCACTGATGTCCAGAAAAATCCAGAAACCTCCACACTTAAAACACCTCACCCCTAGGTCTCATGGACTTAGGCCCAAATATGCGTCAACTCATCACTACCCATAACCTACCAGATGAGGCCAAGACCATATTCAAAGTGGGAAAGAAACCTAGCACTCAAATAGGATGCATACCACTAATAGGCTGCAAAACACACAGCACCCAAACTGAGGACAATCACTGCCAAAACTGCACACACCAAGATCATTTGATCCATCAGAGGCAGTCATATATCAGACAGGACGCCATCAATAACCTCAAAACAGGCTATTCAGAACCCTACACCTCTCGGGAAGAGAGACACAGGATGGCCATACCAAATGCCAACCCTCGCCAACAATGGGCCAAAAAACTACAGAAGGATTTAACACCTAAAAGTCCAAAAGACTTTTCCAAAATTAGACCACCACCTAAATTCACCCATCCTGAAATAAAAATTTCCTCTGATCAAAATAGGCCCAGCAGCAGTGGTGTAAGAAGACCTTCAAGTCTCACAATTGACAATGAGACCTACGAAGCCATCTGTTCTTGCAAGAAAACTAGACCCCAACTGGTCACTTCTCCACGAAGGATCTTCCTACCCCCTCCACCAAGAGATGGCAGCTGGACCTATAGGACCACCAAATTTTAGACTGTTAATAGTAATAC
Source organism: Sabellastarte sp. h YS-2021 (assembly GCA_964017235.1). Taxonomy (NCBI): domain Eukaryota; kingdom Metazoa; phylum Annelida; class Polychaeta; order Sabellida; family Sabellidae; genus Sabellastarte; species Sabellastarte sp. h YS-2021. The sequence goes on from OZ024932.1 coordinate 125,852,109, forward strand.
CTCATACCATAAAGTCACCAACCTAGACCACCATACTAGATAATATTATAAAAATATATATCAAATGTCCTCCACATAGACACATTTTCTATAATATATTGCCATATTATGTTTATTTTTCAACTAAAAGAAATAAATTGAGCAATAAATAATAAAGTTTATTATAATAAAATAAATAACATAAACCAAATAGTTTTTATGACTTTTTAAGTGATCTATATGCAAACAACAAAGCTATATATACACTTTTAAGCATCTAAAAATAATATTATAATAAATCTACATTCTGTCTCGATATCTGAAGGAAGGCCTTTAAATAAGCTCAAGAAGAGCCAGGCAATGAGATACCCATACTCACCTTACAGGATATGGTACATATGACAGCTATAGCACTTATATTCATAACCTCCATAAGTCCATTTCATGAAACCAGGTGAACCTGTTGGGTACCAGGTACCCCCCACTGAACCGGCTCAAAACCGGCTCAGAACCAGGTTCTCAAAGGCGGTACCCCCCCAAACTCAAAAAAGTACTTCAGGGACCAAGGACTTAGATTTTTCATAGCCTCTGATGAGACTGCACACATATTAAATCAGTCGAAATACAATTTACACAGTGTAAATTATATCAGGCAAAATATTATATATACTTTATTCATTGCCCAGTTTGTCTACAAGCAGGAAGCAGATTTTCTGTAATTTAATATTGATTCATATTGTTGACAAATGGTAATGGTACTGTTGTTGTCTGTATTATTATAGGAATAAAAGACATTTTTGAGTGCTTTATGACCCAGCAGGCAATAGGATATCAAAAAGAAATCAAAAAGACACTGGGTATGACATCCAAAACTCATGCTTATTTGAAATTCGAAATGACATCATATGTTAGATGTCAAATAGATCTTTAGTAGCCTAGTCTATTTGACATATGAAAAAGCCATAAAAATGACATCTAGTAGCCGATTATAAATTTGATATCAGCATGAGACATCAGTAGGATGACTTAATTTGGATTGACTTCATGTCTATATGACATCAGAAACTGACATCAATTTGATGTACTGATTTAAAAATCTGATTGACATCATTTCGTAAGTGCTCAAACCAATTTTTAGTAATACAAATTTGGTTTAAAAAATTCTTGTTTTCACATTAATATTATGTTAAATTGCTTAAACTCCCAACATACAACTGCCATTTGTGTACACTTACCTGACACAGCCATAAGTCATTTCCATGTACTATACAGATTATTTCATGGTAGAAAATAATGAATGTCATGTGTAAAGAAGTTGAAAAACTTATACTATGTGTAAAGATACAAATTATGGGTACAAAAGTTTGAATATTTGAAGCACTTTTTCTAAACATATTTCTTTATTTATTCAATATTTGGCTTGGTTGCAAATACTAAAGTGTACATTAGTTTATGAAATCAACCTATTTCTTGAAGATTTTTGCTCCAACACAGCATTTTAGTTACAGTTTTAAATATGATTGTTTTGTCTATACCAAAAATTAATTATTTTTGTCAAAGCAATATCCACACAGGCTAGAGGCCAAGTTGGTTAGTAGGTCCGGTATCTAATAACAGGCTGTCACCTCTGCCTGGATTTGCCCCTACTCATGTGAAAAAGCTGAGGGCCTCTCCTAATAACCCTGGCTGTTTTACAGGATGGAAAACCCAACTTTGACTTAACACAGACTAGATAAGTTATTCCGACTTAGGCATGATTTAAACATCCACATGATGATTTGGTAATATTTATCAAAAATGAAATTATAATTTTATAGACTACTAATGTTAATCTGATCTCAAATGACATGATGATACTCCACTTTAAATGTCTCAACAAAGTGACATCATATTAATATCACTAAGATGTCAGAAACAATGTCTGAGTAGAATATCATGTCACATCATATTATTCCAACATCATATTTTCATCATTTTATATGACTACACAGAGTCATGTTGGGATGGTGTCAAGTTTATGTCACTGAATAGGATAATACTATTACGTTAGGTCTGGTAATCATTTTGACATCTAGTTGATATTATAGGTATGTTATTCACATAAAGTCATGTCATGTCACATAAACGGGATGTCAGATTTGTGTCAGATGACGTGACCACCTTAAATCATGTCCGAGTGAGAGTTACTTGATGTCATATACTAACATGACCAAAACATGATGTCAAGAATTGGACCTGTGCCTGCTGGGGATGGTTTTAAACTATCGATCAGCTGAATATTAAAGCCATGAAGCCCATAGGGCTGAGTGCTTTAATACAGCAGATCGATAGTTTAAAACCATGCATAAAGCACAAGAATTTGTCTTTTGTTCCTATTCTAAAATGGTTTCATTGATATTTTGATCAAAATAATGGGTAAATCTTACGCAAAAATCGAAACAAATCCAATGCCATGTTGGCTGTTCCATTACCTAAACATGCATAGTGAGTTGTTTGTTTACATGTGTAAGCGAAGGGACGGTGCCTGCAGAATTCAACAGCGTTGTTTTATTTACCATTCTATATTCGCGATTTCAGCATTGCGCAAAAGGCGTGTGCAAGGTTCCTGTGCAGCGTACCATTTTAGAATGATTTTTAAAACAATTGTTGATAAAATTGTGTAGTTTTATCCATAAATCTCATTGGTGGATAAGAATGTGACCATCATATGGAAAGAGTTAAGTGTGTGGAGGGGGAGACAAACCAACCCCCGTCAAAAAGACAAAAACAAAAAATTGAATTTGATATGTAAAAGATAGATAATAAATAATTACAAGGGGAATATTCAGAGTTGGATGATTGTGATGTGTATTTTATTTTCTTATGTTCAAATACTCCTAGCTTTATGCTGCCACGGAATATGACACTGAAAATGCTCTCCACAATACTGATTTTTAATGTACTTGTTAAGTAAATTTCTTCAAACACAGAAAAAAATATTACTTCTTCTAAACTTTAAAAGAAATAAATATTTTTCTTTTAAAGAATACTTCTTTATTTGTAGAATTAATGTAAATTTAATTATGTTAAAAATTTGTCTTTATTTTAAAATAAAATTGACAATGGCTATTAACAGAGTTCATTTACTTTTGAACAACATATCAGCAGTTAATGCATGACAACACAAGATTTAGGTGTCAGATACTTGTGTAAACATGAGCCTTTCATAGAGTGATGACATTATTAAAACAATACTTACTGTATACTATTTAATCTACATCTTCTTCCTCTATATCTCAGATTAACGCTGATCTATAATGAGAAACAGTTGATAATTATGGAGGAACTAGGTGGTGCCATTTACACTGTCAACACCCCTTTGGACAAGAACCTCTGGCATCATGTAGGTTTAGTATACAGCTCGATGTCTTCCAACTTAACACTGTATATAGACGGTGACCCAGTGTGGCACCAAGAAATCGCAGAGCTCAATGATGCTGTGGACTTTCCATATCTGTACATCGGTTCGGCTTATCCAATCATCAACCAGCTCTCAAGATTCACTGGCAGAATTGCATGCTTCAAGATCTACAACACCATGCTGCGTAAGAGAGATTATGAAAGGGTCTTGTACATGTGTCCACACGTGGATTTAGGTAGGAAGTAATTTTCATAGTAACTGCATCGTTTTGCTAGACTGCTATAATAGGGCTCATAATCTAGATGTTCTTGTTGCCTGTACCAGAAGGTTATGTTTTTAGGTATGTTGGTCTGTCTGTGTTTCTGGAATTTATCTGGGCAGGGCCTGGCCAAAGGAAGAAGTGAATAAATCTTAAGTATTTCTTACAAAAATGATCCCAAATTATTGGAAACTCCCACAAGCAGAAGGCCGTGCTGTACAAGTGCTTTTAGTTAGAATAACATTTTTTAAGATTAAGAAATTTTCTTGGAAAGAAACCTAACATAAGAAAAGTTTCAGTAATCTTAGAGTAAGAATTTCTCATAACTTACTTGAGTCGTATTTACCACTGGGGATAGGACCCAATGACAGAGGACCGCCATTTTAAGCGGCGATCCGAGCCACTATGTATCTGCCTGTACCTGGGTTTGAACCCACGTCCTCTGAGTTCCTAGACAAGTGTGCTACGTGCTAGGCCACAGTGGTAGATGAAAAATGGCTTTATATCTCCTTTATTATTGGTCCTTGGAGTCACAACTCTGCTTCAAGGTCACACTACTTCCAGTTTTATTACCTGACAGGAGATAAGAACTGTTGTGGTCTTGTTTTTACATTGAATGTGTCATTGTCAACTTTTAAAGTCTTAAAAACCTGTCCCAATATGACCCTGATTGTTGAATGGGAGTTAAAACCCCAACTTTGACCTTTGAAAGTAACCTCAAAGCCATTGGCCAATTTCATGAAAGGTCCGACTTTACCCGGACTAAGACAAATCAAATCTAAGGGTTTTTTGGTCTCTACTGAATTTTGGGCTAATCCGTTTTGAAAAAAGCTGATGCAAATGAGACTGGCTTTTGGCAAAATGTTCACTATTAAAGTATATAAATTTTTTGAAGTCAATTAATTCTCAACACTTGTACTTCAAATTCTACATGGTTTGAAAATATAGACATAATCATGAATGGCTGATGAAAAAAAATATTTGAAGTTCTGTCAATTTAGTTATTTCTCAGTACATATACTTTGGAATTTACATGGTTTGAAAATTATAAACAAAAATCATGAGCGGTTGATAAAAAATTATTTGAAATAGTATGTAGACTTTGCCAAGTATCATTGTAACAGCAATGAACTCTGTGCTTATGCATAGGTTAAGAAATTAAAAGTACAAGTTTCAAATATTGGAATATGTTTTTATTCAGTTTTTGTGTGTGTTTCAAATGCTATAAACGTTTGAGAATCTTGACTCAAAACTTGAGCCACATGCTCAGTATAGATGCTTAAAGTTAAGCCCAAAACTTGCCCCAATGACAAGTGGAGCCTATTTGTGGTCTGAGTATAAAAGTCTGAGACCTGGGTTATCTCTTTCATGAAATTGTTCCCTTAATCTTAATTAGATCTGCCAAGAAGGTATCACTTTCAAGACCATTTTTCACTGTTTGTCCATTTGTTGGTTTGTTAGCAGTATTATGCAAATACTGCTGCTTGGATCTTCATGAAAAAAATGAGAAGCTGAGTCTTGCTCCGACTTAGATCCCATTAAATTTTGAGATTGATCCATATCACCATCTGGATACAAAAAATATCAAATATACTGATTTTCCCATTTACTTAATACCATATTTATTTGTATAAATGCCCCCAGGGGGTGATGCATTTTTCAAAAGGGGAAGAAAGGGCAACTTACAGATAAAGCAAATCAACTCTTTGAGTCCAGTGGCAATTCGGGATAATGGACACTTACAGCCTTGATCTCGCTTTCCAGCATGTATTATGGCAAGAGAGCTTAAAATATTGAAAATAGACCTTAAATCTGAAGAAATTATAAAGTTTTATCTCATATTTTCCAGATTCTAGTGTGCCTGTGATTAAAAGTGTTTTGTCCTGATTTTTTTTATTTCTCGTAAGCGGTATCTGATTAGGAAAGCTCTAAAACGCATCTTTTTTCAGAATCCCGGAACTGCAAAGGTGTTGGCTCATAAGTGAGATTTGAAACCTCAAAATATGACATTTGTCAAGGTAGAGAGAAGGGGGGGATTAATAGGGAGGGGGTGTTTGTATGGATAAATATGGTATTATTACGTACCTTGACAAATGTATGCACTGTCAGAGTGCTTTTGTTATGCTTGTTACAGCGGTTCGCACTCTCGCTTACTGGCCTCTGAATATGGAACACCAGACTACAGATATCACTGGTCACGGCTTCAATCTCACCAATGCTGGGGTGCTGTTTAATGAGACCCGAGGAGTCTCCCTCGGTCCGAACTCAGGGATTCTGTTCCTGGACACAACCTCTGGACCAAGGTTACAGCTCTTGCATGATTTCACCTTGACCTTCTGGCTGCTGTGTGAGACTGATGGAGGGTTTATCCAATGGCTGGATCTGACAGAAAACCAACAGCTGGAAAGTGTTGGGTGAGTCAATTCATGTTATATTCACTTTCTTTTACCTGATGTCAGTTTCACTTTCTCTTTACTTGATATCACTTTCTTTTTACCTGATGTCAGTTTCACTTTCTCTTTACTTGATATCACTTTCTTTTTACCTAATGTGTGCATTACAGTAATTATGTCCACCCCCCTGGGGGGTGGATATATTATTTTTGCTTTTTGTGCCGTCCGATGTCCGGCGTCCGATGTCCGATGTCCGGCGTCCGGCGTCACGCATGGTTTCCGCTCATTTAAAGGAAAAGTATTAGAGCTATTGTCACCAAATTTGGTATGCAGGCTTATTGGGTCAGTAGCTTGCTTGGGATTGCTTTTGGCTGTTGTACCTCTTTTGCTTACTGAGTAATACTTAAGTACAGCTATTTTCAGTACCCATTGGTTTCCGTGCATTTAAGCCAAAATAATTAAAGATATTTTACTACAATTTTGAATACAAGATTGTTATGTCCATAGCTCGCTTTGTATTGCATTTGGGACTGATAGCTTTGTCAGTACATGAGTAATAGCCATTTAGGTACTTCATTGTGTATTTTCAGTACTACTTTTGAGTAATTTGTTAATATCTCAGAAACCGAAAGAGATAGAGCGATTTCGACAGAATTTTTGACTCACAGGGTATCTAAGGAATGTACTCTTTGCAATTTTCAAAAAATTTTCCCCTCCCCAAAAATGGCGGCCATTTTGAATTTTCGAATTTTTGCCAAAAATGGCACAACACAAATTTGCTTCTATCTCCTTAACCGTGCGAGATAGAGCGATTTCGTCGAAATTTTCGGCCCACTGGGTATCTAAGGAATGCAATCTTTCCAATTTTCCAAAAATTTTCCCCTCCCCCAAAATGGCGGCCATTTTGAATTTTCGAATTTTTGCCAAAAATGGCAAAACACAAATTTGCTTCTATCTCCTTAACTGTGTGAGATAGAGCGATTTCGTCGAAATTTTCGACCCACAGGGTATCTAAGGAGTGTACTCTTTGCAATTTTCCAAAAATTTTCCCCTCCCCAAAAATGGCGGCCATTTTGAATTTTTGCCAAAAATGGCAAAACACAAATTTGCTTCTATCTCCTTAACCGTGCGAGATAGAGCGATTTCGTCGAAATTTTCGACCCACAGGGTATCTAAGGAATGTAATCCAAAAAATTTTCCCCTCCCCAAAAATGGCGGCCATTTTGAATTTTCGAATTTTTGCCAAAAATGGCAAAACACAAATTTGCTTCTATCTCCTTAACCGTGCGAGATAGAGCGATTTCGTCGAAATTTTCGACCCACAGGGTATCTAAGCAATGGAATCTTTACAATTTTCAAAAAATTTTCCCCTCCCCAAAAATGGCGGCCATTTTGAATTTTCGAATTTTTGCCAAAAATGGCAAAACACAAATTTGCTTCTATCTCCTTAACCGTGCGAGATAGAGCGATTTCGTCGAAATTTTCGACCCACAGGGTATCTAAGGAATGTAATCTTTGCAATTTTCAAAAAATATTCCCCTCCCCAAAAATGGCGGCCATTTTGAATTTTCGAATTTTTGCCAAAAATGGCAAAACACAAATTTGCTTCTATCTCCTTAACCGTGCGAGATAGAGCGATTTCGTCGAAATTTTCGACCCACAGGGTATTTAAGGAATGGAATCTTTACAATTTTCAAAAAATTTTCCCCTCCCCAAAAATGGCGGCCATTTTGAATTTTCGAATTTTTGCCAAAAATGGCAAAACACAAATTTGCTTTTATCTCCTTAACCGTCCGAGATAGAGAGATTTCGTCGAAATTTTCGACCCACTGGGTATCTAAGGAATGCAATCTTTCCAATTTTCCAAAAATTTTCCCCTCCCCAAAAATGGCGGCCATTTTGAATTTTAGAATTTTTGCCAAAAATGGCAAAACACCAATTTGCTTCTATCTCCTTAACTGTGTGAGATAGAGCGATTTCGTCGAAATTTTCGACCCACAGGGTATCTAAGCAATGTACTCTTTGCAATTTTCCAAAAATTTTCCCCTCCCCAAAAATGGCGGCCATTTTGAATTTTTGCCAAAAATGGCAAAACACAAATTTGCTTCTATCTCCTTAACCGTGCGAGATAGAGCGATTTCGTCGAAATTTTCGACCCACAGGGTATCTAAGGAGTGTACTCTTTGCAATTTTCCAAAAATTTTCCCCTCCCCAAAAATGGCGGCCATTTTGAATTTTCGAATTTTTGCCAAAAATGGCAAAACACAAATTTGCTTCTATCTCCTTAACCGTGCGAGATAGAGCGATTTCGTCGAAATTTTCGACCCACAGGGTATTTAAGGAATGCAATCTTTGCAATTTTCAAAAAATTTTCCCCTCCCCAAAAATGGCGGCCATTTTGAATTTTCGAATTTTTGCCAAAAATGGCAAAACACAAATTTGCTTCTATCTCCTTAACCGTGCGAGATAGAGCGATTTCGTCGAAATTTTCGACCCACAGGTGTTTGAGCATTGTATTCTTGGCAATTTAAAAAAAATTTCCCCTCCCCTAAAATGGCGGCCATTTTGAATTTTCGAATTTTTGCCAAAAATGGCAAAACACAAATTTGCTTCTATCTCCTTAACCGTGCGAGATAGAGCGATTTCGTCGAAATTTTCGACCCACAGGGTATTTAAGGAATGCAATCTTTGCAATTTTCAAAAAATTTTCCCCTCCCCAAAAATGGCGGCCATTTTGAATTTTCGAATTTTTGCCAAAAATGGCAAAACACAAATTTGCTTCTATCTCCTTAACCGTGCGAGATAGAGCGATTTCGTCGAAATTTTCGACCCACAGGTGTTTGAGCATTGTATTCTTGGCAATTTAAAAAAAATTTCCCCTCCCCTAAAATGGCGGCCATTTTGAATTTTCGAATTTTTGCCAAAAATGGCAAAACACTAATTTGCTTCTATCTCCTTAACCGTGCGAGATAGAGCGATTTCGGCAAAATTTTCGACCCACAGGGTATCTGAGAATTCTACTCTTGCCAATTTTTAAAAAATTTTCCCCTCCCCAAAGATGGCAGCCATTTTGAATTTTAGAATTTTTGCCAAAAATGGCAAAACACAAATTTGCTTCTATCTCCTTAACTGTGTGAGATAGAGCGATTTCGTCGAAATTTTCAACCCACAGAGTATCTAAGGAGTGTACTCTTTGCAATTTTCCAAAAATTTTCCCCTCCCCAAAAATGGCGGCCATTTTGAATTTTTGCCAAAAATGGCAAAACACAAATTTGCTTCTATCTCCTTAACCGTCCGAGATAGAGCGATTTCGTCGAAATTTTCGACCCACTCGGTATGTAAATGCAATCTTTCCAATTTTCCAAAAATTTTCCCCTCCCCAAAAATGGCGGCCATTTTGAATTTTCGAATACTTTTCAACTCACAGAGTATCTAAGGAGTGTACTCTTTGCAATTTTCCAAAAATTTTCCCCTCCCCAAAAATGGCGGCCATTTTGAATTTTTGCCAAAAATGGCAAAACACAAATTTGCTTCTATCTCCTTAACCGTGCGAGATAGAGCGATTTCGTCGAAATTTTCAACCCACTGGGTATCTAAGGAATGCAATCTTTCCAATTTTCCAAAAGTTTTCCCCTCCCCAAAAATGGCGGCCATTTTGAATTTTAGAATTTTTGCCAAAAATGGCAAAACACAAATTTGCTTCTATCTCCTTAACTGTGTGAGATAGAGCGATTTCGTCGAAATTTTCGACCCACAGGGTATCTAAGGAATGTACTCTTTGCAATTTTCCAAAAATTTTCCCCTCCCCAAAAATGGCGGCCATTTTGAATTTTTGCCAAAAATGGCAAAACACAAATTTGCTTCTATCTCCTTAACCGTGCGAGATAGAACGATTTCGTCGAAATTTTCGACCCACAGGGTATTTAAGGAATGCAATCTTTGCAATTTTCAAAAAATTTTCCCCTCCCCAAAAATGGCGGCCATTTTGAATTTTCGAATTTTTGCCAAAAATGGCAAACCAGAAATTTGCTTCTATCTCCTTAACCGTGCGAGATAGAGCGATTTCGTCGAAATTTTCGACCCACAGGTGTTTGAGCATTGTATTCTTGGCAATTTAAAAAAAATTTCCCCTCCCCTAAAATGGCGGCCATTTTGAATTTTCGAATTTTTGCCAAAAATGGCAAAACACTAATTTGCTTCTATCTCCGTAACCGTGCGAGATAGAGCGATTTCGGCAAAATTTTCGACCCACAGGGTATCTGACAATTCTACTCTTGCCAATTTTTAAAAAATTTTCCCCTCCCCAAAGATGGCAGCCATTTTGAATTTTAGAATTTTTGCCAAAAATGGCAAAACACAAATTTGCTTCTATCTCCTTAACTGTGTGAGATAGAGCGATTTCGTCGAAATTTTCAACCCACAGAGTATCTAAGGAGTGTACTCTTTGCAATTTTCCAAAAATTTTCCCCTCCCCAAAAATGGTGGCCATTTTGAATTTTTGCCAAAAATGGCAAAACACAAATTTGCTTCTATCTCCTTAACCGTCCGAGATAGAGCGATTTCGTCAAAATTTTCGACCCACTGGGTATGTAAGGAATGCAATCTTTCCAATTTTCCAAAAATTTTCCCCTCCCCAAAAATGGCGGCCATTTTGAATTTTCGAATAATTTTCAACCCACAGAGTATCTAAGGAGTGTACTCTTTGCAATTTTCCAAAAATTTTCCCCTCCCCAAAAATAGCGGCCATTTTGAATTTTTGCCAAAAATGGCAAAACACAAATTTGCTTCTATCTCCTTAACCGTGCGAGATAGAGCGATTTCGTCGAAATTTTCGACCCACAGGGTATTTAAAGAATGTAATCTTTACAATTTTCAAAATATTTTCCCCTCCCCAAAAATGGCGGCCATTTTGAATTTTAGAATTTTTGCCAAAAATGGTAAAACACAAATTTCCTTCTATCTCCTTAACCGTGCGAGATAGAGCGATTTCGTTGAAATTTTCGACCCACAGGGTATTTAAGGAATGGAATCTTTACAATTTTCAAAAAATTTTCCCCTCCCCAAAAATGGCGGCCATTTTGAATTTTAGAATTTTTGCCAAAAATGGCAAAACACAAATTTCCTTCTATCTCCTTAACCGTGCGAGATAGAGCGATTTCGTCAAAATTTTCGACCCACAGGTGTTTGAGCATTGTATTCTTGGCAATTTAAAAAAAATTTCCCCTCCCCTAAAATGGCGGCCATTTTGAATTTTCAAATTTTTGCCAAAAATGGCAAAACACAAATTTCCTTCTATCTCCTTAACCGTGCGAGATAGAGCGATTTCGTCAAAATTTTCGACCCACAGGTGTTTGAGCATTGTATTCTTGGCAATTTAAAAAAAATTTCCCCTCCCCTAAAATGGCGGCCATTTTGAATTTTCAAATTTTTGCCAAAAATGGCAAAACACAAATTTGCTTCTATCTCCTTAACCGTGCGAGATAGAGCGATTTTGTCGAAATTTTCGACCCACAGGTGTTTGAGCATTGTATTCTTGGCAATTTAAAAAAAATTTCCCCTCCCCTAAAATGGCGGCCATTTTGAATTTTCGAATTTTTGCCAAAAATGGCAAAACACTAATTTGCTTCTATCTCCGTAACCGTGCGAGATAGAGCGATTTCGGCAAAATTTTCGACCCACAGGGTATCTGACAATTCTACTCTTGCCAATTTTTAAAAAATTTTCCCCTCCCCAAAGATGGCAGCCATTTTGAATTTTAGAATTTTTGCCAAAAATGGCAAAACACAAATTTGCTTCTATCTCCTTAACTGTGTGAGATAGAGCGATTTCGTCGAAATTTTCAACCCACAGAGTATCTAAGGAGTGTACTCTTTGCAATTTTCCAAAAATTTTCCCCTCCCCAAAAATGGTGGCCATTTTGAATTTTTGCCAAAAATGGCAAAACACAAATTTGCTTCTATCTCCTTAACCGTCCGAGATAGAGCGATTTCGTCAAAATTTTCGACCCACTGGGTATGTAAGGAATGCAATCTTTCCAATTTTCCAAAAATTTTCCCCTCCCCAAAAATGGCGGCCATTTTGAATTTTCGAATAATTTTCAACCCACAGAGTATCTAAGGAGTGTACTCTTTGCAATTTTCCAAAAATTTTCCCCTCCCCAAAAATAGCGGCCATTTTGAATTTTTGCCAAAAATGGCAAAACACAAATTTGCTTCTATCTCCTTAACCGTGCGAGATAGAGCGATTTCGTCGAAATTTTCGACCCACAGGGTATTTAAAGAATGTAATCTTTACAATTTTCAAAATATTTTCCCCTCCCCAAAAATGGCGGCCATTTTGAATTTTAGAATTTTTGCCAAAAATGGTAAAACACAAATTTCCTTCTATCTCCTTAACCGTGCGAGATAGAGCGATTTCGTTGAAATTTTCGACCCACAGGGTATTTAAGGAATGGAATCTTTACAATTTTCAAAAAATTTTCCCCTCCCCAAAAATGGCGGCCATTTTGAATTTTAGAATTTTTGCCAAAAATGGCAAAACACAAATTTCCTTCTATCTCCTTAACCGTGCGAGATAGAGCGATTTCGTCAAAATTTTCGACCCACAGGTGTTTGAGCATTGTATTCTTGGCAATTTAAAAAAAATTTCCCCTCCCCTAAAATGGCGGCCATTTTGAATTTTCAAATTTTTGCCAAAAATGGCAAAACACAAATTTCCTTCTATCTCCTTAACCGTGCGAGATAGAGCGATTTCGTCAAAATTTTCGACCCACAGGTGTTTGAGCATTGTATTCTTGGCAATTTAAAAAAAATTTCCCCTCCCCTAAAATGGCGGCCATTTTGAATTTTCAAATTTTTGCCAAAAATGGCAAAACACAAATTTGCTTCTATCTCCTTAACCGTCCGAGATAGAGCGATTTCGTCGAAATTTTCGACCCACTGGGTATGTAAGGAATGCAATCTTTCCAATTTTCCAAAAATTTTCCCCTCCCCAAAAATGGCGGCCATTTTGAATTTTTGCCAAAAATGGCAAAACACAAATTTGCTTCTATCTCCTTAACCGTGCGAGATAGAGCGATTTCGTCGAAATTTTCGACCCACTGGGTATCTAAGGAATGCAATCTTTCCAATTTTCCAAAAGTTTTCCCCTCCCCAAAAATGGCGGCCATTTTGAATTTTAGAATTTTTGCCAAAAATGGCAAAACACAAATTTGCTTCTATCTCCTTAACTGTGTGAGATAGAGCGATTTCGTCGAAATTTTCGACCCACAGGGTATCTAAGGAATGCAATCTTTGCAATTTTCAAAAAATTTTCCCCTCCCCAAAAATGGCGGCCATTTTGAATTTTCTAATTTTTGCCAAAAATGGCAAAACAGAAATTGGCTTCTATCTCCTTAACCGTGCGAGATAGAGTGATTTCGTCGAAATTTTCGACCCACAGGTGTTTGAGCATTGTATTCTTGGCAATTTAAAAAAAATTTCCCCTCCCCTAAAATGGCGGCCATTTTGAATTTTCGAATTTTTGCCAAAAATGGCAAAACACTAATTTGCTTCTATCTCCGTAACCGTGCGAGATAGAGCGATTTCGGCAAAATTTTCGACCCACAGGGTATCTGAGAATTCTACTCTTGCCAATTTTTAAAAAATTTTCCCCTCCCCAAAGATGGCAGCCATTTTGAATTTTAGAATTTTTGCCAAAAATGGCAAAACACAAATTTGCTTCTATCTCCTTAACTGTGTGAGATAGAGCGATTTCGTCGAAATTTTCAACCCACAGAGTATCTAAGGAGTGTACTCTTTGCAATTTTCCAAAAATTTTCCCCTCCCCAAAAATGGTGGCCATTTTGAATTTTTGCCAAAAATGGCAAAACACAAATTTGCTTCTATCTCCTTAACCGTCCGAGATAGAGCGATTTCGTCAAAATTTTCGACCCACTGGGTATGTAAGGAATGCAATCTTTCCAATTTTCCAAAAATTTTCCCCTCCCCAAAAATGGCGGCCATTTTGAATTTTCGAATAATTTTCAACCCACAGAGTATCTAAGGAGTGTACTCTTTGCAATTTTCCAAAAATTTTCCCCTCCCCAAAAATGGCGGCCATTTTGAATTTTTGCCAAAAATGGCAAAACACAAATTTGCTTCTATCTCCTTAACCGTGCGAGATAGTGCGATTTCGTCGAAATTTTCGACCCACAGGGTATTTAAAGAATGTAATCTTTACAATTTTCAAAAAATTTTCCCCTCCCCAAAAATGGCGGCCATTTTGAATTTTAGAATTTTTGCCAAAAATGGCAAAACACAAATTTCCTTCTATCTCCTTAACCGTGCGAGATAGAGCGATTTCGTCAAAATTTTCGACCCACAGGTGTTTGAGCATTGTATTCTTGGCAATTTAAAAAAAATTTCCCATCCCCTAAAATGGCGGCCATTTTGAATTTTCAAATTTTTGCCAAAAATGGCAAAACACAAATTTGCTTCTATCTCCTTAACCGTGCGAGATAGAGCGATTTCGTCAAAATTTTCGACCCACAGGTGTTTGAGCATTGTATTCTTGGCAATTTAAAAAAAATTTCCCCTCCCCTAAAATGGCGGCCATTTTGAATTTTCAAATTTTTGCCAAAAATGGCAAAACACAAATTTGCTTCTATCTCCTTAACCATGCGAGATAGAGCGATTTCGTCGAAATTTTCAACCCACAGGGTATCTAAGCAATGTAATCTTTGCAATTTTCAAAAAATTTTCCCCTCCCCAAAAATGGCGGCCATTTTGAATTTTTGCATTTTTGCCAAAAATGGCAAAACACAAATTTGCTTCTATCTCCTTAACCGTGCAAGATAGAGCGATTTCGGCGAAATTTTCGACCCAAGGGGTATCTAAGAAATGTACTCTTTGCAATTTTCAAAAAATTTTCCCCTCCCCACATATGGCGGCCATTTTGAATTTTCGAATTTTTGCCAAAAATGGCAAAACACAAACTGGCCTTAACCGTGCAAAATAGTTATTTCGTTGAAATTTTCGACCCATAGGGTATCTAAGAAATGTACTCTTTGCAATTTTCAAAAAATTTTCCCCTCCCCACATATGGCGGCCATTTTGAATTTTCGAATTTTTGCCAAAAATGGAAAAACACAAACTGGCCTTAACCGTGCAAAATAGAGTTATTTCGTTGAAATTTTCGACCCATAGGGTATCTAAGAAATGTACTCTTGGCAATTTTCAAAAAATTTTCCTTTTCCCAAAAATGGGGGCCATTTTGAATTTTCGAATTTTTGCCAAAAATAGAAAAACAGGAATTTGCTTCTATCTTCTTAACAAAAGGTTGATAGGGTGGACATTACACATGATAATGTGTGTTCTTCTATGCTATCCTGTTTCTATTCATATGTCGCAGCTACAAGCAACAGGGCGTCCTATTTCTAGTTTTTACACAATATCTGTATCGCAGTATTTTTACCCCATTTTAGTTTCACTTTGTTTTTGCCTGATGTCTGTTTTGCTGCATTTTTACCTCATGCCAATAGCATTTTTAACCCTAGCCTTTGTCCCCTGCGCCGTGCGGGCTGCGGCGGTGGTGGCAGCAGGCATAAAGCTTGTGGGTGTTCCACAGCCTGAACCCCTGCACGTATTTTCACCAAATTCTTAGGGGATGTTTATCCCAAGAGGATCTAAAGCTGATTAGATTTTGGGGGATATCCAGTAACAACTGTTGCCATGGCAACACTTTTAAGATTTTCTTGTCTTAAAGTTTGTGCTTGTTCCACAGACTAAACTCCTGCACGGATTTTCACCAAACATTCAGGGTATATTTACCCAAAGAGGATCTAGAGCTGATTAGGTTTGGGGGGTTATCCAGTAACAACTGTTTTCTTGTCTTAAAGTTTGTGCTTGTTCCACAGACTAAACCCCTGCAAAGTTTTTCACCAATTTTTCAGGGTATGTGTACCTTAAGAGGATCTAGAGCTGATTAGGTTTTGGGGGTATCCAGTAATATGGCAACACTTTTAAGTTTTTCGGGTCTTCAAGTTTGTTCTAAAATCTTTAATATTTTCTGTAACCTAAAATATTGCAGCTAGCTTCATCAGATTTGCACAAAATGTTAATGGATAGGAAAACTTGCCTGAGAGTAATTCTGTCCTTGTTTTGGAAACAAAATTGGCCGCCGTATCGCATCTTTAATGCCAAATAGGAGGGTCATCATGTCAAAAAGGCCTTATATCTCCCTTATAGTTGTTTCTTGGGCTTCAAAATATGAAAACTACTTGTAAGAAATCATGGCCTGTGAATCTTTGTTAGAACATTTCGTGGGTTCTCTATACTTCTTACAAAGAAGTTGTTCCTAAGATTTTCCCAAATCTCAATGTTGTTGGCCATTTAGCTGTACCTGCGGGCTAGGGTTTTTGCCTTCTGAGACTGTTTTTTTTACTAATTTCTTTACTCAGCTTAACTTTTTCAATCTTATCAGCTTCACATTTTTTTACATGTATCAGTTTCACTTCCTTTTTCCTAATTTCAGTTTCACTTTCATTTTCAGATTGTCCTTGTCACATTTTGGGGGTTCTCTGATGCTTCTAGAAGGGATTGCTGGGGACTCCACCAAAGTGCACATGATAAACAATCTGTTTGAACCAGGGGAATGGCATCACATTGGCCTGGTGTACGACGAGTCCATGAACAATGCATCGTTGTACCTGGATGGAGAAATGGTTTGGTCAAAAAGTATACTGCATCTGACGGAGACAACAGACAAGCATTTCATCTACATTGGACAGGTTAATTTCAGTCTGTAAAGAATTTCTTAGTGATTGGGTGTTTAAAGTAGTCAAAGTAGGGAAAGGTCCTCTTCAGGAAATTTTGTACTCAGTCAGAATTTATAAAAATATTTTGTCAGTGTCAATCAACTTAATTGAAATTTTTGCTTTTGAAATCTAAATAACAGTTGTAATCGAAATGACTGAAAGCAAAAATAACCACAAAATAATTATAAACCTCAATTACACAACTGTGAACATGAGAAATTTATGGTATTTTTTCAAAAAAATCAAAGTATCAGTAGCCACAAATTATCTTGTCTCCTGACAGGCACAAATTATAAACAGTTATCCACCATCTTCACTGGGATATTCTTTTCAGTCAAACAAATTAAACAAAGATCCTGAATAAAACATTGACATTCTGGCGCTGTATTCTTACATCTAAGTAAGGGAAGGTTTTCACTTAAGTTTTTCTTGCACTTTGTATTCACAAAACAAATTTAGGAATGTTCAGTTTCATCATTTCTTACTTGAAATCTAAGTAAAACTTGAAATCGAAATAAAAAATTATCTAAGTATTGTTAAAGAATACGGCACCTGATTTACACTTTAAAGGGAAACTAATTAGGAGCTGCATTAAATACAAGCAATAAAAAGTGGTTTCCAAAATTTGTCTGCATCAACTTTTTTCAAGAAAAAAACATACATAGCCAGTATAAAAGAATTGACTGAACAAATGGTTCATCTCTAATTCTTGCTAACCTTTGATTATATTTGTTTTGCAGGTGTTTGTTGTGGATGGGCTGTCCTTTACAGAAACTAGAATGACAGGAAAGCTGGCTTGTCTGGGAATACACAGCGGGGCGTACACAGAGCAAGACATTGAGATGGACTTGGGGCGCTGTTTTAGAGAAGAGGGTGAGTTTGAAGTGGCAGTCATAATTCTCTTATATAGGGGGCCACGGTGGCAGAGTGGTAACACTCTTGCCTCCCACCTCTGAGGCCGGGGTTCGGTTCCCGGCCCTACCTCAAGGGGGAAAGCTGGTAGTTGCTTGCCATTGGTCGGCAGTTTACAGTACAGAACTTTGACCAACTGCATGTACTGGTTTCTTCTGCCCTTCCAACTACCCATCGTGATATGACCTGTACAGTGTTGAAAGCGATGTAAAACCCAAAATAAATAAATGCCTTTATATAGAACTCTGTTAAAGACCCTGAAATGGCACTTAATTACTACATTTATACTTAATCCACTGCTTTTGTTGTCTGAAAATTCTGGATAACCCCATAAATACCTTATCTGTGTATGCATCAGTGTCATAAATGTAGGCTTACTTTCCTACAGTGCTGTATAATTATAACCCTTGGTATATTTTAATTTGGGGTTTCAAATATTCCGTATGACCATACATATATATACATATAAATGTCATGGTAGAAAGTCCAATCTGGTAGAATTTCAAATTCTTGGACTTTCTACCAAGTTGAACATAAACTTAGTAGAAAGTCCAATTGGAGTTTCTACTGGTAGAAAGTCCAATCGAGGAGATTTGGGTATTTCCCTGGGGGTCCGAAATCTAATAAACTTGGTAGACAGTCCAACTGCTCAAAATCTGGATGAGGAGACAATACTGCAAGCTTTACATGCTGAGACCAACAACTGGGCGGTTGTGACAAGAAATGCTGCTGCAGAAACATAGGTCTTAATCAGTCAACTAAATGCCATGTAGAAAGTGACTGCTGTCAAAATTTAATTGGCTAAAACTGTACTTCCCTTGAAAATGGTGATGGAATTTGATGCTGATTGTAAAATTCTTGAAATAGACTGAAAATGTCAGTTTCTATATCAAATCTGTGTTACAGTAAAATATTTTCTTTAATATGCGTTTTCTTCATTAATGAAAGTTGCACCTTGCTTAGATGACAGATTTATATAGATAGAAGGCCCACTGTTTGTGTTTTAGTTGGACTTTCTTTCAAGCTTATATGGAGTTTCTACAATGATTACATTCTGGTACACAGAGCAATACCTAAATCTCTGATATCAGAATATTAAACAAGTTTATTAAATTTCAGACTCCAGAGCAATACCCAAATCTCCTAGATTGGACTTTCTACCAGTAGAAACTCCAACTGGACTTTCTACCGATAGAATTTGAAATTCTACCAGATTGGACTTTCTACCATGACATTTATGTTTATATATATGGATGACGACAGATGCTTGTGATGCAAGTTCTAGCAACTGAAACAGATTGCAAACTCATCAACTCTTGAATGTCCTGGTGATGTTTTTCGTGGTGAAGTGGTTAGCAAGTTTGGCATCTAATCACAGGCTACCATCTTTATGTGAATTCAACTCCCAGAAGTGGCACCGCTCCGGTCCTGTTCAAATGTAACCTTTACTTTTGAATGTGTCATGAAACGCTAGCTATGACTTCGAATATCCTTGCTCAATTGGTGGTAAGGGGTTAGGTAGAGGTTTCTGTTTCAGTAACTTTAGATTTGATTAAGCTTGTTCATTTCCTTATATGGATCTCCCCTTGTATTGGCTTTTCTTACATTTTGGTTAGTTATGTAATTGGAATCACATTTGCGTCAACCTTTTAGATCTTGTGTTTGATTCCCAGCCAATTCTGAAGTGAGAAAGTTTGAAGATACTTGCTGGTACCTGTTGGTTTACAAACTAGGATGCATAGCTTTCCTCCATCTTCTTACCTCATACCCACCCTCCCAACTCCATTTAAACCCGTTTGTTTTGGCTTTGTATTTTCAGACCTTTTTATTAACCAACCTAATTGTTACTCCCCCAACAGGGTCAGACAATAGAGGTTATACCTTAGTTACAAAAAGAAACTTTGCACAGATCTTTCTTGATTTTTCTTTCACTTTATGAATTGATTTTACTGCAACAAAAGTCAGCGAAGGCACTTTTCAAAACTGATCACCCTTAAATGAATTATTGTATTTGTTGCAGTGAAAATGTGAAATCAGGGACCACCCTCATTACCCAAACCAAAATTTTCAGTGAATACATGCATTCTCCAAAACCCTCAGGGAATACGGTAACTGAAACTTAATATCAAACTTGATGATGATGATGAATAAAAATGTCTGTCATGAAACTGGTCATCATCAGTTCATGTTTCCTTTTATTTCAGAGCCCCTTCTGTTGGGTTTCTGGCCCATCAACCAAGATATGTCCACATCCGATACCTCTGGCAATGGCTTCACTCTCATCAACACTGGGGTGCAGTTCGATGCTCTGGGCATCAATGTGGAAACAGCTGGAAATGCAGAACTGTACTTGGACCTTACCAATGGTCCCACATTCCGAGATGGACAGGACCTGAGTATTTCCCTGTGGGTTTTTCTAAGGTCAGAGGGTGGCATACTTCAGTGGATAGACAGAACAGGACAAAATGTGGAGAGAATTGGGTTAGTTTGCATGATTTTAGAGAGGTCTGGTATTACACCATAACCTATAAAAATATTTTAAGACCACTTCTGTATAGAGAACCCTTTAGCTCTTTTGGAAAGTAACTTTTGTTTTGAACCTGTTGTAATGTAGCAAAACTATATTTGACATTTTCAATTATTTAAAATTAGCAAGGACTTACAAAATTATTTGTTTCAAGCAGATATAACATTAATTTCAATAAGTTTTTACCCCACAGCCCTTAAGGGATGTTGGGGTATTGTTTTCACCCATGGTGTCCAGATGGGTGGGTGGAGGGGCGGGCAGCGGGAAAAAGTTTGTCCAAGCTGTATCTCAGACACTGTAAGGTATAGGAAGTTGATACTTGGTATTGACATTTGTTAGGAGTGTAGGTGTGCAACATCATGATGTGACCTTAATTAGACCTGTGATCTTGCTGTAGTGGGTTACCTATAAAATCTTGTCCGGGCTATATCTTGGAAACCGTAAGGTATAGAAAGTTGATACGTGGTAGGAAAATTAGTTAGAGGGTGTAGGTGTTCAACGTCATGCTGTGACCTTGATTGGACCTTTGATCTTGCCATAGTGACCTTGACCTATAAAATCTTGTCCGGGCAACTTGCCTGAAACTGTAAATTGTAGCAAGTCGATAGTTGGTAGGCACATCCTTAGGGATTGTAGGTGTGCTTCATACTTTTTAGTTTGCTGATCAATCCTGTCATCTTGCTATTGAATTGTCTTGTTTTAATATTTTACATTTTCTTTCTCTTAGATGTTACTTTCTCTACTTAAACTATTTCCCCATGCTGTGGGGCATGGGCATCTCTGATGCTATTTTTCTAGTAATATGATTTAGATGCTATTTTGTCATTGCTGGCAATCAAACCACAACATTAAACATTTTGCAGATATTTCAAGTTAGCAGTGTCTAACAAATTTGATTCAGTTTTTACTCTTTAAATGTAAATGCAAATTTTGTATTTTACTTTTTCTTATTCTAGCCTTTCCCTAGTCTACATAGAAAATGCCTTGCGTCTCTATACACAGTCTATACCCAGTGTCAGCAACATGATCGTCTTAGATAACACCATCCAGCTTAACCCCTGGCACCATATAGTTCTGTCCTATGATGCCTTGGTGACTAACCTGACAGTCTACATAGACAATATCCTCGTGTTTAATGCACCAGTGCCAGATCTCATTGCCAGTATGAGGAGAAAGACTATGTACTTTGGGGTGGCTGCTTTGATCGATGGATTCTCCATCTCGATCACTGGGCAGAGGTTGACAGGGAGTATAGCATGTCTCGGATTTTACCAGGGGGCATTTGGTGCAGACGGGGTGGCTCAGCAAAGAGAAGCTTGTGAAAACTTTCACTTAGGTAAAATTTTGTACAGTAAATGTGTATACAGTCCAATACATTTCATCTTATTGGAATTTTGATGGTAGAATTCCCTATTTATTTGAGATGAGTCAGTATCAAAAATGTGTATATCAAGAGACTGCCATTAATGAAAATGAACTGAAACTCATGAAACCACAACATGGTGATTTGAAAGTCACCAAATTTGAGATAAAAGTGGGTTTTTTCTTAAGATTTAGGGCATGTTTCAAATATTTTAAGTTTTCCTTCAATTAATATAGTTATGTATTGACAGGCGAGATACCTTTTTGCATTATCAGTCATAGACATAAAATTATGCACTTACTATTTCAACAGCAGCCCACAGTTTATAAGGATTTTATAGAAGATATGGTTATGTACCCCCAAGTTGAATGTGTTTTGCTTAACTCACCCTTCATCTTAATGTAATTTTGCATAAAAATTGTACAGATTATAGCACGGTAGGTTATTTTGTATGTGCAGTTTTGGATTCACATATTTTGCAATTATATATGTTAATATAAGGTATCTCTTCCATTTGTTACAGATAAAAATGTTAGCTGATACAGTGCCCACCTAGCACTCTATCTTGTGTTCTATTTCCTTTTGTTTTCCTCAGATCCAGAGCTAGTAGGTTACTGGCCACTGAATAAATTACACCAAGACAGTGACATCTCTGGCAATGGCAACAATTTGGTTGATGAAGGGGTGGATTTTGATACATTTGGAGTTAGACTGAATGACAGTACCATACTTTACCTGAATACAAATGGAGGTTCTGTACCTGCAGTACTAACAGACTTCAGCTTCACTTTCTGGGTCAAAGTTCAAGAACAAGGGGGTATACTACAGTGGGTATCCCCATCGCCTTCACAAGGACAGGACATAGAGATTGGGTAAGGGATATTTACCTGTACACTATAATGTTGTACTTTTTTGGCAAGACCCTTATCAAATGGGTCGCCATTTGTTATAAACACTGGCTAAAGATTTCATCCTTCTAGCTTCTCTTACATCCCATTGTACGGGTGTATTCCTGTAATTGTGCTACAAATATTGTTGAAAAATATGAGTTTGGCCTGGTAGTGGCGTAGCAGAGATTTGCACGTGTAAACAAGGTAAATTCTCTCAACAAGAGTGTCACTACTTAAATATCCAAAAACAGACTGTGACTAGCTACAGCTAGTCACACAGTGGGTTTATATACATGGAAGGTACACATGAATCTTACAGTACGTGCAAACACTGTAAGTAAATGGGGAGAACCTACAACACTAGCAAGGAAAACACGTATACCAAAGTCTCTCGTAAATTTCCCTTGAGACATGGCTGCGTTTGTAGCCATATAGCGCATACATGCAGAATAATGTGCATGCCAATTTTCATTGTGGGGTCTCATGCAAGTTAGCCAATTTTCTCTGTAACCAGGACCTACGTGCTTGTACAATGGGATGTAAGAGAGACTTAAGTAATCATAACAAGAGCACATGAGAGTATATACCTGTGTCAGGGCACATAATAAGTAAGTGGGAAAATCCGGATCCTTGATATTTTTTGTATCATGATGGCGATCCAGTTCAGTCTGAAAATTTAATGGGATCTAATTTACAACATCTTATTTTCTTTCATGAAGATCCAACCAGTAGAATTTGAGTAATCCTAAACCAACGGTCCTGAAAATAGTACCTTCCGGAAAAATTGAAAGACAGTTACTTTAGTATTAACTACTTGATTTACTAATGACAATTTAATAATAAAAGATTTAAGGTGCTGTAAGATAGTGCCTGATATATTTTTAAATAGTCCTCACAACTTTCATAAATTCAGTAATATTGTGATTCTTTTTCCTTGTCTTCTTCTGGTTCTATCGTCTTAGAGACTGTCTTATGACAGAAATTAATAAGTAAAATAACAGTACTTGTTACATTAGGTTACACATAGCATTGCATAGTTACTGTTTTCAAGGTTTAGTAGTTAAGTAATATATAACCATGGGAAATATTTTACAAGCAAAGTATATTAAATTTGACACTTGTATTATAGAAACTAAAAGTTAAGAGCTCTTATTGATCAATATTGATATACAATACCTAGATCAAAATTTATGGATAGTTTGTTACACTCTATAATGTAATTCACGTTTATTCTAAACTTCACAACAATTAAAGTTTATATAAAAAAAATTAAGTAATGCAAGATATGAAGTAGGGTTTTATTGTTCAGTGGTTAATTTTAATTCTGCTCTTAATTCGAACCAATATTTACAGTCCTTAGTCTCCACAAAAATAGACACTTATTAACTCTGACTCGACAAATAAGAAATTCTGATTCAAAATCCAGGGATGAGAAAGACAGTAGACTTTCTTTTAGAAAGAGGTGAGATTTAAGTTTCTTAGTAAACGAGTCAATTGGGGAGGAAGAACTAATATCTACTGGTGACTCTTTTAAGTATCCATGTGCATATATATGCCCAAGTACTTGCATAAGTTGGATATGGGCATTTACAACAGGGAAAACCAGCCGGGTGTTACTAAAGCTTGACCTGAATCTAGGTACAGGAAATTTTAGTATACATCCACTGGAAGTAAAGTGAATTTGATGTAAACAAGTCTCTCCACAATATAAAATATGATTACAAAAGCTGCTTTCAAAAGCATGGGTAATACTAGCCTGGCCTTCATGGCTGTCTGAACCATAATGCAAACGTGAAATGTTTTTGCCATAATGCACACAGTGTCAGAGGCCTTTCTAGTCTGGGTTCTCCTCAGCAAGCTACGCTAAGTAAGTACATGAATAGATTATGAAAAATACAATCAAACAGTTGTGTCCATATTATACATATAAATGCCTGTGGCAAGGCTAGGGTGATACAGAGCCAAAATCGTCACCATTATGGGTCATTATTGCAATATTGATATATGATGCCATTATTATAAAAATATGTGTGAACGATATTAGTATTAAAATTTGCAGGTCAGTTTCTTCTATATTTACAGGCTATCTCTGATCTATTTCAACAATATCCTGGCCGTCTACACCCGATCCCTCATCCTTAACCAGATCTCCAATGTGATCACTCCAGACAACTGGCATTATCTCACCTTCACCTTCAGCGCCACCAGTGATATGGCGACTATCTTCATCGATGGACAATCTGTGTGGAACCGCATCATGCCAAACCTGCAAAATGACACCCACCACGACTTTTTGTACTTTGGAGCGGCTGCAGTGTCATTGGGAAACAGCATACCTAACTCACAGACCCACTTCACTGGGCATATGGCGTGCTTTGCTGTATTTAATGGTGTGATAGATGTGACTAAAATAGAAGAGATGATGCATGACCCACAGTGTCCTTTTGAAACAGGTAAACTAGAGTAAGAAACACAATATTTGCTTTTTGGGCAATTCAGAACTGTTAAAATCATTAATGTATTGTATCAATTGCTTTGTGACAATTGTTGGACATTGATGCAACCTGTTCATGATTTTTATTACAAATTGCTTCCTGGTAATTACTCAAGTGCTTGCTGATTAGGTTTTTGCTGAAAGCCTGGGTAATAAGGAATGCTTTTCCGATCATACTCAGGATTCATAAGAGAACTCATATTTATACATTGCTTTTACGATGTGTACTTTATGTTTTATTGTAGTTATTTATAAGTTATTATAGTTATTGTTAGTTTATTTTCAATCTTTGGCCTTTTATTCTTGTCATTGTTTTGTGATACTTCTATTTTGTGTGTCTTTGCTATATATTTTGATTTTTATTGCATAAAATAGACTTAACTTATCCTCACAAGTGCTTGGTTGGTTTTGTGGAGCAAAACATATTGACCAACGAGAATTTTTTAAAAGAAATGCTCTTGCTGGCAGAGGTGACCCCTTATCAGGGGGCTCGGTGGTGTAGCGGTTAGAGTTCTTGCCTCCAACCTCTGAGGCCGCCGGTTCGAATCTCGGGCCGGGCACTTCATGTTGGAAAGTTGGTAGTTACTTGCCGATGCCCCCTGGTGGTTTACAGTGCAGTATTCACCTTTTTCCTCCACCTGTAGACTACCCGTCGCAATATGACCCTGGCTGTTGAACGCGACGTAAAACAACAAATAAATAAAGTGACCCCTTATCTATGCATGTCCGTGCTTGTGTAGTAATTATTGTTGTCAGAGAGAATTGTCTTATTTTCTGTCTTTGTCTTGCTTTTTGCCTAAAGCCATTTACTTGTATTTATATTTTCAGGTATGTGTTGTTTGTAAATGTTATATATTAAGTTAATTTGTGGATATTTTCAGATATGTGTTGTTTGTATATGTTATTAAGTTAATTTGTGGGGTGTTTTTAAGTTAGTGTAGCATAACACATATGTATGGTAGATTGAAATGTATTGAACTTATTTTCAAATATCATTTCTCTACCAAGTCTCTTCTGACTGTTAGAGTAAGAAATCTAAAATTCGCCACATGTCTGAAATTCACCACATGTGACAATACTAATTTTAAAATAAATGAATTGTGGTGAGATTTATTGAATGTATAGTAACTTAAGGCTTTTTGAACTGAAAAATACCAATTGTGAGACAAAAACATCATTTTCTTCATAAGATTAACTAAGGTTTTAGAGGTGGCGAATTTTAGATTCCTGGCGAATTTTAGATTTCTTACTCTCCACTGTTTTAAAATAGTACTCCATTCAGTGTTTAGTAGAGCCTTCTGAATAGCCTTCTAAATCTTGTAATATCTGTTAAATGAAGTTTTCTGCTGAATATGGGATTTCACATATTATCTTACCTTGTGTGACCCTGGTAAATATTAGGCTTTTCTGACTAGAAGCCATTTGATGTGAGAATCTTAATGTCCTGAGTGGATCACTTTGGTAGCTCATACTAAGGGCGTAGTATTGTGAAGATTTAGTAATTTAATGTCTTTTATATTCAATAATCCTGTGTGAAAGTGGCCAACATATATCACTCTCTAATCTATTTAATATCAGAACCTCCCACCGAGCTTGCTTTCTGGCCACTGAACAATGAAACCAGGAACCTGGACACATCAGGTAATATCCTTCACCTTATCAATTCCGGTGTGCCATTCGATGAGGTTGGAGCTGAGCTTCAGAGCACCGTTGATATACTCTACCTGCCAATTGGGATACTCAACTTCGTTATTCCAGCAGACTTCAGCATATCCTTCCACATACGACCTGAAACTCAAGGGGGCATTCTGCAATTTGCAGATGTAACACTTAGTGATGTGACAAGTGTGGGGTAAGCACATACATTGGGATAAAATGACGGCTCCATTGAGAGCTTTACTTAAGAAATAGATTAATTTTATAGGTTCATAACTTTTTGTTTACAAATTGATACTGTAAATCTTGCCATTAAATTGTTTTGTTTTGATACTTTGACTTTACATACATTGTCTCTTAAAGAGTTTTTTCTCTTGAGCCTTTATATAACTTTAACTTTACTAAATGACTCCTTATCTCCGTCCTTTTTTTACTTGTTCTGTATCTCATGGTGTCCAATGCTGTTTCTCTAGGCTGTGGTCTATGGGCATCATTGATGCCATATTCAGATAAAGATGTTCAGTGATAATTTTTAAACAATCATCAGTTTTGAATAGATCATGTTTTCTGACAGCAGGTTCCACAAACCCTGCAGCCAAATCAGAGACATTTCTTCACCATACTATGTACATGTATATGATATTTTTGTAAGACACCGATGTGGGGATTGCACTCTCGCCCCTCCAGTGGTCATGTCCTCATGTGAAAAAATAGTGAAAAAAACTTGATCTAACCATAAAAAAAAAATTGTAGATTTTGCCCTGGTTTTCATTTCTTTACTCAAAAGACCTGGGTCCGTATTCACGAAAGGTCTTCGCCTGGGCTTAGGCTTAAAGTTGAGACTTTTGTCTCAGGTTTCTGCCCAAAAACTGTTAAGACTTTTGTCTTAGGCTTAGTGGTATTCACAAAGAATTTAAGACCAGTCTTAGGCTTAGCCAAGGGCTCAACTTTAAGACTGGTTGGTAGTGGGCTTAAATTTTGTAAAGAGGACTTAAATATGGCCGCCATAAACTTTTCTCCACTTCAAAATTTGAAATGGCTGTAAATAAAGTTTAATTATACAGAACACCTCACTAAAGCAGTCTTTAGGAAGTTTATACATGTATGTGGTAACAAGGTTTTCCATTTCAAAACAGCACTTTTCCTTTGATAAAATGCATTAAATGAAGGGTATATGTCACCAATAGCATAGTTTGAATAGAAAAGAAAGGTCACATGACACAGAAAACCACTGTGGTTATTTGATAATCTTGGACTTAGCTAAGTCACCATTTGTGAATACGGTTTTAAGACAAAACTTAGCTGAGACAAAAGTCCTAACTTTAAGACCACATTTAAGCCTATGACCTGGCTAAGTCTAAGACCCCTTCATGAATACCGGCCCTGGCAACGAATTGAAAAATATTACTATTGCTAAAGATTGGCATTTCTATTAGTGAAGCGATCATATATCGGTATTTCAATGTGAATCGATATATCTTTATAAATTTCAATATCGATACTAAAAGTTTTAATTTCAATGTCATTTTTACCCCACAGCCCTTAAAGCCAGGTCACACTGTGGTGACTTTTAGTGGCGAA
Source organism: Sabellastarte sp. h YS-2021 (assembly GCA_964017235.1). Classification (NCBI taxonomy): domain Eukaryota; kingdom Metazoa; phylum Annelida; class Polychaeta; order Sabellida; family Sabellidae; genus Sabellastarte; species Sabellastarte sp. h YS-2021. Next base: position 125,880,358 of record OZ024932.1, read on the forward strand.
TATGCACGATCCTGAAATTCTTCCCTGTTGGTAGCAAATTCTTGGTCCATCTTCACTGTTCTCCACCATTCTCCATGGATCGTCATCTAGCTACGACAGTTTCAAACTGTTCAAAACTATCGCCGGTATTTGCCGATTCGTGGCCATTTTTTAATTCGCCCTTAGAATTCGCCACTATTGGTAGCAGATTCTTCTACATCGTAGCTCTGTGGTAGGACATTCTCCAGCAAATCGTACTACCTTCTTGTTCTCAGTAAATTCGCCAGATATTCTTCCTTGTTCTCAACTGATTCTTCCTTTGTCGTAGAAGATTCTTCAAGTATCGCATTCATTCTCCCCTACTTGTAGCTGATTCGTGGGTAAATTCGCCAGATATCTTCACCAGTTCGTAGGGTATTCTTTGTATATTCTTGCTTTGTCTCAGGACATTCGAAAGGCATCGTAGAACATCGTAGAGGGGTCGTAGAAGTATGAAGATCTTTTATCACGTGACTTTCACACTTTCCCGCTTTTTTTTGGCGAATTCTGGCGAATTTGAAGTTGCCTCTGTTCTTCTATATTCGCAGAACGTTGCACCCTCGCCACTGTGTGACCTGGGCATTAAGGGCTGTCGGGGTATTGTTTTCACCCATGGTGTCCGGGCGGGCGGGCGGGTGGGCGTCCAGGCGGGCGGCGGGAATTAGAAATAGTTTGTTCGGGCTGTATCTCAGAAACCGTAAGGCGTAGGAAGTTGATACTTGGTAGGGACATTGGTTAGGGGGTGTAGGTGTGCAACGTCATGGTCTCACCTTGATTTGACCTTTGACCTTGTCGTAGTGACCTTGAGTCTGAAAATCTTGTCTGGACTATATCTCGGAAATTGTAAGGTGTAGGAAGTTGATACTTGGTAGGAACATTGGTTAGGGGGTGTAGTTGTGCAACGTCATAGTCTGACCTTGATTTGACCTTTGACCTTGCCGTAGTGAACTTGACCTATAAAATCTTGTCAGGGCTATATCTCAGAAACCGTAAGGTGTAGGAAGTTGATACTTGGTAGGGACATTGGTTAGGGGATATAGGTGTGTATTATCATTGTGTGACCTTAATTTGACCTTTTACCTTGTCGTAGTGACCTTGACCTTTAAAATCTTCATGGACCTTTGGGTCTGTCTTTTGATGCAGATTAAGCAAAAGTTATATTAGAATTTATTAAGAATTTTACTTTCATAACTTCCCATTGTAAGAGATAGAATTTCATCAAGTGAGCCACAGATTTTGCTCCAACACCACAATAAGCATTGAATTTCATTAAATTAATACCACTTCTGTATGCATGGTAATATTCAAACCATCTAAACCATAATTCGGCCGTGCAGATGTAGATAAAGAGTGTTGAATTTTAGTTTACTGATTAATGCTGTCAGCTTGTTATTGAATCATCTTGTTTTTATACTTCATCTTTATACGCATGATCTTTCTTTTAAACATTATTTTTCCATTTAAACATTGTTTGGACCTTTATATAACTGACAGTGCTCTGAAAGTATCCTGAAGTTTGTACTGATACAGTACTTCTATATCTCATGGTGTTGAAAATATTTCCCTAGGCTGTGGGCTACGGGCATCTCTGCTGTTATTTTTAGCACCTGCCAAGGAAGAATTTTTTTCATGTGATTTAACTTTTTTTATAGGCAGATTGTATTAAATTCATGGGATTGTTTTTGTAGATCATGTTTGCAAAACGATTTGTGATAACTGAAGGCTTAATTAGTAGTTGCAAAATAATGCATTTTATGGTGTGAAACACTAATTCAATATTGATAGATATGAAAACCCATTTAGAGTTTGATATCAATACTGAAATTGCATTTCAATCCATCCACTAATTTCTGTCTACTTTTGCAACTGTGTGGGGTGCTAAATTTTGTATGTATTGAAATAAGAGATGATGTCTTAATTAGGGCTGCAATGATTCTTTGGTTACTCGGAAACAAAACGATTCAGATTATTGTAGGAACTTCACCTGTCCTTTTTTCTTCACCCGTATCCGTGTCCGTTATTTTCCGTATCCGTAATACCCTAGATCATTTGGTATAAAACAGTGAACTCATCCATGTCCATGATTAGGAAGGAAAAAAATCGTTCTTCATGGACACAGACAGCTAGTACACTGTTTTATACCAAAAGATCTAGGGTATCACGGATACGGGCAATAACGGATACGGGTGAAAAAAAAGGACAGGTGTAGTTACTACTTAATACTTGAGTCAAGAAAAGTGAACCATGCAGGGACCGGTTTCATGAAAGGACTTAAGTCTGGTCTCAGGCTCATATCTGAGACTTTGGGCTCAAATATTGTAAATATTTTGCTGAGTCTGTGGACTCAGACTCAAAGCATTTCACAAACAGGCTCAACTTGAGATTTGGCTCAGTCATGGGCTCAATTTTGAGCCCACCAAGGAGGTGTCTCAAATTTTGAGTCCAAAGTTTGTCATCCAAATACTTGTGTATAAAGCAATATAATTTGCATGAAAATGAATTTGTTGAATCTTGAAATATTATATTTTTATTTTGCTTACTAATTACAACTACATATTCAATATTCATAATAAGAAAAGTCAATTGAATTGACATGCTTTTTTGATCGTTGTCAAGTGAATAGTTACAAGAGGGGACTCAAAGCTTGACTCGGTCTCGGTTGAGTCTCAAACAATTGGCTTGTTACCAATAATATTATATCAATTTTTTTTCATGTGTTATCAGCGTTAATGCAATTTAAATCGATATTGACCATGAAATAAATGCACTTGCATAAAAAACAAACCAAGGAAGTGTCTTAAATGAAATTTAAAAGTTGAGACTATGACTTGAGACCAGTCTCAGCTGATCCACCTTTTGTGAAATCCATTTGAGCCAAAAACTTAGCCGAGACAAAAATCTCAGATTTGAGACCCAGACTCAGCCCAAAACTGGTCTCAAACGGAGACTTTTTATGAAACCGGCCCCAGGTCTGAGAAAACAACTAAAAAAGACATTAAATCTACTATAAAATTTTATTTTTCTTTAAATATATAACCATATTCATATATTTTTCTTAATATAAGGCGTTTCCTTTTTCCGTTTTGATTTTTAAGGATTTGCAAACTTCAAATTTGTGTGTTTTTGTTAGACAGCATTTTAATATTATAACATATTTCGAAGACCCCTCCAATCTTGCAATGTAAAAATGGATAAAGTTTCCTGTATTTTGCGTTATAAATGAGTTTTTATTACATAATTCAACGAATTCTCAGCAATCTTCCCTGTTGTACTTATTTTAACTGTTTTAAGGTGTAATACATCAAAATATGATGCAGTTTATTTCGTGGGCGATAATCAAGCAATTAACCAAGTCCGAGACAGTTCTTCCAAAACAAGGAATTGAGGCACATTTTAGGGCTTAGTTTTAGCCTTAGTTTTAATGTTTGGACATTGTAGGTTATCAATTGCACTGGAAGATGGACTAGTGGTATTGTATACTGACTCGGCACCCACTGAAAAGTACATCGAGAGTGCTATTCTCCAACTACATAAATGGCAGCACTTCCTGTTGACCCACAAAAACAAGACCAGTGAGGTCGCAGTTTTCATCGATGGTTTTGAGGTGTGGAGCAATGTAATCCCTGACCTTCACCTTGCCGTGGACAAGTCCATGATGTATCTAGGGGCTGCAGTGACTGGGGATACCTTGCCCTTGCAACTGGGATGGGTGAACAGAAAAATGCAAGGAAAAATGGCTTGCCTCGGCATCTACGACGATGTATTCACCCCTGCTCAAGTGCTAGATCTCATGAGGGAATGTATTGGTAAGTTAATGAATCTTGGGTTGCCGCAAATCCTTGTAATGCCACAAGGTCCCTCTCATTAAGCCCCAGTTCCACTACTCTGATTTTTTTTCTCTGACTGATTGGACACAATGTACACGGGTTAGCCTGGTATTTGGCATGAGGAATTACAGGAGTTGTATCAGTCACCCAAATGTTGATAAATATTCTGTCTTCTGGTTTTTGCCACATAGATGCATGTGCTGAAATATAATACCAAGCAGTTAATACATTCACTCTCCTGTGAAAATTGAGTCAAGTGGTTTTTCCAAAGACAGGATTAGTGGCAGGTCTATACACAAATTCTGGGCATTATAACAAGTTATCATCATGAGTTATAGCAGTTGGGAGTAGGGTGCAAGGGCAATCTCTTCAGTCATGTGACTTCTCATTCATCACAGATTACTGATGGATCAGTAACCCTGGTGTTTCAGTATCGAGAGTATTTTACTGAAACAATGCAATGACTGCCTTGTCAATGCATATAATGGAAGGAAATCTTCAAATATTTCAAAGAAATTCCCAATGTGACAAAATTACTTATTTTATTTCAAATTTTTCTACATATATTTGTCAATGGTTTATGACTTCTTCTTGGCTTCGGACTGTCCCTTTTTAGATTTCAGCAGTTTGGAGGATCTTCATATTTGCACTTTATAAATAAATGTTTCTACCTTGGACCATTATGCACCTTGTCATCATTAGTTCCCTGGTATGCCAGTACTTCAGTGCCAGCCAGGTGCTGCTGTGTAGCTTTGCACATCAGTGTGAGAATGGCAAATAACACATTTGCTGTTAAAAACAGTTGTATGGCAATTGAGTCCTGACTCATAATGCTACACCTAAATCTGTTGTGAACGGGCAGAAAATTTGCAGACATTTTTCTCCAAATCTTCACATTTGGGGGGTGTTTTAAAAAATTAATTCAAATGGATTCTTGTGTTAAAAGGTTTTCAGATGTGTATTAAATATTAATGATATTGATTAATATGTACTGACAAGTACTAGGGTTTTGAAGAAGTACTCGATACTCATTCAGCAAGGAGGGATAACCAAGTACTACAGACAAAATTTTGCACTAAAATACTTGTTCAGAACGTTGTCGGAAGACAATAATCATGATTATGTTTTTGGTAAAAAGTCTCACAAACTAGTAATTATGTTTTTGGTAAAAAGTCACCAAAATTGGAGGACTTGCCTCATGTAATGCATATATAGCATTATATGGAAATTTGAGGTCCTCTGTGGCCTAGTGGTTAGCAAGTTTGGCATCTAATCATAGGCTGTCACCTCTGTGGGTTCGAGTCCCACATGTGGCAATTCTGAGGACGTGTCCCAATATGACCCTGGGGTGGATTTCACGAAAGATCTTAGCCTGGTCTCAGGCTCAAACTTGAGACTTTTGTCTCAAATTATTGGAACATTTTACTTGAGCCCATGGACTCAGCCTTAATGGATTTCACAAAAGGTCTCAGTCTCAGTTTTGGCTGAGCCACTAGCTCAAATGTTGAGACTGGTTGAAAGTGGGCTTAAGTTTTGTAAACAAAGGCTCAAATATGGCCGCCATAATACTTTCTTCACTTCAAAATTTGAAATGGCTGAAAATAGGGTACAAGTATATAAAACAACCCCCTGAAGTAGTCTTTGGGTGTTTTTACATGTTTACAAGGTTTCCCATTGCAAAATGGTATTTAACCAGAGATATTATGTGTCAAACAAGGAACACATTTGCCATCAGTAGAATATTTTGACTACAAAAAATGGTCACATGACACAAAAAACCACTGTGATTATTTGATAAGCTTGGTTTCAACTGAGACCCCTTTTGTGAAAATCATTTGAGACAAAGACTTAGCTGAGCCAAAAGGCTCAGATTTGAGCCAGTGGCTCAGCCTGAGACTGGGCTAAGTCTGAGACCTTTTATGAAATCCGCCCCAGGCTGTTGAACGGGACGTAAAACCCCAACTTTGACCTTTATATGGAAATTTAATCATAATTTTATTATCATTTTATTGGGGACCATAGTGGCGCCATGGTATCACACTCAGCTCCCACCTCTTGAGGTCTGCAGTTCAAACCCTGGACCCTATGTGGGAAATTTGGTAGTTGCTTACTGATAGTCGGCAGCTTAGAGTACAGAACTTTGACCAACTATATGTACTGGTTTCCTCTGCCCATAAAATAACCTGTTGTGATATGACCTTTTCAGTGTTGAAAGTGACATTAAAACCCAAATAAATAAGTAAATCATATGTTTTGTTTCAGTTGTGGTAAGTTTTGACTGAACATGACTCATGTTAAAAGTACAGCCAAGGTGAATGTAAACAGTAATATAATACACAGAGCAAGTACTTAAATGCAAGCCAAGTATAAGGTAACAAGTACTTGAAGTTTTTGCACTTGTCACACCTCTTATAAGTACATTGGTTTAGAAAATAGCTAATTTGTTTATATTTGAAGGAGAATTTAGGTCCTCGGTGGCCTAGTGGTTAGCATCTAATACTAGCCTGTCACCTCTGTGGGTTCAAGTCCCACAAGTGGCAATGCTGAGGACCTGTCCCAATATGACCCTGGCTGTTTAATGGGACGTAAAACCCCAACTGTAACTTTGTAAAGAGAATTTGTCTTAAGATGCTTAACCAACAACACCCTATGCAACTGGGGCATTTGCACAGAAACCTTTGTGATATTATAACATTTAAAATTTGTTTAATAATTAAACTGAGATTGAACTAATTGAAAAATCTTGTGCTGTTCAAGAATGAAGCCAAAAGTCAGATCAAAATCGATACTCTATTTTGTCTAGAACCCGATCCACTTGCGTTTTGGCCACTGAACAAAGTAACCAGAGCCACAGATGTAACGGGCAATGGTTATGACTTGGCCAATCAGGGGATCCAGTTTGATCAGGACACGGGTTTAACTCTGGGTAGTGGCACAGAAAATCAGCTGGTGTTGGATGTGCGACAAAATGTCCTTAAACTGGTGGACTGCATCACAATGAACTTCTGGATCTATCCGGAGTCTGACGGGGGAATATTCCAGTTCTTAAACCTGGGAAATGGCAACTCTCTGGGGTGAGATCTCTGGAAGACTCCTCTCACCAACCCCTTATCTTTGCTAAAATTTTTATAGTCTCAGCAGAGTCTAGGAAATTTCGTTTGAAAAAAATCAAAAATTTTTTAAATTTCTGAGAAGTTTTAGAATATTGCAAAATTAAGAATGACAATTTGGAACACACAATACTGATAACATTAATATTTCAATGTATACAAATGACTAGTTTATAAAAATTCTTCTGAAAACACACTTGAGACATTTTTCACAAAATTCTTTTCTTATTTATAATTTCTTGAAATTATCAGCAATTTAAAAATTCTTGTTCATTATTTTCAGTCAACATTTTGCAGAGAAAACAATTGCTTTTTAAAGAAAATTATAATAAGAATGATTCTAAAAATTAGAATATTAATGAGTATGCAAGAAGGCTGATTATGATCTTAGTTCATTTTGCCTGATTGCTTCAATAAAATATTGTTTATACAATTGAATATTGATCCAGGCTGACTTTAAGCCAAAGAAAAATCCACAAGTTATCTGAACCTGCCCGATAATAATAACTGTAAAATGTATAGGTTATAAAATATTCAACTGTACCAAGTAACATATATATATATATACGTTTCATTAAACTGAAATTTATCCGAACTAAAAGTTGTCCCTTAAAAAGAAACTTGAACTATTAAGACTTGTTGCAAGTTGTTCTTTGTTTAATAAAGCCCTAGTACATAATAGTTCAGTCAATGAATTCCAATATATAAAACATTCCAAACCTTGACAAAGCTAATGCATTTCATATACCTGCCACTTTGGCCTAGTGGTAATACACCTGCCTAGGAACATAGAGGATGTGGGTTCAAACCCAGGTACAGCCAGATACATAGTGGCTTGGATGACAGCTTAAAATGGCAGTCCTCTGTCATTGGGTCCTACCCCCAGTGACAGGTTTAAGAATCTCAAGGACGTTGATAAATGGTCACCCTTGAGCCTCTGTCTTTCAGTTAGGGGAATGTCAGTAACTTGCGAGTTGGGCTGTACTTGTATAGTTGGACGGGTCAAATGAGTCCTGTAGTACATGGAGATATTGCGCTGAGTTTTAATACATAATAATAATAATACTTTCCAGATTGTCCGTTGGTGTGTTTTCTGGTGTGTTGAGTGTTTACACTGGGAATATCTATGTGAATATCACGGCCATCGACTATGAATGGCAACACATTGGAGTGGTCTATGATGCAAGCAGAACAACATTAACTGTGTACGTTGATGGGGATCAGGCATTTACAAACAACAACGTACTGATGGCTATTCCTGTGTCCTCTGACTTTCTAAATGTTGGAGGTATACAGTCCCAGATAATTCAGGGATGGCCAAGTATTGAAGGGAAGATTGCATGTCTTACCATATTTGGTCAGTGCTTGATGAAAGAGGATATAGAGGAAGACTTGGAGAAATGTGGCAGTTCTATATATGGTAAGAATAAACAGTCTCTTTGTAGTATTGACACCGATGTCAATCTTCATTTGACTTTTCTTGTCGATTGAACTTGATACACTGTTTCCCGATTTTAGAATGAATGCAGCCTTCTTAAATTATGACACTAAAGCTTTGAAAAATGTCATATTTTCTCCAAAACAGTTCAAGTAAACCATTATTTAAAATTCATAGGAAAAATATGCAATAACATAGAAAATTTTAAAAAGAATCCGATTTTGAGAATTATTTATTCCACATCTCCATGATGTTGGTTTTTCTTTCTATTCCACAGATTTTTGAAATATGATTTTAATTTTAATTTTTAATTGTTGTGACATAGATTCTACGTTTTAGTGTAGATTAAGGCCTATACGGGTTGATTGGAGTTACATTCTATTTTAAATACATGTACATACAAAATGTGTGTAGGTGTTCTCATTTAATCTATATCAGTAAGTTAATACCAGTAAAGGGATTTTAAGTACTTACTGCAGATATAAGGAGGTCAGTGGTGTAGTTGGTAACACACTCACTTCTCACCTCTGAGGTCTGTAGTTCAAACCTTGGACCCTGTGTGGGAAAGTTGCGAGTTAGCGTACTGATACCACAGCAGAGGTGTAGTATTTTGCTTACATGATAGGGAACCTCCAAGTAAGCCATGTGAGTTTACATGTTATACAACAGTTCCACTTTTAAGACTTGCAATATTACCTCAGACTGTCCCGATAGTGGGATTAAGTTTTATGGGACTGATCTTTTCACTGGTGAAGGTAAGGGGCATTATCATTGTAATCAAAGACACATATCAAATATATTAGAGTAAGAAATGTAAAATTTGCCACATATCTGAAATTCGTCGCATGTGGAAACACTAATAAAATAAATGAATTGAGGTGAAATTTGTTGAATGTATAGTAGATTAATGCTTTTTGAACTGAAAAATACCAAGTTTAAGACCAAACATTTTTTTCACAGAATTAAGTAAGGCTTTTTAGAGGTGGCGAAATTTAGATTTCGGGCAAATTTTAGATTCCTTACTCTACACAGTTTTAAAATCCATGCAAATGTGTGTTCTGTCTTGAATACTCCAGAATATTTCTTGTTGTAAGGTAGCTAAAGTGATCTTTTGGGTAACAGGGTCTAACCTTTGAGGTGCTGAGACAAAACATTGTAATTACACTAGATTTTAGGTTGCTAGATTAAATTTTAGTAATAGACTGAACATTATGGTCACAAAACTTATCTTAAAGGTATTCTGATTAATCTTTAGGGTGTTAAAGTTTATTTTTTGGGCCTATCTTATCCACTCTTCTATGAAAATGGTACCGAATGATCCTGATCTGAGAAAAAATAAGTTGGAATCCTCTAGTTACTCCACAAGAATGATCGGTGCTTAGTGTTTAATGCGTATCATAGCAGTGGGGATCATGTATTAAAGATGACCTTTTTCTGTGCCATTATTTATCTTTGAACTTGGAACAAATCATATGGCAAACTTTAACCCGATTACAATATTTGTATTTCTTGATGTCTTATTTAAGATTGAAGTTTAAAACTGAAATGCGATTTTTCATGTACTTGGGTCAGAGGTCACTGATACTCCCACATGTGATTTTCATGGAAGATTTGGGTTGGTATTTATTAAACATCTCAATCTTAAATTCAGAGAAAATCAAGTCTACATCAGTACCCAATTTATATCATTAAGCAATAATTCTAGTGTTTAAACCATATATTATTGTGATTAATATTTCACGATGAGTCTAAGAATGAAATTCTTTTAGAACACCAGCATCAAGATCAACATTTTTTTCTGTACTTTAGTCCTACCTGCGGCTTATGCTTATTGGCCACTAAACATGGTGTCTGAAAACACGGACACGAGTGGCAATGGCAGAAATCTGGTGGCAACAGATGCCGTGCATTTTGACAATCTAATCGGTGTGAGACTTGTGAATTCTTCCTCCTACATGTTGTATCGTGAGAATCCAACAGTCCAGCAGTCTGGAGATTTGTCGATCCTCTTCTGGATTTATCCAGTTGGTGATGAAGGTGGAATCCTTCAGTGGCTGAACATAGAGGGAGGAAAAGCATCTAGGATAGGGTAAGATAGTCATATCCACCATTTTAAAAAATCGCAAGAAAAGTCTGGAATTCCAGTGCATATCCAGATAATATTTCAAGAGCTCCAGGCAATTTGATTCCTCATTGCTCCAGTGACGCTTCTAGAGTGTGGGATACATGATATCTCGTGAGTTTAGTACTTACCCGCAATTCGATAAATTCGGCGCGTTCCTTAGGAGACTCGATCCTGCATGTTTACAAAATGGAGGGGCACCGATTGTTTCACGAGAATCTTTTAATTATATCATCATGAAGGCTATATTTGGTCATTTTTTATAGTGAAACATGTTATTTAATTTAATATGAAAACAAAATGGATACTACAAAGTGGATGATTCAAACGTCAGATAGTAACAACAATACTGTTAAACCAGTTCCTACATCATGCATGTATACAGAAATACGTTATAGCCTTACATCTTGATGATGCACGAGTTTTAACATTATAATTACAAGCTTATTTTACATTTAAAAATTTTATTTTGCAACAATTTAGATGTGTTTTGTGAAACTATAAATATCAAAGCACCGTTACTCAAATCAACAAGACCCTTGAATCAAGGATGCGTGACCATACATAGAAATTCTACACTACTTAAAACATCGTCTGCTGCATGTATAGTGGTAATAAATTATTAGCAAGAGCACTGTGAGAGTGCAAACCTCCCCCATGCATGTTTGATTTTTTTTAAATGGCTCAATAATAAATGGGAAAATCCAGGTCTTTGATATTTTTTGTATCCAAGCACTGATCCATATAAGTTAGAAAATTAAATGGCATCGAAGTTTGGATCTTTTTTTTTCACGAAAATCTATACAGTAGCACTTGCGTAATCCTGCTAACAAACGGACAGACAAATGGTTCTGAATTTAATCCCTCATTGGCGGAAGTACAAGTTCCCATTTGAATTGACCAAGCCCCCCCCACATTGTTTTGGACATGGGGGGGGGGGGGGGGGGAACTGCTCCCACATTTCAAAATATATAGAATTAACACAGTGACTGTTGTTCTGGCTTAGTAAAGCCCCAGGCGTATTGATTCTTCATTATTGTTCTAGCTGCCATAGTAAAACATTAATTTTTACTCTTTTTATACGTTATCACGTGGGTACCGCACACAGGGCTTGTTAACTGATATGTGTCTTTGCTTGTATAATGTACATAAATGAAGGGCGTGGGGCAAAGACAGATAATACAGTAGATTTGGTATAAGTAGAACTGCCATAAGTAGATTATTGCCATAAGTAGTAGTTTCTAAGTCCCAACAATTATTAGTGCAAAATATAAGGATAACTAGAAGTTCGACTTACAGAAAGTTGTCATAACTAGAACCTAATTTGAAGCACAAAGTGTTACTTTTCAATGGGAATAACAAGGTATAAGTAGAACCTGTAAATTTTGTGTATACAGAAATGTAAATATCCAAGAAAGAGGTGACAAAATAGTACCATTTTAACTTTTTTGCCGGATTCCTCACTTTTGTGTTATTAAGTTTGAACACCAAGCAAATAAATTTCGCAGTAGAGTGATAGTACTTTATATATTTCTCAAAGTGGGTATAACTAGAAGTTGCCATAAGTAGAAGTAAATGGCTGACATTTCGCAACTTCGACTTAGACCAAATCCACTGTATAACAAAGTATGAATATATATAATAGGAAGACTTCCTATATAACATTTTACAGAATAAAAAAAAATATTATGAAAGTCACAATATTTTTCTTGCGCATAGCTTGCGTATTCTTATTCGTCATGAGTGATGTATTTCATTAATATATTTTATTTCATTTATGTTTTTTGGGGGGGAGGTTTTACTATTATTATATGACATTTGGTTCATATTTTAAAAAAAAGAATACAAAAAGGTGGTCATATATATAGGGGCACGAGTGATTATAAAAATTGCAATGTTTAACTTGCAATTTCCTAACTCATATGTAGTTGCAATATCAAATGGCATAGTCTACTTAAATCTTTGGGGATAACCTTTGTGCCTTTATTTCTTTTTACTTTCCAATAATTTCCAGTGTGGATATGTTTTATTCCTGCATTAACATATATCTGTATCTGTACTTATGTATATATATATATGTATATACCAAAAAGATAAATAAAAAATAGTTTATGGCCTGCTATTATGAATTACCAATTAAAGTGAAACTGCATGCAAAGGATATCATTAATACAGTGCATTAAAGGCAGCATTAAATCCTAATTAATTAATGTCAAATTTACATTATTTTCCAGATTTTCTGTGGACTACATGGCGGCGGGACTGGGCATATTTGACGGTGAAATTAGTGTACCAAGTGATAAGTTATCCTTCGCCAATATCCTCGCTCCTGGCCAATGGAACCATGTGGCCATGACCTACATGGACTCCAGCTACCAGCTCTCCATATACGTTAATGGGGAAGAAGAATTCAGTGGCACATACTCTCGAATTGCTAGTATTACTCCTTACTCTCATTTGTTTATAGGTGAGTGCATCAGAAAACTAGATCCTGAATTTGTACGTAATTTTGAATCAGAAGCAAAATTGTCCTTGATACATTGTGTAGTTCTTGTTACTTCAAAACTAGCACCACCCATCTTTGCTTCCAACACATAGCGATGTACTATATACAAACCCTCCTTTACTAGATGAAACTCTGAGATATGTGACCAATTCATTTGGCCACTGAATGCTTGTTACCTTATTATCCATACAACTTGTTAATAAGACGTTGCAAGTATTTTTCTTAGTTTTCACTCTGATATGAATTTATATTTTTATTTACCTGTGCCATGCTTTAAATTGTAAGGCTTATCACGGAGACTACTTCTTGTTTCTATTATATTCTCCTGGTGTTTGGATATTTGATGATATTTTTATCTGATTTGTGGAAGTTATTATTCTGGGGCAGTCTTTTATACAAAAAGCAGTGCATTTTTGTCCTAAACAACTCCCAATGTCAACAGAACTTCAATACAAATGTGATATCTATATAATTCATCATCTAGATACAATGTCTTTATCATTTTGTATACAGTTTCTATTGATAAAATCCTGGTTTGACCCTTTCATGAAATAATGCAGACAGATTCGTAATATATTACAGTATTTTAGAGCATTTATACTGTTCCTTTTGTAAATAGATTTCTCGCATATTTACATGAAATTCTTCTTTATGAGAGCATTTTATTGTGTTAATACATCTTACCATATGGACAATTAGCTATATTTTACCAGTGCTAGTAGTGTAGGGATTGGTGCTCGATCTTTCAATATTGATCGATCATCCCACGAAACTCCCGATATCGACACATGCTACCAGCATTTCAATATCGAAACCACATGTAAGAAACCGACAAAAATACAATAAACAGAGTAATTTTACTGCTAAAATAAACATTTATTATATAAACACAATAAAAAGCACATTTACAGCCGAAATAAACTGGTTAAAGTCTGTCGCCATCTTTGTTTACATTGTCAGTAACAACTTCCGGTTTCACGGAAGAGAAACAAAACCTGACAGCTAGTACACAAAAAAGCATGAAAACTCTTATTTGTTTGGATTTTTGTTTGTTTTATTTTATTTTATATTGCAGAAAAATATTTTTGGTGTGTAAATAATATGTTTTGATAATTTCGTGAATTAATATGTGCACGTTTTCAAAGAACTTGTATTATCGCCCACGGCTTACGTTACTGGTCCCGATATTGAAATATCGATCGATCTGCCACCCTAAATTTTCATTCGATATCGATCCTCAACATGGCAGTCGATCCCTATACTAAGTGCTAGTTGGCCCTGTCAAATGCCAGAAAAAGATGTTTTGTGTCTCCACCAGCGGGACCAGTTATAGGTCACCAACATTCACTAGGTGGCATTCAGTACTTCATTCCTGGGCTAGAAAATGTAACGTCAAGCATCTTTTTCATTTGGTGCATGTGCAGTGAAGACACATTTTTTTGAAAGCTCTTAAAACTTTAAGATTTTTGATATTATACTTCAGTTCAAGGATATATTTAGTTGAAATATTTTTGTGGCAATATTAAGGATATCTCATGGCATTCACCAACACAGCCTATTTGCATGATGCAGAGGCAAAGACCAAGGTAGCTATCCTTGCATACTCAATGCCTTAACTACTGACCAAGCAGCACACCTGGCCATACCGGCTATTCTAACATGACACGGCTGTGTCCTCGATTCTGATTGGCTAAGACACGAAAAATTGCTCTGTAACCCTGCATAACCTCATGATTTCTATTTTATCGCTCACAATGCTGCTCTGCAAAAAGAAAACCAGCTAGATTTTTTTTATTAAATAGACAAATAATGGTAAACACAATATTCAGGGATTCTTACATTTGAACATAGAATATACTGATATGCATGTGCTGAAGTTTAAGGACCTTTAACAAAGAAAAACGGTTATCTTAATTTGTGGCTCTTCCAATAATTCAATGGCACCCTCGATAAAAAAATCTTTATAGAATATTCGTATATTTTTCTATAAAATAGCCTCAAAACTAATTTTTATAAGATCTTCTAAAATGTCATGTTAGAATAGAAATAAACAACCCCGAGCTTGGGGTTATAGGAAATTTTACAACAATGAGGACATTAGAATCACTCAGGCTCCACCTACATGATTCTAATATCGCTCATCGTTGTAAAATTTCCTATAACCCCTCGCT
The DNA here is from genome assembly GCA_964017235.1 of Sabellastarte sp. h YS-2021. Taxonomy (NCBI): domain Eukaryota; kingdom Metazoa; phylum Annelida; class Polychaeta; order Sabellida; family Sabellidae; genus Sabellastarte; species Sabellastarte sp. h YS-2021. The sequence continues at coordinate 125,895,550 of OZ024932.1, forward strand.
CGTCGTTGTCTATTTCTATAATAAACTTAATAAGAAAAGATATGACAAGCAAACGGCCAGCCCCTCCACCCAAGTAGATCCAAGTAATGTCTTGGTGCTAGGTCACAGGAATTCAGAACTACCAACACCACAAAATTCACCCAGATGCCATGAAAAATGCTTTCAAAGAAAGAAAGAAGGCAACACCAGAGAAATTTGATTTTAAAGAAAAAATCCAATGTTTGGACCAGAAATGGTCGGAGAGACTCTCATGTTTGGAAGCACTCATCATGAGCAAGTCTCTTGAACAGCCGTTCAACCAAGCTACCTTCCAGCAGGTTAAGGTATCATCAGTCTAGCAACCTCCAGCCAGGGCAGTAGTCTCTGAGAGACGTTTCTTGCCACACCCAACAAACAGACTGGTAGTGCTGCTCCAGTGAAGATATTGATTCTGACATTATGATGCAGCACCAGTACCTACCAAGCATTTGTCAACCACACATAACCTGAAAGAAGAGGGTGAACTGTCAGACCAGGAGGCCAGTCCAGTTACAGAGGATATTGACCAGCAATATTCTGAAGAACAGAACTGTAGAGACACTGTAAGGGCTGTTAGATCCTTTATGGGATAGCATGACATCCCTGAATCTCTGAATTTGACTCTGGCACTTCATCTACTGATGACAACCCTTTCGCTGGTCCTACAAACCAACAATCATTCAAGTCTTCGGTCAAGCTGCTACCAGACAACTGGCTACACAAAAAGCTGGAGAAATTGAACATTACCCTTACTGAGGGCTACTCGTACAGAACTTCTGAAGCCAGTGGCTTACAAAAGGACCAGTTTGTAAAGCCCACAAGATCTCAGAATAAATGGTATGATGTACACATCAACCGACCGACCACCTCTGGCAGGACTGTTTCTTAATGGTACAATGAGTCTGCAAAACTGAACAGTGCCTACAGCAGAATAGCCAAGTCATCCTGCTTCACATCAACACCACTGGCCTCCCAACCTATCTATTCAGAAACACTGGGAAAATGGGGAGGGCTGCCAGAGAATCATCCTTTATCTTTAACCAGGTGGCCAGCTTTAATAGATGCCTTACTAAAGTGCAGGAAAACATGACTGCACTGTGAGTTCAAAGTGATTCAGGATGAGAAAGATAAGGGCAAGTCTTCTAAGATTCAGACTGCCGTTGATAAACTACCATATCTCATGAACTTAACCAAAGCATCATTTGTGCAGTGGCCACTGAAATGCAGGCCTGATTATTCTTTTTCATCAGCATGGCCAATGTCACATTGGTCAGGATAGACAGTAATTTGGACCATGAGAAACCAGGGATTAAGCATGACACACTGGATGACCTCATAAATGCCCCACAGCATTTGCCTTCTTTGTTCCCGGACTCTTGAGTTACATAAGGCATAAAAGATACTGCAGTATGAAAACCAGCATCAGTGCTATGGGGGCTCTCAAAAGATAAAAAAAACAAGGTCAGTATCGCCCCTACTCACAATCAAGCAAAACTCCACAGGACACTGGCCGAAAATCAGGACACCAGCCTGGAAATTGCTCAGATCTCGTGGTCACAAGAGAGGTTGGTGCAACTAGTCATAGCAACCAGCCAAGGGTCAGAGTTACTATAAATGACAATTACTGTGTAGCCAAGAGGGGCTTTGTGGGACCTGTCAAAAGGGCGGAAAGTCTTGTGAAAAGTTTTGTAAATTGTCATACTTTATTTTTGTATTTTAAATTGTATTGCTATGAATCCTGTAGCTTTTGTCACCAAGCAGCCACAAAAGAAATGCATAAGACACATTGTAAAACAAATAAAATATGTGAAAGGTGTTTCCTGTGTAAATCAGTTGTATTCGGTCCAACTTGCCATAAATGTCCACACTGTTGCATAAAATCTGCCTGTGGGCGCCAGATTGAACCAATTTTGTAAAACATGGGCTTCCACATAGGCCAGTCTAAAACCTGACAACAAGTGGAGGCCTATCCTAGACCTAAACTCACTGAAGAAATTTCAGAAGTCAGAGAAATTCAAAATGGTCACACCAGAAAACATAAGGAGTTCGCAACAGGTGAATAGGTAACGTTCATAGATAAACCCACCCTCCATGAAATACCTGCGTTTTCACATCTAGGGTCAATCCTATCAATTCAAAGCTATACTGTTAGGTCTGTCCACTGCTCCAATAGAATTCACAACTATAGTCAAGGAAGTCAAACTGATGGCTCAAAACAAGGTTATAAGAATCCATCAATATCATACACAGAACCATAGTAATAGGTATATGTCGGGAATTAGGTTGGTTAGTAAACATGGAGAAGTCAGAACTGGAGCCCAACCTGATATTCAATTTCGCAAGTTACCAGTTCAACCTAGGGAGGGCAAGATTAGACCCATTCTGGAATTTTTGGCAGGTGTTAAACTTGAAAGTTTCAAAAGTTTCTCACCGGCCCTTTCTGTTGGGTCAGAGAGCTCATGGCCTTCATAAGCCTTTTGTCAGCTACATAAAAGCAAGTCCACCTAGGTCGCCTCTGTAGGAGGGTGATTCAGTGGCACCTGAAAATCACTGGAGGATCCCAGAAGCCCTAGAAAAGGTGATCCTGATCCCACAATCTCTCCATTTACACTTAAAATGGTGGTTTCTAGAGGAAAATGTCCTTCAAGGTCAGCCACTACACCCACTCAGTGATGCTCTTCAAATCTTTATGCCCATTCACACTACAAGCGGTACACCTGTTTTTCTCGGCAGCAGACCTGCACCCAGGTCTCTCCATTCATCCGAGTTGTTCACATTACAGGTGGATGGCCACTGATTGGACATGGTGTTTTAACCATCAATAACAGTCGGATGACAGTACTACAAACGTTGCTTACCGAGACACAACCTACATTAACCTCAACTCACCTTCGGTAGCCGTCACGACCATTACCTCAACTCACCTTATGTTGTTGTATTACAACAAAAGATGACCAAATCACAACCTTATGTGCACTGTGGACCGCACCTTTGGTTACCATAGCAAAAATTTCATATGCACATGTGCAAAATCATCTGTGCATGCTCACGGTACTGAAATCAGAGGAAGATATTTCAAATGTTTTAAAACCTAGTAGGACTCGCAAGGTAATGTCAAGGTCGTCTACAGACATCAGATGGTTATTCAAGGACAGGGACAAACACAGGTTGTTGCGGGTGATGCCGCCTGTAGTGTGAATAGGGTTTTACAGATGCCTTGAGAGGCTGGGGCACTCACTTAGGAGCTCTCACAGCAAGAGGGACTTAGTCTTTCTATCAGAAAGCAAGTTGCATATAAATTATCTGGAAAAAGAGGTGGCTTTTTGGCCCTGAGAGGGCTGTACCATTTTTGCGATACATTGTAAACCTTGCTCCCGATTGAGCGCTGAGCCTTAAGCATCTTAATAATCTTAAAGCCATTGTATAGAGATCCTGTATGGATAAGGCGGAACTTTACGAGCATACAAGTACAGCACTTGGGAGTCCTTTGGGAACAGTTTGCAAGAAATTCAAACTGTTTGAAACTGTTGGAAATCTTTCCCAATTCAGTTTTATTACCTCATAAACCCATCATATTGTCGTCGTTTTCATCTTCCAGCGATCTTAAACCTATTGTACAGTCGTACAGCAATCTGTTTCATCTTATAGTAATCACAAGCCTATCTGTTTTATCTTAAGTCCATCGTAAACCAATGGAATACCAGTCAGATAGATCGGGAAACTATTGTAAACCTAGTGGAAGATTTTCAATGCCAATCTGGAAGCTATCGGGAAGATATCTTACACATGCTAAACCCATCTTAAACCTATCATAAACTATACTTTGAATCCTACTCTGTCACAATCCAAGTACATTCTACAATGTATATCACAGAAATGGAACAGCTCCTTGAAAGATTTCCAAGACCTCTGGTTAAACAACACTGTCCTCATAGCAACAGACAATAGTAACGTCGCCTACATAAACAAGGAGGCATGATGTCGGGCCCACTGTGTACCTTTCTTTTGAGAATCGTGACCTAGTGCTCCAGGAAACAGATTCGGGTCCTGGCCCCAACCCTGGACAAATCACTAAGGGCTGAACCGTCTCTATGCCCAATTAGAACCCTTAGCTACTCGCGAGATAGGACCTCAGATAGAACAAAGAGCTGATTTTCAAGAAAGGTTTTGACAAAGACATCTCTCCTGCTACTATCTCATCATGGATCAAGCAGACTGTGATCCTGTGCTCTGTGATTAAGAGACTCTTACGATACATCAGGTCAAAGCTCATGATATTATTGCCTTCGTGGCTTCTTAGGCCATCCAGTCTGGAGTCTCCATAGAACAGTTACTATCAGCCAGTCACTGGAAATCCCAGAAGGATGTGGCTTGGGCTAATTCAGAGCTATTTCATCTGGGTCTGGTGGTGGCTATATATTTTAGCAGCCTGTCATCTTTCCCAATAAGGTATGCAAGGTGGCAGGACCTGCCCCTACCAGCTAGACTCCTCTTCCTTCCGAAGAGGGCCTCTCCAGGAACTGAATTCACACCTCTCTTTCCCTACTCAGAGCAGGTCTAAAAGGGGGGAGCACTTTGGGTTGGTTCCAGTAACCAATTCTCTGGCAACCAACAAATGGGACCAATGGATGTCCCTCTAAGAACACTGATGCAAATTCAATCTTATGTCCCTTGTAAGCTACACACCTTCCTAGGGGTAGCTATTCTCGCTATTTGTCTATTAGGTAAGATGTATTAACACAATAAAATTTTAAATTTAATAGTTAAATTAAATTTTCATAATACCTCATCTAATGGACAAGAGAGGCCCTCCCAACTGACATCGCATTCATCTTCCTAGGGGTTATCTAAGGTTAGAGGACCGAAAAAGATGCTCTGACGTCACATTCTCTAGCCAGGAAGGAAGTACTGCATGCCACCTAGTGAATGTTGGCAACCTAACTGGTCCCGCCGTTTGAAACCCAAAACATCGGCAATATAGCTAACTGTCCATTAGGTAAGGTATTTACTTATAAAAATATTTAATTTACTTATTAAATTGGTAAGTTTTAACAATTTTGACCAGATATACTCTGCACTAACACCCAGGTGTAGTTTATCGATGTCTTTTTGTACAGGTACCACAGTGTGGAATTCTAACATGACATTTGACAACTGGCATAGACTGGATGGAAAAATAGCATGTTTTGGTCTCTATACCACAGTACTGCATAAAACCCAGATCAAGCAAATCATGGCAGATTGCAATGTAGAAACTGGTGAAGTATTAGTTATTTTAATATTATTTGGAATACTTTATGTACATACTATATTCCACTGTATAAACATCCTGGAGATGAAACAATTTGTTTTTAAAGAAGGGGGTGGGGGGGGGGGGGGCTTAGCTGTTAAAAGTACTGATACGGACGACAGATATATACTTTCCAACCTGTATGTCGATTGTCCACACAATTTATCTCTTATTTTATTTGTAGATTTTTTTTCATTTCATGGTTGCGGTTATTCAGTTATGGATATATTAAGATGCATCTTTTTTGGGATTCTCAGAATTACAAAATGGGAAGGAGGTGTTGGGGAGCTTTTAATTGGGAGGGAGGTTTATAAGGTGAAATATGGTGTATACTTAATGGAAAGCTGTTTACTTAGTAGCATTGGTATTTCAATGAAATTTCGATAATAATATCATGCTTCAATTTTGCATTCCACATTGAAGGGGGTCCACGGTGGCAGAGTGGTAACACTCTCTCCTCCTACCTCTGAGATCAGGGTTCGGTTCCTGGCCCCACCTCAAGTGAGAAAGCTGGTAGTTGTTTGCCCTTGGTCGGCAGTTTACAGTATAGAACCTTGACCAACTGTATGTACTGGTTTCCTCTACCCTCCCAACTAAGACCCCAAATAAATAAATCCACATTGAAGATACCAGGCACAATGTTCAATCAATCTACATCGATTGACTGGCTTGACATGAAGTTGGAATTTTGCTAGTTATTTATCACTGCCTAATACTTTCTAGTACAAAATCTTAATGAATTGTGACATGAGCAGTACAATGTGTTGAATTTGGTGATAGCACCAATCGTTCAATCAATCAATCAATCAGTCACACTTATCTGGTCTAATACAGGATGTTTTATAATCTTCAAGCCACATTCCTGTTATTTCAGATGTTCCCAGTCCCAAGGCATTCTGGCCCCTTAATGTGGCTGACCTTGGTTTTGACACCAGTGGTAATGGGTTTGATATGTCATCCTTCAATGTGGAGTTCAATCAGGCTTTAGGGGTGTATTTCCCTAAAAACAAGGACTATGTCATCTACAGCCAGATCACCCAGGGCGAGAACCTGGTTCTGTATCCAGATGCTAGTATTACCGTGAGGATTAATCCAGAAGAGGAGGGAGGGATCCTTCAGTATATGGGATTAAACCAGGATAGATCTGGATTCGAATCTGTGGGGTAATTATATATTTTAATGTTTCTGAATTCAGCCTTGGAACAATGGCTGCCGCTTACTAATAACGACTGAAATTAACTAAATCAGTACAATATTGTCTGATTTATTTAAATGGTATAAATACTTAACATTAACCCCAATTAACTCTCAACCTTGGTACCAGGTCATGCCTGGAAGGTATTGTTTATATTTAGGCTTGTATATGCTGGATCTTAGATCTTGCAAATGTATAAAAACATTGATGAAAATTTATGGCTATGTGTGTGACATTGTTGAAGGACGTTTGAACAACCTATTGCATATTTGAGGTGTACACATTTTGATATTGCAATACTACTCTTTGACATCATATTACAAAACTAGAATCTACTCATCAGTTATGTAATTTTTAACCCACAGTCCTTAAGGCGGGAAAAAGTTTATCCAGGCTATATCTCAGAAATCATAAGGTGTAGGAAGTTGATACTTGGTAGGGACATTGGTTGGGGGTTATAGTTGTCCAGCGTCATGGTGTAACTTTGATTTGACCTTTTATTCTTGCCATAATAACCTTGACCTTTAAAATTTTGTTCAGGCAATATCCCCGAAACCGTGGCGTGTAGGAATTTGATAGTTGGTAGGGACATTGCTTTGGAGTTGTAGGTGTATATCATAATTTTTAGTTTACTGATTAATGCTGTCATCTTGCTATTGAATTGTCTTGTTTTTAATACTTTATCTTTACAAACATTTTGTTTCTCTTAGATGTTATTTTCTCTACTTAAACGTTATTTGGATTTTTTATAACTGACACTGCTCTGAAAGTATCCCCATTTTTGTAATGTTTCACTACTTCTCTATCTCATGGTGTTAAAAACTATTTCCCCAGGTTGTGGGGTATGGGTATCTCTGATGCTATTTTATAGACTGAAAATGGATGTTTACATCCATATGATGACTTATGGGAAATAGTTTTTGTGTTTCTGTAACCTCGAGTTTTTCCATTTTTTTTATTTCAAAAATAAGAGTGTCAGACATTATTCAAGACCAGTGTTCATGAATTCCATAATCATCAATGTAGTTACTATTGCATCAGAAAGAACTGTATGAAAAAGCAGCCACAAGTGAAAAAAAATATTGGCAGTTTATAACATCCAGGTTTATAAAGAGAAAAATTAAGAGATGGCGAAATGTCTCCATTTGATTACTAAAAATTCATGATTCCAAAATACAAAAAAGTTATATTGGCATTTATTTTGACTGTTTATCAAAAATAAATATTAGTATGTGGAAGCATCAACATTTTTCATGACCACAAATCCTATTTTGCAATCATTAACTACCCATCGTAATATATCTAATGATCTGAAATTCTCTTACTTTGTAGATGTAAGTATGTGCACAGCAATGACAACAGAATATGTGATCTGATGCAATCCTATAATACCAATTTGAGCTTTGGCTTTTCACACGGACAACCCTGGTGTGACTTTTTACAAGCGCATATAACAATCTACCTCAAACTTTTAAAGCTCCTCTGACCACTTACTCAAATTGATCTGCTAGAATATTTTCTACTGGCACTGTTAAGACGTATTTTCCTGCCAAAGCTACTGTATGATTATGTAGAAATAATAATAATAATATAATGGCTACTTTCTATTCGATATATTAATACAGGTCTTAAATTTAGCTGGGAAGTAATTTTCACTATCCCAGCCCATTAGCTAAAAGAGATGAAATTACTGCCCAGTGAAAATTTCAAGTTATACAGTATATGGATTGCATTAACAGTACTTCTACTAACCATGCTGTCTCCATTGATAATGTTTTGTTCAAAAAGTAGTCCTCTCATCTTACTGATTAATCGTGTTGTAATACTTTGTCTTCCTATTTACTGGGCAGGTTGCATGTAACCAACCTGCCAAAAAGGTTGATGTGTCTCTGACATCAGTCTGTCGGTCCGTCAGCATTCTGATTTCTGGAATCTTAACTTGAAGTCTCTTCTGCCAATCAATTTGAAAATTGACAGGGTGGTAGGCTACAACCTGGTCTCAGTTATTTTTGTAATAGATGTCAGTCAGTGCGTCCTTCTGTCACTGTATATGTCCGTCAACATTTTGGTTTCCAGACACAAACCCGAAAACACTTTTCACTGAATGGTACAGAGTAGCACACAGCACTATTTTTGAAATTTTCAAAACCATGCAGGACCCTATTCCTGATGGTGATTGCACAACCCTCCTTTCTGGGGTTTACAACCCCGCTTTCCTTATCTCTTTATCAAGGGTTTTTTCCCTATTTTTTATACAAGTTACAATGTCTATTCTGGAAGACACCTTATTAATTGTATTTTTTATATCTTCTCTGCGTCATTTCTTCCCTCGGCCATCTCTGATGTTAATTTATTTCATTCTGCTTCTTGCTTTGCAGGCTCTCCATTTTGTACATTAGGAACACCATCTCCATCTTCTTGGATGTTTCACAGGAATCTCTTACAAGCTACACATTTACGGAGAATGTTATCCCTACCAATGAGTGGACTCATGTTGCTATCTCCTATGATGGCTCCACATCCAGAGCATCTTTTTATGTCAATGGTATATTTCAACAGACCAAAGCCATCCCCGGCCTTGCCCTCTCAACCAATAAAACCAATCTGTTTGTGGGCGTGGTCCGGCTAACTTTGCCGGATGATATAACGATGCCTTTCAAAGGAAGCATAGCGTGCCTGGGATTATATAACACAGCTCTACAAGACGAGCATCTGGCTTCTATTATGGATGGGTGTAAAGTTGGTAAGTGCATTGTTATATTTACTAGGAGGTTATGTTTTTGGATGCCTTTCTTAGTCTGTTTGTGTTCATCATAACGCCAAAAGTAATGAACCTTGTGAATTTTTTTATTTGGGTAGGTCTGACCAAATACATAAGCGATTATATTTAGTTAAAGATCGGGATCATGTTCTACATATGAAAAATCCTGAATTTTCAAGTCTCCTATTTTCAATGTATTGTAAAAGACTTTGGCTTTCTGGTTGACATAATTACTACAAAAGTTATGACTGAAAAGTACAAAAGAAATCTTAAATTTTATAAATGCAGCCTGGTGGAGATATGCGTACTACAGGTGTTGTTTTTATAATGTAATTTTACAGGGTAATATAGGTTTTTAGCAGCACTGTAGTATTCAACAGCCCAAGGGCAAATGATGAATGAAGGACTACTCAAACCACTGTATCCATGTCACAACTGCTGTTATTAGATATTTTGTGTTAATATTAATGTATTTAGAGGGGAAATTAAAATTCTTTCTTGTGTAACTGGCAAATACAGCTTTTGCTGTCTGAAATGGCACCTGATTCTTGTAAATATCATTGTCAGATCTTATGATAACAGGTTTGCTGATGTTGCGTATACAAGTACAGATGTTTCTTAAATATATATAAAAAAACTACTTAACAAATATAATAATGCATCATTATAAATATATATTTTACCACACTTTTTCCCTTTTTTCAAAATCAAAATCCATCAAGGAATAAGCATTAAGTAAAAAAAAATTAAGTTAGAGTAAAATATTTATAAACATTACTTGGTGCAGTCAGAGGGAAGTGTCCTCATTTAATTAGGGAACTACCTGGTTATGCATTAATTTTACTGTTTTAATATACATATAAAGTGTTGTTTATTTACTGACATTGCTCACCTGCCGGGTAATAATATAAATTAATAGAAGGTTCATGTCATTAAATTTAAGATCTAGTTTTCTGCATGGTTGCTAGATGTCTGCCTTACAAAGTAAGGGCCCTCTAATAAGTGACCTGATTGTTAACAGGTTTGAGAAGCCACCACTCTCTTTTAAACCGTTTACCCTAAATATTTTGCTGTCATAGACTGTACAATACTTCGTGGTGTCAAGGTAATGGGAAGTGTCTTGTGATTCCACAGTTTTGTTTACAGTGATTCCACAGATTTCAATTGAAACAATTTGAATGAGTTGCTTCATAAGATCTATTCCTCTTCTATTGCCCACTTCAAAAAATTAAGTTGTCTCTTTCCGAAACTATACCTACCGTAGCCTCAATCCTGCACCCCCATTGTGCTAACCTTAAAAGTTTTTAAAATTATTTCTAGATTTTGAATTAAAAGTTGTTCTCATTTGTTGGTTCCAAGAAAGTGTTTTATTATGGAGATTAGTTGCTAATAAGAGTTCGGTTAGAATTTAGAATCCTATACATAAATCTATTCTGAACAAGTATTACCATCAATTTTAAGTAAACTGTTGCCTGACCATAATGGTCTTGCAAGTTAATTTGTCGTTGGTAAATGGTCATCCTTGAGCCTCTGTCTTTCAGTTAGGGGAATGTCAGTAACTTGAGAGTTGGGCTGTACTTGTACAGTCGTATGGGTCATACAGCGCTTTGAGTCCTTTAGTATATGGAGATATTGCGTTGAGTATAAAAAAACAAATACAATACAATACAATGTCTTATGTTTGTGTTACAGATGTAATGCCAGAAACAACCACACCAGAAATAGCCGAGTCAGGTAAGAGATGGTTGACAATAACTTAGTTTTCATCCACTGCCCATAAAGGAGTCATTGACATTGTTGTGCCATCCAAGTTGGAGGCAGAAAATATGTTGGTGATATGGACCATCCACTCTCACACATTTCAGAGGTTTTAGCAGCTGAATGGTTGACAAAATCATAAAACAAAGTCCTTCTTCAGGATCAATTACCCATATGGCCATCATTGCTGGAAAATTTTATTGAGTACCTCAATTCACTCCATGAATCCATTAAGTTCACCCATGAAACCAGCTACACTGAAATAAACTTCTTAGACACTACAGTGAAGTTTTATGATAATAGGGAACTAATTACCATGCTATACAACAAACATATAGACACTCATCTGTACTTGGAATATAGTTCAGCACATCCCAGTACTGTACCAGAAAAGGGAACTTATGGACAATATCAGGCAGAATCTGGACACTTGATAAAGATTTTAAATCAAATGCCTTTAAATAACTGGCTACTACCTTAAAAGGTGTTATATCCAACTGATAGTCTTAATAAGCACTTCAATAGAGACAACCAATTTAAACAGTCAGATTTGCTAGATGATATTCCAAAACAGACCATAGAAACACCTGTAATAGTCACTTTTTGCATAAGGCAACCCTATTTGTACTCCCTTGAACAAGATACCAACCTGTCTCCGACTGGTATGGATACCTGTTGGTACTCCTGGGTGGAGATGGACAGGTATGTGTAAAGTATCTTGCCCAAGTGTACTGTCTACAAGACCCGACCCAAGAATTGAACCCCCAGACCTTCTACTCTGAAGTCCAACACCCTGACCACAAGGTCACAGAAACCTCCCTGAGTGATTAACAAGTTGAATATTTACTCAATTGACTCTGCATTCTCTGGTCTTAGGTTCAGTTACAGCTTATAATATGTCAGATTCATTGATTGTCCATCCTGATATGACCTTAATATTATTTGGTAGCCTTGTTTGAGGCTCCAGTTTCTTTTTAATTGGGTAAACCTTTTCAGTTTACACAATAATGATTTAGTTTATATAAATAAATGTGCCAAGATTCCCTCTCTGGTGAGCTTATATCTTGCAACATGTACCAAGTGCTTTATGAATGCCAAGTACTAGTGTACATGTTATAAACAATGTGGTAGAATTAGAGGCTTAAGCAATGCTTAATATTTTGTACAGCTTGTTTATTTGTACATGTTTTTAACAGTCCCTTTTTGTTGTATAATTCTCATTTTTAATATATCTACAAAAAGTTAATTCTTTTGTTTTCAACTTTTACAGTTTACCAGTATATGATTGTAATTAATAGTACAATGTATACAATTTTATTGTTGAGAGTAACAAATGAATATCATTACTGAGTTACCAGATGCTGAATTCACAGAAAATGTACAAAAGATTTATTGACCAAAAATAGACACAAAGTCAGAAATGTGAAAAACATCTTCAGCAATTGTAATAATCTGAAGTTCAAGTAAATAAAAAAAAAATATTATCTCAATGCTATATTTTGCTATAATGCCAATTTTAAAAAAAAAGTGAAGTTCAAAATCTAGAAAAAAACAATCAATACTAAAAATTATCTGAACAAGCCACTTTGCCCCTAACCGCTATGATGGTGCAACTAGGTTAGGCTGACAGAGGGATGTTCGTTTGTCAAACTTAATCCTCTTTATTAAAGCATCAGATAATATTACCAGCCCCATATTTGCCCTGGCTGTTGAATGTGATGTAAAAACCAAACTTTGTCCCTTGACCAATATCTGCACTAAGATTTCTACTTCATGTTCAAGAATTTAGATATCTTAATTGATGCTGAGCCCAAAACAGTTAGTGGTGGTGAACCAGTTCACGCCCGTGTACCTATTCACGCCCACCCCCAAATTTCTCCAAAACAATCACAGTTACCCAATAAATTACCAGTGTATATTATGCACTTGATAATTATCTATGTTGTGGTAAACATCTTTTCTATGAAAAATTATAGATATATATTATATCTAAAAATAACAGCCCACCCGGTTCAAGAAGAGTGAATAAGAATTAAGTTAATGTTTATATACTTTATAACACTAATTATACAGTTTGAAATGCAGTTTGTAAATATGCAGGCTATGCCAGCTCAGAGATTGATGGGAATAACATTTAAAATATATTTTTTTAGAAAAGCAAAATTTCTTTTGTGTTTGATCACATACAGAAGGGGAGCAGAATTCACAACACTGTGAATATTTTTATTGTAAACAAGGTCAAAAGGGTTTCAGGCTAATAGCGTAAGCTGCAGAGCCGTCAGAGACAGGAGTAGTGCACTGAGGAGGTCACCCATCCAAGTACTAACATACCCAATTGTTGCTGAACTTAAGTGATGAGACACTATGCCATTATTCATGAAAGTCTGGAGACAAAAAAAAATGAAAAAGGCAAAAAAAAAAGATCTCTAGCAAGGTTCACGCTTAAAGAATGAGGTGTTGTAAAGTAACTGGCATAGTAGTGGGGAGAAATAAGCATGTATATGTATTAAAATCCACCCCTTGTCTGCCATATATGCATAATTCTATAGATTCCAGTACTACCTTTTGTATTTGTTTAGTGGACTGTAACAGGAACCCCTGTAACAGCAATCCCTGCCTGCATGGTGGCCAGTGCTTTAATGAACAAGGGTGCAATGTATTTTCCTGCTTCTGTAGAAACAGTTACCAAGGAACCCTCTGTGGTGAGTATATTCTTTTTATAGCCTGTTTATAGAGTTTTATCCACATATGGCATGGCCATTTATGACTGAAAGGTTTTACCTGCTGGTACAGTGTATGCTGAACAACATTTGTTCTTTTGTGACAGATCATCACACATTTGCGGCATGATAACAGAGAGGGCTAGTACGTGTGATGTCAGAAGAATCCCTCATGATATATTGCGAATTATATACTGACTTGTGGCCGCAATTTTAAATTGCCTTTTTAGCCTCTAAATATTAAAATTCTGCACAATATTTGTACACATACTAGTACATTAAGATGTATAGCATACACTCTGTCATTTAGTTTTTTTTACCCCACAACCCTTAATGGCTGTTGGGGTATTGTTTTCACCCATGGTGTCCGGATGGTCGGGCGGGCGTCCGGGCGGTTGGGCGGGCGGCGGGAAATAGTTTGTCCGGGCTGTATCTCAGAAACCATAAGGTGTAGGAAGTTGATACTTGGTAGGGACATTGGTTAGGGGGTGTAGTTGTGCAACGTCATAGTCTGACCTTGATTTGACCTTTGACCTTGCCGTAGTGACCTTGACCTATAAAATCTTGTCCGGGCTATATCTCGGAAACCGTGAGGTGTAGGAAGTTGATACTTGGTAGGGACATTGGTTAGGGGGTGTAGTTGTGCAACGTCATAGTCTGACCTTGATTTGACCTTTGACCTTGCCGTAGTGACCTTGACCTATAAAATCTTGTCCGGGCTATATCTCGGAAACCGTAAGGTGTAGGAAGTTGATACTTGGTAGGGATATTGGTTAGGGGGTGTAGGTGTGCAACGTCATGGTCTGAGCTTGATTTGACTTTTGACCTTGCCGTAGTGACCTTGACCTATAAAATGTTGTCCGGGCTATATCTCGGAAACTGTAAGGCTTGGGAAGTTGATATTTGGTAGGGACATTGGTTAGGGGATGTAGGTGTGCAACGTCATGGTGTGACCTTGATTTGACCTTTGAACTTGCCATAGTGACCTTGACCTATAAAATGTTGTCCGGGCTATATCTCAGAAACCGTAAGGTGTAGGAAGTTGATACGTGGTACGGATATTGGTTAGGGGGTGTAGGTGTGCAACGTTATGGTGTGACCTTGATTTGACCTGTGACCTTGCCGTAGTGGCCTTGACCTATAAAATCTTGTCCAGGCTATATCTCAGAAACCGTAAGGTGTAGGAAGTTGATACTTGGTAGGGATATTGCTTAGGGGGTGTAGGTGTGCAGCGTCATGGTGTGACCTTGATTTGACCTTTGACCTTGCCGTAGTGACCTTGACCTATAAAATGTTGTCTGGGCTATATCTCAGAAACCGTAAGGTGTAGGAAGTTGATACTTGGTAGGGATATTGATCAGGGGGTGTAGGTGTGCAACGTCATGGTGTGACCCTGATTTGACCTGTGACCTTGCCGTAGTGGCCTTGACCTATAAAATCTTGTCCAGGCTATATCTCAGAAACCGTAAGGTGTAGGAAGTTGATACTTGGTAGGGACATTGGTTTTTGGCTATAGGTGTGTATTATCATGGTGTGACCTTAATTTGACCTTTTACCTTGCCGTAGTGACTTTGACCTTTAAAATCTTGTTGCACCTTTGGGTCTGTCTTTTGATGCAGATTAATCCTTTCGCTGCTGAAGGAAAATTATTCCAAGGGACTGTAGCCATATGACGTCATATCACGTCAGAAACGCCAATGAAGTAAAGTAATATCTCACTACCTTATACACTTTATTTGCGGTATTTTTCGGCATATTTTATTAGGAATTGATGAAAGTCGAATGGGAAAATTCGTGGGAATTCCCCAAATAAAAATAACCACGAGTAAACAATATGCAACAATATGCAGGTATATGCGGTAAATACGGCAATATATACAGAAACCAGTTAAAATAGGTGAAATGGCGAATTTTTAAAAAGAAATATAGTTTAACTTTCATATAAAACAC
The DNA here is from genome assembly GCA_964017235.1 of Sabellastarte sp. h YS-2021. Lineage (NCBI taxonomy): Eukaryota > Metazoa > Annelida > Polychaeta > Sabellida > Sabellidae > Sabellastarte > Sabellastarte sp. h YS-2021. The sequence continues at coordinate 125,911,242 of OZ024932.1, forward strand.
TTTAAAAATCGGTTTAATACTGATACACCAAAGAAAACCTATAACAGTACACTGAAGGGAAAGAAGAAATATATATTATTGCCGTCGACCCTTGGTCGACAAACATGGTCCCTTGTAATACACATTGATGTCGACTGCTAGCCGACAGACATGGTAGCGAAAGGGTTAAGCAAAAGTCATATTAGAATTTATTAAGAATTTTACTTTCATAACTTCCCATTGTAAGAGATAGAATTTCATCAAGTGAGCCGCAGATTTTACTCCAACACCACACTTAAGCATTCATTAAATGTATTACCACTTCTGTATGCATGGTAATATTCAAACCATCTAAACCATAATTCGGAAATGCAGATGTAAATAAAGAGTGTTGAATTGTAGTTTGCTGATTAATGCTGTCATCTTGTCATTGAATTTTCTTGTTTTAATACTTCATCTTTATACGCATTATCTTTCTTTTAAACATTATTTGGACCTTTATATAACTGACAGTGCTCTGAAAGTATCCTGAAGTTTGTACTGGTACAGTACTTCTATATCTCATGGTGTTGAAAATATTTCCCAAGGCTGTGGGGTACAGGCATCTCTGATGCTATTTTTATTTGATATTTTTACAAGGGAATATTTTATAAAATTATGTATTTACAAATAGTGAACATCAAAGTTTCATTTCAAATATTTACTGAAAGTCAAATCAGTAAACTTGTGAAATAACACGGGTCATAAATCAGTAAATATGTGTATTTACTGAAAATTTCAGGGAATGCGCATATTTACTGACCAAATCCGTAAATGTGCATATTTACTGAAAATTTTAATTTCAGTAAATACCCATATTTACTGATTTCACATCTCTACTATAACACATATACCATAGCTGGGTTTCTTTCTTGTACATTAGGATGTAAGAATAATTATAAAGAATTGCCCCAATTTTTCTATCTTCTGTTGTGCTGACATCTCAAACCCTGCCAACACATTGCAGGTTTCATCCAGTAACCTGTAGATCTAGTCATTTGCATTTTCTTTTCAGAGCCACCTGAAACGTTAGTCTTTTCTTCCTTTGCATAAGAGACTGTAGGAATCTTCAATCCTCAAAAGTCTTTGAATCTACTGATAGAGGAAGCTGCTCTGTTCTATAAATTCTTGTGTTCTTTGTGGTGTTGTCGCATTTTTGTTTCTACAACTGTTCGAATAGATTGTCTTAGTTTTTATAGTTGGTGAAATCCTAATCAGTCTTAAACCAGTTTTGCAGTTATTCAATTGTTCTTTTTAATGAAGCTTGTGTAATTAATGTGTAGTAAGTTGTAAAATTATACAAGACAAATGCAATCTCTAATAGTTTGCTTACACTTGGAAATTTACATACTTTGAGTGACTTTACATTTTAATTGAAGCCATTTATCAAAATCTCTTATTCATCTTACATTTTCACCACGATTTACCAGTTTTTAGATGGGTTGCGTGTAACCAACCCGCCTAGCTATTAGATAGATGTATCAGACGTCCATCTGTCCGTCTGTCTGTCCATCAACATTTTCGTTTCCGGACTCTAACTCGAAAACGCTTTGTCCAATCAAATTCAAGCTGGACTGGGAAATAGTTTACCATCATAGCTAGGTTTCTTTCAAAATTAGTGTAATTTCGTTTGTTCGTTTGTCCTTTTTTTGTCTGTCAACATTTCCATTTCCGGACTCTAACTCAAAAATGCTTTGTCCAATCGAATCCAACCTTGACAGGAAAATAGATAACCATCATAGCTAAGTTGCTTTTAAAATTGGTGTAATTCTGTCTGTCTGTTTATAGCATAGATACAATTATGTAACCTAGATTACAAGTTTTATATTTCTTAGCACGCCCAGCACATTCACCTTAACTGGGTGATCTAACATTTCTTTCCTTGTTTCTAAATTTAATAACAGCAGTTGCTAACCTTATTGCTGCCTGCGCAACCCACCTTTTTGGGTATCTCTGACCCTCTTGTCCAGATGTGTTGTTCAATTTTTTTCAGATTTTGCATTTTGAGGATTGTCATGTGGTGACAGTGATATGAAACTTCAGCAACCAATGTATTAAACTGCTAATATTCCATACCAAACATTCCATTGTGATTTTTTTTCTTTTGAAGAATGTCCACCAGAATTTCACTACAACCCAGATATAGAGAGCTGCATTAAAGTCGTCACGTCAGTAAAGACAGAAATAAACAATGGTGACATGTACTGCCAATCTCTGGAACAACATGGCCATGCCAATCTTGCTTCAATACAGAACCAAGCTGAAAATACCTTTATAAAGGGATTGATAGGTGGGTATGTTTATGGAATGACTATATTAGTTTGTGTCATTCTTTTCCATAAACTTGTTAATTTAATTTAGGAAAAGTTCCATCTAAATTCACTGGGCTTGGAATCACAGAATTCTTTCCAGTAATAGGTCTTTTCAATACCAAGTCTTTCTATTGACAAGTCAGTCTTTTAAAAATTCACATGTTTTTAAAATTATTAATTGCTACAGTTACCATAAATTTTAATTTATTCAACAAACTGAGACTTACAACATGACAAGCTATAGGATTCATGGATCATTAAAATATTGTGAATATCTTGGGCTAGACTCAAGTGGGAAAGCTGGTAGTTGCTTGCCGTTGGTCAGCAGTTTCCAGTACAGAACCTTGACCAACTGTACTGGTTTCCTCTGCCCTTCCAACTACCTGTCGTGATATGACCTGTACAGTGTTGAAAGCGAGCATAAAACTCGAAATAAATCAATCAAAATCTTGGGCTAGAATTAACAAACAGCACTGAAGTAGGATTTAATATATTATTAGTTTGGCCTTTTTAGTGTGTTAAAAGTTATTAATCTTTACCCTACAAGAAGGAAAGTCACTCAGCTTGTCTACTTCTCATAAAGCTGGACTAACAAGATACCTCTCATACCCCCACTTTATGTTTAGGTGATCTAGATTAACTTTGAATGCCACATACATTACACAAAAGCTGAAGGTTGCAAACTATAAATTCCACTTCTCAAGACTGATATACTATTAACCTATTTCCTGTTTTCCAGTTCCAAGTGTTAATTCAACCATGACTTATATCAGATTAAAAAGACCATCAGATCCACAATTGAAATTGATATATTTTGAAAGTGGTTACACAATCACATTATCTGCACATATTTAGTAATAATTAAGTTCGCCAAGGTGTATGACCTTGATAAAGCATGGACACTTTCACTTTTATTCTGTCTAGTTATGTTCTCAACCCTTTACTGTAAATAAATCTGTGAATTGGAATATTCCCTGGCTTCTCCAGTTACTTAGTATTGCATACCATGTGTCCTGCAAAATTTTCTAATTCAGTTAAAGACTGAACATTAATGAATAAACCAAAGCACATTGTAAGGGGAAACAGATCTGCAAAAAGGGCTCAATATAATTGTATTTTATAATTATTGCCTAATTGCTAATGAAATATATTTAAATCAGAATAGCAGACTCATTGGTTCTGTATAATTAATCACGGTTTGAATGATCTAAAAGAACTGCCAGACATAAATCAGATCAAAAGTTTATCTAGCAAACTCTTAATTACAATTCTGAAGCCACTTCTTCTACACAAACCTTCTGCTCTAAATATGTTTGTGGTTATACTGTCCATATGTCTTAATTGTTCCAAGCATCATTACACAAAAACCCTCAGTAGTAGAGGGTGCTTTACTTCAAAGGGATTATTATTGGATACTTCTCTATGATCACTGATGTGAAACATTCTGACTTAAATGTTCCCCATTAAAAAGTGCAAAACGAGTTCTTCTGTACAAAATCTCCTCTTCTTGCATTTCAGCATGTGAATCCAATGTGTTCCGTCAAATTGCCACAGCTGGTGCCGCAAAGGGTCAGTTGGATTGTCCCGAGCTGGTGTTCTACCAGGGAATCTCCTTAGAACAGTGTGAGGAAAATGCCTGCCTGGCAGGAGGGAATGCCTTCCACTACTTGGCATCTACTCAGAGGTGTTTGGTGGTGTACTGTTCCGGTGGAGGTCTGCCAACTTACAAGTCAGGCACAAACTTTGATGTTTACTGTAAGTATGCTTGGGAGATTGTCATATGGCTCTCTAACTGTCGATATTTACATAGGAAAAAATGTAAACAAAGATCAACCAGTGCTGATCATAAAGTCAGAAGTATGGACCAGACAGAAAAATCAAATATTGACTCAAAACAAGGATAGATCTAAATATACATATAAAACCTCAAATGTAATCAAAGTATAACCTAAAAGCAAAGGCTGCCTTTTTCACAAATGTCTCCCTCAGTACATACCATGCATTACCTCTACTCGCTTTGTGATTGGCTGATTTTATAATTACCTTAACAACAGTGGGAAAACCCCAAGGCGTTCACTTTATCATTTTGCATTTATGGCTAGCCTCTTGATTTTAACTGGTGAATGTATGATTTTACTTGTGACAGAAGGGCCACAAAGAAATGAGTTTAGTAAAATATGAGTCATAACTGAATTTTACCAATCATTGCTCAACAAACATCATCTCGGCATTAACTGCAAATTTGTGTTTCTTTTCTTTGAGTTGACACGGAGTGTCCTTGTAGATGTGCAGTTTAATAAATTTAAAGGGCATTTGGCTTTCTGACCACTCTTGTGGGGTTGAAATTCCGCTCATATGCTAATTAATCCCCCACGGTAGCCTAAAGGATGGTACACTTGAACTTTCATGCCTTGAGTATCTGGGATTTATCCCAGGGTTATCAGGAAGATACCTAGTGTCTCTGATCATCATTTAATGTAGCAGGCTAAAGAACCTCATAGACATTGATGCAGTCAACCCCGAGACTTGATCTTTTAGTTAGTGAATTGTCAGGCACTAATTTGGGCTGTAAAGTGCAGTGGGACAAAATGGTCAATTGACACCTCAAGTACAGTACGAAAAAAAGAGATACTGTGTTTAGTTTTAACATCATCCATACAATACCAAAGCATTACTGAAGACCTGTCCAAATATGACTCTGGTTGAGAAAAAAAGGATGTAAAAAGTTCGACCATTTATTAACTAGTGGTTTTCAGAAGTGATTGCCTAATTTGTGGCATGTTATACAGACTAAACAAGATGCACTCAGAGAGAGCAAAACGCTCGACTCCATGTGACCAGTCTCTCAAGTGATATAAAATATTGCAAGGAAGACAATAAAATAAAACCAAACATGTAAATTATTTTTCATAGAAATATCAAGTAGAAAGCTAAAGTCATTAAAAATACATTGAAATGGGACCTCTGAAAAATCATGAATTTTTTGTATCTAAAATAAGATCCTGATCTTTCTTTTAGTAACTTCTTCCTTCAGTCAGGTCCTACTCACAAATTTTTAAATAAAGATCTGTTCATTAGTTTTGGAGTAATCTAAACACACACCTCCCCCCCCCCCCACACACACACTCACAAAAAAAAATAAAACAAACATAAACAATTAACACACAAAAACATAAACTGCTGGTGGAGGTAAAAATTCTGCTTAAAGGTCACTTCTTGGTGAAAATCATGCATGGTAATTTTTTGTGATGGACTGTCAAGGAATTGAAAGAAAAAAGAGAAAATAAAACAGAAATAATAATTAATAAAAATGATGAATATACCACCTCCCTCTTTATTATGTTTATGTCAATTTCAAGACATACAAATGAGAAGAAATATTTTTGCTTAAAGACATCAAGTATCACAAGCTAGGTTTGTGACCTCACAATGGCAGTTACATTGTGACATCACTTAGTAATGACATCATCAGAAAGCAAAATATTGATTTTTATGTATGTGATGAAGAGAAGCAGTTTCACTGTGTATTCCCAATTAAAATAAATAAAACTCTCTCCTGGCTTTAATTTTCAAACAAATTAGACCAAATTTGGAAGAATCCGTCTGTACCCCATGAAATACCTGCCCACCAAATTTGAGCTCGATTGGTGTTATAGTTTTTGAGTTATAAGGGCGAAACGGTGCACAGACAGACGGACAGACAGACAGACAGACAGAAACAAACTGATTACAATAACCCTCTCCTATCGTCGAGCGTTAATCATCTTGTAAAAGTTAAATACTCCAACAGATCTATAAAGAATAAAACTTGACATGCTCACTTGCATCACATTTAGACAAAATTAAGCTTTAACAGAATAAGCCAGTTGATGGAACCAGACTAGATATATGGTGGACAATGTTATCTAAATTGGACTTTCATAGCAGTTAATCCCCCCTTTAGTAAGTGGACTATAAGGCCCAACAATACAGAGACATACACCAAAATTTCAATGTCAAATGACAGAAAAATGGTTGAGCACCACAGAGAACACCAAGGAGATGTTGAAAACCTAAGACAGGTATGCCTCTGTGTACAAATAGCATTTAAGCTTCTTTCTGAGGGAATGAAGAGAGGGCGCAAGTACAAATCTCATCAGAAAAATGAAGCCTTTTTACCCCACACCCCTTAAGGGCTGTCGGGGTATTGTTTTCACCCATGGTGTCAGGATGGGTGGGTGGATGGTTGATGGGAAAAAGTTTGTCTGGCCTGTATCTCAGAAACCTTAAGGTGTAGGAAGTTGATACTTGGTAGGGGCATTGGTTAGGGGGTGTAGGTGTGCAGCGTCATGGTGTGATCTTGATTTGACCTTTGAGCTTGGCGTGGTGACCTTGAGTTTGAAAATATTGTCCAGGCCATATCTCAGAAACCTTAAGCTGTAGGAAGTTGATACTTGGTAGGGACATTAGATAGGAGGTGTAGGTGTGCAACATCATGATAAGACCTTGATATGACCTTTGACCTTGCCGTAGTGACCTTGACCATTTAAAATCTGGTCTGGGCTATTTCTTGGAAACCGTAAGGTGTACGGAGTTGATACTTGGTAGGGACATAGGCTAGGGTAGGTAGATGTAAAATGTCATGGTGGGACCTTGATTTGACCTTTGACCTTGCAGTAATGACCTTGACCTATAATGCCTTGTCCGGGCTATATTTCGGAAACCAGCAGTAGGTAGGTGTTATTTGATATTTGGTAGGGACATAGGTTGGGGGTTATAGGTGTGCTACGTCATGGTGTGACCATGGATTTGGCCTTTGATCTTGCATATTTGATGCTATTTTATCTCTTTACAGGGATATGCGATACTATTTTATCTCTCTTATCTTTTTACTTGAATCTTGGTTGTTGCACCTTTAGGTGTCTGTTGATGTAGATTAAGTACTGTTAAAGGGTTTTCATTAAGGGTTTTACTTTTGCAACTTCCCATTGTAACAGATGGTATTGCATCAAGTCAGTCACAGGTTTTGCCCCAACTCCACATTTAAGCATATATTGCCACATCTATATGTATGGGTAATATTCAAAACATTCAGACCATAACTCGACCATACATATTTGTGATATTTTCATTGACAGCTATTCTCCAGTTAAAAGTTCTACAGCTTCATAACTTTTAGTTTACTGAATCGTCTTGTTTTAATACTTAATCTTTACATACAGTGCTCTGAAAGTATCCCAATCTGTGTACTGTTTCACTACTTTTATATCTCATGGTGTTGAAAAATATTTCCCCAGGCTGTGGGGTATTTGCATCTCTGATGCTATTTTTAATAACTGGCTTTTTAAGCTTTTTAAGTCAGAACAGCAGTACTACCTATATGATAGGGCAGTTCATGCAACAGAATCATTTGTTACTCATCATGGTATGTATTTTCAACTTAAATAAAGACTTAAATAGTATTCTTTTATTCCCCATCAGCCCTTACTTTGCATATGTTTTTCTAAGTAATTTTTATTTATTTATACATTAAACATTTAATTACTTTGTGCCAGCATACAATAGCCACTTCCTGAATGACATATACAAAAATATATCCCCAATAAAGGTGTCAATAGTATACCAGTGTGTACAGTTTCAGAAATATACTTAAAAATTAGCACTTGATGACAAATTGGTAACGCTAATTCTGCACAGAAAGGGGTGACAATGAAAACAAGTAAAAAATATGTGTTTTTTACCCTTAAGAGCTGTCGGGTATCCAGACGGGTGAGCGGCTCGTGGGAAAAGTTTGTCCGGGCTGTATTTCAGATTTCGTAAGGTGTAAGAAGTTGATACTTGGTAGGGACATTGGATAGGGGGTGTAGGTGTTTGTCATGGTGTGACCTTGATTTGACCTTTGACCTTGCTGTAGTGATCTTGACCTATAAAATCTTGTCCAGGCTATATCTCGGAAACCGAAAGGTGTAGGAAGTTGATACTTGTTAGGGACATTGGTTAGGGAGTGTAGGTGTGCAACGTCATGGTGTACCCTTGATTGACCTTTGACCTTGCCGTGGTGATCTTGACCTATAAAGTCTTGTCCGGGCTATATCTCGGCAACTGTAAGGTGCAAGAAGTTGATACTTGGTAGGGACATTGGTTAGAAGTTGTAGGTGTGCAACATCATAATGTGACCTTGATTTGACCTTGCTGTAATTACCTAAACCTTTTAAGCCCTTTAAGTCAAAACTGTAGTACTATAGATATCATAGGGTAGATAAATATGATAACCACTGTACCCACCTGTTATTTGTAGTTTCTTGTGATATAAATTTAAAATATGGGCAATTTGCTATTATGTATTAAATGACACTTCACAGCACTAGACTTTTTCCAATATGTTTCAGGGCTGATGGAATACAATGAAGTCAGAAGAGAAGCCACATCTTTCCAGTCCTCCCCATTGGTGATAACAGATTTCCCTCTACAGGTAAACTTGTGCTGTGAAACCTTTAGATGATCAGCATAAAAATGTTATGACGGATCATATTCTAGTTAGTTCACAAGTCTATTTCTCAAAGTTTTGTCCTAGGATAGAGTTTAGATCTAAATCATTATTGATTTTCAGGATACTTAATTTCAATAAAGTTTGCACAATCATTCTGGGGGGCCACGGTGGCAGAGTGGTAACATTCTCGCCTCCCACCTCTGAGGCCGGGATTCAATCCCCAGCACGGCCTCAAGTGGGAAAGCTGGTAGTTGCTTGCCGTTGGTCGGCAGTTTACAGTACAGAACCCTAACGAACTGTATGTACTGGTTTCCTCTGCCCTTCCAACTACCCGTCGTGATATGACCTGTAGAGTGTTGAAAGCGACGTAAAACCCCAAATAAATAAATAAAGCATAATCATTCTGTATTTGCACCTGTCAACAATATTCACAGTATATTTGCCTGGAGGCGAATTAATTTAACAAATATCCATATTGGTCGTAGGACTTTGAGTGATAATTTAAATGTAGAGATCTTTTGTCAGTCACTTTGGCAATTTGTTAAATATGTCTGAAGAATAGTAATGAATGAATTATAAGTGAATAATAGTTTTGACTAATCACCTGTGTGTAATTGTGTCTGCAGATTGTGGTATAATATCCTGCATATATCAGCTCTGTTAACACTTGGACTTCTGGGAATTCCCCTTTAGCTGAGCTGGTTAAAGAGTCAGACTTCAGTGTGTTATCTAAAAGCACTGGTAGGGGGCTGTATTAATGCAGTGATAACACAATAACCTCCAACCTCCGAGATCAGAGTTCGAATCCCAGCACAACCTCATGTGGGAAAGCTATTAGTTGCTTGCCGTTGGTTGGCAGTTTACAGTACAGAACTGTATGTACTGGTTTCCTCTACCCTTCAATTTATGTCACAATGTAACCAATAAGGTACCAGGCATATATAAGACAATAAATATTAAATGAATTTTAAGTAAATGGAAGCACTGGCATTGAATCTCATCTGAGGCATGACAATTTGTAATTTATATTGTGGACTGAGTTTGGGATTTTAAATTTGTATTTAATAATTGCTGGTTATTTGTAGGCCATGCATGCAGTGGTGATCCAGATAATGTGTCTCAGTAATACTCTCACTCCCATTATCGAACTCTCAGGCGATGGTGGAACGACTGTGACCTTCAAGTTCAACTACACGGCCAATCAACTGCAACTGGTAATCAGCAATGGAGTGCAAGTCTTGGACCAGTTTGCCACCACAAGCTTTTCAAACACCCTGTTTCAGTGAGTTAATTATCCAATGGTTTTTAGTGGAACTTTTTTCATGAAGGTATACATAGCTCTCTTTGGTTTTTAGGTTCGAATGTTGGACTTCATCGCAAAAGGTCTGGGGGCTCGATCCTTGACTAGGTCATTGAGATTGCACTCTGTCACAAAGTTATGTCATACTTACATGTCCTCACTTCACCCAGGAGTACAATAGAAAAATTTCCCCAAGGACATATACGGAAGAAATATATCACGAATGTAGATAACAATATTATATGAGTGCATAGCATGAGTATTATTATAAGATTAAGTATATTGTTAATCTTCACTTGACTAATAGTATTATATTTTTTCTGTATATGTTGAATGAGGGATGTTTTACTTTTATGATCCACCATTTGGTGTGTTTTGTAAGTTAAATAAATCCATATTTAAAGAGAGAAGGTGAAATTGCCAGACATATATACAAGGGCACCAGTGAATATAAAACCTCGATATTTAACTTGTGATTTCTCCGCCATTTCTGTTTGGATTTTTTTACAACACAAACAAGCAGAAGTGCTGTTCAACAACCTTTCTAATTATATATAATACATATTTCTATGTTACATAGTTTCTGAGATATTAGTGAAAAACCGGGAGTTATTGACACTCATTATCCATGGTACCTAGGCACCGTTGTATACAAACAAAATGTATCCCACTCCATCTATCCCCTATATTGGTCAAATACGGCCCGCAGTGAAATTAATAAAATTAGAAACAAGTCTAGTGGACATTTGAGATTACACTTGCTTTATAATCTACTTCTGTATTTAAAAAGGCAAATTCCATAAGTGACAGCCTTTCAAGCTGTGGGTGTTGTTTTCAGCCATTGTGGGCGGACTGGGTGGTGGGAAAAAGCTTGTTTGGGGAGTACCTCAGAAATCCTAAGGTTTTGGAACTTGAGAATTTGTATTTGGTAGGGTCATTGGAGAGGGCCTATAGGTGTGCAACATCATGGTGTAGCCTTGATTTGACCTTTAATTTAGCCATAGGGACCTTGACTTTAAAATCTTTTCCAGGCTATATCTTGGAAGCCATAATACTTATAAAGTTGATACAAATGTACTTGGTCGACACATTGGTTGGGTGTAATTGTGCAAAATCATTGTGTAACCTTCATTTGACTTTGCTGTACCAACCTTGAACTTAAACATCTTGTCCAGCCTATGTTTGAGAAACTATTAAAGTAAGAAGTTAATACTTGGTAGGGACATTGGTTGGGGGTGGGTGTAGATAATGTGTGACCTTGGTGTAACCTTTGACCTTAGCCCAGGGCAAAATGTTTTCTATTACCTTATTTGAGAAATATTTCTCCAATCACAAAGATACTAATTAATTGCTATAGAATTATCTCATTCTGATACTGTTATTTTAATTTTATTTGATAAATACTTAACATTTCCTGACCAGGATAGTCCCCCCCCCCCCCTCCTGCCTCCCTGCTGATTCAGTTCTAGGGTAGTGCTCTGCAACAAGAACAATGAATGGCACCACATGACCATTTGGGGGGGGGGGGGGGGGGGGCTTCCTAGTCCACACTCACTCACTGCCATCTCAAAGTAGCTTAAAATATTTCTCAACGTTGGCAAGTGAGTTGGCTCCTCCATATAGCATTGGTCAGGAAATTGTAAGTATTTCTCCAATAGAAATTAAAATTACAACAAAATATTTCAATTGTCCTTGCATGTTTTACATAACTTAAACTGTTTGTTCTTAAAGTCCTTTTTTGTAGTTTCACCACTTGCATAACTTAGTTATAGACATTTCTGATGTCATTTATCATTAGAGAAGATACACATACAATCCAAGTCCCAAAGACAATGCTTATTTGCTTTGTCTTCTGTGTATATTTAAAAATATACTTCCTCGAGGTACATTACATACAGTATCCACAATTTTTGTTGTGTCGCTAGACCTCGCACTTAAAAATTATGGGTTGAAGTTTTGCAGCAGTTTTGCAGCAGGTGTGATGAATAACATTTAGGATCAGCATTGTCGTCACACTTTGTTTCTGGAAAGTGTCTCAATAACTGCTTGATGGATTAAATCATTGATTAGCTTTTGAGGAATAACTGACAGGTGTTTCTATGGCAGCACAATTTTCCTCTCTGTCTTGAACTTATATTTTAGGCATTCTTCACATCCCAAATCCCTGCAGGGATAGGAGTTGATTCAAGTTTTACCCCACAGCCCTTAAGGGCTGTCAGGGTATTGTTTTCACCCATGGTGTCCGGATGGGCGGCGGGAAAAAGTTTGTCCGGGCTGTATCTCAGAAACCGTAAGGTGTAGGAAGTTTATACATGGTAGGGACATTGGTTAGGATGTGAGGTGTGCAACGTCATGGTCTGATCTTGATTTGACCTTGCCGTAATGACCTTGAGTTTGAAAATTTTGTCCGGGCTATATCTCGGAAACCGTAGGGTGTAAGAAGTTGATACTTGGTAGAAACATTGGTTAGGGGGTGTAGGTGTGCAACGTCATGGTCTGACCTTGATTTGACCTTGCTGTAGTGACCTTGACCTATAAAATCTTGTCCGGGCTATATCTTGGAAACCGTAAGGGGTAGGAAGTTGATACTTGGTAAGGACATTGGCTTGGGGGTGTAGGTGTGCAGCATCATGGTGTGACCTTCATTTGACCTTGTCATAGTGACTTTGATCTTAAAAATCTTGTTGCACCTTTGGGTCTGTCTTTTGATGCAGGTTAAGCACTGTTAAAGTCATATTAGAATTCATTAAGAATTTTACTTTTACAACTTCCCATTGTAACAGATGGAACTTCATCAAGTGAGCCACAGACTTTGCTCCAACACACATAAGCATTCATTGAATGTATTGCCACTTCCGTATGTATGGTAATATTCAAAACATCGAAACCATAATTCGGCCATGCCAGATATAGATAAAGTGTCATAATGTTTAGTGTAATGATTAATGCTGTTATCTTGTTATTGAATTGTCTTGTTTTAATACTTCATCTTTACATACATTTACTTGCTCTTAGACATTATTTTCTCTATTTAAACATTGTTTGGGTCTTTATATAACTGACAGTGCTGTGAAAGTATCCCGAACTTTGTACTGATACAGTACTTCTATATCTCATGGTGTTAAAAATATTTCCCTAGGCTGTGGGGTACGGGCATCTCTGATGCTATTTTTGTAATATGTGGAAACAAGTGTTGCCAGAGCAACACCTTTTTACCCCACAGCCATTAAGAGCTGTCATAGTATTGATTTCACCCATGGCTTCCTGATGGCCATGTGGGCCGGCGGTGGAAAAAAGGTTTTCCAGGCTGTATCTGATAAACTATTAGGTGTAGGAAGTTGAGACTTGGTGTGGTGTGCCCTTGATTTGACCTTGCTGTAATGACCTTGATCATTTAAAACCTAGGCCAGGCTGTATCTCATAACCATAAGGTGCAGGAAGTTGAATTTTGCTAGGGACATTGGTTAGAGAGTGTGGGAGTGCAATTTAATGGTGTGACCTTAATTTTACCTTTGACCTTGCGGTAGTGACCTTTAGTTTCAAAATCTTTTATGGGCTATATCTCAGAAACCATAAAGTGTAGGGAGTTGAAACTTGGTAGAGACATTGATTGGGTAGTGTAGGTGTCCAACTTCATAGTGGGTTCTTTATTCGACCTTTGACCTTGCCATAGTGACCTTGACCACTAAAATATTGTCCAGACTACATCTTGTAATCTGTAAAGTGTAAAAAGCTGCTTTTAATGGAAATTAGAGCTTTGGATATGCAATGTTATGGTGTTACTTGATTTGACCTTTGCCGTAGTGACCTTGAACTTAAACTTTTCTCTGGACTGTCTTGGAAACCATAAGGTGTAGGACGTTAATTTTTATTGCGTAAAATAGCCTTACCTTATCCTCACAAGTGCTTGGTTTGGTTTTGTGGAGCAAAACGTATCGACCGACAAGTATTTTTTAAAAGAATTTTCTTGTCGGCAGGTGACCCCTTGTCTGCGCATGTCCGCGCATGCGCCGTACTCATTGTCGACAGGCAATTGTCGAGAGATCTTCATTATATTTTTGGTCGATATGGGAGCAACACGTATTTTCTTTTATTATCGTCCATTTACAGACGAAGATCTATGAAGTTTTGAAGCGTGCAAGCGTGCACCTACCTGTATTTATCCATTATTCGACTGGTACTACCACTAATTCTGCCTCCCTTGTCCTGAAAAGGGTCAGAATAAGATGTGCAAGAAGATGTTGCTGTAAATTCTTCAGTGGAAGACGTGTATATCTTCGGGTGTACTCGCCCATTATTCGATTGGAACTACCTCCTTGTCAATGAAAGGTATGCAGAGAAGAGCTCCCGTAGTTTTCAGTGGAAAACTGCTTTATTGTCCCTTTATTGATGGCAGAACATGAGTATTAGCGTATGCTCGAAAACAAAGAAGAAAGAATGCAGTTGTCTTTGCAACGGAGGTCGTAGATTCTTTACTGTGGGTGGAGCGCCACTCTGGTACAGTAACAGGTCTCCCTCCAAAAGAACGACTACAGACATGAAAATATAGACAGATTACCTTCCTTTGCTGTAAATTTGGATGAAGATCCAACAGACGTCTTTGGGGCAGTATGTGTACTGCTTGTCTGTTCAGCCCTGTTGAAGAATTGCAATAACTATTTACTAGATAATAAAACCTTCCTATGGCCATGTCTCCATTGGAAAGAATACTGTGACTTTTGAGTTAATTCTTCTGCAAACTCAACGAAGATCAAACTGGCTAGATGAGATTTTATGTTATATGTTGAAGTCCTTGCTTCCAACTTTTACACTGTATTTTGCACAGTATATTCAGGACAGGAGCTATGTCCAGTAATTTTCCCCTACTAACCACAAAAGATCGTCGTACCACTCTGCCTAGTTTACCAGGTCAGAGGGATACAGAAGAACGTGGCTACATTAATGCAAGTCACCATGGAGGCTCTTCTTGCAGAGTTACTGGCAGTGATGGGAGATTTTCATTGCCATCCCAGAGTTGTGCGAATCTTGAGACGGAGTTGTCGAATTACTCCCCAATCGAATTCACCAATGCCTGTACTACCCACAATGCAAAGCGATGACGTCAGACAGGAAAACATGGCTACAGTAAATATACCGCTGAAATATTGCTGGAAATCCTTCAAAAGAAAGCAATTCATCCACTCTACAATTGCAGAACTCCAGGTTTTTATGGCAGTTTATTTCTTGTATAGAAACTCGGCTAATGACGACCTCTGATACATCTCAGTGTCCTGAATTGATTTCTAACTACAACTTCAACGGTCACTGCCCACGAGTGAAGTTCGTTTACTATGTCAATAAATACCTGCTTGTCGCATCATTTAAACTGGAGACAGCAGAAATTATTAAAAATTCGGTTACAAAAGATGCGTTCTTTTATGTACCGATTCACAGGTCTCTCAACATCTACTTCAGTTTAATGTACACGGTCAAACCTATCAGTTTAAAACATTATGAAATTCGGGTTAGCGACCCCTCTACAGTATCATGCGCGTAATAAAGAGGCAAATCTCATTCTTCAGTCTCACGGAATAGGAGTTCACCATATACCTGGACCACTGGTTGTTAAGTGTATGTAGAAGACACCAGTATTGGGTTCAAATCAAAGAACTCATCCAATTATTCAACAACTGGCTTTGTAATATCGATTTCCTAGGTTACCACTGCATTTTGGTACCAGGAAATTTCTTTCACCTTTTACCTAGTCTACTGGTTGTTTAGTGTACGTAAAAGACACCAGTATTGGGTTCAAACCAAAGAACTCATCCAATTATTCATCAACTGGGCTTCGTGATATCGATTTCCTAGGTTACCACTGCATTTTGGTACCAGGAAATTTCTTTCTACCTCGAATAAATTAAATACCTGAGAATCTATTCAACACATGGCGATCTCATCACAATCAACCCCAAGGTTGCTTATATCCCAGGTAGGGATACTGGCATCTTTGGAAAAGACTATACCAATGGGTCAGTTATGTATGTGTGCCTTTCACTGGTATCTACTACAACTGGCAATATCTCCAGTCACTAGTTGTGAGAATTCCTGTTTCAAATCCTTCTGAAAAAGCATATTCAGTGGTGGAAAATGCCAAAAAAAAAAAAAAAAAAAAAAAAAAAAAAAAAAAAAAAAAAAAAATGGGATATAGGATGCCCTTTCTATACACAGGGGCACAATTCCCTTATTTTCGTAGATGCATTAAACCAGGGTTGATGATCCCATTTAAAAGCATCACAGTCAGTGGCTTTTGGACAATTCAAATGTATATATTACATTTCAATGTCCTACAACTGAAGGCAGTGTGTTCAGCCCTTAAAAGCCTTCAACACAAATTCTACACAAAAGAATTCTGATAGCATCAGACAACACCACTGTGTTCGGTTATCTGAACAAACAACAGAAGGGGGGGGGGCACATGTACCTCCTAGTTTGGCACATCTTGGCCTACTGCAATCCTTGAAATATACTCAAAAGAGACAGACATATTGTGGGTTGCTTAAGTATTAGAGCTAACATCCTCTTCAGAAGGGACAAAGGCTTGGCGCATCCTGGCCTATTGCAATCCTTAAAATATACTCATAGGAGATAGACATATTCTGGGTTGCTTAAATGTCATAGTCAATAGCTTCTACAGAAGGGACAGGAGAAATTCGTATAGAATGGTTCTTCCTCCCTTTATGGTTCAAGACAATGTGCAAGTTTGGCACAAATCAACAATAGGTTTTTTATGCAGGTATGCTGCATCTTGGCCTACTGCAATCCTTGAGATATTCTTATATGAGCCAGATATATTCAGGGTTGTCTAAAGGTCATGACAGTCAGTCTCTCCAGAAAGGACAAAATGATACAGACAGGGTGGTCTCTTCATCTTAAAATGTTCCATTTGACTTGCATAGTTTGGTAAATACCAATGGTAGAGATGTTTGCCACCAATATGAATCACAAACTTCCATCCTATGTTGCCAGTCCTGGATGCAAATGCTCTGAACATAGATGCATCAAACATCTTGTTGGAGGTTCTGGACTGCTAGGCCTTTTGTCCTGTAGCACTCATTCCAAAAAGTCATTGAACAAGTAAACAGCAGATGCAAATTCATTGTAGTGGCCCCTTGGTGGCCCATGATGCATTGGTTTTGGGATCTGGTGAATCAATCAACCAAACCTCCATTACAGCTACTTCACTGGTCTCAAAAACAGACATTCAGTCAGAAATACCATCTAAATCTGTTGCATTGGCACCTTCATGCTTGGCACCTTAACACCACTCAGAATCTCTTATATCATTCTCTAGGCAAGGGATAGAGAGATTTAGGGCATCTCAAGGACCCTCATCTTGGAATGTATGAGTCATGATGGGCCATTTTGAGCTCTGGTACCCACAGAATAAGGTGGCCATCTCAGAGCCTACGGTCTCAAATATACCAGATTTTTTTATCTATTTACTTGCAAAAATCTGAAACCTGTCACTGTTGTTGGCTTTGCAGCAGCCATAGCTGATCATTTACATTTTTGTGCAGGAGTTGAGCCAAAGCCTGCATCTTTATAGGCCTATTGCAAGTGTTATAGAGAGAAGCCCACTGCTAACAGAGGTGCAGCATCAAGGGATTTGCCTTTTCTTCTGTTGGTTTTCACAGAAGGCTCCTTATTAACCTTTAAAAGGAGGTCAGTCTAAAAAAGTTTGACTTGCAAGACTGTTGCAATACCATTGGAAGTGTATTCTGGGACTTTGGCTCCTTCAGACACAAGCCTCATAGGAAGGAGTTTACAGTTCTCCCTCCTACCTACCTTTTCAGCAAGGACCTATTAGCCTCAGTTGGTCTAGATTGCCTCCAGTGGTCACTTCAGCTCTAGATCATTCCTGAACTCAAATTGTCTGGACACATGATTCGTTGTCATCTTACAGCACTTAGATCCTTCTTGGACAGGACTACTGCTTGGAGAAAAGGGAAAGTCTCCTTCTCCTGCCTTTTAGCAAGAATCAGTTGGCTTCAGATGGCCCAGATGGCTCCAACCAGTGGTCATTGACACTCTGCTCTCTTACAGTACTTAGTTACTATCAGGACAGTACAAGTACTTCAAGGAGGGGAAGAATCTTGCTCATATCTTTTAAGGAAGCCTTGATGGAGATATCTTGAGTTCTGCTATCTCTTCCTGGATCAATCTGGCTGCATGATTAGATTGCCAGTCCTTTAGTTCTCACAGTCTATACATTGAGACACATATTACATCCATGGCTGCCTCTTTAGTTTTCAAGAGTGGGGTCTTACCTGAACAGATATCAAACTCTTGTTATTGGAAGACCCACAATTCTTTACTACATTCTACTCGAAGATGTAGCTTGGCAATCCCATGACCAGTCCATGAACAAATTGGGTCTTGTGGATTCACCTCAGCATGTAGTCAATTTTCTGTGTATTTATACATGTTATTCATATGACTCACATATTATGTTCTCTCCAGTTATACAAGTGTGGTGTCACTGACATATGTCTTTCTTAACTTACATATGTCCCCATATCTGCAGTTTATGCAGTTCAGTTTGCCTGCTTGGAGATATTCTCATTGTCAGATGATGACATCTTGTTTGGGGAGTCATGCAGATATCTCCGCCCAATACTGGGTGATGGTTAATTCGGCTATATGATTTGTTGTAAAATTGTCTACAACAGCAACAGCAGCAACAACGACTACCACATCATGGATCTCTTGTTGAGGGTAGCAAATTACTCATCTGTGATGAAGAAGTAACTTTTAACCTAAGATGTGGTGTATGGAAGCTTATCTTATCCTCTTATCAGTGCTTTATTTGGTGACCCCTTGTCTGACAATCATCTTACAGTGTGGCCAAAACAAATACCCTCCACCTGTTATGGTTGTATTCAAGCACTTGTGAGGATAAGGTAAGGCTATTTTACGCAATAAAATGTAACAAATTTTATTGTAATTTAACTTTTTACAAGTTAAATACTTACCTTATCCTCACAAGGATAAACCCACCCTACCTCCCCGCATAATTTGTTTTGCTGGGGACCAAAAATACAATGAAGATCTCTCGACAATTGCCTGTCGACAATGAGTACGGCGCATGCGCGGACATGCGCAGACAAGGGGTCACCTGCCGACAAGAAAATTCTTTTAAAAAATACTTGTCGGTCGATACGTTTTGCTCCACAAAACCAAACCAAGCACTTGTGAGGATAAGGTAAGTATTTAACTTGTAAAAAGTTAAATTACAATAAAATTTGTTACAATTTGTTAGTGACTTTGGTCAGAGGGTAAAGGTGACCCATGACCTTGGTTTAATCTTGTAGTAACCTTGACCTTATCATCTTGTCTGGGTACTATCACAGAAACTGTAAGATATAGAAAGTTGATTCTTAGATGGGTCACTGGTTGGGGAGTGGAGGTATGTTAAGTCATGGTTTGATCTGTTTTTAACCCCAGCCCATAAAGGCTGAGGTTACGGTCGTCCCCTGCACTGTCTAGGCGGCATTGGAGGGCATAAAGCTCGTGGCTGTTCCAAAGTCTAAACCCATGCACAGATTTTGACCAAATTTTCTGGGTATGTTTACCCAAAGAAGATCTAGAACTGAGTAGGTTTTGGGGCCAAGGCTGGAGTAGGGTGATTATGAAATACCTTCCATGCATGTGTACATGCACGTGTGCGTTTGTCACATTTTTAGTCGAGCTTTATATCTCGTCGGTTATGATGATATCTTCACCAAATTTGCAAAGAAGGTTTATGGCTGTGAAAACATGTCTGTGAAAAATTATGATACTCTTTAAAACAAAACATGGCCATCATAGCCAATTGCTTGAAAATCATTGATGTGTTCTAAAATTTAAAATATTGCAACTAGCTTTGTCAAATTTGTACAAAATGTAAATGGTTAGGAAGGCTTGCCTGACAGTAATTTTGGCCTTGTTTTGAAAACAAAATGGTTTTGGTCCTAGGGTTTTGGGATGAGAAAACAGTTTCTTGGATATTGTGGTCTGCAAATCTTTTGTAAGTGTCAAATTTGACCTTTGAACCCTGCTTCAAGGTCATGTAGGGCCATCATGCTAAAGGGGCCTTATATCTCCCTTATAATTGGTTCTAGTGTATGAAAATATGAAAAGAACTAGAAGAAATCATGGCCTATGAATTTTTACTTTATACTGTGCAAAAATGGCTTTTTTTTGCACTTAATAGTATTTTTGCATTTCTTGAACTTATAACTTATATTGTATATCTCATTAATGATTCTACTGACAAGTGATATGCCTGGGCATACTGACTTATACATAAACTACTCCCTGAAAGTACTGCATTTTTATTCAACTTTATTTTGCAGAGGCTTCCATCATTGAAACAAACTTTGGTTTTCACAACATATTCAGGGAAATAAAACTTTATTGTTCATTTAGGTGAAACTTGTAATTTTAATTCTAACATGACGAGCTGCGCAGAAACGAGTTTTAAGTTCTATGCGCACACAATTATCCTGCAACAATCGCACTGCCCTTCCATCCGCCGTACATATTTTGTGGATGGGTTTCTTCGGCTTCGTAAAATTATTACCGGAAGTGCCATGGTTAAATGCCGTGTAAAACCATGATCACTCATGGATTATTTCTACATTACATTGGATATCTTTTTTTCAGATTCAATGGCAATTATTACACTTACTGGATCAGCTGGGTAAACGGCCTGTTTGAGATCGGGACGGGATCAAACGTGGGGACCAATGGTATTCTTGAGCTGCAGGATCCACGCTATTCAAACACCAAGACATACATCCATACTTTGACACTCTCAATGGATGCTGATGGAATCTTGGGAGGATTTGCAGCAGAAATACGTAAGTACAATTATTCAATCTGTGTGAATATTACCACTCATGTCTGCCAAACTTTGCACAGAACTCCTGTTACAAATGCAAAGTAAAGACTCAGGTTTTCAGAATTCCCTGCCCATCACCAAAGCTCAGTGTATTAATTCTAATGGGAAGCTTTTCAGGTCCAATAAACCTTGAACTCAATCCGATGGAAACATATTTAGAAAAGTGTGATTAAAGTCGTCATATTTCAGGCTTGGTACTGGTTAATACTTCATCAAAACAATGGAAAAAAACACATATAAATTGGGTAAAATATCTTATAAATTTACTTTATATTCATTTTTAATGAAATTTATAAACTTCAAAATATCTTGCAAATACTTATTTCCTGTTTAAAATTATGGCTCATGTATGCTCACAGTTAATTTTCGTCATATCAGTGCAAGTATTAAAAAAAATCCGGATTTCGTTCAGTTTCAAAGCCCTGGAAACCTGTTTTGATTTTCAGAGCCAGTCTGACCACTAAAAGTCGTTTAATGTTATTTTCCATAATCACAAGAATGTAAACACTGAATATCTTGTCAATTTTTGCAATTAAACAAGGCCAAAAGGGGTTTTGGTCTAGTAGCATGAGCAACAAAGCCATCAGACACTAGAGTAGTGTACTGAAGCGGTCACCCATCCCAGTACTAATGTAGCCCATTACGTTCTAACCGAATGGATATTACTAGGCAATTCATTATAAACTTGTGATGTGTCACTGCAAAAGCTAAAACCAAACTTGTTGGCTGATTTATGGCTGATTTGAATAATACTGATCGTACAATGAGGTCAAATTGAAAACCACAAGAGGAAAGATAGCTTGGCACAAAGGAAATTTATACTGTTTTATCTTGGGGGGGTTTATAAGTTGTGACTTGAGATGTTCTGGGGTTTGTTTAGCTGTGGTAGAACAGGCAGAATATTATAAGAGATTTTCGAAACAAATGTTGAACAACAATCACACAGAGCAAAATTAACCATCTGCCTCCAAGTTCCACGGAGAAGTTTGAATTTTTGGTTGATCTACCTTATCACAAAATTGTATAGAAAACTAAATACAGAAGAACAAAGATATCTTGTTTGTTATAGTAATACTATTGAAGATGAGGTTCATTTTTTATGCAATTGCAGCAACAAATAGTGTTATCTTAGCTATTAAATTCTAATTGGACTTTTATAGCATTTAATTTCCCCATACAAGATGGCACTAAGGCGCAACAAAACCAAAAAAGTGAATCGATTGAATAGGTATAAGAACAATAGAGTGGAGTCAGTTTCTGAATGGGGGGTCAGTATATTGCAAGCAATATTCTAACCTCCCTAAATCCTATTGTTTGGGGTGATAAATGTTGTTTGAAGAATAATGACCCCCCCCCCCCCCCCCCAAAAAAAAAAAAAAAAAAAAATCAACAGAAGGAGTCAAAAATTGAGGGGACTCATTGTCTTGCGTTACACCGGACTTTCATGAGAATTGGAGTAGAAGGATGGGTACCCATTTCTTCACTTAAGTTAAGCAGCAGTGGTCTATGTTAGTACTTGAATGGGTCTAAGTTATAGGCTAGGTATGGGAGGTATCTGACTCGGACCAAAAAACATTTTGGCTTTGTTTATCCAAGATATGGCTCACCTTTTGGATATTCATTAACTGCAATAAAAGTATTATACGAATAAGAATTGATATTTGGCATTAATTCATCACTTCCAGCAAGGAGGTTATGTTTGAGGTGCATTTATTTGTTTCTCTGTATTCACAATTACACGGGTGGACACAAAGATAAACTGGACATGAAAATAAATGGTCTTCAAAACATCAATCATCTCAGTGGTATAAATAATTAAAATGCACAAAATAAATAACAAATGTCTAGATAAGCTTTATTTAAGCATATTTTGATACTTAGTTTGTGTAGTTTTGTTGTCTTCAATGCTTATATTGATTTTGAAAAATTCTGAAGGTCGTTTATCTTCATGTCTGTTTATCTTTGTATCCACCCTTGTATTCCAAAACTCATGAACACTCTGTCTGAGATCTTTTTATGGAGGTAGGGCCTTTTGCAAAGAAACAAGTGATTTAATTTTGGGAAAGATCCAGGTCATACTCTTGATATGAATAAGTCCTGAATGTGTAATGCCATAAATTTCCAAAATAACTCCCAGGTTCAAATAAACGCCTTGTTCTAATTAACGCCTGCTACCAAGCACACTGTTTACAATTCATAACACTGTTTCTTTGTATTTCAAAAGAACGCCTGGTTCAATTGAATGCCTGGTCTGATGCCATTTGAAAATAATTAATACCTGGGCCATATTTTGGAAAAATACGGTAGTCCCATTTTCACGAATTTTCAATGTTTCCATCTTAGTGTGAGTAGGTCTTTACAGAGGATTAAGTTTGTGGAAATTCCAGTTTATATTCTGGAAACAAACAAAAAATCCTGTATCTTTGGAAATTTCCTCCCCTGGTAGAGGTCTGTGTTCTATGAGTGCTTTCTTGTTACCAATAATATTGACTGTATTTTTGTCACCAGATATCTGTGATGGCTACTGGACCAGTGGCAGAAAGCTTCTCACATCCTCGACATCGTTTTTCTGGTCTGGAAGTTCGGAGGCGTTTTCCTATAATAACTGGGCTGTACAGCCAGTAAGTGGCACCCTTCAAAACTGCATCTACATAGATTCTAATGGACAGTGGCGTCAAGAGTATTGCAATGTACAGCTGTGTCTTGTGTGTGAGGTTCATATGGATGAAGATCGTAATGACAAATGAACTAGACTGGCTATTGAAATATGATGAAAATCCCTTCAGTTTGTCATGCTCATTCATTCTTCTCTGTTATAATAAATATGAACAATAAAAACTGACAAAAGTTATTTATTTTTCTGACTTGAAAGGCTGAAATAATTATTCCAGTTTACTATCTATTATGCAATGTATTTGACCTAAGAAATTTTACCTGGATAACAAAGTAAAAGTTGGGGTTTTACGTCCCCTTTAACAGCCAAGGTCATATTGGGACAGTTCTTTAGCACTGCCACTTGTTGTGGTCAAACCGGACCTGGATAACAAGACAAACAATTCAAGTTGTGCATAATTAAGCATCCCTTGAAAAGGAGCTAATATCCCCCCCCCCCCCCCCCCCCCCCATTTTGGCCTATGCCGTTAACACTTTATTTTCTTAACAGGGTGTATCCAGTCATGGAGAACCTGGAAACGTCATGAAATTCCATTATT
The DNA here is from genome assembly GCA_964017235.1 of Sabellastarte sp. h YS-2021. Classification (NCBI taxonomy): domain Eukaryota; kingdom Metazoa; phylum Annelida; class Polychaeta; order Sabellida; family Sabellidae; genus Sabellastarte; species Sabellastarte sp. h YS-2021. The sequence goes on from OZ024932.1 coordinate 125,935,474, forward strand.
TTTTTCCAGGCCTGGAAAAGTCGTGGAAATTGACTCCAGGTTTTGGAAAATTCAAAAAAAGTCGTGGAAATTAAAAGGCATCCTTTCGCAAAACGGCATTGTTCCTTTCTCTCATCCACCATTTCAGTACAAGGATATGTTTATGTAATCAGATCAAATTTTGGTGTCTTCCACACCTTCCTGTACTGTGACTGGAACCTTGTGAGTGGTTCCCAAAGCAAAACCGGCGGGAGCTTGTGGTCTTGGTACATATCTCTTTCATGCCACGAAGCATGTGAAAGGTCCTTCATTTTAAAGCTTTGGTTATGGAAAAAATATTAAATTTAGTGGATACACCCTGTTCTTACTTGAATATCTCCCTTTTTATAAGGCATCTAAATGATTTTTAAACTTATCATTTATAGGCACAGAAAGAAATTTTTATTGTATTATTTGACCTTTTACTTTTTTTAAGGTCACATGATTAAAGTTTTTTTGACATTGTCTTCTGCTTAATGAGTGAATTCTGTCACACTGTGGTAATTTTATGTTAGTCCAAAAATCATTGCTACTAGTAACAGAGATATGTAGTTGTAAATCCATCAGTGACAGTAGCCCAGCCACTCTGAATCTAATAAGCTCTTTTCTCACTTCAATATCAAGGTTTTAGGTGATTTTTTCAGATCAATTTCCCCCCCATGGTCTACATGGATTAAAGTTTGTTTTTTAACATAATATTTGTATAAGACATATTACATTTTGACAGGAGTCTTGAACTATTATTGTTCATAGAAATACATTTAAAGTTTCAGCAAATCCTTTATCATTTTTCCATTGATACTCATCATACTTTTATGTGCTTATAAATACATTGATTTGACACATCATAGTTTTGTGTAAACCTATCTGATACAATAGGTCAAACAACAGAGCTCGACTCTTCAAACAAACTTGAGTCAATCATAAAAACTTAATTCAAGTAAGACCAGACACATCTAGCCTTGCAAAGTCCTAATGTCTCATAAAATCTCCATCAAAAGTAAAATTCAACTTGTAAATTACTCGAGGATATTTGAGCGCTGATTGAGATCATACTTGGTGTTTTATACACATGTAAAAATATGAAATGAGATTATTTTAAAAATGTCAAAAAATAGAAAACCCTGATAAAATTTCTTCTAATTCCGAAAGATATCCTTAATGTTGATGGCAAACAAAAATCATGAAGTGAACAATCTGGTCATGTGACTGATTGTCAGAAGGATGGACTATTGTAACCCAATGGTTTAGTTAAGGTTGTTAGAGAACCTTAAACTCGCATCTCTGCATTGGCCTTTATGTTGGACGATCCAACAAAAAGTTACTGTTAAGAAATGGCAACACCAAGCATTATGAAAGAACAGCTTGTTAATAGATTACAAAATTGTACTCTGTTTTAGGGGGCCACGGTGACAGAGTAGTAATACTCGCCTCCCACCTCTGAGGCCAGGGTTCGGTTCCCAGCACGGCCTCAAGTGGGAAAGCTGGTAGTTGCTTGCCGTTGGTCAGCAGCTTACAGTACAGAACCTTGACCAACTGTATGTACTGGTTTCCTCTGCCCTTCCAACTACCTGTCATGATATGGGTGTACCCGTTGTGTACAGTGTTGAAAGCAACGTAAAACCCCAAATAAATAAAATGTACTGTTTCAAATTTCTCCATGGCATTGCCTGGGACTTCCTTTCACCCCTGTTGACTCAACATTTGCCAACAAAGTTCCTCCATTCAGGTTCCTCCAGCGTTTCCAAAAACCAAACCCTATGGTGACTATGCTTTCAGTTCTGCTGCACCATGGCTACAGAAGAACTTGCCAATCAAACTTGGAAGATGCTAAATGTCATCCTGGTCTTCAAAACAAGTTTAAAAACCAATATATTCAGAGCAGTATACACTTAGAAGATATTAGGTGTATATTGTTAACAATGCAAAGCTCTTCATGCTATAAAAGGGTAATGTAATATCTAATTCCCCAGTCGCCCCCTCCCCCCCTTCCCTAGCATGAGAACATATGCATAAAAAATCTTGTCCTTGCCATGCACAGCACTGGTTGATGATGGGGATGTAAACACCCGAACTTTAACTTTTTGAAGTCGCCTCTTCATGTAATGAAATTCACTCATTTTGTAACCCGTCTCAAGTTACATGATAGGGTATATAGATCTAGTTAGCTTGAGTAAATGTTATAGCCTTTATATTTATCTTTGAAATGGGTTCCATATTACGAATGCAAAAATTAAAATGAACAATTTGTTTTTCAATTAAGTATTAATATTTTGAATTATAATATTCACAGAAGCAGCATATTAATATCACTGTCTTTTAATCTAACTTAATATATTTAGGGTTTACATCGCTTTCAACACTGTACAGGTCATATCACGATGGGTAGTTGGAAGGGCAGAGGAAACCAGTACATACAGTTGGTCAAGGTTCTGTACTGTAAACTGCCAACCAACGGCAAGCAACTACCAGCTTTCCCACATGAGGTAGAGCCATGAACCGAACCCCGGCCTCAGAGGTGGAAGGCTAGAGTGTTGCCACTCTGCCACCGTGGCCCCTTTAATCTAAGCTAAAGTATGTTTTTATTGCATAAAAACGTACTTACATAATCCCAACAAATGCTTTCGTGACCTACCGTTCGGTCAATGACACAGACAATGTGTCTCGCCATTTTTTTACTGAAAGTACACATGTAAACCCCAGCGGGCACCTACTGGAGGTTATATATCCTCTGTAAGTCGTCATTCTTATTTTGACCGCCGTCAAGTGCACACACATTCTTTTTGGCGCTTCAAAGTTTTCAACATGTCCGGAAAACAAAGAAAATGTTCCATTTGTTCATGTGAGATGCTGCCTTGGGATAACCATCAAGCATGCATAAAATGTGGGACTACAGGTTCAGGAAGGCGTCTGGAACCACAGTAAGACAAATCCAGCTCTGAATCCCTCTCTCAGGGTCAGTTTCTGGCTTTTAAGAGACCTGACATGATATATTACACTACTTCTCCTCAGAATATGCCTTTGAGAGCTCCTAAGTTGCCTGACTCTTACTTCAATATAGCAAAAGTGAAATGTTTGTCAGCCTCTATCTCTGTGCCTTCTAAACAACATATCATTCAGGAGACAATTTGCAGAGAGAATGTCCAAATCTTAGGCCATGTAGTATTGTTCAAGATGGCCATTGAAGAGCTCAATAATAGGATACAGGAGTTAGCTACTGAAATTAGAAGTTCAGAAGATCTGGATACTGTCAAAGAATCAGCAGATCTCATGATAAAATATTCACAACTCCAGGCTTCAGTTACTTCCTCCTTAGAAATAGCTCTGGACACAGTTCTGAAGCAAAACATGACTTTGGCCTGCAATATGCTCCTTGCAAGGAGGGACAGTTTATTGAAGGACTGTAGTTCCAAGTTAGGACCTAAGGACTTAGCAAATTTACGTACAGACCACTTTGACTAGCAGGAGGTCATCAACTCTGATATTTTGTCCCAGGTAGAGGACAATATGATCAAAAGGTTGTCCATTATGAAAGAATCTGATACCAAGTCATACAGAGATTCTGTCGAGAACTTCGATTTTGGGAAGTCTTCACATCCCAAATCTTCTCAGGAAGGCAGCAGGTTGTTTCGTGATAAAAGAGCGCAGCCAAACACCTCTTACAGCCATTTCTCTGCGCGCGCATCGCGAGGAGGCAGAGGCAGAAAGAGGAAGTGACTTTCCAGGGACAAGATTACAGGATTTTTGGCAGGTATGGGCAAAAAATCACATGCATCCCAGAGTAGTAAGTTTACTACAACATGGTTATCGTCTCGACTTCAAAATTTTACCAAAATTGTCAAAAATTCCGCTCATTTTGAGTGAATATCACAACAAAAACAAAGATGGCGCCCTCCACAAGGCAGTTCAGGCCATGCTTTTAAAGAAGGCGATAACTCATGTAAGAAAACCCACAACTCTGGGATATTACAGCAGACTATTTCTGGTACGCAAACCCATGAAACGGTGGAGACCAGTGATAGATTTAAGTATTTTAAACAACCATTTACATGTACCGACATTCAAAATGGAAACAGCCGAATCTATCAGGAAGTCGATTTGAAAGGGGGAGTTGGTCACCTCGATAGAATTCACAGACGCTTATTTCCATGTCCCAATATATCCACAATCTCAAAAATATCTGAGATTTCAAACAAAAAAAGGGGTTTTCCAATTTCGGGCACTCCCTTTTGGTGTCGCAACAGCTCCCCTAGAGTTTATTCGCATTGTGAAAGAGGTAAAACTCATAGCTCAAGCCAGGAACCTCAGAATCCATCAATATCTAGACGACTGGCTTCTTCGGTCACCAACAAAGGAACAATGTCTCAAAGATTCAGAAAAATTACTGAAATTGGTTCAAGAACTAGGCTGGCTTATCAATTTTTAAAAGTCGGAATTGATTCCCACACAAAAACTAGATTTTCTGGGCTATCAGTTCGATCTTCAGAGGGGTCTGGTCTTTCCAACCCAAAAGAAACTCGATCGGTTAAAAGTTCAGACTGTTTCCATCAGAAAGTCATTAGTCTTGACTCCAAGAAAGCTCATGTCACTCATAGGGACATTAGCTTCCTTAGAAAAACAGTAACACTGGGAAGGTTACACATGAGACCTTTCCAGTGGTACCTAAAGTCACACTGGAAATTTCCCCAGTCACTGGACAAAAGGATCGCAGTAACAGAATTTTCTGAATCATGTCAAATGGTGGGAGAATCTACAGAATCTTATGGCAGGTGCTCCTATACATCCTCATATTCACAACACACTGGTATTTACAGATGCCTCCCAAAAGGGCTGGGGAGCTCACTTAAACAAAATAGTTCTCAGTGGCCATTGGTCAAACAAGGAAGCTCAGCTTCACATCAATGTATTGGAGCTAAAAGCTGTTCTCCTAGCCCTAAAGGGGTTTCAGGAGTACTAGCAAGGTCAAATAGTGCTCATCTGTTCAGACAACAGTACAGTAGTATCTTATCTGAACAAAGAAGGAGGCACACATTCCATAGAAATGTGTGCTCTTATCTGGAGAATTCTGGCTTTCACAAATTCAAGAAGGATCAAGATAAGAGCAAGACATGTACCTGGATCCCTAAATGTGATAGTAGACTCCCTATCACGAAGGGACAAGGTCATACAAACAGAGTGGTCCCTTCACCAATGGATATTCAACCAAATTTACAGAGTTTGGCACACACCAATGGTAGACCTGTTTGCAACTCATCTAAATTACAAACTTCCAATTTATGTATCTCCTGTCCCAGACAAAAAGGCTTGGAAAATATATGCATTGAATATCTGTTGAGAAGGCCTAGATGGCTATGTCTTCTGTCCAGTAGCCATCCTGCCACAAGTAATTCAAAAAATAATAACATACCCATGCAGGATGATTGTACTGGCCCCAGGGTGGTCAGGGATGCCATGGTTTTGGGATCTGGTGGATCTCTCGACCAGGGTACCCCTACAGCTCCCTCATTGGAAGACACTACTGAAACAGCCAGATTCTAACTGGTTCCACAACAACGTGGAGTATCTGAACCTACATGTGTGGCTTCTGGATTCCAGGAATCCAATTCTGGAAGATTCTCATCTGAGGTGGCAGAAAGAATTAAGGCACCTCAGACGGAATCCTCAAGAAAAGTCTATCAATCAAGGTGGGCCATTTATGGGCAATGGTGCTCACAAAATAAGGTGGACATCACCTCAGTAACTGTTCCCCAGGTAGCTAAATTTTTAAACTACCTGTTCACAATCAAAAATCTCAAACCAGCCACAATTACTGGTTACAGAATAGCAATTGCTGATGCTTTGGGTTCACAGAGTGAACTCATCTCAAAAAGTCTAGAACTGAATAGACTTGTTGCCAGCTTCACCAGGGATAGACTTAAACCAAATAGGTCTATACCTACATGGGACCTCTCCTTGGTCCTCCAAGGTTTGACAAAACCTCCTTTTGAGCCTTTATCTGAGGCTCCTTTGAAGTGGCTAACTTACAAGACAGTTTTCCTGTTGGCTTTAGCTTCAGGGAAAAGAAGGAGTGAGATGCATGCTTGGACTCACTCTTCTGTGTCTTCAAGGAGAAATTGGTCAGAGGTCACTGTTTCTCCTTCTCCAGCATTCCTGGCCAAAAACCAATTGGCTTCGGATGGCCCTGACTCCATTAAACCAGTAGTGATACCAGCCCTTACTAACATGTTGGACAGTTCACTGGCGGAGGACAAGTCACTTTGTCCAGTTAGGGCCCTCAAAGTCTACTTAGACAAGACCAAATCCATGAGAAAGGACAAGGCCTTTCTCTTTGTATCACTTAGGGAGGGTTATTCTAAGGATATCACTAGAATAACCATTTCTCAGTGGATCAAACAGACCATTCATACTTGCTACCAGTCTTCAGATATGACTGATCAACAGGTCACTCAGGTTAGAGCTCATGATGTTAGAGCTATGGCTGCATCACTTGCGTTCAAAGGAGGTATCTCCTTAGAGCAGGTATTGAGCTCCTGCTAGTGGAGGTCCCACAATACCTTCACAAACTTTTATTTGAAGGATATTTACTGGGAAAATGATAATATATTTAAGTTAGGTTCCTTTGTATCTGCACAGCATGTAGTGAACAATTGAGACTTAATAATAGGTTCAACTTTTATTTTTAAGATGTGTGGAGTTGGACTGGACTGGATTAAGACTATGATTTTGGACATGATTTGGATATGACTGCATAGTTCATACGGATGGCTTGAGGGACAGCTGCACTCTGACTGTTCGAGTTATATTCAACTGGGCGCAACTGACCTTTGACCCCTGCACAACTGTACAGACAGGGTGATGGGATTAATATATATATCATGTTTTTGTATGGCACAGCATGCTGTTTTCATAAGTGGGTGAGTACCTTTCAGCTACTTTATTACAACTACTTTATCACTTTATCAGTACTTGCAATAATTTAATAATAATAATAATAATTTAACTATATGTAATATATTACAGTTTTTGTAGTATAACATATTGTTTCTATGCATTTTTTGTATCTGTATTAACTCAAGAACTCTCCTATAGCACTTGACAGTCCTCAGAAGTCTACCCACCCTGAACCTCAGGGCTGCATTCAAGCATTTGTTGGGATTATGTAAGTATGTTTTTATGCAATAAAATTGGTTAATTTTAGTGTAATTGGAATTTTTATTAATAAAAATACTTACATAATCCCAACAAGGAGAGTCCCACCCTCCTCCCCTCTACCATCTTCTGAGGGGTAGGGTCAAAATTTTTAAGAATGACAACTTACAGAGGATATATAACCTCCTGCAGGTGCCCGCTGGGGTTTACGTGTGTACTTTCAGTTAAAAAAATGGCGAGACACATTGTCTGTGTCTTTGACCGAACGGTAGGTCACGTAAGCATTTGTTGGGATTATGTAAGTATTTTTTTTAATAAAAATTCCAATTACAATAAAATTAACCAAATTACTACAAAGTTTAGTTTTAGTCTACATGTTTATACTTCTGTGTTTTCCCTCGTTCTTGTACCAGAATCAGCTCCACTATTTATTGTACTAGCCTTTATCTTTTACTCTTATATCCTTTACTTTCTGTAGGACACTTTCTTTTTGTGTTAGCAAAATAGTTTTTTTCTAGTTTCATTTGATGAGTCAAAATAGATCAACACAGCATGAGTGTCCTATTGTATGTCACCTCAAAATAAAACTATTTTTGGCAATTCTAATTTTAAATAGTAATCTAAATCAAAACAGCATCTTTCACTTTAAATGAATTTTACTGGTAAGTTATGTGTTGTTGAGTTTACATTAGGTAACCATAGCAGTCACTGCCACTGCATGGTTCTGCGGGATATTCATCTGGAATGATGCACACTTCTGACGTCAGTAACATGAACACGTCCCTCTGTTCAGAGAAGTAGTCTGTAGTATCCCACTCGCCCTGTGTAATAATGTACAGATTTCATATATATTTTTAATTTCTTTGGGTAGTGTTTCACTTGTTGATATTAAAGTGGAGCTTATATTTGGGTCAAAGTTCAAGCAGTTAGGATATTTCAGCATATATTCTTTGACAGCGTGTTCCTTTGTCAACATTGCATTGCAGCTTTTTACCCAACAGCCTTTAATGGGCATTTGGTCCGTCAAGTGGGTCACTGGCAAGAAGAATATTGTCATCTGCATTTGAGAGACCATACAGAAAAGGAAGTTCACACTGGGTACGGACATTGGTTCGGGGGTGTAAGTTTGCCATGCCATAGTATCTTGATTTGACCTGCCTGCAATGATCATGAACTTTATAATATTGTTCCAAATATATCTGGGAAACTGTAATTTGTAGGAAGATGACACTTAGAAGGCCATAGGTTTGAGGGGTGTAGGTGTGCAACATCATGCTGTAACCTGGATGTGACCTTGATTTTTTGTGGGCAATATCATTCTGTGTAACAGGATGATTGTTGTCCGAAATATTGGATGGATGTGTAGGTGTGAAATTTCATAGGGTGGCCGTAATTTGATCTTTGGCCTTTGCTGTAGTTATACCTTGAATTTTAAAATAATGTTGGAGCTCAAGCTAGGAAAGCGTACTGCACAGGATGTTTATACTTAGTAAGAATATAAGCTGGGCATGTATGTGAGAAATGTCAAAAGTTAATTTTAAGTGAATTTGTTAAAAATCATGGATTGTTTACCTCAATGAAAAAGCCCACCCATCTACTGCCTTCTTCTAAATGTTCCTCTTCCATCGTGAAAACTCCGTCATCCTAAAAATATCAGAGAGGAAAGAATTATTTTGAATCAAACTTAGAGTTTCAATTCCAAATGCTGAAGATATGATCCAGCAATTGAATCTATCTTTGTACAACAAAAACCACTACACACTTGTTTTGTTAAACATCAAATAAGATCCGTGGAAGCTAGTCTGGTTCCCATACTGTTTCCTTTTGTTGAAATTCATCCAGTATTGTAGAGGCCATGTTAGATCATTCATGTTGATAGTTACACTGTGTACAGGAGTAAGCACTAAATCAGCAATAAAGCTCACATTTTTCAAAGCTTATAACTAGCCAATAGTTAAAAATACAGAAGCTGGAGAAGATCCAGTTACTTTTAGGCCATAAATAAAAGTAAACGGAAACATTGCAGCTATGTTTTATGGCTTGTTTAAATTTTGGAAACTTTTGATTCTATTAATTTTACTTTAACATTATCAGATGGTTTTACTGATTCGATGTAAAAGCTGGTTGAAAATTAGAAAAGAGGTTTTTGCAGTTTTAGATCCTGGCCGAATTTATGGAAGATTTATACCAACCAATGATCTATATATATGGATTTGTTGCTGTATGACTCAGCCATAACAAATTTTGGAAAAGACAAGTCCTGCCTTCCAGTATTTATTTGAACTTGATATATACATATATAATGGCTGACATGAATTCTGTTCAATCTGTTTGTAAGCCAATATGTTTTGCATTGTAAGGGCTTAAAATGACAAAAAGTACATACAATTGCTCCTTGTAGACATTCCTTTAGACCTTAACATGACCTTAAAAGTTAAACTACATAGATGCAAATTTCCAAAGACAAAGATCATCTAAACAATTAATATTTAGTACAGTTTTAGGCTGGTTTGACTTTACATTTTTATGCTACAAAGCAGAATTTGCGAAAAAAAGTTTAAAAAGTCGTCCAGGTGGAATTGTTATGCCCTGATTTTTGGCAAAAAGAAAAAGTTCCTATTAAAAAAATCTGAGAAGATATCAGTCAAATGAGGGACATAGTGTGAAATCTGTAGGGCTTAGAGTAGAAAAATGTCATAAAATTGATCGTTGTGGTCACTTTTAGAAACCTTAAGGTGACCTTTAAAATTAAAAATACAGTCATTTTTACAAACAAAGATCCCATATAGAGGTTATATATCTGCTACAGTTTGAGTCTGGTCAGACTTCCCATTTTTAAGTTATAAGGCAACATATATGAAAAATGCAGAAAAACGTCCACTAGGTGGGGTGGCAATGACCTCACACACAGGCTAAATGATACATGTTAAGACACTCCCAGATGAGATTTTTAGGTGAACCATGTACCTTTAGAGCTGTAGCTTAAAGAAGTGGCAAAAAATCCTTAAATACAAACTGGGTGTTCTTGGGGATTTTAAAGACCTTAAGGTTACCTTAAAATTAAAGTCACTGAAAGAAATCACCGACAAAGATTGCATATAGAAACTTTATCTAGTACAACTGGAAATTCAGTAAAATTACCATTTCCAAATTTCACGGCAAAACGTGTTTAAACTGTAGAAAATGTCTAGTAGGGTCTCCATGGGCCGCAAACACAATTTTAACCTCACCATAAAGTATTGAGGTTTGGCATATGTAAGAAGAATATATAAATGTGTTCTCAGGTAAAGTTTTAGCCAGGTGAGTCACACACTTACCTAGAGGGCTTTAAGTGGCCAAAGGTCCATTTCTCACTGTAAGGTGGCCATAACTTCTTTATTATTTGGAGTTTGTGGTCACCTTAAACTAATTTTCCTTTTCTTACCTGAATTTAAGTGTTTGCCAAGTTTCAATATACTCTGTGAGAGCATTTTTGAGTTATTGCGTACACAAGTCAATGTGTACAGTGACAGCACAATGGACATATGAAACAAGTATATCTCTGACTGTTGTCTGGGGATATATAAATATCATGAAAAAGAATAAAACTTTATATATTCCAGTATATTGTCCCAAATTCAGTACTCCACTTTCAGATATTTACACAAATACTACATTTCAGCAAATTCAGAAAATAAAAATTCTGTGATAAGTATTCGTGTTGTAAGTAGTGTATTAAAGTTTGTAATAACGGATGGATGCTAGAAGTGGTAGTTTGACACCTTACGTTCGCACAATTTCACTTAAATCAAAGTCAAAGTTGGAGTTTTATATCCTGTTCAACAGCCAGGGTCATATTAGGACAGGTCCTCAACATTTGCCACTCGAGGGACTTGAACCCACAGACTTGACAGAGTATGATTAGATTGCCAAACCACTAGGCCACCAAAGACCTTATATTCACTTAAGAAATGCCTATTCTGAGCAGAGATCATGTGTGAATAAACACCTTGATCACTTACTTCCTCGGTCACATTTTTATCTGCCCACCACACTGGATGTAGTGCTTGATCTGGATATCCGCTTACCAATCTAAAGTCTCGTCTAGATAATAATAGGAACAGAAACATTGATTAAACATTCAGCAAAGTGCTGATATCCAAGAAGGGAAAGGTTCCATAGGCATATCTGAAGGCTATACTGTGTAATCAGGATGAGTGAAATAGTACTTCGAGTACTACAGTACAAGCAGATATTGTGTATAGTATAAATATACAATACATGACTTAGTACTGAAGTAGTTGATTGCATTGATTGATGGATTCGATTTAAAGGTCTCTTTCAACACATTGCATAGCTTATTTAACATGACTAGTAACTGAGGGGATGACTCAAAGCAGTACATAGCAGTTGGTCAAGATTCTGTAGTTAAAATCACTGGGCACCGATAAGCTACTACCGGCTTTACTACATCAAGTCAAGCCAGGAATTGAACCCCAGATCTGAGACAGAGGTGATTATCCTTCTCACCATGCCTCCATGTCTCTGTCTTAAGGTTATAATTCAAAGTTGGGGATCTACGTCCCATTCAACAGCTAATGTTATAGTGGAACAAGCCCTCAGCATAGTCACTTGTGGGAGTTGAACCCACACAAAGGTGACACCCTTTGATTAGATGCTAAACCTGCTGACCAACTAGGCCACTGAGGACCTCTAATATGATAAGGCATGGTCATAGGGACAAAGGTCAAAGTTGGGGTTTTACGTCCCGTTCAACAGCCAGGGTTGGTCATAGGGAAGACTGAGACATGACAGTGGGGGCTTGTAGCTTTTGTTATATAACCTGACCATCAATAGCTGAGATTCAACCTCTATCACCCTGGATTTGCATACAACTTGTGACACTAAAAGAAATACTTGGAACTGCCTACCAGAGATATGTGGCTCTAATGACTCTGCTAAATACGAATTTAATAAGTTTAGCTGAAATTTAATAAGTTTAGCTGAAATGCAAGGTAGTTTTACAGCAGAAGAATATTGTATTATTATATATTTTAAATGTTTGAGGTCTAGATTTAAACTGATCCTGCCTGTTGAATGGAAATAAGATTTTAACTTAAACATTTCAACAAGGGTTTGGATATTTGCAAAGCTATGATCAGGTAATGCTTGTCATGGTCATTCACCTTAAAGTTAAATAAACTGTTCTTTACTTTTTCTACTTGTTTTTATGCACAGTTTTGTTCACTGGAACATACACAACACTAAATAAAACTTCTTTAAATACTATATTATGTCAATTTTTCGAGATATGATGTCAATTTTTGGAGATATAAAGTCAATTTTTTTAGATATTATGTCAATTTTTTGAGATAATTACACGACAGTGAGGGGGAAGAGTGGGAGCCATGTGCTTGTAAGAACTGGCATTTGTAACAATACATGTACTCCAAAGACGTGTGACATGCAATCAATCAAAATACATAATGAGGGGCCATTCTAATAATTTTTTGTCACATATCAAGGCAAAAAGGAAAATGGTCCTTTTCCTGTTTGTGTTTTGATTAACCTTTACAAACTAAATTTCTGTGCTTTTCAACTAAAATTTCCATGTGAAAGTATTAATGAAACTCCATTGTGTGCTTTGTTAAAAGCCTTCATATATCTTTCTCCTTTGCCTTCTTAGATTTAATAATAATAAAGCTATTTAATTTTGTTTTTCACAGATTTAATTTCAAAATACAAACAAAAGTGTAAAGCAAACTGCTGAAACAAAACTCAATCATTTCAGTGACATAATCAAGTTAAAATACAACTATCACAGTTAATAACAATGTATAATTATAAAGCATCACTGCATTGTGACATCATCACCATTATGATGTCATAGACCTTTGAAGTTGTATTACATTGTCAATGTCAACTGACTTAGTATTTTAAAAAATTGACAAAATATCTCGAAAAATTGACTTAATAGCTCAAAAAATTGTTGTAATATCTCGACAAATTGACAATAATATCTCAACAAATTGACTTAATATCTCAAATTGACTTAATATCTAAAACATTGACATAATATCTCGAAAAATTTACTTAGTATCTCAAAAAAGTGATATAATTTCTCAAAAATTGACATAATATCTCAAAAAATTGAGATAGTATCTCACTAAATTTTTAAAAAAATTTTTTTTTTTACTTGGCCCTAATACTCTTTCATATTATACAGACATATTTAACCAAACAACTTTTATATCTATAGTGTAGTACTGTGGGTAGTAAATATTACAGATTGCAAAAACTTTACTTTTATGCTAGTGAGACAGACTAAAATTTGTATTTCTAATGTTCTTGCTCTGCTTTTGTTAACTCACATGGTCTCATTGGCTAAAGTTTCAGCTCTCAGACCTCTGATTGCATCAGGTGGTGGTGATGTTCTGAATGTGATTTTTCCTGAATCTTCAAACTAAAAACAAAAACCACAAGTTAAACCTTTGAAGTAAGAAGCCCAAGTCCATCTATCGGGTCCATAGCTATTGGACGTAGTTCCTATTGATAGGGTCCCCAATCATTATACTTTGCTATTATAATGCACACATTTACCTGTGACAGTTAGCGGGTAATACCTTGTTTTAAGGACCATTTCATGTATGGCCTGGGGATATTAATTGCTAAGTAGCACAACTAGCATTGTTATGTGTAGCTTTATTATTGTGTCACCAAAACAGCCCATAATGGTGTTCAGTGGCGAAGTGGTTAGCTAGTTTGGCATTTAATCATAGGTTGTTATTTCTGTGTGAGTTTGACTCCCACAAGTGACAATGATGAGGGCCTGTCCCAATATGACCCTGGCTGTTGAATAGGCATAAAATCCCAACTATAATCTTTGGCGAAAGAACAGCAAACTGTTTGGAGTGAGTAAAATTATGCTTGTCCATTAAAACAAGATTACTGAAAGTTCAGCAAAAAGTAGATTAAGTTAATCCAAAATTTGGATTTGGATTAAGGTTAGTAGTCACAGATAGGCTAAGATAAATAGATTTTGGGTTAACTTGAATCCATCTATCAAAACAGATAAAATTTGGGATTAATATGTACCCGTATCTGCTCAAAAATTAGCTTGACTTTGTGAACACCAATTTAACCTTATGGTGGTGTTCCACTGGGGGTGTCTTATCAGTCACTATGAATTTTTTAGGAACGGGAGCAATGTTTACATAGTCGGTTAGGATTGGGTGTAGTTTCCCAGCTTGTTGTGGTGGATTGGCAAAATATCAAACATGAGACCACTAGAACAGCCTTCTGCAATTACCTGGCATCTGACATTGAGGTTTTAGAAGAAAGAGACTTTCAGACATTCAGAAACGAGGCTGTGACACTTTTAAGTGGGATCCAGGGCAGGGTAGAGGAAAGGACCCATCAGTGCCAGCAACCTACACTTTCTAGGAGCTCCAGTGCCACTTCCACAAATGTACCGCAGACATTTCAGCAGCCACAGCAACCAGCACCAGCTCACATGCCAGCAAGCCAGGCCATTCCACCAGCTCATCAGAGTCAAGTGGCACTCAGAGGACAGCAGCAGCCCAGAGTGCAGGAGGCTTCCTACCTAGTTTTTGGATAAGCAACAAACTTGCACCTCAAGGCAGCAACATTTCACCATAAGCCTACCCAAGCACTTCTACCCACCGTCAGTAGCCTCTGTCACAGGCTAAGAAGGTGCACACAACATATCAGAACTTTATCATTTTTGGGAAGATACAGTCAGTCATGAGCTACCCACAGATGGATATACGTCAATCATTAACACCAATTGAAAGGCAACAGCTCACTTCTCCTCCAACCAATACCGCGCAGCAAGAGCATCTGCAGTAGCCACACAGCCCAGCCCCAGCCCCCCCCAGCAGTCATTAGAAACCAAGCAGCAGCAGCAGTAGACCTACTGCACTTGCCTACAATTAGTCCTTTTCAGGACCATTGCTGATTAAACGGTCTTTCTCCAGACCACCTGAATCTTCCGAAAACAATTAATAGCTGCATGTTTAACTAAATTCCCAAAACAAGAAGCATTACATGGTCCTACACCAAACACAAAAAAAACCCCATAATGAGTGAGGGAGTGAGTTATTGGAAATTTGAAGTTTAAAATATTCAAATAATTCAAACATGGACTTAAAACATTTTAAATAAAATTTTGGAATAAGAACTTGAAGAAAAAAACTTTGGCCAAGAAATAAATTTGCCAAAAATAATTAAACTTTACCAACCCCCAAACACCCCCCACCCCACCCCCCAAAAATAAAATAAATAAATAAAATGAAATATATAAAATAAAAATGATCAAAAACCCTTAGATTTTTAAGAATCTTTAACATTTTTGGGAATGCATTTGACCTTTGGATCCTACCTTTTCAGTTTTGACCTTTGAGAAACTTTTGAAGTTCTCAAAAGATTTTGATACTTAAGAACGTTTTCAGCTTAGAAATATCTTGAAAAATATCTCAAGAAAAATAATTTAAATTATTTTTTTCTTAGAAGGTTTAAAAAATTTGAGTTTTAATGTTAGACATTTTTACATAACTTGTGTTGAAGTTATTCAACAGTCTTAGGGCACCTGTGACTTGGTTGGAAATAGTTTGGAAACTTGTTTGAAATATATAGGAATTTTGGGGAAATTTGTGCAACACTAACTTAAATAGCAGTTCTGGGAATAATTGGGTAGTCCTGAGAAGGACAGATAGATGCCAGGTTCTTCTATTCTCAGGGTAGTTTCTTGGCACATCTCAGATCCTGTCCTCCTGCCCAGCCAATGCACCAAAATGATGGAAGTAATCTTTCAGTAGGTCCCATTGATGTTTGGCTCCCTCAAAAGATTCCTGTAGTTGTCATCAGGTATGTACACCACTTGTTCATTTTATAGGGCTGTCTGCACCGCCCTGGTGTGTCCTCAGCATGTTATGCAACACCACACATGTCAAAACAATGTCTCCCAACAACCTTTGGCCTTTGCTCTATTGTGCCCAGTAAGACCCTGAATCTGCTTGCTTGATTCCAAATGCATTCTCCAATATCCTCCTGCCTCTGGAGATTGTGTAGTTTGCTATTCTCTCTTCCCTTGTGAGTTATTTTCTGCTGCAGGGTTTCACAAACCATGGAATCAAGGAAAAGGCATCGTCACCCAGCAAGAAATTGTACATATCTGGCCCTTCCTCTCCAAGGGGTTCAGGTGGTGGAAGCCCCAAGTTGCCATACTCGATCATCTTCCTCAACTTACTGTAGTTGAAATCTGTGCATCGGATGGAGATCACTTGGCCCCACATTGACCCAGAGGAATCTGTATTTGGTGTCGAACAGGGCTAGCGGCACCAGGGAAAAGAAGCTCTTCTAGTTGTACTATCACTCCCAGATTTCATTTACTTCTTCATGGCAATATGTTTCCCATCCGGTACCCCAAGAGCGAGGGGGACATTCCATCTGGCTCTAAACATCTCCTCTACCTTTTTCCAGTCTTCAGTTTCGGTAGGGCATGTCAAATACTCTTCCTGGAATTCAGCAAGGATGGCCCAGCAGACAATAGGGACAAATTTACACATCGTGGTATGGCCAACCAGCCAGTGATACTGCAAAGATGTGTAGTTTTAATCCTACTTTAAGGGCTTCCTAAAATTGGTGACTGACTTCTTGATGTGGTGGTGTATGCATTCATGAATGAGGTAAAAATGCAGGTGGCATCCTGACAAAATCTGGTATCGTGGGTTATCAGTCTATATTAAGTCGGCCAGGAGGGTTTTCTAGCATCCTCTTTCCTTTGAAGGATCCACAGCATGATCCAGGGGTTTGCTGACTTTCCTTCTGGGTGGTGGCTGTGGCTGACTGGTTGTAGTGAAGGTGCTGGCTGAAGGGCAGGTGCTGGTCTTGGGTTCAGATTCTTCCATTTCTGTCTGTAAATCATAATGAAAATCAAAATATAAACAGTAAAAAAAAGTACCTGAGTCAGTTACGAAATCCCTGACAGGACGGTACACTTACAGACAGGCTGTAATAACCTTCCCAACAAGACGTAGGGTCGAGGACGTTTTTTGCACGGCCAGTCGTAGAAGTACTACGACAAGCCTTAAACCCCTAACAGACAAGCCAGATAACAAACAGACAAGCCGTAAAGACAAACAGACAAGCTGGGAGCATGTTCCAGACCCTTTCCGACAGGACTGATTGTTTTTTCCGGGTCGGTATCTATAGTCGGGATCCAGAATCGGTATCCATATCACACTATATAAACCCCCCTCCCCCTCCCCTGTGATGTGCCATTCATTTCACACTTCAAAGATGACAGGAAAATATCAAGAGCAACTGATAGATCACTTGAGGGTCCTTTTGTTTTTTATTGAGTTGAATTTATTTTATATGTTGTGATTTCAGCACACAGAAGACAGCAAAACCCAGAACCTGCCCAGCCAGCATCATCATCACCCCCACCACCCAGAAGGAGAAGGAAGCCACAGAACCCATGGGTCCTGCCCTGGATACTGCAGAGAGAGGAGAGAGGTTGCTACAGAACACTCTTGGACGAGCTAATCACAGCATTTTTTATTTACTTGAAGAAAGAATCACCTCCCCACACCTCAGGAAGTCAATCACGAACTTCAGGAAGCCACTGGAAGTCGGGTTGAAAGTGGCAGTTACTTTGAGACACTTATCCACAGGGGAAAGCTACACCTCTCTGCAATACCAATGGTGGGTTGGAAGAACAACCATCTGCAAATTTGTCCCCCAGGTCTACAAAGCCATTTTGAAAGAATTTCTACAAGAGTATCTGGTGTGCCCCACTTATCCTGAAGACTGGAAGAAAATTGAAGAAACATTTAGAAACTGATGAAATGTCCCCCATGCAGTCAGTGCATTAGATGGAAAACACATTGCTATCAGGAAGCCCAAGAAGTCAGGAAGTGAATATTTCAACTACAAGGGCTACTTCTCCCTGGTACTTTTGGCTTTAGTCGATGCAGATTACAAGTTCCTGTGGGTCAACGCGGGGGCCAGTGGGTCATCATCTGATGCACAGATTTTCAACCGCAGCAAACTGAAAAGAAGAATTGAGAACGGAACCTTGGGACTACCACCACCTGAACCACTTCGACCTGGGGGGCCAGATCTACACTACTTCCTGCTGGGGGACGACGCGTTTGCCCTGATGCCTTGGCTGGTCAAGCTTTACAGTAGATGCCAACTGACCAGAGAAGAGCAAACTACAGGATATCCAGGGGGAGAAGGGTGGTCAAGAACTCATTTGGTATACTTGTCAAGCGATTCAGGGTGCTGTTGACCACCATGGAGCAGAGGCCAAAAGAAGTAAGAGACATTGTGTTAACATGTGTGGTACTACATGACATGCTGAGAAGCCATCAGGGGGCAGTAGACAGCCACCCTCTCCAGCTGACAACATACAACCACCACAAGCAGACCAGGGGGAATAGAGACATCATGAGAACTTAAGAAACCCATCGAGGGAGGCCAAACATCAACGAAACCTACTGAAAGACTACTTCAATCACATGGGGGAGCTGGCTGGGCAGGAGGACAGAGTTTAAGAAGACTGAGGGGGAGAACATGCTGTCATCTATCAATCCTTTTCAGGACTACCCAAATAATCCAAGAACTTTTATTTCCAACAATTTAATTCAAATTCAGTCTCAACACAAACATTCCCCATCACAAACAAAAATCCATCCCAAACTCAGTTCAGAAAAATATATTTCATCACTTACAGATTTAAACCCAGGTCGTCATTTTACAAATCCATCCCAAATTCAGTTCACAAAAATAAATTTTAGCACTAAAACCAGGTCCTCAATTTACAAAGTTCACATCCCCCCCCAACCTGACCTGGCTTAATTCTCCGAAAAAATAATTTACAAAATAAGGGGAAAATTTTACCTGAAACTATTTTATGGACAGAATTAAAAGAAATTGATAGGAAATTTGCAAGACAAAATTATACAGGTTTGCAGTCCCAGTTTAATATTTTTTATTCAGTTTGTCAGTCCATTGGCACTTATATGTTTGTATATTTTGTTAGGGCTCATGTTTGTTTGTCTGTGAGTGTGGATGTGGCATTTTATTTCAAGTTGGGCTTGGGGAGGGACGTGGGTTTGTATCTTGATTTTGGGGGACGTGGGTTTGAGTCTGGATTTTGTTTTTGGGGGTGGGGAGTGTTTATTTAAAATTGAGTTTTGTTTGTGAGGTGGGGTTGGTTTTACTTTGATTTCTTAGCGGATTATTTTTTCTTACGGGAATTTTATTTCAAGTTTTTTTGCGGGGGGTTTTGTGGTGGAACTTCATTAATATTTGTTTAACATTCACTCATTCATTCACACAATTTTTTTGTGTGTACTGTGGGGAGGTGTAAGTGTTGGACGGTGTGCTTTTTTGTTTTGGGGCATAGACATGTAGCTTGTTAATTGTTTTTGGAAGATTCGGGCAGGGTTTGGTGCGACTTGTGTGGGCTAATCCGCTGATTTGGGCTGACTCTGACTCTGCTGGCTGGACTGGCTCGAAGGTCTTGACTGTTCATGATGAGTGGAAGATGGCACTGGTGATGCTGCTGTTTGAAGTTGAAGTTGAGAGGGTGAAAATGGCTGTGGTGTGTCCATCTGCTGATACTGAAGCACACTGGGAATAGCTCTAAAGAGACTGGATAATCCAGAAGTGTTGTGCTGACTTTCCTCCTGTGGTGAAGGTGCAACTGAAGGTGGGTTGAAAATCATCTGTCTGGAAGTCCCAGGCTGTTGGGCATCCACAACTACATAAGAAGTTGGCTGTGTTGACGCTGATGAAGGCCTTGACGGTTGCTGTACTTTGGCAATCACTGTAACAGGCTCTCCTGTGGCTGTTTGTATAGGCGGCACAACTGGAATGGAGACTGGTTGAGTTTCCGGTATGGTGAGTATGTATTCACGTCCTGCTGTGGCCTGTGATGCTTCTGGAAGTTGAAATGTGGTGACCTCTTGACTTTTGGTGACCTGTCTCTTGCATTCTTTGGCCTTGTACTGTATTTCACTGAGAAGTTTCACCATCTCATTCTTGAAGTTCAAAAAGTCTCTCTCCTCCAGGTGTTCAATCTAAGAGTGGAGATAATTGCAGAACGACTGTCTTGGACTTAAAGTGGGGTCCTGACGTGCATCCAGAAATGTGGAAATCATCGACCTCACCTGCTGGAACTGATCTAAGGCTGGATCTGCAGAAGTGGTGATAGTCGCGACTGGAGGCTGTCATCGCTTGGGACTGGTGCTCGAAGGCTGAGGAGTAACATCTGATACAATCCTGATTTCTATCTCAGATTCTGTGTCTCTGGATGTATCTGGAACTGAAGCTGAGGCTGTGGCTGCAGAAGGTCTCTGGGGTGGCTTGAATGCAGAAGACTTGGAAACTCCCTTCCTTCTGATGTGACCTCGTAGAAAACTGAAAAACTGTCCTTCAGCCAGATCTGTCATTCTGTGCTCTTCTCAGCTGCTTGTCCTGACTTCGTCTGAGTGAGCTATTGAGTTGATTCTACATCAGTATCCATGTCAGTTCATGTGGTCTTCTCTCCCCTTTCCTGGCTCTCTTCCCTCCTCTGTCTCTCAATCCTCTCTCTGCCCCTCTCCTCTTGTTCCCTCCTCTCTCTCTCATCCCTCGCCTCTCTCTCCCTCCTCCTTCTCTCTATATCCTCAGCTGTATCTCCTAACTCAAACTGTGGTTAAGTGTCAGTTTGTACTTCAATCTTTCTCCTTCTGCCCCTTGGCATGCTGATCAATCAATCAATTGTACAGCTTGTTTAAAAAAACAAAATTTAAAAATAAAAGTGAAACCTCACAGAATAGATTTCACTCCCAACCAGTCCAGCCTAGCCCAAATATACGCAGATTGTCTAGCGACTCGCCTTTTTATACCCACAGATTTTGAAACCGACAGGCCGTATGATACAAAAATATTGCCGGCCTGTCGGTTACAGTTCCCGGCTTGTCTGTTAGTGTTACAGGCCTGTCAGTTATTGTTCCCGACTCTAGGACCCAATCGGTTCAAATTACCGACTGGCCTGTAAACTTTACAGGTCTGTCGGGAACACTTACAGACAGGCCGGCTAAAGTTACCAAGTTGAACTGTACTGTAACACTTCCCGCACGGTCGGTGAGTCATCGTGTACAGTCTGGAAGTCCATATTTGGGACAAGCCAGATACTTGTTACAAACAGGCCTGTTTGATTAACCAACAAGCCGGGAAGTGTAACCAACAGGCCATTAAGTTAACCAACAGGCTGGTTGCTAGGGGACTAAAATTATGGTTGGATATAAGGGTCGGCAATGGTCGTAGAAATATCAAACATGTTTGATATTTCACCGACTCTCCCAGACAGGCTAGTAACTTGCAACCGACCCTAACCGACCATGTAAACATTGGTCCCGACTCTCCAAAAATGCATAGTTACCAGAAAAGCTGGGATGTGCTATGTCCTGTAGGAGAGATGAAACCGACCCAAAATTTTTGCACATTTTTTCTGGATTTTGGTCCCCGATTCCAGACTTTTCAAACCAATCCTAGAGTTGTAGAGTCGGTTGTAGAGTCAGCTCCAGTGGAACACCCTCATAAAGGTCACTGTTTTGGAGGGAGGAGGGAGGCTCAGTAGCACACTGTCCCAGTAGTATACAGAACACTCTTGACCAACTAGCTTCTATTGATTTCCACCCATTACATTATTTTGGTTCAAATCCTGTGGTTTTATAAGGTTAAAAAAACTCACATATTCTCTGTCCCAAGTCACATTAGGTAGGCCTGCAGGTCCATCCTGTGTTAAAACAAACAAAACCAGAATCACTAGATTTTATTATGCTTTTTGAGATTAGTTAATATTTCTGTGTCTTCTGTGTTTTCACAATATGAGACACATTGCAAAAGTCTGATCTAAAAAAATAATTGCACATAAACACTTTACCAAATATACAGGCTATGGGAACAGTGTTTCGCTGCAATTGCTGATTTTTGCATTAACTCAAATACTAAACATAGAACCAAAATGAAGACAATTCCATTAGCAAAGCATAAACAAAAGCTGCCACTACCGATGTGTCACGATTTTGTCACAAAAATAACTTGGCAAATATTTTTTTATCCAAGGTTATGCTTTTTGACATTGAAGACTGAATATATTTTGTGTTATTTACTTTATATTTTGTGTTAAATAATGTATCTCTCCCTTATTTGACTCACTAAAAAGAAATATTGACCTTTTTACCTTTTATACTAAGAGGAGTACCTTGAAAGGGCAAATTGTTGTCCACTTCCCAGCAACCTGAACTAGATTATGTTGATATAGACGGTGCAGTTGAAATTGATCAGTGCTGCCTTATATTTTCCGGGTACCAGTCTATTTTGTATTCATTTGGAACAACCTTTTCAATTTTAGAATAAGTAACCGTGACATCATTTGTTTTTGTTGTCTTTTAGCAAATCCCCAAGAATTTTGTGCAAATCACTGTCCCACCCGATATACAACAATAAATATACTAAATCATTTTTGGAAAAACCTGTATCATATCCTGGATACATAATAAATCCCAAAATTCAGGCAAGAAAGAATATTCAGTATATTAGTGCATATGTGAAAGAATGTTATCCAGATACCACAGGTTCTGAGAGAGATTGTTAACCTAGGAAAAATAACTGTTACAAGAGAATGATTCAAGATATCCAGGGCTAGTTAGGAGACAAATTAACAAGAGTAAATCTGGGATATAGAATTCAACATTATAATGCCTGATTTGTCCTTCCTTACCGTGATCAGAATCATGAAGTAAGATACCACTGTTTTGAAGATCCTTAACCAATGTGGAAACATGGCGTGTTCTGCATTTGGATTCATCCTGTTCAAATGCAAAATACAACAATAAAACTACCCTTATTACAAACTGTTCTGCACTTGGATTCATCCTGTTAAAAGTAAGAAAAAAACACGCAATTAAAACTAGTCTAAGTTACAAACTGTTTGCATTTGGGTTCATTTTGTGAAGAAATGACCATAAAACACAATTTTTGTTAAGTTTATTATAAAATGTGACCATTTCTTATTTAAAACTAGGAAAAACCCACTCAGAAACTAAAAACATAAAAGCACAGATTGTGCTGTCGCCCAACACTTGAGTTTAAGCATAAACTCAGGGATTGAGTTTATGCTTGCTTGAGATTACTGTTGAATATTACTAAGTTCACTGTATATATAATCTCAGGTGAGACAAAAACTACATAGTTAGTGGCAAAACAACTGGTTTTATTTGGAACTAATGCTTAGTCACACTAAAGGCAGTATTTGCTCTGTCAATTGGCATTTTGTATTCCTCCATTTAGTGTCAAACCTCTGTCAGTACAATTGTTGCATACTGTGGTATTCTCCTCTTTATGTGGCCACACACACTGGAGTTTTAAATTTTTCAGATTACTGCCAACCATAGTCAGTATTAAGGTCATTGCCAGTAACCTTCGTTAACTGCAGAATTTTGTCATATTTCTCTAGTTCCTTTACTGTTTTTGTTGCTAATTCTGTGTTATTCTATATATTTCTGTGTCTTCAAACAAGTTGTATATTTCCCTTATCATAACTGTATATTTACAGTATTTTTACAGCTCGACTTGTCTGCTGCCCTCGACACCATAGATCATTCCACTCTGCTTAGGTGCCTCCGAAATTGGTTTGCAGTTGGTGGCTCTGTTCTGAAATGGTTGTCATCCGATCTAACAGACCGTTATCAGTCAATAAAAATTGGTTCTACTTTGTCAGATGTTTGTAAACTCCTATTTGGCGTACCCCAAGGTTCTGTCCTGGGCCCTTTGCTTTTCTCATTGTGCACCAACCCCCTCAGTTTGATTATCAGTAAACATAAATGAATGAAGTTTCATTTCTATGCAGATGATAGCCAAGTTTATATACATTTATCCCAGAAGAATGCATCTGCTGCCTTTGAAAAACTAAATAGGTGTCTAGATGATGTTAAAGAATGGATGTCAATTAGTAAGCTCAAATTGAATCCTGACAAGACCGAGTTTATCATCTTTGGTTCGAGAGACAGAAGGACAAGTTGAAAGCATGTTTTTCAATTTATATCTTGGGCAATTCACTCTGCCCCGTTGATTCAGTAAAAAATCTGGGTGTGTGGTTCGATTCAGACTTTTCTTTGTCCAAGCATGTTCAGAATGTCTGCAAAAATTGTTTTGTTAAACTCCGTGATTTCAGACATGTCAGGTAGCTTCTTACTCATGATGTTTCTGTGCTTGTGGCTAATGCTCTTGTTAGTAGTCGTTTGGATTACTGCAACTCACTCTTCAGAAGCCTCTCCAAGTTCAATCTACACAAATTACAGTGAATCCAAAATAGTGCAGCCAGAATTGTATCAAACACCAGTTAATAGACCAGTATAACTCCTGTTCTAAAGAAAGTGCATTGGCTTCCTGTTGAACAGAGCACAGTGAACAGCCACGCTTATTTATAAGTATCTTCACACAGGTTTTCCCGGGTATTTTGCTCCATATCTTTCTTCCTACAGCAGTTCTTATAGTACCAGGTGCAGTCAAAATGGTGGTAATTTCCTTGTCATTCCAAAGTTTTGCCCTTCTGTTTATAAATCTGTCAAACAGTTTGGTAATAGTTTTGCTTTTGATGCTTCCACTGTGTGGAATGCTCTTCCTGACGAGATTTGTGCCTCTCCCTCCCTGGCCTCCTTCAGAAAGCAGCTCAAAACCTACCTGTACACCAAAGCATACCCACCTTAGCCTGGATCATTCCCCTGGCATTCTCCATGGTACTTGACCTCTCTTTTGTCCCCGGACTCAAAAATTTTGATGACTGTTTTTGTTTTGTTGCACCTTAGAGTCCTCTTGTTTGGCGAGATAAAACGCTATAAAAGTCCAATTAGAATTAGAATTGTAATGTGGCATTTCCTTGCATCCTTTCTCAGTCCAGCCATAGATTCTATCTATTTTCCCCTGTCTCCCAATTTTGATTCTCTACTATAGCTAGAGGTGTAAAACTAGGTTTCAAAGCTGTACAGCATTCTACCTCTCCATTTCTCTGTAGTTTATAATCACAAGTAATACCACCTGTGGTATGACTTGAGCATTAGATTACCTTCCATGATAAATTTATTCAACCAGGTAAAAGTGATCTCACATGATGTGCTTTATTCCGCCCATATGTTGCCACCAGTTGTGACTGTCTTGTAACAGGAAAAATTCATCTCCAGTTGTGACTGACATCAGCTTGGGGATACCCAACAGCCTGCTACGGTACCCTGAGAGGAAACGAAAAGTAAGGTTCGGTACAATGTTAAAAATAGTATATGGTTTATATGTAATATTTATACCAGTTTTGCTTCTACTCAGCATGCTGACATTGGCCAAACGTTGGCAGTCACCGTTGGCCCAATGGCTTTTTTGGCCGGTGAACATGACGTCGGTCTGATGTTGGCAAGCCACTGAATTGTATGCCTACTGTAGCATCAGCCAATCAGATTACAGCATGGAACATTGTGTAGAAAGATGCAGATGATTGACAGGTTGTAGGCTGATCTTGGAGGAAGCACTCATGAGTCACATGACCAAGGATTTAATCAGTGGTGTCATTAACTTGGTCATAATCAAACATTAACAATGGGCGGGTTAAAATTGTGGGCTTTCGTAAATATAATTATTAGACATATTATCATAAATAATTTTTACTAAGTTTCCACAAATCCCCTATTATTGCTCACCTTCATCATGGATTAAAGTCCACTGTTGATTCATCATTTGTCCAACAGTGGCAAAATCTAGAGATATGCAGCCTAAACAGTGGTTGGAAAACCACTGTGGCCAAAGGTTTGAAAAATTTGGGTAAAGAATGAAAAGGTGTGCCTTTCAACGATTTGGGCTTTCTGGTTGACACTACTGCTAAAGTAAATGAGCAGATCTTCATGAAATTTGTTATGTGGGTATAAGACCTACTTAGCCAAATGAAGAATAAATGAAATATTGGGAAAGACCTAGATCATCTTCTTGGGGAAAAGCCTGAATTTCTGGAAAAACCCTCCTGGCAGAGGTCTGTGCTCTACCTGTTCTTTCTAGCTATAGATATATCAGCAGTACTATTGAGATAAGTCATAATTTAAAAGACCTACAAGCACTCTTCTTTTTAGTTGACTATACATACTTTAAAGTTTTAAACTCAAATTTTAAACCCAACAATGTGTCCTAGATATGTTACCACGTCATTGTAGTTGTTCAGCTGTATTTTGGTGTACTGTATGATATTGCTATATTTCCAATCAAATGTCAAATGTAAGTAAAGAAGTAACAACAGATAGATAAATAAATAAATGGCTCAAAAATAAGTAAATGGGAAAATCAGATTCTTTAGTTTTTTTGGCTTTTTTCTGTATCCAGGCAGTGATAAAGATAATTCTCAAAATTTTATGGGATTAGGTTTAGCAAAAAAGGCCAATCTTCTTATAGTTAACATGAAGCTCTGACCGGTAGTATATGCTTCATTTTGCTAACAAAATAACAGACAAATAGACTGTCATGAATTTAATATATTCCTGGCAGGATTAATAACATTTGTCGTTTTGTCTTGAATAATCATACCTTTGCAGCCATAATTTATGCTTTAAAGGACGCTATAAATGAGAAAAATGGATTACTTTTCTTTGTGAAACCAGTATATCCTTGATATACATCTCTCATTATTTTTAATTGCACAATGTGTGCATAGATTTCAAAATCTTTAAAATAAATGGTGGATATATCTATTTATTTGTTACTGCAAAAAATTTAAGTTGAGACTATTGACAGAAATGCTCTGGAAGTTTTTTCAAACATATTTAAAAATTAATAAGCATGACCCCTTGTCCCTAGATTATACCTCTAATTACCATCATATTTGTAACTCTGATTTGATCCAAATGGAACAGGCCTTAAGAGCAGGCTACATCTTTGGAATGTTTCAATAAATTAACAAGCCTCTTGCAAAGTTATCCTCACCGAAAGTACCTACTGACGTCTAAGGGATTAAGATGGCCAAAGCTGGATTTTGACTAATGTCTTGGCTGACCCTAATGACCCCTCTCAATTTGACCAGTGATATTAACAAACAGCTGTGATAACAATGTGGTTTCTATGACTATACTAACACAATCCTGTACTTATCTTTGACCATTATGAGGATATACTTTTATTATCCTGCACGTACAGACTAGGGAATATTTTATTTTATATTCCCACTTTCTCTGTCTACTTAGAGCCCCAATTTCATCAATAAGTGATAATCTTTGTGAATATTTCTAAGAGCGAACAACTTACAATTATGTTTTACATATCATTAAAAAGGGTGTTTTACATAGCTTCTGCTCATTTTGTTATATTAAGAATTGATATTGGATAACAGAACTGGTGGGGATATGTCAAAATAAAGTTGACGTCCATTATATTCCCTGGTACCTCTGTGTACAACACCGACTATTGTGCATTGTATCTTTAAATATGGGCTAATTTCATGTATTATTCACAAAAAAATGGTGTACCATAAAGTAAAATATACCTAATTAGACATATACCAAAAATATATATCGCTTATGAAGATGAACAATACAAGGCCAAAACACCTTTTGGTCTACATGAGTGAGCTGTAAAGCCATCAGAGAGACAGTAGTGCACTCGAATTTTAATGAAAGTCTGGCAACAATAAGAAGTTCCAAGTCAGATACATCCTATATCTGGCCTAAAACTCAGATGGTCACAAATCTAAGTACTATCTAAGCCCATTGCTGTTTAAATTCAGTAATGAGACGGGTACTCATCATGCAATGCCACAATTCATGAAAGTCCAGTGAAAAAAAGAACGAAACCAACAGTGATCTCCGGAATAATACTGGTACTACTTACACATATAATATTGCCTATAATATATAATATTATGGCCTTAAAAGTAAGGAAGTTATGCTTAAAAAGAATGTGACATTGAAAGCCAGAGGAGGTTGTTATGGGGTTGGTAATCCACAACATATATATATATTGAGTATTTCAATATACAATATGTAGAAGATTAAGAAACTTACTAAAAGGATCCTCAATGTTAAATACAGGATGTGCGATGGGATCAGTCAGGTAGTGAGTAAGATTCTCATCGTGGTAGGGTTTGAAGGCAAAAGACCATCCACCATCAAAACCACGGAAATGTTTCATCAGTGTCTCTTCAAACCAGAGTAAACTCATCACCAGGGGCATGATGCCAATCACACGCCGATCTACTGCAGCAAGAGACCATGTGGTCCAGCCTCGCTGCAACAAACAAACAAACAAAAAAATTGTTGAATTTCAGTGACTTTTGTGACCAAAGGTTAATGTATGTATTTACTTATTTTAATTATTTGGGTTTTCGAATACAACGTAAAAGTCTTATCACAATGGGTAGTTTTAAGGGAACAGGAAACCAGTACACATTCATTGGGTCAAGATTCTTCACTGTAAACTGCTGGGTATCAGTAAGCGAGTACCAATTTTCCCACACAGAGTCCAGGGTTCGAACCACCAACCGCAGAGGTTGGAGATGAGTGCCTTCACCACTTCACCACCGACCCCCCCCCCACCGCCCCACCACCACCAAAGGTGGAAGTTGCTGTTTTACATCTTTCTCAAAAGCCAAAGTCATATTTGATCTCAGTGCCTTATCTCTTTGAAACAACTTTCCCCCATTAGCTTATAATTCAACTGGCGTCTCCGTCTTATCAACCTGACTTTGTCTATAGAAGAATGATCATTGGATTAAAGTCTGCCTTGGGCAAAGATGAATTGATATAAAAGTCAAGATAAGAAAAGTGTACAAAAATCATGTTTCTCTATAATGATTTTGGACATTAAAAAATTGAGGGCTTAACAGCTTATTGTTTTCTATTGTGCAGAATTAAATTTAAGTTGCAGTGTCATATGCCAAAGAGCAAGTGATTTAGACTTAAGCAATGTTATTGCCAACAAAATGGGCAAGTATTTGTCATGGAGCAGGTAAGTAGATTAAATAGAACAAACCTGATAATCAAGGAAATATTTTGTGTGCTTGGGATGAATGATAGTTCTTTTTGGTTTCTTTGGTACTGTGATAGTAATGGCAAGGATGGTTCAAAGTAAACATACTCCGCTAGACTCAGTATTCTGTACTATACGCCACCTGGCCTCAGAAAACAGATGTGATTTTAATTTATGTAAATGGTCATTTACTATAGTAGCTGTACTGTAAAGATATTTGGTATTCAACTATTAAGCTTCTTGGCCATGGACAAAACTTCAAGATGCGACCTGAACCAACCTTGGATGCTCCTGAAACAGCAAATTTGTCAATGTTGAATTCTGGTCCACCGTATTCTGAAGCAAACTCAACAATTGTGTCCAGACCCCTTTTGGCAGCCTGATCAAAGTAAACATAATCATTAAAATTTATCAAAAATGTGTCAAAAAGATATTTATATACTGGTAAAATACTGGGAATATTGAATAAAGAAATGCCCATTTCATCTCAGCTTGAAAATTGAATGGCTTTCTCAGCTATAATACGAGTTATGTTTTCATAATATAAATCTACTCTATCTCATACAAACAAACCACAGCAACAGATGTACAAAATATGTCAGTTTACTGTCTGAACTTCATGCTTGTGATCAAGATAACAAAAAACCCCCAACAACATTAATTCATCTGAATCAATTTAGATTTGGAAATGCAATATCAGTATAATACAAAGTTAAACTTTGTGTTTCACATCCCATTCAATAGCCAGGGTCATATGTACGGACAGACTCTCATCATGGCGACTTGTGGAGTCAACCAACACAGGGCTTGATAGCCTGGGATTAGATGCAACCTGCAAACAGCCAGGTCACTGAGACCTGGAGGTATATGCAATAACTGTAATGATAAAGTGCTACTTTGAGAATAATAATTCATAGTAGTAAGTGGAAGGTAGGTAGTAGGTAATTAATGGTAGGTTGTTAGTAGGAGGTAGTAGTATAGTATTATTCAATAATAAAGATAGTTCATGAGTATTCTATTACTTAATAGGGACAATAAATAATTAACACTTGGGAAATGCTAATTCTTGTCCATGTGCTACTGAAACTACTTCAACTACAATTACTACCGCTTTTACTGCTACTACTTCTGCTAATAACAATACAATAGTTTAACATCACTCACCTTAGTCATGGGCATCCTGAGGATTATGTCTTTGTCCACTTCATCTGGATTCTCTCCAGCCAGTAGCCGGTCTATGACCCACTTCCAGGTGTATGCAATGATGGCATCTTCACTGCGACTTCTGCCTTCTGGGTCATCCTATGGGTCATATGTTTGACAAGGACATTTTTATGATAATATGTAAATACTTATAATGCACTGTACTTGAAATAAATTAAGGGAAACTCTGCCTAACTTGAAGAAACATCTTTACATGTTTCAATGGTTATAAAGTTGAACTATTTTGATTAAACTATTCGTTGACTCAAGTACAGGTTAGAAATATATTTTATCCATATAAAGTCACATCAATCAACCAAAATTACAGTGTTTTAAGGGGCGATAATATCATTTCTACTTAATATTTGTGCCCACAATTGGCCCATGAGCAATAAACACATAGTTTACAATCGTAAGTTTTGTATCAGTCATCCTGATTGGCCAGATGTTGGATTAATTGTTTACATTACATCAAGCAATACTAAACAGTCATGTTAAATGTAAACAACACTTCACTTACAGCAAAGACTACAGGCTGGTTGGGCACCTGTCTCATGTAACCCGCAATACATCCAGTGGCATTTGCAAAGAGTGCGGATCCAAAGTTGAAGTAAGACTCAGGTCCTGGATAACTGAAGCACAGAATAATTTTTATTTAGCCTATGTAGTACTGAATGACCCCAAAGGTTCGAGAATAAACTAATGGGGTTCATTTTAGTACTCCATCGAGGAAACCTGTAACATTGATATATAAAAACCAATTCTGGATCTAGGATTTTTGGGGGATTTATTGGGCTTTGGTCGGAGACTGATACAGAGTCAGGGAGGGTCGGTGAAAAATCGTATACATTTGTTATTTTGCCGCTCCACTGCAACTAGTCCGGAAAGCATAACCAATCCTAACCGACTCTGTAAACATTGCTTCTGAGCCCTGAAAAATCCATAGTTACCAACAAGACGGCCCCAGTGGAATACCCCCATTAGTACTCCCTCGGGGAAACCTGTGACATGGATATACAAAAAAGTTTGACAGTAAGTATGCATTGGTCTTATGTAGAACTAATTTGATTTTGGGAATGATCCAGAACCAATTCTGGATCCAGGATTTTTAAGGGATTTATTGGTCTCACTCTGTGCCCTACAAATGCTGTTTATATGTCATTGCTATTGGATGATACTTTTCTAAATATACATACATTCAATTTTTTGACAGATCAAATTATTACCTCCACTAGAAGGTTTTATGTTTGGATCGTGTTTGTCTATTTATTTCTGCCAGTGTTCACGATAACCCCAGAGGTAATACATAGATCTTCCTGAATTTTTTATGTGGTTAGGACCTGACAAAATGAAGAATTGATTAAATTTTAGCAAAGTTCTCCAGCTCATATTCTAGATGTAAAAAAATGCCAAAATTTTCAGGAAAAAGTCTCATGGAGGTCCGCACCATAGAAATTGTATGAAAAAGCTGTTTTATACGATTTCTATGGTCTGCACACTATGGGTGCTTTCTAGTTGTGACATGTCTTTCTACTACATCCACTAGTTTTCTTGAACTAAAATGACACACATCAGGGTCCATGTTCCCTCACATTCTAATTGTTAGAATTTGCAATGCATTTTTTCTACAAGCAACCCATCATATTGATCAGTAATTAAAATACTAATTCTACCAAGTTTATATAATCTGTAATTTGGACACCTGTAATAGGGATGTTCCACTGGATCCTTCTTGTTGGTAACTTAGGAATTTTTGAGGGTCAGGAGCAATGTTGAGAGAGTCAGTTAAGATCAGTTATGATTTCCCGGCTTGACTTTGTGGGTTGGCAAAATATCAAACATGTTTGGTATTTTTCACCAACCCTACATGACGCTTGATCCCGACCATGGCTATGCACACCTAGATTCGGGCTTGTCTTATTGCTTCCTGTTTTGTGATAATAACTTTCATTCCTGTCCTTATCACTCCCAGTCTTGTCCTTGTCACTTCCAGTCTTGTCCTATCTTAAAACTGTCTTGTCTTTGTCACTTTAATTTTGATGATTTGCAGTCCATTTCCAGTATGATCTGAGGTAAAAATATGACAAAAAAATATGTTAAGAATGAGAAAACAACAGTGTAAGTAATCGTAATTTTGAAGTTAACAGATAGAAAAGGTCCACATGTCTGCTGTAAATAGTTAAGAAACTTGAAAAAAAAGTGGTTTTTTTTTATAGTCACACAATAATCAAATTCTCAGCCTTTTTCAACAGAGCAATTTCTGGGAAAAAAGGGATCAAGTATTAACCAATCAAAAATTCGATAAATTGGATCCCATCGTGTGACTAGAAATACATGTTTACCCTTATTTCCATAACATGGGTCTCTCCCAGAGGTTAGGATTTATTTGGTATAAATGTGCAGAGAAATTGGGGACGAAATTTTGAAGGTGGCATTCCCAGAAGTCAGAATTTGGAATATAAAGGCCAGGAACAAGCAAGAGGGTTGTCATTGTCACGTGAGATATCCTCAGAAGCACATAAAACCATAATTAAAACACAAAAATGTCAATGTTCTTTTGGTCACACGACTGGATCCAAGTATTTAGTTTTGACTTAGTTTTCAATTTATTGTTTGGTCGACCCTTGATGCTTCTTTTTCTGAGAAGTTCATCAAAACTGGAATGACAATACTGCCTTGCTACCAATTATCACTGGGTACCAATTATCGCCACCAATAAATAAAACATTCATATTTCAGTAATAGCCACATATTGTGAAAGCCTTTTTTGTGCATTGGTTCTATTCACTTTGGAAATAGTTTTACCTGATTTGCAAGGCTTGGGATGATATGTTGGTTGAGTTATGTCTGCTTGAATTCTGCCTGGCGATAATTGGTACCCACTAGTGGTGATGGACCAATTCACGCCCGGGTACCGATTCTGGCCCACCCTCAATTTTCTTTAAGATTTATAATTTTTCATAGAGAAGATGTTTACCACATCATAGATAATCGTCAAATGCATCATTTACATTTGTAATTTATTGTTTAACTGTGATTGTTTTGGATAAATTTAGGGGTGGGTGTGAATAGGTACACGGGCGTGAATTGGTCCACCACCACTAGTAATTGGTAGCAAGGCAGTACCAAATGCAAGTTTGTTCGTGGTAAGATGGTAAACTTCCCCAGTGTTGTTGGTTTGTTACTACGGCTTTTCACAACAACCTACGACTTGTCTGTTGTACCTCTGTGACTTGTCCTGATAGTTTTCCATCTGGTCAGGGAGAAAAACATCCCTATCCAAACCTGACTTGGGATCAGGATCCAGACAAGCCAGGATGCACTAAGTCTTGTCAGGGAGGTGAAACCAACCCAGATTTTTAGCATGCTATTTTCTGGATTTTTGTCCCCGATCCCTGACTCAGCTAACCGACCCTAGGTAAGGGTCAGTTGTAGTCATAAAGCAAAAATTGATTTAATCTTCCTCTAAGCCGCTATTAAATTCATCTCATCATTATAACCTTCAGAAATCTAAAAATCTCCTGAAACAAAAATTTTATTTTTACAGTTTATAAATTTTTGTCTTTGTTAATTCTTGATTTCTCTAAAATTTCGAATAATAAGGATATCCGCGAATGTGGTTCAATGGACTTAAATGCACAAACCATGATAATCATAATCATAACTTTGCAGCTGCAGTAATGAGAAATTTACTGAAACAATACTTTCAATTGTTCAGCTGTCACAGCATTTTTTGTAACACAGTCACAAAGAAAACAGGTCAAGTAATGCAATCATTTTTGTTCACGTACTGATGCACTATATCGTGTATATATATATACACACGTGTCAGTTCACACATCTCTGTGGGTAACCTGATTAGAAAAAGCTCCATCAAAGTCTGAACTTATCAATTAATACAGCATAAATTATGCAGTCGTCTCTGCTATGCAAAAAATTACATGAAACCATTTTAACCATTTCTGCCTTTGAATTATCAATTCACAAGTGCACAAGCTACATTGAAGTATTTACTTGTCTCTTAATGTGGCATTAATGATGAAGTCGCCTCTGCTATGCAAATATATACATTAAACAATTTGAACCATTTATGCCTTTGAATTATCAATTCACAAGTTTAAAAAGTGATGTTTCCTGTCTCTGAAATTAACTTTTTCTCTTGATACTGTATCCATTGTGCTTCCCAGATCCTTTCTTACACATGTCAGAGGATCAGTTGCAATCTACTTATCCAGCAGGGCTTTTCTACCTTAACTTTACCTTATTTCTCCATCAAGTTTGTTTTACAATCCAAACACATGCCCCCCACACATCCAAACACACCTATTTATAAATTCCTGATGGAAATCATTCAGTGGAGATGTGGGTGAAGCTTAAGTTACTAACAAGGGTAATATGTGTGGTCAGTGGTGTGTACAAGGGGTACTGAATCTCAACAACTAAGAAGTGTTTAATATGGGCCCATTTTGTTGGAGGGATGAAAGACTCAGTACACCTTTCCGAAATAATGGTTACCAAACATGATTCTGTTCTGTACTGGGCAAATGAGTGAACCAAAGAAAAATGTGTGTCTACTTTTTGTGGTTTTTTGGTAGTCTTGCTCCAGGCCCTGGGATATTTCCACAACAGGAAATAGTTATGATATGTAAAGTCAAAGTCGGGGTTTTACGTCCCATTCAAATGGCTAGTTTTGGGACTCGAACCCACACAGGGTGACAGCCTATGATTAGATGCCAAACTCATTAACCACTAGGTCACCAAGGACCTCTTATATCCATGATTTGCAAATAAAATCCTGGAACTAATAGTGAATGAAAGAAACAAATAATCAAGCATTTTGAAACTATCTGACGTGTACAAAACATACTTAGTTTCAGAAAAGGATCAAGTTCAAAAGATATTTCACAGGTTTTAAGTTTTTAATTTATTTTTAGTTATTTACTTGAAATCGAGGAGAGTTACTACAGAGATATGCAATCTGCTAACCATCAATGAGGTTATTAGTCAAATAGACAAATATGCACCTGTCTGACTGTGACAATTTTCAAATTTGATATACGCTTCAGTTCCTGATGTGAAACTCTTATCTTTTATTTATTTATTTTGGTTTTAACATCGCTTTCAAAACTGTACAGCTCATATCACGATGGGTAGTTTTATCGGCAGAGGAAAGCCGTTTATACAGCTGGTCAAAGTTCTGTACTGTTCCCTGCCGACCATTGGTAAGCAACAGCCAATTTTCCCACATAGAGTCTAGGTTGGAACTGCAGACCTCAGAGGTGGGAGGCAAATGTGCTACCACTGCAAAACTGTGGCCCCCGTAAAAATCTTATCAATATATAATTATCTTATCAATAACTCAATCACAGCCACATATACATTATCCAGTAGTAGTGTGAATGCAATCGCCCATGGTCTCTAAGCTCATAATCTAGTGCTCAGATGCCATGAGGCCCAACCTTTGATTCCAAAGCCTATGTGATAAGGCCAGAGGCCAAAGACCTAGTTTTTATCTAACATTCAAAAGCCAGCATACTATTTGGGCAGTTACAATATTTCGTGCATGGAGCTATGGGCTCCAATAAAGCCCATGAGCAAGACTAGATGTGTTGGTATATTGAATTTAAAAACTAAAGTATAAACTATTGATACCGATCAATTTCAGCAACAACATATGCTTCTCCCTTTTAACTGGTCTATTTCAATTTATGCGTGTGTTCCACTGGAGCCAACCCTGTAACTGACGCTATGACCCTACAACCCTCGAGTTGGTTGTGAAAGTCATAGGATCTTAGAAAAAAGGGCGCAAAAATGGTGAGTCAGTTATGAAATCCCCCGACAGGACGGTACAGTTACAAACAGGACGTAATGAGCATCTCGACAAGACATAGGGTCGGGGACACTTTTTGTTTGGCCAGTCGTAGAAGTACTAC
Source organism: Sabellastarte sp. h YS-2021 (assembly GCA_964017235.1). Taxonomy (NCBI): domain Eukaryota; kingdom Metazoa; phylum Annelida; class Polychaeta; order Sabellida; family Sabellidae; genus Sabellastarte; species Sabellastarte sp. h YS-2021. The sequence goes on from OZ024932.1 coordinate 125,971,827, forward strand.
AACAAGCCCTAAACCCCAAACAGACAAGCTGCATCACAGACAATCTGTAAATACAAACAGAGAAGCCGGAAGCATGTTCCAGACCCTTGCAGACAAGACTGATTATTTTTGTGGGTCGGTATCTGCAGTCAGGATCCAGAATCCAGAATCCAGAAATTCGGAATCCATATCACACTATATAACCCCCCTCCCCTGTAATGTGCCACTCATATCACACTTCAAAGATGACAGCAACACATCAAGAGCAACTGCTTGATCACTTGAGGGTCCTTTTATTTTTTATTGAGTTTAATGTGTTATTATACATCATGATTTCAAGACACAGAAGAGAGTAGAACCCAGCACCTGCCCAGCCAGCACCCCCACCACCCAGAAGGAGAGGGAAGCCACAGAATCCATGGGTCCTGCCCTGGATACTGCACAGAGAGGAGAGAGGATGCTACATAACACTTTTGGACGAGCTAATCACTACTGACATACCAGGCTACAGAAAGTTTGCCAGGATGGAACCAGCATTTTTTTATTTGATTGAAGAAAGAATTACCCCTCGTCTGACAAAGTCAACCACCAACTTCAGGAAGCCACTGGAAGTCAGATTAAAACTGGCAGTTACATTGAGACACTTATCCACAGGAGAAACATACACTTCACTGCAATACCAATGGAGGGTTGGAAGAACGACCATCTGCAAATTTGTCCCACAGGTCTGCAAAGCCAGTTTGAAAGAATTTCAACAGGAATATTTGATGTGTCCCACTGATCCTGAAGACTGGAAGAAAATTGAAGAAACATTTAGAAACTGATTGAATGTTCCCCATGCAGTCGGTGCACTAGATGGAAAATACATTGCTATAAAGAAGCCCAAGAAGTCAGGCAGTGAATCTTTCAACTGCAAGGGCTACTTCTCCCTGGTACTTTTGGCTTTAGTTGATGCAGAGTACAAGTTCTTGTGGGTCAATGTGGGGGCCAGTGGGTCATCACCTGATGCTCAGATTTTCAACTGCAGCAAACTGAAAAGAAGAATTGAGACTGAAACCTTGAGACTACCACCAATTGGACCTGGGGACCAAATCTACACTACTTCCTGCTGGGAGACAATGCCTTTGCCCTGATACCGTGGCTGGTCAAGCCATACAGTAGACGACAACTGACCAGAGAAGAGAGAATAGCTATCTACAGGATATCCAGGGGCAGGAGGGTGGTTGAGAACTCATTTGGTATACTTGTCAACAGATTCAGGGTGCTGTTGACCACCATGGAACAGAGGTCAAAAATTGTGAGAGACATTGCGTTAACATGTGTGGTACTACATAACATGCTGAGAAGCCATCAGGGGGGAGCCGACAGACCACCCACACCAGCCAACGACATACAAACACCGCAGGCAGACCAGGGGAACAGGGACCTAATAAGAACTTTAGAAACCTAATAAGGGAGGCCAAACATCAACGAGATCTACTGAAAGACTTGTTCAATCACCTTGCTGCACTGACTGGGCAGGAGGACAGAGTTTAAGAAGACTGAGGGATAACATGCTGTCATATATCAGTTCTTCTCAGGACTACCCAAATAATCTAAACACTTTTATTTAACAAAGTGTTAACCAAACAATAACCTCAATTTCTATTTCAACAAAAATCATCCCCCATCACAAACACGAATCCCTCCCAAACTCATTTCACAAAATTAAATAGCCAGTCATACAGATTTAAACCCAGGTCCTCATTTTACAAAGTTCACATCCCACACCAACATGACCTGGGTTTTTGGTAAAACAAATAACCTGCCAAATAATAAAAAAAATTACCCAATTTTCTAAATGAACTCTGGCCCCCAAATATCACAAAGAAAAATAATTTTGATGAGAAACTGAGATGTCCCCAAAATTAACAAGAAAAAAAAAAAAAAATTCAAAAAGAAATTGTACAAGGTGACAGTGCCAGTTTACTATTTTTTTAGTCAGTCCGTCAGTCACCCAATTATCAGTCACATCTTTGAATATTTTGTTATGTTGCACTGTCTGTTTGTCTGTCTATCCCTCTGCACATTCAAAACAATTTACTTGTGTAGATGCTGGGTTTCATTTCAATTATGTTTTTTTTTGTGGGAGGGACGTGGATTGATGTCTGGATCTTGGTTATTTTTTGGGTGGGGGGAGGGGGAAAGTTGTGTTTTACAATTTTTTGGGGGGTGGGGGGGGGTTTCTTTTTAAATGCTTAGGAAACAATCTTTTTAAAAGTTTTTTTTAATTTTTTAACAAATTTTTGAAATTTTTTTTCTGTTTTGTGGTGGAAGTTCATTTATGTATAATACTTTGGGACTGTTAGGTTTCAGGGAAAGCTTTGTATATTGGATTAAATTAATGAATACAGACCTTATTGCTTCTAATTTGCAAGCTGCAGTTAAATCGGATTTTTTTCCCATTGAGAGAGGATGTAAACAAGGGGATCCAATAGCCCCATACTTGTTCCTTTTGGGCGGGCAAATACTCCATTATATGCTAGAGGTCAATATTGAAATCAAAGGCATAATTATTAATTATTTTGAGATAAAAATAACACAGTTTGCCAACGACACAACCCTTGTTCTTGATGGTTCACAAAGCTCTTTAAAGGCTGGCCTGAATATGCTTGAAATTTTTGGATCTTATTCTGGATTAAAAATGAACACAAACAAGACAAAGGTCATTTGGATTGGAAAAAAGAAGGATTCCAAGGATAAATTACAAGTTTCAGTTGATTTAAAGTCGGGAACAACACATTTTAATTTGTTGGGAATTATCTTTACAGTTGACCTAAATGAAATTATCACTTTGAATTACTCAAAGGCATCAGAAAACTCAAAGAAAACTTTAACATTTTGGAACAAACAAAACCTAACCCCATTTGGAAAAATAATGGTGATGAAAACATTTATTCTCTCAAAATTTAATCACCTATTTATGACAATCCCTTCACCAGATAAATATTTCATTAAACAACTGAATTCAAGTCTCTTGCATTTCTGTGGGACAATAAACCTGATAAAATCAAACGGCATTATGTCACACAGGACTACATAAATGGTGGCTTAAAAATGGTTAATATTGAGTGCTTTATTTAATCATTGAAATTAACCTGGATTAACAGACTTTTTAAAAGTGAGTCCCAACCCTGGTTACAACTTTTTGAAAAAGAATTTCTCCAATTTCAAAATTAGCACTCTATGGTTCGACTTGGTGTGACATATTAATAAACAAAACACAAAATGAATTCTGGAAGGAAACTTTGATATCATGGAAAAAAACTGTCTGATAATACTCCCATAAGTAATTCCAACAACGTTTTGGCCTCCCCGCTATGGTATAACCCTAAAATCTCAAAAATGAAACTTAACCTACCCAATTGGAGTAAACATGGAATGAGTTATGTGGGTGACCTACTTCACAGTGAAAAAGATTTGGAGCAAAAAATATACCCTTTTGAAAACTAATTTCTTTAGAATACTTGCGTGTTAAATGTGTGTTGAACTTTATCTTTAAAAATATCGAGAAGATGGTCCTTTACGTTTTGACCAACCCTGTTTACCAAAACAAATAGCATCTCTATTTGGCCATAGCCAAAGTTCGAAACATTTTTACAAACTTTTGAAGACCTGTGCAGAAATGATTTCAAAAATGTATGGAACAACAAACTAATTATCAATATTGATGAAGATACATGGCAAAAGGCTTTTAAAATATGCTTTAAATTGATACAAGATAACAATCTAATATGGTTTCAGTACAGAATTCTCCAACGTATTCTTGTTACTCAGAAACTACTTTCAAAAATTGGTAAAACATCAACTCCAAAGTGTTTGTTGTGTAAATCCCATCCAGAATCTCTAATTCATCTGTTTTCTCTTTGTCCCTGCACTATAAATTTTTGGGATAGAGTAAAAGCATGGATTTAGAGTAGAACAGGTATCACTCTAAATCTTGGTCCTTTGGTCATTCTAGGATATCAAATGAATCATAACTTTCTTCCAATTGTCAAAGCTGTCAAAACTTATGTCCTTTCAAACTCAAGAATGTCCAGGAATTTAAATATCATGGAACTCGAACAAAAAATTAAAGTTATCTATAACAAACAGAAATTATTAGCAAAAATGGACTTAAAAGAAGAAGTATTTTTTTTTAAAAATGGCAACTTATAGAAATGTTATTACACTGAACTTCTTTTTTTCTCTTTTATTATTTCAAAAGAAAAAAAAGAAAAAAATAATGTGTCCATTTAATTTTTTTGGTTAAATGTGCTTTTTCAAATATGTTTACCACTTTTGGTAAGTGGTTAATTGTATATGTTACGGTTAATCTGTTTATATCAGTATTAATGTAATGGTAGTTTTTATCACAAATAAAATCTTTTTAAAAAAAAGAAAGAAAATTGTTGTGGTGTGTCCATCTGCGGGTACTGCAGTACACTGGGAATCCCTCCAAAGAGACTAGATAATCCAGAAGAGTTGCGTTGACTTTCTTCCTGATGTAAAGCTGCAACTGAAGGTGGGTTGACTGTCTTTGTTGGACTCAAAGTGAACATCCCCTGTGGTTGCTGTACTTTGGCAATCACTGTAGCAGGCTGTGTTGTGGCTATCTGTGTAGGCTGCACAACTGGTACGGAAACTGTTTGAGTATCCGGTATGGTGAGCATGTCTTCATGTCCTGATGTGGCCTGTGTTGCTTCTGGAAGTTGAAATGTGGTGACCTGTTGAGTCGTTGTGACCTGTCTCTTGCATTCTTTGGCCTTGTACTGTATTTCACTTAGAAGTTTCACTGTCTCATTCTTGAAGTTCAAAAAGTCTCTCTCCTCCAGGTGTTTAATCTAAGAGTGGAGATAGTTGCAAAATGACTGTCTTGGACTTGGAGTGGTGTCCTGACGTGCACCCACAAATGTGGAAATCATCGACCTCATCTGCTGGAACTGATCTAACACTGGATCCTCAGCAGTGGTGCTGGCGACTGCAGGTTGTTGTTGCTTAGGACTAGTGCTCGAAGGCTGATGAGTAACATATGATGTCATGCTGATTTTCATCTCAGATTCAGTGTCTCTTGAAGTATCCAGAACTGAAACTGTGGCTGCGGCTGCAGAAGGTCTCAGTGGTGACTTGAACGTGGAAGACTTAGAAACTCCTTTTCTTCTGATGTGACCTCATAGAAAACTGAAACTATCCTTCAGCTAGGTCTGTCATTCTTTGCTCTTCTCAGGTGCTTGTCCTGACTTTGTAAGAGTGAGCTTGTCATATCTGGTATGTTGAGTCTCGACCCACTTCTTGACAGTGTTGATAGGTAAGTTCCTGGTAGCTGCTAGTATCTCCCAAATTCTTTCTTTCTTCTGTTTTCTTTGAAACTGTTGTTGGTCTTGTCATAAAGTTCCTCGTGCTGTTTAATGAACTCCACGATGACTTCTTCATCTGAATCGCTCAGGAAAATGGACTTTATTTGTCCCTTCTTCTGTCTGGATTGAGTGGATTCTACATCAGTATCCATGTCTGTTCGTGCTCTCTTTTCTGTCCTTTCCTGCCTCTCTTCCCAATAAGGGGTTGGTACATTACACTAATGAAATATGATTGACAATTACACTTCCAACCATCAACAAAATAATTAAATGTTACTTCTTTGGCCCACAAACGTGATCCTGACAGTCTAGCAAGATCAAAGTTCAAAGATGGGGTTCAACAGTCAGGCTCATTTTGGGACAGGTGATTTGACCTTGATTTGAAGGTTTTGATGAGAATTTTGAACTACTTGAAATTATCCCAAACCTTTCCCGATCCTTATTAGATTTATGACATCGTAAACCAAACGTATTGTCATCTTTTTAATCTTACAGCAATCTTAAACCTATCTTACACTTGTACAGCAATCTTTTCCATCTTACAGCGATAGGAAACCTATCTGTTTCATCTTAACTCCATAATAAAACCAAATCTGATACCAATCAGAAGGATCGCAAAATTATCATAAACCTTTCGGAAGATTTTCCGAGGCAATGGCAACGCCAATTGGAAAGCGATCGGGACAATATCTTGTGCATTGGGAAGGCATCTTAAATTTCATCATAAACTATACAATGGATTGTGGATTTTTTTATTACTTCAAATCGTAAATCTATTTTAAACCACACTCATAGAAGTGGGACAGGCCCCTTCAGAAGCTCCCATAGACAACATATTCTCTAGTAGTGGATGTACACCAACATTGATTTAGGTGAAAATAATGCATACTTTACGGGGTCGAGTAATATTGTGCATTATTGTCCTACTGAGGCACACTTTTGAATACTTCACCAAACTGAAAGCTCAAACTGTTTAACGACCCCCGAAATAATACACTTTTATGGAATTGTTTTAAAAACTCGATCAGCAGTTAAAAACTTGATCAGGAGTTATTTATACACTAATTCTCATGTGTTGATGTTGGTTTCCAGTTTTTCTTCTATTCTGTAGTATTTCTACTGTAAAGTGGACAGCAAGGATGAAAGTAAATAATAATTTGTACTGTATATAATGCAGAACACTTTTGAGGCAAATGAACTGGATAGTTCAACTGGTTTAATAGAATTAAAACAAACGTGTTATGTCATGTTATTGATGAGAGGCTGAATTCGTTTGTAATGTACACTTTTCTGGAACTACATTAGGGGCACTTGAAATGCTTATGCATCTTGTAGGATTATTAATTCTGCATGTACTAAAGTCAACTTTATTTATTTATGTATATTAATAGTTTAAATGTGAGGAGCAGTGACTGGTTGATTATTTCATACTTACTCTTCTGGGTCCCTGTTTGAGCCTCCATCAATGACCAACATGGCAGTGCTGTAGTTAGTCACCTCATGGGGAATGGCGAGGCCCATCTGATGAAACCATAGCGACCTTGTCACTCTGGTTTCTACAATGGAAAAATATCAATGCATTTCTTTAAGATAATACACAAAAGGAAAATCATCTGAATGATGTTTATTTTTTGACATTTTATCATGAGAAAATGCAGATATTTTTGTTTATTTTTTGTCTACGCCACTGACTATGAAGAAGTACGTGAAAAAGTTAAATTAAAAATTAAAGGAAATTTGGCCTGCCCAAGAATCCACACTAGCAAGGCCAAAAGGGGTTTCGGTTTTTAGTGCAAGCCACATATCCATCAGAGACACAAGTAGTGCACCGAAGTGGTCACCCATCCCAGTACAAACATAGCCCATTGCAACTTAACTTCAGTGAAGAGACAGGTACTCATCATGCTGCGCCACAATTTATGAAAGTCTGGAGACCAAAAAAAGTGATTTCTAGAAGTGTGACCCTTGACAGAGCTTGCACTTAAAAACCATTTGGGACAGACAAGCTTCCATTTTAGGTCAGATAGGGAATCAAACCTGGTACATGAGATGTGCTACACACTTCATTAATATGCTCGACTAATTTCATACCGAGGTCCCACTTTCGCATTTTAGTGACAAATTAATGCCAAATCCTCATCACCCATACTGACAAAGTTCAGCTGGAGTTGCAGCACTGAGTCACATGATAGAACAGCCAACAACTGCAGAGAGTGGTGACAGGTCTCCCATGCCAGACCATGTGGCCCCAGTTTTGCGCCTGACTTTGGCAACTAACTGGTAAGGCCTTGTCAAAGTTCAAAAATGGGGTTTTACGTCCTGTTCAACAGCCAGGGTGACATTGGGACAGGTCCTTAGTATTTGCCACTTGTGGCAGTCGAACCCACACAGAGGAAACAGCCTGTGATTAGATGTGAAACTTGCTAAGCATAATGCCACTTAGGACCTCTGACGAAGCTTTGCCAAACGTTGACAGTCCGTATTAGTTATCTACCAAGCAAGGTCCTGAATGTGGGACCCAGACATAAAGAAAACCACACTGACATTCACAAAATAATCGGAAAAAATATGTTTAAGCTGTGCCAAGTTACAACGACAATTACAGTATGAATTGGAAATTAAATAAAAGGTAATTTTAGTAAGTTTTAATTAAGTTTACTTGTAATTTATTATACACCACATGTTTAATCAATAAAACAGGATTACAACTATTCTATTCCCAGCGACCCTCATTATGGACAAAGTCAAATGTGGGGTTTTATGTCCTGCTGCAATTTCAAAGAGATCCTCTCTAACAGGGAGCCAGTGTAGAGACATCAGTAGATTCTACTGGTGTAATGTAGATTCACTTGCTAGAGAGAACCCGTGGCAACTCGTGCCAGCGCATTTTACAGACAAGGGAGAAATCTTTATGCACTGACACCTACAGTCAAGGTCAAGGTCCAAGGTAAGTTATTGTGGAATGGAAATACATTGATATAACACAGTGACAACTGATTGATAATGGGATAAGAGCCTTTTATTTTACAAACAATTCACTCAAGTCACGACATGTTAATTTTACATAAAATACTGACACACACACAAAATACTAAATTGTTATGATACTAAAATACTTAAAAGGCCCAATAGAACATAGATACTAGCAATGTAAACAATGTAAAGGATGTTGTACATAACTGCTAAACAATGTAAGATAAATGTAAAATAGGTGTTGAAACACATGACTGGATGAACAGTGTAGTGAAGAGAAGCATTTTAACCAGACAAAGGTGTAATGCAGGGTGATGAAGGGGAAGGGGGGAGGGTGTCTGAACCCAAGAAGTCTTGAAACAATAATGAGGTAGTTTACCCCAGTGGGTCAGTAAGTAAACAATAATGGCGGGAAAATAAGTGAGCATAAGCTGACACATGTATAACTGGGTAATTTGGCATGTGGTTTGACCTGGACTAATGAATACAGGGTAAAGAGGTAGCTTGCCTCAATAAGTCCTTATACAAACAATACTAAAACAATAAGTCAGTAATTAGCTGACACAGGTATAATTGATGTTAATTGCATACAAATTGGACCACAGTGAATACAAGCAATGAGACCTAGCCCTTAACTGAAAAGTTGTGACAAGCACAACCAATACAGTCAAGGTCAAGGTCCAAGGTAAGTTATTGTGGAATAGAAATACATTGATATAACACAGTGACAACTGATTGATAATGGGATAAGAGCCTTTTATTTTACAAACAATTCACTCAAGTCACGACATGTTAATTTTACATAAAATACTGACACACACACAAAATACTAAATTGTTATGATACTAAAATACTTAAAAGGCCCAAACCATTAATTAAGTAGGATTTGTTGGAAAGTAGTGGCCACCGTTGAGGAAGCCTTTGGTGTGTGTTTGAAGTAATGGTTAATGGCAGAGGAAGACCATCCACCATGTGCTTTCAAATTCTGGAGGGGGACATTGTGGTCAGCAGCCCATGATACAGCAGAACGCCTGAAGGCGTGGAATCCATAATTTGCAGGATTTAGGCCCAGGGAGCGGATGATCCTGGAAAGGGTGGAGGAGACCATGGGTGAGGTTAGGATTGACAAGCCCGAGGGGAGGGGGAGGAGGAAGAGGGGAGAGGAGGAGGAAGCAGGGACAGAGGCGAGAAGTGATTTCAAGGCCTGTACTGGACAAAGGGGGAAGGGATGGAGGAGAGGGATTTGTACCACTTGATGTGAACTGGAGGATTGCATGGACTTGCTCCACTTTATGATGATGTGGGCCCCCGGAGGGCCAAATATGACATCATTCCTGAGCAAATTCCTAGTGATGTCAAAAGATTTTGCTGAAATGGGTACAATGTTTGACAAACGCAAGAAAGCAAAGTATGCCACCAAAAACACAGCTTTGTACACATAACCATAATTTAAACTGTCACATTTGCTAATAATCTTGCCTAACAGACTGATGGTGATGTTAGCTTTAAATTTTGGAATGTAGACAGAGTTCATGGACACAGACTTGATAAATAAATGAACTTTCCTGTGACCAAGAGCTGTAGCCTCAATGTCACAGAACTTGAAGTAATGGCGTAGCACTGAGATGTAGCTGGTAAGTGAGTGGGCCCTGCTGCCATTCTGAGTAAGGAATTCCAGAAAGGCCAGGATCGAACTCAGGTCCTGCAGAGGGAGCTGCAGCCAGGAAGTGAATGCCAGATACAGCTTGAACTTAGTAAGGTAGGCTGCTGCAGTGCGAGGTCGAAGAGCAGAGTCCATCCTGGAGTGAGCTTGACGCACCAGACGTGACGCTAGCGACCCTGCAATCACAAATATACATTTGGTACACACCAGCCACCATTCACAGGCCAACAGATACACCCCTTAAGCAAATTGCTGGTGAATTCATGTACTTGTGGACTTTGAAAAACTCTGGACAGGGCGTCAGCCTCCTTATTAAGGTTTCCTGGTATGTGTGAGTAGCTGAGTTGAACATCATTTGAAGCAGCCAGTAGCCATATAGTTCTTACAATGGATTGTAAAATTTTGTCCTTCATTCTGTTGAATTTTAAAGAATTGACTACTGCTTGATTGTCAATGTGAAACGTTACTTGCTTGCCTCTCCACGCATGCGCAAATACCCTAAGAGCTATCATGACGTTGAGCATTTCCAGATGCGAGATATTCCAGCCAGCTGTGGCTGCAAAGTGGCGTGATATAGCATAGGCATTGTGGTTCCAGTATGCACCCATGCCAGTGAGAGAAGCGTCGACGTAGACGTCAATATTCTGACGCATTGTTGGGAAAAGCACCTTGCCATTGAATCTGACCAAAAATTGGATAAACCATGACAGGTCCTTCCTCATTTCCTCAGAAACCGTCACTTTCTGAGCACTCTGACGCAACGTGTTTAGCAGCCTGTTAACAAAGATGCGTGACGCTGGCACACATCTGTGGAGGTAGAGAAGCTTTCCCAAGAGCGACTGAAGCTGTTTGCGAGACACTTGTTTCTTGGTGATAAATTGGCGACACATGTCCAGAATTTGCAGACATTTTCCATGAGGTATGGTGACCATACCTGACGCAACGTCCACTTGTATTCCCATACACGTAAGGGCTGTACTGGGAGGAACTACCTTCTTAGGATTTATAGGCAATCCAAGGAACTCGAAGAGCGAAAACAATGTGTCAAATTCCTGACGCGCATTTTGACGCTTGTGGACGCAGATGACGTCATCAATATAGTTGAAGACGCGTACGTTTTTGGACTGCATGATGTGACGCAGGACGTCGGTTGTCCTCTGGCATAGAGCACTTCCGGTTTTCATGCCCATGGGGACGCTAATGTCTATGTAGGATTTGCCACCCCACTGGAGACCCAACACGTCATAGTCCAGGGGGTCCACCCTGAGGTTTCTAAATGCACGACTTATGTCGATTTTTGAGAGGAGAACGTCATTGCCAAGTTTGTGCACTGTTTTTACTATTTCATCCACTGATGGGTATTTTAGCACAAAGTTGACGCCGTCATAACTGGTGTTACTGATTCTGTCATTCAGGGACGCCCCATATGGATAGCTCATGTTGACAATGACCCTCCTTGTGTCATCCTCTTTTGGGCGAGACAGAAGAGGGGAGTAATGTATGGGAAATGGAATTTTTCACAAGGCCCTATAATAGCTTTATGTTTGATTTCTTTATTGAAATACGCCTCAACATCACAAGGGAAATTTTCAGCAGATGGGTGGTTGACGCCCCCTGTGTTAAATTGAAAATCCCCTCTGTCAATGCAGAGAGGGAAGCCATACTCTAGATAGTCGAGTAGTTTTTGGTCATGGTAATTTGCACATAGCACCCTCCAGTTATTTATATTAAGTTCAGTTGGGACTTTAATTCTACAGTGTCTATAATTAAATGTGCCACTGGCTTTCACTAATTCATGAGCAACAAAGGCCCACTGGTCTAAGCTGTCTATGTCTAAAATTGTTGGTGGTTTAAACAATGGAACGTCTATTCGATTCAGAGCCATGAATCCAAAATCAGTGTCACTTGATGGCAAGACAATATTCCTGCCTTTTTGATGAATGAAACACCAATCTAAAAACTGATCATTGCAATTACATAATACCTTAATGAGGTCACTTTCCTCGAGAGCAACATTAAAACTGTTTGTGCTAGCGAACGTGCTAGAGTTCTGACAAGTGTTGCTAAAATCACTAATATTTCCCAGAATGTCAACCGTATTTACAAGGTGTGAACTACTGCCGATCGTGGCAATTGTTGAATTAGAATCCTCATACCAGCTGTTAAAGGTGTGGTCGCATGTATACGACGAGTTCAGAGAACGCTCTTCCCAGTTGTTAATATATACAGTTCTATTGCTATTTTTTAAGCGATTTGTATTGAGTCGCCTGTACCCTACGTATCAACTGTTATTTTTACTGTCTTTTGATTCATTGTTGCGTCTTCTAATACAATCTTGGACTTTGTGGTGACAAAATTTGCCTACTTCCTGAAAACAGTACGAACAAGCATGCTTTTGAATCTGGCCATTCCATATGTGGTCAGTATTATGTTGGCAACTATTTGTATTGAAGTCTTGGCATATTTTTTCCCTATTACTACCCTTTGAAGCTTTTTGCTGAGTTGGAGCCTGTTTTGGTGCAATGAGCCGTGCCGTATTGCGGATTCGAACCTTCTCTATTTTGTCTGGGTTCCTCCAGGTACACCTGCCCCTTTCTATATCCTGGAGGAGGACCATATGTGCATGTTTTGCTGTAGCCCAGTTTGTCTCTATGGCGTCTTGGAACAGATGCCTGCCATACTCTAACATGTTTGACCTTATAGTGGAGCTACCCTCCTCTTGAATACATCCTAAGAAGCCAACCATAAATTGTAGGGGGGAAAGGTCTTTGTAATCAGGTAACTGACCCCCAGGGCCAGGGAAACAGTGATGGTGCGGCCAATTTATTTCCTGCTTTACTGCTGAGTCCCCAGCCCTATGTAAACCCGATTTGATGGTTTTGTTACCTGAGGTGGATTGACGCTGTTTCCCTTGCAGCTTTTCCAGTTGACGCTGTACTTTCCTTTGGACTTCATCATCAGACTTTAGGAAGTCTATTGACACTTGCTGTGATCCATGACTGTCATTGCCAGTTCTCGAGATGCAAGAGTATGAGCTGTCCATCGTGACGTCGTCATCATCTGCGTCAAGCTTCCTTGAAGGTTTGTCCACACGAGATGTGGATGCATGATTCGAGGAGCACGCCCTGGAGCAGGTATGTGATTTTTTAGGTGAGCTATGTGAGATTTTTGAACTTCTTCCTGACTTCTTGGCTACGACTTGCTGTTCGAGCTGGAGGTTTTTGTCTTCTAGTGCATCCATGCGCTTCAGGATGAGGTCTAGCTTGGCTTCCATGTTGTCCCTGGCTGCCTGTGAGCTTCCAGCTGTGGCTGGTGTTCTGCTCCCTGACGAGCTGGATCCAGAGTCTCCCTGTTGAACTGCCATCTGATTGGGGGCAATATAGCTGTCACTGTCCTGTTCTGAGTTCGCCTCCAACACAGGTGCACTACTATTTAACAGTCGTTTACATCTGACTCCCACTGGTCTACTGTGTTTTATCCCACACTTAGTACAGCTTGCTTGGGCTGTTGTTTGCGTGGCTGACATTTTGTTACAGTATAGTGGTATTGTCTTTATGTTCCACAATCTTAACTTTAGAGCCCACAGTGAGTTTAAAAATGTCCAGTTAAAATGTTTGATAAAATGATAAAATATCCTAAGTGTGTAAGTTTAAAATCCACAGAAGTTAAATAGCACCATATCCACGAGAACTGTCTGAACCCAAGAAGTCTTGAAACAATAATGAGGTAGTTTACCCCAGTGGGTCAGTAAGTAAACAATAATGGCGGGAAAATAAGTGAGCATAAGCTGACACATGTATAACTGGGTAATTTGGCATGTGGTTTGACCTGGACTAATGAATACAGGGTAAAGAGGTAGCTTGCCTCAATAAGTCCTTATACAAACAATACTAAAACAATAAGTCAGTAATTAGCTGACACAGGTATAATTGATGTTAATTGCATACAAATTGGACCACAGTGAATACAAGCAATGAGACCTAGCCCTTAACTGAAAAGTTGTGACAAGCATAACCAATATTTGACAGATTTGACACAAACCATACGAGGGCAACATATTGACACGCCGCACATGTGTTTGAGGCTGCCAAGGAGAGTGGCGTTGTCTATAGTGTCAAAGGCTTCAGAGAGGTCCAGTAAGATCAGAGCAGAAGGTACACCCTTTGATTTTGAAGACTGTATATTATTCTTTATGTATAGGTTTAATGGCCAAGTAAGTGTCCAATATTAGAAAATAATTGTTTTTTACGAGGTCCAGACGGGACATCAACATCAACTTCCTGATGTAATCAACACTGACTTCAGGGGCACAGATAAAAATAAATTGAGACTCCGTTGCATGACTGTCAGAAAAAAACAACAATTTTTTGAATGAACTCTATGTTTTGCAACTGATATATTTGCAACTGAAATATCTGAATCGTCATCAGGCAGCTTTAAATCGGCTTTCCTGTGAAGTATGTCATGCAACACTCGTAAGAGCGCCTTTGGGTCATTAGACACAACGTTAAATAATTTCTGCAAAATATACATTTGAAGTGGATGCGTTTGATATATTAGTTTCTTTGATGTAGTGTATAACAATCATGCTTTGTAAACAGGTCTGTAGTATTCATATGGAGAAATGCAATGAACTGAAACTTCATCAGAATCTGCTGTACATTTTTCAGCATATGGGACTGTGATATATTTATTTGCATCTTTCAGCTTTTTTTAATAGGATAGATTGGGGTGGGTGAATGTAAAGTGGGTGTTCCACTGGAGCCGACCCTTACTGATTAATGGGGGTGTTCCATTGGAGCCGAGCGTTACTGATTAAAGGGTCAGTTAGGTCAGTCGGGGATCGGGGACATTTTTGGATGGGAGAATGATGAGTTGGTTAAGCCTCCACAAGAGGACGTAATACATCCTGGCTTGTGTGTATCCACATCCAGGCCTGACTTAGGGTTGACCTTTTTCCTGTAAGTTCGTCCTTGAATGTCCTAGGGCAAACCCTAGAGGCACAACAGACAAGTCATTAGGTTGTCTGAACAGGTGATAGTGACAAACAAACAAGAAGTTTACCATCTCACCCCAACCGAACTTGCAGTCGGCTGTGCCGGTCAAGTTTTGATGAATATCTGAGGAAAAACAAGGATCAAGTGTTGACCAATCAAGAAATTTTTGACCAATTAAAAACAAGGTCAATACTAAATATTTGGATCCCATCACATGACCAAGAGTAAAGCATTAACATTTTTAGATTTTTATTATTTTCAGGTTTAGACTTTAATATTGTATGAGAAATAAATCAACCTATTTCTGATTATGACAAAAAGCCTGGGACAACAATGAAAGGGATTAGGACAAGCTAGTTTCCAGGTGGGCGGAGCCACTGTCGTTACACTTAATTATTACTCACCATCTAACCATCTCTGTGACGTCATATTGATGATGAAAACATCAACGTTGGAGTAGTTATAAACATCAACTACTTCCCACTTGAATTCACCGTCATCATCATGGACGTATTCGTCTAAGGGCGTGACGTCATCCTGAACATTTGTATTTGATAAGTGAAAAGATTGAAACATTAATTAATACTTTAAAAGTAAAAGCACTTATAGAGTGCAAACCTCCACCTGAATCATTTCCCAATTTTCAGGATTTTCCTTGTATCAAGAATGTGACCCAGATCCTTATCAAAATTTAATCAAATTCTCTTTGTGCCATATAAAAATTCATGAAGATAATCTCACTACTGTTGGAGTAATGTCAACCAGAAAGCCAAGGTCATTGAAACAAAATTCAAAATGAGACCTTTGAAAATTTGTGATTTGTTTTTGGCACCTAGAATAAGATTGAAAACTTTTCCAGAATTTAGCTAGTTCTTTCTTTCGTCAGGCCGGACAGCATATACAATTTCATAAAGATCTGTTCATTACTTCTAGAGTAATAGCCAACACAGGCCCACAGATGAACACACCCCAAAACATAACCTCTGGTGGAACTAATAAATATTATTATTAATAACCTATATATTCTGTTCTTTTGCGGCCTACCCATTTTAAATAATCAGACCATGTATTCAGTAGATTTCAACTCCACAGCAACAAAGCAGTTTTTGACTCCTAGTTCATACACTTCTGTGGTGGCCTCACGAAATACACACAAGCTTGAAAATACTTAACTTGTCAAGGCTCATTTGTGGCTTGATGCCTTTCCTATTTTAGTATTCTCCATTATGTTTCATACCTTTTCCAGCATGTATCAGACTCTTTCAAAATGTTTGGAAAAACCTACCACGTTGCCTCACTAGTTGTATTAAACTCTACACGTAGCAGGGAAGGAAGGGGGGTTGTGGAACGGCCATACATGGTGGCTGAGTTTTACAGTGCACAAGCAACGTACGACATCTCATTTTCGAAGCACAAGGATTAGCTTGTGGATAGTAACTCATATACCAGTGACGGAACTGTGTGAACAAGCCTTTATATACATCACTATCTAATTAAGTGTATCACTGATGCTTCATTGTTCCATACACAGGTATAGTGCAGGAGGTTGTCTTTTTTGAGTGAGTTCATTTGTCTGTGTTTGAGATTACTCCAAAACCAACAAGCATACCTCTATGATTTTATGTGCATTGGACATTTTTTATGTCCGTAGTGCCTAACCAAAGGAACAAATTATTAAATTTCAGGAATGATCCGGATCATACACTAGATACATACAAAATAATCCCGAAGGTTAAAAAAAAGTACCATTTTCACTGAATTTTCAATGCTTTTCCCTTTGTGTTCAACATTAAAAAAGAAATCAGTGGATATTTACAAATGTGTTTATTTAAGTAGGACCTGACCACAGGAAGAAGAGATTTCAATTTTATAAAAGATTATAGGTAATATAGTATGAAAAAAACATCTAAACGCAGAATTTTAGACTGGTTGGCGTGGTTAGAGCACAAAGGTGAAACGGCATCCAATCAAATAATTCAGTGTTTAGACTGTTTTTGAGTTTTTAAAATAAAATACCTAAAACACTTGTAAGATTAAAAAAAAATTATCCAAGTGAATAGAATAGGGAGCCGCCATGTTGGCTGTTTCATCAATTGAACAGGGATGAGTTTTTTTCCTCCAGAGATATACTGTAAACTTTTTCTGGATTAAGATACAAGCAAACAATTTAAAACTACACAACTTTATTCACTATGGCATAGTGTTTTAAATATAATTATGAAAACAAACTTATAGCCTATTGTTTTTCAGCCAATAATTATGAATGTGGAAATTGATGGAACAGCCGTAATGTTGATGGAGAATTTTGGACGGTTTAGAAATCACTCTCAACCAATCAGAATGATCGACACATCCGTGTCAGGTTAGAATCTGCATTTCTGCATACCAAAAAGGGAGAAAATCCTGCATTTTCACTGTATTTTCATCATGTTGAAGGTAAAGCACATGTCCGCCATTGATCTGCGTCGGTAAAGACTGACAGAAGAAATACTTCCTAATTGATCCCAAAGTGATCCTGTTTATGGTCTGCAGTCATTCCTAATAATTATGTGTAGTACAGTATTTCATTTGGGTGAACAGAATTTCTAGGGATATCCAAATAATGCCTCATGATGAAGATCAAAATGTGACTCGATAATTATATGTAGCCAACACTTATTGGATGGTAATACCATTAATCACATTACAGGTGGTACATCCTGTGGTCGTATGCATTGGGTAAAATGCTGCTGTCCTTCAACTACCATCTGACGTCTGTATGTGAATTTGTGACAAAGTGGTGAATCATCCAATTCCTTGAGCGTCCTACAGAAATTTTAAAATGTTTAAAATGTTTGTCTTTAAACTTTGGAACCGTGAGCATGCACAGAAGTATTTTCATGCGGTAACTAAAGGTGTGTTTATAAAAGTTTGTGGTACAGTCGTGTATTGGTGGAACACGTTAGTGTGACAGCAACATAAAGTGAGTGGAAGTAAATGAAGTTTGTCATTTGGTGACATACATTTATGTTACTCTCGTCCTAATGCAAATCCTATTGTTATTTACGGTTACACACCATGTCTTGAAAGATGTGTGGCGACCTAGGAGGTGGTTCCGTCGCCAAATAAAACCTATAACCGTGGGACGTACCATCTGCAGTGTGACTGGGGTATAAGCAACATGGTTGAATAACCTCCTGATTCCATCGAAAGCATGCAACTGGCCCCATGCTAGTCCAGAGCAACTGTTACAACAGACCAGACACGACCAGAAACGACCCAGAACAATACAAGATATAGTTTGGGCCAACTCATAATAACCCCTGGGGTATACTTTAGGCTAGGTCATTTAGCAACCTGGGGACTATTCTGTGCTGGGGCAAGGGTATAGATCCCCTGTCGCATATTATACCATTTTATGGCTTTGACTGGGCAGATAAGCCACCTAATAATATTTTGGGTCAGGCTAACTCATTAACTCTGGAGTCATTTTTGTGCTAGCCTAGTCGGGGTTACTGTGGCATGTTACACATGAATCAATTTTTTCTTATTCCTACATTGTTGTAGGAGATGTTATTAACCTTCAAATATATTATTTTAAACAAAGATTTCATTGTAGGTTTAAAACTAAGGGCTTCATATAAAGGTCGCAAAATGGACATCAAACAGTTACATACCCATGAAAAATCAGGCACATCGTCTGGATCAGGATATTGTCCATTAGCTGAACACAATAAAAACACAAGGCATGTAACCCAAAGATACATCTTATGAAGAATTGTTTTTGCTTAGAATTGAAAACTAATTTAATCTGATGTATCTTCTCTACATAGGTAAACTATAAATTGACTTAATTGTCTCTCTTATCAGCAAACTGGGTTACAGCGGGTTTAAAAATGTTGAATGCTTTTGATAGTTCATGTATTTTACCATGTGTTACTTTCAGCCATTTTGTTTTTATCTGTAGCTGCTAGGTATGATGAGATTTGGGTCAACAAACTGTTGCCTCGCCTTACAAAAGGCTTAAGTTTTTTTGTTTTTGTTTTTGTTATTAGGGAAAACGTTATATTTAATAATGAAGCTTCAGTTTAATATAATGTACTCATACATTCACTGGCTGTTACATCAGCATACTACAGTCAGTTGAACATAAATATCCTGTTCTTGAGTGCTTTACGAATACTCTCTTAAGGAAGGTGGAAAACGTTATATTTAATAATGAAGCTTCAGTTTAATATAATGTACTCATACATTCACTGGCTTTTACATCAGCATACTACAGTCAGTTGAACATAAATATCCTGTACTTGAGTGGTTTATGAATACTGTCTTAAGGAAGGTAGCATACTGCTTAGCGAAGTAATTTGGCACACCCTTGAAATTGTCGTAAAATGAAAAAAACAACGACTTTTAAGGTCCAGCCAGTCAGGGACACTAATTTAGGACGCTGGTTTCAAAGAAGAGATTGAAATATCATAACTTAAAAGAAAAAATACACTCTAAAAGGTTAATTGTAATTCTTTATTCTGGCTGTTTTTCTCTGTGCAGAATTTGAAAACTACAAACTGAATCATTTTATATTATCAACCAATGCAAGATTGTTATGGTCAAGGGGCAACGGGGTAGCAATTACCGATAGCTTTTAAAATTGCAATTAAAAATAATGATTACAGTCAAATGGTATGCTCTGATTAGTACATACAATGATACAATAATGAACCAATATAAACTGGCCACTGTAATTAACAGTTAAGATTGTCCACTGTATCCAGCAATCTAGCTGTCCTGTGATCTGTCCTGTGATCCGTCCAATGTCCACTAACACACAGGTATCTGTATCCTGCGATCCGTTCAATGTCAGATAGCACAAAATATCCTTTTCCTCTTTTCCTTTCAATGCTCAATCACACAAAATGTATATGTACCGATGTTGCACCGAGAATTGCACAACTGTACTGTCCACTCCAAGATATGAACCAAAAATATCCAAAATACAGTAAATCATCTCGGGCAGAAGTGCACACTATATCCAGGTGCAAAATGTATCCAAAGTACAGCAATCCTTACAGCCAACGAATACTATGTTTATTTGTGGTCAGATGTACAGCCCTTATGTACAACTATGTAAACTTCCAGAAAGTTATAGAACTAATTTGAAGGCAACACCTGTCACCAGATCAAGTGAGGAAGTTCTAAAAGCCAGTTTAAATGGGTTTCCCCAAATCTATTAATATAATCACTGAGTTTATCGAAACCTAGAGGGATTTCCCCCAGTCTATAAATAGATCAATACAACATAACACATAAATCAATAACTCGATTACCTCATATGGTTATACATATATATATATAATGATAAGATCAAACAATGTACTGGTATAGTGCCTATATATGTAACAGAGATATACCCTCGACTCAAAGATTATCTGGTTCATGGATCCAAACACTTTTCTTGGATTGTTATATTTTCACATATGAAGGGTTACATCAGTGTCCCATCTCTGAGAATGGATTTCGTATCCTGGCACGATCTCAAGTGGGAAAGTTGATAGGTGCTTGCAGTTTACAGTACAGAACCTTGACCAACTGTATGCGCTGGTTTCCTCTGCCTACAAAACTACCTGTTGTTATATGATCTAAACAATGTGTTGAAAAGATGTTAGACCCCAAATAAATAAATACATCAGTGGCTTTTTTCTGCTGACAGTTGATCCAAATGGGTTGAGGGGAAGCTGGAGGCTGGAGATCATCAATACAAAGCTGTTAGTTTTTTTGGGTTTCAGTGCAACCACAGAGCAAGGGTTTGTGTGTTTTCAGACATAGCTCATAAGTTGATGTATTGTGAGCAAAATTCTTTTCACAAGCCGTGCTTGTGTCAATGCATAATCTAATAATCAGAAATCAACACTTGTATATCAAATAAAAACACCAAAAAATACTTTTGTATACCAGCTGTTACCATTCAACACAGGGACCATTGACACATCTTTTCTGAAGACTGGGGATATTACTAGCCAGTTGATAATAAGTTTAGTATGTAATAGTTAGGCTCTCTTCCCTGTCATTATGAGTTCTGATTGCCCTCGTAACAATATGTGGGTTTGTTGTGACCTTATCTGTTGAACTATGGGAACAATGATTATTTTGTGAACATTTATTTTAAACCTAAAAGCAAAACATAAAAACAATTAATTGTATAGGTGTTACACAGGTTCATGTGAAATTATAAATTTAACAATTACAAGGTAAGGATTTAAGAGCAGAGTAATCCAATTGGTGAGAATTTTTCACTATAAAGTGTTGGACCAATGGTGACCAACTACCAGCTTTCACATATAGGGTTGGGTCTTGGGTTCAAACCACCGACCTCAGAGGTGGGGTGCGGGTGTGTTATCTACTACACCACCAAATCCCCATGACATTTTGAAGACATAATTGAGAGAGTGCCTCTGGAGTGCATTATATATGCTTACTCAGAAAAGACATGCAAGATATATTGTAATCTATTCTTTATAAAACTTTCTTTTTGAAGTAAGAACATGTACAACATTTAAGGTTACAAGATATAAATGGGTGCATAATGTACAAAATGTTAAGTTGCAACAAAAAATCATTAGTGCATAGTGTACACAATTACAAGGTTGCAAAAAATAAATGAGCACATAATGTATGAAGTTTAATTTGGTTGAGGTTCAGACCCATTGCAATGTCCGTCTGCATTGATTCACTGAGATGATTTCCCTCTCTTATACTGAGTGCAAAATCTAGATTGTAAAGTACCCATTCATTGTCTCAAAATATCCCAGATGAAGACTTTTAAGCAAACCCATGTTGTAGATCAGAGCTCGAATCCTGGCGTGACCACATAGTTGAAAGCTGGTAGTTCCTTGCTATTGGTCGGCAGGTTACATTACAGAACCTTGACCAACTGTATGTACTGGTTTCCTCTGCCCTTCCAACTACCCGTCACAATATAACCAATAAGGTACTAAGTGGTATATATAGCATAAAATAATTATTATATTCAGAATGAAATCATATTCCTATTCATGTTAATATGCATAGATATTCATACACATACAGTAGTTTATAAATCTAAAAAAATGGCCAGTGAATATTGTAAATTGCAGTAAAATGGTCAGATGAAAAACAATACTTAGTAAAAATATATCCCACAGAACTAAACGTCAAAGGAATGAGAGAGACAGACACACTTTTTCTTGCATACATGAAAATATAATCTAGTTTTCAAAGGCATTTGTTTAATTTTATTATCATCTGGTGTCTAGACATTAAAAATAACTCGTATATCTCAGTGTTAAACATGTCCAATTTGATTTGCTAAAATCTGATCACAGGACCATTTATCAATACAGAAATAGCAGGGCTGAACCGGTAAGAGGGCTGTATGAGTTTTAATTGCCCTCCATGCCAATGAAGATCCATCATTACTTGTCATACTTGACACACTAAAAGCTTCATAACTTTTAGAATCTACAATATATGACCCTCACGTCATATACAGATCTCACCTTGGGCCGTCAATCTTGATATAGTCTTCTCAAACATCTTATTCTTATTTTAATTTTTATTCTTTTTTTATTTTTATTTTCATCCACATATGTGCAGCAAAAAACCCATACATACAAGCACATTTACAAAAGAGAAAGAATGCATAGGTTAGATTTACAATTTAGGTACAATTAAAAAAATGATGCTGTAAATGCACCATGACAAAACTAAAGCTACTAAAACGTCAGTAAAATGTGGAAAAAAGGACAAAAACATGATCATACATTAAAGATGGATACTTGGTCTCGTTCAATCTAGAAAGCACTGACCATGAATTTAGGAATTATTGAACATTGTTCTTTATTTTTTCAACATATTTTTGGTCATTATAGATACAAGTGACAAAAGACATATTATAGTATTAATTATTATTATTTCCCAAATTAAAGACAAGAGCATTTCCATTTTGTCGACAGGGCACTGGCCTCTAGCCTGTGACATTCTGAGTTTAATACCTGTCCTTAACTTTTAGTGAGGAAATTCGTAGTGGCTTGACAGGGCTCAGTGGTGTCAACAGAATGATTGAACAACGATTGTTACTTCACATCTTATCCTATCTTTTCCTTCATTCTTGGACTTCTTCTTTACCTTAACTTCCTCACTCAATTCTCTGGCTAACTGTTGGGACTGAGCAGACAAATACTCATCACGCTGCACCACAACAGATGAAAGTCCGGAGACAAAAAAGGTGATCTGTAGAAGCGCGAGCTCTTTCAAGGCTGGCCGTTAAAAAAGACAAAACAAAACAACAAAACAGTTGGGGGGGGGGGGGGGGGGCATGTATATTTACCTTAGAATCATGTGACTGCAGACCCTCTCATAGAGATTCTGATTTTATGTTATTCTTACATATTAGCTGTACTACTTGGAGTCGTATCATTGCACAAACCTCATCTTGGCACAAACCGGAAGATTAAAGATTAACAACAATTGTTCTTTATCGCCCACACTGATGCATTTCCGCATACCAAATAAGGAAGTTGAAGTGACTACAGAAATAATTTATATATCTTTGGGACTTTCCATACACAAATTATGCCAAGTTGTGGTGCCGATTTGAAGAAGAAATGATATTATCGCTCTTAAAAACCATTCTAAAATGTTTGCTGTTTTGACCTTATGTACTTAAAATACATTTATAGATTGTGCAAGTGTCAATTTATATATCGATCTATACAAATCCATGATGTTAAACAGGTAGTAACCACAAATAAGGATTTTGTGCCCAAGGGTGGCAAGCAGTATACCCGGTAAATATATGTAGCATTGGATATGTGTATGAAACATTGGACGGGTTTGAAGCAGGTTGGGTGACTTTTGTTGTACTATAACAAAAACCAACTAACAAGCCTTTCTAGAGTGGAAACCTCCGCCAAAGTAGTCAAGTATCCGCCCCTTATTGTGATTTCACCCAAATACTGCTTTATTATTTTTGGTGAAATCTCAACTGGTAAACTAAACTCCTTCTACTGTTGAAAATCCAGGATTTTTTTTTTTTTTTTGGTTTCCAGAGTATGAGTGAGATCTTTCCTAAACTTATTCACTTCTTCCTTTAATCAGACCCTTTCCACATAAAAAGAATTTACAAAGAAGAGCTCATGTTAGTTTTGGAGTAATTGTGACCAAACTCAGATTGATGATAAGGGTCTACATTCACAAAGATTCTTAGAATTACTCTTAGAATTACACTTAAGTCGAAGAAAAATTCTGAGCTAAGAATTTTCTTATTCTTAGAATAAAATCGTATTCACAAAACAATTCTCAGCTAAGAATAATTCTAAGAATAGAAGTAAAAAGAAATGAGTGCACAGGTTAAACTAAGTGTAATTCTAATAAAAATTCTAACAATCTTTGTCAATACAGGCCAAGAAGTCACTTTCTTTATTTGGATGCAATTCTGGTGTCAGGAATAAGAGTGTTGTTCATAGCAATTTCTTACTCTTAGAAAAATTCTAAGAATACAAGCCATTCTTAGAAAAATTCTAAGAATAAGTGTGATTTTAAGAATAAGAATCTTTTTGAATAGGAAAGTTCTTACTCTTAGAATTTTTCTAAGAAAAATGACAATTCTATGAAAAATTCTAAGAATATATAAGACTTATTCCAAGAATAAGAATCTTTGTGAATACAGGCCCTGACAGACAGATCCCAAAACATAACCTCGCTTGGCGGAGTTAATAAACCTTTCCATAGTGTAGCTTGGTGTCTGAGAGGTACTGAAAGGGAAATTGATATGACTGTGACCAACCTGTCTCAATCATTCATTCCTCGGTCAGACCAAACCCATATAAAAAACTGGGTAAATGTCAATATTATGTGCTATAATTCCCAATATGTAAATTAATATTTAGACTTGCTCCAAGTCTTTGTATCTTTGATTCCACCAAATCTGACATATATGGAATCAGTATGAATCCATCTGATGGGTGGGAATGCCACTGTCCTTTTGTTAGCACCAAATTCTGAAAAAAAGTCATTCAGTCCTCATATAATACCTAAGACAAAATGACTTGAGGAAAGTCTAACTAATTATAAAAGTTTAAGTATTTTAAAAAATAACTGAGGTTCCTGATTCGCGATAATCAGGTTCAAGGCCACACGAGATCTTCTTTTGTTGAAGTAGACTGGTGCTCAGTCTAAATAAACACTTGCAAACTGACGTGTGACATTTAAACGGATAATTTTTATAGTTTTTTTGGCCCAGCTGGGGCAAATGGATCCGTCATAGACAGCCCAACAGAAGTTTCCTTAAGTACTGAAAACAAATGTGGGACAATTCTAGGTTTAATAAAATTGTGTTACAGAGTACACAGAAACACTTAAAAATTGTACATGTAATGTTAATGTACACAACCCATACTAAAAGTCATTACATGTCTTACCGTAAATACACACAGAATTTACATGTATAGATTTACATTTCTGCTTTTTACAGAGCTGTTTAGGGGGCGATAATGTAATATTTACTTGAAGTCAGCACTCCAAGTTTTGCACAATTTGTCCACAGAAATTCTGAGAACTAATGAATTAATTAAAGTATGTCATCACTTAACCTGCTTTATACGGTACATGCAAATCAATGAGTATTGCCAATGACAACCATCCATCACTAAATATTTTGTCTTCCATTTTGTGCCAAATTGTGGTGTATGCCAAGTTATGACACTAAGTCCTACCAGAACAGATATGGTTCGCAAGGCTTTAAATCAGGAAAAATTGTGTTACTGAATATAGAATACAGTTTAAATTTAACGTTGTGCATGTAATACTAATAAATATGTTGTACACAAAAAGTAATGACTACTGTAAGTTCTACTGTAAATAAACACATAGGATCTACATGTGTAGACTACATTTGTGCTATGTTCTCACATATTAGATAAGCAGAATCTGAGAGTACATTTGTAGACCTCAAAGACACTCATAACTTCTGGATTTTCGATCCGGAACAGGTTGTTGAATGATTGATCCAAAATAGTTTTCAGTTTTGCATGAGGATATTGCCAGAAATACTCCCAAACAATTCTGCATGTTATCCAGATCTGTATCTCTTTTGGGGATGATTAGGATCCAGGGTGGGGGTAGGGGGATTGTCGACATTAGAGAGTTTGCGAACAACGTTTCATAAACGTACCTTACAAAAATACGCAACATAATTAATCAATACGGGAGAAAGCCATGAGGGGGGGATTTTTGTTTGCGAACAGCGTTTGAACTATGATTTTTACATGCATTTCATTTAAATAAATTGGGAATTATACAAGTCAATACAGATAAATTCACTGGTTTTATTCATGTACAGTACTGATAATGTATAGCCTTCAGCCCTCGTCCTTTATTTGAGGTTATTCGCCAATAAAGTCCGCGCATACGTAGTTTATTTCTACATCAAAAATTCAGTTTGTAACTTTTATATTTCTCTGCTATTTATACACGAATTTCAATGCAATAAAGATGAGAAGAAGCTCTGAAAAAATACCTTTCTAATGAGAGAAAGATAACGTATTTGTATCTCACATTAATGGAACATTAAAATTGGCACTTGCTAACTAATTTGTAGAGCACTCAGACAGTGCATACCTCCGCCTTGCATAGTAGTAAGTAAATGGAAAAATCCGGATTATTTTTTTTGGTATCCAAATGGTGATCCAAATCAATCTCAAAATTTAATGGGATCTTTTCAGTAAAGTTCCAACCACCAGTTTATTTGCGTAATCCTGCTAACAAACAGGCAGACAAATGGTCATGAAAATAATACCTCCTTGACCAAGATAAATATGGCTGATTTGCATCTTACAACGTCTGGTGAAAAATAAAATGGCATCAATACAGGTATGCATAATTTCGCTTAAGTCTATCTCTCTGTACCAACTAGCTCTGTCAGAATGAAGAAGTTTGGCAGTTACTACCCCACAAACCCACAGCTTCCTTTTGTTATAGTTATTCCTACAATTCTCCCAACCAAAACAGTGGTATTTGATATTTATAGCACACCTCTGTTATATTTCCTTCAAAATGATTAGAAACCCCTACTTAAAAGATGATTTCTTAGCTGATTGGTTCTTACCAATTCTGACACCCCCTCTGGCAGGCAATTATTTGATTAAGGGCTTTCACAAAATTCTATTGTTTTGTTGCACCCTAGAATCTGCAAGCACACAGACTTGGTGCCATTAAGGAATTAATTCCATTAGATGAGGTCATTAGTAAATTTCCGGTGATTTGTAAATTTCAAATCAGTTATATGGGAGCTATAATACTTCTGTAACAGAACTGGTCTAAACACAAACATGATGTTCTAGTGACAGAAATAAATAAATAAACTAAACTAGATGTTTGCAGTGTACTCTAATGACAAAAGAACACCTGAACTACTTCAGTGACTGTATATGACAATAAGATTGTATTTAACACAGGTTGCATAAGTAAAAAGCAAGAAAGGCATGTGGAGAGAGCAGACTTCCTCCAAGGGTCAATGTCCCCTATATGGACTACGATTCCACTGATAAAAAGTCCTTAAAAATCCTGGATCCAAATCGTTAACCGGATCAGCACCAAGATTTTGTTATTAGTTCCTTGTGTCTTTTAAAACATTCCCTGAAAAATCTATCAAAATCCATTTACAACTTTTTGGCCTATTCTTGTAAACAAACAAACTTGGCCAATTAAGTACATTTCATTTGTTATTCTTACTGATACGATTGAAATGTTCTTTCATGTATCTTTGTCAATTTAAAATATTGATACGTTCATAAAGAGTATTGCGGGCTGCCTGCTGATTGTTTACCTTTGTGCTCTAATATTTTGATATTGTGTTTTATGTGTTGCATAGTTACCAGGTGACAAAATTTAACCCCCTCTTTCTATGGTCTAAACTATGGTGACAGCACAATTCATGGTATCATGTTATCAGGTATCCATGTGCTTAATCTCCAAACTCGCGGATTCTAAGGCACACAATCCAAGTCGTAATACATAAATCATAAGTCGTAAACCATAATAGGGTCGTCACCAGGGGATCATCGGTGTTTGGTACTGAGAAAACCAAAGGAGGGAAAGACTTCTGAAACAAATAAGTTTAAGTTCTATCTTTTTGCTTCAATATAGTTCTACATTGTTTGTGTGCAACAAAACATACCAATAAACCATCAAAATTAGCTTATCGTAGCAGTAACATATTTTCACAAATTCAGTAACTTGTTCTAACCTTTCCAACTTTGAGTTGTGTGCTACAATCAACGAGCCCATCTATTTTTGTTTCTGATTCGATCTGTTCAGTGACTGGGTAGGATGTCCAAGTGCGGGATTTGCATTTTCTGTAGGAAGTTTTTGTTAGCATTCACCACAACTTGGGATGGGATATTTTTTGCATCTGGGCCTGCATTTTGGAAATATTTCGAAAATAACCCATGAGCTTTATGAGCCGTGCAGAAATAAATGCACTGGAGAGGTAAAGTGGGGCCGGATGGATACATCGGGAGGCTAGTTTACCACCCAGATATGAAGGATCTCCCTTTTCAAAGGAACAAGGATAACATCGTGGAAAGCAAATATGTGCAGATATGACTGCAAGGTGTAAATCCACCATAAGGCCTCAAAACGCCAACAAGGATAACACAGAAGACAATGTGATATGATTAAAAAATTATAGTTCTAAATAACGTTATTGTTTCCCACCAAAATTATATAGTACAAGCCTTTACTTTACTTACTTTACAAGCCTGATTTTTACTTAGCAGAATTCTCCAGTTTTTATCAAATTGCAAGGTATCATCAGCATATAGCACAAACCTCCTGTTAAAAAGATTGTATCTGTTTCATTTCATGGCCAGTTTTAAAGAAACAATACCACCATTTTAAAAAGTGTGACAAGCATATCAGATTGGTGTACAAGGGTGATTAGAGTACACGGAATGTGACAAAATATGTTGATATTTGCTAGACTGTAATAGAACTGAAATGAGTAATGACACACTAAGATCTATGGGAGGAGGGTGCGATAAGGTTACTGCTCCGTGCCATATCTTGAAAGAGTTTGACCGCTGAATTCTCAGTTGTGCATCTTTTGTGTCTAATAACGTGGATTAATTAAAATATACATTGACAAAAGTGCAAATTGTATATTGACTTTAACCATAAAGCATTAATTATTTAACCTTTTACAGAGCTTTTAAATGGATAATAATATAATTACCTCTGCCACGGAGGTATTATTTTCATGACCATTTGTCTGTTTGTCCATTTCTCTGCTTGTCTGTTTGTTTGTTAGCATGATTACACAAATACTGCTGGTTAGATCTTCCTAAACATCAGAAGATGGGTCTTGGTCCAACATAGATCCCATTAGATTTTGAGAATGTTCTGGGTCACCATATGGATACAAAAAATCCAGATTTTCCCATTTACTTATTATTACGTGCCTTGGCGGAGGTATGCACTCTCCTAGTGCTCTTATTTCTGCTTGAAATCAAACCCCCCAGACTCAGCATAATTTGCATATCGAAATTCTAGCAGCCAATTAATTTATGTATGTCGTCAGTTTAATTACCATATATGGTATGCAGCCATGCATAAGTATTGTAATGGCAACCATCTGTCACTTCAGTTTTGTGCTAGGTTATGGGTGTGCCACCTTACCACACCAATTCTACCTGGACTGGATAGGTATGATAAAGCTTTAATTTGTCGAAAATTAACAGACTACAGATCAACCCCCGAACTAAAACAGATAAAATTTCTCAGTTATATTACTGCCAAGAGGTATTTCTTATTTCAGTTTAACTTTTTCTCCTTCTGTGTTTTTTTTTTCACAAATTATTCTTTTAATGACTTCTGTACTCTGTTTGTTATTACATCTCCATAAATAACAAAAGTAAAATCTTAAAAATTATTTCTAGTGACAAAAACTGAAATTATTTTTGCAAAAAGCAACACCCATTAGTGTATTGATTCTCTAAGAGACAAAATCCGGTTCTATCTTTTCTGACACACCCATACATCCACCCAGCTACCTAGACATACAAACACACTTCCCTGAAAGAGTAACATGAAAATAAATTCCACCCAATTGCTCGTTGGCTGATGAGAATTATAATCTGTCAGTGATACTGCCTCGCAGGGGAAGTAAAGTGGTAGAACATGTGTTGCAAAAAGAAATATGGGATGACTTCACAAGAGTGGTGGGTTCAACAGTGTTTGGCAAAAAAGTAAATAGCAGAAAAAACATTGGCGGTTGCTCTGCCATAACACCCACTGGGTGAAATATCCTTTCAACTGATTACAGAGAGCTTTTTGTATGTTTTGACAGGAATATTTATGTAAAATGATAGAAAATCTAGGAGCATGTTATATGCCAAGATGGATTTAGAGCTTGTGTATAATGTACTGTGACAGATAAACTCAATCAGGGAGGTGTAATGTGTGGTCACTACTGGTCAATGTGGTGGGTTTTGCAAATTTATTGAAAGTGGTATAATATAGGTACTGTGGCAAATGTGTACTTCATCTCTTAGCAAATGTGTGAAGGATTTTGTGCAATTGACATTAAAAACTAAGCTACATGTTTTAAACATTCTGGATAAACTCCATTGTAATTATGCACATCTCAAAACGTGTAAATATAACGATTAAGCTATACGATTGAAAAGGTCACACAAATATCAAAATATGCTATAAATAGCATTGAATTTATTCAGTGTACAAGACATAAAGGATATAAAATGCTTCTAATATTTATTTAGCAATTCTGATGACAGGAACAAGGATTTTTAAATAGAGGTAAAAGATATCTATTTGAAAACACCACAGCTTTGTTTATGCTGGTCAGGATATATCCTATACATATGATATTACAGACTAACAACCGGTGAGCAATATAGCCTAATTTTATCAACATGTTTACAAAAAAAAAACCCGCAGATAGAATCTATGTCTTGTATACGTCTGGAATAATGACAAAAAGTAGACAAGAACAGGGGTAGAACCTACATGTGGAAGGGGTTGCAACCTCCTCTTCCAGTCTACAGTTCAATACGAAACACTATCCCATTGACAGCAATTTGATTAGTGTCCTGCCAGAGAGAATCATCAAGGACATATACTAGACTTCTGTGTCACTTGCTAAATAAGGCCCCTCTCACTCTAACCCCATCTCTGGACTTCTACCAGCAATATTCTTACCGATTTAAAGCAAGGATGTCTGCCAGCTTGGACCTATGACGGACCTCATTTCATTGCTGGAAGTCCCGGGATTGAATTTTTGTGCGGTTGGAATAAATCAAACACTTGAACGGTTACTGCCGGAAGTGAGCCATTAAAGGAAACTCTACGAGAAGTGTTTTCGCGCCAAGAGGTAAATTGTGTGGACATTTCAAATACGAGAGTGTATTATTACCCCGGGAGGAAAATAGATGGATGAATATAGGCTTGTTTAGCCAATGAATATTGCATGCTTGATTTAACTCGGGTGAAACCTACTGCTGCCACAAGTATATATGCATCCAAGTTTATTATATGTGACATGAGAGGAAGCCAACACAAGGGAGGAATGTTCTGGATACACTGCAGTTAATTACAGAAGTAATGACTCTACTTTGATGGGACACAGACCTTGTATGCAAAACGGGTGACTAAACAGGATTTTGATGTCTTTATGCCCTGTGTTGCTTGCAGAAATCGTAGCTTTCTAGGATTCTATTGGATTTTTATTTGAAGCTTGAGTAGCCTTGTTGCAAATGAGCATAGGATACCATGCCGAAGAAAATTAATGGATATAAATACAAGCTGACATAAGGTAGGAAATTAAGTTGTTAGTTTTCTTTCTGTTTTTTGTGAGTTTTTTGTTCTGTCCACAAGCTTTTCATTTCTTTACATGTTTATGTTTGCAGCTTTTAATAAATGTTACACATATAATTTAATACATATATATATATATCGACAGAGATATTATTTGCAATTAAATCTTTTTTAATTAGAACTCTCCTTTGGTTGCCATCACAAATGTAAGATTTAAGCCTCTAATACAATATATGTTGGGTGCAATTATTCCATGGCACACAATTCGTAGTGATGAAGTAAATTTTTGTTGAAGTTGTTTTCATTTAAACCATAAATAATGCATATTTAACAAAGAGCATGAAATCTGTTAGCTACTTGCAATAGATCTTCCACCGTGTACACAAACGATTTAAAGCAAATGCTCGCAGAAGGATAACAAGTCAATAAATTGCATTAACCTTGTTTGTAGCATCTTCAATTAAGAGGTAGTTAAACATTAATGGCCATTGCCAAGTCAATCAATATGGACTTTATGACTTCACCAACAACTAAACAAGTTATTTACCAGTTTCCTCAACATGTAAAGCTGTGGAAGGCAATTTTTGACAATTTGGATTTGCATTAAAATTAAACTTATTTAGCTTAAAGTAACAGAGACCGGCTTTATGTAATTAAAAGTGCAAAAGAGGTAAGGCTATCATACAAATTAGCCTGTGCTTCCATCTAGCAGACAATAATGGACCAACTAATATTACATGTAGATTGCCCTATTCTTGCCAGCCTCAAACGCTCCATACAAGAGCAAAATATTTAACCGGTCGGTGCCGATTTATGGTTTGACGACTTTCATATTTTAGTATCAGCTCATATTAAAGCATATATCTACTCACATACCAGGACTTTTTATAAAATATTAAGGCCATAAATAAATGCCTAAAAGTCCAATGAAGAACTTTACTTGGTAACAACCTTTTACTCCCTGTGCAATTGAAGAAATACATGTTTGATAATCACTTTGGTTGGGCGATAATTCAAGCCCCTGCTGAGTTGCATACGTTGTTACTAAGTGCAAAAGACAATATTAAGACAATATTATCAGCTACTGAAATAAGTAGACAAGTGGTGTTGATGAGCTTCATAATGCAACGATAGCCTTCTCCCACAACCAAAAATAAGCCTTATTCTCAGCCAATTCACACCAAACCGGTAGTAGCAGTGTACACCCAGTTCTTCTCTGTTTGACCAATTTACAATGGGAAGAAAGCTAAGGAGTAGTTTGGCGTGAAACTGGTCAAGAGTACCAAGTCATCTTCAAGCACTAGTAATGTTAGAAAAGACAGCACATAATGTTGATGTCAAATAATACTAATTACACTAATTGGCACAAGCAGAGGTAGACCTTGGTGTAGAGGCCTGGAGCTGAAATCGCTGAAAGGTTTGAAGTCTATTTTGGCTAAGCTCTGACTTTTTTCTTAGCTCAAGTTAGACTTAAGTTCAGATTCATGAAAGAACACACAAGGAAACTTACCTGAGAATTTTGTCTGGGCCTAGTCCAACATAACCATGGTTGGCAACATGAAAAAACCCCGGAGAAACTAATAACAACTAAGGAAGATGGACATAGCTTTAAAATTGGACATAGTTGAGAAAGTAATGTATTTACCTTGACTTTCGACAAAAAAATATCTCAATTGACCCATTTACACCCGAGATACATGTA
The DNA here is from genome assembly GCA_964017235.1 of Sabellastarte sp. h YS-2021. Taxonomy (NCBI): domain Eukaryota; kingdom Metazoa; phylum Annelida; class Polychaeta; order Sabellida; family Sabellidae; genus Sabellastarte; species Sabellastarte sp. h YS-2021. The sequence continues at coordinate 126,005,361 of OZ024932.1, forward strand.
ATTGACATCAGACCAGGGGCCGGATTCACGAATAATACTTAGATAAGGTGACCTTAGATCTAAGTAAGGGAAGGTTTTTCACTCAAAATCACCCTCTGCAAAGAATATTGCTTACAGCTTTATATTACTGTGAGATTTTTAACAATAATTCATGTTAAATTAGTGCCATGTTCAAAAATGGCAAATTATTCCCAAAAAAAATTCACCTATCTTCCTTCATGTACAAAAACAAATTGCAATTGTTTCCTGTCAGGCCATGCACAAAATTACTGTATAAGTTAAAATTAATGCGCATTAATTTTAACTATTTTAACTGGTGAGCTTGAAGAGTAAAAATTAACTCCTAGTGAAAATTTAATTTTTTTTCTCAAGTAGAATCTAACCAATAGTGAAAATTAATTCTAGTGAATTTCGTCAAAATGAAGAATTAATGAAATTTTCTTCTAACTAAAATTTTGACTTATACAGTAACCACTTGGATAAATAAACCTCCCCATCCAAAAAGAACACCAATATTTACAAACTAAACCATGTGATATCAACATTCTGTCCTCCTAAGGTAGCTTCTGACCTTACTTAAAATCTAAGTATAGGTTCTAAGGTCACCTTAGAGTTAGGAACGTTTGTGAATAAGGTTTCTTAATATCTTACTTGAAATCTAAGTAATACTTAAAATCTAAGTTAGGAATGGTCTAAGTATTGTTCGTGAATCCGGCCCCAGACCTGAGACATGAAATGGGAAAAATAAATCGTCAACAAATGTAGAAATCTAAAGTAATTTGAACTATTGAAGTAAGAACTTTGACATTAGAATTTAATCTAAATTTAACTAATAAAATGTACCAAAGTATAAGTTTTTTGACATAGTAATCAAAATAAGTACAAACATTTAAAAAATAAAAATACTGGCCAAATACTCAACAACTGATCTATATTTTTATACATTGTGACATTAATTCACATAAACAGACAAAGGCGGCTCTAATAAATTTTTGTATATTTTTATGGGAAGTCAAGCATTTTCATCACAAAATGGGAAGATAGAAAATCCCAGGATTTACATTGTATCAAAGTACCTTTAATTTTGCATCAAGCTATTGCCCCGGAGAGGGATTAATGAAAGCTGATATGTCCAACCAGCTTCTATTCTGTAACTCTGTGTCACCTAGACAAAAACTCACCCATTCTCAAACTGTTCACACAGCAGGTTATTCGTCATTGTCTTTAGAGCGAAAATAAACAATGGTATAATATATGGAGATATTTTATCTTAAGGTTCAAGCACACCAAGCCAATATAATCTGTTCAGATAATCTTTAAATGGTGCAAATTTTTTCCAAAGTTTTAGGGGTGTGACAATTACATACAATTGGGTTCGATTGCATGTGGATAAAATTTTCACTCAACATTGAAACTGTATTTAGTATATAGTGGCTCTTGTAAAAGAAATACAAAGATAAAAGCCTTGAATCATTTAAATAAGCTGTTGTTACCGTATAAAATGCTGAATATTATGTCAAAAATGGCTGAATATTATATCAAAATAGTCATTTAATATTTGCTTTTGTTGCTTAGTTTCCTGTGCATGTAGACGTGGTATGTCAAGATCCTTGGTGGCTCAGTGGTTAGCAAGTTTGGTAACTAACCAGAGGCTGTCATCCCCTTTGTGGCTTCGACTTCCTCAAGAGGTAAATACTGAGGATCTATCGCAGTATGATGCTGGCTGTTGAACGAGACATAAAAATACCAACTAATTTTATAGATTTTGAAGGGTGTTCCTTCTGTCTTTTTATGACATGAAAAAATACAGATTTTTCATTTTAATGAGTATGGGGAAGGTGTACATTTTAATAACACCCAATGAAATAGTAATTGTAAAAGAAATGAATAATTCTTGGGCTATCGAAGAGCAAATGAACAATAGAGTCTTGTGATTGCCTCCATTTTCCTTGTTTTGTCACGTGACTTACTTAGAAATCAGGGGAGATATGTTGATCACTTCACAACTTTCAAGAAAATTGAAACCAGTAAGTTCTACTAACTTCTGAAAAGTCCAGTAAATACTGGACTGACTACCTGAACGTGGTATAACTGTTTATTCAGATCCTGTTGTATCATCTTGTATTATCATTGATGAGTACATGCCCTTATACCTAGTTTACACCATTCTGTGCTGGGTCCATGATGATCTACATATGAGCAAAAAATATATGAGTCATCAAGACTTGTTTGCAGGTCAATATGTTTTGTGATTTAGTAGTATCCATTTGGTTTCATAAGTGTAACACACTCGCCTCCCACCTCTGAGGTCGGCGGTTCAAACCCCCAGTCCTTATGTGGGAAAGATGGTAGTTGCTTACCGATGGTCAGCAGTTTACAGTGCAGAACCTTGACCAACTGTATGTACGTGTTTCCTCTGCCCACAAAACTAAGTATTGAAAGCGACATAAACCCCCAATAACTAAATGTGAATAACTAGGGATTTGTATTTAGCCAGGATACACTCACCACAACAGAGACAGTGTTCTCAGCAAGAGGTGAAATTTTTAAAAAATTTTTGAAAAAGTTGCATGTGCTAAGCTAAAATGTACACACCAGAGGGTTGAATTAGGGTTGGAATGACAATATGGGGTCGACTTGTTTTTAAACTTGCACTCATCAAGAGGTTTCTTTTCGGAATCATTAAGGACAAGCTTGTGCAACAAAATGCACATGCCAGTTATAACTGCACAGAACCATGTGAACGAGAGTTTATGGAAAGAGGAAACAAAAAAAAGAACACACTATCACTGGTCATGTATATGGAAACCTGCATCTAGCAGCATTACAAAGTCATGTCATAATAGGTTTATCAACATCTCCATTGGCTTTGTTTATGACCAATTTACAGCACAAACAAGTAAAAACCAGTTGTCGATATTAGGTCAATACTGTACATGTGTCTGAGTGGTGAGTAGTCATTGTTTGCACGTGAATAAACAAATGGTGGGATGGATGGAATTGTATAAGTATGCCATCGGCAAAACAAAACAAGAACACTCAAAGAACATAGACCTCTACCAAGACACGTAATAGTAAGTGAATGGGAAAATTTGAATTTTTTTCTGTAAAATCTCAAAATTTAATGGGATTTAGGCTGAATCAAGACCCATCTTTGATTTTTTTCATAAAATTCGAACCAGTAGTATTTGCATATTCCAACTGGCAAACAGACAAATAAACGGTCATAAAATAATACCTGCTTGGTGGATGTAATAAGAAACCAACACAGCCATTTGAAATTGAGAGGGCAGAATACATAAGCCTCATCCTTTGGACTCTCATGATAGAATTTAAAAATATACAATGTTCAGATAATTCTCCTTTTATACCTGTAGTGTGTGGTTCCAGCCTTTCAAAGCTTAACAATTTTGATATTTTGCATCAACAATGGTTGATATTTATCTCAGGAAGTACTAAATTATCCAAAGGAGTCAAATCTATCAAAAGCAAATATGCAGTGGCCAACGGATAATCATCATTGCATTGAAAGCAGTAATCTAATCATTGATCCAATGGACTTGTTCATTAGGATAGATTGGTTTTGTGAATGCCAACAATCATATTTTTCACAGGAATAAATTTGACCACTGCTCTCGGTCCTACGTTGGCAGCAGAAAATCCATATATTTATGTTTGTTTTACGATATATTTCGTTTCACTCCCCCTTGCCCATGGAAGGCAATGGGATAGGGTATCATAATCATGTTTGTCTGTTCGTTTGCCTCCATACATAACTTAAAAGCTGTATAACAGACCAGGTCATATTTTCACTAAAGGAAGGATCAACTTGTTGCTTGTTGTTCCTTAAAGATGATATGGATCCACATTGGGATGCTAGAAACTTTTAGGGATTTTTTTTGGTAGATATCTGACTTCCTGATTCTCAACACTGCTTGTAAAATTTTACATTGACACAAGTGCAATGTTAAGGGATTTTTTTGGAAGTATCTGATTTCCTGATTCTCCGCCTATGGTTTGTGCTCCCCCCAGCACTGCTCGTAAAATTTTGCATTGACGCAAGTGATCCACTAGCTAATAGTGGACAACTGGTAGGCGGGGTATTGCTATGGCCGCACCAGTGGAATGGAACAGGTTGCCAAATAATGTCAGACCATCTTGGGTTTTAGGAGCCAACTCAAGACCTAACTGTTAGACTTGCATACCCACCTCTATATTCACTCCACCTTGGTGGGTACTTGCTGGGTAAAAACCCTTACTCAGTTTTGGACTTTTCTGGGTTTTTTGGACTCTAGCACAGAGAGTTTATGTCAGTTTTGTGCTACATAAATGTTTCTATAAATGTTATCAATAAAATAATTTATGCACAAAAAGGAAGAAATACAAGAGCACCTGGAGAGTGCGTACATCTGCCAAGGGATGTATAATTTTTTAAAAGTGACTGAATGATAGAGAAGTGGGAAAATCTGGATCTTTAATACTTTCTGTATCCAGGCATTGATCTGAATTACTCTTAAAATTTTTAGTCGGATCTAAATTGAACCATCTTTCCACTATATTTCTTGAAGATCCAAAAGAGTAGTCTTTGTATTATCCAGCTAACATACAGACAAGTAAATGGTCATGAATTTAACACCTTCTTGGCATAGGTAATAAACCTTTCAGAGTGGTTTGTAAGGGGTGATAATACAAGTGCTACTTGAAATAAGCCCTCCAAGTATACTAATAACCATCCAATACACAGCTTACAAACCATACTTTTGTATCAGTGGTCGTGATTGGCTAGATTTTGAGTTTGTAGTTTACACCGCTTTGTGCCAAATTCACATGTTTCCCAATTTACCATACCAAGCAGTAAAGGTTTGTTTCCATGTTCACAATTTAAGATTTGTTATTGGCTATAGCAATTCTTTTCTCTCTTGAGTGTCTAAACGTGTTGCCATGTATCTTAATACCATATATATTTGCAATTACTTCCTTCTATGGCTGAAAAATTAACATCTATGTTAACAATTAACATTAAAAGTTAACATACACGTCTTGATAATTTGGCCCATATTTGTTGTTCTTTTTTATTTTCCATTTATTATTATGAAAAATGTTCAAACAGGGGCTGCAAATCTTGCATTACAGATGCTGAACATGGAAACATGCACACTTAAGTAAGCCCCTCCTTTATACTGTTTGCACTGTCATGGCAGTTTTCCGGACATAGCCACTTTTCAAATTGGGATACTAATGTTTCTAATATGGTGACAAAAGGGTTAGAAAACTGACAAATCGCATGATTTGTCAGGGCTAAAGAGATTGGCCGACTAATCTGCTTTGATTTACAACCCCCCTCATGACTGGCAGGATCCATACATATTAGTCATACCACAAAGCCATGCTTTCTGTTGTAAGTCATTAATAGTGTCATAAGCTTAACCTTTCACTGAAACCATATAGCTCCAATGCATTTTAAACAGGAGCCATGACTGGTCGTGGTATACTAAAGATTGGAGATAAAGCCAATTACAACCATAATGATTGGCCAGGAGTACCTTAGCCAAACATGCTTACTGGTAAAAGGTTTTTTTTAAATGCTGAAAATCTTCAATGAGCAACTTAGATGGATGTGATTACACATCTAAAAAGAGTGCTCATATGAATAAACAGATTACAGTGATATAAAATAAATAGCATCTTTGAACCTTTGAATGTTTTGCTATAACCAAATCTACCGATGATACTCTCACTTTTTTAAATGTTCTTCCTGGTGAGATTAGTGCCCCCTCTAATTGGCTCTTTCAGTAAAAAGGTAAAATCCAACCTCTACACCAAAGCATGGCCACCTTTGTTTCAATATTTGCCTGGCATTCTCCATGGTGATTGACCCTTTTTTCCATCCCTGGATAGTAAAATGGCTTGAATTTTTATGTTCTGTTGTTTCTTAGAGTCCCCTTAATAAATGGGAGATTAAGCGTTATAAAAGTCTATTTAGAGTTAAAATGAAGTCAAATACACCTAAAATCACAAACTTAACAAAATATATGTTTTTGATTTCAAAGCTTATACTACAGTTAAACAAGAAACAGGATAAATTAACGTTCCCTTTCCAAGTTTTTTTCACAAGAAATCTTTCAGAGAAAGCTACCCCAAAGAAGCTGTTCCTTGTTACAAATCCTGTTTTTGTTGGTGGAATGATTTGTTTATTGCCAGTTTGTACCTTCCTTTCAACAGTTGAAAAGACTTTGTGAATGAGGTTTATTCATATTAATGGCAATGTTGTCTGCATGCAATTATTTAGAAGAATTAGAATAATTGACTTTCTTTTGCACATAAAGAGTCTCAAAGGTGTAATGAATTGAGTGAAAAATATAGTTTATTGACTACCTTTTAATATTGATATTTAATAGTATATTTTTATTTTCTATACGATATATTGTACTACAAATGTTATTTATCTCTTCCAAAGCAATAATTTAGCAATAGTAACCAAATGCAGCCTTGTACTGTGGAATAACAACTCTGTTTACTCTCAGATTTTGTACCCCACAGAAAGTGTGTGAGGATGCAAAATATGACAGGGAGTTTTCATAACCTGTTTCTCTTTGTCTCTTTTATAATGATTTGTTTCCCTTAATTACGGATGTTATTGTTGATTATTTATTGAAGGTGTATATTCAGAATTTTTCGTCAAATTCCACTTAGAATGACAGCACCACGCATAAACAATATATTCAGAATATTTTTATTTCCTTGAATTTTCCCATATGTCCAAATAAAGGCTTTTAGGTAAATATGACCACATATGCATTTTGCTTTTGTTGTTCCACTATTCTCATATCACGTGACCTTTGTGACCTAATTCTTTCACACAGTACATAAAAAATCCACCAAGAAACGTGATTGCATACAAAGCTTGCCAATGAACCAAACCTGCCAATCAAAATGAAAATAATTACTTCTTGTGTGTTGTTTTGACATAAAAGCAGACAACGCCAATATACGCCATCTACAATTTTCGACACGAAGTTAGATAAAAATTGAAATTAAGTTTTCTGTTTTCTATATTGTTTTAAAGGCTGTTTTTACAAAACTCTTTAGGGTGCCACGGTGGCAGAGTGGTAACACTCTCGCCTCCCACCTCTGAGGCTGGGGTTCGATCCCCGGCATGGCCTCAAGTGGGAAAGCTGGTAGTTGCTTGCCGTTGGTTGGCAGTTTACAGTACAGAACCCTAACGAACTGTATGTACTGGTTTCCTCTGCCCTTCCAACTACCCGTCGTGATATGACCTGTACAGTGTTGAAAGCGACGTAAAACCCCAAATAAATAAATACAAAACTCTTATGGGGGGAAAATATAATTAGAGCATTTTCACAATATGACTATACACCTTAAACAATATATCTCCCAATAATTCACCAAATTGTTTTTGACCGACTGGTTTGACATGTTATTTATCCCCAGAGGAAAAAAAAGCAAGGCCGAAAGGGGGTTTCACTCTACTAGCATGAGCTGCAGAGCAATCAGAGACACAAGTAGTTCACTAAAGTGGTCACCCATCCCAGTGCTAATGTAACACATTGCCGCTTAACTTCAGTGAGGAGGCAGGCACTCATCACACTATGCCACAATTCATGAAAGTCTGGAGACAAAAAAAAGTGATCTCTAGAAACGCAACCCTCGCTAGAGTGGATCTTCATGAAATTGTTTTGTATGGGTATCACCTGGCAAAAGGAAGGAGTGATTTATGTTGGGGAAAGTTCCAGATCATATCCGGGAAACAAAATCTCAAATTTTGAGAAAAAGCCCCCGTCCAGTGGTGGTCTGCCATGTACAAGAAATTTCTAATTATGCATGCATTCTTTTCTCTTTTTTTCTAGACTTTTTAGACATAATAGCATAATAAGCAATCATGTCATGACAAGTGTAATGAAAGAGGGTATTACTGCATGATAAAATGTCGTGTATGAAGTAAAAAAGGCCAAAGAGTTTGTTGATCTACATGCACTAGATGCAAAGCCAATTGATGAAAGTCTGGAGACAAAAACAATTTTAAAAAAAGAAAAAGAACAGTGATCTTTAAAAGAATGAGCTTCTTCGGGGGATCACACTTAAAAATTGCTGAACACACAGAAATGGGCTTTCCAAGTCAGTGGCACATAGCTCATTGTAGATCATCAATATGAGTCCAATTGTTGTCATCTACCGAATAAGTTATCTGCAATTACACTTAGAATGTGTTTCCTTCAACACAGTGTAATTTTCCTTGTCCAGATGAGCCGATATTATCCAATTGATATTGGTTTGGAAAGAGAACCGCGGGTCTCTAGTACATCAGTTCTTACATCCTGTTGCCATGAACAATAAACCTAGCGACAAATGGAGTGTCATTAAATCTTTAACCCTCATAAGCACAATTTTGTATGCCTGAAATATAAACTAGACAAGTCTTCATTATAATTGACAGCTCTTCATTTGGAAACAAATAAAGATTCTTTCTGTGTTTTATATTCATTTAATATCAATTCATTGAATGGCATAGGATTATTTGGAAATTGAATACAATATCATGCACCTGCAAAACAAGTACCTAGGTCAGACCTTTTTACATACAGGAGTCCTAAGCTACAAACAGACTGATATACTTTGAGTATTGGATCATTGTGGTATGGTACACTTTAAAAAACATGCCTGAAAAGGCATTTTGGTCTACTAGTGTGAGCCGCAAAGTCATCAGAGACAGCAGTAGTGCACTAAAACGGTCACCCATCCCAGTACTAACGTAGCCTTTTGCTGCTTAACTTCAGCGGAGAGACAGAGAATCATAGACAAATCGGCCCTTTGCCAAATCGGCCCCTGTCAAATTGGCCCCCAAAATAAAATACCGTAGTCAAATCGGCCCCCAGGAAAAAATACCATAGTCAAATCGGCCCCCTGGAAATTACTGTACTCTCAAAGAAGATATGTTAAACAAATGACAAAAATCACCATCTAATAAGAATGTGATTTAATAAAAACTCTCATAGCACTTAATATCTTTTTAATCAATTGCCCTTTTAATAAAACTAACACAAATAAGTGAATAAATGACAGAGGATAAAGGATATTGTTTACAGCATCCAAAAATCTTTGATATATATTAATTGCAATTTTCAGCAGTTATCACCCTTGATATAATGTGATTATGTAACTGCACTTATGATTGATATGTGTTTAAGTTTTAAGAAATTTAAGTTTTTCAGCTGGCTTAGTGGGGAGTATAGGGTGCCCGTGAGTCGCCCACGGGACGAACGACGTGACGGCTTGATGCTGGGATGATTGAGCTGTAAGGATTTTAATTGGTCAGACTCCCTACAGTCCCTTTTCATCACAGCTTAAGGATACTGGAGTATTACTATTCCTTGTGCTCAAAGATGTATACCCCTTGTTGTCTTGCCCTTCTGTTGCTTTTCCTTGTGAATGTCTCGCGCATAGGCACTGAGCTGTGTGTCTCAGCGACCACTCAAGACTCTAGCGTCCTCCCAAGATCCTTTAGGCAGGCTAGCTGTAGCAGAAATGTACATCACTTTCCTTGTTCAACAAAGTTTAGAGGTCTGTCAATTTTGCTCCTACTGTGTGGTGATATTTCTCTAAACCCAGGTCCTATCTCATTCGGCGTTGTCAACTGTCGATCAGTCAGAAACAAGGGACCCATTATTTCAGACATGATGTCTACTGACTCTTTCAGTATATTGGCCATGACTGAGACTCACATTCGTCCATCTGACAATGACAGTTTCCTCCGCTCAATCACTCCTGCTGGTTTTACATTGTGTCATAGACCCCGTCCTCACGGCTTCGGTGGTGGGGTCGGCTTTTTTGTCATTGAAAATATCAAATTCAAAATTCTTGATAGTCCTACATATACAACTTTTGAAAACTTAGTTATTGACATTGGCTCATCTACTAGTCCTTTTATGATAGCATGTGTTTACCGACCTCCAGGCTCATGTTCAGATGAATTTTTGGACCAATTTCTTAACTTTTTTGAGTATCTCTCCTCTGTAAGTTCCTCATTTCTTATGTGTGGGGACTTCAACATTCATGTTGACACAAGTTCCAGTGACAGCACCAAATTTTTGAATTGTCTTGACTCATGCAATATTGCACAGCATGTGCACTCACCTACTCACCTACATGGTCACATCCTCGACCTTGTTCTTGCACCCACTGAGCCGAAGGTTGTTTCCAACGTACGAGTCGGTGGATTTTTTTCTGATCACGCCGTTGTTCATGGTCAGCTTGATTTTGCCAGTCCCACTGCACCCAAGTCAAACACAATCACCTTTCGAAGGTATCATAAGATAAACATGCAGAGTCTGATCTGAAATTTTTCCCAGTTAATATACTTGGCAACCTCCTTTCACCTGTTGATGCAATTAAGAACTTAGGTGTCTGGTTTGACTCCGATTTTTCCTTCTCTTGCCATGTCAGGAATACCTGTAAGGCTAGTTTTGTTCATATCAGGGATTTAAAGCGACTCAGAGGATATCTTACACGTGAAGCTGCTCTTTTAGCTGCAAATGCCTTGGTGGGAAGTCGTCTTGACTACTGCAATTCCTTGTTCAGAGGTCTCTCTGCTCTAGACATTCGGAGGCTCCAATGTGTTCAGAACAGTCTTGCAAGAATTGTGGCTAATACCACCAAATACTCACATATCACTCCTGTAAGAAAGAGTCTTCATTGGCTGCCTGTCTTGCATCGCTCTGTCTTCAAGACAGCCCTGTTGGTGTACAAGTTTCTACATAGTGGCCATCCAAAATACTTTGAACCTTTCCTTAAACCCAGGCATAGTGTGTATAGAACACGCAGAAGTCAATCTGATGGTGTGCTGCTTGAGGTCCCACATTGTGCTTCAATATATAAGTCTAAAAAGCATTTTGGCCTTAGCTTTGCATACGATGCCCCAAGAATTTGGAATGATCTTCCTGATGATGTACGCTCAGCTAAATCTCTCTCCTCATTCAGAAAAAAGTTGAAGACTTACCTCTTTGAAAAAGCTTACCCACCCTAGATCACCCCTAGTTTTTCATTTTGTCTCTCCGTGGTGTCGACCCCTGCAATGTCCCTGATTTAACGATTATGATCTCTGATTTTGGCTTTCTGCGTCTTAGAGTCTATCATTAGATAGAGATTAAGCGCTATAAAAGTACTATTAGAATTAGAATTAGAATTAGAATCACACTTTTCAAGTATCACTTTGGAAGTTGTCATCCTTATAAAAACAAATATAACATGATCACAAAGAATTATTTGCCATTATTTGTCATTAATGACCTAATACATGCTCACCTGATGTACTCTGCACACTAAATATCTGTCAGTCTTAGGGTCTGCTGTATGATGGAGATTAAGTGCCATAAAGTACTCTTATTGCACTATATTTTATTTCTTTACAATCTTGGGGGCCGACTTGTCCAGGGCCCAGTTTTTAGGAGGCCGATTTGCCGAGGGCCGACTTGGCAGAGAGCCGAATCGTCCATCTCCTGAGACAGATACTAATCACACTACGCCACAGTTCATGAAAGACCGGAGACAAAAAAACAAAAAAAGTGATCTCTAGGAGTGCGAGCCTTACTAGAGCTCATGCTCTCATGAGCTGCATTAAACTCTACACACTGGAGGGTGTGAGGTGAGGAGTGGCAGGACGGATATAGTGATTCTGTACACTAGCTGAAGTATTTATTTGGGTTTTTTTACGTCGCTGTACAGCACTGTACACTGTACAGGTCATATCACGACAGGTAGTTGGGAGGGCAGAGGAAACCAGTACATACAGTTGGTCAAGGTTCTGTAGTTTAAACTTCCTACCAATGGCAAGCAACTACCAGCTTTCCCCACTTGAGGTAGGGCACAGGAACTGAACCCCGATCTCAGAGGCGAGAGTGTTACCACTCTGCCACCATGGTCCCCAGCTGAAGTATTGAAGGTTGGATATTTTTTATCAAATAATCATAATGCATTATTGAGCTGCCATTTGCAGTTGATATTAATATGACATCCATATATCAGTATCACATTGTTAATATAACTATTAAATATTCATTGGGCAGATAAGAATAATGGGTAACATTTTATTTATGCATCATTGTGCAACATTGAGATACATTTGTACTTTACAGTTCATGGGGCATAGCCACGGTGGGCAGTGGTAATACACTCGCCTCCAACATCTGAGGTCGGCGGTTCAAATCCTGGACCCCATGTGGGAAAGTTGATAGTTGCTTACTGATGATCGACAGTTTACAGTACAGAAACTTGACCAACTGTATGTACTGGTTTCCTGTGCCCATAAAACTACCAGTTGTGATGTGATCTATACAGTGTTAAAAGCGACGTTAAAACTCAAATAAGTAAATACAGTTAATGAGCAGTAATGTCAGTCTGGTAGGTAAGAAAAACCCATCAGTTCACGTCTAGTTCACAAAAACATCCTTCACAAAAACAGAATTTTGGAACATTCTGTTAAATTTGTATAAGAAAGTAACTGTTTACCTAATAAATCATTAACACACATTTCATTACTTTTATAAATAACAGAATATATATTGCACATACTAAAAGTGACTTTCAACAATTGTTGTAAATGACAGAATCTTTGTACACCAAGTGGAATTGAAGATATTTAAACCATGATAATGATATTGGGGTAGTCTTTATCTAGTATTTACAAAGTTTGGTCAACATTATCTGGGGATTAAGCTCAATAATATTTGATTTTGATATAAGGCAAATGAATGAACACTTTGGGGTAATTATGGTAACTAACTTAAAGGTTCTTCAGCCTACATTCAGGCAATTCATATTACTCACTCATAATTAGGAACAACAAGAAAAATGTACCCCTTTTATTTGATGCATTAGCATACATAATTTCTTTCAGAGCACTTAAGTTGCATTTCATGGACAGTTGTAAAGGATAAGCTCATAAAACGTATGCTGATTAGGTAAATTCTGGATGTAGGGTTATTAACAAACACCCACAAGTTAAACAATGGAAAGTTATCTAACCCACCCCGGTGTCTCAATAGGTTATTTAGCTTAACATTAAATGTTGTTATTAATAGTCAGGACAAAATATTATTACTTTTCTTAGTGAAAAGGAAACAGACCATCACAATGTATGTGGCTAAACATACTTATGTCCAATTTCCTGACATGTTGCGAAGATAATGTAAGAGTAATGACATGGGTAACAGTGCAGCATCAAGAGTGGCAATTGTTTTTCTGTGTATATCTTCACAAAGAACATATATACACCAGAGCACACAGAGAGTGCATTACTCCGTCATTTGATGTTTGATTTTTTTCACTTGATTCAATAATAAGTAAATGGGGGAAATCCAAGTGTATGATATATTTTTTTGTATCCATGCAGTGATTTGTATCATTCTCAAAAATTAATGGGATGTAAGTTGGGCCAAGACCTGTCTTCTCATTTTTTAAAAAAAAAAAAAAAAATTTATTACCAATACAAAAAAGACATCACAATCATAGTATACAATTTCACAAAACGCAAGAAACTTCAAGCAACATAGTACAGTATCACAGTGGGTATCACTTAAAATATTGCAATTTTAAAAGGTTACATTAACTTCCAACAAGAGAACAATGCAATAAAGTTACTCCAAGTATTTGTAAATTTGCCATGTCTGATTTCCAATTTAGCAACATATTCCTGCCCAAGATATGTTTTATTTAAATATTCGCAGAAATATATTTTATTTAAATATTCGCAGAAATTCCCAACAGACAAAATGCTCATTTTTTCATGAAGATCCAACCAGTAGTATTTACATAATACAGCTAACAAACAAACAAAAAACAAACAAACAAACAAACAAGAGCACTTGAGGGGAGAACCAGACTTTGCAAAGTTTTTGCACCCGGCATTAAATGCATGACTTCATTTCACCCATGCTTGCATTAGGGCCCATGGGTGCTACCGCAGATGATTTCAGTAAAACATCACTCCAGAATCAAGGATATTACCTAGTCATGCCGAAATTAGAACCCATTCCTCCTAGTAACTGTTCTGATACTTCTTGAAAATTTCATAACAATCCGTACAGTAGTTTTTTAGTTATATTGTAAATAATCAAACAAACAAGCAAACAGACTGAGTAACACATTTTACAAAGTAACAAATGGTATGAAAATATTATCTCCTTGGTTTAGATAATTAGGATATGAATATATACATATATTTATATGAAACTGAGACCATATAATGATCGTATGTATGTATTTTTAATCAATATTTACAATTTTTCCAAATGTAAGACTGGAATACCAATGTCCTTAATTTGTCCTGTTATTTCTTGTATCACAAATCCTTAGAAATGTCATTCCAATCTCTAAACCGTGTTTACCAATCTAGCCAGCTTGGAAGCCAATAAATAAAATTCAACTTTAAGAACAAATAACAAATTGGGTTTTCTGTAAGAATATTTCAAAGTAATTCTGAGACAAAGATAGGGATAGTGTTGAAAAGATGGTATTTTACAAGAATTGCTGAAAGACAGAGTATAATCATTTTCTTTGTAAATTTAGTCTGTCCCACACCTATTCAGTAGCTGTTTGTTGAGTTAACAAAACTTCTGATTAACTTTCTGGCACAGCAAAAACTAAGCTTTAGGAATGTGAATATCTGTAATAGATACAGACTTCCATATATGTATGTAGGTCTTTCCATATTCAGATTATGAGGATTAAAATAAGGATGTCATAGCAGAAGTCATTTTAGAAATAACCATAATTGAGCTAATCCTTAACAAAACCATTTATTCACCAAATTATCGAATCTGACTTGGCACAAATTATGCAAGATACGTGGGTAATTATTGCTTTGAAGGTAATAATTATTGATATAAGTAAATAGGCTTCATCAAGTTACAATTGGAGGAATATTTTTATATCAACATCTGTAGTTGTAATGCACTTTTGTTTGGCAGATTGATTTGCATTCTTATATGCTTTGATAGATACAGCACACTCTATTAAGGTGGCGCCTAGTTAATGTACTTTTGTTTAAATTATAATTGCTGTTGTCATTACAAATAGTTGGAACCATGTTGGGAAATTTATTATCCTCCATACAACAAATTAAACATAAACAACAGGATATACAGATCATGTTTTCTCTAGGGCCCCTTACCATGGATAATTAGCATAAGAAATACGTATGCAAGTGCAGAATTTTACTTAGGTCGCCCTAAAAACTATGCAAAAATGGTGCAGCAATCTCAAGCTAAACTGAAGTATTTATAGTCACTAGTGACTATACTGTGGATACGTTTTTTGGCGTTGATTTGTATGTATGGGCTTACTTTTCTGATTATTACAGCAAATTGGTGGATAACAAAAGTAAAACAACACTCTTTGTGCGTATTTGTTCAAGGTTATCACTATTTTGGACACATGTTGTATTGGTTTTTCATGTCTCCTTGACAAAATTGTAAAAAAAAAATGCACATTCAAGTAATTTTCCTATTATATATCACAATCTTCCATGTAGCTCTGGAATAACTAAAATTTGGCCTTTTTATAAACATATTCTCTTCTGGCAGGCATGTTGAGATATTTGAGAATGTTGCTTTTAGTATAATTGTGTTACAGTTATGTTTATCTCAGAAAACTATGCCCTGAGTCCAAACTTTTAGTTTTATAATAATGTAAACATTAATGCATGGTAATAATAACCACAGCTAGACTAAATACTGTAAATAAATACCTCTTTTACATCCTTTAGGAAACATCTTAAGATTTCACCTTTTAAACTTAAGCTTTCCCACTTCCCCCCAGTCACACTCACTATCCTGAATTACTGACCAAGACCATCCCAACTATGTTTTTGAAAACTAATTCTGTTGGCCTAGTCCACTGAGTTTCCCATTGTGGGGAAGATATTAATCCTGCATAGCAGTGGATTAGATTAGATTAGATACAACGGTCACCTTTCACAAGCAGACCATAATATCAAGTCTATTTGTTCTGTGTGTCACCACTTCATTTTAATAAAGTCGTTGATCAATGTCTGAATAATATTGTTCTTAACATTGAGTATCTTTTTTGGAATAATACATAAAATATTAATCCATACTGCACACAATAGCTGATTTATATTGACGGCTATTTTGTTTTGGAATAACAACAGCAAAGGAAGAGGTGGATTCTGGACTTTTTTGTGCAACTCTAATACTGGTAGTTTAATTTTGTTTTCTCTGAAGTTATTGGACTAGGTAACAACGATATGATAGTTGTGTTATGATTAATTTAATTAAATACCATGGATGTTTCATGATACAATAATAAGGTAGACTTGGGGCTACAGCAGAGCACACTTGCCTGCCACCTCTGAGATTGGGGTTAAATTCCGGCCTGACCTCAAGTGGGAAAGCTGGTATTTCCTCGACATTGGTCAGCGATTTATAGTTTAGAACCTTGACCAACGGCGTGCACTGGTATTTTTTCTGCTTTTCTGGCTGGCTGTCAGAATATAAGTCATACTAGGCATGGCATAAAACACTAATGTATAAATACTGATGTACGCAAGCTTCTTATAGCTATTAAATCAGCCCATTTCTTGCCCTAAAACAAATACCATTACAATTGAAAAAATCAGGGTAAGGGAATGGCTATTTTTCCCAAATGAGTTCATAGAAACATACGCCTGTTTCTCAAAGCAAGTGACAAACTGAGTACCATTAACACTAACCATTATTAGTATATTTGTTCCTAAATTACAAAAAATGACAAGAATTTTTCATTATTGGCAACTCTTTATGCGACAATAAAATACTCTCCAAACTGGATGAAGGAGAATTAGTTAACAACTGAGAGTAAGAATATATAGTCAAACTTGATGCTTAGAAAACCTCAAGATCCGATTACACTTCTCTACAAATGCTGCAGATTGAAGATGAAGTGATCTCAAATATCAGATTAAGTGAGTACTAGTTTTTCAGGTTTATGTCCAATAATTCTTTCAAAGTAAAAAAGGAAGTCAGTTTTATGATACCTTTCCACATTTCTAAATATATTTTCCGTTGATAATAACAAACAAAAGAAAGGTCAATTTGTCTGAACAGGTTTATTGATGGATCAACTGGTGTTGTGGCTGTTCTCTTGTTAACACCAACAATCAGACAGATTGCCAAAAGGGATTTTTCCATTAGTTTTTGAGGCACACCTTTTATTTTATCAATCTGTTGACACTGATAGATGAGATTTAAATGAAATAACTGCTCAGCATACAATGTTAATTAATTGTCAACTTTTGTACAATTGTAAAAGTAAAGAATTTTTAGCTTTATTATTCATGTTAATAAATATTATTCATGCTAAAGTATTAAATACTAACTATTGAATTGAAACAAAAACTAAAAGGTTTAAGTCAGTAATTAATGTATATGGCTTTGTAATCAAAAGTAAATTATGTTGCAGTGACAAGATATTTGAAATGTTGAAGTCCCTCTTTAACCGCCAAATTTGGAGCACTTTCAATATCTGTATGAACATTTTGTTAATCTATAAGGCCATAAAATAAAGAAGTAGCTTATATATCACATATTTGTGCTATTATGGCAGAGAAAATTTCACTTACTGAAACACATACTTGACAATATCCCTGTACACTGGATGAAATATTCAAGTTTGGAAACTGACGATATTGAAGCCATTAACAATGACATCAGATATGTTTTTCAAATTTGTAAAATGCATTGTGTATGTGTATTTGAATGAATTGCTAGTATTATAATCATTGCTTTAAGAAATAAAACAGATAAATTGCATTTGCTCCCACATCAGGGGAAAATTATGGCAAGTAACAAAAGGTTCCTAAGACTACAATCTCGCAAAGCTATAGAAAATCATATCAATGAATTTTGGGCAATGCAATGCAGCAATTATGTCTTAACAGGTACTGCCTTACAAGTTTCCACGAATTGGTCAAGCGATGGTCGGGAGCTTAAGATCCCACTTCTCCTCATCAGTGTATAAGCCTAACAAGTATTTTGACCTCAGCTTTGCATATGGTGCTCCAAAGATTTGGAATGATCTGACTGATGATGTACATTCAGCTAATTCTCTCCACTCATTCAGAAAAAGTTGAAACCTATGTCTTTACAAAAGCATACCCATCCTAGTTTCTGGCTTTTTTCCGGTTTTTCTCCATAATGCTAACCCCTGCTACATCTCTGGTTATAGGGTTATAGATTTCTGCTTTTCTGTATAATGCACCTAGAATCTATCTTTATTATAGAGATTAAGCAAAAGCACCAGGAGAATTAGAATTGCATTGATAATTCATGACACCATTTCAAATCAAGAAAAAGACTGATCATGTATTTCTGATTTATTAATTGTGACACTAATGACTGCAATGCATCAATTGTTATGGGATTCCTCCAATAAACTTAAGGTTAAAAGTATAATTCTCAATTATTATTACCTTATTAAGGTAATGGCTTGTAAATGACATCCACAAGTCAGTATGGCTTTGTTGAGAAAGTTATTATTCATTCAAAAATAGGAACCACAGGATTAGTAGATCTCTTTTAATCCATTCATTATTTTACTACATTAATCTGAGGACACATAATTGGCAATTTAGGAACAGTTCTAGAAGTAGAGTTATTGACAAACATCCACCACTGAACTTTATGCCATAGTCATTTGCTGTCTCATATTGCTTTCCAAGTTTCACTTGTTTATGTACTTGACCATTACTGCTGTCATTAACACTGTAAAACATTCTGTTTGTATAAAATATAAAGGAATACAACAAAAAGAGTGTTGAGACATACTTTTGTCTAATTAAATGTAGCACATGCTGCCGAAATCAAGAAAGAAGGTTTCTTGTGAATGTACCTTCTGATTGCAAGTGAAAGGTCATCTGAGGCCTCGTCGTTAGCAAGTTTGGCATCTAATCCCAGGCAGTCACCTCTGTGTGGGCTGGACTCCCACAAGTAATAATGCTGAAGACCAGTCCCAATATCACCCTGGCTGTTGAAGAGGACATAAATCCTTGAACTTTTACTTCGAATTCCACCTGCACCTAAACTCATTACCAATATTTAATATCCATGTTTGAGAATATTTGTCAGACTCTTCCAAATGGCTTTTGAATAACTAAATTCTGGCCTGTTTATAGATTCTCTACTGGCAGAAATATTGTTTAAGAATCCAACCTAATCATTTAAGAATTCGACTTTTATTACAATTGAATATTTATTGCAGTTCTGGAGTCATAAATCTTATATTTTAGTGTAGCTGTCACAGGCCGATAGTTTGTGTAACACAGCAGCTTTTTTTGTTAAAGGTAACATCTGAATGTGGCTAAATCAACCATCAAGTGACCAATGATTTTCTCTTCAATGTGTTTCATTATGTGTTACAGGTAGGTTTATTACAGATACCTATGCCATGAGTACAGGCTTTTAGTGTTCAAACAACCCAGGCATTCAACCAAGGTATTCATCATCAAAGCCTCCACAAAGTAATGGTATCACTTTCCACATCACTTCATTGTAATATAATGTCATTGATGGATGTTTGGATTTTATTGTTCTTTTGTAGAATGCTAAGTAAAGCATCAGCCCATACTACAGACAGCAATTTGTATATATTTGTGGTAGTTTTGTCTCTGACTTTTAGTGTTCAAACAACCCAGGCATTCAACCAAGGTATTCATCATCAAAGCCTCCACAAAGTAATGGTATCACCTTCCACATCACTTCATTGTAATATAATGTCATTGATGGATGTTTGGATTTTATTGTTCTTTTGTGTAATGCTAAGTAAAGCATCAGCCCATACTACAGACAGTAATTTGTATATATTTGTGGTAGTTTTGTCTGGACATATAGAAAAAGTACAGATAAATAAAATCCTGATTTTATTTAATTTTTTATGCAATTTTGTTACTAGTATATTAAACTTTGTCTGCATTTATTGGGATATGTAACAAAATATATAACATTTTTATAGTGACTAATATCAATAATGGCCTTTCATGTTTTATATCTCAAATAATTC
Source organism: Sabellastarte sp. h YS-2021 (assembly GCA_964017235.1). NCBI lineage: Eukaryota > Metazoa > Annelida > Polychaeta > Sabellida > Sabellidae > Sabellastarte > Sabellastarte sp. h YS-2021. Next base: position 126,025,428 of record OZ024932.1, read on the forward strand.
GATTCCTTTATGACAAAACAGCTATTTAAAATTCTATTATAGTAAAATAGACTATAACAAGTTTTTGTTCAAAAGATTTATAGATCTATACCTGTTCCTCAAAGCTGTGAACAAAGTGTGATTAACATATTAACCTTCATCAATATAATTATCTGTGACTGAAATGTAAAATTGACAAAGAAACTTCATTCTTGACAGCTCTGTCTGTGACAATGAGATGTTGTTTACATGTTAGTACTGATCAACAACAAATTATCCATAAGATGAAATAGAAAGATTTAGCAACTAACTCGTATTTTTGTCACGGTAGAAAGTCCAATCTGGTAGAATTTGAAATTCTATCGGTAGAAAGTCCAACTGGAGTTTCTACCAAACAAAATGTGGACTTTCTACCAGTAGAATTTGAAATTCTACCAGATTGCACTTTCTGCCAACTTGGTAGAAATTCTAATTTGGTTGAATTCAAAATTCTATCAAATTATACTCTCTACCAGCCTTATATAAGTTTTTTTCTAAGTCCAAATTTTAAGTTTCATAATATTTAAAAGAGTTATTGAATGTAGCCTGGCCCAGAACTCTGACGCTTATGCATCAAAATACGAGATAATTTGTTAGATATCCAAAGATATTCAGTCTTGGTAATAAATTTTAAAAGTAAATTATTTTAAACTGGTTTATTGATATGTAGGCTGACATTGTGGTGGGAGTTGACATCATCACTCAAGAAGACTTTCAAATTAATTATCTAGACTTTTGCCTAAATATGAGCAAAACCTTGTGGATTTTGTTACAATTTAACTTTATCGTTTTATGGAGATAAAGTTGTCAATAGATATTCAATTAAAACCACAATTTTAAGGAGGTAATTACAGTGTTAAAGGAATATTGGAATGGTTATAATGGCCTCAAACTAAACAGTTATCACTTCAAACTTTAGCAAACCTCCCAACATCCATAACTCACACTGCCCTGGCGGATGCTGTTTTGTAGTCTTGACCTGCAGCTAGTTACTGGATCATCCCTTATTGATAAATCAGAGTTTTAAGCTTAGATTTAGATTTATTTGTTGTTTTATGTCGCGTTCAACAGCCAGGATCATATTGTGACGGGTAGTTTACAGGTGGAAGAAACCAGTGCATACTGCACTGTAAACCACCAGGCATCGGCAAGTAACTACCAACTTTCCAACATGAAGCGCCAGGGCCTGAGATTCGACCCGGTGGCCTCAGAGGTTGGAGGCGAGAACTCTAACCGCCACACCACCGAGCTCCCCAGAGTTTTAAGCCTCTCTTACATTCCATCCAGAGATTTTATAACACAATGTTGAGGTTTCAGAGACCCCGCAATAAAAATTAGCATGTACATTATTTTTTGTGTGCACACAGTATGGCTACAAACACATCCATGTCTCAAGAGAAAATTTACGAGAGGCTTGGGCACGTCCGTTTTCCTTGCTATTGTTGCAGGTGCTCTCCATTCACTTACAGGGTGTGCACATGTCGTATGCTACACTCACGTATACTTTGCATATATATAAAGCCACTGTGCTGCCTCATGTTGGGAAAATACACATTGTTTGCATGTACAAATCTCTACTACCCCACTACCATATACTCCTACATGCTTAAATATGTACAATGGGATGTAAGAGAGGCTTTATATGTTCCAATCACTTTGGTGCCATAGAATTAATATAATTTAATTAAAATCAAAGGAAAATCTTGATTTGAAGAGTTTTGCACTTATGGCATATAAGAAATGCTTCCATAACATGCTTCCTCGAGGACAAAAAGATGGTTGCCACATAAGACCTTCATTTGACTGCATCAAACTCTTCCTGATATTAATGGAGAGCATCCAGTCAGACACTCAAGCAAACATCTTGCAAGCCTTATAAGTATATTTATAGGTATTTGACCCAAAGGTACTACATTCACAGTTGGCGACAGATTGTCTGCTCAAGTGACTGACTGTAAAGGATTTTTGAGGTTATGGAACGTAAGATATAAAGGCATTCCATCCATTATTAACTGACTTCCACCCCAGCCCACCCTCATAAATGTAATTACAATGCTGCATTATTACCCCAACATCAGAATGGACTTTAAATGATAATAATAAATTAACATCCCTTTGTTGAGAAAGTTATTAACTATTCATAAGTAGGCCACATAAGGATATTATGTCACCTTTGTCACATGCGACTTAACCCCTTGGGGAAATCTGTTAATTTCCACTTTATGTACAACTCTTTCAGTAAAATAATTGACAATCACCAACAAGTTCATGTCTAGTTTACAAGCAGGCCATCTTCTTATCCACAATCTCTTTCCAGGGCTTCATGAATTCATTTAATTTGTTTATAAATTCTCTAGTTGATGGGATATGTATTTTTAATTGTATGAAAGGTACAGGCAATACTACAATGAACGTGATTATAGACATGTCTAAAAGTCTTGTAATACGATGAAATGAAACAGATATTGTATAAGATGCAATTTTCACTTGCCATTAAGTTTAGCTCTTTTACCTAATGAGCTTGGAAAGTGAAAATTAATTCCAAGTGAAAATTTAAATCTGTATCAATATCTGAAGTAGAAACTAGACATTAGTAAAAATTAATTGGTGTATTGGTGAAATTTTCTTCTTGCTAAAATGTCTACCTATAAAGTAACTGGTAGAGGCGGCCATAGGATAGCTATATATACATACACATTTATTTATATATAAATGAGACAATGACTAATGATAATATGTAGTTCCAATTAATATTTACAAACAATATTCTTTCATTCTGAATGCTTCACCAAATGCCATCAGTTTAATGTGGTCTTTCTTGTATCACAATATTGCCTACTGGAAATGTCAATCCAATTTCTATCTGTGTTTTTTAGTAATCAGGTTGACAGAGAAACAAATAAATGAGACATATGTCTCAGTTCTTTGTAAAGGACAAATAAGGTTGTCTGTGAGGAAATGTGAAACTAATATTTGAGTTGGTTTTCTTATCAATACTGTAAAGGTAGAAATTTTAGCTAAAAGAAAATATTAATTTCACTAATTCTTCGTTTCGAAGAAATTCACTGAAAATTAAGTTTCATTAATGGCTAACTTAATTAAAATTGAGTTAATTTTCACTATCCAAGCTCAGTAGCTAAAATATCTGACATCAATGCCTGCCAATAAAACATCCAACCTATACAGTATATTGACGAGCTATAAATCTATATTATGATGATTTCCTTGATGACAAGTTGGTCCAAGAGTAACATAATAATCCTTGATGGGCTTTAACAAACCAACAAACCGAGCCAGTCATTCACAATGTGGATGTATGAGAGTAATATTTTAAATGCACAAGTGCAGTTATATATGTGCCACTCTTTCATGTCTAGATCTAAAAAAGCTTTGTAAAAGATGCCACATTAGAAATGTTACCCAATAATACAAGTTATCTTTAAAGGCAAACATTTTATTATAGACAGCGATTTATACAGAGTCACTCCATACTACTAGAAATATACAATATAGTGTATTGTATTTTTGTACTGTATATGTATAATGAGCTCAATATTACATTGCATTAGTGGGCCCAAAGTACTTTTTGACCCATTGTTACTGCACAAATGCAGGCCAGGTTCACAAGTGACTGACATGCCCCTAACTAAAAGATAGAGGCTCAAAAATTCCTGTTTCTCAACGTCCATGAGGGCTCTTAATCCTGTCAGTAGGGATAGGACCTAATGATAAATGACTGCCATTTTATTTGGTCATCTGTGTCACTATATATTTCCTATAGCTGGGTTCAAATCCAGGTCCATTGTGTTCAGAGGCATGTTTGTTCAGTTTGACTTAGTGTTGGCAGTTGATAATAAACATGCTTAGTAGGTGATAAGGTCATATGACTGCTGAGAAGTCAAATAGAGTTTAAGGTCATGTTCCGAGACAGAGTTCAAAATGAAGTTTGGAAAATTTTACTTCTATGTTAGCATCGCCATTTACAAGTGTGGTAAAGTGTTAAAAGCAATGTCTAAAATTATTGCAAGGTAAGAATTTTTAAATGCCATGACGGCAGCGATGTAAAGACATTAAATACACAGCTGCTAGAACCATAAAATTAAGGTAACAACTTGCGTGTACACTATAACACAATACAAAAATTATTGAATAAAAGCAGCTCTTTTCCTCTCAACAAAAAGTTAATACTGAATAACTGTAAAAAAGGAACTTTTCTGCTTTGAAAGAACAAAGTCAGAGCAAAATAGGTCAAATTAACTAGGGCAGAGAATAATAATGGAAAATTCTCTGCATATGTTCAAATCCCTGTGAAAGGGTTAAAGTGAAGAGGGGCCACCAGGGTCAGCCTTGGGCAACCTATCGGTAAATTACGACAATTAACTATATCACTCCAGATGTGAGAATTCCCTACTCTGGGGACATGGAGTAGGAACCAGAAACACTGAAAGACCAATTTTTATGACCTCATATGGACAGTATGAAGCACTAGATCAAAATATCTTGCTAGGGTTGATCAGGTTCCCAGCAACAGCCACAGGTAGTGAAACTAAATGAGTAATCAGTAGGGGCAACCAGGGTCCGAATGGCACAGCCTTGTCACTAAATATGAGTCTATATCTGTCAACCAGGAGACTGCAGGGATCTACTAGAAGGGTTCAGGATCCATGAAAGCTCTAAATTATTCATGACCCAAGTGGGCTGCCTAAAGTCACAAGATCTGTATTGAATGGTACAGGTCAACCCATAACATTATGTTAGAGGTTGGAACGTAAAACAATTAGATCTTTAGTTTCTAAGTTCAAAATGACCGGTCTTTAGTTCTAAAGTAAGTCACTAAGGCGCCAATGAATCCGATTGGTTGTGGTCATTATTATGAGACTTGATGAATTAAGCAAGATTAATACTGACCCACCAGGCCTCTAACATGGCCTGCCAGCAATCCACATTAGACCACAGTGGAAGGTTCATACTGATTGTAGGTGTATCTCTGAAGCAATAATTTATAGCACTTTGATATGCCGTTCAAATCAGACCAGGCCGGATTACTTGGTGATAGAGTAATAATTCACATTGCATTTGAGAAATCCGTTATTAAATCCGTGTTAACAAGTTCATAGAAATACCAGTCTTAGTTGTCCCAACTCAAAGTTCCTTCATCGCGGAAAACCTAGGATTATGGTAAGACCTGATGTTTCAGTAAGTCATGGTTATATGCAATATTTGTTAGGGAATGGGGTACTATATATCTCATTGATGATTCTGCTAACAAAATGGTACATCTGGGTGCACTTGATTATACATAAGCCACGCCCCTGCTTCAAGTCCCATTTTTCAACTGCCATTGTCTAGGAACTCAGAGGATGTGGGTTCAAACCCAGGTACAGGCAGATACATAGTGGCTCGGATGACCACTTAAAATGGCTGTCCTCTGTCATTGGGTCCTATCCCCAGTGGCAGGCTAAAGAACCTCAAGAACATTGATAAATGGTATTCCTTGGGCCTCTATCTTTCAGTTAGGAGAATGTGAGTTCCTTGCAAGTTGGGACTGTACCTGTGCAGTCGGATGGGTTAAATAGCGGTCTGAGTCCTGTAGTACATGGAGATATTGCGCTGAGTATAAAAATAAATACACAAATAAATACAGAAACTATAAAGTTTACAAATCCTCTTTTAATGGTACACCAACGTTTTTGGAATTCTTTACCTCTTCATAAAACGAGCAGTCTCCCCATTAATATTCTTGGATCTATTCTAATCTAATATACTACTTTGCAGGTGCAATATCGTCCCCACAGTTGGAAAGTCAGTGCACTAAGTAAATAAAAATACTGATCATTAGGACAGTCGAGAAGGGTCAAGGTCGGTACTCCAGAGTTGTGGATATAACCAAAGGGAAGGAGAGTAAGTGGGGAAACTAGACTTAACAATTGGAGCTCAATAAATTAAAAATTTTAATTTAATGTAGCTTTTTTATACACTACAAGCTTACCACTTGGGACTCAGGAGAGACCCCCCCCCCCCCCCCCCCCCCCGCCTCCCGCTGAAATTAACGCCAAGTAATCTGGCCTTGTCTGATTTAAACATACCAAAGTTGTTTATATCATTGCCGCAAAGACAAACCTGTTATCAGTATGTAATACAGTGTAAGAAGTATCTTCAGATCTTTCTCTCCAACCCAAGGTTCACCACTTAGTATGTTCCACTCATTTACATCCAAAACACTGGTTCATTGATCAACAATCTCCCTCCACTATTTGCCTCTTCTTGTGCCCTTGTAAGGAAGATATTGAACCCGCAAAGCAGATTATATTAGAGGAGATGAAAATTAAACCACAAGATTTTGTGACTCCATGGTGTAACAAATCATTGAATTTATGTAGGAAAGTGTATACTCTGATATAGTTAACCCCCCTTAATGTTCTTTTTATTCAAATTCCATAGTCAGTTAATACCAAAATATCCAAACTATCATTGATCAGAATTAACCATGTAGTTAATAACTGAAATTAGGCACAATGTATATTTTCTCCAACTTTCAACACTCTTCAATACATATTAATACCAACACATTATATTCAATACTTAGTTAGTTAGTTAAAAATTAAGGTGCAAGAACACCTTAGTTTTATTCTGCACCAATAAATTTAATAAATACTTTAGCTAAAGAATATATACAACATGAATAAATATACAAAAAACTAGTGACTAGATGTACAGATTTAAAACAGACATAAACTGAACAATATTTTAAATAAAATCTGTGCATAAACAGAATAACAAGATAAGATTATAAAAACTGACTAGACCATACAAATTATACAAAAAACAAAAACAAATACCCAAATATAAGAAAATAAATACAAACCATAAATATAATTCTCAAAAAGTGTAAAATATACAAATGAACAAAAAAAAAACAAAATAAAGATTCATTCTGTAAAATCCAATCAAGGTTAGTGTCTCCTCCAATTAGTCGCCTCTTACGACACGCAGGAATACACGTTGGGCCTATTCTACTTTCCCGGACCCACAGGGGGTAAATTCAAACTGTTGATATATACATTGTACAGCCTAATAAGACTTACCTAACCTGTTTAGTTGGCAGAAGGCTAGCTTGTCTGTAAAAACCAATATCAGGATGTTATTGAATCAACCATTAAGATGAAAATAGCCATTAGCCATTCTCTATTTAATGCAATCCATTATCTTTGGTAGACATGTATATCAAAGAAAACCATGCATTTACCTGATGCTCTCAGTGTTTCAATAACAGCAACACCCATTTATTAGCAAAACAATGAATAACAGCCTTTATAGAGCTTATACCTACCCCAAAGGCAACCCCTTCACAATTGCTTTTTAAATCCTTTACAAATCCTAGATCAAGAATTGGTTGGTGATTATTCCCAAAATCTATGTTACACCGAGACATATCGACTGTGAGAATTTGATGAAAATACACGCAGTAGTTTTTTTTTAATATTCTTGATAACAAACAAAGAAACAGAAAGAATGGTTTAAAAAGTCTCATAACTTCCTTGGTAAAGGCAAAAAGGATAACATACTCTTGCAAAATAAATTTGCTTTGAAAGTACATCTAAAACTTGAAGTAAGAGCACTTTTTGTGCATGTTTGGATTATAAAGTCGTGACCCTTCATACATAAAACACAAAATATTTTGTCACTTTTTAGTAAAACTGTTAGTCAATTAATAAATGGGTGTTTGGGTATGTTTATCACAGCAATATGTGCAATGATTTGTATTAGTGTCGCTCCTAAACTTCAATAGGCAGATTCAGGGTTGTATTGTTTATAATTTCCGAAACCAATTGTCGTTGCACAAAACAAATTGAAAAACAGAAATTTCTGGTTGTGATTCTGCAGACATTTACAAATATGTTACATGTTTTCTTTGCAGCCTGTTTTGTCCCTATTAAAATACTGACCTAAATAATATTATATGATAATACATAATAACTTATAGTACGGAGTGAGACATAATCTACAGTATGGATTAAAACATAATCTACAGTATGTAGTGAAATGTAATCTACAGTATGGAGTGAGACGTAGTCTACAGTATGGAGTTAGACATACTCTGAGGTATGGAGTTATGGAGAAGATTGTGAAAAGCTTTTATGATAATTCTCTAATATATTTTGATTATATTTGTGTAGCATTGTGTTTAATCTCCATTATTTAAATTTAATGATTGCTTTAAATCTGTTGAAACTGACAATTGGATGAAGCAAAGTTCTTGCAGTTGTTTACATGCATCTCGTAACCAAATGATCATCCAATTTTCCCTGTACACCCTTAAAGCTGATGCTACAGATTGGTTTGTTTTCTGGCAATCATTATACGATCAGATTATATGGCATCCATTTTGGATATTAAAAACTGTATAGACTCGTTAAGAAAATTCATGCCAGATATTTACTGTGCTGTAAGGGTTGTCATTGTATATTGGCCATTCACATTTATTGAAAGGCACAAAACGGTTTGGTGATTTGCTGAATAACAAAGTAGTTATTTCATATAAACTGTGTTCACTTCATCACAAAATTATTTCACAAGCATAGAAGAACCAATTTAATACAATAGCTTGAACAGAGAATTCTTCATCTGTGCTCATCAATTCTCAGACCCAAACCTGCTTCCATCACCAATAAAGCTGTCTATAAACAGGGTGCCATTAACTCTTTAACCCTCATCTGTACAATTGTGTGTGCCTGAAATGACAAATAATCCACACTGTGTCATTATCGATGGCTTTTACTAGATTCACACTCATCTGACATGGAGCTTGTCTCCAAATTCTTAACCTTATGGCACATCATTTTGTACATGAACAAGGAAGTTGCAGATCTGTTAATGTTTTTTACATATATATACACTTTTGTTTCACACTTGACTTTTTTCCTTAGACCGGGCACCGTTCCAGTTTAACAGGAAAACACACTGGTACCATACATGGTAACCTTGGCCTAGTCCACCATTACTGCAATGCACTGTTGCAGCAGTTCAAGGACTTCAGAGGATTTGTAAAGCTAATTTAATTTTTTATATGTTTTATATAGGCTTGAATATGTTTTATAATGAATAATCGGAATTATAGCATGATAATTAACTGGAAGAAGTACTTTATTTAAGAAGTAACTAACTTAGTGAGCGATAACATCACCCGAAAACACTATACATGCTATCAACATGTACACCATATCATTTGAGTAGGAACCTATTTATTACCCCTTTTTCCTGCTATCACTTTTTATAACTGCTAACCCTAATTATCCAAAATGGTGGCCAGAAGAAGTCCCTTTCTTTCAACGAAAAGCGATACAGGAACTAGACTATTTTGCCCTCAGCTGTTTGCTATACATTTTCCAAGCACTGAGAGAGTATAAATATACATGATCACACAAAGTGTAATAACATGCAAGACAATAGGACTGCAATAAATGATCATTCTTGTACTGTCATGCTCTTTTCATCATTACCTTACTGACAGGCCTTTGTCAGGTCCAAGAATTTGCAAGCTTTACCCTTAAAGCTGCAGGATATTCTTAAGTAGATATTTTACATTAAACAAGAAAGAGGTTTTTTCATGTTTTAATCTTACCGGTGCACTGACTACATCCGCATAAACAAGTTCAATTACATCTTGTTTTGGTTTATTTGGTGTTTTTCATCACGCCTAGTACCCTACCAGTTATATTGTGATGGGTAGTTGGAAGGACAGAGGTTAAACATACTGTACAGGCTATATCATGACAAGTAGTTAACAGTGCATAGTTTGTCAAGATTCTATACTGGGAAGCAAATTCCAACTTTTCCACTGCTGGTCGGGTTGGGAATAAAATCCATGACCTGAGAGATGTGGGGTGAGTGTGCTGTACACTGTAAACTTACCAGGATGGGTTTTTAGTAGAGATGAAAGTACAGACTACAAGAAAATTACTTTTTTTAGTATAAGTACATGTTTTGGTACATTTTTCAAGAAATTTATTTTTTATAAATTAAAGTACTTTTGAAAAGTATTTAGTACAAGTACTGTTATCAGGGACCAAAATATTTTCCCAATATTCAATATTCTACTACAGAGGATTTTATTGTAGCCTATAATTTGTTTCCCGCTTATAACATAATTAACTTATTGTTGAACACTGGAATGCAACTTTGTATGCTGAGTAGGTACAAAAGTGAACCATCCACGGACAAATATATAAAAAAAAAACTTAATTACTTTGTAATAGTTAATAACCTCCAACTAGTAGGTATGTAATTGACGGAAATTGTTTGTTTCCAAAATAACTTGATATACTGTGCACTGATTTTCGTGGAATTTTCTAGAAATGTTAACAATGGCACCAAAAAGAATGTTAAATTTGGCTGGTGATCTGGATCACAGTCTCGGTCCAGGGATTTTTTAAATGATTCTTGTTTTATTTTCGTACCCATAATACTTATTTGATTTATTTGGCCTTAAGGGACTTTTGCTCTGCTGAGTGTTTTCTAGTTAAATCAGAGATTCTTTCTGGCTTGGAGGAAAGGTGAAGTTATCTTGGAATCCTCCTAAGATGAAATAGGAGTATCAAGTCCTGAATTTTCCACAGTCCTATTTTAAATGATTTTGAGTTTCTGATTAAGATTACAAACCAATTTGGTTATTACCTGACCAAAGGAAGGATTTGTTACATTTCGTCAAAGATCTGGGGCCGATTTCACAAAGGGACTTAAGTCCAGATTTAGGCTTAAATTTATGTTAAGTCTGTGGTCTTAGACTTAGCAGATTTCACAAAGCAGCTAATTCCATGAAATTGCTAAGTCAGTGGACTTAACTTTAACTCTGGGAGGTAGTGGGCCTAAATTTTGTAAAGAGGACTTAAATATGGCCGCCATAAACTTTTCTCCACTTCAAAATTTGAATGGCTGTAATTAAAGTATAATTATACAGAACACCTTACTGAAGTAGTCTTTGGGAAGTTTATATGATGTAACAAGGTTTTCTATTTCAAAACAGCATAACATGCATAACATGCATCAAATGAAGGATATAAAAGGTCATATGACACAGAAAACCACTGTGGTTATTTGATAAGCTTGGACTTAGCTAAGTCACCCTTTGTGAAATCCATTTAAGTCCCAGACCTAGCTAAGACCAAAGTCTTAGATTTAAATCCAAGACTTAGCCAATAAAGGGACTTAGTTTAAGTCCTTTAGTGAAATCGGCCCCAGGATCATTTTCTGTACACTCAGCTGCCCTTTCGGAGGTATTTGCTGTAGCAATGCTTTCTAGTTTGATCTGTTATTGTATAACAGATTGTTTATGCTGTTATAAGTGACATATACACCTTTACTTAGCCTTGTCTAAGGCTGAAATGGTACAATACTATAAAATTGTAAATATCTTTTTCAAACATGCATGGGGGCTCAGTGGTGTAGCGATGAGGGTGCTCGCCTTCAACCTGCGAGGTTGCCAGTTTGAAGCTTGACCCGGGCGCTTCATGTTGGAAAGTTGGTAGTTACTTGCTGATGCCCGGTGGTTTACAGTGCAGAATCTTGACCAACTAGTATGCACTGGTTCCTCCACCTGTAAACTACTCGTCACAATATGACCCTGCCGGTTGAACACAATGTAAAACAAAAAAAAATATCTAAATTTGCAAACATGTACACATATATTTGGTATTCACAAAACACTTGTTCATGTTAAGAGATATAAGTTCATCAGACAGTCTCTGTCTTAGGTCTTAGCATTATGCTGATGTAAAAGCCAGCATATGTAGGAGTACATTATGAACTAAAAACTTCCTAATATATATAAACTTCCTAATAACAAAGAAACTCGAGACTTTAGCAAGGCTAAAATTTACTCCAAAATAATGGAGCTATGCATACAAATTGAACAAGTACACATTACGCTTTTCATGGTAAATTTCACTGGTAAAATATTTGTTTCATAAAAGAAACATTTTCAGTGGCATTTGCCCAACATTTGAGTATCAGGTGATTATTCTTCAAATAGTGAATGGTCAGTAGTATAAACAGGTTATTGCCGGGACAACCAGGAAAAGATGTTAATGACTGCACCGCCATTAACTCTTCATTTTCTCACCATCACTATTAAGTCTGCTTTAATAGTGGCAAAACACATGTTTCTTCATTGTTCAACAACATTAACTAAAACAGACAACATGTTTCTAGTTGTTTGTCATGAAAAGGTCGCAGACACTTACCTTTTTCAATGCCCTGTTTTATCCCTGCCGAAGCTTAACTGTAGAACAGACATAGCATAAATGATTAAATAACTTGTAATTTGAAATAGCTATATTCATTCAGTGTGAAGCAGGGTTGAGATGAAATCCTGCATACATATTCCAGCCCAGGAACACTTCTTTGTGTTGTGAATTTATACTTGGCGCACAGGTAGTTTGCATTTGGGTATTGGCCACTTTTGAGGAGTTTGGCTGTTGGAAACCCCGCTCTATATCCTATTTGATGCTTGGTTCCAAGATATATGATACTCTTTCCCCAAATTCTGTAACTTTTTCTTTTTACAGGAATAAATTAATTCCCCAAAAATGGTCTCTGAGAGAAAGTGTCCAGTACTTATTAGTATTGGACATATCAGTCAACAGTGAAAACCTGCAAGTGGGGTTTACATAGTTTTACATAACACATTGCGAGAATCATATCACAATATATATGAGGTCACAAACGGATTTCAGGGCCATCAGGATGCACTCCTGGGTATTAGAAACATGACACCCACTAGAAGAGAAACTGATTGGTGTTTGCACAATAATACGTTTCCTCAGTTTGACATCTCTGTCATCACAATTACAGTGATCAGTTCTATAATCAGGGATTGAGTTATAATTTCATGCCACATCCTGTGTGATCTTCATTTGCATGATCAGGGTGCAAGCATGGATATACGTGACACTGGTAATTTTGTCATTCAATAGATTTATTGTAGTTATTACTGTTGTTGGTATTAACTATTGTATGTCCCCCCTCAACTGCAAAAGACGGTGATGGAAACTTCCCTAGCTGAAAAAGAGTCTGAGGATGACCATTTAGAAACCTCCCTGAAGTTCTTTAGCTTGCTGCTGGGTATAAGACCCGGCAACGGAGGACTACCGTGGTCATCCGATCCACTCCACATGTACCTGGGATCAAACCAAGGTCCTCTGTCCTGTTGCAGTATTGGTTATATTCTGAATGGAAATTGAAAGAGCAGAGGAAACTAGTACATACATTTGTTTTTTTTCCTTGTCAAGGTTCTTTATTGTAAACCTCTGACTAATACCAAGCAACTATCAGATTTCCAACTTGAGTTCTGCTGTTAGCAATTCAATTTTCAAAAAAAAAATCTAGATTTTGGTATTTACTCATTGTTACTTGCCTTGCAGAGGTTTACGCTGCTGCTTTTGAGTGCTCTTGTATGGTGTTAGCAACATGACAGCTTTGTTTATTTCAAAATAATCATTGTGAAACTACCACAGTTACACTGACAAAGGCAGATTTAGATGTGTTTTAAATATTTAATACGTCAAACCCAATTCTGGGAGGATTCAGTCAGGATAGTAAAAGGTCAAAATGAGAAGTCAGAATGTCAATCCAATGACCAAATACAAATTAAAAGCTTCAAACTCAATCCTTGAAGATTCTTACCAGAATGATGATTTTTATAAAGCCACATTTAAGGCCATGCCCACACACATATAATTTATTATTCACAGTCAGTATTTTAAAATTATTGAATATTTTAACAAACACCAAACCAAACTAAAACAGGAAGGGATAATGTTTGAAAGAAGTGGAGAGGACAAAAGAATGAAAGTTCACTTAAAGATCATTCACATCATAGCATATTCACATTGGATCGGAATGTTGTGAACGGACCTTACACTGATGAAATATGACTCTGGCTTGTCGGAAGCCACCGAAAGTTGAGCTAGCACCAAGGTAGTTTCGTTCATTTCAAGGTAATCATTTTGAATCTACCACAGTTGCTAACCTTATGTTGGCTTGGGCATTTTATGCTACATTTCCAAACAAGGAGCAATGTTCATTCATGGGTTATAGAACGGGAAAAGGAGACAGGGGCTTAAAGTAATGTAATAATGAACAGTGTTAAACGGAGCCACAAAATCAATCAGGCATTGGGGATCAGACATTATCTGATGGGATACTACTATGGAATGTTTGTTTATTAAATAATGCATGCTCTTAGTGTAGCGTAGGACCGCAGGGAGCTCAACTGCCTAAATTAATTATTTCTACATAAAAACATGGTGTGCTGTTCTGGGATTTGGGTGATAAATAGTACACAGGCCAACTGGGGTGCAGCAAAGGTCACTTGTAAACAATTTAGATTGGAAAAGGGGGTAAATGACAAGAAGCCCATTCTTTATGGGCAGGTCTTAATGAAAATGTGGAACTGAAAAAGATTGGGAATTTAATTGAATGTGAAACAGAGGCACTAGAATTCCATTACTTTGAAAGGTCCATGTCTTCTTGCACTGTTCCCCATTTATTGATATAATCTGTCGTTTCAAAGTAAATTAAACCCAATATTGGGTCAAATTAGATTACTCTATAATCATTTGAAAAGTAACTTTCCATGTGTTTAAAAGTTATTTCGTATATTAATTTATTGAAGATAGGTTTGTTTATATAACTCAACTACCAGTTGGGGTGTATTAAAATTCAAGTAAGTAGATTTGAGTCATTTTTGGCCAAACACTGCGGACCACGGTGGCCCAGTGGTAACACACTCGCCTCCCACCTCTGAGGTCTGTGGTTCAAACCCTGGACCCTATGTGGGGAAGTTGGTAGTTGCTTACCAATTGTCAGCAGTTTACAGTACAGAACCTTGACCAACTGTATGTACTGGTTTCCTCTGCCCATAAAACTATCCATTGTGACATGACCTATACAGTGTTGAATGTGATGTTAAAACCCAAATTAATTAATTACCAAAATACACGGCTGATTTAAATTCTTGTAGGCACTCTTCCCAAACTTTGGAAAATATCTCGTCATATGGCCCATGCTGCTTCAGAGAGCAGATGTGGTTCATTCTGTCACATTATTATATGCATTCGAATTTGAGGATTGTTTGAAAGGTATTTCATCTTTTTTGCAAAGATATAATTAGAAGCAATTTAGTCATAATTTTGTCTCTGTCTACTATCTAGAGTGAATTGACCGAGGATATTCATTCTGCTTCAATTGTCACATCCTTCAGGAAGAAAGTCAAATCATATTTGGCTGCCAAGGCATATCCACCATAATTTCTGACTAACCCGGTGTCTCTATGGTAATGACTGTTGTTATATTCATGGACTGATAAATTTTAATACGGCTGAGGAGCCATGGTGGCTCGGTAGTAACACACTCACGTACCACCTCTGAGGTTGGCAGTTCAAACCCCGGACCCTATGGGGGAAAGTTGGTAGTCTCTTACCGATGGTTGGCATATTACAGTACAGAACCTATACAAAGTGTACGTACTGGTTCCTTCTGCCCATAAAACTACCCATTGTGATATGACTTATACAGTGTTGAAGACGATGTTAAAACCCAAATTAATGAATACATTAAAATGCAGCTGATGCTTTTGGAGTCTGCCTCAAATGCACAAATTGAGCACTATAAAAATTCACAATAAAATAGTATTTAAACATACTTAAACAGTGTTCATACTTTTGGGGTTTATCGTAATGGTTTTACCCCTGACAGGGTTAAATGGGACAAATTGGGAGAGGGGAATCTGCCAGCCAAGATTTATTATCTTGGGTGTATCTGAGCATATTTGTTCCACTTTCATCACTGAAGAGACATGTATCATCATAGTTCTATCACATTATCATTATATTTTTCACTATGACCTAAATAAAGGGACACACTTTTCATATTTCCTGGCACCACCTTTTATGGGTAATAAACTTTATTTTTTAGTAATTATATTAACAAAAATATGTTAAATCCATCACGAGAAAGCGTAGTTTTCAGAGCTTTTGCTGGTTTTGGGTGAATTAAAATCTATAGAGAAATGGCAGAGAAATTATTATTTTCTCTTGTGTGAGTATTGTATTAAGGATTACCATTGTTAGTTATTTATTGTAATCATTAATCTAAGGCAGCAATCAACATGTGTAGTTATGAACATATTTTGTTAGACTTTGCACTCAGTCTAGTTCCTTTAATAGTTTATAAAGCTATGTTTCGAGAAGTAGGATCATAGAGGCTCCTCATCATAAACGTGTGATTGGGGATTTCATACAGAGTGGTCTATGGCAGTGTGCCTTTGTGTTTCTTTTCATGACCACTAGAGAAAGTTGAAAGACTGTTTTCTTTTCTTCTTTTGTATATTGGGGATCAGGTAATCAATCAACACAGTGATGAATGAAGTCAACTAACTAATTGACCAATATGGACCTAAGCCTCTGAAATATTAATAAATCCCATTCTTTAGATGACTCAGCTACTGTTAAAGAAGTCTTCTGCAATCGTTTTTGCGTTTTCAGAATTACTGGTATTTTTGTGTATATTTTCACAAAGACTACATTTTTAATGTAGAGACATGTAAAATAATAATAATAGTTATTATAATAATAATAATTTCATTTTTGATATAAAAATGAAATGTAATTGGACACATGTTGGCTTGAATGTCTGCATGAAATTTATCACACATGAGTACTGGATAACTGTCAATAATTAAGTTTTTATGCCCCCTTCATTAGCGTTTTTAAACATGACACATGAGTACTGGATAAGTGTCCATGATTAAGTGTTTATGCCCCCTTCATTAGCTTTTTTAAACATGACACATGAGTAATGGATAAGTGTCAATAATTAAGTTTTTATGTCCCTTCATTAGCTTTTTAAACATGACACATGGGTACTGGATAACTGTTAATATTAAAGTTTTTTGTCCCTTCATTAGCTTTTTAAACATGACATATGAGTACTGGATAACTGTCACTCTTTAAGTTTTATATCCCTTAATTAGCGTTTAAACAGGGCACATGAGTACTGGATAACCGTCAATGTTTAAGTTTTCATATCCCTTCATTAGCTTTTAAAAATGATATATGAGTACTGGATAACTGTCAATAATTAAGTTTTTATGCCCCTTTCATTAGCTTTCTAAACATGACACATGAGTGCTGGATAACTGTCAATCTTTAAGTTTTATATCCCTTCATTAGCGCTTAATAATGACTCACGAATACTAAATAACTGTCAATGTTCATATTTCATGTCCCTTTATTAGCTTTTAAACATGACAAATAAGTACTGGATAATTACCAATGTTTAAGTTTTTCTGTCCTTTCATTACATTTTTAAACATGACACATGAGTACTGGATGACTGTCTGTATCCCTTCATTACTTATTCAAACATGACATATAAGTGTTAAAACATGTTTCAGCTCACTGGTATATTTTCCAATCGTGATAAAATTCTACACATTTGGACAAAATTATACAAAGTAGTATTTTATTTAGATCCATAACCAGATGTTGTTAAGTTTTGTATGGACTCTATTGTTATCTCAATGACATCTTGGTAGACATGAATATAGCTACCCCTTGGCCTCTTTCTCAGGACACAAATGCCCATTTGTGATGGAATATAAATATGTTGAATTCTGACAACTACTGTGATTGTGCTTCCAACCTTAAAGAGCTAAAAGACCAGTTGAACGACCAATAAGATTTAACCCTGACTGCCATCATCAATGCAAACTTATGACAATAGAAAAGTGGTATCAAACAGAAAGTAAACTTACATAGAAGTGATGAGACATGACCCCATGACTAGATCAAGAACCAGGTCCTCGGTGGCCTAGTGGTTACAAAGTTTGGCATCTAATCACAGGCTGTCATCTCTGTGGGTTCAAGTCCCACAAGTGGCAATGCTACGAAAATGTCCAAATATGACCCTGGTTGTTGAACGGGATGTAAAACCCCAACTTTGACTTTGGATCAAGAACCTTCCAAAATTGGGTTTGCACTGCCAACAACAGAGAGCAGTCATAATCACAAACAATGCTTACAATCTATGGAAGGCTGGTGAGTTTATCATGAAGCAGATATAAGTAATCAGCCATTGTCAGATTAAGGGCATCTGGACTGATGGTTTACTTAATCGCCTATCCTCCTGGTGATATATTAAAGGTCACTGGTCTCTATTAATCTAATCTATTAACTGATGAATTCATTGAATTATTAATTTATGAAACAGACTAAATAAAGAATGACAAAGTAATGAGTTTTCGTTTATTTCCTTGATCAACTTGACTCAATGTCCAATTTCCATTACTCGGAGTCTTTCCATTAAGTCAAGTATTTTGCCATTTGGACAATTTGGGTTCAGATAAAATTTATTTTAAGGAATGTTCAGGTTTAAACCTATATCGTTCCTTATGATTTATTCACACTGTCCCACGAGGCCATGAAGCTGTATCAATACAAATTTGAATGTTGCTTCACGGCACTGTCCTTTTTGCTCCATAAATGGACCTTTGTATGTCAGTAGTGTACATTTAAAAACAAGCTGCCCTGTAAGGTCATTCTGTTCTCCACACACTTCTCTGACATGTACGTTTATTTTCTTATTTGGGTTTTAACTTCATATTCAATGTAGAAATAATCCATGAATGATCATGGTTTGTATACAGCATTTAACCCTGGCACTTCCGGTAATAATTTTATGAAGCCGATGACATCTGAGATTATTTAAGAGACTTTTTTTCATTTATTTTTTTTATTTTTACACGGAATAAATTATTTTATGTAGGTTTGTTTACATTGTGGTAACCTTAGCAACCGGCTCTTCCATCCATTGTACCTTACAACCACAGATTAAAAATGTTATGATACAGGGATATTTTATATAAATATAATATATAATATTCAATAAATGTTTCATATTCAATGAAATATAAATAAAAATAACATAACAACATTACTACTAAAAGCCAACCACAAATATGTACGGCAGATGGAAGGGCGGTGCGATTGTTGCCAGATAAATATGTGTGCATAGAACTGAAAACTCGTTTCTGCGCAGCTCATCATGTTAGAATACTGTGTAGGTCATATGATGACAGGTAGTTTTGTGGGCAGAGGAAACCAGTACATACAGTTGGTGTCAAGGTTCTGTACTGTAAACTGCTGACCATCAGTGAGCAACTGCCAACTTTTCCACATAGGGTCTGGAGTTTGAACCACCAACCACAGAGGTGGGATGAGAGTGTGTTACCACTTTGCCCCCCACCCCCCCATCCCCCCCCCCACCCCCGGCATGTACAATTTAGTTTAGCATGCGATAACTCAAGAGAGGTTTTTCAAACATTTCAAAAGTAGGTGTTACATCGACAAAGCATTATCCATTCTGTGTCAAGGGGCCACGGTGGCAGAGTGGTAACACTCTCGCCTCCCACCTCTGAGGCCGTGGTTCGATCCCCGTCATGGCCTCAAGTGGGAAAGCTGGTAATTGCTTGCCATTGGTCGGCAGTTTACAGTACAGATCCCTGACGAACTGTATGTACTGGTTTCCTCCGCCCTTCCAACTACCCATCGTGATATGACCTGTGCAGTGTTGAAAGTGACGTAAAACCCCAAATAAATAAATCCTGTGTCAAAAGCATTCTTCCCAAATGTAAATTTACACTTATTCCAACGAATGCATGCTACTAAAAATAGGACATCAAAACAGAAAAGAGCCTGGATAAGCAAAATATTTCATATTTGTAGGAACCTTGTGACGCTGGCATGTGACGGTGTGATCTATAAAAATATACAGTTTAACTAGCCATGATTACTGATCACAAAAATATAAACTTTTCTAAGCACAATGTTAACTTGTGGTGTGATTTGGTTGAAAACTTTAAAGAAAGCCGAATTACTAATGTGTGCTGAACTGCTGCTCACTCTGGTTAATAGAATGGTCTATATGGTGAAGGGGTTAGAATTTTATTTAATACACATCTTGACTGTAGGGTGGTACGCCCTAGCTGGGGTTTAGAACACTTTGTAAATAAATAATATTAACAAAGGTGGTTTAACTCTTAGACTTATTTTAACCAGAATACTAATGTTTAATAAGTTGCCCAAACTTTGTGTTTTACTACAGTGTGATTGTGTTTTTAATCTGCTAATCTTTTCATGACATTGCACAGAGTCAAATCGGAGTAATCTTGATCTGGGCCTTCATTTGTTGGAAACTTGAAATAACGCTGTTGTGCTTTTGATCTGAAACTAATCTTTATAGGCTACAAGTTCAATCATGTTACATACAAAATGCTGTAAAAATCTTGTATTGGCTGTTCAGCCTTCAAAAAATAAAACATTTGCCAGAATTCGCATAGCAGATTGCTAGTTCTCAAGGAATCTGCTCATGCCTATTGCGGGGCCATTGTGTCACTGTGGTACAGACTCGCTTCCCACCTCTGAGATTGGTGGTTCAAACCACAGACCTTATGTGGGAAAGTTGGTAGTTGCTTACCGATAGTGTGCAGTTTACAGTACAGGACCTGGACCAACTGTATGTACTGGTTTTCTCTGCCCACAAAATTACCTGTCATGATATGACCGGTACAGTGTTGAAAGCATAAAACACCAAAATAGATAAAGTCTGTTGCTGGAACACTGAAATAACTTTAATTAGGGATTAGATGTTATATCTTGATACACATACCTCACAGCCAAATATACTTTCTAGAGGCATGGTGGTGTGGTGGCTAATGTACTTGGCCCCTATCTCTCAGGTCTCTGGTTTTATTCCTGACCTAAAGTTAGAAAGTTAGTAACTGCTTTCCATTGATGGATAGTTTTAAATTGTAATATCCTAACATACATCAGTTCTGTTAACACCGGGGATGGGCCACGGTGGCAGAGTGGGAACACTCTCGCCTCCCACCTCTGAGGCCGGGGTTTGATCCCTGCATGGTCTCAAGTGGGAAAGCTGGTAGTTGCTTGCCGTTGGTCAGCAGTTTACAGTACAGAACCCTAACGAACTGTATGTACTGGTTTCCTCTGCCCTTCCAACTACCCGTTGTGATATGACCTGTACAGTGTTGAAACCAACGTAAAACCCCAAATAAATAGATAAAATAAATGTTAACAGCTGGGCTTCTGGGGATCCCCCTTTAGCTTAGCTGGTTAAGAGCTAGACTGGTTGTTTCTGTGTGAGATCACAACCCAGCAGAGCCAATCAATAATTTATCTTTACAATACACAGTGCATAATGTTAACCAGCTAGTATGTACTAATTTCCTCCATCCTTTTAGCTACTCGTCATGAAACTGACCTATACAATGTGTTGAAAGCAAACCTGGATGCCAAACAAATTGTTTCCAAGCTTTTAAAAAGAATACCAATCAAGTTACATTCTTTTAAGTATAGCTTTTGTTCAGAAAAGGGACATTAGTTTTCTCTGTCGATTTTGACCGAAGAAGCTAGTGCTCACTCTCTAACTATCTTTGTAAATGTAACAGAATACTATAGCCATTTAATTGAAGAAAATCTATCCATCTGAAGCCAAAGACTTCCACTAATATAGCCTGGCAATTACAATTAATCAAATATGACACAGTTGTATTGTGCTGAAAATTGCAAGGTGTATTGAGTAAAAGCTGGAATTTAGGGTCTAATGATATTTTGATTAATATTTAGGAACAGTTATAATTAGAAATATGAAAACTAACTGATAATGAGCTAGGGAGAAGGTTTTGTTAAACAGCAAATTAAACTGCACTTTCAAAATGCTCTGCCTATGTTAAAATGATGGGTTACACATTGAAGTGAAAAAAATTCTATCTTAGCTTATGGCCCCCTGTTGCTTTAATCCCTATGATCAACATAGGAAATACACTTTAAATAAGAGCACTCGGAGAGTGCAGAGCTCCGATATTGCATGTATAGTTTTATATCAGAACCTTATCTCTCTTTTCTAAAGCAAAGCGGCTCAATAATGAGTAAATGGTAAAATCCGGATTTTTGATATTTTTTTTTGTATCCATGTTTTGATCCAGATGATTCTTAAAATTGTAATGGTTTCTAAGTTGGTCAAAGTCCCATTTTCTAATTTTTTTTCAATAAGATGCAAACAATAGTATTTGTGTAATCATGATAACAAACAAAAACAGACAAATGGACAAACAGACAAACAAGAGCCATGAATTTAATATCTCCTTAACTTTTGAACTTATTCTTTCCAACTCTCACAAAAGGGTGAGGGAGTTGTAACTGTTTGTCTGTGCATATAATTTAAAACTATACATTCTATTCAATTGTATATTTTTATGGTGCTTAATGTCTGCCAAGCAGACTCTGAGACACAACTCTAGAATCCACTTTAAAAATATCATCATTCCATAGCTGTTGCCAAATCCAATACCACAGAGATGCCAGATAGAGTATATGCTAAGCTGAGAAAGCCTTTTTGAAGAGATATGATTTTAACATGATTTTGAAAGAGGCAAGAGTTGGGGCAGAACGGACCTCATCAGGTAAATCATTCCAAACCTTGGGAGCATCACAAGCAATGCTGTGACGAAAGTGTTTTCTGATTTATGTACAGATGGATAGAATTGAAAAGAACCTCCAAGAACCTTTAATCTAGATGATTGTATCTTATACTATATCTTCCACAATGAGTAGACAAAAGGGAAAGAAAGTAACTGGGATGACCACTGTGACAAAACTTGAAAATTAAAATGGCGTTTTGAAAATGCAGCAAAATTCAACTGGGAGCCAATGGAGTCATTTTAGAATAGGAGATGTCCGTGTGTATTCAACACACATCAACTCTAAATCATATTTGTCACACAAGGTGGGGGTGTCTATCTGTAACTCAGTCCTTCTCAAAGATGCTATAAATCTGGATCTTGATCGCGAATACAAAACTGTTTTGGTGATTTTTTTTTCATACCAGCCCTTGTCAAGGGCTTTTGCATTCTCAGACACTACTAGTAATTATTGTTAAAAATACACTTGAAAAGCTAGACTCATTCTAATTTAACTTTTATAGCGCTTAATCTCCACTGAGTAGTGGACTCTAAGGTGCAACAAGACAATAGCAATATGCAAATCCAAAGTCCAAGGACAGAAGTAGGTCAGCACCACGGAGAACCCATAAGAGAAAATGAGCTAAGGAGGATAAGCCTTTGCGTAGAGATAGGTTTTGAGCTTCTTTCTAAAAGAGGCAATAGTGGGTGATGCACGAATGTCTTCAGGAAGCGAATTCCAAGCAGTGGGAGCATCAAAGGCGAAACTGAAACCAAACTGCTTGGTGGACTTGCGAATTTTAGGTTGAAATTTTGGTACATTAAGGAAATTGACTAGCAAGTTTTTTTATTCTGATGTTACTGCAACTCTGCTGTTTGGCTCTATAGCTCTTCATTTCATGACCTTGGTTTTTAGTCAGGACTCAATACCCAAAACGGCTTCTCCAATGTCTGTAGTAAAGAATTTAATTTCTGTGAAAAATGTCTCATTTCCATAAGTTCAAAGTGAGACATTTACATGCTTCAGCTGTTTACAATAATCAACTCACTTTAGTTGTGTGTAAGAGATAACTAAATAAACCACACACCAAAGAGACTTCCATTTGAACAAAACTCTTGCAAAGCTACTTCATATACAGACTCAAGCTGTTTTATAATTGCTCCCTCAAATGATGAGGCTGCCTATAACCCAAAGGAAAATGGCTAAATGGAGTTAGTCATCCATCTGTTAAATGTGAAACTAAGTTTCATTAATTAAATATTTGAGTGAAAAAGAATGTTTCAGTGAATTGTTGAATTAAGCAGCAGTTGTAAGAATATCTTTTTACGGTGAGCTGCACCCCTCTTGGAACCATAAGAAAAATGATATCTCATCTAATATAATCTTGGTTTTTATACCCCAAATCGTCTGTCGAGACAATGCCCCCCCCCCCCCCCCAATGCCCCAGTTATTACCTACGACAAGGAGGTATTATTTTTGTGAATGGTTTTGTGTGTTTGTTTGACAGCAGGATTACACAAATACTACTAGCTGGAATTTCATGAACAAACATCAAAAGATGGGTTCCACTAAATGTGAGACTGATCTGGATCGTTGTATGGATACCAAAAAAAAATCCAGATTTTTACATTTACTTATTGTCGCATGCCTTGGCGGAGGTTTGGGCTCTCTAAGTGATCTTGTTGGATATTACTTCTTCAGGCAAGCAACCTTTTGTTGTTGTTTTTTTGGTGTTTTTACCTGTCCTTATATGACTGTGGCAATCAAGCAGTTAACTTTAACAACTACCTTAGCTGTCAAATCAGACATTATCACTCAATTTTTGACTTTGACTAAAAGAAATTAGCAAGAAGTTCCTGTGACAAGTATGTAATTATCAGAAAAGATAAACATGAACATGAGTGAATACACCCTAACGGTTGCCATTCAGTAATTGCATGTGTCATATAGTTAACTGAGCCAATGTTTCTGATATGATGCAGTCATAACTACACAGAGGCTATATATCATAATAAATTACTATAATTAACAGATATTTTTCACTTTAGTGGCTATATGTCTATAGTTTCTTTGAAAGGGTATAAGAGCTGCATTTAAAAAAGTTATGCTGTAATTGTCAACATAATGATTGGATAAAATTGTAATGATTTATCATTACAGTTTTTAGTTAGGGAATGTCAGTAATTTGACAGTTGGACTGTATTTGTACAGTCGGATTGGTCATATAGCCCTTTGAGTGGTCCTATAGTACATGGAGATATTGCGCTGAGTATAAATACAAATACAATGCAATACAAATAGAATACAATAAAATTACTATGTGGATTTATCAGTTGTTGTTTTTGTATGGCCACTGTAAACTATGTTTCTGTTCAATTCTTACAAAATAAAAAAATTAACCTCTAACCCCCTTTTGCTTTTTAATTGTACACAGGTTTGAGTGACTATAAATATCACAGATTTCTGTAGTTTAAAAACAAGTAATCAGTGACCAATGAACTGGTCACATATCTCACCTTGGCTGTAAGGTTTGATGAATATTAGGACAATAGCTCTGTCAATAGTGTCTATAATAGAACCCAGTTAAAACCAGCAATAGCAACAAAACATATTTTCACAAATTTCTACAAAGACATTGCGACAACGGTAAAGCACTTTATTGTAGCAGATACATATTTCCATGCATCTAACTATGGCTTATTCCCCGTCGAAGATGATCATGGATCCAAAATTGTGATGGTTTCTGCATTCTGAGGAACTAGTTTTACCCATTTGCCCAATACACTTGGTGATATTAGTCTTGAGCTTATAACTACTAAGAATTTTGTTCATTCCGGTAGACCAAATTTCCACACATTGGCGACAATGGGAAATATTTAGGTTTTTAATTGTTGCTCAGTTTTAGTCAGAGTTATATGTTGTTTATTGAGTTTTGTTTTGTGCATAACCAAAAGAGCAATACACATTAATAGTTTTTTATTCAGTTTGCATGTTTTCAATGCAGCTTCTAACATGACTTGGCTGTGTCAGCGATTCTGATTGGCTGAATACAGGAATCCATCAATAAATGTTGGCCGTTCCAATAATAACCCTCTACATAGAGAAAAATGGGTGAAACAGTCTCAATAAAATTGTAGTATCATCAAATTTTAAATTATTATTAACGTTAGAATATTTTGTCATGTTCAAATAGGAATAACACCCTCCAAACCATTGCAACCACAGAATTTCGCCATGGTTTGAGGCAATAAACCCCTCAGTCTTTGCTTTCAGATTTAAAAGCCTCAAACCATGGTTTTGCGTATAACATATTTTGTCTCATGTTATTCCTACATTAATAAATATGGTAGCCACTGCTGGGCTAGTCTGGTTGCCATACCGCTTTTCTCTCCATGCTATGTATGCAATCTGATATCCACCATTTTAGAGCCTCCATTTTGGACAATTAGTATTGATGGTTACACTTAGCAATAGTACTGCAAAAGTGAATGTAAAGTGTTTTTACTCAACTTCTGTGATGCAAATTTTGATGTTAATTTCCTCTGATTTCTTCTTATGGGAAGATAATTAAAATAAATGAATGTTGCATGGAAAATGTCCAACATTTCAAAGGTTTAAATACTTCACTCACAAAAAAGTTTTATTTAAAAAAAAATGCCAAAGCTAATATTATTTTACATCATCATCATCAATATTGAATGCTATAATTCTGATTACACATTATCAAGCTGTCTTAAATCTATATAAAATAAGTTATTTAATTATCTTTAAAAATCACTTGATTCACGAACACAAAACAATGTATTTCAGATGGACTAGCTGAATGTTACATTACTCTCTTCTATATTAAATTGGATGGGCTGCTTGTTAACCCAGACCTAAGTTAGATTTGTCAGATATCTGTCAACACTAAGAAAGCACATAGGAAAAATGATCTCTCTTATTATTTATTAGTTTAAATAACCCAGTTGTCTGTGGAGAAGCTGGTCAGAATTACAGCAACCAACCTCACAACTTCATACAGCAAAGTCTGGATTAGAATTTAGGCTTAAATAGGATGTAAGTTCTGTTGTGTATCAGTGGTGTATGTCAGTATGCCATACAAACTATGCTCACTGACTAAACTAGGAAAGGCTACTTCCACGTCTACTGCTGGTCTTTTGGGGCCAAAATGGGCAGGAAACCAGACCTCAGATATTTGTCTATAGGTTATTCCACAGAACATTCTACTGAATCTCTTTGAATATAAAGATATTGTGTTATCCTACCCTTGAATAAAGAGCAATAATTCAGTTAGGTGTGACCATAGAAATATCAATCTTTTACACATGCTGAGATACCATTACTGCTCTGGGCAAAAGGACAGTTGAATCATTAATGAAATAAATATCTAATAATTGGATTTTAGGGGCTGGAATTCAGGAAAGGAATTCTTCTTGTTGGGAATTCATTAAATATCTCAGACTGTGTTTTGCCGATCGATATGACTTTAATACAATTTTCATGTGACAGATTGGAAATATGATATGACAGGTTTATATCCCTTCCAAATTTGTCGGCACTAAAACTGACAGGAGATGGCAAGCATACCATCCACTTCATTTCACCAACATATATCTAATTTCCATATGACTAGTCATAACAGTACTACAATTAGTCCTATTAGTGATGGAAATTGGGCCTCCCGACCCAATAAAAATTTCATTAGCATTATGGTAGTCAATTTTTTATGATGTCCTGAATTTTTCCGACTTTTGTCATTCTGCTTCCCGACATATACCATTTCGAAAATTTTGGTTTTGACTTTAAAGTCTGAGAGAATTGGGACCAAAGTCGGGTATATGGAACTACCACTTAAGTTTCTCACTTAGAGACAATGGTTCTAAGAAAACATCGTGGGGTTTTGACTGACAGATAAAATCTCAGCTAAGTAGTTAAGTGTTATTTTAAATGTGTTTGGTAAATCCCATTATAACTTATGCCACAGTTGGAGACCATACATGATTCTGTCCCCAGGACATGATAAATCCCTTCCTTGTTATACCAGTCAGAAATGTAGACATCCCAACCAAACTTTGAGAAATTTGCCACAGGAGAAAACATTTTGTTTTATGTTGCATTATTTACTATTTATTTATTATATCCTCTATAGAATTATAAAGCAATTTGTAATACAGTAATATGAAGAAGATAAATGCACAACACTAAGTATTGCTACAGTCAATCCACAGAGAAAGAAGACAAAGAATAAACTTTCCAATATGTACTGCACTGAGCGATAATAAATGACAATGTAACACATGAAAAAAAACAAAGAAAGATATAATTTGTATTGGAGCGACATATCTTGTGCAAATGACCATAGAACAAAATTATTTGAGCGTATATGAAATTATTTTAATTTGGTGAATTATCTAATTTTTGGAACAGATATTTTCAGTATGTACAACAAAATGCTTCAACTGAGATGACTAGAACTTCTTGATTCCTTGTCTGGTTTTAAAAATATATTTCAGCATTCTCTTTAACCTTTAACCTTAACAGGGTGTATATCTGAACTTATCGTATAAGATCATATTAGATTAGTTTTTATGTATATTATTCTTTACACAAATAATCAAAAAGGGTCAAAAGATTTGTAAATTATGGATCTCGGCCATATCTGTAAATATAAAATTAAAAAACAAAACCGTTTTAGCTCCCAGATGAAACTAATAACTGTGCCTTTACAGCAAGCGTTGACAACCACAGTGAACAACACATGACAAAAGTTTTACTTTCTGAAAAGGGGTCAGGTAGCACCCCAACCAGAACTCCCTCCCCATATCTGCCTCTTAAGGGAGTTCTACTGTAGTTGAAACAAATGTACAGCTTGGGAGTTAGGATACACGGATTGTTTTGCAATTTAGGACAATGTATGGGAAATGGTATGTGTCTCTTCTCATTTACTCTAGATTTAGATTTATAAAAAATAATATAAATAAATTTATTTTATATAAAACCCACCCATAGAAACAACTGAAACTGGTCCATTAAGCAGCACAGAACTTAATTGTTTCTCTCTGGAAATGTCACAGCACAGACAACAAAGGAAAACTAACAGACAGTTTCCAAAACATCCTTGACAACAGTTGTTAATGAGCCAGAGAGTTACCCCCCCCCCCCCCCCTCCGGAAGGGCCGAGGGTATTGTAATGACATATTGTTTGTTTGTCTGTCTATTGGTCTGTTTGTCCATGCACAAACCTCAAAAACTATAAATTGGCTCTGAGTCACATTTTCAGATAAAGTGGGGTCCAACCTTGTCCAAGATTTCCTCACAGATGATCTAGACAATCTGAAAGATGATCCACATCATCACACTGGTTTTCTCAAGTATTTTGCTCCATATACATCTTCCTACAGCAGTTCTTACAGTACCAGGAGCAGTCGGAGTGGTGGTATTTTCCTTGTCATTCCAAAGTTGCAACTTGCTATTCAAAAATCTGTCAAACAGTTTGATTATAGTTTTGCTATTGATGTCCCCACTGTTTGGAATGTTCTTTTTGTCGAGATTAATGCTTCCCCCTCCCTTGTCTCTTTCAGAAAGTGCCTCAAAACCTACCTGTACACCAAGGCATACCCACCTCAGTCTTACTCAGCCCCCTAGTGTTCTCTGTGCTGCTTGGCCTTTTTTTCTGTACCTGGATACTGAAATTGGTTTATTGTTTTTGGTTCTGTTGTACCTTAGAGACCCCTTTGAATAGGGGAGATTAAGCGCTATAAAGTCCAATTAGAATTAGAATCAAGACTCCAGAATTTCTATACATTTAAACAAATTTCCCCTCCATTACTCAATAACTGTTAAAACTATTGGGTGATATATTCACTTTGTGATCTACCTGTGATTTGTGCTTCTTCAAAGCTGATCCAAATCTGCATTGTGATTTCAGAAAAATGTCTTTCTGGATATCTAAGTGAGGGTTTGCACTGCCTCAGACAATGCTTGTTCTGCATACTAAAACCTAGTTCACACTGCCCCACGCTGGTCTCATAAGCTACATTAGTGTGCTTAAATACTTAACTTGTCAGGGTTCATGTGCGTTATCGACATATTTTGTATGTTAGTTGTATCCATAGGACACAAAGGATGTGTGGGATGCATAGGACACAGAACGCAAACCTTTTTGCACAGGTAATGACTTTTTCAAAATGTTTAAAATACCTGTCAATAGATCTCACATGGTTAACTCAAAAGTGTATGTTGGAGGGGTGAAAGGGGGTTCAGAATAGCTATGTGGGGCACCTAGTTTTTGAACGTATGTTGCCCGCATAAGAGGTCCATTTACTGGACAATAAGTAAAAGGTCGTCAGTCAAAGGTCAAATTGATATTGATAAAACAAATTGATATGACTGCAGAAAAGCAGTCTCAGCAGATTTTTATATAGATTATATCCAGATGACTTGTTGTCCTATTTAAGATTTAATATCTCCTGATTTAAAAGAAATGAAACATCTATAATTCTGCTCACACAACGTGACCTGATACCAATAAAAATATAATTTTACCTTTTTTGAATTTTTCTCACTTCAAAATTTGAAATGCTTAAAAATATAGAATAAATATAAAAGACACCTTTATAAATTGGTAATTAGTCTTTGAACATAGTTTTGTAATGTCATCGTCTTCCATTGACAAACAGCATTTTATCAAAGGTAAAATCAGGTAAACAAAGTATATTTCTCTCCATTAAATATGTGGACTAGACATAAGGGGTCATATGACATAGAAAAAATACTGTGGTAAAATGATGAGCTGGGTCTTGGCTAAGTCACCCTTTGTGATATCTATTTAAGTGTCAGACTTAGCTTAGCTTAGACAAAAGGCTCAGATTTAAGTCTCTTTGTCAAACCGGCCCTATGTATGACCTTACATAAAAACACTGGAAACAATACAATACAACACAATACAATACAGTGGTGTCCCATATCTACTGGTGTCATCAGCATAATTGTTAAATATGAGTGTCAAATAATTTACCAGAAATTTCCTTATTTCTGGATAGATTTTAAATTTTCACTCACCATTCAATAGAACATTATTTCATTATATAACACCAGATCTTGTTTTATGTAATTGATATATAAACAAAACAACGTGGGCAAAAATATATCCACCTTGGCAAAGATCATGAAATAAAATACAATTCCCAATGTGCCAAATTAGCAATATTTTTTTCCTTTATAATTTGTCTTTATCTACATGCATTTACTTTTTTTGTTTCCTTGTTTTGCTTGCTCTGCAATTCTGCTAAGAAATTCTTAAAATTGACTTTGTAGAGTCACTCAGTAATTGTCTTGGGCACAGCTAATACCCGCAAAAGCATCACGTTACAATAAACTTGGTTTTACAGTGACAGTTTATGGATGCTGTGTCCCTAGTCAGATATCATATATAACACCAGGAACATTCTAATGGGGCTTTCACACTTCCAATGGTGAAGCAACCGTTCTGAGAACATCTTGCAGTTGATCAAGGAACATAGAACGTGCTTTTGTTGCATTATCTACATGACTCAAAATGCTATTTGACCCATACTGAAGACATAAATAAATATTTGACTCTCTAGTGACTGACATTTCGATAATTGAAAGATAGAGTCTCAGTGATAACCGTTCATCAACGTCCCTTAAGTTTTAAGCCTGCTATTTGGGACAGCACCCAATGACAGAGACCCACTATTTTAATTGATCATCTGAACCACTGTGTATTTGCTATTACCGGAGATAGAAACTCAGGTCCTCTGTGTTGCTAAACGAGTGTTTTATCCACTGAGGGGAAATGGAGATTTTTTCCTTATTTTGGTGAATTGTATATTTGTTTTTTATAATTTGAAAATCTGACGTCTCATTCAGGTCACAAAAATCCTGTCTCATTCTAATCAACAAGAAGAATGTGTGTAGAACGTGTCAGTGTGTTGATAAAATTCCGGCATGGTTGCAGACACATTACCCATAAGCATTATAGCAGTGATGTCATGTGACACTCGTTGCAGGTGTTGTAAAATGACTGAGCCAGAGTACTGTAATGGCGTCTGTTTACTTTAGTTTGTCAGGGTGCATTACTAGAAAGGTACATACTCGATGAAGGTCATATTTCCACACAAGGTGGGTAACTCCTGTCCATGGATCAGTCATCAATATCTGTATCCTGATCCTCCTGCAAGTTTTTTGGGGGGTTCCCCCCCCCCCCCAAAAAAAAAAACTTATTATAGGTATGACATATAAACCCCATAATTCACGGGGGGGGAGAAGAGTGTGAAGCATGCGGTGATATCGGCGAAATCGGCGATATTACGTTTTTACCATTTCGTTATGAAACAGTTTTAAATTGATGTATTATGATTGTAACTTGTATTTATTTACCTTTTTGGTGTCATATACTGTTATCCTTGTTGTATATGATTGCTGTAAGTGGTTTGTATTGTATCCTCATGTCAATGTGCAGAGAGGATGTTGTCACTTCAAAGTTTGGGAGAATACTAAATTGTAGACCAATAGGATTCCTTGTTTCAATTTTACAGGTGCAGACTTTGAGTTATTCTCCCATGTCTGGAATTCTCTATAAAAGCAGGGTGAATTGTGTCATTCTTTGCTGAATTGGTATAGGTAACAGAGGACAGACATGTCAGGGTGAAACCTGGTATTTTCTTCTGTTAGATTTTAGAAATGTCAGGGTAAAACCTGCTTGGGAATTTACTTTAAAGTATCATGATATTTTAACTGTTTATTTCAGGGGAACTTGGGTTTTCATTTAATACTTTGCTGCTTGTTGTATTTAACTATGTTTGAATGAATTAATGATGAAGTAGTTTGTATTTATTTCTAGTGGCAGGGTAAAACCTGGCAAGAATTGAATGGACTGAGATGTTATAGATGCATGTGGTTGATTGTGCATGATGTGTTGACTTCAGTCATATGATTATAGTTTCAGGCTGAATGCCGGTGATTTGATTAATGTTTCATGGGGTAAAACCCATGACTAATTGAATTCATTTCAATTCATTTCATTAGGTACTGAATCTACTATGGTACTTGATAAAGGATGGAACCAGTGTTTTAACATAGCGTATGATCCAAGGTCTAAGTGTTAGTAGACAGTAGGTTTCCAGTGTTATGACTTGTTTTCAATTCTTTTAGTTGATTCTGGGAATTATTTGAATGTATATAATATAAATGTGATTTCTGATTATTTTTGATACTTTTGTGACATTAGTGCTTGTACCAATTCAGCCCCAGCAATTGCTGGTAAAATACTTGTTATATTTTGTAAATAAATGTTCTGTTATGTGACATAAGGCTTTTTCTTGAGTATTTAGGGACATATTTAGGGACATATAATTTCCAGTTGGTACATAGAGCTGGCAGGTTGCATGGTAATGCAGATAGTCTTTCTCGTAGACCTTGCAGTGATTGCAGGTATTGTGATAAAGTTGAGATGAAAGTCAGTCAGTGTGTAGAGGATGAATGTTCGTGTTCAAATGTGAGAACTGTTTCAATGCAGGGTGTTACTGAGGCTTGGATTGAGGGTAAAACCTCAACAGACATCTGTGAAGCTCAGGAAAAGGATCCTTACATTGGAATTGTTAAGGCTATGATAGAAACTGATCAAAGGCCAAAGTGGGTTCAGATAGCACACCAGAATAGTGTTGTGAAAGCATACTGGTCTCAGTGGGATAGACTGGTTTTGAGGGATGACATTTTGTATAGGAAGTGGTGGCCCACAGGGAAACATAACTTTGTGCTTCAGTTGGTCCTGCCTGAATCTCTCAGAGGTTTAGCTTTGAATCAGCTGCATGACCAAGCCAGTTCTGGTCATCTAGGCATAAGACGTACTCTTGCACAAATGCGTAGTCGCTTTTATTGGGTAGGGTGTAAGAGTGATGTTATAGTGTGGTGTCAAAGTTGTGAGGTTTGTCAAAGGAGGAAGTCCCCAGTGAGAAAATTTAGAGGTCCAATGCAGCAATACAATGTAGGTGCCCCTTTAGAGCGTGTTGCTTTGGATATACTAGGTCCTTTGCCTGAGACTTATAATGGCAATAGGTACATTCTAGTCATTAGTGATTACTTTTCTCGTTGGGTAGAAGCTTTTGGTATGCCAGATCAAGAAGCTAGTACTGTTGCTGATTGCTTAGTTCAAGGTTTTGTTTCAAGGTTTGGAGTTCCCAGCCAGATTCACTCAGATCAGGGAGCACAGTTTGAGTCCAACTTGTTTCAGGCCTTGTGTAGGATTTTAGGAATTGAGAAAACTCGTACCACACCTTATCATCCCCAAAGTGATGGTCTCGTAGAGAGATTTAATAGGACTTTAGAGGATATGCTAAGTAAGGTGGTTGAAACAAATCATAAGAACTGGGATGATTGTTTACCATTAGCAATGATGGCCTATAGGTCATCTATCCATGAGACTACTGGTGAAAGTCCAGTTAGGATGATGCTAGGTAGGGATATTCAGTTGCCAGTTGACTTGATGTTAGGAAAGGGCATTCCTGAGACACAAAGTGTGGTATCTGGTGTTGCTTATGTGAAAGAGTTGAGAGAAAATCTGCATAGAATTCATGATATAGCTAGGGAAAAGTTACTCAAGTCTAGTGATAGGCAAAGAAAGGCTTATGATTTCAGGAAAAACTTCAAATCTTATGCGGTGGGAGATACGGTATATTTGCACAACTCAGCTAGGAAACAGGGCACTAGTTCTAAGTTTCATCTTCCATGGACAGGGCCATTTCTAGTAGTTGGGAAGGTGTCAGATCTTGTGTATCAGATTCAAAAGTCATCCAAGTCTGATTTGAAGTATGTACATCATGACAGATTGAAACCTGCTCATGTCAGATTGGACAGTTGGTTACAAGGATCAAATGACAAAGTTTTAGGATCTACTTTAGATCAAGGAAATAAGAATGTGAATTCGGAGTTGCATGGTTTCAACAATCCAGCAGATGATAGGGAAGAAATTTTGATTTCTTTTCCAGGTTCTGAAGAAGTACCAAGTGACCAGCATGTTTCCAATTCATCCAGTGGTAAAACACTGGACAATTTTTTTTCTTTGCCAGAGTCACAGAATTCAACTGATTTGTCCAATGGTGAAACATTGGATGATGCTTCTGATGGGAATGATTCTCTATCCAGGTGTGAACGTACTACCAGGGCTGGTAGAAAAACCAAATTGCCTAGTTTCTTACAAGATTACGAACTAAGATTTGTTTGGCAGATCTAGGCAGGCATTGATCACTGCATAAGGGTAAAACCTTAAATGATTTACATTCATTCATTTCCCTTTTACTTTCTGTTTCAGTGGTCAAAGGACATGTGGAACTAACAGTCTTATGAAAAAGGGTAAAACCTTTCCTTAATTAAGGTAATTAAGAACTAAGTTCCCCCTTCTTTCATTGTAGGTTATTAAAGTGTGTCAAGTGTGGCTACAACTCATCCAGTGTTGCAGAGGCTGAATGTCATCGTCAGAATGTTCATGGGAGGAAATTTAGATGTCCAGACTTGACATGTACCTTCATTTTCCCTGAGTGTCAGTGGGATACTTACGAGGGCCACAAAAAGATCCACTTGTTTGACGTTGGAGAACCCATACCTGTTGCCCAGAAGAAGAGGAAGGCTTCCAATACTAATCTCCAGGCAAGAGAAAAGATTGCTAAGGTGGAGCCACACTCATCAACACTGCGAACAACAGCTTCTCCTTTAATGCCAGTCAAGCAAATTCCAACTGAGGTGACTTACGATGATGCAAACAGTATATCCACATCTTGGCCTGATACATATAATTCCAACCCGTTGGGATTGAGTATTGAGGACTGTGTTACTGAAGATGGGAAGCAGTGTTCTGACTGGGAGAGAGAGCCGGAGGATGGTTTTCTTGTTTTATTGGATGAGGAGGATTTGCAGGATTTGTCATCGATGCGAAGTTGACTTCTATGCCGTGGAAGTTGTACAAGGTAGATGTTCCGGTTCCCTCAGCACCCAACACTACAGGACTTTCTGATAGACAGTATTGTTTGGATCCAAGACTTGCATAGACATTTTTGTATGGACAATATGGACATTTATAAATGATAAACTGTTTTTTTTTATGAACATTATGAACATTTAGAAACTGTTTTTTTTTTGTTTTTTTTTCATGTATGTATGATTAAATATAACATTGACATGGGGTATATTTTAAATTGAATTTCATATTTTGCATGCGTATATTGTGTTTCGTGTGATTATTATTATTTTGTGTGTGTGTGGCATATGATGAGTTAGGTTATGGTAAATATATTGTCTGTAACCTACTGATGCTGCAGTTGTAAAAATTGGGATGCCTAACTCGGGACGAGTTAGTTTTTATCAGTAGGGGGGTAATGAAGCATGCAGTGATATCGGCGAAATCGGCGATATTACGTTTTTACCATTTCGTTATGAAACAGTTTTAAATTGATGTATTATGATTGTAACTTGTATTTATTTACCTTTTTGGTGTCATATACTGTTATCCTTGTTGTATATGATTGCTGTAAGTGGTTTGTATTGTATCCTCATGTCAATGTGCAGAGAGGATGTTGTCACTTCAAAGTTTGGGAGAATACTAAATTGTAGACCAATAGGATTCCTTGTTTCAATTTTACAGGTGCAGACTTTGAGTTATTCTCCCATGTCTGGAATTCTCTATAAAAGCAGGGTGAATTGTGTCATTCTTTGCTGAATTGGTATAGGTAACAGAGGACAGACATGTCAGGGTGAAACCTGGTATTTTCTTCTGTTAGATTTTAGAAATGTCAGGGTAAAACCTGCTTGGGAATTTACTTTAAAGTATCATGATATTTTAACTGTTTATTTCA
The DNA here is from genome assembly GCA_964017235.1 of Sabellastarte sp. h YS-2021. Lineage (NCBI taxonomy): Eukaryota > Metazoa > Annelida > Polychaeta > Sabellida > Sabellidae > Sabellastarte > Sabellastarte sp. h YS-2021. Next base: position 126,061,852 of record OZ024932.1, read on the forward strand.
GGGGAACTTGGGTTTTCATTTAATACTTTGCTGCTTGTTGTATTTAACTATGTTTGAATGAATTAATGATGAAGTAGTTTGTATTTATTTCTAGTGGCAGGGTAAAACCTGGCAAGAATTGAATGGACTGAGATGTTATAGATGCATGTGGTTGATTGTGCATGATGTGTTGATTTCAGTCATATGATTATAGGTTTCAGGCTGAATGCCGGTGATTTGATTAATGTTTCATGGGGTAAAACCCATGACTAATTGAATTCATTTCAATTCATTTCATTAGGTACTGAATCTACTATGGTACTTGATAAAGGATGGAACCAGTGTTTTAACATAGCGTATGATCCAAGGTCTAAGTGTTAGTAGACAGTAGGTTTCCAGTGTTATGACTTGTTTTCAATTCTTTTAGTTGATTCTGGGAATTATTTGAATGTATATAATATAAATGTGATTTCTGATTATTTTTGATACTTTTGTGACATTAGTGCTTGTACCAATTCAGCCCCAGCAATTGCTGGTAAAATACTTGTTATATTTTGTAAATAAATGTTCTGTTATGTGACATAAGGCTTTTTCTTGACATTAGTTCAACTCAAGACCCTTGGCACGTTACAAGTGTTCAAAATCCCACCTACAAAATTTAAAGGGGGTTCGACGGTGATCACAACCTTTTATTATAATCTTATGTTGTTGATGTCAAATCAGACTTAAAGCCTACTTAAATTTTTCAGAATACAAAAAAAAAAACAAAAAAAAACATGAAATTAATTTTATGTCAACAAAGCTACGTAGTAATATTTATTAGACTAGTGTTGTATTTATAGAAATACCACTAAATGTACAAAACTTTAAGAGTTTTTTTCAGCTGGAGGAGGGGCATTTCCCCCATAGCTTTTGCCTGCCTACACATGAACCCCTTCGTTATTTATGGCTGAATAAATCCCTGTGTGTTTTATATTGCATAAAATGTATATTATTTAACTATTTTCAGGCGACGAAAATAGAATATTATATTTCAATCATCAAAAAATTCTATTATTCTTTCAGATATATGTGAGTGAATGTTAATGCGACTGAAACCTGAATGGACCATGGAAGCCATCTTGTTGACAACCTGTTGTATTTTTGTCTGTGCCATTGGCTATGTGGGAGGTAAGCTTGTTGTTATTTTATCACTAAAGATAAATAATAGAGATAGAAAATCACCCTTATACAGATGCTAAATAAACAATTAAGTTCACTACTGCTAAATAGATCAGTTTTTTTTTGTGGTTAAGGCCTGTTCACACCGTTCCGTGTGGTCACATGAGCACATATTTGCATTTTGCTTCACAACCTTGGCCCCATTGTTCTGTAAATGGGCTTCATATGTGAGTAGTACATATTTAAAACTGAGCCACCCCCTAAAGTGATCCCACCGCCAAAACCACCCCTCCTGCTTGTATATTTTAATACAGTTTCTATTAAGCCATCCCATCCCTAAAACCCCTGTCCATTCTGTATTAAAAGTATCTCAGCCAAACAAGGATCGAGGTTATTATAGCAAAATGAATACTACTAAAACATGAAATGTATGGATCTAGAAATGAGCCTGCATAAGTAAAGCATTTGAATTTTTAATTTATAAGTAGTTCTTGAGGTCAACAAACAACTGCATGATCTAAGTATTAAGGAAATTACTATGTTTTAATAATGAAAAAGCTAATGTGTAAGAAGTGTGATACATTATATCGTCCGCATGTAAGGTACAAAAATTTCACTATTTAAGTAAACATTTATCTTAACTATAAATGGCAGTTACAAAGAAGCCCTTGGACTCTCCTTATTAAAAAAAGATTTTTTGTTAACTAGCGCACTGAGTTTCCCTTAGTGGGGACGATATTGCGCCTGCAAAGCAGTAGATTACATTAGATGTGCATACATTAGACTGGGAACCAGCCCACTTATAGTAAGAAGGGACTGGCACTAGCCATTTTGACCTTCAGACTCTATGGCCTTCGATTATATACTTGAATCAAAACAGATACAGGTTGCAAATGCTTTTTTGCATTTAGCTAAATTTTGATACAATTTTATGAAAAAATGCTTTCTCATACACTACATTTTAACAAAAGAGTGCACAACAGAGGCTATAGAATGAGAAAATCAGGGCCGGGATTCACAAAAGGTCTTAAGCATTATTTTTGCTTAGACCAGTCTTAAAGTTATGACTTTTGTCTTAGCTAAGATTTCTCTTAAATTGGGATTCACAAAAAGTGCTTAGCAAAATCTTAGCTGAGACAAAATTTGTGCAAAAAGTCTTAACTACTTTGAATTCAAATTAACAAATCTTAGTAAAACAAAAACATTTTTCATCAATAAATACATCAAACATCCTCTTGAATATTATAAAACAGATTTGTTACTTTTTTTTTGTAAAATTATGTAAAAATAGTAGTCTTTGTGTTTTATTGTGAGTCAGCCATTTTTATGACAATATTTTTACCTCAAGAAGGTAAAATGTGGAAATTTATAGGTAATTAAATGATGTAAATTTCTATTACAATCCACAGAAATTACTTTTAAAGGAAGCACAGATCCCCAAAGTATATTTTTTGTTGGCACAACAAAGGGTAAAATGTAAATACATGCAATGGAATATTTTAAAAATGACTTAAGTCTGCCCTGCAGTGGTCTTAAAGTTGTGACAAAATCTAAGACAAATTTTTGTCTAAGACCTTTTGTGAATCCTGTTTGTCTAAGCAAAAAAAAGTCTTAACTTTATGACAAAATTCTTGCACAGTTAAGACTTTTCTCTTAAGGTTATGACAATTTTTTGCTTAAGACCTTTTGTGAATCCCGGCCCAGGTGTAACAGGCTACAGGTAAGCTATGGTGCCCTAAAGATGGGCTGTTAGTAGTCTAGGAAATGCTACTTTGTGTAAGATTTTTAAATAGGTTTGATTTTTTTAACCAACATCTGCATGAATGCTATTCATGTTGTGAAACATGTTATCATCGTAAATATAGGACTTAAGGTGCAAAAAAACACCTTGAAAACTGGAAGTTAAAAAATTCTGGGTTTTTCTAGTTTACAAAATGTGATCCAGATCTTTCCTAAATCACTGCTTCCTTTGCGGTGATCTAGATAGCCATCTGGATCCATAATTTTTAAGGGATTTTTTTACCATTGCACTCCCAAGCAACATTGAAGGTGCTGGCCTTTGGTACGTATGGGGACTATCCAAGTGCTCTTGTAAATTGAATGCAATTCATTTGGAACTGGGATTCAATGACACAATAAAGGCATTTCATGAGACAGGTATTTTGAATACTAGTTTTTTTAGATTTACATACCACAACAGCAGACAAATACACAATTTGAAGAAAAAAAAGATATCTGGTCATAATGGGATGTCATAGCTTAATGGAATTGGCTGTATGGAAGTCACATTTTGTGGCAGGCAAAAGCTGTTTAAGTTACCTGACTAGGGTTATGAGTACCATATTCTGGGGCAAAGGATGTCACGTCACTCCAGCTTTTATGTTTTTGCACTCTTATCATTAAGATATGTGATGGTATATTTACAGTGAATACAAACTAAAACTCAGTGAATTTAGAAAAACTCACATTTGGCATTTGTAGGTGACATGGAATATTCAAAACATTAAATTCATGGTTGATTTTAAAACTAAAACATAAGATTTTTACCCTTAATTTATTAGAATTATATTTGAGACTGGGTTTGAGATATTTCGGGAATGTGAGCAAATTGTGTTCCCATTATCAAGGGGCAGTCTCCCTTATCCAAAATGCAGTAAACTGGTGTATTCCTTACAATGTTGTTATTGTTTAATTTAGTATCATTATACCATCAAAAGAGTAGCATTTGTGTCATTTTTTGGTAAATATGCACTTTTTTAAGACCCATGCTGAATTCCTTGTTAGAAAGACATGGCACAACTGGTCAATATTTTTTTTAAAGTGCTGTGACAATTTTTACCATGCAGTATACTTCAGGCATGAGGAACACAACATTCACACCTCTTTCTTATCAGATGCTTCCCTCACAATAGTGTCATTGTCAAAATTGATTCATCTAGGCTTATCCACCTTAGTTTCTGTTCTTCCTTGGTGTCTTCACTGTTGTCTACCCCTTCCGTAACCCCAGATAACTTATTTTTTAAGTGCGAGGTCTAGCAAGGCTCACACTTTTAGAGATCATTTTTGGGGTTTTTTTTGGTTATTTTTTCTGTCTCCAGACTTTCATGCATTGTGCTGTAGCTTGATGAGTACCAGCCTCATCACTGAAGTTAAGCAGCAATGGGCTACGATAGGACTTGGATGGGTGACCACCCCCGTGCACTACTTGTGTCCCTGATGGTTTTGCTACTCACGCTAGTAGACTGAAATCCCCTTTTGGCCTTGTTTTAAACTTACACATGTTGATATGTTGTTGTTTAGAATTTGTACTCTGCAGAGATTAGGCAAGACAAAAGCTCTTTTTAGACTTGGTGTGTTTTATTCAGCCACAAAGGTTTAACAATGTCTCTGACTGCAGAAATGTGAAAGCCCCTTTTATAACATTAATACTCCACAGAAGTACAGGGTCTGTGATTGTGATAAGAGGTGATATAAGAATACAGTTCAGTAAAGATCAACATTATGGTATAGCCTTCAAAGTGCCCTTGCGGGGAAATAATAATACAGGTCAGTTGGTTTGACAAAGCCACTCTAGTTTCCAGATTTTTTTTTACCTTTGAAGAACATTTTATCACCTTAACTAAAAGCCAAGGCAAGAACATAATTCTAGAGGAATGTAGGCACACTATGTAGCAGTTTATGTATACCACATCTTTGGCCTCTGGGGAATATTTTATAACCTAATATTGCTTTATTTTATTCTTGTCCATTTGGTAATAGTTTCAATATAAGCTTTCTTTATATTCTTTTTTAAATTTCATGTTTATCTGGGTGAAACTATGAATACTTCATAACAAAAAGGTTTATAAAAAAGATTTTGATATCATTTTCTCATAATTTACTTTCACAGAGATAACATGATATAATAAATTTTGAATTTTATGTGCAGTATTAGGTTGAGCTTTCGTTGCTGTGAAATTATAGAGGTTCTCAGTGGCTAATCAAGTTTGGCATCTGATCACAAGCTGGCGCCCTGTGTGAAAGGGCAACTACTAAAAGACGCATATGTTGAGGACCTGTCCCAATATGACATTGGCTTTTCAAGGGGACGTAAAACTCCAGCTTTGATAGAACAATTATATTAACAATTTACTTAAGGTCCCCAGCAAGATGGTTTATGTAATATTCTGTTTAAAACTGTATGAATGGAATACTTTAAATAATCAGGTTTCTGAGTCATTCTACACACAATCCATTAGAGTTTATAACAACCATACCATAACCACACTTTTTAATCGACACCTTAATGTGTTAGTAATACCCATATTCCATTGGTGATTTTTAGTGGTGACTTTTTTGCGACGAATTGGCAAAAATTTCCTGCCAGGCACAATTTTTAATTTTAGTGGGAAATTCAAATTTTATAACTGACCTTAAAGAAACATGCTCAGTTGAATTTGGACTTACTACTAGTATTTTGGTTATGTGTTTTAGCAAACATTCATAACTCACAACCATAAGGACTGCATGCCATATGAAGAGGGCAATTAGAAAAAATTACAGAATGATAAACTTTTCAACCATTATTCTCCTCGACTTATTCTCGTCGGCCTATGTCTTTCTTAAGAGGTATATTTGATCCAATATGTGAAACTGACTTCTAAATTCTTACTCAACCTTAAGGAAAACTGGAGCCTATTCTGAGCAGCAGAAATAGCAGTATCTCACAAGAGGTGGCGTGATGATAATTTGCCACAGCCACATCCAAGATCTATTCAGGTGATGGTGATCCACCATGTGGACTAAAGTGCAGTCACCGAGTAGATATTGTAATCTTTTGTGGCATATAGTGTGTCATTTTCATATAGTGACTAATCATTTCAGGCAAAAGGCCTGTCAACTTTTTAGTAAGTTAAAATACCAAATGAACCAAAACAGTAACCTTTGAACTGTTGGTGCCTGGATGATTACAAAGAAATTCAGTTACATAAAATAGAGTGGCATGTCACCAACTCTCAAAGCTTAGCCACAAGAAAGGGAAGGCAGCTGAAGTTTAGTCACATATGACAGGCCGCATCCGGTGGCAACAGGAATTTGGACGCTGGCGATGGAACTTTTGTATTTGAAGATTTTAAAGCCAATCTAGCAGGCTGTTTGATATTATTGCAATCCTATAATAGGAGATAGAGAATGGCTGTACAACCCTTCTTCAACTTCAAAATATATCCTAATTGGTCACATAGGGAAGGCCATGTGACCACTTGCCACTAAAAGTCACTAATAGAACAAAGCTATAAAGTTTAACACAAAGTTTATCAGCTGGCTGTGCGACCAGAAACAAAACGGTTACAAAGTTCACCCATCACATCTCATTTTTTAATACATGGTGGAGATGGCAAAAGATATCCGTATCTTTGTGTTATCTTGTAAAAATGCAACATTATCCACAGTCTACTGTTTTCTGTACAATATTGTCTATTATATAATACAACCATTATAATATTCCACACACCACACTCCGTGATATAATATCCAAAATATAGTATTATATGCAACACTGTTACATAACTGTTGTTTACAACATTGTTGTATGATATGAACATCACAGTGTTCTAAACAACATTGTATAAAATATATATTATGAATATTACTACACTGTATAAAACATTGTACACTTCTAGCAGGTAGGATGCTGTCAGATGAAGAAATGCTGATTGATGACCTGTTCACTGACTACAGGAAGACAGCAAGGCCTGTCATGAGTTCAGGGGATACTGTGTCTGTTCTCATACAGTTCTCCCTGATGCATCTTAAAGAACTCGTGAGTTGTCATATATGTTTTATTTTGATTTAGACACTGTGATCACAGTGAATGAAGCTTTTATTGATAGCTTCTGCTGGGGCTAATAATGAGTTGAATAGATAATATATTTTTCTCCATACTGTTTCTTCAGATAGAGCTCAGAGAATTTCTAAGCTCAGATATATATTTATTGTTGAACTCTTTAAGCTTAAAACCCTGTCATAGTGGCCATTCTTTAGAATTGTAGCAATCACTTTAAAAGATACCCTGTGTCTATCCACATTCACTTTCACTGGCGCATGTCGAATAAACTTGTCTGTTTCCTTTATTGATATATTAACATCTTTAGATGGTTATTTCAAAATGTAAACTATATTTTACCAGGAACTGTGGTCATAGAGGACAAAACCCTACATGTTAGTTAACCACTGCTTTGCATGTAATGAGTTCAGGTGACATTAAGTGTGTCTTCTCATCCAGTAGTTCTGATGTCTTAAACAATTTGTGAGCAAATGTGCATAGGTTATTGGTACATGTGTAACTTCAGACCATATTGTCAATACAGCCATCTCATAAAGAGGCGTGGATGCCACCAAAATGGTGATAGTATTGTTAAAATTGAAGCACAAATATTACTGTGCTGATGATAATAAAAATACCAAATATGCTCCTGTTACACCATTGTTAGTACATAGACAAGGTTTGCCATTTCAGATGTAGCTTTCTTGTTGGCTTTTTTTTGGCTGGTTTTGAATAAATAACCATATGTTTATATGAGGTAGACTGTAGATATTATTAAAGTGACTGAGCTTTAAGCAAGTCTTCAGTCGGTTGAAGGTCAAAGTTTTGTGTCTCTGTTGACTTTCTCCTTAAGCAAGCCGTCAGTACGACAAACCTTTAAGAGAGTTTTCAGTAGATCCAAGGTCAAAGTTGAAGTTTTGTGTCTCTGATAACCTTGTCTTTAAGAAATTCTTCAGTAAGACAAAGATCAAGGTTGAAGCTTCATGTCTCCTTTGACCTTGTTTACACTACCAATTCATATGCCAAAGGGGTGGAAAAAGATTTTTTTTTTGCTTTGGTCTTAAGATGATCAACATACAACAAAGAAATCTTAATATTATGTTACGTTTGCTTTGTAATGCTTTTCTATAAATACAAGCGAATGGGATGTTTGAATACAAAGGTGTCCCAACTGATTCCCCTTTTAAATTTCCATCAGCTAAATGATGTGGTCCACTTACATCATTATAAGTACATAGACGTGGTCCGCTCTGCAAATTCACTTGCCTCCTTCAGGTCAAGGCTGAAGTCTTACCTCTTTGGAAAAGCATATCTACCCTAATTTTTCCATTCTTCTCCTTTTCTCTCCATGGTGCTGACCCCTGCAATGTCTCTGGCATATAAATATTGAACGATGTTTTTTGGTGTGATGCGCCTTGATTCTGCCTTTTGACAGAGATTAGGTGCTATAAAAGTGCTGTTAGAATTAGAATTAAATGTACCCTAGGTAAATGATCTCCCACTGAAACAAGACAATGAAATGGATGTACTTAGCTCCTCTGAATATGTAGGGAGTACAAGTACAGTAATCCAGTAAATGTAATGGAGTTGTTGCCGTTGCATTGCTGTAGCTGCTGTATTGCAGTGGGATTTTGATCTATTTAAAGAAATGAAATAAGAAATACGTTCAACAAGATCTTAGGAATACCTTGAAGATCATTTACCAAGTGGTTAAAATAATGTGTCATTTTGTTTAATTCATCAAGGGCATTGAATTTCTTCACAGCAGTTTCATTTTTTTGTAATTACCCTGGAACGGTGCAGAATAAAGGCCTTTTGTGGTTTTCTACAGTGTTTTTTATGTAAATGCAAACATTGTTGAAGCATGGGATGACAAAACTTTGAATGAGCTCAAATTTTGATCTTGCAGAAAAAAATTGCCACATGTCAGTGTTTGGTAATCAAATGAACAAAATTGGCATCTACTGCGTAAATTCAAAGTGAAATTTGTTACTTTCATAGTGTTTCTAGGATTAAAAGTATACTACCCTATGCAGGACTTAATGTTGTAACAGAGCTCTTGTTGTGTTTTGCTGTTGTTGCTCTAAGACTGTTGAACTCGCTACTAGGAGACATTAAGTTTCCTTGTAATAGGGAAAAAAACTTCATAACTTTGCATGATGTAGTCTTCATATACCAATGTCACACTTCAATTGGGTTTTGAATAGATAGTAAATCTTTGGACAGTTAAACACCATTCACACTTTTTTGGGTGATTTTTGTGCATTTTAAATGAGACCTAATATATCCTAACATGTGAAAGTGTTTTATGAATACCAAATCTTTGAACATTTGTTAAAAGAGAAGTTTGTCATAAATTGGAGCCTTAGGCAAGGGTATGCTTAATTCTTAATATGGCTCTGACAAAGTATTTTTGAACCTTGATATTGAGAGTCACACAAGTATTGCAGATAAATAAATATATGGTATATTTTCTGATCAAATACGGTTTTACAAACTAAATCAGTTTAAAGCTATGCCAATGGTTACTTTAACCTTAGCACTCGTGAGATAAATAAAGGTGGGCTTAATAAAATCTAATCTAATCTAATGTAGACTTCTTTAGTGCTTAATCTCCATCGCTGATGGACTCTCAGGAGCAACTGAACATAAAGCAAGGCAGTTAACATTAATCCGAGGACATAGCCAGGTCATACCAAGGAGACACAGGGTGACAGGAGAGGCTATGGGAGATATGCTTTTGCAAAAGGATTTGTTTTTCACATATATACATAAAGGGGGATTAATGATGTTATATATATATATAGCTAAGGCTGTGTGAAAATAGACTAAAATAGACATTAAGTCCTACAAAACTATTATAATGATTGTTTTTATTTTCTTTGGGCAAAATGTTCTTAATCAAGTATTCACCATCCAACAAAATGGAGATCTGGGGAGAGTCCTAGTGTCACTTCTTTTTTTCTGCCAAATATGCATAACAAGAGAAGCAAAAGTCCTTGAGAATCCTAATTAGTAAAACTTTCAGCATCTTTTTTTTGGCCATTGTTTGCTTGAGACTGTTCACAAATGCAAGTTCTGTCCAGAGGGGGGGGGGGGGGGGGGGATTGAATGGGTTATCAATCTATATACACCAACCGTCCCTATTTTAGGGGGGTTTCACGTGTATCTGGACAAATATCACTCTTTTGTAGAATATCTCCAGGTAAAAAAGGTACATAAACATGGTATATAAATTTTTAAGTAATAGTAAGATTTTGATTTAGATGTACTCTTGTTTTATGTCGCATTCAACAGCCAGGATCATATTTTGGCGAGTTGTTTACTGGTGGAGGAACCAGTATATACTAGTTGGTCAAGATTCTGCACTGTAAACCTTAGGCCTCGGCAAGTAACTTCTAACTTTCCAACTTGAAGCGCCCGGGTCAAGATTTGAACCAGCAACCTCAGAGGTTGATTTATTTATTTGGGGTTTTACGTCACTTTCAACACTGTACAGGTCATATCACCATGGGTAGTTGGAAGGGCAGAGGAAACCAGTACATACAGTTCGTCCGGGTTCTGTACTGTAAACTGCCCACCAACAGCAAGCAACTACCAGCTTTCCCACTTTATGCCATGCCGGGAACTGAACCCCGGCCTCAGAAGTATGAGACAAGAGTGTTACCACTCTGCCACCGTGGTCCCAGATTTTGATTTAGATTTACTCTTTTGTTTTACATCACATTCAACAGCCAGGGTCATATTTTGACGGGTTGTTTACTGGTCGAGGAACCAGTGTATACTAGTTGGTCATGATTCTGCACTGTAAACCTCAGGCCTCAGCAAGTAACTTCCAACCTTCCAACATGAAGCGTCCGGGTCGAGATTCAAACCGGCGACCTCAGAGGTTGAAGGCAAGCATACTAACTGCTACAACACCAAGCCCCTATGTTAAGTACAGTAAGCTTCAATGTCACAATTCAATGTAGTTGTGAGGAAATAGAGTGAATTTTTACATACTTAAAACACCATTCACACATTTTGTTAAGGTGCACCCCATTTAGAAATACATATTTCAAATCTAAATAATTGAAAACACTGAAACAATCCAATCCAGTATGTTCATATATATGCCCTTTTAAACCAACCATATTACAATTATGACCAAATGGTTAGCATACATGAGAACACAGAGGAGATACATAGTGGCTCGTATGACCACTTAAAATGGTGGTCCTCTGTCATTGGGGCCTATCCCCATTGGCAGGCTAAAGAACCCCACGGATGTTGATAAATGATCATCCCCGAGACTCAGTCTTCGAGTTAGGGCAATGTCAGTCACTAGAGGGCTTGGGCTGTACTTGTGCAGTGGTGATGAGTCAAACAGTACAGTCTGGATGGGTGAAATAGCTCCTGAAGTACTGTAGTAAGCAAAATATTGTGTAGAGTATAAATATACAATACAAAAAAATCATAAATAGTGAAGAAATGTTCGGGAAGTCTAACTTTACTTGCAAGGATTCTGTAGTATATGATTCTGTATTATATGTTGACTATATATGCCTATATGACAGAATTTGAAGAATTCTTCAAAGTAAAGATTGGGGGGGGACTTGGATGTGGTGTAGGTAACACACTTGCCTCCAAAGTCTGAGGTCTGCAGTTCAAATCTGCCCCTAGATGGGAAAGTTGGTAATTGCTTACCAATGCCCAGGAGTTTACAGCGCAGAAGCTTGACTGACTAGCATGTACTGGTTTTCTCTGCCATTAAAATTACCCATAGTGATATACCCCATACAATAGTGGTATGAACGGTAAACCGGTATACCGCATTTTGTTTCGTATAGGTAGAAATGACGAAATCCGCAAAGAATATTTAAATACCGGTTATGGAAAACGTCATTATATTAGGTTTTCTACTGGTTAATATTTCATCAAAACAATAAAGAACATATATATCTCAGGATATAACTTACATTATCACTTTATATTCATGGTAAATGAAGTTTACAAACTTCAAAATATCTCGCGAATGCATATTTTCTATTGATAATGTAGCTCATGTACGCTCGCATAAAAGTTTTATCATATCTCTGTTAACTTTCGAAATCCCGGATTTCGTACGGTTTCAAAGCCCCGAAACCGGTTTTTATTTTCAGAACCGGTCCAACCACTACCATACAATGTGTTGAAAATGACACTGAGCCCAAATAAATAAAATTAAACTAAGATTATTTCATGTTGGATCAGATTGTAAGATTTAAGGTAGGTTTAGATAAGGTCATGTGATGTTCATTTTAGCAGTCATGTGACCTCAATAAACTTGAAATGTAATGTCGCTCATTTGACCAAAAACTGCTCCTTTTGTATTTACCACTCAATGGTTTTTCTAATAACAGTTTAAAACTGTGGGTGCTATTGTTTGCATAGACAAAAGCCAATTTCCGGATCATGAAAACGAAATGATAACTAGGATATCGTTTGGTTTTGTATTTGCCTTGTTGAAAACTATAGACGTTTATACACGAGACACAACATTGAGTGCAGAAGCGAACTTGAAATATTTTAAAGCTAAAAGCATATTTAACTATTTTAAAGGTATTTTATCAAATATTTACTAATATTTACAACATTTTTTATATTTTTAAGCTATGTGAGTCATGCATTTTTGATAAATATATATATAATGGTTCTCATCACTTACTAGCAGTTGTCGCTACTTTAGCCCCAAGCAAAACAAAATGTGTTATGCCTGTATTACGTAAAGAACACTTGTTTAAAGCGTCCAGAACTGCCTCCAAAGCAGATCAAATGCAATATGTAGACTTTACCCATTTATACTGTTATGATATGGTTTAAAACTTGAAGACAACTGGAGTGATTTAAGAGAGACGTGTGACAGGGGTTACACCAAAAGAATTATTTTGAACAACAACATGACTGATTTCAATCTCACAGGTTATCCCTTTCAGATTAAGAATGGCAACTGAATGGCTTTTAGTGATTACCCACTAAATTGTATCTTGGCAGTTTGTTTACTAGGTTCTAGAGATCCAAACCCTAATAGACAAAGAGCTATATCTTATTTTTTTGGATAGAAACCCATTTTTTGTGTAGTAAAGAAATTTGTACATTGTTGGAAAACCTGAAAATTAACACAATATGTAAATTTGACAACAGTATGTTAAACTTATCGCAATATGTGAAATTCAGTACATCATGTGTAATATACTGCAAATATATGCATACGTTACCACAGTATATGAAATATACCATAGTATGGAAATTTACCACCAGTGTGTTAAATATACCACAGTATGTGAATTTGCCAAAGTTTGTTAAATTTGCCACAAAATTCATCACAGTATGTGAAACTTAGATCAGTATGTGAACTTTGCCACAGTATGAGAAATTTACCGCAGTGTGTGAAATATATACCACAATACGTGAAATATATACCACAGTATGTGAAATATATACCACAGTATGGGAAATTTACCACAGTATGTGAAATTTGCCACAATACATAAAATTTACCACATTATGTAAAATTTGTCACAGTATATGAAATGTACCACTGTATGTGTAATTTACCACAGTATGTGAAATTTACCGCAGTATCTAAAATTTACAATATGTGATGTCCAATCAGCCTTGATATGTGAAAATATTAAGTTTACCATTCTTAAAGTTATAGACAAGGAACGTATACACAAAACTCATAGATGTGAGAAAAATAGTCCATATTAGACCAGTGTGACATAATTATAAGAAAAACAAGAGGGCTTTACATAATGATACAATACCAAAGGTTGTTATTCCTGATTTTATTATCAATTTAAGACCCCATTTTCTGGAAATAGGGGAAAAATACAGATGAGGAAATTTTTAATTGGCTTGTTAAACATTGTAGAAATTTGTACATGTATATATTAAAGTAAAACATTCTACATTAGACATCTATACAATCCAATATATTGCTTCATTCGTGTCATTTGGGAAGTTTTATGAAATTATATCTTTTCCCACATATATATGATGCATAGAAGCTATAATGATGGAAAAAAACTAAGGTATAAACTGAAGGTATGTACAATAGTAACACGTAAAGTAAATAATACAGTTAAATACCAATTGAAAACACTGTGGTGAAATGTTAAAGGTAAATAATGTAATACTTAAGGTGCTTAGTAAAGGTAAATATTATAGTGCAATAATAATAATAATAATAAAGTAAGAGTAAATGCTACAGTCTAGGTATAACGGTAAAAGTACAGTAAAATAGAGTAACCATAGAGTAACAAACCAAAGGTAAATACTACAATAAATAGTAAGGTAAATATTAAAGGTGAATGGTTAATTAATATCCCTTGCTTGAAGAGCACATATCTCATACTTAAATATCTTTAGAAAATGAAATAAAAACCCCATAAATAAAACAGAAAACATGAATTTTCAAGCAAAGTTATCGTGGTCGATTGACAAAGTTCTATGCAGGTGGTCTGTTTGGTGGCTTCCAGTCTCTGCAAAACACCAAGTCTGTAAAAATATTAAGCGTTTTCTGCCTCTTTTTATGGCAATTATTTACAGAAGAAACTACAGAAGGATTAAAAACAATGATCATTAAAAAGATATAAGCTAGGAGCTTATAACCTATTTATACTTTACCGGCAGTGTGCAGCTATGTACCTCATTAGGGTTATATTGGGGGTAATATCTAACTACATCTCACACTTAACTGAGAGCTGGGTTCAAACATACTGTATTGCCAAAGTAAGGGCAAGTGATTACACGAGATACTTGTCAATATCTGGTCCACTAAGGCATCTTTAAAAATAATCTTCACCCCATTTCTGAAAATAAAACACAGTTATATATTTACACTTTCAGTATGAAGGAAGAATAAGTTAATATACCTCAATGAATTAATTAATTAATGAATGGATGGATGGATGGAATGAGTGAGTGAGTGAGTGAGTGAGTGAGTAAATGAGTGAGTGAGTGAGTGAGTGGGTGGGTGGGTGAGTGAGTGAGTGAGTGAGTGAGTGAGTGAGTGAGTGAGTGAGTGAGTGAGTGAGTGATCGATCAATCGATCCAATGCTTTGCAAACACAATATCTTCCCCACAAGGAGGAACTCTGTGTACTGAAATAACAAAAGAATGAGCAACGGTCACGGTAGAGGGACATTCAGGTCAAAAATCCAGGGTTTCAGGTGAGAGAGAAGGAATATACGAGGTCTTAAGATGTTATCAATAGATGTTACTGTGAAACTTATTATTTGTGTTCAGTTTTAAATAATGAAATATTTCTGTAATCAAATATGCTTTAGACAGTCCCAATATAAAATGCACTGGTAGAATATGAAGTTTAACCTGATCTGTGACATTATCCGGAATTGTCAGGAATTTTTACTTTCTCAAAAACCATTTAAATACTATGTTTGATACGTTCCTTTAGATATTTTAATACTGAAATCTGGCGTGTTTGTCTGGAGAAGTCTGAACATGTCATGAGACGGTATTATGTTATGCTGATACATAAACACATATATATGAAAGAATAAGTTTTTACTTATCTCTTGATTCTGTTCATTTTCTTATTATATTCTCACAGAATGTCTAGGATACCTTCAGACTGTTCTGAATTAACATAACCTAAACTCCAACTGTCTTAGAGCATAGATCACATAGCACCAGATATATAAATATAAATAAACAAGTTAGTACTTGGGGAATAGTTATCCTCAACTGAAGAGTTGATGATACTTCAGTTTGAGTGTTGTTTATACTGGGAAGAAAAACCCTTACCAAATTTGCAAAGAGTTCTGGGCCCCGTATTCAAGAAAGGTCTTAGCCAGGGTTTTAGGCTTAAAGTTGAGACTTTTGTCTCAAGTTTCTGCCCAAAAACTGCTAAGACTTTTGTCTTAGGCTTAGTGGTATTCACAAAGAATTTAAGACTGGTCTTAGGCTTAGCCAAGGGCTCAACTTTAAGACTGGTTGGTAGTGGGCTAAAATTGTGTAAAGAGGACTTAAATATGGCCGCCATAAACTTTTCTCCACTTCAAAATTTGAAATGGCTGTAAATAAAGTATAATTATACAGAACACCTCACTAAAGCAGTCTTTGGGAAGTTTATATGTGGTAACAAGGTTTTCCATTTCAAAACAGCACTTTTCCTTAGATAAAATGCATTAAATGAAGGATATATGTCACCAACAGTATAGTTTGAATAGAAAAGAAAGGTCACATGACACAGCAAACCACTGTGGTTATTTGATAATCTTGAACTTAGCTTTGTGAATATGGTTTTAAGACAAAACTTAGCTGAGACAAAAGTCTTAACTTTAAGACTGGATTTAAGCCTAAGTCCTGGCTAAGTCTAAGACCTTTTGCGAATACAAAACAGACCTTGTTTCTTTAAATCTGTTTCACAGGAAAAATTCTTAAACTTTCTTATTCAGCAGGCTTTATCCACCTTAATTTTTGCTTGTTTTCTAGCACATCCAGAGACCATTTCCACCCAAGGTCTAAGCCAAATCTCAGGCTAACCTCGGCTATATATAGGTATTCAGAAGTTCAGCCTAGTGGTAAGGTAACATCTTTCCGTATGATTTTAGCTGTAGGTACTTGATTTCCACTTGCAATACTGGTCATTATGACCCTAAAAGGAGACCTTCGTAACTGGATAATAGATGTTGAAGAATGAGCTGCTCCATATATGTCCATCCAGCACCATCCCTACACCCCTCCAATATATAATAGGAAAACTTCCCTAATGACGTATACAAAAAATATATCACAAATGAAGATAATATTGCACGAGTGCTTAGCACAAGTATTATGTTGTTAATCTTCATGAGTGATCTATTTTTCTGTATATATCTAATGGGGGGTGTTTTACTTTTATTATCCACCATTAATCCATATTTAAAGAGAGAATATATAACAGTAACTCAGATATACAGGAGTACTCAGTCAATATAAAACCTCATTCTTTAACATGCAATTTCTATGCCATTTTGGAATGGATATCTATGCAACAAAAAGGAGAAGAAGTGCTATAAAAATACCTTTATAATTATATATAAAACATATTTGTAGATTACATAGTTCCCGAGATATTAGCGAAAAACTGGAAGTTATTGACACTAATTATCCATGGCACCATGGGGCGTTGCTGTACGTAAAAAAATATATATGCTACTCTGTATATCCCCCTATACGGCTCAAATATGACTTGGAGTAGATAATAAATATGTTTACATGGCTCTTCAAGGCTCATACAAGGTTTTTCAAACACTTAAAGAAGTGGCCTGGAACACAAAGCATTCAGAATTGTGCCGAATGCTAGTGAGGACGTTCTACGCAAATGCTCATCCCAACAAAGGCATTCTACCAAAATGTAAAGCAAACCAAACCACAACTGAACACAGGTGAAAATATGAGTGTCCATTCAGATTGAAGGTAATGATGTCAACTCAGAAAGGCATGGCCTAGAAATAACACTTCATTTAGACCACTAAGATCAATCAATCAATCAGTTGTCCAAGTGCTTAATCTCCGTATCTATGGATTCTAAGGCACACCATCCAGTTCTTAAGGAATAAATCATCAAGACATTAGACATGTTCCAAGTCGTACCCAGGGAGGCGATCCGGTGTTCAGTAGTTAGAAGCCAAGGTGGAAATGATTTCTGAAATAGGTAGGTTTATAGTTGACTTTTGAAACAGAAGAGATTTGGAGCACTGCAGATATCATGTGGAAGATCATTCCATAACTTCGGGGCATCATATAAGAAACTGTTGTTGAAATGGACCTTTGATTTATGGATGGAAGCACAATAATGAGGAACCTGGAGGAACAAATTTTTGGGGTTGGAATGTCTTGTATTCACGGCAGATTTGTACAAGGAGAGATATGGTGCAAAATACTTTTTCCAGGGAAATAACCTCTATAATTCTGGACTCTGTCTTGTTAATCCTGATATTTTCTGGTACAGAGATTAAGCTCTAAAAGTGTGATTTAATTACATGAGAATGTTGAATGATAGAGCTTTTGTTATATATTCTCACTGTGTTGTAAGCCACAGTACATGTTACACTCTCTGTTAATGGTAATTTATAGCAACAGGAAGCTACATTTACTGCTCCATAAAATAGATTGCACCATCCAACTAAAATAACAAGAGGCAATCCCTGTTAACACATCGTGGACAAATCCTTTTCATAGAGAAAAAACTCCAAGGAAGATCCCATAAACAGGAGTTTGAAGCTTCTGATAATTTTAAACCATATTTTAAACTGAAATACAGAAAGAGAGAGGGGATAAGAGAGATTGTATTTAAGTACAACTTGCTGTAACAGGAATTGATGGCAACAACATACAATAAAAGAACAAGATAGCAGTTGTCATTATACAGTAGGTAAAATCATTTGAATGTTACTCATTGCATATCAACATGTAGATAACATTAACCTACACTGCATGAAAAAGGATAAAGTTAACCTAAACACGTATCTATTTATTTATTTGGGGTGTTACGTCGCTTTCAGCACTGTACAGGTCATATCACGACGGGTAGTTGGAAGGGCAGAGGAAACCAGTATATACAGTTCGTCAGGGTTCTGTACTGTAAACTGCCGACCAACGGTAAGCAACTACCAGCTTTCCCGCTTGAGGCCGTGCCGGGAACCGAACCCCGGCCTCAGAGGTGGGAGGCGAGGGCATTACCACTCTGCCACCTTGGCCCCTTAAACGGGTATCATACTTAAAGGTAAGGAATATAATGAAACAAACTGTTTATTATACTCAGTGAGCACTGAAGTTACAAGGTTATTTACTTTGATTCAAAAAGGTTTTTCTGTAGTGATGAATTTTATGTAGATATTTTACAAGAGACATCATATTTTCCCCTTTATTTTACATGTTACCCTGTCTGCTAATGGTAAATTATCGCAATAGGAAGCTACAACTAATGTTCCATGAAATAGATTACACAATCTGACTGAAATAATGAGAGGCTACACCCATTAACACATCGCAGGCAAATCCGTTTTGGATAGGACAAAAGTCCAAGCAAGATCCCATAAACAGGATTTACGCTGAGGTCGTTTGGATTTGGATCACTTCTAAAATACAGCCTTTTGAGGTGGCTTTCAGAAAACCTCCAATCGATGTTAAAATAACTCTAGTTATACTTGGACGTCAAGACAAGGAAATGGCTCAAAGTAGTTAAATGTTTCCATAAATTGTATTTTTAACCATCTCTTCCACTCAAGCTTTCTCACTTTCCACCAACAACTCTAGATTTATTTTATTTATTTGGGGTTTAACTTCCCTATTAATACTGTATTGGTAATATCATGACGGGTAGTTTTGTGGGCAGAGGAAACCAGCACATAGAGTTGGTCAAGGTTCTGTACTGTAATCTGCTGACCATCGATAAACATCTACCAACTTTCCCACATAAGGTCGGGGGTTTGAACCACAGACCTCAGAGGTGGGAGGCGAGTGTGTTACCACTACACCACCGTGGCCCCTCCAACAACTCTGGATTACTGACTTAGAAAGTCCCTCGACAATCATTTTTGGGGAATACTTTTGTCAGTTTAACACACTGAGTTCCCCTGTGTGGGGGAAGATATTGTGCCTGCAAATAGGTATGTTAGTTAACATATGAATGAAAATAAAATACAGTGCAATCCTGTGTAACTATGATGCCATTAAAGAATTTTTTTGTGGTTCCCGAAGAATAAACCAACCTTAACTGGCTGCTGAGTTGGTGCATATCATCTATTGGACAGTATTTTTTCCTGTGTTATGATAGACACATTAATAATGTGGCAGGTGACATATGTGTATGCTAAGTATGTTTGCTTTGTCACATTTGACAGAGATATTGGAAAGCTGGTAGTTGCTTGCTATTGATCAGCAGTTTACAGTACAGAACCTTGACCAACTATATGTACTGGTTTCCTCTGCCCTTCCAACTACCCATTATAATATAACCGATAGGGTACTAGGGGTGATGTAAATTACTAGAGACATAAACAAATAAATTGACAGTGAAAGGATTGATTTTTAACCTCTTTTAATTTCTCCACTTTTTGGGTTTAAATGTTTGTAGAGATGCTATTACCTAATGAAATAGGCAAAAACCTGTAAACAAATCGCACTTTTCAGTCTAGGAAGAATCATATTTCAATACTTTATGTTACTTTACTGTTAAGTGATTGTCATATTGCCATCAATTAGATTAAGTGTATATGCACAAAGTGGAAAGATCAAAGAGCATAATAAATCAATCATTCCGCAGTCAAATGTGGTGCTAAAATAAACATTGTGGCATATATATGGCCAATCCCATATAATAAGTATACTTATTAAGGCTGTTACATTGTTATGAATATGAGAGTTTATAGAGGATTTAATTGTCAAATCAATGGTATGCAATAATTGTGCAGCTAGATGAGTAAGTTTGTTATTGCAGATAATACCTATAAATAGACCAGAAATGACATTTCATACAATATTTACAAGATAACGTTCCTCTGTCCTTTAAAGATAAGCAACGTCTATAAATATAACCATTTTAAGACCAAAAAAGCTTGACCTTCTCGGATTTCCAACTGATTAGTTTTCAAAATTGTAAAATATTTTAAATGACCGTTATGCAGATACAAAACAATCAAATTTGCAAAACCTTTAGCAGACTATTTGATACAAATAAAAATAATGAAGACATCTTCACAAGCATAGAATCATCAGGACACTATATCAGAAGAGTGTGACAGGGGTGTAAGGAAATGAAGACATATCACTGATATCTAAAAGTCCACTGGATGTTGGGAAGGAATTTATGGTACAAGATATCAAAAGAAAGGACAAAAGGAACACAATAAATTGGGGTAATTCAGGATTTACTGTGGCTTTCATTGAATGCATTCTTTGATGTTAATTTATATAGTCTTCCAGTACAATGGAGCTTTTGTTCACAAAGGGGAAAGCCTTGTTTGTGTAATTGAAGGAGATTTTTATAATACATATCAATTACCATACAGTGAACATTTTGTAATTTTTTGTAACAATAAACATTAAACATGAATACTCGGAGTCTCAGATTTTGCAAAATATTACTCATTAGTGGGTAATGTAACTAAAACCTGCTCCGGAATCAAGGATTTTTGACCCAGACATCCCCAAAATTGAATAAGGTCTTTCTTGTAACAGTTCAGATGCTCCCAAAAAATTCATTACCATCCATGCTGTACTTTTGGAGTTATACTGTAAATAAACAAATTTACAAACAAGCAAACAGAATGATTAATATACTTTGCAAAAAGTTTGCGAATTAACAAGCAAAAAAACTGAGTAATAATACTTAGCAAACATTTTGTAAAGTAACAAACAAACACACTAACAAGCAAACAGAATGAGAAATATACTTTGAAATATACAAAATTTTGCAAAGTAAAAACTCAAATCAGCTTTGATATAAAAAAGTACCAGTGTTTTGCCGATGACAGCGAGTTGTAATTGTTTTGAGTTCCGGTTTTTGCCAAACTGAGGTGTATGACAAGTTATGACACAAACCTGTAGCTGATATCGGGCATTCCAATAGTTCAGTCCCGTAGAAATGATTTTTTATAATAATTTTAAAGATGAGATTAGGTTTAAATATTTCTATATGGTTTAAAGATTTGAGTTTAAGGATCAATACAGGCCTCAGGCAATATTTCTATTAGTATTCCCCAGGGCAACTTAATGTGAATAATTAGTGTGAAAGTCTTGTGTCAAAATTAAACAGGTGATTCTATAACGTTGTTACAAGCATTATCATGTCTTTCTCTCAATTGGAAAAATATTCAACACAGGTTTTTTGTCACCTGAAGCAAGAACGTCTAGCATATATTTTCATCTGGTGAACATCACTTTATAAACTCCAAGGACAAGGTTTATATGTTTTTATTGTTATTCTCACTCTTTGCTTAAAAGATGCAGTATTTTAAGGCTTATTATCGGAAAGATTTCAAAACTAGAAAGCAATCCTAGAGTGCAAACATTTGCCAAGACAGACAGGTATCTCCATATTGTAATTTCACTCAAGTACTACTTTTTATATTGTTTTTGATGTAAGTTCAATCTCAACCCCAAATCATTGAAAATGGGAGTAATTTGTATCCAGAGTATAATCCAGGTCTTTTCCAAAACTTTAATCACTTCTTCCAGGCCCTACCCACACAAAGGAAATCATAAAAATGTTTTTATTTGTTCTGGGGTTATCTTGAACACATACAGACAAACAGGCAGACACAGAAACACACAAACAAACATAACCTACTTTGTACATTTAACAATGTGATCTCTTTAAAACATCAAGCCGTTAGTTTACTAATATGTGGGTATTTCGTATAAAATAGCAGAAATGTCCAATAACTAGAGGATTTATTATTGCCTTTATTGTGGGTTACCAGTGTAGATTTTATGAGCTGGAATAGCAGTTTGTCTGTGAAAAAGAAGGATATTAGTTTAATTTAGGGTGATGTGGTCAATATATAAAGCTGTATTTTTTTCCAAATGCCCCCTTCACACTGCAGGCAGTTTGTCCTGCAGTTGGAGGTTTTACTCGGCGGCGGAACCGCCTCCAAGGATGGTACATACCTTCTGAGATTTGGTGTATTATTCACACTACAAGCAGTATCTGCCACTGTGGCCTAGCGGATAACACACTTGTCTAGGAACTCAGAGGACGTGGGTTCAAACCCAGGTACAGACAGATACATAGTGGCTCGGATGATCACTTAAAATGGCGGTCCTCTGTCATTGGGTCCTATCCCCAGTGGCAGGCTAGAGAACCCCTATCTTCCAGTTAGGGGAATGTCAGTTACTTGTGTGTTGGGGTTGGACCTGTGCAGTCAGATGGGTTAAATAGCACTTTGAGTCCTGCAGTATATGGAGATATTGTGCTGAGTATAAATACAATTACAATTATAACCCACAGTTATAGGCATTGGGCAAAATGGCCCTATCATTAAAGTACTGTCCGAGGTTTGTATGCAACCTTGTCATACAGTGGTGAAATGTCCATTTACCTCCACTCACCTTATGATGGCATGTTACACCAAAAGACAACCGAGTGACAACCTTATACACACGGTGAACTAACACCTTCAGTTACTGTAGCAAGAAAATCATCTGCACATTCTTGCATTCATCTACAGATGCCCACAGTATTCAGAGGTAGAAATTGTAAATATTTCAAAATCTCCGAAGTATGTGTAAGGTAATGGACCTTTCGCCACTGTGTCACAAGGTTGCAAATGTACCTCGGACGGTAATTGAATGATAGCGCCATTTTCCCGAAGGCCTATAACTTCAGAATATACCGAATGTAGTGTGAATTGGGCAATATTACCATTAAACCTTTGGCTGATATATGACATTCGTAATTCATCCAATTGGAAAGTCAAGCTCTGTTATATGAAAGACTTTGTGTACCACCTCTACAGCAGTGATTAAACACGTGGTTGGATGTATTAATAAGGCAAGCCATAAAACTGCAATAAACATTTAATGAAATAACAAGCATTAAATGACAGTGTACAATATTTCCCCTATGGGTAGTGCTGAAATAGCAGAAAAAGCTCCTGGTTTTTTTATGATCAGGGGCCGGTTTCATGAAGCCTTCTTTGCAAAAGACCTCCTTTAGTAAAGGAAGGTCATTTTTATTCGTTTTGGAAGGCCACCTTCACAAAGCTTCCTTTAACTCTCCTTACCAAAGCTCTTCCTTGAAACTTAAGGAGGGAGCAAATGTTCTTTAAAGTTATTAAACATTCTTTAAAGGACACTTCCTTAAATTTAAGGTAGGTCCTTAGCTTCCTTGAAACTCAAGGGAATTTTCAAGGTCTCCTTTAACGAAGGAGGCTTTGTGAAACTGAGATTTGTAAAGGAGGGAGAAATTCAAGGATTTCCTTGAATTTAAGGTGACCTTTATGCAGGTGTTCCACTGGAGCCGGCCAGTTGTAGACATACTACGACAAGCCCTAAACCCCTAACAGACAAGCCGGATCACAAACAGACAAGCCGTAAAGACAAACAGACAAGCCTGGAGCATGTTCCCGACCCTTCCCGACAGGACTGATTGTTTTTGTGGGTTGGTATCTATAGTTTGGATCCAGAATCGGGATCCATGTTGCACTATATAAACCCCCCCTCCCCTGTGATGTGCCATTCATTTCACACTTCAAAGATGACAAGAACACATCAAGAGCAAATGATAGATCACTTGAGGGTCCTTTTGTTTTTATCGAGCTAAATATTTTATTGCACGTGATAACTTCAAGACACATAAGACAGCAGAACCCAGCACCTGCTCAGCCAGCATTACCATCACCCCCACCACCCAGAAAGAGAGGGAAGCCACAGAATCCATGGGTCATGGCCTGGATACTGCAGAGAGAAGAGAGAGGTTGCTGCAGAACACTCTTGGTGAGTTAATCACTACTGACATACTAGAAACTTTACCAGGATGGAACCAGCATTTTCTATTTGATTGAAGAAAGAATCACCCACCCACCCCCATCTCAGGAAGTCAATCACCAATTTCAGGAAGCCACTGGATGTCGGCTTGAAACTGGCAGTTACACTGAGACACTTATACAGGGGAAAGCTACACTTCACTACAATACCACTTGAGGGTTGGAAGAATGACCATCTGCAAATGACCATCCCCCAGGTCTGCACAACCATTTTGAAAGTATTTCAACATGAGTACTTGATGTGTCCTACTGATCCTGAAGACTGGAAGAAAATTGAAGAAAGATTTGGAAACAAATGGAATGTCGCCCATGCAGTTAGTGCACTAGATGGCAAACACATTGCCATAAAGAAACCCAATAAGTCAGGCAATGAATATTGTAACTACAAGGGCTACTTCTCCCTGGTACTTTTGGCTTTAGTTGA
Organism: Sabellastarte sp. h YS-2021; assembly: GCA_964017235.1. NCBI lineage: Eukaryota > Metazoa > Annelida > Polychaeta > Sabellida > Sabellidae > Sabellastarte > Sabellastarte sp. h YS-2021. The sequence goes on from OZ024932.1 coordinate 126,086,738, forward strand.
TGCAGATTACAAGTTCTTGTGGGTCAACGTGGGGGCCAGTGAGTCATCATCTGATGCTTAGATATTCAACCGCAGCAAACAAAAAGAAGAATTGAGAATGGAACCTTGGGACTACTACCACCTGAACCACCTGGCCAGATCTACACTACTTTCTACTGGGGGACTATGGCTTTGCCCTTATGCCTTGGCTGGTCAAGCCATACAGTAGATGTCAACTGACCAGAGAGGAGAGAATAGCCAACTACAGGATATCTAGGGGGAGGAGAATGGTCGAGAACTCATTTGGTATACTTGTCAAGAGATTCAGGGTGCTGTTGACCACCATGGAGCAGCGGCCAAAAGTTGTGAGGGACATTGTGTTAGCATATGTAGTACTACATAACATGCCATCCGGGGATGAGCAGACAGACCACCCACAGCTGACGACATACACGCATCACAGGAAGACCAGGGGGAACAGGGACATAATCGTAACTCCAGAAACCCACCGAGGGAGGGCAAACATCAACGAGACCACTTCAATCATGTGGGGGCGCTGGCTGGGCAGGAGGACAGAGTTTAGGAAGACTGAGGGAGAAGACTGAGGGGAGAAGACATACTGTCATCTATCAATCCTTTTCAGGAGTACCCAAATAATCCAAGAACTTTTATTTAGCAAAGTGTTGACCAATAAATAACCCCAATTTTCCAACAATTTAATGCAAATTCAATTTCATCAAAAATAGTCCCTATCACAAACACCAATCCTTCCCAAACTCAGTTCACAAAATTAAATATGATCTCATACAGATTTAAACTCAGGTCTTTAATTTACAAAGTTCACATCCCCCACCAAAATGACCTTGGTTTATTGTAAAAAAACCTGGGAAATAGTACAACAAAAATGATCCCATTACAATAGAAACAATTTTTATGATAAATTTGGTGCAGAAACTAGAAAAAATTAATTTAAAATGAAATTTCCCAAAGAAAATCTTTGAATGTTTTGTTTCGCCATTTGTTTGTATGTCAGTCCCTCCCCACATTGAACACAACTTACTTGTATGGATGTTGGGTTTCTTTTCAATTTTGGTTTGGGGTGGGAATGACAGTCTTAGATCAGTTGGTAACAGTTACCGACTGGCCTGAAAACTTTACAGGCCTGTCGGGAACAGTTACAGACAGGCTGGCTAAAGTGACCGACTGTATTGTAACATTTCCCGCACAGTCTATTTGTCATCACTTACAATCAGGAAGTCTATATTTGGGACAAGCCTGATACTTATTACAGACAGACCTGTTTGATTAACTGACAAGCCAGGAAGTGTAACTGACAGGCCATTAAGTTAACCGATACAAGGATACATTGGTCCCGACTCTCCAAAAGTGCATAGTTACCGAGAGGCCGGCCCCAGTGAAACACCTGTATTATCTTAAGGAGGCCTCATGAAACTGGCCTCCGGGTCAACTTTGAGGAAGAACAAACCACAGGTAGACCCCCACCTGGTGTGAAAAAATGACTCAAACAGACGAATGGACAGGATTAAATATCTCCCTTCCCCCACAGGGGGCAATGGTATAAAACTCATTGGAGTTCTGAATGTACATGTGAAAATCAGTTGATCCTGAATTTATGATCGCAAAATCATATATTGGCTATCTGGTTAAAATATTATTAACATTCTTCACTAGAGACACAGAAAGGGACACAATAACACAGAAATGGTAAGAGAGACAGCTGAACAGCTACAGATCGGACAAGCTGCAGTTATGGCTGGTTCTAGGTGAGCTTCATACTGCCAATGGTAGGCGGAAATTTTAGACATTTAAAAACTTCTGTATGGTTGGCCATCATAAGTATAGAATAGGACAGAATGCAAGGTTAATTGACAGAATTCTGACAGTACATGGAGGTATAAGTAGTCACATATAACGCCTATAAATGTAGATAATATAGCCTGTAAAATCTTTGTGGCATTATATACTTCAGATAAAAAATACTACGCTCATAAAGATTTTTAAAGGGGCGATAATACAATTTCTAAAAACTACTGCCTCAAAAAATTGGCAGACAACCAATCAATACACAGCTTGCAATCCTCCATGTTTTGTATAAGTGAACCAAACTGGCAACAGATTGAATTATGTTGTCTACTGCAATCTTGTTCCAGTTTGAGAGATGTACAAAAGAAAAACCAAGCCAGCTAGTACAGTTGAACTATGGAGACTTGTAGTAAATTATTAAAATGAGATCTAGAGCTAAAAAAATTATGATTGATTGATTTTGTGATCTGTGTTCAATATTGTTTTCATTGTATAAATTATGACCCAGTTACACTACTGGCAGTACATCCCGCAGTTAGAGGTTTTACTTGGTGGCAGAACCGCCTACCAGGATGCCTCATGTCTTCAGAGGTTTGGTATTTCAGTCACACTACAGGGGATACATTCTACGGTTATAGGTGTTGGGCGAAACGCCTCTGTCATTCAACCACCATCTGAGGTTCATATGCGAGTTTGTGACACAGTGGCTAAACGTCCATTTCTTCCACTCACCTTATGTTGCCATATTACACCGAAAGACAACTAAGTGACCACCTTATATACACAGTGGACCACATCTTTAGTTACTGTAGCAAGAAATTCCTCTGTGCTTCTGTAGCATGCTGAAGAAATTGGACATTTCGCCACTGGTACAAGCTCACATACAGACGTCAGACCGTAGATGACGAGCTGGGGCATCTTGACCCACACCAATAACCGCAGGTCATTCCACCTGTAATGTGATTGGGGTATTACATCACAATAGGTAATTGAGGGGATGGAGCAAAGCAGTGCATACTAGATGGTCAACAATCTTCACTGAAACACAATTGGCAATGGCAAGCAACTTCCAACTTTCCAAATATATCAACCGTTATTACTTCTACTTATAAGGTTATTTTTTTTAGTCCGTTTTAATTGTCTGTCTGTCTGTTTTCTGCCAGTCTGTCTGTGTTGACAAATACTCCAAAACTAATAATTTCATCTTTATGAATTTTTATGTGGATAGGGCTTCACAGTAAGAAGTTTTAAATTGGGGGAAAGATCTGGATCATACTTTGAAAATGAAAGAAAAGGTCTCGAATTTTCAATGGTCCCATTTTCAATAATTTCTGATTTGTGGTTGGTATTACTCCAGAAATAATGAACCAATCTTTCTCAAATTTCTTATGTGCATATGGCCTGCCATAGAAGAAGGCATTACATTTTGGGCAAGTTTAGTATCATATTCCACACACTTGGCTACCCTGGTGGAGGTTTGCCCTCTATGAGTACTTTTAAATTTAGCTTGGAATAGGGTAAATCAAGACAGTGGCGTAATACTTTTCTCTGTCCAAAGATATCTTCTTCCACAAAGATATATATCAAGACAATGTCAAAGTCCTTGAATCCCTGAAGACTTGATTTGCAAAACATTCAGCTATCTTCTGGGCATTGTCTGTGAGACTACTCAGAAATTCAGAAGACTATTATGGTTATTGTGTGGGGATACTATAGTAGGTTATCAATCACTACAGCCTAGTCCTTCACCCCTCCTTTACTTGCCAAAATTTCTCAGTGAACGCCACTGTTATCAGCCTTAAACCAATCTCACATTTCTCCGTTCAGGGCCCCGACAGCACCGTTTTTAATGGGGGCATGATCATGTGATTTCCTCTCCAGATAAAACTAAAACTAGGTATGTTTTATCCAGGGATCGCTTCTGCTCCCTCTCATAATTTCCCGCTGAGATGCCTCAACAAGAGCAATCAGAGACCACATACCTCTGTCAAGGTCCAATATTGTTTATAATGGCAATGATAACAAATAATTAAAAATTTCTGGATCTGAGTTTTATTCCAATTTGAGATTACAACATCCAGCTAGAGAGCACTCATATAGCCAAATACTGCTTTCATTGCATTGTTTTTCAAGTTATCTCAAAGTTACCCAAAGTTATTGAAACTGGGACAGGTAGAATTTTGGGATTTTTTGTGCTCACAGTGTAATCCAGATAATTACACAAATGTATTACTTTGGCTTTGATAAGGCTCTACCCATTTAAAAATTTCATAGATACATTTATCAATATTAGGTTATTTGAGAATACAGGCAGACAGACAAAGAAATGCACTCAAAAATATTACCACTTTAGTGGAAGTAACAAGAAAAAATTAGCATCTTTATGTGTGCTCAATGTCAAGGTAAGGTTACTCTTATCGGCCAGAGACATTCCAGGACTGGAGAAGTATGAAGTCCCCATAAGAGGTTATTTCCTTGTAGATTAAAGGAGGCAACACTGTATGATATTCCTTGTTTGCTTACTAAATTGTATCTTGAGAATCTGTTTACTGAAATCCCAAATCCTTAAGCTAGATAGATTGCTGAAATGATGAGATTGGTGAAGTTTGTCCCACTTCCTGACTGGAAGAGGAGTTTATAGAAGTACTCTCTTTACCAAATAAAGTAACCTGTTTCAGATATTTAAAAACATTATACCTCTTATGATTATGTCAAGTATTGAACAATGACACCATTTAGATAAAGTTTTGTATTGTAGAATATTTTAGTAGACTAGTTTATCTCTTTGAAATTAAGGATTATCGTAGGAAAATTTTAGCAAAGGATATATACTATGGCATTATTATGCAATAGTTCTTGGACCTGTAAATCAAAGATTTCGTTCTTCTAACGAAATTGTTAAGCCTAAATTAGTAAACTCTTGTGTAAAGCAAAGCCTTAGTTGGTTAACTGTTGGTTAAGGTTTTCATAAGAAATCCCTCAAATTTAAAGATAACTCAGCATTTGTGGTTACATATCAATTATGTAAAATCCCAGTTTTCTACATAAAACTAAATATAAAGTTTTCATTATTGTATGGAACAAAGTTATTGAAGTGTTGAACAGCAAGGTTATGTATAATGGACCTAAATTGCATCACAGTTGAGGCATTTCAATTACTTACAGTAATAATCTGGAGGGAATCTGTAACAACAATGTAACAATTACTCACAATGTAACGACTACTTAACGGATGCTTCTATTTACTCCCTGGATTCTTTAGTAAAAGTGCCATTGCATTGTCATTAAGTATTACTTAGTTTCCTATTTGGCAAATGCTTCCATTTACAGGCCCATGGTCCGGTATTAGATTGAATACATCATGTGTTGGTAAAAAATCACTTTTGACGGTCTTAGGTAACACCCACACAGGTGTTCAGTAGGCGTATTTCACAACCGTAATCCGTCGAATCTAGATTCAGATTTGGATTCTTTGGATTAGCTAGATTTGTGAAATACAAATTTCTGTAGATCTGAATCGAAATTTAAAACATAACATAAACAAACATAAATATCATATATATTATTATAAATTATGATGCAGTAATATAATATTATAACATCACAGTATAATAAAAATTTTCCAAATGTTAAAATTTCCTGCCACATGTTGCCGCCATTATTTTTAAAAGAATTATGGGTAATCCAAGCAATCTGAATCCGTTGATCTACCCCGAGAGGTAGATAAACGGATTCATAATCCAGATTCAGATTCAAGTCACAACACAAGCGAATCTGCTGATCTGACGAATCTAGATTCGACGGATTACAGTTGTGAAATACGCCTAGTGTGTTAAGCCTCTCCACTGCTATTCCCACTACTATATTTGGGTATGGTGGGATAATTAATGACATACTTTTACCTCCAACCTGTGGAAAAAATATAACTATAATAATCAGAAATTTCAGTGATTTTTTATCAGTCAAATCTACTGCTAAATTCTATTTGTAGCTCAATGAATTACTCAATTAAGCAAAACAACCACATATCTCACACAACAGCACTCAGAGAGTGCATACCACCGCCAAGCCCCGATACCTCCAATATTGCTTATGAGTCCAATGATAAAAAAATCCTCCACAAATTCTTTAATCTAGATGGTGATCTATATACCCAATAAGCATTTGTTCCTTGTGCTATTATCAAGCTTTCCTGAAAACTTCATTAAAATCTGTTAATAACATTTTAGTTTTTCTTTCTTTTTTTTTTTTTGGCAAACAAAGAAATGCCGCCAACTACACATACTTCCTTGTGGGTGGTTAATTATCTGATAATCAGGGAAGTTTATTGCGTAAAATACCTTTACTTTATCCTCACTATAAACGAAATGACAAATGGTTTCTAGACAATGTTTACTCTCTGACGACCAAATTAAATATGAAGTATAAAGGAACTACGGCCGCAGCGCATGCACAGTCCACACATGCGCAGGGTACTAACAAGAATATTTCTTTTAAAAATATTCGAAAAATTGGTTGTGGATGTTTGCTCTCGCCAACACATAGCAATAGTGGGGATAAGGTAAGTATTTAACTTAAATTTTTACAGTTTATCGATTAAATCTAGGAGCCACGGTGGCAGAGTGGTAACACTCTTGCCTCCCAACTCTGAGGCCGGGGTTCGATTCCCGGCACGACCTCAAGTGGGAAAGCTGGTAGTTGCTTGCCATTGGTCGGTAGTTTACAGTACAGAACCCTAACCAACTGTATGTACTGGTTTCCTTTGCCCTTCCAACTACCTGTCGTGATATGACCTGTACAGTGTTGAAAGCAACGTAAAACCCCAAATAAATAAATCGATTAAATCTATTGCTAAATTCTATTTCTAACTGAAAGAATTATTCAATTAACCAACAAAACTACATTTCTAACAAAAGAGCAGCATACCAATATCAAGGCCCAACATCCCCAATATTGCTTATGAGTACAATAAAAAATTCCTGGATCTCAAAAAAGGATCCAGATCACCACTGCAGTTAACTATCTGTTCATCATATCATTGTTAACATTTCCTGAAAATTTCATGAAAATCCGTCCACAACTTTGTGAGTTAGTTTGTAAACAAGCCAATACAGTCATTTACATATACTTATTTGTGAGGTTAATAATCAAACAATCGGTGACTTTTAACAATTACATTTGCCTCTAAATTCAATCATTATTAGGCATTTCCTAGCTCATTAATGTCTTTTAAAGAACACCATATTTGCACATGCTCTTTCAGTATCTGCCTGCTATGTTGGGATTAATAATATTAATGCATGTTTTTTTCCAGTATGTTTCTCGTAACTTTGTTTACAGATGGTTAGTTCCCACTTGAATTTTGTTTTTCCCCCCAAAAATTTGAAAACAAATGAATAATATCATTTATGAGATTTTATATGAATAATGATGACATATGCAGATCTAATAATAATAGTAATAATGTGATTTTGCACAAGCATAATAGTTTTTAACAGGCACTTCAAGATTCATTACCGTCATCGGGGCTAATGGACCTCGGGCTGTTATGATTCATGGCGTGCCTGTGAAAACTTATAATGCCCTACAAAATCACATTATTGTATTATTACTAACTGAAAGAATTATTCAATTAACTAACACCAGTACATTTATGGCCTGAGAACACTCAGAGGGCCTATACCCCCGGGAAAGGCACCAGCAACGTCAATATTGCTTATGAGCACAATAATAACAAGATCACTCGGAGAGCGCAGACCTCCGCCACGGGAGCTCAATTCCTGGACTTTCAAAACCTACCATTAGGACTTTCAAAACCTACCATTGCCCCCCCCCCCCCTCTATTTCATATTTTTGCTGATGGTGATCCGGATCATTCCCAATTTATTTTTCATGGATCCAGACAGTGATCCAGATCACTCCCAAAATCTAATCACTTGTTCCTTGTTCCATTTAGGTTATATCCTGAAAATTTCATCAAAATCCGTCCATAATTTTTTGAGTTATTTGTCTTTAAAAATTACATTTCATGGATCGAGAAGATCCAGATGATCCAGAACACTCCCAAAGTCACTCAAAATCCGTCCATAAGTTTTTGAGTTATCTTGTTCATAAACAAACAAACGCACAAACCAACTCACACGAAAACACAACCTCCTTGGGGGAGGTAAAAAATCTTGGATCCCAGACAGTGCTCTAGATCTCCGACCAAAATTTAATCATCTTGTCATTGTCGACATTTCCTGAAAAATTTCAACAAAATCAGTCCAACTTTTCCAGTTATTTTGCAAACAGACACAGTCAAAAGCATAACCTCTTTTGTGAAGGGAATAAACAAACAGTCCAACCAGTTTATCTTGAATCTTCTACTAATCTGCATTATGTGTCACAATGCATGAAAATGTTTTTGTATAAGAGAATAAAAATACCCCTTATTTTCTGTCTGTCCCAAGAAGCTGGCAAAAACAACACACTAATTCTTAGGAACTGGTCATAAATAGCATTTAAAGGTGATGGCTTAGAAATTGTTGCCTTCCCAGTTTCTTGTTGTCTACGAGACTTTTCACCAATGTGTTAAAGTCTCATAGACACTGCAGAGGATTTATGGTATGCAAGATATAGAAATCAAAGACTAAAGAGCACAGTAACTTCAGATGCAACTGAGCAACTCAGTCAGTGTATACAAGGCAAATGTCAAAGTTAGGGTTTTTACATCCTTCTCAACAATTAATTTATGCTCCTGCATTGTCATGGGGACTTTGTTCTTTTGAAAGCTTATTAACTTCAAGAAGATTATCACAAAAGCTTCGGAATGTATTGTGTATTTAATTTTTATACTCAGCCATAGAACATAGCCATGGAATATATCTAACTCCCAAATTTTTCTCGATTGTCTGATAATATAGTTTCTCTAGTCCTTGAATAATTTTATTTGTCACACGACTTATCTTGTCGGTTAAGAGTTAATCACAATGACAGATTTTAAAGTGTGAGCTCTAGCATGGATCTCACTCTCAAAGATCACATTTTTTCATATTTTTAAAGAACAAGCTCTGTTTCTAGAGATCACTAGTTTTTAAGCATGAGCCTAGAAAGAGCTCGCGTCTTCTACAGATCACTTTTTTTGTCTTTCATCAATTGTGGCGCAGTGTGATGAGTCTTTGTCTGCTCACTGAAGTTTAGCGGCACTGAAGTTTAGCAGCAATGGGCTACATTAGTACTTGGATTTGTGACTGTCTGAGTTCTAGACCAGCTGTGGGATGTGTCTGAGTTGGAATTTCTTTGTGTCCCCAGACTTTGAAAAATTCTAGTGCACTACTCGTGTCTCTAATGACTTTGTGCTCACTCTAGGGGACCAAAACATCTTTTGGCCTTGTTTTTTTCTGTCTCTGGACTTTCATGAATTGTGGCGTAGCATGATAAGTGCCTGTCTCATCACTGAAGTTAAGCAGCAACGGGCTACGTTAGTACCAGGATGGGTGGCTGCCTTAGTGCACTAGTGGTCTCTCTGATGTTTTTGCTGCTCGAGCTAGTAGACCAAAACCCCTTTGGCCATGGGTTTTTTATTGTTATTGGACTTTTACAGAATTTGCCCTTCCAGCAAGGAATCTGCCCTTCCAGTGTGCACTACTGGGGTTTCTCATTGCTTCCAATCTCTGATGTCAGGGCCCTACTGCTGGCTTTACAGCTCACGCCTCTAGATCAAAAGAAATTTCGGTCTTTTTAAAGAGAAAATTGCAATCCTTTGTGAGTGGATGTCAGTCCTGAGTAGTCATGATAGATATTTTTGATGGTAAGTTGGATGTAAGATTTCTTGGTCATTGTTGCGCAGATTTCAATGGGACAACATCGAGCAGAAGCTAAAAAAAATAATAAAAAATACTCTTTTTGTCATAGCTTAATTCTAGTCACTGATTGGCTAATCACTGTGCTACTTCTATGAAAAGGTGCTCTTAAACCGAAAAGTATTAAGTCTTTTCTTGAAATAAGTGAAATACAGTTCGATGTTGCAGATATCATCAGGTAGACTATTTTAATAGTGCAGTGCTGCAACATGAAAAGATTGGTATCCCTTGCTTTTCAGTTACCATCGATGCTGTCTTAAGTTATGGTGTAATCATATTACATATTTATAAGTGACACCATTTTTTGGAAATATTTTAGGAAATCCACACTTATCTACATGAAATCAGCAAAATATATCTACTGATAGGGTTTCCAGGAAATAAAAAAATATAAGCTAGTCTCCATTGCGAAAAAGATATCGCATGAAATGATAGGTAATGGTGAAATGTTTATGTATGTCCATACATACCTGGCGTGATTTTTGGAGTACACAAAAATAGCCAATAGCATCTGTTGATGCATGAAAAACAATGTCAAGAATGCTCTGTTATATATTTATAAAAAGAACTCAACTAGCATTTATGTTATGGGATAGGAGCCATGATGTTAATTGATCACTTTTTTCAGTCTGAGGTACAAAGACATTTTGCAACACAAGTATATCAGAAATCACACTGATCATCAGCAATTGCAACAAGATAGACCTCAGAAATATTGAACTGTATAATATGTTGAAACTCAGCAAATATATCTTTTTACTACAGGATTCAAAGTGTTGAGGTCTTTAGTGACCTAGTGGGTTAGCAGGTTTGGGCATCTAATCCCAGGCTGTCACCTCTGTGTGGGTTCAGCCCCCCCCCCCCCCCCCCCACAAGTGGCACTGCTGAGGGCCTTCACAATATGACCCCAATTTTAACTTGAAAGACCCTTCCCGACTGCACAAGTACAGTCCAAGCTCTTTGGTGACTGGCACTCTCCAAACTGTTAATCAGAGTCTGAGACATAGAATAGAAACACTGATATTGCGCAAAATTGGTACAACATCCTCTAATGCGCTCAAGGTCAAAAAGGGAAACTCCAGGGACATATCAGCTACAAATTAGCGCCCACCGGGGGAGATATACTATTGTGGAGGATATGCAAGTCCAAACAAATAGGTTTTAGCTGGCTTCGGAAACCTGTTATTGTGTTCTGTGATCGGACCGATTATTGGAGACACGATAATTTATCAAAATCCTTAATGTTGCTTCACCTGTCATTTGGGATACTATCCAATGAAAGAGGACTTTCATTACTCAAGTGGTCATCCAAGCCACAATGCATCATTTTGTACCTGAGATCTTATGATGATCTTCTGATTTTGTGTGTGTTATTTACTAGGCCATAGTCCTGGAAGAAACAATGACATGATTCCTTTGCGTAAACTTTGTATTCTAACATAACAAAGTAGCTAAATTAAAGGAAGTGCAAATTAGGCTATTTAGCTAGTACACTCATAACCTAAATGCCATGTGACAGGATTTAATGACTGATTTTGAAAGGAGCTATTGTCTCAGTCAATTAGATGGACATCTAGTCTTACAATAGCAGAGATTTTGGCTGATTGATGTTTGTAGTCACCTTCCTGACAACCAATTAGTTGCATGATAAACCTTTTGCAAACCTTTATTGTCCAGCAAAAACTTAGCCTGCTAGAGACTCTGCTAGCAGAATGGCATACAACTAAGTTAATTAAGACACAATACCATAAAATCTAAGGACACACTCTAACAAAGGCTCGCACTTCTAGAGATCACTTTTTCTCTTTTTTTTTAGTCTCCAGATTTTCATGAATTGTGGAATTCTCACAATGACACTTCTCTGTCTTTTACAGAAGTTAAACGGTGATGGGCTACATAAGTACTGAGATGGGTGACCACTTCAGTGCGCTACTCGTGTCCCTGATGGCTCGCACTAGTAGACCAAAACCCTTTTCAGCCTTGTTGAAAAAGCCTTTCAGAACACTAACTCCTTCCCAAGCTGTGCTGAATCAGAATGAGAATCCCACAGACTCCCAGGAAATGTGTGCTAATCCACAAATCCAGAACCAAAGGTAGATGAGTCCATCAATTTGTAGCTAGTTGCCCTAGCATGGAAATTTGTGACCTAGGTATAAAATTTTAGTGAAAGACTACAAGTGGTATGACATTATAATTGTATGGCTTTTTAAGACTCCTCCCCCACAAACACATATGGGGTTGTAGTGTCAAACATCCGACTTCACAAATCTTATATGGCATATCTACACTGTTTTGAAAGAAATTTCCACCGCAATTTTTTAAATTAAATTTTTATGAACAGTTAGCACATCCAATATACTTTACCTACAGCACACAGACCATTTCTCAAACAAAATTAGGTGGAAATCTCAGTGGACAAAAGTCAATAACTCAAAAAGGAAACATTCACAAATATATCTTGATCTAGATATAGCATGCATAGCATTACTTGATCATATCCACAGATTATCTTGATAAGACCAACTATCTCTCTTGAATAAAATGAAAGAACCCCCAGTTTATTTACTCGAATGAAAAATTTATGAAAAGTTACCACAACTAATGTATTTTTACTGGCGATAGAGATATATCAGTTTTTTGGGGTTTTTTTGAAACAACAAATCTGTGAATCTCAACAGCCAAAAAATCAATAATATAAAAAGCAAAAGAAATTATTTTAATTGGTGTGATAATGTAATTGGCAATTGTCAAGATTAAGTAATTGGGTTTTTTTTTATCCAGTGACATTGCATTGTAAAATATTGCATTGTAAAAAAGTTTTTGAGACAATTTTACAGCCCTGAGTTTAGTCACAATATTAGTAAACTTTAATAAATACGTATATATGTTCTTACAGATTGTGGGAAATGTATAAGTATTACTAGAATTGAATTCAATTATGTCAAATATGTGAGTTGTTGATTTACATAGCAAAGGCAGTAAATTAAAATTCAGATATGTTTTATGTATTTCACATGATTTTTAAAGATTTCTAAACAGGTAAATATATTATGACATACCAAAATATGGGAGACTCTAATGATATGCCCCTTAGAATGATTTATAATAACAAAGCATTCTTTTTTATAAATGGAAGACAAGAAAAGCTTCTTCAAGTGACACATTTCTTGACCCAGTAATGTGTAATGACATTAATGTTCCTTTTTAATGAAGGTATGATATCATCCAATTACATGGACATACAATCCCATGCCACAACAAGAATGGTGTTAGGTCATCACTGATTTTATGGTAAATGGACTATTAACTGAAATGCTACTACTGAATATTCATCATTCTGATAAGCGGGATGCTGAATTATCGTTGCCTTCAAAGTATCCGGAATTCTGCTCGGATCCAGACCAAACCTATATTATTGACATTGTCATGGGAATATTGTGTGTTATTACCAAGATAGCTGATTATTTATTATGGAGGTATATACTGAAAATGCCCGTATGTTAATGATGAGAGATCGCTGAAAACATTCCTGGATCTCTTACAGTGATCCGGATCACCACAAAAATTATGTCTTCTGTTCCTCTGGCCGTTTTCAACATTTCCTGAAAATTGCATCAAAATTCTACTGTCATTTTTTAATTTTTTTAATACAGACAAACAAACCAATAAAAACAACCAAAACATAGCCTCCTTAGTGGAAGTAATAAGTGCCTCTTTAGATATGCTGTAAAGTATGCCAACAAGGTGATAAAGCTAATAAATATATACCCCCAAGACTGTTCCCTGGGGTGGAATCTCTTAGCAACACCCCCATAGACAGCATTTGGAGGCTGATGGGTTGGAAATTGTTGTCTTGCTAGACCCATGCATTCTACTTGCCTTGTCGTCAATCTGTTTTGGGTCCTTTGGACACTGTAGAAGATTTATGTGACAAGATATCAAAAGGAAGAACAAAGAACTGAAATCAATTGATGTCTTACTACACTTTTTTCAGAATATATTTTATGCTGTTACAGAACAGTGAAGATGTCTTAATTGCCAGATGGTATTAATATATACAAATTGGGTCAATTATCATTGTTATATGTGTGCAATGTAATCAACCATGTTCACTCCAGATTATCATTTTATTATGTCAGAAAAGAGACTTTGTTTATCATTTGTAATTTGGTCATTTCTGTGTGTTTTAGTTGTTAGGATTATATAAACATAACTGATATCTTATTTAAATCTGATATACTGCTTTGCAGGTGCAATATCTTTCCCACAAAGGGGAACACAGTCCACTAAGTTAACAAAAATATAAATTATTGGGATAGTTGAGGGGCAAGTCAAGGTCGGTAATCTAGAGTTATGGGTTTGACCAAAGGGAAGGTAAACTAAGTGGGGAAACTAGAGTTAAAGAAATACGTTTTCAGACGTTTCCTGAAGAATGTGACAGAGGGGTTATTTCTTATATGGCAGGGGAAAGAGTTATGACATCCATGAAATTAGAAAATGTTAAAATAAGGTAGTTTTATTATCCTACGGCAGCAAATGACAGCAATCACATCCACCAGGAAGGTACTCTTTTCAATGGCCATATCTGTGTCTGTTTGTTTGTTGGAACGATTGCGCAAAAACTACTGGTTGGAACTTTAATGAAAAAAAAATCGTAAAATGGGTCTTGGTCAAATTGCTAGAGTGATCTAGGTCTGGACACAAAAAACAAATAATCCCAAATTTTCTCATTTACTTAGTATTACATGCCTTTGCAGAGGTCTCTGAGTGCCCTTTTTGACACGATAGATTTATGTAAGCTCTTCTAGCTGCCTGGCATTGACCAATACAAATACATTTTTAAGATACATTACTGACAGGGCTTTGAAGACATCGGGGCCCGTATTCACGAATAGCCAGGGCTTAGGCTTAAAGTTGAGACTCTTTTGTCTCAAGTTTCTGCCCAAAAACTGCTAAGACTTTTGTCTTAGACTTATTGGTATTCACAAAGAATTCAAGACTGGTCTTAGGCTTAGCTAAGGGCTCAACTTGAAGACTGGTTAGTAGTGGGCTTAAATTTTGTAAAGATGACTTAAATATGGCCGCCATAAACTTTTCTCCACTTCAAAATTTGAAATGGCTGTAAATAAAGTATAATTATACAGAACACCTCACTAAAGCAGTCTTTGGGAAGTTTATATGTGGTAACAAGGTTTTCCATTTCAAAACAGCACTTTTCCTTCGATAAAAACATTAAATGAAGGTTATATATCACCAATAGTATAGTTTGAGTAGAAAAAAAGTTACATGACACAGAAAACCACTGTGGTTATTTGATAATCTTGGACTTAGCTAAGTCACCCTTTGTGAATACGGTTTTAAGACAAAACTTAGCTGAGACAAAAGTCTTAACTTTAAGATTGAATTAAAGCCTAAGACCTGGCTAAGTCTAAGACCCTTCGTGAATACCAGCCCCAAACATACAATATTTGCAATAGAAAACTGAATAGAACCATTTTATAAGCACATTTATTCCACAAAGTTACAGAAGCTTTGCTTGGTCTATCATAGAAAAGGTGCTATTGTTGAAGCCGAGGCATCTATCAGCCACTTTGTAATTGAATGCTTGTTTTTGAAAGCTGCAATAAATTGCAAGATGCAACATGTGATTAAAAAAGCGTCCCAGGTCAAAACATAACATCTAACACACACCGTCTCCCGGCTCTACAGACAACTATTAACTGAGGAAGGAGGGGGGGGGGGGCTTTATTAAAAAATCACTGAAGAATTGAGAAGGAAATTTCTTTTGGAGTTTTTTTCCTTTGATGTGACATATTTGAAGGTAGATTTTAAAGGTAGGCAATTTTACCACAGTACTTTCTTTATGCTTTAGTTATATCTGCAGATATTTGGTGGGGGACTAAGGTATTCAAAATACAATATTTCAATAGAAAACTGGATACGGCCATTTTACAAATTCCCTTTGAGTTTAATCTTTGATGTGACACATTTGATTGTAGCTTTTCTATCGATGCATCAATGCAATTTTACAAGTGTTCTTTTTTATGATTTAGCTATATCTGCAGATAATTGGTGGGTGACTTATGTACACAACATGCAAATATTTGCAATAGACAACTAGATAAGGCCATTTTACAAATTCATTTGTTTCTTATTTTCACCTTTGATGTGATACACTTGATTGTAGATTTTAATGGTATCCTTTTTTAATGTAAGCAAAAGACCACAGACTTAACATTCTTTTGACAAAATTTAAGACCACAGTCTTAGATTTAAGTCTAAATCTGGACTTAAGTCTGTTTGTGAAATCGGCCGCTGAGCCTTTTGTCTTTGCCCAGTCCCGGACTTAAATGGGTTTCACAAAGGGTGACTTAACTAAGACCAAACTTATCATATAACCACTAAATATTTTAGTTGTGACATATATTCTTTGTTTAACTCATTTTATCTCTGAAAAAATGCTATTTTTCAATACAAAGCCTTGTAACTACAAAAATATGTCCAAAGACTATTTTAGGGAAGTGTATATTCTTTATTTTCAAGCATTTCAAATTTTGAAGAGAGAAATATATATGTCGGCCATTTTTAAGTCTTTGTTTACAAAAGTTAAGCCGACTACCGGGAAGACTTAGCCAAAGCCTAGACTTAGCAGCTTTGTGAAACCCTCCAAGTCTAAGACCACAGCCTCATTTTAAGACAAAAGTCTTAACTTTAAGTCTAAGTCCGGGCTAAGTCCTGTAGTGAAACTGACCCCTAGAATACAAGAAATATGTATCTTATACATATTACTTATTTTTAATTCTATGTATAAATTCACTCTGGGTGTATATCTTAGTTAACATTTAAACATTTAAAATAATTAACATAATTATATACACACCATTGCCACTAAAGAGTATTTTATCTGTCTCTTAGATATCATTTAAATTAGTGACATATTTTGCACTTATGTCAAAATTCATATAAAATATAATACTAATCTACATTGTATGTATTGTTCTAACTTCATTAACACCAGCCCGGTTTTGATGGCGAGTATATAGTTTGCTGGTGTTCCACAGTTTATGCCCATACGTAGATTTTCACCAAATTTTTACGGTAAGTTAAGTCACATAGGATCTATAGCTGAAGTTTTGGGGAGTATCTAGCAGCAGCTGTTGCCATGGCAACTCTTTTAAGATTTTTGGGGTGGGTGGTTCACTACATTCTCAGGATATGTTTAGCCAAAGAGGATCCAGAGCAGGGTAGGTTTGGGTTGTATCTGACAATGGATGTTGCCATGGCAACGAAAAAACTTTTTCGGTCTTGATTTAAATACAGTGACTGAGAAGCAATTTGTGTTGAAATACATGTTTTTGCCATTAGTCATAATATATAATTATATATCTGTAATTGCAGCACATTTCAAAGGAAGTCATATTTCAAACAACATTTTAAAAGGCATGGTTATTTGTCTGTTAATTTTATGAAAAAGTCCAGGTCAAGTTGCATATAAGAAAAGTCTTTCATCCCCAATAGCAAAATCATACGAACCTAAATTGTTACAATCAATAAAACTGAAACAGGAGCCACAATATTGATTATTTTCATGTTTCAATTTTCATATAATCTTTCTATTAGAGATAAAAATAGCAGCTTCTGAAACTGAATTATTTTCGTTTTACATGAAAATCTATAATTTTAAGCAGATAGCGTAGGGGAGTGATGCAGGATGAATTTCAAAACTTCAAACTTTAAGGTCAGAGTTCATGTGTCCTACTAGGTTCAAAGTTTGACCAAAGGTCAGACTGAGGGGAGGATAGGCGTTCTGGTGTGAAAAAGATTTGTTTCAGGATTTTATTTTACATGTTAGTTAAAAGTATTTACAAAGTTTATAATTTTAAAAGAAGTTGTTAAAATTTTAAAACCACCAAGCCTAATCTAAATTTTAAGAATGATATATAACATATTTGTTTAGGGAATTTAAACTATGTAAAGTAGTATGGTATTTGCATAAACATGGACGCCTTACTTGTCCACATTAATGCGCACTTTATTAATTGAATTATTATTAATTATAATTGAAGTTCTGTGAATTATTATTATATTAATAACTATTATTACCATTGTATTTATTATGTTTCACAGCTATTAATATAACAATCATTCTAGAAATAAAATTGAATAAACAAAAAACCAACTAATTCCATATGAGTCACTGGTGTGTGCTTATTTCAAAAGCTGTTCATCAAATGAAAAGAAAAACTTAGCTTGGAAAGATAATTAAATTAATGATTAAAAGGAGTTACTTAGAGGTAAGCTAAAGAAAATCGTAAAGAAAACTGCAATTCTATTATCAAAGCCACGGAATTAGACGAATCATTATGAAGTAGTATCTGTCGAAGACATTTTGTGAAAAAATTAATTCAATGGCAAAAACAAATTATTCTTTTTGTCTCTTTTGAACTTCCAAATCCCACTAGGTCTACTTATTCTCTGCGGATCTTCTCAAATGTTGAATATATTATTGTATTTCTGTTGTTATCCAATTTAAGTTTTTCTAGGGATATTCTTGTCTTGAGGCCCATACACATCCGACAGGATAAATGGAAGCACCCGTAGAGGGCAAGACTTTACCAGTTCATGTTTCCAAAATTGGGAAAATTTTGTGATCAAACATGATCCTAATTTTCCTTCAATGTAATTACTTCTTTCCTTGGTCAGGACCTACCCACATAAGAATTTCATGAAGATTCACTCATTACTTTTGGAGTAATGTCAATCAGAAAGCCAAAATCATTGGGATCTTTTCATTCTACTTTGTATCTTTCCACAAAAGTAATGGCCCATAATTGAGGCTCACAAAAGATCCTCTCATTGCTTTTTTATTAATGTCAACCAGAAAGCCAAAGTTATTGAAACCTTTTCATGACTGTTTGTGGTGCAAGAACCAGCATCTACCAGAAGAGGGAAACTGGTGGGTCTAGGTCCTTGTCGGTGATGCCAGGTAGCAAGTTAGAAGTTAAAGCCATACAATAACCTAGTGGCCTGTAAATTTGCTGATTGTTTCCGGTGTTTCGGGCTTATGCCAGTCTGACACAGGTTTACCCCCTTGTCCAAGAGTAAATCTCCATGGCACAGCCAAGGACTAAACCCTAGACCTTCTGCTCTGATGTCTAACACCTAAAGCCCCTTTCACACTACAGGCGATACGTCCTACGGTTAGAAGTTTAACTCAGCTGCGGAACTGCCTCCCAGGTCATCCCATTTTGTCCCAGTTCTTTACACTACAGGCAGTGTAATCTGTGATTATAGGTTTTTGGGAAACGCCTTGTCCTTCAACTACTATCCAAGATTGGTATGCGACCTTGTGTCACAGTGGCGAAATGCCTAATACCTCAACTCACCTTATATCACCGTATTATACTAAAAGATGACCAAGTCACATCCTTATGTACACCGTGGACCACACCTTTGATTACCATAGTAAGAAATTAAAATGGCGGTCCTCTGTCATTGGGTCCTATCCCCAGTGGCAGGCTAAAGAACCTCAAGGACGTTGCTGAATGGTCATCCTTGAGCCTCTATCTTCCAGTTAGGGAAATGTCAGTTACTTGGGAGTTGGGGCTGTACTTGTAGAGTCAGATTGGTTAGATAGCACTTTGAGTCCTGTAGTATATGGAGATATTTCATTGAGTATAAATACACAATACAAAAAAAAAACCAAAAAAACTCATATTCAAATGTGCAGAATCATCTATGCATGCTCATGGTATGAAATCAGAGGAGGAAATTTTCAACTTTTAAAAACAATCGTGGGACATTTTACCACTGTGTCACAAGGTGCCATACCAACCTCGAACGGTAGTTGAAAGACAGGGGCGTTTTTTCCAATGCTTAGAACCATGGAGTATAGCACCTATATTATGGAAAGGGTATTAACTGCAATGTCACATATGGTGCCACTTGGTATTTCAGTCTAAATGATTTACCAACTAGTATGTGCTGCTTTCCTCCATCCTCTCTACTACCTATAGAATGTAGTGAAAAGAACATTAAAACCCACATTAAACCAAAACCATGCAACAGAAATTCCATTGAGGTTTTAAATGCTAGGCAACATCCTTAACAAGCAGTAACTAAGAACACACAAATCCTTATCCAAGAGATATTCTGTATTCTTGATCCAGACAATCTTGAGACATGGATAGACCTCACCTTGTGTAAAGAATACCAAAGGAGACCTTAAATAAAGGATCCTTTATCAAAGGAGTGCATTCAGTCATCTGATTGGTTAAAATTTGTTCATAAAGGCTCCTTGATCTTTCCCTTACTTTTGTATTTTCCTCTTTCCATGTTTATTATTAGTATAAGATTAGTGTTATGATATGTTTTCTATAGCTGTTGAAGATGATATTTCATATTTTAAGAAATAAATATCTAACTTTTTAAAGATTTTTGTATTCCATACCACATTTTATTATCTACCGTGCGCAAATACTATTTGACTCATATAGAGGGACATACGGCGGGGGATATATTTTATTTATATATCATTAGAAAGGTTGTCTTATAGTGCTTCTACTCATGTTTGTTACATTAAAATCCATGCAGAAATGACCGAGATATTGCAGATTAAAGATTGCAGTTTTTATATTCATTGGTGCCCATGCTTTTTGACATGCTTTTTCACATCCTCTCATTAAATATTGATATTATTTAACCCACAAATCTTAGGAAATGGTGGATAATAAAAGTAAAACATCCCTCATCAGACATATGCAGAAAAAAATATATTACTCATGAAGATAAACAATATAATGATTGTGCTACACACTGGTATAATATTGTTATCTTCATTTGTGATATATTTTTCTGTATATGTCATTTGATAAGTTTTCTTATTGTGGTGACACCCACTTTTCGCACAGATATTGTGGCACACGCATCCATTACATTTTCATTGGGTTTAACGACATGTCAACTGAATATCCCAAAAATTTAAAAGAAAGACGTATGGTGATATAAATGATATAATATGGACAAAAAAGGTGCAAATGTCATAACATTTCACCAATTACCTCAATTTTTACTTAAAAAGTGAAACCACCAAAACTCCCCTATATCATAAAACACACTTACCTTGAAAATTAAGGGAAAAAAACAAGGAATCCTCAGTAAAGGAAGGTTAGTAAATATCAAAAGTCAAGATTCCCTTGAAAGTTAAGGGTTTCCTAGATTTTTAAGGTTTCCTTAAGGAAAGAAAGTTAGGATCCTTTCCTTCAGGGAAGTTTAATGAATACAAAAGGCAAAGGAAGAGGCAGGAAATAAAGGAAATCCTTACTTTTTAAGGGTTTTCTGGAAAAAAGGAGGTTTAGTGAATACAGGCCCTGGACCCTGTGTACATGTTTTAATTTAAATGCATGAACACACAAATAAAAGAACAGACTCAATCTCAATACCCTCAGACCCACCCCCTCCCACCTCCCCTTCTGGGCAAGGTTAACTGTAGTCAGTCAAACTTCTGCCATTGTCCAGTTAACAGTCATGTGAATTTTCAGGGAAATATTATTTACAAATTACCAAAAGAAGGAGGCATAATTATAAGTTTCTTTGTTAAGTTTCCTCGTGACCCCGCAATTAATTAGCTGTGGGAGTCATGTATGGTTCTGACATTTCAAAAATTGCTTTTGTCAACTTTACCATAAGGTAGGTTTTCTTTCATATGGTAGAGTTGATTTTAAAGGCAATACTTCAACTAAGATATCTTGTTTTTCACCCAGTTCACACAGTTCTGTGCTGCGGAAAATATTTAACTCGTCCTGGCTCGTTTTGTCGCTCGATGTGTTTCATGTTTTGTTGGTATTTACTTAGTTTAGTAAGTGTACATGATACCCCTTTCACACTACATGGAAACCCTGTGATAGTAGGCATTGGTCAAAACGGTGAACTTGTGACACAGTGGTCAGTGTCCCATGAAAGTTTTAAAATGTTTAAAATTTCTGTCACCGTCTCTGACCGTCACAGCTCCAGCCACTGCCAATCACTGTTCCTTGTCAGTACTACCACCATGCCTATAGGGACATTCTGCAGATAATTTTTTTCAGATAGTAACTGAAGGTGTGGCCCATTAGTTTCATTTTGGTAGCACGTGTTCATCCGATGGCTACCAAACGTGAGTTTAATGTTTAATGGAGGTTGTCTCTCGGTGACCAAAATATGTAGTACTGTTGTCCTAGTGTTACTGACGGTTACAAACCATGACCAATCAGTGGCGGTGCACCTGTAGTGTGTGAAAGGGGTTCAAAATCTTAGAAGATTGGAAGTAAATCTTCTAACGGCGGGGTGTACCGCCTGTAGTGTGAAGGTAGCATTTGTCTGGATTCATATTTTGGTAGGATGTGCCCACCTCTGAGGCCAGGGTTCGGTTCCGGGCAAGGCCTCAAGTGGGAAAGCTGGTAGTTGCTTCCCATTGGTCGGCAGTTTACAGTACAGAACCTTGACCAACTGTATGTACTGGTTTCCTCTGCCCTTCCAGCTACCCGTCGTGATATGGCCTGTACAGTGTTGAAATTATTATTATTATTATTATGTATTTATACTCAGTGCAATATCTCCATATACTACAGGACTCAAAGCACTATTTAACCAATCCGGCTCTACAGGTACAGCCCCAACTCACAAGTAACTGACATTCCCCTAACTGGAAGATAGAGGCTCAAGGATGACCATTTATCAACGTCCTTGAGGTTCTTTAATCTGCCACTGGGGATAGGACCCAATGACAGAGGACCGCCATTTTAAGTGGTCATCCTAGCCACTATGTATCTGCCTGTACCTGGGATTGAACCCACGTCCTCTGAGTTCCTAGACAAGTGTGTTACTTGCTAGGCCACAGTGGCAGATGTCAAACGATGTAAAACCCCAAATAAATAAATAAATGATAGGATGTGTGAACACAGACAGCATTTCCAACATGTAGTGGATTTTTAAGAAATATATGAAAAACCTGCCTTGGACTCTTACATGCTAAACTAAAATGTGCATGTAAGATGGGAGGTGGAATGTTTGTATGGGGTAGCTCATTTCTAAACATGTAATGCCAACATACCAGGATCTCTCTTTTCAGAGTCATGAGTACAAGGCTTTGAAGTAAAAATTTAAGAATCATTACGACTGCACGAGAACAGTGTGAACAGGCCATTAATAATAATATGGTCAGATTTCATGATATCTTTGTATGAACAGTTGATTATAAATTATCTTATTCAATAACATATATTATCAACGTAAAATGTCATCTTACTTAGTGTATCACATTGCGATGATTCAATCATACACGAAGTGGGAGATGATATATTCTGATTGAAATCTCACATTAAATAATGTCATCTAACCGGGTATATAACATTACAATTTGACATTTTTTTACATCCTTTTAGTTTACCAAAACCATTGCCTTTTTTGTAATTTTATTGTCACTGAATCCACAGACTGCATCACATGATGCTTTTATCAAGGAATAACAGAATAAGTATTCCAGTTTTATTTTCTGCTGGTCTCATATTCATACAAGTTTGGTACCTTTTAATTCCCCTTAAATGTGTCTGAACCTTTTGTGTGGTTCCCTTCTATTTCTCTATTCTTCTTGTACATAGTATTTCACTTGTAGGTATATCTCAAACAACTGTTCTGGGAAAAAGTCACTCAATAATATTCTTTAGTATTTTTAATGTATATCTTAGTGTGGCCTTGTCAATAATATACTCTACTGGAAACACAGATGACATGGGTTTCAACCCAGGTTACAGCCAGATACATAGCAGATCGGAAAACTATTTAAATGCTGGTCATCTGCAATTGGCAGGCTAAAAACTCGAGGATGATGATAGATGGTCATCTCTGAAACTCTGCCTTTCTGGTAGGAGAATGTCAGTCACTAGAGACCTTTGGCTGTACTTGTGCAGTGGGGATGGTTGAAATAGCACTTCAGGTGCTGTAGTAAAGGAGATATTGAATAATAACATACAAAATACAATAGGAAAACTTCTCGAATGACATATACATGAAAAATATTTTTCACGAATAAAGATAGCAATATTATACGAGTGCGTAGCATGAGAAAAATATCGTTAATCTTCATGAGGGATGTTTTACTTTTATTACATGCCATTTTGGATTATCTCTAATTAAAATATCTTCATATTTCTAGAGAGAATGTGAAAAAGAGATTATATATACAGAAGCTCCATTGAATATATAATCCTAAAAATCTTTAACTTGCGATTTCTCAGCCATTTCTTAATGGATTTTTGTGCAACAAACACGACGAGAAGTGCTGTGAAAAGACCTTTCCAATGAAAAATACAATACAGTTTGTAGGTGACACAGTTTCTGTGGTAATGAAAACCGGAAGCTATTGACACTAAACATCTATGGTACAGAGGCGCCGGGGTGTACAAACTATACATCCTGCCAAGTATATCCCCCCTGTATATGGGTCAAATACGACTCACGGTGGATAATAAGATACAATACGTTTGCCTCCTGAAGGCCTGCAGTCAGGGTATTGTAATTGCTTACATTTGTTGGTCTGTTTTTCTGTCTCAGTGCATAAGTTCACACAAGGTGGGCTATACCTGTGGCTCCTGATTAGGGTTTGATATTCAAGAATTTTTTCAGGAATTTTTTGACAATATGTGCTCTATATCTAAAAAAGAACATTAATTTGCATTGGGGTCCTATTTTCACACTCTACACCTGGCTCAGATTTTTTCACAGACGATCCTCATGTGCATTTGACTTCATATTTTTACCTCCACCAAGGAGGTTATGTTTTTGTCTGGGTTTGTTTGTGGGTTTGTGAGTTTGTTTATGAACAAGATAACTCAAAAACTTATGGACGGATTTTGACGAAATTTTCAGGATATGTAAAATGATAGGTAAAAGGAAGAAATGATTCAATTTTGAGAGTGATCCGGATCACTATCTGGATCTTCTGGATCCATGAAATGTAATTTTTAAAGACAGATATCTCAAAAAGTTATGGACGGATTTTGATGAATTTTGCAGGATATGTGCTCCTTGGCGGAGGTCTGTGCTATCTGAGTGCTCTTGTTAGTTATATTTGAAATAGTTTTACCTTGTTCATGTAATGTTATTAATACACCCACTTAATTTTACAGTACAATTTCCATATGACATTCAAGACAGCCATTATATTTGTTGTTTTTTTTTGTTTTTTTTAATAGATATATATATAACACTAAATGTCCACTAGCAATTGCCAAATGCCTCCTTTACCAATGTTGCAACCCGTACTTTGAAAGGCAAATTCATTTGTTTATTTTCAACTCATGTCTGGACCATAAAAAACGTGTTTCTTCCTATTTATGGGAACTAATCCCCTTTATTGTTTATTATTATGTGGCTTTTCTCTTCTCATTAGTCACCATACCCATGTGACACCACTGAGCAGATAAGCCATAAAAGCCACAGGCTAATAACTCTACATGGTACTATATAAAACCTACTGACTGTTTGTCAAGAGTGTTTACAATTTGACAACCATTCCACTGAACAAAAGCACTTTATAGAAGGTATTGGCTACATTTTAAGTCATTTTTTAAACTTCTCAATTCTCCATGTACTCCAGTTTTTTCATGGAAAGATACATAGATGGTATCAGGTGCTATAAGCTGTTCATTTTTATGCCATTTTTTGTCTTTCCTTTAAAGTATATTATCCAGGTTTCTTCTGTGTCTCCAGTGAAGTTACTGCTTGTTATAACATTACTTTGTATTTTCAGTATCTGTTCTGTGTCAAATCATGGCTATTAGCCTCCTTAATTATGACTTTCTTCCGTAGCACAACTGTAGCTAAAAGTGTGCGACTGAGTGTATTACAGGAGGTACAAACTTCCACCTTTGTGTTTCTCTCAATCTGTAATCAAGAAGATTATGGCTTGGGTGGGACCTGCGACATTTAGGGAACATTCTTTAGCATATTAGTAGGTGCTGAAAGTATTTTCCTGGCAGAAAGGAATTTGGGCTCAGGCTGTGCATGAACAACACAATTTTACTCCAGAATTACCAGAAATAAAAATGTTATTTGGAGAGTTTCCGTATTCACTTGTAACAGTTAAAAACCCCTTTATAACAATATGTATCATTTTCTATATCAAGACCGCACTTCTCACTCTGCCTAAAAGGTTTAGACTCTAATCCTAATCACGAGATCAAACACTACTATTAGGTAAATACTTTCTAGGCTGATGCCTTAAGCGTACTACAGGCAGCATTGACCACGTTAACCGGCACTTTATATGACCCCTTATTCCCCAGTGTACTGACACACTTCTGTCAGTAAATTTTGCATACTTTCCAATTCCGTGCTTTCCTTGGCCAAACACACACACACACAGAAGTGTTTAGTTGATTAACATTTCTGCCATTCATAGACTATATCAGGATCTCCTCCCATAACCCCCTCCCCATGTTATTGCAAGGGTGTCCTTGCATTTCTGTAATACTTCTGTTGCATTTCCTCCCCATTCTGTGTCATTCTGCTTTTTTCTGTGTTTCTAAGCAAATTGTAGGTTAGCTGTCAGAGTCATTATCCTTCCTTCTCATCTATAGTTAAATAGTTGCCAGATGTTAATATCTGGATTTCACATCAGCCGCGGTATTCCACCTGTTTTTTTTTTCTGCTGCAAATACGGCATAAATTGTGATCAGGGCATCACAGAATACATCTGACCAAAACGCTATATAATTGCGTTCTTGATTTCTCAACTCATTGTAAAAATTTCGAAGAGATCTAATAGTATTTAAAAATATCCTTGGGATGAGAATTAATATAAAATAGAAGTAATAAAACGGTCATAGGGTTTATGTGTATCGATAACTTCAGTATTAACCTTTTTGGAACAATGATTGTCAATTCTGGTCGAAAGTATATTTTGCACAACAATTTCATGCCTAGCTGCAACAGTAAAATCAATTGTATTTCTGCAGTCCATGTGATTTTGTAATCTTGTTTTATGTTTCATCATTACTCTATGAGGTATTATCCCTTAATCTTGCTTGCTAGTTGTTAATTGAAGTCAACATGAGATACAGTTCAGGCTTTAAGATGTTCCTTTCCAGTCCATTAAAGACATTATACATGTTCTACTTCATTCTATTCAGTATGTGTATAGCGCCTAATCTCTGCCAAGGTAGACTCTAAGACATATCAGCATAAACTTATTCTAGTCATTATTTTATAAACAAATCCAGGTCAATTTCCTGGAGACATTGGGAACATACTTTTTATTGGGGAAAGCCCTGTTGAAGAGTTGTAAACTATTAGCAATGATTGGCAGGCCAGGTGTCTCTATCGAGAGCATTTAATGAAATACCGTAACGAGATTTTACTACCGCCAATTTGCTTATCGGCACATATAATGGAAGGAAAACTTCAAATATTAGGAACATGCCCTCACTCTGAAGAAATTGCAAACTTTTATCCCACATTTTGTGCATTTTGGAACTTTATTTTTTATATATTTGCAGACTTTAATAGGGATTAAAGTAAATACATGAAAACACTTTATAACCTTAATCTTGCTTGTCAACACACAAAAAATGGAAGGAAAACTTAAAGTATTGGACACTAACCAGAAATCTGAAGATATTTACATGCTTTTATCCAACATTTTGTGCATTTTGGGACTTCTATTGCAATTTCATTGACAGGAAAGGTCCATGTTTGACTGGGGTGTACTAAAACATGGAGTCCCAAATTCGGAACAGTTTTGCATTGCCTGCTCTCCGATGTAAACATTTTTCATACTGACCCATCGCTATAAACTCTAGAACTATATAGTTCTATAAACTTCTTGTGTACAATTGGAACTTTAATTTTGATTTAAGGACAATATTTATTGTGTTCCTTTGTTGATTTGAGGAAGGTTGCTGTAATTATTAGTTCACAATTTATAAAATTGAGAAGTAAAAATGCCTTCTTATGTGTTTGGTAACTTATAAGATTACAAATTTTTGTCACTTTATCTAAGTATGAACAACAACAGTATGGCAAAATTATCTAACTCTAGAAAACTATTGTATCTCACTGTTTACTAGAAAGCACTCATACAGCTCAGACCTCGGCCACGGGGTGTTTTCAAAAATATAATACAGATTTTTCTCAAAATGCCATTAATCCTTTCTTTGGTTAGACCCTACCACAATAAAAATACAGAAAGGCCTGTCCTTTACTTATGAAGTTATCACAAAAGCAGACAATCATACAGACATTTAGACAAAGAAAAACACCCCCCCAAAAGATAGGCTTCTGTTGAGGTTAATAACCACACATTATGCTAAGTAACTAGCATCAGTTAGTTATGTTACATATCTTCTGGTTTCGTAAGCCCTGTCTTATGATTTTATTAAGCTAGAGATCACTTCTTCTTTGTCAACAGACCCTCAAGAGAATGGTGTAGCATGATGAATACCTGTCCTATCAGTGACGTTAAGTGGTAATGGGTTATGTTAGTACTTGCATAGAAAACAGTCTAGTTCTAGTGCATTACTTGTGTCTCTGATGTCTTTGCAAACTCGCACATGTTGACTGAAAGACTTTTCAGCCTTGTTTCATTCCATCAGTGTGAATGGCGTGATAACATTTTTGTTTTTGTCCTATTTGCCAAATCATGCCCAGACACCCTAAAACACAGCTGGCTTATATTTGGTATGAAAGTCCATTGCATGACTTCTTCACATGAGACTGTTCTCTTCTGATTTGTAACTCTCCCCATGATATACCACTGAGTAGTCTCCCATTATTAATCACACAATCTAATGACATGCTATGTTAACATATAAATACCAATATTACATTGGCTGCAAAAAAAAAATGGTGATTCCAATTTTCACCTTTGCCCCTGTATTAGGGTAGGGGCAAGATTACTGTACTGGCAACCTTTAACCTTTTTTCCTGTCTGTCTGCAAGCATCAAAAACTATATATCAGATCAAAATAATATTTTCAGACAAGGTGGGATCTGCCCTTGGTTTGGCCCTCCTGAAATATGATCTTGCTTGTGCATCCAGAATGTTTTTGGTAATTTTTGGGCAATATCTGCATATATAATGAAATTAAAAATCATATCTGGGTTATATTTTCAAGCAAGGTGGGTCTACCTATGCTTTGGTCCTTCTCAAAGTTGTTCCGCATCTAGACTAGTGGTAAGACACTCACCTAGAAACTCAGAAACCTGGGTTTGATCCAATATAAAGATATATAGTGGCTTGGAGGATAATTTGAAATGCCAGTAATATACTGGTCATCGGGTCCACTCCCCAGTGGCAGGTTAAAGAACATCAGGGACGTTGATAAGCAGTCATCCCTGAAGCTCTCTCTTTTAGTTAGGGGAATGCCAGGCTCTATGTCACTAGAGATCACAGGCTGCACTTGTGCAGTTGGCATGGATCAATAGTGTTTGAGTCTGTTAGTAAAGCGGAAATCAAATTAAAAGTTTTTGGGTGTTTTTTCAGCACAACCGATTGGCATTGGAGTGCATTTTCAGGCATAATGTGTTGTTATTGTTTCTATGTTTTAAATATAAGCCTTGTATTAATGAATAGCTCTGCTACTTAAGAAGCATCTCCATAGATTTCTTTGGATGAAACCTACAAAATGTCTATATTTTTGCCAAGATTGCAGTTTGCTTAGACAGGAATTATAGAATCTACAACTTAGCTTTAAAAGCAAACTGCAAAATATGTAACAGATACATGAATGCTTTTGGTGAAACAAAGTATATTTCTTGAAATCAAGATTGAGTTGTCAATTTATTCAGTGTATGTATACCTCTGGCAACACATGTCACAAAGTTGGCCACAAATTAGTGTTCTCTGGTGCCTAAATTTTCTTCCAGACAGACTATTTTTATCTGGAAGAACCCAAGCCAATAAACCAAGGAATGAGGAAGGAATCTTTGATCCTTTCTGTCTATGCTCCTTTATATTAGGATGATGTAGCCTATATAGAAACAATGTGTGGAAATAATTTATGAAATCTAATGTTTGGTTATTCTTTATCTGAGAAGTAAAATTTAATAACTATAATTTTAACTGGATTATCAATCTGTGTGATGGTTTGATAACTATGGCAGATCAAAATAAAAAAATATTGCCTTTACTGGTTTTTCGCTAGTTACAAAGACTAAAGTGTTCTTATATAATATATCAACAGACCTGCAACTGAAGGGATAGATAATGAGTCGTATGATAAATTACAAAGTTTTAATAGAATAAAATATTGTAAAAAAGTAGTTGTATAACAATTATTATAGTTGTTAGAGTTTCAAAACTTAACTTTCATCTTGAGGCAAAAAAAAGGAAAGTCGAGGGACATGCCGGGTCAAAATCCAAATTTAGCGCCTGCAAGGGGAGATATACTATGGTGGAGGGTATGCAAGTATATACAAGCAGATTTTCAACTGGCTTCGAAACCCTATTGTTGTGTTCTGTGATCGGACTGATTGTGGGAGTCTGTTCCATTCAGGATGATTCCAAACATCTTTCAGTTTTGTGGAAGACGTCTCGCAAAGAAAAATGTGACATCAATGCAGTTCACCTAGAAAGATTCCAGCTTAGATTATTTTTCTAAACCCTATCACTTGGAGAGCGCATATCTCTGCCAAGGTTCAACATTTCCAATATTACTTGGGAGTACAATGATAAAACTAAGTTAAATTTTTGGGGGGATCCAGATGGGGATCCAGATCAACACTAAAATTTAAACATCTTTCCTTTTGCCATTGTCACCATGTCCTGAAGATTTCATCAAAATCTGTCCATATGCTTTTTGAGTTACTTTGCAAACAGTCAAACAAACAGACAAATAGATAAAAGCAGGCCACTAATAACATAACTTCCTTGGCTGAAGTAAACGTACTCAAATGTCAAGAGAAAACACTTTTGGATGAAAATTTAATGCAGACACTCTTAAAATGATGTCATACAAACTAAGGGTTGGATTTTATTTAATGTATACAGATATGCTAGACACTAAACCAATTCCTTTGCATTTTGGAGAAACAAATTGTGTATTGCTATATTTGAATGTTTCAAAAGAGAGAATTAAGCCTTTTGAGATCACTTTTTTTTTGTCTCCGGACCTTCATGAATTGTGGCATAGCATGATGAGTACCTGTTTCATCACTGAAGTTAAGCAGCAATGGGCTACAGTAGTACTTGGATGAGTGAGCGCCTCAGTGCACTACTCTTGTCTCTGATGGCTTTGTGGCGCACGCTGGTAGACCGAAACCACTTTTGGCCTTGTTTGTGTACAAACCACCTGAATAATTCGATACATTTCAGGAAAGATCTTGATCATATTCTGCGTAGTCAGCTGCCTTGCTCTCTTGCAGTGCTATCTTCTGAAGAGGCTTTTATTAGTGAAAAGGAGAATTTGATTGGCTCAGGGATTTAGACGGATGAACAGATGTATGGGCAAACTTTTGCATACATGGATATGGTTGGACAGAGCCTCAAAATAAAGACATTACCTTTTTAGATGTGCAGTAATAGGACTGTATGTAGAAACATATATTTATAGTCAGCAGTAACTGTTTTATTACTGACGTTATTTTCCATTTGCCTGTAATTCTTGTTAAATTGAAAAACAAATCCAACTCCCAACACATTGTGTTTCTGAAATCTTGCAGAAAGAAAAATATCCAATTGTTTTAAACAAGACTGGCTTACAACTACAGTCACTGTAATCAGCTGATAGCATTCATAGCCCAGCAAAACAAATGAATGACTATTGTCTGTAGAATGAATAGAAAAAGTCCATAAAAATTAAAATTCCATCAAAATCAAAATTATACCTTGACACATTGAATTCAAATGATAGCTTTCATTAACCTATCAGTAAAAATGGAATCCTATCAGTCTTTGAGAAAGAGATGGATGCTATAATTATCAGCATTAAAAATAGTTTTTAACATAAAAGTAGTTTGATATTTCATTTTATATTACTTTCTTCTAATGTTTTTTCTGTCTTCAAAAAAAAAACAACCATTGCAAATTTTGATAAGCACTTATCATATGTCCGAGAAACCTTCAAGAAAGGTGACACATTTTTTACACCTTAGAGTATATTGTAATATCAATCGGCTGGTGTTGATTTTGTAACAAGAGAGGCCCCATGTAAGGGAGATAGTATAGATGGTTTATCGACCATCAATGCATTGTGAATAGATATGTTTGGAAGTAACTTCTAAGACCATTGTCTGTACTTTGTCATCTGACAAGGTCAACCACATTTTAGAAAGAGAAAAAAAGAATAATAACTGCTCTCAGATTTAAAAGGGAAAAATCAGAGTGTCCCTTTTAGGCATAAAAATTCAGCATTTTGATACTTTTGCTGCAAAAGGCTATAAATATTTCCTACATTTACCCTAGTTTGGTGCATAAGAATGCACAGAAAGTGCAAATATTCACTTTTGTGAAAAGGACGATTCCTTAAAACTGCAAATTTTCCTTTTCACAAAAACTGCAAATCTTCACTTTTCTAAAAAGGACGCGTCCTTTTCACAGAACCTGCAAATCTTCACTTTTCTGAAAAGGATGCGTCCTTTTCACAGAAACTGCAAATCCTCACTTTTGTAAAAAGGACACGTCCTATTCACAGAAACTGCAAATCTTCACTTTTCTAAAAAGGACGCGTCCTTTTCACAGAACCTGCAAATCCTCACTTTTCTGAAAAGGACGCGTCCTTTTCACAGAAACTGCAAATCCTCACTTCTCTGAAAAGGACGCGTCCTTTTCACAGAAACTGCAAATCCTCACTTCTCTGAAAAGGACGCGTCCTTTTCACAGAAACTGCAAATCTTCACTTTTCTGAAAAGGACGCGTCCTTTTCACAGAAACTGCAAATCCTCACTTTTGTAAAAAGGACACGTCCTATTCACAGAAACTGCAAATCTTCACTTTTCTAAAAAGGACGCGTCCTTTTCACAGAACCTGCAAATCCTCACTTTTCTGAAAAGGACGCGTCCTTTTCACAGAACCTGCAAATCCTCACTTCTCTGAAAAGGACACGTCCTTTTCACAGAAACTGCAAATCCTCACTTCTCTGAAAAGGACGCGTCCTTTTCACAGAACCTGCAAATCCTCACTTTTCTGAAAAGGACGCGTCCTTTTCACAGAAACTGCAAATCCCCACTTTTCTGAAAAGGATGCATCCTTTTCACAGAAACTGCAAATTCTCACTTTTTTGAAAAGGACGTCCTTTTCACAGAAACTGCAATTCCTCACTTTTGAAAACAGGACGCGTCCTTTTCACAGAAACTGCAAATCTTAATTTTTTTTGAAAAGGATGTGTCCTTTTTACGGAGACTGCAAATCTTCACTTTTGTGGAAAGGACCTGTCGCTTTCACAGAAACTGCAAATCCTTACTTTTCTAAAAAGGACGCATCCCTTTTTTTCTATAAAGTAAATATACTTTATTTAATGTTCCCTCTGTTAACAATTAACTAATTTTGTTAATGTAACTAGACTTACGCTGTTCACTTTATTGCGAGCCGGCAGTGTATCCCCGAACATAGCAAACCTGTAGAAGTAATAATAAAAGACATAGAGGCTGAAGATTCCTGAAGTTATAAGCACTTTTTGGCTGTCCTCATTTGACCTTGAAGGAGGGTCACAAGGTCAAATTTGACCACATTAGAAGATTCCAAGCCCATGATTCCCTATAAGGTGGTTTCACATTGCAAACTTCTAGGACCAATAATGAGCAAGTTATAAGCACTTGTTTGACCTTAAAGGAGGGGCCCACAGTCAAATCTTACCACATCAGAAGATTATTAGCCCATGACTTAGCTCCTTCTAGGACCAATAATAAGCGAGTTATAAGCACTTTTAAGTTTGGCTATGCTCTTTTGACCTTGAAGGAGAGGACCAAGGTCAAATTTGACCACATCAGAAGATTCCTAGGCCATCATTTCCTTTTGGTTGTTTTCACATTGCAAACCTCTAGGACCAATAATAAGTGAGTTATAAGCAATTTCAAATTTGGCTATCCTTGTTTGACCTTGAAGGAGGGGCCCAAGGTCAAATCTGACCACATCAGAATTATGTTTTTTTTTTATGTATGTATTTATACTCAGCGCAATATCTCCATATACTACAGGACTCAAAGCGCTATTTAACCAATCCGACTGTACAGGTACAGCCCCAACTCACATGTAACTCACATTCCCCTAACTGGAAGATAGAGGCTCAAGGATGACCATTTATCAACGTCCTTGAGGTTCTTTAACCTGCCACTGGGGATAGGACCCAATGACAGAGGACCGCCATTTTAAGTGGTCATCCGAGCCACTATGTGTACCTGGGATTGAACCCACATCCTCTGAGTTCCTAGACAAGTGTGTTACCCGCTAGGCCACAGTGGCAGAAGATTCCTAGCCCATAATTTCCTTTTTGTTGTTTTGCACATTGTAAACCTCTAGGACCAATAAAAAGTGAGTTATAAGCACTTTTAAATT
Organism: Sabellastarte sp. h YS-2021; assembly: GCA_964017235.1. NCBI lineage: Eukaryota > Metazoa > Annelida > Polychaeta > Sabellida > Sabellidae > Sabellastarte > Sabellastarte sp. h YS-2021. Next base: position 126,120,911 of record OZ024932.1, read on the forward strand.
TGGCTATCCTTGTTTGACTTTGAAGGAGAGGGCCCAAGGTCAAATCTGAGAACATGAAAAGATTCCTAGCCCATGATTTTCTATAGATTGGTTTCACATTTCAAACCTCTAGGACCAATAATAGGCGAATTATAAGCACTTTTGCATTAGTTGTATCCACCGGAAGCATCCGGTGGATACTTTGGTTTAGCGTCCGCTACGCCGCCGTCGCCGCGCGCAGAGAGATTTTCGGCGTTAACACTCTAACAAGAAAACAACAGCAGCTAGGTTCACCAAATTTGCAGGATATCTTCATTGGGGGGTAAGCTTCTCTGGGAAGGAAAATCGCCTCATTCTGAAAAACAAGATGGCCGCCACGGGTATTTCTTTGAAAATAATCTACATTTTTCTACTGGCTGTTCCTCATAGGTAGAAGGTGGAATCTCTTCATAGGTGATATGTATGACACATATACATGTCCTCTACAACCTTGCACACATTTGACCTTGAAGCTCCTAATTCAAGGTCATCCACGGAGTGCCGAAGTAACCCACATAGCGGACTTTAAAGATGCCTATATCTCCCTTATTATTGGTCCTAGAGGTTTGCAATGTGAAGCCAACCTATAGGAAATCATGTGCTGCGAATCTTCTGATGTGGTCAGATTTGACCTTGGACCCCTCCTTCAAGGTCAAACGAGGATAGTCAAACTTAAAAGTGCTTATAACTCGCTTATTATCGATCCTAGAGGTTTGGGATGGTAAACCAACATATAGGACATCATGGGCTGGGAATCTTCTGGCGTGGTTGGATTTGACCTTGGGCCCCTCCTTCAAGGTCAAACGAGGACAGCCAAACTTAAAAGTGCTCATAACTCGCTTATTATTGGTCCTAGAGGTTTGGGATGGTAAACCAGCATATAGAAAATCATGGGCTGGGAATCTTCTGGCGTGGTCGGATTTGACCTTGGGCCCCTCCTTCAAGGTCAAACGAGGATAGCCAAAGGTAAAAGTGCCTATAACTCGCTTATTATTGGTCCTAGAAGTTTGGGATGGTAAAGCAACATATAGAAAATCATGGGCTGGGAATCTTCTGGTGAGGTCGGATTTGACCTTGGGCCCCTCATTCAAGGTCAAACGAGGACAGCCAAACTTAAAAGTGCTTATAACTCGCTTATTATTGGTCCTAGAGGTTTGGGATGGTAAACCAGCATACAGAAAATCATGGGCTGGGAATCTTCTGGCGTGGTCGGATTTCACCTTGGGCCCCTCCTTCAAGGTCAAATGAGGATAGCCAAAGGTAAAAGTGCTTATAACTCGCTTATTATTGGTCCTAGAGGTTTGGGATGGTAAACCAGCATATAGGAAATCATGGGCTGGGAATCTTCTGGTGTGGTCGGATTTGACCTTGGGATCCTCCTTGAAGGTCAAATGAGGACAGCCAAACTTAAAAGTGCTTATAACTGGGTTATTATTGGTCCTAGGGGTTTGGGATGGTAAACCAACATATAGGAAACTATGGGCTGGGAATCTTCTGGTGTGGTTGGATTTGACCTTGGTCCCCTCGTTCAAGGTCAAATGAGGACAGCCGAACTTAAAAGTGCTTATAACTCGCTTATTATTGGTCCTAGAGGTTTGGGATGGTAAACCAACCTATAGGAAATCATGCACTGGGAATCTTCTGGTGTGGTCAGATTTGACCTTGGGCCCCTCCTTCAAGGTCACATGAGGACAGCGAAACCTAAAAGTGCTTATAACTCGCTTATTATTGGTCCTAGAGGTTTGGGATGGTAAACCAAGATATAGAAAATCATGGGCTGGGAATCTTCTGGTGTGGTCGGATTTGACCTTGGGCCCCACGGTCAAGGTTGAATGAGGACAGCCAAACTAAAAAGTGCTTATAACTCACTTATTATTGGTCCTAGATGTTTGGGATGGTAAACCAACATATAGGAAATCATGCTCTGGGAATCTTCTGGTGTGGCCGGATTTGACCTTGGGCCCCTCCTTCAAGGTCAAATGAGGACAGCCAAACTTAAAAGTGCTTATAACTCGCTTATTATTGGTCCTAGAGGTTTTGGTGCATTGTCTTTACGGTGGATACAATTTGCATCGGTTCTCCGATGTGCTAGGTCTAGTTTTCAAGTTGATTTACTAAACAGTGAGAGCCTCCAAGTAGCTATTACTGGGCTATGGAATGAGCTACAGGTCTCGCAATTTTACTATGTTATAGGTGACCCAAAACTAGCTGAATAACATATTTAAACAAAATTCTCTAAATGCAACAGTTTTCAAGTTACAAGTAAAAATTTTTGGGGCTTTTGACTCCCCAGAGCATAATTTTGACTCCTGGGCTTAAAATAGCTATTAGTCGCTTGATTTTGACCCTAGTCGTACAAAAAAGGTAGGGTGGTGAGACTTAGCTCATACCCACCAATTCATGCACTAAATATAAAATAAATCTGAAAGAAACTGTGCCCTTCAGCTTGAACACAAACAACAGTCAAAATTTTTGATGTTTTGACTCCCCAGAACATAATTTTGACTCCTGGGCTACCAAAACAATAGGGTGGCCAGATCTCTGCCATAGCAAGCCACTTGCATTGACACTGATATTTTTTAAGATTCTGGATCCAGATATAAAAACTTTATTTTCATTGCGTTAATACATCTTACCTAACAGACGATAGCTATTGTCCGGCGCCAGCCGGTCCCGCCAAACGTCAGAAAAAGACGTCCTGAGTTTCACCTCCGGCCGGACCGGTACACTCCACTCCACTCGCCAGGTGGCCTAGTTCCTGCTTTATTCGCCAGAGGGACGTGACGTCATAGCATCTTTTTCGTTTGGCGCGAGAGTTAAAGTTGTGTTTTTCGGAAGTGCTTTCTTTTTTGTGGATATTCTGTTTATTCTTATATTGTGTGGCTCAGTGAAGTTGTTTACTAGTTTACTATCATTATGTCTTCACCGGGGCAAAGGAAAGGTGCATGCGGACACATAATGGCTAATTTTGACAAACATTCAAGATGTGCCCGCTGCCGTGACAAAGGTCATGGGGAGGATCCTTGTATAAAAAATCTGCAATGTGAATTCTGCGATTTACTTACTCCAGAACAGATTGTGCAACTGTCTACCCCTACCTACAAGCTTAGGAAGGAAAAACAGAAAGGAAAGGACGTTTTAATAGACCCTAATGCTGTGACTGTTATATCTCATGTGGAACAGGAAATTGTAGATCGCCCTGCTTCCCACAATTCTTCTGTTGACCTCTCTCTTCCAGCTCCCTCTTTTCAAAAGGAATTGCTGGACCTGGACGAAAAATGGTCGTTAAGAATGGCCAGACTTGAGGCTCTCATCACCATGGGTCACAAATCGTCTCCCCCTCAACCGGCCTTTTCTCCTGTCAAAGTTCCGGTTTCACATCAGCCACCTCCGGGGTCTATATCTCAAACCCCGTTTATGCAGTCTGCGGCTCTTTCTGGCCAAGCCGGTCCGGCTTCCGGCCCGGATGGAGCCCAGGCATTGCCTGTGTCTACTGTCACTAGATCCTCACCATTGAATAATTTATACCCGGACAATGACCCGGAGCCGGTCTTTCAACAGCCCGGTCCGGTACCTGCTACTCAGTCCTCCACTGGACAAGTTCTCTTCTCAGCCCGGGATTCTATTCCACCGGATCAAACGGAAGAAGGGGAGCTCTCTGATCCGGAACAGGAACCGGAGGGTCCGCAGGACGCTGACTCCGGCGAAAAGGATAAGATTATTAGTGAGGATCAAAACTATCGAGAAACTGTGAGAGGAGTTAGGGCCTTTATGGGATGGACACATATCCCCGATTTAGAGTATTCACCCACTTCTCGTACTGACAATCCATGGACGGGGCATCGCTCTCAGCCAGTGGGGAAAGTATCAGTCTTACTCCCTCCAGAGGACTGGCTGTGCAAAAAACTGGAAAATATGAACTTGGTGTTGCTAGAAGGCTACCCATCAAAATCATCAGAACCAGGGGGACTCCACATGGACCAGTTCCTCCGTCCACCCAAGTCCCAGAGTCGTTGGTATGGGATTCACCCTGCGGAGCCCAAGGACCCTTCCAGACCTGGGAAATATGTAAATACCTGGCCAAATGATGCGGCAAAGATAAATAGTGCCTTTCCCCGTATTGCTAAACAAAGTGTGGCCAATTCTCAACCTACTGTGCGCCCCTTATCCCAAGACACCGTTAGGAAATGGGAGAAGTCCGCCAAAGAGTCTAGCTACATCTGCAACCAGGCAGCTGGATTTAACAGGTGTATTACCAAACTGCAGGATTCCGTTCAGGAACAAGTTAGAATTTTACATCATGAAATGAGGAAAGGGAAGTCATCAGCTAAGGCACAAGCAGCACTGGACGAGCTTCACTACCTAACAACATTTAATCAAAACGTGAGTTTCGCCATGGGCAAATCTTTACAGCATCTGTCAGATTTTACCTTCACACAAATGGCCAACCTGACTTTGGTCCGGAGGGACTCGTACCTGGAACACTTAAAGCCAGGCGTTAAACCTGACACTTTTGCCTCCTTGAGAAACTGCCCGCTTAACGGCTATGCCCTCTTCTCAGATGCTATTATTAGAAAAGCGGAAGATGACATCACCCAACATGAAGCTGCCAAGCGTACCTCCCAGCCCGGTCCGGGCCATGGGGGGTTCACCGGGGCACAGAAAAGAGGTCAAAATAGATACCAGCCTTACTCCACAGGATGGAGAAATCAGGATACTTCTAAACCTTCCGGCAACTCTGGCAAGGACATGCCGGCATGGAAGTCTTTCGGTGGTAGAGGCAGACCACGCGGTAGGGGACGTGGAGGTCCTGCTAATCGCGGCTCCCGAGGCTCCAAGGATGTTCATCCTTATAAATGACAATTATTGTGTACCAAAGCCGGTCTTAGAGAACCGGTGTTCAGGGACAGTAACAAACAATCTCAGAACTTTAAAGTCTCTTGTAAACTATTGTGCTGTCAGGCATGTACCTTCTGCAACAAAAAATGTAAGGCAGCCGCAAAAGAAAGGCTTAAGTCCTCCCTCAGAAATCAGAGAAATAAATTCTGTGAATTGTGTTTCTTTTGTCGATCAGTGTGTCTGTGCCCCAAGTGTGACAAATGCCCACAATGTTGTTCATGCCCCCCAGGTAGGAGGGCGCCTTCAGCCCTTTTGGCAGACTTGGGCCCTCCTAGGTGCAAATCCGAGAGTAGTGTCCATTTTGAAGGACGGCTACATTCTCCCATTCAAAATCAGACCTCCTCTGGTGAGGGACCCCTTGATAGTCAGTGGTTATGCAAACCCCACCAGGAACCTCTACCTGGAAGGGGCTTTGCAGGCCCTACTGCAAAAGGAGGCAGTAGAGATGGTAAGGGTTCGAACATCTCTAGCCTTCTTCAACCGACTGTTCATAGTTCCAAAACCAAATCAGAAATGGCGACCAATCTTGGACCTCAGTGCTCTAAACAAATTTTTGAGCGTAAAAACATTCAAAATGGAAACTCCGAAAACAATTCGGTTGTCCCTGCAAAAAGGGGAATGGGTGACATCTCTGGATTTCAGCGACGCCTATTTCCACATTCCAGTTCATGGTGGACCAAAGAGTCAAATGTCTTGCCAGGACAGTCTTTGCACCCCTTGAGTCATGCCGTACAAATCTTTACAGACGCCTCAAAAGAAGGCTGGGGTGCTCACTTAGGAGACTTCACAGCAAGAGGCGTTTGGTCAGTTCCAGAAAGTCATCTTCACATAAATTTCCTGGAACTAAAAGCGGTCTTACTGGCCTTGAAAAGGTTCCAGCACTTGGTACAAGGCAAAGTAGTTCTAGTTGCCACAGACAACACCACAGTTGTGGCATACATCAACAAGGAAGGAGGTATGAGGTCAGGCTCACTTTGTGCCCTTCTATGGCGACTCCTGTGTTGGTGCAATCTGAGGCAGGTAGTGTTAAAGGCCAGGCACATCCCTGGTCGTCTCAATGTGATTGCAGACAAGCTGTCTCGTCAAGGCCAAGTCATTCAGACGGAATGGTCACTTCACCAGGAGGTCTTCAACCTCCTAGTTCAGACCTGGCACCAGCCCCAAGTGGACATGTTTGCAACAAAATACAATTGCAAACTAGCCCAGTACGTGTCTCCAGTGCCGGACCCGAGTGCATGGGCAGTGGACGCCCTAACAGTCTCTTGGGAGAAATTGGACATGTATGTTTTTCCCCCAGTGTCGTTACTGGGCAAGGTGGTCAGCAAACTGTCGGACCATCTTTACAAGAGAGTGATCCTCATAGCTCCGGGTTGGCCCAACATGCCATGGTTCTGGGACCTGGTGGAACTGTCGTCTCAGATCCCTCTTTGCCTACCCAGTCATCCCGACCTAGTGACACAGCCATTCAACAAGGCACGTCACAGGAATCTGACCAATCTAAACCTACACGCTATCAAGGAGCAAGGGTTCTCTAGTCCAGTGGCGTCACGAATTGAGGCTCCTCAAAGAAGTTCAACCAGAACAGTCTATGAGGCAAAGTGGGCCATTTTTGTCAGATGGTGTGAATCAAGTCAGGTGGACTTCCGGTCTCCATCTGTCAAACAAATAGCAGATTTTCTCCTGCATCTATTCCAGGAAAAGAATCTCCAACCCAGTACCATTGATGGTTACAGATCGGCCATTGCGGACAAATTAGGAAATTCTTCCTTGAATGTGAGCAAAGATGAAAACCTAACTCGTCTTTTGGACAGTTTTCACAGAGATAGACCAAAGGGTAGGCGAGGAATTCCTTCATGGAATCTCTCTCTCGTTCTACATCAGCTCACCAAACCACCATTTGAGCCTCTCAGAAAGGCCTCATTAAAACATCTGACCTTTAAAACGGTTTTCCTCCTCGCTCTAGGTTCTGGAAAACGTAGGAGCGAAATACACGCTTGGCTGAACAAAAATATTAGACACCAAGCTGACTGGTCAAAAGTGTCCCTTTACCCGTCTCCGATGTTCTTGGCTAAAAACCACTTAGCAAAAGAAGGTCCAGAGTGCGTGGCGCCAGTGGTTATACCAGCCCTGGCTCCTACTCTGGACAAGTCCTTGAAGGAGGACAGGTCACTCTGCCCAGTGAGAGCTCTACACTACTATCTGGACAAAACTCAAGATGTCAGACAAGGAAAGGAGCTGGTTTTTGTCTCCTTCAAAAAGGGTTTCACGAAGGATATTTCTCCTGCTACGATCTCGTCTTGGATCAAGCAGACGGTTATCCTTTGCTATGATCTCTCAGATCAGGAGTCTCTAACCCTTCACCAGGTGAAGGCGCATGACGTTAGAGCCTTCGCGGCTTCTAAAGCCTTTCAAGGTGGCATCTCACTAGACCAGATCTTAGCTGCATGCCACTGGAAGTCCCACAACACCTTTACTCAGTTTTATCTTAAAGATGTGGCGTGGGCAGATTCGGAGCTTTTTCACTTAGGTCCAGTGGTGGCTGCACAGCAGATCCACCAATGAACCTTCTTGGCTCCTATTTTGTAAATAGTGTACATAATAATTAAGGTTTTTTACTAGGTTGCCTGAGGCACTGAGTATGAGACCATTATTCCACTCTTGGAATCTTTAGGACTGAACTCTTCTCTCTTCCTCCTCTCAGAGCAGAAAAAAGAGGGGGGGAATGGCACTGCTTGGTAACTTAAGGAGCAGTTGTTAGCTTCTTTATCAGCCGGGCCAGAGGTTACGTGCCTATTTTATAGAGTTCCTTCTAGTCCTTAGGAAGCTGCCCTCCTTCCACTGGGTAGTTATTCTAGCTATCGTCTGTTAGGTAAGATGTATTAACGCAATGAAATTGCAAATTTTAATTAGTAAATTAAATTTTTATTAGTTAATACCTTACCTAACAGACGGGAGATTCCCACCCGGCCTTCCCCGCTTTCAGCTTCAATTAACCTAATTTGGGACGAAAAAGATGCTATGATGTCACGTCCCTCTGGCGAATAAAGCAGGAACTAGGCCACCTGGCGAGTGGAGTGGAGTGTACCGGTCCGGCCGGAGGTGAAACTCAGGACGTCTTTTTCTGGCGTTTGGCGGGACCGGCTGGCGCCGGACAATAGCTATCGTCTGTTAGGTAAGGTATTAACTAATAAAAATTTAATTTACTAATTAAAATTTGCAATATTGTCCAATACGATAATGCAATATAAATGAAATTTTAGATGAATCATTTTTACTCCAATTTATCCTTTTTCAAATTATTGCTACTTTTATAATTAGATACACAGGGACCAAAGTTTTATTCCTGTACATTCCTTATGTGGTAAGTTCTGTGTTATCCCCATCATTTTTGCTACTTGTTATACCTTTATTAGCATCAGAATTATCTAAATTATCTGCATATGCAAAGGAAAATAACTCTGCACACTGAGAATGTAAGTTTCTCTACACACATAGAACATTCTCAGTTTACTTAGAGCAAACAGTTTTGACAAGTGAAATAGGTAATTTCATGTAAAAACAAGCAATCAGTGTCCGTTCATGGGCTCTGTGTCGGCTGTGTGTTTTGAGTTTCAGAGTAAAAGTGACAGAAGGACACAAAAGTTGTGCCCTGGAAATGGTGTTCAGAAGGAAAGTAAGAAGAAAACTGTTAAGGTTTAAAAAGTAAGTTAAAAACATATTAAAGCAAATGCAGTAGTTTTAATTTTACTATGTTATAGCTGACCCCAAAATAGGTGAATAACATACTGAAACTAAATAATCTAAATGCAATAGTTTTCAAGTTATAAGTGATTTACTCAACAGTGGTCACCTAAAATTAGCTATTACTCAGCAATACCATGAGCTACAGGTCTGAAATTTTACTATGTTATAGCTGACCCAAAAGTATCTCAATAATATATTTACACAAAATTCTGTAAATGCAATAGTTTTCAAGTTACAAGTGATTTTACTCATGATGGAAGTTACTGAAAAGTAGATATTACTCACTTAGCTATTGAGATAGTCAACATAGTTACTCACCATGTTGTAGTTAATGAAAAAGTAGCTGACTAACATATTTTAACAAAATGCTCTAAATGCAATACTTTTCAAGTTATAAATGATTTAGTGTTGAGTAAGAACCTCAAAGTAGCTATTACTTGGCTATGCAATGAGCCACAGGTGTGGAATTTTACTATGTTATAGCTGACCCCAAAATAGGTGAATAACATATTGAAACTAAAGACAGTATAACCTCTATTATCTGACCCTCTTGGGGGAGGGACAATTGGTTCGGATAATAGAAGGATCGGATAATAGAAGGGCTAAAATAACAGGGTTAAATGGAGTTGGGGGAGTGACAAGTCAGCTGACATAAAAATCAGCTGTAGAATCATAAATACTGGATTGCTTTTCAAAAGAGTGGTATTTATGCAAAGTCAATGTTTAGTTCAATGCTTTATATAAGACTGAAATATTAGTATGTTTAATTTGACGCTACTAGTGGTGTTGGACCAGTTTAACATAACTTTAAAATATTTTAAAATTGTTTCAACAAAACAGTTGTCCTTGTATTAAAACTTTTTGGTGTCTTTTTGTCCAGTATCGTTTGGTCCATTTTCTTTTGTCTAGTTTGTTTTTTGTGCAATCCTCTGAATGTAATGATTTCTAGAAGAATATATCAGCCACAAGTATAATATGTCCACACACATATACTATTAAAAATTTTTTACAGTACTATTTGTTTTTTGTGGCATTCAAAAATAAGGGACAAAAATGTTTTTTTGATAAAAAATTTATATATTAGAAAGTTAATAATTAAAACTCACCTGAGATTTGTTTGATTCCAAAACAATTAATATATTCAGAGCAACAGGATTCAGTAATTCTGATAAGTCACATTAAACTGATATTAAAACCATATTTTATATGTTCAATTTTGTTCCATTGAAGAGTGAACAATAATACTTGATAATTATATCATGCAATAAAGAAAACCATCAACTCATCAAAACTCCACTGCAGTAGTATGTTGATATGTGTCTCAACTACCAACAACAAAAAGTACCCAAATGTGCACACATACACTGTTTAATCAAATACTCATCTTTAATTACAAGACTCTCAACTCAGCCCTAGGAAATATACATCACAACACACCAAATCTGCAAGGAAAGCTTATCCATTGATATCTACTACCCCACTGAAAGTGTTTATGTTATCTGAAAACAATCTATTTAATAGCCCATCATCTGCATCTGTGTTTTGTGGTTGTAACTGACTCTTTCAAACAAGATATTTTGCCAGTACTGGAAGAAAGCAAGTATTCAGTCTAAGGAAAATCTCCAACTGGTTCCTTTAACTGCGTCCCCACCCCACCTCTCCCAGCATTACCCCCCACTGTTTTGTATGTTTTACAACTGTCAAGAGAGTGAAATTTATATCTTGTGGTTTCTATCAAGTTGATTATCCAAGTAGCAGGGGTATTAGCCTTGCTGAAGGCTCAAGTTTCTTTGCAGTTAGGGAATGTTTCCAGTTCAGATAATGGAGTTTCACTTTCTATAATGTACTCATACACATACATAGCATACAGCTAAGAGAAAGAGAAAAACCTTCTTCTGGAGAGCTTCCTTTAAAATTCTGAATGCGTACCTTATGATTGCCAAATGTTTCTGCACCTATTCTGAACATATTATATACATATGGGCATTAATAAGCAAGGCTACAGGGGTATATACATGTATTGCTGAGGTTACTGTTACCAAGGTGTGTGTGCACATTTATCAGAAAAGTAAAAGCTTTAGAAGATTCATTCACTTGTACATGTTGCATATATTTAACATGTAACAAATTGGAATTGTCCTTCTAAAGAGCAGAAAATCACTTGGCATTTCCAGTTTAGTGGTAAGTGTAATTTGACAAAAAAAATGATAGGAAAACCAATATATTTCTCAAATTTTAAATTTTTTTGAAAGGAAAACAGCTTAATTGCGTCTATTTAGTAGTATGTTTTGATATTGATATTGTACCCTACATTATCGATATCAGTATATTTAGCACAGCTCGATAAATATTTCAATATCGATAAACAATACCAGCACTACAGTAAAGGTATCTGGCTTTACTCCACTACGTATGAACTCCAGGTAGCTGTCTACGTGCCAGAGTGAGATTAGCCATGCTGATAAAAATTCCCTCTGAGAGATCCTGCATAGTATGTTGCAAGGCTTGAGAGATTGACCGGTTGAAGGTCACCAAATATTCTAGTTCTTCACTGCCTGCTGCATTCTTTCTGCTGCCTTGCCCTTAGTCTTGTCCACACGTAGTGTCTTCAAGTGTGTAACCATAGGGTCCTGTACTTTTGTCAAACATCCCGTTCAACAGCCAGGGTCATATTGGGACAGGTCCTCGGCATTTACTGCTTTACTACCAATTATCGGGGGCCACGGTAGCAGAGTGGTAACACTCTCGCCTCCTACCTCTGAGACCGGGGATCGATCCCCATACGGTCTCAAGTGGGAAAGCTGGTAGTTGCTTGCTGCTGGTCGGCAGTTTACAGTACACAACCCTAGCGAACTCTATGTACTGGTTTCCTCTGCCCTTCCAACTACCCATCGTGATATGACCTGTACAGTGTTGAAAGCGACGTTAAACCCCAAATAAACAATTTTGTCAAACATCTTGACAGACCAGCAGTCTGGTTACACATCACAGACTGTTCCCGGAATGCTCTCTCCCACTGCCTTAAAGTGTCCTGGCTGAAAGGATGGGAGGCTGGGGCAGAGGGCAAACTATGTCTGGCCACTCTGCAGAAGGTGCTGTTCAACTTTGCCAGTTCCGGAGACCAGTTACACACTGTAGTTGAAGCAGATTTTTTTTGTCTGTGTGCATGTCATACCACTTTGATGATCTGGGTGACTTGACAAACTGGTCAGGTAGCAGTCCACCAGTCTCAGTGTTTCTAGAAGGGTACAGGGAACAGTCTGGTTCACTTTCTCAACTTTTCGACACAGCCACTCATCCACCAGTAGTTTGACAGACACTTTACCGGTTGGCGTGACTCTGGAACCAGCAAATGGGTTATCATCCAGGGAAGAAGAAGTGCTGTCGAAATCAGGGATCTGATGGCAGCCCATGAATGATCTGACCCATCTTATTGTCTCTCTGTAGTTGGCTTCTTAAGAGAGGTCCAGGTCAGTAGCATTTTCAGGTAGTTCACCCTGGACGTTAACCCTAGCTGGTGCAGCCTGTTTCCTATCCAGCTCTGGCTCACTCTCAGATTCACCTTCAATCTCCACAGCTCTTCCACCGGCAAGTGACTGGTCTAACTGAGCAGGATCATTACCGGTTGGCAGCACTTCAGGACCTGTACCGGGAGCCTGTAGAGGCTGGGTGGCTGTCCCTGCACCAGGAGCCTGTAAAGGCTCGGTTCCTGTCTGCACCGGGAGCCTGTAAAGGGTGGATGGCTACATCAGAGGTACCAGGACCCTGAACAGGGAGGGTAGCACACTTACTGACATCCTGCACAGCTTTCATACCGGGAACCTCCAGCGGAGGTTGGGTAGCAGACAACTGGACAGCTTTACCGGTGGTCTGTACAAGAGTGGGTCCGGTATCCTCAGTGACCAAACCAGCAGACACAACACTTGAAGATGCACCCGGATCAAAAAAGAGATTTTCTCTGGTCACCACAGTTGAAGATCTCACAGGTTCTACCGGCACAAAAAACAACTTACTAAGAAGCAAAGCTTCAAGTCGTGAAAACCTCTCACTCCACTTGTTATCTAGACTTCTCAGGTCTTCAGAGGTAGGTTTACTGCTGTGCTAGGAGAGCCATCAGAACGCTTATTCTTCTTGGTAGGTGTTGATTCAACAGAAGATGGCTCGTCTGAGTGTACTCGTCCCAACAGAGTAACATCTGAAGGGTCCCCGAGAGTGGGGGTAGCACTACTGGTAGTTTCTGTCATATTCTTCAGCTCTCCACGTTCTTTCCTGGATTTGTAGGTCAGGGTGGCCAATTGTTGAACTTGAGCAGGCGTAAAAGCCTTACAAATCTGGCATTCAAGTTTCTTGACACAGGGATCCTCTCCCACCCCCTTATCCATACATCTGGCACACTTCTTGTGGTTGTTGAACAGAGCCATCACGTGCCCGCAAGCTCCTCTTTTCTGCCCAAGAGAAGATATGATGATAGAACTCGTAGAAGTAAGGAAATGAACTTAAAAGTTCATAAAATGGATCAATTTGTTGATAAATTTCAAAAACGTCTCTGTAGAAAACACGTCTGTACACTCCATGCGCCAAAAGAAAAAAATGCTATGTCATGCTGTCTAGACAGGAAGGAAGTACAATGCGCCACCTAGTGAATGTACACTCCATGACCGGTCCTGCCGGTAGTATATACAGGATGTCTTTTCTGGCGTTTGGCGGGACCGGTCGCGCCGACTGGTAAAGCAATTGTCCATTGGATAGGATGTATTAACGCAATTAACATGGCATAATTCTATCCGCTTATTTGTCCGTTTTTCATCTGTCAACATTTTCATTTCCGGGCTCTAACTCGAAAATGCTTTGTCCAATCAAATTCAAACTTCACAGGGAGATAGATCACAATCATAGCTAGGTTGCTTTCGAAATCGGTGTAATTCAATCTGTTCGTTTGTCTATTTTATCTGCCAACATTTTCATTTCTGGAAGCTAACTCAAAAACACTTTAACCAATCAAATATAAAACTTGACAGGGAGATAGATCACCATCATAGCTATGTTGCTTTTGAAATTGGTGTTATTCCGTCTGTTCGTTTGTCAGTTTGTCTGTGTCAACATTTTCGTTTCCGGACTCTAACTCAAAAAAGGTTTGTCCAATCAAATTAAAACTTGACAGGGAGATAGATCACCATCATAACTAGGTTGCTTTTGAAATAGGTGTAATTCCGTCTGTTCATTTGTCCGTTTTTTGTAAGTTTGTCCGTCAACATTTTTGTTTCCAGACTCTAACTCGTAAATGCTTTTTCCGATCGAATTCTAACTTGACAGGGAGATCGATCACCATCATAGCTCGGTTACTTTCGAAATTGGTGTAATGTTTGTCTGTCCGCCAACATTTTCGTTTCCAGATTCTAACTCAAAAACACCTTGTGCAATTAAATTCAAACTTGACAGGGAGATCGATCATCATCATAGCTAGTTTGCTTTCAAAATTGGTGTAATTTCGTCAGTTTGTTCGCCCATTTGTCTGTCTGTCTGTCAACATTTTCGTTTAAGGACTCTAACTCGATTACACCTTGTGCAATTGAATTCAAACATGACAGGGCGATAGATCACCATCGTAGCTAGTTTGCTTTCGAAATTGGTGTAATTTTGTCAGTTTGTTTGTCCACTTGTCTGTCTGTCAACATTTTTGTTTCCAGATTGTGACTCAAAAATGCTTTGTCCAATTGAACACAAAAAGTCACAGGGAAATATATCACCATCATAGCTAAGTTGCTGTTGAAATTGTTGTAATTCCATCCCTTGGTTTGTCTGTTTTTGTCTCCATCAACATTTCTGTTTCCACACTCTAATTGCTGGGGGCATTTCTGACCCTCTTGTTTAATCAATTGATTCATAAGCAATATTGGAGGTGTTGGGCATTGGCAGAGGTGTGCACTCTCTGAGTGCTCTTGCAGTAATGGTAATCAAACACCACACCCTTTAAAATATGATTAAACCTGAATTTATTAGCAACAGATCTTTTCAGCTCCCTTCAATTTGAGGAGGGGTTTAGGATCCCCGATAAAAATTAAATTTCTTTATATAAGTTTTACATTGATATTTCAAGGCAGTAATACTGTGATAAAGTATATTGTATCAACTGACATTGGAGAAATGTCAAAATTAATAAATAGTTACACAGAGGAGGAATAAAATGACTTAGTTGGAAGTATTGAATTCATTTGTGCATTAATATTTTTTGCATATTTTTTCTTTTCTTTACAACAGTGCATGAAAAGTGATTTTTACAAATGAAAAGGAGAGTGCTTTTTCCATCAATTTGAAATAAAACCTATTCCCAGATGCTTTGCATGATGGGGAATGCCATATAATCAATCCAATGGAGTTGTTATCTATAGCCTGTGGTTATGTAGATGAAGTGTGACAAGAAAGGGTGTGAGATTTCCAGGGACTAAGGGACTAAGATGCAGGAGTGTGCAGTAAATTGAGAGTATGAAGGGAAATGATTAGAATGTACCCAATATCACCACATACATTAGCTTTATGTGTTTGAGGATGATATAGCCAATGGAGATTTTGTAGTCTTGCACAAGACCTTTGGTTCATTAGTTTTCTATGTATTTCTTTAGTACTGTTAGTTTCAGTTTACAATTAGCTTCAGTTTTGTACAGGCTATGCTTCTATATGCCAGATATAAGGATTTATGTTTTTGTCAAATATCGCAAATGTAGAGATGCTACTGGTTTTTTAGTTGAGAAGAAATATCATATAGATAGGAACAGTCAGATTATTGTTTGAACAGAAAGTATAAATAGTAAAGGACAGGAAAATATAGTTATTGTGACTTTGAATAATATACAGTGATAGTTTGCATAATAGCTCAACTTATAGGTTAAAATACAGAATATAGAATAGTGACATTGTTAAAACTGGGAAAGTGTAATCTGGAATTATAAGATTGACAGTATAATTGAACATACTGATAGCAATTAAAAACAGTACATGATTAAAGTGTGACATTTCAAACCATGACATTAGTATCTGTAGGGTATATTTATCTAAATAAACCTATGTGTATATATTCCATCACCATTAAACATTTAAATTAGTTAATGGTTGTTTTTCATTCAAACGCTTCCACTGCATATAAAATAGACAGATATTAATTCCAAACCTATTTTTGATTCCCCACCATTTCGCTTGTTTGGATTTACCAAAAACAGTAGCATTTTTATGGATGATACTTTTAGAATCATTTTACAAGTTAGTGTTTCGAAGTTTTTAAATTGGTACTATAGGGCAGTAAGACTGTGGCAAATTATGCTGTATTAACTTTTATTGTGATAGTATCAGAATTAATAAAATTTAATTAGAGGAATAGAATTACTTTTGTTGAAAGTATTTTATTCATTTGTGCACTGCTTGCCATTTTGGATATTTGTTTACTTTATAACAATACATGCATAAGTGAAAGTTTTATAAGTAAAAAAGAGAGTGCATTTTCCATTCATTTGTTTGTGATTTGGCTCTTCCCAGATGTTTTGCATGATGTGGTACATGGGTATGCAAGATAAACAATGGAGTTGCTATCTTTAGCCAGTGATTTATTTACATGAAGTGTGATAAGAAAGGGGGTGTTTTCCAGTGACTGAAGGACTAAAATGCACAGCTGCTTGCAATAACATTACTCTGCACTATTACAACAAAGATCATGATATATAGAGAGTGAATTATCTTCAAACTTGAACACCAGAGTTTGTATGGTAGTGTGTGCATGTGGTAAACTAGATGGTTGAAGTTTCTAATAGGGCTGTTCCACCTTGGCGATAATGCTTTACAATAGGCTTACATCCATGTGAATTGTCAGTTCAGAAGGTGGAGCTTTTCAATTGTAATAATCATAAAGCCATCGTGTAGGAAGCTATGGAACTTCCACAGTCTGTCCGATTGGATGCATTCATAAGTCCATTGGGAACAGTGTACAACAGTAATAAACTGTTTGAAATTATCGCAAACTGCTCCTTATCAAATCCATATCACCTTAAACCCATCTTAAACCTAGCTTTCACTCATAAAATCCCCTTTTTGACCTTACAGTGATCTTAAACATATCTTAAAAGTCACAAAGCAACATTTTCCATGTTACAGTGATTAAGCCTATCTTTTCCCATCTTAAATCTATCTTTAACGTTTGTAAAGCTATCATAAACTATCACGACTTATCAAACTTTTTGGGAACCTATGTGGTAATCTCAAGATCACTTGTAAAGTTATCAGGTATTAAACCTATCTTTACCTATCTTAAACCTATCTCAAATTACACCTAGGGATTGTAAATAACTTATTTTTTTCCAATCAGGAGGCAGGTTTATGATTGGATCACCAGAATGGAACAGCCTTATAAAGGTCATCCCACATATGAGTTGTTAACCAGGCAACACCACAAGTACTTAGGACTAATTCATTATCATGTAAAGCTCTTTTCAGTATCCAGTATTTTGTGGGTTATCAGATGGCAGTTCAAATCATGTCTGTTCCTTGTGTGTTTATGAATGGGAGAAGCAAGTGAACAAAAAAAATGGAGTTGAGAAATATAAAAAAATGGATTTAACATAAAAAACAAAAGGCAACTACAGAGGTTAGATAAATTTTTATACTTTTGAATGTGTCAAATGCTATTGTTCAGAACTTAATAAATATACAATTAGTTATTCTGCCGCTGAAATTTTAGATATTGTAATTAAAAATATTCTACTAATATATTTTATTATGTAATGTTCTGTGTTATTTTTCTGATGGAAAAGCTGGTGTATTTATACTGAAGTGTTTCAATCACTTGTGTTATCACTTCAGTTATTTTTAGTTTATTTCTGAATGTCATCATTAGATATTCTATATTCTGGTTATTGTATATACAATCATCTGTGGTAGCTTCATGGGTTCGCATGAACAACTTCTCCTCCAAAACTACAAGGCCTAGAAACATGCTGTTTTTTTAAAGGATACTTTATCTATCAAGGATGAAAAGTGCAACTCAAAAACTATTGCGTTTAGAGAACTTTGAATAAATAGGTTATTCAGCTTGTTTTAGCTCATTGCATAGTCGAGTAATAGCTACCTTGAGGTTATCACTGTTGAGTAAATTGCGTCTATCTTCAAAACTGTTGCATTAGAGTATTTTGTTAAATATGTTTTTCATGTACTTTTCAGGTTGCTCATTGCATAGCTGAGTAACAGTTAATCTCAGGTTCTCACTGTTGAGTAAATCAGTTGTATCTTGGAAACTATTGCATTTAGAGTATTTTGTTTTAATATGTTGTTCACCTACTTTATGGGCGGCTGTAACATAGTGAAATTGCAGACCTGTAAGTCATGGCACAGCTAAGCAATAGCTACATTCAGGCTCTCACTGTTGGGTAAATCAGTTGCAACTGGAAAACTATTGCATTTAGAGTATTTTCTTTAAATATGTTGTTAACCTTAGCTTTCTGGTCAGCTATAACGTAGCAAAGTTGAAGACCTGTAGGTCATTACATAGCTGAACAATAACCACTTTGAGGCTTTCTCTTTTGATTACATCAGCTGTAACTATAACTATTGCATTTAAAGAATTTTATTTAGAGTATGTTATTCATCTACCTTTGGGTCAGTTATAACATAGTAAAATTACAGACCTGTAGCTCATTGCATAGCCGAGTAATAGCTACTTTGAGGTTCACACTTCAGTAAATCAGTTGTAATTTGAAAACTATTGCAAAAGTGCTTATAATTCACTTATTATTGGCCCTAGAGATTGGAAATGTGAAACCAATCTGTAGGAAATCATGGGCTAGGAATCTTTTGATGTTGTCAGATTTCATCTTGGACACCCTCCTTCAAAGTTAAACTAGACCTAGCGCATCGGAGAACCGATGCAAATTGTATCCACCGTAAAGACAATGCACCAAAACCTCTAGGACCAATAATGAGCAAGTTATAAGCACTTTTAGGTTTGGCTGTCTTCATTTGACCTTCAAGGAGGGGCCCAAGGTCAAATCTGGCCACACCAGAAGATTCCCAGAGCATGATTTCCTATAGGTTGGTTTACCATCCCAAACCTCTAGGACCAATAATAAGCGAGTTATAGGCACTTTTACCTTTGGCTATCCTCGTTTGACCTTGAAGAAGGGGCCCAAGGTCAAATCCGACCACGCCAGAATATTCCCGGCCCATGATTTTCTATATGCTGGTTTACTATTCCAAACCTCTAGGACCAATAATAAGCGAGTTATAAGCACTTTTAAGTTTGGCTGTCCTCGTTTGACCTTGAAGGAGGGGTCCAAGGTCAAATCTGACCACATCAGAAGATTCGCAGCACATGATTTCCTATAGGTTGGCTTCACATTGCAAACCTCTAGGACCAATAATAAGGGAGATATAGGCATCTTTAAAGTCCGCTATGTGGGTTACTTCGGCACTCCGTGGATGACCTTGAATTAGGAGCTTCAAGGTCAAATGTGTGCAAGGTTGTAGAGGACATGTATATGTGTCATACATATCACCTATGAAGAGATTCCACCTTCTACCTATGAGGAACAGCCAGTAGAAAAATGTAGATTATTTTCAAAGAAATACCCGTGGCGGCCATCTTGTTTTTCAGAATGAGGCGATTTTCCTTCCCAGAGAAGCTTACCCCCCAATGAAGATATCCTGCAAATTTGGTGAACCTAGCTGCTGTTGTTTTCCTGTTAGAGTGTTAACGCCGAAAATCTCTCTACACGCGGCGACGGCGGCGTAGCGGACGCTAAACCAAAGTATCCACCGGATGCTTCCGGTGGATACAACTAATGCAAAAGTGCTTATAATTCGCCTATTATTGGTCCTAGAGGTTTGAAATGTGAAACCAACCTATAGGAAATCATGGGCTAATAATCTTCTGATGTGGTAAGATTTGACCTTGTGCCCCTCCTCCAAGGTCAAATGATGAGAGCCAAAAAGTGATTATAACTTAAGGAGTCTCAGCCTCTATGTCTTTTATTATTGCTTCTACAGGTTTACTATGTTCGGGGATACACTGCCAGGTTGCAATAAAAGTGAGCAGCATAACTCTAGCTAAATTAACAATATTAGTTAATTTTTAACAGAGGCAAAATTATCTAAATAAAGCATATTTACCTTTTAGAAAAAAAGGATTTTTAGAAAAGTAAGGATTTGCAGTTTCTGTGAAAGTGACGCGTCCTTTTCAGAAAAGTGAAGATTTGCAGTCCCTGTAAAAAGGACGTGTCCTTTTAAAAAAAATGAAGATTTGCCATTTCTGTGAAAAGGATGCGTCCTTTTTTCAAAGTGACGATTTGCAGTTTCTGTGAAAAGGACGCGTCCTTTTGAGAAAAGTAATGATTTGCCCTTTCTGTGAAAAGAACCTTTTTAGAAAAGTGAGGATTTGCAGTTTCTGTGAAAAGGACGCGTCCTTTTCAGAAAAGTGAGGATTTGCTGTTTCTGTGAAAAGGACGCGTCCTTTTTAGAAAGTAATGATTTACCCTTTCTGTGGAAAGAACCTTTTTAGAAAAGTGAGGATTTGCAGTTTCTGTGAAAAGGAAGTGAGGATTTGCTGTTTCTGTGAAAAGGACGCGTCCTTTTTAGAAAAGTGAGGATTTGTAGTTTCTGTGAAAAGGACGCGTCCTTTTCAGGAAAGTGAGGATTTGCAATTTCTGTGAAAAGGACGCGTCCTTTTTAGAAAAGTGAGGATTTGCTGTTTCTGTGAAAAGGACGCGTCCTTTTTAGAAAAGTAATGATTTGCCCTTTCTGTGAAAAGAACCTTTTTAGAAAAGTGAGGATTTGCAGTTTCTGTGAAAAGGACGCGTCCTTTTCAGAAAAGTGAAGATTTGTAGTTTCTGTGAAAAGGACGCGTCCTTTTCAGGAAAGTGAGGATTTGCAATTTCTGTGAAAAGGACGCGTCCTTTTTAGAAAAGTGAAGATCTGTAGTCTCTGTGAAAAGGACGCGTCCTTTTCAAGAAAGTGAGGATTTGCAGTTTCTGTGAAAAGGACGCGTCCTTTTCAGAAAAGTGAAGATTTGTAGTTTCTGTGAAAAGGACGCGTCCTTTTCAGGAAAGTGAGGATTTGCAATTTCTGTGAAAAGGACACGTCCTTTTTAGAAAAGTGAAGATCTGTAGTTTCTGTGAAAAGGACGCGTCCTTTTCAGGAAAGTGAGGATTTGCAGTTTCTGTGAAAAGGACGCGTCCTTTTTAGAAAAGTGAAGATCTGTAGTTTCTGTGAAAAGGACGCGTCCTTTTCAGGAAAGTGAGGATTTGCAGTTTCTGTGAAAAGGACGCGT
Organism: Sabellastarte sp. h YS-2021; assembly: GCA_964017235.1. Taxonomy (NCBI): domain Eukaryota; kingdom Metazoa; phylum Annelida; class Polychaeta; order Sabellida; family Sabellidae; genus Sabellastarte; species Sabellastarte sp. h YS-2021. Next base: position 126,141,873 of record OZ024932.1, read on the forward strand.
CCTTTTCACAAAAGTGAAGATTTGTAGTTTCTGTGAAAAGGACGCGTCCTTTTCACAAAAGTGAAGATTTGTAGTTTCTGTGAAAAGGACGCGTCCTTTTCAGAGAAGTGAGGATTTGCTGTTTCTGTGAAAAGGACGCGTCCTTTTTAGAAAGCGAAAATTTGCAGTTTTAAGGAAGCGTCCTTTTCACAAAAGTGAAGATTTGCCGTTTCTGTGCATTCTTATGCACCAAACTAGGGTAAATGTGGGAAATATTTATAGCCTTTTGCAGCAAAAGTATCAAAATGCTGAATTTTTATGCCTAAAAGGGACACTCTGATTTTTCCCTTTTAAATCTGAGAGCAGTTATTAAATATTACAATGACTGGATGAAGGACGATATAACATCAGAAGCATAACTACTAGAAAATGATTGGGTCAAAGCAGTGTCCTTGAATCTGATTGGCCAAGATCCATGTGTATAATTCCTGGCATATGCACAGGCTGTTCCATCATGACCCCCCCCCCCCCATGTCAAGGATAATGGATGAAAGAGCTTGTGTTTTGTGGACTGTGTTGATAGTATAAAGTAATATATAATCTATTGTGTTAGAAAAGCCTCAGGCACATAGCACAAAAAACTAAGTATTGGGAATAAAGTTTTACATGGATGTGTTTTTCAGCAAAAATAAACTTAAGGAAATTGCAAAGAATTCTGGGAAATTACCAAGATTTTCATTTCACTAATTATTATATATTAATATATATCTATTGATCATATATTTATGTAAGTTAATATAACATATACAATGTATATATATATTCTTATTTATTTATTTGGGGTTTTACGTCGCTTTCAACACTCTACAGGTCATATCATGAGGGGTAGTTGGAAGGGCAGAGGAAACCAGTACATACAGTTTGTTAGGGTTCTGTACTGTAAACTGCCGACCAATGGGAAGCAACTACCAGCTTTCCCACTTGAGGCCGTGCCAGGAACCGAACCTCGGCCTCAGAGGTGGGAGGCGAGAGTGTTACCACTCTGCCTCCGTGACCCCCTATATATATTCTTTTATATACTCAAGTATATTTGTTGTAACATATATGCAAGCAAAAAACTGGTGCAAAATGGGCCGTAGATACTAGGTTTCTGAGTGAGATAGTTTTTGATTAAAACAATATCTCATGAGAGAATGTTAATTTTTGCATTTTTAAGCAAAAGTTCAAGTGTGGCTCGTGGTTCTAGGGATCACTTTTTTAGTCTTTGGACTTTCATGAATTGTGGCATAGCATGATGAGTACCTGTCTCATGACTGAAGTTAAGCAGCAATGGGCTACATTAGTACTTGGATGGGTGACCACCTCAGGGCCAGTGCACTACTCATGTCTCTTATGGCTTTGCTGCTTGCGTCAATAGACCAAAACCCCTTTCGGCCTTGTTGGTTTATAAATTTGAGTCATGGCAAAGTGCTACTTATACCATATTTTATCATGTGTTATTCCTACAATTAATGACAAAGTGCTTGACCCTTTTTCCATCCCTGGATATTAAAACTGGTTGGCTATTTTCATGCTGTTGCACTTTGGAACCCTTTTACTAAAGAGGAGATTAAGAACTATAAAGGTCCAATAAGAATTAAAATTAGAACCTCATTGACAATGATGACAGGCAAATCATGGTTGCAGAAAATTAACTTTACTTATCATGATGGACTTTCAACTGCTAACTACCACAGGTGGAGAAATAGAGAAAAAGCTATCATGATACACTGTATTTGTAACATTCACAATGCAGGGAGGAGGTGTCCAAAGTGTCCAATATTATATTTGCTTTCAGAAACCAAATTGAATTACACCTTTCACATTATCGCAAGGGTTAATTAGATATTCAATACATGTAAGGCAACTAGTGTTTCCTTTCATCATATTATCTAGCAGTCCCATTGTTTATAGTGTGCTTAAATGTCTCAGCTTTTATTTGTCTTTACCATACTGCTACCATGGTTTGTTTTTTTAATTTACAATTGATGGACCATAAAATTTACAAGTAACAAACTATAAATGTTACGAGTAAAAAGCGATAAAATATATAATTTATGGACTATAACATTAACAATAAATGGATCATAAAAATACAAGTAATGGACTATAAAATTTTACAAATAATTAACTATAAAAGTAAGAAATAATGAACTGTAAAATTTACATGTAATGGACTATAAAAGTAGCAAGTAATGAACTTTAGAAATGCCACCTTCGTCTATAAAATGTGTAGTATGATTTTCCAGATTTCTATCAACAAAGTTTGCATTCTGTAACATTCTCTGTTTCCCATGGCCACAGACACAGAAGTATGAAACTGTTCTAAATTTCCACGTGTCATAGACAGTATCAAGCTCTATAGGGTAACTGTAGAATTCCTTTCATCTCTGTAGGTGTTCTGCTGCCTTAATTCAAGGTCCTCGGTGTCCTAGTGGATTACCAGGTATTGACATCTTATCACAGACTGTCACCTCCGTGTGAGTTTGACTCCCATAAGTGACAGTACTGAGGACCTGTTTCACCATGACCCTGGCTATAGGACGTAAAATCCCAATTTGGCTGCCTTCATACAACATTCTCTATCATTATCTGTCTTCCTGTGTCTCCAGTTTAAGTTGTATGTTTGCCCTTACATTACTCTGTCTTTGCAGTATTTTTACAGCATCACTTCTGTATGGGTTTTATATATCATAGCATGGCCATTGTCCTCCCCAATTCTGATTCTTTTTGATTCATTCGGCCTCTATTTTCCCCCTGTTTATAACTGCCCTAAACACCTTGTGTGGTGTAACAAGGGCATAAGACTGAATTGTCATGGAAATGTTTAGCTGTCATTTGATCAATATAGTTACTGAGCTAGGAAGTGTACTGTGGATAGCATAATTCTGTTTCCCGATAAAAACTGAGAAGGTACAGCTCCAACCTCCTTCATTTTATTCCCAGATAGATTCTGGGAGGCTTTCTTTTGAATGTTATTACATTTATTCTCAGTAAAATACCTCCTTAAAGACCGGACACGGAGTGCTATTTGACCTAATCCAGACTTCACAAGTAGAATCCAATGTCTTGTGACTGACATTCCTGTACCTCAAAGACAGAGTCTCAGAGACACCCATCAACATCCCTAAGGTTCTTTAGCTTGCCACTGTAAATAGTACCCATTGACAGAGGACTGCCATTTCAAGTGGTTCATCCAAGCCACTATGTACTTTTCTTTGCCTGGGATTGAACACCAGTCCTCTGTGTTCAAAAGCAAGAATCCAGCCGCATTCTGAAGATTCCAAGAAGTCATCACAAAGGAGCTATCACAAAAAGTCAAAACATTATGGTCTTAAAGCCAGTTACAACTCTAAAATATACAAAATATCTGTAAAGTATATATAATTGAAAGTAGAGAATTTTCAGTTGTACATTGAATAAAAATATGTATATTAAACAAACCTTTGAAATTTTTGGTCATTCATGATCTCTGTTAGCTAAGTGAATCACGTTTTAAATTGCTTGCACCAATCACAATCTTGTTCTTGTTTAACTTTGATCATATTCAGATACAATTTCTGACAAAATATTGAATATATTTACTTAGGGTGACTGTAAGGTATTATATTTTTGTAACGTGTACTACCAAATGTAAAGTGACACTTAATATATATATTTATATATTGTATTTGCACATTTCATGATCTGAGTAATTTGGTTTCATCAAGCTCTTTCTATAAATTTCAATTTGATCCTTCTTACAAGATCATATAATGCCAAGCCTATAAACAGAATATTTTATTATTTCTGTTTTGTGAGAAAGTTCATATCATTCATTGTTATATGTAACTGTTCTCTTCCCGCTTGTTACAATTTATAAGTTGACTATACGTATTGCCAAAATTATGCAAAAATTTGTGTTCCCTAATGTAAACATACATTTTGGGGTCACGATATATTTCTTTTGGGTATCTAGATCTAGACCAATAAGTCATGGAGTATGGAGAAAATCTTTCATCTTCGCAGTCTGTGCTTTTTCCTGTATCAAATATGGAAACACAAAAGAAAGTATCCAAATTGTGCAAAAGGACATATGATTATTAATAGTTTTTGCTATTAACCTTTGTGGTAATTCTGGTGTAAATATTTCTGCAGAGTGGTGAGAATATGATGTACCCTACAGCTGTATGTTAATACCCATGTTACACTGTCACAAGTTGGCTTCTCTAATGTAATGTAATCTAATATGGACTTTCATAGTGCTTAATCTCCATCATGGACAGACACTAACACACAGCTATACATAAGGCATAACTATACATAAATCTATTGAATGGTCGTATGTCCATTAAACCTTAATCTCCATCATTGATAGACTCTAAGGCACAACTATACATAAATCTATTGAATGGCCATAGGTCCATTGAACCTTAGTCTCCACCATTGATAGACCCTAGGGCACAACTATACATAAATCTATTGAATGGCCATAGGTCCATTGAATCTTAATCTCTATCACTGATATACTCTAAGGCACAATTATACATAAATGTATTGAAAAGTCACACTTCCATTGAACATAGCCAAGCCATACCATGTTCTGAGAAAGAAAAATTGGCATCAAACAACACATTGAACCTCTTGAATGCCTTGATGTGCTCGGTATTCATGGTAGTATGGCTGTTTATTAAAACCATAAAAGTTTGGGAGCATACTCCTTGTAATCGTAGATCTAAATTTTCAAATATGCTTGAAAACCTTTGCAAGAGAGCGTTTCTGTCTAATGTCTTTCTGGCTAGTCTTTCCAGTCATAAATATGTTTTGCAAGATCTTTGGGGTGCTGTGACCTATCTTGTCCACTCTTGTCTCCAACTGAAGCTACGTGATGGTGTCCCAAGATGATATTGGTCCCTACAAGATGATATCCCCTTGCTAATGGAAATGGCCTAGCCAGATTTTAAACATTATGGTGTTTGTATTTGTTTGAAAATATGTCGTTGTAACCCTAAAAAAGTTTCACATTGATATGTGAATGGCACTTTACTGGGGAACTGATGGTCGGTTTGTTAACCCCACCTGCCCAATCCCTAATGCACCATGTTAAAAAAGGGTAAATAAAATATTTTCAAAAACAAGATGATATTGGTCACATGAGTTAAATAAAGAAACTTGCCAGGAGCCTTGAAGACTCGGGTTGTGAGAGTTATCTTTGTAAATCATGGGAAAGAAATTGGTCAATGCATCTACCATGGTGGCCTAATGGGTAACATACATGCCTAGGAACATAGAGGATGCGGGTTCAAACCCATGTGTAGGCATATACGTAGTGGCTCGGATGGCCACTAAAAATGATAATCCTATCATTGGATCCTATCCCAAGTGGCAGGCTATAGAACTTCAGGGATGTTGATAAATAGTCTTTGATGAGATTCTGTCTTTCCGTTTCGGGAATGACAGTCAGAAGAGAACTTGGGCTGTACTTTTGCAGTCGAGATGGGTCAAATACCACATTGAACCCCATAGTTCAAGGAGATATATTGCAAGGAGTACAAATATACAATACAGTTATCTTTAACTTATGACATATTGTGTGCTTTGTCAATTGTCCTGCCCTTTGTGAGAGAATAAGCATAGCTGCACCCTGAGTTTGAAATCAGAAATAGGTCGTGAAAGTGGAACACCAGTATCACTACATATGAATCGCCTTCTTGTAATGGTTTTATCTGCATCCATTTGATCGTAAAAATCTTGCTTTATTTTCTTTCCTTGTTTGTTAGAGTTCCGACAAGATTAATCCTTTGAATATTGGACATTTCTACATTTCCTCTCCAAATAATCACTGTTCACCTAATATGCAACACCATATTTTGATACTTTCTCTAATCATTTTGAAGCTCAATGGAAACTTCGTTGTTATTTTATGCTGTTGCTTCGATCCCATGTTTTTTCTTCAGTTCATTGTCTCTTGTTAAATGAAATTATTTAAATCCCCCGAAACATGTATTTAAGAAGAGGCTGTTGGTATGTTATCAATGAATTATAGAGATGTCGAGATATTAATGGTACAATTATTAAACTAGATCACCCCCATAGCGCATGACAATTGCGAGGCTCAGACACCTCAATTATTGATTGCTTGATTGCGAGTGCAATACCAAAAAAGAATTTAAGTTAGATCAAGCTCCACCTATTTTTATGGGTGATTTGAGGTAGTAAAATTCAATGTGATGCTGACATATTAGATTTTTTGAGCTAATTTGTTATATACCTGCCCCACCCCACCCCCACCCCCCAAAAAAAGAAATGTAAAATAAAAATAACAAGAAAGGGATATTTGATATGGAAGCTATGACATGCCAAAAGTTATTTGATGTAAAGTCAAATATTTAAATTACTAAATATGTATATTAAACTTTATTAACTCGTATATACAAGTTAACAACTTGAATACAAAGCAAGCAAGCTATACATTCTACACAAGAGTAAGAAATTGGTAAGTGTGACCTAATATGGCACATATATTCTACTAAATAGTAATTAACTCTGTCCAATAGAAATAAATTATTAACTAAGGATAAAAAATGACAGTCCAGAGCTCCCGTGATTTGAATAAACACGGCCTTAAAATAGGACGACAAATAGGGTCTTAAAATCTCTGATAGAAAACAATTTTTATTGGAAAGTAGTTTTTTTGACTGATACCCTTATTCACATTATTCATCAGAGATTTTTTTCTTTAATTTTAACAACATGAGCATGTTTTATTGCTGCAATTAAAAGTTTAAAAATAACTTACAGTGTTTAATGCTAGTTCTTCTATTTGGCTCATTTAAAGTCAACATCCACATTGGGAAGTAGATTTGTTGACTGATGTACTTATTCACATTATTCATCAGTCATTTTGTTTTCAGTTTAACAACATGAGCATGTTTTATATTGCAAATAAAATTTTAAAATAACTTACAGTGTTCAGTGCTAGTTCTCATATTTTATTCATTTAAACTCAATGACATAAAGCAAAATCGAGGCAGATCCCTTAGTGATATCCCACACTTAGCATTAAGTGGATTCAAACCCATGGATCTGTATAGATTGTAAAACTATTGCTAGCTTTTCAAAGCATTGAAAACATATTCTCTTGTAACAATCTGAGGGATTTTTAAAGAAAAACAGGATTGTAAAAAGCTTTTTAAACCACAAAGTAAGCAAATCACCAGTTGTTATTTCCCTTATGCATGACATCATGTCAAATTATGACTTCTTCTGGGAAAGCTGTTGCTCCGTTTCCAGCAAAAAAAAAATCCCAGAAAAATTGCTGTATACCCTCCCTATACCAAGGACCAGACCAAAAGGACATTAAGGACAATTAAGACGAAAGATGCTTTATTGCTGGAATGAGGTTTTTATTCCTTATTAGGATTTTACACTTCTCCAAACTGTTATATAACTAATATAATTTGGAAATGGTCTAATGGGTCACATCAGATGGAGGGAAAAACAAGTCCATATTTTTTTTATCTAATTTAGTCACAATGGAAATAGGATAATGAGAAAGTACTTGTCAAACACAGATCTCCGCCAAGAAGCATTTCCAAAAATTCAGTATTTTTTTGTATCCAGAACATGATCTGGATGTTTCCATAAATGTAATTAATTCCTCTTTGACCAGGCCCTATCCATATAAGGAATTTTATAAGGATACTGAGTAATGTCAACCAGAAAGCCAAAGTCATTAAAAATCCGTTGATTACTCTTGGAATTATAGCAAACACAAGTAGATAAATAAACAGACAAACAAATCCCCCAAAACACAATCTCCTGGTTGAGGTGATGAGAAGGAAGTATTTGTAAAGTGCCAGATTGATGTAGTTGAAGTCCAAAAAGGGACAGTCTAGTTACCAGAAAGAGTCTCCATGCTAGCATCAGATAAGGGAAAAGACTATGGAAGGTGATACACTTGTCTGAACAGACAAGTCTTCAACTGTCATCTAATCCCAGTGATAATCTCCTGGGTTCTGAAAGAATATGGAACTTTGCTTCACTCAGTAGGAGCAGCAACAGCAAAACTGCTCATCCCAAAATATTTATTGAGTCTATTCAAGGTGGTTAACCCATGTGGGACAACCAGGTTTGATGAGAGATGAAAGATTTGAATGGCTTTCTATGTGAGAAGATTGTATTTTAACAGCATGCAGTAGTGAATAGGCAGCCAGTGGAGATAATTCAAGAAAGGTGTCACATGGCTGAACCTGTTCAGTCTACACACAATGCGACACAAGGCATTCTGTCGCAAAATATTGGTCATTATAGTGGAGTTCTGTTTTGTCACTGAAGCATATGGTCTATAAATAGAATCTGATTCAGTGCTGGGAATTTCCCAAGGTATTGTTGGTGGTTTACTGACTGGACCACAGTCAAACTAAAATGTTGCATGTATGTTTTACATCTGGTGTAATCTCTTTGCTTCTGGAATGCTCTGGACAGTATAAGGAGTTGAGAAGTCAATATTTAGTTAGTTGTGTTTTATAAGTTAGTTATACTTTTGTTTTAGAAACTGTGAAGTTCATGAGCCACTTGCACTTTTAAGTTGACTTATATTTCCAGAAGTTATTTACAAAAGTAACAGTGCAAGTTGTGGATTCAACTTGTGGAAATAATACAGAAGGGCTGTGGATTCAGCATAAAGAAGTATTGAAGGCTGTGGATTCAGCATATTGGTTATAAATGCTTCTTACTTACTTACTTACTTACTTACTTCTTACTTTCTTACTTACTCACTTACTCACTAGCATATTGGTTTAATAGTGAGAGCTGTGGATTTCAGCTTTAACAATGTGGTGTTTTACTTTATACACAAAAGGAGTTGAAATAAATCTATTTTAAGGGAGAAAATAACTTTCCTTTAATGACCAATACATAAAGAATCTGGGCCCGTATTCACTAAACCTCCTTTATTCCAAGGAATCCTTAAAAAGTAAGGATTTCCTTTATTTCTTGCCCCTTCCTTTGTTTTTGTATTCATTAAATTTCCCTCAAACAAAGGAGCCTGACTTTCTTTCCTTGACTTTCAAGGAAACCTTAAAAATCTAGGAAATCCTTAACTTTCAAGGAAATCTTGAATTTTGATATTCACTAACCTTCCTTTACTGAGGAATCCTTGGTTTTTCCCTTAATTTTCAAGGAAAGTGTGTGACTACCTTTATGATAAAGGGGAGTTTTAGTGGTTTGACTTTTTAAGTAAAAATTGAGGAAATTGGTGAAATGTTATGACATTTGCACCTGTTTTGTCCATACTACATCATTTATATCACAATACGTCTTTCTTTGAAACTTTTGGGATATTCAGTTAATATGTGGTCAAACCCAATGAAAATGTATTGGACGTGTGTCACAATATCTGTATGAAAAGTGGCTATTACCACAACAGGAAAACTTCCCGAATGACTATTATATTGTTCATCTTCATGAGTGACATATATTTTTTCTGTGTATGTTTGATTAGGGATGTTTTACTTTTATTATCCACCATTTTGTATGATTTATGGGTTAAATTGTATGAATATTTAATGAGAAGATCTGAAAAAGCATATCAAAAAGCATGGCCACCAGTGAATATAAAAACTGCAATCTTTAACCTGCAATATCTCAGCATTTCTGCATAAATTTTAATGTAACAAACATGAGCAGAAGTGCTATAATACAACCTTTCTAATCATATATAAATCAAATATATCCCCCTCTGTATGTCCCTCTATATGGGTCAAATAGTATTTCCCTATGGTGGATAATAAAATGTGGCATGTAATACAAAAATCTTTAAAAATTAGATATTTATTTCTTAAAATATGAAATATCATCTTAAACGGCAATAGAAAACACATCATAACAATAATCTTATACTGATAATAAACATGGAAAGAAAATACAAAAGTAAGGGAAAGATAAAGGAGCCTTTATGAACAAGCGTTTTTAACCAATCGGATGACTGGATGCACTCCTTTAATAAAGGATCCTTTATTTAAGGTCTCCTTTGGTAAGGAAACCATACAGGAGGTTTAGTGAATAGCATTTTAAAGGTCACCTTACCAAAGGAGATTTTTCACCTTCCTTTAATAAAGGGACCTTAAAAATAAAGGAGGTTTAGTGAATACGGCCCCTGGGCTGTCATATCCCTGCATTGTAACAAGGACTTTATAAGAATTATAAAGACTATTTACAGAAAAAACCTTAAAAACAATAAGATATTTGTCACCATTTCATAATTTTCTTTTTGTTCTTTTTTATCTTGTGATCTACTTTGCCACTGTTTTCTTAGTTGACCCAAAACTGATTGTTATGAATTCTGCATGGAAAGATTTGGTTTCCAACACACATATTTAACTTTTATAATGATAAACAATCTCTGTTATTTGAATTTCTAATAAATTTCTAAAATATGCACAGAAAGTTTTCTGGACTATTTTCACTTTTATAATGAGTTTCTGTAAACATTAAACCAAATGCAAATATGTCATTTTTTTTTCTTTTAACAATAATTAATTCAAGCAAAAAAATAATGCTGGAAACCTCAGAACACATTCATATATCTGGAAAGCATTTATTTCTCTTTTTTATTCAAAGATGACAAGATTTATTCATAGACTTAAAGCTTGAGATGATGTATCCGTACATTAGTCATTAGCCTCTATACCCATTTTTTTCTCTTAAGCAATGAAGTCTTTCATTTATGTGGAGTGACAAATCAGATTTCCTGTTGAATTTATTTTGTCACTTCTCAGATAGAAGTTGAATATATAGAGATGCAGATTTAGTTTTTATTACAGAACAAAAATTACTTTTGTATATTTAATATGCCCTTTTAGCATATTTATTGATGTTTTCCACCTAAATAAACAAAGTCAACTGGCTTCTGAGGTATGGCATACCATTTATTTGACAGTGAAATCCTCTTTAATCCCAATTTATTATCCAGGCTGTATTTTCAAGAAATCAGGGGGAAATACAGACTGGGACAATATTTTCTTTTCATATGTGACAGTGTCCCATGCTTGTGTGTTTCAGGGAAAATTGGTTTGCAAAACATGAAATTAAAAGTGGATAGCTAAACATCCCTTATTAGACATATCTCAAAAGTAGAAGTAACTCATGAAGATAATCAATAACATAATTGTCATGCTAAGGCTCATCTGTTACATTGTCATCTTCATGTGGGATATATTTTAAGCATGAATTATCCTAGAGTCATGCTTCTAGAGATTAATGGTTTTTACCGCGAGCCCCAGTGAGGCTCGAGCTTCCAGGCATAACTTTTTTTTTTTTAAATTTTTTTGTCTCTGGACTTTCATGAATTGTGACGCAGCATGATGAGTACCTGTCTTATCACTGAATTTAAGCAGCAATGGGCTACATTAGTACTTGGATGGGTGACTACCTCAGTGCACTACTTGTGTCTCTGATGGCTATGCAGCCCGTGCTAGTAGATTAAAACCCCTTTGGGCCTTGTTTTTCTGTCTGCAGTCTTTCGTGAATCGTGCTTCTGATAAGTTAGCAGTTCAGGCATGTAGACTGAAAGAAATGAGGGAGTTTTCGCATTATTTATCACAGCCACGGAAGTAGTTTACTTATAAGCCAGTAGACAGGCATGCCATTTTGTTAGTAGAATCCTTAATAAGATGTATAATATCCTATCCCCTAACAAATATTACATATACTCACAACTTTCTGAAAAAAATCAGAGAGTACCAGATTAAAAATTCTAGCTTCTACTCTGACAACAGTGTTATAGCTTCGGTAAGCACAGCATGTAGCACTTGCCGTGTGTGTATGTTTATTTCAACACAAAAAATATGTGTAATTGTAGTTGCTATTTGACCTCTTGACTCTTTTGGCTTAAAATAAGAATGGAAATAACACAAATGCAACCATCACAGAATCTTGTTTCGACAATAAATTTCAGTAGGTTTTTTTTTCTTCATAATATGTTAGCTATAAATATTGTGTAAGGGGGTTTCACACTTTTCTGAACTGCTGTTTCTGATATTATTCAGACACAATCTAATGGGACATACCAGACCATGAAGAAAATTTTACATATTTTTCTACAATTGATTTTTGTATTTAATAATTTAGATATATTTATTTAATTGGGCTTTAACATTGCTTTCAACTCTGTATTAGTCATATGACGAGAGGTAGTTATATGGCCGGATGAAACCAGTACATAGAGTTGGTCAAGGTTCTTTACTGTGACTTGCCGACCTTGGTATGTTATGTAGAAGACATTCACAAACTCAATTTCAAATGCCTCCTGCTTTTTTGTCACAATACCAAGATTAAGGAAAGTTAACTCTGTAATTTAAAAAACATAAATTTCCTGAAATTAAGTTAACAAAGAAACACTATCTCCTAAATAATTCAGGTCTTTACCAAAATTTCCATGAATGTGATCAAATTGTAATTATGTAATCCAGCCAGTACTAGCAGTAGTAGGGAGTTAATCTGCAACCATTAAAGCTCAACCATTATGTATTGCACAGATATTTCCCAAACCAGTGAATAATTGATAAAGTCACACAACTTCAAAACCACCCACTATTGTCAAGGTAGCCACACCCAATAAAAGTTGTGTCTTGCATTTTGGCCTGACATCCTGTACTTTGCAAGTCTTGTGTTCAAAGGTCAAAGTCTAGCTTTTATGTCTCTTTCAACAACTTTGGCCATACCAGGACAGCTTCTCAATGCATCCTAAATCCCATGCTAGATTTAATAGAGGTGAGTACCACAGGATTAAATGGCAATCTTCATAACCATCTCTAACACCCTTGTTGCACTGTCATGAATTTGCCTACTGGCTGCTTTTGTAAAGTTGTAGGGAGCGAACTCTTCTTGATACTATGATTTATCTTTATAAGCACGACCTCCAGCATGGCTCACGCTTCTAGAGATCACTTTTTTTTTGTCTCCGGACTTTCATGAATTGTGGCTTAGTGTGATGAATGCCTGGCTCTTCACTAACGTTAAGCGGCAATGGGCTACGTTAGTACTGGGATGGGTGACCGCTTCAGTGGACTATTCATTTCTCTGATGGCTTTGTGGCTCACGCTAGTAGACCAAAACCCCTTATGGCCTTGTTAGTCATATAGGCCTGTAGGGTAATTACAATGATCTTTCCATTTACAAATCTTTCCAAGTGAGCATTATTATTGTCTGGAGGACTCACACATGTTCAAGTTATCTTTATGGTGGCATGACTTATCCATATAAAGTTACCTTGTTTACATCTAGGTGAAACTATTGTGCAGTGGTAATACACTTGTCTGACCACTCTGAGATCAGTGTTGAAATCCCGGCTTTACCTCCAGCGGGAAGTTACTTGTCGCTAGTCAGCAGTTGACAGTACATAACCCAGACCGACTGTATGTACTACTTTTCTCTGCCCTTCTAACTACCTGTCACAAAATAACCGATGCTAGGTGTGACATAAAGCACCAAATATGTTTCTGTAAAACTGGAGCTTAATGATCTTTTTCCAAGAGAAGATTAGTTACAAAAGTTTCCTGATTACCACATAAGCATAAGCCGGACGTATAATGTTTTACTTTTTCAATGAGCATATACTTCATAGTGGGGCCCCTGACTTACATAACTGAAAAGAAAAAACATACAGATGACAAGATTGCAACATTAGTGGGGGTAAATTGGGAAGCAAAATCCTGACAATGGAAAGGGGGTATTAGCTGCTGTAAAGGATGCAAACTCCCAATTTTGACTATATTAGAAAAATTGCCTAACAAAAAAAATTATTGTGTAGCATTTTCAGCCAGCTCCTGCGAGGGTCACCCCATAAATCCGAGGATATGATTGTTTCAAAAGAACATACAAGCAAACAAACACCGCTAATTACATATATAGCTCCTTCTCGGAGGTTAATTATGATACAGAACATTGTGACATGGAACAATGACAATAGGAGCACTCGGACAGACAAGACATGTTTGATTTTTAAAATGATAGGGATCACTCTCAAAATTTAATTGGATTTAAGTTGGACCAACACCCATCTTTGCATTATTTCATGAAGATCAAACCAGTATTATTAGGTTAATCCTGCAAGCAAACAAACAAACAGACAAACTAACTTTCCTGAAGGTAATCGTTGCTTGACTCAGGTAACTAGTAAATACACTGTGCAACTGGAAATATGTTATTGCAACATGTCCACTAAACCTTAATAGAGATATTGATCCATGACACATCTGGTGACTTCAAAATGGTGACACAGTTATCCCCCAAGCTGCTTTAAACAACAATACTGCCCATATGTGTGGGACCATTCGGCCATGCAATTGCATATAAATTGGGCTTTTCTTTTGGGTCTGCTCTGTGGCCAGTGGACGACTGCTTGGCTTATCAACACTTTATCCTGCCTGGCTGGAGAATTGACAATTGGTTTATTGGGCACAGTAGAGTCTTCCTAATTGTCATCTAACTGCCAGTGGTGCCATCCATAAACATTTAAGAGGCCAATTGGAATGGCTGGTTGAATGCTGCATTGCATACAGAGCTTACCTCAGAGCAGACACCCGTCCACTTTAACAGAAAAGGAACTCTTGTCACCTATTGCCAAGCCTCTCTTACATCCCATCGTAGGTGTACGCACGTCCTGGTTACAGAGCAAAATCGGCCGATTTGCAAGGCACACTTAAGGTACATGTGCAATTTTATAACATAATCTAAAGTTTGTACAGGCCCTGCAATGAAAATTGACATGCACATTTCCCCTGCGTGCACGCAGAATTGACATAAACACATCCATTTCTCAAGGGTAACTTACGAGAGACTTGCGCACGTGCATTTCCCTTGCAAGTGTTGCAAGATCTCCCCCATTCAATTGCAGGGTTTGCAAGTCCCTTAGAACACACTCACGTGTACCTTGCATCCATATTAAACCACTGTGAGGCCTGTAGTCACAGTCTATTCTTTGATGTTCAAGTACTGACACTCTTATCAAAAAAATACACCTTGTTTGCACGTGCAAATCTCTGCTACCCAACTACCAGGCTACGTTCATATTTTTCAACTATATATGCAGCACACTTACGTGTGTATACATTCAATGGGATGTAAGAGAAGCTTGACATTTGTAAGAGGGCTGCTCCATTTGTACGATATATGGTAAACCTTGTCCTCGATTCTCAATATACTGGGATCGGGAGGTAAATCTTTTCAATCAGAATGATCTTGAAGCCATCGTACAGAGATTCGCTTTAGAAAATACAGAACTTCCCGATAGATTTATGAGTACAGCACTCGGGAGTCCATTAGGAACAGTTTACGAGAAATTCAAACTGTGTGAAATTGTCCTTTCTTGATTTTTTATACATTGTTAACCTTTCCTGATTCTTATCAGATTAATGACATTGTTAATCCATCGTATTGTCACCTTACAGGGGTCTTACACCTATGTTACAATTGCACTGCACTCTTTTCCATCTTATAGCGATCGCAAACCTATCTGTTTCATCTTAAGTCCATCATGAACCAATCGGATGGATCAGAAAACTATCGCAAACCTAGCGAAAGATTTTGTGAGGCAATGACAATGCCAATCAGGAACCAATTGGGAAAATATCTTGTAAACTGGGAACACATTGTAAACCCATCTTAAACCTATCATAAAAATATATCTTAAATCCTGCATTTTACAATCGGGAGCATGGTTTACCATATATCACAGAAATGGCTCATCCCCATATAAGATAGATATCCAAATACCTGTCCAAATATGATCCTAGCTGTTGATGTAAAACCCCCAACAGTTTGTTTGGCAATTTATTTAAAAGCCAAAACATATTTTGTGAGTGATAATGAGTTATTTAAAACCTGTAATCTGATGCACATTTTCCGTTTTAGGCAAATTTACTTCAATTATCATTTGAGATTATTATAAAATAAAAGGGGAACTTTATATCAAAATATGCACCATGAAAGTTGAGCTTTCAAAAACACATTATATTAACCTTTACGCATACTTATTCCGAGTGCAACTACCAACACTGGCTACCTAAAATTGTGGCTGATATCAGATTCTTTCCTACAAAGACAAATTTTGGGTTTTACATCCTGTTCAACAGCCGGGGTCATATTGGGACAAGTCCACAGCATTGCTACTTGTAGGACTCGAACCCACAGAGGTGACAGTCTATGAATAGATGCCAAACTTGCTAACCATTAGGTCACTGAGGCCCTGACACTTTACTACAGAGAAAAGAGTTACAGGAACCAGACTAAGCTGTCTTACATCCCCTCCCCACCTGAATCTAAAAGGTCTTCAATGGGCTAGTGGGATAGATAGCAGGTTTAACAGCTGACCACAGGTTGTCACCACTGTATGGGTTTGACTCTCACAAGTGACAATGACTCAGGACCTGTCCAAAGATGACCCTGGCTGTTGATGCAAAACCCGCAAACACTAGCGGATCCAGGGGGTTGGAGGTTCAGGGGGGTTCGAACCCCCCCCCCCCCCCTTGAAAAATAATGTAAAGGGGTTCAACTCAAAGCACAAAATTATTTCTTGAGAGTGGTGTTAAATTTACAGGAAATGCACTATATTTTTACCAAAAATTAATTTTTACCTGGGGGCATGGTCCCCCGACCCCCTTAGTTATGGCGTGTCTGATGTGAACCCCCACCTTACTCTGATGTGAACCGCCACCTTACTTAAAGTCTGGATCCGCCCCTGCCCAACTTTGACCTTCGATCCCAGAATCTGAAACTCTAATAAAGTGGGAATTTCACCTGCCCTTTTTCTCAATATCCATATCTGTGACTGTCATTGTGAATACCTTTGATACCTCAGATATTGTTATAAAGCAGTGTAGTTGTCAGTGTTTACAATCAACTATTTTTGAGTCATTTTACTTTACCGGTACAAGATCCGCCATATTGGATAAATATAGGAAGAGAGTTGTAATTGGGAGTAAGCCTCCTACCGCCCCCAAAAATGGTAGGTATGTGTAATTCAATTAAAATAAAAGGATCCAATTGCTAAACTTATAGAATTTTTACTAACATATCTTGGGTATCATTGGTACAGACAAATACAGACAATGGAAAAAGGACAGGTGAAGCTCTTACCTAAGGTTTCATGAGTGTTTCTACATCATGCAATACTAAGATCTGATCAGTTACACTGATTTCATCCATGTTTCTGACATAGCTTACGTTTAAGTCAGTATGCCCAGGCTTACCATTTTGTCATTAGAATCATTAATGAGATATATAATACCCCATCCCCTAATAAATATTGCATTTAACCACAATTTTCACAATTGATCAGTTCAACAATTTTCACAAAAGTCAAGGCGTACCAGATCAAAAAATCCTAGATTTTTTCCTGCTGATTTTAATGTGTTGTTAGTGTTTTCTCAAAAGTCTGTACTGCCTTACTAACAACTATTGCCGGTAACCAATTATCGCCAGGTACCAATTATCACCAGGTAGATTTTAAATGTATATAACTTAGCAAACAGTTACCTCAAAAACTCATAAATAATGTGGAATTATTCCCATTGGGAATGGAACAAATGCACAGCAAAAGGCTTTTAAAATATATATGTTGATTACTGAAATATAAATATTTTATTTTTTGGTGGCGATAATTGGTAGCAAGGCAGTAGCTTCTCAGTGACATTGTGATCAGTTCAACAAGTCATCAGAAAAGTTTGCCATAGTTTTGTGATCCATCAGAATGGTTTGTGAACCTTAGGCTGGTCATAAGATGGAAAATGTTTCTTTGTGAATGTTAAGGTAGGTATAAAATTGTTGTATAATCAATAAGATGACTATACAAATAGCACGATATATTTTGAGATGAGTTCGTGATGGGTTCCCAACCAAATGCAATATCTGATAAAAATCAGGAACAGTTTGCGATAATATGAAATCATTTGAAATTATTGGGAACACTTCCGTCTTCCCCCCGAATGTTCTGGATGGTTCATGATTCAAAATTGCAGGTAACAGGTCTGTCTCAAATGGTCTGTAACCATTCCTATTGGGTTACAAACATTCTAAATTGTAAAAATTTTCAGGACTGTAACCCAATCAGTAGGTTGATTGCCAAAATGGAACAGGTCAATAAGACAGTCCCCTAAATGTCTAAAGAAGGATGTCATTTTTATTCGGCAAATAAAACCTTCCATATAAGATATGTTGAAGTATAAAAACATGTAAATCTCTTTTTTTAACAATCTAAGGACCCGGTGACAGTGTTTAAGCACCTTTAAACCTCTCACTTCCCATTTCACAGAAAGCTGTTGATCAATCAAAAGTCCATCTGAATTATTTATAAAGCTTACACCCCCAGCTGAAATGATTGCCTTCTGTTTCTTTCTATTGTTAAACCTATCACACCTACACACTACGTAATTGACTGATCCTTACTTCAAAGTAATGCAGATTTCCTTTTTAGTCACATGATGTTGTCCACAGCCTTTTTTTTCAATGACACTTTTTCTTTCCCAAGATGATTTCTCTGAAGAATTGGAAGTCATAAATGTGTCAGGCAAAATTTAATGAAAGCTGTGGCAATGTAAAATTATTTGGAAATTACAATTTTTCCTCCACCAAGGAGGTATTACTTTCATGACTGTCTATTTGCAAAAGCCTACCCACCATAGCCTCCCCCGTCACATCTGTGTCTCCTTGGTATGACCTGGCTATGTCCCTTGATTAATGCTAACTGCCTTGCTTTGTGTTTAGATGCGCCTTAGAGTCCATCAGTGATGGAGATTAAGCGCTATAAAAGTCCACATTAGATTAGATTAGATATCTGTCCTTTGCGGGATTACGCAAATACTACTTTTTGGAACTGCATATCCAGCAGTAATTTGGTAGTAAGAGATTAGTAGCTACCAGCTAATTATTTTTACAGAAAAATAAATGTGACCCAGATTTGGACCGACCTTAGATGTGTAAGAGTATTTTTCTGGCCCCATTTTAGGTCCACAGAGCAACGTTTTGAATCAATTTTTAATGATTGTTTGAGAAATGAAATTTGTGAATGAATTTCTCTAGACTGATGGTGATGTAAACAGATTGCGACCAAATTTGGCAGTCCCCCTGAATCTACACAGCCCTAAAATCCAAAATCCAAGTTACAGTACAGATTTGAGCATTATAACTTAATTCTAATATATTCCCAAAAGTATAAAAAAGTGAAATTTTCTTCCAGCCAATATTTTCAATTGTGGAGATACACTGCTTCAACATTATTACTTAGCACATGCCTCGACTGAGAAAACACAGAATATTGAAAACAAAATGAGTGAATATTCTCATCATCAGCTGACTCATATTTCCATCAAGTAAAAAAAAATATAAAATGTAGATGCCATTCCATATCACAAAAGGAGGATGACGTCATAGCCAAAGTGATGACGTAAATAAGTATGTTCATAAATATTCCAAGTGAAGACTCCTGAGCCTTGTGTAAATTAAGATAACTGATTTTAAGTAATAATTATCAAACTATTATCTTTGTCCAAGACCAGGGTTAATAAGTATGCTTTGTGTTATATGTAAATCTATTTATAAAGTCTATTTGTCTATACATAAAGTCTATTTATAACTAAATTTTGTGCCAATTCATCTTTCAATCAATAGAAATTCATTTTTTTTAATGGACAGCAAGTACAAATCAGCATTTTATGTTTCTAGATGTGTCCAATTACAATGCCAAGTAGGACAGATGTATATATTTCATAATTAAGCACCCATGTTATGTCATCGATACCTTAATTTCTACCAAGCAGCTGTGTCATCTGTACATATTAGATAACATATGAATAGTACAATATAGATGATACACCATTATAGATATATTAGATAATATGACAACAAAGAATATAAAAAGATGAACTGTCTCGTACTGATTTCATAATACAGCATTCAAACTTTTCTGATTAAGTGAAAACATGTATCCCATTTTTAAAAAGGGTCTTTTCAAATCTATCACTATATGGCATATCTTAAAGGGCAAGAGGAGTCCAATTTTGGCTTAATGTTTTAACTGTGAAATATTTTCTTACCTCCACCAAAGAGATATTATTTTCATGACTGGTTACCTGTTTGTTTGTTTGTTTGTTTGTTTGTTTGTCAGCAGGATTACACAAATACTGCTGCTTGGATCTTCCTGGAAAAAATCACAAGATGGGACTTAGTCCAACTTGCATTCCATTAAATTTATTTAATACCAAAAAAAACTGGATTTTCAAATGTTATTATTACATGTCTTGGTGGATTTTTGCGCTATCTGAGTGCTCTTGTTTAAACCGCTTACAATGTCATAGTGAAAACTATAACCTTCTCTGAAAGGGAAGTGTGAATATATCGCAATCACAACCATTTGTTTGTCTTTTTGTCTGTCCATTATAACTCAAAAACTATAAAGTGCATAGGGATCTTTCTTTCCCAAAGGGTTGAGTTAAAGATGATTTGGATTGGGATCCCAAATCGAGAATTACAATGAATGATTGTAATGTCGATCACTTAATGAAGACTTAAAAGGAGCAATTGTTTTCACTTTATGAAGTCTAAGGCCAACTCAAAATATTAAGGTACACTGAGAATAAACTGAAAAAAATGCTGCAAGACCTTTTAGATTTTTTTTTTCAACAGAAACTTCAAATTAAGGTTGGAAAATGCAGAAAAAAGACTGTTGTTTGTAAGACTGTTCTTTAAGTCGATCACCTAGCACCAGCACCGTCATTGGGATAAACAAGATGAAAAATTTGTTACAAAATTATTAATATATCATTTGAACAAAAATTTGTGTTATTTAAGTGTTTATAGCAGAAAATATAAAATATTAATGCTGGCAACACATTCTACTGGTGTTTTTGCAGAAAATATATTCAAGAAAAGGGGTGTTTATTTATATATGTAATTTCAAATGAAGTGTGGTTTACCTGTGCCTTGATTCTCCACAAAGCTGGTCTGGAGACCAGATAAATGATTACAACAGTACTTCTGGCCCAGAGATTGTGTGTTCCCAGGCACCAACTGTTGTTTTTAGTCCAGTGTGGCCAATGTTTCCACACTATTCCAGTACTTTGGGAGTCTGTTTCTGCTAGTATACCATTGCAACAGTTGACATATGCAGTGGTGATGCTAGAGTTATTTTAATCTCTCTTACGTCATAACGTTACACATAGCCAGACACAATAAATGATTCACTGATATGAATATCAAAAAATGTGTTGATATGGAAATGGTTGTTGCAAGAGGATAGCTGAAACCTATTCACCTGCAGTGTATCTAGGGAGGACAGACATCTTTAAAATTTGGCGAAAATCTGTGCAGGTCTGCAGCAGACCAAGCTTTATTAAAAAGCAACAAATATTGCTGTAATGTTAGGTAAATCCTAACTAACTCCTGTTCATAAACATATGATCATACAATTAGGGTGAAAAGACAAGCATGGGTTGGTCTATAAAGCACCTGCAAATTTACAAAAACAAAAAAAAAATGTGGTCTCTTGATAAAATAAGCAAATATTAATGCATTCATACATTCTCATCCACTATACTGACTCACTTGGTTTTCCTTATTCAACCTTAGACATTCTTAGTTCAGACAAGTTCAGACAGGGAAGTGTGAACAGTTCATACAAAATCATGTGGCCATATGATACATTTACATAGGGCAAGACATCTTGGTACCATATGTCAGATATAGGTACTAGATGCAGACCTTTTATGATAAGTTTTTACAAAAGCGGTTTTAAATATAATAGTTTGTGGCCCAGGCAGCAGCTTGTTGGAATATGAATATAAGTATGATATTAAAGTTGTGTAATCATATCAATTACACCATATGTCATAACGTTAAATTTAGTGAAATCTATCGAAATTCAACAGAATATTTTTGGATAGAATCTGCTGCAATTGAAAACATTTGCGTCATAGGCTATGTCATCGGGTTACAACAGCCTACTATGTTTAGCTGCATGGGTGTTTTTTTTATGTTTTTTTTTCAGAAAGAGAGAATACAATTTAAATAGAACATTCAAGTAGTACTCTCACTCAACTGAGTGCCCTGAGGTGTCCCTATTTTAAAAAGGGTATAATGTTTGTGTCTCTGGATCTGTACAACTAGCTTCTGGATCTGCCAGTGTGGAAAACACTAAAGACAAGGGTTTAAACCCAGGTGTAGGCAGGTATATAGTTGAGCAGATGACCACTTAAAAGAGTGTCTCACTGTCATTAGATCCTATCCCCTGTAGCAAGCCAAAGAATTTTAAGGACATTGATAGAAGGTCATCCTGAAACATCTATCTTTCAGTTAAGAGTATGTCACACACTGCAGTTTATTTGGGTTTTAACATTGCCTTCAACACTGTACAGGTCATATCACAAAGAGTAGTTTTATATGTAGAGAAAAACCTGTACATATAGTTGGTTGAGGTTTTGCAATGTAAACTACCGACCATTGGTAAGCAACTACCAACTTTGCCACATAGAGTCCGGGGTTTGAAAGGCGAGTATGTTACCATTGCACCACTAAGGTCCCAGTATAAATGTACAGTAATACACAACACTACAAGCCTCCCTGATATAGATTTTTTTTTTTTTTTTTTTTTGGGGGGGGGGGGGGGGGTGTTAGGGTTACTGTTGGAAACTGAAATACTTTGATCCTGAACGGTAGGGAGGCAGGGAAGGGTTTGGATCCAGTTTGGAAATACTCTTGCACACTATTGCCAATTGCTTCAAATATTATTACTATTATTTGTGGTTTTTTTTATTATTTTTGGACAGATTTTTGGGGGGACATAACATTTAGTGCACTTCTGTTTGTAAGGTTTGTGTCTTGTTTATATATCAGAGATACTGACAGGTAGCTGATTGAACTCATCTTTTGAATCAAAGACAAATCGGCCCTTTGCCAAATCGGCCCCCGTCGAATCGGCCCCCAGGAAAAATAACATAGTCAAATTGGCTCCCTGGAAATTATTATACTCTTAAAAAGAATGAGTTAAACAAATGACATAAAATCACCATGTAATAAGAATGTGATTTAATAAAAACTCTTAATCTATTTTTAATCAATTGCACTTTTTATAAAACTAACACAAATCAGTGAGTTAAGGACAGGGGATGAAGGATATTGATTACAGCATCGTTGCTATAAGTTAAGTGTACTTTAAATACTCTTATTGCATTACATTTAATTTTTTAAACTGCCCTTTTTGACAGTTTACAGCCAGTTGGAAAATTACCAAACTATGCAGAATGTATATAGAATTGTATTTTGTGTATTTGCAGGATGTAAGAAGTCAAGTATTGACCACTACAGGTCTGCTTATACTGGTGAGTATGCACAGTTTTGCTTTTCCTCTTTTAAGTATTTTATATGTTTTTAATTCTTTTTCAAAACAACTTACTACAATTCTTTAACACTCCATACATAAACTCATGCAAAAAGAAACATAAACTTATTTTCATAGTCTAGAAATATTCTACGTAATTACCTCGAACAGTTTAAGTATCTAAATTTAGAACCACAAAACCAACATGAAAATAAATAGGTAGAATCCTGACTCAAAATACAGTAAATGATACTATCAAACATCACTGTGCTTCAAGTCCCTCAAAAAATATTTTTTTCCAAAAGTCCCTTTCTCGGTTAAGTTGGTTGAAACACGAGTTTATCACACTTAATGTCTCTTGTTCCAAAAATGTTTTTTTATTTCTTTTTGAAGAAAATAAATACTTAGTGTTTTAAGCATTACCTATTTGTCATATGATGGGATTGTGTGGTTGGGTGCATTCATTTATCAGCCTGTCTGTTTATTTATGTTTGCAATAACCGAAGAAGTAATCAACAGATCTTTCTGAATTTTTTTATGTGTGTAGGGCCCGGAAAGAAGAATTGGTTAAATTTACGAAAAGATTCATATTATATTGTGGATACAAAAACTTCTGAATTTTCAAAGGTCCCTTTTTAAATGGAGTTTCAATGACTTTGGATTTCTGGTTAATGTAACCCAATAAATATTGAGTAGATCTTTGTGAAGTGTATTATGTGGGTAGCTCTTGGCAAAGGAAGAAGTGATCATATTTTGAGAAAGATCCACATCATAGTCTGGATTCAGAAAAAAAATCTCAAATTAATTTTTTGGAAAAATGGCCACTGATTGGACATGGTTGTTTAACTGTCAATAACAGTAGGATGACAGTTCTACAAGCATTGGTCACTGAGAAGCAACCTCCATTAACCTCAACTCACCTACGGTAGCTGTCAGAAGAACATGCGGCAAAACAACCAATACCTTAACTCACCTTATGTTGCTGTATTACACTGAAAAACGACCAAATCACAACTTTACGTACACCGTGGGCCGTAGTAAGAAATATACACATGCACAAAATCGTTTGCGCATGCCCAGGGTTCCAAAATCAGAGGCGGAAATTTCAATCATTTCAAACCTTCCAAGGGACTCCTAAGGTAATGGATGGTTTGCCACTGACTCACAAGGTTGCAAACTGTTGTCAGGCAGTGATCCAAGGACAGAGAGGTTTCACCAAACGCAGGTTACCGCGAGTGATACCGCGGATGATACCGCCTTCAGTGTGAAAGGGGTATAAAATATTGATAATCACATCAGCAGACTGCTAATAAGCCACAAATTAATATTGAGCATATCACTAGTGTGAAGTCTGAAAGTCCAAAAAGTCCACTTTGTATTGTATGATAGGAAAATTTCCCGAATGACATATACAGAAGAAAATATATCACGAATGAAGATAACAATATTATATGAGTAGCACGAGTATTATATTTTTAATCTTCATGAGTCCAATGAGGGATGTCTTACTTTTATTATCCACCATTTTGTATGTTTTATGACTTAAATAAATCCACATTTAAAGAAAGAATGTGAAAGCTATGAACATCGGCACCAGTTAATATAAAACCTTGATTTTTAACTTGCAATTTCTCAGGCATTTATGCATGGATTTTTATGCAACACACACCAGCAGAGGTGCTATAGAAAGACCTTTCTAATGATATATAATACAAGTTTGTAGGTTATCTAGTTACCGAGATATTTAGGGTGAAAAAGTTATTGACACTAATTATAAATGATAAGGAGGCGCTGCTGTATACAAAAATTATATCCCGCTCCGTATAGCCCCTATACGGGTCAAATACGGCATGCAGTGGAGAATAGATTATTAAGTTACTGACTGATTTATATAACTCCAAAAGACAATAAAATAACATCCTCACTCTGGAGACTCAGCTGTTATTATTATTATTAATATTATTAGTATTATTATTGGATTATTTTTGCCTTTACCTAATGCTAAAATTAATAATTAATGTCTCTCAGGTGTTTTTCTTCCTATATTTGATCCAGATGTGGAGAGATGAAAGATTACAATGGGAACCCACAGAATACAACAACTTAACTGAGCTCATCGTGGAAGCCAAAAGACTGTGGAGGCCAGAGTTTGCAGTCATAAATGGGTACGTTGTGTAACCCATCTTTCATTTTATTCATCTCAGATTTTCTCATCATTGCGACAATATCATATTGTCCTTAGTCTACATGATCTATATTCACTTAGTCTAAGGATTTTTTTTGTAATTTTCTAAGAAAACAGCCATTTCGTAAGAATAATTCGAAAATATTCTAAAAAAAACTAATGACATATTGGCTATAATACTTAGTGTAGGAATCAGTTTTTACTTGCTGAAAAGCATAAAAGTATTACTTGTGGAAAGCTTCACAGCAATTGTTTTAAAGCAACTTTTTTTTTGAAGTTTTACTCTTGCATCTTTTTCTATTTAGAGAATCTTTTAGCAAATACAAACAATTTTCTAAACCAAATTCCTAGAATAAGACAGTGTATTCTAACAATGAGAATTTTGCTGAATGTGAAGACTGATGACAGTTGAATTTTGATGTCTTGAATATTATAGGCCTCCCTAACATGGGGGAGTTTTTTTATTGATGGAAACATTTTTGAATGCCTACACTTTCTGTGTATCAAATTACCCACCACAGTGAAAAATACCAAAAAATACCATTTTGTTAACTAGGAAAAAAAATCGTAGAGTGCAGACCTCCACCAAAGGACGTTTCTAAAAAATCAGGAATATTTTTGTATCTATAATATAATCTGGATTCTTTTTCTAAAATTTAATCACTTCTTTCTGTGATGAAGCCCTACCCACATAAAAATTTTCACAATGATTCACTCATTGTTTTTTTTTAAGTTATTGGGGGTTATTACTAGGAATGGGTCGGTATGAAAATTATGTACATTGGGAGGTCGCCAATGCAAAACCGTACCGAATACGGGACTCCGTGTTTTAGTCTACCCCAACCAAGCATGGACGTTTCCTCAATGAGGTCGCAATAAAAGCTGATAAATGCACAAAATATGCGATTAAAAACATATAATATCTTCATATTTCTGGTTTCTGTCCAATATTTTAAGTTATTTCTGGTTTCTGTCCAAGATTTTAAGTTTGCTTTCTTTTATATGAGTTGACAAGCGAAATTGAGGTTATAAAGTCTCGTAACCAAAACATGGCAGTTCTGCTAAACATGTCGCTTATAAAGTCTGCAAATGACCGAAAATATGGGATAAAAGCTGATAATTTCTTCAGATTTGGGGTATGTTTCTAATATTTTAACTCTTCCTTCCATTATATGTTTTGGCTAGCGAAGTTGCGGTTTTAAAATCTCGTCACGGAATTTCACTAAAATGCTGTCGATACCAGGCCTACCGACCCATCCCTGGTTATTACAAACACAGAGAAACAAACACATCCAAAATATAACCCATTCTTGAGGTAATAAAGTGATAGAAACTTTAACCACAAACAGTTCAAATATACTTTATGCCACTATATATCTCTATTATGGCCGTTCAACAGTTTCAATGACATTTCGGGGCCACAGTGGAGCAGTAGTAACACACTCACCTCCCACCTCTGAGGTCGGCTGTTCAAATCCCTGAGCTTATGTTGTAAAGCTGGTAGTTGCTTACTGATGGTCCACAGTTTACAGTATAGAACCTTGACCAACTGTATGTACTGGTTTCCTCTGCCCATAAAACTACCCTTTGTGATATGACCTATACAGTATTGAAAGCGACAATAACCAACCCAAATAAACTAAACTACATGTCACTATAACACCTGAATAAAATAAGTAAAAATTGTCAGGCCTGTAATGTAATTCAACCCAAGTGCCTTTGAATTACATACACAGAAGAAAACACAAATCTGATTCATTAACTAGTTGAGTTAAAGAGGAAAGCTGAGGAATCACTGGAAGTGCAGGTGTTAACAGCTGATATGTGTGAGGATATACCTCCCCTGAAGAAAAACTTGTCCCCAGGTCTTATATGAAGACATTATTACTCATCAACTGCTTTGGTCATCAGAGGGGGTCTACAATCTCTGCCATGTAAATTGGAAAGTGCCCAGTAAATTGTCTTGTATCTGGTAGTAGTCTATCCCAGAGCTTTTAGATCACACACAGACTAAACCCAATTTTTTCTCTTTAACCAAGTGAGCTACAGGTGAATCCCTAAGAGTCCAGTTGTTATCCGAGCTGATATATACAAGGATACTGCAACTTCTAAAACAATGAGGAAATGTCACCTTGTCTGTTACCAAGTTTGTTACTTTATTTATTTGGGGTTTTACGTCACTGTCAACACTGTACAGGTTAAATCACAACGGGTAGTTGGAAGGGCAGAGGAAACCAGTACATACATTTGGTCATGGTTCAGTACTGTAAACTGCCAACCAATGGCAAGCAGCTACCAGCTTTTCCACCACAGGTCTGACCTGTAAACGAACCCCGATCTCAGAGGTGGAGGCGAGAGTGTTACCACTCTGCCATCGTGGCCCCCAAGCTTGTTACCTGTTTACTTTAGAATCCATCAGAAAAATCTTTTAATATGGTTTAAGCTTTTGAAAACTACTGCAGTGTAATTCACCAATTTGGCGTTTTGGGGATCATACAAATGTTACTTTTTCTAGACTTAGAAGATAGTTTATGTATCTGTTCCACAGTCAAGATAGTTCTGGAGCAATCAAATTTTTTGCCATGTCACATCTTATAGGTTGGCATGGGTGCTTTTGTACCCTCACATCTTCCAGGGTGGTGGTTTTTTTTTTTTTTTTTTTTTTTTTTTGGGGGGGGGGGGGGGGGGGGGGTCGCGGGGGTTGTCCATGTACTAAATTCAGGATTGCAAAGAAACTCCCAGCATGTTTAGTAGCTGCCCCAATTTTGAAAAATGCTGCCTACTGTATCTGACAAACTGGGAACATCACCATTCCCCTGGTTAGGTATCACAAGTGACCTTTGTTCACCCCGTGTACACATATGGACCATATTTAGAATAGTTTTAAAGTAATGTTCTCACGGCTGCGCCCCCTTGTTGTTGCAATACTGAACCAACACCTCCCATAGATCATAGCCTCTCTGATAGTATTCATCTTGGTCAGGGTATCCAATGTCTCTTCCCAAGTGACCTTGTATCATTATGGGTGATCTTTAGCCATAACGAGTGCCCCAGGTAGCAACTATGGGTAACTGTGGTAGAATCCAGGATACCCCAGGATGATATCCACAGTCACAGGCTGGAGCTCCAGGGTACAGCATCTTTCACATTATCCCTCTTCTCCATCATCAGCTGATCCCTCAGTAATATTCTTTGGGAAATATATTAAAATCCTCTCTTCAACTCAAGTTTTCCCACTTGGCATATTCCCATTTATCACACCCACAAGGTCCACAACCCTGAATTAATGACCAAGAATATCTCTTGACTATCACTCTTTAGCCTGTTCAGAAGTAAGTTTAGTGCACTGAGTTACCCCTTGTTGAGAAGATATTGTACCTGCAAAGAAGTAGATCAGATTAAACAAGAATGTTTAGCCTTACTAATGTTTTTAAGCGCGAGCTCTAGCTTTTTCGGTTTTTTAGGGGTTTTTTATCTCAGGATTTTCATGAATTGTGGCTTGGCGTGATGAGTACCTGTCTCTTCACTGAAGTTAAGTGGCAATGGGCTATGTTAGTACTTGGATGGGTGACTGCTTCAGTGCACCACTGATGTCTCTGATGGCTGTGCGGCTCATGCTAGTAGACCAAAACCCCTTTCGGCCATGTTTGCTTTATGTAATTATTATATTGCATTTACACAGCTGAGAAAATATACAACACTTACAACAATTTATCAATTTCTTAATGTTTTATAGAATCAATAAATTACATTTACAGAGCTGAGAAAATCTATGAGACTTATGACAACTTCCGAGCTATTGTGACTTCAAATGGAGACATACGTTGGGAGCCCGGTGGAGTATTTCAAACCATGTGCCAGATTGACATCACATACTACCCTTTTGACCATCAGAGATGTGAGCTGCAGTTTGGTGCTTGGTCATACCACACTAACAAAATGAACCTGACTAACCTAGAACCAAAAGTTAATTTGGTAAGGTTTTTTTTTACTGGGCCCATATTCCTTAACATTATTTATTCTTTGAATTTTATTTATTTATTTATTTACCCTTTTGTAACACTGGGCATTTGTAACACCCACCATCAGTTTTCTTTGAAAACAACCATTTTCTAAGAATAAATGTTAGACCAAAAAGGTTCCAAGAATAAGATATTTTAAACGGACTATGTTCTCTCATGAAAAATTGTTACAATACATAAATATATGAGAAAGTGTTGTATTTTAAGTCCAGTTTTAAACTTATTCACCACATTTAATGGAAAATTAGACATAACTTGATTTTTTTTCCATAATGTTTTGTATCTCTCGATAATCTTTGTGAAATTTATTAGTTTTCCCATCGTATGGTAATAACCATTCAAGAGTAAAACATTTCAATAGATATTTGGTTACTCCCACAACTCCTTGTGGTTACTGTGAGGGTTTCAAAAATTGTTGTGGGGTCTGATGTCAGGGCAATGAACTTTATCATCCCCCCTCCTCTCCCTAACTATTTTATTATTCATGGCCTTTCTGGCCTTTCTTTGTATTTTATATATAGGGTTAACAATATATCCTACTAATGTTGCATTATTTCAACTTAGAGTATATGCTCTTTTAGTGCCATTTGTCAACTTCTTTATTTCGTGGTTGTAATACACTTTAAGAGTTGGCCTTAAAGTCAGTAAATTAAATACAGTTTTAACAACTTTTAACGCTTTTTAACAAGCTATACTTGTAACTAGTGTAAATGAGTTATTGGTAGTAACATAGTAGTAGTTGTTGCCATATGGTAGTTCTACACTGATGTACATGTCAAAGTACAGTTATGGACAACAGTAGTAGAGTAACTTGTATTGCAACAAGACTAATTGTGCTAATTAATATGCTAATCTTATGTATATTAATAAACTCCAAACTAGTTGAAATCTTTATTATCTTATTTTGGTCTTGTCCTCCCTCAACTGAGTAAGTCATGTAAATATGATTTCTTAAGCCATACAATCATATGATTTAGTATCCGGTATATGCGACTTATTATTTAAGTCATCTAGGCAAGTTGCTATCAGGTGAAATATACAAGGTATTATATCATATATACCACCTAGTAAGTCATACATACAATATAGAAATTTCTAAAAACGAGATACTTAGTTAAAATAAAATACATTATACTTACTTAGGCTTAAATATAAAACAAAGTTTGGCTGCTCAGAGCTTCCATATTTCTGGATACCGTATTTATCTGATTAAACACCCCAGGGACGATATAAAGAGGGGGCTATTACAGATAAAAAACAACATCTTAAGTTCGGCAGCAACGGGCAATAAACAGATGCTTTACAACTTGATTTACATCTTGATTGCCAGCATGCATAATTATGGGAAAACTTAAAATATTAAAACCAAAATTAAATGTAAAGGAATTAAATACTTTTATGTCATTTTTGCAGGTTTTCAGGCGTTTTTAAATGAATACTGCCAACTTATGTTTTGATTTTATTTGTTTTCCTGCTTTCAGTTATTTGATGGGACGAAGGTACCAAAGTGCATCTTTTCATAATCCTAGATTGTAAAGCTGGAAAAATTTATTTATTTCTTTTTTATCGTCAGTTTTAACACTGCATAGGTCATATGATGACTGGGAGTTTTATGGGCAGAGGAAACCTGTACATACAGTTGGTCAACATTCTCTACTGTAAACTGGCAACCATCGGTAAGAAACTACCATCTTTCCCAAATAGGGTTCCGGGTTTGAACCACTGACCTCATTGGTGGGAGACGAATGTGTTACCACTGTGTCATAAAGGTGGAAAAAGGGGGAGGGGGCATTTAAGTATGGTAGTATGCACTTAAAGCCTATGATATGACAACTGTGACAGTCTTTGACTCCAGCTATAATCTTATATTTTCAGGATTCCTACAAAACCAATGGAGAATGGGAAATCCTCACCACTGACGTCAAAAGGAGGGAATTCAATTACGAGTGCTGCCCCAATGAAAAGTTCTCAAATGTTGCCTTTGTGGTGCTAATGCGCAGGCGCCATACATTCTATATTATGAACGTCATACTGCCAAGCATCCTGACATCTGTACTCTTGTTATCAATATTCTTCTGCACCCCAGGACAGAAAGTACAGATTGGAGTGGTGGTCTTGCTGTCCTTTAGAATCTTTTTGCTCAATGTTGCTGATAATATTCCAAAAACCTCTGATCACATTCCACTTTTAGGTATGTATGGTCCAGAAATTGGTAGAAATATCTTCTTTCATTAATGTTCATATCAAATAAAGTATTCCATATGCCTCTTATCTCATTCCACTTTTAGCGGTGTATAGTCAAGAAATTGGTAAAATATCCTCTTTCATTAATGTTCATTTAAAATATAGTATTCCAAAAGCCTCTAATCACATTCCACTTTTAGGTGTGTATAGTCAAGAAATTGGTAGAAATATCCTTTTTCATTAATGTTCAGTTGAAATACTCTTAGTCTTCCTGACTCTTACATTATTTTTAAATTCAAATTCAACATTTTGTTCACTTTTTACTTGTAGGTAAGTTTAGTCAGGGAATTTATGGAAATGTTCTGTAAAATTTACTACTGTTCAATTCAAATTCACTTTACCAAAATCCTCCAACATATTCCATTTTTACGCATGTACACATATCATTAAGAAATTTATAAAATTATGCTCTTCCTTTACCATTTAATTCAACATTCTAAATTTCTTATATCAGATTCCACTTCAGGTGTGTATAAGTCAGGACTTTTGCAGTAATATGCTTTTACATTACCATTCAATTCAAATTCAATATTCCAAATACCTCCAAACAATTCAGTTTCTGGTAAGTATAATCCTTATTTCTGCAGGAATATACTCGGGTATTTAAGAACTACTGTTACATATACTATTCAGTTCATGCTTTCACCAAGGTCTGTGATCCTCCTATTATTACCCATGGTCCACTGTTCTGAATGGTATTACAGGACAACTCTACGAATTGAAAGAAAAAATGACATTTCAGTCACCTTTGGTTAGAGTTCTGGACCAGTCATGTGTTTCCTTGTGATTTGTGAAGGCAGTCAGCCATGTGTCCATTCATTCCTGAAAATTCCAGTTTTCACATAGTATTTCAGGCACGGTTCCTGAATGTCATTGTTCAATCTGCATTCCTCTTAGGCTCCTTTACCATTCGGGAATCTTGTGTAATGTTGGTAAAGCATTTGTAAGTCAATCTTAATTGATTTTCATCACAATTCATTCTTTTGTGTTCCTTAGCAATTCTGCATGGCTTTTATCCTTAAATTAAAAACCAAACTACACATGAATCACTGCCGAATATCACAGAATCACATTGGGATCCGCTGAGGAGCAGTCTCAATAGAGAGGTTTCCGAACAACGTTTTTGAAGCCCGTATCTGTTTTTCGCTATGTTACACATCAATGATTTATGTGTTAAATGTCATTGCACAACCTTAAAAGTACCAGCCGTTACATATTTCACATTAAAAAGTGCATTACGACGTTGATCTCCTCCATTATCTTGTTTTGATTTATGTTGCATTTTTGTGCTACGTTTTTGACAAAACGTTGTTCACAACCTCTCTAAAATGCCATTCTTTACATCGGAGCCACATTTCTTTCTATCAAATTTTTTACCCTAAAATAGTCAGGAATGCAAAAAAACACATGATCGTTCAAAAAGGTTTCTAAACAATTTCAGACAGTGAACAACCTGTTGTAGTGATTAAGGATGAAGGACTTCAGCATAGAAGGAACAGTTCTCATTCCGACAAAGCAACTTGTACCCTCGGACAAGATTTTGCGCATACTTGTTAAGATTTCACTTTTATTACTGGAGAGTGTCCTAGATTAATCATACCTTCCTTAAGATAGTTTGCAATTTCCTTGCAAAAATTGTCTTTGATTTCACTTAACACATTTTGATATGTAACTGTTCAATAGCAAAGTCCCACATAAGTTCCTCTATGCATATCATTTGTGCTTGCTTGAGATGATTGTGCTTGCCATCCACATATGTACGTGTATGGCATAACATTTGACACAGGAAGTGAGTGAATTACTAAATAGTCATATCAATGAAGCAAAAAAATAAATTCGCCCATGTTTTTCGAAGCAGAAATCCATATTTACTCATAGAAATAAATTTTATTTTACCCCACAGCCTTTAAGGGTTGTCGGAATATTGTTTTCACCAATGGTGTCCAGATGGGCATTTTGACAGGCAGGAGACAGGAAAAAAGTTTGGCCCGGCTGTATCTCAGAAACTGTATGGCGTAGAAAGTATATACTTGGCAGGTACATTGGTTGGTGGTGTAGGTGTGTAACAACATAGTGTAATCCTTATTTGATCTTTGACCTTGCCATAGTGACCTTGACCCTTGATACCTTGTCTTTGGTCTATCTTGGAAACTTTAAGATGAAGGTATAAGAAGTTGATACCTGGTAGGGACACTGGTTTGGCGATGTAGGTGTGCAATGTGATGGTGTGATGTTGATTTGACCTTGCTCTAGTGAATATGAGTTTGAAAATCTTGTCCGCGCTATATCTCAGAAACCGTCATACTTGGTAGTGACATTGGTTGGCAAGAGTAGGTGTCCAACACCATAGTGTGGCTTTGACTTGACCTTTGACCTTGCTGCAGTGACCTTGACCTATGAAACCTGAAAATATTGTCCAGGTTATATCTTGGAAACCATTAGCTGTAGGAAGTTGATATGAGTTAAACACATTGTTTAGGCAGTGTAGATGTGCAACATCATGGAGTGACCTTGATTTGAGAGTGGAAGGATACTTACATGACTGACACTGTTTGCTCTGAAAGTCTCCTAAATTTTGTACTGTTTCACTTATTCTTTATTTCATGGTGGCAAAAACTATTTCCCCGGGCTGTGGGGTATGGGCATCTCCAATGCTATTTTCTTTAATCCAATTAATAAGTTTGAAAATCTTGTCTGCGCTATATCTCAGAAACCGTAATACTTGGTAGTGACATTGGTTGGCAAAAGTAGGTGTACAACACCATAGTGTGGCTTTGACTTGACCTTTGACCTTGCTGCAGTGACCTTGACCTATGAAACCTGAAAATATTGTCCAGGTTATATCTTGGAAACCATTAGCTGTAGGAAGTTGATATGAGTTAAACACATTGTTTAGGCAGTGTAGATGTGCAACATCATGGAGTGACCTTGATTTGAGAGTGGAAGGATACTTACATGACTGACACTGTTTGCTCTGAAAGTCTCCTAAATTTTGTACTGTTTCACTTATTCTTTATTTCATGGTGGCAAAAACTATTTCCCCGGGCTGTGGGGTATGGGCATCTCCAATGCTATTTTCTTTAATCCAATTAATAAGTTTGAAAATCTTGTCTGCGCTATATCTCAGAAACCGTAATACTTGGTAGTGACATTGGTTGGCAAAAGTAGGTGTACAACACCATAGTGTGGCTTTGACTTGACCTTTGACCTTGCTGCAGTGACCTTGACCTATGAAACCTGAAATATTGTCCAGGTTATATCTTGGAAACCATTAGCTGTAGGAAGTTGATATGAGTTAAACACATTGGTTAGGCAGTGTAGATGTGCAACATCATGGAGTGACCTTGATTTGAGAGTGGAAGGATACTTACATGACTGACACTGTTTGCTCTGAAAGTCTCCTAAATTTTGTACTGTTTCACTTATTCTTTATCTCATGGTGGCAAAAACTATTTCCCCGGGCTGTGGGGTATGGGCATCTCCAATGCTATTTTCTTTAATCCAATTAATAAGTTTGAAAATCTTGTCTGCGCTATATCTCAGAAACCGTAATACTTGGTAGTGACATTGGTTGGCAAAAGTAGGTGTACAACACCATAGTGTGGCTTTGACTTGACCTTTGACCTTGCTGCAGTGACCTTGACCTATGAAACCTGAAATATTGTCCAGGTTATATCTTGGAAACCATTAGCTGTAGGAAGTTGATATGAGTTAAACACATTGGTTAGGCAGTGTAGATGTGCAACATCATGGAGTGACCTTGATTTGAGAGTGGAAGGATACTTACATGACTGACACTGTTTGCTCTGAAAGTCTCCTAAATTTTGTACTGTTTCACTTATTCTTTATCTCATGGTGGCAAAAACTATTTCCCCGGGCTGTGGGGTATGGGCATCTCCAATGCTATTTTCTTTAATCCCTGTTCTATTGTTTCAGGTATTTATCTGACCTGTACTATGGCTATCACCACTCTGTCTATGGTCCTTACTGTATTCATTCTCAATCTTCACCATATCAGTGATCGTCCAGTCCCCACCTGGATCAAGAAGTTGGTCCTCATCTACTTTGCCAAACTGGTGGGCATGTGCGAACCTGGGGCAGGACAGAAACAAAGCAGAAGTGACAGTTACCATACTGAACATGTGCACCTATTGCCCAGCCAAAGGGCACTATTTGACAAGACCAACATGACACACAATGCCAGGGCAGTGATTGGGAACGAAAATGGTGATGCCATGTTGGAGATACATAGAAATCAGGATATTGAAAGTCAAGAAAGTTCATATTTCAAAAATGGGCTGGACATAGAGACCGATTCTATTAAAGATGGAAGTGTCCTAAAACCAAAGCCAAAAGAAGATGCGAATGACCCTCGAATTAAAAAGGACAAGACTGAATTGTACGCCAAGGAATGGAGAAGAGTAGCTGAAGTTTTTGACCGTCTGTTTTTCTGGCTCTTCTTATTGGCTATTCTTATATCAACTCTTGTGTTGTTTCACCCACTGACCGATGCTTATATAAGAGATAATCAGTTAAGTGGAAGATAACAGGACCGTTGGAAACAATGTACAGTAAAGCCTGGTTGTGCAGGCATGTTAGAAGAGCATCATTCTGTATACACCAACAACGATATGAGACATGATCCAGAAATTAAGTTAAACCAGTCTTTTTGATCCACTATATGCCATATTTGACCTAAATGGATGGACAAATAGACTGGGACCTGTTTTTTTTCTAATTCGCAGCACTACTAAACCTATGTTTATCACTGCCTTTCCTGCATTCTTTCTTTACGTATCAGCTTATTATTAATGAAAATGGCAGATAATATAAACACTTTATTAATAATGTCATCTTCATTTGTGATAGAATTTTTATACATGTCATTCAGGAATTATTCAATTTTATATACCTTGTATATTTCTGTCAATGACAATACAAGTGGATGTGAAATGATGTTTAGTTAGCAAAATTTTTCCTAACTTTTCTCATATCAGTAGGCATTGTTAGCAGGCTTGCAGATGCACCTTGCTTGAAAACGTTTTGTATTTTGAAGGGAAATAAAATAATATTTATAATACATTTTAAGTGGCCATAACATCCTTATTTGTAGTCCAATTTTTCATTGGGTTAATTGGCATTAAACGTACATTTTACTATCAAATAGTCTAAAATATCTTCCATAATATATGTCTTACCTTGCTTGCCTGAACTTGTGGATGCAACAATATTTGGTCACTGCTTGGAAATAAATATAAACCGCAAACTACTTGCACATGTCGCATCTGGAAGGCCATGCACAGGAAACACTACCTTGATAAATATATGGTTTCCATTTTTAAGCGTGAACCCTAGTGAGGGTTGCACTTCTAGAGATCACTTTTTTCATTTTAAGACCGAACCCCCTTTCGGCCTTGTTTTTACACATCTGTAAGCTGTCTAAGACCCATAGGTAAATTCAGATTTGGGAGATTAATTTCACACAGTCAAATACTCAGTATTAATCAGTATTAATTATAAAGACCGGAAGTGCGCAGACTACACAAAACAATGCAGTGCGCATATTTTTGCGTACAATTATCTGAGGCAATAACTGGACGATCGCCGATAATAGAGAGTCAAACGATACAGACAAAATATAGTGCGACAACTAGGTGTGTTTAGAAACATATTTACAATAATATTTATGGATTAATAAATGAAACCAGTCTTTATAATAGAAATAAAGTCCTCAGTTTTGTGATTTATAACCCCAGATAATTCAAAAATTTGTGAATTATATGGGGTTATAAATCACAAAACCTCGGATTTTATTTCTACAATCAAATCGCACGACAGGATGGGAGACATTCTATTCATATCCTGTTTTCATTTCATTGGATTGTATTTTATTAGACATTATGTCTAACCATATTTAAATTTTTTAGTTTAGGGCTTGGTGCCAATGACTTTGACAAGAAATGATGAAGTGTTGTGACTACAAGCTTGTCATTTCCCTATGTGAACCCACTACATCCTACCACCAATATATCGAATCATATTGAAATCATATTTAAATCATATATATCCGGGTTAAAATTCCTCCACATTTGATTAGGATTAGTCTGGATAGGTTCAGTCTCGTAGTTCTTTGTCTGCTCTTAAAGATAGAGACACAGCGGAAGTTACCTGCCTTCTTATGGCAACTGTTTGCACTTTCCTATCCCTAGCAACAATGACTTTAAAGTTGGGACCTCAGTCCAGATAGTCCTTGAATATGGAACCAATAATTCCTGCATCAATATTACACTGAGGCACTGAGCCTACAAAGTAAGTATTCACTACCATGGTTCAAGCTAATTGAAAAGTCAACCCACTATCAGATTAGAATCAAGGAAAGGGCCTAAGCTGATCTTTGGTTCTAGTCTATATTCACAAAAGAATGATCAGCTGAGCCAAAAATATGTAAATATCACAGAGCAATGCATAAGTTATTTACTTTTATACATTTTATACAGCTTTTTTATGCTGAATTTGCACAAAAGTATCATTATTGTAATTTTGTTCTTTTATTTGCAAAAGAATTTAGTCGCTGCGTACTTCTGATCTAGAATAAATAACAAAATCTAGCCTTCAGAACCTTTACCTAACTTAGAAAGGCTCTATTGAGCCTCTCAGACTAGTTTGTGACACTTTCCCACTTAGATTTAGCCTTCAGAACCTTTACCTAACTTAGGAAAGGCTTTAAGGAGCCTCAGGGACTGGTTTTTAACACTTTCCTACATAGATTCAACCTTCAGAACCTTTTCTTAACTTAGGAAAGGTTCTATTGAGCCTCTGAGACTGGTTTTCTTTCCTTTGGTTTCTCTTTCACTTTCTCGCTTAGATTTAGCCTTCAGAGCCTTCCTGGAGCTTAGAACAGGCTCTAAAAAGCCTCTGTTATCATTTTTGTAC
Organism: Sabellastarte sp. h YS-2021; assembly: GCA_964017235.1. Classification (NCBI taxonomy): domain Eukaryota; kingdom Metazoa; phylum Annelida; class Polychaeta; order Sabellida; family Sabellidae; genus Sabellastarte; species Sabellastarte sp. h YS-2021. Next base: position 126,180,625 of record OZ024932.1, read on the forward strand.
TATCCTACTTAGATTCAGCCTCTAAAGACTTCCCAGAGCTTAAAACATGCCCTAAGAAGCCTCCAGAAATGATTTTTGATACTTTCCCACTTAGAAGTAGCTATTAGTACCTTCGCCTTACTTAGAAAAAGGCTCAAAGAAGCCTCTGAGACTGATTTGTGACACTTTTCCACTTAGATTTAGCCTTAGGAGCATTCCCCTAAATTAGAAAAGGCTCTAAGGAACCTCTGTTACTGCTTTTTGACACTTACCACTTCGATTTAGCCTTTGGAACCTTCCGGAGCATAGGAAAAGGTTCTAAGTAGCCTCTGGGACTTTTTGACACTTTCCCCTTTAGCTTGCTTCAGTTTCCCCAGGTTTATGTGGGTGTTCCACCACACGACTAAGGCTCCCGATTAAGGGTTTTTGGGGGTCGGTTTCAAATATTTGCTTCGTCCCAGACCTTCTGTAAGGGTCGGTTGTGGTCGGTTGAGGCCGTGGGAAAAATCAAACATGTTTGATATTTCACACGACTACAACCGATTCATATTTCCCGCCATCAACAAAATGTCCAGTCCCAGGCGTCCTCAGGCCTCCTCAGACCCAATTTTACACAGTCGTGTGTTGACCCAGACCGCCTGCAACCCTTAGTCCCAGACCTCTATAGCTTAGTCCCAGGAGGCCGGTTGTTAATCCCAGACTCAAATATGATGCGTATGAATTTCATGCGTCTGAAAGTTAGTCGGTTGCATTAGTCCCCGGAAGCCTCAGACCATCTGTGATGTCCTGAGACCCAAAAATCTAGGTCTGGAACTAAGCCCCAACTAAGGGTAACCGACCCTAACCGATCCAAACCTGCCTCCCCAGGACGCATGGGACCACACATTTTTAGTCTGCGACGTTTTGAGGACGCCCCAGGAGGCCTGGGACTAACAACCGATTAAGAACCGACTCTTTTCCGTGCGTCTGAAATGAAATCGAGGCAATGAGGGGGTCTGGGACTATATAAGCGACCGCACACATATTCTCGTTGTTACTGATGGTTTGGCTACTGAGAGACGTGTGTCACTGATTTGTAGGGGTTTTTATTTTATATATTATATACTTGAGCTTAGGGCAAATTTCACAGTTAGGAGACACATTTTACTATTTTTTTATTATTTTGTCGACTGGATTATGAGGAAAGAGAAAGGAGGGAAGAGAGGAAGGAAAAAAGATGGATGAGAGGGAGAAGGAAAGTGAGGTAGAGGAGAGGAGTGAAGTTATTACAGAAGAAGGAACTGAGAGGAGAGAGGAGGAGGAGATTGAGGAAGGTCCAGCTATTGGGGAAGCTGTGGCAGAAGAAGAAAAGAGGTGTGAAGAAGATCCGGAGTGCCATTCTTCAGCCAAGAGAGCCAGGGTGTGTGCCACTTTTACAGACAGTCAGGAAATTTCCATTGTGGAATTTGTAAAGCAGCACCCTGAACTGTATGACAAGGAACATCCACGTTTCCACGACAGGACCAGAAGGGTGTCTCTCTGGGCAGAAATATCTGCAGAACTCAAGCTCCAGCCCTTTGATGTGAGACATTGGTTCGAGTCCCAGTGAACGCGTTATGGCAAGCTGTCTAAGCTCCAATCTGGCCAAGCCCCGCGGGAGATGACCAAGAGACAGTCCTGGGTCTACCAACAGATGGGTTTCCTTAAAACCCACATCAGAAGAAAGGGGGCCAACAGAAGTTCATGGTTCGAGGCTAGTCCAAATACCAGCAGGCAGGACGAATCACGTGGGTCAACTACTGACACAGAACACCTTGAGTCAAGTGTCCTGAGGGAGAGGAGTCAGTCCGTCATTACATCTACACCTGTTTCAACAACAGACTCCAAGATTCTCGAACATTTTGAGCAGATGAGGACACTTATCTCAGGTTTTCTACAGCAGAAGTCTGACAGGCAGCCCTTCTTCGACTACGTGGCATCAGAGGCCGAAAAGATGACTCAAGAAGAATTTGAAGAGTTAAAGGGCAAGATATTTAGAGATATTGAAACTATCAAGAGCAACCGTAGACGTCAGCAATTGCCCAGAAGATCAGCCACTATTACCACAGAGTCGCAGAGGGTCTGGACACTGCCACCAACCACTCAACAGGCGTCTAGTTCCACTCAAGCAGCAGCTGGCAGCAGTTTTGTCTACTATACACCAAGCCCCATTGGCTTCAGCAACCCTAAATCTGTCCTAACTGTACAGGACAAAGGGAGCAGACATAACCTGAGTGGAAGCTACCTTTATCCTTTTAAGCCAGCTACCTGATCTGACATCAACACAGATCGTCGAGCAGCCACAGCTGCAACAACCACAGCAGCAGCTCTTTACTATCACCACTTCAGCACCGCCTCAACAGCAGCAGCAGCCTCCTCAGTAGCCATCCAGTCAAGGCGGGTCTTTGACCTGCCAGGCCCTTTTCAGGGCCACCAAATCTTCCAAAAACAATTATTCAGCTGCAAGTTATTCCAATTCCCCTCCCAAAACAAAAAAAAAACAGTACAAATACTTATCACAAGAAAAAAAAGGCTCAACACTTACACCACCCCAAACATGAAATAAATAACCCATGGTACCACACATAACAAAAAAGGCCACATAAAAAAATTTTAAAAAAACTTTCAATATGGCCATTAATCAGCCCATTTTTAGATGAAAATCCATGGGATAGATTAAAATCTGTAATTGAAAAGTCCAACACTTGCACCTTCCCTAGAGTTACAAGGCATTATCACATACCAACCCACAAATACACAAACCCAATAACAAACATAACTCCCAACTGACAGACAACCCCACTGACAAACATAACTCCCAACTGACAGACAAACCCAATGACAAACATAATCACCAACCGAAAAACTGACAGACCCAATAGAAAACAAAACCAAAACCAAAAAACTGACAAACTGTTTTGCAAACATGATCTCCCATTATTAAAATCAGTTTAGTAGTTATATCAAATAAATATTTGTCAAGTGGAGTAGAAGAATTTATTTTTAAGATTTCCAGGAAAACATTTCTGTTTCAAATATATTTCCAAAATAAATCCCAAATTAAGTGAAATGAGGATGTAGCTTTCATATTATATGCAATATTTATTCTATTTAGCAATTCATGTTTGGGTTTGGGTCCTGTTTTTGAGAATATTGTTTAGCACTGGTTTTGTCTGTTTGTCAGTTGGGTGACTTCTGTTTGTCATGGGGTTTGTCTGTTTGTGCGTTGGTACAAGTTATGTTTGTCATGGGGTTTGTCTGTTTGTCCGTCTGAACAAGTTATGTATGGCATGGGGTTTGTCTGTTTGGCCGTCTGAACAAGTTATGTTTGGCATGGGGTTTGTCTGTTTGTCCGCCTGAACAAGTTATGCAAGCATAGCTCATTAATTGTTTTTGGAATATTTGGTAGTCCTGAAAAGGACTGTTTGTTAGTCCTGAAAAGGACTGGTTACTGCAGCAGGACTTGTATTCTGCCATCTTGCCAGGCCACTGCTCCATTATTGAAGTAGTCCCTCAGGTAATCCCTCTGTCTCTTGGCTTCTCTAGCAGGGTTTCTGTCTTGGCCACCACCAGCAGCACCACCAATCAATCCACAATCACCAGGCACATCATCATCATCGTCCTCCCCAGGCTGCTGACTACCAGGTTGACCTTGATACTGGCTTATCAGTATGCTGTGCTGAACCACACAGGTGAAGACCACTTCCCTGACTGTTGATGGGGGTCGTTCAATGGTGGTCCTCATCACCCTGAATCTTGACACCAGGATGCCAAAAGCGTTCTCCACAACTCTCCTGCCCCTTGATATTGTATAGTTGGCAATCCTTTCCTCTCTGGTTAACATCCTTCTGCCATAGGGTTTCATGAGCTAGGTCTTCAGGGCAAAAGCATCATCTGCCAGGATGAAGTAGTGTACATCTGGACCACCCTGCATTATAGGAGCTTGGTCAGGGAAGCCTATCCTGCCATCTTCAATCCTCCTCTTCAGCTGAGAGGCATTAAATATCTGGCCATCTGAGCAAGATCCTTCTGTACCTGCATCCACCCATCTAAACTTATACTGTCCATCTACCAGGTCCAACATCACAATGGAAAAGAACCCCTTGTAGTTGTGCTAGAGGGCTCCAGTGTTCTGGGGTTTCTTCAGGGCCACATGCTTCCCATCCAGGGCTCCCAGGGCATGTGGAACATTCCACCTGATCCTGAATTCCCTCTCCAGTTCTTTCCACTCATCTGGGGTAGTAGGACATTTGAGGTACTCTCTGGTGAACTCATCCTGGATGGCCCTGCAGACCTCTGGTAGAAACTTGGAAATGGTGGATCTTCCAACCCTGAACTGACAGGACAATGATGTGTAGGACTCCCCAGTGGCCAGATATCTGATGGTGAGGGCTAACTTCTCCCCAACACTGATTGGAGCTCTGTAGTTGGTGGCCTGCCTGGCTAGGTGTGGTTCCAGTCTGGTCTTTATCATTTCAAAAATTCTGGGGTCATCCTCATGTAGTTGGTGAATCCTGGAATGTCTGTGGCATACAGATCGGCCATAATATTGTGGTAGGCACCCTCTCTCTGCAGTAGCCATGGCCTGACCCACATGTTGTGCCTTCTTCTAGGTCTCAAGAATCGGCGATCCTGGTTTGGGGAAGACTGAGGAGGCCTGAGGACGCCTCAGGATGCCGGGACTTAATCGTGTGTTAGTCGGGGCTTAGTCCCAGGAGGCCTGAGGTGTCCTGGGACCCGGTCAGTTTGTCTGCGACAGGATCGTGGTTGAAACCAACCAGAAATGCGGCTTAGTCTGTGCTTAGTCCCAGACCAGTAGGGGACTGTTTGGGGCCGCCTGAGGCATCCTGAAGGCTCCTGGGGACGATCTGTTCTTAATCCCAGACTTCAATACCGACCCAGTATTTTTTTTCACCGACTGTCCACTATTAAGGGTCCCAGGCAGGGTCGGGGCTTAATCCTTTGGTGGAACAGGGGCATAACATTTTAATTTTTTGCATTTTTGTCACTACAACGGCAATACTTTTTTCAATAATGAAAGTATATAAACCATTCTTAAGTTTAATTCACTAGACCAGTAACCAGATATAACTGTTATAAGTATTAAATGCTTTTACTATTCACAATTTTGCAGGAATGTATAACTCAATAACAAACAAGTTTCCCTAATTTATTGAAAAATTTAATTAATGGGTTCATCATTAATTCATGTTGCACTTGATGAATTTTAAGAATGTAAATACATGTATATAATATAAATAATACATACAATGTGACAGAAGGATAAGAAAATGTTGTCGAATGTTATTACCAATTGACAAACACTTGATAATATGTACAGAACATTTCTATAATGCTCAAACATTTTGTATGCTATTAAATTGTTTGGGAAATGAGAATGTTGCATCCTCAAAGTTTTAGTATTACTCTTTGCTCATGTTGTCATATGTCTGCACCATCCCAGAGATTATTATGAGTGTGATGTATTTTCCTTCCCTTGTAATGCCTTGTAACCATGCTTAGAGATAAGAAAATATGTCTTCATTTTTCCTTTACCCTGCAAAATAGCAAATCATTTAATAAAGCATTAAATATAGGAATAAATGACATATTCGAGTGCTTTATGATGGTTTTAAACTATCGATCGGCTGAATATTCAAGTCACGAAGCCCGAAGGGCTGAGTGCTTCAATACAGCCGATCAATAGTTTAAAACCATCATAAAACACGAGAATTTGTCTTTTATTCCTATTCTAAAATGGTTACATTGATATTTTGTTCAAAATAAGGGGTAAATGTTATGCAAAATCAAAACAAATCCAATGCCATTGTTGGCTGTTCCATTAACTAAACATGCATAGTGATGAATGTGCAAACAGTCTTTTGGTTAAAATATTGTTGGGAAATCCCCCACAGAATTCCGTGATCTCATAAATATTAATGAGTAGTCTATCTTTAAATCAAATTTGATGAAAATCTCCACTGAATTATTTAACTTTATATTGGCTGCATATAATTTAAGTTTTATTTCACCTTGAGTTGTTTGTTTATATTTGTATGCCAAGGGACGATACATGCAGAATTCAACAGCATTGTTTTATTTACCGTTTTATATTTGCGATTTTGGCATTGCACAAAAGACGTGTCCAAGGTCACTGCGCAGCGTACCATTTTAGAATCAGTAATTTTAGATAAATAGATGTATACATGTGTACTTAAAACATTAAGATTAAATTTAATTATCATTATTTATCATAATTATCATAATTTGACAATAATTATCAATATGTTATTCTTTACTATGACAATCATGATAATTATTCATGAGCATGTGTGAATAGTGGAAAGGAATTAAATATTAGTAACATGAAAATGTCTTAGTATCAGCTTATTACCAGGTTCCAATAACCAGCCCTTCTCTTGGGCCAGTTCTTTATAATAAAAATCAACATGTTTATGTCAAGATTTAGGTTTAAAAGTTCTAAGACATTTTAAATCATCAATATATTGAATGGCATAAGATTGGTATGTTTAGGCTATGGTATTAAGAAACCATATATATAATTGCATGTGACAAAAACCAACATCTGACAAAACTACTAGAGGAAAACTGGTCTTATAACATAATGAAAGCACCTAGCAGTGATATATTTTTTAGTTCTTATAGGAAAATATAAACAAGAAAATTATAATAACACACTCACTTTGACTTCTTGTTCGCCTCGCAGTTGAAGTTCAAAACCTCCAATTTTTTGCAGTTCACTGGCTGTTGATTGTGATACTTGTATTTTCATAGCAACTGATGTTGATTCCATTCGACTGGCAGTATTAACAGTGTCTCCAAATAAGCAATACCTGTAAGAGAGGTACATTCAGCTATATCTGATGTATTATATTGATATTCATTTTCATAACAGAAATTTTCGTACAAAGTTTTTTTCTGTGAACACTAAAATTAGAATTACACCATATGGCCACCAATCAAACAACATTAAACTGTGTCAAAGAAGGTTTCAGCACTGCAACAATTTTATGATTTTCTGAAAATAAATTTTTTAATACATAAATTTTACTGTACCAAGAGAATTAAATTGTAAAATGCTGAAGAAGAGTACTATAGTAGTCAGATAGCATATTTCTATTTAGGCACATACACAGTATCCAGATGGCAAGCCAGATATTCTCAAAAATTAATTGTATCTAAGTTGGACCAAGACCCATATGACTCTTTTCAGGAAGATCCAGCAAGAAGTATTTGCATAATCCTACTAACAGACAAACAGCAGACAAATGGTCATGAAAACAATACATCCTTGGCGGAGGTAATAATAACATATGGGGAAAATTGCAAGCTGACAGACAGCGCATTGATGGAAAGACTTTGCTATCAATTGCTAACCGATACAGATTACCTTTAAGATATTAAAATTATATGATATTTATTGAGGGGGAATATAGTTTAATATCAACACACATTATTACATACCTTGGCATTTTCAGTCCAACTACTCCTGATACCACAGATCCAGTATGGATTCCTGCTCTGAGTTGTAGTTTCTCATTTGGCCTGTGCTGTATTTTGAACTGTCCAGCTGCCTCCATCAGATCAAGAGACATTGTTGCTATTTCAGAAACATGCATAGAGCCATTTCGTTTGGGAAGACCTAAAATTTGAAAGTACTATGTAACTGAAAGTAAAACTGAGTTAAATGTAAAAAGTGTCTATTTTTATGATGAAGTTTTAATATGTTGCAAGTAAATTGTAACTTTCATAGTTGTAAATGCTTTTTGACATATTACATATAACTTCTATAAATTACATATAAATGCTTTTTGACATATTACATATAATTTCTATAAATTACATATAACTTCTCAAATAAATTTAACCAACTGCTAATTTTATTAAAAATTCTGTACGTATTGCCATATAAAGATAAATTGGTTTAAATTTAGAAATTGCATGCTTTTACCTGAAACAACCATGTAAGCATCTCCAATGGTTTCTACCTTGTACACATCATGATTACCCAAAACTGAATCAAAGGCTGTATACAAGTCATTCAGCATATTCACAATTTCTTGTGGCATTGATGCAGCTGATAGTTTGGTAAAACCTTGAAAATACAGCACTGATGCTTGAAAGTTGACAGTTGTAATAGAACATATATTTTATGAAGGTAGCACATTTGGTAAGACAAACTATTCTCCAAGAAAAACAGTTAATTGTTGAGGGAGTATTAGCAAGTATAGTTTGACTGTCAAGTAGATCTTGCAGTTCATTTATAAGACGGAAAATTTGAAAACTCATGCTGAATTTTTCTGAAGACAATTTTTGATATGCTATTAAAATACACAAAAACACATTGAATGTAAATACATCAAATAAGTAGATTCTAACCTGACCACACAAATTACTCTCATTAAAGTATGAAATTGTTTTATGTGAAAAAACTAACCAACAATATCGCTGAAAAATATAGTTACTGATTCAAACTCTTCAGGTGCAACAGCTTCTCCTTGTGATAAACTTGTGGCAACTGACGGTGGTAAAATCTAAACATTAAGGAAATATATATTAAAATACTATGTTCATTAATTAACCTTGTGTAACATTAAATATTGTTAATGTTGAATTTATGTGCATTGTATATAAACAGTTTAATAACTATTTACTTTAGCAGTGACTAGGTGGATGAAATGTAAGTTAATGTTGAGAAAATGAATACTGTAGAAAAAAATATTTTAAGTCTTATATAAATCTGGGGACATCATTTGAATTAAGTGTTTCTTGGATTATGGTTGACAAAATCCTGGCAAAAATACATTGCTCAAGGTGCCGTGTATTTACCTGATGTAACAGATTTTGTAAGTTTCTGTGTGCTGCATCTAGTTCTATGGTTCTTTCCGTCACTTTCTCCTCCAAATGATTTGCATAAGACTCCAAAACCTCCATCATAGAATCCATTACCCCTATTCCAATAGCATTGAACAGATAAGATCTAGTTAATATTTGGTACATTTATTTACACCGAAGAAGACAAATGCTATTGAAAATATCTCAACATATCAATATTGGATTAATAAATTAATATATTATTGAACAGTTCAAAAACAATAAATTGAATGATGTTGCCACTTAGTCATCTTTCATGGAATGAAGTCATAGCAAATTTTAAAATAAAATGTCTATAGTTTTTACATATAATTGAAAATACCTTTTCTGGAGGGCTTGGCTGTCTTTATTGCCTTGTTTAGAGTCCCAAATGTTGGTCTTTCAGTGACATCCTTATGCCAAGCACTTTTTATAATTGGCCGGATTTCTTTTGGGTTGATTGTATTCACATCAGGTTTTAAGTCTCTGCTACTAATATGGTCCAATATTTCAACTGGTTCCATTTTCACATTATATTCAGCAAATGGATCTTCCCGTGTGAAAATTTCAACAAGGATCAAAGCAAAACTGTAGACATCATGTTGCTTATAAAACACGGGCAAAGAGTCTTGTTTTAATAATTCAGGATCAATCCACATGCGCTTACGGGCTACAATATTTGGGTCAACCTCCATAACGTCTGTTTCTTGTGGAGATATGCTGGTTTTAGAAGTACGCTTAACTTTATGCAATGTCATGAGTTTGTTGTTCTCCCAGTCAGCCACTTTAACATTCCATCTCTGGTCAACAAAGCAATTTTCTGATGTCAGGTTTCCATGAATGATTCCATGACTATGCAGAAATACCATACCATTTGTTATGTCCATTGCAAGTGAAAATTTTATATTATCGTCGATGCGATACTTATCGTTTTGGACAACATCAGACAATGTTCCCTTGGGACAATAGTCACTTACATAATACTTATCATGTCCACTATTGAACATAACTATGCCATAAAATCTTAAAATGTTGTGGTGTTGAACTTTATCTCTCATCCAAATCAAAAGCTTTTTTACTTCTTTTCTGTGAGTATCAATATCTGTCAATATAATTTCTCTTAGACATACAGTTTTTTGTCCATAGATACCAATCGCGTACATATTAGAAAAGGCAGACATGCTGACATTAGACATAGTTGACATGTTCAGTGAAACTGCACTGCCAATACCATGATTTATAATGCCAAGTTTTCTTGTCCAATTAAGGGTAATTTTTTCTTTATCTATCTTCCATTCATCAGCATTTATCGCTCTATGAAGCTTTATTTGTTGCCAGATTATGTAAATAATTAACAAGACCACAAAAAAGCTGACTGCACCTGTAAATATAAAAACAGGAATCCTCCATACCTGTTGTGAGATATATTCTTCATATTTTTGTTGCTGAACTAATTCATAAAGGTTTTGTTCATTGCAGGTCATCTCTTTTAAAATATCATCCACAATGCGATCACGCGTTTTGGCTAAAACCGGTTCCACTTTAAAATCCCTAATTTCCGCCCGAGCAAATTCATCTTCTCCAATCCATTCCATGTAACGTACCAGCTCAATGGCAAGGTCACAGTCACCTGAATAATGTTTGTTCATGATAAAGTAACTATAACCTACAAATGGATACTGATCTTGTAACACATATTGTGACAGTTCAACTGTAAAATAAGAATCAAAGAGATCCTGTGTCCGTTCCATAATGTCAATATAATCATCCATTACAATATCCAAGGATAGCCCATCATGGAGTATTCTGGCATACCTCAGCTGGGCTACAACAGAATCGGCAATGGAAACATAGCCAATAGAGTTTCTGTAAGACAGTATGATGCCAGACATCCCTCTGTTTGTTCTACCATATAAAGAAACAACATCAGGATTCCAATGAACTGGTACCTCATCAATATCAAGTCCTTCGCTGAATGTACCATATGTAACATTCCACTCTGCACTATAAACGCTTAATGCGGATGTAAAAATCTCAGTTGATCCAGATTCATCGGCTCTGGTGATGACACGGATGCTACTGTTTGGAAGATTTACATTCTGGTTTATTTCAATAATTTCTGAGTCATTCCAAAACTTGACTGTTCCATTAAAAATTCCAACAATTAAATCCATGGTCAAATTAAGGTGGTAGGCTGGGTTAATATTCAGGTTATAGGCCAATACCACTGACCTGTGGAGAGAGATGAAGTATCAATGTTATGTTGTAGGCTAATGAGTAAATTTTTTATCAAAAAATTAACTGTAAAAATGATTTTACATATCTTATTTATCGTCTTACACCAATTGATTTCAGTCTTATACATTAAATAATATTAATTTGATATTTTTTTTATTCATTGCAACTTACCCAGCAAGTACTGGAATCATCTGTAAATTGGGATTTTTCACATAATCTTCCTCAGTTAACACAGAATCAGAGGCTATGTATGTGATGGGTCTTGGGAAACCATCTTCAATGTCATTCAAAAATATTTCCTGACCAAGACCACTACCTATTGAAAAGTACTCATTATCCAAACTGACAAAGGTGGTCCTATAACTCTCATATGCTGGGGCAAGGGCTTCATAGACCTCTCCTGGTAGTGAGGCCCCTACCCCTACGAGTTCCAGATCCTTCTGTGAGCCAACAAATAGCACATTGCTCACAAACACAGAAAATATAGCAAAGACATGTGGGATAACTAAAGGATTAAATGAGTTACTAAGCATTTTCTTAATGGTATTTTTTTTGCAAAAGTTGAGTTTATTTGTTAACATTGCTATTAATCCAAACAATTTTGTGAAGTAAAATCAAATCACTGGCATCATCATACAGAAACAAAGTGCTAGTTTATGACGAAAAGCAGCCCTGCTTTTGCTGATAAACAAATGAAGGTCATTGCACAATGAATTAGACGGTCTATTATTACATTTGAAGTGTATCCAAAATTTGATCCCTAAATTGAAACTTGTAGATGTGAAGTTAGTAACTACTGTTTTAAAGCCTAGTTAGAACAACCTGCCTAATATATTTCACAGCTTATTTAAATATCTGATACCATGGTAACAATTGTTCTTGGTAATATTGTCACATGTAGTAAAACCTTATTTTCACCATTAGTTTATCAGACTCTGAAGATCTATTCAAACAGCAATCAACACAATATCTTCACCTGTGATCTAATTGGCTTTCTAAGGCTTTTAGAAACCACTCGAAATGTCACACTTATCTCTCTGATTGCAAAGCAATAGTTCACTTAAGTGGGCTCACACTAGGTTAAGGACAAACATTTAATTTACAATGGGCCAATACTATTTAGCAAATTGCAATGAAAGTTTAAATTTTACAACTTAGAGACAACTTTAAGCAAAAGAGTATTTTCAGGTAAATATAATAAATATTAAAAGGCAAAATATATTATTAAATTAAATATGATTTTCAATGCATAATTACATGGTTGAAGTTTATGATAGATTAGGGCTAAGTAATGTTTTGTATTGTTGTATTTAGACATATTGAGGATACATAAATTCGTTTATTTGATGCCTAACAGACAGTAAGCTTATGTGGTGATTATTTTTATTATAATAGCTTTCATCTTTCTGTATCTTTAAGAAAACAGTGACCTCTTTTGTCAGTTCTAAATAACGCCTGTCACTCATTTATTGTTAAGCTATTCGTCCATTAAATTTGCAATTAGAAAATACTTAAAAGGTCTTTCAGTAGATAAATGGTCAATAAAGAAGCAGTTGTCTACAAGACACTTCTAGAAGGCAATTACATCAACAAATAATACAAATTATGAATAAGCTGAAAGCATGTATGGTTTTTAGAAGGGTTATTCTTTTTAAATATCATATATTGTTAAAACTCCCTACACTTGGATGTACTAAATCATCTTTAAATTATGGCCACAATAAGTTCACAGAAAGTTTGGCCAGAGTGAAAGTGTAAGATCATTGTTACTTTGTGAGTTCGCTGAGCTACTGATACAACAGGATTGTTATTTTCCAGTCTTTTGTATAACTATTGCAATTTTTTGAGTCTATATATTAATTTAATCTAAAATATTACACAGGTTGTAATTTTGTCTAAGGACTGGCTATCAATAGCAATTTAAGCTGTAAAATTAAATCCATTGAAAGACAGTTTTACATTTTATTAAAACATAATAATGAAAACAAGCAGCACCAATAGTAGAAACAGCAGCTGAACACTCCCTTAGATAAAGTAATAATTAAAATCTAATTTACATAGAAGCATCTTCAAAAACATTTTGATATACAGTTTCAAATATTGGTTTGGACAAAGTAATAACAACTTGGACATTTATTGGGCTGAAAGATGTAAAAAGTTAAAATGATCAATTGTTATTAGGTTACTCAGATTATTTTGCTTCAATATAATTTCAAAGATAGCTTACTTCAGTAAAGCATGACAATTGCACTAGAAACTCTCCTTCAGAGATACAGCACTTTGTTGATATAATGACATGGTTATGATTTTAACTTAGTTAAATGTAAATGACTATTAACACAAATAGCAGTTTTAACGGTTTCTAATTGTCCTTTATTGCATTGGACAGCTACATTCTAAAATATATACGAGATCAGTTATCAGTACCCAAAAGTAAACAAAGATCTACAAGCTAAAATATGTTAAATGATCAAAATATTTGGTCAAATCATTTGGTAATGGCAACTAAAAGTTTAAAACACATGTGCAACAGAAAGGCAACAAATGATATTTACTAACCTTAACATAGTAAGTGTAAAACGTGTTACTTAACTAGAGAGAAAACAAGAACTGGTCAATGAGCTATAAATAACTGCTTTCTACTCAAGCAATAATGGCTACACTAATGATAACTTTGTTTTAAACAAGTAGTATGCATAAAATTATTCTTTCTGGACAGCTTTAGCTCACCATTGATAGATAGATTATTTGTGACAACATTTGTCCATTCAAATTCCATTGTCATTGTCTTTTCACACTTTTCTGTAGATCTGCAAATCTAAACACGACATTTGACATACAAGTCCGAATAAGTAACATGATCTCAGTCCATCCATTTACTGTTTTACATCGAGTTGTATTTTAACACCAAATACTTACCTAAATATAAAACATAACCAAAAACAGCTTTGAAATGACTTAGTTTTTCGCATAGCTTAGATCGATGGAGTTTTTTTTGCAAGAAGCTTTTTAACAACACCTCTTGGCTAATTCAGTCTTTACCACACAATCACCATCAATATTGACTCCAACAATTTCTTCATTCTCTACCAGCAATTCACAGTTTCTCGCCGAACCCAGTGGACTGTTCTTACAACAGGTTCCTTTAAATGTTGCCAGTATGTGAGGTATGTCCCCTTCTTCAGTTAGTTCTTTCACCGCCATTTCAAACTCTCCTTGGGGCTTTTTCTGAGTACGTATTATGGTGTAGCATTTGAAGTCTACAAAAGAAATTATAATAACAATAAAAATTAAATTATTGAACATTAATTTTTGGCACAAGTTTGTGTAAAGTGTGTTATAAACAAAGAAAGTCAAGGTATTGAAAAGAATATAAAACTAAAAAATATATATTCTTTGCATTAAAAATGCGATAAATTACAGATAAATAGTTGGGGTAAAATTATTACTAAAGTAAACCACATGAGCCCAAAGTAAACTTGGCTTTAACAATTCTGTAATTCTGTTGGCTTGTGTCAGAATATAGACTGGCTCCAAGTCTTTGTATTTCTTATTCCTCCAAATCTGACATACATGGAATCATTATGAATCAATTTGGATGGTGGCAATCTACTATCCTGTGAAATTTGTCAGCACCACATTCTTGAAAAAAAAAATCATTCAGTCCTCATATAATTCCCAAAGACAAAAGGACTTGAGGAACGTCCAGTCAGAATAAGGAGCCCCAGGATGTTACATTGCATTTTTTTTGTTAAACTTGCCCTTTGCAATCAAGGTTTTATAAAGAAACACACATACAGAAACAATCAAAAGATTACAGCAGATAACTGCTCAGAAACATGACAAAATTCAAACACTACATTCTGATAAAAACCACAAGCCAAAAAGAACATTTCTGTTGCAAATATCCACCATAAAAGAAAGCAGGCCAATTTTCCCCTTCACCTTTTGGCTAAAAGATGAATGAGATAAGCGGGTTATCAGCCTCCACTTTAATTAGTGGTGTGGAAAAGAGGTCAATATTCAGCCATAAACAATCTCTATGTGCTTATGGGTTTCCTGTTGTTGTTTCTAAGCTACCTATTTTTTTAAAGGATACCTATTTTTATGTAATTTGAATTATTTCTTCAGTGATGTTGTATATCAGCAATGTAGGCCAGCACTATATTCTAGGTCAAGTGAAAAATACTGCTCAGTATGTGATACAATTTTAATATTAACGTCTTATACATAGTTATGTATATTTCAAATTTGTATAGTCTATGAATTTGGCGACTAACCACAAAAAGAGTTGTTTTGTGACTGATTTAGCTTTTGATTATTATTAACAAATGATAATTCATCAAAGAAAGATGCAATAATTATTGTGTTTATTGTCAAATATTAAGGCTTAAGCTTGGTGGTGTAGCGATTAGAGTGCTCGCCTTCACCCTCTGAGGTCGCCGGTTCTAATTTGCACCTAGGCACTTCATGTTGGAAAGTTGGTAATTACTTGCCCACTAGCGGATCCAGAGGGGGGGGTTCAGGGGGTTCGAACCCCCCCCCCCTTGAAAAATAATGTAAAGGGGTTCAACCCAAAGTACAAAATTATTTCTTGAGAGGGGTGTTAAATTTACAGGAAATGCACTATATTTTTACCAAAAATTAATTTTTTTCCTGGGGGGCATGCCCCCCGACCCCCTTAGTTATAATATGTCTGATGTGAACCCCCACCTTACTCAATGTGAACCCCCGCCTTACTCGATGTGAACCCCCACCTTACTTAAAGGCTGGATGTGCCCCTGTTGCCGATGCCAGGTGGTTTACAGTGCAGAATCTTGACCAACTAGTATGCACTGGCTCCTCCACCTGTAAACTACCCATCACAATATGACCCTGGCTGTAAAACTAAACAAATAAATCTAAACCTCAATTCATTTATCTCATTGTATCACTGAAAAGGGACTACTTTATATGTTATAACGTTTGAGCAGCTATTTTACATCAGAAAGGCCTGATAAAATGCAAAGACATGAGATTTCTGGAAGCCTGTAACAACTTATTTTGTATCAACGACTTATTTTGTATTACCTGACTTATTTTGTATCAATTTTTGACTTATTTCATATTGCCGACTTATTTTGTAGTAAAATTGTCTTATTTTGTATTACTTGACCAACTTATTTTGTACCAACAGTTGACTTAATATGCTACAAAACAGTGCGCAGAATTTTGACAAGATTTCAGGGGGATACAAAATTTTATGTTATGTTAAACATAAGTTGACAATACAAATTAAGCCGCTCTATAGACAACTTTATTGTATCATTGACATAGTTCTTATTTTCATATTATAAAACTCCATACTGTGTAAGAAATTTTGTTTTTTAAACTGTGGAACTCTTTGTTTATTCATTATTTTTATGTTACATTAAGACTTTTGCATAGACTATTTTGGTATATTATGATTTTGCCACAATGATATATACTGTATTATTTTCTTTATAAGGGGTTTGTAAAGTTGAATGTAATTAACCAGTGTCATTGCAAATTATAGGAAGATAATTACAGTATGGATTACAATGGTATTTCCTAAATATTCAGAAAGGTGCATGAATATTTTGTTTTGATAAAAGTAGAGCAATTGAAACACAACTGTATAATAGGAAACTGTCAATTAGCAATTTTTAAAGCAATTTGACATTAAAGAGTTTTATTATCAAGGACAATGACATTTATTCTATGATCATTTTGTGGTTGAATTTGTTTGTGTACAATTTAAAACGTTACATTAGATTTTTCATCCTTTTCATGTAATTTTCATGATATTTTATGTGGAATAATGAGTTCTTATAACGGTAATTAGCACATAAGAATCGGAAAAATTGTATTTATCCCTGAAGTTTCAGTACTTGCAAAGAATTTGGTTATTAAAATGATACACAGTCATTCTTGTTTTCTTTCTGATGCATACAAAAATGCTTAATGCTACCAATGGATAAACACATTTGCCACCTTCTCTATACTCTATTGAATAATGCTGAGCTGACATTGATTACCATTTGCCTGTTGTCTATAGAATTAGACATTTTGCATAATAGAATTTGGGAAAAATGTAGTTTTTATGCTGTACAAGTATTGTTGTCACCCATGGTGTCAGGCTGGGCAGTTGGGCGGTCTCTCGGCCAAGAGCTGGTTTAGGTTTATCTTGTCCCTGCTGTATCTCATAAACCGTGAGGGATAGGATGTTGAGCCTTGCTAGAGACATTGAGAGACACTGGTTAGGGAGTGTAGGTATGCAACATCATAGTGTGACCTTGATTGGACCTTCGACCTTGTCATAGTGACTTTAATCTTTAAAATCTTATCCGGTCCATATCTTTCAAACTGTAATACTTCACATAAACATTGGCTGGGGGACATTTGTTCAACTTCATATTCTTACATCAATGCTCCCTATAACTTTTTACTCTGTAATGTTGAACTTGAATATTATATATTGGTTGATGTTTCTTGAGTGTACAAAGTGTACATTTTAACATCTAATCTCATGGAGTTCATTGATTTTTCCCAAGGTTGTGGGATCTGGGCATCTCTGATGCCATTTTTATCTGGAAACACAGCATGTTGTTGCTACCAGTTGCAGCATTTTAATTTGTATGCTAGTGTTTCTACTGACAAACAAAATCTGAGTTCTCTATATATAAATTTTATCTGATTCAATAAGGGCCTTCATTCTTCCACAAGTATATTCCAGTCCAAGATTTAACACCAAACTCAAATTTATTTATGGATGCAGTTATAATTTTCAATACACTACTGACTAGTCTAACCAATATATATCGGTGAAATGTCAGTGCTGAAAATAAGAATTACTATCAGGCAAATGGTAAATGGACTACAAGATTGAATACATTAAGGATTAAATTCTTTCTCCATCCTTTGATGGAGACAAGCCACTATAAAGGGTGAATTGAAATTACTACAAAATAAGTCAATGATACAAAACAAGTTGTCTATAGAGCAGCTTATTTTGTATTATTGACTTATTTTGTATCATCCTGAAATCTTGTCAAAATTCTGAGCACCATTTTGTAACATATTAAGTCAACTGCTGATATGAAATAAGTCATCCAAGTAATACAAAATACGGTAATTTTACTACAAAATAAGTCAGTAATACAAAATAAGTCAAAAATTGATATGAAATAAGGCAGGTAATACAAAATAATTCGTTGATACAAAATAAGTTGTTACAAAGCCTGTCTCCTGATCAACTTACCAGGAAACTTTTCAGGCTCAGCCTTCACCCACATATCCTTGCTCAAGTTGTCAATCACCTCCATTTTTCCAAGTTCCTGCAATACATAAAGTACTAATGATAGTGGTACATATTGATGATACTCTCAAAACTATGTGATACAATATTTTAATTGTATTATCTTAACACATTCTTTTTTTTTCTTTATCACTTTATGCAAGTATGAGTATGATAAAGCATTTCTTTTCCTTCAAACAAATGTACAATGGATACATATTATCAAAATCTGTATATTTCGAATTCTAATACCAGTAGTACTTTTATAGGGCTTAATCTCCAACTTCTGACAGACTCTAAGGTGCAAATTCCAGAAATAAACTAGGGTGGGTAACCTTTTGCAGATAGGTTTTCAACTTCTTCCTGAATGATTTGACGGAGGGCTTCAAACCCAGGACCTTATGTGGGAAAGTTGGTAGTTTCATACTGATGGTTGGCAGTTTACAGTACAGAACTTGGCCAACTGTATGTAATAATAATAATAATAAATGTTTTTCTATAGCGCAAAATCTACAAACAATAGTCAATGCGCTTTACAGTCTGGATGTCTACATAATTCTTTATTGTTTAAAGGCACAATTGAAAAAGTGAGTTTTTAACTTCTTCTTAAAATCACTGGTAGATGTTGATGTTTTTACATGGTTAGTCAAATCATTCCAAAGCTTAGGTCCACAACCAGAAAATGCACGATCTCCAAACATTTTCAACTTGGACTTTGGAACTGTCAGCATATGTCTACTTGATGAGCGTAATAATCTCATGTCAACACACGTTTTGCCACACAATTTTGAACCCTCTATAGTTTATCCAATAGCATGTTTGGGATACCAAAGAGAATACTGTTGCAATAGTCTAACTTTGACATGGCAAGAGCATGAACTACTATTTTTGCTGCTTCAGTTGTGAGATTGATCTTATGTATCTAATGTTTCTAAGCTGAAAGTAACAGGATTTGCAAAGCTGATTCACATGTTTTTCCATGCTGAATTCTTGGTCAAGGTAAACCCCAAGATTCCTGACATATTTACTTGAGCTAATGTTAGACCCACTGACTGTTATTGAGTTGACTAACATTTTGTTTCGCTGGATAGAATTACCAAATAGTATAAATTCAGTTTTATCTTGGTTCAGTTTTAACTTATTTGTACTCATCCACTTACTAATATCAGCAATGCAATTTTTGAGATTGGATACTATCTCAGATTGGTTGTCAATATCAGGGCCGAGGGATGTATAGAGTTGGGAGTCATCAGCATATAGATGATATTGAATGAAATGTTGACTTATAATCCCCGCCACTGGTTTAGTGTATTTACAGTACAGGTGACTGACATATGACTGACCCTTGAGGTACGCTATACTCCAAAGTATATTGGTTAGCCTTACCACCATTAATCACAACACTCTGACCCCTGTTATCAAGATACAAGTGAAAACCATGGAGAGCTGTGCCTTGTATGCCATACATATCGCTCAGTCTATCCAAAAGAATCTTGTGATCCACTGTATCAAATGCTGCTGAGGGATCAAGAAGTGTTAACAGAATTACTTTCCTGTTATCCAATTCCAAGTCATTTACTACTTTTAATACTGCTGTTTCTGTGGAGTGACAAGGTCTGTATGTAGATTGATAGGGTTCATTCAGGCTATTTAACTCAATGTATTCTGAAAGTTGTTTGCACACAACCTTTTCCACGAGTTTTGAGAGTAAAGGAAGGTTTGAAATTGGACGGAAGTTCTGGAAGTTAGGGTTGGTGTGACAACGGGTTGTTTAAAAGCCTGAGGCATTTTTCCAAAATGTAGTGACATATTTATTATGTATGGTAGAAGATCAGTCAAACAAAGTTTCAGGAGACAAATTAGAATTGGATCCAGAGAGCAGGATTTAGATGGAGCTTTTCTAATCAGCTCAGCTACCTCAACCTGAGACACTGTGTGGAACTGTGTGAACTCAGCTGTAGAAGGCCTTGCATAGTCTTTTCCTTTATTTGTTCACAGTCTAAAAAGTTTTTCCTGATATTATCAATTTTTTCAACACAGAAACTACTGAAACTATTCACAAGATCCTGTTCATTACTGTGTGGTGGCAAGGGCTGGGGAGACTTTGAGTGAGTTGGTTGACCAACCGTTTTGAAAAGAGCAAGATGGTTGCCTTTCTGAGAGCTTATGTAGGTGTTGAAATACTCTGATTTAGCTGATCTTACAAGAGCATGAAACTTGTTTCACTGTGCTTTGAAAGAAACTCTGACGGTCATATTTTGAGACTTTCTCCATGCCCTTTCAAGTTTCCTCAGGTTGCACATTCGATCACAGTTCCATGGTTGTTTTGTTTTATTCTCCATGAACCGTTCAATAAGAGGTGCATGCTTGTCCAGAATGTTTGATAAACACTGATTGTATTGATCAACAAGTAGGTCCAAGTCATCCATGGGATCAGTACACAGTTCAGATGCCTGTATATCTTGCTTAAAAAGGTTTATGTCAATTTTGTTAATTTTTCTACAAGCTACTTTTTTCATTTCTGGAAGAGGTCTAGAGAGTTGAATGCTAAAAATGAGTGTCACATGATCAGAGATGTAGAGATCATCGACGGGGGGATAAGATTAGTCCATCATCTTCCCTATGTACTGGTTCACTCTGCCCCCAAAAATTATGCCGTCCTGATATGAACTGTACAGTGTTGAAAGCGACGGAAAACCCCAAATAAATGAAAATATATAAGTCAATCTGAGGCCAAAATGCCTCTCAGATATAAAGATTGATGCAAAGTATAGAACCCCAAGCAGCATGCCATCAGATTGACTTCTACAAGTTCTACACACACGATGCCTGGGTCTAAGGAAAGTTTCAAAGTATTTTGGATGACCACAATGTTGAAACTTGTACAGAGTACGTAACCCCAGTCTGTATTCAAAGTACAGTTCATGGGTATGTTAAAATCTCGCCTTTTTGTGTCAATTTCTGGCAAGAATGTATTTATTTCTGGTAACAATGTATTTATTTCTTGTAACAATGTATTTATTTCAATGGTATTGTCACAAATGGATTAGTAAGCATGCATCAATTTGCCAATAAAAATCATAAAATTCATCATAGAATTATAGTTTTCATTCTTTATGTTCACAAATTATTGTCAGTTATTTGTCAGTTATTGTCATTTGAGTGTGCCATAATGCACTCATAAATGACGACACAAGGGTGGTGTTTTTTTGACATTCCAACTCAGTTTCTTGTCGCCACGTACAGTCATGTTCCGAGCAAGTTGTACTAAAATTGGTGCTACTTTTATTTGCTTGTATTTTTTTCCATAGAAACGTCCCATACAATGCAGGTGCATTGTTAATTAACCCTAAACATTCATCAGTTGGACATATTTATTTTATTCTGAATAACAATTTTACTTATAACTTCACTTATAATTTCACTTAGAAAATAAAAACAACTAACTAAAACATGCCCATCTCTGCTTGAAGTGTCTTATTACTCAGTTATATGAAATTGATTGATATGATTACACTATGGATTGTCTCCATACATGTGTACATTATACTGACAACATTAGGTCTTAAATAACAGATAACCTTTAAACAAGTATCTACCCTAATTGATGTACTGCAGATAAGATATTTTGACCCAGTTTCCAACTTTCCATGTCAATTCATTTTTTTTTAAACTTAGACTAAAATTCTAAATTTTCAAATTTGGGAGTCATTCTTAGTGGGTATTTCCCAGTGTAATGTTCAGTGTTAAACCATTAATTATCAAGTTATTTTGTATGTTTATTGTCTATAGAGTGTTGGTTGAAACATTATATTTCAGTCTTAACTTTCCTTTCTGCAGTCTTGTGTCACGTCTGTAGTATTTTGTGAATGAGGTTAAGCATCACATGTAATCTTAAAGTCAGTATATTATTAGGATTTATCACATGTGATAGAACAAATATTGCTGTATACAGGTTACTATGGTGTATCAAAGCTTTGCTTGCAGTACTCGGATGTGCTATGTTGACTGTAAGCTAAGTAAATTTTTATGTATTTATTTTACTTGTCTTATACTTACTTTCATTCACAGGCCGACATGGTCTCCATGCATAGGAACTGTTGTCATATAAGTAACTGTTTTGTGGCAAATCCTAATTGTAATTCCTAATGGTTGATTGTTGACTGTTATGTATATGTATCCTGTTTATGGTGTTTACACATATTGAATGTTACTTACAAGTTAACTACTGTGTTATACATTTTACTTGATTTGTTTTATAATACAAGTTTGGGGGCCACGGTGGCAGAGTGGTAACACACTCTCACCTCCCACCCCTGAGGGCGGGGTTCGGTTCCCGGCACGGCTTTAAGTGGGAAAGTTGGAAGTTGCTTGCCATTGGTCAGCAGTTTACAGTACAGAACCCTGACAAACTGTATGTACTGGTTTCCTCTGCCCTTCCAACTACCCGTCGTGATATGACCTGTACAGTGTTGAAAGCGACGTAAAACCCTAAATAAATAAATATAATACCAGTATTACCAAGAGGTCTACATGGCCTCTATGTAGTGAAATTTTGTACAGTTCATTGTTTTGTGCAAACCTTATAGTAAATTTCGAATGTTAATCACTGACTTATATGTGTGTTAACAAGAAGTTTATTACCTTTATGCAAGCTTTACTTTACAATGTTTAGCTAAACTTATTAGCCTACATGGCCCATGTAAAGTAATTCCATTATATCATGTATAATGCACTCTGTTATTGCCCTTTATATGGCATAACTATAGTGCTCCAATAGAAGACTGTAGACTAAATCTTAAAGGTCTGGTTCTACAGTCTCTTAATATATTATATGGTTAATTAACACACTGGTTCAGCTTATATTGACCTTCATATATTATATTAACTTTTATCACTATTTTAATATCTTGTGGGCATTCTTAACCCATTGGTAAATTTCAGGCCTTTCAAACAAGGCAGGCCAGATCTTAGTATGGCCCATAATTACCAGTCTTAACTTTTCTATTACTCTATAATGGTTGTTGAACACGGATGTTATTATCAAAATAAAATGCACTTGAATGTTAGACTTCCTACATTAAATTGTGTATTTTGCTGGTTAAACTTATTGCCATAACTTATGCCAGTGTAATTGTAGCTGTATGTATTCAGCCTAGACTTACTTAAAACTTACTGTGATATTGTGATCCCAATGGACTGGCCATTGGACTTTACTAAGGGGATCTTTTTCTTAAATATTTTAAGTAAATTTTAATCTTTATATTCATTATGGTAATAACCTGACTATATTTATATGTTAATTACAAATGTTCAGATACATTCTTAACATATCTATTTCCCTCAAGTTAAGGCCACCTTAAACTTAAATTTACAGTTGACTTAAACTAACGTTATTCATTCATTATGCAACTTATTATTATCATTTAGGTGACCTTAACTTCATCAACTCTTAGATTGTGTTGTAGATCTTATTTTAAGGTGGTCTTAGCTTCTCAGATAACAATCAGTAACTAGTCATTATTTTGTTTTTAATTGTATATAAATCTAGATATTTGTATATAAATAAAATACTCCCAAGATGGGATCTTTTCATTATAACTCCGTCCATAAGATATTACAGCTGAGGCAATGTCATTTTTTAAACTCCAAAGAAGAGCAAAAATTATAATTTTCTGTAAGTTGGTGTCTTTATTTATTTTTTATTTTATTATTATTTTTATGTTTTACGTCGCATTTGACAGTCAGGGCCATATTGCAGCAGGTAATTTATGGGTGGAGGAACCAGTGCATACTAGTTAAGATTCTGCACGGTAAACTTCCGGGCATCAGCAAGTAACTACCAACTTTCCAACATAAATCGCCCTGGCCGAGATTCAAACTGGCGACCTCAGAAGTTGAAGACGAGCACTCTAACCACTACACCACCGAACATCCCATAAATTGTGTCAGAAATGGGCTCAGAATATAGCCTATGGTATTGAATACCATGATCTGTGGTATGTAAACTGCAAAACTTGTCTGGAATTTACATAACAATCCACAGATTATACCCACTGATACAGTGTGTGAGAATTATTGATAGCAAGCCAGATCCACAGGGAATATTCAGACTATAGATAGAATTATAATGTGATACTAGCCTTTCTTAAGGCTCAAATTTGCATGATATATTTTTCAAACAGGCACATAGATATCCGGTATTCATAAAGCACTCATACATGTTATGAGATATAAACTTACCTTTCTCTTAGCTGTATGCTGCAGTAAAAGTCAGTACATGTATGAGCACATTATATAAACTGAAACTCCATTATCTGAACTGAAACTTTTCCCTAACTGCAAAGAAACTTGAGCCTTCGGCAAGGCTAATGTGATACAATAAGGCACTCAATTTTTATGCAGCATGTATATTTATAAGCTGTTATGGCTGACCTGACCATTAAATATCTTGAAAAAAAAACTAAGCAATGTCAGATTTTTTAAAATGTAATAAAAATAGAATTACACAATATAAGAGTAATTTATGATAGCTGGTTTGTTGAGTGAACTGCCCCACGATATCTGTAGTGTTTCTATATTTCATGAAATGGCTTAACCCTACTTATCAGTTTTCATTCCCAGCATCTCTTTTTCACAACCCACATACTTCCAATAGCTTACTTAATATTACAATTAATAGTTATATTTTTGCACTTTTGTATCTCCTAGTACAGAAATTAAGTCCTATAAAGTATTATTGAATCAGTTGGGGTAAAGGCTAATATTTCATAGCTTAACTGTAATAGACAGTTTAGACTTCAATGCAGTATAATGAATACATCAATAACACAAAGATTGGCCAATCTTGTATTATGGTCCATAAAAATGATTTTAAGTTTCTATAAAGTAAGCTTTTGATTGTTTTATCTGTTGGTCCTGCAATTTCTTAAAGATTAAGTCATGTAAAGTCAGTGTTACATAGACTCTACAAAGTGAGACTTTTTTCATTCTTTTATGTGTAGTTTATTCATAAAGATTACATTCTATGATGGAGTTTGTATTACATAGCTTTTCCACAATAAAACGTGTTTTATGCGTTGCTTCTTTGGCTTGACAAAGATTAAGCACTATAAAGTCAGTGGGCATTACATTATATTAGCCCACTTGAGAAGATTATACGTCTTCTTGACAGATTTACACAAGTTTCCAGCTGGAATGAATGTATTTCTCTGATTTTCTATGTATCAGAATCTTGCTGAGTGATTGAACATCCTGTCTGACGTCACAGCAAACTCTTACATTTGTCAAACTGACGACCAGCGAGAAATGAATCGTGTGAAATATCAGAGCCCATCAGATGTGCTCAGAACACGTTGAGAGCAGTTTACAGCTATTATTTTGAGAGGGTTTATTTGTGGTTTTTCATTTATTTATTTTTATGTGTTATCGCGTAAAACTGTGTAACACTAGCAAGATTTATGCAAAGTGATTTCTTCCCCAGATGCAACACATAAACATTGTACCATAGTACTACAGCCATTTTTCTACTCATTATTAAGGCTGCAACGAGTACTTAAAATCCACCCCGGTAACGCAGCTTCCCAAAATTTGCCTCGGACTTTAGTATTTGTGTGGTTTAGTATGCACACATTTCCTCTCCATAAACACAATGATGGTTTCCGGAAACGATATCTTTGCATTAAAATAATTGTGAAATGTATCCAAAACTTATAATATTGTTATAAAGTGAGGAGTATTATGTAAAACTCTCCAATATACAAAGAATTCTGTCATTTGGCTGTGTTGTCATGTTTTTGCTGTACTAAAAAAAGTGATCAATCGGGTGACAATATAATATATTACAGTAGTTAATGACTGTCGAGTGGACCAGAAAGCACTTGAAATCTTCCCAAATCGACCCCAATTGCAAATACCAACCACCTGTTCACAGCCTTATTCATTATTAAAACTTCAAAACAGGAGTACAATGTCAAAGTGTGGGGATTTCAGTTCCTATAACAACTAAAGGTAAGGGACAGGGTCTCAGTGAATCTCATAGGTTGTCATCAGCTGGGTTCTCAAACTAGGGATAGGTCGGTATCAAAAATGTGTACAGCGGGAAGTTGCCAATGCAAAACCGTACCGATCCCGCTTTTTAGTACACCCCAAACAAACATGGACGTTTCCTCTTCACGACATTGCAATAAAAGTGGCCAAATTCACAAATGAGACAAAAGCCTATATTTGGGGGAAGTGAAGTTTTCCTTCAATTACATCAGCTGACCAGCGAGATTGAGGTTATAAAGTGTCGTAACTAAAACATGGAAGTTCTGCTCAATGCAATTGCTACTACTCAGTACTGTATAAAGTCTGCAGATACATGGAAATTGGGGGATGAAAGATTTTATGCAGGTTTATATGTTGACAAGTGAAGTGACGGTTGTAAAATCTCATCATGGTATTTCAGTCAAATGGTCTCGATACTGAGATACCGGGCCTAGCGACCCATCCCTAGTTTCAAACCCACGGCCACAGAGGTGACAGCTAAGTGATTACATGTCAGATTTATCATCCACTCGAGTGCTGAGTCTACTTGTTGAATCAAGTTTAATACTGAAAAGAAAATCTTTGTTGTGAAATTAGCAATAACTTGACGTTAGTTATTGATTAGAAAACTTTATTTGATGTGTCAGTATAAAAAGACTTGACATGTCAGTAAGAAAATACTTGTCAGATATGTCAGAAAAAAAACTATGTGATGTGTCAATAAGATTGTAGCCAGAAGTTTAATCATCAACAGGAAATTTCACCAGAAATGTTGAGTATATTTTGATTAAACTAACAGACAAGCTCTCAAGAAAACACCTTTAATTCCAGAGGTGGTCAAAGTTATAGCATTAATCCATGCAAGTTGATTTACTGACCAGATCCCACAGTAGAGAGGTTGCTACGATGATCTAAGCGAATATAAAAGACTTTAGAGGCCACTTCAAATTCGCCAGAATTTGCCAAAAAAGGCGTTAAAGTGTGGTCATGTGATAAACGATCTTCGTACTTCTATAACCCTTCTATGATGTTCTACGATGCTCTTCGACTGTCCTGAGATTAACTCTCGACAAAGTACAAATATACCGAGAATACCCTACGAACTGTTAAAGATATCTGGCAATTTTACTACAATTACCCACGAATTAGCTACAGGTAGGGGAGAATGAATGCGATCCTTGAAGAATCTTCAACAGCAAAGAAAGAACCAGTTCAGAACAAGGAGGAATATCTGGCAAATTGACTGAGAACATAAAGGGAGTACGATTTGTTTGCGAAAGCCTTACCACGGAACTACGACTTAGGAGGATATGCTACCAATTGTGAATTATTCTTATGGCCAAAAAGTGGCGAATACCAGTGACTGTTTTGTATATCAGGTTGCTATTGCTGTGAAATCACAAATAATGAAGAGAACTGAAGCCAAATGAAGAATAATGAGGAATCCACCAAGAATACTGGAGAATTTACAATTCGCTGGTATTCGCCATTAAAATTCGCCACTGTGGGACCTGGACATAATTCCTTGATGTCTCCATTAACAACCAAAACATTAAAACATGAACTGCAATTAAATCCTTAACAACATTAGAAAAGGTTTTTAGTGACACTTTAAGGTGACCATAAAATAAGAATGTTAATATTGCCATCCTTAATAAGTGTGTAAAGTTAAACTGGGGTCAGTTGAACAATCAGATAGCTGGAGGCTGAAAACTCCCTTAGTTCACTGTAAGTTAGCCATAACATCATTCATACTGGGACTTTCATGTAACCGTAAAATAAGAATGGCTCTTTGGTCATCCTTAACAAGTGTGGAAAGTTCATCTAAGGTCATATAAAAAATAAGATAGCTGAAGGCTGAAAACCCCCTTATTTCAGTCTAAGGTCACCATCACTTCATTCATACTGGGGCTTTAAGGTGACCATAAAATAAGAATGTTCCTGTGCCATTCTTATAAATGTGCCAAGTTTTATTTTAAAAATTTAAATACTAATTGAGCTTAGGCCTAAAAATCTACATTTTAGCTTTAAGATGACCATAACACTGTTATTATTTAGATCATAAGGTTACCAGAGTCTTCTTTTTATGTACTTTAATACAAGTGATACGTTCGATTTTTAAAAATGGAAAAAAAGTAGCCAGAGGGTTTTATTCCAATTTTATGACTTTAAGTAGGCCATAGGTCCATTAACATTTAGAGTTTAGGTTCACCATAAGGTGAGGATACTTCTTTGGAAAATCCCAATATATGTGCCATATATGCCAACTAGAGGGTTAAAAGCCTCTTTTTGACATTAAGGTGACATTAAGTTTGCAGATACAAGACTGAAACCTCGGCATGTGAAAGATTATCAAAAAGTAGCTGAATAACTTATCCAAAAAAATGCTGAAATCCTGACCGTTTTTGAGATACAGACAAAGTACTTATTTTTTTAATATGCTAAAACCGAACCCCTCCTTTTAAGCATCAATGGTCTGACTGACCAGAAAATCCTTTCCCATACAGATTTAGTCCTAGAATGTGCCTGCAATAGTATTTGATGCTGGTTCAAGCATTTTTTTCTGAAACGCAATGAATAATTGATGGGGGGGTTGTAAAATACTTAAAGTGACCTTATATAGAGTTTACGGTCTCACAAGAGTGTCTTAAAAAATTTTCCCGTCCCTGTAGTATTAAAGAACGAAAGGAAAGAAATTTCAAAAGCTACAGACGTTATTCAAGGGAGTCCATAATCCAGCCGTGGCAGCAATGGTGATCAGTCAAATTGCAGGAAAACAAATAACACCCTGATGAGCCACTTAATGATTTGAAAAAAAAGTTACTATTTATGTGTTTACTGTTAGTAAAATTTATAAAAAATCAAATGATTTCAGGACAAATCTCTCATTGACACACCTGTCACAGATCATTTCATATTGTCACTTGGAACTTTTAAACTGGTTTAAGTGATAGGCTCACAAAATAATTATTTGAAAATCCCACCAGTATTTTTATTACAAAATTAAGTTTAAGTTCTCATTAAACCTCATAATTTCAAATCTTGCTGACATTCTGCATAATTGGGCTGAACTGCAGAATTCCCCTGACGAGAAATAGAAATCTGCTAGTTTTTGGTGAAACAAAACTTACCGGAAAAACAAAAGCTTAGAAGAAACCAATAAAAGTCATCAACCCATCAACCAATACCAGAACCAACTCAGAGAAAGAGACTGCCAACACCTTCGCCAACCACCTGGCCAAGATCCACAAAACTCACTCTGACATCTATTTCAACTATGCGCACAAAGCAAAAGTCGACCAATGGGCTGAATCACTGAGAGAGCATCTCACTCCACACAGTGCCCCTGAGGCACCATCAGATGAGTACTCTGGAACCTTCACCAGTGAAGATACCGGTAAGGCTCTGAAATCACTAAGGAACAAGACCAGCCCTGGCGAGGACACCATCCCATACATAGCTTTGAAAAACCTTCTGGAACCAGCAATACAAGAACTAACCAAGGTCTTCGACAACTGTCAAAAACTAGGATACTTCCCCAAGAAATGGAAACACGCCATAGACAAGATGATTCCGAAGCCAAACAAACCAAAGGACAACCCAGCCAGCTACAAACCCATCAGCCTTCTGAACTGCATGGGGAAACTGTTTGAGAAAATCATCTCCAATAGAATACAAGAGTACATAGAAGATAACAACATCATCAATCCATGGCAACAGGCATACCAACCACACAAGGAAGCAAACGAACACATAATGATTATAAATGAATACATGAAGAAAGTCAAGGACAACAAAAATCGAGCAACACTACTACGCATGGATGTAGAAAAGGCCTTCGATGCCATATGGCAGAACGGCCTACTAAAGAAACTCCACAACATGGAACTACCAAGTGATATTCTCAGGATAATCTCCTCATGGATAGAACCATCCAAGATAAAATAGGCAACACTCTATCAGAATAGAATTTTTACTCTAAAATGGATAGCAGGAATAAAAGTGTCTAATAATTTGCTTATAACTCAGAACTGTTTACAACTCGGAACACCTTTTGGGCACATGAACTGGATTTGATGAAGAGGTGAATTATTTTGTAATGTCAACTTTTCTGTACTAGATAAGTGGCACCTGAAATAGTTATGCATTTTGTATTATTCAGTAGAATTATTAATTATTCATTTATTATCTCCTGTCGGGCTTTAGCCCGGAAGGGAGATTATAAAATGCAACAGAGAATGTGCTGCTGGATGCGTGCATGTGTTGGTGTGTCACGCAGATTTCTCCAAACTACTACAACTACTGCTACCATGCATAAGTTGGCCGCAGCCATAAGTTGGCCGCCCTCACCACACCTCCACAGGGCTTTAACATGAGTGGCCTACTACACTCTGAAATCATGTATTATTGTTAAACTTATTATATGCAACAGTTTTCATTGGTGTACAATAACCTATTTGTCTTTCTGGAGCCTGTAGATGAGCCGTGGCCAAGTTATGGCTGCGGCCAACTTATGCGGGGTAGCAGTACAGATTTTTTGTCAAGTAATTGTCCTAATGAATTTTCACGCTCTTGAAAATTTGTATAGTTTTGTGGACTTAGGCCTAAAGATAAGTGATAAATAGCAAGTTTAGCTACTTTAAGTAAATAACTTATAACTCAAAAACTATTGCAGCTACAGTATTTTTGCAAATATGTTGTTCAGCTACTTTATCTTTTTATCTATAACATAGTGCAGGGGCCACGGTGGCAGAGTGATAACACTCTCGCCTCCCACCTCTTAGGCCGGGGTTCGGTTCCCGGTACGGCCTCAAGTGGGAAAGCTGGTAGTTGCTTGCCGTTGGTCGGCAGTTTACAGTACAGAAACCTAACGAACTGTATGTACTGGTTTCCTCTGCCCTTCCAACTACCCGTCGTGATATGACCTGTACAGTGTTGAAAGCGATGTAAAACCCCAAATAAATAAATATAACATAGTGCATACTTGTTGGGTTCCATTACATGCCAAAAGTGAGTAAAAGCTACTTTCTCATTTGCAGCAAAATAATGATGTCAGATATCTTCGAAAGTATTAAAGTTAAGCGAATCTTTTCAGCATGTTATTCAGCTAGATTTTGATAAGCTATCACATAGTGAAGTTTCAGACCTGTTACACATTGTATAGCTGAGTAATAGCTACTTTGAAATTCATACTGTTGAGTAAATCCATTGTAACTCAAAAACTATTGCAATTAGAGTGTTTTCCTAAGAAATGTTGTTCAGCTACTTTGTCCTGAACTACCAGATGGCACATAGGTTGGAGCTTCATTGCATATAATGAGTAATAGCTATTTTCTCATTTGTAGCTAAATAACAGAAGAAGTAAACGTCAAATATCTTTAAAAGTCTTAAAGTTAGGCTTATTATTGGCCATACAGGTTTGGCATGTTAAGCCAACCTGTAGGAAATTCATGTTCTGCAAATCTTTTAAAGCTGTCGGATTTGAACTTTGACTCCTCCTTCAAGATCAAATTGGGATTGACCATCTTTAAAGTTCCTACAACTCTCTAATTATTGGTCCCAGAGGTTTGAAATGTTGAAGCAACCTGTAA
Source organism: Sabellastarte sp. h YS-2021 (assembly GCA_964017235.1). Taxonomy (NCBI): domain Eukaryota; kingdom Metazoa; phylum Annelida; class Polychaeta; order Sabellida; family Sabellidae; genus Sabellastarte; species Sabellastarte sp. h YS-2021. The sequence goes on from OZ024932.1 coordinate 126,212,650, forward strand.
GAAATCATGGGCTGCGAATCTTTTGATGCTATCGCATTTGACCCTTGACCCGTTCTTCAAGGCAAGACAAGGGTAAATCATCTTTCATTTATTACTCCCAGAGGTTTCAGATGTTAAACCAGCTTATATGAAATCATGTGCTGTGAATCTTTTTGTTATATCAGATTTGGCCTTTGATCCCCCTCCTTAAAAGTTAAAACGGGGGTCAACCATCTTTAAAGGGCCTAAAACTCGCTTATTATTGGTCCCAGAGTCTTGGGATGTAACTGAGCTATAGGAAATCATGTGCTGCGGATCCTTTCATTTGGTCACATTTGACCTTTGACCCTTACTTCAAGATCAAACAAGGATCAACCATCTTTAAAGGGCCTAAAACTTATTGTAGCTTCTACAGGTTTGACATTTTAAACCAACCTACAGGAAACCATGTACTGCAGATCTCTTGATGAGTTCAGATTTGACCTTTGACCCCTCCTTCAAGGTCAAACAAGGCTATACCATCTTTAAAGGGCCTGCCTAAAACTCACTTATTTTTGGTCCTACAGGTTTGGGATGTTAAATTAACCGATAGTAAATAATGTCCTGCATCCTTCATTTATTAAATGTACATTTTACGGTGGGAGATAAATGGCTGCTTCAGACGTCGTGTTTATTTCAATTTTTTTCAATTTATAGCATTTATGCCATGGTTCAAGCAAAAAACTATCTGACTGTTTCGGGTGTCTGTAAATTAGAACAAAAAAGTGTGCATTATCTAAAAATAATGCACACTTTTAACAATAGAATGACATCACAAATGTGCTTTAAAGTTCAGTACTATTCAAAAGTGAGCCTAACTGGGAATATAATGCACACTATAACTTAACCCCTTGAGGGTCTCATAAAGTGTGTATTTTTGCTACAGTAACTAAATGTATGGTCCATGGTTGTGACTTGGTCGTGTTTTTGTGTTACACGGCAGAGGACATTTTGGACATTTTGTAGAGGACATTTTGGACATTTTGACACTCTGTCACAAGCTTGCATTACAAACCTCAGGCAGCAGTTGAAGTACTGGTGCATTTTGACCAACGCGTACTACTGTGGGACGTACCGCTTGTAATGTGAATGGATACACCAAGATAAACCAAGACATCCTTGGAGGCGGTCGAGTAAAACTTGTAACCACAGGACGTACTGCCTGTAATGTGACTGGGGTGTAAGCTCACAACAATATTAGAATATAGAAGAGTGAAGACACTCAATTGTGTGGTGTCATAGGGTTTGAGAGTTTGTGTGTTACACAGATATAATTCACACATGGTAAAACATGAGATAGATTTATTGGATTGGATGGTCATCAGCTTAAGTTTGTTTATGATACTAGTAGAGTTTTTACTTAAGATATTGTACAAGTACTTTTGTATATCATCATTACAATATTTTGTTTATTAGAATGACTTGCAAATATTGGCATTAAAAACAAATACAGTAAAAATATATTCTGCAGATTGCATCCACCTATCAGTTTGTAAAACAATTGAAAAAACACTGGTTTCATATAAAACTGTCAACTTGTGTCCCAAGTCCAAACTTTCAAAAAAAAAAAGTACCAAAGGTCACGTGACTTATAAGATATCGCCTGTCAGTGAATGTGTACCGAGTGTCACTTGACTCGCAGTTTATCTGCTGTCATCTTCAATTATACTGGCTTACTTAATTGAATGACTCACAATTATAAAAACTCACACAAGTTTGAAGTCACAAGTGTTACATCCTGGAAGCTTGTCGTCTCTCGATGATGTGGAATTATTCAATGTATTTTATTCATTGAATAATTCAATGGCCATTATGTCTTTTTACACTAAAATACCAACCATCATGGCTTAGAAAATATATTTCTTGAGAAAGAAATGCTGTGTTCATTGATTGTCACATGAATAAACATATAAAAAATTAATAGTAATAATAATAATAGTCGAGCATTATCCATATATGTAAATATGCCTGTTTATTCAGATTAATATTCATTCTATTATACCTTTACATACACCTAAAACGTTCAGAAATGTCAATCACCTATCTCTGGCTTTTTGCCCACATTCTTAACACAGAACTGTCTTTCATCTCAGATTTTCCAATTTCGTAAAAAAGTCACGTTCCTGTCTCGCGAGATCAGGTTTCTGTTTGTGTGTGAGCTGTGTTGACAGTGTTTTGTCATTCTTGCTTGAAGTCACACAAAATCATCTGTTATGTAAGAGACATGACGGCCAGTGTGTGTAATTAACATCTGACACTAGACACAGACTCCAGTGTGACTCATCTTACTAAAATGTCAACATTCCGCGACAGTTTGTGACAGAAAAGTCTGTAACAGCCACTTCACAGATATAGGTTAAAATCTCTATTTAACTATTGAATCTTTGTCATCCCAAAATTTGTGAGGGTGAGTTTATATCAGGGAACATTTTACAGAATGTATGGCCAAAAGATGGACCCCAAAAAGCAAAATTTTAATATGAAAGACTTTACACTTTCAGCCATCTTGTTAAGCTGATTTTGTGTGAACACCGATGGAATCATACCAATAAAATTGCAGACATAACAGCTGATATGTGTACTTTGTCTAGATTTAGGACAAGGTGGCTTAAATATCTCACAGATATGTCAGATATTTGTTATTTTCTAAAAACTGGGCATTATGGAGTGCTTCCATTTGTTTAGACACAGAACTCAATTTGATTTACAAATAAACCAATTTGCCTTGAGTTCGATCCAACCTCCCAGACTTAGACTTAAAGTTTAAGAGTTTTGTCTAAACTCGGGCTAGGTTTGTGGTCTTAAAGGGTTTCAAAAAGCTGCCACCGTCTAAGGTTTGGCTAAGTCTATCTGGTAGTGGGCTTATCTTTGGTTAACAAAAACTGTTTCTCAATTCAAAATTTGAAATGTCTAAAATAAATGTATAAGAAACCTTTCTAAATTAGTCTTTGAACGTTGTTATGTGATTACAAGGTTTTCCATTGAAAAGCAGCATTTTATCAAAGATAAAATGTGTAAATAAAGGATATATGTCAACAGTAAAGGTATCGTGAATTAAAATAAAAGGTCACATGACATATAAAAGTGTGGTTATGTGATAAGCTTGGTCTTAGCTAAGTCACCCTTTGTGAAATCCATTTAAGTCTCAGACTTATCTAAGACAAAAGGCTCAGATACAAGTCCCTGACTTAGCCCAAGGCCAGGCTAAGTCTAAGACTCTTTAGGAAACAATCTGCAGATATTCAAATGACAAGAATTTGCCTAGTTTGTGGACACATTGACTTTAGGTCTTAAAGTGACAGTTTGACATCAGATCTCTTAAACAACTTCATACAAGCTTTCTTATCCTTAACAGTGATTGAAAAGCCAGAAATGGTAATTACTCTATAGAAATAATAATTACTGAATAGGAATAGTAATTTCCAAGTGAAGGTCTGGCTGAATAAGTTAAGAAATTGGACAAAACTAAAGAAATGGAAATGACTGGGGAGTGGTAATGGATGATTTTGTGAATGGATGAAAAGCAAAATACAGTCTCCTAACACAGATGTATGGGGTGTAATTAAATGAATTGGTGGTTTAGAATGAATAGAAACACATACTCTATGCAGATTGTATACAAACACACGGTAAGATGATTAGTTAAATATCCATTTAAATTTGTAATATATTGTATATTTTACATTTTATGGTTTTTATATCCATAAAGTTTTATACCAGACTTATTCGCCCTATTTAAGATTATTAGCCTTTTATTATTATATACTATTCATTCAGTCCATATTATTTTATTTTATAATGTTGTGCCTTGTATCTTGTGTGTATTAAGATTAAATGCCATCAAAGTGCAATAGTATTGCACCAGTGTATGATTTATTTTGTTAACAGATCTGAATTATTTCAGTGAAGCCTATATTTTCCATTTTCTAATCGTTGGCTAGAATATACAAACTCTGTTGTTCCTTAGAGTATTTGTCCATCGAGATAAAATTCTGTAATAGTATTTAGTATGTGATTATTACAGCATTTACATGTTACTGTATATAATATGTGAAAACTATTAACAATTCAACAAATCTCTTACAACTGTTTTAAGAAGCATTAAAATTAAATACAGATATATCACCCACCTGATAAATGTAATTCCTTTGAAACTTGAAACAATTTTCTTCAAACTTTGCACACTGTAAGCAGTTTGTCTCCCAGTAACAAAACCGTCTTTATTGAAAACAAATTCGCTTTGTATTCGAAAAGAATTTGAATTACTCTCTGTAATCTTTTAACAACAAACTCTTCTTTTTATAAGTAAAACAAATCATTCACTATTAACAGGTTGAAAGTGCGTTGACAAGATGTCTCACTGATCCTCTAGTTACAGTGTGTCACATGTGTAACAAGTCAGTACAAAGTGTCTTAAAACCACAAGCTTCTGATATTTAAGTGTAAAGCCAGTTTTACATCTCTCACACACACAAACTTCCCTCCTTTACACACATAGCCAACAGTTTCCTCTGCAAATCCTCTTTTTTATCAAATCACTAAAACCCACTTTGTCCATGTATCAGCCTCGCTTTGGTGTGTTTGCCGAGTTTTTTTAGCAATCACTGAAGATTCTCTGAATTCCTGGAGAAAGAAGTTCAGTCTGTCTAACAAGGAGTTTCCATGTCAGGCCAAATTCATGCAAATCAAATAAATTCTGCTATACACAAAGAAACTTTATCTGAGATATTGATATAATGTCAACAATACTTAAACCTCTTCTGCCTTTCAGCAACGTCTACAGAGAGTGAGTTATGTGAGTTTAAGGTGACCATAACTTACAATGTTATTATTTTATAAACAGAGACATTAAGAGCACCAGTAAAAACACAATGATGTCACATTCTGTCCAGGACACAACACAGCTAATCACATGACTGCAGATTCCTCAAATATTAATCTGCCAATAACAAATTGCCTTTTTTTCTGGAGACTTTACATAACCAGCAAAGTTTTGATTTATCATATCTGTACAGGAGAAATTGATATTTTATTCTGTGCAATTAATTGTACCAAACAGTAACAATCGTTAAGTGTTTTGAGGAGTTTCGTTTTTTAAGTCAATGAACTTAAATCCGGCTGCACCAAAGTGAAAATGGTGTTTGTACTTGATTAAAACCAGTCAAGACAAACTAGTTTTGTTCTGATGTTTTGTACCCGCCTGGTAAAAATCAACAGAGTGATGCAATGTACTAGAAGTGAGGTGCTTTTCAAACTTATTAAAGCCTAAACCAGTCACTTCAGTGAATAATAGGGGCCACTGTGGCAGAGTGGTAACACTCTCGCCTCCCACCTCTGCGGCTGGGGTTCGATCCCCGTCATGGCTGCAAGTGGGAAAGCTGGTAGTTGCTTGCCGTTGGTCGGCAGTTTACAGTACAGAGCCCTAGCGAACTATATGTACTGGTTTCCTCTGCCCTTCCAACTACCCGTCGTGATATGACCTGTACAGTGTTGAAAGCGACGTAAAACCCCAAATAAACAAAAAAAAAATCAGTGAATAATATTCAGCCCGAACATTAATTGCCCTTTCATACTACAGTCGGTATCCCCCCACAGTAGGCTGCATTTGGTGAAACATCCCTGTCCTTGGATCACCACCTGACATCTGCAAACTTGCAAGCCAGTAGCGAACCGTCCACTACCTTGCCCATCCTGCGGATGTTTTAAAATGTTTAAAATTTCTGCCTCCGATTTCCAAACCGTGGGCAGGCACAAGCGAAAATGAGGATTCGCAGATAAATTTCTTGCTTTGGTAACTGAAGGTGTGGTCCACGGTGTATATAAGGTTGTGACTCGGTCGTCCTTTGGTGTAATATGGCAACATAAGCCCAGTGGAGGTAAATAGCCGTTTTGCCACTGCGTCACAAGGTCGCATATGAATCTAGTACGATAGCTGAAGGACAGGGCCGTTTCGCCCAATACCTAGAACTGTGAATTATAGTAGTGGGAATAATACACTAAATCTCGGAAGGTATGGGGCGTTCTTGGAGGATGTACTGCTTGTAGTGGGAAAGGGGTATAATGAAGTCTCAATTCAGTTTGAACTTAGTCTTATGATATCTGAACTAAAGTGGAGTAGTTTCAGGTTTATAATGGCCTAAAATAGTCGGTTTCAGTTTACAATGTTCAGCTGGAAAATTGTAAATAAAGGAAGTCTTAATTCAGTCTGAACTCATTCCGATAAACTCTGTACTGACCCAAAACAGTCAATTCAGTTCTTAATATTCAGTCAAAAACTAGTCATAATTCAGTTTTAGCTCAATCGCATTATGTGTATGTACTGAAAGAGATACCTGTAGTTATTTTGACCTAAAACAGTCAGTTCAGTTCTTAATATCCATAATTACAGATATTCTTAAATCGAAAATGTAAAGTTCTATCATATTTGTTTACTAACATTTCAATGTTTTAAATTTATGGTGGCTTAAACCGTCTTATCCAATTACTAATATTTACTAAAAATCTGTTTATAATTATGGTATTTTTTTAACGTTTTAATAGGTTTACTCCCTAACAGAACTTAATCATATTAACATGCATATGGACGTAGAGAACAATCACAGTAAAACCCCCAAAAGGATTGTTTTGAATAAAGAATTGCTTTCTAATTCTTAAAATGCCACTGACATACCCAAAACATCAAAACGGGTAATTGATCAGTTTTGTGTTCATTAGACGCGGAAATATAGCAAATACTTAATGTTTGCAAGTCTTATATTCCTAAGTAACCATGTCACATCTAAGCTCACCACATAGCTAGTTTTTTTTAATTTTTATTTATTTATTTGGGGTTTTACACTGCTTTCAACACTGTACAGGTCATATCATGACGGGTAGTTGGAAGGGCAGAGGAAACCAGTACATACAGTTCGTCAGGGTTGTGTACTGTAAACTGCCGACCAACGGCAAGCAACTACCAGCTTTCCCACTTGAGGCCATGCCGGGAACCGAACCCCGGCCTCAGAGGTGGGAGGTGAGAGTGTTACCACTCTGTCACCGTGGCCCCACCACTAAAGAGCTAGAGTCACTGAACTATATACAAGTATTAACATTATCTTAAAGCTTACTCAAAGCTTATCTTAAAATGTGTGGACTACTGACTTCACTCACACAGTATGAATGGATTTGTCATATCAAGCATTATTTGTGCAAAGAAATTCCTTAAAGTTAATTCATATTTTATAAATAAAACTGATTAACGTATGTAAGATTATATAGAACTAAAACTTTATACAAGAACGCCTGATTTACAAAATGTCCTGTAACTATATTGTCCATGTTTTCAAAAGCCTTCTTGTATGATGTCCCCCTTTGGTTTTCCATACTTCCTGTTCACCACTTACATGTTTACGAGTTCCTTTAACAACATGTTCCATTTCACTTGAAAGAATTCCCTTAATCTTACATGAAAAACCTCCCCCCAACAAAACACAGCAGTTTTTAATCTGTTATACAATTAACTTCGTGTTTTTTGTGTATACTTTAAATCTCTGGGATTAATTACTGTATGAACAATATTTCTAATATAGCCCTTAGCTTATAAGGCCAAATTATTACGGCTTCTGGAAAGACTTTAAACATGTTTTTCAAAGTCTTAAAAGTATAATCAATAACGTTTACCAGCCTTTCAAACACGTACTTCCTGTTTGTATGTAAAGTGGGCGAAAATAGAGTTTGTTTTAGAAAACTAAAGCTCTACCATCGTTACTTGAATGTACAGTAAAAGCATAGCTATCAGTTATGAATTTATAAGTCCTTTCAAAATAACTTTAACCTTTATTTAATAAGTAACAGCATCTCAATGTTAGCATGGGCTTGGTTTGGGTGTTAGCTACATCCGAGTAAAACTAGGGATTTACAATACAGCAGACTTGCAGGTAAAAAATATGTTGATTCCCTGTGTAAATACACTTGTGACATGTTGTCTCCCAAATTCATAAACCACTCTAACCAAGAAGGTATCTCCTGTTTTTGTCACAGGTCTAAACCTGGTCAATGTATGATATAATAGACACACTAAGTCTTAAAGCAATCACATAAGTCATAACACTCATTTACCACTAGATTTAGTCCCAACACTCCATCACTCCACAGTCTGTCCAGCATTGTCTCAAAAGCAGATTTATTTATTACAGTTTACTTAGATACAAGAAGATTGCTTGTACATGTGATAGTTCTCACTAAGGGATGGGTCGGTAGGCCCGGTATCGCAGTATCGAGACCCTTTTACTGTAATACCGTGATGAGATTTTTGAACCGCCACTTGAACTCATATAATGGATGGAAGAGTTGAAATATTAGAAACATACCCTAAAGATCTGAAGAAATTGTTAGCTTTTATCCCCAATTTTCATGCATTTCCAGACCTTTATACAGTACTAGGGATTACGTCGAGCAGAACTGCCATGTTTTGGTTACGGTAATTTATAACCTCAATCTCAGCTCATATAATTCAAAGAAAAACTTAAAATGTTGGGAACAAACAAGAAATCTGAAGATATTATAAGCTTTTTATCTCAGATTTTGTGCATTTGGCCACTTCAATTGTGATGTCGTGAAGAGAAAATGTCTACTTTTGATTAGGGTTTACTAAAATGCGGAGTCCCAGAGTCAGTACGGTTTTGCGTTGGCGACCTCCTGATATACACATTTTTGGTACTGACACATCCCTAGTTATCACTACATTGTCAAGTTTAGCAATTTAATAAAACACTGATCATTAATAGTATAAATTTTATTAATTCTCTATGTGTACTCTGGGTAGTTTACATAACCTACACTGTCTTAATATTCATTACAAATATGCAGATTAGATTCCATACATTATGATATTATTGCATTACATCACCACATTATTATTGTTGATATGTGTGAAAGTTAGGTTTTAGTGTCTTATGTGATATTGGGACAGAGTATATTTGTTGTGGTGAACTGGATTTAAACCCATGTCTCACACTGCACAGTTGAGTGGATGAACAAATAGTAATTTTCTGAACTTAAGTAATTGATAAACATTATGTATTTTATTATTTGAGTAACAGCTTTCAGACATTGGAAACTTTCTAAGTTCCCACATTCAGTGCTCTTTCATCTATGAAACAATTCGTCCCATTAATGAGAACTCAAGCCTTGAGAATTACTGCAGGGTTTTGTCTGACAAAAGTTCATAAGAATCTGCTTCTCAAGGCTGTGTGTAATCCATCTACATCAGTGATATCTGACTTAATTACAACAGCGGCCAGCCACAGATAAAGCTGCTCACAGCTAAAACACAAGCTACTAGCATGTCTGCTCAGATAATCCAGCCAGTCAGACAGAATAGTGTAAAACATATAAAACATGTTGGACATGTCTCCATATGCTAGCTGTCCAGGTCATTTTACTCAGAATATAATGACACAGATGTGACAGTTTGTGTGCTTTTCACAGCTACATTTATACCAGGACTGGCCCTTGTGAATTCCAACACTGCCATGACAGTACAAAGTGGATTTGAACCCACAATCACAGATTTGAGATCCCTGTGATTGAATGTGTCACTAGCCAAAAATCTCAGTAACTCAATACATGTACACAGTACTCGATATAAAGTGGTGTGTACATGATACACAGTAACATGCATATGTGCTCAGTACACAAAGGCATGTGTATGTACTCAGTACACCATTGCATGTGTATATACTCAGTACACGGAGGTATATTTATATACTCAGTATATAGTTACATGTCTATGTACTCAGTATACAGTAGTGGGTATATGTAATTAGTACACAATAACTTGTTTGCACTCAGTACATAGTATTATGTGTATGTACTCAGTACACAGTGATATGTATACTATGTATATGTATTTAGTACACAGTGATATGTATATGTAATCAGGACAGGGCCATGTGTGTGTTCAGTACACAGTGATGTGCATATGTAATCAGTACACAGTGATGTGTATAGGTACTCAGTACGCAATAGTGTGTATATGTACTCAGTACACAGGGGTGTGTATATGTATTTAGTACACAGTGGTGTGTATGTACTTAGTAAACAGGGGTGTGTGTATATATACTCAGTACGCAGTAATGTGTATATGTACTCAGTACACAGTCATGTTTATATGTACTCGGGACACAGGGGTGTGCACATGTACTCAGTACACAGTGATGTGTATATTATGTATATGTATATGTGGCCCTTGTGAATTCCAACACTGCCATGACAGTACAAAGTGGATTTGAACCCACAATCACAGATTTGAGATCCCTGTGATTGAATGTGTCACTAGCCAAAAATCTCAGTAACTCAATACATGTACACAGTACTCGATATAAAGTGGTGTGTACATGATACACAGTAACATGCATATGTGCTCAGTACACAAAGGCACGTGTATGTACTCATTACTCAGTACACGGAGGTATATTTATGTACTCAGTGTATAGTTACATGTGTATGTACTCAGTATACAGTAGTGGGTATATGTAATTAGTACACAATAACTTGTTTGCACCCAGTACATAGTATTATGTGCATGTACTCAGTACACAGTGATGTGTATATTATGTATATGTATTCAGTACACAGTGATATGTATATGTAATCAGTACAGGGCCATGTGTGTGTGTTCAGTACACAATGATGTGAATATATAATCAGTACACAGTGATGTGTATAGATACTCAGTACGCAATAGTGTGTATATGTACTCAGTACACAGGGGTGTGTATATGTACTCAGTACACAGGGGTGTGTATGTACTTGGTAAACAGGGGTGTGTATATACTCAGTATGCAGTAATGTGTATATGTACTCAGTACACAGTCATGTTTATATGTACTCGGGACACAGGGGTGTGCACATGTACTCAGTACACAAGGGTGTGTATATGTACTCAATATGCAGTAATGTGTATATGTACTCAGTACATAGGGGCGTGCATATATACTCAGTACACAGTAGTGTGTATGTATGTACTCAGTATATAGTGGTGTAAATATGTACACAGTACACCGAGGGGTGTATTTGTACTTACTTGATTGCCTCTTTGTGTATCCAGTACACAGATTTATGTATCTCCATGTATTCAGTGACACAGCTTACACTCTCCCTTACATTAGCGCCTCAGAGGATGGTTAGATTAGTCCAGCACTTTATGAATGTTTCAATTGTATCATCATTATTACAGCTTATATCTGTATACATGTGGTCAGTTTTATTGTGGTTTGAAGAAAAAGAACAAACATCTTGATTTTACAATGAAACCTGATGATGAATGTATTCGCTGTAACCTTTTATCGTCATATCTGTTGGACAAAGTTGTCAGATGGGTGGTTATCTCAGTCACTTCACAAAACTACATTTGTTGCTAATTACACCATTAAGGAACATGCTAGACACTTTGTCCACAAAGGGTGGTCCAGTTAGGGAGTTGGCTCAATTTCTATTTGTGGCTTCTGAAAAGTTTTAGTCAAAGCATGTTTTTATAGCTTCAAATTAAAGCTGTATGTGGCTTCTGTGTAAGCTGAATGTTTTAATGTGCATTAAAAAACAGCTTCTTTCTTACAGTGCTGCTAATGCCTTTTGTCCATTAGACTACAGTAAGTTTTAGGCAGTAAAACAGGCTGGTTTTCAGAAACCAATCTCCTGTTTACATGTTTAAAGGAGACTGTGCGGAGTGTTTTGTGTTTTTACTGATTACAGGATGTTGTATGCGTCTCTCAGACAATGAGATCACGTCACCAAAATAGAAACAATAATCCTGTTTAATCACCTGTTACAGAGCTCTTGTCTGCTATATTTAGTGCACCCATTGTGTAAACACATATACTTGTGTATGTCATGATAAAAAGTCCAATCTGGTAGAATTTCAAATTCTACCGGTAGAAAGTCCAATTAGAGTTTCTGCCAGTAGAAACTCCAATCTAGGAGATCTGGGTATTGCCCTGGGGTCCGAAATCTAATAAACTTGGTAGATATTCCAATCTAGATGTTGAAACTCTGGATAAGGTGACAGTACTACAAACTGTAAATGTTCAGACCAACTGGGCAGTTGTGACAAACAAATGCTGCTGTAGAAGCATAGGTGTTAATTATTCAACTAAATGCCATATAGGAAGTGACTGCTGTCAAAATTTAATTTGTTAAAACTGTACTTTGTATTATATAACACTTGTAAAAAGACATTTAAATATTACATCAGTTAGTAATGTTCACATTACAGATTTCTCTTGAAAAGTGGGGGTGGGATGTCTATAGTGATATTCTTGCAATAGACTGAAAATTTCCGTTTTTGTCAGATTTAATTATGTTAAATCTGTGTTACAGTAAAATGTTTTCTTTAATATGAGTTTTCTTTATTTATGAAAGCTGCACCCTGTTTAAATGACAGATTCATATGTATAGAAGACCCAATTTTTGTTTTTCAATTGGACTTTCTTTCAAGCATACGTTAAGTTTCTACAAATATTTCACAGAGCAATTTACAGAAAATTTCCATTTGTGTCACGTTTAAATTGTTTTCTTTGATATGGATCAAAATTATGTATATTATAAAAACTATTGTATTTTTGGGCTATCAGTCTGATCAATCAGTCTATTAAGCAGGTATATATATACACACATTAAACTAAAACTGTTGATCCAGATTACCACCAAAATCAAATCATCTGTTCCCTATGCCATCCTCAACATTTCCTAAAACTTGCAACCTCCATCCATAACTTTTTGAGTTGTTTTGCACACAAACAAACCCGAACAGCTAGCAACATACACTCCTTAATGGAAGTAACTAGCCCTTGTAATGTCTGAGCAATTTGACTACATTCATCTGCCACTGTGGCCTAGTGGGTAACATACTCACCTAGGAACACAGAGGACGAGGGTTCAAACCCAGGTACAGGCAGATACATACTGGCTCAAATGACCACTTAAAATGGCGGTCCTCTGCTTATGGGGGGTCATATCCCCAGTGGCAAGTTAAAGGACCTCAAGGACATTGATAAATGGTCATCCTTGAGCCCCGGTCTTTCAGTTAGGGGAATGTCAGTAACTGGAGGGTTGGGCTGTACTTGTACAGTTGGGTGGTTCATATAGTGCTTTGAGTCCTGTAGTACATGGAGATATTACGCTGAGCATAAATACATAATAATAATAATAATTCATTGCTGCTGTGACAAGGTGTGTTACTTTTCATGTTTAGAAACAAAGTTTTCACCTGGTATCATCTGATTATCTCCCAGTCAGATACACAATCAGTAATCTGTACAAATTAATAAGGGCAAACAAAGACAGATGTACAAATGTTATCACATTATCTTATCTGTTCTTATTCTTATCTACAACATAAAATACAAGCAACTGTCTGAATTTTAGGCCAGGATATGATGTATATAAATATTCCAGTTGGCCACACTGACTTTCTGGTTATCAAGCTTTACAAATGATTGATTCTGGATACTGTGACCGCGGGTTCAAACCTTCTACAAAACCTCAATATGACACCAGCTGTAAGGTAAAAAGTCAACTTTTACTAGTCTTTAATGAGGTTTTGTCGTGGGTTTTTGTGTTGCAATAATTTGTGTTTACACCATACCAAGTGCAGTCTGCTCACTCATTATGGACACTTATTATTTCACAGTAATTGCTGCACCGTCTTCCACTAGCATCCATTCTGCTATTGGGTTTCTGTTTGAAGCCAGTGTTTTATTGGCCTGCTTATCGGGGAGTTTTTTTGGCATTTATTGAGTGTGGAGAAAACTGGTTGTTGAACTGACTGAAAGTCTGAGTGGATATCGAGTGTATTATATCATAACTAACACTTCATACTAATCAACTAATACTTCATTTACGTCCACAACAGATACAACAACAGCTCAGTTCCACGTGTTTATTTCATTTACACTCTTTATTGGTCTATGTTTTTACTCTTTATTGGTCTATCTATGTTTTACCTTTAATACAGTTTCAGCCATTGTGTTTATCAGGGTGGATGAAAAAGTACATGAACGAAATTGTCAAGTGTACAGAGGTAATTACACTTTGATGGGATCTAAATCAATCGATAAAATACAAGAAATAAGAAGAATGTTTGATAAGAACCTTTGAAAAGGATATCGTGAAGTATATCTAGGCATCCCCACTGACTGTTCAAGTCTGGCACACTATATTGATGTAATTTATTAGAATATGACATGGCCACCAATTGATTGATTGATTGAGTGAGTGAGTGACTGAGTGAGTGGTTTAATACTTGGTTAAATGATCGATAAATTGATTGATTGATAGATAGATTGACTGGTCTTTTGATTGATTGATTGATTAATTGACGGGTCATTTGGTTGGTAGGTAAATACAAAATTGATCCATATAATCCAGGTAATTTGTTTAAATCAGGGTTGTAATTTTTATGTATCTAAGAATATGCTAATATATTGAATAATTGTTTCACTGGATCGTTGATTGATCATTCATTCATCCATTCATTAATTCAATGATGGGCCATGGTGGTGCAGTGGTAACACACCCGCGTTCTACCTCTGAGATAGGAGTTTGAATCCTGTCCCAATATCAAGTAGGAAAGCTGGTAGTTGCTTGCTGTTTGTCAGCAGTTTACAGAACAGAACTTTGACCAACTGTATGTACTGGTTTCCTCCGCCCTTCTAACTACACGTTGCAAGGTACCCATACAACCCCCAAAATTGTTAAACAAAATAGATGTTGCATGCATCAAAACAAACGCCTCTATGTTTCTGAAAACATAGCACTGGAAATTCAGCAGTCACAAAACGATCAGATGTGACCAGACCAACACTCAAATTAACTTCAGAAAAACTTCACTGCCAAGAAGTTTTTTCTCTGTGAAAATATGGCTCCAGCAAATAGGTAAAAAAAACCTTGTAATGATTAATGGCTAATTCCTTAAACATGGCGTGAAAAAACACAGAATGTATTAACACAGAATGTATTAACACACAAATATATAAAACTGGTTCACTGAGATAACCCACTTCCAGGTTGGAAAACAAAAAATCATGCTTTGAAGTTGTAAAAAAAATAAACTCCCAGTAAATTGTGGAAGCTGCAAAATCTTTCAACAAATATTTTTATTGTAGCAGGCCATAATTGGGAAAAAATGCAATAACAATTACATGTTGCTCTCTGAGAATTACAGTTTACTATTTGTTCACTGGTTTTAGGTCATAATGTTCTAGTGTGAGATACTTTAAACTGCATCAATTCATTAAATAACCTTCTTGTATCCATCGGATGCATCCGGTGAAAACTTTGGTTTATCATTCACTACGCCTCCGCTGCCAAATCGCTTTGAGAGATTTTCTACATTAATGATTTCAGCGGAAAACTACACCAGCTAGCTTCATGCAAATTTGCATGATATCTTCATTAGGAGGTTAGCGTCTCTGGGACTGAAATTAGCCTCATTCTGAAAAACAAGATGGCCACTGCAGGAATTTCTTTGAAAATTATCTGCTTTTTCTACTAGCTGGTTCTCATAAGTAGAAAGTTGAATCTCTTCATAGGTGATATGTATAAGTCATATGCATGTTCTCTACAACCTTGCAGACATTTGACCTTGAAGTTCTTCAAGACTTCAAACGTTCCTATATCTCCCTTATTATTGGTCCTAGAGGTTTATTGGTCTCTCTCTTTCAAGATCAAACGGGGACAGTCAAACTTAAAAGTGCTTGTAACTAGTTTAAAGGTTTGTAATGTGAAACCAACTTATAGGAAATCATGGGCTGGGAATCTTCTGATGTCGTCAGATTTGACCTTTGGTCCCTCCTTCAAGGTCAAATGAGGTGAGCCGAACTTAAAAGCGTTTATAATTGGCTCATTACTGGTCCTAGAGGTTTTGCAATGTGAAACCAACTTATAGGAAATCAAGGGCTTGGAATATTCTGATGTGGTCAGATTTGACCTTGGGCCCCTCCTTCAAGGTCAAATTAGGACAATCAAACTGAAAAGTGCTTATAACTTGCTTATTATTGGCCCTAGAGGTATGTAATGTGAAATCATGGGTTGGGAATCTTCTGATGTGATCAGATTTGACCTTGGGCCCCTCCTGCAAGGTCAAACGATGAATCAAATTTGCATCGGTTCTCTGATGTGCTAGGTCTCATTTATTTTGCTGGTATGTTTGGAAAATGTGTAATTAAGTTCTTTACACAATTCAGTGTTTGACTATTATGTTTATTTATTTTTGTTTCACTAGAGTTTCGCACCATCACTTTCATTGAATTTAAAAGTAGTGTGTTTCAAAAGTTTTGTATGTACATATTTTAAAATATTAATAATTGTTCAGTTCACAAATTATAACAGATCTCTTTTAATGTTTTATTAGCCATATTTTGTGGTTGTAAGTTGAATAACTTGGAGTGTTCCTCTCTACAACCCACAGACACTTCCCTATGTACACAGATGTGACTACTGAGTTTGCAAAGTAAACAGGAAACACTACAAATCTTGATGTTTGTGATTTCTACAAATAGATCAGAGGAAACCTTAGGAACTAAAAGAACTCAGAGAATGTAAACAGAAGCATCGATAAGAACTGTTAGAAAAAATCTCACTACTCAACCACTTGTATGTAGCTCCGTTTTTTATATTTCCGTTTTGAAAAAGGTGTTTATAAAGAAAGCACCCTTTTATATGTATATAAGATTTTATTTAGCTGTTATTTTAAAGTGTAATATACTTTGAATATCATTCCAAACATTTACTGGTACTGTGATAAATTAAACATTATTACAAATATAATGTGGCTAAACTCCAAAATATTCAATATGCCCTTTATACAGTTGTCTTTAAGACTTGATAGAACAAGCCATGTCACTCCCTTTCTTCAAAAACTACACTGACTCCCCATTTCATATCGCATCTTATTTAAATATAATCTAACTACTTTTAAGGCCATGAAATTCTCCCAACCTACATACTTATCATCCTTGATCAAAACCCAGTAGCCTCACTCGTGGCAATCAGCTATCTCTTACCTCAGTTTGTCCTAGAAAGGCCATTGGTAGGCAAGGTTTTGCAATGGCTTCCCCAACTGAATGGAACAGACTCCCAAAATTGGTCTGATCACAGCACACAATAACAGGTTTCTGAATAGTCTGGTTCCTGACTGCTTTACTCTGCAATAAAGGGTCGGGTATCGCCCACCATTTTGGGTACTAGGCTTGCGTAGTTACACCTAGCAATGATCAAGAAGAAATTAAATAAAATATGTTTCTAGTTAACACATGTGGCACACATTTTGACACAATATCCCCCTTTTACTATGTAATGATATCACATAATAATTAAACAACATTTGTGATAAACAGAAATGTGCATCAGTTTAAGTGTTGTCAGCCCTCTATTATCACCCCAAACCACGCATGTGTTTCTAAAGATCACTGTCTTCCCAAAATATTCTAAGGTTTATGCAGGTGTTCCACTGGAGCCAACCCTGGACCCTAGGGTGGGTTGCAAAAGTCATAGGGTCGTAGAAAAAAAGGCACGAAAATGGTGAGTCGGTTATGAAATCCATGACAGGTCAGTATAGTTACAGACAGGAAGTGATAAGCATCCCGACAAGACGTAGGGTCGGAGATGTTTATTTCACGGCCAGTCGTAGAAGTACTACGACAAGCCTTAAACCCGTAACAGACAAGCCTTACTAGGTCCAAACAAGCCATACTGATAAACAGACAGGACTGGAGAAACATACAGGACCCCACAACCAGACTTGCAGTCGGTATTGTCATTACAGCTTTTGATGAATTTTTGGGAAAAAAGAGGATGAAGTGTCAACCAATAAACAATTCTTAAACTAGGTCCAGGCTAAATATTTGGATCCCATCACGTGACCAAAATGTCCAAATTTATTTTTTTGTTATTTTAATTATAGTTTTTACGTTTTTTGCTTCAATATTATAAAAGAAATAAATGTCTGCTTCAGATTATAAATGAAAAAGCCACTTAAAATATGCAATTTTCATTAAAAATGTTATATCCTGTGCAAACAAGCAGGGAGAGATGTGCTTCTAACAATCCTTCATGTGACAATGAAAACCCTCTTGCTTGTTGCTGCTTTTTACACTCCAATTTCGAACTTCTGGGAAGGACCCCTTCAAAAGTCCGTCACTCTGAGCAATTTTCCTAGACATATATACCAAATAATTTCGAGCCTCTGAGAAAGCACATTTTTTTGGACGTGAAGGTAAACGCCCTGTAGTTCTGGTCAAGTGATGGAATACAAATATTTACTAGTAACCTTGTTTTAGATTTGTTGATTGGTCGACACTTGATCCTCTTTTTACCCAAAAATTTATTTCCTGAAATAAGGGATTTTATTTTTATTTAACTAAATAAAAACACTTTTTTAGATTTCTTGATTAATTATAGCATATATGTGGAACTTCACCTGAAAATTATGATCACTGGCACTGTTTACTTGTCATTCTTGACATAATTTTGATCATATTTTTACCTCATATCATGCTAGAAATGGACTACAAATGAGCAGTACTTAAGTTACAAAAGACAAGCCGGCTTCATGTTACGACAGGCCTGCAAGTGATAAGGACAAGCCTGGAATGGTTACAAGCCTGGAAGTGTAACCGACAGGCCCTTAAGTTAACAGACAGGCCTGTTGCTAGGTGGATGAATTTAGGGTCGGATACAAGGGTCGGTAACGGTCGTAGAAATATCAAACATATTTGATATTTCACCGAATCTCCCCGACAGGACGGGAACTTGAAACCGACCCTAACCGACCATGTAAACATTGGTCCCGCCTCTCCAAAAATGCATAGTTACCGGCCTGTCGGCTCCAGTGGAACACCTCTATTAACGAGCTTTCCCGATGCATGTCGGATATTAGTGATGCATTCTTTTTGCTATTCAACACTGGTACTTGCTACTTCACATCCCATAAAAATGTGGTTAAAATGCAAAGATATTAAACACTGCCCTATCACGTCACACAAAAGTATACAGGATTAATAGGTGAAGGTCCTCACAGGCGATACCAGTCCCTTTATTGTTTGAGCAGACTGGTGCCCTGTCACATTTCCAAAGCCAGTTAAAAACCTATTTGTTTAGACTAGCATATCCTTCACCATAGTGCCCTGGACTTTCCCTTTTTGATTTATTTGGGGTTTTACGTCGCTTTCAACACTGTACAGGTCATATCACGACGGGTAGTTGGAAGGGCAAAGGAAACCAGTACATACAGTTAGTTAGGGTTCTGTACTGTAAACTGCCGACCAACGGCAAGCAACTACCAGCTTTCCCACTTGAGGCCGTCACGGGGATCGAACCTCGGCTTCAGAGGTGGGAGGCGAGAGTGTTACCACTCTGCCACCGTGGCCCCGCTTTCCCTTTATGACCTCAAGCGCATTAGAGGATGTTGTAGCAATTTTGCGCTATATAAATGTTTCTATTCTATTCTAATACTAAGATGTTATTGCACAAATATAAATGTTAAGCCATACACTTATAACAAACCTGGGCCCGTATTCACAAAAGGTCTTAGACTTAGCCAGGTCTTAGGCTTAAATCCAGTCTTAAAGCTAAGATTTTTGTCTCAGTTAAGTTTTGTCTTAAAACCTTATTCACAAAGGTTGACTTAGCTAAGTCCAAGATCACCAAATAACTACAGTGGTTTTCTGTGTCATGTGACCTTTCTTTTCTATTCAAACTATACTATTGGTGACATATATCCTTCATTTAATGCATTTTATCTAAGGAAAAGTGCTGTTTTGAATTGGAAAACCTTGTTACCACATATAAACTTCCAAAGACTGCTTTAGTGAGATGTTCTGTATAATTATACTTTATTTACAGCCATTTCAAATTTTGAAGTGGAGAAAAGTTTATGGTGGCCATATCTAAGTCCTCTTTTCAAAATTTAAGCCCACTACCAACCAGTCTTAAATTAAGTTGAGCCCTTGGCTAAGCCTAAGACCAGTCCTAAATTCTTTTTGAATACCCCTAATCCTAAGACAAAAGTCTTAGCAGGTTTTCGGCAGAAATTTGAGACAAAAATTTCAACATTTAAGCCTAAGCCCTGGCTAAGACCTTTCGTCAATACGGGCCCCGGGGTATTTTGGAAAAGTTTTTTTGAAAAGTTAGCTGCTCTGTTTGAGAACATTATGTTCCCTCTGTCCGCTGTAATTATCTTTTAAAACCCACAGAATTCATAACGTTTTCATGCATTATTTGCCGTATCACGAATTATCCGTGAACTATACTTAAACATTGTTACCACTTTTATTATTAATATAAGACATATTTATTCACTGTATCCAAATAAATCATAGTGCGATAGAAATAAGCGTACAATGCTTTTCAAACCTCCATGATTTAATATTTTATTGTTATATATACCGGTATGTATTTCATATCAAAATAATTGATATAAACAAAAACTACATCCATTTATTAGTTTAAAAATGTGCAGTTATATATGCAGTAGATTTCAAACATTTGAACGGATTAATAAGAGATATTAATTTTGTTGAATAATTTGCAAAAAGAAAAAAAAGTAACGTATTTGCTACGTTTCTATACGAGCGCGTTATACTAGTATTAAGTATATTGTCGAGTGTGTTGTTTGAAAAAGTGAACTATTTGCAAATGGTTGTCGTTTATACATTGTTGAGGTCATGACACAAAAAAGTGGAGAAATATTTGGGTATTTGGAAAACCATAAAGGTAAAAATATGTGATGATAGTTTTGTTTCATATGGTACACACATCAGTCGTTCATTGAACAAAGTGTAAACCTGAATTGTTTCTGTACAAAGAATCATTATATTCGTGTTACAAAATACAAGAAATTTGTGAGTTTAATATTACTTTATTGAATTATATTGTAAATTGGCATATTGTTTTATTGTGTTTTAATCCGGAAACAACTGACATGAATACAGGTATTATAATAATATTTGAGGATATTTACATTGATTTAAATAATTTTTCCATGAGTAACTTACTAACTTTATTTTATGTTTCTTAACATTGATGTGTGTTAAGGGGTTTTACAGCAACTGAAAAAAAAGAAAACATTCTATCTATCAACTATCTACGGAAGAGTAGACCCAGTGGGCAAAGTTACATCATTTAGACATCAAAATGACAACGGACCCGATGTCAATAAACTGTCTTTTTTTTATTTGGTTTGAAAGTTCCAATGACATCATTTTCACGACATCAAAATGACATCATTATCATGACATCAAACAGACATTATTTTCAAGATATAAAAATGACATCCTTTTTGGGAACTCTAAATGACATCATATACAGTAGAACCTCTATTATCCGACCCTCTATTATCCAAATTTTCAATTATCCAACCTCTAATCCACTCTCCCAGCTCCATTTAAACCTGTTATTTTAGGCTTTCTATTATCCGACCTTTCTATTATCCGACCTAATTGTTCCTCTCCCACGAGGGTCGGATAATAGGGGTTCTACTGTATTATATCAAAAATAAATTTTTATGACATCCAAACCGGAAGTAATTTAAAGTTTCAAATCCACCCAAAAATATGTATGTTGTTTTGGGAACAGTTTCATTACAATAGGAAAACTTCCCCAATGACATATACAGAAAAAATATATCACAATGAAGAAAACAGTGTTATATTGTTAATCTTCTTGAATGATATATTTTGATATGTCTGATGAGGGATGTTTTTACTTTTATTATCCACTATTCTATACGATTTATGGGTTCAATAGTATGAATATTTGATGAGAGAATGTGAAAAAGGATGTCAGAAAGCATCATGGGTACCAGTGAATATAACAACTGCGATTTTAACCTGCAATATCTCAGTCATTTCTGCATGAATTTTGATGTAACAAACATGAGTAGAAGCACCGTAAGAAGACCTTTCTCATGATATATAACATATTTGTAGGTAACACAGTTTCTGAGATATTGGTGAAAAACCGGAAGTGATTGAGGCGACGTTGTATACAAATGAAATATATCCCACTCCGTATAACTCTCTATACTGGTCAAATACAATGTGTGGTGGATAATAAATTAAATTTTAAATTAATTAAATTTTGTTCAAATAACATAAAACTAAATTATTAAATAAGGAATTGTGTATAATAAAGAATTGGCATGAGTTTCCCAGTGGTACCTACAGAGAGTGATAAACAGGAATGTGAATAAAAATTTATTGGTACTTTTAGTACACTTCATACACAGCAATTACACAACAAAACATCAGTGCCACTACATCTCAAATTCACTTTATCATACATGTCCTTGATCTAAGGGGGTGTTCCTGTCATATACATTTTTATATTTACTTATTCAAAAAGTGGGGTGGTTTGTAGTACTGCAAATTTGTCTGCCACTGATGTCGTTTTTGTAAATTTTCAGTAGTAAGTAAAATCTGCTCTTAGTGAAATCTTGATTATGGAAGTGATCAAAATTCTTTTCAGTGATTAGTGATTAATCAACTGGGATTGACTGACAATTGGGATTGATGTTACACATAAATATATAACTCAAACAGACTGTATGTTAAATATGAGAAATAAGTGTTAATAATGACATCAAAATGATGTGTCAAGAAATGTTAAAAATGTTAGAAAAGTGAAAAAACATCTATGAACTTCATGATATGTAACAGTGACATTATTGAGCCAAAGAGAGAAAATATAGGGGAAGTTTGAAGAAGTCAAAAAGAAGTCACAAAAATCACCAACTTATGGGGTACATTAATCTATACTCTGATGGCACAATGACATCAATATGATGTGGAGAGAAAAACATCAGATTTTGCACAATTAAATGATGTCAAACTGACATCACATGTAATGACCAACAGGTCTGTTTCCATCAAATAATGTCTAGATATCATTATGCTATCAAAGTGACATCAGGTCCCAGTTTAGACCAATCATTGATATCGAAATGACGTCCTGTGCCTGGTGGGGAAGGGCCAACATGACAGTTTTTTTATCTTGCTTTATGGACTTAGTAACTCGATATATCGACTGAGCTATCTCTCTTTATCGACTTATAAGTAACTCGATAAATCGACATAGGCATCTCGATTTATATAACACCGATAATCATTGTATTTTATTAACCAAAGAGTTTTTTAAGGACTTAAAATGGTTTCAGGTTTTTCTCAGTTCAATCTCCAGTTCATTAGTGTATCTACTTGAATACCTGTTTGGAAGGCCTGTGAGGTGGTTATGATAATTATGCTTACTCTTTACATATTCCTAAAGGTTTTAGAAGCTATAATACAGCAAATCTGGAGATTCTTGAGTAAGAACTTTACCTGTCCTTGCCCGTGTCTGTGATTTCAATCAGTGTCTGTCTCAATTTGAGATTGTTCTGTTGAGGACACGGATGGGGAGGGGAAACTTCATTTTCATGTAATCCCTAAGCACTGTTGAACTTCTGCCACCCTCATCCATGTCTGCGAAAGAACGATCAGAAACCAACCCATCAGTGAACTGACAAAGGGTACGGGTGAGGACAGGTGTAGTTAGCTGTGATACTTTGATTGGTTTTATTCTTTTCACGGATACGGATTCTGGTACGGACGAACAAGGACGGGGAAGTTCCTACCTTAATGTGGTAGTGGCCCATAAAATATGGAACCATGCTTTTGCTAACAAATCCATACAGATTATGTGTGATAATATAGCTGTGGTCGAGGTTCTCACTTTTGGTAGAGCCAGGGATCCAATTATGGCTTCTTGTGCTAGGAATATTTGGCTTCTGGCTGCCATGTTTAATATCAACATTGTTGTTTGTTATGTAAGGGATCTAGATAACACTGTGGTAGACTTACTTTCTAGGTGGCAAACAAACTCCTGATAATTTAATTTGATAGACTCCCCTGTATGGGTTAATGCACATTTGGATCTCACTTTGCTTAATCATGGTATTTAGCCAGTTTTGTCTGTTTTTCAGATTCCCAGGTGGTGACGGCTCCTCTGGCTACTCAGACATGCAGGAGACTTTGGTCTGGCTTCCGACCAGCCACCTTGGCTTCATGTCAAAGAATGTTTCAATTGTCTCTGGCTTTCCTGGTGGTGGTGAACCTGTCGCTCCCTGGGGTTTCTTCATTAGATATACTTGCATTTATGGAGTATTTAACACAATCGGGTATGTCTCCTGATCATATCACAAATCATATTACTGTTGTTAGATCCTTGTACATTGTATATGGTTACAACATTGCCCCCTTCAGGGATCAGAAGATTTGTTTGTTGATTAAATCCGTAAAACTGAATCCTTCATTTAGTCCTAGAAATACTATTGTAATGGATGAGATTTTGTTATTGCAAATTGTTACAGTTTCTGCTCAGTTAGTGTCCTCTTGTATACTTGCTGGCATTTTTCTCTTTTCTAAGGCTGTCAAATATATTGCCACATTCGGGTAATAGTTTTGATAAAACTAGACATTTGTGTGCTGGTGATGTTATTTTTTTTATAACCTCAGGTTATATTAATTAAATAGTCTAAGACCTTTCAGGACCGTGTAAAGACCTCAACCCTAGATATTCCATATCTAGGTTCTTCAGCTCTCTGCCCGGTTAGATCACTGTCTGCTATGTTGACCACTCTTCCTTCCAATATGGATGCTGCTCTCTTTCAGGTACCACATGGTCAATCATCCAAGCCTCTTACAGATTCTGCTGCCAGGAAGCACCTTGAAAGTGTGTCAGCATTGCTAGCGTTTTCCAGGTCCTTTACCTTCCATGATTTTCGCAGGGGTGGTGCCTCTTGGGCCTTTAGAAGGGGTGTGCCTGTTTAAGATATCTAGGCCCAAGGAATCTGGGGCCAGTTTCACGAAGCCTCCTTTGGAAAGGACCTCCTTTAGTAAAAGAAGGTCATTTTTTTCCTTTGGTAAGGCCATCTTAAATTTCAGTTTCACAAAACCTCTTTTAACTCTCCTTACTGAAGGTCTTCCCTAAAACTTAAGAAGGGAGCAAATGTCCTAACATTTTTGAAGGACACTTCCTTAAATTTAATGTAGGTCCTTAATTAGCTTCCTTGAAACTCAAGGGAGTTTTCAAGGTCTCCTTTAAGAAAGGAAGCTTTGTGAAACTGAGATTTTTTAAAGGAGGGTAAAATTTAAGGAAATCCTTAAATCTAGGGTGACCTTTAACTTAAGGAGGCTTCGTGAAACCAGCCCCTGGACCTCCACTTGTGTTAAGAGGTACATTACATTGCCCCCTTCTCATTCTTCTCAAGTGTCTCATGCTTTTAAGTCCCGCCTCTATGCTTGAGTGTGTACTGTGTGTTCGGGGGCCTGTAAATCTTCATTTCTACCTGATTTTACACTCCTCCACTCCTTTTTGAGCTTACAACCTTTTTTACCTTTTCTATCTATCACTTGACCTCATTTTTAGGTAACCCCTTTTGACCTGTTACTCGGGTCCTTAAATTGTTACCTCATTGCCTCCAGTTAGGTCAAGTCATAATGAAAACCCCGGTATGGGGAAAAATATTTTTATTATACATTAACAAAGGTTAAAGTTGGGGTTTTACATCCCGTTCAACAGCCAGTATACATTAACAAGTACTACTCTATATTTTATTTACATTTGTAATATTCAGTAAGATTATGTATAACATTTTATCAAATTAGCCACTGACCAGATATTTACATATTCTATACATATTATGTCAATGGCCATGAAATATTTAGTTATACTATTACTATTAACTTTTATCAGCATAGCTATGCATAAGTTTGAGGTGACCCTAAAAGGGTTAGATATTTATAGCTAAAGTGGATGTAAATAAGTTAGGGTGGCCTTAGCTCCAGGCTTAGAGAGAGTTAAGGTCAACCTAAAGTTTAGATGGTAAGTCTGTAATTTGAAAGATGAGAGAGTTTAGGGTGACCTCAAACTTAAGGTTTTTAGCAAAATGGGAGTTTAAGTCGAAATTTACATTTTAAAGTTACTGTATGGATTTATGATGAGAGATGAATTACTTTCAATGTATGAAATTTTAGTTAATAATTTTAATTTTCAATTCAAAAATGCAAAAGGGGGGGAGGAGTAGAGGTTTGAATTGAGAGCCCCAAGGAAGTAGGGGTGAGGTAGAGATGTTTTTGAAAATTTTTTGCAACCTGGTCAGAGGCATTGTGGTCAAGGGTTATGTATCTCCAGACGCATTCCAACGTCCAGATGCCATGGCTCTGGATATCTTGCAATGGTACATTCGAATTAAAGGCGAATGAGGCACCTGAATGATGGAATGCGTGGAATGTGAGATTGGAGTTTTCCAAGTTGAGTTTGGTGAATAAAGATTTGAAATGTCACCTGACTTGGTTATCTGTGAGGGGAAGCCATTTGATTGTTGCTTTGTACTGGAATAAGGGAGAGTTGTTAGAACCAGGGGTAATGTTTAACAGATTTTTGACAGCAGTGACAGGACAGATGGGATTGGCTCTGAGAGATGGAATTTTGAGAATTTTTACTGATCTCTTGTCCTGTATGGTCTTGGTCTATTTGACTATTATATGTAGTCCGGGCTTTGCAAAAATAATGTTAGTTCTGGCCAAGTGATTTAGGGGGGAGAAACGTTGAACAGAGTGAGGGACTAAGTTTGATAATCTCAAAAATGAAAAGAATGCAAGGGTGTACACAGCCTTGAATACTTGTCCCATATAAGTGGAATCACAGGCTCTGACCAATAATTGGAGGGTATTGATGTCAATGATGCTTTTAAGGGAAGGTTTAAAAGAGGTACGGAGTGTCATTGCCTTTTGAAAATACTTAATTCTTGGATCTTAAAAATGATGGTAGGGAGGCCATATAAGGACAGATTTGCTTTGATAGCAGCTAGGTAGTTAGCTATGGTGGGGGTGGATAAGCCATTGGAAGAGAGAAATTCTAAATAGGCCACAATGATCATGGGTTTAAGCGAAAACAAGGAGACTTGCATAAATACTGTGAAAGCTATGAAAAGCCTAAACATACTTTGGTAACTGATTTGGGTACCAGGTCTGAATGCCAATTCTGTCTTCTTGGCTGCAGATTTGGCCAAGGGAGACAATCTAGGCGGCAAGCCTATCAAATACACCAATCAATATGTAAGTGATTCTCTTGGATGCCAACCCATTGGTGTTGTGAAAGACATGTTTTTAGCTTTACCTGGGGGGTCCTCAGAGTCCAACGTGAAAGCAAGTCAGCAATATATGGTTATCCTTACCTGCTATGTGATTGACCTGAAGGTTAATGTCCCAGGTGGCCACTTGAAGTTGTATGTTTCTGGCAATTGCAGCTAGGGTCAAGTCCCTGGTCCTGCCCGAATTGAGTACACAGACTACAGCCTCATTATCACATGCGATTCGAATTCTAGATTTAGCCCAAGACTTGTTCCAAACTCTGAGGGCCACCAGAATGTTCAACATTTCTAGGTGGACAATATTCAGGTCCATATATCCCAGTGGTAGGGGGAGTGCATACACTTGGTTGCCACATCTGGCCCCAAGACCCTGTAAACATGCATCCAGCTCAATATCAAAAGCAATGGGCCTGTGGTCAAAAATGGTTACCCATTGAAGGTGGGTAAGAACTTTGAAAACCAGTTTATGTCTCTTTGCACATGTACGGACAGTTGTACCTGATCTTTGTCATGCATAGTGCGCAAGACATAGAGGAGGCGATTCAGGAAGAACCTGGACAAACGCACGCATTTGCTGACATATAAAAGGCTGCCTAGCAGGGATTGGAGTTGACGCTTGATGCAGTGTGTCCTACTGCGCCATGTGATGCATTTTTGCAATATTTCTTGCAATTTTTCATTGGGGATGGAAAGGGTGAAGTTCTCAGTATTGACTAATATACCAAGACAGTTGACGCATGTAGCTGGCTCAACCAGCTTGTGTGAAATTTCAAAGCCTAGATGGCCTAGGAGGGTACTTAGAGCGTCAAATGAGGTGTCAACACGACTAGGAAGGTCGATTCCAAGGATATCATCAATATAATTTATGATGTCATAGTCGTGTTGACGCATCATGTGATGTACAGCGTCACTTAGGCACTGAAATAAGGTGCTCCTGTGCCAAAATCTGAACGGCAGGCAGGTGTCCAGAAACCAGCCATCTTGACGCAGACCCAACAGATCATAGTCCTTGGGGTCAAGCTTGACATGTCTGAAGGCGCGTTTTATGTCTATCTTGTAGATCATGCAGCCCTTTCCCAGTGACTTAACGTGTTTGACAACATGATCAATGGTGGGCAATTTCAGGACAAAGAGGGTGTTAAGATATACGTCTTGAGCACTACCAGCATTTACAGATTTGCCCTGGGGAAAGCTCAAATCGACTATTACCCTTCTATTTTTGGAATGTGGCTTGTCTCTGGTCATAAAAGGGGAGGTATGTAAATTTGCCAGTGGTGGGGCGTCAAAGGGGCCTAGTATGGCATTGTAACTTTTCTCCTCCAGGTAAGCCCGTACGTCATTTGGATAATTTTTGGCTGAGTTATGAGTGTCCAGATGACTTTCCAAAGGGATATTTCTGTCAAAATCCAGGGGAAACCCAAACCTAATCAGGAGAGGGAGCTGAGAGTCCCAATAGCCCTGGAGCAACCTGTCCCAATAGCCCTGGAGCAACCTGTCCCATGCATCTGGATTACGTTGTGTTGACTTTATGTTAATTTGACATGGGTAAAGTTGTATTCCCCTGAGGCCTTGATAATTTGGTGGAGGGTCAATGGGTCTGCATTAGATACAGATGGAGGTACTGCTGGGGGAAGTTCCAAATCGCCCATGGGTATAAAGCCTACCTAAGTGAGTTTTGCTTATCCCACAGTTGGAGGGTAGGGCATGAAGCCATGATGTTTGTAAAGTCGATTTGTTTGTCTCGCAAACGCAGTGGGAGGTCATATTTGCTAGTGCTATTCATATCCGAATCTACAGGGATAGGATTGAGATTTTTCTTTTGCAGTTTGACCTTTGCACAAACGTTTTGTTTCAGTTCAGCAGAAGCATCATTGTGTGACACCCTTTTTGACTCATTGTCAGGATTGACGCTTGACCTAGTTTGTTCAGTTTTCTCATCAAGATTTTTGTGCAATTTTGGGTCAGAAGCTTCAGTGTCAGTGATTTGAGAAACGACACCGTCACCTTGGTGAAACACACCATACCTGTTATAGCATGTCACTGGGTTTGTACTGAAGTCTTTACCTGGCTTGGTCCAGTTGGTAGGGACTTTTCTTACATCAGTACTGGTTGTATTCCCAGTAAACATTACAAACGTTTATAAACGTTTATAAACCTAAGTAGCAACGGTTTAGATTAGGTTTAAAATGATGGGTCCCTAAACGTTTGCCTATAAACGTTTATAAACGTTTATACATAAACGTTTATAAACATTTGCCTATAAACGTTTATACGTAAACGTTTATAAACGTTTATACACATGTTGAAAATCTGGAGAAATATTTCTGTAGAATGTAATGATGGATTCAAACAACAGTGATACAGCAAGATATACTTACAGAAATATTTCTCAAGTTTCTCTCAAAATGGCTGTGCTGATGTCATTATCCCAAATGAAAGCGAGGTTAAGATATTCTTCACTCTTTGTAAACGTTTAAAAACGTTTATAAACCAAACTAATGTTGCTGAAACGTTTATAAACCCATAATGTTGAATAATTGTCAATATTTAGGTTTATATTTGGTTTAAAAAACGTTTATAGGTTTACTAAACGTTTATAAACGTTTATAAACCTTTGCTATGTTTACTGGGTTATACTGGTTTACCGTCTTACCTTTGGTGAGTTCAGTCTGCTTACCACTAGACTTACTGAAGGTGACCTCTTGGTTCGAACCCAACTAGTTGAGCGTTTGACTTTCTTTTTAAGTATTTCAGCAAATGTGAAACCTTTATACGTATAGTAGTCTGACTTCCAATTGGCACTTTTGCCATTGACACATGTATTACTACTCACAATACGTGTTTTTACACTGTTACTACTGACATGGTTCATGACACAACGGTAGAGTAAGCGGGAAACAATTAAAACCATTCAGTTAAAATACTAAAAATTACTGTTACAAAGTAATAATAAAATGACCCCCCAACTCACCTGATATAACAAGTCCTACCCGTGCATACAAGTGAACGTAGTCCAGCCACAACACAGACCCAGCAAAGTGATTACTATGTACTGTAAGCCAGTTGATGAAAGAAGAAACTTAAAATTGACGCTTAAAAATTTTAAATTTTTAAATTTTGCCATTATAATGGCGACTGCCTTGTTTGACTTCCACTGAAAAGTGAAGCCAAACTGGTTTTAAGCGGGAAGCTACTGACCTCAGGTCAGAGGTCAACCAATCAAAAGTCTGTACAGACACAAGAAGAACTGTTACAAAAACTGAGGCAATGAGGTGGGTATAACTAAAGTGATACACACTCACACATTTTGTTATAATCTTTTTGGCTGTAACTCCAAACTTCACTTTGGGGTCAAAATTCATGATGTGTAGATTAACTCCACCTTTTGACCTTGACTAACTTTGACCTTTCTGGGTAATTGTTTTCACCTGTCAGTCGGGTCTTGAAATTGTGACCTTGGTTGGTAGGTTGTTACCTTTTAATAGTTTCACCTTAGCAATTATTAGTGTTATGTGACAATTTTACCTGTGGGTCAAGGTTACTGTAGCATCCGGTGGATACTATGGATTTTGCTTCATTATGCCGCCGCCACCGCCGCAGTGTATAGAGATTTCACCGTTACCGCTCTAACGTAAAAAATATTATAGCTAGCCTTCTCAAATTTGCAGGATATATTCATAACCATAACATCTTGCCTGATGGCCGCCACAGGCGATTTTTCGACTTCCAGCAAGGACTTTTGGTGGCCCTCTAGAGCAAAGGGTATTATAGGTAGAGATCTCAAATTCGTAGGGTATGTTCCTCATTACAAACTCTTGACTGGGAATATTTTTGGCCTCATTTTGAAAAACAATATGGCCATCATGGGCGTTTGTCAGTCATGAAAAGTGCTTATATCTCCCTTATTATTGGTCCTAGAGTTTTGGGATGGTAAACCAACCTGTAGGAAATCATGGGCTGGGAATCTTTTGGTGTGGTCAGATTTGACCTTGGACCCCTGCTTCAAGGTCAAACGAGGATAGCCAAACATAAAAATGCTGATAACTCGCTAAATATTGGTCATACAGGTTTGGGATGGTAAACCAACATACAGGAAATCATGGGCTCGGCATCTTTGATGTGGTCAGATTTGACCTTGGACCCCTCCTTCAAAGTCGAACGAGGATAGCCAAACCTAAAAGTGCTTATAATTTGCTTATTATTATTCGTACAGGTTTGGGATGGTAAACCAACTTATAGGAAATCATAGGCTGGGAATCTTCTGGTGTGGTCAGATTTGACCTTGGATCCGTCCTTCAAGGTCGAACGAGGATAGCCAAACTTAAAAGTGCTTATAACTCACTTATTATTGGTCCTAGAGGCTTGGGATGGTAAACCAACCTATAGGAAATCATGGCTGGAAATCTTTGGTGTGGTCTGATTTGATCTTGGGCCCCTCGTTCAAGGTCAAACAAGGATAGCCAAACTTAAAATGATTATAACTCGCTAACTATTGGTCGTACAGGTTTGGGATGGTAAACCAACATACAGGAAATCATGGGCTGGGCATCTTTGATGTGGTCAGATTCACCTTGGACCCCTCCTTCAAGGTCGAACGAGGATAGCCAAATCTAAAAGTGCTTATAATTCGATTATTATTATTCGTACAGGTTTGGGATGGTAAACCAACTTATAGGAAATCATAGGCTGGGAATCTTCTGGTGTGGTCAGATTTGACCTTGGATCCCTCCTTCAAGGTCAAACGAGGATGGTCAAACGAGGATAGCCAAACTTAAAAGTGCTTATAACTCGCTTATTATTGGTCCTAGAGGTTTGGGATGGTAAACCAACCTATAGGAAATCATGGCTGGAAATCTTTTGGTGTGGTCTGATTTGACCTTGGGCCCCTCATTCAAAGTCAAACAAGGATAGCCAAACTTAAAAATGCTTATAACTCGCTTATTATTGGCCGCAAAGGTTTGGGATGGTAAACCAACTTATAGGAAATAATGGGCTGGGAATCTTTTGATGTGGTCTGATTTGACCTTGTACCCCTCCTTCAAGGTTAAGCGAGGATAGCCAAACTTAAAAGTGCTTATAACTCGCTTATTATTGGTCCTAGAGGTTTGGGATGGTAAACCAGCCTATAGGAAATCATATAAGTCAAGTTGAGATTGGGACCAGGCTTCAAAAATCCTAACATCCGAAGTGTTTGGATAGATATAACTCGGATGATATGCAAGAGGTGGTTCGGACCAGGCTTCAGATCTAAATGGAGATCTGATCTACTCCCACTTGGAATTGGCCGACGGATTTAATCTATCAGAAGCCTGGAACCTCCCCATTATTGCAAATTGGTTTAACAACCATTTCTGTTGTTGAATAATGTCTATATTACAAATACCCCTATAAGTGAAATCTATTTAATCATGAATAAAAAGTACAGAAAATGCGGGGACGATTTGCTGTATTGCCAAACTAAGGTTTGCAAGCACCTGCTGTCTAGATGAAGAAGATATGAAAGGACATTTTTACTGTTTTAATTTTTAAGTTTTAACCCTTAAATAGTCAATAAAGTAGAAAATAAGGGATAAAATATTTTATTTATTTCAACAGGTAAAGATCCTGTATAACAAACTACATACACGTGTCTCTCAGCACATTCTGTCTAGACGATGACGTCACCACATGGGTTCCCCAAGGATTCCCCAGGTTAGGTTCGTGCTTTATATCATATTTTAACCCTTAAAATGGACAAATACTCTAGCAGAATGGGGATAAACTCTTAACTATTTATTTTATTGGATTTCAACAGGAATATGTTCATGTATATAAGCTACATGTACGAGCCGTGCATTAGTTTGCAAGCAATTACCGTCCAAACAAAAAACGGATGTTGTTTCCAATGATATCTTACAACAAGGGCTCGTTTTGTGGTTAATTTATATATTTTAAACCCTTATAATGGTCAAAAAATGAAGCAGATAGGGGTTAAATATTTTATTTTATTTCGACAGGCAAATATTCCTGTATAAAAACCACATACACGAGTCAATGTCACCCACTATTTCTTTACAATGTGAACCCGGCAGTGGATTTTAAGTTGTAAAAATATGTTAAAAATACTTACCTGTACTGTGAATTGACATAAAATTAAGATTCTATGATATAAAATAAAGAAACTGATGTAGTTTCAGAATCCAACAACATGTATATCCATATAAAATTAAATCTTTTTCTTTGCAATAAAAAAGGCATTGATTCCATATTCACGGCCAACTCAAAAGGGGAAGCGGAAGGCTACGTCACTACTGGGGTCACCTCGATTCCAAGGCATCTCGCTACTATTATGCGTCCATTTTTCTTGGACGTTGACCAGATGCCTGCGGCCGTCCAAGTAAGCATTCAGTTCCACATGGTAAGCTATTGTAGCGCAATAAAAGTATCTCTTACTGTAATATTATTTGTTCCAAAGCTAACACTGTTTACTCTGAAAGTCTCCCGTTCTGTGAAGTGTTTCACTTTTTCTGTATCTCATGGTACTGCAAACTATTTCCTGGGATGTAGGATACGGGCATCTCTGATGCTAGTTTCCTATAATTGCCAACATCTCCAAAACATTAGCGAGACCAAGCAATTTTCATTTAATTTTGTGCACAGGAAGGATCTCTACAGTGTATAACATGTGGGCAAAATGCCGGCTAAAATTCAGTTGTACAACATATGTTATTTACTCTATGGCAGGAGATTATACTACCATAGTTGTCTTCTTTAACCCTTTCGCTACCATCTATGACGACATCAATGTGTATTACAAGGTACCATGTCTGTCGACCAAGGGTCCACGGAAATAATATTGATTTCTTCTTTTCCTTAAGTATACTGCTATACGTTTTCTTTGGTGTATCAGTATTAAAACGATTGTTTAAGTATTTTATGTGGAAGTTATGCTATATTTTAAATAATTTTACCATTTTTACCTATTTTAACTGGTTTCTGTAGATATTGCCGTCTTTATCGCATATAGCTGCATATTGTTTACTCGTGGTTATATTTATTTGGGGAATTCCCTGGATTTTCTTCATTCGACATTTCATCAATTCCTAATGAAAAATGCCGAAAAATACCGCAAATGAAGTGTACAAGGTAGTGAGTTAACAATTTACTTTATGGGCGTTTCTGACGTGATATGACGTCATATGGCTACAGTCCAGCAGAATAATGTTCCTTCAGTAGCGAAAGGGTTAAAGTTCAAATGAAGTAAAATTACCATTATTTGAATAAATAGTTGTTTATTTTACACACATAAAACATATTGTATTTACAAGTTGTAACAACACAATATTCCAACAATTTAAAAGAAGGCAACAGTAATTGTGACCTTTAATAACATGCTTTTTGCCCCCAGATTGTGGCTCTTGCTTGTAGTTTTACAAAAAAATAAAGGGAAATTCCATGAAACGGGTGTCAATTTGAGCACAAAAGCCACAGTCACATTCCAAGGTTCTACTGAATAGAGGTTAATTTAATGGGATTTTAATAAATATCAGTTATAATTGTATTATCTTGAACCAAATGGTGGCACTGACCAATGGTTTTATTTGACTTTCGACATTATTATAATTATAAAAGTACTTTTTGGCATTATTATAATTATAAAAGTACTTTTCGGCATTATTATAATAATAAAAGTACTTTTTGGCATTATTATAATTATAAAAGTACTTTTTGGCATTTAATTTTTGAAGCTGCAGGGAGCACTTTATAAAATGCAGAACATACAATTTGTGAACGACTTGAACAGTATATGAAAAGTTACAATGGTTATATCACTCCTGCAGACTTGATTGCAAATAAAGGAAAAGTAAAATACAGTAAATTTTAGGGAAGTCATGACTAACCGACTAATCGATGACGGTTAGAATAATGCTATGTATCGGTGTCATATTTTAAAGTTTGAATAATCGCTCAATGTAGGTAAAAATGGCATAAAGGTCTGAACCCATCAATTATGTGCATATTGTCACAGAAAACAAGTCAAAATCCAACTACAGCCATGTTTTATGTATTCTTTATGCATTCAGGTAAAAACCAGAAGTACCATTTACCTCTTGTATCGCCCACGTCCTGTCTGAAATAAATGAAGCAGAAAGTCGCAGGAAAACCAGCAAATTTATGAAATTTTACAGATTATAGATTTATATTTTCCTTTTATTTCCCATATTTATTGTTTTCAGTGCTTTTTACAATATGAAACTTAGGATTTTTGGTAGTTTTATAAATTTGACGGTTATTCAGTGTCAACATACTTCACGATCAGCCGACATGAAATATTTAGAGTCGTGACACTACTAGTAAATTTTGCATAACCTCAAATATCCACAAGATTTGCATGACAGTCTGTCACTTTCACCCAATCAACTGTATATAACAATACAGGCATTTTCTTGTGAATAATTAGGTTTATCCTGATATATTTAAGACAATGAAGTGAAACAAAATTGTGTTCCAGTTGGATTCTTCTGATCCAATTACTATTGCCCTTTGGCCACTTAATATTTTTGTACATATAACATCAATCACTATTTTGCTTTTGAAATCAAACTGACAAAAAGTGACATTAGTTTATATTAATATATACACATACAAAAATAATTAAAGTTCTATAATATTACTGACTAGACACAGCATTGTAAAATAAAACATTTTCATGTGCAAAAAAAATTATAAACATTAAAATATTTCAGTTAAATTTTCCTTTAAAACACTAACCATTCCCTTATGGTAGCTATCTGTTGGAGCCATCCAGCTATTTAGCCATCACAAACTTGGGACTTTAAGGTTTGAAAGAAGGCTCGTGTCTTGGCATTTTTTATCATATGGGATCATACTAGATTAGTTTAAAACCTACAGTCGTCTTAAAGCTCACTGCATTTTTGGGTTTAAACCACAGAAGTACAATTCTTAACATCGTCAAAAGAGAAATTGCACAGAAATTGAAAAAAACTGACTAGTAGATACACTTTCGCAAAAATAAAATAAAACATCACAACTCAGAGACATGTTTATACCATAAATTTTCAAAATATGACCCATGTTGAAGTAATAATAATAATAATACTTGAAGCATTTATATAGATTGATGAACACTGCACCAGAAACCCAAAAGGGACAGTCGTTAACCATATGTAGTGGGAAGGGAGATTATTGATTGGTTCTACTGTGTCTCGAACTCACAGCCTTCTGATTACAAACAGAAATAAACACAAGTCTAGCTCTTTAACCAGCTGAGCTAAAGGGGAATCCCCGGAAGCCCAGGTATTAATAGAACTGATATACGTGAGGATATTACACATAGCAAAATCGTAACCCAAGCGCCCAGCAAGTTCGTTAAAATGGTCAATATATTTGTTTTCTTTATTGAAAGATGCCTAATTTATATTCACTCATTTTGATACAATTAATTACAGCATTTGAAAGAACTACATGTATATTAAAAAAGAAAAAGGCGAATATCGTCAGTAATAATATTGTGGCGCCCAGGTAAAACCTTATTGTGTCTGTTAAGGGGGTCAAGACAAAGCTTAGGCCAAGACACAGAGACCTTTAGAGAATGCAAACTGAATAAACAATCTCAGGTCTTTGACAAAAATTTGAAATTTTGAGAAATGAACTCTCATTAATATCATTAATATGATAGATCATATTTTGAAAAAAAAAGATATATATATATATATACAGTAGTTACATGTTTTAATACCACCTTCAATTGCTTGAAAGATTATACTTAACTGAATAAGGATAATTTGGTAAAGATGGGAACCAGACTACTATAGTATATATGAGAAGTTAACACTTTGGCATGGCGAATTGCCAACCTTTATCAAGTATACTACTGCCATGTGTATGCCTTACATGTTACGGCCAAGATTTGAACCCTGGGGCCGTATTCTTCAACAGTACTTAGCTAAGGTCACCTTAGATCCAAGCTAGGAATGGTTTCCTACTTATCTAAGTAATACTTAGTTTTCGTATTCATCAACCTCTACTTTGTTAAGTATTACTTAGATTCTAAGTTAGGAAAACTCTCTTTTCTTTGCACTGTAACTGTAAACATGGGAACCAGTATATCTAAGTTAGAAAGGGTCTTATTCCACAATAATTCTTACGTAAGGTCTACTTTGTTTTTATACTAAATCATTTGTTAAAAACTGGCAAAAAAGCTCATTTTCTTGAAGAAAAATGCTGTTTTTAATACTGTGTCACAGCTTAATATCAATAAAACACAAGATTCCCTGCAATAACTGCTCATTTTAAAAACATTCTATCATCTAAGGTACCTCTGCAAATAACTTGAAATCTAAGTAGAGGTCTAAGGTGCCCTTAGAGTTAGGAAATATGATGAATAATACCATTTTGATCTAAGTTAGTAAAAGCTCGCGAAAGACTTAGAATACAAATTAGGAACAGTCTAAGTATTGTTGAAGAATACGACCCCAGTTGTTAAGGTGTCAGTGAGGACTACGTTTACCACAACATTGCTCAACCCCCTAAAATCAATACATATTTGACAGTTTTATATAATGCAAGAAGAAATAATAATATAGAAACAATAATATAGAAAAATAATTATAAGGGCATTTATACGCAACAATATATAGAGCACAACATTTTACAATATATACACATGATTAAACTACGTCCTTAACACAATCCATGATTAGACACTGTTTGTATAATTTTATTTTTTGAACCATCACTTTGCCTTAAAATCTCTCTAGTTCAGAGATTAAGTTCTATCAAAAAAGACTGATTTGATTACATTATAAAACTAATGCAAAGAGATACACTGTATCCTGACAAAGAGAGAAAGCATATAGAAAATGAAAATCATCACAAACAAAAAAAACATTCCATTAAATTAACAATAAGTACAATATAATTTAAACAATTTTAATATAAAAAAAATATATCATCACTGATCACATGACACATTATTATCAGATCAAAAGTATAACCAAGGGTTTTTAGTATTATATCTATAACACACTTCATATATTCATAATTTTATGTTCTGGGGCCGGTTTCAAAAATAACCTTCCTTTATTAAACGAGGTTCTTTCCAAGGGAGGCTTCGTGACACCTGACCCTGGGGCCAGTTTTACATAGCCTCCTTAAGATAAAGGCCAACTTAAATTTAAGGATTTTCTTGAATATCTCCCTCCTTTAAAAAATCTCAGTTTCACAAAGCTCCCTTCCTTCAAGAAGACCTTGAAAACTCCCTTAAATTTCAAGGAAGCTAATGACCTACCTTAAAGTTAATCAAGTGTCCGTCAAGGAATGTTTTATAACTTTAAAGAATGTTTGCTCCCTCCTTGAGTTTCAAAGAAAAACTTTGGTAAGGAGAGTTAAAGGAGGCAATACGAAATGGACATTTCAAGTGGCCTTCATAAGAAAAAAAAATGAATGAGAAAAAAATGACCTTCCTTTACTAAAGCAGGTCTTTTCCAAAGGAGGCTTTGTGAAACTGGCCCCAGGACACAGGTTTAAATCCCATCTCTGACTTGTAGTTGGACAGCCCTTTAAGTTACGTGTCGGTGTGCTACAGTTTTCAGTGCAGAATCCTGACCACCTGGTATGCACTGCTGGGACCGTATTCACAAAAGGTATAAGCGAAAAGATCAGCAAAAAAATAAGCTTACGTTTACTATGAAAGACTTCATACTTAAACTAATTTTTCACTCATCTTTTGCTAATCTTTTTTGTGAATATGACCCCTGTTCTACATCTTCTAAATTTTTTATTTATTTATATGTTGTTTTACATCGCTTTCAACACTGTACAGGTCATATCACGACGGGTAGTTGGAAGGGCAGAGGAAACCAGTACATACAGTTGGTCAAGGTTCTGTACTGTAAACTGCCGACCAACAGCAAGCAACTACCAGCTTTCCCACTTGAGACCATGCTGGGAACCGAACCCCGGCCTCAGAGGTGGGAGGCGAGAGTGTTACCACTCTGCCACCGTGGCCCCTTACATCTTCTAAACAACATGGCATGAAAGCAATCAAATCAGGTGACAAAAGCTTCAAATCCAATCCTCTGTCATGCTTTTCTTTAGATTTTAAAAGAATACCTATCACTCAGCTACCCAAAGTTTTCAGCCAACCCCAACTTATCACTTGCAATTTTTATGACTGTATTAATAACTCACCAACAATATACTTTCTCTGTAGAGTTATACATTACTGTTGTAAGCATCTGACTTGTGGAAGTAGTAGTGGGCACATTGTTTGTCGATAGTGCTGATATTTATTGTTTTAGGACAGGGTTTCCTATATTGATGCATTAAGAAGGATATCAATATCGCCATTTTAAGTAAAACTGTAAACTTACAATGCAAGTGTCTGAAATAAAGCCTAAATCTAAAGAAATTGTACATTTTTATCTCATGTTTTTCCAGTTTTCACTGTTTTGGTTTGATAAATTTAGCTTCCTGTTCAGTATAATCCCCGATTAGGTCTATTTCGTAGAAAATATTATATTAAATAGTGTCATTGTGACACTCTGTAACTGATTCTTCACTTTTGTGTTTTTAAGTCTGAACACCAAACAATAAATTTCACAGTAGAGTGATCACACAGGTGTTAATTATTGCAATAAAATCAAATTACATAGTATCTTTAGTACTTCATATATTTCTCAATGTGGATATAACTAGTAGTTGCTATAAGTAGAAGTAAATGGCTGACATTTTGCAACTTAGACCAAATCCACTGTACTGCTTGTTTTCGAACTCACTCTCTTTCGACTTGGGCACATTAGAGGATTCATTTAAATTCTGTACGATATAAACGCTTTCATGCTATTCTATCCATTTCGTTTACTATCAATATTGCTTGCCCTTCGTAGTTTTAAAAATAGGTGACAAAAACTTGGGTAGCTGAGCAGTAATGGCTTTATTAAGAAAAAGCTTACATTTACCATTATATCAATATTTTGGAGAGTACAGAGTTGAATGATAAACAATTGACACAATATATATTTTGCAACATCGATGATTATATAATAGCACAATTCTATAATAAAAACAAAATAAAGTATATATGCAACATTTACAGGCAGTTGAGAACCGTATTAAAAATCTATATTTTCACCGAAAATATAATAATAATGATAATAACAACCTTTTGTAATTTTATTTATTTATTTTTTTTTGGCCGGGGGGGGGGGAGTGTATCTTTTTGTATAGCTCAAGTTTAATAAAGAGTGCTTTTACACAACATTTCATGATTATATTCAGTTGAGAACGGCATTAAAAATCAATATTTAAATATTATGACAACTTTGTAGAGGGTTGGGTCTTAGTACAAATAAAAGTGCAAGTACTTTTAAAATCATTTAGTACAAGTACCAGTACATTTTTTAAAGAAATTCATTTAGTATAAGTACTTTTGAAAAGTATTTAGTACAAAAACAAGTACTTTTTTCATAGACAAACCAATTTCTTCACAATATACTTTTATTGGCAATAGAATTTTAATTATTATGAACTGAATATTAATAACTTGTGAAGTAAACTCCAAAAGATAAGACATTTTAATATACATACATATATATATATATAAACATCTAATGCATATTGCAATAAATGAACATCAAGTCTCCCAAATATTTAGAAGTCCTTATATGAGTGGGTCATTTCTTGAAGGGGCAGTCAATTCAGTGTATGTAATGGTATGTATTTGTAAATATCCCAGATTAACAACGGGTGCATGAGAGACACATTGGCTGAGTGCATTCTGAAGAGCATATCCAAAGTCACATTATGTACACATTCATGACATTGGAAAATGGACGGATCGATAGAGGACAGAAACTATCCGACAAACTAACACAGAGCTTGTGGTCCCTTAAATAGAATACATTGGTCCATTCTTCAAGTACAACAATAATGTAATAAAAAAGCAGTTTGTGGAACACAAACGCCTGAAAAAGAACTTATAATGAATATTTTAAAAACAAAAACAACACCTGCCAGGATTGACACATTAGATTTTATTGCTTCTGATCGATCAAGGTGCCAAGCAAAAGAAGCCTACTATTTCAACTACAGGAATCTACAGTCCCTTACTTAGTGCTTATTTCCTTAATCAGGAAGTTATGTTTTTGGATCTGTTTGTCTGTATTCACGAAAACTCTAAAAGTAATGAACAGATCTCTCTGGATTTTTTTATATGGTTAGAACCTGACCACAGGAATATTTGATTAAATTATGTGAAAGATCCAGATTATATTCTGGATACAAAAAAAAATCCAGAATTTTCAAATACCCCATTTTTTGAATGTATTTTAAATTACTTTAGCTTTCTGGTTGAAATTACTTGACAAGTAATGAGGAGATCTTCATTACATTTTTTTATGTAGATAGGGCCAGGTCAAAGCACGAATTGATTATATTTTGGAAAAAGATTTTCATCATATTCTGGATACAAAACTATCAAACAAATTTTCAAATATGCCCTGGTGGAGGTATGTGCTCTACGATTGCTTTCAAATTGTATTTATATTAGGGTGAGTTTATTGTGAGTAGTGAGTCTCACCTCGATTTCCATGGTCGATTATTCCTCCATTTTTTCGACCGATGATCAACCCATAATCAACTTTTCTTTACTCCACTGTTGGTCAATATATCATGAAACACTTTTCCGGGATAAAGTATATTTCAATCCGGCAAGAATAATGGTGTTTCTGACATTTAGCATCTTCCAAAAGCACCTACTTCCGGTAAATATGGCGGCAGTTATAAACAAACCCAAAATTCATGACAAGTTTATTGCTTTATTAAAGGAAAGTTTAGCAAACTGTCTAAAATATTAAAAAATATGGATATTGAGATACATGAAGAAGGGTGAGATTTAATGGATTTCTAGAAGTTGTCGGTGACCGAACGCGATTGTACCAAGACACCCACAATTAGTCGAACGTTGGTCTAATTTTTCACCCATCAATTGGGAGTAAAAATATCATTACATCCACATGTTACATGTACACTTGTCATGAAAAACAGCCAAAAAGCTAACCTGTGGAGGATAATGCAATTGAAACACAAATTTGGCACCCCAAAAGTAGCACACAAACCCATCAATATGAAGCTTACAGTAGTCTGATTCTTATTGGCAATCCTATGATTTGGAGTATATATCATATTTTGGTGCCAAATTTAAGGCATGTGCTAAATTTACTCAGCTAGGTAGTAGGTTAGTGTGGACATCAATTGGCAGAATAAATAAGTCAAAAATAAGAACTTACTAAAGCACGGAGCTTGCAATATTTGAGTAAATTACATACAACATTATACTTCACACATCTCAGTGCACGTTTAGTTTATTATTTACACAAATAATGATATATAATTAAAATCCCCTTAAGTGGAACTGTTATTAGCAGAATTCCCTTTAAACAATATAAACACAATTTTATTTACCACTGAAATTTACACGGTTATCATGACTGGTACGTATACAAAATCTCAAATTCAAAACCTTAAACTCGAGATTAAACTCAAATGTAATGCATATTCACAAGTAAGTATATACTTAAACTTAGGGTCAAAATCACTGATACTCCCTATATTTAGGGATTATGATCAAGTTTGCATGAAAGGAGTCTTAAAAGTTTCTGCTTATGCAGGACTGAGTTTGAGCCTGTGAGTGAGTTTGAGGTGGAGATTGAATTTGAGATAATTTTAATGAATACCAGCCTTGAACCTCCTGAAATGCTTGCAGCCTTAATGGATACCAAATATCTGTGTGCATGTTTGAGAAAGATATGACAACAACCTTGAGCCGGAGGCAAGGCTAAGAATTATAGAGAAATTGTAGATAGTAGTACACGAATACAAGATATTGCTCCTCATTCCAACCCAATCGACAACACAAACCAACACACAATTATTAGAGCAAAAACAAGGTCTCTTAATGTAAACTACACCAGAAAAATTCATTCATTGTAGCAGCATTTTGTGACGTGTTTTTATCAGTTAAATTCACC
This sequence comes from Sabellastarte sp. h YS-2021, assembly GCA_964017235.1. Classification (NCBI taxonomy): domain Eukaryota; kingdom Metazoa; phylum Annelida; class Polychaeta; order Sabellida; family Sabellidae; genus Sabellastarte; species Sabellastarte sp. h YS-2021. Next base: position 126,255,865 of record OZ024932.1, read on the forward strand.
ATTACTGCTCACTGGATTTACTGTAGAAACAGATGTTGCATTTGAGTGTTGTTACAGCTGCAGGATTACAGATGTTTCTTTTCTTTTGCATCTTCAGCCTTCCTTTTTCCCTGAAATGACAAATTGTAAAAATATTCTTGTAGTTTAACTTTTTGAAATATTAAACATACTATCCTTATCCCTCAAAAATGCTATTCGTTGGTGCGAGCAAACATCCAATGAACGACTAGAATACAGTAGAACCTCTATTATCCGTCCCTCTTAGGGGAGTAACAATTAGGTCTGATAATAGAAAGGTCAGACAATGGAAAGCCTAAAATAACTGGTTTAAATGGAGTTGGGAGAGTGGGTTTGAAGTTGGATATTTGAAAATTTGGATAATAGAAGTTCGGATAACAGAGGTTCTGTATTATTAAAGATATTCTTGTCAGTATATGGTATTTCAATTCCCTAATCACACTACAGTTGGTATTACCTATATCCACAGGCATTTTATATAACATACCATTCCTCCATGTACTGCCACATTTCTGTCGATAAACTTTCAATACTGTACCATTCCCTGCTTTATCTGGCTACTCACAAAGAAGTTTTGAAATGTTCAAAATTTCATCCATGATAAGGACTACTCCCATGACTGGCCATAACATGTGTCGTATCCTTTCTGTTGCTATTCAGCTGCCATTCCTCCCCATTCTGTGTCATACTTTGTCTTTCTGTGTCCCCAGTTAAGTAGTATTTTGCCATGACCTCACTATATTCTTACATAATACCTTTACATACTTTTTTCCACATCTTCACCATGTCAACCATGATCATTTTCCTCCCCGATTCTAATTCTCTTCTAGAGCAAAACTGAAGCTAGAGGTGAATAGCTGGGTTTTGAATGAGGTATTACATTCTCCTCTCTATTTTGCCTGCAACCCACCAGAAATAATGCCTTTATTTTGACTAGGGCATAAAAATTTCACCTTTGTTGGTCATTGAGTACAACAAATACCGCACCCTCCCACCCCCATCCCCGCACCCCACCCCCGTATTAACCCCCCCTCCCTATTAGTCCCCCCCCCCCTCCTGTCTACCTTTGCAAAGTTCATATTTTGGGGTTTTACATCCCTCTCAACAGCCAGCACCTTAGTGATTCTGGGATTCCGAAAAAAAATAAGTTTTAGTACTTCCCCAATCAAATACCGCTTATGAGAAATAAAGAAAGGCACAACAAAACAAAGCAATTATGATCATAAATGCAATGAAATCTGCAAAAATATGAGATAAACTTCATAATTTCTTCAAATTTAAGGTTTGTTTCCAATATTTTAAGCTCTCTCGCGATTATACATGCTGGCAAGCGAGATGAAGGCTGTAAGTGTCCATTATCGCCCATTGCCACTGGACTCGAGAGTTGATTTTTTTATAGGTAATAGTCGCCCCTCCTTTTGAAAAATGCATTGCCCCCAGGGCATTTATATGTAAATACGGTAGGCATTAAGGCTGACATTATTCCAAAAAGAAACAATCATTTAAGTGTGTAGGACCTTGCCACAGAAAGAAGTGATTAGAGTAAGGTATTTAAAATCTAAATCGCCAAATCTAAAACCTTGGCAAATTCTAGGAAGAAAATGTGCTTTGTCTTAAAATTGGTATTATTTAGTTCAGAAAGCTTTTATCTGCTATACTTTCGATAAATTTTACCTCAGTTTGTTCATTTCATTATTATTTCAGATATGCAGCAAATTTTAGATTCCTTACTGTATATTTCGCGAAAGTTCTGTATCATTTTTAGATACAAAAAAAAAAATCGTGAATTTTCAGAAATGTCCCCCTGGTAAAGGTCTCCACTCTATTCTAGAATAGAATCATATTTGGATGTAAATTACACAGAATCTACTAGAGTAAGAAATCTAAAACTCGCCAGGAATCTAATATTCGCCACCTCAAAAACCTTAGTTAATTTTAAGAAGAAAATGATTTTTTTGTCTTAAATTTGGCATTTTTCAGTTCAAAAAGCCTAAGTTTACTGTACATTTAACAAATCTCACCTCAATTATTTTATTTTGTTAGTATTTCAACATGTGGCGAATTTCAGATATGTGGCGAATTTTAGATTCCTTACGCTATATGTGTAAGAATTACCTTCTTTCATTGATTCGTATCTGTCTCTGGCTTCTATCAAGGGATTAACCATAACATTTTTCAAAGGTGGAAACAGCTGAAAAACAAAACAACACATGGAAATTATTGCTGTCTAACATTTCTTTACCTTCAATGAAAGGATCTAATAGTATGTTTAACTTAATTGTTTGCAGAAGATAACATTTCGCAAAACAAAACACCCAGAATTTAATGGAAAATGTCATTGAACAAATTACGTGTTATCAGAATATCTTCCTCAATGACACAGGCAAGTTTTCAGTGCGGTCAGGCTGTCAGCTCTGTGTGGATTAATCAACTAAAAAGTAAATTGTTTTATTAATTAATTTATAAACTGGGACATTGACAAAATGACTGATGGCGTGATATATTGATTGACCAGCTGATAAGTTAAAACTAGTTAAAATATCCAAAAATCTGATGTTTTACATAATAAAACTTGTGTGTCACAACAGTCACTGAATATTATCACATAAAATATCCGTCAACTACAGAATAGCACTCAATATATCCACTGAATAAAACTAAAAATCATTTGTCCAAAAATAACGCAATTTCACAATATGGCGGCCAAGACCGGTCAGGCGCGGCCATCCAAGATATTAAGCTTTGAGTCCCAGATGGTAAGCTTGTAGATTATAAAAAGCTACATTTAATTAAAATGTTCAAGTTTAAATGACTGATGAACTTACTAGATTGACTGACTGACTGACTGATGAAAACTCTAATCACGACAAGATTTCTTGACTCACCTTTGCCACAGTTTCAAACATCGGGATGAGCACAAACTTGATGAATCCTATCTGAGCCGTAGGCTTTGTCACCTTCTCTCTATCCATGAATGGTGCCACAGGCAGTCCTTCTTCTTTCTCTCTATCTGACTGTAAAGTAGACAAAGATTCACATACATAGTGTACATTTTCCTCTTTTTGCCTGAATAATCTCCTGAACAGATTCCTGCATTTTACTTTCACCAAGGAGGTTCTGATGGGCAAAATTTCACTGATGAAATTTTCAGGAAATGCCAAATAATGGCACAAGTAGAGTAAGAAATATAAAATTCACCAGAAATCTAAAATTCACCACCTCTAAAACTATGCTTAATTTTACAAAGAAAATGATGCTTTGTCTTAAACTTGGTATACTTCAGTTCAAAAACCCTTGATTTACTATACATTCAACAAATCTCATCTCAGTTTATTATTTTTATTAGTATTTCCACATGTGGTGAATTTCAGATATGTGACAAATTTTAGATTTCTTACTTTAACAGTAGATTTTAGTCATGATCCGGATCTCCATCTGGATCCAGGAATATTTTAATGGATTGTTTATCATTGCACGCATAAGCCATATTGGAGGTGTTGAGACTTAGGTGTGGTTTGAGCTCTCTGAGTGCTTCTCCAGGTATATATAATGGAGTTTTGTTGTGACAATAAGACAAAAACCTGACCAGCATTTTATGTACAAGTTGGGTTCCAACTCACAGGCAGGAACATCTGAAATTGTTTATACTTTTTTTTATTAGTGTAAACTTGCATGACAAATGATGCTGGGTGGTTACATCATATATTTATCATCTCCTTCCTGTTTGTGCCAAATTAAGGCAATGTTCCAAAATACAAAGTGAAGAGACAGTCCGTCTCTATTTATTTAATGTTGTGTATTAAGTAATATCAATGAAAGTTTATTTACCTGATTACAGTACAGTTTCACTAAAAACAAGAAGCCATGGTGGAAAAAAGCCATGGGGGGAAAAAAGTCACGGTAAAAAGGCCTAGTGAAATAAGGCATGGTGAAAACATGCATGGTAGAAAGACAGTTATAGTCAGTGGGAGAAAATCACTGTGGGCAAAAATGTATACTGGAAAAAATGGATGATATATATAATACTTTTCCAACCTCAAAATATTGCAGATGCATTCACATAGCCATTGCTATAATAAATGGGTGTGAGTAAACACTTCAATCATTACACAGACTTATAACATATATACAGACTAGACAATCTACATTTTTAAATGACTCTTGTCAACAGACAATACTGATCAGTTCAGAGCTGTCACTCAATAACAATTTTTTTTCTGTGTTATTTTTTTTACTAGGCACAATCACATTAGACAACTGTATTCATCATAGGTACCACATGTGTCTTTTATTCATTACCAAAACCAGAGATACAAATAATCTCTACCTTCAAAAAAACAAAATTTTCACATATGTGTTTCTGTAGGTTCACAATGTCTGACCATGGTGGAAATGATATATGATGGAAAAGACATGAGCATGCACACAGCTCCTTATTAAATGTATATATTTGATTTAACCCCTTGGCAGCATGTGTACCGGGTCAGGCCTGGCAGATATTTTTACTTAGGCATCTAGATGACTGACCTGGTCTGGCAAAAAGTATTTGTGACATTTTGTGGCTATGACGTTTTTGAAAGGCTACTTAAGTACCTATCGCATATGTGACATACCTGGAATCTCGTTATACAGTTTAAATCAATGTTACAAGACAACTCTGTTGCGTCATAGTCTTGTAGATATACACTATGACTCACAGTACATATGTACAGGTTACTGTTTAGTTATAATGTGTATGTGTATGTTGTATTTTACAGATATAAAAAGCGTGTTTTGTATTTATTATGAACACTTGGAGGAGATTAGAATTTGTATTTAAAATGTAGCCCAAAAATGCCAATGTATTTGTAATTATCATGGCATCTAGGCGAATCTGTACTTTGGCTGCCAAGGGGTTATCTAGCACTAAATGATTACCAATAATATTAACAAGGAAATCAAAAGCTTTACCTGATTAAAGTATTCCTCCAGCAAACAATCCACCCAGGGTTCAGACACTTCAAAAGGTCGCACTTCATTAGAAATGTCACAGCATTTGATCAGCATCATTTTTAGCTGAAATAGGATGAGTTTCATTTACTGTATGAAAGATTTTAGTGAGAAAGATTAGAAAATATGTAATACTAGAATAAGATATTATTGTAAATTCGAAATTAAGATTTGAGTTCTTACAAGATTGGAAAATAGCATCAGAGATGCCCATACCCCACAGGTCAAGGACCATATTCACGAAAGGTCTTACCTTAATCATAGTCTTAAATCTAAGACTTTTGTCATAGCTTTGGACAAAAACATGTTAAGACATTTGTCTTAGTCTGAGAGCAATTCAGAAAAGGTTTTAGTCTTATCTTTCATCATAACTCTAAGACTGGATGGGGGTGGTCTTAAATATTTAAGTCCAGTCTTAAATATGGCCACCATGTCATGTTTTCCCCACTTCAAAACTTCATATGGTTAAAATAGTTTTCAACACCATGAGATACAGAAGAAGTGAAACAGTACAAAGATTAGGAGCAAACAGTGTCAACTTTGTAAAGGTTGAAATAAATTGTTCAAGTAGCAGAAATAACATTTAAGAGAGAAAAAATGTGCCATGATGATTTACACTGACACCCCCCCAACTACTGTCCTTTCCTATACCTTACGGTTTCTGAGATATGTCCAGCACAAGATTTTAAAGGTCAAGGTCACTACAACCAGGTCAAAGGTCATATCAAGGTCACACCAAGACATTGCCCACCTATACCCCTCACCAATGTCTGTACAAAGTATCAACTTCCTACGCCTTACAGTTTGTGAGACATACTCCAGAAAGGTTTTAAAGGTCAAAGTCACTATAGCAAGGTTAAAGGTCAAATCAAGGTCACATCATGATTTTGCACACTTAAACCCTCTAACCAATGTCCATGCTAAGTATCAACTTCCTATACCTTATGGTTCCTGAGATATAGCCCAGACAAGATTTTTAAGATCAAGGTCACTACAGCAAAGTCAAAGGTCAAATAAAGGTTACACCACAACGTTGCACATCTGCACCCCCAACCAATATCCCTATCAAGTATTAATCTTCTACACTTTATAGATTCCGAGATATAGCCAGGACAAGATTTTGAGAGTCAAGATCACTACAACAAGGTCAAAAGTCAAATCAAGGTCACATTATGCCACTGCACATGCACACCCCCAACCAATATCCGTACCAAGTATCAACCTTCTACACCGTACGGATTCCAAGATATAGCCCAGACAAGATTTTAAAAAGGCAAGGTCACTACAGCAAGGTCAAATCAAGGTCACACCACTTGCTGCACACCTACACCCCCCAACTGATACCCCTCCCAAGTATCAACTTCCTACACCTTACAGTTCCTGAGATATAGCCTGGACAAAATTTTAAAAGTCAAGGTCACTACAGCAAGGTCAACTCAAGGTCACACCATGACGCTGCACACCTACACCCCCCAATGTCCCCACCAAGTATCAATTACCTCCACCTTACAGTTTCGCGGATATAGCCCAGCAAGATTTTCAAACTCGAGGTCATGATGGCAAGGACAAAGGTCACATTTCCATCACACCATAACATTGCACATCTACACCCCAATCAATGCCGCTACCAAGTATAACTTTCTTTCTTTCTGAGATATACAGCAGGGCCATACTCTTCCCACCGCCCACCTGACTGCTCACCCGCCCACATGCCCATCTGGACACCATGGGTGAAATAATGTAGTGAAATACCCCGACAGCCTTCGGGGTAAAAAGGAAAAATATGGGAAATTATGAGACTGAAATACGAAAAATTTGAGTTAATCCATAAAAAAAGAATAACAAATATTTAAGATAAATACAAGATTAAAATGAAAGATTTAAGATATCTATAAGAGTTAAATAAGAAAGAATTTATTAAGTAAATACAAAAATTGTAAGAAAGATAACAGATTAAAATGACCTTTTTTAAAGTTACATCAAATCAACATGATTACCATAATTGAAATGCTTTTATAAAGATTACAAAAAAATATTACACAATTTATATTGCAATATTATGTTAGTTATTTGATTTATGATATTAAAATACATGTACCTGTAAGAATAATAAATTTCTTATGTGTTTATTTCCACTATCTTTACTTTCAAGTTTACTATTTTCTAATACACACACATTCACTACCTAACACCAATACCATATAAATAACTGTATACAAAACTACAACACAGAAAATATAACAAAGACAGTTTCATAAAGGCAGACTGAGTGAAGTTACTACTCGGTCCCAGTAATATACAAATAAGCATTTCCTGGTCATTATCAAGTAATATATGAGTCTAATTGTAGTTCACATAATCAGTTGCGAGGACAACCACAGCCTTACTTCACCCCATATGTATTGATAAGAGTACTTGGCAGAGTACTTGTCTTTCCTTATTGGAAATCCTCATTACCTGAGAGTTTTTTGTTAAAACTGTCCAACTGTTCAATTGAAATGATCATAAAAAAAACAAAAATGCATACCAGAAATTTAGGAATGAATAGCGAGTATGTTAAACAACATTTTTAAAATTACAAATTAAGGGAGGGGTGTAACTTAAATAGGTCAATAGCCTTGTAAGTGTCCTATTTTTGAAAATAATTGACTGTTTACTCGGTCCCTATGGGACCTCAATAAAGTCAAAGTTGGGGTTTTACGTCCCGTTCAACAGCCAGGGTCATATTGAGACAGGCCCTCAGCATCCTATGGAACTTCATAAACAGTCTATTATTTTCAAATATTGGACACTTACTTGGCCATTAACCTATACCTATTAAATGGGTCGTCACACTACGATGCATTTCTGTTAAGAAATCTATCCAGCAATAAATTAGTCCTCACTCTGTCATATTTTAATTAATTTTGATGTAAAGAATGTATGAAATTCACTGGAAAACCTGCAACTCAAAAATGTTACAGTTCCACAGCAAAGGTTGCCAGTCTGTATTTCAATGTAGGTTAAATCAATATCGAGTTTCAAAACTGACCAATGGCAAGTGGTGGAAAACAAATGGTTTAATGTTATTTTCCACTTTGGCAAGAATATCTGTTGTGGTGACCTTAGTCTAGAATCAATTTTGGCAGAGAAAGTTTAATGAACAGTTTTCTTAAGTTACAGTAGACCTGGACCCGTAACACGGGAACGATACAGGTCCCTGAGAATAGTTAACAGTCTTTGATGGAGGTGGGGGTGGCAGGTCCTTGGTGGCCTAGTGGTTACCAAGTTTGGTATCTAATCATAGGCTGTCACCTCTGTGTGGATTATGACTGCCACAAATGGCAGTGCTGAAGACCTGTCCCAATATGACCCTGGCTGTTGAATGGGATGTAGAACCCCAACCTTGACTTTGAAGGGGGAAGGGGCAGGTTTTAATTTTGTACACTGGATGTAATTTATCTTTCTTTGTGCTTTGGGTGTATATTTACTGTAACTCAAATAGACATTTTTCATTATTAGTTTGTTGAATATTGACCCATAATATTGTGAGACACACTGTATTGGGACATTCTGCATAACTTTTTAAATCATCCTGGACCTTCTTCTAGTCTCTCATGTTGGATGTTTAATTGAGGAATACCCTTGATCTACTTTGCCAAATGAGCTCTTGAGTGATACATATGAATTGGATAAAGTAGGATCTGAGATGTTTGCATAGACTTCTGGACCAGGTTTGGGTCAATTTTGTATGCCTAGGGGTGGGGTCTATCCTTGGGTCATTTTCGCTGTGTTGCCAACTATGTACTGTTTGGCATTGTAACTTTTCACACATCCAATAAAAATATTCTTGTTATCTTTGCCTAGAATGTTATCTTTTCAGGTGTATTTGTTTGTTTGTCTGTTTTGCAGTTACTGCAAAACTAATAAACGTATCTTTATGAAATATTTTTTTGCACGAGTAAGACCTGAAAAAAGCCAGAAGTGATTAAATTTTTGTGAAAGATCCAGACATCAAAAACAATCCCAAATTTAGAATTTGGAGATACTTGGCTGCCTTGGTGGACATTTGTGCTTTACAAGTACTTTCTAGCTTGTACCTATTATAAGACAGATTGATTTTGATTAGAATATGTATCATGATAAGTGTAAGTTATAAGTTTACCAAACAGGTAAGCTCCCCCCCCCCCCCCCCCCCCCCCCGCTTCTTGGTACAAAACTTTGGAAAATGAATCAAGAAATTCCCAATAACAGTTATTTTATGTCCCGATATCACTTTGACTGCTTTATATGGTATGGTACATTCCCGGCAAAGCACAAGTGATGCTAAGTTGAGGTACATGTCAAGTTATTCATATGAGTAGTATGATTATTGGGGAGTAATTCCTGAATACAACCCACCCCCCACCCACCCCACCGCCGCCGCTCCATTTACCATTTTAGCTGCATTCCTGTTTCTAAATTTGGGAACAGGGGTACGGTGGTAGAGTGGTAACACTCTTGCCTCCCACCTCTGAGATCGGAGTTCGGTTCCCGGCCCGACCTCAAGTGGGAAAGCTGGCAGTTGCTTGCCGTTGGTCGGCAGTTTACAGTACAGAACCTTGACCAACTGTATGTACTGGTTTCCTCTGCCCTTCCAACTACCCATCATGATATGACCTGTACAGTGTTGAAAGCGACGTAAAACCCCAAATAAATAAACATTTAGGAACGCTCAGGAACAGTATATGAAGTTAACCAGAAACCTCTCAGATTCCACTGGACCTGCAACTCAAAAATATTAAAAGTCCACAGCAAAAGCTGCCAGTCTGTATTTCAATGTAGGTTAAATCAATGATGAGTTTCCAAATTGACCAGTTGCCCAGTGCTAAAGAACAAATGGTTTTTCTGTAATAGCAACAATGTAAAAAGTAAAAATCTCAACAAGTACAGCGTTTAAAAAATTTATGTATAAACAATAATGAAATTACAGGACCTTTGCACCTGTAACTCTAGAAAGATATAGAGGTCCATGAGAATATTTACTAGTCACAAACAGGGTAGGTGTTAATTTACACTGCTCAGAAATGTTTGTAGCATGTTTGTAAGTCAAACTTATTTGACCTTTGTCATTGTAATGCATTGTTTAGGGTACTTTAGCAATTCTGTGTGACATCATTTACTGAGTTAAATACCTAACTACTCCCAATAAATTATTGCTATGAATCACTTCTTAATGTTACAGGATCATTATAATCCTACACTAACTTTGTGTCTCGAAAACTGTCCTTTGGCAATGGTGGGCAACTGACGGTGACAAATTTCAATGTTACCCAAAAACCTGGTAAATTTATGATATCATAATTAGGAACACTTGTGCTTTTGTGAGAATTTAACATACCATATATAAGGCCTAGTAAAAAGTATATAAAATGAAATATATACGTACACTATAATCCCTGTCTGCCAAGCTTATCCTCCTTAGTATTTTCCACCTCATATGGCGTTCTCCGTGATGTCGACCATTGCTATGGATAAGGACGATGATTTTTGTGACTACCTATGATGTTGCGCCTTAGAGTCTGTCACTCTGGCAGAGATTAAGCGCTATAAAAGTTGAATTGGAATTGGAATTGTCACCAATATTTTATTGAAATAATGCTTTTATTTGGGATTATAAAGCACAACAGAAATACCCACAAAATCAGCCTGCATTTTGGTTACAGAAAAAAGAAATGAAAAGTGGTATGATAGAATCTTGTGCATATTGACAGACCCCAACAGAAAATAAAAGAAACAAATATAATAAATAACTCATGCAAAAGAAACAAAACTAGAGTTTTATAAAAGAATAAAAATATAAATTGAGTAAAACCTAGTCAGCATAAAAAAATAATAAGAGAAAAACCAAAAAGGAAATACAGAATCACAAATAGAATAACACACCCTACAGTCGGATCTACTAACTGCTACAAAAATACAAAAACTCAATCTTTGACCAATCAAGATGCTCTTTACATGAGTGAGAAATTATCTTTGCAGCAATTCCATTGGACAATCTCCATTATTTTCCCCTTTCCCATTCAAAAATTCACGATCCACAACACTGACATATTTTTTTTTTCCAAACAAAAATAATATTAATGAAAACAGAAGACAAAACTAAAGAATTTGTCATTTACCGAATTGATACTGTCATCATTTCCAAAATCGAAACCTTTTTCGATTTTTGACTTGAAGGAGTCTAGGATTTCAGCATGTCTTGCCATATCAGTGGCCAGAATGAGCATAATGACACCCTACAAATGGCAAGAGATCATTTAAAAAGTATATCCAATAAATCCTTTCATTACCTCTGCCAGGAGATTATGTGTTTGAGTGTGTTTGTTTGTTTGGCTATTTATCTGTGTTTGCAATTGCTCTAAGAGTAAGGAACAGATGTTTATGAAATTTTTATATTTCTAGGACCAAAAAATGATTAAATTTTGAGAATGATATGGATCATATTCTGGATTTAAAAACTCCACAATTTTCACAGGTCCCATATTCAATGTTTCTTCAATGACTTTGTCTTTCTGGGACTGGTTTCATGAAGCCTCCTTTGGAAAGAAGCTCCTTCAGTAAGGGAAGGTCATTTTTTTCCTTTGGGAAGGCCACCTAAAATTTAGTTTCACAAACCCTCCTTTAACTCTCCTTACCAAAGGTCTTCCTTGAAACTTAAGGAGGGAGCAAATGCTCTTTAAAGTTATTATTTATTTATTTGGGGTTTTAACGTCACTTTCAACACTGTGCGGGTCATATCACGACGGATAGATGGCAGAGGAAACCAGTACATACAGTTGGTCAAGGTTCTGTACTGTAAATTGCCGACCAACGGCAAGCAACTACCAGCTTTCCCACTTGAGGTCGGGCCGGAAACCAAACCCCGGTCTCAGAGGTGGGAGGCAAGAGTGTTACCACTCTGCCACCGTCACCCCTTTTAAAGTTATTAAACATTCCTTGAAAGACACTTCCTTAAATTTAGGTTAGGTCCTTAACTTCCTTGAAATTTAAGGGCGTTTTCAAGGTCTCCTTTAAGGAAGGAGGCTTTGTGAAACTGAGATGTTTTAAAGGGGGGGGGAATTCAAGGAAATCCTTGAATTTAAGATCAGCGTGGTCTTTATTTTAAGGAGGCTTTATAAAACTGGCCCAGGTTGACATTACTCAGAAAAATGAGTAGATCTTCATGAAATTTCTTATTTGGGTATGGCCTGGCCAAAGGAAAAAGCAATTACATTTTGAGAAAGATCCCAGTGATATACTAGATACAAAAAAAATCAAAACTTACTGAAATGCTCCCCTCTGGCAGAGGTCTGTGCTCAATGAGTGATTTTCTAGTTTTTATTTATCTTACTTTTAAGCAAACATAAACAAAAACAAAAAAAATTTCAAAAGTCAATTTATAAAAATTCATTATTATTTTAAAAAGACAAATGCCACAACTAAAAATAAAGAAAAAACATATTTATACAGAATGTTCAAAAGCTCTCTTACTTAACATAAAATAATTCTGTCTGGTTATTTCTTACTGTTATCCAGCACCTGATATATGTAGTCAAAATAGGGGGGGGGGCATATAAAACAGGAGGACATATTTCCTGTAATACCCTGTCTCCACTTACCGGGGGCAATAGGATGTTACAATTTCGTCAATAAGTGGCCATTTAGTCTTGATATTTTAATAGCTAGAAAATTTCATAAGACAAGGGCCCCTCAGGTTTATTTCTTCTTACCAGTTTACCGGTTAGAAGGGGTTTAAAATAAAAAAATCCCTACAAATGGCTTATACTGTGTAGTTACTGGGCATTGAAAGTACAGAACACGCCCTTACAAAACAGAGAGACTACTGCCTTATGTTGTAACTTGGCACAACTTGAACACAAAAGCCTAATAGCCTATTTGTGATTCTTTTGTGCACAATAATTTTGATTTCTATTGATTAAAATATGCATTGACATAAAGGCAAACTATAAACACAGTAACAGATTATAAAGAAATACTGTAGCATTACCTTTTTCAGTTTACAAAAATATTGGTGTTTTTCATTATTAACACATGACCATGAAATAATTATACATGTTTTGTTGCATTAAATTTTGATATTCAAAATAAAAACTCTAGTTTTATTTCAAGCATGATATAAAAAATACAGGCAGTATAAATTGGCCACAAAGAGATACAAAATAGACACATGTAAAACAACAAAATAAACCGATGTTTGGGATTCTCTCAGTGTAATCGATATCATGATACTCGGACACTTCATAACCTCAAAACATGATTATACTAGTTGCCATAATGTTGTTATAAAAGTCTCATATATATCATAGGCTAAGAACAAGCCTATCTGAAGATAAAGGGTCTCGCAGCCACTGTGACCTTCTCTAAATCTGAGACGGGGGGGGGGGGGGGGGGGGGGGGGGGGGGGGCATTTATGTTATCCAACCATTTTATATGTTGGTAATCAAGATACTGCTTATCTTATTACTCTTTAGCTTCTCAGAAAAATGTCTCGATGTAAGAGACACCATCGAGACTGGTCAGTCCCAAAATTTTAACAGATTATATAATTGTAGTCTGAGAATGGATAAGTGAGAAAAAGCCTTTAGTAATAAGCAGAAGTTTGGCAGTTCTGTCTTCCTATTTGAGTCAATCTAATTTAATCAATTGATTAGTTCCATAATCCCAAATATTATGTCTTTTCCCTGAAGGTTATCACATCTGGTAAGATTATACTGGTTGGTTAAAACAAAATGAAACAAGACTGAAAGGGGTTTCACTCTACTAGCGTGAACCGCAAAGTCATCAGAGTCACAAGTAGTGGACTGAAGCGGTCACCCATCTAAGTACTAACATAGCCCATTGCTGCCTAACTTCAATGAACAGACAGATACTCATCATGCTAAACCACAATTCATCAAAGTCTGGAGACAAAAAAAAAAGAAAAAGTGATCTCTAGAAGTGCGAGTGTCACCAGAGCTTGCGCTTGAAAGGTTTCTAAGGTTACTAAGGTCTGTAGCCTTTTACAAAAAGATTGCATCCATGGTGCAGCAGTTCAGGCATCCAGGGTAGATCAGTCCACAGTTTAGCACTGTGTAAAAATTTGGATTTTGGATGGCAAGATCAAAATGGGATAAAAGGTAAAGTCCAGGTAAAAGCCCATAAGCCTAGTAGTCCATGTAGCCAGTGCTTTCTGTCAGTTTTTTTTTTCTTTTTTTTTGGCAAAATGGTATTTCTATTGCCCTCAACTGGATGCCACTCTGTCACAGGTTTACCTCCCCAACTAATGATATATGTGAGGATATTTCATACCACCCCTCCCAGGAAAGACCTGTCCTCAGGTCTTACATGACCACATTATTACACTTCAACTTGGCTTGGCTGTGAGAGGGAAGGATCCACCATGTGCTGTATGAAGAAACAATTGATTGGTTCTGCTGGGAGTCGATCCCACGGCCTTCTGATTACACTCAGAAATAATCACAAGTCTAGCCCTTTAACCAGCTGAGCTAAAGAGGAATCCCCAGAAGCCCAGGTGTTAACAGAACTAATAGACGTGAGCATATTACAATGTGTGTTAAGTACCTTGCCCGAGGGTACAACCTTCATGACTCAGCTATGGAATGAAACCTAGACCTTGCAATCTAAATCTAGTATTACTTTTATGGCACTTAATCTCAGTGAACTGCTGATTTTCAGGTTCAACGAATCTAGTAATACTCTAAAGTCTACTTCAAAGCTGGCTACAAATCTGAGGAAACTTTTGCTGATATTGCCGCATTTTGTAGTGTCAACTGCTACACAGACATAAGATAAGGATTGAATCTAACAATGTGCAAGCCTGTATGGAGATCGTTTTAAACAATGGAAGCTTATTCTAGTTGTACTTTATAAAGAGAATTATCTTTAACAAAATCAAGAACCTGGGTGCATATACTTCCTGTCCATGTTAAATTGACATTTTTATCAAACTGCCAATGTAAATATAAACCATTAAAAAACAGTAATGGGAAACAATGAACATAAATGCAGATTCCAGACAATGTAATATGGATTTTTGTTTACCATTAACAAGTGTTTTTCATTTTTGAAGTCCATATGTGGCAAGATATCCTCAAACTCGTACACTAGTTCAGTATGTTTTGCCATATCAGTGCTAAAAATTAAACTCCTAATGCCCTTTTGGAGATAACAAAAATAAATAAAACACTATGAGTCATTGTAAATTGAAAAAAAAAACACTTTCGGCATTTATCTTTGTCATAGTGCCACTCACAGAGAGTCTTTAATAGTGTTATTTTACTCTCACCATTGGTCATAACCCTAAGACTGGCTGGGGGGTGGTCATAAAGATTTAAGACCCATGCAGTCATTGAAATACCACCTTGTATATCTTTCTTCAAAATTTCTTTAATTTAAAATACTAACCATACCTATCTAATGTAGGTTTTTTAATTGTTTTAAGTGGTTAGAAGATTTTTAATGACGAATCTTATTGCATAGACCTTTACACCTCATTCATTTATGAAGATATGTTCACCAAATTTGCAAAGTATGATTATGGATCAACGTAACCACTTGTCTGTAAAACATTATGGCTTCTTGTTGAAAAAGAAAATTTCTGGAAGAAATTATGAACTTTTATCTCATATTTTTGTAGAGTTTATCATTTTAAGTTGTGTGTGATCAAAACTGCCAAGTTCTGTTTCAATTTCATTCGTTTCCCGATAGTGGTGATTCAATTGGGGAAGTACTAAGACAGATATTTTTTCCGAATTGTCAAGGTGCTGGCTGTTGTGGGGGAATGTAAAACCCCGAAATATGATCATTTTAAAGGTAGAGAGGAGGGGGGAAAGCGTTTAATAGGAAGGGGGCGTTTATGCAGATAAGTACGGCAACTGCCAAAAAGTCCCGACACATATATTCATAATGCACTCCTAAATGCCACTACTTTTTCCAGCTAATTTTTTTTTCAAATGTTTCAGTTTTCAGACTTTTAAAAGCATTTGTGTGACATTTCTTCAAAGGAGTATAATTGTAGATTCTAGTCTAACAAAGGTTTAAAATGCATTAATTATTTCACATAATTAAGAATCGTTTTACAGGTTGCATTTTAAAGCCAAAGGTTGAAGGATTAAAAGATGTTCACAATCCCCCACATTATTCTTTCTATTTTTTTACTGAACATCTAAACATGTGGTATAACAAGCATCATATAGTTAAGATATGTACATCATAATAAATATATACATATTAAAGCAGTAAATGTTATAGAATATAAGGCTTAGTACATGTAATACATGGTCTCAATAAGCTTCAAATAAAATGGTTCTAGAGTACCTAAATGAGCACATTATGACTGCTAAATTGAGATTAATGAGACCTTTCCTATTATTGTAAAAAATAGCATCAGAGATGCCTGTACCCCACAGCCTGAGGAAATAGTTTTCAACACCATGAGATATGAAAGTAGTGAAACAGTACACAGAACGGGATACTTTCAGAGCAGTGTCAGTGTCCAAATAATGTTTAAGTAGAGAAAAAAACATCTAAGAGAAAGAAACTGCATGTAAAGATTAAGTATTAAAACAAGACAATTCAGTAAACTAAAGATTATGAAGCTGTAAAATTTATTAACTGGAGAATAGCTGTCAATAGAACTATCACAATTATGTAAAAGTACATATAATAATCAGTTGCAGCAATCCATATCCTTACGGTTGTTGAGATATGCTCGGACAATATATTTTAGGTCAAATCAAGGCAGGGTTCGAAATTAGCACCGATCCATCAATCCGCAACAGACAGAAATGTTATTGGGCTGAAAAGATTAAGATCCTGCCAGTCTATTTGTCTGGAAGCTGTAAGACGATTATACATGCACAATTCGCACAGCTGAATTATGATTTGCATAATTTCAATATTGTTCAACCATACCAAAGTGAACTCCTACATTTGTGTGAACATTAAAGTCCTTTCCCATTTTAATATTTGTTTTGTATGGTCGAATTGTGGTTTGAATGTTTTGAATATTACCCATACATACATATGTGGCAGTACATGTTTATGTGTGGTGTTGGGGCAAAACCTGTGGCTAACTTGATGAAATACCATCTGTTACAATGGGAAGTTGCAAAAGTAAAACCCTTAATCAATTCTAATATGACTTTAAGAGTGCTTAATCTGCATCAAAAGATACCCGAAGGTGCAACAATAAGAGAGATAAAACAATAAGAGAGACAAAATAGTATCAGATATCTCCGTAGAGAGATAAAATAGCATCAATATGAAAGATCAAAGGTCAAATCCAGGTCACACCATGACGTTGCACACCTACACCCCCAACCAATGTCCCTACCAAGTATCAACTTCCTACACCTTACTGTTTCTGAGATACAGGCCGGACAAGCTTTTCCCGCCTCCCGCCCACCCACCTGCCCAACCAGACACCATGGGTGAAAACAATACCCCGACAGCCCTTAAGGGCTGTGGGGTAAAAATTCATCAAACTGTATTAGTGTATACCATAATAGGATAGATAAAAGAGAATAAATCATGTAAAATACTTTCTATCATGATACAGCAGTGTCCATGGTTCTGACTGGTTGAAAACTATGGTATAAAATTTTACAGATTTTGGCTGTTACAAGCTTATCTGATAATAAAGTTTGAACTACAGGACTAAAATTATTATATACACTTGACTTTGTATATTCAACAAGACACTCATTTATATTTTGGAAGAATTTGGACAATTTTCAACAAATGAGTAGATATTGTGAGCATATACATTGAGCCTGAGTTAAAAATGGCCATAACTCCTCGTATATTACCTGATTTTAAAATTTCTTTCAAAATTTTGTTCAGCTTAAAGAGGGATCATAGCTGAGTAGTGGATTGCATTTGATCAGTTGAATGTGTACAAACCTTTAGTTCTTGGCATTTATTAATGAAGGAAAGGAATACTACTCTTCTCACTGATACTCAAATGGGTTCAAATGTACCGACAAACTAAAATTTTTCAAGAATATATATATATATTAGCAAAGATTTTTGTGTGTAAATTGTCATGTATTGACCAAACAAAGAACTGATGAAGCTATAGAACAGGCACCACTTACTGATCGAATCCTCTTGAAGGTAACTGAGTCCACATTTCCAAAGATGTTGGTCTCTGGGTTGCTAAGGATCTGAAAGGCCACTGCACAGTGATGGTTCTCCAGGGGTGAGATGTCATTATAACGGATGGCTAGCTCTGTTCTAGCATTGATCTGGTATCTGGAACACATGGCAAAGCATTTTATTTGGGTGTGACAATGTTTAAATTACACTAATTTTAAGTGCCTGATTGTCAAGCTTCTCTCCTGTTGTACATCTGTTAAGGTCAACCAATGATAGTTGCCAGTTGGCGGAGTTTTGGATGTTGCTTTTAACTGAACAAAAAGTCAGATATCAATATTATAATGCTATTTTGCAACGAAAGAAAATATTTATCAACAGTCAAATTTAAAGTAATTGTTTTAAAAATATATACAGTGGGACCTCAATTATCCAAACCCAATGGGAGACATACAATTGGGTCAGATAATCGAGGGGTTCGGATAAATGAAGGAAACTAAAATTCACAATCTGTGGGTTACCAAGTGGGCGACAATTGAAGAAAATTGTTTTTATGCACTAAATATAGACATGGGTGGTCAATGGTGAAGTAGTTTAATAAAGTTGTGTAATATAATAAAACTATTTCTCTAATTTTGCTTATTTGCTTTATATCTATGGATACTTTCATGCATTTTTATTGGGGTCATTTAAATCAATTAACCCCTCCTCTATTGAAACAATGCGATAAAGATCAAAGAAGTTAGACGTTTTGTGGACGGTATGTTTTATAAAGCATTACTGGTTTCCGAGAACGTGTAAACTCTTGTAATATCGCTTACACTAGACTGTGCTGCCAGTAGGGAGACAAGATTTCGGTTCGATTTATCCCTCTGATTATAGAGGGCCGGATATTTGGGGTTCTAGTGTAATAACAAACAATCTGTGGCTGATTGTCAATAGTCAAATATTTTGGGTTTTTGAATTAATGCTACTTCCATGACATGCATGAGTTCACATGATAGCATTGGTAATCTAGAAAAGTTGAGAAAAGCAGCATGTATGAGTTGGTCAAGAGTTGGTCAGATTATGGTCGAAAGATAATTATAACAATAATATAAACTGTATCAGGCAACTCACTGACTATCATTTGATTATTAGCTTTATAATTATAATTGGTCAAGATTTTGCCCTGTAAAAGTACAAGGTATAACAGGAAAATATAACTACCAAGTTTTATAACTGAGGCCCTGACCACACTTGCACCCAGAACCTGGGGTGGTATTCACGAACATTCCTAGTCTTAGTCCTATCTTATACACAATTATCAATCATCAATATCTAACGATATTATAAATCAATTATCAAATTTAGTTACTAATTTACAAGTATATTGATTCTACATGAAGATTTAAGAGCTAAAATTGTGCTTACTGTAATAAAAATAAAACCAGACATATGATTAAAATGATAAACTTCTAAAGTTAGGACTAAGACTAAGATAGGAATGTTAGTGAATACCGCCCCTTAGGTGTAAAACTACGGTTGTAATGAATAAAGTATATCACACATTTTAAGGCTGAACTTCAAAGGAGGATCCAAAAAGGGCAATCGAATTTGATAAGGCTTATATCATTGTTTCTTGAAGGTTATTACTGAAATTATTTCTGTCTTGCCATGTTTGTGTCCAGATTTCTCCAAAACTAATAAGTTAAACATATCTTTATGAAATTTTTTATGTCAGTAAGACCAGACCAAAGGAAGAAGTGAGTAAATCTGGAGAGATCTGGATCATAGTCTGGATGCAACCAAAATCACACAAATTTTAAATACCATATAAATATCCCGTACAAATTCTCCCTCCTCTCAACCTTTGCAAAGTTCATATTTTAGGGTTTTATATCCATCTCAACAGCCAACAGCTTTGCGATTCTGAGATTCAGGAAAAAAGATGCATTTTAGTATTTTCCCAGTCGAATACCACTTAGGGAAATAAGGAAAATCAAAAGAAAACCTGGCCGCTTTGTTCACAGATGCATTAGAATCTGCAAAAATACGAGCTAAAAGTTTATAGTTAACGCTCGACGATAGGAGAGGGTTATTGTAATCAGTTTGTTTCTGTCTGTCTGTCTGTCTGTCCGTCTGTCTGTCTGTGCACCGTTTCGCCCTTATAACTCAAAAACTATAACACCAATCAAGCTGAAATTTGGTGGGCAGGTATTTCATGGGGTACAGATGGATTCTTCCAAATTTGGTGTAATTTGTTTGAAAATTAAAGCCAGGAGAGAGTTTTTCTTATTTTTAATTGGGCTTTTACAGTGAAATCTGCTTCTCCAATCAATCAATAATCCACACACAATCAGCTTTGCTTCCCCAATGCTTTATTAATGTGTGTATGTGTGTGTTGCTATGCTTGGTCACACATGTGAAAAATCAATATCATGACAGGATCTCTTCCTCATGAATTTTTGTGCAAAAAGAATTCCTCTGTAGCTGTGAGTGTAATGTGAAGAACTTGTAATCCTATGTTTGGGGTTCAATACCATTCACTATTTTTTTTCAGTTTTTCTTTTTTAAGTATTTCTTTTTTTAGGCTTTTTAAAGAATTTCTTAAAGGTTTTGCCAGAAAGAAAAGAGAAAATTAAACACATTTAAATTTTTGGTGTCCAAAAAACACTTAACCAAGATGAGATGTCTACTCTTCATCACATACGTAAAAAATCAATATTTTGTTTCTGATTATGTCATTACTTAATGATGTCACAATGCAATTGTCATTGTGAGGTCACAAACCCTAGCTTGTGATATTTGCTGTCTTTAAGTAATAATATTTCTTCTCATTAAATTTATGTTTTGAAATTGACATAAAGATAATTGAGAGGGAGGTGGTGTATTCGCCATGTTTATTTATTTCTGTTTTTTTTGTTTGTTTGTTTGTTTGTTTCAATTTCTTGACAGTCCATCACAAAAAATTTACCCTGAGTGATTTTCACCAAGAAGTGGCTTTTAACCAATATTTTTACCTCTACCAGGAGTTTATGTTTTTGTGTGCTTTTCTGTCTATTTGTCTGTCTGTTTTTGGTGTTCAGATTACTCCAGAACTAATGAACAGATCTTTATAAAAATTTTGTGGGTAGGACCTGGTCAAAGGAAGAAGTTACTAATTTTTGGGAAAGACCTGGATCATATTTTGGATACAAAAAATCATGAATTTTTATAGGTCCCATTTCAATGTATTTTAATGATTTTAGCTTTCTACTTGATATTTCTTCAAAAGTAATGAATAAATTTTGATGTTAAATTTTAAGTAGGAAGGGGCTAGCCATGGGAAGGAGTGATTACATTTTAGGAAAATCTAGTTAATATTCTGGATACCAATAAGCCTGGATGTGTGTTATACTTTATAACACTTGTGAGACTGGTCACATTGAGTCGAGCGTTTTGCTCTCTCTGAGTGCATCTTGTTTCTTCAGATTTAAGGTTTGTATAGAGTATTTTAAGCTCTCCCACTTTTATACGTACTGGTAAGCGAGATCAAGTCTGTAAGTGTCCATTATCGCTCATTGCCACTGGACTTGAGAGTTGATTTTTTTTTATCTGTGATAGTCACCACCACCACCCCCACCCCCTCCCGCCCTTTTTGAAAAATGCACTGCCCCAGGGCATTCATACGGATATATACGGTAGTCCTATTTTTAGTATTTGAGTAACATTACAATAAGGGGGTACTCGGATACCTTAGGTCTGTGCTCCAGTATTTTTAACATGTTGTGTGGTTGGCTTAATCATGATTGTCTTCAATATAATAAGAGAAACAAGATAATTCATTACAGTGAACACATCCCTAGTATTTACATTACACTTGTAGTTTTGTCGGTTGTTACCGCTTTATACACTTGACAATATTTGCACTGCATCAGTTTCCAATACCTCATCTGTCTATTTTGAGGTGACTCTTGGCTTCAAATAGACTAGCATATTTGTAATGGCTCAGTTTCCAATATCAAAACCTTCAACTCTTTGGTTAGCAATGAATTTGTAAAAAAAACACAGCAAATCATGGATAAAAACAAAACCACTGCATTTATCTCCCACCAGATATTAAGAAACAGGGAGCAATAAGGGGTTCTTTCTAAAGCCCGGAATTTCTGTTGGGCAATACGGAAAATCGCCTAGAAATCACCTAAAAATAGCCCAAATATCACAGTAAGCTCCTTCTAATGGTAGTTTTGCAGTGGTTAATTGTGTCTTTTTAAAACGACTGTAAAATACTTAATAATTTTAACAAAACAACCACCAAATTGTTCATTATTATGTGTAGAATACTCGTCTATAGCTATTTACAGTGGAAAACTGACAAAATTGTTGATCCAAGAAATTAATAAATTCTGAGTCCCTGAAAACTAACCTATCTTAAAATGAGGATACTGAGATCTCAAGAACAATGGAAAATATCGCCCAAATACATAATACTGCAAAGTCATAGGCTATGTTAAAAGGACTGTAAAATACTTAAATATTCTATGGATTTTAATAAGATAACCACCAAATTGTTCATTTAATTTATTATCTGTAGAATACTAAAAAAAAATCGCCCAATTAGAAAACAATGGGAAATCCAATGTTATAATAATGTTAACAGCTAATATGTAAAATGCTTAATACATGTATCTGATAGATTTTAATAAGACAACCACCAAATTCTTCATTATTATGTGTAGAGTGCTTGTCCATGGATAGAAAAACTGGAAACTTTGCAAAAGATATGTTAAAAGTAAGAAATTCAGGGACAAAATCCACAGACAAAATCGCCAAATTAGAAAACACTGTATAGTGTATCTGATTGCACATCAAACCACCAATTTTGTCTTATGTTTATTACATATGTACTAATATATATATATTAGGTGATATTTAGGCGATTTTCCGTTTCTGTCATGGAAATCCATCACTTTTCCGTGGTTTCACAACCACTACAATAAGGAAGATAAATTACCTTTTCAACAGAATGACCCAACTGAGCCTTGAAGCAGGGGTCAAAGATCAAATTTGACACTTGTTAAACATTCATAGGGCATTATTTCCTAAAGGTTATTTTCCCGTCCGAAGGGTCCACAATATGCTGAAAATCGCTCAATC